>OX031009.1:80274605-83218605 GCA_943735925.1 Pollenia amentaria
ACAAGGCTACAAGCGCCCTACACTCTAAAATCGACACACATTCGATATGATTTGATATTACTTGAACCTTTCGTTGGTACTATAATCAAGGGACTGTTATACTCTGAAGTACTTGGTTCTATTAATTCGTTATCTAGTAAATTCTGAACTTGTCTCTTTATCTCATTCCTCGATGTATACGGCAGGCGATAGTTTTTCACATAAACTGGTTCCTTATCTCTAAGTCTTAGTTTTTGCTCATAAAAATTATATACGGTCATTTTATCGTTTTCTAGGGTAAAAATAATCGCATATTTTATGCATAACGACATTAGCTCTTCCTTGAAATATTCAGGCATTTTGTCAATCAAAATATTTGTAAGGGTTAATTCAATACACGTGAAAATTTGAAAGTTTTTCAGTTTTGATATTATATCCGTGTACCAACTTAATTTCATTAGTCGTATTTAAGATACGTAATACAGGATTTTTGGAATCCACAATGCATTTACCTATCAACACACCTTCGCAAATTTCCTGACCATCAATGAAAACCGGTTCATTTATGTTCTCTAAACAAACTTCCCTAAAAACTTCACATCTAGCTGGTATAAAAAAAGAGTTTTTGTTAAATCCATGAAAAATTTGCCCGTAAACTCGAAATGACACTGTCATTGTATTATAGTCTATCTGACATTTATTAGATTTTAAGAAATCCTTGCCTAAAATTCCATCAGACGGTATATTGAAACTATCGGGGACAACATGGAAAATTGGTCGTATCGCATGGTTAGCAAAAGATAATGTAGTAATGATTGTACCCAATGTAGTAGTAGTGTTTGGCGTTATACCAGTAATGCCTATGGTATGTTGTTTATTTACTTGTGAAATATCGTGTATACTTGAAATTTTTATAACTAAAATATCAGCCTGCGAATCAACTAAAAATGATCTAGCATTACCTGATGCGCAGCAGTGTATTTTTATAGTCTGAGTAATTTAAATTTAAACTGTATATTGATTTAGTGATAATTTCGTTTACTGAGTTTAATGTTCTTCCTCTTCCCTCAGCATTATTTGCTTGACGATGAGAATTGTTCCGTGCTTCTCGACCATTTTTAAGGCAATCTGTGTTATTACCTCGAATACGGTAAGTATTTCCTTGAGATCTGTTGTAATTATTGTGTCCTCAGTAATTATTATAATGTGATCTACCTCTATACGTATTGTGATTACCACCTCTAGAGAAATGGAAATCATGACCTCTCCCGTTAAAATTTGATCTATTACTACTAGAACGCATACTAAGAATTTGACTTTATTTTTGAACGTTAGACTCTTCAATAATTAGTTTCGCTACAACATCCTTCGGTTCATGAAAAACACTTGACGCCAAGATTGTTTTTATCATATCTGATTTAGCATTATTTCTACAAACGTTTGCTGTGGACTCTATGGTCATTTCCCTAGCCTTTTCCTTGGTCATACCCTCAATGGCAAGTGATCGCCGTAAAGCATCAGTCAAATCCTCGACATTCTTTGCAAAAATTGTATAATTATTATCCTTGATATATAAACCTGCCATACGACCTGCAACAACCTTAGAGCTGTCTGGTTTTATCCCATCTTTGAGTAAATCCTTAATCTGATCTATACTAGATATTTTTTTCGGCAACACTTCTCTGGCCTTACCATTTAATTTGGATTTTAAAAACGATATCAGACAAGTATTTAGATTTGGCGCTGTGATTTCCTGAATCAAATTAATTTTATCTAGAAAAGAGTTAAGATTGAGAGGGTTTCCGTCATATTTTTCACGAATGATATTAGAACACATCGTGATAAATTTAATTTTTTCTTCAATTGAAACCATTATAGAAATATTTTTATTGCCAGTACCTGGGCTCTGTAATTGAAAGTTGTGTCCTTCCCCTATACCAGTTTCGGAATCGCTTGCACTAGCTTCTGTTTCGGACTCGGACTCTGTCAAAATGTCTTTCTGTATTTCCTCAAACAAATCTACACCAAATGGAATCTTTACCTTACAATTCAATTTGCAAAAACATTTATATAATAATTCCCTGCAATGTACTATTTTATTAAAAATGTCTTTTTGGGAACTTTCCGATATTTGATTAATATAAGGCTTTGTGTAAATTAAAATATCGTTATACGATGTATTAAGCAAATTTATATACTCTTTAACTTTACTTTCTTTTCTTGATATTGGACGGTTTTGTAAAATTCTTTTTTTTACTGTGTAAAAGTTTGCTATTAATTCTTTAAAAGTAATAATTTGAAATTCATTTACTGACATTTACCAATTTTATTTATTTTACTGATCCAAATAAAGTAGAGTATATCCGTGTTTACTTTTCATGTTGTTGTATTTTTTTTTTTATTATTTTTTCCCTATTTTTATTTTATTTTATTTAATTTACTGATCCAAATAAAATAGAGTATATCCGTGTTTACTTTTCATGTTGTTGTATTTTTTTTTTTTATTATTTTTTCCCTATTTTCCCAGGCTGGCATTTGAAAATCCTTCTACTGAACTCTCCACGTGGGTGCCGGCTGGAAACGGGTACCAGTGGGTACACGGCCAAGATCAGGGTTTTGAGCATAGTGTCACAATGTAATGCCTATTGTCACATTACTGTGATGGGTTCTGATCATAGGTAGGAGGTAATCGTGGGGTTTAATTCGGTCCAGGCGCCTGTTCCCCAAATTGGGCGGCTTACGGGTCGGAGATGACTCCACGATTTTTAAAACCCAGGCGCGTCTGTTCCCATATTGGGCGGCTTCCTGGTGCGCGTCTGTTTATCCGGTGGATCGGCGTTATTTTTGGACATGGCAGCATGTATAAACTGGCGACATGATGATAAATGCAATGGAAGACAAAAAAGAAAAAAGCCGGGCGGTAATATACGCCCAAACGTCGGTGTTAGCAGTGACTGCGACCACCGGCGGGCACGGGGGAGAACCAGTATCTCCTCTACGTGTCGCCAGCGGTCACACATACTCTGCCGTGGTTAAGGCGCCTTACGGTGGAAGTAATAAAGCCAAAAAGATAAATACGACATGTACGGATGCCGTTGTCGATTCAGACTCGGATCTTGATAGCGTCAAAACGATCACCTCTTAAGAGGAACGTGAGCTGCTAAGTTCGCCTGGAACATCTCGTGGAACCCATTCCATAAATAGGAACAGGCCCAAGAGAAACAAGGAAGGACTCAGAGCTCTTTCAGAATATAAAGCTGCGGTCCGGAGACAGCATCGGCTTGGATCTCAATCCAATCTCTCCAACGAGGAGAAAGAGCGGATGAAGTGGGCAACGGGTGCGATTGCAGAAGGCCGAGCTCACTTTTCCATGAACCCCAAATACGCTGCCAAAAATCAGGGTTTCCACAATTGTATTGAAGAAGCCGTGATTAAGAGCATGCAGGGTAAAAGACAGCAGTCAGTTGATGAGTCTCCATCTGCCGCAAATCCTAAGGAGACAAAAAAGCCAAAGAAAAACACCGAGGAGGTCAGACCCTCGACATCAAAAGCTGCCACTGTACCGTTGCCAAAGGCTGCAAGAGTCAGTGAAGTGGCCAAACGTCCTCTGAGCGTGGCACTTCTCGACATGAACAACCCTTTTGGTCAAATGGCCACAAAGCGGTGGAAGATCGTAGAGTCTAAGATCATCAACGAAATCGTCGCTAAGATGGAAGCCGAACCCGGAAGGCCGCTGCCCTCATTTGATGGGGCTGGATGGTTCAATCACCTGTAAGGACGAAATGATGCTGGAATGGCTTAAAGGAGTCATTACGAAACTCAATGGCCTGTGGTCGGATGCACAACTCAAGATTGTGGATAGATCGCACATTCCGGCTGTACCGAAGGCGAAGGTGAACTTTCCGCGCATAGTAAAACCGGAAGTCGCTCTTCGTCTCCTACAGAATCAGAATCCTGACATTCCCACTAAAGAATGGAGGATTCTGCATGTACAAAAAGGCAACAAAGACGGTCAGAATTATATACTCCAGATTACAAAAGAGGCAGAAGACCTTCTGTATCCACGGTATGGAACAATGTCTTGGGGAGTAGGAAGTGTGTTTCTCCGGTTGAAGAAACGACATCCACAAGACTCCAACCACAACACACTGGAGGTCGATGAAGTGGAGCGAGATCTGGCGGCTGCCACTGCGGCCACTTCTGGACTGAGTCTGGGTGAGACGGCCAAGGGTGATGGAGCCGACCCCGAGCGGGTGATCTTAGTTGATGACGCTAAAGATCCTGCAAGTCAACCTCCAGCACAGTAAGATGGCTTCGGTCGAACTCCTCCTCACGCTAGTGGAGGGTCGCTACGACGTGGCTTTAATCCAGGAACCGTGGATCTCCACAGGAAATCGGGTATCTGGACTGAAGTCACGTAATTTTAAGACGTACTTCTCAAAAGTGGTAGGTAGAATACGATCTGCAATGCTTGTTAGGAAGAATCTTTATTCATACATTCTATATAATTACAGCACTGACGATCTAACAGTAGTGGCCTTGGAAGATGGCAGAGATGACATCATAATATTTGCATTATCCTATATGCCACACGACAGAGATGCCCCACCAGTAGAACTCCAAAGACTAGTCGAAGAAGCTTGTAGAAGGAAGCAAAATCTGGTGGTGGGCACGGATGCTAACGCTCATCACACAATATGGGGCAGTAAAGACATCAACAATAGAGGTGAGGATCTTATTGCTTTTATATTACAGAATAATATACAAATTGCGAATAGAGGTGAGGTCCCAACGTATAAGGGTCCCACGTCGGAAAATGTGCTTAATATGACGCTTTATAAAACAGTGATAGATGATTGGAAGGTGCTTTTGCAGCCATCCTTCTCTGATCACTCCTATATATATTTGTGTTAAATTACAATGTACCTACTGAAACGGTATTTAGGAACCCAAGAAATACAGATTGGGCCAAATACTCTTTACTTCTTAATAGGGACCTAGGTCACTCGCGAACACTGGCTAGTTCAGAGGACATATATTCTGCTATAGACACATTGACATCGGGCTTTATTAGATCCTATGAAAAGTAGTGTCCTCCCACACGAGCTAGGCGTAAGTCCAGACCACCTTGGTGCAATAAACAGCTGGACTGTGGAAGACGCGAACTTCGTGAGCTATTCAAACTGGTGAAAATTGGCGACCGGTCTGAATGCTGGGGGGAGTATAGGGACGCTCTTAGGATGTATAAGCGCGACGTGCGAAGAGCCAAACGAACTTCGTGGAAGAGTTTCTGCGATAACATAGAGGAGACGGCTGAAACGGCAAGATTGCGGAGGCTGCTAGTGGGCAGTCCAGTAATGCCAAGTACAGTTTGTAGGGATAACGGAGAATGGACAAAGAGCAGCATGGGACGCTGGATGTACTCGTTGATACACACTTTCCGGGCTGTTCTGAGGTTCCTATTCCAACGGATGAAATTTCCTTTATATCAAATGGTGATAACGACATTATCTCTTACGAGCGGGTGGAATGGGCCATTGACTCGTTCCAGCCATACAAGTCGCCTGGTCTTGACGGAATCATCCCGGTGCAACTACAGCGGGGTAGACAACGGATAATACCATGGCTGGTAAAAATCTTTAAGGGATGTCTGAGGATTAACTATGTGCCGAAATCTTGGAGGATATCTAAGATTGTATTTCTACCGAAATCGGGTAAGAGCAATCACATGTACCCGAAAGATTTCAGACCTATTAGTCTCACATCATTCCTGTTGAAAACGTTGGAGAGAATTTTGGACTATCATGTCAAGGGTAACATGGGGCCGACTATTCTCTCTGTAAATCAGCACGCTTACACGAGGGGCATATCAACTGAGACGGCACTCCATTCAGTTGTCTCACTGATTGAGAAGACCCTGGGATACAAGGACTTCGCTATGGGTGTGTTCCTGGACATCGCGGGAGCTTTCAATAATGTGTCCACAGAGGCAATTTTGGCTAGCTTGTCGCGTACGGGGGCACACCCACACGCTAAAAACTGGATCGGTAACCTGCTAAGGTGCAGAACAATATCTGCGGCGTGGGGTAACGCCAGGATAACGAGGAGAGCACACCGGGGAACTCCCCAGGGAGGGTGCTCTCACCAATGCTTTGGACGCTTGTCGTCAACGAACTTCTCAACGGACTTCAGGACGGGGCAGCAAAGATAACTGCATACGCAGATGACGTGGCGGTAATAGTTGCTGGCAAGGACCTGAATACTATTAGTTCTGTAATGGAGGCTACATTGGCGTTGGTCAGCCAGTGGGAGTAGGACTGGGAGTAAATCCCGAGAAGATGGACCTAATACTATTTACGAATAGGTACAAAATTGGCCCATGGAGGAAGCCTAAACTAGGGGGTACTAGCTGACTGGAACTTAAGCACCACACAAAGTACCTGGGAGTAATACTGGATAGCAAACTATCGTGGAGATTGAATGTGGAAGAAAGGGTGAAAAAGGCAACGAATGCGCTCTACGCATGTAAGAAAATGCTGGGCAAAACGTGGGGTCTAACCCCTGCTCTTACACATTGGGTCTACATGGCGGTTGCAAGACCAATCTTACTCTACGGGATACTTGTGTGGTGGACGGCCTTGGAGAAGATATCGCACCGGAAAATGCTAATGGGCGTGCAGACTCGCCGAACTCAGCATCACCGGTGCTTTGCGTAGTACGCCGACTGCGGCACTGGATGTGATCCTGGACTTGCAGCCGATTCATCTAGTGGCAGAAGGAACTGCGAGGAAGTCTGCGATCCGCTTAAAGGCGACGGGACAATTTGTATACAGACCTTATGGTCACGGCAGTATTATAAGGGGAATAGATTGTAGCAGTGACTACACCATTCCGATGCTGTCACTTCGAAGTAAACCGCGAGTTACCCTGGAAGAGGACGGCTGGTTGGCAGGGCTCCGATCTGGCCACAGGACCTTCAGTTTCTACACTGATGGATCCAAAATAGAAGGCGGACTTGGAGCCGCAGTCTACTGCCGGGAACTTGGTATTCGGGAATCGTATAAGCTCCCCGATTACTGCAGCATTTTCCAGGCGGAGATAATTGCGGCCAAGATGGCTGCTGATTTGGCACGTAGCTCCAGTACTAGGAACTCACACATAATCTTTTTCATCGATAGTCAGGCGGCGATCAGGGCGATATCCGCCAAATTTTCATACTCTTTTATCGTCCAGGAGTGTAGGGACTCGATAGATAGACTCTGTACCAATAGGAGGGTGCACATCTACTGGGTTCGCGGGCACCAGGGCATAGAGGGCAACGAGGAGGCGGACGAATTGGCGAAACAGGGGGTTCAGTTACCATACGATAGGGTGATGGCCATCCCGGCTCCAATTCGGAATATTAGGAGAGATACGGACTCTGCTATACGGAGGAGATCAGAGGCAATTTGGGAAAACATCGAAACGTGCAGGGTTTCCAAGGTAATGTGGGGATCCTATGATCCGGAGTCGACAAAAATACTGGTAGGTTTTATACCGGGTCACTGTTGGACTGCGGTATACGCCAAGAGGGCGAGGCGGCTGAATAGTGACAATTGCAGATTCTGTGGGGTACCAGGGGAAAAGGAGATAGTGGAGTATATACTCTGCTACTGTCCGGCACTCGTGCGCTCCAGGGCCAACTGTCTGGGGGGTCATTACTTCCAAAATCTCGGGGAAATCTCTGGAATTGGGCTAATGAGACTCCTGGCTTTCGTCAAGAGAGTATGGGGTACTTTCTAATAAATATATTGTTTGTATATTTATTAACAAAGTTGTTGTAAAAAAATATTTAAAAGACATAAAATCATATAATATTTAATAGACATAAAATAATATAATATTTATTAAATATAATATATTAAAATTAAAATAACTTTTAAGTTATATTATATTATTTTATGTGCGGTAACGTGCCAAATGTTGGTCTTTGCTGTTGTTTATGTACATACATACTGATTATCGCTGCCGTCGATGATGATGTTGTTTTTGTTGACTATTTCCTCTTGTTGTACGACAGTGATGCGATTTGGAAATTTTCATTTTGTGCCAAACATGTAAGGAAAACGGGCCAAATTGACTGATGGGGGCCAAAACCCATTTTTTGAACGTTTAAAGTTAAACTTAAATTTCGCATTTTTAATGGGTATTTATTATATCGCAATTGTTCAAAAAATTTTTATTTTTTAACTTTTTGGAAAAAATCGACACGTTCATATCCCCACTGTAAAAATATGGTATTTTGTCTATTTTTTGGTGATGAAACGATTAATTCATATGCTTTAATGTAAAATGGAAATTTGTTTTGCTGCTACTAAAAGTTTTGAGTTACTACAATATTTTTGAACAAGTGTTATACAGATATTATAATTAATATGTACTTTTAAAGGAAAAATGGTTTTAACAATAAAATAAAAATAATAAAAAGCTCAGGTTTCAGTTTTGATTGCGCATTTATTTTTAATTTTTAAATTTTATATAAAGAGTTTCATTAAATCAAATTTATACTTGCCTAAAACGAGTTGTACATTTTATTACCAGCCAAACTGAAAATAGGATCTAAAAACTTGAAAATAAGCCCTAAAATTTGTTAAAAATATGCCCCAAAAAACTAAAAATGTCTTACTTGATAACAAAATATTAAAAAATGTAATATAAGTCAAGAATTATCATCGGTAAATCCCATACTCCATAGGATTTGCAGATGAGTTTTCGGGATTGTATCCTATTTGGAATTGATGGGTAGTCTGGCTTTACCAACAAAGTTTTGGTTTGAGGTTAAAATTCATATACGAGTTGTTTGTGCCAAATATTCACTGCTAGTTAGTAGTGAGCTGGTCTATCAGCGCCGTTATTGCGGTTTCGATTCCCACCAGTGACATTGATCTCTTTCCTGCAGATAATCGTAGAGCTTCGAGGGATTTGCATAGAAACAAGTAGCAAGTAGCGTTGTTGTGATCCAGTCGTTTTTAGAAAATTATATTATTTTTGTCGTTTGCGACATAAATACGAAAAACATTTTATGTGTTTTAAACTGTGTCGAGAAATTTAAATTATGACGATAAACATTTCAAATGACTTCGACCACGAAAACGTCTTTAGTAATTAGGTTGACTAGCTTGACACACCATTTATTTTTTTTTTTTTTTTTCGTTATTTATTTATTGAATCTTCATATATTTAATATGAACTAACAATAATTTATCAAATCTTAACCTAATACTTTATTTATGTCCTGCCAGTGCCAGACAAAAATTTTCTTCATCACGGGTTCTGTTCACTTATATAGGTGTTTATCTCTCATCTAGTTGGGTAAGTGCTGCAGTGTCTCTTCTCCTTAAGCGAGTGTGGCCGCCATGATTTAAAATATTTCGAGCTAAGGGATTTGGGTGTTGTTCAAGTCTTTTTAAATATTTTACTGCATATTTTGTAATCATAGTTTTTACTAATGGCACGTTGAGATCCTTATGAATGTTTGAGTTTTTAACATACCAGGGGGCGGCTGTGATTATACGAAGAAGTTTATTTTGGCGCCTTTGAATTTTTTCGATATTAGAGGCCGAGGCAGTGCCCCATAGTTGAATACCGTAGCACCAGATAGGCTTTAAGATAGAGTTGTAAAGTAGAAGCTTGCAATCGAGTCTAAGAACAGAATTTCTTCCAATAAGCCAATGAATTTGGATGGCTTTTAGTTTCATTTGAGTTAATTTTGCCTCTATATGGCATTTCCACGTTAATCGCCGATCCAGATGTATACCGAGATATTTTACATGCGAATGTTGAGGAATAATTTGATTATTGATTGTAATAGGTGGGCAAGATTCCCGGCGCAGGGTGAATGTTATATGTACGCATTTTTGCTCATTGACCATTATCCTCCATTGTCTTAGCCATATTTCTAGTTGAAATATATGATGCTGTAGGTAACGAGATGCTTCATAACGGTTTTCGTGGACGCTTAGAAAAGCTGTGTCGTCTGCAAATGTTGAAGTTTGGGTGTAGTTGTTTGTTGGCATGTCCGAAGTATAAATTAAGTATAATAGAGGGCCCAGGATGCTGCCCTGTGGGACTCCAGCGCCAATCGGCTGAGGTGAACTTAAGAAATTTCCTTCTTTAATAATAAATTAACGACCGACTAAGTAGCTTTCTAACAGTTTGTGTGTGTTTGCTGGTAAATTTTGCTTCAATTTGTGTAATAAGCCTTCATGCCAGACTTTGTCAAAAGCTTGCGAAACATCGATGAAGAGTGCTGAGCAATATTTTTTTTCTTCAAATGTTTTTCTTATGACATTTACTATTCGATGAGTTTGTTCAATTGTGCTGTGTTTTCTTCTAAATCCGAATTGATGGTTTGGAATACATCTATTTTCACTTAAAATCGCTGTTATTTTTGAAACTAATAATTTCTCAAATAGCTTTGACATATTTGATAATAAGCTAATAGGCCTATAAGACTCAACTTTCGTATGATCTTTACCTGGCTTTGGTATCATGGTAACTAAGGAAACCTTCCATTTTTGAGGAAAGTATTCAATGCGTAAAATAGCATTAAAAATAAAAAGAATAATTTTCTTTGCTACGCGAGGTAGCTCTAATAGCATTTTATTGCTGATCTTATCAATGCCAGGTGCCTTCTTAGTGTTTAAGTCACATATAACCTTTTCGATTTCTCTCATCTCAAATCTTAGGGGAATAGCTGCTCTAGCAGCAACAGGTGGTAAATCGACCGCAATATTGTGAGATATATTAGGTGTAAATACGTTTTTCAAGTGACTTACAAACAGATTTCTTTTCAACATCATTTCTTGCCCAACTTCCATTCAAGTTTCTTAATGGTGGTTTAGAGACAACTGGCCTTTTGAGGTTTCTAGCTGCACGCCATAATGAGTAGTCCGATTGTGGAGTTGCATCAAGTTCCTTAAGATATTTTTCCAGAGAAGCCGTTTTCTGAGTCTGCAATAACTTTCTTAATCTTTTTGTACACTCTTTTAGCAAGTTCTTAAGTTGAGGATATCTGTGCAATTGCCACTCTCTTCGTGCCCTCCTTTTTTCAGACAAGAGACGCTCGACATCTGTGGAATATATTTTAATAGTTTTTGTTTTTTTGGGGGCAATATTGGAATGTTGAACAGCTAGTTTCAGAAAACTGTCAAAATTATCAATAGAGCGATCTACATACTCCGGTGTACTGAGCGGAATATTTTCTGTGCAATGGGCACTGAGATATTTTTTATATTTTAACCAATTTATTTGTGTGGCTGACGTCGCTAGGTAACCAGTCGGAGATACAATTCTATTGGGGTTCATTATAGTAACAATTGTAGGTGTGTGGTCGGAAGATAATTCTAGGGAAGCTTCAACGTGAATCGTTTCTGTGGGGATGTTTTTAACCACGCCAAAATCGATGACATCTGGATTTTTTTGCGGGTCAGCAGGCCAATATGTTGGTTGGCCGCTCGCGACAACATTTAAATTCATTTTAGAGATTGTATTAAACAAAACACGACCCTTTGGTGTTATTAGTCGTGACCCCCAGAAGGTATGTTTAGCGTTATAATCGCCAGCGGCCAGGAAACAGGGTCCTAGTGGTTTATAATATTCACAATATTGGCTTTCTGATATTGAAAATCTAGGTGGAGAGTATAAAGATGAGATTACAATGCTACGATTCAGCTCTTCAACACAAATGTTCGTTGCTTGGAGATAATCCTCACGATGATCACACATTAGGTAGTGTTTGACTCGATTTTTTATCAAAATGGCAGAACCACCACAAGCTCTATCTCGAGGGTCCTTGGTATCATATAGTATATAACCATTGATGTTAAACGTATTTCTTGAGGTCAAATGAGTTTCAGAAACCATCATGACATCAATTTGTTTATTTTTAAGAAAGTATTCTAATTCATTTTTATGTTGGCGGATGCCGTTCGCGTTCCAAAAACACATTTTTAAACAGTTCATGGCTTGTTAAGTACAGATTGCAATAACATCGATTGCATTCTAAGAATTTCCTGCATCATATTACCCATTGTGTTCGTAAAATTAGTTACTGTTTGCACTAATGTTTCCATGGTTTTTTCTAGACGACTTAAATTTGAAACTGGAGTTTCATCATTACTTGGCGCAGCACCTTGCGTTGGCGCATGGTTTGATTTTACGACGTTAGCATAAGAGGTTCTGTTATTACTAGGCTGCGGGGCCTGAATGTCACCAGTGCTTACTTGATTTGTTACCTGCATTTGAGGGGGATTAGTTTTCGGTCCAACTGACTGCTTGACGATGGTATATACAGGGCATCCTCTATAATTGGCAGTGTGATTACCGCCACAGTTGCTACATTTTTTTACGTTGGGGTCGGTTTTATGGTGTAATTCACCACATACTACGCAAACAGGGGGTAAATAGCAATATGCCTTAGTATGACCATATTCTTGACAGTTTAAACACTGAACGGGACCATTTCTTTTGTGTGGCTCTTCTATAGTTACTCTTCTATAGAGAATATATTTCAAATTGTAAATAGGGTGCGTTTCATTTTTTTTAAGCTTTACGTCGCCGGGTTCAAACTCCACTCGAAAAAGTGGTTGGGGGTTTTTTTCTCTATTTTTTATATTTACTACATGTTTTATTTTGAAGCCTTTTTCTTCGAGGAATGTTTTTACCTCTTCTGGGTCCACACATGAGTCAATTCCCTTAATCACTACCTGGAGACCTTTACTGCTTTTCAGTTGGTATGTATAAAAGTTTTTTTTAAGTACTTCAAATTTGTTTATAATTTTGCGAAAATCATTCTCATTATTGACTTGTATTTTTGTCTCGTTTATACTACCACGCTTGATAGCAGCTACGTAAAACGAATTTTCACCTATCACCGATATCAAACTCTTTATGAGCTCATTTGAGTTTTGCTCCCTAAGATATATCGGGGGAGGCTTGGACGATTTTATGACGTTTGGTGCTTCAGAGGATTCATCCTCCAGAATTGCAAATCGATTTTGAGAATTTATTTTATCAAAAGATGGTACTTTTGAGGCCGAAGCAACTGCTGCAGAGGTAGGGCTGCGACCCCGCTTAAGCACTGTTATGTACCTGTCCATACCAACTTGTACTTGAGGCTTTTGACCACTTTTTACTTGTGGAGCTGAGTTTTCCATCATGCCTGATTTGAGGGTAATATTTTCATCACTTATTAAAATCGTTTTTGCCGCTGAGGCACCGCTTGCAGGTTTTATATTTTTTATTGTATTAATATCAACCGTATTATTAGACACCGAAGGTGATACTGAGTTTTCTATTATGCCTGATTGGGGGTTAACTTTTACATCACTTATTAAAATTGTTTTTGCTGTTGAGGCAACGCTAGCAGGTTTTGTATTTGTTATTGTATCAACCGTGTTATTAAATACAGACGGCGAGAGGGATCGCGTACGAGTAATAGGTTTAGCCGTTAGGTATTTGCTATCATCGATTCTTTTTTTTATTTCTGTATTTTTTTCGCTAACACTCACTGTGATATATGCATTTCTACTGTTTGCACTCATAAGAGTTTTTTTTTTTTTTCTTTTACTGTTTACAGTTGTGCTCTTCTTATTTGTTATTGTTTATCAACACCGAGAATGAAAAAATGTGTGTTTATGTATGTAAGTACATACATGTAATTTTTTTTTTCTTTTTCTTGTATTTACTTTTTTTATACTTTATTTGTTCAAAAAAAAATAAACCGTATGCCGAGTTTAGAAAAACACCATTTATGTATAGATTTTTTTGCCTTAATGTGATTTTTGGGTTTGTCACTTAATTTCTTTTAACATATAAAAAAAATTTAAGCTATTGACGGATGGCAGCAGAGGTCAAATGTGAACTGATTCTGAAAGAATTTAATTTGCAGAGTTTTTGGGGCAAATTAAATCTTAATACGAACATAATTAGATAGTTTATGGACACAAAGATCTACCTTGCACAGAAATTAAGTATAGATCGATTTTCATCATTTACATTATATTTGTCCTTAGTACAAATAAAACTAAATGTTATGAAACTATCTGTATTATCAGACAACCAGCCAGAGAAACAGATAGACATCATTAGATCACTTCAGAGATTTATTCTGATTAGATCAGTATACTAAAAGATAGGTCTAGATTTCTGTGTACATATGTAGATAGATATTTAAATCAGAAAAGAGTTCCACACAATTTTTTTTTTTTTAATCGCTGCGAAATCACTTATTGGCATCTAAAAAATTTATCATATACCAAAATATGCTTCAAAAAGTGAAATATAAAATTCAAAATGCTGCAAAATACTCTATTAACTAAATTATGCAAAAAAAAAAAAAAAAAACAAAAAAAAAATGCTGCAAAGGGTAAAATATTCACTAACAAATTGATGCCAAATTTCATAAAAAGCTCTCCAAAGAAAAATATATTATTTCTGCCTTCATTGATCCCTCAAGAAACACATGCAATTTCATATTTACAGTTTTCCTGGTTATTACATATGAACTTATGCATTATTTATATATTTTTTATTTATTAGATGGATATATATATATTTTCTTTGAATTCGGCCTGATAAAGTTTACGATAAATTAAAATTTTTCAATTACTAGGTATGTATATGTAAATCTAAAAAAGGGCCAAAAAAGACCAAACGGGCCATAGGGCCAAGCAATATTGCTTAGTGCCAAAAATGGCCCAATTGTGCCATAAATCCCATCAATGTTGTACGATGCTTTTATTTTTATTTACCTCTACTAGAAATGTTAGGTTTTGTTGGTTAATGTATACTTCTTGTTGTCTTCTTTCGGCACTTGTCTTCTTTTTTTTGTTTCTTCCTTGGGTGTCAATATTTTACTTGGTAGTAAGTTTTTTAAATTTATTTTGCTACACTTAGGTTAAGAAAAATATTTCTTATTATATGGTATATTTAGATTGCAAATGATAAACTGTTCACTTTTGTTTCCCCCCATTTGTTGTTATTGTTGCCTTGTAATTATGTTGATGTTTTTATGTTGTTTTTTTTTATATGTATATATATATGCGTTGTATTCCGTTTATTACACAGTACAACATTTTTCAGTTAATTGATTGCCAACTCAATTCTGTGAACTGTATGTGAAATTAGACCCAAAAAGAAGAATTTCTGCATCATTCGTTTTGTCTTCTTACCTGCGATTTGAAGTTAGTATCGATTTGAAGTTAGTACTATCGTATAGGGGAATTTATCACGTTTTAGGCCCTGTTGTTTGACATAGCTCGACAACCACTAGCCCAATTTAGTTGAAATAAATAAATCTAGTTGAAAAAAAAAAATTAAGAATTACAATTCCCTTAATCTGTTCATATATTGTTTTCCTATACAAGTAACACTTTCGAAGTTAAAAATGAATGTATGAAGGGAAAAAATTATTTTTTGCCTAAAAATTTAAATTTTTTTTTTTAAAAATACATAAAAAATGCAAAATGGAAAAAAGTTTCAAGTCTAGTTATTTTTTCGCAAAGTCACATAACCTATGAGCAAAATGAGACAAAGATCATAAAAATCGATGCACGCGTTTCGCTTTTATTCGCAATTGAGTAAATTTATTTCAACTAAATTGGGCTAGGGGTTGTCGAGCTATGTCAATCAACAGGGCCTAAAACGTGATAAATTCCCCTATACGATAGTACTAACTTCAAATCGATACTAACTTCAAATCGCAGGTAAGAAGACAAAACGAATGATGCAGAAATTCTTCTTTTTGGGTCTAATTTCACATACAGTTCACAGAATTGAGTTGGCAAATCATGTGTTGTACTGTGTTATTTATCCACTTTGCTTTTTGCATTATATTTGTTTTTTCCACTGTCTTTATTTTGCATATTCTTTTTTCCCGTTTATTTATTTGTAATGCCTTTTGATTTTATGTATTCAGTAACGTTTTTTTTATATGTTTTGCATTCTGTTTATTATTTTCTCACTATGCTTTTTGCATTATATTTGTTTTTTCCACTGTCTTTATTTTGCCGTTTATTTATTTGTAGTTTATTTTGATTTTATGTATTTAGTAACTTTTTTGTAGTTTCTTTTGATTTTATGTATTTAGTAACGGCTTTTTATATGTTTTATGGCATGATTTTGTTTTAAAGTATGTTTGTTATTTTTTTGGCCAAGTTGTTTGGATATTATATATAAGTTTTTGTTAAGCTAATTGGGCCTAATATATTAATGTAAATAAAAAACCTTTTTTATATGTTTCTCCCAACGTTTCGTCAATTATTTGTTGACATCTTCAGGGGTTGTCTATTTAATATTTAAAAAAAAATATTTTTACAAAATTAGAAAACAACAAAATAAATAAACTTACAATTACTAAGTAGTTTTTCACATTAAATTATACATTGAATGTTACACAGCTTATATAAAACATAAAACATTTAACATATAATTAAATTAAACACACAACTTAAATTAATATCACAGCTTATCTTTTCTATGTTATTGCAACTCTGTAGCTTAAACTTATATTATTTGTGTCTTCCTTTAAATTCATTGTTCTGTCAATGTTTTGTTGCATACATACCTAAGCTTTCTATTGTGAAACGTTTTTTCTGTTTTGCTTCTACGTCTAATATTTTTAATCTGTCAAAGTCAGGTTTATGCTTTTCGCAAATCATATGTTTTGACAAAGCTGTTGATTCCTTATGTTTATCTATGTCATTTTTGTGTTCATACATTCTTGTTTGTAAATTTCTCTTTGTTGTTCCAATATAAATTAAATCACATTTTTGTTCGTCATTTCCCTTACATGCAATTTCGTACACAACGTTGTTTGTGTTTCTTCAATTAATTGGTGTATAAGTTTTATTGGAAAGCTATTATTTATTAATATTGCTGTAATTTTCTTTATGTTTTTAATGTGGAATTCTTCATCGCTAATATATAGTACCCTAAAAATGAATTTTTTGCCGTATTTATTGTTTTGTTTTTCAAAGTTTTTAATTTTGGTCGGTTTCAACTTAACTTCACTACTTGATATTTCGAATTTTGAAAAGTTCACTTTTCACGGAAAGAACTCTTTCCCACATTCCAGTACTCAGTTTATGCATTTATTAATGTCACTTTGTGTAGAACTTATGCCAGTCTCCCAGCAGAGTTTTCTGTTTTCCCCATTTCTGGTTGCTACAAACTTTTGTTAAAAACCAAAACTTATAAGTCAAACAAAAAAAAAACCGTCATACAGTTAGGTTTTAAATTTTTTCCTTAAACTGTAAAACTTAATATTACCTATCTCCATCAAAGCTTCTGGAAGGATTGCCATGTGGTGGATGGTAACAAAACTTATCGCGAGAAAAATAAAATACTTGTTGTTCGTGAAATGGTTAAACATTTACTGACTTTATTAATTCTTCTATCCTTATGCTATAAACACAATCAAAGCCTACCGACCATCGTCTACCGACTATAAAAGTAGCTGGTTACAAAAATAGCCAAGTCGCCAGCTACTTAATTCTTTTAACAACTACCGACCACTAACTACAAAAAATAAACATCTGTTTTGACATATGTATTAAAGTTAACCAAAACAAAACAAACTTAATTTTTTAAAAAAAAAAATTCAAATGTCTCAAGAAAATTTAATTAACTTTATAAGTGCTATTGCTAAAATAGTGGAAAGAAACAACATCAGTGTATGAAGTGTATAAAAAACATCAGAACAAAAGTAACCGAAGATGGTGAGTCCGGCCAGTATATATAACGCGAGATCAAGAAGGATTTTATCGAACTTGTGTCCTTCAGCTGAAAGAAAAAGATGAAGAACACTTTTTTTAAGCATTCCGGATGAGCGTAGCGAACTTCAATTTACTGCTGACCCTTTTAAAAAATAAATTGGAACGATTTTCCCAGAGAAAACCCATAGATGCTGAGACTCGCTTGGCAGTTACTATAACGTAAGTAAACTCTATATTTATCAGAATTTGAAGTAAATAAACTTTTAATTTCAGATTCTTGGCGCAAGGATGCAATGTACAAGTTCTTGCTTGGGCATACAAAATTGGCATATCGACTGTGAGGAGAATCATTTACGAGACATGTGAAGCAATTTGGGATGATCTTGACGGTATATATTTGTCACCTCCAAATATAAATGGGTATTCAATGATATCGGATAAGTTTTACGTAAAAACTGGAATGCCAAATTGCCTAGGAGCCATTGATGGCAAACATATTCGTGTTGTTTGTCCAAGAAAAAGTGGCTCTTTGTATTTCAACTACAAAAAACTTTTAGCATCGTATTATTGGCGGCTTGTGATGCTAACTATGTCTTCAGATATGTAGACGTTGGGGCTTTAGGGAGCCAGAGCGATGGTGGTGTACTTGCTCGAAGTGCATTCGGCAAAAAATTATTAAATGAAACTTTGGAAGTACCTCGCAGTGCTAACTTACCGGGAACATCTGTTAACTTTCCGAGCTATTTTGTTGGGGACGCCGCATTTCCACTAAAAAATAATTTAATGAGACCTTATCCTGGACATCATTTGCCACCAGATAAGGACAAATTTAATACCACATTGTCCAAAGCTAGAGTGCACATAGAAAACGCTTTTAGTATCTTAACTAATAGATGGAGAGTATTACATACGACATTACATATGTCTCCAAAAAATTGTGTTAGCCAGTGTAGTTCTGCATAACTTTCTAATGCTTAGAAATGACAGGAACTATTTTACACTTGAGCTTGTTGACCATTCTGTTGAAAATCGAGATATTCGAGGTCAGTGGAGGGAAGAAGCACAATCTTTGCCATCATATCACGGTAGAACAGCTAACCGCTCATCCACAAATGCCTTTCAAGTAAGGGATAGGCTAAAGGAATTCATTGCTAATGGTTTGTAATACCACTTCACTACAATCTTGTTTTTGAAATAAAACAGTTGCTTTAAATTTTTCATCTTCAATTGGATGTATTTTGTATTTATTAAAAAAAAAAAAATCAAATATTTAATAAAAATTAAATAAAAACTATAAAATTAATAAACAAATAAACTAAAAATTCAAATAAATTCAAAATATTGTTCTACAATAATATTGCTTACATATATAAAACATCACATTTTTAACTCAATGAAGTTACTTATTGCTGCTGCTGTTGTTGCGAATAAAAACTATCTATTTCCTCGCAAACTATAGCAGACAGCTTAGCCTCAATTTTGTTGCCCACACTTGGTGGCATGTTTGCTGCTTTAATTTTAGCAGACAAGCCTGCAAAAAATAAAGAGGTTGAGTCCCCTTCCTTTTGTTTGCTTAATACAGAACAATTTTCTGATATGCTTGACGATGCAAAATCAACAAACTGCTGGAATTTTTCGCTGTCAGTTTTCTGCAAGCAAAAATTTTTAACCATTTAAAAAAGTATTCCGGACACAACACGTCATTTAATTACCTACTTTTTTTTCTTTCAATGCAGTTGAGGAACGAGATGTAGGAGACACAAAATCGTCACTGGAGTCATCAATTGCTTCAATGATGTCAT
Organism: Pollenia amentaria; assembly: GCA_943735925.1. NCBI lineage: Eukaryota > Metazoa > Arthropoda > Insecta > Diptera > Polleniidae > Pollenia > Pollenia amentaria. The sequence goes on from OX031009.1 coordinate 80,294,143, forward strand.
CCTCGGATAGCGAGCAACTTCTTACATTCCCAATGGTGCTGGAAAATACAAGAGAAGTAAATTAAAAGGTTCTATCGCAAAAATTAGAAGCTTCTATGGCAAAAAAAAAAACTTACAGCCTAGAACATGCGACGTTATTTAAAAATGACATCGCCTCAAAATGTCGCCACCTTTTTTTGGGACCCTCTGCACCACTTCCAGAAGCAACTTCCATCGACCTCTTACATCGCTTGTAAGTGTCACGCAGCCCCTTCCACCTTCTCTTGCATGCCATTTCTGTTAAATCACTTCTAAATAAAATCAACAATATTATATTGTAATCCTACTTACCACTTATTTTAACAGCATCTGCTACTTCCCTCCATACAATATCTTTTTGCTTTATATTTTTATAGTTTTCTTGGCCCAGATCGTACAGTATTGGCCGGCCGCGTACTTCTTCTATTAGCTGCTCGTCCATATTTCCATGTAAATTGAACTAAACATTTACATAAAACAATATAATAAATACATATAAACAGTAAAAATTACTACCAATTTCAATAAAAAAACCAAAATATAAATATAAATGAAACAAATTAGAAATTGATGAAAAAAGAACTAAATGGAAAATTTGACAAATAAAACGTAAATGAAAAATGCGCCAAATAAAAAGTAAATGAAAAATGTAAACAAATGAACAAATGATTATTATTTTTCAATGGTGCCACTATAATAGTTTTTCGCGTTTTTAATAGCGATATTTAATGTATTGCGTTTTTAAAACCACCATTTCATGCATTTATTGTATTGGCAGCACTAATCTGTTTTTTGTAGCCAAGAAAAATAGAAATTAGCCTAAGTTGGCTACGGGCTACAAAAGTAGTCGTGTAGTGGCTAAAAGAATTATACTCATAAGGACGCATGTATTCTATTTTTGACATCTTGTAGTCGATGGTCGGTGGACTTGATTGTGTTTATAGCATAATTATTTGCATACATGCAAATATAGTTCTTAAATATAGAGTTGCATAAAATAGGCTAGCTTACAAAACAGGGATGTAATATATTGAGAGGTACTGTATAAAATTAAAGGTACTACGTCCAAATATTATAGAGATGATAAAGTGTGATGCGTTTGCACTACAACTACAATTCGTGTTGGAAAAAAACCAGCCGATTATAGGGGAATGTAAGAATGAAAAATTTAATGTTTATTGTTGTGTCTTTGTTGAAGCTTTGATATTGTTACATGTAAGACCTGAGTGTGTAAAATTCTTATTCACTTTATGGTCTTACTTGTATAATATTTTTAGCTTTTCTAAAGTATTTGGAAAAGTTTCCTGACGAGCTGGCCTAAGCAACCAGCGAAATGCGCATAGAAACTAGCTTTCCCACAACAATAAATTTCAGTGTTTTCATTCAGAAATTGGGATTATTAGCACATCATTAATTAATAATAAATATTTCATTCCCGAAAATAATTTTTGTTAATAAATTTGCATGTGCCCGGCAAATAAAAAACTGAAATGGCAAGCTGCTTTATTTAAGCAAGGGTACGTTCGTAAATGCATCACTGCGCTGCATCAGTGATTTCAAATGTTTATATATTTCAATGAAGTAGATAGGCCCAAAAAATTGTCAAATACTCCATAAAAAAATTAGTCACACCATAAAAAAAATTATAATTACTTTTTTATCTGCAATAAAAAAAGTTTGCTTTTCTGATGCAGCGCAGTGATGCATTTACGAACGCAGCCCAACTTGTTTTTTTTTTTTAATTTTATTTTTCTTTCTATCCTCTTACAACAACAATTCGTGTTAAAAAAAACCAGCCAATTGTAGGGGAATGTTAGAAAGAAAAATTGACTGTTTATTGTTGTGTCTTTGTTGAAGCTTTGATTTTGTTACATGTAAGACCTGAGTGTTTAAAATTCTTATTCACTTTATGGTCTTACTTGTATAATATTTTTAGCTTTTCTAAAGTATTTGGAAAAAGTTTTCTGACGAGCTGGCCTTAGCAACCAGCGAGATGCGCATGGAAACTAGCTTTCCCACAACAATAAATTTCAGTGTTTTCATTCAATAATTGGGATTATTAGTACATCATTAATTAATAATAAATATTTCATTCCCGAAAATAATTTTTGATATTAAATTTGCATGTGCCCGGCAAATAAAAAACTGAAATGGCAAGCTGTTTAATTTAACCAACTTGTTTTTTTTTTATTTTTATTTTGCTTTTTATCCTCTTACAACTATAATTCGTGTTGGAAAAAAACCAGCCAATTGTATGGGAATATAAGAAAGAAAAATTGACTGTTTATTGTTGTCTTTGTTGAAGCTTTGATATTGTTACATGTAAGACCTGAGTGTTTAAAATTCTTATTCACTTTATGGTCTGACTTGTATAATATTTTTAGCTTTTCTAAAGTATTTGGAAAAAGTTTCCTGACAAGCTGGCCTAAGCAACCAGCGGGATGCGCATAAAAACTAGCTTTCCCACAACAATAAATTTCAGTGTTTTCATTCAAAAATTGGGATTATTAGCACATCATTAATTAATAATAAATATTTCATTCCCGAAAATAATTTTTAATAATAAATTTGCATGTGCCCGGCAAATAAAAAGCTGAAATGACAAGCTGCCCACACAACCTCCTCAATCCCCCCTAGCGACCACCCTATGGCAATTTAAATAATAATAAGCAATTTCTTGGTCTCTTCAAGACACAATAAAAATTCATTTCTTAAAATCAAATATCTTATTTCATTCGATTATGCCAATAATGTAAACAATAATTGTTTACACTATCCGCAAATGTTAACATTCCGATTCTTCGTTTGCCAACCAAAAAGTAAGATATTTTTAGTTTTAAGGTTCAGATTGTATTTGACACTTAAAAAGTCCACTTCGTGTTGACTCCCAAAAAGAGAAGAAAATAAATAAAAGAATTAATATTAGTAAAGCTTTTAATTTAAACTGGCGCAGTCTTGGAAGTTATTTAAATAACTCGAACCTATTAACAAAATATACTTTGATATAAATATCACATAAATATATTATACATAATAATAATAATACAAATAAAATTTTAAAACAAAAACAAGGTCGTCATTTAAAATAAAATAAGATACAAATGTATATTTAATATAATTAAAAACATGTTGTTATAAATTACAACAATAAAAAATTTATACAAAATTCAAAAAGAAAAATATAAAGAAAAGTGCAATTTGCAAATAAAATATAAAAAAGAAACTGTGATTTGGTTGTTAAGAAATTATTTCATATACAATTTCTAACAAAACTTTGTAAATTAACAGAAAGAGAACGTGCATTTAATCTCTTTAACTATTTAACTCCGATACAAAAGCAAAATTAGTCCAAACACTAATTGAAAAAAAAATCTCAGGCAAAACAGATTTGAAGGAAGGAAGAAAGAAAACAGTTAGCCGAAAAACTGTTATAACTAGCAGATCATCTTTAAAAAAAGAAAAAAGAGAAAACAACACAAAGACAATAATTTATAATATATTCTTTATACATATAAGTGAAAATAAATAATAAAAATAAGTAAATTGTTTGTAAATTGTAAGAAAAGTCGTTGTGGTAATTGCATCTATGTACTTCGTCTAGAAAAATGTCACTTTCATTAGTTGAAGGTTTACGGGAAGCCCGTAACATTCCCACTTTTAGTGGCACTTCAGATTACGCCCTCACAAGTTACCTTAGGGATGTAAGCTCCGTATTGTCATTAGTATCAGATATAGACAAACCAACGATTAGGGTTGTCCTAGCTAACCGCCTTCAGGGTAAGGGATTAAGAGCAGTAGAAACTTTAGTAACACCATCATGGGACCAAATTTTAGCAAAACTTAAAGAAGAATTCGGAGTAAGAGAATCGTTCTTAAATTTAAGAAATCAAGCCATGGATGTAGTTGCATTCAGCATCGAAGAATTGCACCACAAATTAAATGAAATTTTAAGTTTAATGAATACCAAATATTATATAAATCAGGAAGTCGACACGACTTTTAACCCTGCTACTAATGAAAAACTTATTTTCGATATATGTATATTTAAACTTACTTCCCCTAAATATAAAAACCCTTTTAATTCAAAATGAAATAAGTACGATAAGTAAAGCTTATTCGCATTATATCGAAAATAATTTTATAAAAGATATCTATTTGAAGAATAGGAATAAGACGTACCCAAATAAAAACTATCAAAATTATTCACAAATACCTCAGAATCTTAATTTGAAAATTCAGTTTACCCAAAACACACCTAATAATCAAAACGAATTTTGGAGAAATTCTTCCCGAAACCAATATAATAATCAGAGTGGATCGAATCAACAAAGATTCAACTTTAACCAAAATCGATCAAATCAAATTCGGCACAATACTAATCAAAACCGATATAATCCAAATTCAAACAACTCAAATCAAACTAGGAACAATAATATTCATGAACCAATGGATATATCCAACATAAGCGCTCAAGAAAATTTTCATGCACCGCCTCAAGATCCCACCTACCAATAGTCTTCTTAACAATTAACAAAAATAAGTTAAGATGCCTAATAGACAGTGGCGCTGCAACTACATTAGGCGATTATGATACCTTTAAAAAATTATTCCCAAAAAGAAAAATTAAAAATGCTATAAAATTAAATACAATTACTGGAGCGAAACTAGTTACAGAAGAGGTAATAATAAATATACCTCAAGAATTCAACGCAAAGGACGAAACAATGTCTGTCAAACTAATAGATCTCAAAAACAAACCTTTTAGTTGTATAATAGGAAACAACGTTTTGATGCCTATAGGCGCTATTATTGACTTTTTAAATATGAAACTAATTTAGTCAATTCACAAGGTATCCTAACATGTCATATTGTCAAAATGTCCTAATATTTCACAATGGTTTAAAAATATTGTTGTACGGCTCAGCCGCTCAGCGCTGGACTTTTCTGATTAATTACGACAGCACAATAAACACAGCAAGCAACGTTCTATTTATTTAAGACACTTTTTGTTAACAAACCAACAACAATATTTTTAAATCATTGTGAAATATTAGGACATTTTGACAATATGACATGTTAGGATACCTTGTGAATTGACTAATTGTAAATAATAACGAAATTTACTTCAATCCGAGAGCAACAGAAATAAATTCGGAAACTATTATAAATTTCGAAGCACAGAACATTGACTTAAAAAATATAGAAATGCCACCAGACTTAAATAAAGAGGAACATATAAGCTAAATAAATGTATTCAAAGCAATAAGATAACATTTTATTAAGAAATTCAGGCATTAACGGCTACTAACGCCATTAAACATAATATAATAACCACGTCAAGCCTGTCTATTCAAAAATTTACAGATATCCCAAAGTGCATGAAAAAAAAATCGAAAGCCAAATTAACGAAATGATGGCCCACGGAACGATTAGGCCAAGTAAACACAGTTTCTAGGACATATAGTCACTCAAAATGGCCTTAAGCCCAACAGATCTTAAATTGAAGCTATTATTAACGTCCCTATCCCACGTACTGTAAAACAAATCAAATCATTTCTCGGATTAACCGGGTATTATAGGAAATTTATAAAAAACTATTCCTCCGTTGCTGGGCAAATGATAAAATATTTGAAAAAAGGAGCCAGAATTAACGTTAATGACCCACTGTACATAGAATCTTTTGAGAAGTTAAAAAGAATTATTACTAACCCACCTCTTCTAACATACCCCGATTTCAATAAAAAATTCGTGCTCACCACAGATGCTAGCAACACAGCTTTAGGTGCGGTCCTTAGCCAGGATAACAAACCAATTTGTTATGCTAGCAGAACCTTAAATAATCACGAAAAAAACTATAGTACCATTGAAAGGGAACTCCTTGCTATAGTATGGGCAGCGAAATACTTTCGCCCTTACCTATACGGGATAAAATTTTCGGTCCATACCGACCACCAACCTCTAAAATGGCTAGCCTCCCTAAAAGAGCCAAATTCGAGATTAAGTAGATGGAAAATTTCACTAACACTGCGGCCAAACGATCAACTTTTTGTTGATAGTCTTTTACATATACTGTTTGTCAAAATTTACATTAATTGAAAGCTGTGACGTTGGCTGCACGCAATTTGTATGCAATTTACTTTCAATATGTCATCAAGAACACAATTTATACCGACAAACGAAAAATTTGCTCACTAAACTTCTAATCAGCTGTTAAATTGAGCGTAAAATTGCCAAACAAATGGATAGTTAACATTGAGAGCAATCTCGTGATCAATTTAAAAAGTGTGAGTGTGTTAGTGAACAAAATGAGAGTGAGAGCAAATTGAAAGGAATTGAAAGACAAAAATTGATCGTGTGGCCTCCAAGTTAGCGAATTCGAATTTGATATTGAGTACATCAAAGGAAAAGGGAACAATGTCGCAGATTTTCTGAGCCGTATAGGGTTAGAAACAAAAGAAAACATCGATATTGATATTAAATCATTATTCGAAATCTCGGAGGAAATGGAAACCGTTCATAGTCAGCAAGAAGACGATGCAACAACTAATTTCCATATCAGTGACTCTATTGTCAACAAATATAGAACGCAAATTAGGATTCTTAAAAGAAAAACAGTAGAACAAGAAACCCTTTATGGAAAATATAAAATAATTTACGTTAGCGAGAATGACCTACAAAACGATCATTATTTAAATGATCTGTTTAGGCGAACACTCCGTAAAGGAAAAGTCGGCGTATACTCTGAACTTGCAGATAACTTGTATTATTGTTGTACAAGAAAAGTTGACATCCCTGTTTGGAAATGATAAAAATTTATACTTTACAAAATGCACAAAATTGGCATATGATTTACCAAATGAGGAAGAGATTTATAAGCTTATAGGCCATATTCATTGCGCCTCTAACCACAGAGGAATTTTGGAAAATTTCGAGGAAGTCAAAAACTCATATTTCTATCCAAACCTAATAAAGCATATTAACAGATTCATTAACTCGTGTCAAATTTGTAATGAAAACAAATACGATCGTCACCCTTACCGTAAATTTGTTAATCATACCGTCACCCCCGATAGACCGAACATGATAGTTCATAAAGACATATTCCAAATACATAAAACCTGTTTCTTAACTACCATAGATAGATTTACTAAATTAGGCTCAGTACATAAAATTTCCGATAAAAATATGTGCACAATTAAAATTAAAATAGAAGAATGAATTGTATTCCTGGGAAAACCTGAGTTGCTCGTTATGGACAATGAATTTAATAACCCATTGATCAAATTATTTTGCGGAGAGAAAAGCATCTCAACGCACTTTACAACACCCTTCTCACATACTGGAAATTCTGATATCGAAAGGATGCACCTTTCATTATTAGAACACATTCGGTTACTTAAAAGAAATAGAGAAAACATGGATACAGAAGAATTAGTAATAAGAGCAATAGGCTTTTATAATGAAACTATTCACTCCACAACTGGATTAAAACCCATAGAATTCCTAAATCGTTCAGATTTAGATTTTTCTAAAATAGCGCAAAATACACAGTACAACATTTTTCAGTTAATTGATTGCCAACTAAATTCTGTGAACTGTATGTGAAATTAGACCCAAAAAGAAGAATTTCTGCATCATTCGTTTTGTCTTCTTACCTGCGATTTGAAGTTAGTATCGATTTGAAGTTAGTACTATCGTATAGGGGAATTTATCACGTTTTAGGCCCTGTTGTTTGACATAGCTCGACAACCCCTAGCCCAATTTAGTTGAAATAAATTTTAAAAAATTAAGAATTACAATTCCCTTAATCTGTTCATATATTGTTTTCCTATACAAGTAACACTTTCGAAGTTAAAAATGAATGTATGAAGGGAAACAATTATTTTTTGCCTAAAAATTTAAATTTTTTTTTTAAAAATACATAAAAAATCCAAAATGGAAAAAAGTTTCAAGTCTAGTTATTTTTTCGAAAAATCACATAACCTATGAGCAAAATGAGACAAAGATCATAAAAATCGATGCACGCGTTTCGCTTTTATTCGCAATTGAGTAAAGGTATGAATTTCAAAAATCAGTTATAGCCACCACCCTTAAAATAAAAATATAAATTAAAAAATTATCATGCAAAAAAAAACTTTATTTATAAAAACTTAATGAAAATAAAATAATATGCAATTAATACGCAATTATAATATGCATAAAAACAAAATTTAGAACATTTTTTCAATTATTGGCAATATCCATCCTTGTAGAAGTTGACGCTTGTGGTTCTGATGATCTTGTTTTCTTCGTAGGTTGTTCATATTCATGGTCTGAGTCAGCTTGGCGTTGTCGGTATGATGTTGCGCTGACATTTTGCTTTGTGAGTTTTCTTCTCTTCAAAAATTATGTCAGCCATTCGGAGTCGTGTTGTGATAGTCCCAGCTTGGCCACAATGTAATCCATTTCGATTTGTGGTAGCGGTTGTGGTGCACTATTTTCAATATCGGGTATCCAATCAGCATCATCCAAATCGGTCGGATTGGTGAAAACGGTTTCGGCTAGCAGGGACACAGTATCCGCACTCGGAGGTTTAGGTGCATCGGTATCAGCAGGGCGTTGCACTGGAAGTGTGGCAGTAAATGCAGCAGTGTATACTTTTGTTTTCAATTGTTGTCTGTTTAATACAGGACGAAAATTTATGCATGCATAGCACCTGGATTCATCATGTCCAGTTGTGTCTTCCACCCAAATTACTGGCTTCATAAAAGATAACTTTCTACTTTTTCCGTGAATCCATTTTAGAAGGGTAGTATAACAACTGTTGCACACTGTGTTCGGCGTAAAATTTGCACCACTTAAATCTGCTTCATCGAAATAATTACAATACGCGGTTTTGAATTGCTCAGTAAACAAATTTTTTCGATCTTTTTTCTGTATTTTTCGGACGATATGACCACAAACGTAACAATATTCATCCAAATATGGGCACTTGTTGTTTTCCATATTGATATATTTTATGTTTTGTTGTTATTCACTTTTAAAAAACTGGAGAAAAATCACTTTTACTGTTCGCGTTCGTCGGCACTGGCTGAATGCCAAAAATCGATCAATGCACACCTATAAATACTACGTATTTTTGAATATTTTACTGCCAGGTACTTATAAATGGGCGCATATTTTAAGGGCGGCTGGCTATATACCTGATTCAGCACTTGTACGTTTCAAACTGTGCAAAACTTTCCAAATAATGACCACCCTTAAATGTGGGTGCAATTTCTGTAAAAAAATCATATAGGTAGCCACCGGAAAAACCCAAATAATAAAAAGGTCCACTTTCCGTTTAATTGTCCACGTACATTTATTACCGCAATCATAAAAATCAAATAACCTTTTGTTTATTCCTTTTTTTTTAATTCTCAGAATCATGAAAAAGGTGTCAATGTTTTCTCCAAATAATGTTGTGCATATCTCGAGCAAATTTTTGAAATTCATACATTTACTCAATTGTGAATAAAAGCGAAACGCGTGCATCGATTTTTATGATCTTTGTCTCATTTTGCTCATAGGTTATGTGACTTTGCGAAAAAATAACTAGACTTGAAACTTTTTTCCATTTTGGATTTTTTATGTATTTTTAAAAAAAAAAATTTAAATTTTTAGGCAAAAAATAAATTTTTTCCTTCATACATTAATTTTTAACTTCGAAAGTGTTACTTGTATAGGAAAACAATATATGAACAGATTAAGGGAATTGTAATTCTTAATTTTTTAAAATTTATTTCAACTAAATTGGGCTAGTGGTTGTCGAGCTATGTCAAACAACAGGGCCTAAAACGTGATAAATTCCCCTATACGATAGTACTAACTTCAAATCGATACTAACTTCAAATCGCAGGTAAGAAGACAAAACGAATGATGCAGAAATTCTTCTTTTTGGGTCTAATTTCACATACAGTTCACAGAATTGAGTTGGCAAATCATGTGTTGTACTGTGATATGCGAAAGAAAAAAGAAAAGGCAATTAACAGAATAAATTCAAAAAGAGAAAAAGTACCTCAGCAAAGCAATAAAGTTCTTTATGTTAAAAATCCCGAGGCAGCAAGACAAAAAACTGCAAAAAGATTTTTGAAATATAACATAAATAATCCAAACAAAATAGATTTAGCAAACATTTAAAGACCTCTAAAAACCCTTTCAGGAAACCATGAAATTTGTCATCATATTCCTGGTACTATGGCGAACGTGCTACATACACACAGCAGTAGATATTAGGAAAATCGAAAGCCAAGCCGGATATGTGGTCTTACAAGGAGAACCCGTAAATATAATAAAAAATTATTTTGAACTAATACATGTCGTAAATATAAACGATTTTAGATCAACGATAAAAAAACTAAGAATAGGAATTTCAAAAAATGTTAACGTAAATGACGGATGGTTAGTTATAAACCTAGATAGAAAATTAAATGAGCTAGAGCACTCATTGAAAACCCTAAGTATTCATACTAAAATTAGAAATAAACGTGCTCTTATAAATTTAGGAGGACGAGTAGTAAATTGGCTTTTTGGAAATATGGACGATGAAATAGAGATAGAATTGAAAAACACTTTAAAAACACAGATCTAAATCAGAGAAGTATTATAAATAATATAAACAAACAAGTAAAAATCAATAGCGAAATGCAAAAATATTTAGAAAACATCAGGCTAGTTGTCGAACAGAATAAAGGTTGGTTTAACAAAACATATTCTGGCCTAGTAAGCGAAAGCTTAAAAATCACAAAGTATAATAACTTAATTTTGTTAATAAATGAAGTAAAAAATAAAATTAGTCAAGTCCAAGAAAACATGGCAATGTCTAAATATGGGATAGCCAGTAAAATCTTCTTAACAAATGAAGAAATTGATCATTTTGAAATTGACAGTCTTAAATTAAGACACATAAGAAACAGTATGGGATCAATAAATAGTGAGTTTATAATATTCGTTCTCTTATTCCCAAATTTTATGGAAAAGGAATATAAATCTGAAATAGTAATTCCAATCCCAAATTCTCATGGTATGGAAATTAAAACAAAAATTACAAAAACAGTCACAATCGAAAATAAGACATATGTCGTAGAAGAAGAAAATATATTGGATAATTTAAAATCCGTAAAACCCTGCTTAACAAATATTCTAAATAATAATTATAATTTTTGCCAAAAAGTAGAGAATAAAAACAAAATCATATTAGAATTCGATGTAGGCAACTTGTTGCTAATAAACGTAAATAGTACATTAATAGACTCATGTACAAATTACTCCCATCCACTCCATGGAAATTATATAATAAAATTTGAAAATTGCAAAATAGCAATCGACGAATTTAAAATTAAAAGATTTGAGAGCCGTTTCAATATAATTATCCCAAATATAAATTACTTACCTTTAAATCTCACTAAGTACTTACCAGAATTAAATTTCACTAAATCTGATGAAATTACGGAAATCCAAGAAACCCAACAAAACAACATTAACTTTCACACATACTTGTTATATATATTAATTTTTGTATTGATTTGATTTTATATTATATAGTTATTAAGATTAAAAATTGTAATGGCATTCGAAGGGACTCGAATCTTAACGGGGGAGAAGTTATGTGTGAGACCCACACAACCTCCTCAATCCCCCCTAGCGACCACCCTATGGCAATTTAAATAATAATAAGCAATTTCTTGGTCTCTTCAAGACACAATAAAAATTCATTTCTTAAAATCAAATATCTTATTTCATTCGATTATGCCAATAATGTAAACAATAATTGTTTACACTATCCGCAAATGTTAACATTCCGATTCTTCGTTTGCCAACCAAAAAGTAAGATATTTTTAGTTTTAAGATTCAGATTGTATTTGACACTTAAAAAGTCCACTTCGTGTTGACTCCCAAAAAGAGAAGAAAATAAATAAAAGAATTAATATTAGTAAAGCTTTTAATTTAAACTTGCGACGACGGGGAAAGTATAAAAGGCGAGCACAAAAGGAAATCGAGATCAGTCGGTGTCGAGCGCAGTGGTTGGTAAGTCAGAAACTACGGTGGTGATCCCGCTGTAGTCATTGGTAGTGTATTTTGTTTTCTTTTTATGGTTGGTACTTGGGTAGAACTAATTGAACTTCCCGTGGTTATCCCGCAGGTTTTCAATCTAGTGCTACCACAGAGCCAAAGGCAGAGCGTAGTGGTGGTGTTGCTTTATTTAAGCAACTTGTTTTTTTATTTTTATTTCTATCCTCTTACAACTATAATTCGTGTTGGAAAAAAACCAGCCAATTGTAGGGGAATGTTAGAAAGAAAAATTGACTGTTTATTGTTGTGTCTTTGCTGAAGCTTTGATATTGTTACATGTAAAACCTGAGTGTTTAAAATTCTTATTCACTTTATGGTCTTACTTGTATAATATTTTTAGCTTTTCTAAAGTATTTGGAAAAAGTTTCCTGACAAGCTGGCCTAAGCAACCAGCGAGATGCGCATAAAAACTTGTTTTCCAACAACAATAAATTTCAGTGTTTTCATTCAAAAATTGGGATTATTAGCACATCATTAATTAATAATTAATATTTCATTCCCGAAAATTATTTTTGATAATAAATTTGCATGTGCCCGGCAAATAAAAAACTGAAATGACAAGCTGCTTTATTTAAGCAACTTGCTTTTTTTTTTAATTTTATTTTTCTTTCTATCCTCTTACAACTACAATTCGTGTTGGAAAAAACCAGGCAAATGTAGGGGAATGTTAGAAAGAAAAATTGACTGTTTATTGTTGTGTCTTTGTTGAAGCTTTGATATTGTTATATGTAAGACCTGAGTGCTTAAAATTCTTATTCACTTTATGGTCTTACTTGTATAATATTTTTAGCTTTTCTAAAGTATTTGGAAAAAGTTTCCTGACGAGCTGGCCTACGCATCCAGCGAGATGCGCATAAAAACTAGCTTTCCCACAACAATAAATTTCAGTGTTTTCATTCAAAAATTGGGATTATTAGCACATCATTAATTAATAATTAATATTTCATTCCCGAAAATTATTTTTGATAATAAATTTGCATGTGCCCGGCAAATAAAAAACTGAAATGGCAAGCTGCTTTATTTAAGCAACTTGTTTTTTTTTTATTTTATTTTTCTTTCTATCCTCTTAAGGTAGGATTACACGATTGCCGCAATGCACCAATTATTGGTCTACTTTATGCACCAATCGTGTAATTTCACAATTTATTGGCTCATACGGCAACCTTCGACAATACTATTCTTATTTGACCCAATCAAATGCAGCCCTGGTACGGCAATCGTGTAACTGCTCGATAGACAATAATGCGGCAATGAAATGTGTTAATTGCGCCAATATTTATTGGTTTCTTGATCGGCAATCAAAGTGGGCAATAAGCGCCAATATTAATTTTTTCTTTAGTCGTGGAATATTATATCTGTAAGTAAAATTAATTTTTACTGTTGTACATAAATTAATTATTATTTATGTATATATGTGTCTTGTTTTTTAATAAGTGGAGACACTAGTTGCCACAATTCCTTAAAGGTTTGTTCGGCCATACGTATGACATTTTTAAATAAAAACTTTTGATTTTCGATTTCTCTAAACTTCATTAATGTTTTTTCTTTTTGTGAGCCACTCTCTGACCCAAATACTTATTTTAACACACTTTTTTCATTATTCTTTGTATCCAATTCACACAAAATAATTATAGCAGCTGCTATTTTCTTTTGAGAAGAAATCATTTTCACTTAATTAAATAAATTTTTTACAGATTTAAAAATATTTATTGTATTCTGTGGTATTTATGTTAGCAAAACAAAAAATTTGATTTAACACAACAGCTGTTTCTCAGTGTTGCCGCATACCAGAGCAATCGTGTAACTGGAAGTCGGCAATTATTGGCCCTTAATCGTTGTGCGCTAATTTACGGCAACCAAATTTATGAAATTTGAGGCAATCGTGTAACTGCGATTTATTGTCCTCCAAATTAGCACAATAAAAATTGTTACAAATTGGTGCATTGCGGCAATCGTGTAACCCTAGCTTTACAACTACAATTCGTGTTAGAAAAAAACCAGCCAATTGTAGGGGAATATAAGAAAGAAAAATTTACTGTTTATTGTTGTTTCTTTGATATTGTTACATGTAAGACCTGAGTGCTTAAAATTCTTATTCACTTTATGGTCTTACTTGCTGCTTTATTTAAGCAACTTGTTTTTTTTTATTTTATTTTTCTTTCTATCCTCTTACAACTACAATTCGTGTTGGAAAAAACCAGCCAATTGTAGGGGAATGTAAGAAAGAAAAATTGACTGTTTATTGTTGTGTCTTTGTTGATGCTTTGATATTGTTACATGTAAGACCTGAGTGTTTAAAATTCTTATTCACTTTATGGTCTTACTTGTAAAATATTTTTAGCTTTATTATATTCAACATTTTTCATTTTTCGAATTTATTCTATGAGTTAAATTTCAGTTATGTATTTTATAAAGCTTTTTGTAATAGCTCTATTCCTTAAATTTTTTTGTTTAGAAATGACTTTATACACTACCAGACTATTATATTGTATTTTCATAACTGAAATTTAACTCATAGAATAAATTCGAAAAATGAAAAATTTTGAATATAATAAAGTTGCTTATGAAAAAGAAATAATTCCCAATATCTATTTTTAGCTTTTCTAAAGTATTTGGAAAAAGTTTCCTGACGAGCTGGCCTTAGCAACCAGCGAAATGCGCATAGAAACTAGCATTCCCACAACAACAAATTTCAGTGTTTTTATTCAAAAATTGGGATTATTAGCAAATCATTAATTAATAATAAATATTTCATTCCCGAAAATAATTTTTGTTAATAAATTTGCATGTGCCCGGCAAATAAAAAACTGAAATGGCAAGCTGCTTTATTTAAGCAACTTGTTTTTTTTTTTATTTTATTTTTCTTTTTATCCTCTTACAACTACAATTCGTGTTGGAAAAAAACCAGCCAATTGTAGGGGAATGTACGAAAGAAAATTTGACTGTTTATTGTTGTGTCTTTGTTGTGTGACGAACAAAGTCAAAGTGTTTCGTTTTGATTCACACATGAATTCATTTTATTTTATTTTTTTTTATATATTTCTATTTTGTTTTCACACATTTATTTATTGTTTAGTTATGTAGTCATAAGAAATTAAAGATATAAGTATAGATATATTAAGTTTGAATTTAACGGTTGGTATGACGCCACCTGGTTGTCAGAAATGTAATTATTTATAATAGAGCAACCCTGATTTGAGATCATATGTTAGCTCTGCGACAGTTGTGTAGTTAGTGTGTATTGTGCATACACAAGGGAAATCGTATAAAAGGGCATTGAATGCGGGACAGTCGGTCGTGGGATCGCAACAGGGTAAGACCTACTTAGGACAGTGGATTCACATCCTTATTACTCTTAAACTATTTTGATCCACTCGTTGGTTTCTTGGTACACTGGGGATCTTGGACAGCGCGTGTGTGGGTACACCTCGGGTGATCTTGAGTCTCCGTCCGAACCACCGCCGTAAGGTTACATGTGTTGCGAACTTTTGAGCAACTGACACCTTGAGTGGCGACCGTTAAGCTGTTTGTAATTGTGTATTGTTGTAAATAAAAGTATTGTTTGTAACGTTGTTTGAAACTAAAGGAGTTTTATTTGGTATCCCGGATGAACCTGGACACCGCTGAGTATACCCCAGCAACCAGCGGTAAATGTGTCGTTACAATGGCGCCCGAGCAGGGACCTGATGGTCCAAAAACAACAACGAGTCACAGCAATGCCAGTCGGAGACTCCCCAAACAAGACGATGAGAACTAATGGATCTACTACCTGAAGAAGGAAGTAGAGGGTAGAGCTCCTACAACTACAGGCCCAGCACGAAATTAATCTGCCTATCACTCCTCGTACCAGACATAATGCCCCAACAGCCGCACTGCAGTGCGCACCCAAAACTCAACCGGGGAATGATTATTGAAGTCATCCGCAAATGGTGAGTGACCTACACAGGAGGTGATAACCCGCTCTGTTTTTTTTTGAACGAGTGGAACAACTGGCGGTCGCATATGACATTTCTGTGGACGAAATTATTCCCGTCATGACCGAGCTGATGCAAGATAAGGCGCTGATATGGTTACGTAACAACAATAAAGCGTGGCTACGGTGGGCCGAATTTAAGAAAGATCTGTGTGGATATACGGAAACGCGTCCAACGGCCCCGTGAAAAATTCCGAGACTACGTGCTCATCTTACAAGATTTGATGCGGCATACTGACCTGACGGGAGAGCAGAAGTTGGAGCGAATATTTCAAAATTCACTACCTGAGTACAAATGGTATATACGTAGACGAGATTTTGCGACTCTGGAAGACCTTATTCTATTAGCCGCTGACTTGGAGGCTATTCCAACTGATCACCGGCCGACACATGGTGAACACCACCGAACCATCAGAACAAGATCAAACTGAACAGGCCGTGGTAACTAATAAAACCTACCTATGTTTGAACGAGAAGCAGCTGGGAGCCGAATTAATTATAGAGGGAAAACGTGTAACCGGCATTATCGACACGGGCGCCACCAGAAGCTTTGTTACCCCAGCACTAGTACGGCAGCTATCTATAAAGCCCCAGGGTTTCGAGGTCGATATTGATGTGTTTTTAGCCGATGGTTCCAGAAAAGTAGTCACACAAGCCGTTTCATTTCAAGTGACGTTCGGGAACCAAACCAGGCAGAAAGACTTCTTGATTATGGCGGGAGCAACAGAAAATATAGTCCTGGGGCTAGATTTTCTACATTCCTTCACGGCAACCATTCAGTGTGCAGTATTGTCGAACCGTACCTGATGCCTATCCGCTGCCTAGAATTGAGACCATCCTTAATCGATTACGAAACGCCAAATACATCAGCAGTATTGACTTAAAAGATGGTTACTGGCAGATTCCGATGGAGGAGCATAGTAAAAAGTATACCGCCTTTGCCGTTGCCGGTAAGGGATTATACCAATGGCGGGTCATGCCTTTGGCTTACACTCGGCCCGGCCACCTTTCAGCGCGCCCTGGATAATGTAATTGGGCCAGATATGGAGCCGCACGCATTCGCCTATTTGGACGACATCATTGTGATAGAAAAAACGTTCAATGACCACGTAGATAACCTAAAAGAAGTTTTGAGGCGATTGCGGGCCGCCAATCTAAAAATTAACCTGGACAAGTGCGAATTCTTTAAAACCGCGACAAAATACCTAGGTCATCTTGTAACGAGAGACGGGATCAGAACGGATCCAGACACAGTCGGGGCTATTCAGAATATGCCCGTACCAAGAAATATGAAGGAGGTGCGACGATTTCTAGACGTAACCTCATGGTACAGGCGATTCATCCAACATTTCGCAGAAACATCCCAGCCGTTGACAACACTACTGAAGAAGGGTAAACATTGGAGGTGGGGGAAGAGCAACAAAAAGCATTTGAGACTTTGAAGAGCAAACTTACCAATGCGCCTGTATTAGCATGTCCAGACTTCACTAACCCCTTTACCCTTCAAACTGACGCCAGCGATTATGGTGTAGGCGCTGTACTTACCCCAGAGATTGATGGTGCTGAGCATGTTATTGCGTACGCGAGCCGACATCTAAACAAGGCAGAGAAGAATTACTCGGCTACCGAAAAAGAATGCCTGGCTATTGTATGGGGTGACCGGAAAATGCGGCCTTACCTTGAGGGTTATGAATTCTCCATTATTACCGACCATTTACCACTGAAATGGTTAAACTCGATCGAAAGTCCGACCGGGCGACTGGCCAGGTGGGCCCTCGAGCTTCAACAATATAATTTACGATTTCTTACAGGAAGGGCAAGCATAATACAGTCGCCGATGCGCTTTCACGACTACCCACAGAAGAATGCCGACGGATGCAGACTACGACGCCAAGCCTTGGTAAATGGCTGGAGGAGCGCATTAAACAGGTGCAAAAAGACCCCGAGGGGCACCCCGATTTTGCCTGCATCGATTGCCAACTTTATAGGCATTTCATCACGTCAAGCAACGAAAGAGACGACGTTCCAGGGAAGCTTTGCGTCTATGGTCACCGAACACAAAAAGTCATGCAAGAGAATCATGACCAACCGACCGGGGGCCACTTGGGTATAAGAAAACCCATGCAGAAGATAGCAAGTCGGTATTACTGGCCCGGAATGACAAGGGACGTTAAGAGATACGTACGGGGTTGTACGACGTGCCAACGATATAATGTTTCGCAACAGGCCCCAGCAGGAGAGATGCTCACACGCATACAAGAGGAGCCATGGGCACAAGTATGTGCTGATTTTGTGGGCCCACTACCAAGAAGTAAGCACGGAAATACTATGTTACTGGTATTTTTCGACCATTTTTCAAAATGGGTAGAATTGATTCCTCTACGGAGAGCCACGGCCGACGCGGTGGTCAAGTCATTTCGAGAACGTATTCTCGCACGTTATGGGGTACCAAAGGTTCTGATCACGGACAATGGGTCACAATTTACAGCCAACGTGCTAAAAAAATTTTTGCGTGACTTGGGAGTGAAACAACAAATTACCGCGCCATACAACCCACAAGAGAATCCCACAGAGAGGACCAACAGTACTATAAAACGGTAATTGCCAAATTTGCGAACCAACGTCACAATAAATGGGATGAACTCTTGCCAGAAATAATGTTAGCCATCAACACGAGTAGATCGGAATCTACGGGATTTACCCCCGCCTATGTAACCCAAGGCCGAGAACCACGCCTTCCAAATATGTTATTTGACGAAGTAACGATCGGCACTGGAGCCCGAAAGCTGGCGCCCGACGAACGGGGAAGAGAGTTAAAAGAAGTGTTCCACCAAGACAGAAAAAACATTATGATTTGGCTTTATTTGGCCAAGATGATACCAGTCTTGTGTTCCGCCCGAACACACCCCCGTCGCCAATATACTCCACATCATCGTTGGCCTGGGATAGCGAAAATTTCCGTCCACCCACCCCACCTCGTAGACGTGGCGTGGGGTCGGTGGAGGTAGAAGATCGCCAATTCCGGCATTTGGGTCTGCGTTGTTACGAAAGGGTCTGGCGGATGCGAGTGTTAATCCCCGAAACGAGGACACATTTGGAAATAGAGGACACTGTGCCGCAAGGTATTACTAGCAGAGGTCCCGATCAGGCAGACACCAGGGGTTATGAGGGGAGCCCTCCGTCCTCACCGGCTATAGCTCTACCTAGAACTCCCGGTAGGAGGATAGACTACGCGGAGTATTTTAACACCCTTTGGGTCTCAGGCGCTACGGCTGTATCTCCAGTAGGGGCGGTCGCAACATCCCGTGAAGTCATCTCCCCCTCATCATCATCACCCTCGTCACCAACACTGCTGGCATTATCACCCTCAGCACAAAAACTACCGGCCGTATCCCCTGTATCATCAGCACCCTCATCACCAACCACGACATCATCATCATCCTCATCACCAACCACGACATCATCATCAGCCACTACGACATCATCACCAACCCCAAGGGAAGAATCCGCCTCAGCGTCATCCACCACATCTTCATGACGCAACCCGGCCGCCAATGAGCCAGGACACCTCCGATACCCACCAGTCCTAGGGAGCTGCGGGTCGAACAGCTGCCAGCGCAGCTTCAACAACAATTACGGGAGGCCATGAATACCCAGGGGAGGGGGGCAAGAAGACGGTTGCTGCTGAGCCATGCAGAGCAGCGATACCGAGTTGCCATCACCCAGGACGGTATAGTGCGAACGACATGGATGAACCCCTAAGCTTTTGGAGGAAACGGAGGCAGTGTGACGAACAAAGTCAAAGTGTTTCGTTTTGATTCACACATGAATTCATTTTATTTTATTCTTTTTTATACATATATTTCTATTTTTCTTTCACACACTTGTTTATTGTTTAGTTATGTAGTCATAAGAAATTAAAGATATAAGTATAGATATATTAAGTTTGAATTTTACGGTTGGTAGGACGCCACCTGGTTGTCAGAAATGTAATTATTTATAATAGAGCAACCCTGATTTGAGATCATATTTTTCTCTGCGACAGTTGTGTAGTTAGTGTGTGTGTATTGTGCATACACAAGGGAAATCGTATAAAAGGGCAAACATCATTGAATGCGGGACAGTCGGTCGTGGGATCGCAATAGGGTAAGACCTACTTAGAACAGTGGATACACATCATAATTACTCTTAAACTATTTTGATCCACTCGTTGGCTTCTTGGTACACTGGGGATCTTGGACAGCGCGTGTGTGGGTACACCTCGTGTTATCTGTGCTTTCCATCGTAGCGATTGGGAATTGATTCTGCCCGTGTCTCCGTGCGAACCACCGTTGTAAGGTTACATGTGTTGCGAACTTTTGCGCAACTGACACCTTGAGTGGCGACCTTTAAGCTGTTTGTAATTGTGTATTGTTGTAAATAAAAGTATTGTTTGTAACGTTGTGTGAAACTAAAGGAGTTTTATTTGGTATCCCGGATGAACCTGGACACCGCTGAGTCTACCCCAGCAACCAGCGGTAAACGTGTCGTTACAGTTGAAGCTTTGATATTGTTACATGTAAGACCTGAGTGTTTAAAATTCTTATTGACTTTATGGTCTTACTTGTATAATATTTTTAGCTTTTCTAAAGTATTTGGAAAAAGTTTCCTGACGAGCTGCCCTAAGCAACCAGCGAAATGCGCATAGAAACTAGCATTCCCACAACAACAAATTTCAGTGTTTTTATTCAAAAATTGGGATTATTAGCAAATCATTAATTAATAATAAATATTTCATTCCCTAAAATAATTTGTGTTAATAAATTTGCATGTGCCCGGCAAATAAAAAACTGAAATGGCAAGCCGCTTTATTTAAGCAACTTGTTTTTTTTTTATTATTTTATTTTTCTTTCTATCCTCTTACAACTACAATTCGTGTTGGAAAAAACCACCCAATTGTAGGGGAATGTAAGAAAGAAAAATTGACTGTTTATTGTTGTGTCTTTGTTGAAGCTTTGATATTGTTACATGCAAGACCTGAGTGTTTAAAATTCTTATTCACTTTATGGTTTGTATAATATTTTTGGCTTTTCTAAAGTATTTGGAAAAAGTTTTCTGACGAGCTGGCCTAAGCAACCAGCGAAATGCGCATAGAAACTAGCTTTCCCACAACAATAAATTTCAGCGTTTTCATTCAAAAACTGTGATTATTAGCACATCATTAATTAATAAATGCCAAAGCTTATGTTTCTAAGTTTTAAAAAAAATGCCAACGTTTAGGTTCTCATTCACTAAGGACCCTGCAGCTATAATTCTATGTTTATAATATATATTATAGCAAATTAAAAAGATGCCACTTGTAAAAGTAAAAAGTAAAACAAAAACGTTTAAAGACATTGAAGTAAAACCGTTTTTATTTCTATGTTTATTGGCTTCAATTGAAAATTAATGGTTTAACTTAAATTTTTGTTCAGAACAAAATAAGCTGCGATGCAACTTTTTCTATTTGTACATAAAAGTTTAATTGAGATTCCACATTATATAGTGCTATTTGCTGAAGAATCAAAAAAAAAAAAAAAAAAATATATATAAATAAAAATAATAAAATCACTTTCCTTTTTTCGTCCATTTTCTCTTAACACACTTTTAGAAAACAATTCAATATAAGTAGTTTGCTAGTTGTGCTACCAGTTTGTATAATTGTTTGTATAATTGTTTACATCTGTTAACGATATGGTAGCTTTGTTTTCCGTGCAAATTTTCCGAAATAGTTGAATCGTTCTGAAGAACACTCAGTAAAAAAATTATTCTTGGGACAAAAATACTGTTCGGAACACATGTCATAAGGTTAGCGAATTTACTCGTTATTACGCTATTTATTGCCTAAACATTCGAATTTCCAAAAATTCCATCTTACCTAGCATTTACACATGAAAGTAGCTTCTTGCGAGTCGCAATGCACTAAATTTGTTGACTAGCACACACACAATTTTTGTACTATTAGGCAATTTCTTCGATTTTTAGTGGATCGATTTAGCGAGAGACCAGAATCCGGTTTAAATTTCAACCTTATAACTCATGGCGTTAAGGCTGTGCGAAGATGAATCTGCCAGTCAGTCCGTAACCTTGAACATAGATTGGTAAATTAAATATTTTGTTTTACTTTATAAATACTTTTATTGTTAACAAAGGGTTTTTTTTTATCTTTTATTATTGATGAAAACCCGAATTCTTCTTTCACCTCCTAAATAAAAAAAAATCTAATTCATAATTCATTTTATTTAACATAAACAAATATAAATTAATAAAATCACATTATTTTTACCGTTATGTATAACATTTTCCCAAGTCCTAGAATAATTAATGGGTATTCAAATATTCCTGTATATTCGTCACTACTTTAACTTGCAAATTATGGCTGGCAAAGTGTTCATTTACTTTTTAGTATTTTTGAGAGCAATTTCTCTAAATTCCTACTTACTCTCTCTTTGCAAGCTTCTGCTAGTAAAGTTAATGAACACACCTAATAATAAGCCACCATTATTAAAATGTGTAATATATTAATGCAAATAGTGATAATCTTGGGAAAAGTGTTAAAATAAAAAACAATATTTTAAACAAAAAAAAAATCAAAAAACTAAAAAAATGAATAAAACCAGCTGAGTACTGTACGAGAATCAGTCGATTATGAAATTGCATAAGATTCGTGTTCCCCTTGTATAATAGTAAGATAAACATGAAGAAATGTGTTCTCTCATACTGTCGAGGTTCTCTCAGATATTATTGTGCGCCATATTTTAATTGAAACCACTGTGCCACTTATTGCAAAATATAGGAAAAATAGAAATAATATGGCGATTAACATATAAATAATATTGTATAATAGTGAAGTGCTTTATAAAGTCAAATACTATTTTTTATTAACCCATTTCTTACCGCCGCACAGTGGGAAATTTTACGAGAAGGCGGTCAAAATTCCATAACTTTTGACTGGATCGGTATTTTTTTATGCGATTTTTTTTGCTCGATAGGTGCGATATTAGGCTTTAATTTGCGCTATAAAACGTAAAATTCGACTGATAGGAGCTTAGTTATGGGGAGTTCAAAATACATTTTCATTTTTTTGTTGAGTTTTGGTGTAAAAGTTGAATATTTCAAATATGAGTTTTTTTATAATTTATCATTATTTCTCTTGTATTTTACAACTGATACTTATTTTTTATTGTCGAACTTAGATCCTGTCAGAAAAAGCCAATATTTGGCCCCTGTAAATTTTTTAGTCCCAATGTTCACAGGGGCCAAAGGTTGGCTTTTTTTTGGGACGAGACGAGTTGTTATAAGGATAAAACTGAAAAGGAATATTTTGAAAAATGCCCAAATAACATTCTTGGCTATCGATAACATTTTAGGTAATTCAACTTTTATTTTTGGTTTGAGATGTATGTGTATTTTATTTTTATATATTAATACAAATATATACTTAAATCAAAAACAAATTATAATCTATAAACAATTTTAAATTAAACAATATTAGTAAAAATTTCTTCTAAATAGCTTTGGGTTTCATTTTCCAGAAGTTGTTAAGCTTCTTCCTCTAATTCGATTGAGGTTGATTTCCATTTTTGTCGAATACTGGACATATATGGATCTGATGTGCACAACAAAATAGTAATAAGATCTTCATTAGTACAACATCTGGACATTTTTCTTGTATTATGCTCGCGGAAGAATCTGTAGTCTTTGTTCCTTTTTTCTTGCGCTTCTTCAGATAGATCTCCAATTGGTAGGATATTGTGTTGAACCATTTGTTCCCCATGGTGTAAAATTTTATGAACTGTGGTTGGCATATGTCTCCAAGAGTATTTTTTGTTATAAAGAATTGCTGTTTCATTTGCATACTGGCCAAATTTTTTTGCATTTATCTTTCTGCTACATGATATAACTTGTAAAATGATCTGGAATCGTCTTATTAATTCAAAATGTACTCCTGTGATAGATGCTGCAGTTTCTGGATCGGAAAAGAATCTCCTTGCAGTGTTTCCATCATTTGAATTTCCTTCTCCTTTTTTTGGCTGATCAATTATAAGGCCTAGGTGAAGGTATTTTTCTTGAATTTGTTTTTTTCTTTGCTTCCTTTTTTCCACATTTTCTTTGTTTTTTCTCACTGTTTCGCCTAACGGGCCAAATTCCAAATCATAACCCAATTTAAGACTATGCTCCATGAAACGAATTCTAGTATGAAGAGGGGACATTCCAAATTCGTATGCTTCATTGAAACTATTGTGTTATGATGGGGGTTGGCTTAATTGACTTGATGTCTTTTGACATATGGTACAGCTTGACGAAGACTTTGTTTCGGTTAATGCTTGTGCAACTTTTCCATCGATCATTGTAAGGAGCATTTGAAAATTAATTTCAATGCATTGGTCATCAAATTTAAATATTGCCGGTTGAAGTTCTTTAATTTGATCTTTTATTTTTCGAACTTCTTCAGTTATGACATCTTTAGTTTCCTTTTTGTAAACAAACTTTATTGGTCTGCAATACTTTGTTGAAGAGGGAATTTCATTTTTCCATACATCCATTGCTGCAACTCTACTGGTTGACGGCTCTAAGCCAATATAAGTTTTTCTTAAACGTAATGGAACGAAAGATACCATGAATAAGTTAGCATCAGATGAGTTTTCTGAAGTACATTGCTTGTATTGTTTCTGACCAGAGCTTCCATCACATCCCCATTTAGAAAATAAAGTGATGCTGCAATTTTTAAGTTTTTTTAAACAGTCAGCATCAAGTGTATTTAATAATCGTTCTGCAGTGTGTTCGAGAAGAGCCTGCAATTTTACTTCTGCTGAACTTGAAGTTACACTAATAGCCGTTTGTGAAGGTAAGCACTCTTTTTTGACAGAAACTAAATCTCGATATGCTGGAAAGATTCCACAATTTTTTTCATTGGTTCGCTTTTGCAGTTCTGTATACTGATTTTTTGTCAGTTTTAAATCCAAAAATAGTGCAAATGCTTCTTCTGGAGTAAATTTCATTTCTGCAGTTGGTGTAGGCATACTTTTTAAAATCCTCTTTGTGCGTTTAGGGCTCGCTTCCACTATTTTTTAAATTATTGCAATTTTTGTTTTCTTATTTTGCGTTGGTTGAATTTGATGCGGAAATGAATCCTTTATCATACTATGAGAAATTTCTTCATTGATATTTGCAAGCTTGCGTCTTCGTGATCTTTCACTGCAATTGCCAATTTGTTTTGCGGGCCGACCCACTTTTTCAGTTTCCTTAGCGGTAATTGACAGCTTCTTAAAAATTAGATCATTTGTGAGCCATTTTTCGTTGCGTAAGTAAAAAATTTTCTTGTTTCTAGAACATTTAAGGTACCGTTTTCTTAATGTAAATGAAAAATTTTTAATTTTTATCTTATGAATTTTGATTTCTTGTTCATTGCATAATTTAAAGAATGGATTATTCATTATGTGTAACACAAAATCTTTTTCATCTTTCTGTTGAAAATATATATCTGCGAGAACTTTATAACTGAACTTAGCCATTGTTTAAACAATAATGAAGGTAAAATTATGAATGCATGCATTTTTATACTTTTGATAGAAGTATTTTTAAATGATCTTTTGTTACCACTTCTTGGAAACATATAAAACCCTTTTTTAATTACAAATTTAATCTTTTATTACCATTTCTTTGAAACATAAAAAAACCCCTGTTTTTACACTTTTTAAAAGGATAACATACCGGCAATAAATTAACAGGTAACATGTAGGTAATTTTCACGTAAAATATAACTGCTCTTCCATTTTTTTAAATTAAGTTGCAATTTTCAGGTAATTAAACTATGTAGTTTATGTTGCGGCTATTTACTAATGTTTAACCTTTTAACTTACTCAAAAATCTAATGTGTTAATCTATTTATGTCGCCTATTCGTTTTACAGCATCCGTTCACCCACAATAAGTTCATAACAATGCCAATACCTTTACCTTCTCCAAATTAATTGATAACTTGTCGATTATTTGTCGAAAATTCTTTAAGATTCACCTTCTTTAATTTCAGTAATGTTTCCTTGCAGGACTTATTTTTTGAACCGAATATCTTACCTTGGGTCACAGAAATTGCTGTAGTTCGCAAGATCGTATCCAGATGTGTGTACAATGGGGTATAGAAATGTAGGTTAGATTCTAGACCACAAGAGAGTATAGATTTTTTTTGACGCGTTTTGACGGGCAGGACTTATGTTCTATAAAATACGAAATTTCCGGGAAATTTTGACATTAAAAAAATTAAATAGTTCTACAGGTCGCAGAGTTTAATGCTTTAAACCACGTATAGCTAATAAGATAAACTAATACACAAAACTTATTCTGTCAAAAAATCTTGAAAAACAAAAAAGTTATGAGCATTTCAACTTCAAAAGTTTACTCAGAAATTCAAAACTATAACCAAATACTGAGAAAGTCCATTTGGGACCACCCTGTTCTCAATGAAATAGTTGAAATAGGGTTGAAATTTTTTGGCTCCCGAGGTTCACTAGTATTTACTTTCACATGAATAAAAAAAATTTAAAATCGGAGAACATAAAAAAAAATAGTTTTGGCCGCCTTCTCAAAATATGAACCAGTGTGCGCCGTGTGTTTGAACACACGTTTATTATTTCTCAACTTTTTAGTTAATACAAAACATATATCGATGCCTTACTTTCTCAACCTCGTATCTTAAAAAAATACGGTTTTTACTTTTTCATATCATACGATTGTAGAATATTTTCATTAAGTTTAATGTTTTTGTAAATATTTTTGGTTTTCTTTTAATAATATGAAATAGTGTAATAAAATATTTTTTAAAAATTTTTTTTATAATTTTTTTTGTATATCTTTTTAAAGAAAACTATTCATTATTTTTTATTTTTTTTTGTTAGGACCAGCACTCAGGGGATGACCCCTACTAATGCAATGCATTGTGTTGGAACTAGGAAAATAGGTTATGGGAAGGAGGAAAGAGGGAGTAGTGCTTGTGAACATTCGACTTGAACTTATTCATGTTGCAAGTGAGAAAGAAGACTTCAGCAGAAAGGTTATTCCACATACGAACAGTCCGGCCAAAAAACGAATTTTCCCTGTAATGCGTTGTACTATTCACCGGCCAATCGACCACAAAAGGATGGGCTCTTGAGAAAAAACGTGTATTACGAACAAAGCTATGGGTTTCGGGAACCAAATCCCTAATTTCATCAGAACACATCCCGTTGTAGTAACGATAAAATAGGCAAGTACAACCCACATTGCGACGGTGCTCAAGGGAACCTTCGCCCTCTCCTGCACGCGGTCGAGAAGCTCCAAAATAGACTTTGAAGCACCGGCCCACACATGAGAGTTGTATTCCATTCGCGGTCGGATATAGGTGGTATAAATAGTAAGGAGATCAGATGGAGTGAAGTATATCTTACACCGTTTCAAAAAAACCGAGGCACTTGAATGCTTCTTTCGACACCTTGAATATATGTTCTGTCCATCGGACATCACATTGTATCCTCATGCCCAGAACATCAAGAGATTCTGTTTCCTCAATATTTATACCACCCATACATACAGATGAGGCACCTTGATCCGTCGCGCGTTTATGCGTCAGTACGCAACATTGGGTCTTTCGGGCATTAAATTCGACCATATTCGCTCGACCCCATTCTGAGATTATGTCTAGGTCACGGCCAAGCGTATCATTCATGTTCTGTCTCATAGCACAAACATCGGACACGCCTGGTCTGTAACCAAATGAATACGAATGGCAAAGGTTGCTGTCATCTGCAAAAGAATAGATAGGGTTGGAAGTTTGACATAAGAGGTCATTTAGAAAAATAAGAAATAGAGTAGGAGAAAGAACGGAGCCTTGCGGTACCCCTGAATAAATCTTGAACTCGTTTGATGAAACCCCATCTATAACAACCCCTATAGTGCGATCTCTCCTTTTTTAGGAATTGGCGTTACATTAGCAACTTTCCAGCAGACGGGAAATTCACCAGCATGGTATAAAGTGCTGAAAAGATTTGCTAAGGGACGAGCTAGAGTCGAAGAGCACTGCTTCAAGACCAGTGCATGTATACCATCCGGGCCAGGCGACTTGTTTATGTCGAGATCCGCAAGAACCTTTTTAACAGCTCGAGCCCGAAAAAATATTTTAGGCATAGTTACGGATACTTTTTCGAGTTCGGGTAGTGGTTGACTGATATCTGGTAAGTTAGAATTATTTGCAAATAATTCGGCAAAACAATTAGCCTTATCAACCAGGTTCGTGAATGTTTGGCCATCCTTTAAAAGAGTTGGTATTGGAGAACTAGCATTAACCCTTACTCTTTTAACAAATGACCAGAAGCTTTTACTGCCCCGGGGATCAGTAAGAACTTCAGCACGAAGACGTTGCTCGTGAAGAGTTTTTTCCCGTCTTAGCACTTTGGTACACGACGACCTTGCCATTTTGCGTAGCAATTTAGTATCAGCGGTTTTATTGTCACGCCAATTTCTGAATGCTTCCTCTCTGGATCTGACTGCTGATTTGCACGTCTGATTAAACCAAGATTTGGACCTAGGTTTATTCGAAGCATTTTTAACTGGAATGGACATTTGCGTTCCTAGCATAATAACATTTTCAACCATTTTCGCCATGGCATTGCCGTCATTGTCAAGGAAACAAAGTTTACAATTAAAATGCCGAAAAAATTCGTTGAGTTCAACCCAACGTGCTTTTCCGTAAACAAATTTTATCGTTTCATAGCCTGTCGTGAAACGTTCCGAAGTTCGGAGAACGGAAAAGAGGCAGAAATTAAAGCCTTGTATACTTACTTTTGTGATTAACAGTACATATCGTCAAGTCAATGATTTCAAACCGGTTTGGGAAAAACACAAGCAAACTTTCTATTATATTCACCCGGAACACGAGCCATTAAAAAAGGAAAAACAAGAGTCACTGGACCAAGCTAAAAGCGAGAAACCCCCATTTGAAATATTTAAATTATTTTTTGACGATAAAATAATTGCATTACTTGCAAATGGAATAAATCCATTTGCTGTTCAAATCCAAATCAACCAAATATGACAAACAAATTTCTTATGCAACGTTTCATTGTAGTCCTTTTGTTTTCTGGATTTCAGAATGTCACACACACACCAATTTATATTGGAGCCTACGGTATTCCATAGATTCGCCAAGCAATGTCCCGGAATAAGTTCAAGAAATTGAGAACGCACTTCCATATCTCTAATAATGACAATTTGGATGTTTGTGATAAGTTTGCAAAGGTTCGGCCATTGTTTGTCATGCTCAATAAACGTTTTATACAGTTTTGTGGAACATTTATCTATCGATGAAACGATAATTCTCTCTTCAGTCGCCCTTCAGCAAAAACGTTTATATGTGGAAGACCCATACGTTTTGGTTATTAGCTGTGGGTGCTTTGCTCGGTTAAGGGATATATGTTTCAGTTCATCCCATATTCAGGTGCATTCAGCATGTACAATAAAAGTTTGGGACTGGGCCCATCAATCATACTGGAACTAGTATCACATTGTGAGCATCCGGTACAACACACCGCACACTTGTGACAATTTCTTTACCTCCCAATATTTGCATTGCCTGCTGACAGAGGATTCTGCGACACCAGCACGGTTCGACCAAATCGTCTTGCCGCTGCTCCTTTAAAAACCGGGGAAATACCTTGCAAAGCACGATATCGACTACGCATATGATACGCGAAATTACGTAATGGTAATTCGTTAGATTTAAAGTTCTCAAGTTACTTAAGCAACTAATTATGACACCATCAATCCCTTGGTAACAGTACAACGATATAGCAAGGAGAAGAAAAATGTGGATGTTCAACAGCCTCTCGCCTTCAACAATTACAATAGACAAATGAGCGGTGTCGATTTACACGACAACGCTGTTTCCAATTACCGTATTGGCAATCGTGGCAAAAAGTGGTGGTGGCCGCTCTGGGTTTAATGTTTGGGACAGCGCTGTCGTCAATGCTTGTAAGCTGCAATGTTTCTTAAGGTACGGTCAGATATGGCAAACATTTGCCGAAAAACGTCAAATATTTGTTTGCCGTAATGTGACCACAAAATATTTATTTGCGACAAACAGGAAAACAGCTGATTTTGGGCTAATAAATTTGTTTGGTGTCAAACAAAAATGCTTTTAATGTGACCACTCAAAAACAAATATTTGCCTGTATTTTAAGCAAACAAATATTTGTTCTTACAATTATTTTGTAAGAGCAAACAGTAGCATATAACTGCTGTTGGGAACAACTTAAAAAAAAAATACCACTAAAATCAAATAAAAAAACACAAAGTATTGTAATAATATTTTTGTAAAATTTAACATTTATCTAATTTATTTATTAAAAAAAACACATGATTTTGGAATTACATTAAATTCGTTTTTGATTTTCAGTATTTTTTGATGTTGTAGCCAAATCGTCGTGCGGTTACTGCCTTGGATCAAAGATAAAAAAGTTATCTAATCTATATATATAAAATTGTAACGTTACTGATTCACTCACTGATTCATCATCGCACAGCCTAAACGACTGAAGGTAAAAACTTGAAATTTGGACCAGGGCTAGCTCTCCCCAAATCGATCACAAAGACGGGATTTTTGGAATTCGAATGTTTAGGGGGTAAAAACGGGTAAATTCGGTAACCTTATATCTCTAAAACTAAAATTTCATACTTATCGTTGTTCTTTAGAAAAATAACCGGACAGGTGTCTGGTACTTTTTGGAAATTCAGCCCTTTAACGGAGTAAACGGGTAAAACCTGTATTTTGGTACTTTTTTGTCACCCCACCTATCTTTTAAACCCATAATAAGAGAAATAAGGGTTATATCACATTTGAAACTTATCTATAAAATCCAAATACAAATTTCGTACTTTTTCGTAATTCGGACGTTTAAGGGGTAAAAAGCGTAACTATTTTTGGTACTTTTTTACAAAACATTGTTTTTATTTATTGACATAGACGTATTAAATTATGGGCTCCCACCACAATATTTAAATTTTTTTATGCTTCAATGGGGAGAAAAAAGTACAAAAAAGGGGAAATAGGGAGTAAACGGGTAAAATCTGTATTTTGGACTTTTTTGTCACCCCATCTATCTTTTAAACCTAAGAACATAGAAATAAGGGTTATATCACATTTGAAACTTATCTAAAAAATCCAAATACGAATTTGGTACTAATTCGAAATTCGGACATTTAAGGGGTAAAAACCGTATTTATTTTAGGTACTTTTTTACAAAACATTTTTTTTTAGTCAAAAATTTAGTACTTATTGTTGTTCAATAAAAAAAAAAAATAAGCGGACAGGTGCTTGGTACTTTTTTGAAATTCGGCCTTTTTGTGGAGTAAACGGGTAAAACTTGTATTTTTAAACTTTTTTGCTATGCCATCTATCTTTTAAACCAATAAACATTAAAATAAAAACTATATCACATTCATAACGTATCTAAAAAATACAAATAAAAATTTGGTACATTTTCGAAATTCGAACGTTTAAGAGGTGAAAATCGTACCTATTACAAAGTAGCTGGTTAAAACCTAGAAACATAAACTTTGGCGTAATATGTCCACGAAAGAAAAGGAGATGCTAACGAAGTAGCGGGTTAAATGCTAGTTATTGTATAAAACCATTTTTTGAGTAATTACCATTTAAAGATTTCAAAAATGGATTACGAAATATAAAAAGAACACTGAAATCATATATCGCACTTAATCAACAAGAGGGTATTAACTCAAAATTTTTATTTTTGTACTTTTTCGAAAAAATCGGCACGTTATATTCATATCTACCCGATATAAAAATATAGTGCTATTTTGTCTACTTTTTCGTAATAAAACGGTTGGTTTTAAAATTGTTTTTCATTTGCCTTCAATATTAAATTGAAAATGGTTTTGCTTTTACTGAACATTTTTAAATTTTGAAATAATACCCTCTTGTTGATTAAGTGCGATATGTATAATCGATTTTAAACTCAACCTTTCAAAAATGTTTAAGCAATTTTACACGATATTTATTTTGCGGTGGGTTTGTCAGATGTAAAGTCCATATGTAATTTCACATGTCTGTCAAAATTGACAATAACAGAAGGTTAATCATTTTTGCTTTAACACGTTCCTTTTTGGTTTCACCTGACATAACATAAAAACATTCATATTAGCAAACTATTAACTGATTTATATTTATATTCACTTTTTATTGTATTTTAGTTAATTAAAAATTTTGTTTTTTTTAAGAATATGTGTAAGTAAATAGATTTTAATATATATTTGGCTCCACAAACAGACGACTTGCAAAACAGCTGATGTCAGATGGTTTGCCAGATCAAAATAGAACACGCTCTAATTGAAAGAAATTCCTGTATATTTTCCATCACAATTTGTATAATAGTGTTTTGGCAAATAAATTTATATATTTTGACAGTTTGGTCAAATATTTTGCTTCGGCAAATATTTTTTTAAGTGTGACCATATGGAAAACATGTTTGCTAATATGTGTGTTTGCCGCTATTTGACATCTGTTCGAGCAAACAAATATGAGCAAATAAATGTGCGCAGTGTGACCACAAAATGAAACCTACATTGTTTTGAAAAAAAATTTGCCAAATAAAGGCAAACATATTTGGGGCTAATATTTGCCATATGTGACCGTACCTTTAGACACTTCGAAAAATGCGAAACTTTTGTCACAGCTTGACTTCAAAAATTCTGTAACTAAGTCTCTGTTGCTTTCATCGGAGGATGCAATGAACGAACCTTCGTCTGATGAGGGTTCAGCCACAGTTTGTACACAACAAAAAGCAATGATCGTCATCGTTGCATGTTGTGCACACCAAAAGCCACCATATTTAAGTGTGAGAAGTGTAACGTCCACTTGCACTCAGAGAATTGCTTCAAATTGTCTGACGAAGACAAACGGTTTTATTTAAAACGCGATCAAACAAACAACCAAGAATTTAATAATTCCATAGTTACTTTATTTTTATAATAAATACTTGAAACTTAACAAATATAAACTTGCTTCCTTACTTTTACTAATCTTGTTTTATTTACAACTAGCTCGATATACGAGTATTACAAGATAAACGTTCCTTAATAAATGCTATAAGCAGCAAAGATGACAAAAGAAAATTTACCAAAACTAAAAAAATTCAAACCCTACAGTACCAGCGTGTGGTCAAACACACTGTAATTTTTGGCGAAACCACTCGTCAAAAAAAAAAATATTTTTTTTTCGGGAAATGTTCAATATGTTTTAATTAAACGTTTCTGACGTTCCAGTCAGAAAGCTCACGTTTGCCATATTTGAACTCAAGTTTAATGTTTATAATTGGAAAATGTACGGCGTGAAGTGTTGCCCTCATTTGTTGAACCAAAAACCACCAACTTTTGGACTACGAACACGAAAGCCATGCTCTGTCCAGTGTTTTTAATCTCATTACAATATAAAAAGTGCGAAAGAAAATAAAAGAAATTAAATTTTGACCAACGTGCATTCCTAAAAAATCCAACTTAAGTCAGAAAAAGTTGTCTTCTTTATATATAACAACGACTAAATTCACCTTTAGACAATACGTGTGGAAACCCAACCAAATTTACAACGAATAATACTGAGACCCCACAGTTATAACTTGCATTTGCTAAACAAAAGTATGGGATAACATTAAAAAAAATGCAGTTTTCAGAAAAAGGATTAGGTCTTCTAGGGCGATTTTTGTCCTCCTTGGTCCGATTTTATTTATTTTGAGCTTTAGCAGCATATGACCATAAAACATATTTCTGCCCAGTTTTATTGATACAGTTTCATTGATACTGGGTCACTTAATAACTATTAAGAAGCAATATAAGCCAAAAACAATTATGTCCGGCTAGATTGGCAAAATACCCCTATGTTAAAACGAGTTTGTGCAAAATTTTGTGAGAATCGGTGCATTTTGTCACCAATTTATTAGTTTTAGAACAAAAATATAAATTTTTAGGAAGGTTGTTCCACATTTGGGTACTTTATGGGGCCTTAGGTGAATATTAAAAAAGGTTCACTCGGAATGACGAACTTAGTATACCCTCAATTAGCACTAGTAGTAGTGGATGGTATACCAATTTGGACTGGTGTATACAAATTTGGTCTTTTTTATGTTTTGAATGCTATAAATCACTCAACCTAATCTTGTGGCAAACGATTCATAATTTACAATAGATCCAATATAAAATATTTTCCTGAAAATCACTCTAAAGCTGGGATCACACGATTGCCGCAATGCACCAATTTTACACTTTTTAATACTCCAATCGTGTGACTGCACAATCAAATGCCTCATGTACCAATCGAGGGCAATATTGTGCTTACTTTTACCAATAAAATGCAACCTTGGTGAGGCAATCGTGTGACTACTTGATATGCAGCCGTGCGTCAATAAAAATGACAAAAATGTACCAATATTTATTGGGTTCTTGTGCGGTAATTAAACACCACAATACGCGCTAATATTCGCCTTTTTTAATAAATTTACTTTTGTGTGTTTTTTTTAGTAGAAATAAATTAAAAATAAAAATTCAATTTATTAAAAATAAATATTGGGAATTTAGCAAGTCATTAATAAATAAATTAATAATAAATTGTGTATTCCCAAAAATAACTTTTGATATTTTTTTTTATTAGTGCAATAGCTGTTCAGGACAATATAAAAGAATATATGTATACAGGAAAACGAAGCAAAATGTATTGAAATTCTTTAAAGCGAATTTATTTTTGTATATAAAATTCTCTATTTCTTTATATATTTAAAATAGAATTTTACTTTGTTTAATTTTTGGAATTTCATGTATTCTACTTAAAAAATTTCTAATAAAACTATTTAACAAAAATTTGTTTGATACAATTTTCTTTTTTTTTAATGAACAAGCCAACTAGATCTTCCAAACAACTAAAAAAGCTACCACAACAGCTGTTTTCGCAGTTGACACAAGTAAGAACAATCGTGTGACTGTGCTGCGGCAATTATTGTACCCATTTCGCTTTGTACCAACTAGCGGCAATTAAATTTGTATAAAACAGGGCAATCGTGTGATTTCAGAATATTTTATTGGGGCAATTTCATTATTGTGCGTCAATAAAGCACAATCAAAATTGTGTCATATTGGTGAATTTGCTGCAGTTGTGTGATCCCAGCTTAATAACCCTACTAATATTTCTGAAACAAATCATCATATTTTACTTAAATAACACACCGAATTATAATTTTGTAAGGTAATTTGTTTTAAGTTTGGCTTATAATTTTTAGATCCCATATCAAGCCCACTTCTGTTAAATTCGAAGTCTCGGTGGAGAGTATTAAAGATAAGGCACAGCCTAATATGTCACTCTAACTCTGCGATCGGCAACCTATACTATTACATTTTGCGATTGTATGCGTTGTATACATTTTACATCTGTTGTTGTTAAGCCTCTAGTACACGGAATGTAAAAACCCACATGCGCATGTGGTTCTGACGTAATTTTGACGTCAATGCAAAGCCACAATAAGCATTGCGTGTTGTGTGATGACGTCAAAATTACGTCAGAACCACATGCGCATGTGGCTTTTTACATGCCGTGTACTAGAGGCTTTAATGTTTTTTAATTCTCTGCAATGTGTATGCACACCTACGTAACAAAAGAGAATAAAAGAGAAAACGCGGCGCCCTGATTTTGCCGATCGCGGCTCTAACTTGTCTTGTTTATGTAAAACTTAATCTCTGATTAATTGGGCAGAAGTCAACTGAAACATGAACAAATTGCAACACTGTTAATGTTAAGAAAATATTCTTGTTAGTATTTAAAAAATGTTTATAACGATAATTATGCCAGAATTTATTTATGTTTTAAATTAAAAAAATATAACAATTCATGCGTTCTGTATGTATGTAATGGTAATTTGTATTAAATAAAATAAAAAAATTATTTAACCAAATGCGACAATGAAATCAAAATTATTACAAACAATTAAAAACACATCGGTAAGACAAAATTTTAACAACTTATATATAAAAAAAATATTCATATGTATATGAAATATTTACATATTAAATGCAAAGTAATAATGTTTTAATATTTTAAGTGAAATTTATAATAATCGAATTTAAGAAATTTACAGTAATTCAATTATTAATTAATAAATATAAGAACAGTTGATCGAAAATATGTAAGATGACCATGCAATTATTTAAAAATTCGTAAAATGTTTAAATACGATAAAAGTTGTTTATTTAAGTTTTTTGTTTTTTTTTTATTATTTTTTATAATTTCATTATGCTACCTTAGGTAACTATAAATAATATTATTTAATTATAATATGTATATATATTGTATGTATATATAATAAATTTCATTTCTTTAAATACTATAAAATTAATATATTTTTATAGTTTTTTTTGTATGTTTGTTTTAGCATTTGTGTAAGTGTATAGAGTTAAATTATATATATATATACATATATATATATATATATATATATATATATATACATATATATACATATATATATAATACGAGTGGGTATGTGTTATAAATAATTAAGTTAATTTTTTTATATATTTAAATATATTGTTGACTGTGTATGTATATGAATGTTTAATGTCGATTGTATTTGTAAGTTGATGTATGTGTATGGATTTTGTGTATGTGTGATTTGTATTTTATTTCCAGATTTGTTTATTTTTAGTTGTGGTTTTGTTCTTTTAGATTTTAAAAGCTGACTGACTAATAATTGTTGTTGTTTTTTAATGGCACAATTGCTGCAACGCATGTTATAATTTCTCTTTCTGAACGCTTTCGAGCGTTTCGTTACAAGAGTTTTGTCACAGATATCTTTTCTTTACATGCATATACATATGTATATAATTGTTTCTTTTAAAGTTCCTTTCAGTTGAATTGATTCGATATTGTTGTAATTACTGCCAAATTTTTTGTTTGCATGTATGTATGAATGTATAGGTATGTGATTTTGATAAAATTCTATTTGATATTTGCCATTGTTGACCTATGAAATTTTGTACGCTTTTGTTTTATAATGATTGCAATGACAATTATTGATAAAATGTTATGTATTCGGTGTATGTACGAGTGTCTGTGTGTGAGAAGTTTTGGTTTTTTTTCTCTACCTATTAAAGCCAATTTTTTCGTATTTAACTAAAATTACTTATTTATATGTATGTATGTCTCCCGGATTTTTGTATTGTTTCTTAGGGGGAAAATAGGTTGAAAAATAAAAAATATTGAATAAACGTTTATCCGATTTTCATTTTTCTTGTCCTCTATTGAGAGGAAGACAGATTTCCTTAATTTCCTTCGCCGTTGTAGATTTTCATATATTAAGGATATTCAGTTCAGATTTTTTTTGATTGCAAAATGGAAAGATGTAAAAACTCAACTTTTTATTACAAAAAATCTTGCAAGTCAAATTGAATGTGGTTGGCACTCTAATAAAAATGCTGTTATTTTTCACAATAGTACTAAAAGATACGTCTCTTTTTAAGATAATCAACTATTTTTTTCTTAAGCGTCATTTTTTTCAGAAAAGGTTGAAAATGAATTCAATACAAATTTTTGTCACATAATAAAAATTTCAAGGGAAAATTAATTATCCTTTTTTAGAAACCTAGAAACTGATAAATTATAAACATTTCATTTCCAATTTATTTTACTTTTTCTGACACATCAAATGTGTACAGCTTTACACTTTCCAATTATTTTAAAGACCTCTCACTTCAACATGAGTGAAATTTTCCATTTTTCCCTTTTTGCAATCAAAAAAATCTGAACTGAATACCCTTATTGTCTATGTTTTTGTGGTAGGGTTTACTGTTGTATAATTATTGTTAACTAAACTTAATGTGTTTTCTAGATTAGTTACTCAAGTATTGTTTTTTGTTTGTTACTTTTTGTGTTTCTAAAGTTGTTTAATTAAACTTAAAATATTCTATTTAAATGTTTTTGGTATAGCGTCATTGTGTTTTTAGTCCTCGATATTGTTGAGACAACCATGTCATCAATATAAGCGCGTGTATCAACGAGGTCGTGTTCCTTTATAATTTGGATTAGGATGCCTTCCTGGATGACGCGGTTGAGCTGATTGTGCATGTAAAAGATAATAATAAATTTTCCAAGAAATCTAAAAAAGGGGTAACAGTTTTCATACCTGGTATCATCATATTGACTGCAGGATACATGCCAGCCATTTGTGCAATCGGAGGTCTCAAATCTGTCGATGGAGAACGGCGACTATTTGGTAAAGCTACGGAAGGCTGTCAATTAAACGAATTTAAAAAGAATATAAATTAAATCAATAAAAAGAGTGTGTAATGCTAGCTGGCAACAGCTAAATCAATGACTTAAAAGTTATAACTCAAATTCTATTAAAATTGCGTATAATTACCCAATAAATAATTTTGATGGAATTCAAGTATAAATAAAGTGTAATTCCAGTTTCAAGCCATTTTCAAGCCTTGAAATATACTTGAATTACACTGTTATTCATTAGCATACTCCAGCAAAATGGATACTGGGAATTCAGTCAAACATAACAATGAAAATGCAGTGTAATTCAAGCGTTGAATTACAGTGAAATTCCATTCTCAAACACGTAATAACTAAACTTTAACTGAAGTGTTGAAGGCAAGTATAAATCAGACCTATAAAACCAATATAAATCAGCCTGCACTTCCAATAAAAATTAAATAATAAAAAAATGGTGTATGAAATTATTGATCATCTTAAAAGGTTTCGTGGTTTATTCACATTTTACTTTCAAGCATCTACAAAAAATGTGCACCGAAAAAGAATTTAAAAGGACTATATATATGTATATATTATGTCCTTTATTTATCTAAAAATAATATTAATAAAAAAAAAAAAAAAAAATAATATTAATAAAAAAAAAAAAAAAAAAATTATAATAATAATAATTTTTTTAGATCTGGCCACACTGATGCTCTAAAAACATGCAAAAGTACAAAAGAGCACGCAAAAGTACTCTTTTTACAGCAGTGCTCCTTTTCATAAAAATTACATTTCATGGAAATCATTATATAGTTATTAAAGTACTTTATAACACAACGTTACATATATTATTTAATTTTTGTTATTATCGGTTCTGTACAAGGACACCGTAAATATGCAATTATTTTTCCTTGTGCGACCAATGAAGACAGGAACAATTCATTCACGTTTGAAATCTTTTAATGAAGTTTGGCATTGATTTGCCAATTAAAATTTTACCCTTTGCAGCGCATGTTTACATAATTTAGTCAAAAGAACATTTTTTAAGTTTATAGCGCACATTTTACCTCTTTAGAACATATTTTAAAATAAGTTTATTTTTTTAGATGCCTACAAGTGCAGGGAATTATTTATTTCTTGTTGACTGATGGCTTTTAATTTTTCAATATCTATCTCTATACCCAACATGTTGCTTCAATTTCGCCATCTACATTAAATGTTCCCTCTACAATTTTAAGCCAAAGCAGGTTGTAATTAAAGATAAATGCTATTCCAAACTGTAAAATTGTACACATCAGCAAAAATTGAGGAAAAAGCAATTAAATTAAATACGTCTGTTCTGGTGTGTGTAATACATAGAAAATCTAGACCCATTTTTTCGTATACTGATCCACTGAAATACTTCCATGTCGTCCGTCTGTCTGGTTGTCTGTAAACCATGTGCCCAAAGTGCTAGTTGCAATTTTGTAGATAGTTTGATCGTTGATGTAAATGGTAAGAATCAGTATATAATTCACGTAGTCCCCATACAAACTTCTTCCAGAAATAGACTTCTTGTGTCCCTTAACCATCTAATTTTATTCGTATTTATATCCAATTCGCCTAAAAAATACTTTACAGTTTTTTAGAATCGGTTCACATTTTACCATAGCTTTCATCCGTCAATAGCTTTAACTTCCTTTTAAGGAATATTTATTTATATACAATTTAGCGACCGTCCCGAAAATCCCTTTAAGACAACATATCAAATGCAGATGGTGTATTACGATAATTTTGTTTTGGTGAGCCGATCGGTTTCACATAGGGTACAAGCTTGAAAACTTGTCTGTAAATACTATGGGATTGCTGATTATAATTTTTTACTTGTTTTTTTAAATGCAAATATTATTAAACTGCAGAATATTTTTTTTTTCAAATAGGCCATTTTTCGGCCTATTTTGAAAAATTTTTACTTTACATATGATGCGCATAAAACGGTTTTTTAGAGCATATTTCTGATTTCCCAGGTTATAGAGATATGTAATAGAAATTGATCGATTTCAAAATAAATTCCTATTATTTCACAAACTTTGTTATATTAACCGAACCTATATAGTAGCGCTTTAAATAAAGGAAATTAAAAGGGGATTACAAAACTATCAGGCCTGTTCTGAAAATCACTTTAACACAAATCACGTGATTTCTAACCACATGTGGCTTTTAAAATCACACGTTTTGGGTTCCATTTTTGTGTGTGTGTTTGGGTGTGATTATCAATTGCTAAAAGCACACCGAGAAACACAAAAACGGTATGACTGTCAGAACACTCCAAAATCACATATGGGATTTTAAAAGCACGTGATTTTAAATCACTTTTTTATTGAAAAAATATCAAGGACTAGCATTGTATAAACTAACACGTTTATTGAGAATAGATGTGTGACTGGTAAATTGGACCAGTCCCTGCCACCAAAGAACCAATCACAGGACTACTTAAGTGTCAGTTCGCTTTTTTCTAGGAAGTTTTTTACTTTACCAGAACTTTTTTTATAATCAGGAAAAACTGCGTGATTTTTAAAAAATATTTAACTAAGAATGTCCATCGATTTCAATTCTCTCGATTTCCACGAATAATAAATTGGCTTAAAAAGTTGTTCGTAACTAGCTGGCACCTCTCGTAAAAAGTTCCGTAAATAAATGTCAAAATCAGATGGCGTTTCTACACCACCTGTAGTTGAATTCGCCTTGAGTCTGTTAAACCAAAGGAGTGCTTACCACGTTTATAGTCTTTTAAACCTCCATTTGTTAAAAATATTTAGTTGAATCATCAAGTTTTTAAAGTTAAATAATTGCGAATACCATATGGTGTCTAATAATTATAATTGAAAGTTTTTCTGTCTACAAAGTGATCAGTACAACAAAAGTAAAACAAACATTTATAACGGGGTAAGTATATAAAAATAAATATTCTCTCTCTCTCATTAGAAAAAAAGCGGACAGGTGTCTGGTATTTTTTTTAGAAATTCGAGTAAAACCTGTATTATATAACATTACTGAATTACATAAAATAACTGAAAATTCATTTGTTTTTACGGAATTCGCGGTTGAATTTTTGGCAGTAAAAATTAAATCGTTAAAAATAAATGAAAAATAAGTAGACCCGTTTTTAACTGAATACTAATTTATTTTATATTACAGTTTTAGTTAATTTTACGTACAGAATATTGTGAGTGTACTGTCAGCTCCAAAGAAAATATGTGATTTGTTTTATTTTTGCCTTCAAATAAAGAATTGTCCCGATGCAAATGTTGTTCGAAAGTTAAAGGAAATTACATATTGAAAGTCGTTAACGATTCAGAATGAGTAAACAATACTCAAGGAAACTGCTTTGAATTAATACAAAAATAATCGCCTGGGTTCTATATTCCACAACAAAATGAAAGTGAAAAACTTTTTAATTTCACATATACAATTTCACTGTGTTCTAGAAAAGTAATGAAACGTTCTATTCATGATGATTTCATTTTCATTTTGTTTAAAACAACTATTTGAAGAAATTAAAATTTCCTTTTGCTCTTTTAACATACATATATTTAAATGTTGTGACGAGCAAAGTCACCGGGTTTGTTTTGCCCACACCAGAATTATTTTTTTATTTCTTGTATAGTTTAATGAATTTAATATTATAAATGAATTAATTATCTTGCGTTTGTTTTGTTAGATTTAAGGCATGAATTATATTTAATTTGTATTTAAGACATTTGAATTATTATTTTATTTACTTTATACCTTAGTCCTGTGAATTAATGTTAACTTTATTTTAATTTGAATTTACGCCATCTGGTTGTGAGAATACAGTCTCCATACACAACACTTCAACACTGGGCAATCAGAGCTATTTTGTTCATATGATGGTATGTGTGTGGCTCGCCCTTTTATACCGGCACAAACAGTATAAAAGGGCGAGCATCGACTGACATGAGGCAGTCGGTGACAAGATCGATATAAGGTAAGAACTACTTAGGCCAGTGGCGACTTCTCAGTCGAAGTAGTTTTTAAATTATTCGATCGCACTCAGTGGCATATTTAGTAGTGTGAGTATTACCTCCTGGCTATTCCGGGCAAATACTCACAACGCTTGCACTGAAGAGAAGTGTCTCGGGACAACAATCGAGTGGTCGACCCTGTGCTTCCACAGCGCGGTAGCAGAGGCTTTGGCCAACACCCGAGTGGTAAGCCTCGTGCTGGCCTCTGGTTATACTCCCCTGCAGCAGGTGGCGCTACTGAGTATCCGGCGAAAGTAGTAAATAAAGTTATACGTATTATAACGTGGTTAAGAGAAGCGTGTTTTATTTCGCTCCCCTACGACCCTGGCTGCCGCGGAGTCTACCCCAGCAGTTCAGCGGAAACGTGTCGTTACAATGTGTTACTGACGTCTTGCAAAATTTAAAAAATTTTTTTTTCATTTGTTGTAATTTTGGTCTTCATAAAATCATGTAAATTATGTTGTTGTATTGTTTCCAAACATCTTACATTTCATTTGGGTTCTTCATCTGACGTTTCGTCCAAAAATGTATCTTCAAAAATATTAACATTTAAGTTTTCCAATTCAATGGGCTAATGTGTCTCTTTTCTAGAAACGCCGAATCCAAGGTTTTTTTCATGAACCTTAGCAGCGGCACTTCTTGTTTCGAATTTTTGTGCTTATCCCTTAAAAACAGAAATAAGCCAAAATTGTAGAACACAAAAATTCCTCTTGAAACAAACTGGAAATGAAATTTTACTTCAAATAAAATTTTACTTTTCATTTCACTATAACGATTTTAAGAACACAAACTGAGTGCAATTTTCACTTATATTTCATTTGAAGAATGTAGAGCACAGGCGAATAAGATTGTGGGCCAAAGGCCACCGAGCAAAGGAAATATTTCTGAAAAATAACAACGATTGGCTGGCAAAGTCAGAATGTTCTTTGGTATGTTTTCCTATAAAAATTAACAAACATTAGCCTTATAGTAGGGTCTAAATTGGCAAAAAGAAATCTTATTTGTTTATTTTTATTTTATAAATCAGTTTATTGCCACAATTTGAATTTTAAATGTTGTTATAACAATTGTGAATTAACTATACAGTTTGAAAAGCACTGAATTCAAAACCCTATTTTGTACTCTAACGATATTATACTTGAGGATAAATCAACATAACAATCTGTCAATTATTTAGCGCCAATTAAGATTAGCCATCTTTATTGCGTGTGCCTTCGTGGCTCGTAAAATTGTATTTTTTTCTTATTCTAATCGAACCTGAAAGGGTAAGCATCTCTTGCTAAAATAAAGAATATTTTGAATTGTAACCTAACTATGTGTCTCTTTCATTTCAAATTGAACCGCCGCACTACTGCACATATAATTGCTTGCAACCAAGAAAGTACAACATCCTTTGGATACAACCTTTGAAAGAGCTCCGGTTTAAATAGTTTCCAAACTACCACACCTACAATCAGCTACTTAAGGCTAGATTACACTATCTCACAAGCCTTACGTATTCCATAATACTTTGTGAGATAGAAATCAAATGAGTTTTGTTTCGACTGTTAAAAAATATAATGTAACATTACAGTTTGTAGTCACACTATCCCACATGAACATGCTTTTGTTAAAATGCAACCCTGATCCAATGAAAAGTATTAGCGTTTAGAAAAATTTCAAAAAACAATGAAGTCGTATGGGATGTCAAACTGTTTTCGTAATACTTGTGACAC
Organism: Pollenia amentaria; assembly: GCA_943735925.1. NCBI lineage: Eukaryota > Metazoa > Arthropoda > Insecta > Diptera > Polleniidae > Pollenia > Pollenia amentaria. The sequence goes on from OX031009.1 coordinate 80,338,265, forward strand.
ATTGCATTCACACTTTGTCATATTACTTGAGTTTTTGACATGTATTAATACAAAGTATAATAGTGTAATCTAGCCTTTATTGGAGATTCACTTGGAATCCACATCTACCATACCTGAGTACAATCACCCACATAAGTTTAATTCTAACATTAAGAAATAATCATGTTTTTTTGGCTGTTTAAATGTTTAGTTTAAATTTGTGTTTTTTTTTCAATAATTGGATTTGTTTATGAAAACCAGTGTGGCCATTTTGGCATTTTTGCAGCTAAATTTAGCATTACAAATTTATATTTCGCTGCAAAATTTTCATTTAACACTCGGCATTTTATTTAGCATTTTTGGAAAATGTTTTCAGCTTCTTTTAGCATTACTTATTTTAAAAATTTGGACGAATAGTTTTATTGATTTTACTAAAAAATTTTTATAAATTAGAAAACATGTTGACTAGAAATAGTTGTACCCAAAATTAAATTTCGCATGAGAATGGATAATTTGTATGTTAAAAAACCTGTCTTGTTAAAAAAATATAGTATTCAGCGAATATTAGAAATGCCCTTATCATGTCGATTGCAAACATTATTCGCCCTTTGATATTATGATATAAAAGTACAAAGAAATTTTACTTCGTATTTAACTTAAAATTCAATAATGTAAATGTTTGAAAAAATTGTTTGATTCAACTTAAATTATAAAAAATAAAATAATCTAAAAAATTTTGTAAATCATAGAAAAAAATCGCCTTAATTTTGCATATATCAGCCACCTTAATTTAAAATTTAATCTCAACTGCGTGTGCTACATATGTATAAGTATGCGTTACCAAAAGTCTAGCGACTTTACCAAAATCTAGCCACTTGCTTAAATATAACAATTTATTTAAATTTCGTTACAAAATTAATCACTGGTAGTAAATTTTATACTGGTAATAATATTTTAACAAAAATCTTTAAGAAATTTTAGCATTATTTTAACACTTTTTTAAAATCATTTTTTGGCCATGTCTAATACCAGATTTAGCTGTAAAAATTTTTTAGACCTGGCCACACTGATGACAACCTTATAGAAGAAATATTCTAAGTATATATAAGATGATGATGGTATAGAGTCGCGATCTATTTTATTAAACCGCTAAATATTTTCTTTCACCTAAAAGAAAATATTGTAGATTTGCGATTTACCATCCTAAACCGTAGAATATTTATATATTGATTTTCTAAATCTCCAAATATTTTCTTTCACCTAAAGGAAAATAGTATGCACTTGCGATCTATTTTTACCTAACTATAAAAGCATTTCACATTAAAGGAAATTACAGATATTGCCATCTATTTTAAACCGCTACTTGTGGTAGTAAATTATTTTCCACCTTCCATGGATCTGCAGCCTTAACATTTCTTACAAAAATCTGGCAAAATTCCAATCTTAAATTTTCCAAATCGCAAGCATTTATCTTGAAAAGAAAGGATACTATTTGTCTCAAAACGTTTACTTACGCAGTTCAAAGATTCTTATAGTAGTTTCTTAGCAATACAAGGCAAAATTTATAGTTTATTATCCATCAAATACTTCCATTTTGCTTTACAAATCACATTTACAGTTTTCTCACTATAACTATAGCTTCACCTAACCATAGATATGCATTCGATGCCAAAAATTTAATATCATTTTGCAAAAGCAATTATGTCCAGTAGCTCGTTTCTGTATTTCACGCATCGTTAAATTTCTCACAACAAAAAATTATATCGTTTCTCGATTTGTGAGAAAAAAGTGTTTCTGTATTTGAATGCGAAAACAGACAATATAGATTATATTTTAACTGGAATACTTCCAGTAATTAAGTGTAAAATGCAAGCGAAACGTCAACGAATGAAATATACATATATAATAAAAATAGGGCTGCCAGATTTGACGATTTATCGTAATTAGTGACGATATTATTCAGTTTTCGAAATAAAACAATTTTAAATATATTTATTTGTATTTGTGTATTAGGCACCACAAAAAAAAGATATCTTTAGAAGCAAAGCAGCTTAAATTTTTATATTTATCCCCATTGTGAAAATTGTCCTCGAAATTGTTTGTCTCTTCCCTTAAAAATGTATCGGGAAAAGCAAAATGTCGAGGGAAAACTGTTAAATTTTTATTTCTTTGGATTATTTAATACATTTGCTTTTGTGATCAAAACATTAAACTATTACCCCATTTTTCAGTCAATGCACTAAGGAAATTTTTGCCTTTTTTGGTCAAAAATGTTATTTTTAGTTCAATATGATATTTTGTCACGTCTTTGTTTGACTTCTTCAATCAAAAATAACAATCTAAAATTTTAAATTGCTATCGGATTAAAGCAAAGTAAAATAATTAATTTGATAAAAATAGACCTCAAGCTTAAGTATGTGTGTATAAAATATGTACAAAATACCCATGACCTTTAACTATGTTTTTTTGACTATATTTTAATTAAAATCGAACTAAATTTGTCAAAATTAATTTTAAATTTCCGATTTTTTTTTTAACAAAATAGACGATTTTTTTTCTTAGGACATTAACGATTTTTTCGCAAATTTATTAAAATAACAAAATATAACAATTGTGTTTTATTTATTTTCATCACTTAAATTCTTTATTTTCAAATTAAAATAAATAATAAACATTCTTATGTACATACATGTGCATATGTATATATAATTATTTTTTCGGATAATTTGGGTTTCATTTTTTAAAATTTTATTTTTCTCGCATCAATTTCAAATGTGATTTATTTTGACAGTTCTTGTGAGAAACTTTTCGCAAAATATTGTTACAGAAACACTTTTTCTCACATCCTTCCATTTTTGCTGGAAAATTATTTAAATGACAGATAATTCTTGCAAAGTAAAGATACAGAAACACTAATGTGAGAAAACCCATTTTTTGTTTCATATTTCACTGTTTTTGTAATTATTTACTTGTTTCATGCGGGAAATACAGAAACGGGCTACAGGAATCTTCTGGACAATCTGAAGCCCTTTTAGATATTAAAATGAAAGATATTGATAGTCGTTGGACTTAAGTAGAAAGCTCGTATGAAAATCTCATGCTCTCTGAGCAAAGCGAAGCAATAAAAACAACGGGACAAGAACAATATGACGCATGTGTAGAAATAAGAGATGAGCGATCCCGTGATTTAAAGGAACATCGTGATTATTGAATTTGGTTTAAAAATCACTGTTCTTTAAAACTGTAAATGTGACCACGGATCATAAAATAAAACAAGTATAATATATTTTCTAGTATATGTTTAAATTTTTATTGCACGAATCAAGGGAATAGATTTGGAACCTAAAAAAACAACAAGATATGCACTAACACATGTATTTTTACAAATAAAGTTCTTTTAAAAAGGTATTTTTATCATGTACAAAAAAACATTGTAGTTTTCTTACTGTTAATAAAAAATAGCAACATTATTCGTTACTGCATGCAAAAAACGCTATTACCCACACAAACAGTGAAATATAATAAACTTGTGTATGTAACAAAATGAGAAAATAACGACTTAGCAAGTAGCTGTTACTTGACAAATTTGGTCACAACTGTGATTCGTGATTTTTCAGTAACTTTGATTAAATCGCAGGTACAGAAATATCTCTAGTAGAAATGTATTCTCTTACTATTTCGAAACTTCTCGATCTTATTAAACCGCATAGAGAAAGCATAAATCCTCGCGCTAGCACAGAACCCATGAGTTCCAACCTCCCACAAGAAATATTTAACACATGCCTCAAACTACCCCCTTGTGATACTCAAACCTCAGGAAGTTACGCGGAATGGCCCGCGTTTTGTGACATGTTCACGGCAGTTTACATCAATCATCCAAGATTGACAATCGCCGAAAAATTGTACCATCTTCGTAACAAAACAACGGGAACAGAAGGATCAATCGTAAACCGATTTCCCCTCACGGATGATAATTTCAATCTTGCTTCCCGAGTCCCGAAACGAGAACATAAGGGTTCTGGTAGATAATCAAATTCGAAATCTCTTCAACATTTCTGTAGCCATTGCAGAAGATAGCGAATCCCTGCAGAGAATACATAGTTCGGTCACATACTGTTTGTCAATGTTGCAAACATTAGGTGTATCTTCGGAAGGATGGGATCCCATATTAGTCAATTTAGTTTATTCTAAACTACCTCGCGAAACCCTCGCTCAATGGGAACAATCTCTAAACGCATGTAGAAATTCGCCAACATGGACGCAACTAAGAAATTTCCTTCTTAAGAGATGCGAAGTAGTATAACGAATTTCTACAATTCAACTCACAAAAACTTCATTTTCAAACGAGTCCAAATCTCAATCCCGAATTCAAACCTATGCATCTCAGGAAAAACTCACTGTCAATTGTAAAATTTGTAATGAAGGACACAGCCTAAGGTCATGTTCACGATTTCGCAACCTATCAAAGGGAAGAAAGGGTCGATTCTGTTATTAAAAAAAAAAAAAAAAAATACTTGCCCAAATTGTGGAAAAACGCATCACACTTTACTTCACATGCGTCCAAACAATAATTCAAGATGCAAATCAATCACTAAATAACAACAATCATAATGCATGCTCTCACAAATCAACTTCCCGAACTCGAAATTCAATTTGCCAACCTCCAAATATAAATGTTCATACTCAAAATCAACAGCCGCGTTAGTTGTCGATACAACCCTCAACATCAAGTTCAGCTAGAAACCCCAAAATGCATTCTAATTATGCTGCAAATCATACGAATATCCTTTTAAGAACAGCCCTCGTTCAAATAGAAAGTAGGGGAGAACGTTTCACAATTCGAGCACTCATAGACCCAGGCTCAGAAAGAATTTTTCTTTCAGAAAAAATTCGAGCACGGTTACATCTTCCCTTTAGAAGGTCCAAATTTGAAAATATTGAAGTTGGTGGTCAAAACCGAACCGCTGATAAAGAATGTGACATAACTCTCGTGTCACAACAAAACAATTTTCGCCTTCAAATATCGGCAATTGTGCTCCCTAAAGTCACAAGTAAAATACCCTCAAACTCTTTCAAAATTAGCTATGATTTCGGTCTATCAGATATCGAACTAGGTGATCTCTATTTTAACGTTTCCTCTTTAATTTACCTTATCTTAGGAAATGATAGGGAACGACATATATATCTAGAAGGTATAAAAAGGAATATTTGTGGCTCAGCTTCCGCATATAAAACCATTTTAGGCTGGGTTCTCAGTGGATCAATTCAAACGCAGCCCATATCATCCTTTTCCTCTATCACAAATTCTAGCGAAAATTCGAATATAAACGAATTACTCCGAAAATTCTGGAAGCAGGAGGAATTGGCAGCACCCCGGCTAATAGCCTCAGAGGACAAAATTTGTGAAGAATTTTACGCAAATCCGACAAAACGTCTTCCTGACGGTCGTTATATGTTTCGATTACCATTAAAAAAAGAATTCCCGGACGAAAAATCTCTCGGTACATCGAGGTTCATAGCGCTAAGCCAATCCGTAAGAATGGAGCAAACTCTCGCTAAAAGTCCCCAGATCAATTTGCAATATACCGAAGTGCTCAACGCATATATATAACCCTTGATCACATGGAACCAACTACCTCGATAGAATACATCTCATAGATCAAGTGTAGTTCCTTTTATCTCCCGCATCACGCTGTCGTTCTTCCAGACCATAAAACTTCAAAAGTTCGTGCAGTTTTTAACGCATCCTGCAAAACAAAATCTGGTCTTTCCCTTAACGATGTTCTATACACGGGGTCTACTTTACAAGTAGACTTAGTAACCGTCATATTAAATTGGCGCTTTAACAGATATGTCTTTAGCGGAGACATTCAAAATATGTCGTAGCAGGTCCTTTCAGAGGATTCAGTTTCAAAAGTCACCCCGGGAGACTATCAACGATTATCAGCTCAAAACCGTAACCTTTAGTATTAATTGCGCCTCTGATAATCAAAACAGCTTCCCAAAAGCATCTCAAATTTTACGCAAGGAAACGTATGTAGACGATATTATTGCTGGAGGTCACACTCTCGATAGTGCCACAGAAGCCCAACAACAGCTGATTCGATCCCTCGGCTCAGCAGGTTTTCTGTTAAAAAAATCGCATCTAATGACTCTCTATTGTTAGAAGCTATTCCGCAAGAAGATGTGTATTAGGGAGATCGAACGGTTATTATTCGACCGGTTTTAACCGGTTATTTTAGCTTTGCCCAAGTCGGTTATTTTAAAATTTCCATTTTTCGAATATCGAATAAACCGGTTATTTTGGTATAATAAACCGGTTATTTTAGTAATGTGTAATTTATATACATTTTCCTTACTCTTGTTGTAGATGTATCCGTAATTTAAGTATTTTCTAATTGCATATTGGCCAAACTTAAACTTTTTATGAAGAATGTCAAAACAAAATGTAACAAAGATTAAAAAACATTATGAACACTGTAAAGACAAATCGCTTATAAAAGATGTGTTCTTGTAGAAAAAAAACTAAAAACTATTTAAAATACTACAAAAACGTGTGCAGGTAAAAAGTAAATAGTAAGAGCATTCTAAATATTAAATATATTTTTATATAAAGGTTATCTCTACGCGATTAAAGCGACAAAGATAGTTGCCTGAAGTGCCCTAAAATGATAAGTTACAAAGGTTCTTCCATGTCACGACTTATTAATCACCTTTAATTAGTATACATGCTTGACATTAATGTGATCCAAATGAAATTCAACTCGAAGTAGTTCTAAGGAGAGGACAAAAAACAATTTGCTAAAATACGCTGCAAAAAAATTAATCATTGGGTGAAATTTTAGCCCGTTGTGTTGTCGAGGACGAAACGCCTGTTAAGGCACTCTTAAGTAGTTCTAGCATCTCTGCATGCTGAAAACTACAATATTAGGGCGGAATCAACGATATGGGAAAAATTTCTACCAGTTTTATTTATTAAAATACCAACAACTAATAAACAAAAATGAAGAAATCAAGCAATGTCATGGAATGTTTTAAATTGATGTCGACGAATTGACAAATATTTTACACAAAAAGAATGTTCAGTTTACTATTCGTTTCTATAATGCTGAAACAAAATAATTTGAAATAAATAATCCTGGCTAAGAGGTTTTGTTTGCAACTTTTGTAAAATATGGTTGATTTATATAGAGATGGCTTAACCACCAACAAATTAAAACTCATTCAAAATAAATTTGAGAGAATATTTCAAATAGTAACTTTATAAAATTTCTATAATTTATTTACTTTTGCAAAACGTTTGTCTAGATCAAATATTATTCAAAAAATTGTTGAAAATGTAGCTAAAGTTTGATCAATTTACTGGTCCCACTTTTCTTGGATTTTATCGTAAAATATTTGTTAGGTCTGATCTAAGTCATATGTATTTTGTTGGTTCCTAACCTTTGCAAATTGTTTTGTTTTTATTCAAAATAACGTTTTATTTTAAAAACTTATTTGATTTTTGTGTTTTTAAGTATTCGAATTAAAACCGGTTATTTAAAAAATGCTTAACCGAAAACCGGGTTTTTTAAAATAGCAACTATTCGTAATATTCGAAAACCGGTTATTGAAAAAAGTCGAATAATCGATCTCCCTAATGTGTATGATTCCGATTTTCTTAAATTTTACGATTCTAGCGCCACTAAAACTTTCGGTATACGGTGGAATGCACTTCAGACTATTTTGCTGGATCTCTCAAGTGGTTATCCAAGGAAAAATCCTTATTCAACAACTCTGGCTTGAAAAGATTGATTGGGATGATTCTGTCAGTGAAGATTTTCTCCGAATCTGGAATGAGCTTATTCGAGATATCCCATTTAAATCCAAATTTTATATATTCGTGTTTAAACATCACCTACCGCATTTTCTAATTTACTTGTTTCTAAAAGTAAAGTTGCTCCGCTAGCAGCCATAACATTACCAAGGTTAGAATTGTCAGGTGCCTTGCTCCTAGCTAAGCTCACAGCTCATACAATCGAATCTCTAGACTTAAAAAATGCAGAAACTCTTCTATGGTGTCATTCTTCGATCGTTCTGGGATGGTTAGCAAAGCCCCCTGCAACATGGAAAGAAATATACGCTTCCAATCGCTAAATGGCGTCATGAACCCACACATTTTTATCCCGCTGACTTAGGCTCAAGGGGTTGTAAGCCGCAAGAATTAATTTTTAATCGTCTCTGGTGGAATGGACCCTCGTGGCTCACGAATGCACCTTCCGAATGGCCAAAAGGCAATCCTTTAAGGCCTACTAACTGTACGCGAATTTCTGCCCTAAGACCTCAATTTACACCTCATGAAACCACTTTATCCCATCAATTATGCATAAACTCTAACCATGCGCAAGCTACTAACAATTTGATCGATATACTGTCCAATTTCTCTTCATACACGCGGGCATTGCGTGTCTTAGTATATGTTTTTCGTTACATACGACACTTTAAACCATCCTTCGCTAGTTCAACACGTCCCATAAATTATTATAGCACAGAGATTCAGCAAGATGATATGAATTCCGTTAAAACCAGACTAGTATTGCTTGCTCAAAAGCGTTTGTATAAAATCGAATATTCCAGGCTATCAAATTTAGAATCTATACCCATAGATAGTTCTCTACTCACTTTAAATCCCTTCTTAGACGCTAATGGTAGTCTACGCGTAAGTGGAAGACTAGCAAACTCTACATTGCCGTATAACGAGCTATTTCCTATAATTTTACCATGCAATTCCCACTTGTGTAATGTATTCCTACTACATTTGCATAAATTTTTAGCTCATTCAGAATGTCAATTGATGTGTCGCATGGCACAAAGCAAATTTTACATCCCACTTCTAAAACTACGAATTCGGAAAATCCATACATTATGTAAAATATGTATTATCTACAAACAAAAATCTTGTCCTCAAATTATGGCAGCACTGCCACCTGACTGATGCAGACTTTCAGCCCACTTCCATACCACTGGTGTTGATTTTGCTGGGCCTTTTAAATTAAAAAGCTCCACTCTCCGCAATTCTTCCACATTCAAAGCCTATGCGTGCGTATTTGGCAGTTCACCTTGAACCCAGTTCTTCTCTATCAACTCCAGCTTTTCAAGCCACTTTCGCTAGGTTTGTTGGACGTCGTAGATTACTACGTAAAATCGTTTCCGACAATGGACGCAACTTTCTGGGAGCAAGCCGTGCATTTCGTAGAGAATTCTCTACATTTATTAAAACCGTTTCCCATGACATCGCGCAAATGTACATCACACATGGATTCGAATGGTCCTTTATTCCCCCACACGCACCTCATTTGGGTGGTTTATGGAAAGCAGCGGTGAAATTTTAAATTAAATTTGAAACGTGTCTCAGGCGCTCAACGTTTCAACTTAGAAGAATTCGCCACCGTGTTGGCCAGAATTGAAGGCGTTTTAAATTCCAGACCTATGTCCGCTGTGCCCAAAATCCCTCAGATTTAACCACTTTAACACCCGGACATTTTATAAGAGGAGGTCCCCTCCTGGCACTTCCGGACCCACCAGCCGAAAGTCTCTTCTTGGTAAGCCGATTGGAAAAATTAAAAGCCATTCATCACCAATTCGCCATTCAATGGAAAGCCGAGTATCTCAAATCTACACAAACGATATAAATGGAGAGTTTCCCTTCCTAACTTGCAAATAGGCGACTTTGTAATCCTTATCGACGACCTTCTCCCACCTAATGAATGGCGGTTAGGAAGAATCGAAAAGGTACATTTAGGATCAGATCAACAAGTTCGGGTAGTCGATGTGCGCACCGCAACAGGAACCTTAACACGTCCGATTACTAAACTATGTTTATTTAGACGCAACACCTATTGCCTTAATTGTTTGGCCCGTTCTCATGACGTACGACATTGTACTAGTCCAGACAATTGTCTCAAATGTGATCACCTTGGATAAGGTATCATGGTTGGTTAATATATTTGGGTCTTACAACTCGGCATAACCAGATGGGATCTTTTCGGCTATGAAACAGAATATCCAGGGATCATCAGTCCTATTGCTGGTTGAACCATTCAGGGTATGTACATTCCTGGAGGGAGGTCAGGGTTATATTCATACCTAAGGCAGGTAAAACCGGTCACTCGGAACCCAAGGAATTCAGACCGATCAACCTATCGTCTTTTCTTTTAAAGAATTTAGAAAGACTGATTGATCTAAATCATGAGCGGCGCTCAACACGCCTATTTAAGGATAGGTCTTTTAAGAGTGCGCTGCATGATGAGGTGGGTTAAATAGAGCGGGGATTGCAAAACAAGGAATACACCTTGGCGGCATTCCTGGATATAGAGGGCGCCTTTAACAATGTGGTGACTAGGAGGACCCTACAGGGGGGAGTTCTCTTTCCCTTATTATGGCTCTTGGCTGCCCATATCGTTTTAGGTCATCTTAGCAGGATAGGACAGAAGGTCGTGGCCCACGCGGATGATGTAGTAATACTGGTATCGGCCAAGTTTCTGCCGACAATTTGCGAAGTCATGCAAGTGGCGAACTGTCAGCATTGGCGCCTGATAAGGGTCTGCGAGTCAATCCGAAGAAGTCAGAGTTGGTTCTTATTACTAGGAGGTACAAGGTGGATAATTTTAGGCTGCCGGTACTAGCGGGAGTAGAGCTTAGGCTTTCTGATAGTGCTAAGTATCTAGGAGTTTTTCTGGACAGCAAGTTGTCCTCATCGATTGGTAGGAGCTGGGGACTCCGTCCATCGGCATAAAAGGGGCCATGAGAAGTATTCTTCATGCGGTCCTGAAGGTTATTCTACATATTTTGCCTATTGAGCAGTATGTAATGGGAATAGCAGCCAAGAGCATTCTTAGATTGGGGGAGTTAGGACCATAGGGTCGAAATTGGGTGTTTGCCTTGGGTAATATTGCCGTCTAGGGAGAGCTGGTAAGGTCGTAGCAGATTGTATAGGGGATTTGCCATTTTCACTTATGGTTAGAAAATGGAGGGCACGGGTGCGGGGGTCTACATTGAGGATCTGGATATCAGAAGGCCATATAGACTTCCTGACGACTGCAGTGTTTTTCAGGTTCTTGGGATTTTGAGGAATTGGTAAGGGCCAACATTGTCAGGGGCTCGGAAGTCCCTATATGTGGACAGCCAGACGGCTCTTAGGTGCTGTTATGTGAACTATAATCTAATGGATGATGGTAGGAGGGCTCTAGGAGAAATCTTAGGGGAATATGTGGTAAGGCTGTGCTGGGTACAGGGTCACTGCAACATCACCGGCAACGATATAGCTGATGAGTTGGAGGGACTGGGCTAGGAAATTGAGTATCCTGACTGTTTAGAGGCGGTCACTCCTCAAATGGGCTTCTATTTTGGAAGAAAGGGAATGGGTTCTGAGCGGGAGTAATCGAGTCTGGGGGGAACCGTACGAACAGCGTGCGCTGTTGCCGGTGCTTTGGAAGTCCAATTCGGATTCGCTTCTGGGCAGGAGAAGGGTCTGCGTCCGGACCGTGATAGGTATTATCAGGGGCCACAGAATGATAGGTAGGATGGCGGTGAGAATGGGATGGCAAGGTAGTAGATTGTTGCGCGAATTGGGAGATGTCTCGGGCTGTGGGCTCGAGAATCTGACAGGATTCGTAATGAGAATGAGAACGACCTACTGGAGCGATTTACTTAAAATCACGTTTTTATGTTTAAAGTTCTGTAGTTCAGTAAATTTGTATCGGATCGACATAGTATAGATATAGGCTGAAAGAGAAAAAACACAAATTTAAATCTTGTACAATTCAGATGAACAGTTATTTTTTTTGAAGTTTTTTGATAAAGGAACAGATTTTCCTCCAACAATATATTTCAGTATTTTTTATCAATTATAAAAATAGGGAATAAAGCACAACAAACAAAATATTTTAATGAAAAATTATGTATTCCCAAAAACAAAATTTTTGATAATTTTTTTAAATAACTAAAACAATAGCGGGCCAGAAAATGCACTACATTCTGCTGGTGTCTAATAATTGTAAATTTTTCTGTACATACAATATACTTCATTGCTATCCAAAGGATAGCTAAGGGAAATTGTAAAAAGAAGATACAAGATAATGGTCTGGCAGTGTATAAAGTCATTCCTTAAAATTTAAGGAATAGCACTATTACAAAAAGCTTTATAAAATACATAACTGAAATTTAGGTCATAGAATAAACTCGAAAAATAAAAAATGTTGAATATAATAAAGTAACATAAAAAAAAAAGAAATAATTCCCAGATTCTATTTGTTAAAATAGTTGAGTTAAATAAATTCAATTTATAAAGTATCACTATCCAGTGTGACACAAAGAATGCTGACGAAGGCCGTAGTGGGCCAGAAAATGCATTACATTCTGCTGGTGTCTAATAATTGTAAATTTTTCTGTACATACAATATAATGGGTGATTCAAGTAGAGATACTTTTTTCAATAGCCTTTTTTTGAGAGATCACGTGAGTCGTGTCATGCTGTCATGTTATTTTTGTTAAGTATTGTTTGGCATTTCATAATGGAAAGACTAACGCCTGAACAACGTTTAAAAATCGTTCAACTTTATTACGAAAATTCACGTTCTGTGGGGAATGTGTTTTACGCACTTCGCTCAACTTATGGTCAACATAATCGGCCTACTGAGCGTACTATTCGCAACACCATCACCCATTTTAAGACCCAGCATTCATTATTGGATAATATTCGACCGAATAGACCACGGCCAGCACGCTGTGAAGAAAATATAGCGGCAGTAGCTGAGTGTACACGAAGACCGTGGAGAGTCGGACTGACGTATGGAACGACTTGGCGCATTTTACGTCGAGATCTTAAATTGAAAGTGTACAAAATACAGCTTGTGCCACCACTGAAGCCGCTAGACCTTCCCAAGCGACATCGCTTCGCTCTATGGGCACTTGAAAAGTTCGAAGAAGATCCGACGTTTTCGAGGAAAATTTTGTTTAAAGAAGAGCAACCTGAAGAGATTCAAGAACTGCCACTTCATCCAGAAAAAACAACGGTTTGGTGTGGTTTGTTGGCTGGTGGAATCATCGATCCATATTTCTTTAAAAATGATGCCGGTGCGAACGTATCCGTCAATGGCGACCGTTATCGTGCCATGATAACCGAATATTTGATGCCTGAAATTAAAGCACGTGATCTCGGCGACATTTGGTTTCAGCAAGACGGCGCCACTTCCCACACATCGCATCAATCAATGGATTTGAGAGAACACTTCTGTGAGCACTTTTTCCTGTGGGGATATGTAAAGTCTAAAGTTTATGCTGACAAACCCGCCTCTATTCAGGCGTTGGAGGAAAACATCACGCGTGTCATTCGCCAGTTACCAGTCGAAATGCTCGAACGAGTCATCGAAAATTGGACTCAACGGATGGACCATCTGCGACGTAGCAACGGCCAACATTTGATAGACATAATCTTCAAAAATAAATAACAAAGAATGTTCTTTCAAATGATAATAAACATTCCCCATTAAATTTGAATTTTCTGTGTTTTTTTTTCTTTAAAGAGAACATGTAACAAGAAGATACAAGATAATAGTCTGGTAGTGTATTAAGTCATTCCTAATAATTGAAGGAATAGAACTATTACAAAAAGCTTTATAAAACACATAACTGAAATTAAGCTCATAGAAGAAATTCCAAAAATAAAAAATGCTGAATATAATAAAGTAACTTATAAAAAAAGAAATAATTCCCAGATTCTATTCGTTAATAATAAATAGTTATGCCCAACAAATATTTATTTACATTCATTCATAATAGCACTGTGCTACAATTTCAGTTTAAAAAAATAAACCGAAATTCCACAATAAAATTACTTTGAAGTAAGGGTTAACTTCTTTCTAATCTGCGCAGTCATTTTAGAAACATAATTTTTTTTTTGCAAAAAAAATAGATAATATTTTTATAAAATTTTTGTGTTTTAAAACGGCACAAAAAACTGGAAGATGAAGCTATGCTTTTAATTTTACTCGTATAGATAGTGATATCAATTTACTTCTATTCATTGGGAGAAACATTCGGCTACCTCATTTATCCGTTGTGTGAAATATAGGATGATATTTGCGACTTTAGCTATTCAACTAAATTGGAATTAGACGCCGTATTTTTTTTAATAATTATCAGTACAATGAAAAAAATGCTGAAAAAATTTTGTGAAAATGGAAAAATCCTAACTTTATATTTCAAATGGCACAAAAATTACTAAATGCTTTAATGCAAAACATACTGGTTCTAGTTTGGAACTTCAATATCTAAAGTTTCTCCGTGCCGCTTGACGATAAAAGGTTTTGTTCGGACACAAATTAAAAAAATGTAAAAAAAAACCCAAAAATTTCAAATTCTTATTTTTTTTGACATGTTATGTTTAAAACTACAAAAGAAAAAAAATACAGTAACAAACGTTTCTAACAAAATTGTAGAGCACTTTTAAGTTATATTTTCCGGTTTGGAGGTTTTAATTGGCGATTTTCTTTAACAACAGAAAAATAACGGGAAATTTTCGGATAGACCAAATATTATAAAGTCGTAGAACAACTATTGTTTTCGAGGCCCCAAGGAACAATTTTCAACAATAAAAAAGTTATTTTTCGCGAAAATTCGATTTGGACATATTGCTACGTATACAGGGTAGGGTGGCTGATGAATTTTGTTACATTAAGAAACTGGAAATTTTTTTTTGTAATGCATGGTATTTTTCAATCCTTTTTTCATTTGAAAGCCCACTTTAATTAGTCTTAAAAAAAATTGACTTCAAATACCCGCTCTTAGGTCAGGTGACCTGAGGGTCCCACGGAAGGTTGAGTTTCTTGAAATGAACATGTTAGGAAATTTTAATATATGTATATGTACGAAGAATATAATTCATATACAAGCTGCGTTCGAGAACACAAACGTTTTTACTATTTTACTATTGCACAAATTGAGAGCGTAAACTTCACAAACAAAAAGGATACAAATTGTGAAGAAATTGTTTTAAAAAAGGAAAGTTGAAATAAAAATTATACAATAACAAAAAGTTAATAAATATTAATTCATTAAACTTCTTTGTGGTGCATTTATATGGCTAAATTCCAACTTTTAAACTTTTTTTGTTGTTATGTATTTTATTTTCTAGAGTTGTTAAAAGTTTTTGTATTTGGGTACTTAGTACTTTACTTATTTTTTAAGTAATCAATAGCAAAAAATGTATTCATGTATATTTGAACAAATTTAGGCGGGCACAAAAAAGTGTTTATTTATACAAAAATTATTTTATTTACCGTATGTTTTTTAAGCAAATTTTTTATTATTATTGGACCGGAAGGAATATGAGCTATTTCATCAATAATACGACTTAATTGTTATAATAATATCCACTTTTATTCTTTAGTTTCTGAATAAAACTTTAATTGGATCGTGAATCATTTTTATTCTTTGCTTGATATATATAACAATTATTTCTTGATTTCTATATTTTGCATACAAATAATCATTTTTATTTTGGTATTATGTCTTAAGCCAAAGCTGAACTTGCTAAACGTAATTGTAAAAAAGGCTTGAGATGTGAATCTTCAAATATCGTTTCTACTTAATATAATGGTTTTAATTAAGCAAAATACAATAATCCAGAAATAGTCGTCATATATCAAGCAAAAATTAAAAATTTTAAATACTCGCTGTGTGCCAAAAACAAAAATTAAACTCAAAAATAAGAATTATTTGCAATAAAAAATATAACTTAAATATAATTTTTAATTATTCTTTTGTAAATAGTATAAAAATTTAATAAAAACGAACAGTTTTGTACATAAAAGTTGATATGTTAAAAATCCCGGGAATCATAAAAATAAGCCCCGGGATTCGGGATTTATCAATCCCGAAAAATCCCGGGATTTCGGGATTTCCCGTTTGGCATCCCTACTACATACATATATTGGAGAAAAGTCCCACAGAGAAAAGTTTAGTTCTTTAAGTTTATTCAATAAACAAAACCGTTTTTGAGTTACGCGAATATATGTTGTGCAACCCCTCCATTTTCGAAATAACGGCATATCTTTCAAACAAGAGCTAACCTAAAAAAAAACGGTTAACTCCACTAGATTCAGGTGCCCGCTTGACAGTTTTTTCAACTAGCACAGTGTAATTAAATCCAATTTTTATAGAATTTTCCTCTACACCGACTATTTTGTGATACCTTTTAGAGTATAATGCACAATTTAAACATTACTATAACCTCAGGATACATTCTGATAATTAACTTTTTAATTCCGACAGTTTGACATAGATCCATGTGATAGCGGAAGAAACTTTGTTTTGAATTTCATCTTAGCCCATTATTGTCTGGTACCCGAAAACGTGAACCAATTTCGTTAAAACTTTGCACATACTATTTTTTTGGTCTGACTAAAATGTATTTTCAGTTTCGAGAAAATGGAACGGCTACTTTTTTTTTTTTTTTGGTTAGGACCAGCACTCAGGGGATGACCCCTACAAATGCAATGCATTAGGTTGGAACTAGATAAATAGGTTATGGGACGGAGGAAAGAGACAGTAGTGCTTATGAGCATTTGACTTAAATTTATTCATGTTGAAAGTGACTTCAGCAGGAAGGTTATTCCACATATGAACAGTCCGGCCAAAAAACGAAGTTTCCCTGTAATGCGTTGTACGATTCACTGGCCAATCGACGAGAAAAGGAAGGGCTCTTGAGGAAAAACGTGTATTACGAACAAAGGATTCGGGCACCAAATACCTAATTTCATCAGAACACATCCCGTTGTAGTACCAGACACATGAGAGTTGTATTCCATTCGTTGTCGGATAAAGGTGGTATAAATAGTAAGGAGATCAGATGAAGTGAAGTATATCTTACACCGTTTCAAAAAACCGAGGCACGTGAATACTTCTTTCGACATTAAATATATGTTCTGTCCATCGGATAACAAAATTAAAATTTGTCAGAATTACGAAAATCGATCGAAATGAAAATAAGGATTCAAAACAATTCCGAACAATTTCTGTGACAGGCCTGATTGTGTTCTTCAAAAAAACATCGTTAACATTAGATTGATATCACTAATAACGAAAATATATTGTGTTGGTAATTTTGGAACATATTTATGTATATATTTACATACATTTGATTGATTTTTGGATTTTCCATGTATTTCACATCGAAATTATTTCTAAAATTTTATAATATTACCGGATATCTTATAAATATTAATATAATATATTTAAAATCATATAATAATAACTTATTTAAGTCATTATACCAAAGTATTTTTTTGTAATATATAATTATGACTTATTTAAGATATTATAATAAAGTTATTATTTTATATATAACTAATAATGCGAATAAAGCTACAAAGTAATGAATTCAGGAAGTAGCATTGTAAATTAAGTTTTTGCTGGGAAGTGTAAGGAAAACATGTATAAATTACACATTATTAAAATAATCGTTTTATTATACCAAAATAACCGCTTTATTCGATATTCGAAATATAACCGGATTGGGCAAAACTAAAATAACCGGTTAATACCGGTTGATGTAACCGCACATTAGATTTGTTCCACAAGATCTTCGGCAAGTTCGGGCTAATGAGAGTAAAATGAAAATTACTCTCTACTCGTAAATTTGACAAAACTACCCAAAATTGCTGGAACGCAAAAAACTTTTTTTGCTCTTCTTCAAATACTAATGATGCTTAGTTTTCAAATTAAGATCTATTTAAATGATTTTAGACATTTTCATTATAATTTTTTATATTAATTAGTATTGTGGTTATTTTATTGAACTGTTAATGGTTTTTAATCCAAATTTAGATATTTTAATTAGGCTTAAGTTCATTGAATTTAATTTGCATTAAATTATTTTTATGAAGAAAGGAATTTTTACAACATGGAAGATTAATTAAAATTGTTATTGATAATTTTCATTCTTGACTGACCTGGGATTCGAAGCCAGGCTGTCTGGCGTGTGATTCGAACCCAGGCGGCTGGTTACCCTGACATGTTTCGACCTCAACCACTAGGTCTTCTCAAAGGGATTTGCCGTCTTACACTCGCAGCCATCGATGACTGCTGACGTCAGTAGTCAAACATCAATCCTTAAACCAAATTGTATTTTAACCTTTGGTAGATCGAAATTTGCTTTTTGAATGATTATCCATTTTTAATTGATCTCACATGTTTTTTCCTTACTTCTGTTTTTTCGTACTTTTTGTCAAGAATTCTTCTTGAAGTCCAAAGTACATTTTTTTTTTTTTTTTTTTTTTTTTTCCTGTTTTTGTCTTTCTTTTTTCTAGTTGACCTTTTTCAGCACAACTTGAAGGACAAATGTAAACATAGCTCGTGCCTTAGCTGTTAACAATAATTAGTATTGTGGTTATTTTATTGAACTGTTAATGGTTTTTAATCCAAATTTAGATATTTTAATTAGGCTTAAGTTCATTGAATTTAATTTGCATTAAATTATTTTTATGAAGAAAGGAATTTTTACAACATGGAAGATTAATTAAAATTGTTATTGATAATTTTCATTCTTGACTGACCTGGGATTCGAAGCCAGGCTGTCTGGCGTGTGATTCGAACCCAGGCGGCTGGTTACCCTGACATGTTTCGACCTCAACCACTAGGTCTTCTCAAAGGGATTTGCCGTCTTACACTCGCAGCCATCGATGACTGCTGACGTCAGTAGTCAAACATCAATCCTTAAACCAAATTGTATTTTAACCTTTGGTAGATCGAAATTTGCTTTTTGAATGATTATCCATTTTTAATTGATCTCACATGTTTTTTCCTTACTTCTGTTTTTTCGTACTTTTTGTCAAGAATTCTTCTTGAAGTCCAAAGTACATTTTTTTTTTTTTTTTTTTTTTGTTTTTCCTGTTTTTGTCTTTCTTTTTTCTAGTTGACCTTTTTCAGCACAACTTGAAGGACAAATGTAAACATAGCTCGTGCCTTAGCTGTTAACAATAATTAGTATTGTGGTTATTTTATTGAACTGTTAATGGTTTTTAATCCAAATTTAGATATTTTAATTAGGCTTAAGTTCATTGAATTTAATTTGCATTAAATTATTTTTATGAAGAAAGGAATTTTTACAACATGGAAGATTAATTAAAATTGTTATTGATAATTTTCATTCTTGACTGACCTGGGATTCGAAGCCAGGCTGTCTGGCGTGTGATTCGAACCCAGGCGGCTGGTTACCCTGACATGTTTCGACCTCAACCACTAGGTCTTCTCAAAGGGATTTGCCGTCTTACACTCGCAGCCATCGATGACTGCTGACGTCAGTAGTCAAACATCAATCCTTAAACCAAATTGTATTTTAACCTTTGGTAGATCGAAATTTGCTTTTTGAATGATTATCCATTTTTAATTGATCTCACATGTTTTTTCCTTACTTCTGTTTTTTCGTACTTTTTGTCAAGAATTCTTCTTGAAGTCCAAAGTACATTTTTTTTTTTTTTTTTTTTGTTTTTCCTGTTTTTGTCTTTCTTTTTTCTAGTTGACCTTTTTCAGCACAACTTGAAGGACAAATGTAAACATAGCTCGTGCCTTAGCTGTTAACAATAATTAGTATTGTGGTTATTTTATTGAACTGTTAATGGTTTTTAATCCAAATTTAGATATTTTAATTAGGCTTAAGTTCATTGAATTTAATTTGCATTAAATTATTTTTATGAAGAAAGGAATTTTTACAACATGGAAGATTAATTAAAATTGTTATTGATAATTTTCATTCTTGACTGACCTGGGATTCGAAGCCAGGCTGTCTGGCGTGTGATTCGAACCCAGGCGGCTGGTTACCCTGACATGTTTCGACCTCAACCACTAGGTCTTCTCAAAGGGATTTGCCGTCTTACACTCGCAGCCATCGATGACTGCTGACGTCAGTAGTCAAACATCAATCCTTAAACCAAATTGTATTTTAACCTTTGGTAGATCGAAATTTGCTTTTTGAATGATTATCCATTTTTAATTGATCTCACATGTTTTTTCCTTACTTCTGTTTTTTCGTACTTTTTGTCAAGAATTCTTCTTGAAGTCCAAAGTACATTTTTTTTTTTTTTTTTTTTGTTTTTCCTGTTTTTGTCTTTCTTTTTTCTAGTTGACCTTTTTCAGCACAACTTGAAGGACAAATGTAAACATAGCTCGTGCCTTAGCTGTTAACAATAATTAGTATTGTGGTTATTTTATTGAACTGTTAATGGTTTTTAATCCAAATTTAGATATTTTAATTAGGCTTAAGTTCATTGAATTTAATTTGCATTAAATTATTTTTATGAAGAAAGGAATTTTTACAACATGGAAGATTAATTAAAATTGTTATTGATAATTTTCATTCTTGACTGACCTGGGATTCGAAGCCAGGCTGTCTGGCGTGTGATTCGAACCCAGGCGGCTGGTTACCCTGACATGTTTCGACCTCAACCACTAGGTCTTCTCAAAGGGATTTGCCGTCTTACACTCGCAGCCATCGATGACTGCTGACGTCAGTAGTCAAACATCAATCCTTAAACCAAATTGTATTTTAACCTTTGGTAGATCGAAATTTGCTTTTTGAATGATTATCCATTTTTAATTGATCTCACATGTTTTTTCCTTACTTCTGTTTTTTCGTACTTTTTGTCAAGAATTCTTCTTGAAGTCCAAAGTACATTTTTCTGAAAAAACAGAAGTAAGGAAAAAACATGTGAGATCAATTAAAAATGGATAATCATTCAAAAAGCAAA
Organism: Pollenia amentaria; assembly: GCA_943735925.1. NCBI lineage: Eukaryota > Metazoa > Arthropoda > Insecta > Diptera > Polleniidae > Pollenia > Pollenia amentaria. Next base: position 80,359,027 of record OX031009.1, read on the forward strand.
TTTCGATCTACCAAAGGTTAAAATACAATTTGGTTTAAGGATTGATGTTTGACTACTGACGTCAGCAGTCATCGATGGCTGCGAGTGTAAGACGGCAAATCCCTTTGAGAAGACCTAGTGGTTGAGGTCGAAACATGTCAGGGTAACCAGCCGCCTGGGTTCGAATCACACGCCAGACAGCCTGGCTTCGAATCCCAGGTCAGTCAAGAATGAAAATTATCAATAACAATTTTAATTAATCTTCCATGTTGTAAAAATTCCTTTCTTCATAAAAATAATTTAATGCAAATTAAATTCAATGAACTTAAGCCTAATTAAAATATCTAAATTTGGATTAAAAACCATTAACAGTTCAATAAAATAACCACAATACTAATTATTGTTAACAGCTAAGGCACGAGCTATGTTTACATTTGTCCTTCAAGTTGTGCTGAAAAAGGTCAACTAGAAAAAAGAAAGACAAAAACAGGAAAAAAAAAAAAAAAAAAAAAAAAAAATGTACTTTGGACTTCAAGAAGAATTCTTGACAAAAAGTACGAAAAAACAGAAGTAAGGAAAAAACATGTGAGATCAATTAAAAATGGATAATCATTCAAAAAGCAAATTTCGATCTACCAAAGGTTAAAATACAATTTGGTTTAAGGATTGATGTTTGACTACTGACGTCAGCAGTCATCGATGGCTGCGAGTGTAAGACGGCAAATCCCTTTGAGAAGACCTAGTGGTTGAGGTCGAAACATGTCAGGGTAACCAGCCGCCTGGGTTCGAATCACACGCCAGACAGCCTGGCTTCGAATCCCAGGTCAGTCAAGAATGAAAATTATCAATAACAATTTTAATTAATCTTCCATGTTGTAAAAATTCCTTTCTTCATAAAAATAATTTAATGCAAATTAAATTCAATGAACTTAAGCCTAATTAAAATATCTAAATTTGGATTAAAAACCATTAACAGTTCAATAAAATAACCACAATACTAATTATTGTTAACAGCTAAGGCACGAGCTATGTTTACATTTGTCCTTCAAGTTGTGCTGAAAAAGGTCAACTAGAAAAAAGAAAGACAAAAACAGGAAAAACAAAAAAAAAAAAAAAAAAAAATGTACTTTGGACTTCAAGAAGAATTCTTGACAAAAAGTACGAAAAAACAGAAGTAAGGAAAAAACATGTGAGATCAATTAAAAATGGATAATCATTCAAAAAGCAAATTTCGATCTACCAAAGGTTAAAATACAATTTGGTTTAAGGATTGATGTTTGACTACTGACGTCAGCAGTCATCGATGGCTGCGAGTGTAAGACGGCAAATCCCTTTGAGAAGACCTAGTGGTTGAGGTCGAAACATGTCAGGGTAACCAGCCGCCTGGGTTCGAATCACACGCCAGACAGCCTGGCTTCGAATCCCAGGTCAGTCAAGAATGAAAATTATCAATAACAATTTTAATTAATCTTCCATGTTGTAAAAATTCCTTTCTTCATAAAAATAATTTAATGCAAATTAAATTCAATGAACTTAAGCCTAATTAAAATATCTAAATTTGGATTAAAAACCATTAACAGTTCAATAAAATAACCACAATACTAATTATTGTTAACAGCTAAGGCACGAGCTATGTTTACATTTGTCCTTCAAGTTGTGCTGAAAAAGGTCAACTAGAAAAAAGAAAGACAAAAACAGGAAAAAAAAAAAAAAAAAAAAAAAAAAAAAAAAAAAAAAAAAAAAAAAAAAAAAAAAAAAATGTACTTTGGACTTCAAGAAGAATTCTTGACAAAAAGTACGAAAAAACAGAAGTAAGGAAAAAACATGTGAGATCAATTAAAAATGGATAATCATTCAAAAAGCAAATTTCGATCTACCAAAGGTTAAAATACAATTTGGTTTAAGGATTGATGTTTGACTACTGACGTCAGCAGTCATCGATGGCTGCGAGTGTAAGACGGCAAATCCCTTTGAGAAGACCTAGTGGTTGAGGTCGAAACATGTCAGGGTAACCAGCCGCCTGGGTTCGAATCACACGCCAGACAGCCTGGCTTCGAATCCCAGGTCAGTCAAGAATGAAAATTATCAATAACAATTTTAATTAATCTTCCATGTTGTAAAAATTCCTTTCTTCATAAAAATAATTTAATGCAAATTAAATTCAATGAACTTAAGCCTAATTAAAATATCTAAATTTGGATTAAAAACCATTAACAGTTCAATAAAATAACCACAATACTAATTATTGTTAACAGCTAAGGCACGAGCTATGTTTACATTTGTCCTTCAAGTTGTGCTGAAAAAGGTCAACTAGAAAAAAGAAAGACAAAAACAGGAAAAACAAAAAAAAAAAAAAAAAAAAATGTACTTTGGACTTCAAGAAGAATTATTGACAAAAAGTACGAAAAAACAGAAGTAAGGAAAAAACATGTGAGATCAATTAAAAATGGATAATCATTCAAAAAGCAAATTTCGATCTACCAAAGGTTAAAATACAATTTGGTTTAAGGATTGATGTTTGACTACTGACGTCAGCAGTCATCGATGGCTGCGAGTGTAAGACGGCAAATCCCTTTGAGAAGACCTAGTGGTTGAGGTCGAAACATGTCAGGGTAACCAGCCGCCTGGGTTCGAATCACACGCCAGACAGCCTGGCTTCGAATCCCAGGTCAGTCAAGAATGAAAATTATCAATAACAATTTTAATTAATCTTCCATGTTGTAAAAATTCCTTTCTTCATAAAAATAATTTAATGCAAATTAAATTCAATGAACTTAAGCCTAATTAAAATATCTAAATTTGGATTAAAAACCATTAACAGTTCAATAAAATAACCACAATACTAATTATTGTTAACAGCTAAGGCACGAGCTATGTTTACATTTGTCCTTCAAGTTGTGCTGAAAAAGGTCAACTAGAAAAAAGAAAGACAAAAACAGGAAAAACAAAAAAAAAAAAAAAATGTACTTTGGACTTCAAGAAGAATTCTTGACAAAAAGTACGAAAAAACAGAAGTAAGGAAAAAACATGTGAGATCAATTAAAAATGGATAATCATTCAAAAAGCAAATTTCGATCTACCAAAGGTTAAAATACAATTTGGTTTAAGGATTGATGTTTGACTACTGACGTCAGCAGTCATCGATGGCTGCGAGTGTAAGACGGCAAATCCCTTTGAGAAGACCTAGTGGTTGAGGTCGAAACATGTCAGGGTAACCAGCCGCCTGGGTTCGAATCACACGCCAGACAGCCTGGCTTCGAATCCCAGGTCAGTCAAGAATGAAAATTATCAATAACAATTTTAATTAATCTTCCATGTTGTAAAAATTCCTTTCTTCATAAAAATAATTTAATGCAAATTAAATTCAATGAACTTAAGCCTAATTAAAATATCTAAATTTGGATTAAAAACCATTAACAGTTCAATAAAATAACCACAATACTAATTATTGTTAACAGCTAAGGCACGAGCTATGTTTACATTTGTCCTTCAAGTTGTGCTGAAAAAGGTCAACTAGAAAAAAGAAAGACAAAAACAGGAAAAACAAAAAAAAAAAAAAAAAAAATTTACTTTGGACTTCAAGAAGAATTCTTGACAAAAAGTACGAAAAAACAGAAGTAAGGAAAAAACATGTGAGATCAATTAAAAATGGATAATCATTCAAAAAGCAAATTTCGATCTACCAAAGGTTAAAATACAATTTGGTTTAAGGATTGATGTTTGACTACTGACGTCAGCAGTCATCGATGGCTGCGAGTGTAAGACGGCAAATCCCTTTGAGAAGACCTAGTGGTTGAGGTCGAAACATGTCAGGGTAACCAGCCGCCTGGGTTCGAATCACACGCCAGACAGCCTGGCTTCGAATCCCAGGTCAGTCAAGAATGAAAATTATCAATAACAATTTTAATTAATCTTCCATGTTGTAAAAATTCCTTTCTTCATAAAAATAATTTAATGCAAATTAAATTCAATGAACTTAAGCCTAATTAAAATATCTAAATTTGGATTAAAAACCATTAACAGTTCAATAAAATAACCACAATACTAATTATTGTTAACAGCTAAGGCACGAGCTATGTTTACATTTGTCCTTCAAGTTGTGCTGAAAAAGGTCAACTAGAAAAAAGAAAGACAAAAACAGGAAAAACAAAAAAAAAAAAAAAAAATGTACTTTGGACTTCAAGAAGAATTCTTGACAAAAAGTACGAAAAAACAGAAGTAAGGAAAAAACATGTGAGATCAATTAAAAATGGATAATCATTCAAAAAGCAAATTTCGATCTACCAAAGGTTAAAATACAATTTGGTTTAAGGATTGATGTTTGACTACTGACGTCAGCAGTCATCGATGGCTGCGAGTGTAAGACGGCAAATCCCTTTGAGAAGACCTAGTGGTTGAGGTCGAAACATGTCAGGGTAACCAGCCGCCTGGGTTCGAATCACACGCCAGACAGCCTGGCTTCGAATCCCAGGTCAGTCAAGAATGAAAATTATCAATAACAATTTTAATTAATCTTCCATGTTGTAAAAATTCCTTTCTTCATAAAAATAATTTAATGCAAATTAAATTCAATGAACTTAAGCCTAATTAAAATATCTAAATTTGGATTAAAAACCATTAACAGTTCAATAAAATAACCACAATACTAATTATTGTTAACAGCTAAGGCACGAGCTATGTTTACATTTGTCCTTCAAGTTGTGCTGAAAAAGGTCAACTAGAAAAAAGAAAGACAAAAACAGGAAAAACAAAAAAAAAAAAAAAAAAATGTACTTTGGACTTCAAGAAGAATTCTTGACAAAAAGTACGAAAAAACAGAAGTAAGGAAAAAACATGTGAGATCAATTAAAAATGGATAATCATTCAAAAAGCAAATTTCGATCTACCAAAGGTTAAAATACAATTTGGTTTAAGGATTGATGTTTGACTACTGACGTCAGCAGTCATCGATGGCTGCGAGTGTAAGACGGCAAATCCCTTTGAGAAGACCTAGTGGTTGAGGTCGAAACATGTCAGGGTAACCAGCCGCCTGGGTTCGAATCACACGCCAGACAGCCTGGCTTCGAATCCCAGGTCAGTCAAGAATGAAAATTATCAATAACAATTTTAATTAATCTTCCATGTTGTAAAAATTCCTTTCTTCATAAAAATAATTTAATGCAAATTAAATTCAATGAACTTAAGCCTAATTAAAATATCTAAATTTGGATTAAAAATTTTTTATATTTTGTTTTTTTTTTTTTTTTTTTGGGAAATATGTATGCAACAATTTATTTACCAATTTAATTTTTTCATGAAAACCTTACATTTTTCTTTTTAACATACATATTTTTTAATAAAAACTTTTCCTTTTCCTTTGCTTGTAAGTTTTCTGATTAATTTATTAGTTTCGTATGTAAACAAAAACAGTTGATTGTTTATTCTTGCCCGAACTTACCCAAAGCAAATTTGTACTGGAAATGAAAAAAGTTACTCTGTCAATTACTCTTTTAATTGCACAAAAATTGTTATAAGGAACGCTTTTGGGTAACTTTGTGCAAGTTCGGACTGTTTTGTTATGCATGTGGAACAGAGCTATTGCATACTTAACATAAGTTATTAACATCAGTTATTCGTGCGCTTTAGGTTACAACTGTTTGTTATTGCAATAATTTTGTCATTGGCAGTGAGTGTTATTTTAGGCAACTTTGCATTGCTAGATGCAAAAAAGGTCTTGAAGTACAATGAATTATTTTGTTAAGGGCTGGCACGTTTTCTCTTGAATTTGATGAAGAAATTAAAAGTAATGCACTTGTGAGTGATCTTGTATATGTTACTAGTTCATTTACAATGGCAACACGACATTTTAGTTGGGATAATGGTTTTATTCCTTAAGTTGTTGATACCAGCACATGCAGTTTCCATGTATTAACCATCATATTGCCAAGCAATATCTACTCCCCCATATACATATTTGTTATACTGCGAAATAACACCAGGAACTTTTACTTGAATATTCGTTTTGGTTTCTCGATCATAGCGTTAGGTGTTTGATTATGGATCCATGGCACCATAATTTATATGAACAGTGACAAGTGCATTGTTTCTCCAGTGTATTTAATTTTATATTTCTAATTTTTCTTTTTCTATGACAATACGGCCTTTTCCGGCATATGAAATAGAATTAGATATGCTATATCGACGTAAGACGTATATACGCTTTTACGTTTGCGCCAACTATTGTGTGGCTTTTTATTAAATATTACACGTTTTTATTTGACATACAACGTTCATACGATGCAATTGTGTTCCTATGGCTAATTTTTTTATATGGCAATTTTTTAATCGTCTTATATGCTATATGTTTCTGCCCAATGGTAAGTAAAATGACCACAAGGATAGCTGAAGGTATTTAAATTGAATTATGTATGTACTAGGGTGTTCAGTCTATTAATTCTTATTCGATTAATCGAAAATTTTTAGACGATTAATTGTTCGATTAATTTAAAATTGCGGATTTGGATTAAAGGATTAATCGCAGAATTTATGCCGATTAATCGAATAACAATAGATGTATGGTTTTTCTGTCAAATGTATAATTATTTTAAATTTAAGTCAAATAAATAAACCAAATGTATGTCAGTTGGAATTAAAAAAAAAAAACAGTCATGTTAAGTGAGTAATTCACATACATGGGCGTACTGCTTACTGAAAAAATTACAGTAACCAGTAAATTTTTATTACGGAAATAATGCAGTAATCCGTTAATTTTTACTTATTATCGAAACAAATGCAAAATATATTTTTAACCCTGGAGCCACACGTTCAATAAATCACTTTCAAGATGTTCACAAAAACTGTTTGTCAAAACTTGTTTGAATTGACATATGTGTCACAGGCTGCACTCAATTTGATAATCAATTTCATTTTAAAAATGCCCCGACTAAGAAACAACTCAAAATAGTAGCATGACTTAAAGTATTTTGTAAAAAATTTTTTAGTACACAATTTCTTTTAATAAAGTACATTTATTTTTTAAGAAATATATTTTTTATAAAGAAAGCGGCAAATTTAATATGTGGTCAGTTACTAAATTGAACGTAAAATTGGCAAACAAATGGAAAGGTAAAATTAAGAGCAATCTCTTGGCCAATTTAAAATGTGTGAGTGCGTTAGTAAAAACAGTGAGCGAGTATAGCAAATTAAAAGGCGTGTGGCTTACAAGCAAATCAAAACATTTAAACATTTTATTTTTAAAAGATCTGTTTAATTGTTTGTACATATAAAATTATATGATCTCAATACATGTTTTTTTATCGTTGTTTTTTTGTTCATAAAATATTAAAATACTTGTAATTAATTATGTTTATTTGCCCAAGTACCAATTTTTTATAAAATTGTCGCAAAAATATATTTTAATTTATAAAATTTCTGGATATTGAATTATTCGATTAATCGATTAATTTTAAAATTTCATTCGTTTAATTGAATAAGTCAAGAATGCAATATATCGATTAATCGTTTAATCGAACAAAAAAAGCCGATTAATTGAACACCCTAGTATGTACATAATAAAAGTAGACGGAATGAGGGTTTACAAACAATTTGTATAAAACATATTTAACCCTAGTTAGATAACGTTATTTTTTGTACTAAAAAGGTAAAGTTATGCCTGAACGACGTGTGCCAGTTTATATCCTTTAAAAGGCATCACCGAAAATAATATTGATACATTTTTTTTGGTAAAATCATTTATTTATTAAATTTCTTTTTAAATAAAGTAATTTTTAAACAGAAAACAATAATAAAAATGAAATAAAATGCAAAAAGTCTGAAAAAAATATCACAATTTAAAGAGTTATATATAAAGAACTTCAGTTCGGCTTTAAAAACTAAAAAATATCCTTTTGTTGTACTTTGCTTAGATAATAATATCTGTACAAAAAATAATAATAAATTCAAATAGCATTATATGCAGGACTTACAAACTAAATATTTGTGGTCGCCACATACAGGTGCATTGCATTTTTAACATTCCATGTTGGACGTACGTCGAATTTTTGATGGACAGAAACAGTATTTTCAATTTTTGTTATTCAGGCTGTTCTCCACTGCTACTGCAATTATTGTTAACTTCATCTGGTAAATCTTTTTTAATGTTACCGTGCAAAGTTTTCGATGAAGTAGGAATTTTTAGCCTTTTGTTTGGTGCATTGAACAATTTCTGAAATTATTTCGGTAGTAACAAAAATGCCGAAGCATGAAATTGGGTCGTACTGTTATTTACATTCCCAAATTTGTCCTCTTGCCGTTCGAACTTTATTAATTGAAGAAATTTGGCCAGAGCTTTGACCCTTTGATGTAGTTCCGCAGTGCTTACTTTTACGTCTTATAGTGGGATAATATACCGTAATAACTGGCTATCGGCAGAAGTAGTAAAATTATCTAGTTCTTGAGGATTTTCCTTAGTCGGTGGTATATTCACATCCGCATCAAGGATGTCAACAAGCTTGTCTTATACATCACTTTGATCATTATCCTCCATTTATTCATTTTCCGATTTGCTCACATTTTCCAGTGAATCTGATTCTTCCAACACGCTTTTCAATAGCAGCAACTTCTGCGTCGTCCAAGCCGCGCTTACAAGACATTTTTACAGCGAATTTAAATAACAAATACGTTAAAATTCAACCAAAACAAAAAGTTATTTTTGCTACAAAAGTTACACTAAAGATAACGATGTTGTGTTTATTTGTGCTTATTTCTCAAAGAAAATATGACTTAACGCATAAAACACCAACAAGCTGATGCTAACGACTGAGATAATTGAGCGTTGTATGTTAACAAATGTGAGAGAAGGAGCACAAAATTGAAAAAGCGTACGTCTTGCAGACGTACCTTATCTAACTAGGGTTAATTTTTATATAATTTAAAATAGGGTCTTTTTGGAGCTTAGCGAAAATCCTTCCCAAGCGCAAAGAATGACAAAAAATAAATAACCTTCAAATAGTTTTCTTCAAATGCATAGTTACTTTATATATACCATCATGTGGGCAATAATGGGTTAGTCATTGTCCAGTAGCTCGTTTCTGTATTTCTCGCAACGCAAATTTTCTCATATTAAGTGTGAAACAAAAAATTCCATCGTTTCTCGATTTGCGAGAAAAAAGTGTTTCTGTATTTAAATGCGAGAACAGACAACACATATTCTGTTTTAACTGGAATACTTCCAGTAATTAAGTGTCAAATGCAAGCGAAACGTCAACGAAAGAAATATATATAATAAAAATAAGGCTGCCAGATTTAAAGGTTTATCGACATTTTGACGATTTTTTTTGTTCCAAAATTGGCAAAGTGAAAATTTGCTAATTTTTTTCTAGTGACGATACAGTCTTTGAAATAAAACAATTTTAAATAGTTTTATATGTTTGTGTATTAGGCACTACAGAAAACTGATATCTTTAAAAACAAGGCAGGGAAAAATAACAGATTAAAAAATGTATCGGCAAAAGCAAAATTTCGAACGGAAACTGTTTAATTTTTATTTGCTTGGATTATTTAATATATTTGTTTGTGTGATCAAAAGATAAAACTATTACCCCATTTTTCAGTCAATGCACTTTAAGAAATTTTTGCCTTTTACTTTGTCCAAAAGGGTTTATTTTATTTCAATATGATATTTTGTCACTTCTTTGTGTGATTTCTGCAGGGAAAAATAACAATCTGAAATTTTAAACTCTTATCGGATAAAGGAAAATAAATTAATAATTTTATTTAAATAGACCTCAAGCTTATGTATGTATAAAATATGTATTTTACCCATTTTTGTTTGTTTTTTTTTTTTGATTATGTGTTTATATGATAAAAATTTGTGATTATATGATAAAAATCGAACAAAATTCGTCAAAATTAATTTTAAATTTTCCGAAAAAAATAGACGATTTTTTTATTGTTTCTTAGGATATTGACGTTTTTTTCACAAATTTATCTGGCAGCCTGCATAAAACAAACAATGAAAGGCTAAAAAAATTTTAATAACAAAATATAACAATTGTGTTTTATATACTTATTTTCATCGTTTAAATTCTTTCTTTTAAAATAAAATAAAATAATACACATTCTTGTTTACATACATACATAATTTGGGCTCCATTTTTTTAAATTTTTTTTTCTCGCATCAATTTCAAATATGACTTATTTTGACAGTTCTTGTGAGAAACTTTTTGCAAAATATTGTTACAGAAACACTTGTTCTCACATCCTTCCAATAATTGCTGGAAAATTATTTAAATGACAGATAATTCTCGCAAAGTAAAAGTACAGAAACACTTATGTGAGAAAAATCATTTTTTGTTTCATATTGCACTGTTTTTGTCATAATTCAGTTGTTTCATGCGGGAAATTTTACGATGCGAGAAATACAGAAACGGGCTACAGGCTTGCAATTTCTGTTGCAACAATTAACGAGTGTAGTAGTGAGAGAATTGGGGAGTGATACTACGTTTCATGTACCCTGCAATTCTGTTTTGTAATTCTAGCATTTATCAATTTGAAGTTGGCTGTTTATACATAAAACATAAAAAAGAATAGGAAACACAAGCTAAAAATATAAACATGCAAGACTAGAATTTCATAATCTGGACACCTATGCAGTTTCAAGGCAGAATTAAAAAAAAAAATACAAGTCTGGATGATCACTTAGTATCTTCAAACAAAAAAATTAATTTTAATATTTATCACTTTTCTTAAGTTATACGTACATGCGCAAAATACGTGTGTCCATATTTAAAATACAATCCTGAAGCGCCCGGATTGTAAGTGCCCAACAACGGTTGGTGATGATGGTGATGAGCAACAGAAGCAGCTGCAGCTGCTACGGCAGCAGCATTAGCTACATCAGCAGCTGCTGCTGCAGCAGCAGCTCCACCTAATACAGCTGTGGCTGCTTGTTGGGGTACGGATGCGGTAGCTGCTGCTGGTACAGCAGCACCATTTGTTGCAGCTGATTGCAAATGTGGTGGAATGTGTGCCGGTCCTCGAGCGGGTGCAGTTGTTATATAAAGCGAGGGTGGATGCGCTGGGACGGTTTCACCGCCATTATTTTGAGCATTGATCATGTACGACGGTGCATAACATCCAGTAGCAATAGGAGTGGCAGCATTGGAAGAATTGTGTATACTGTTGGGTGAATTGTTGTTGCTGTTGTCATTACTACTGGCATTTGTACTCGGCGAATTGCGTTGTGATGCCGGGTTGCGGCGATATTCAACAGCTGAACTACAGCCACCGGAGGAGTTTGAACCTTTCTGACGGAATGCTGCTGCAGCTGCATTAAGACGAATAGGTGGCTTAGAAACATTAACTAAAGGAATATTTCCAGTAGTTATATCCGCATTTGGAACAACCTGATAACTAGTGTTTTGTATATTGGCACTGCCTACAAAACTGGGCGGTCCACTAAGCAACGGGGTTTGAGGCTTTTCATTGGAAACGCCTCCTCCTCCACGTTTTATGGAGTGTGGCCGAGCGTTAGAGCTACTGCTTGGCGAAGCTCTAGTATCGTTGTTGTTAGCATTATTAGGCAAAGCAGATGGCTTCCCATTGCCATTGTATCCACTTCCGCTTGTTGAATTTTGTCTACTTAGACTGGCACTTTGATACGAAAGCGGCTTCTTTCCACCTCCACTGCTTGAATTGTTTCTTTTCTCATATGAAGATGCATACGAATTGTGGGGACTGTTATTGGTATTAGCTCCTCCTAGATTCGTCGATGCTTGATGATTAATTTCAGTGTTTCCATAGTACTGAGAAGTTAAATTGGAGACATTGTAGTTGCCCAAATTATTGTTTAAAATCGGCGGTGTAGAAAACAAAGATGGATTTCGCTGTGAGTGGTGTAGAGTCGATGAAGAAGGCATCGAATGGGGAGTGCTTGGAGCCGATTGAGATGTGCCTGCAGTGATGCCACCACCTCTTCCACTGTAAGATGCCGAATTGTTTGCCGGGACTAATTGCGTTAAATTTGTTATCGTCGCTGGATCAACTATGGGTATGGCCGATGGGCCAGGAGTATGAATAGTGTGGCCTCCAGATTGTATTCCCGGATATGAAGTATGATGGTGAGTTGTGGTGTAGAAGGGCGTGATCACAGTATTTGATTGGTGAGGATTATGAATGGCACCAGTTGTGGTATTAGACAGGCCACCTACACCTCCAGCAACATGACCTTGTGGATTGCAAGGTGGTTGTAAAATCGCTGTCTGTGGCGCCATATTGGTACCTGACTGCGACCCAATGGGTGGAACTGCCGTATTTGCAGCATATGGGAACATATTTGCTGGAAATATGGTGGCATGCTGGGGCAAGGCGTACATGGTTGTAGTTGTCGGTGCCACCCCGCTACCACTGAGATCTGTAGTTGTTGGAGCACCGGTTGTGGCATGATGCGGTGCTGCCGCTGCCAATGTGAGTGTGGGAACTGCATGTCCGAGCTGGTATGTGGCTGTAGTGACACCATTGGGTATTGCGGCGGCCGTTAAGACCTGATGACCACTATTGGTACCAGCGCTACTAAAATGTGGTGGTGTGGGCCGTTTTATACGACCAGTACCATAATAAGTTGTGCCACCATTGTGGCTTGAACCTACACCACCGCCAATTGTATGTACATGCGATTGGTATCCTGTTGCAACAGAGCCATTTTGATGGCTTGTATGCGGTATATTACCGTTGCCGGCATGGCCTGACGAATTATTCGTAGTATTTGAGGAATTGGTGGACGGTCCAGCCGTCGAATTTCCTCCATTCGGTCCAGCCGTGTTTGCGCCGCCTGCGACGTGATTGACATTACCAGGTACCGATGGAGGCGGTGGCGGTGCAGCTAAAAGTGAAGTGGCGGGAACAGCTTGTTGAGGTACATAGTATGTCATGGTTTGGCCCCAGTATCCTAGATTGCAATAAAGACAAGAACCAAACATAATCAAATTTACCACAAGACACAAAATAAAGAGTACTTACCGTTGTATGGATATGGATATCCAATTGGATAAGTTGTCATTGGTATTTGCTGCAATTGGGCTGTAGCAGATACTGGAGCTGTTGCCGTTAATGGAGCACCGGCTGTTTGAAATTGTTCGCCGGAATATATCACTTGACTGGGGTAAATGGGAGCACCATTTGTTGTGGCAAACTGAGTGGTCGGATAAGCAGCCACTGGTACCATTGTTGTTGCACCACCTGCTGGGTATATGGCTTGAGTTCCGGGCTGCAAAAGTCCCGCGGTATCGCTACGTTGTTGAGATGGGTCAAAAACAGGCATAAAAAATCCTTGATATTCCCCTTCGACTGGTGGAGGATAAGTGTAAATCATTCCTTGTGGCACTGCGTAAATGCTTCCATCAGGCTAAGAATACATATCAATGTAAAAAAAACACTTTGTTAATATAAAATATAATACAAACCCCTTGCTGATATGTGGTAGTACAATAAGGATTAGTGGCGCTACTATTGGGTGTGGCTGTTGTGTGAAATATCGTAGAACCATCTGGAGCCTGGTAACTTTGAGCCCAAGTTGTCGCTCTTGGTTCTTCAGAAGAACGTTTTGTCAATGTATCGCTATTGCTAAATGGTGTAGAACGCGAAGAGTGCGGGGTTTCGCGATTTTGCGTCTGAGATTGCTGTGGAGTTTGTGATCGTTGAGTTGGGGTTGCATTTATCGGGGCCTGACTTGAATGCTAAATATACAAGAAAAAACATATTAACAAACTTAGATAACGTATTTTTTGTATATACATATATATGTATATATATGTACCTCTCTTTTTACGACATCGTCCTTTTCATTAATGGGAATATTAGGACTTGTTGCTTGATTTTTAAACTTCTGAACTTCAATGCGATCATAATTTTTGGTCGATGTAGTAGTTGTTATGCTCAGGCAACCATTGACGGAATTATCACATTCATCATTTTCATCCTGATTACAAAGATCTAAAATATTTGTCGGAAATTTACTTTTACGATTCTGTCAATGCACAATTCGTATATACATACCACCTTCTTGATAACTAGCATCCACAATGTTATTTGAAGCAATCATTTCTTCGTCGACGTTAGTTGTTTGAGTTGATGATTCCGATACGGAATCGCCACCAGTATTTGTTGTTCCTTTGTTTGTCGACTCCAACTTACTTAACTGCAGTTGTGGTTGTTGCTGTTGCATTTGGTGTGGCTTATGTTGTTTCTTTATAGGATTGTGCACTGAAAGTTGCTGTTGTTGAGGTGAGTTATGTTGACTAGTGTGGTAAACATTAGCTCCACTATTTACCATATTGGCACTACTGGCTATCGCTTGTGCCGGAGGCATATTTGGTGGATCGTAATGGTAAACCGTACTACAAGTAAAAAAAAGTAGATTCAAATATTAATCTTGTTAATTTTTTTAAAACATATTTAATTGAATTTAAATTTATAGTATTTTATAATTTTGTGTTGTCTCAATTTGTATTAATTTGGAAAATAATGCTGCTTGAAAGAAATGTTTTTTTAATCTTTGCGAAATAGCACGGAAATAAAAACAAGGTACATCATATACATATGTGTACTAAGCTGCAATAGTTAAAAAAGCAATACGATATTAAATAACTACAAATTGTTAAAAATTTGCAACACTTCTTTTAAGAAAGTTTTTATCTACTAGTTCTGTTCCACATGTAAAACGGAAAAATCCGAACTTGCACAAAGTTACTCAAAGGCGTTTCAGATAGAGCAATTCCATATGAAAGCGATCACCTTTTGGACGACCCCTCTCCGATTTTAAAATAAATAGTCTCAATCGATTGCCCAGCAAAAAATAATGTACCTACATATTTTTTTTTTTTATAGTGACTGGTTTAGTGGTGGTGTACACCACTGTCATGTGACAAAATTGAAGAATTCTTCATAAGGGACCTCATTGAAAGTTGTTTAAAAAAACTACTAAACTACTACCAAAGCGATCGCAACGAGTGATAGCTCGTTGGAAAGGTATTGAATCAGGCTTTAATTGAAAAATAAAATTTTCCTAATTTTTCTTAGAAATTTACTTTAAAATTTTCCCAAGAAAATTAAATTTTCCGATTTTCCACAGAAGCTCCTAAATTTTCCGGCTAATTTTTTTTTTTTGGATTCCTCATAATTTTTGCTTTAAGAATCAGCAATAAAAAAATGGGCCCCGACTCCTTGTTTGGACAGGAGAAGAGCATTTAAGAGACCACCTTGTTAAAAATACATTTTAAAAATTATTATACAGTTAAAAATACATTTATGAAGAAAAAATCTTTCTTATTTTGCTGCTTATACTTAATTACAATATTTATTAAAAATTTCAATTGTCTTGGCATCATTATAAAATTAAAGTAACTTTAAATTTAGCACGTCGGCAGACGAAGAGTACCGCTTTACATTAATTGACATATCAGAAATATTTGGTATGAAGCAATGAAACTTTTGCGTTCCAGTTATAGTTTTGACATTATTATATCTGTTTTGAATTCGTCGCTCCATGGCATCGTGTTCTTTTTGAGTGCATAAAACTGTGTTAATGGCAATTTCCTTGCTTTGAATCCACGAAAACAAATGTTGTACATTTAAGATCTGGTCAGTATATGGCCTTTGCAAACTTGCCTTAGTCGCCATGCGTTTTAGGGTTCCCCCTAACGCATCGCATGGGCCCTTACCGTGGGACGTCGCGAAAAAGTGCCACTCGACCTTGCAGTTTTGTTCTTCTTCAATTATGCAAAGATTGTAAAAATTTTTTTTATTCTTGTACTGAGAAGCCGCGCCGTCTGAGAAAAACGTTACTTTGTCGATTGCATCGAAACGGACACATAATTATGAGCTAAACTCTCCGCGACAACAACAAGGCTTACGGTCTGTAGTTCGTTATCTTCGTTTTTGAAATAAATGCAAAAAGGATGCACCGTGCACTGGTCGTTTGCCCAGTGATAAGCCTGAATTTCATCCTGAACGAGAAAAGTGTAATTCTCGGCAAAGTCGCTTATCACAATGAATTCATTTTGGGCTAATTTCTCTTTACTTTCCTTTAGAAATTTCGATTGCATCTCGGATATGAAATGGTGCGCCTTCAGTTCATTCAACTTGAATCCGAATTCCTCGATGAATTCCGGAATCTGCTTTACCACGGTCTCAAGGGAACATCTGCCGCTGCTAATTATCCACTGTTTGAAATGCACCTCCTGAATTAACAGCTGTTCAAACTTTTCCGCCAAATATTGCTCTAGCTCGTCAATCTTCGGACAATTGTCGCATTATGACAGATGACAATTTTCCGACTTCGACAGGAGGTCCCTATATGTTTCAATTTCACCGTGAAATACTTTCAATTTCTTGCATGGAAAGAAAATTAATTTGATGTTTTGATGAAACATGCAAACGCAGACTGAATGCGTTCCGTGCCTGCCTAATGCCAGCACGCATTCTTTTGGTCGTAGGATGGCAAACTTAGAAAATCCCACTTTTTCTGCTGGGTATTTCTCATTGAACTGATGGTATGCTTCGGATGGATTACATAATAATAATCTGCACTGCTTGTGTACTTTTTCTCCATCTTCACGTGTGATAACATAGTCACGTGTACCTGGGCAGACGCGGCTGTTGTCATCATTGCAGTAAAAATCTTGAATCAATTTCACCGTTGCTTCGCTGAGGGTCCTTGAGCCAAATTTATTGGTGGGAGTCGCCAATATGCCCTTCTGTCGAACTAATTCTTTGCTTCTTCTCGCGATGTAAAAAGATGTTTGAAACTGTTCAGAAATCTTGCGTTTAGACCATGATTGAGGCAGCACAGATAAAATGAGATATTTCTCCGGAAAAGTGGTCGCTAAATTGAATTTTCTTTTCAACTGCTCAATCATTTGTTTGCCGTCATCAACGTCATCTGCTTGACTACATTCGTTATCAGAGCCTTCATCAAATATTGTCGCGATTGCACTCATAACCTTGCCTTTTTTCTCTTTCCTGTATGTTTCACTTCGCAACTTTCTTTTTCTAATAGGCGTTTCACCTAAAGTGGTAATAGCCTCATTCAAAGGACTCAAAGACATATTGACCATCGGAATGTCTGCCTCACTATCAGATGAAACATTTTGTTCACTTGTCATTTCACTCTCGGATTGTGGCTGCATTTGTTTCAATGCATTTGCTTGTTGAGACAAATCGATTTTACACTTGGGGCAAATGAATTCTGCTTCTTCACCGTATTGTATATTTAATTCATTCATGTATCGCTTCGAAACACCAGTTAATTTTAATACTTTCATCTTTTTCGAACGATTCATTATATTCATTTTACTTTAAATTGTCTTTACAGCTTCACTCTTTACTTTACAAAAAAAAAAACACTTTAACACTTTCACGTTTAGTATTCAACTGAAATTTGACTCAGAGTGTGTGAAGTATTTATATCTATTTTTTGGTAAAAAATAGGTAAAAAAAATAAGCGATATTTGCTTTTCTTTAATAGGAAAATTTGCGTGAACTACTGGTCATAAAATGTTTTTTAAAAGGGACTTAATTGGTTACTGCCAATAAGCCGACCACAGGTCATAAAATGTTTTGCAAATTTTTTAAATTACCAGGTAATAAATATTTCGCCATATTTATGGAAAATCCGTGTTTTATGACTTGTTTCTGCACGTGTCATTTTAGGCGAAATATTTATTACCTGGTAATTTAAAAAATTTACAAAACATTTTATGACCTGTAGCCTCAGTCGGGTTTGGTGTGCCATTACATGCCACTGCTGCTATTATCCATGGATTTATGGCCGATCTTGTGAAGGCAGGCAGACCATATTCACTACACACTCAACTTGGGGCTCTTAAAAAAAATTGATTTTTTCTTCATAAATGTATTTTTAACTGTAAAATAATTTTTAAAATGTATTTTTAACAAGGTGGTCTCTTAAATGCTCTTCTCCTGTCCAAACAAGGAGTCGGGGCCCATTTTTTTATTGCTGATTCTTAAAGCAAAAATTATGAGGAATCCAAAAAATTAGCCGGAAAATTTAGGAGCTTCTGTGGAAAATCGGAAAATTTAATTTTCTTGGGAAAATTTAAAGGTAAATTTCTAAGAAAAATTAGGAAAATTTTATTTTTCAATTAAAGCCTGATTCAATACCTTTCCAAAAAGTTTTTTAAAAACAACTTTCAATGAGGTCCCTTATGAAGAATTCTTCAATTTTGTCACATGACAGTGGTGTACACCACCACTAAACCAGTCACTATAAAAAAAAAAAAAAATATGTAGGTACATTATTTTTTGCTGGGCAATCGATTGAGACTATTTATTTTAAAATCGGAGAGGGGTCGTCCAAAAATTTGCCAATTTTGATCGTTTTCATATGGAATTGCTCGATAACAATTTTTGTGCAATTAAGAAAGTAACTTTTCATTCCCTGTACAAATTTGCACGAACTTTTTCTTTGGGTAAGTTCGGACAAGAATTAAACAATTAGATGTTTTTTGTTTATATATAAAACTGAAAAAAAGGTAAGCTCTTATTAAAAAAAATATATTAAAAAGCAAAATGGAAGGTTTAAATGAAAAAGTTAAGGTAGTAAATACATTAGTGCATACAAATTCCCCTTGTTCTTAAATATAAAAAAATAAAATGTAAAAAATGACAATGATGCAAATGTATTGTTTTTATAATTTAATGACTTTTAAGCATCTAAAATCACTTAAATAGATATTAACTTAAGAAGTAAGCATCATTAGTATTTCAAAAATTTTTTTTGCGTTCCAACAATTTTGGGTAAATTACTCTTTAAATTTGTCAAAGTTACATTTTGCTGTTTAATATATTTTTTAATAAAAACTAACCTTTTTAACATACAAATTTTCTGATAAACTTATCAGTTTCATATGTAAACAAAAAACATCTGAAGGCTTAAATCTTGTCCGAACTAGCACAAAGAAAAAGTTCGTGCAAATTTGTACAGGAAATGAAAAAAGTTACTCTCTCAATTACTTTCTTAATTGCACAAAAATTGTTATCTGGAACGCGTTTGGGTAACTTTGTGTTAGTTCGGACCGTTTCGTTATGCATGTCGAACAGAGCAATTGATGCACAACATCTTGTTTACAATTTTCTACTTTTCAGAATTATCCAAACAGCTTTTTTATGTTTTTGTTTACAAATCAGTTGAAATTTACGTCATCATGATGTTAATAACATTAAATTTGATTGTAATTTAAAAAAACTTAGGTCTGTTTTTATTCGGTTTATTTTTATGTGGATTTGAAGTTATGCGGATTCATAATATTTTTTTCTTTTTTTTATCATTTAGTTTTCATAATAATTTTGTCGATTTAAACGTTGGCATCACTACCACATATGTTAAAAATTTTCCAAAATGTTTAACCTATGTATTTAAATTTTTACCTTAACGATATGTAAGCGATGTGTGTGTGATTTAATAATTAAATCCCAATGGACTGGAAGAGTAGGAAGAATACGATGAAATTTTTAATAGCATCACTACAGAAAGTTATGAAAATCCAGAAAGTGATTGTGACGAAAAACTTATAGAACCACTCAATGTTCAAATGGTTGGAAAAATTCTTCAGGCATCTAATGAGTTACAAAATTATGTCCTTCTGTACAAACCAGATACTAAAAAGCCTTAAAACTTAAAAGAAAAATGTGTTACCTTTCAGGATATCGCCAACAACACAATCAGTTAAAAAAATGGCACCCAAAAATTAATAACAAATTTTTTTGAAAAAAAAGTCTACATCGAATTTTCAATTTGTCGTTTTGGGACACTGTTAAAGTCAGGAAAGTTGACTAAATTGCATGCGTTTTTATTGACTTTTTACGGTTTTGAGAGGTTTACAATATATTGATTGATTTTACATTGATTTTTTTCTGTAAAATACTATCAGTTGGTTTCATTCCCTAAAGTTTTTTCGTAATTTTCTGAAGCATCAAAATAAGGAATGAATTCCGTTTTCGAACGGAATTGTACTCTGACACGGCTGAATATACAGTAATTTTTAGAAAAATTTTTATGATAAAAAAATTCATTCGAAATTAACAAAAAACCATTTTTTTTGGTAAAAAAAAACTTTTTGTTAAAAATAATATTAAAAAACGATTGCGAAGACTTCAAATCGAACAGTTGTGTTTTTTTTAGTTCCGCTGGTGTTTTTTAATATTTCTTATTGTTTATTGTAAAAATAATAAATAAATAATACAAAACAAACAAACAAAGTGATTAAAAATAAACAGAAACAGAAAACCGCCACAAAACTCTTTAAACAAAATAAAAACAGAAATTTAAATAAAATCTAAATACCTATAAACAAAAACAACAAAATTTCTTTTCATAAAAAAACACAGAACTCTTAACTCAATGTACAACACAAAACTTAGAAGTCAAAGCAAAAGTATCAACAAAAATAATAAAGCAACAAACAACAAAAAAATAATCAGAAGTCAGTTTCGGTAGTTAGGGATAATTCTTTCTCTCCCGCGCATAAAAGATTAAGAGAGGTAGTTGAAACTACTCATATGACAAATACACCATGGGTGAGTCTTTGTAAAGACCAAGAGTCTCTTTATTTGAATAAAACAAACTCGCCCTTTAAGTGGGGGACAGAATAGTCGCTGTAGTATAACGTTACGAATAGCGCTGCAAGTTGTGAAAAGTTTAAAACGACAGTTTGAAAGTAGTGTCAAGAGAATACGTAGTGTTGTTGTCGTTGCAGGTGAAGTTGGAGCGCAAAGTTCGAAATTTTGAACTTTGTTGCGCTACAGAGCATTCGTCAGCTTCAGCTTCTACTACAACTACTTTATTCTGTTCCAGGCCTTAAGCTTTTACAAGTAATGGATAAACGATTCGAAAAGTTACAGCCAAGGCGAATTCATTTATCAGGTGGCGTTGAAAGCACAGCTGTGCTACTTTTTTTCTTACTTGAGAAATGTCAAAAGTTGCTTGTGTTTTTGACATATCGATCAACGAAAGCAACAAAAATGTACATTTTTGTGTTTTTGGTGTTGTAACTTGTTGAAGTATCGCCACCACCCTATACATGAATTCGCCTTGGTTACAGCCATACCTAAACAAGAGCGGAACGCGTTTTATAGCTGACAAAAATCCTCATGCCACTACAGTAAATAATGGCAAATTAGCTATTTTTTGGTCAAACTAACACTACATTTTGTAACACAACGCCGACGCTCTTGTTTAGGTATGGCATATCAGCGTAAAGGCTACGCGGAAGAAAACGTTCCGCCTTCCGGTCTTATTTAGGTACGGCTGTTAAGTGAACAATTACAAACAACTATACAAACAATGTTTCGAGAATGCGAGAATCGTCTCTTAAGTCAAATTGATAAAAGACTAAAGGCCCAACCATAATATGCATAGCCTTGCTTAACCTACTGTCAAAAATTAACAAAAAGTCTCTCAAATATGTTTAAAAAAACAAAAACAAAATAAAAAAACATTTGATTCCGTACGGAATGTGCGATCAGTTTCGCACTTTGCTTAAGCAACTAACAGTTTTATAAAACTTAACAAACCGTTTCCTTAAGTTCGATATGGTTTGCCTCATATTGTAGAATATTTAATTAACAAGACGTGGCATAGCCCCCAGTTGCAACTTAAAACTGAATTTCTTTATTGATTTCTTTTACTTATTATATTGTATAGTTACATAAAATAACAATTACAATAATATTCTTATTACAATGGAATTAGGGTAAGTGAGAATACTCAATTAGCAATTAAATGTAATGTTAGTAACTTTAAGTTTTGAACTTAAAGTGTGTTATTCTTTGTTTGAATGTTTCTTATAGTGACTAAATTGTATGATCATATTTCAGACAATTATATTTTAAGTAGGTCACAGAAACATTACTCATTTGGACTTTAAATGTTTCTTGAAGTGACTACATTGTATGATCATATTTCAGAACATTGGTAAATTATATTTTAAGTAGGTCACAGAAACATTACTCATTTATTTCACTACACCTCCCCTTTTAAAGAGAAAGGTCTTATTGATACCATTGATCAAGTGGTGTCGATAAGAGCTTTCTTTACAAATTTAAATTTAACAAAAAAAAACTTTTCGTTTTATTTTTATAAAATAACAAGTTAATAGGTAGTGTCTTAATATTAAAAAAGTATGTTATGAAGTTATCTAGTTACTTATGGAATAATGATATACATACATATTTGTGTAAAAACAAAAATTAAATTTTTTTTTTTTTGTTTTTTTTTTCATTGGCTAAAAACTTTAATATTTTCTTTATTAATTTTTTGTTTTTTTTCTTTTAAATTTACGAATATATTGTTTTTGTCGGCAATGTCAATTACTTTGTATGGTCCTTTGTAAAGTGGTTCTAGTTTGTGTGCTGTATGATTTTTAATAAACACTTCATGTCCTATTGCAATATCTGTATTGTTGATGTTTTTATCATGTATCTGTTTTTGATTTAGTTTCATCTTGTTAATTAAGTGTTGTGCCCTAGTTAATGCGGTTTGTAGACGAAATTTAACTTCTTTTGAATAATTATCAAAATTATATAAAGGATCTATTGTATCAAACGGTATCAATGGTGTTTGTTGTGGACTAGCAGGGAAAATTAATTCGAATGGGCAGTATCCATGCACCGTAGATGGTGTTGTGTTAAAGGTATATGCGAAGTATTTTACCCATTTATCCCAATCGTTGTTTGAAGCGTTAAGATATGATCGTAAGTATTCATTAAAGGTGCGGTGGGACCTTTCTACTGTCCCTAAAGTTTGGTGGTGGTAAGGAGCTGATGTTGTCTTGTTAATGTTCAAAAGTTCTAGTAGTTCTTAAAGCACTTGGTTGTTATATTCGGTGCCCAAGTCACTAATTATTTTACTCATAGGCCCATAAATTAGTATGAAATGTTCTACTACTGCCTTTGCTACTGTTTTTGCGCTCTTATCAGTTACTGGTATTGCTATCAGATACTTTGTTAGGTCACATATTAAAGTTACTATATATTGATTTCCTGCTTCTGATATTGGAAGTGGACCTACAGTATCTATTACTACTGTTTGAAAAGGTTTATGGGGTGTTTCGCTTAAAATCATATTTCCAATAATAAAATTGCCGAATCTTTTTAAGTAGTCTAGTTGTTCCAGGATGTCCTCCAAAGAGGAGACTGTCATGAAATTTTCTTAATAAATTTTCCTTTTCTTTTATATCTGTAATTATGCGTATTCTAGGTGTTAACGCTATTTGCAATACTCTTATAAGTTTATTTACTTTTTCTTTAAAATGTTCAATGTGTACGTGGTTAAATAAATTATCGTTCAATTTTATTTGTATTTTATTAAAATTTATACGATTTGCTTCTTTTTCAAAAATTGGAAAAAATTGATCTAGATCGATATTTCCATTAGCAAACGTACTCTGTATATTTATTTTCTGTGCTATCACCTGTTTACCTCGTTTAAAACATAGTGTAGGAATACCTCTAACGGTATCCATTTTAAATTTGGGCCACTTTTTTACGCAGTCTAAGCCAATGGTTTCGAAAACTCTAGGCTTTTCTTGAATTACTTGACTATCCTCACTTTGATTTTTTTGTTGTTTTTCCTTTTTCTTTTGTGCACGCGTGATTACCAGTTTAACATTGTTAATTAAAGGGATTGATTTTATATCACCGAAGTCAATTCGAGATAACGCGTCCGCTCCTGAATTGTCTTTTCCTTTAATGTGTTCTATAATAAAATCATATTCCTCCAATTCCAGTCGAATTCTGGTTAATCTACTGGATGGATTTTTTAAAGAATATAGATATGTTAATGGTTTATGATCACTACGTATTATAAATTTATTTCCATATACATATGGTCGAAAATGGTTAATTGCCCATTGAACAGCTATTAACTCCTGTTCTATGGTTGCTTTATTTGATTCACGCTTGGTGAATGCTCGTGATGCATATGCAACTGGACGTTGTATACCATCTTTTTCTTGTGATAATATTGCGACACAAGCAGTTTTACTGGCATCAGTAGTTATATAAAAAGTTTTTTCCAAATCTGGGTATTGCAGAATTTGTGGTGATAACAGTGCTGCCTTCAGGTGTTGGAATGCATGTTCACAGTCATTAGACCGTATAAACTGTTCTTTTTTTCTGGTTAGTTTAGACAAATGTACTGAATAAAATTTTTTATGAAGCGTCTGTAATAATTACAGAAAGCTACAAATCGACGTACTTCATCTGAATTCGATGGTCTGTGATAGTTTTTTATTGCATCATATTTGCTACTATCCGGCAGAATTCCTCTATCAGTACACCTATGTCCTAAATATGTAACTTCAGATCGGAAAAAAATGCATTTATCTGGATGCAGTTTTAAATTACATTCCCTGCATCTTTGGAACACTGTTTCTAAGTTGTTAAGCATGTGCTTTACGGAACAGCCTGTGACGATAACGTCATCCATGTATATAAAAGTTTTAAACCCGTTAATGCTAAATTCATCATTCTCTGGAATGAATCTGGGGCTACTTTTAAGCCATATGGTAGACGCGTGAAGCGAAATGAACCATTTTCGGTTGAGAATGACGTGATATCTCGTGATTTTTCATCCAACCCTATTTGATGAAACCCAGATGTTAAATCCAGACAGCAAAAAAATTTTGCTCTACCCAGTTGGTCTAGAATATCTTTAATCCTGGGTAAAGGAAACTTGTCCGCTATTAATTTTTTATTTATTTGCCGGTAATCCACCACTAAACGCTAACGTTTTTCAGGATAATTTGGCAATGATTTTTTCGGTACAAGCATAATCGGACTATTATAATTAGACGCTGACGGTTCCACAATTCCATCTTGTTGAAGTTTTTCAACTTGTCTAATTATTTCGGACTTTTGTGAATGCGGCGTACGATAATTTTTTATGTATACACCATTTTCGTCAGATAATCTTAATTTTTGTGTGTAAAATTTATTTGTAGTTATTTTGTCACTTTCTAACGCAAAAATATTAATATATTTCGAAAATAATAGGGATAATTCGGACTTAACCATTTCGGGACAATTTTTCCTTAATTTTTCTAAAATGGTTTGTTCTCTAATTTTGTCAGTACTGTGGGTACCAATAATTTCATAATCAGATAAATTTTCATGTTTTATTGATACATTATTTAAAAACTTATTTTCTGGGCTTGTGTTAACAATTCTCACATATGGGAAGTTTTTAGATACAATGCATCCAGCGACATACACTCCGTCTTGTATAGTTTGATTTGAGATTACTAAATCAGTAGCTTTGCTATTGAATTTTATTGGTCTGAACACCTCTGATCGAGCTGGTAATGTAATTGAGTCATCATTTATACTTTCAAGTAGTGGTATATTTATGGAATAATTTAAATTATGTGGTCTCAAAGAAATTAAATTTGAATTTGTTTCCTGTCCGTATTGTATAGTGACATTGTATCTTTTTAAAAAGTCTAAACCCAATATACCCTGAAATGGTATTGGAAATGTATCTGAAACAACATGAAATTTGTGTGGAATCACAAAGTTTTTGACTCTTAGGTCAATTTGTATTGTACCTATGGATTTTATATTTCCTTCTCCTATTCCTGTTATTCGAATAATATTTTAGGAGTTGATTCTTAAAGATTTTATTGCATTCAGTTTGATTAGTGAGACATCCGCTACGGTGTCCACTAGAAATGTATTTAAATCTGAATTAGTTGAAATTGAAAGTTCAATAAAGCTACTTAAATTGAGATTTAAGTGAAATATTGATTTATTATACATTATCTGTCCTTCTAACTTTGGCCCCCATATCTTGAGGGGGAATCTCGTTTCCCGAGACTCCTTGTGTTATTCTCACACGTCCCCCGTTTCGTGAATGGTGTGCCTGATTTCTATTATTATTATTCCCGCGTCGCCAACTATTATTATTGTTAAAATTATTATTATTATTAGAACCATTAAAATGATTATTTCGACGCCAGGAATGACCATTTCCCCTGTAGTTATTATATCGGTTTTCATGATTTTGCCTTGAAGACCCAGAGCGCTTAAAGTAAAACACGGATAAATTTGCGGTAGTCGCTTCATTGCTAGCTCCTATAAATTTCGAAACAACTTCATTCAATGAAACAAAGTTTCCTGTTTTCATTATCAATTTAACTTCCTCATTTGCTGCATTTTTAGAAATCGCTTTAGTGACATTTTGTTTTATTAATTTCTCACAGATATGGTATGGGTAGCCCTCTCGTATGTAGGCTCCACATAATTTTTTTGTGATTTGCTGAATTTCTTCAGCGTATGAAGTTTCTGACTTCGACTGCTGTTTTATATTCATTAATTTTGAGCAAAACAACTCAGACTATTCACCCTGAATATTAGATTCCAGCTTACTGCTTATAGCCACTATCGAATCCTCATTTGTAATTAGGTTATTAGCTTGTCCTTTAAGTTTAGTCTTAATTACTCCTATCGCTATTTCCTCATGCGTATCCTTTATTTTATCAACAATTGTTAACGCATCCAAAAAACTCTGGAGTTCGTCTACATTTCCGTCAAAAGTGGGGACAATCTTCGTTGTCTTATCCATTACTTCGTCCTCTGAACGCGTCATTGTGTTTGGTTGTATTTCTTTGTCTTCCTCAAAATCTTCCCGCTCGCTATCGTCCGATTCAATGATTTTCTTATCTACCTCGCAACTTAGGGTAAGCGGAACTTTAATATGAATATTATGCTTATGAAATTTTTTTAATAATTTATCCCTTAATTTGAAAAATATCTTATCAGCCTGTTCCTTGTGTTGTGTAGAATATCTATCATATTGTCTGTTTAAGATTTCTCTAATATTGTTAAATGACTCTATTAAAATAGTAATATGCTTGTTTAAGGTTTCCGATTGTATCGGTCTATTTTGGTATAGGCATTTATAAGATTGTTTAAACTTGATTTCTAAGGGTTCTATACTACTAATAATGGTTTCCCATTGCATACCTTAAAAATAATACGTTTGTTTATTATTATATTAATATTTATTGATACTTATCAAATTTATGCAGCATCCAGCATTCAGGACATTCCCTATACATGTCATAGCAAGTATCGATGCACACAAGGTGAAAAATATGTTTGCAGCTCACTAACATCAGGATTTCATGATAAGGTGTGATGTAGCCACAACACACTTGACAAATTTTATCGGATTTGGCTTCGAAATGCTTCCCATTTTTCTGGCTTTCCTTTGTTGTCTTCTGATACCTTCTTATATCTGTTGTTGTGTGGCGTTGTTACTATTGTTCTTCTTATGCTTTTATATCCGTTGTAGTGGGGCGTTGTTACTATTGTTTTTTAAGGCTTTACATATTATTTTTATCACATAAATAGATAACACCTATTATTACCACAACCACTATTGAGAAAATTTCCACGTAACTCATGCTATTGTTTTTTATTGATTCACTTGTAACAGGTTGTTGTATATTTTGGCGTAGTATCTGGACCAGTTCTTTATTTTCATTTTCCTCTGTGGACTTTCCCACTTCATAACCTGCTACGAGTAGTGGTATGGTGGACAATATTTTTTTCCACCAGGCCATTAAATTTTTTTGAAATTTATAGGACTATTAAGTTTTTTCTCAATTTTTATTTTACTAACATCTTTTGTCTTTGTGTTTATAAAAGCCGAAATTAAAAAAAAAATTACATACAACACATTTTTACCGAATCGCCACTTTTCACAAAAACTTAAAAAAAAAAAAACTGTCTCGGTCGCCATGTAGAATATTTAATTAACAAGACTTGGCATAGCCCCCAGTTGCAACTTAAAACTGAATTTCTTTATTGATTTCTTTTACTTATTATATTGTATAGTTACATAAAATAACAATTACAATAATATTCTTATTACAATGGAATTAGGGTAAGTGAGAATACTCAATTAGCAATTAAATGTAATGTTAGTAACTTTAAGTCTTTGAACTTAAAGTGTGTTATTCTTTGTTTGGATGTTTCTTACAGTGACTAAATTGTATGATCATATTTAAGACAATTATATTTTAAGTAGGTCACAGAAACATTACTCATTTGGACTTTAAATGTTTCTGGAAGTGACTACATTGTATGATCATATTTCAGAACATTGGTAAATTATATTTTAAGTAGGTCACAGAAACATTACTCATTTATTTCACTACAATACATGTATTCGCACATTTGCTTAAGCCAACTTAAGCACATTATGGTTGGGGCTTAAACATTACAATGAGTTAATTACACAAATTATCTGAAAGAGTTTTAACTCTTGAAACAACAGTACAAGAAATAAAAAATACAGCCTCGGACAAATTAATAGCACACACTGATGAAAATGCCGAATTAAAAACGGAAATAGAATGTTTGAAAAAATTTGTGCAAAAGCAGGAAAATTCAATAGTGGCACATGACCTACGTATAAACGGTATTCCGCGTAGCAAGAATGAAAATCTTTTCGAAATGTATCGGTTAATTTGTAAGACGATTAAAATTAATCCTCCAGAAGTTAAAGAAATTTTTCGTGTACAAATAAACAAAAACAACAACTACATAATTAATAAAAAGAATAGTACGCCAGATGCTCCAGTAATTATTAAATTTAATAGTCCATATGATAGAAACTATGTTCTTAAGTCCGTGAAAATTATGTTCGGGAAAATAAAGACTGCCTTTGTCTGAATTTAATTGGATTTAATAGCTCATCGCCATTTTACATCAATGAAAATCTTACACCTAATAATCATAGAATCTTCGTTAGAGCACATCGGTTAAAAAAAGATAAGGCAATATCTGCAGCGTTTATTCACCGTGGAATCGTTTATGTGAAAACCTTCGAAAATGATGAACCAAAACGGATTGACGAACTAAATACATTAAACCAGTTTTTTCGACCGCATACTTCTCAAGAAACTAATTTTATCACATAAAACATTAATTTTACTGTGTAACATTGTATTATTTGTAATTTCCTTATTTTTAAAATTCATAACTAAAACCAATATAAATTTATTTGCTTCCATTAGCTTTTATTATAATAACAAAAAAGGTTTAGTGCGTCTTTATTATTTCCTATACGCTTGCATTGTTGAGAAATCTATCTTATATAATGGTATTAAATCCCAGTAATACGAGGGCTGGCTCTAGAGAAAATTTAACTAACATGATAAAAATTCTTTCAAAGAATGTGTCTGGATTAAAAATCTGTCATATAAATTCTCAGAGCTTAAATAATAAACTTGACGAATTTCGAATTGTGTTTGAAAACAGTAACATTGATATAATTTTCATCGCAGAAACATGGTTTTTCTCAAATGTCGATAGCAGTATGTACCATTTAAATGGTTATCGTCTTTTTCGATCAGACAGATCAACAAACGATGGTGGTGTTGCAGCATACGTGAAATCAAATATTCCTTGCAAAGAGAAAAGTAAAAATGCTGCTGGGGTATTTTAATAGAAATTTGCAACAACATTGAAAACATATTAATTGGAACTATATATAGACCCCATAAAAGTATTAATATGAACGCTTTAGAACACCAGAACTGTATGCCATCTTTAAAAATGCAAGGGCATTGGTTAATAAGAAAATCAGAATGGCTAAGTTTATGTTTTATTAAGACAAGTTCAAAACGTCTGTTGACTCACGGAAAAAATGGAGGGAAATTCGTAAATTGTGCTTAATTAATCCTAACAGCTCTAATGCACATGCCATTGATGTAAACCAGTTAAACCAGGAGCTTGCAGGTATATCGACCCCCAATATAAATATTAATTTCTACAACAACGTCTACTCTAATCAACGTCAGATACCTAAATTCAATTTTGCGCACTTTACGCAGGAAGATGTACTTGACTCATTTCTTCGCATAAAATCTAATGCCGTTGATTGTGATGGTATTCATCCAAAGTTTATTAAGCTCACACTTCCTTATACACTAGTTTACTTCACCCATTTTTTTAACACTACATCTACGTTTCCAACTGTTTGAAAATATGTCGAAACTGTTCCCATACCGAAACCAGATAAAAGTTATCGACCTATTGCAATTTTGCCTTATCTGTCAAAGGTATTTAAAAAATTAATACACTCACAAATAAGCAATTACTTACATACTTACTCATTACTAAATGCAAGGCAATCTGGATTTAGGCCAAAACATAGCTATCTTACCACACTAATTGAAGTGTCTGAAGAAATAAGGTGTCGTATTGATAAACGCCAAATGATCTCATTTCTTGTTTTGCTTGACCATTCGAAAGCATTTGATACCGTGCACCATTCCATACTTTGCCTTAAGCTAAAACAAATGTGCAATATCTCGTCAACAGCATTAAAGCTCTTATCCTCATAATTAAGTGATAGAAGTCAAAGCGTATACTACAAAAAAACTGTCTCCAAAAGTTGTATAATGCCAAGAGGAGTACCCCAGGGATCGATACTTGGGCCACTGTTATACTCTATATACGCTAATGATCTACCTTTGCAAATAATACATTGTCAAACACAAATGTACGATGATGATGTACAACTGCAAATAAGTTGTAATGTATCAGACGCATCTAATTGTGTACAACTAATAAACCAAGATCTACATCAAATTTATCTATGGGCATCTGCAAATGGTTTGAGTTTAAACCCACGGAAATCTGTTGCTTTCGTTATTAAATCATCAAGACAACTTACAACGTATCTTCCGCCAATACAGATTAATAACACAACTATAAATTATGTAGACAGTGCAAAAAATCTTGGTGTAACTGTTAATAATGAACTTAATTGGTCAGATCATATTAAAATGAACTGTGGAAAAACTTTTTCTATGTTAAGAAACCTATGGATGTCGCAACAGTTTACACCGACACACATCCAAATGCTACTTGCCAAAACGTATTTACTGCCAACTCTAATGTATGGTTGCGAGCTATTTGCTAGTTGTAATGCTGAATGTAGACCAAGGCTGAATGTAACATATAACAATATTGCAAGATATATTTTTGGTGTTAGAAGATACGAAAGCATTACACGATTTGCATATAAAATTTATAATGTCACCTTTGATAATTTATTAAAGTGCCGAACACTTATCTTCTTGCATAAAATAATATACAACCGACAACCACCATATCTCTATGAAAAAATAACATTCTCCAGGTCGAATAGAGGTAACAAGATAAATAGCATTAAGTATACAAAAGCGATATCTGAGCAACACTTTTTCATTAATTCAATTCGTCTTTGAAGCCAATTACCCCCTCAAATACAAATTATTAGCAATGCAAGCCATTTCAAATCTGCCATATTTAGGCACATTAAGTAATTATTTTGCCTTCTAAATAAGCACTTTTGCCTTAATTTTTGTCTGTTTTTTTATGGTAATTATAAATAAATTAAAATTGTTAGTTATTATTTTGCTTTTTTAAATAATTATTATTATTGTTTAAATTTACGATAATATTTACATATCTATAAATATGCCAAATAATAACTAAGCAATACTTTAATATAAGACTTGTTCTTGTTGTATTGTAATAACATAAGTAATAAATAAATAAAAATAAAAATAAAAATAAATAAATTAAATAAAAGGTTTTTAAAATAAAAATATTATAAATCACGATAAAATTGGAAA
Organism: Pollenia amentaria; assembly: GCA_943735925.1. Lineage (NCBI taxonomy): Eukaryota > Metazoa > Arthropoda > Insecta > Diptera > Polleniidae > Pollenia > Pollenia amentaria. The sequence continues at coordinate 80,390,691 of OX031009.1, forward strand.
TCTGTACTTTAAGTGTTCAAAGTAAAATTAAAACAAGTGTTTCTCGACACTTTATTTTATACAAAAATGAGGAGTTACCTTTCAGGGTTAATAAAAGAAAAATTAAAGAAAAGAAAATAAGAATAGTAAAACGCTAAACATATGAAATAAATGCCATCGTTGTATTACATATTTCCATTTGTTGTTAACATTTGTGTAATTTTATTGTTTTGTGAAAATATAAAGCGAATTTATTAAAAATACAAAAAAATTGTTGTTTATAAATAAATAAAATAAATAAGTGTTGTTGCAAATTTTCTGTATCTAGAAAAAGTGAGAATACTTTTGCGAGTTTGCAGCACCCCGCTGCCGGAGACTACCAGAGACATGCAAAAATACTATTTTACCAATTATATTTACTTCCACCTATGAAAAAAACTAACTGTTGGAAAAATAAAATAAAAAATTAAGCTTTAACCAACTATATTTATTTCCAATAAAAAAAAACAAGAGCTGTAAGCAGCTTGGTTTATTTTCAATAAAAATCCGATAATAATGTTTTCTGGGACACCTAAGACCGACACTAATTTAAGTTCGAACAAAAAACCGATAACATTGGATTTCATGACACCAACGTATTTTTTTGTCGGTTTCAAATCCAATACCGATAAGATTGGTTTCTATAACCCCCCTTTAAATACATTTTTTGCAGAAAACCAAACATTTATTGAACTTTGTTTTGATCACGCAATTTGTGTTGATTGTAGCGGCATGTTTTTACACATTGCCACTTCACTACCAAAAAACGCTTCTTGTCTCTTGATTTGTCCGTCGATTCGTCCACACAAAGTTCTTCATGATGAGTCTCGCCTATAACGTTTTTTACTATAGATGTTGTTTTTGTTCTACCACATTTCGTATTTTTTTAGAAGTGCTGAATCCTCAATAGTGCTTTGGAGTAAAGGAACCAACTTTATCACTATACTTGGTTACGTCATTAATTGAAATGTTAGAACTTTTTTGAATTTGTATAGCTATTGATTTGTCTACATGCTTACAGCCGTACCTAAACAAGAGCAAAAGGCGGAACGTTTTCTTCCGCGTAGCTTTAACGCTGATATGCCATACCTAAACAATAGCGTCAGCGTTGTGTCACAAACAGTAGTGTTAACTTTCCTGCTTACTAAAACTCTCTTAAAAAAAATAAGAAGTGGAATTAAAACCGCTAGGTTGACCTAAAAATAGCTAATATTTATGTCATCTGTCGGCAAAATTTCATTTTCTGTACACCAATCATGTAGGTATGTATATAAGTGTATTAAAAGTTTGTTATTTAATATAAAATATAATGTACACATAAAAATTGCAATATTTATTTTACCATTTCTTATTAAAAATTTATAAATTTAAGTGGCAAGTTCACGAAAAGTTTTTATTTATTTTGTGAGATGCTTCATATGCAAAAGTAAAATAAAAGCAAGTTTACTTAGTAATACAATCTGGCGAATAAGTATTATTGCATTAACAAAATAAATGTAAAATCCACAAAAATTCTACAGATGTATCAAATAAACTAACAAGCTGCCTAAAGCTCCAAACTTATAATACATAGTACATTTCTTTAAAATTTTTAAAAATATCGTTGGAGTTTGCCCTTGTTATAGAGCCTGACAATTGTACCTTCGTACATTTTATTTGAAGAGAACCCAAGAAAACAAAATAAAACGATTTGACGATAAAGATTTTTTCATTTTAGAAGTAGCAAACAAATAATTAAAAATTGTTTACTAAATTTCTTTCCATGAAACATATGTTGTACCTGTTAGTTAGGTTAATCACAGATGGGATAAGTGCAGACCATACAAGACTTTCTGGTGTTGCGTTGTATTCGTGGGCTCCACGAATGTCATATTGTGCTTACTGTTTATTTTCTGGTTCTGCTGTTACAAGAATGCGACTTAAACTGTGTCTAGTAGTGCATATTTTCTCATTTGCAAATAAGCGCAAACAACAAATTTTGTTATACGGACCACCGTTTTTTTTTTTTTTTTTTTTTTTTTTTTTGTAAAAAATAAAATTTAATTACTTAAAATTGTTTTTGATCGCTTTACGATCGCAAAAATAAAATAAAAGCTAAAATGCTTGTGTATAATTGTAAACAAGTAAAGATTTTTTACAACTTATGCTAGTGCTGCAAGAAATTTTTTGAAAAATAGCACATTTGCACAAAAAATAAAATTGGTATGCTTACGATCCATCATAGTGCAAATTTGCACAATGACAATCGTGATTACCCTTTGTGTATTGCTTGAGTATTCAATTTTTATTTCTCGGTAAATCTTGATGGACATAAATGCAGTTTTCATTAGGTAATATGTTTATTTTCTACATTTGAATTTAAAGGGTTCAAATAGGTTTTGAATAAATGTGCTATAAAATACAAAATAAACTATAAATTAGATTTTCAGCAACTGTTGAAGAAAAATTTAGGTATAAAATCAAGCCTGTTAACGTTTTAAAATTATACCGCTTGACGAGGGTTAAATGTTACTATGAAAGTATTATTTATTACGGTTTTAGCCGTACCGGCAGTAGGCTTTATATGGGGCCTATGATAAATTATCGACTGAACAGTATGATTTCTAGTCGTAAAAAGGAATTGCAAAAACTGTATATCATTCCGTGCGTTATTCCACCATTTATGTTAGTTTATGTAACAAAATTATAAATTTTTTTAGGTGGGGGTTCCACATTTTGATAAATAGCTTTGATAGTACTGAACCGATGCTGGTGGACTTCAATCCCAAACTGCTTAGGATAAATACAAGCAATTTGACACCAAGTTTGTTCTTTTCTTTTTAGGTTTTCAAAAGTGAGCGTGTTTTCAACAGACGGACATGGCTAAACCGACTTAGAATTACTCAAGGTGCCAGAATATATATATACTTTATGGGGTCTTCGATGTATAATAAAAAAGTTTCACACGGAATGACAAACTAAGTATACCCTCATTCACTACTAGTGGCATACAAATGATACTACATATTGTTATAAAGCTTTGTGCGCCACAGTTTAAAAGGACTACAAATAACGATGTCAAAATTCGTGAAGATCGGTCCATAATTTACTAGGGTCCCATATAAAGCCTGCTCTCGCAAAACAGTTTTGTACGCCTAAAACCGTAACATATAATGCTACTGCAATTCATTTTTTACCTCACAGCTTTATAGGACTAGAAATATCACTTTCTAATTTCGTGAAGGTCGGTCCATTACTAACCATAGGCCCCATGTAAAGCCTACTCTCGGAAAACATTTTAATTCGCCTAAAACATTAACAAATAATTAGTGTCCGATCGAAATCACTTTCTTAGCCCGATGCCGAAGTTCGGCAAAATTGCCTCAATTCGGCCGAACCGAAGTAGAACTTACTTCTTCAAATTTCACATTTTTTAGATCAGTTAATTTAAAAAAAAAACATTTATTTATGCAAGTTTTTGGTAATAAAAAAAAAACAAAAAATGGTTTTTAACAAGCAGTATCAATATACACAGAAAAAAATAAAATTGATTTCAATTAAAATATTTGTGATGTTAATTAAAAAATTGTGTTCCTTCATACCTTCTCTATATGTAAACAAATTCTGATTTTGTAAATCAGTATTATATTTCCAACGAAAAAGGAGTAATAGCAAAATATATTTTTTGTGCTACATATTGACTAATACAAAAAATTCGAAAGTTTCATGTATTGTTGACAGAACAGTAATTAGTATGCATTGATACTAGAGTTTTTTTATTCCCGCACTTTTTGGATTCCCGGGAAAGCGGGAAATAAAAATCAAATTCCCGGGATTCCCGCCCAAAATGTTGTATTTATTTATTTACTTATTTCTCCAATGAAACTAATATTTCTAATTGGCTATTACGGTTACCATAATTAAACCTGGTATCTATTATATAACCAAAACGTAAAAAAATTAAGATTCAAATTTGTTTAAGACACTTATGAGGATATATTAATGCCAATAGGATAATATAAATCAATATACGTATATACATTGTCAAATTAAGAGCTTATTTGCATAATTAGAATGAAAGTATTAGGAACTAAAAGCTCTATATTACGAAGAAGGAATCCTGAAACAATTTTACCGTTAAACAAATTTAGCAGAAAGGAGAAATTTGATTTACTACATTTATTTAATAACATATTTTTTACAATTTTATAACCCTTAGTCAGCATTGGTGTATTAACCTAGCATTTACACATGCCACTGCCAGTTCGAAAAACTCAACACAATCACAAGTTTTTACTAATACACCCACATTTTTCGCAATGGCAGCTCCAGTGGCAGCAAAAATTGCATGCGAGTGGAAAATTGGCACTTGCATGCCACTAAATGTCAAAACGATTAGCAATGTTACCCTGTTAACCATATAATGCAAATTTACTGGATTATTGTCGAATTTTATTTAAAGTTTTAACTGTTAAATGAATTATTATTATTCATTTTTTGAAACGCCCATTAAAAAAAGCAAGTTTGTTAATTATAGAGCATTAATTTTGCTAAAATAATGCTAATATAAATAAACGTAAACTATTTCCCCAAAACTAAAACTATGTGATGAAGACGGTAACTCCTTTTTGTTTTCTGGTACTTTTTTTTAATTTGAGAAGTAAGCAAATTATCTCAAGTTGACGCTTCGACGACATTTTGAAAATGAACTGGCAGTGGCATGTGTAAACAGAAAAGCCAATGGCATGAGATTCGACTATTTCGAACACTTTTTCGTTGATAATATGTATAGAACAGTGGCATGCCACTACTTGCATGTGTAAAGGCAACGTAAGGTATACTAATGGTGTTTTCTTCTCTACATAAAATGTTACATTTTATTTAAAAAAAGGCAATTTGGTGTTCGTTTCTTAAAAATACTTCGCTCTCTAAAAGGGTGGCTTGTTTTATTCTAAAAATATAAGGTATTTTACGCCCCGTATAAATCAAGTGTTGATTGATAATGCCCTTAAAAAGATGGTTTATTATATATAGACGAAGTTGGGAAAAAATCGCCGCTAATCAGGGCAGTAGAAATTTAGAATTTTAATAGTTATTTTTTCTATTATTTAATAGTCAAAACATAAGAAAGCATTACAATGTTAATGATAGGTTGTCAGTGATATAAAATTTAAGTGGATTCGGTGTTACAAAATTGTTTTTTTAAAAAAAACGTCAAATCAAGAAATTTGAAAAACTTGGTGTTACTAAATCAGCAATCTGGCAAAGGTATTTTCTTGTTTACATAGTTTATAAAAAACAAACTAAAGAAATTGGAATTTCGTCATACATTTTGTTAATTTATTTATTTATTTAATATCAATCTATTAACAAATTTTGGTTTATGTATATTGTTTTTTATTTTTTGAAGAACAAACTATTTAATTTATGTACATATCTTTTTTAAATTTTGAAGAACAAACTTTTTGTCATCTGTCAAAAACAGGGCGGTCCAATTTTGTGTTTTGTTCTCGTCAAATAAGAATTGCATTTTATACATGTACCTTTTAACAAGGTGGTATTTTTTTTTGTATAAAAGAAAACACCATAAGATTGCTATTCCATGTGATATTTTTTTAATATTCATCTAAGGTCCCATAAAGTATTTGTATTATTAGTCCTTTATTAATTCTAAGCCGATTTTGCCATTTGGGTGTCAAATTGTTTCTAGATCTTCTAGGCTGTTTGGGATTGAATTCCAGCAGAATCGCTTCAGTAGGAAAAGAGTTAAGAACCCAAATGTGCAACTACCTCCCTAAAAACTCAACAAAAACAAGCATAAAATTGTGGCGAAATGCACACAAATTTCTATTTTATACTTTTATAAGACTCAAAATCACTTGAAACGCCGCATATGAAACACAATCTAGGAAAACAATTAACTACGCCCTTAGCCGCAAAGCTTTATAATAATGTTGTAAAATTTACACTTCAGTTTTCTAGTACAAGAAATAAAATTTCGTGATGATAAGTCTATAATTTATCATAGGCCCAATATAAAGTCTATTCTCAAAAATTAGTTTAAAAGCCTTAAACTGTAGGGAATTTAAATATTGTGGTGAAATTAAGTTGGATGAAACAACTAAAAACACAAGTCTGACATAAATTTACTTAAGTTGTAAAAAAAGAGTTTCTTCAAAATTTCCCGGGAATCCCGCAATAAATTCCCGGGAAAGCGGGAATTGAAAACAACTGAAAATCCCGGGAAATCCCGGGACGAGAAATCCCGGGAACAAACTCAAAATTAAATGGCCTAGCTGAAATTAACAATTGCTCGCTGGCAACACTAGTTGGTGGTGCTGACAACTTAAAGGCAAAGAAGTAAATTTATACAACTATTAAATACCAGTAGTATGCGAAGAATTTTCTGGCCCGCTACGGCCTTTGTCAGCATTCTTTGTATGTATAACTGGATGGTGCTTATTGTAAATTTTATGTTTTTCACTTAATTATTGTAACAAATAGAATCTGGGAATTTAAGTTCTCATGTTGAGCGTAATTTTTATTATAAATTTTCATATTAATTCGAATGTGTATTCAAAGTCAAATTACTTTCATACTTTAAAAGTCTTATTCCTTCAATATTTTCTATGAACTATCAGAATTTTTGATGTATATTTCTGCTACGAGGCTTACTTTAGCTATCCTTTGGCCATCAAGGAAATAAATTGTACAGAAAATTTATACAACTATTATCCTGCAGTAGAATGTAATGCATTTTCTTGCCTTCTGCGGCCTTCGTCAGCATTCTTTCTGATAGTGCATAGAAAATATTCCTGGAAAATATTGAAGGAATAAGACTATTAAATTATTAAGGCTTTATAAATTAAAATTTGACTTAGAACACACATTCGAATTAATATGAAAATTTATAATAAAACTAGTTTCGTTAAATTTGTTTCTTAGTTTAGCTAATACGGCCTAAAGTTGTACATTTAATTAAAAATGAATTTAATCCATATTTTCCCAACGTTTCATGAAAGTTATGTCCACTTTATAAAAGGATTCGTCTATTTAAATTAAAGAAAATATATTTAACAATATTACAGCAAACATTTTTTTGCTTTTAATTATGACTGAAATTAATTTTTTAATCCAAATTTTAATATTTTTAGGCTAAAGTTCATTAAATTTAATGGGAGTTGTACTTTTGGTAATTTTTATGCATTTGAAGAGGAGATATCTGAGGTGCTTGTTCGTAACTCTAATATTGTAATTATGGATGATTTCAACAATAATCTTTTTGATGTTGATAAATGTTTGAATGGTAGAAATATTTGTAGAAGATTGAATCTTTTCTTAATACATAATTCTATGCCAAAGTATATTACTAGTAATACCACTTCTTTTCTTGATTTTTTTTTTTTTGGTGTCTTCTACTTACTATACTGTTCAATTTTAATGTCCTGGTATAACGCGGCATTCTTTTATTTTTTTTATCTTTTGAAATTTTGTTATCAAAGCTTTTATCAATTTTATAATTATGATGCGGTGGATATTAGTTCTTTTCAATATGCATTGTCAAACTGCAGCCTTGATGACATGTATTTGATTGGCAATGTTGATAAGCAATTAAACATTTCAACTAATAATTTAGGAAATTAACATCCTCTTGTTCCGTTAAGAAAACGTTCTTTTTTTTTGCAATCGTAGTGAGTCTTGGACTAGCGCTCCAGAGATTCAATAAAATGTTTCTCTTAGGAATCTTGCACTCAGCACCTATTTATCAGATAGGACGGATGGTAATTAAAAAGTTTTTTGTCGCTGTAGGAATCGCAATAAATCTGTTATTAGGAAAACAAAAAGGAGGGTGCATTGTTTAATCTTTGAAAATACAAACGCTAAGGATATTTGGTCTGTCTTTATAAGGCACGGATTTTGTGATAATTATGACAATTTGGATCACGTTGATTCTGGCTATTTAAATTATGACTTTTCATCCAATCAAATTAATAATACCAATAGAATATTTGATAGAGCAATCTATAGTTAAAGTGGATTTTCATTTCTTCCAGTTAAATTGTCAGAAATGGTTTCGGCTTTTTATTCAATCAAGTCAAATGCTGTTGGTTTGGATGGTTTTAGACTGAGGTTTATCAGAATTTTGATGAGAATTATTGGAAATTATGTTCTTCAATTAGTCAATACAATATTGATAACGTCGAATTTCCCGTTATTTTGGAAGATTGCCAGAATAGTTCCCATAAGTAAAAATAATTCAACAATTGGGTCTGACTGTTCTATCTAAAGCTGTGGAGCATGTTAAGAAGATACAACTTTTAAAATATAATGATCCTCACAATTTGTTATATGATTGTCAATCTGGTTTAAGAGCTAATAGGAGTACTACCTTTTTACTGCTTGGCCTAACCGATAATATTCGTAATAATCTATCCAGTGACGGTGTTTGTATCTTATTGTCATTCGACTTTATTGCATATATATTATAACTTTTTCAGTTCTGCTTGCAAGTTAATAAATTCATATCTTCTTGGTAGAAGTCAATACGTAACATGCAGTTAATAAGCTTCTAGCTTGCTTTCAGTTCGCAATGGTGTGCTTTAATGATCGGTCCTTGGAGCTTTACTTTTTATAATATTTATTAATGATCTTTTCGATAAAATTTCTAGCAATTTGTGTTTTCTCTTTTCTTTTGCTGATGATTTGCAGATTTTGTTTAGGGTACACCTAAATTTTCTGCTGTACTGCCAAATGTGATCAATTATACCGTTTAATTGTTGGATAGTTGGGTTTTGGATAATGCTTTTTTAGTTCATACTGGTAAAACTAAGGCAATGTTGTTTGGTAAATGTTGTAGTTCTGAGTTTTCTATTGCTCTTAGTGGTGGTGATATTGAGTTTGTCTTAATTGTCTAGGTGTAATTCTTGATACTAAATTATCATTTGAAAGTCATGTCAATGTTAAAATATCTAAAGTGAATTTTGCCTTACGGAAATTGTACAACACAGATTAAATGTTACCAACTTATGATAAAAACCAATTATTCATGGGCTTATATTTATTTATTTATTTTATTTATTTTATCTATAATTACAAATTATAGGATAAAATCTAAGGAAGAGCAATAGCTGCGTTGGCCTTCAGCTCTCTTAAATGCTAACAAATTTTAGTTGTTATAAATATATGTTTATGTAGTTAAAAACAATGTGATAAAATTTAATTTTTTCTGATGATAAATACAAAGATCATATTTTGTTATACAAGTTGGAAATTTTGAAAAATTTTATTAATGCTCTTACATTTTTATTGGTGGGATGGGAAAGTAGGTATAATGGGTCAGAATTTTGGAATATGGAGTTTCTATAGGAACTAAGTGCCGGGCATTCGCACAGAAAATGCTTAGGTGTCGTGAGAAGATTGATGTTGCAATTACAAGATGGGTTAAAATTGGTATCAAATAGTATTCCGTGTGTTACTCTGGTGTGTCCCAGGCGTAGACGTAAGAACTTGCAGTATTCAACTCTCTGTATATATTTCCCATATTCCAACGCATAGTCATATATAGTTTTTCTATCGAAATTAATCGTTTGATACCAACGAGATGTTGAATTATACACCTTTTCCTTATCAATTGAAGTATAGTACTCGTCAATGAGTTTTTCCAAATCTCTTCGGTTCAGATTATAAGTGTAATGTAGGGGCAGTTTTTCTGCGTTTCTGGCAGTCGAATCAGCAAGGTCGTTACCTTGAATTCCACTATGGCCAGGAACCCAAACTAATTTAATATCCGGAGATTTTTCAATGAGAATATTTCTGATATTTGATGCATAGTGTTCGCTATTTGAAATATTTAGTATAGCATTTAGTGATGACAGTGAGTCTGTGCATACAGCAAATTTGCCTTTCTTTTGTTTTGCATATATTAGTGCCTCATAAATTGCAATGATTTCCGCCGAAAAAATTGAGCTGTGTTCAATAATTTTAGAAACTTTCAAAACAGTATCTTCAGTAGTTATACTATAAGAAACCAATGAGTTGGTCTTGGAACCGTCCGTAAATATAAAATTGAAATTTCTCAGGTCATCCTTCAAGCTTGAAAACAGACTTTTATATACCGAGGAGGGAGTGTTTGATTTTGATAGTTCATGCAAGGCTGTGTTAACAGAAGATACATCTAGAAGCCATGGAGGAGGTTGTTTGTTTTTATGTTTAGTGTTATACAGTGGTATATCAAGCAAGTTGCAACCCTGAATTATTCTGTAGATTGTGGATGGAACTTTGGGAACTTTCTTTGAACTACATATTTTTCGGCATATTTGCTTTAATGGATTTTTTCCATTATATAGAAAAACTTTAAAGAGTTTGGTTGTAAGGATATCCCTCTGAATGTCCAAAGATCTTGTATTAGTCTCATATCTTAAATTAGAAATAGGTGTAGAGCGTAATGCACCAAGAGAAGTTCTTATGCATGAGTTAATAATTGAATTAATTTTGTTCTTAACTGTTTTTGGGGAATTACCATAAAGTTGCAAACCATAATTTATTTTGGAAAGTACTAGAGAATTTGTTATCGCGATAAGGCTGAGTGAATTGCAATTCCACTTAATATTTGATAGGCATTTTATAATGTTCAAACGATTTGAAAGCGAACACAATAGATATTCTATGTGGTCGTTCCAATTATAGCGTTTGTTTATGATTAAACCTAGCAGACGAAGAGTATCCACCTTTAAAATTGATACGTTTAAAGCACGTATTTCACAACTACAATTTTTCAGACGGCATATGTGAATATATTTGCATTTTGTAGTGAAAAGGGAAGCACCCGAATAGTCACACCAGTTTTTAATATCATTGAAAAGATTGTCAAGTTTCAATATAATACGTTTTCTTCTGGGTGATTTAATAATAATGTTAAAATCATCCGCATATGCACAAAAATCGATTTCTCTATGGAGGGAAATAATTGAGCACAGCTTGTCATAGGCTATAACGAAAAGAACCACTGACAGGGGCGAGCCCTGTGGTATTCCATTAAATATAGGAACTGAGTTTGAATAATGGGTACTGATGCGAACTGTTATTTTCCTGTTTGTCATAAAGTTAAAGATGTATTTAATAATTTTAGGTCCTAATTTCCACTCCATTAATTGGTCCAATATTGAATGCATGCCAATTTTCTCGAACGCTCTTTCAAAGTCCAACGACACAATGGTCGCGTGCTTGCGTAGCGAGAGACAATTAGCAAGTTGATAGTCTACATATAGTAGAGTATCAATTGTTGAGCTCCCCTTGCGGAAACCAAATTGCCGGTCATTAAGAAGTTTGTTAGTAGTAACAAACCACCATAACCTATTGGCTATTATTCTATCTAAAATCTTTGAAAGACATGAATTTAGCGATATGGGTCGGTAAGATTTGACCAGCGTTTTATCATTTCCTGGTTTCAGAATAGGGACAACAACACTATTTTTGAATTGCTGGGGAATAAAATTTGAGAAAATTTTATTGTATAGGTTTAAAATTCTTTTTTTCAATTGTATTGGAGCCATTTTAAGTATTGGGTATGATATCCTGTCAATACCAGGTGTTTTTCCCTTTAGTTTTCCCAGGGTTGAAGAAAGCTCTATAAAACTAATGTCAGACTCAATTCTCATAGCATCCGCACAAGTAACGGATACTGAAGTATTCAGTCTTACATTTTGTTTTTTCATAATAAAATTTCTAGAGAATTTGGAATCGTGAGAGTTTTCTGACCAAAACTTGGCAAATTCTTTTCCTATTTCCGTTTTATCCGTAATTAAAGTGTTCTGGTCTGTTATTGAGGAAATGCAGTGAATACTCTGTGTCGATTTATAGCCGGTAAAGTTCCTAATATTATACCAAATTTTTTCAGTTGGCGTATTTGGGGAAATGGTAGAGGTCAAGTTATAAATAGAAGCTCTTTTCGATAGTTTTATTTCTCTTTTATAAATTGCATTAGCCCGTTTGTATGTAAGGAGGTTATACTGTGTCATGTTCCTTTTAAACAAATGCCAAAGTCTGTTTTTGTCGGATTTCAGTTTTTCCAATTCCTTGGTCCACCAAGGAACTGTTCTTGGTATGAAACGTGACTGAGGAATTGAATAGTTGGCAGATTGTAAAATAATTCTACATACATTTGCGGTTTCCCTATTTATGTTGTCCGTTACCAATCTTTTACGATCAAAATCTATACATAAATTCCGAAATGTATTCCAGTCTGCGAGTTTGGTATTAAATCTAGGTTTATTACCATTATTATTGATTGTCTGCGCCGGAAACAATTTTATAATAATTGGAAAGTGGTCACTTCCAAATAAATTCTTTTCTATTTCCCATACAGAATGTAAAGCCAGAGAAGGCGAACAAAGTGATAGGTCAATGTGGGAAAATGTCCCATGGGTATTAAAATGAGTAGGAGAGTTATCATTTAATAATACAAAATCTGTTTTATTAATATATTTTGCTAAAACTTTACCTCTACGGCTATTTAAATTTGAACCCCAGTTCCTATGGGGGCTATTAAAATCTCCAGATATGAGTGCAGGAAGGTTTGATCTAAATATATTCACGAGATTAGATTCACTAAAATTCATTGTCGGTGCGATGTATGCGCTAAAAATATTAAATTTTATTTTAGATATAATCTCAATGGAAATTGCGTCAAAATCATTAGATACTGAATTTTGTTTCTGTTGTAGTGAGTTATGTGCTAAGACAGCAACCCCTCCATACCTTGTTGCAGATGTATTCTTTTCGTATAAAGTATAATTAATAGGAATAGGAATATTAACAGGAGAATGGATATGGGTTTCTTGAAGACATATAATTTTTGGGGAGTAGGTTTTGATTAGTATTTGTAATTCGTTATAATTATTTATGTAGCCGTTCATGTTCCATTGTAAAATATTAAGTGTTATTGGTTAAGTAAAAACTAATTGTATATTATATTTGCGTATATGCATTTGTAATGTGAGTGTTTTTAATGGGTTAATATAACAGCCGTAATACGGTGTAAAATTGAGTTTGTGTTTATGCAACGTTTTTGGATTAAAGAAAAAATTATTAAGTGTTAAAAGAAATATTGTTATAATTACTGAGAATAAACTCGAATAAATGAAGAAAGAATTGATAAAGTTAGACATAAGATATATATTGAGCATTCTCATTTGTGGTTTGGGCTGAGGTGAAGCTGTTTGTATAAAATTAGGTATATTTAAATGATGTGTGTGTAAATATCTTAATAAGAGGGAGCGTCTCATATTTGTATTACAAATAAGAGCATAATATGTAACTATGATTGTGATTTCTATATCACAAGAGATTTTTATAACAAAGAGAATTAAGATTGTTGGAGAAGTGATTTGTGACAAGAAGAGATAGATATTAGCAGTGTGATGAGAGTATAGTATATACAAATGTAGAATTCTGTTTTTGATTTTCATATAAGCTGCGTAAATATGTGTAAAGACCAAAGCCATACATATTTTGCCATTGTGGTTGTGGGAATGCAGAATACAATTTTTTAGATACACTGATCTTATAATAAACCGATAAAGAGTACAATTTATTATAAGAGTTTTCACTTTAAAAGTGATTGATAAAGTTAATGATGTAAAGTATAGAGTAGAATAAAAGCAATAAGAAATAAATATAATATTAACAGTAGAAAATTTAATATAATATAATTTAAAAATGAGAATAGTAACTTTATGTAGATTGGTAAATGTATGCATGAAATAAGTGAGAGTGGTTATTTCTAGAATAGAAGATATTAATGATGATATATTTTTTTGTCCGATACTGATATAATTGTCTATTGTTAAAAATATGCGGTAATTAATAAAAGAAATATACAAAACAATAAAGGCATATTGACACATTTTAGTTGTTTTAAATTTCGATAAGATTTTGAAACTGTTAATTATTAATTCTTTTAGATTTACGGTTAGCTTGCTTTATTTTGTCCCTTAATTTTTTTGAAGCATTTTTGGGTAGAATAATAGGCTGCGCACCATTGATAGTTTGTGATGAACTGCTTAGATGATCTGTTTCCATTTCCGATAGAGAGTTATCATTATCACTTATTAAGTCCGAATAATCTTTGACGAATCGTGGTTTGGTTGATTCTATTGGAGGAGGCATGCTTATAGACGAGGAAGGTATATTTTGTTCATTATTTTTGGTTATTGAAGAGTACGTAGTATTTTGCTGGGAATGTCTTTGTTTGTATAATGCTGTGGCCTTTTTTTTGCCTACTTTTTCGAGAGTTGATATGGCTTGAATTTCTTTTTCCTTTAGAAAGATGGGACAACATTTATCAAAGGAAGAGTGCTTAGTGTCGTTAAGATTTTGGCTTTTACAATTTATGCATGCTGCTGGTAAGGAACATTTTTCATTCAATTCTTCATTGGTGTGGAACGTGTTGGAACAGTTAGCACATATTTTTTCGTTTTTGCATATTTTTGCTACATGACCGAATTGTTGGCAGTTTTTACATTTTAATGGTAGGGGTATGTAAGGGCGCACTCTAACTTTTTCGTAGCCAATTCCGATATCGGAAGGAATAGTAGTAGATGCAAAAGTTAGCACTATTAAGCCAGTTTCTAATAACTTTCCATCCATATTTTTGAATATCTTTTTAACGTATGCTACATTCTGTTCTTTTAGTTCCGATAATATTTCATTTTCTTCTATTCCTCTTAAATCATTGGAGTAAATAACTCCCTTAGCATAATTAAGTCCAGGGTGTTCTTTGATTTCTATTTTAATTTCTGGTGATAGAGAAGATAACTGAATAAGTTTATTTGCTTGGACAAAAGACTTAGTTTGAATGAGTATGGATCCGTTTAACAATTTTTTACATTGTAGTACTTCGCCTCCAGCGACACTGTCTACTACTTTTTTAATTAAAAAGGGGGATACATTGGCCAATGTGTCAGCGTTGTCTATTCTTTCCATTACGAGAAATTTCTCACCAGGTGTTATTATGTTAAGATGTTTAGACTTATCAAAAGTTATAAGAGGGGTTGGACGCCAACCACGATCAGGCGGGTCGGCCATTTTTAAGTTTTTTTTTTTTTTTTTTTTTTTTTTTTTTTTTTTTTTTTTTTTTTTTTTTTTGTTTGCAGTAATATGTATTTTTAAATATGTTTTTTGCAAAAACAAAAAAAAAATGAATAAAAATTTTTAGTATTTTTGGGAGAAACAGTTATATTTACTATGAGTAATTGCGAGTTAAGTCTTTACACGGAGAGCGTTAAATATCGACTGACATGGGCTTATAATGCCAGTTTTTTATATGGCTTGGAGGTGTATTCTGGAACAATTGGCTATATTCTAAAAAAAATTAAGATTGGTTTTAATTCTAGTTATGAGATATCTTTACTCGTTGAGAACAAGACAGCATGTCTCGTCTCACCTTTTGTTTTAAAATTTTTAGGGTTTTCCAATTGTACAGTTCATTAATTTTAGAAATCTTGTCCACTTTTATAAGTCTTATAGGTTGCGTTCTCCTAGATATTTGATTCAGTTATTTGATTGTTGTAGATCAACGAGAAAGACAGTTAAACTTACCGAACTGATCTGCCATATTTGAGCGTTATATTTATGAAAGAGTTGCACGATCTTATAATAAGTTTTTGAGAACTTTTGAACATATAAAAAACGACTCTTTCTAGAACATTCAGTAAATCATTCTTCTATGTGTTAGTGATAAAATTCATGATATTTAAATGTTTATTTCTGTGAAGTTTGTTGAGTAGTATTTTCTTTATGAATATAAAATGAATGCTTATTTTTACTTTGGAAGTTAACAACTATCCGCTTTATATTTTTCTTCTTCGTGAATTTAACTAAAGCTAGATTTACACGATTAAAATTTTCTTCAAAATTGCTCTTCAAAATGCTTCAAACTCGTGTCAACAGCAAAATTTCTTTCAATAATATTGATCAATAAATTTTGAAGAAATTTTGCTGTTTACACGAGTTTGAAGCATTTTGAAGAGCAATTTTGAAGAATATTTCAATCGTGTAAATCTAGCTTAATACATACGTATATTAATTCTTGATATTTTTTGGAGAAAACTTTTTTACTTATACATATGTACATGTATATGCATACATAGGTGTGTGTTTGAATATGTATATATGAATATATATTAAAAATATATTCATATATGTATGTAAATATGATATTTACTTATAATTTTCTGAATTGTTCGTTTTGGGATTTATTCATAGCTAGTATTCTTTCATTTTTTATTAAGCTATCTTGCCCTTTTGTAATTATGCATTTGTTAGTAGAAATTTGTAACCGATTATGGCCTTTAAAGGCTAGGTTATGGGATTGTGAGCAACCAAAAAAAAAAAAAATTATTTTTATGAAGGAAGGAATTTTACAACATGAAATTAATTAAAATTTATTGATAGTAGAATGCAAGGCGAATTAATTCCAGGTAATCTCGGTAGTACAACAAGTACAACTCGTACAAAAACCACAAACAATTTGTTTTTGTAAAATCATTGCACAATGTCAAAAACCGAAACAAATCAAGACAGAAACGAAGATAATAAACAAAATTTTGACATCCAACAATTATAAAGCTAAAGAAAAAAAGTTACCAGCAGGGGTTTTAGGATCACCTGTAATGAATTCGCCTTGGTAGAATGTGGACATTTTATTTTTCATGTTGAATTTCATTTTTATTATAAATTTTCATATTAATACGAATGTGTATTCTAAGTGAAATTACAATTTATAAAGTTTTCATACTTTAATAGTCTTATTCCTTCAATATTTTCCAAGAATATTTTCTATGCACTATCACAATTTTGTTTGTTTGTATATTTATGTGTTGAGGCTTACTTGAGCTCTCCTTTGGCTAGCAATGAAATAAATTGTACAGAAAAGTATACAACTATTAGATACCAGCAGAATGTAATGCATTTTCTGGCCCGCTACGGCCTTCGTCAGGATTCTTTGTATCTTAAAACTGGATAGTGCTTATTGTAAATTGTATGTATTTAACTTAATTATTTTTTGACTGCCGTGAAACCACGTTCACGGACAGGTTGATCTGACGCGTTTCGTTAGTTACCACACTATCTCTTCAGAGGTCTTTGCCGTTTTACCCTCACCGCCATTGAAGGCGGCAGGCAGTTAATAGTCAAACATCAATATTTTAACCAAATTGGTAGATCAAAATTTGTTTTTGAATGATTATTATATCACACGTTTGTTATTTAAGATATTGCAACACCGTAACTGAGGGAGCTAGGACTGATAGGAAATTTCCCGGAGTGTCACTCCAGGATCTTGGGTGATATTAGCGCTGGTGGTTATATTACCTGGGTTCGCCCGGCTCTACTGATTATGTGGGCACTAGGGTTGATTTTGGGCGTTTACCAGAGGTAATATTACCGTCTAGGAAGAGCTGGTCGGGTCAGAGCAAAATTTATAGGGATTTGCTATTTTCACTGGGGATGAACCACAAAGTTGATGGTTTTAATCTGTAGGTGGTATTCTTCCATATTCCGTTGAGTGTATGCCCTGACACTTCCTAGTTTGGCTGGCATAATTCAGCAACGATTTTTACTGACCATTTTGGATGAACCCACTTTTCTCTGGAATGGCTCGGGAGATTTTTCCAAAATTGATGTTTTTTTATTCTTTATGTGGCATTCGTCTATATTCCGTTGAGTGGATGCCCTGACAATAATTTCTTATGTATTATTTTTCTAATTAAGCTACATTGCCACAAAAATCCCTTAATTTTCATTTCCGGCGTTGCCACTTAATCCCTTGATTCCGCCGTTGCTTACGTTCGTTGCTAACTTGGCGGACGGTAATGTCAGGTTCCGGTATCCGAACCATGAAAAAAGAAGCTGTGAGTGGTGCAATTAAACCTGCACCATTGTGAAGCAGCTTCGGCCGAACTAACAAATTTCCTCACCAATACTCGAACGGACGTACCCCTTATCCAAGAACATTGGATAACTAAAAATAAGGTTTGCGGATTAAAGGAGAAGGTAAGAACGTGTTTACTATAATTGGAAAGATTTTCATCATAGTAAAGACAGATGAGTAATGAGAAAGGTGAACGATTTCACAGGATATATTTAGAATTGAACAGCGTTTTATAGAAAAAATAAAATCGGTATGCTTTCTTACTATTGCTGGTCTTTAAAGCGCGATACTGACAGCGAAGTTTATAAAAAGCAGTAAAAACATGTAATTTCTAAACAAAAAGCAAAAAAGTCAAAACAAAAAACTAAGCATAATTAATTTATTTTTAAACCGATTAATTTGTAATTGTAGTTGCAAAGCTTACTTATATATATATATTGTTTGGTATCTCATAAGTTAGAGCCTGAGGAAAGTATTTTTTTTTTTAAATGTGTTTTTTCAAACTTCAACCACTATAAATAAGCCATTTATAAACCGATTTTTAAAAAGCATACCTTGTTCAAAAATTATGGAAATCCGTTGGGACACAAAGACGTTATGACTCTTTCAATTTTAAACTCTAAAAAAACACGATTTTCACTGAATTTACCGTTATAAAATCACTTTACGAAGAGACCTAAAAAAAACTAAAACTATTTTCGGTCTCTATGGACTCCAACAAAACCAAATTGGTACATTAAAACCCCTGAATAATTGTTTTCTCAAATTTTGTATCATAGTGTAAGTTTGCGCTTTTTATAAGCGAGTCGTGTTCTACAAAAAGGCTGCAGGAATTTGAAGAAAAATACTGGTTAAACAAATCACTCTTTAGGTGGTTGTCTAAAATAAACTCTCCGTTAGCGTCTCTCACTTTTATTTCATTCTTTTACTTTCTTCCAATATTTTCATTTAAAAATTTCTAGCATTTCTTCGGGTCCTGTTGTATTTGATTTAAATGTCTGTAATAGAAGTTGTGCATACATTGCTTGCAAGCTTTTCTGATAAAATTACTAATTCTTTTTTATCTGCTTTCAACATCACGTGTTTTTCTCTGTTTCAAAAGATTTTTTTTATATAATATAAGAGCTTGTAAATTTTGATTTAGCCAAGGTGTTAACTCATTTTTTTCAATTTTCTTTCAGTTTTTTCTACAGTAGAATTTATTGTTGTATTTATAATATGTGATATAATTTGCGAAGTATCAACAGACGGGTCACCAGTTTCTTGAAAAGGTTCTAAATAATTAGTTAAACTTTCTTTTGCAAGTTCATAATTACACTTTAAACTTTTTGAACATACTCAGAATTTGTAGCATTACTTTTTAGCATGCATTCAATGGTATTTATCAAGAGTTCATCTGGGATATACTTTACACATTGTATATACATTTTCCAGACTTCGGACGAGTTATTAATTTATGACAGTTTTTATAATCAGAGCTTGACAAAATGTTAATTAAATCTGCTGAAGTATTGTTAATAAAAATCAATGTTAGTGTCTCCAACTCAATAAAACTCGAAAATAAAATCCTTACTACAACAACTTTCAACATTGTAATGCAGACTGTTATTTATGTAAACTGATGCTCCACCATATCCATCTGACCTACAGCAGTGACCAACTGCATAACCAGGAATATTATAAATCTAAATTAAGTTTGAATTAAACCACGTCTCTTGAACTGCTATAACACTTGGTAGTCTTGGTAATTTAGAAATCATATATTTAAATTTATCAATAGAAGAAATGCTTCTTATGTTTATTGAAATAATATTCAAATTAGGAAAATTTATTCCACAAAAATAAGTTTTAAAAGATTTAAAAAATGTTTATTATTAATCATATAACAAAAAAAAAGAAATATTTAAGTATTTATCAAAATATAATAATATCTGAATTGAAGCTATTAAGCCGGTGACATAAAAGCAGCAAGCGTTTCATCTTCATCATCATCCGTATCTTCAATTGCTAATGGCGGCTGAAGATCAGATCTACGTTTTTGAAGCTTGTTAGTTGTGGCTTCCTTCTGAAATCTAATTGATCTAGGCTTAGAAATTTCGCTTCGGTTTACATAAACTCTACCTGTATAGGTGTACACAGATTGATATCCTACTCTTTGTATGGTTTTAGCATGTCTAAATAGATTTAAAGTCCCTTTACTAAGACAATTGCTTACATAAACTGATTTTGTTTCTTCTTTTTCTTTAAATTTTGGTTTTGCAGACATAAGCTTTGTTTAGATTTTTTCGAATTAAATTTTACAATAATAGATTGTTTTTAAATTTTAGTTTTATTTGAGGTATTTTTCTTTTTAATAAAAAATGCTTCTTCAATCTCATCTTCCTTTAAGTCTGTACCAATATCTTTTGCAATTTCTAAAAACGTATCAAATGCTGTTAAACCTTCCTTTACTTTAATGCCACTAATAAGACAGTTATTTTTAACTCTTTCATCCATCAATAGCTTAATTGAATCTTTCAAATTGGTTACTTCATTCTTTAATAAAAGATTTTCTTTTTGTACTACTTCAATTTTCTTTTCATTTTCAGCCACCCCTCGAATAATCTCATCGAATTGTTTTGACATGAAAGTCACTGTTTCTTGTACGAAGAAAGCTGTTCTAACTTCTTTAATTGTTTTTTATTTCAACTAGTTCTTCTTTTACTGTTCCATCACATTCTTTAAAAGCACTACATATATACTCCTCACTCTCATTTTTAAATAAATATTCAAATTGACGTTTATTTAAGCTCGTACATAATGTATGGTAACATTTGGCGCATTTATTACAATCAATGTTATATTCATTCTCCTTTACATCCATTTCACATTGGCCACAGATAAGTTTTGCATTTTGTATGCTGCGGCGGCCTTTACCAGACATACCTTTATTGATTTTTTAATCTTTATACCTTGTGTTATAAAATAAACAACAGTAAGCTATTGTTTAAACAGAATGGCTGTAAATTAAAAAAATCTCAACATATGCAGGATCTCAAAAAGTTACTAGGTTTGGGCTAGGTAATGTCAGGTTCCTGTATCCGAAGCATGACAGGACCAAGGAAGCTGCTAGTGGTGCAAATAAACCTGCACCATTGTGGTTAAGCTTCAGCCGAACTAATAAATAAAAATAAGGTTTGCGGATTAAAGGTTACGGGACAAGGTAAGAACGTGTATACTAGCGAGGAATGAATTGCATTTTCTCATCTCTTATTCTTTCAGGTGCGGTGATTCGAACACCCATTGGGTGCATTTCAATAAGTATAAGGCGGATCTGAAACGGGAAAAAGGGCTCTCATGGAGGCTGTTCTGTGAATCAATCGATAATGTCAATGAGTTGTTTAGATTCCGACGGATTTTATCCAAGGATGCTAGGACCCTGGGGTATGTGCAAAGTGATGACGGCTCATGCACTAAGTCTAGCTCTGAGACCCTAACCATGCTCATGGAGGTGCACTTTCCTACGTGTATGGAAACCAGAGGTATGAGCGGTGATCAATGGGACGAAATGTCCGTGATATCGAGTCATACGCCCGCCTGCGTCGAGGAAATAGTCACAAGGGAGAAGCTTGAATTGGCGGTCAATACCTTCGACCCGTAAAAGTCACCGGGTCCAGACGGCATTTCTCCGGCCATGCTCTGCAATATCCCCGTTGACGTACTATTTCTGATGGTGAATATATTTAGGAAATGCCTCAGTAGGAGGTATCTGCCTAGGGGTGGAGCAGGGCAGGCCACTCGAAGCCGGGAGATTTCAGGCCTATTATTCTGTATTCGTTCTTATTGAAGACACTTGAGAGACTGGGGGGATCCCCCCCCCCCTCATAGCAACGCTTAACATGCCTACCTTAAGGGTAAATCTGTTGAGAGTGCGCTAAATGACGTGGTGGGTTACATTGAGCACGGCCTGAGTCATAAAGAATATACTCTCGCCGCGTTTCTGGACATAGAAGGAACCTTTAATAACATAAGGATTAAGGCGATTAGGGATTCGTTCGTGGAGCAGGGAGTTAAAGACTTTCTGGTGGAGTGGATGCTTAGTAGCAGGATTATCAACTCGAGCCTGGGGGATCAAAGGATAAGGAGGAGCTTTACCAGGCGGACACCACGAGGTGGGGTTCTATCGCCTTTACTGTGGTTGCTCGCGGTCAAAGGGATTTTCAGGTCCTTTGATTCCATGGGCACGAAAGTCGTTGCCTATGCGGATGACAGAGCTCTGCTGGTCAGGGGAAAATTGCTGTCGACGCTCGGTGAAATTATGCAAGTGATGCTGGGCGATCCCTCGGCATGGGCAAAGGATAGGGGCCTGGGTGTAAGCCTGCGAAGACGGAACTGGTGCTTTTTAACAGAAGGTACAAGATAGTGTTTTAGGGGGCCAGTGCTAGATGGTTTCGGGTTAACTCTATCGGACAGTGCTTTTAAGGTAACAGTGTATTTGGGTAACTTCCTCGACTGTAAATTGTCTTGGAAGAGAAATACTTAGGAGAGGATGAGAAGGGGACTCAACGCCTACTACACATGCAGGAACTCCATCGGTAAGAACTGGGGGATGAGAGCGGATATGGTAAACTGTAGTGCAAGATTTGCATATCCACTTTGTATATATAAATTGCATACATTCATGTAGCTCTATGGTATTGCAGAAACATTTTGCCTCTCGGCCTTATCATTGGTTTTGATATGCAACCATACTACTGTTTAGAAGTATCTTTGCTTTGTTAAGGTTTGTTGGATTTTTTTTTTTGTCTTAAGGTGGTCCTTATTTTTGACATAATTCTAGTTTTATTCGCTTTTTGGTGTAATTAAAACAGTTAAACGTTTTGTGGTTAGCAAAACCTAATTAATAGGACCTTACATACAATAATTTTTAGTTGCTTACTTCAGTATACATGCATTTTATTCTTGTAAACATGCTTAGAATACCTTGATTTTACACGGTCAACGTAGCAACATTTCTATGTGTCCGTGCTAAACTCTTAAAACGTAGGCATGTTGCGGTCAACTCAGACTCATATACAGATGTACGAATAAATGTGGGAACAGCAGCAATACAAGTACCATGTCTTACTTTAAATAAAATATTTAAAATTATTTATATTACAAGATTCTGTAAATTTTGCAAACAACGGAAAATTGAAAACTGGTAGGCTAACGCTAACAGCCATAACCTTCGGTTATATGAAAGTTCAAATGAAATGTATTAGCTGCTTGTAACGAATAAATGCATCTATTTAAAATTTAAAATGCTATAAAAGCAAGAGAATATAAATTTCCCTCCCATCTTATCATAGATGGTACCAGACTTTTAATTAGGCATACGTTGTCAAAGTCTATTTGGTGCACAAAATTTTTTTATGATTAACAGAAGTTGGCAATATGTCCCCTGTAACTTCATGTAACAGAGGTGTTATAATAGCTACGTGGCTAAATATCACTCTTTTTCCGGTTTGCTGCGAACAACAAAACAACTATACGCATCAGTACAAGTCACTAAAACCTCAGATTGCATTGCCTGTGTTTAAAGTAATTGATTAAAGACAACCTAAATTACCAGTTTAACTATATAACCAGTTTTCCAGCCCAAACATCATCAAATCCTAGACGAAGGTGTTCATAGCCCGTAAAATTGCAAAGCAAGCGACTAACCGGTGAAAATTTTGGGTGCCATCATTGGTAATTAATGTTTTTTTGGTCTTACCCTAAAATCTGAGCAAAGCCAAATATTCCCACATTTCCATATCCCCAAAATACCGAAGATATAATTTGTTATCTGTGGAGGACTCATATGCCAGTTAGAAAAGTATTTCTGTAAACTAGGTCTGAATATCCATATTCCTAACGTTTAGTATAAATTCGTATTTCTCATAAAAAGATTAATTCCAGCGCATTTCTTTATTCTTGAATGTGTTTTGGGATTAATATTTCTGACTGGAAACAGTTCTGTTTATGTTACTTTGTATTAGGCTAGTTTAACATACCCTGTAAAGAAACATAAACGTCAATATAAGCAATGTGAAAGTAATTGTTAAGAATCGCGTTGGGTTTCTTTGCAACCATTGGACACATTTTTGAATTTTTTGATTAAATGAAATAAAGTGTACTATGAATCGTTAAATATTTTAAAGTTTTCTTGCTGTATTATATGAGGTGAAGGGGTAAGTAGTATTAGGGATCTTAGGTAAACTTGGTGCGCTACTGAGATCAAAGGCAGGGAGGGTTCTGAGGCACGTCTCGGCCACCAACATCATGGCGAGATATTGTTAACATTTTATAGTTGCGGTTGATGCATTGTAGTTAGATTATTTCCGTGCTTAATTGATCTAAATATCGGGTTTGTTGTCAGCTTTATTGTTTTATGATCAATTCCGGTCCATTAAAGTTATATAGGAGCCTATAATAACATTTATGTATCCGAATGAATTATTGGCAAGCGGGATATACGGGACAAGAATCCCACCCCACCCGACTGACTGCTAGTAATAGCAATGGCTCCTATCGTCCTATATCTCGGCAACGCGCAAAATTCGCTAATAATCCTTTTAAGATCTGTCGTGTTAGCGCTTGGCGGTTAGGTTCTTTCTTAAGCGGGCAAAGTGGCTCTCCACGATAACTTTGGACATTACATAAATTGGCGCCCAACGTGGGGCCTGAAAGATTGGCAAATTGCTGCAAAGTAATTTTTTCACACTTTCTTCGCTCTACAAAGCATTCTGTTATTTCTTCTGTTTTATTAAATTGCTCTGTATTTATAAAATTGTATATAATATACATAAGCGGAAATTTAGATTTTTAAATAATTATTAGTCTCGTTAGGATTTTTGATAATTTGATGGTTTCGATATATCAACCCGCGGTACACTAATAATCCTTTGGAAGTTAGATAGAAGCTTATATATATTTTATACCTTTTTGTAGTAGTTTTGGAACCTATATTTCATATTCTGTTATTAAAACTTAGTTATCGTTAGACTGCTTTTTTTTCTGGAAATACAAGTTGGTTGCGAAGCGACTTCTTGTCCATGGGGATCAGTCGAAATTAAAAGAAAAAGAAATTCGGATCGGTTTGTTTTCATCGAAATATTGAAATATAATGGGTCGAAACTCCATAGCCTGGTTTATTTCCTACATCAGCCGGTTACAGTTATAAAATTTTAACTAGTTACTAAATTTCTTACCTCATCCCACCATATGCAGCAAGAAAACAAATATGTATTAGATATCTATCAACGCAACCCTTATCGTTATATTTGTTACAACCTTATGAAAACTGAAACAAATTCAATTTTCTTAGTAAATTTTTTTTTTGAACACAAAATTTTTTTTTCCGTTCATTTAAGTATAACTTTTTAGCCACTGTTTGTGGGTGTTATATCCAAATAATTATTTTTAAAGTTTTTTTAAACATTATTGGGGTTTCTCTCAACCGCATCAAGTTATTGGCAAATTTAAATGTGCCTAGTTTTATCCACCCTTTTTGTACATTTTTTTTTTTTAATCGTTTAGATAAAACTTTTCTTGTGCTTTCTTTGGGGAAACCAGTTCATTTCCGGGAATAGTCGGTTATGTGTAAGACTATTCAGGTTTTACAGGTGCGAAACTTTTACTTCACATTTCCCGTTTAATAACGAGCTAGGTATCAAAATTGCTTGACTCAACCCATTCTTATTATTCTCCCATTATTGTTTTGACTCCTGGTTATAAAAATTTTGTTAATTCAATTCCTATTGAGTATCAAAATGGCTTTGCTGGGAAGATCACCACCTTCAAGTTTACATATGACCATGAAGCAGGACTCGCCCTGCATGGTTTGCAATGAGAGCATGTCCGATGGGCAAGACTGCCTCATTCTATCGGAATGTAACCATTCATTTCATAGAATTTGTATTGAGAAACATCTCTCTCATTCTGCAGAATGTCCTTGCTGTCAACGGCCTTGTACTTTATCTGAGCTTAAAATAATAAATGGTACGGAAAATTCTCAGCCGTTGGAGAAACCAGAAGTCCTTTCTCATAAACCGCGGGGAGCTATCACAAAGACATATAACACTAGGCAATATGCAAAAACCGGCTTGACCGAACCACCAACTCCCTGTGGTTGGGATAATTCTCCAGCGAGACCCAAAAAGACTTCTCAGCCACCATCGCAGACCAATCAGACAACCTCTCAGACAATGAAGCTTGTATCTATTAGTGATAGTGCATCGCAAAATAGTCCGCCAACCACTTATAGGGAAAACAATTCGCGGGATAATTTGGTTGCTATCGATCCCGTACAGTTAACAAGTTTAATCGAGAACACCGTAGGTCGTTTTCTTCGGAATTTTAACATGACCCCACGATCTCAAGATGGGAATGAAAACCGGAATGTTCCCCCCTCCATTCCTAGACACCTTTTAGATTGTGCGAATAACCCTAATTATTCCTATAATCGCCCAGAGTGTCATTATAGAAATCCCGGCAACCGGCAACCTTCTCCCCAGCCTGTTTCCTTCGATGCAAATTTGGCCATACGTTCGGATAAAATAACTGCTATAATTCAAAATTGGAATATCAAATTTGATGGCTCAAGTCAGGGTATTAGTGTAGAGGAATTTCTATATCGAGTAGGATGCTTGACTAGGGAAAATTTCATTAATGATTTTTCTTTTATCTGTAAAAACCTGCATATTTTACTAGCTGGTAGAGCTCGAGAGTGGTTTTGGCGCTACCACAAACAGGTAGAGTTTATAGATTGGAGGGAGTTTTGTCAAGCTTTAAAATACCAATATGGGGAATTTAAATCACCCTTTGATATTCATGAGGAAATAAGAAATCGCAAAATGAAGCCAAATGAAAATTTTGAAACATTTTACGATTCTGTCTGTATATTATTGGATAAACTATCAAACCCTATCCCGGAAAAGGATCTAGTAGAAATATTAGTGCGGAATCTTAGACCGGAAATCAGGCATGAGCTTCTATATGTCCCTATATATTCAATTGCCCATCTACGGAAATTAGTGCAGATGAGGGAAAACCTGTTAGGAAATGATTATTGTCGTAAAATTATATCACCTAAATATTTCCCGGCTTGTCAAACCAGACGACAAGTGGCCGAAGTCGAATGTTCTTCGGAACTTCATAATGGGGAGCCAAAAAAAAAGTTCGCGGAATCTTAAACGTTGATCTTTATTTTAAAGATATGGTAAAAAAATTAAAAATCCTAGTTGTTCCGTCTATTAACCAAAGGCTTATTTTAGGCTTAGATTTTTGGGAAAATTTTAATCTAGCCCCCGAATTTTTTAGTAGAGTAATATATTCGTCTATCCTAGCCAGTCCTTCAAAAGTTCTGTCCGAATTAGTGGATTGTAGTCCTGGTTGTTCGGAGGTTAAGTCTGACTTGAATACCCTTTCTCAATATCCCTTAAACTCTGCCCAAAGGTCTCAACTCGATGCTATTGTGAATTTGTTTCCGAATTTTGAGAAACAAGGTTTGGGACGAACAAGTCTAATAACGCATACTATCGAGGTTGGCGGGGCAAAGCCCGTCAAACAACGCTTCTACCCCATCTCGCCAGCAGTCGAAAAACTAACGTTTAAGGAGATTGACAGGATGTTAGAGTTAGGAGTCATCGAGCGTTCCTTTTCCGCATGGAGCTCGCCCATGAGGCTTGTGGTCAAACCCAACAAAGTTAGGCTGTTTAGATGCCAGAAAATTAAATGAGGTTACTAGAAAGGACGCATATCCTCTGCCGAATATAGAGGGCATATTCTCCCGCTTACCTAAGGCTAATATAATGTCGAAACTAGACCTTAAAGATGCCTATTGGCAGATTGCTTTATCGGACGATGCCAAACCTTTGACAGCCTTTACAGTCCCGGGAAGGCCATTATACCAGTTTGTTGTAATGCCTTTCGGGCTCTGTAATGCTCCGTCCACAATGTGTCGACTGATGGACAGTTTAATACCCCCTGACCTTCCCTATTCCGTTTTCGGGTATCTTGACGATTTGGTTATTGCCTCCGAAGATTTTAACTCCCACATGTCTGTCCTTGTTCGTATTGCGGAACAATTTAGAAAGGCAAATCTTACCCTCAATATTTCTAAATCAAAATTTTGTGTCACAGAAGTTAACTATTTAGGTTATATCATAGGACATGGTGGTATCCAAACAGATCCAGAGAAGGTAGACTCAATCCGAAAGTGGCCAATCCCGAAAAACCTTAAGCAGGTACGTGGTTTTCTGGGCTTAGCGGGATGGTACCGTAGGTTTGTCGCTAATTTTTCTTCCGTTGTTTTTCCCATCACCGAGGTCCTGTCGACTAAGAGAAAGTTTAGTTGGACTCCAGAGGCCCAAGAATCGTTTGAATTAATAAAAAACTTATTAACCTCCGCACCTATTCTGTCGAATCCTGATTTCTCAAAAAAATTTTATTTGCACTGCGACGCAAGCGACTTTGGCATCGGTGCGGTGCTTGTGCAGATGGACGATGACGGCAACGAGAAACCAATAGCTTTCATGTCAAAAAAGTTGAACACGGCACAGCGCAATTATTCCGTCACGGAACGCGAGTGCTTAGCGGCGCTAGAGGCAATAAAAAAATTCCGTTGTTATTTGGAACTGCAAGAATTCGAAGTCATTACGGACCACTCCTCATTAGTTTGGTTACTGAAACAACAGGATGTGACAGGAAGGTTAGCGAGATGGGTCTGGAAGCTCCAAGGTTATACCTTTTCTATTAGTCATCGCAAGGGAAGGGACCACGTGGTACCCGATGCCTTATCTAGGTTTCCTTTCGAGGAAATGGCGTCAATCGAGTATATGGACCCGGAGGTGGACCTGTCCTCCCCACATTTTAATGACGAAGATTATACTGCACTAAGGAAGCAAATAAATGACAACTCTCACAAGTTTCCCGACATGGCAATAATAGAAAATTTTGTTTATATCCGAACATCTCATTACACCGGGGACGTAGAACAAGATAGTGGGGCCTGGAAACTGTGGATACCTCAGAAGTTAAGGGAGGGCATTATACGCCGTTTTCATGATACCCCTATTGCGGCCCATGGGGGCATGGTAAAGACCTTGGAACTGATAAGGAGGAAATTTTATTGGCCAGGTCTCGTTCGCGATGTGAGAAATTATATCGGAAACTGTGATACTTGCAAGGAATCAAAAGCTCCCAATACCATTCTTAAACCTAATATGGGTCATCAGGTAATTAGTGTTCGACCATTTCAGCGACAGTATGTCGATATTTTAGGCCCATATCCACGTAGCAAAAAGGGACATATTGGCATATTTATTGTACTGGACCACATGACCAAATTTCATTGGCTTTGTCCATTAAAAAGGTTTACTTCCGCTATCATTCAAGATTTTCTCTTAAGGGAAATATTCCATACGTATGGGGTCCCGGAAACCTTGGTTAGCGACAATGGTTCGCAATTTAAAGCCAACGAATTCAACGCTTTTCTTACCGCTCTTGGGATACAGCATACCTATACGGCCATATACTCACCTCAGGCAAACGCCTCTGAGAGGGTCAATCGCTCCATAATTGCCGGTATTCGTTCTTATTTAAAGAAAAATCAGTCCCTTTGGGACGAACATCTAAGCTTTATTAGCTGTGCCCTAAGAAACTCTGTCCATCAGACAATTCACTGTTCCCCTTATTATGCTGTTTTCGGCCAGGAAATGGTTACTCACGGCAGCTCGTATAAAGTACTAAAAAATCTTAACGCGTTAAATGCACCGTCTTTAAAATTGCCAATGGATGATAAACTATATTTGCTTCGCAACGATCTCCAAAAACATATTACCAAAGCCTATGAAACTAACAGGAGGCAGTACAATTTGAGAGCCAGACCAGTTTCTTATGAAGTAGGGCAATATGTATTCCGACGAAATTTTGCCCAATCAAATTTAGAGAAAAAATTTAATGCTAAACTAGCTCCCTCGTTTATAAAGTCAGTAATTAAAGAAAAGGTTGGCAATAATTGCTATATCCTTGGCGATATGGATGGAAAAATTTTAGGAACCTACCATGCGAAAGATCTTCGCACTTGATCTTGCTTTTTCCTCCTAATACCTTTGATTCACATCTAGCAGGTATTATGCGGTTTGTAGTGCAAGATTTGCATATCCACTTTGTATATATAAATTGCATACATTCATGTAGCTCTATGGTATTGCAGAAACATTTTGCCTCTCGGCCTTATCATTGGTTTTGATATGCAACCATACTACTGTTTAGAAGTATCTTTGCTTTGTTGAGGTTTGTTGCATTTTTTTTTTTTTGTCTTAAGGTGGTCCTTATTTTTGACATAATTCTAGTTTTATTCGCTTTTTGGTGTAATTAAAACAGTTAAACGTTTTGTGGTTAGCAAAACCTAATTAATAGGACCTTACATACAATAATTTTTAGTTGCTTACTTCAGTATACATGCATTTTATTCTTGTAAACATGCTTAGAATACCTTGATTTTACACGGTCAACGTAGCAACATTTCTATGTGTCCGTGCTAAACTCTTAAAACGTAGGCATGTTGCGGTCAACTCAGACTCATATACAGATGTACGAATAAATGTGGGAACAGCAGCAATACAAGTACCATGTCTTACTTTAAATAAAATATTTAAAATTATTTATATTACAAGATTCTGTAAATTTTGCAAACAACGGAAAATTGAAAACTGGTAGGCTAACGCTAACAGCCATAACCTTCGGTTATATGAAAGTTCAAATGAAATGTATTAGCTGCTTGTAACGAATAAATGCATCTATTTAAAATTTAAAATGCTATAAAAGCAAGAGAATATAAATTTCCCTCCCATCTTATCATAGATGGTACCAGACTTTTAATTAGGCATACGTTGTCAAAGTCTATTTGGTGCACAAAATTTTTTTATGATTAACAGAAGTTGGCAATATGTCCCCTGTAACTTCATGTAACAGAGGTGTTATAATAGCTACGTGGCTAAATATCACTCTTTTTCCGGTTTGCTGCGAACAACAAAACAACTATACGCATCAGTACAAGTCACTAAAACCTCAGATTGCATTGCCTGTGTTTAAAGTAATTGATTAAAGACAACCTAAATTACCAGTTTAACTATATAACCAGTTTTCCAGCCCAAACATCATCAAATCCTAGACGAAGGTGTTCATAGCCCGTAAAATTGCAAAGCAAGCGACTAACCGGTGAAAATTTTGGGTGCCATCATTGGTAATTAATGTTTTTTTGGTCTTACCCTAAAATCTGAGCAAAGCCAAATATTCCCACATTTCCATATCCCCAAAATACCGAAGATATAATTTGTTATCTGTGGAGGACTCATATGCCAGTTAGAAAAGTATTTCTGTAAACTAGGTCTGAATATCCATATTCCTAACGTTTAGTATAAATTCGTATTTCTCATAAAAAGATTAATTCCAGCGCATTTCTTTATTCTTGAATGTGTTTTGGGATTAATATTTCTGACTGGAAACAGTTCTGTTTATGTTACTTTGTATTAGGCTAGTTTAACATACCCTGTAAAGAAACATAAACGTCAATATAAGCAATGTGAAAGTAATTGTTAAGAATCGCGTTGGGTTTCTTTGCAACCATTGGACACATTTTTGAATTTTTTGATTAAATGAAATAAAGTGTACTATGAATCGTTAAATATTTTAAAGTTTTCTTGCTGTATTATATGAGGTGAAGGGGTAAGTAGTATTAGGGATCTTAGGTAAACTTGGTGCGCTACTGAGATCAAAGGCAGGGAGGGTTCTGAGGCACGTCTCGGCCACCAACATCATGGCGAGATATTGTTAACATTTTATAGTTGCGGTTGATGCATTGTAGTTAGATTATTTCCGTGCTTAATTGATCTAAATATCGGGTTTGTTGTCAGCTTTATTGTTTTATGATCAATTCCGGTCCATTAAAGTTATATAGGAGCCTATAATAACATTTATGTATCCGAATGAATTATTGGCAAGCGGGATATACGGGACAAGAATCCCACCCCACCCGACTGACTGCTAGTAATAGCAATGGCTCCTATCGTCCTATATCTCGGCAACGCGCAAAATTCGCTAATAATCCTTTTAAGATCTGTCGTGTTAGCGCTTGGTGGTTAGGTTCTTTCTTAAGCGGGCAAAGTGGCTCTCCACGATAAGTTTGGACATTACAAAACTTGATTTACACATCGGTGGTTAGGCCAATTCTTACTTATGGATGTACTGTTTGGTGGGATGCGTTGAACGTGTGTAGCTACAGGAAGATGCTCAGCAAGGCTCAAAGGAGTGCATCTCTTGGCATCACAGGTGCAAGGAGAAGCACTCCACAGGCAGCGTTAGATCCTAGGATAGGAGTGGTCTCAGGACTCTTGACGGGTCATTGTTCTGTTAAGGCTGTAATCCCGTCGATTTACTGAGGTTTGTCAGGGAAATAGGACGGCTGTTTCTGTTGAGGGGACTGTAGAGGGAGTAAATTTCCTACGTAGTACCTACTTATATCTTTTACTCTATTTATTTGTTTATTTCTTTGCTTCTTCAATTCTTTCTTTTCTCTACCTCCTTACTGAAGGGATTCACAATGGACCGCATTGGTCTCCGAGTGGAGGTGTGCCCTTGGGCGCATAACCCTTCTTAACCTAACCTAACCTAAAATATATGTATGCAGAATTTGAAATACATTTCTAAATTCTTAAAATAAATTTGTATAATTTTAAATAAATTTGGGGAATTTTTTTTTTTTTTTTTTTAGATATTTTAATTAGGCTTAAGTTCATTGAATTTAATTTGCATTAAATTATTTTTATGAAGAAAGGAATTTTTACAACATGGAAGATTAATTAAAATTGTTATTGATAATTTTCATTCTTGACTGACCTGGGATTCGAAGCCAGGCTGTCTGGCGTGTGATTCGAACCCAGGCGGCTGGTTACCCTGACATGTTTCGACCTCAACCACTAGATCTTCTCAAAGGGATTTGCCGTCTTACACTCGCAGCCATCGATGACTGCTGACGTCAGTAGTCAAACATCAATCCTTAAACCAAATTGTATTTTAACCTTTGGTAGATCGAAATTTGCTTTTTGAATGATTATCCATTTTTAATTGATCTCACATGTTTTTCCTTACTTCTGTTTTTCGTACTTTTGTCAAGAATTCTTCTTGAAGTCCAAAGTACATTTTTTGTTTTTCCTGTTTTTGTCATTAACAGTTCAATAAAAAACCCACAATACTAAATTTGGGGAATTTTACAATTCATAAGGAAAATTTGAAATTGTATTTGAAAATTTGAGATTATATTTAGACAATTTTAGAATATATTTGGACAAATTTCAAATGTTTGGACAATTTCAAAATACATTTAGGAAACTTAAACATTTAGTTGAGCAATTTTAAAATTCGTTTGGAAAATTTGAAAATACAATTGGAAATGGTGTAATTTTTTATATCAATAATCAAATATGAATAAAAATACGATTTTTATATTTTAAATCGGGATCCCGAAATATTTTCTTCGATCCCGAACCCAGGGATACAGAAAAACCAATCCCGATTGGAAGCCCTAGTTCGTACGCATTGAAAATTTCTATAAACAACGCTAACAAGTTTTAAAAATTTTTATCACATTAAATTTAATACGAACGTTTTTGTTCGAAATTGTTAAACAGGCAGTATTTTATATTTAGTTCTTGCCTGACGAAAATTAATAAAGTTGTACATATTAACATTTTAAGGAAAAATAATTATAATTCAAGTCATCTCCAGTTTTACCCTTTACATGGAAAAAAATAATTAAGATTTATAAAACGCTAATTAAAATATTTTTATAGGAAGTTTGTTTTATTACCTTAAAAAATGTTATAAATAGTTTTAGTTTTTAGAAAAATAGATATCAGCTTAAATAGGAAGGCAAAAATTAATAACACAGGTTTAAAAATTTCAATAAAATTTTCGTTTGTTAGAAATTATAGTTGTTTCTATTATTATTTGGAACGCTGAACGCTAATCTGTATATGGTAGCATAACTTGAGAAGGGGGTTTTCCTATTCAGTAAAAAACCCGAAATTCCACAAAATTATCTCAAAGTTGTGCAATCATTGTTTCTATAAAAAAATTTTAAAATTGGCTGTTTTTGCTTGCCAGAAGTATGTAGCTTTATATGTATATTCCAAAGGAATTGTCCCAGTTTTCGTTAAAATTGGTGTACAACTTTTAATTTTGTTTACAATTTAGTAAGAGAACAGCTAAAAACTCTGAAGCAATAGATGTACTGTAAAACTATTTAATTTGTGTTTGTGTGATTATTGCTGTATGGAAATTTAAATTTCTAGTAGTTTTGTTTTGTCACTAAATTGTGAATAATCTCAAAAATTGTGCACCAATTTCAACGAAAAAGGGCTAAATTGCTTTGGAATATATTAAACTAAATGTTGTTTTATTATATTGGACAAATAACCGGCTCGTTGTTGTATTTTTTTTCTATGAATTCTTTAAAATAAAAATTTTACAAAATTTCACAAAAAATTTTTTTGGTGAAATTTCAATGATATCTATGAAACTACTGCGTAGATTTAGAAATAATTTAAAAATTTACTGAATATAGCAAAGCTTTCGCAAGTTATTCTAATATATGTCCTGCAAGTGCCTTTTTTTTATATAACAATATACATATCGCGAAAGTTAGAGCTGATAAAAAAATTTTAGTTATAGATTGACAATCCATATTTCTTAAATAGTCAGCGACGTTTTTAATGAACGAAATGTAAGCTTGTTTAGTTCAAGCATACAAAATAACTAAAAATATACGATTTTACATTTCTATATGTATAAGACAATCGCTAGCATTTAGTTTTATGTATTCAATACAAAAAAATTCCAATAAAAAGTCGGCAATATTTGCTGTTGGCTCAAAAGGATTAATTTTAAATGCAGCTTTACAATATATCACTTTAGCAAAAAAATCTAATGTAGAATCAATAGAATGCCATTGGATGGCAACGAACTCAAATAGTGGATTAACATTTTTAATATTTATTTTGCGAAGGCAATCTGCTTTCTAATATTTCTCATGTTATATTACCAACAATATTTTTAAGCTTACAAGCTGCTTTAAATTTGTAATCCAAGAAAAATACATTTTAAGGCGAGTTTTCAATATCGAACTTACTGTCATGTTAAGCTATTTTTTTAAATTAAAAGATTTTTATGTTTTGTACATCATCAAATATTTAAGTTTCCTCATCATAATTACATCCATCCATATGTCAAGTAGATATAATTTGTATCATTATTTTACATTTTTTAGTTTCGTTTGATAAAATGCATTGTTTAGATTTTTGTAATGTATTAAATAACGGTTTAAGTTAAAGCCTCATTTCTAAAATTGCCACACGGACTTATTATTTGAAAGCCAACGAGCATTTACAATATTGTTTTATTATTATTATTATTATGTACAAACAATTTTTGTTGCACTTCAGGAAATTTTGTGAAAAATCAGATTTACTGCCAACGAAAATAAAAAAAGTATTAACAATTAAAAAATAACAGAGATCTCTTACTAAAGAATTTTTAGTGTCGTAAATTTTAAAAAGCACTAAGAACAGTATTAAAAGCGCAAAGTTAACATTGAAAAAAATTTAAACAACAAAATATTCTAGTCTTGGGCTTAATCGTTTGTTTAAGTGACCGGTCATTATCGTTCGTTTCAGGTCACTTTGTCTTTTGAATCATTTGTCGCTTTCGTTCAGTCGTTCACTTGTCTTGTCCTCTTTACTAAACAATCGATTGAATGTGTTAAAAGAAACAACATGTGAGATTACACTCGAAACATTATGTAAGTAAATTCAAAAGAATAGGCATTAAGTTTAGAAAACTGAAAATGTAATTAGAAAACGGATAATTTTAAATAAAGGAATTGTAAGGTAATTTTTTACTGTTAATTTTATAACGGAGATATTAATTAAAAATGAATTAACTTTTCTCTTTATTTACAATTAAAAAAAAGTACACACTAGGTACAAAAAATATATTCAAAGGCTTTTCAGTTAATTTGAACTTAATTTAAATTACGTACTAAGACAGCTAAAGCAGTGTTTTTATCTGTCATTATGACCTACCAAATGAGCCAAATATTTTTTCCTTTCAATTTTTTTTTTATTTATGTACATATGTACACATGTACTTCAGTTTTATTTTATGCATAAAAAATAACTGAACATATTAACAGAAATAAAAATCATTAAGGGTTTTCATGATATCACTAAAAGTCTCGCAAACTGTGCATTTTTATGCGCTCTCAAATGAACTGCCAAAAATTGTATGAGAATTCGTTTACACAAACTTCGTAAATTTGCTCAACAATTTTGACTCGTAAACTGGCGCTGTTCAGTTGTGCATTTATACAAATAAATTTGTTTAATATTTACCGCCGTTTTCAATGAAAAATTCAAGTGTTAATAATATCACAAACAATAAAATCTTGCAGTAATTTAAGCAAATTAGTCGTTATGCTTTATTCATGCTTGTTTAAAAAACAAATTTCACTTTTTATTCACAAATTTTAGCTTTTAATTTTATAGTTGTTTTTAATTGATTTTTGTATTGATTTTTGTATTTAAAATGACACAAAAATTAAAAAGGGTCTTCATGAGACGAGTCTTGCAAGTTTGCCTGTTTGCACATATGGCAATTTTAAGCGATATCATGAAAACCCTTATTAATTTTTGTAGTTTGTTTTTGGAACAATATGCAGAAACAGTTTAATTAATAATATAAAAAAAATTTCATTAATTACGGAAAACAATTTTAATAAATCTCATTAAGTAACTGTAAAACTTTTTTGAGTGTAACCAAGAATAGAAAACAATAAGCACAAACCAAATACGCATTTTTTTCGTTCATTTGATTAAAAAGAAACAACAACACTATAAGTGTGTTGCTATACGTTTTTCTTTTAACACATTGCCAGTGGGGACTTGCCACACTGTTTTAAAAAATTCATAGTACAATCTGGGCTGCCATACGTAGTAATTTCTCGCCAAACGTGGCGATTTTAAAACTTGTTTATTTATTATATGCTTAGGTAATTCCATTTTAATAGAAAGAACAAAAAATTGTTGCGAGGGCTTATTCAAAGTAAGAGCCCAATTCTTTAAAAATTAATTTAAACAAAAATAATGAGAGAAAAATATTTCAAATTTATGTGGTATTTTAAGAACAAAATACTTTTAAAAACAAAAAAATAATAGCAATTGCACAATTTAAATATCAAAATAATATTACAAAAATGAACAAATAGCAATAGTGATTATTATTATTCATGCGTTATATGTATTATATTCTCAAAATATGTGATAATATAAATTTAATTTTTTGTTTTTATTTTATGAAAACTAAAAAACCTTTTTAAAAAACCCGCTTTTATTAAAATGCGCTAAAAAGAAAAGAGAAATAAGCTTTAACTATCAACTTATAACATGATTAATAAATTTATATGATATAAAAGCTTGTCGCTTGTCTTTACACAATTTATTTGATTTAAAAGCTAGTCGCGAGATTTAAGTACTAGTATTTACATGGTTTGAAAAGTTTAATAGTTTAAATCAATCACATCAAGTTATATAATTTACTTGTTTGTCTACACAAGTAAATCTCGTATATCATATAAATTATGTAATCCGTTATAAGTTGATAGTAGTTTTATACTATTCATTTATATTTTTCTTTGAAGCGCATTTCAATAAAAGCTTGTTTTTTAAAAAGGTTATTTACTTTTAGTTTATATTAAAACTAGCATTCGTATTCTCATGAGTCCTTTCATTTGATTCCCATCTTGAAGGCAAGCATTAAAAACTTAGTCCGCCATATATGATTTAGAGTAACGTCACTTTCTTTTTCGACTTATTCTCAGCAAGCCCTCCCATTTGATACATATATTGTAGGAATGCATTAAAAATAAGTCTGCCATCTTGGGTGTCTTATAATGTTAGATTTAGAATAACGTAACACAGTTAACATGCATCGTCATCTTAACTAAACGTGTTTAAAAATGACAGCTCAATCGGTTCGAGGTATCTGCTTCAAAATTGAGTTGCAAGATTTCACCGAACAAACATACATTGCTAATTTTTTTTATATTTTAAGAGTCTTATTCATAAACGAATGTAATGTTACATTAAAAGTTTTTTTCCATACTAAGTTCGTGCTGTAAAACTTTACTAAGCTTTTATAAATAAAGGGACTTATTTAAAAAATTAAAAGAAATAAATATTTATAAAATTTTCTGCTCAAATGAAAAAAATTAGCATTTGGCAGGTTTTGTATTAAGAACAACTGGCAACGCTCATGTAAATTGTAGAAAAATTGTGAAAAGCAGCCAGGGTTGTCAGATTTATTTTGATGTTTTTTTTTGCCAAATTCAATGTCAAAAATCGCCAAGGCATATTTTGCGTTTTTGACAACATAAAATTTATTTTAGAACTTTCTCCAATGTTTTCTATAAATCCTAAAAAATATATTTCTTCTGAATCGCCAAAATTTTCCAAAAATGGGACAAAGTCGCCTTGATATATGTATATTTTTTTGAATAAAAGTAAAATCATTGGTGAACACACAAAAGATACAATAGTTTTATAATAATCTAATTAAAGCAGCAAAACGTTTTTTTGTGTTTAGTATTGAACAAATATTGGATATATGTATATCTAAAACGCTATACACTTCACCGGCAAGGCAATTCTTACTGTTTTTTTTTAACAATGTATATTCAAAATATCGTGCGAAGGTACAAAAAGTGCTATTTACATTCATATAACTTATAACTCGTAACAATGAAGGCGAGTTTTAGTAGAGTAAATTATTAAAAAGAACTATTTCAACACAGATATTATCAGTTGGAATTAAATGCATATAAAGACAGTCAAAGCAAGTTCTTTAAAATGGTAAGTACCTGACGTATCCTTATAGCTATAAGCTTTATGCAAAACATGATATATATTAGATGGAATACCATCATTGATATAATCTTTCTAAATAACAAACGGTAAATTTGTCCAACAGTCTCAAAACAAGTTTATAGAAAATCAATAGCCAACAAAATCGCCATATATTTTATAAGCCGCCAAAAAGTCGCCATATCGCCAAATCGAAAATTAGGTCGCCAAGAAACTTGACAACCCTGATTGTATTATGAAAATGTGTAAAGCAATGTGGCAATGAGTAAAAGAAATAAGTATATTATAATTGCATAACTAATACAACACAAAAGTATTGTTGTTTCTTTTCAACCAGTTGTCCGGCAAGCAAGTGACCGACTGATTCAAAAGACCCAAGTGAACGATTGAACGAAATTGAACGATGAAACTGAACGGCCGGTCATCGTTCATCTGACTGATCCGTTCAATTGATCCAGTTCGTTCATGGCCGACACAACTCTAAAATATTCGACATCTAACTTACGACACGGCGAAAAACACTTTGAACAGCTGGCCTAGAGAGCCCACCTCCTTATTTGGTTTTCTCAATGTCTCATTTGCTTCTATTCTGCCGCAAATCTAACCGTATATCTCGTTTAGAATCTAAGATATTTAGCATAGACTTTGCTCTACACCCACATTTTTTAGTTCATTGAACATTGTTTTGCTACATATGATAATTTTTATATGCAAATTATTAGAGTTGTGTCGGTCATGAACAAACTCGTTCAATTGAACCGAACAGTCAGATGAACGTTGAACGGCCGTTCAGTTTCATTGTTCAATTTCGTTCAATCGTTCAGTTGGGTCTTATTAATTAGTCGTTCACTTGTTTACCAGACAACTGGTTTAAAAGAAACAACAATACTATTGTGTTGTATGAATTTTGCCAGTATAATATACTTATTTCTTTTACTCATTGCCACACAGTGATGCATTTTGCATTTTTAATTATTGGACCAAAATGACGATTTAAAAGGGCAGAAATACCTTTGATATGGCCAAAAGTTTTCACCAGAAATATCCTGCGTATGTAGTGACCAAATAGAATCAGTGATGCTGGCTTTTGGTTAAAAACAAATCAAAACCAGTGCAATGAAATGAAACGGCGATGGATTACCCACATATAAGAAGAACCAGCAAAAATTTTGCTCGACAAGCGCTTACTCGTAACCCTATAGGTAGAGGACGCTCCGTCGCGCCCTTGAAAAAAGCTGGAGGAGAGCTATTGATGAGGCACTGCGTCCCGCAAATCACAATTAAGCAAATAAAATATGGAAATACAGTTGCACGGTTGAGTTGGTATGGTCCAATACGAGAATTTTGGTACAAACTTGATATACATAATTTTTCTTTAATACATGATAGATTTGCCAATACAATAATGAAGTCTTTTTTAACAAACTAAGCAATGTTGTAAATAAAATTCGTATTTGAAACAGTGAGAAAATTATATTGAAAAATTTTCATATTAAAATCAGGGATGTCAAGTTTCTTGGCGATTGAATTTTCGATTTGGCGACATGGCGATTTTATTTGGCGGCTTATAAAATATATGGCGATTTTGTTGGCTATTTGATAAGCTATGAATTTGTTTTGAGACTCTTGGACAAATTTACCGTTTGTTATTTGGAAAGATTATTTCAATGATGGTATTCCATCTAATATAAATCAGGCTTTGTAAAAGTTTATAGCTATAAGGATACGTCCGGTACGTACCATTTGAAAGAACTTGCTTTGACTGTCTTTATATGCATGTAAATTCAAATGCTAATGTCTGTGTTGAACGAGTTCTTTTTCATAATTTACTCTTCCGAAACTCGCCTTCAAAATAGAGTGCAATACGAACTTCTTGACACGTTGTTACGAGATACAAATTATATGAATGTAAATAGCACTTTTTGTATCTTCACACGATATTTTGAATATATGTACATTGTTAAAAAAAAAACAGTAAGAATTGCCTTGCCGGTAAAGTGTATAGTGTTTTAGATATATACCCAATATTTGTTTAATACTAAACACAAAATAACGTTTTGCTGCTTTTATTAGATTATTCTAAACTATTGTACCTTTTGTGTGTTAACCAATCATTTTAATTTTATTCAAAACAATATATATCAAGGCGACTTTGTCCCCTTTTTGGGAGAATTTTAGCGATTCGGAAGAAATATATTTATTAGGATTTATAGAAAATATTTTAAAATGTTTATTAAATATATTTTATCTTGTCAAAAATGCAAAAAAGGCTTCGTCGTTTTTGACATTGAATTTGGCAAAAAACATCAAATAAATCTGACAACCCTGGCTGCTATTCACAATTTTTCTACAATTTATATAAGCGTTGCCAGTTTGTTTTTAATACAAAACCCGCCAAATGCTAATTTTTTCATTTGAGCAGAAAATTTTATATATATTTATTTCATTTAATTTTTAAATAAGTCCTATAAATAAATAACCAAATTCGATATTCGACAGCTTTACAGCTTATTCAAGTTTTACAACACGAAATTAGTATGGAAAAAACACTTTTAATGTATACATTACATTCGTTTATGAATAAGACTCTTAAAATAAAAAATGTTGTTTATAAGAAACTGCTTATGTATTTTAAAAGCTTTTATTTAACTTGCAATGTATGTTTGTTCGGGTGGAATCTTGCAACACAATTTTGATGCAGATACCTCGAACCGATGTAGCTGACATTTTTTAAACACGTTCAGTTTAGATGACGATGCATGGTTAACTGTGTAGCGTTATTCTCAATCTAACATGATAAAACACCCAAGATGGCAGACTAATTATTTTTAATGCATTCCAACAATATGAGTATCAAATAGAAGGGCTTGCTTAGCATAAGTCGAAAAATAAAGTAACGTTATTCTAAATCATATATGGCGGATTAAGCTTTTAATGCTTGCCTTCAATATGGGTATAAAATACGAATTCTAGTATTAAAATAAATTAAAAGTAAACAACCTTTTTAAAAAACAAGCTTTTATTTAAATGCTCTAAAAAGAAAAAAAGAAAATTTTACTTTAAAGCTTTTACTATCAACTTATAACGGATTACACATTTTATATTGTTACGTTTTTACTTAATAAAACGGGTTAAGATTTATTCCTTTTATAATAAACCTATTAGTTCTTTTAATTGCAAATCAAATTAATGTTCACAATATTTAACCACTATTGTAAGTATCGATCTGAACCGTTTAATGTCTCCAATCAAACTAAACTAAACTTTTATGAGTTAGCCTGTATTTATAGTTCAAAACTATTCCTAGTTGATTCAAGAACCGTCTAGTAGTTTCTAGAAAATTGTGTTCGAATTATTTTAAAATAACTTATGCATCTAAATCTAAAGTCTAAAATTACAATTGCTAGAAAATTTAGTACTGTGGCGTTCATAAAAATAGTAACTAATATGACATAAAACTATAATTTACAAGATAACTTATAACTAAAACCATAAATAATTCTTAGACAAATCTAATTTCGTAACAATATGTTATAAAAGCTTGTCGCGAGATTTACTTGTGTAGACAAACAAGTAAATTATATAACTATATGTGATTGATTTTAACTATTAAAATTTTCAAATAAAGTAAATAGTAGTACTTAATTGTGTAATGAGAAGCGACAAGCTTTTATAACATATTAATTTATTAATAATGTTATAAGTTGATGGTTAAAGTTTATTTCTTTTTTCTTTTTAGCGCATTTTAATAAAAGCTAGTTTTTTAAAAAGGGTTGTTTAATTCTTATAAAATAAAAACAAAAAATAAA
Organism: Pollenia amentaria; assembly: GCA_943735925.1. Classification (NCBI taxonomy): domain Eukaryota; kingdom Metazoa; phylum Arthropoda; class Insecta; order Diptera; family Polleniidae; genus Pollenia; species Pollenia amentaria. The sequence continues at coordinate 80,433,407 of OX031009.1, forward strand.
AATCACATAATCACATCTTTTAAAAATATAATACATATAATACATTAATAATAATAATTACTATTGCAATTTGTTCATTGTTTTAATAGTATTTTGATAGCTTAGAGTTTGTGCTATCGCTATTATTTTTATTTTTTGTTTGTTTTTAAAAGTATTTTGTTCTTAAAATACCACATAAATTTGAAATTTTTTTCTTTCATTATTTTTGTTTAAATTAATTTTTGAAGAATTGCGCTCTTACTTTGAATAAGCCCTTGCAATAAATTTTTGTTCTTTCTGTTAAAATGGAGTTACCTAAGCATATGTAAAGTAAAGCTTCGTACAGACGATGGTCAGATCTAACAATATTGTAAGGTGTGGCAATTGGCTGGCAATATAGTACCAAAGAAAAATTGTCACCAAAAGTAAATTGTCAGGTCAGACGATTGTAAGAAAACCTATCAATTTCATTGGCAGACAGTTGTGAGACAATAAATTTATCTACCAACAAAAGTTGTCAGTTCACACGGATGTCAGATAATTGCGTGGCAAAAGTTGCCGGATCTATTGGTAGATATTGTCTGATGAAAATTCAAAGCATTTGAGAGACATTATTTAATTTCAATTGTTTGTGTTGTATTAATTTGAAAAAGTGAAATAATATTGTTGTGATGAAACCACAAAATGCAATGGCATCAATTCTAGCTGCTTATGTATTGCAAAGCAGCGAAGATGAAGAACCAATTTTAAAAAAACCCCGCAAAATTTGGGTGAAGGATTGGGTGATGCAACGCCAGCAGGAAGGATGTTATGCCAACTTGCTCACCCAACTACGTAGTAATTAGCCGAAGTTGTATCGCAATTTTTTACGAATGCACTCCGATCAATTTGATCATATTTTGAATTTAGTGATTCCATATATTCAAAAGAAGGAAACAAACATGCGAAAGAGTATTTCAGCAGGTGAGCGACTCGTATTAACCCTACGATACCTAGCTACTGGCGAAAGCTTTCGCTCACTGCAGTACATATTGCGCATTCCTGCATCAACAATATCGTACATTATTCCCGAAGTTTTAGATGCCGTTTACAAAGTGCTTGTGAATATGTATATCCAGGTAAATTTATTTTCTTCATTCGTACAATTATAAAATATGTATGTACATTAAAATTTATTTTAAGACACCAAAAACAGACATTACTGATAAATTTAATGAGTTGTGGCAATTTCCTAATTGCATTGGAGCAGTGGACGGAAAACATGTCGTGATGGATGCACCAGCGAATGCTGGGAGTATTTTAATTAGTAATTTTTATTTCACTTTTAGTTTTTTTACATGTATTTGCAGCGTAGTCACTAGAAATAATTTTTTGCAAAAATTATGATGCCATTGTCACATATTGTAAGATACAAAAACTTCGCGCATCTGACAATAAAAAATATGCTAACAACGTCTGAGAATGATCTAACAATTGCAAAGATGGGTGTTCACACGGTTGTCAGATGTCTGACAATATTGTTGTCTTACAATAGTCCGACAATGCTTTTTCTGACAACGGCGTCCGACAATAATTGCCAGTTCACACTGTTGTAACATAATTTTAGCACATTTTACTGACAATATTGTTAGATCTGACCATCGTCTGTACGAAGCTTAAGAAAACCAAACAAGTTTTAAAATCGCCACGTTCGGCAAGAAATTACTACGTATGGCAGCCCAGATTGTACTTTCAATTTTTTAAAAGAATGTGGCAAGTCGCCACTGGCAATGTGTTAAAAGAAAAATGTATAGCATACACACTTATAGTCACTAATGCCAATTTAGCTATTTTTTGTCAAACTTTTCGGAAAATTTACCTATTAGCGGGAAATCTAGCGATTTTTTTTTTTATGGGTTTGTTCGTTTTTAATAAATTTTTTGACACTTTTGTTAAAAAGTTGCTTTGATATAAACAAAAGGACCAAACAAACCACACAAACTGTTGCACAAACATATAAAAAAGCATGAATCGTGCTTGTGTGAATATTACAAATTTGTTATCTTGTTATCCAATTCTTATATCCAGTTCCTATTTCTAAAAAAATATATTGGCTTTAAAGCCTCATTCACAATGGAAGCAACCATTTCGTTTTCGATATGTCTCATATCTTTCCAAGGTGTTTCATATAAATTCCTTTAATTTCAAGTACAAAAATGTAACTGAAGTTGTGTTAAAGAACTAAAAAACTTTTTTACTACTTTCTTCTACTACAGCACAAATTTATATGAAATTTAGCATTACTTCGTCAACGTAATCCTAGCAAATCTTTTTTATTGATTACTTTAGACTTAGAGGGTGTATTTGAAATTTTTATTGAAATTTGATCTCAGCAAGGCCTATAGCTAAGCTATATAATTTTTGTTTTTTATTTACCTATGTATGTATGTATGTACATATGTTTGTATGTTCTACATTAGGGAAGTTAAAGTTGGTACGATTGTACTTTTTTTGGTACATTTTGACCTTCTAAAGTACCGTGGTACTACCGTGCCTCAATTGGTACAATTTAAACATTTGTCATAGTTTCCCCTTTTTGAATTTTTAGTATAGCAAACCAATTATTGAGTCCTTTTCATTGCATTTATGTTGTACAACAAATCGTTAATGTAATGGGCGCTTAAATATGCGACTGGTATTGTGGTGTATAGAGCGCTTAATCCCCTTTTACAATGTGGCAAGTGAAAGGCAGACATACGAAGTTTGTTGGCAAGGGGGCGACGAGGTATGTGTGACACACTTTACTTTTTTCCTCTCTCGCCTACAGACTTCGTCTGTCTAATTTGCACTTGTCATATTGTAAAAGTGGACTTATGGCACCCACAGACGAGGCAACATTAGTGAAAGCCTCAAATTTATTGCGGAACAGAAGTGGCTTTATATATTTCTACAAACAATATCAATATTGATATTGTTAAATAAATTAAAGAAAATGCAAAACTATTTTATATAAAATTTTACAAAGTTTTGAGAGCCAAAGTCAACTTTAACAACGAAGTTTTAATGTGGTTGCATAAATTTACTCCTGAAAATGTTATTTCAGGTAAAACAAGTAGTATTATACCTCTTCTAGTTAAAATGTATCCGAATGAAATTGCAAATTTTGATTCAATCAATAATCAATTTAGAGCTTTAGCTGATGTCGAGCAACTCCAGTCTTTAAAAACTGAAAAAATTTGTAGTTTTTGGTCGGTAGTAGCTAATTTACAAAAAGAGCTGAATGTCCATATATTTCCTGACATTTCTAGAGTCGTTGCTGGAATTTTATCCATTCCACACTCGTCTGCAAAAATGTGGAAAGAGTTGTTTTCTTTTCAAAATATAATAAAGACTAGGGGAAAAAAACAGACTACACGCGCCAACATTATCAAGTCTCATACAAACAAAGGATTGGTTAAGATCTACAAATTCATGCTGCTATGATGTAAAAATTCCAAATAGTTTATTAACTAAACAAATAAGTGCCTGATTTTCATCTCATATATTTATAAGACTTTTATGTACTTTATTTTATTCATACATTGTGTACAATTGAATTTTTATGTACTTTTTTGTTGTTTTAATAAATTTTAAGCCCCATTTAACATCCCTGTTCTACATGTTTCCTGAAATGGGTTCTTAAAAATAGCATTTGATGATGCATTTAATTCATAATTTTATAAAACTCAACATAAGTTACAGATTTTATTTGCAAAAAGGCGATTTGTTGCAAAATTTTTAAATATTTCGAAAAAGTTTTTTGAAAAAACGTGTTTTTAGCGAAATATCGCTGAATTTTTAAATAAGTTAAAAATTTAGCTATTTGCTACCTATTTTTCATTCTGTTTTAGCGATATTCTTTGGAAATCCGTTGGCAACAGTGCTTATAGTATTGTTGTTTCTTTTCAATCAAATGAACGAAAAAGCTGCGCATTAGGTTTGTGCTTATTGTTTTCTATTCATGTGTACACTCAAAAAAGTTTTACAGTACTCGTAACTTAATGTAATTTATTAAAATCGTTTTCCGTAATTAATGAAAATTTTTTTATTTTACAACTAAACTAATTTAACTGTTTCTGCATATGGTTCCAAAAACACACTACAAAAAATAATAAGGGTTTTCATGATATCGCTTTAAATAGCCATTTGTGCAAATGGGCGAACTTGCGAGACTCGTTTCATGAAGATCCTTTTTAATTTTTGTGAAATTTTAAATAAGTAATGTCATATACAACTGAAACGTCAATACAAAAATTAATTAAAGGAAAAAAAAATATTAAAATAAAAGTTAAAATTAGTGAATAAAAAGTGAAATTAGTTTTTTAAACATGCATAAAGAAAGCAAAACGACTAATTTGCTAAAATTATTGCAATAATTAATAGTTTGTGATTTTGTTAACAATTGAATTTTTCATTGAAAACGGCGGTAAACATTAAACAGATTTTTTTGTATAAATACACAATTGAACAGCGCAAGTTTACGATTCAAAATTGTTGAGCAAATCTACGAAGTTTGTGTAAATGAATTCTCATACAATTTTTGGCAGTTCATATGCGAGGGCGTAAAAATTCACAGTTTGCACAGATTGCGAGACTTTTAGCAAAATCATGAAAACCCTTAATGATTTTTTTCTGTTAATATGTTAAGTTATTTTTTATGCATAAAATAAAACTGAAATACATGTGTACCAAAATAAAAATAAATAAAAAAGAAAAAAAATTTGGCTCATTTAGAAGGTCAGAATGACAGGTAAAAATACTGCTTTAGCTGTCTTAGTACGTAATTTAAATTAAGTTAAAATTAACTGAAATGCCTTTGAATAAATATTTTGTAGTTTGTATTTTTTTTTTTTTAATTTAAAATAAAGAGAAAAATTAATTAATTTCTCAGTTATAAAATTAGCACTAAAAAATAACCTTAAAATTCCTTTATTTAAAATGATCCGTTTTCTAATTACATTTTCAGCTTTTTGAACTTAATACCTATTTTTTGAATTTACCTACATAATATTTTGAGTGTATTCTCACATGTTGTTTCTTTTAACACATTCAATCGATTATTTAGTAAAGAAGACAAGACAAGTGAACGACTGAACGAAAGCAACAACTGATTCAAAAGACAAACTGGCCCAAAAGACAAACTGATGCTAGGAACACAACTGGGACGAACGACGAATTTCGCCCAACACGATGAATTTTTCAATAAAAATTCGCTGAGTAAGTTCGTCGTATGAAGCACAATAACGACGAACAACAAGCAGCTTTTATAATTGTGAAAGTTGATTGCTGTGTGTGCAAAGATAGAGAAATAGTGTGAACATATTAAAAAAAATAATGCTTTAAAATTAAAACATAACACCGTCCGACAACAAGAGAAAAAAATTGTTAGACACGAACCGGATGATAAAATTCTGAAACTATAAATTAAATGGAGAAAAACAACGTTTTCAGTTTTTCATTTCGTGATCCTGTGTCCTTTTTAAAGGACTTCAAATTTTCAAAGAAGTACACTTTTCAAAAAATATTTTAAAATACTTCCGCTGATCCAACAATGCCAAATTTGATGTCAAAAGAACAAGAAGAGTTGTAAAATATTTTGTATTATTTTTATTTTATCCTGTCAGGATCAAAAGATGTCAAACATGTCCTTTAAAATATTTATCCTTTAAGATTGCCAATAAATTCCTTTTAAAAAAAATAATGCGTTAAAGACCCAAACATTTTTTACTGCATACCAAAATTTCATCCTCCTAGCTTTTCTACTTAAGTGTTAAGAAATATTTTAAAATTTTAAGCAGGTGAATTAAAATTTGTAAAAATGTGTTGAAAATTCAAATATTAAATTAACTTACCGACTTAATTTTTTAGCCTTATGCTTGGTACTTTGTTCAAAATTTCTTGCGAAAAGCTGTCTAACTCCATATAAATATATTCCGAACGAAATATTTGTGAAATTATTTCGCCAAACCAGTACTCTGTTCTTTTTGCGAAAAACATGTAAACATTTTTTTTTCAACGGCAACAAGTTTCTTGCAACATTTCTTTTTCGTACGAAATAATATGATCATCACTTCTTTCGCACGAAAATCAAAACAACAATTTTCTCATGTCAAATTTTTCACCCGAAAAATAAATGTAGCTCAACATACTTGGCAAATACGAACAGAGTACTAGGCTTCATATATATGTATAAAGTTCAAATGAAAATATTAAAAAAATGTTTATTTATATACAAAAAAGGTTTATTTAGAAAAGTGCATGTTTTTGGTTTGTCGTTTATGTAGACCAGTAGTATCACGACAAATTGACCAACAGTATTCGGCCAGCATATGGGCGGTATTTTTTCCATGGTACCGATTCTCAATTACGGCGAGGTCTTGATGGAATCTCTCCCCGTGTTCATCACTAAAGTCTCCTAAATTACTGGGGAAAAAATCCAGGTGGCTATCCAAAAAATTAATTTTAAGTGACATATTGACTCCCATTATTTCATAACTATTCACTAGTTTCTTAACAATAGCTTCATAATCTACAGATTTATTATTGCCAAAAAATGTTGTAATTACATCTTCCAAACTATTCCACGCTGCCTTTTCCACCGTCGATAATAAATCGGGAAACCATTTATGGTCGGTATAATGCAAATCACGTCGTCGACCTTCCCAAAGACATAAAATGTTTAGAAAATCCATTTTTTATTCCCATGAGAATAGCCACCACTTTAAGGTCACAACAAATCAACCAACGATGTGCATCGTACTTTATTAACTTAAGAATGACTTTCATATTTTCATAAGTTTATTTAATATCTGTACCATAAATAATGGGCACTGACGGGTACACGTTGCCATTATGTAATAATACTCCTTTAAGACTTTTAACGGATCCATCTATAAAAAGTCTCCATTCGGCAGGATCGTAATTGTTTCCAATTGTATCAAAGAGCTGCTATATGTCAGTTGCATATGTAATACCAGTTTCGTCGTCTATCTTAAAACATTGATCGAATGAGCTAACTTTTAAACGCTTTCGCGAAGATGTGACATAGAAATCAAAACAAACTAGTTTCCACTGCTGCAAGCTCGATGCCAAAAGTTCGGCCTTTTCTTAGATATATTCATATCTCTGACAAGATCGTCAAAGTCGGTCTGAGTTACAAAATGTGGTTCAGCATACCCCAACTCGCTTTCTGCTGGTTGATATATAGAACATTCCTCAACATGTGTATCGTAACAATGTGATTCTTCTTCAATGATTTCTGGAGTTGCACAAGTTCTTCAGACGGTGAGTTGGGGTTTATTGCTGAACGTAATACTGCAGGCTTCATAGACTCGGAACTATAGTAGGTTATATGTTCTCGCTTATTATATTTAACCTTCATAATGCGCGGATACGACTGACAAAAATAACAACATTATGCAGAATGTTCACTGCGGCGTAACCATACCACTGGATACACGTATTTCATTGCATTGCGAGTTTTACCTATGTCCTTTGATCGTAGTACACTACCGTATCAATAGTTACATACAATTTCAGGCACATACCATAATCTTGGAGCTAAGTTTATTAAAAAGTATTTTTCGTACCTTTATTAAATGGTAAAAATAATCCACACACAACACAAAACTTATTACGGTTTGGGCACTTCAAACGCGTTTGCAAAAACTATTACGTTGACGAAAAAGTATAATTTATTTAAACCCACGAAAACATATGTTAGGTACCAAATAGTCTAAGTACTAGCTACTTTTTAGTTTTTTAAAACATTTTTTTAAAAATTTAGTCCTTTGAAATTTTGAAGTCCTTTTAAAAGGAAACAGGATCACGAAATAAAAAACTGTGAACGCAGTTTTGCTCCATTTAATCTCTAGTTTCAGACTTATGTCATCCGGTTCGTGTCTAATATTGAGTGTCGGACGGTGTAATCAAAAACACAACTAAAACCTATTTTTATAGCAAAATACTTCGTATATATATTTTAAATGTTATACAATAAAAAGAAAAACAATTATTAAAGTAAAACGTAACTTTTTTTACTTAAATACTTCTAAACTAAAACCAAATATGGTCACCTAGTACTTATTTGTTCGTCGTTCGCTGGCGTATGACGAATTTCGCCGGACGCTATTATTGTGTGTATTTTCATATACACTAATATGTTTTATTTTTGGCAACGAATATTCGCGGACAAAAATTCGTCGTTCGATCCAGTTTGGTTCCTAGCATGACACAAAAGACCATGAACGAAGAGAGAATGAGCGATTGAACGAAATGAACGAACTCGTTTACTGTTTCATATTGAACGATAATGACCGGTCACCTAAACGAACGATTAAGCCCACGACCAAAAATTATACTTAACTATTGTTTTGCGCCATTCCCATAATTAGCAACGTAGGTCAAAATAAATTGTCAAAATGGTTAACATCTGACGAATTTCGAATCAAATTTAAAAATTCATCATGAGAAATACAATTTCAAAACGTAACAATAATAAAATCAGCATCCAAAAAATGTTTAAAAACGCCGCAAAATGTGTTTGGGCAAATATATAATGTACTAGCATTTAACCCGCTACTTCGTTAGCGCCCCTTTTTCTTATGTGGACATATTTTTACGCCAAAGTTTATGTTTCTAGGTTTAAGCCCGCTACTTTGAAAAGGGACGATTTGTACCTCTAAACGTTCGTATTTCAAAAAAATTTATTTGTATTTTTTAGATACGTTACGAATGTGATATTTTTTTATTTCAATGTTTATTGGTTTAATAGATAGATGGCGTGGCAAAAAAGTTTTAAAATACAGGTTTACTCCCCAAAAGGGTCTAATTTCAAAAAAGTACCAGACACCTAACCGCTTATTATTTTAATGAACATCAGGTTAAGGAATTTCTCGTTTTAACCCTTTTTACCCTTTAACTATAAAAATTTCCAAAACTCCCATCATAGGTAATCGATTTCGCGAGACGCCAACCTCCCGGGCAAATTTCAGCATTTTAGTTCAGGCGTTTAGGTCGTGCGATGATGAATGAGGCAGTAACTTTACAATTTTATATTATATAGGTAGATGAAGAAAAATGTTTTGAAAAAAATAACAGAATTAGGTACGATTTTCACCCCTTATAGCAAAAAAGTCTTAAAATACAGGTTTTACCCATTTACTCCTTATTTAAAAAAAGTGCTAGACACCTGTCCACTTATTTTTAATGAACAATAATAGGTATTAAATTTTTTTGTATCCCTGTAGTTTAGCAGATATGAGGTTAGTGAATTTCCGTTTTTACCGCCTTTTTTCTATTCAACAACAAAAGAGGCCTGCCTCAGGTCCAAATCTCAACTTTTTAGCTTCAGGCGTTTAGGCTGTGCGATGTAAGTAAATAGATGAAGAAAAAATATCTTGGAAAAAGTAACAAAATTACGTACAATTTTTACCCATTAAACGTTCGAATTCAGAAAAACTACAAAATGGCATTTTTAGATAAGTTACGAATTTTATATAATTTTTATTTCTATGTGCATTGATTTAAACGGTAGATGGGGGACAAAAAAGAACCAAAATTCAGGTTTTACACTTTTACTCTCTAAAAGAGCCGAATTTCGAAATAGTACCAGACACCTATTCTCTTTTTTATTTATTTATTTTTTTTTTTAACAGTATTTATTTATTGAATCTTCATATATTAAATATGAACTAACAATAATTAATCAAATCTTATCCTAATATTTACTTTATGTCCTGCCAGTGCCAGACAAAAAAGATTTAGTCATCACGGTTTATGTTTACATATGTAGGTGTTTATCGCTCATCTGATTGGGTGAGTGCTGCAGTGTCTCTTCTTCTTAAGCGAGTGTGGCCGCCATAATTTAAAATATTTCGAGCTAATGGATTTGGGTGCAGTTCCAGCCTTTTTAAATATTTTACTGCATATTTCGTTATCATATTTTTTACCAATGGCACATTGAGATCCTTGTGGATATTTGAGTTTTTGACATACCACGGAGCGGCTGTGATTATTCGAAGAAGTTTATTTTGGTGCCTTTGAATTTTTTCGATATTAGAAGCAGAGGCAGTGCCCCATAACTGAATACCGTAGCACCAAATTGGCTTTAAGATAGAGTTGTAAAGTAGAAGTTTGCAATCGAGACTAAGAACAGAATTTCTTCCAATGAGCCAATTAATTTTAATTGCTTTTAGTTTCATTTGAGTTAATTTTGCTTCTATGTGTCATTTCCACGTTAAACGCCGATCTAGATGTATACCGAGATATTTTACATGCGAGTGTTGGGGTATTATTTGATTATTGATTTTAATATGGGGGCATGTTTCCCGACGCAATGTGAATGTTATATGTGCGCATTTTTGCTCATTGATCTTTATCCTCAATTGTTTTAACCACCTTTCCAGTTCAAATATGTGATCCTGTAAGTAACGAGATGCTTCTTGACAGTTTTCATGTACGCTTAGGAAAGGTGTGTCATCCGCAAATGTTGAGGTTTGTGTGTAACTGTTTGTTGGCATGTCCGAAGTATAAATTAAGTATAATAGAGGGCCCAGGATGCTGCGTTGTGGGACTCCAGCGTTAACTGGCTGAGGAGAACTTAAAAAATCGCCTTCTTTTATAATAAATTGACGACCGACTTAGTAGCTTTGTAACGGCTTGTGTATGTTTGCTGGTAAGTTTTGCTGCAATTTCAGTAGTAAACCTTCATGCCACCCTTTATCAAAAGCTTGAGACACATCGATGAAGAGTGCAGAGCAATATTTTTTTTCTTCAAAGGATTTTCTTATTACATTTACTATTCGATGAGTTTGTTCAATTGTGCTGTGCTTTCTTCTAAGCCCGAATTGATGATTAGGAATACATCTATTTTCATTTAAAATCGGCGTTAATTTTAACACTATTAGTTTCTCAAATAGCTTTGAAATATTAGTCAATAAGCTAATAGGCCTGTATGACTCAACTTTTGTGTGAGCCTTTCCTGGCTTTGGTATCATGGTTACTAAGGAAACCTTCCATTCCTAAGGGTAGTATTGAAGGCGTAAAATAGCATTAAAAATAAAAAGAATAATTTTCTTCGCTATACTTGGTAGTTCCAAAAGCATTTTATTACTGATATTATCAATACCGGGAGCCTTCTTGGTGTTTAAATCCCGAATAGCGTTTTCGATTTTTTTAAACTCGAATCTTAGGGGAATAGCTGCTCTAACATTTACAGGCGGTAACTCGACTGCTATATCGTGAAATATATTATGGGTAAATACATTTTTCAGATGATTAGCAAACAGATTTCCTTTTTAAATATCATTTCTTGCCCAGCTTCCATTCAAGTTTCTCAATGGTGGCTTAGAGATAACTGGTCTATTGAGGCTTCTAGCTGCACGCCATAATGAGTAGTCTGATTGTGGAGTTGCATCAAGTTCCTTAAGATATTTTTCCAGGGAAGCCGTTTTCTGAGACTGCAGTAACTTTCTCAGCCTTTTTGTGCACTCTTTTAATAAAGTCTTAAGTTGGGGAGATCTGTGCAATTGCCACTCTCTTCGAACTCTCCTTTTTTCAGTCAATAGACGCTCGACATCTGTATAATATATGATTTTGTTTTTGGTTTTTTTGAGTGTTATGCTGGAATGTTGAACAGCTAGTTTGAGATAACTGTCAAAATTAACAATAGCGAGATCCACGTTCTCCGGTGTGCTAAGCGGAATATTTTCTGTGCAATGGGCACTAAGATATTTTTTATATTTTAACCAATTTATTTGTGAGGCTGATGTCGATAAGTAACCAGACGGAGATACGATTCTATTTGGATTCATTATAGTAACAATTGTAGGTGTGTGATCGGAAGATAGTTCTAGGGACGCTTCCACATGAATCGTTTCTGCGGGGATGTTTTTAACCACGCCAAAATCGATGACATCTTGAATTTTTTGCTGATCAGTAGGCCAATATGTTGGTTGTCCGCTCGCGACCACATTTAGGTCCATTTTACAAATTGTGTTAAACAAAACACGACCCTTAGGTGTAATAAGTCGTGACCCCCAGAAAGTGTGTTTAGCGTTATAATCGCCAGCAGCCAGGAAGCAAGATGAAGAAGATGGAATTACTAGGTTTTGAGATAATTCCTCAACGCAAATGCTCGTTGCTTGGAGATAATCTTTACGATGATCACACATTAAGTAGTGTTTTACTCGTTTTTTTTATCAAAATAGCAGAACCTAATATATAACCATTGACTTTAAACGAGTTTCTTGAGGTCAGATGAGTTTCAGAAACCATCATAACATCAATTTGTTTATTTTTAAGGAAGTATTCTATTTAATTTTTATGTTGGCGGATGCCGTTTGCGTTCCAAAAGCAAATTTTTAAGCAGTTCATGGCTTGTTTAGTACCGCTTGCAATAACATCGATTGCATTCTTAACATTTCCTGCATCATATTACCCATTGTGTTTGTAAAGTTATTTACTGTCTGTACTAATGTTTCCATGGTTTTCTCTAGACGACTTAAATTAGAAACTGGAGTTTCATCATTATTTGGCAACTCACCTTGCATTGGCATATGATTTGATTTTAAGACGTTAGCGTAGGATGTTCTGTTATTACTAGGCTACGGTACCTGAACTTCATTAATGTAAACTTGATTTGTTGCCTACATTTGAGGGGGATTAGGTTTCGGTCCAACCGAGCGCTTGACGATAGAGTATACAGGGCATCCTCTATAGTTGGCAGTGTGATTACCACCACAGTTGCTACATTTTTTTACATTGGGGTCGTTTTTAGACTTATCGCAGAGAGCTGTACCATGTAATTCTCCACATACGACGCAAACAGGGGTTAGATGACAGTATGCCTTAGTGTGACCAAATTCTTGGCAGTTTAAACATTGAACGGGACCATTCCTTTTGTGCGGCTCCTCTATTGTTATTTTTCTATATAGGATATATTTCAGATTGAAAATGGGGTGCGTTTCGTTCGTTTTAAGCTTAATTTCGCCGGATTCTAACTCCACTCTAAATAGTGGCTGGGGATTTTTTTCTCTATTTTTTATGTTTATTACATTTTTTATTTTGAAGCCCTTCTCTTCTAAAAACGTTTTTATCTCACCTGGGTCCACGCATGAGTCAATGCCCTTAATCACTACCTGAAGACCTTTACTGCTCTTCAGTTGATATGTATAAAAATTCTTATTAAGTGCTTTAAATTTTGTTATTACCTTACGAAAATCTTCTTCACGATTAACTTGTATTTTTGTCTCATTAATACTACCCCGTTTTATTGCAGCTACATAAAAAGAATTTTCACCTATTACCGAGATCAAATTCTTTATTAATTCATTTGAGTTTTGCTCTCTAAGATATATCGGCGGTGGCTTAGAAGTTTTGATAACGTTTTGTGCTTCCGTACACTGTTATGTACCTATCAATACCTACTTGTACTGGGGGCTTTTGACCACTTTTTACTTGTGGAGCTGAGTTTTATATCATGCCTGATTTGGGGGTAATATTTTCATCACTTATTGAAATCGTTTTTGCCGCTGAGGTACCGCTTGCAGGTTCTATATTTTTTATTGTATTAGAATCAACCGTATTATTAGACACCGAAGGTGATACTGAGTTTTCTATAATTCCTGATTGAGGGTTAATATTTTTATCACTTATTAAAATTGTTTTTGCCGTTGAGGCAACGGTTAAAGGTTCTATATTTGTTAGTGTATCTACCGTATTATTAAATACTAAAGGTGAGAGGGATCGTGGGCGAGTAATAGGTTTAGCCGTTAGGTATTTGCTATCGATCGATTCTTTTTTTATTTCTGCATTTGTTTCGTTAACACTCACCGTGATATATGCCTTTCTACTGTTTGAACTCATAAGAGTTTTTTTTTTTTTTTAATGTTTACAGTTGTGCTCTTCTTATTTGTTATTGTTTATCAACACCGAGAATAAAAAAAATGTGTGTTTATGTATGTATGTATGTACATACATGTATTTTTTTCTTTATCTTTATCTTGTATTTACTTTTTTTAATACATTATTTGTTCACATTTTTATAAAAAAAAAAATAAACCGTATGCCGAGCTTAGAAAACACGTCTATCTTCAACGAGCGCGACAGACAGAATGCGATTTTATTTAATGAGCGTGAATAAAAGCACAAAATAAAGTACCAAAAATTGCCTCTTACAGATGCTCATTCAACGCTTTGCTTGTTTAATTTTATGTTTGTAGCTCAAAGATGCCCAGTAGTGGCTGATATCAGCAAATTAAACTCACATGTATACTTACGCTCTTTTGTTTGATCGTCAATCAACCAATAGGAAAACAGCATGTTGAGTGGGAGAGACAAACTACACTTGCAGAACTTCTGTGGCTTATTTTACATTTTAATCGTCATCGAGACTGCTGTCAGTGAACACATAAATTGAAATTATTGCGATATATTAATGATTTCAGCCGAAAAGTATTTTATGTTACAAAATGCTTTTGATGATATGCAATGTCTTATTTGTCACAAGACATTTAAAAAACTAAGAAATATAATTTAAAAAAGCATAATAATAAAATATAATTTAAAAAAAATGACAACACCCGCCACACATGTGCTTTCGTCGCAATCTCGTTGACGACTAAATAAAATAAATTGTTTTCTTCCAGTGTTATTTCGTCACTCTCACCAAAACTACTACCTTGGGCATCTTTGTTGTAGCTGCAATACTAACAAAAATTCAATAAGTACCTGGGGGGCTACTCTCTATTGCGATGCGAAAGAAAATTGTAGCAAATCTACTGATTGGTACTCTTTAATGCGTTAGCGCATTTATCATTCGTATCTTTTTATTTTTTCTTTTCGCAAATTATCATTATTTCTTTTATTTAAACTTTCCAATTTCAATTTTTTTTTACATATTTTGCCATTTCATTACTGGATATCTGCGCTATCTTTGATATTTATTACCGGTATTGCTTATTTTTCAAACAATTTTGCGAAAGTGATAGAGAGTACCAAATTGGCATTTAGCTTTCGCATCGAAATTGTATTCGCATCGCAATAGAGAGTAGCCCCCCTGTTGGCAAACAATACAGTACGAAAAAGTACCAAAAACAGATTCTCATTCACTTGGGAACTTGCATGTTTAATTTTATGTTTATAGGTCCAATTTTAACGGAAATTCAAAAAGTAACAGGTAAAGAACAAAAAGTACCAAAAAGCCCCTCTTACAAATTCTCATTCACTCAGGGCATTGCATTTTTAATTTTATGTTTGTAGAACCAATATTAACGAAAATAAAAAAGGTACCAGTTAAAAAACGAAAAAGCACCAAGAAGATCCCTCTTATAGGTTCTAGTCCACTCAGGACATTTAATGTTGAATTTTATGATTTTAGGTCCAATACTAACGGAACTTCAAATAGTACTAGTTAAAGACCAAAAGGTACCAAGAAGCCCCTCTTATAGATTTTGATTTATTCAGGAGCATGCATGTTTAATTTTATGTTCATAGGTCCAATATTAACGAAAATTAAAAAAGGTAACAGTTAAATAACGAAAAAGTACCAAAAAGATCCCTCTAACAAATTCTTATTTACTCAGGACTTTGCATGTTTAGTTTTATGTTTTTAGGTCTAATACTAACGGAAATTAAAAAAGTACCAGTTAAAGATCAAAAAATACCAAAAAGTACCCTCAAAGGTTCTTATCCACTCAGGACATTGCATGTTGAAGTTTATGTTTCTAGGTAAAATATTAACCATAGTTAAAAAAATTGTCAGTTGTGGAACCAAAACCCTAAAGTAAGAAATACAAATTCCCGTATTTCCCCTTTTTGGTACTTTTTTCTCCCCATTGAAGCATGAAAAATTTCAATATTGTAGTGGGAGCCCATAATTTAATACGTTTATGTCAATAAATATAAAAAAATGTTTTATAAAAAAAGTACCAAAAATAGTTACGCTTTTTACCCCTTAAACGTCCGAATTTCGAAAAAGTACCAAATTCGTATTTGGATTTTTTAGATAAGTTTCAAATGTGAAATAACCCTTATTTCTATGTTTATGGGTTTAAAAGATAGATGGGGTGACAAAAAAGTACCAAAATACAGGTTTTACCCGTTTACTCCGTTAAAGGGCTGAATTTCCAAAAAGTACCAGACACCTGTCCGCTTATTTTTCTAAAGAACAACGATAAGTATTAAATTATTTTTGTATCTCTTTTAGTTTTAGAGATATAAGGTTACCGAATATACCCTTTTTTGCCCTTTTTTACCCCCTAAACATTCGAATTTCCAAAAATCCCGTCTTAGTGGATCGATTTGGAGAAAGACCAACCCCTGGTCCAAATTTCAAGTTTTTAGCTTCAGGCGTTTAGGTTGTGCGATGATGAATCAGTCAGTCAGTGAGTGAGTGAGCCAGTCAGTCAGTAACGTTACAATTTTATATATATAGATTTACATCGGTAACTATTTCCAATGAAAAGAAAATATATATCAGAGATTTGCTAATATTCCTTCAATGAGAAGATAAAGCATATTTAAAAAATTAACTAAGAATTTAAGTACAAATTATTAGCAAAAAATTTTCGGTTTTTGATACTTTTATGTTTATATATAATTATAATTATTATAGTTTACTCAAAAAAAAAATTTTTATAAATTTTTATTATTCAACTGTTTTTGTGTTATATTGCAAATCTATATACATATATAAAAGTGAATGTATGTTTGTATATATATATATATCGTTACCTAAAACGCAAAAGGACCTATCTAACATTCTGAAAATTTTACAGGAGAAGAAAAAATGTATCTAAAATGGTAAATTGATAAATTGCTTTAAACTGTTTATAATAAATGTTTCTTCTATTTTTCTTGTAAAACCTACCAATGCTTTTGACAAATAACAATGTTGCATATAATGCAAACTGTTAGTTATGTCTATTAGCGTTTATCGGATAATATTTTGTAGATAGGGCTTTTTGTTTTTTTGTTAATAAAATCGCTAAATTTGGTCGTAAGATTCCAAAATTTGTTCTGGACATTTGTGTTTATGCAATACATCAGAATCAATGAAAAAGTCGAATTTTAATTTTTGGTTAGTTAGGGCCTTTTGCGTTTTAGGTAACGATATGTATATATATATTTACATACATATATATATATATATATATTTGTGCCTTATAGGAGGCCAAACCACTTGACCGATCATCTTAACATTTTCATAGAATATAACTGTGGAAGAGACATTAGGCTATATAAAGTTGAGATTGGACAAAGGAGCGATGCCGCGCCCATACAACCCAAAATTTAAGATCGTTATATCTTAGGCATTTTTTTTTTTTTTTGCATATTTAGTACATATGGCGTTAGTATGAATAGAAATAAGCTCCATGAAAAAAGAGGGCGGAGCCACGCCCCTTTATAGGAAAAGTAAAAACCACCGTATCTAATAAACTACTGAACCGATCGTCATAAAATTTCCACAGTATACGACTACCTTGAGTTACTGAACTTTAAGCTATATAAAGATGTGGTTGGAAAAAGGGACGGTACCACACCCATACAACCCAAAACATAAAATCCTCATATTTTAGCACCTATTTGACGTAGGATGATGATATTTGGTATATATGGTATTGTTATGAATAGAAATACGTCGCATGAAAAAAAGTGAGAGGGGCCACACCCCTTTATGTCAATTATATTTTATATTAACTACTGAACCGATCGTCATCAAATTCTTACAGTAGGCTGTTGTTATGAATTAATGAGCCCTTGGATATGTAAAGTTGTGGTTGGACAAAGGGGCGGTGGCACGCCTAATCAACTTAAATTTAAAATCCTAGCATAACGCGTGCCTGAAATCATCCATCCTTTGGCAACATGTTCGCACACTAAAATTAACAACAAATATGCGTGTGCAACTGCAACGCGATGCAGCAGCTTCCCGATTTTCAAAGCAATTGATGGATTTCGGAAATGGAAGAATGCCGAGGGATCCAACAAGAAATTGCATCACGTTTCCACCTGATTTTTGTAAAATAAAACAATCCATTGAAGAGTTAATCAATTGTGTATTTCCAAATATCGAACGCAATTTCAAAAACAAGGAATGGTTATGTGAACGAGCGTTACTTGCTGCCAAAAACATTGATGTTAATTCGATAAATAATGGCATTCTGAATAAAATCTACGAAACTACAAATACGTACAAATCCGTCGATACTGTAGCGAGAGAGGATGATGCCGTAAATTATCCTGTTGAGTTCTTGAATTCACTCGATGTGCCAGGCTTTCCACCACAATATACTTCAACTTAAAATTGGAGTGCCCTTTGTTTTATTGCGCAATATCGATCCACCACGACTTTGCAATGGCACTCGACTTGCAGTAAAGGAAATGCGGAATAATTTAGTTGACGCTACCATTATAATAGGAAAGTATAAAGGAACAGATGTACTATTGCCACGCATTTTCGATTTAAAACGATTACAGTTTCCTGTTCGGTTAGCGTTTGCGATGACTATAAACAAAGCCCAAGGGCAATCTCTACAAGTTTGTGGCTTAAATTTAGCAAATCCATGTTTCTCGCATGGACAGCTTTATGTTGAATGCTCGCGTGTTGGAAAACCAACTGATTTATATGTTTATGCTTCAGATGGAAAAACTTAAAACATTGTGTGTCCTAAAGCATTTTTAATTAATAATTTAATAGAAACATTTTCTTTATTTATAAATAATTTTTGTTTCATTTTATAACGATTGGGGTAGCGAAGCACATCGGGTTAAGCTAGTAAAATATAAATATTACAAAATTTAAAAACCATAATGTCCTTTTATTCCATATTATGTTTCACCTGCATTTCAGGGCTTATGTGAGAGTCTTCTCTGTTTAGCAGGTGCCCTTATAAATTTCTAATCACGTTTCTTCTATTAACTTCATTGTTTTTTCCATAGACTTACTTTGCTCCACATCAAAGAAAACATCATATTACGAAGTAACATTTTATATGGAGCACAAAACGATAAAATGTTATTTTAGAAAAACCATTATAACTTGGGATTTATTGCATGTAAATTCATGAAAATATAAAGTTTTGTTTAAAACTTACATAGCCATCAATTAGGAGCGTTAAAAGAAAATCTATTGAGTAGTTTTTAAGAAAATTGATTGTTAACCTATTTTATCGTTTTTTTTTCAAAACCTACTTGATGGCGTATAGGCTAAACAATAATAATGTATTTTGAGAGGCGTTCCCAACTGAAAACAATGTTTTTTGTCGATATATTGAGAAAAACAAAATAGCTAGCGGACAGTTTAACTGTCAAATAAATTTATGTCGACATTAAGTAATAGGGAATTTGTCGAGTCATTGAGTAAATAGTAGAGTTTGTTCCCGGCAATTCCCGCTTTTTTAGAACATCTTTTTTAATACTTTAGTAAATCTATATCGGACTAGTGCCTTTAGTAGTTTAATCCAACTGAATTTCACCACAATATTTAAATCTACTACAGTTTAAGGCGTATTAAGCTCATTTTTAAGTATGGGCTTTGTATAGGGCCTATGATAATTAAAGGCCTATCTTCACGAAATTTTATTTCTTGTCTTAGCACACTGAAGTGTAAATTTTACAATAATATTATAAGGTCTTGCGGCTTAGGGCGTAGTTAAGTCTTTTCCTAGATTGTGCTTTATATGCAGCATTTCAAGTAATTTTGATTCTTATGAAAGTAGAATATGCTAAATTGCACAACAAAAGCAGTATTCGTTAGGCTTTTAGCCATACTTACATGATTTACAAGATTGGTCTAAACATGGAGCCGTAGGTAAATTTTGGACCGACATTCACGAAATTTGGTGGCTTATAAAACGAATTTGTGGAAATTTAATGTCAAATTTATGTTAGTTTTTGTGGTGTTGTTAGGGAGGTAGTTCCACATTTCGTCGGTTGATAATTTAAATGTCGTATGTGGATTTTTTGCGGTTTTGAGTTATGATCGATTCCTTAGGTTTTCCGACCTGATCTTTCATTTGACGTAATCAGTTTTTCGATACCTCATACGCTTTTCGAGATATGGAGTGTTGAGTTTGTCATATGTGGTATAGGCTGAAGCAATTTTCAAATTAGATGTGTTCAAACTCAATTTACTCGAAACTATCGGAATCCACATACGACAATTAAATTATCAGCCGACGATTTGGGTGCAAAACTCTTTCCCTGCTGAAGCGATTCGGCTGGAATTCACTCCCAAACAGGCTAGAAGATTTAGAAACAATTTGACGCCCAGAAGACTAAATCGGCTCAGAATTAATGAAGGATTCACAATAATATTAAAAAAAGATTCACATGGAATGACAAACACCTTCATACACCACTGCTAAACAAAATTTCTCCTTCCTGCTGAATTTGTTAAACGGTAAAATTGTTTTAAAATGCCTCTTTCGTAATGTTGTGCTTTCAGTTCCTAATCGCCCTTTCAGAAATTTTATTGCACTAAGACTTTAATACTTTCATTCTAATTATGCAAATGAGCCCTGAATTTGAAAATGTACATATATATGTACGTATATTGATTTCTATGATCCTATTGGCATCAAAATAACCTCTTAAGTATCTTAAAATTACTTTAATCTTAAATTTGTTACGTTTTTGTTATATAATGGATACTAGATTTAATTATGTTAAGCGTAATAGTCAGTAAGAAATATTAGTTTCATTGGAGAAATAAGTAAATATATAAATAAAAAAATTTGGGCGGGAATCCCGTGATCCCGGGAATTTGATATTTATTTCCCGCTTTCCCGGGAATCCAAAAAGTCCGGGAATAAAAAAACTCTAGTAAATAGCCATAACATGTTTATAATTATTTCCGATATGAAATATGTAGTATTGATATAATTATAAAATAGGTTGGTTTGTAGGGTGTTTAAAAAATGTAAGTTATAACTCGTGGCAAGCATGAAATTGCCTTCCAAGGATCATTTAAATAAGCCATTCAATTGTATTAATTTTATTAAAGGTTTCAGTTCCATTAACAGCTTAATTTTTTTGAAAAAGTTTTTTATTCATGTCTTAAAACTAAAAAATTAAATGTTACAAAATTTGTCAGCTTTATTTTGATATAGTACCTTGATTCATATTTGAGCGATGTAGTGTTTGCGTAGAGCAATACGTTGCAACTTTTTCAAAATACATAGTGATGTCAGATGAATTGCAATATTGAAATTAAATATTATTTCCAACATAAAGAAACATTGAATTTTAAAGTAGTTAATGCCGTTGTTTTATTTAGTGAGCATACATATAAGCATGAAGGTTTTCAGTAAGCCAAAAGCAGATTAAAAAATTTGTATATATACATATATTTATATATATATATATATATGGGGGATTTCATGTCAAGTGACCAAACTTTTGAAATCGATGTCTTCCGATTTGGATGAAATTTGCACCAAGGTTAGTGTTATTGGATAGTTTAGACACACATTTTCAACAAGATCGGTCAAAAAGTTTCTGAGTTAGAGGGGGTCAAAATTTGACATTTTGGCCAAACAGGTGTTCTTTCTCATCCATGTAACTTATTACCTCTTGGTGTTAGCAAAATTTGTCCCAAACAAATTAGATAGCTATTTCTTCAAGCTTCGAAAAAACATTTTTTTGTTGTTTTTAATTTTTTTTTTAAATTTAAAACCAGTGTTTAAATTGCTTGCTTTAAAATAGCAACAGTCGCACATTTTTGCTTTGTTTACATTTTTTGCAGCAAATTAAAAAACTGTGTGTCTAAGTGATTACTTAACTCTTTGATAACGAGTCAGCAAAAGCAAAAAAGCAAAAGCAAAACAAAGAGAGTAAATAATTTGTTTAAACTCGCTATGTGCATGTACTCTGCTAAATCTGTCAGCAAAGAAGCCACTTAAGAAAACAAATTTTCTGTTGCTGTAAGTATTAAGTTTTTGATTGTTTTTTTTTTGCTTTTGATGCGCTTAAAGTCAGCAAGTTAACTTCTTTGCTGTTGCTGGAACTTAATATATTATGAACGAATTTGTTTCGAATTTTTTTGGTATTTTGCGTTTTTTTTTTAATAAATACATAGGTACATACATACGTAAATGAAACTACACGTTTTTTTAAACTAATTTGTTTATTTTGTGTTATGTAATTATGTATATATTCTATGAAACTAACGCCTGCAACAGCAAGCAACAGCAATGAAGTCAAAAACAGCAAAGAAGTTAATACTCGCTGAATTTAAGCACATCAATTTACAGTTAAGCCAAAGCAAAAAAAAATAAACAAAAACTTATTACTTACAGCAACAGCAATTTTTTTTTTCAAGTGGTTGCTTGGCTGGCTTTTTAAGCTGAGAACATAAACATGGTGAGAATAAATAAATTATTTACTCTCACTTTTTCTGCGTTTGCTTTTGCTTTTTGCTTTTACTGTGTTCTTTTTCTTAAGTTAAGTTAAGCAATTACAAAAACATTAAAAATAGTCAAGCATTTTTAAACACTGTTTAAAACTTATTTTTTATTTTTTTTTGAAAAGGGTATTTTTTTTCGTCGGAAGACATCGATTTCAAAAGTTGGGTCACTTGACATGAAATCCCCCATATATATGTATATATATATATATGTATATTTGTATATATATATATGTATATATTGTATATATATATATATGTATATATTGTATATATATATATTATATTTATATGTAATGCAGTACTTAAAAACAGATAATTTACGAAAACTTGTGAACAAACAATTAAAATTAAATAGCCAATTAATGTTAAAAATTAAAACAAAAGAATTCAATAAAGAAAAAATAGTTTGCAAAAAATTTATTTGTGGGTTAAATGATCATGATAACAGTGGAGTAATGTGCAGATTTAATCTATGTATTTTACAAATACATATACATAGTGAAATTATCCCAATGTGTTTACAAGTTTTTTTGTTTCCGGTGCACAAATTTTACGTGTAAAACAATTATAAATAAGTAATAACTAAATGTTGCCGTTTTTACCACTCTCACAAACGAATTTGTAATTGGAAAAGTAACTCATAATTAACAAGTTCCAAAAACATATCCTAATAAACGGGATTATATTATGGAAGGTGTTTAGTAAAAATGAATTCACTAAACCAAAGTGTATACATTGTATGTAAGTTTGTATTAACCTTCTTGAACATTGATTTTCTTTATGTACTATAAAAACCAAAAATTTTGGTGTATAAATCTATCAAATCGGTTGAAAAATGCCCGAGTTATGACCAAATTACTGAAATCCCAATATTTACTTTTTTTTTATATAATTAAGTAGTTTTATTTGAATTAAATCATTTTTTTTTTTTTTTTTGAATGCAATGTACTTTCTTGAAACATAATTTTTATTATGCATACTTGAACCTTTCCGAATTCCTCGCAAGATGTCAAGAATTTCACCCGCAACAGTGAGAGACGCATCACTCTTAAATTTCTTGTCTTTTACTATTAAATAAAGCAGTCTACCAAGCGCATCCCTTCCTGTAGGAATTTTACGTTTTGACATAAAACTGTTTGGAACTAACAGAAAAATTTGAAAATCTGAATTTGTAGTTCTGTGAATAAATAACCATCGAACAAACTGGCAATGTTGCTTTAAGAAACATTTAGGAAATTTAATAAGCTTTCTAATGCATGTAATGATGTTCAAATCCATTCAGAACTGCTTGATTTTGAGGCAAATTACTAAATCAAGATTTTTTCATTTTTTGAAAAAAAGACATTTTGCCTAAAAAAAATGAAAAAACGATTTAAGAGACCACTTCCCGTTCATCAATATTTAAGTGTTATACACCAAAATTCTTAGTTTTTATAGTAGATAAAGAAAATCGATGTTCATGAAGGAAAAAGTATAAAAACTGAGACGGTCTAATATACATACATACGTATGTACATTAGAGCGACTCAAAAAAAACTGATTTTGTTACCCCTCTGAAATTAAAGCTTGATATGTTTTATGATGATTCCCAAAATATTTTGGTTCTAGCGTTGACCATCCGTGAGTTGGACCATTTTTAAAAAAGGTATTTTTTCAGTTTTTCGAACTTTTCAATTTATCAAAATATGAAAAATACAAATAAAAAAAATACAATAAAAAATAAAAAATTTATAAAAAATATTTTCGCGATTCTATCTTTGTATAAAGTTTGCACGATTCTATTTTTTTGAAATATGACCTGGTCGATTACTTTCGATAACAGAAAGACATGATTGGCTTACTAGATTAACAAATCGTTCCGTGTTTTGCGAATGGTATGGGAATTAATAATTGAGGAAATAATAAATTTGGAATTATAAAAGAAGCAATTAATTGTATCTCTATAAACAGTTTTTAAATTGTGACTTCACCTGGTATTTCAATAATTTCTTCAGACTCACAAAGATCTTTAACATACTGATGGGAATAAAATTGTATACAAGGTGGTTCAGTAATGCGACCAATTTTATTCAAATTTATCATATCTTTTAAGGACTCGCACTCGAACAATATTTTTGGAATATTAATTTGTCGTATATCATCATTATAACTCCATATGACTGGTTATTGCACTGCTGTCGCAAAAATAACAATTGCTGGATTATGTCACAGTTTGTCGGAAGCATAATTTTGTTCAGCTGAACAGTAGAAAAATCCATTTTTAGTGTTTTCGGAAATTTATTTTTAAGTATAATATTATAAATTTGTCTGTTATTAATAGAATAATATGTTTTTAATTAAAAAATTAATATTTAAGAACTTAAATTTAGCTCGCAGCATCCAGGGTTTGAAAACGGATCTTTTGCTTATTACTGGGTTATTATAATTGTAAAATCAAATAATTTGATACCCAAATTGCCTATATATGAAAAATATAAAATATAAAATTAATATTATTTTAAAACAGATTCAATTTGAAAAGCAGAACTTTATTTCCACATACGTAGAATTTGTATGAAAACCCGAAACGAAAATATGTATTTAGTTAAATATTTCAATTAGTAGGTCGCAAGTGGTCAAGTTGGATGCTACTTCAAAAACTCTTTGCGATGATAGCAAATTTTATTCATGTCGTCTTGGAGCAAAGTACAAAAAAAATTCGAAAAACTGAAAAAAGACCTTTTTTAAAAATGTCCCATCTCACGGATGGTCAACGCTAGAACCAAAATATTTTGGGAATCATCATAAAACATATCAACCTTTATTTTCAGAGGGGTAACTAAAACACTTTTTTCGGCACCATACAACTTGAGTTGGTCTAATGTACATGAATCTCAATATAACGTTACAATAACAGACAATTGAAAATATGTAACAATAGGTGCGTTTGAGTACTTTTACAGTAAAATGCAGTTAATGAGTAAACTTAAAAATTTGCTCTCACAAAAAGCTGTTGTCCAAAAAAGTACGCGAACGCAAAATTTGTAAAAATTCGTAAAATTAAGGCAACAGCTGATGGCAAATCATTAAAGTGTTGAAAAATGTTTACACTTTTGACTTCTTAGCTCGTTTTCTTATCGGTACTCAATTAAATCCTTTTTATGACACGAACATATTTGGAAAAAACAAACAAATTATTTTATGTAATCTTTCATATTTGTTTGTTTTTTATGTTATTTAATTTTGCTAATTTGTGTCCGGCTAAATTTTATCAATAGTACATGAATACTTTTTTTACTATTGATTACTTTAAAAACAAGTGCTATTCTAAGTACCCGAGTAGTTGACACTTTTACAACACCAAAAAATTAAAATAACAAAAAAAGTGGTATGTAGCCATATAAATGCTTCAATTAATTAATTAAAATTTATTTACTTTTGTTGATTTAATTTCAACTGACCAAAGCTTACGGCTACAATAAAGTGGAATTTTTTTTTATAAATTTATTTATTTTTATATATTTTTAAAATCCCCTGAAGATGGTCAACAATGTTGACCGAAATATTGGGAAATAAAATAATAAATTTAAAACAAAATATTTATATTTTTATTTAAATTTGTTTAAAACGTATGACCTACTGCCGAACTAAATCAACAAACTTAATAACCAAAGGTCAACCTATTCACAACTTTAAACAATTTATTTACTTTTTGTTTTTATTTTAGTTTTATATCCACATTTTTTTAAACAATTTTTTCATAATTTGTATGCTTTTTGTTTGTTACTTTTTTTTGTTTACATTTTGAAACATATGGTTTTTTGTTTTACTAAATTTTACTGCAAAAATTTCCGCACTAAAAATTTAAATTTCAAATTCAAAGGTCTTTTACATGACCAATGTGTACTTATGTAACATGTAATTAAGTGTTAATGTTAAAAATAATAATAATTATTTTGTAAGCTTATAAAACATTCAAGTGTTGATCATTTAAAACAGTGGGTAGAAAGAGAGAGAGAGAGAGAGAGAGAGTGGTATATAGAGAAACAAAAAATAAACATTTTTTGCAAACTATGTGTGTATTTGAAAATAAATTTTTTGATTTAAATCATAACAACAGTAATTAAAGAACAAGAACGAAAAAAGAAGAAACCGTTTTAAATTTCGACACTAGTGAAATGCGTTCACAATTTTCAAAACAGTCGAAATGTATTGTAAATTGATTAGTGATTGAATTAAACTGAAGAACAGAACTGAATATAATTTTAATTTTTTTATTTAATTGTAGTGATTGATTGGTTGGTTAAAGTTTTGTAAATTACCCGTCTGCATTTAGGATTGGCTGTAAGGTTTGTGGATTAATGAGAATGCTGCCTTTTGGTACATTCGAAATGTCTGTGACGGCCCATACAAGTCCACTAGCAAGCGGCGACGGTGCATCTTCATTAATCTCCCTGTTTGCGATGGCTAACGGATGATCTGGCAAATGGGTTTCATCACTGCCATAACCACCGGTTGGTGATGGCGTTACCGAATCTGAGCGAATCGATTGCGTTTGGGTTTTATAGCTAAACAATTAGGTGTTTACAAATAACAATTTTATCTTCTTAGTTTATTCTTCCTCAGAAATACAAAGAATGTGTAAAGTTTACAAGCATTGAGTGCGGAAAGAAAACTAAATATACAAAAATACACTTACCCACTGCTAGAAGGCGACAATCGCCACGATGTATTGGAACTGCCTGCGGAGTCCTGTTTAGAGAAAACGCGTGTCCCATTTCCACTACCAGAGCCCATACTTTTATTGGAATTCGCCGAATCGCCTCGTATGAGAGGAGTTCCACCCTGGCTGGAAGCGCCATAATTTCCAAAATTATTATTAGATTTTTGACACCCAACCCCACCACGGCCGTCTGGAGACTGTACACAAAGTAGTATTTCATTTTAGTTTAAAACTTTTAGTAATATTTAAAAATCAATTACGTTTTGAATCTTTAAAACTTTTCCACTAGCACGCCCACGTGAAAATTGTTGCTGATCTACTGAACTGGTCCAACTAATATAGTTGTTGTCATCGTCCGTACTACAACCTCCTCCGCCGGTACAATGTTCGTTTTGGCTACGATTGAATATGCGCGATCTTGCACGATCGTAGTCTTCTTCACGTTCTTCAAAACTTTTTGCTTTGCGATCGAGCATACCACCTCGATCCGGACATAAATAGCTGCTCTGGCGGGCCTCATCAAAACTGTGCGTATCTCTTTTTAATATAGACTTACGTGAATCGTCACGATTGTTAATCACTAGAGTTTTAAAACGGATCTAAAAACAAAAAAATCAAAATTATCTTTTATAGGTCCATTAATTACTGTCTACTTACTTCTGGTATGCGAGTGTTTTTAGTCGGGGCAACTATAACGCATTGTTGTGTTTCAGTATCTACATTATGTTCCATGCCAAAAAAGGCAGCCGTTCTGTGGATCAACATGCGATTGTATGAGGAGGCTTGAGGAAAACGTATTTCGCCTCGGCTAAAAATAAAATTAAATTCCCATTACAGCATTAGGGTCTTACCTTATTTTGTACTCACTTTCCATCTTGTACAAATTCGATTAAATCTTTCTCAACTTTTAACAAAAATTGACGATCCTTGACATTCTTGTTTAACGTCTCCTTAAAAAAACTGAGCAAATCAGTTCCACCATGGTCCGTGTATTGTTCGTTGGAGTTTTCTGAATTTGTGAAGACTAAAGATAAAGAAAATAGATACAATTTTTTATAAAAGTGGTCGATACAAACCTCTTGAAATAAAGCCCGATGTATTGTTACTGCAATTTAAACTTCCGTCAATACTGCTGGAAGCAATTCCAGCAGCAACAACAACTCCACCAGCACCCATGTTTGAAACGCTACCACCTCCACCGCTGTTGCTGCTACTCATGTTCTTCAATCGAGGTTTTGATCCTTTCGAATTTGAACTGGTGCGATGCTTTTTGCCACCTCCTCCACGCTGGTGATGTTGCTGCGATTGGTGCTGCTGCTGGTGTTGTTGTTGATGTTGTTGTGTCTCATAATGAACTTCATCGCTGGAATTCATGCTGTTCTGACTATCATTGCGAGGACACCGATTTTCTTTATCGTAAACGATAAAAGATTGCGGTTGGTGCTGCTGTTCGCGATTGACTTCGTTGGGATGCAACTGGTAGTTCATGGGGGAATTGAAAATTGGAGTGGACTGGGTATTATCTGATACATTTAAAGCTTTCTGCAATGCATTTCCAGACCCAAATTGTTGTGGCTGCGTTTGACCGTAATTTTTATTTACTGTCGCAGTATTCATATTCAAGTTGTTGGTGCCCTTATTGTGCGTTTCATTAACACCTGTCGTATCACCGTTTGTCTTTTTATTGCTAATGTTAATATTATTATTGGTATTATTGTGACCTTCAGAAACACTATTAACTCGTTGTTGGTTGCTATTGCAGTTGATATTAAAACCGCTACTGCAAGAACTGTTAGCAGATCCTACTCCACTGTTGTTACTACCGCTCTTTGATTTGGGAGGGCTTAATTTTGGAAATTCCATTTCATTACACAAAGCAACATTCGACTGCTGTTGCTGTGGTTGATGTTGTTGTTGTGGTTGCGGCTGCTGTTGCTGTTTGTGTTGACTAGTTACAATCACAGTTGGAGTATCGATTATTGGTGAATTACCACGAGGTGCTGATGATTGTGTATGCAATTTATTATTGCTATTATTGTTGCCTTCGTTAGCATCCGCATGGTGCTGTTGATAGCCATTCGGCGACATTTGCGATGAAGAATCTGATGCTCTGGGAGTCGGTGTGCGTGGCGGTGAAGTCGCCTCTCTCATAGCATGGCTTCTGGTTAAATGTTTTCCTTTCATATTGCCCTATAATGGAACGAATTAAATTTATTACACCAGATAGATAAGAACTAAAGAAATTCAAATGCTATACAAAGTTGATATTATTATTATATTATAATTATTATATTAATTAATAAAATACATATATTAATTATAATTCCTCTAAACAAAAACTTTACGTTTTTTTCACCTTAATTAAATTAAGAGGATTATTTTTTAAGTTCCTTCCCTTTGCGTACAGAAATTTTTCATATAAAATTTTTAATTTAAAAAAATTTTGTATGAAAATATGTATGTATGTAGGTGTGTTAATGTTATATGGCCGAATTCATTATTTTTCTCAGTATTTATTTATTGAATTATCATATTTTAAATATGAACTAACAATAATTAATCAAATCTTATCCTAATACTTTATTTCATGTCCTGCCAGTGCCAGACAAAAAATTTCATCATCACGAGTTCTGTTCACATATGTATGTAGGTGTTTTTTGCTGTTCTAATTGTGTGAGTGCTGCAGTGACCGTAGTACCAGATTGGCTTTAAGATAGAGTTGTAAAGTAGAAGTTTGTAATCGAGACTAAGAACTAAATTTCTTCCAATAAGCCAATTAATTTGAATTGCTTTTAGTTCCATTTGAGTTAATTTTGTTTCTATATGAAATTTCCAAGTTAAACGTCGATCTAGATTTATACTGAGATGTTTTACATTTGATTATATTATTTGATTATTGATTTTAATTTACAGAGATGCAGAGTGTAATGTCCGTTTCAACGGAAAATAAAGCCAACCTTTCATAACTACTGCCGGCGTAAAACAGGGTTGTATCGTTCCCCCCTCATTATTCACTCTTCCCTTGGATTGCGTAATGGTAGCAACCAACAGGGAGGTCCCTACCGGTATTTGACGGAATATGATGGAATATCTAAATGTTATAGAAAATACAGGTGAAATGTGTTTAATGGCCCACCACTTTGCGGATATTCAGGCAAAGTTAAAATGTCACTCCGAAAACGCCAAAAAGTTTAATTGAGAATAAACATCAAGGCAAAACTGAAGCGTATCGGAACTAATATAACATTGTCGGTACTAAGGTATTTGAAGATATAGAATCTTTCAGTTATCTCGGATGTAAAATTACAATAACAATTCGGTATCCAATGAAACCCTGTGGAATTTGACAATTTGTTGTCCTTTTAAAAGTGATATACGAAAACATTAATGGACATGGATCGGCCATATTCTCTGATGACCATCAAGTGATATTGCCAGAGCTGGCCTATGGCTGGACATGGAACGAGATTAAACTAATTGCCAGAGATAGAAATAGATGGAGAGAATTCGTTGACGCCCTATGTTTTCCGTGAGCATTTTATTGCAAAATTTTATTTTAAATTTTTTGTATTCATATTGGGGCATGTATTCCGACGCAAAGTGAATGTTATATGCAGTGTTCGAAAATAAACAGAACATTATTTAGCGTTCGGCTCACACACCCAGAAATGATATATATTTTTATAGTGTTTGTGTAGACCTGCGGTCGGCAAAATCAGGGCGTCGCGTTTTCTCTTTTCTCTTTTATGCTGTTTTGTTTCGTACGTGTGCACACACATTGTAGAGAATTAAACAACATTAACAACAACATATGTAAAATACATACAACGCATACAATCGCAAAATGTAATAGTATAGGTTGCCGATCGCAGGTGTAGACGAACACAGCCGTTAATACCGTAACTATTTTCAAGAAATAGCCGAACAGTATATAGGGTTCTGTTCTTCGTTATAAAACAAAAGAATTGAAGTGGTCTGTAGACAACCATTGTATTTTCTATAGTTTCTTTTTTACATTGATAAAAAAATGAACAAATTTTTTTTCTGGCTTTTTGTTTTTTTTCGTATATGTATTTTGTTTTTGTAAACAAATTTTTGGTTTTTATTTTCAGCCAAAAGGGCGCTAAGCACAACTAAAACGAACGAGTATTAATGAGCTGAACCGAACACAACGAAGTTTGTGGTTTTAAAAAAAAAAAAAAGAGATTAAATGTTCACATCTTTTTGCTGAGTTGGTTAGGTACAGCATTATTTTTGTATTCGAAGATCACAAATAGGGAAACGTACTTAAAAGGTTTCTTTAATAAATTTTCGACCGACAATTTATGTTATGTTATATTTATCAGAAGATTGCGAAACATCGTTGAAGAGTTCTGATCAATAATTTTTTTTTCTTCAAAGGTTTTTCTTATGACATTTACTATTCTATAAGTTTCTTCAATTGCGCTGTTTTTTTTCTTCTAAAACCGAATTGTTGGTTTGGAATACATAAATTTTTTTCATTTACAACTTTGTTATTTTGACACTAATAGTTTCTCAAATAGCTTTAATTTATTAGCTAAAAAGCTAATACGCCTATATGACTCAACTTTTGTATGATCCTTCCCTGGATTTGGTATCATGGTTATTAAGGAAACCTTCCATTCGGGGGGGTAGTATTCAAGGCGTAAAATAGCATTAAAAATAAAACGAATAATTTTCTTTGCTATGCGAAGTACCTCCAAAAGCATTTTGATACTGATCTTATCAATACCAGGTGCCTTCTTGGTGTTTAAATCACAAAAAGCCTTTTATATTTCTCTTATCTCAAATCTTAGGAAAATAGCTGCTCTGGCATCAACAGGTGGTTAGTCGATTGTTATATTATGAGATATATTTGGGGTTAAAACGTTTTTCAAATGATTACCAAACAAATTTTCTTTTTCAATATAATTTCTTGTCCAACTTCAATTCAAGTTTCCTAATGGTGGTTTAGAGATAACTGTGCACTTGCCACTCTCTTCCGTAGAATATATTTTATTATTTTTAATTTTTTGGGGGTTATGCTGCAATGTTGAACAGCTGGTTTGTCGAAATTAACAATAGAAAGTTCCACATTCTCCGGTGTACTAAGCGGAATATTTTCTGTGCAATGGGTACTGGATATTTTTTTATATTTAAACCATTTTTTTCTTGTGTGGCTGACGTCGCTAAGTAACCAGACTGTGATACAATTCTATTAAGGTTCATTATAGTAACAATTGTAGGTATGTGATCGGAAGATAATTCTAAGGAAGCCTCAACATGAATCGTTTCTATGGGGATGTTTTTAGCCATGCCAAAATCGATGATATC
Source organism: Pollenia amentaria (assembly GCA_943735925.1). Taxonomy (NCBI): domain Eukaryota; kingdom Metazoa; phylum Arthropoda; class Insecta; order Diptera; family Polleniidae; genus Pollenia; species Pollenia amentaria. Next base: position 80,465,851 of record OX031009.1, read on the forward strand.
AATCGACATATTTAAATTAATATTATAAATTGCATTGATAACAGTGTGCTAGAAATTGAAACTTTTTTTGTGACAAACGTTTTAACCTAATTCGGGTACGCCGAATCCAGTGGTGCTAACCGTTTTTTAGGTTAGCTTGTTTTCAAGATATACCGTTATTTCGAAAATGAAGGGGGTTACACAACATATAACCACCTCAAAAGCGATTTAGATTATTGAAAAAATTCGGCAATAAAATTACCTTTAAATAAGGTTTAAATTTTTTTTAATATACGCAGTCGTTTTCAAAACATAATTTATTTAGCGAAAAAAAAAATAAATTTTTATCAAAGTTTCGAATATATATATGAGGGAGGGATTTCATGTCAAGTGACCCAACTTTTGAAATCGATGTCTTCCGATTTGGATGAATTGTGCACCAAGGTTAGTCCTAGTGGATAGTAGTTTAGACACAAATTTTAAACAAGATCGGTCAAAAAGTTTCTGAGTTAGAGGGGGTCAAAATTTGACATTTTGGCCAAACAGGTGTTCTTTCTCATCCATGTAACTTATTACCTATTGGTGTTAGCAAAATTTGTCCCAAACAAATTAGATAGCTATTTCTTCAAGGTTTCGACTAAAACTATTTATGTATTTTTTTTTTTTGGTGGGGTACTTTTTTTTTGCTCAAAAGAAAGTTTAGGTCTTTTCCTTTAAGGTAGTTCTGGTTGCTTTTTGGACCTCGAGTGGGTTATGTATAAAAAAAATAACTTCTAAGTCAAGACGAGGATTTTTCAATTTTCAGACTCAAAGATGCACATTGAAAACAATCATTTCAAAGGTGCATGATTTTGTGGAAGAAATGTGTAAAGGATTGCTAAATTTAAGAACCCATGACTTGTTAGTCAAAGAGCATTGGTCATTCTTCAAGGATTTGAAGATACATTTAAGGTCTGGAGAACTATAAATATGTTCTTCAGGATGCCATACAGTCATATATATATATATAAATAAATAAAGTTCAAAAAAAAAAAACCAGCAACAAATGATTAAAACTTTTGATTTTATTCGCAAAAGAAGAAAAGTTTCAATTAAATTTAAGAACTTCATAAGACGCCATATTTGTATGGGAGCCCCCTTAGCAGTGGAGATAAAGAGCAAGTATGTTTTGAGAAAATGCTAAGGACATCAAGCTAAAGGAGGTCGGCCATACATTTTATCCCCCTAGGGGCGACTTCTAGGCAGCTATGGGCTTTTTTTCAATATTTTTCTAGCCTGTGTTGAACATTTTATGGGATCTACCTTTAAAAATGAAGATAGCGGGTATGAATTATATTCTTTTTTAGTTTATTTTATTAACTAAACCGTTTTTGAGTTACGCACTGGATTCACCGTACCCGAATTAGGTAAAACGCCAGGTGCCCTGCTTCTATGTTTTTAAACTAGCACAGTGTTATTTATCAATCTTTTTTTATATTGGAACTTTTGTAAGTTATGGATCGTTCATCACAAAATTCGGTTAAGCGATCTTTTGTATTAAAACCCCCTAAATTAGACCGAATTTCAATACAATAATACACGCATTACTGCGTCTTAAAGTGGTTTTTGGAAGGCCGCTTTGTATGGGGCATATGGTACATAATGGACCGATCTTCATGAAATTTGGCAGTGATCTCTAATCGTTTAAAAACGTAACAGACCAATTTTCATTACAGTAGCCTTATTCGTTACGGTTTTAGACAAACTGATGAAGTATTTTACCAGAGGGCACTTTATATGGGGTCTATGGTAAATTTTAGACCGATCTTCACGAAATTGAGCGGAGTGATTTGAAGTCTTATAAAACTATGACAGTAAAATTTTATTAGAATAGCGTTTACAGTTTTATATGTATCAAGGCGTTTTCCGGTAGTAAATTATGGACCGATCTTCACGAAATTAAGTAGTATGATTTTTAGTCATATAAAACGAATTTTTGCAATTTTATATTAATGCGTGCATTTTCTCACCATTTATGTTAGTTTTTTCAACAAAATTATAATTTTTAGGGTGGTGTTTACACATTAGGATTCATTACTCTTATCCTACTGAACCGATTTTGCTAGATTTTAATCCCAAGCTGCTTAGGAGAACTAGAAGCAATTTGACACCAATAGTGTTCTTTTCTTTTGTTCTAAAGTGAGCTTATTTTCCACAGACAGAAAGACAGATCGAAATGTCTTAATCGATTTAGGATTACTCAAGGAATATATATATATGCACTTAGATAAATATTTAAAAAGTTACACACGGAATGACAAACTTAGTATACCCTCATTCACCACCAGATTTGGTGGAGGCTATAAAAAAGCAAGTAAGAGTGCAATATTCGAATCTTTGGTACTCTCCACCTACAGTTAGAATATTTCCGAACTGTCAGAGTTTGTTGTAGAAATTACAACAACACCACACATGTAGGTAAACACGATTTGGTTGTTGTGTGTAGAAACAACAGAAGAATAAGAAAAACATACATTATTTTCAAGTTTAAAAAGTAAAATTTAAAGTACACAGAAAGAAAAACACTCGGGATAAATTAAGCTTTTTATACTTACTTTGAGTACGAGTCGTCTGCAAAAATGTATTTGCTAGCCAAATGATTGTTCTTTGTGTATTTGAGATTCATATCAAATGTGTAAAAAAAATGAGAGCTAGTCATTCACGCTCAATCATTTTAAATGAGAGATCAACACAACACCGTTCATGAAAAAGTGAACCACATACACTAACACTAATTGTGTGTGTGTCCCTAATATTGTTTATTGTTTGATGAACTCAAATTCATACATCTAACAATAAAAAAACCTGAGTTAAGTTAAAAATCACACGAATCATTCGTGTGTTCGATTCTGTAGCAGAGGTAGCAAGTGCCGAAGTAAGTAGCCTTTTGTCAAACCCAACCATCAAATCAAAAATTAAAAGTAATGAATTTAAAATCAACAATAAAAGAGGCAATAGCAAGGTTTGGAATGTATTTGGTAAAATAGATAATGCAATCGGCGAAGAAATACCAAATGGTGTTCCATGTCGCATTTGCAAGAATGTTTATAAATTCAGCAGCTCTGCAACTTCAAATTTAGTAAGGCACAAATGTGATATCAATACCGATAAGAAAATTTCAAAAATAGAAGTAGACGCTTCAACTAATGGCGATTTCTTTTCTGAGAAATATGTTGCATAAATGGTACATGCTCTATCTCTTTTGTGTAGAGCATGTACCATTTATGCAACATTTTTCTCAGAAAAGAAATCGCCATAAGAAGAAAACTATACAAACTTTAACAGAATGGAGTATTCGAAATTGCAGACCCTTTAAAATTGTAGGAGATTCTGGAGCGCAATATGGACCTAATGTTTGTTTAAAGAACCGTTTCCCACATCCAACAACTATTTCACGGAATATAAGCAAAGTGTACGAAAGTTACTTCGAAAAATTTAAACTGAAATAAAACTAACGTCAGATCTCTGGACCGATAACTTTCTAAGAAAAACATACATATCTTTAACAATCTACTATATAAAAGACGCCAATTTAATAAGTCGACTCTTAGGAATGAAGTCTATGGAAAGCGAAAAATGTACATGTAATTATTTTAATTTGCTAAATAAATCGTTCTGAAATCAAATCGCTATTTCTCTTCCCACCTTTGAATAAAATGGTTCAATTTAGTAAAGACGAGCAGACAGAAATCAGAAATGAGTGTAAACGTACAATGAGAAAGTTTTTGGAAGAAGACGTTGACCCTCAAACTCAAAGCGGGGGCACGTCAGAAGTATCTAATGAAAACATAGAGCTAATTTCCGATTTTTTGCCACAAGCGCAATTAAACAACAGTATGGATGTTGTGGAAACAGAAATTTTTAAATACGAAACTTTAACCATAAATTTTTATGACCACTTCAACATTATGCAATGGTGGGAAGTTAACAAACAACAATTTCCATTGCTACATAAACTAGGCTGCAAAATATTAGGTACGCCTGCAATTACAGAAAAAAGATGTAGTATTGCATCAAATGATGACACTGTAAATGAAATAATGTTTTTGCATTATAATATTCCAAAGCATGAACTAGAAACTGAAATAAGTACACAAACGGAATAAGTATTTATTCTCATGAGTGTATATTTTACAAAAATATTTTCGATGTTTTCCTCATGAAATACCTATTTTCTTCATTTAATATTTTATTTTTCTGTGTTATTAAAAAAAAATGCCTGATATAGTTCCTTATTTATATGTGTGTATTTTAGTAACGATTGATTTGCCAAAGTATACAAAAGTAGCCAGTTGGAAAATATTTTAACTTGGTTACGATTAAATTTAGTAGATATAGTGATTATAATCACTATATATATATATATATATATATATATATATATATATATATGTTTTGTGTTTTCGAAAATTTTTTATCGTATCGAAAACAAAAAGTAAAAGATATTGCATTAGAAGTGATACCAACTTTTTAGAAGCAAAAAGTAGTTTTAAATATATTTTTAAACAAATGAAATTTTTGTTAATTTTTTTGTTTTAATTATGTCACACAGTTGAAAATATATTTGAATATATATATATATATATATATATATATATATATATATATATATCTATATATATATACGTTGTGCTGATAAAACACAATATGTACACCGCCACACAAGTGTATTTACTCGTATAAAAGAGCATATTTGTTATTTATACCTGTATCAAATATTTCTCTCACAACACTCACATAATTAATTGAACGCTTTGCACACATAGGTTATTTCTTACACACAATAAATTGTGTATGATTCTAAAATCACACACAACACAATACTGGCTAGTCTGGTATGTGAATTCATGTGTCGTTTAATCGCACTAATGCAGACCTCTAGTACTCACAACAATCCTAAATGGGATAACTTTCGAAAATCATTCCCGGAATTTCTTAAAGTAAGTATAAAATTTTAAACCAAGTACAAAAAAGATTGAACTTTTCGTTGCGTTTTATTCTCATATAACTTATTCAAATTTGTTGTAGCCACTACAACAACACCACACAAGTAGCTACAATTTCTAGCCTACAAAACGATTTGCTTGTTGTGTGTAGAAACAACAGAACACTTCTCACTACATAAAGTTTTTAAGTAAAAATCATATCTGGCATGATGGTGGTGTTTTATAATTGGAACTTTGTAAGGTGTGAAACAGGTAAGTAAATTAATTATAAAAATATTCTTCTTCTAATTTCAGTTTTGATTTATTTAAACTTTAATTTTAAAGTACGAATTCGGGATTAAATCAACTTTATAACACTTGAATCAAGCGCATTTTGAGATTGATTCAATCTCAATTTTACTTAATCAATCTCATTTTCGGTTTATTTTAAGTACGAATCCGGGATTGAATATGGATAAGTTGAGTATTTCGCGATTGAATAATCCGTACTTGAATCAATCTTTCTGTACTTGATTCAAGAAAATCCGTGCTCACCGTACTATTGATACCGCTTCAGATTGATTTGAGTACGGATGGATTGATTTTTCTTTTGAGTGTAAAAGTTCTTTTTTAGTTTATATTTTTAGTTAAATATCGGGCATGATTCTGGTGCTTTATAATTGAAATTCTATAAGGTGCAAAACGGGTAAGTAAGTCAATCATAATAATATTCTCTTTCTAACTTTACTTTTGGTTTATTTTAAGTACGAAGTCTGGATAAAATCCATTTTATAATTCTTGAATCAAGCGCATTTTGAGATTGATTCAATTTAAGTTTTACTTAAATCAATTTCATTTTCGGATTATTTAAAGTACGAATTCGGGATCAAATATAGATAATTTAAGTATTTTTCGCTTGAATAATCCGTACTTAAGTCAATCTTTCTATACTCGATTCAAGAAAATCCGTACTCACCGTACCATTAATACCGCTTCGGATTGATTTGAGTACTGATGGATTGATTTTTCTTTTGAGTGTCATTATTCGACCGGTTATTCAAGTTTTGCCCGAACCAGTTATTTTAAAAAGTACATTTTTCGAATATCAAATAAACCGGTTATTTTAGTATAATAGACCGGTTATTTTAATAATGTTTATCTTATATACGTTTTCGTTTCTTTTGTTGCAAATTTACCCGTAATTTAAGTATTTTTCTAATTGAATATTGGGCAAACTTAAACGTTTTATATAGCATGTCAAAACAAAATGTAACAAAGGTCAAAAAACATTATGAACAATGTAAATTGCCTATAAAAGCGTGTGTTATTGTAAAAAAAAAAACCAAAAACAATTCAAAATACTACAAAAAAGTTCTAAATATTAAATATATTTTTATATAAATGTTATCTCCGGATGTACTTTGAACGGGATTAAAAAGACAAAGTTAGGTGCATGAACCATTAAATGAAAAGTTGCAAAGTTTCTTCCACGTCACGACTTATTAATCATCTTTAATTATCCCACATGCTCGACATTAATGTACTCCAAATAAAACTTTACTCCGTTCGAAGTACTTCTAAAGAGACGACAAATAATACTTTACTAAAACACGCAGCCAAAAATTAATCAGAAATATTAAACCGTTGTTTTGCCGAGGACGAAATGCCCGTTAGGGCGCTACAAACTCTTTAGTAGTTTTAGCATATCTTCAGGCTTAAAACTACAAAAATCCGACTCCGACTCCACAGCCCTGGTAAAGGGTATACAAACTTAGGCCCTTATCATGTAAAATGCAACGTCAAAGAATTACATTGAAAGCAAAAACAAAGTCATAAATATTTTGTAATTTTGTTGTTGCTTCCTGCAGAAATTCACATTGCGTTTATAATTTCAAACGCTGCGTAGCTTATGGCATTGAAAATTTTAAAACGGTTAATGAATTACTGTAGAAAGCGACAACAAAATTACAAAATATTTATGACATTGTTTTTGCTTTCAACGTAAATCTTTGGCGTTGCGTTGCGTTTTACATTATTAGGACCTTAACCTCAAATAACGAAACATTGAAACAAAGTTAAGTTTTTTTTCTCTTTCGGTTTGTTTTTATATTAACACCACCATAATAGGAAGGTATTATTGGTTTGGGATGATGTTTTTAACACATTAAATTTGTTCATAGCCCCGTCTTTTAGTTTACCGACCGGCTCAGAATCACTCTTTATATATTGCATGTTCGAAAATCTTAGAAACAGTTGTTAATTTTGAGATTGATCTGCAACTCATTACTTCATGTCTCTTTCCAGACTTGAATATTGGGGTTATGAATGTTAATTTCCAACGGTTAGCAAGTTCACCTTACATTAAAGATTTATTAAAAAGTAACATTAATGGCTAAACAATTGACTGGGAACATTTTTTTAATAAAAATGCACGCAGGCAGGCCATCAGCATCAGCCGTAAATGAGTTCTTGATATTATGAATACATTGCATAATATCCCCTTCAGCTAAAACAACCTTTCCCATATTTATGTCTGCACAATCATATATTTTTTCAGAAATATTAGAAACACCATATTTATTTATATTGTCAAAATTTGATTGAAAATAATTTGCGAATAAATTACCAATATCCTCAGATATATCAGATGAGGTATCACCATAAGACATAGAAGAAGGAATGTCACTATTTTGTTTTTTCGAACTAAGAAACAACCAAAACGTTCTCGGATTAGATTTGATTTCAGTTTCTATTCTAAGCACGACATCTTTGTACAAAAATTTATTAAGGTAATTAAACTCTTTTTGACGCAGGTTCAACTGATTTTTAATTTTTTTACTCACTACCTGTTAGAATATACCTTTTATGAAGTTTATATCTTTAACTTTAAATACTCTTAATTTTGGCTGTCCGGAATATCCCTGTATTCCGAGCCTTCCTCGTTTCCCTCGTCTTGTACTATATGTATGTTTTTTCTGCTGTTATTGTTATTATTTCCGTAGTTGTTGTTGGTTCTATTGGAATTATTATTTCTATTGTTATTGTTGTCATTTCTGTAGTCTCTATTGTTGTTTATAGGTGTATTACGGTTGTAACTGTTGTTTGTAGCCAAATTATTGCTATTCCTAGCGTAGTTGTCAAAATTTCTGTTGTTTCTGTTTGAATTGTAGTTCTTATTTCTACTGTTTGGGAAATTATTGTTATTTCTAGTGTAGTTGTCAAAATTTCTGTTGTTTCTGTTACTGTTTGAATTGTAGTTATTATTATTTCTATTGTTTGGGAAATTCTGGTTCCTATTATGATGGAAATTACTATTGATGTGTCTGGTATTTTTATTACGCTGATGGTTTTGTATGTACAGAACCGAGTTAGTAGTTAGTTTATTTTCATTTTCCAGTTCTAGTGCAAGTTCAACCGCGTCTTACAAGGTCTTTGGACGCGCTGCAAAAATGGATGTCTTTAAATTCTCATTAATACCTCTTTTAAAAGTATCTAGAGCAAGCTTTGAGTTTAATCTGATAATAACATTTTTCTCTGCCTCTGTGGCGTCACTACTAAGTTTTTCTACTCCTTAGGTTGTCTTATTGTCGTCATTATTCTTTCCCTGAATGTATTAACAGACATTGGTAAATAGTACTTAATTTGGATTGCAATTCTGGAATGGTCTTTGTTCTTTTGTGCCTCTGTTGTAATATTGTTTTTAAGGCATTGAAATTTTCTGGCTTTGCATAACTACCTATTGCCGTTCTTACCCCTGAAGTCAATTTGGTAGACGTATTGTAAGAAGTCATGTTTTGCTGTTTCAGCTAGAGTTTTCTCAATGAGTTCTGCTGTTATTAAGAAACTTTCTAGTTCTTCATGGGTTCCAGCAAAAAGTGGGAGTGCTTTAGACACTGTTTCTAAACTGAATGCTGCCATTTTGATGTATTTGTTTTCTATTTTAGTAATATTCTGGACTAAATATTCTTTAATTTTCTTTATTATATTGCTAAATTCTAATTTAGGCGGTGATGCTTTTTCTTCGTCTTTTTCTTCTACTTGTGCTATCTCAAACTCTTTTGATAAGGTTGTTACTTCTTCTAACTTAAGGTTAATTGTCTTTTCAGTATATATCCTTCCTGGACTTTTCTTTAAATTTTTCAATATATCTGTTAGTTTTTTGAGGTTCTCCTCCATTACCATTAAATCAGTTATATGGTAATTTTGTCTTTATTTTGTTGTTATAAGCCTAGTACTCTGTTCCAATTTGTGAAAAATGTTCAGCAACATCTATTATTTCATGCGAAAAATTTGACATGTATCAATGTTACCTATCTCGAGAGTTTGCACAATTTGACGTTTTTAATCTTTCAAAGTATGCGACATTGTTTTGCATATGTAAACAAAACCCACATGTATTTTACTAAAAAGTATTTTTTAAATAAAAAATTAAGTAAAAATAAAATTAAAAATTGATGAAAACCTGTTACCGGTTGTGTTATTTATGTTTTTTTTTCGTTCTCATTGAATATTAAGTGTAAACTTTTTTCATTTGCTTAAAATGTCACGTGAAATAAGTGCAGCTTATATTATTTCGCAGTTGTAAAAAAAATGTTGCTAGAAACATTTCGCAACTTTTTCACAAATTAAACAGAGTACAACTCTATCAACATTTTTTCATAGAAATTCCGCACAAGTTTTTTTCATATGAGTTTTGACAGCATTTCACGTGAAATGTTAAACAGAGTACTAGGCTATAAGTAGTAGCACATTTCTAATATTATAACAAATAATATTATAACAAACATTAAATTTATTGTAGTGATTTTTGAAAACAATTTGCTTAATTACATTTTGTTTATTTATATCTTATATTATTACATTTTATTATATTTTTGTATTTTTATTTGTTATTTAAAAAAAATTTCTTATTTATACATTTAAGCAAATTTTGTTTGCCTTTTTTTTCTTTTTGTTTAAAATAATGTTTTTAATAGTAGCATTATTGATTTAAAAAAATAATATGAAAATTATCTCACATAATATAATGGCTATTAGTGTTTTTATCATTCTTGTTTATTCAATGCAAAATTTTTTAGAAAACATTTTTTTTTCTTTTTCTCAATTTTTATTCTATCTTTAATTTGTTTGTTTTCTAATATATATATTTTTTTTTTTTTTGTTAAGTTTTTATTTTTATTTTGCTTTAGTATCCTTTTTAGCATAAGGCCTTCCTAATAATTGCATGGACAATAATTTGCTTTAATATTTATATGAACAACAATATATCTTTGGCAGCTAACTTAAAATTTTAATATTTATAAATCATAAATCACAATCATTGATGTAATCATGTATTTTCCGTAATATCCTTTGCCATTGATCGTTTTTAATATTTTTCCACAAAATTTAAATTTTTAAGCATATACTATTTAAAAGTAATAGGTCATCTGACCAGGAATCATCGCTGTTGTCATCATCACTAGCCATTTTTTTTCCATAAGGATCTCTCTCGCTGCTCGTTCATAGTCCTTGAAGGGTCTTCCTTCTTTGTTTTTATGAATGAAAAAAAAAATTTCGTTTATGTTCTCGGCTCTATAGATTCCAGCTGAGCATAAGCTATGTATGCTGGGTCTATTGTCCTGGTGCTCTTATAACTAGATTATAGCAAATTTCTTTGCTGTTCTATCCAGTTTAGAGCAGGATCGCCATGTAATGTTTTATTTCTAAAAGTAAAGCACATACCAAATTCATTTACTTAAATACTACTTATGAGAATAAAACTTAACCTAATATTGAGTGACTTTACAAAAGTTCATTCAATCACTTATTCTAGTACTTAGCATTAACTTACATGTAATCATAGAGTATTGTATCAGGCATAACAATTTGAGTAGTCAAGAATTTGCTAGTTCAGCATAACTGTAAAATGTACGTTGAACTTATCTTGTCAACATAAGTAAGCGAACGTTGACTGTTGTTTATTTAATAATATCAAATTGCACAAAAAGAATTTATGATCGCGACTACGTACGATGATTCAATATTGGTACTGACCTGTTTTGTTTACTTTTGGTGAGTATGTTTTGATAATAATTTTGTCTATAAAATGAAAGAATGTTTTAACAAATGAAAGAATGCATTATTGAAAAGAATGTATTATTAAATGAAATGCATGGATACACTACAATTCTTTAACTGCCTTAGCCCTTTAGTGTACCAAGGATGACTTGTCCAATTTTTTCTTTTTAAAGGAATATACTGCTTACAAATATTTAAAAACGTATCCAAGAATATATCATAGGATTCATTAATGTTTTTATCAATTATAATTGATTGCCAATTTACACTAAGTAATATTAAGTTTAATGCATCAAAATCGCAATATTTGAAATTGATTAATGGATAAATTTTTTGAACATTTTAGATAATTATAATACTAAATCTAATCTAAAACTAAAACTGTATGATGAGCATTTATAGGGGAAAATAGTTGAAAACACTCATAAACGAAATATTTTATGTCTGATTTTACAAAAAAGAGATCTAAAATGTTTCTTAATTGATTATATATGTTATTTATCTGATTGAGATCCATACCACAAAATGAATCTATCAGATAAATCTCTATTCACATAAGATGGCATAATTGTATCATTAAATTTACACCAAATCATATCACTCAAGTTAAAATCACCAAGAACTACATAATGAGTATTTAAACCAAATTCTCATACAAATGCATAATATTATTAACATGTGCTGAATATAACTCAAACGAACTTTTAGCGGGAATATAAGAAGCACAAATACAGAACATACCATCAGCAATAAGAATTATTACAAACATCTGGTCAAGCAGCTCATCAACAACAATATTTGCGCAAATATAAGATTTAAACTCCCTTTTGACATCTATCAGTACACCTACAATGTGTATCTTTATATGTACACATTGTAGAGTTTCAAATCAAAAAACTCAGCATCATAAAATTCCTTATTGAACCAGGTTTTATCAATAACGAAAACATAAAAATCACAATGCGATGATAAATTAAACAAACTTTTACTTTTGGTACGCATTCCAGAAACATTTCACATGCTTAAGAGTTTTTTCATCAGTGCCTTGTTTAATTAACCTCGTACACTCAAGATGGTGTTTGCCAAACTCAGTACTTTTTCCAACATAATCAATAATATAATCCGTTGTAACAGTTAGTTTGAACGGCGAAATGCGGAAATATTTTTTATGAGTAACAACATCTGAAGCCGTTGTATAATTTTTACCCACAGTAAGTCTCAATTTACACGTTTCATCTTTTGATGCTCAACTTCTTTTCAATTCCCTTTTGAAGATGCCATTATGTTCACACGCGGCAAGCGGTTTCAACTTTTTTTTGCTTCCAAACAACAACACTTTTATTCAAAGCGAACCAAATAGAAAAAGAAATGAAAAAAATTTACATGCAGCCATTATTGTGCATATAACTACGAATGAGAACACAAAGCGTACTGCTCGAGTACAGGCATCTCCATACCAACCCATTTTCTTCTTGCTTCCTTCTCCTTAAAACACAAGAGTTGAGCATCAAAAGATGAAACGTGTGAATATAGACTAACTAGGCATTTACACATGAAAGTAGTTTCCCTGTAGGAAATGGCACTAATGAATCAACACTGATTCACTATTGACACTGTCACCAGTACTAGTGACTTATTATACCCCCGACAATGCATTTTTACTATAGACATTTAACACGTGCGTGTCATTGGAAATCCACTACTGACACCGGTACTATTGAGTAGGTAGTTCTTTTGGGACCATATGTAGACATTGTCAATAGAGGTTTACTAGCGCATTTTAGTAATTCTAGTCTAAACTTTTGGTACTTTTCTGAAATAGACGTCGTTAATGAAACTTTTGTTAACATTTGATGTTTTATTAAAAAAATTAAGGAATTCAGCCGTTTTAAATATTAAACGTAAATTAGGTACATTTCCGCCTCTTACATAGTATTAAAAAATACTTAAATTTAATTTCATTATAAGTTCATAACAGCCGTTTTAAATATTAAATAAAGTAAATAAGGTACATTTCAGCCTTTTAAATAGTATTAAAAAAAATTAAATTAAAGTTAAAAATAAGCCGCTTTTATTTTTACCACACTAATAAGAACATTAAGAAGAAGCATGGCTTTATAACAAAGCTTTAATTTTTCAGGCTGAGTTTAGCCGCCGACATTCTTTTAATATTGCTGCCACCGAACTTGTCAGTTCTTAATTTTTAACAACAAAAAAATACAATATATGAAAAATTGGACTTTGTATGTACTTTTTAAATTTATAACGATTAATATACTAGCGGAGTTCAGTGTGAAGTGCAAATGGTCTTGCGAAAGAGCAAATGCAAAATATCATAGCTTTTTTGTTGAATCCAATAACAAAATACACAGAGTTCCCGTTAGATTTCATAAAAAAGCTATGAAATTTTGCACTTGCTCTTTCGCAAGACCATTTGCACAAAATACTGAACTCCGCTACTGTATACTTATAATAGCACAATTGAAAAAATACTAGATTAATAAAAACAATTATGCCGTCGACGAATAATAGCGCTTTGCGGCGAATTCGAACTGTTATTTGTTGTGTATACACTTTTTTTTTAATCAAAGCAAATAAAAAAAATGTAGACAATGCCGCCAAGAAGTCACCAAAATGGTCGACAAAACTGTTGACTTGGACAATTGCCCCCAGGTTTAATCCAGGGTTCTTGAAAGTCGCAATACACTCACACTTTTTCACTAACACATTTACATCTTTCTACTTTCAGTCCAACTTTCAGCTAGCTTTCAACGCAAATTTCAAGAAAGCGATTTCATGAAAGTAAATGACAATAACTAAGCAGTGTTGCCAATTAAAATTGTTTTTTTCGTATATACATATAAAGAATTTTAATGAAAACTAATAAAAAGAAATAAGCAAAACAATAAAAGAAGAAGAAGAGAAATTTTTGATAGAAGTTTGCCCTTTGACGACATTTTGAAAATGAAATTTCACTTTCATGTAAATTTTCATGAAAGTTTATTACTTTTCTGAATTTGTGGTGATAATACGTATAGAGAATTTTCATGAAAGTACTTTCATGTGTAAATGCAGCGTAAGCATACGATTTCTTTGTGTACGTCTACAAACTCTTGTCCACTCATTCGATTGATTGACAGCATGATACACGTTCGATCCAACTTCAAAATGTGCAGTAGGATAAGAAGTAATTGACGAAGAAGCATCGTCATTACCGTGATCATTTGCCATGTTCGATGCACCAACAACATCAGCAAATGATCGTTGACCATTAGTTTTGTTGTGTGTATTATTATCATAAGCAATAGGATGATTAGCAAAATTTATATTTTGTTTTTATTTTTTGATTTTTCAAGGTTTTTTGAAAGTTCAATCAACTCCGTTTTTAATACATCAATCTCATCGCTAATTTTTGAAATTATTGGACTCTTTAATTCATTTATCTCTTTTGACATTATTGAAATAAGAGAAATTAAATCACGTGATATAGACGTGATTAAGACAATCATTACAATTAAAAACAATGGCCCATAACTATAGCCATAAGCAAAGTATACTTTAAGAGTTCTGAAGTCACCTTTTTTTAAAAAATATGCTTTTGATCTACTATAGGCAAGCAAAAGCATACTTTTTACGTAAAAACCGGTTTTAGTTTTAAAACTAGCTGAAATTGTTTTTAAAAAATTTAACAACACCTTTAATCAGCTGTTTATGTTAGTAAACAAAAGTGTCACAATTATTCAAATATGTATTGTTTAAATTCTATAAAAAAATTAAATTAAAACAAAAAGAATATATTAAAAACAAAAACAAAAAATGTATACTACGGCCAATATAATGAAGTTGTTCTTCATGTTCAATTTCTGCAATCGGTTTTCTTTTTTGTAGTTTGTTAATTTCTTCGAACTGTAACGATTCTTTGGCTATTTGACGTTTCCTCTCTAAAATAATACTGTTTCTTTGGGATGTTGTTTTTGGGAGGCTTCGAAGCCATTGAAGTTTAGAAGACGAAGAAGTTTTGGTTTGTGTAATATCATCTGGACATTTGAGAGCTGGTCTAGAAGGTGAAAAATTTTTATTTTTCCGAACTACGTCACCCAAACCTTGTTGAGAAATTACAGGCGATTTTCCTATGTTGGCGAGGTTATCTTTTTCAATAAAGGTGGGATGTTTTGCAACTCGCTCAAATTTTCAACAGTTGGGGGGCTTTCGATTCTATGGAATTCACTAATACAACTGCTATCTGTTAAAATAGCATCTTCTTGAAATTCATGAATTAACATGATTTGAACCAAAATGTCCTCTTCGCTAATTTCCGGAACAACGTCTGAATTGCCTGTTGCGACATACGCCCGCTTCATGCTTGCAACAGCTTTTCTGGCGCTTACTTTCATGCGTACCCACTGTGGCGTAAGATTTACAATTTCAAGATCGTAACCGGCAGAAACCATAGCCGCCCGTATAGTTTTCCATGCATTCTTCTTTTTAACAATCATTGTTGTATCTTTGCCCATGTGTTCCACGACATCCACATGCATATTTATACACTCCCGCAGGAATTCCTTTTCAGTGTTACTCCAATTTGTTTCTCTTTCTCTTGTCCATCGTAAAAACTAAGCAAAACGTTTCCTTCTTAACTGCAATTCTTTTTTTTAAATTTACATATCGAATTATCCCGCTTTATTTTTTTTTAATTTGTGAAAACATCTGATTAGAGATGACACTTTGTTTTGTTTTGTTACAGATTGCAGGCAAATATTTCTTACATTTAAGGAGGCACCCGCTTAAAGTTGGTTGAACTTAAAATATACTTTATTTTTGACTATAGTGGATAACAAATTTATAACAGGTTTTAAATTTAAAGTTGTTTTTAAAAAGAATCGACTTTATTGTTGGACTACAGATATGGGCCAATGTTTCTTTTTTCCTGCACATAATAAATGAAATTTTGCTTTACATATGTATGTGACCTTCTCCTAAAAAAGGGATCTAGTGTGTGAAAATGAAGTTTTGAGAAAAACGCATTTAAAGTTTGAAATTTTAATGTTTTTCTCATTTTTATCGATTTTCCCAATTTCGTTTTGTACGTTTTCATGGGGTAAATAAATTTTTATCAGAAATCTAACTCATTTCATCTTATTCTACACCCTTTTAGGTACCAGAATCCACTCTTAAGTCCAAGCCCGTTTTTTGGCACACTAGGTCCCTTGTCTCGGAGAAGGTCACATACATATATGACATGTAATGTTACCCGATGTGAGAGCATTGAAACATTTAGCGCACAATGTTTTACCGGGAGCATTCATATTACACGTCTTTACTCTTTGACTATCGGTATTTAGCTGATATATACTAATACCTACATTTACTGTTAATGTTGGTCATGACTACGTCTGAGTGGTTTCATTCGGAAGGTCCAATTTTGGACCCCAGAGCGGGGTACCTTAGCACCATATGGGTTTAATTATCGAGTTATAAAACACCAGTTTTCCATCCAAGCTAAGTATAGTTTCTATCCATAAGCCACGTAAGCTCAACAGGATAAGTTTCGCGTCTATATGATTTTTAATGTAAGACGTGAACGCTTAGAAGTGCTGTATCATCAGCAAATGTGGAATTGTGGGTATAAATGTTTAATGTATACTATGTGTAAAGTATATACAGAACTGGTCCCTGTAAAAACTTTTTTCTGAAAAAACGAATTTTCGATTTGTTATGTAGCTTTGATGGTAACAAAATTTAATTTTAAAAAAGAAGTCCCTCATGCCAAAATAAACAGAGCAGAGCAATATTGATTTTCCTCGAATGCCTTTCTTATTACTGTGGTTAACCTATGAACTTGTTCAATGGCGTTCTGCTTTCTCCTGAAACCAAATTGATGTGCTGGAATAGTACTGTTTTCGTTTACATATTTAATCAACTTGTTCATGATAACTTTTCGAAAAGTTTTGACATATTGGGTAAAAGACTGATGGATCTATAAGATTCTACTTAAGTGTGGTCTTTGCCTGGTTTGGGTATCATTTCAACAAGCGATGTTTTCCATTATGGCGGATAATATCCAAGGCGTAAAATGGCACTAAAATTAAAGAGAATTTACGGGGTAATTCCAAAAGCATCTTATTACTGATATTTTCGATGCGCGGTGCTTTTTTGCGTCTAACTGTATAATAGCACTTTTTGCCTCTAGCATTTCAAAGATAAGCGGGTCACTTCTATGTACTGGGATATTGCAAGGTGTAGCTCAATTAGTGTGCTGGATAAATTCGGCGTGAATAAATCCTTCAAGTGATCAACAAAAAAATTTCCTCTCTCAGTGTCAGTTCTAACCAAACATAACGGGTCTTTTTATGTTGGATCTAAGTTTTCAAGAAACCTGTTAAGCGATGCAATTCTTTTTTCTTCAAGAAGTCTCCGCACGTTATTTGTGCATTCTTTTCAACGTTTTTTGAGTTGTGGGGATCTATGCTGTCATTCTCATCGTGTACTTCTTTTCATAAAGGAGTCTGCAACATCTATACAGCAAATTCTGGTTTCTCTTTTTTGTCTGGTAGAACTGGTAGCAAGTTGAGTAGGCAGTTTGATTTTTAATACTAAATTCTTTACCAAAACGTCTATATCGTTTGGTGTTCTTAGCGGTATATACTCCGGAAAACGTGTACTAATGAACATTGTGTATATTAACCAATCTGTGCATTTGCCTGTTAGCTCTAAGCCACCAACGGGGTTTATAATTTCTTGAGGTTTTTGAATTTAAGCAATTGTGGTTGTGTGATCTTACGACAGCTCTAGGGACGATTCAACGTTCACCAATTCTTTCGAAATAGCCTTTGTAACTCCAAAATCTTTAAGATCCGGTATTTTTTGCCTATCTGTTAGTGACCGACCGAACTCTTTTTTTTTTAGGCCGATGCCGAAGTTCGGCCAAATTTGCTAAATTCGACTAAGCCGAACTTTACTTATCCAAATTGACAACAAGACAAAACTTTGAAATTTTAAAGCACAATTAATTTACTAAACATAGAAATAACAAACAAAAAAATGTTTATTTACAAGTACATATCGTCACCTAAAATGCAAAAGCGGGTAACAACAAAAAAAATTCAAAATATAGTTTTTGATTGACATTTGCTCCAAGTTTGATTTTTTTTTGAGCTATGACTACTTTGCAATAAAGGAGCGATATGTTCTACATATTGATTATTATTCGCAATTCAGAAGTTGTATGTTTTGAGGATAAAACAGTAATTTGTATGCATTTATACCAATAAGGCAATACAATTTATGCTCCCACGTACATAATTTATATTTTAGTTGTGACGACCACCGTGATATTTGTAATTTAAGCGTTTTTTTTTTCAAAATTAGTAATGGAATATCTCCAGCCCTGAGTTCCATCACTGTATAAATGAAAGGAAATACAACCCTGCAATATACAAAAAATACCACCCTACCACGGCGAATTGGCTAATAAGAGCGAAGTTTTGTAGACTTGGCGTGGGTATAGAAAATTCAAGAAATTCATTCATCAAGTGGCATTTGAAAGGTAAAGTTGAAAATTTGTGAGGCGGCTTAAAATATAAGGAACATTTTTTTGGTAAGGCTATATGGAAAAATCCATGTGTTTCACAGAAATTCATAATTTTTTTTATTGAATTAGGGTCGGACTACTTTTAAGGGCTATCGGACAAATTACCTGCCGCGAGACAAAATTTTCAAAATTCGTTTTTTTTGTCAAACAGGAAAATATAGTGTGTGCGATTACAGGAGGTAATATTCAACGGTTCTTGATAATCATGCTCTGTGGAAAAGGGCGTGTGTCTAATAACGACTGAATAACGTGCAACAAAAGGGATATTTGGAAAACACTAAGTGAAAGGAAAACGTGCGACAGCACGACGTTTAAAGGCGAGTAAGTACTGTACCGCGTCGGCAAAAAAAAGAAAAAAAAACGAAGTGGTACATATGCAATTTGGCGGCAAGGCACCGTTACGCTAAAACAACTCGACCGGCGACGTAACACCACGTGCTACGTATTAAAAAAAATTTGGCGGCAAAGCACAGTTGGCAAACACGTGTCGCGTATTAACTGCGGCGTAATAAACGTAAAATTTCAGTCATAACTTCCATAGCCAGCACCGACGACAGCTGAAAAACCACCAACCGCTCATACCACCTGTAATCAGCACAAATCACCACCTGTAACCCGCACAAACAAAAAAAAAAACAGCTCATACCACTTGAAATCAGCACAAGTCACCACGTGTCTTACCAGCTGTACTTAGTTCAAACCACAAACAACTCATAGCAACCGTAGCCACCGGCCCAATAACAAATCAACACTACCACGCTTTCTAGCGGGAAAACAACAACGACAAAACCAACCTTATCACGTTTATAACGAATACGGCAAGACGTCCAAATACCTTATTTATAACACCAACGACAACAAGCCAGACAACAAACAACAACGACCGGATTTATCCGATTCGGAAGGTGAAATTTTACAAGATTGTTGGCAACAATTGCAGGAGCGTCGGCAAAAAAAAAAAAGAAAAAAAGGGAAAACTAAGAAGACCGCTTTATAAGCAGCGACTGGCAAGTGCGGTGGGATCACTGCATCGGCGACCAACTAGAGAGCAATCTTTTATTGTATGCTAAATCCATACACACCCCACCCACTACAATCCACAGTTTGGCAAGTACACACCCCAGAAGCCGTAGTTTAGTCATATAGTAAATATATTTAAAATTTATTGATTTTAATAGTTATCCTTTTTTTTTTTAATTCAATACCCGATTCATTCTTTTTTGTACATTCAATAAGTAGTAATGGTTTATAGTTTTTAATTGGATTTTGATTTTCTTAACAGACTGTCAGTTCTGTGCCTTGAGAATCAATCCTGAGAATTGACCATCCATTTTTCAAATTGATTGTCAAGTTTTCAGATTGATTATCAAGTTATTTCGGTAGAATGGAAAAAAAATTGATTTTCAAGTTTCAGGTTGATAATCAAGTTCGTTCGGTAAAATTGATAAACCAGTTTTCGGATGTTTCTAAATGCAATCGTTCACAGTTTAAATGGTAAAATCGGTTCCTTAACTGACACTTGCTTGCAAATTGGCCGATCAAGTTTCACTTTTTAATACAGGCACATTTTTTTTTGTGTTTATATTTCTAAAGTAAATGGTTCAATACTGATTGCGGTCTACATCGCAGCTTTCACTTTTTTTTTTTTTGGAAAACCCGTGACCAACGGTACATGTGAAAGCATATCAAGAAACACTTGAACGTGTAACTGCAGTGTTAAGAAACTAGGGATTGATTTAATTATTGAAACTAGGTACATATTTCGTAAATCAACCAGCAAAGGAACCAAACCTAAGTTTTAATATGAACGTTTAGACCAAAATCACATTTGAAGACTTAATCGAAATAAAAATCCAATTAAATCCTGAAAAATACCTATTTTAGGGAATTATAAATTGATTGATTTTTGATTTTTTTAACTCGTCTTATTTTTTTAAATAAGTAAACTTATTCCCAAGTTTAAGTATCTAGGCTCAACGTAATTTTAAATCCATATTTGAGTTTAAACATTTAGTACGAATTTAAACCTTTCAATTAAATGCCATTTTAGATATCCTGATCAATAGCGTTATTTAAATGCATCGACTAAAAACGAGTTTAAATATACAAACTAAAGTTGGATACTGTAACTTAGTTACATTTAGAATACTTAAACTTGAATTTTGATATGAATTTAAATCTTTCAGCTAAATACGAATTTTGAATACATAACTCATTTCGAAATTTAAATTCATAAACCAAAATAAGTTTAAGTATACAAACTTAAGTTAGATAGTGTAACTTAATTACAATTAGAACACTTAAACTGAACTTTCGAATATGGATTTAAAGTTTTTAACCAATTCCAATTTTAACTACATGATTTATGCCGGAATTTAAACTCACCAACCGAAATAAGTTTCAGTGTACAAACTGGTGGTAGATACTGTAACTTAATTACCATTAGAATATGTAAACCGGATATCTGGTACGAATTTAACTTTTTCAAACTAAATACAATTTCTAATTACCAAGCCAATTTAAATTCAAATACTGAATTAAGCTTAAGTATACCCACTAACGTTAGATACTGTAAAATGGTTACAATTACAATACTTAAACTTGAATTTTAATCACTGATTTAATTCATTCAACTAAAAACAATTTTCAAAACATAACCGATTTCGTAATAGAAATTCATAAACTAAAATAAGTTTAAGTAAACAAACTAAAGCTAGATACGGTAATTTAATTGCGATTAGAATACTTAAACTGAATTTTTGGGGTGAATTTAAATTTTTGTAACTCAATGCAATTTTTAATTACTAAACCCATTCGTGATTTAAATTCATACACTTAATTAAGTTTAGGTATACAAACTAAGGTTGGATACTGTGCTTAATAACGAATTGGAAACTTAAACTGGATTATTAGTATGAATTTAAATTTTTAAAATTAAATATAATTTTAAATACCTTGACCAATTTCGTGATTTAAATTCATTAACTGAAATAAGTTTTAGTATACAAACTTAAGTTAGATACTGTCATTTAATCACGATAAGAATAATTAAACTAGATTTTTAGTATGAATTTACGTGGTCAAACCAAATCTGAACTTGAATACCCGGATAAAGAGTTTAATAAATATAAGAAAAGGATAAATAAATAGGGTAACTAATAAGCCAATACCGATGAATAATTTAATCGACAAAAGATTAAACGGGCAAATTACATAAATAAATAAATAATTTAACAAATAAATACCAAATTAGTAGTTAATACTAGTTGAATAAGTAGTAATTACCAACCGAAATAGTAGTCAGTAATAACCGAATAAGTAGTAATCACTAACCAAATAAGTAGTAATTAATAACCGAATAAGTAGTCATTAATAACCGAATAACCAATTTGAATTTTGTTGCTTAGACTGTTTTTTTATTAAAAGTTAAATTTGATTAAACAAATTAAATTTGAATTCAAGGTTTTGAAGGCAATTTAAAAACTTAAACTCACTTTTCCGGCTCATTCTAGTTTTAAAATTTTAATTTGTGAACCTGACAAAATTTAAATATTTAGACTTGAAATGGAAATTCTTAACGTAATCTAAAAAAAAAAAAACTTAAGCTGATCGTACGGGTTTATTCTGGAATTAAAAATTTAATTTTTTTTGAACTTCGTAAAGTTTAAATATATTTTCCGAATTCTAAACAGACTTAAAACAAAGTTGCCATTGAAATATTTTTAAATCCTTTTTTTATTATATCGTTGAACTAACTATACAGGGTTGCTCTACATTATTAAAAATCTTTCGATACAATATTTTATTGTTAGAATTGCCATTTAGTATTGAAAGACAAATAATCGTGTATTGCTAAATTCTTTTTTTTACTACTAATAATTTTAATTTAAAATTGTAAATTAAAGATAGAAACAGTATTGTTGTTAAATAATGTATTTTCTTTATTAATTATTATTATTATAGCCCTTGATGATATGTTAATTATAATGATTATTAAAAGTTAAATAGAATAGATACATACGTAAATAAAATATTTTTGTACACAATTTTTTTGGAATTCTAGAAAACAAATGACAATGTTGTAATTTATTCAGAATTTGGTTGAAAGGTAACTAGCGTACGACGAAAGGGTAAGTTACGTTTTGGGGCATTACTCCCAAACAATTCTTTTTCAGGCAATGAGTAGTGCCACGGATGACGGCAAAATGTCATATGGGGTGGGCTGCCTGTCCAGGCCACACCTTTGTACATTTCAGGGTAAAATGTTCAACCCAATTATTTTTTTTTTCTTTCATAAGAGACGAGACTGAGAGAGTCGAATGGATTGAATCGAATCGAATCCATAATGAAAAACCTGATACGGCGGCTTTATAGCTAGGGGATCATAAGTTTTCATTATCGGAGGAGAGGAGAGGAAAATCCAGGAGATTCACTCTATGTCGTTTTGTCTTGTGTTTTCGTTTATAGTTGATTGATGATAGAAAACTTGTTGGTTACAACACTTAACGTTCTATACGTAAAATAAAATTTTTTTTTTTGACATGATTGATTTTCATATATTTTTATCATACTTAAACATCGTATGAGTTTTTAAGTTTTCATTTCTGAGAACAAAATATTCAATAACTTTAAACTCGAGTAAAAACATCACACACATTTCGCCACTACACGTCTGTTACCAAATTTTAACCAAAGTATAATTTATATATATTAAAATAAATATTTGAAAACGAATTAACCATAATTAGTTGTAATTGATACTATAGTAGATTAACAATATTTTGGTCATATTTGAATTCTTATACTATACTTATATTCTACTAACATTACTTAAACTTATTTGCATCTAGAAAATAGTTTGTCAATTAATCTTATACAGTATTATATACATAAAAACCTACTCTTTTCTTTAATTATTACAGTTTGAATAAATTTATTTATGAACACATTTATATTGATAATTATTACCATAAAATTTTTTTTTAAATTTAATTTTTTTTTTGACATATGATAATCAATAATTATTTCTATGACATTTTTGCATTTACATTTTTGATTATTTCGAAATTGAAGATATAAGATTTTCTTAAAGCTTATTCCTTACTCAATATTTGTTTTGTAAAGTTATGGGATAATCATAATTTACAGACATTTGATTTTTTTTAATTACATTGGTATTTCTTTTGCTGAATACATTTATAGGGATATCTGGGATTTTACCATTTTGATATATAATAATAATCAACGATTAGGATTATAAAAAATTTTTTTTATATAGATATTCTTTTTTTTGACGTTTACCTAATACATTAAGATTTAAAGATTAACTCCGTATTCATAGGGAATGTTGAGTTTAACAATAGTTTATTGAAGAAAATTTACGTGCAAAAATTTTGTTTCGTAAACTGTTGTTAAATTTAAAACATTTCTTTTTATGAATTCAGGTGGTAATAGTTTTTTTTGAAACTTTTTCGGTTTTGCGATATTGAGATTGTAAGGGTATCATAACTTCAATTTCATTTACACTCGGATTTTCTCTTATGACAATTGATGCTTCGGATGCAAATAAATTTGTGAAGATCTTTTGGCATTTACAGTTTGACTATAACTGTTGTTTTCTTGAAATTAAATTTTTCTTGGGAGTTTTTATTAATAAAGTATAATTTAAGGGAATAATATTTTCTTAAATTTTAACTGTTTCGGGATATTGGGATTGGGAAATTACGGGTTAATTTCTAAATACATCTACATTTTGATATTTTTTTTATTTGAATTTTCTATAATTGGAGTCCATTGGATCGTTGACTTGAGGGGATAGTTTATCCACGGGTAATATTGGTAGTAAGTTTTTTTTTGCCTTCGGTGCTATATCGTGGTAGTTGAAAGTTTTTTTTTGATCTGCGAACGGTTTTGGCTAAGGATGAATAATAGACGACTCCGATCGTCTAGTAGAAACCAAGCGGGTAATAACGACGACGTTCCAACGACTACTACTGCCACTGTTATCAATCCAAATACAGCACCCATTGTTTCTACAAACGCGGTAACTCCTTTAAGGTCAATTAGATTCCCACCCGGATTTGGACCACAAACCCATTCTTCACCTGATAGTTTTAGTACTATTCGTACACCGACCTACAGCAGCATAACTGCCAGGGAAATAAGTGGACAGACAGGTAACCAAGGTGCTCGCGATCTTGATTTAGGCAATATGAATAGGAATAATTTAGCCCCTGTTGGCGAGGAAGTAGACTCTGAAATGGCCATTAATGAGGATGGATTGACGTTGAGGGACTATGTCAGTGCTTCGGTGGGAGCTGCACAGGCGGCAATTATGAATGAAGTTCAAAACATGCAACTTATGCTACCTCAATTGATCCGGGAGTCTTTGCGTTCCGAACGTGGCATTTCTTCGGAGAACCAGACTTTCCGTAACAATGTGCCCTATGACCAACAGCGTGCATATCAAACCCCTTTTAATAACAATAATAGCAGACCACCGCCAGCCCAACATTTTGCACATAATGATCCTCAAATGTTCCGACAACAACGCCCGCGTCAGCCCAACCTAGCTCAACCGATATTCAATAATGCTCCACAAAATTTCGACGAACAATACCCAGGTTTTGGAAATTCACCTTCGTTCCATGGCTTTAAACCAATAACTCCTAACCAATTGGAAAAATGGGGGATAAGGTACGATGGTACAAATAAGTCATTAACGGTTGAGGATTTTGTATTTCGGGTAGAGGCATTGAAACACGATTATAACTGTTCATGGGAAGTTTTAATGAAAGGTTTTCATCATTTAGTCACAGGGGAAGCAAGCAACTGGTTCTGGTCCTTTCGAATGAAGCATCCGATATGCGACTGGCAGACTTTTAAACACCATATTATAAAAAAAATTCAGGAATTTCGAAAGCGACTTTGAAATTCAAAGAAGAATAATGGAGCGAAGGCAAGCGCCCAATGAGTCTGCGGATGCGTTTATAACCGAGATTGTCAAACTTAAAAACCAAATGAGGGTAAGCGTGCTAGAGAGTGAGCTGGTAAAAATTGTTAAAGATAACCTGAAAGATGGATTGGCTCAACTGGTTTTCCCCATTAGGATTGACAGTCTGGATCAGCTACTGGAGGAGTGCAAAAGGGCAGAAAGGAATATTGCCAAGCGATCTTCGACCCGTATGCCTTTAGGTCATTCTCGACGTGTGTATGAGATGGACTTGTTTGACCACGAGCGGATAGATGAACAGGCACAGCAGGTTGAGGCACTTCAAAGGGATAGTTTGCCAGCAAAACAGCTCACGTGTTGGAACTGTAAAGCCCCTGGCCACTCTTTTATTGAATGTCCCGTAGTACAACGCAATGTCTTCTGTTACAAATGTGGGTTCGAGGACGTAACTAGCCCGAATTGCCCCAGATGTGCGGGAAACAGCAAATCGAACATGCGGAAAACTGGGCCGACGTGTTCAAACCAAACTCCCTCCCAGTAAAAGATAATTTTTTTAAATTTATGTTAACTGAACAAGACCAACCCAACGAAAGGATCAATGTGAACCCAGACAAAGTCCAACACACCGATGAAGAAACTGCCAAGATCTACGCTAAGGATGATGAAGATTTAGAAACTAAATGTACAAATGGATGCTTGCAAACAAACTATAACTCAAAGCCACAAGGTCTCAATCCAGGCCTATCGTATGAACAGCGTCTAGAAAACTACAACCGAACTCGTTCCGAAATTTTTACAGATTATGTACCCATAGTTAGCAATAAAATCCGAAAAACCAGGGAAAGATACGCCTTAAGAAAACAAGAGAGGAAAGTTATAGCATCGACGGTGATAGGGGGCGAGAACGATATTAGACCCTATATGACAGTCGAGATTAATGATTCTCAATATCAGGGCCTGTTAGATAGTGGAGCTTCTGTGAGTTGCCTTGGCCGAAACTGTATTGAGAACACAAAGCAAATGGATGCGAAAATACTTGACTTTAAATCTTCTGTGCGTACAGCGGATGGGAAACAACATTTAATAATTGGCAAAATTTTCGTAAAAATTAAATATGGAAATAAATTTGTGGAAATGATGTTATACCTAGTACCGAACTTAAGTCAAGAACTGATTTTAGGGTATGATTTTTGGAAAAAAGTAGGTCTAAAGGTTTCATTTGAAAATAGTATAGTCGATGAAATTTCTCTCACAGATTCGGAGGAGGCCAAGATACACCCGTTAACGTCACGTCAACGAAAAATTTTGGAAAATGTAAAACAATCGTTTCGGTGTTACACACAGTTTGGCTTGGGAAGAACGGAAATTGAGAAACATACGATAGACACTGGAGATGCACCTGCCAAAAAGATGAGACACTATCCCGTGAGTCCAGCAGTGCAAAAACTGATATATGCTGAACTTGACAGGATGATCGAACTGGATGTAATCGAAGTCGCCACAGGAGCAGAGTGGAACAACCGTATGACCTTGGTCATTAAGCCCAACAAGAACAGGCTGTGCCTCGACGCCCGGGAGCTCAACAAGGTTACGAGGAAGGATGCGTACCCTCTGCCCAATATAGACGGTTTACTGGCGAGGTTAGGAGATACCCACTTTATCTCATCAATCGACCTCAAGGACGCCTTCTGGCAAATCCCTCTGGATGAGGCAAGCAGATCAAAGACAGCGTTCACAGTTCCTGGCAGGCCTCAGTATCAATTCAAAATGATGCCTTTTGGACTGTGCAACGCTGCCCAGAGGCTTTGTCGATTGATGGATAGAGTTGTGCCATCGGAGCTAAAGGATAGGGTCTTTATATACCTGGATGATTTATTGGTAGTGTCCTCGAACTTTGACGATCATATGGACATGCTTCGTATTGTTGGACAGAGGTTAACGAACGCTGGCCTTACAATAAACATGCAGAAATCAAAATTTTGTTACCGTGAATTGAAATACTTGGGATATATAGTTGGCGGGGGAAAACTAAAATCGGATGAAGAAAAAGTTAGGGCCATTTTGGATATAAGTCCACCTAAAAACCAGAAAGAGGTTAGAAGATTTTTAGGTACAGTAGGGTGGTATCGCCGTTTCATCAACGATTTTTCCACTCTTACAGCACCTTTAACGGATACGCTCAAAAAAGCTCCTAAATTTAATTTCACCCCTGATGCTATGGAATCATTTGAACAGCTCAAGCTTAGGTTAGTTACAAGCCCAGTTTTATCCAGCCCGGACTTCGAAAGGCCATTCTTTGTCCAATGTGACGCGTCTAACGTAGGAATAGGGGCAGTTCTATTTCAAAAGGACGATGATGAGGGCGAACATCCTATTGAATATTTTTCAAAGAAACTGAACCAGGCCCAGAAGAACTATTCTACAACGGAGAAAGAGTGTCTCGCAGTAGTTCTGGCCATAGAAAAATTTCGCCAATATATAGAGTTGATGGACTTTACGGTCATCACAGACCATTCTAGCCTGAAGTGGCTGATGCGTCAGCAGGATTTAAACGGGAGACTTGCTCGGTGGAGTTTAAAGCTTCAAGGCTTTAAATTCAATATCGAGCATAGAAAAGGAACAAAAAACGTTGTCCCCGATATGCTTTCGCGTCAAGACATGGAGGAATTGGTTTTGAACAGTGGCCCATTAATGGATTTTAACTCTGAAGCCTTCAAAAATAAAGACTATCTATCGTTAATAGACACTGTAGAGCAAAATAAGGACCGATTACCCGATTTAAAAGTTGAGGATGGTATTATACACAAAAGGGTAAAATTTAATAGAGATGGAATCGATGGAGAAGATGACTGTTGGAGGGTATGGGTGCCGTCCGAGTTGACGGAGAGTTTAATTCGAAGATCACATGTGGACAATACTTCACATGGAGGCGTAGCCAAAACGCTTTTTAACATCCGCGAATATTTTTATTGGCCTTCAATGACAGGTCAAATAAGAAACTTCGTTGGAAATTGTAATACCTGCAAGGAAGTTAAACACCCAAAACAAATCTTACGTCCCCCCATGGGAAGTGAAGTAAAGACCCAAAGACCATTCCAGAAAATCTATGTCGATTTCCTTGGGCCATAGCCTAGAACTAAAACGGGCAACACTTTCATTTTTATAGTCTTGGACCACAAAACTAAATTTGTTCTGCTTAAAGCCTTATCTAAAGCAACCACCAAAGTAGTGATTAAATTCCTACGAGACGAAGTGTTTAATAAATTTGGAGTGCCGGAGGTATTACATTCCGATAACGGCAAACAATTCGTTTCCGAAGCCTTTGGGGAATTCTTGAAAATGTTTGTAGTCAGGCACATGCGCAGTCCTATTTATTCACCTCAGGCTAACGCAAGTGAGAGAGTGAATCAGACTATACTTAGTTCGATTAGAGGTTTCCTGGACAATGATCAGGCTAAATGGGACGAAAACTTGTCAAAAATTGAATGTTCACTTCGCGCATCTGTTCACTCGTCTACTGGTATTTCACCCTACTTCGCATTAACGGGATACAACATGATTACTCATGCTGATGCGTACGAAATATTGCGGAAATTAAAATCATCTGGAGAGGGGGATATGCTAATACTGCCTAAGTCCTCACAGATGCAATTAATTCACCAAAAAGTCAATGAGAAACTTCATGATGCTTACCTAAGAAACGTTAAGTCATATAACCTCAAGAGCAGAAGTATAAAATACACCCCTGGACAGGAGGTTTATAGGAGGAACTTTGTCCAAAGCAAATTCGCGAAGGGAATAAATGCTAAGCTTTGTCGACCCTGGCTGAAGTGCAGAGTTAGGAAGGCGATAGGTAATAGTCAGTACGAAGTTGAGAATCTAAGGGGACAGTTAATAGGAGTGATACACGCGCAGCATTTGAAGCAATAGATGGGATAGTGCGTAGGAAGTAGAATTGACTGCATTGAATAGTATAAATTATGATACCGGGGGCGAATGGTTGGTGGAGCATCGTTTTCAAGTACATACTAGGTAATAGTCACTGTGTAAGTAGTAAAATAGGAAGTTGTTGGAAAACACCTACATTAATACCATTTAGCTTTATTGGGTTTATCCTTCGTACAATGTTTTCAAACCAAACTCATCCTATAGAGGGAAGTGCATGAACTATTTTGTTAAGAAAAAATGCGGGCGTGTTCTAGAATTTGAAATGAGGAAGATTAAAAAAATCGACCAAGTTTAAAAACTACCCGTAATGAAATGTATTTTAAATTAAGTTGAAAAAAAAAACTTAACGAAAGTGTAAGCAATTTTTAATTATTCGAAGGGTTATCGTCGAAAAGTGTTCGATTAATCTAACGAGATTTGATCGACTGAACACCCTATCCATTGGGAAAAGGAGTCGTGAGTCCCACTTTCGGTGTCTGACCGTATACGCAATTTCACTTAAAGTTTGAAAAAAAAAACTACTAACCTTGCTTTGTTGTCATGTGGATATAATACCACTTTCGTCTGCCTTCCAAACCCCAGAATTTTCACAACGGTTTTATGCTGACCGGTCGAGTGCAATCCTGTAACGGCCGGTAGCAGAATCAACGTTTTTGCCCAGGGGGTTATTTAAGAATCCTATTTGGACGGGGGGAAGTTTGAATAACATTAGCTTATACATAGCTATTCAAA
The DNA here is from genome assembly GCA_943735925.1 of Pollenia amentaria. Classification (NCBI taxonomy): domain Eukaryota; kingdom Metazoa; phylum Arthropoda; class Insecta; order Diptera; family Polleniidae; genus Pollenia; species Pollenia amentaria. The sequence continues at coordinate 80,496,077 of OX031009.1, forward strand.
TTAGGGTCACACGACTACTTACTTTTTTTTAACACCGAGGCACAACTTCACTTTTGCCTTAGGAAGGATGGTAATTTTTTTTGCGTTGAGGGAAAAGGGAAGGAAATCATCTACACTGGAGTAGACTAAAATTCCACGCGAAACAAATTGACTTTTTTGTAAATCGATGGCGCTCAGGATGTTCACTCGCTGAAGGTAGAAATAGAAAGGAAAGCATGGCGGATGGAGCGATATTAAGGAAGCCGAGTTCGTAAAATCGTAGGGCGTTGCTACACACCGGCCGAGAAATGGTAAGGGAGTTACCAGATCATCCGTTTTCCCAACTCTTTTCACTCTACACGTTAGGAGAAAAGAGCTGGCTTTGTGACGACCACCGTGATATTTGTAATTTAAGCGTTTTTTTTTTCAAAATTAGTAATGGAATATCTCCAGCCCTGAGTTCCATCACTGTATAAATGAAAGGAAATACAACCCTGCAATATACAAAAAATACCACCCTACCACGGCGAATTGGCTAATAAGAGCGAAGTTTTGTAGACTTGGCGTGGGTATAGAAAATTCAAGAAATTCATTCATCAAGTGGCATTTGAAAGGTAAAGTTGAAAATTTGTGAGGCGGCTTAAAATATAAGGAACATTTTTTTGGTAAGGCTATATGGAAAAATCCATGTGTTTCACAGAAATTCATAATTTTTTTTATTAAATTAGGGTCGGACTACTTTTAAGGGCTATCGGACAAAGTACCTGCCGCGAGACAAAATTTTCAAAATTCGTTTTTTTTTGTCAAACAGGAAAATATAGTGTGTGCGATTACAGGAGGTAATATTCAACGGTTCTTGATAATCATGCTCTGTGGAAAAGGGCGTGTGTCTAATAACGACTGAATAACGTGCAACAAAAGGGATATTTGGAAAACACTAAGTGAAAGGAAAACGTGCGACAGCACGACGTTTAAAGGCGAGTAAGTACTGTACCGCGTCGGCAAAAAAAAGAAAAAAAAAAACGAAGTGGTACATATGCAATTTGGCGGCAAGGCACCGTTACGCTAAAACAACTCGACCGGCGACGTAACACCACGTGCTACGTATTAAAAAAAATTTGGCGGCAAAGCACAGTTGGCAAACACGTGTCGCGTATTAACTGCGGCGTAATAAACGTAAAATTTCAGTCATAACTTCCATAGCCAGCACCGACGACAGCTGAAAAACCACCAACCGCTCATACCACCTGTAATCAGCACAAATCACCACCTGTAACCCGCACAAACAAAAAAAAAACAGAAATCAGCACAAGTCACCACGTGTCTTACCAGCTATACTTAGTTCAAACCACAAACAACTCATAGCAACCGTAGCCACCGGCCCAATAACAAATCAACACTACCACGTTTTCTAGCGGGAAAACACCAACGACAAAACCAACCTTATCACGTTTATAACGAATACGGCAAGACGTCCAAATACCTTATTTATAACACCAACGACAACAAGCCAGACAACAAACAACAACGACCGGATTTATCCGATTCGGAAGGTGAAATTTTACAAGATTGTTGGCAACAATTGCAGCAGCGTCGGCAAAAAAAAAAGAAAAAAAGGGAAAACTAAGAAGACCGCTTTATAAGCAGCGACTGGCAAGTGCGGTGGGATCACTGCATCGGCGACCAACTAGAGAGCAATCTTTTATTGTATGCTAAATCCATACACACCCCACCCACTACAATCCACAGTTTGGCAAGTACACACCCCAGAAGCCGTAGTTTAGTCATATAGTAAATATATTTAAAATTTATTGATTTTAATAGTTATCCTTTTTTTTTTTTAATTCAATACCCGATTCATTCTTTTTTGTACATTCAATAAGTAGTAATGGTTTATAGTTTTTAATTGGATTTTGATTTTCTTAACAGACTGTCAGTTCTGTGCCTTGAGAATCAATCCTGAGAATTGACCATCCATTTTTCAAATTGATTGTCAAGTTTTCAGATTGATTATCAAGTTATTTCGGTAGAATGGAAAAAAAATTGATTTTCAAGTTTCAGGTTGATAATCAAGTTCGTTCGGTAAAATTGATAAACCAGTTTTCGGATGTTTCTAAATGCAATCGTTCACAGTTTAAATGGTAAAATCGGTTCCTTAACTGACACTTGCTTGCAAATTGGCCGACCAAGTTTCACTTTTTAATACAGGCACATTTTTTTTTGTGCTTATATTTCTAAAGTAAATGGTTCAATACTGATTGCGGTCTACATCGCAGCTTTCACTTTTTTTTTTTGGAAAACCCGTGACCAACGGTACATGTGAAAGCATATCAAGAAACACTTGAACGTGTAACTGCAGTGTTAAGAAACTAGGGATTGATTTAATTATTGAAACTAGGTACATATTTCGTAAATCAACCAGCAAAGGAACCAAACCTAAGTTTTAATATGAACGTTTAGACCAAAATCACATTTGAAGACTTAATCGAAATAAAAATCCAATTAAATCCTGAAAAATACCTATTTTAGGGAATTATAAATTGATTGATTTTTGATTTTTTTAACTCGTCTTATTTTTTTAAATAAGTAAACTTATTCCCAAGTTTAAGTATCTAGGCTCAACGTAATTTTAAATCCATATTTGAGTTTAAACATTTAGTACGAATTTAAACCTTTCAATTAAATGCCATTTTAGATATCCTGATCAATATCGTTATTTAAATGCATCGACTAAAAACGAGTTTAAATATACAAACAAAAGTTGGATACTGTAACTTAGTTACATTTAGAATACTTAAACTTGAATTTTGATATGAATTTAAATCTTTCAGCTAAATACGAATTTTGAATACATAACTCATTTCGAAATTTAAATTCATAAACCAAAATAAGTTTAAGTATACAAACTTAAGTTAGATAGTGTAACTTAATTACAATTAGAACACTTAAACTGAACTTTCGAATATGGATTTAAAGTTTTTAACCAATTCCAATTTTAACTACATGATTTATGCCGGAATTTAAACTCACCAACCGAAATAAGTTTCAGTGTACAAACTGGTGGTAGATACTGTAACTTAATTACCATTAGAATATGTAAACCGGATATCTGGTACGAATTTAACTTTTTCAAACTAAATACAATTTCTAATTACCAAGCCAATTTAAATTCAAATACTGAATTAAGCTTAAGTATACCCACTAACGTTAGATACTGTAAAATGGTTACAATTACAATACTTAAACTTGAATTTTAATCACTGATTTAATTCATTCAACTAAAAACAATTTTCAAAACATAACCGATTTCGTAATAGAAATTCATAAACTAAAATAAGTTTAAGTAAACAAACTAAAGCTAGATACGGTAATTTAATTGCGATTAGAATACTTAAACTGAATTTTTGGGGTGAATTTAAATTTTTGTAACTCAATGCAATTTTTAATTACTAAACCCATTCGTGATTTAAATTCATACACTTAATTAAGTTTAGGTATACAAACTAAGGTTGGATACTGTGCTTAATAACGAATTGGAAACTTAAACTGGATTATTAGTATGAATTTAAATTTTTAAAATTAAATATAATTTTAAATACCTTGACCAATTTCGTGATTTAAATTCATTAACTGAAATAAGTTTTAGTATACAAACTTAAGTTAGATACTGTCATTTAATCACGATAAGAATAATTAAACTAGATTTTTAGTATGAATTTACGTGGTCAAACCAAATCTGAACTTGAATACCCGGATAAAGAGTTTAATAAATATAAGAAAAGGATAAATAAATAGGGTAACTAATAAGCCAATACCGATGAATAATTTAATCGACAAAAGATTAAACGGGCAAATTACATAAATAAATAAATAATTTAACAAATAAATACCAAATTAGTAGTTAATACTAGTTGAATAAGTAGTAATTACCAACCGAAATAGTAGTCAGTAATAACCGAATAAGTAGTAATCACTAACCAAATAAGTAGTAATTAATAACCGAATAAGTAGTCATTAATAACCGAATAACCAATTTGAATTTTGTTGCTTAGACTGTTTTTTTATTAAAAGTTAAATTTGATTAAACAAATTAAATTTGAATTCAAGGTTTTGAAGGCAATTTAAAAACTTAAACTCACTTTTCCGGCTCATTCTAGTTTTAAAATTTTAATTTGTGAACCTGACAAAATTTAAATATTTAGACTTGAAATGGAAATTCTTAACGTAATCTAAAAAAAAAAAACTTAAGCTGATCGTACGGGTTTATTCTGGAATTAAAAATTTAATTTTTTTTGAACTTCGTAAAGTTTAAATATATTTTCCGAATTCTAAACAGACTTAAAACAAAGTTGCCATTGAAATATTTTTAAATCCTTTTTTTATTATATCGTTGAACTAACTATACAGGGTTGCTCTACATTATTAAAAATCTTTCGATACAATATTTTATTGTTAGAATTGCCATTTAGTATTGAAAGACAAATAATCGTGTATTGCTAAATTCTTTTTTTTACTACTAATAATTTTAATTTAAAATTGTAAATTAAAGATAGAAACAGTATTGTTGTTAAATAATGTATTTTCTTTATTAATTATTATTATTATAGCCCTTGATGATATGTTTATTATAATGATTATTAAAAGTTAAATAGAATAGATACATACGTAAATAAAATATTTTTGTACACAATTTTTTTGGAATTCTAGAAAACAAATGACAGTGTTGTAATTTATTCAGAATTTGGTTGAAAGGTAACTAGCGTACGACGAAAGGGTAAGTTACGTTTTGGGGCATTACTCCCAAACAATTCTTTTTCAGGCAATGAGTAGTGCCACGGATGACGGCAAAATGTCATATGGGGTGGGCTGCCTGTCCAGGACAAAGACAACTGGTCCTGAAGACTCGAGTTCGATCTTGTCAAAATCTTCAAATTTTCTAATCATAATTCGACGGTCGTATTTGTTCAATGTTTTACGTTTTCTATCGCTTCGGTTTTTCATCTACATCTTTCGTTTTTGGCACGAATTAAATTGTGTATGTGTGAGTAGATGGACACGAACCCCCCATTTCCGGCGAGCTTCAGCCCAAACACCAGCGTGCCACTGTCCATCGCGAAGCGAAGTTGAGATTTTGATTTAGGTCGAAATCTCACACAAAAATTATTTTTCACTCTCAGTAACATCACATAGTTTATTTAGTTTAATATAATTTGAGTATATTTTATATATTATTTTAGGTTATTAGTAGTTAGCTATATAATTTTAGTTTATTTTATTTCTTATATTAGTTTATTGTATTTTACATATAATTTTAGTTTATTATTATTTTTAGTTTAGTTTATTATTATTTTATTGAGTCCCCCTACTGTAACACCAACCTCCACACAAACACACACCGTATTATCGGTTCATGTAAGTACATACACACAAACACACATCGCTGTTCATTGATTTAACCAGTGTTGTTTGTTACACAGCTACCTTAATAATTCTCATGTGGTTTATCAGTGTATTTACATAAGTAGGAAAGGTTTTGTCACAGTAGGGGCGATTCTCACAAGACAAGAAACCGCCCTACAAGTCTCGGAAGTTGGAAGTACAATTGACGAGCCGACTGATTTCACGAAGGTGAACTCGGTTGTATATTTTACTAAAGATACTTAACCTGTGAGTTAGGTATCAAATAAATTACATCGCGGCTTCGGCTGGCGGTTCTCTCAAGTGGCTTCGTGTCGCCTGTTCTCACAAGTGGCTTCGTGTCGCCTGTTCTCACAAGTGGCCTCGTGTCGCCTGTTCTCACAAGTGGCTTCGTGTCGCCTGTTCTCACAAGTGGCCTCGTGTCGCCTGTTCTCACAAGTGGCTTCGTGTCGCCTGTTCTCACAAGTGGCTTCGTGTCGCCTGTTCTCACAAGTGGCTTCGTGTCGCCTGTTCTCACAAGCGGCTTCGTGTCGCCTGTTCTCACAAGTGGCCTCGTGTCGCCTGTTCTCACAAGTGGCTTCGTGTCGCCTGTTCTCACAAGTTGCTTCGTGTCGCCTGTTCTCACAAGTGGCTTCGTGTCGCCTGTTCTCACAAGTGGCTTCGTGTCGCCTGTTCTCACAAGTGGCTTCGTGTCGCCTGTTCGCTGAACTCCGTAGAATAAGTTATTTCATAAAATATGTAGTAATTAGGTACTAGCTAGAAGAACCATTGTACGTATTATATATACCATTAATACGACGAACGCAGCCGAGGGAAAAGCCGAACCGATTACCTAGCAAGCCCGCCGCCGCACTGTGGCTGAAAATTGAATTTCATCGGCCAAAAGTCCAATTTTTTGTCATCGCCGATTTCAAAAATTTTAATGCCATTCGATAGCAAACATATTAGAACTAAGGTATCAAAAAAACTAGATTAAAATATTCGTAATTGTGGCTGTGGCATGCTGCTGGAAACAAATATTTTATTTTGTTTAAAATTAATTTTTGTAAATTTTATCAGAATTAAATTATGATTTCTCGCAAACCGTTATCAATAATTGGTCGAATTTTTTTTTGTTATATTAATGGGATAGTAGTCTTTAAGAAATGGATCATTACATCAATGTATCATATATACCTGATGTGTTATTAAATGTTTCCCCAGGTTCTATATTTTAGTTAAATCCGAAGTTTAGAGGAGTAGAACTTGTTAGGGTCAAAAGGGGTCAAAGAGATTTTAGTACCATCAGAAAGCTGTAGGTGTCCTCTTTAACCCCATATATACTTGTGCAACTGTTTGGAACTGTCTGTTGAACACTTTTTTCATTTTAATGAAATTACTCGCAACATTTTTTTATTGCTCATTTTATTTAAGCTGCTCATATGACTGAAATATAACACAATGGTTTACGAGCGTTTTGTTTTGAAAATAACTTATGAACGGCTGAACATATTTGAATGAAATTTTAAACTGTCATGGTCGGGTAGCTTTTGTGTTGAATTGGAAGAACACGGGTCCATGGTGGGTCGGGAGAGTGACTTGCGGACCTCTAAAATTGGTAACCTCGGAAATTCAAACTTTTAAAATATTCACCAAAAATATATTTATGGATTGCAAAAAAAAAAATTTAACTTAAGCTGAGTTACAAAAAATATGCTTAAATGTTTAGGTTATCTCCTTTGCTTTTGGAGATATTCGGATAAAACGGATTTTTTTACTTGATTTTTATTATGTTTTATGTCAAACTGTTATCAATAGTGGGTTCAACATTTTTTACTGTACCAATTATACCTGCTGTGTTATTAAATATTTTTTCAGGTTCTATATTTTAGTCAAATTGAAGTTCAGAAGAATAGAATTTATGAGGTCAAAAGGGGTTAAAGAAATTTTACTAGCTGTAGGTAGGTGAAAGTATCCACTTTTAACCCAAATGCACTTTTGTACCTGTTTGGACCAGGCTATAGAACACTTTTTTAGTTTGTGTAAAATTATTCGCAACATTTCTTTTGCTCTTTTAATTTTACCTATTCATATGACTGAAATATAAGTGTACCAAGCCAAGTATTTTATATTATATAATTACCAATACATGTGGGATTTTAAGCGTATCCTACTTAAGCCCACTTTAGTTCTTTATTCTACCTTATTTTGCTACCTAGGAACACAGTATAACGCAAGCTATGTATAAAAGCGAATAAAATCTCAGTTGTTAAAATATATCTAAGCAATAACAATCTAATTTTTTTAATATCTATAAAAATGGAGAGCTTCAGCTATAAAGAATTATCCGAAGAGTATTTTAAAAATAAAAAGGAGGAAGATGTTTTAAGTTACATTGAAGGAAAACTCAATATATATTCCTGCAGAACTGAAATACGATCGGAACTGCAAAATAAAATAACCGATTTCGTCAAAAACTTAAAAAAGCGCTTCAAACAAGTTGGATGGAGTAAACCTAGATTTTACAACAGTTTTGCAAGCTGGTTAGATGGCGAACTCAGTGTCCAGATATCTGCAGAAGGTACAAATGAAAAGAACCTTGGGAGACCAAAGAAATCACTTGAGAACTGTAGCGATAGATCTAAAAGGCGGAAGCTTAAGGATATCAACGAAGAAATCGGGGATAAAAATATTCAAGAAGCTTTGCTATATCAACTGCGATCACAAAAACAACTCACAAAAGTCGATATTATTGAAAAAGTGCTTATCGCTAGTCCCAAGAGAACAAAACGGATTCTTAAGAGTGTTCCAACGCCAAGCGATGAAAAACAGTTTTCAAATGAAGAGGCATTAGCATTATTTTTAGATTTGAAGTTAACAAAAGAGCAATATATTCAGCTCAGAGTACGTGCAATTGAAAAAGGTTCAAATCTGTATCCTGCTTATCATCACATAACTGCTGCTAAGAAGGAATGTTTGCCACCAAGGGACACTATTAAAATAACACCAATTTCGGCAGAGGTAAAACTTCAAGGTCTACTTAATCATACAGCTCAGCGTTTACTACAATCACTTAAAGGAGATGATTTGAAAAAATATGGGAACTGCAAGTTAACTCTCTTTTGCAAATGGGGATGTGATGGTTCTTCTGGACAAAAACAATACAAGCAATCTATATGTGAAATAATTTAATAATTTACACTTATTTATTTTTTTTTATCTAAAAAGTATTCCAGTGGAACTGGTTCCAGTTGAACCTGTTGTAGAGTTGATAATGTAGAAACCTATTCACAAAATGATCATAGGTATTATTACATGCCTATGCATTTTTTTAAAGGTATAATGGTATATACGAGACGAATGTATATGCATATAAAGTTAATACGAATACTCATTTGTTCTTTCGCTGATAAAAAAATATTTTCTCCAGAAATAAATAAAAATGTTTATATTTTTCGAAAGAAAACATTATGAGTATGCTTGTAGAAGCAATTTTTAGTCAGTTTAACATCTTTACTCCCATATGCCCTATTTCAAATCAAATTTTTCAAACAAAAAAAAAAAAAATAATTTGAGTAAAAAATTCTAATAATTCAACACACCGATTTTGTAACGATTCTGTGTTTGGGTATGATAAGTTTGGGAACGAGGCTACCTATTAGATTCGGCTGTGCTCGTCGGATGGGGGGGTTGTGAGGTGTTCCCAAATAAATTAATAGAAATATATTCTGAATCGAAATCGGAAACTTTACTTTAGGTAGCATGACCAAAATAAATGACCTACAAAGTTAAAGGAAGAAGAGTGAAGAAAGAAGTGGTTGCTAATTGTAGGGTAGCTTGAGATGGTATACACTACCCTATGACCTATCCCGCCCACCATGCTGACAGTATGCTAATTTTTCGTTATCAGCCCAAAGCATACAAAAAAAAATATATACCTTATACCATAACTATAACTTCACCTTTTGCAATATTGGTAAAAAAGAAAAAAAAATTAGAATTCCATGTTATATCAATAAAATTTATTTATAATCACATAAGTAGTAGGTATGCAACTAAAAGCTACTATTTTTTTCTTTTATATAAGTTTACAGTGAATTTAATAAGTACACCAGTTGGAATAAACAAATTAATAGAAAATAAAACTTAAAATGACCTAAACAAAAGTTTGTTAGGACTAAACTAAAATAATAATAAGTGGTTTTCTATTAAAGAATTAATTGAAAATGAGGTGATTTTAACGTTAACTGTGTGCACCAAAAAAAAAAACTTTAATTACTGAATGTAGAGTGTATTTCAGCAACGTAATATGAATGTCTGATAACCAACAAAAGAATGAATGTAGGGTGTATTTCAGCAACGCAATATGAATATCTGATAACCAACAAAAGAATAGTTATGCTGTGACCGTTCTATTCATACAACGTATACGAAATTAAAAAAAAAATAAATAAGGAAAACAAAATAATCACTTACATTATCATGTCCACCGATGTCAGCAGGCGCCCGATGACCGTAGACTAGTTGTTGTTATCCTTATACCTTTTACAAAAAAAAACCTACAGGTTCACTTCTTATTGGTAACTGTATGTAGTATAATGTTATGATGTGTGGAGGTAGCGTGTTTTGTCTAAGTAAATGTCTAATTTAAATATGAATATTTATATGGAATTAAGAAATACCGGCATAATTATAAAACGCAATATTAATGGGAAATTAACGGTATAATAAAAAAAAACAAAACGAAACAGGCAAACCAATAAGTAGAGATTTTTTTCTCTCTTCCTATATTTTGTCCTCTTTCTCTATATGCTCAGGACAATCAAAATGTTAAAAATCTGGTCACTTCAAGAAGTACTTTACAACAAATAAAAATTTCTTCACGCACTAAAGTGCTGTAAATTCGACGTTTAAAAACAAAATTTTTGATTGTTCGTTATTCGGCAATGATGGTCATTCTAATTGTGAACCTATTAATGTATGTATGCGGTTCTATGGTGTCAGCATTCACCGCGCTCCAGGCGGATGAATTGCTTGTTAAGCAAGATTTCCGATTGGATGTTGGTCCCTTTAACCCAATCGTTCGCAATATGTTGGTTATGGTCCCAATATCCCGTAGACAAGCTAACTATGGTTCTTTTCCCTTTTCTTATCCTCCCCCAGACCAACTGGGCACAAACGGGTAATTTTTTTTTTTACTGGCAATCAAAGTCAATTCAATTAATGCAGACACACACCGTTCCGATTAGTGAAATGGAACACAGTCCAAAACAAATTTAAAATTGAAATTTATTATTATTTTTTTTTCTTCTCTTCACCGCAACTTTAATTCTCCAAATTTTTCCCTTAATCATAAAATTTTCATTAAATTAAAAAAATTTGGAAATCAACAAAAGCAACGCCAACTAAATCCGAAATAAAACACCCCATTACAGTATAATAGACTTATAAAATCTAAACAACAGTAAAATAGACATATATAAGTTGTATACGATTTACCAAATACCCTCAAGCAAAACAGTCGCCGTCACAATTTTTATACAATTAGAGCAGTAATGTTTTCTAATATGTCCATTATTTTCTAGAAAATTCTGATCAATATCGAGTGGTAAATTATATTGCCTTTTTTGAACAAAAAAAAACAATTAAAGCCGTTTTCCGGGATCGGGAATTTGGGTATTTCTTAATCAAAAATGGGGATGTTTTTCAGTCCGATGTTTTAAGAACTTTTTAATCTACATAACTGCCTAAATTCATTATGATACCTTTATTCATGTTAGATTTATAGAATGTCAAACATTAAAATTATTATTTATATAGTGTAAATGAATAAAAGGGCTTTCAACATGAGTAAAAAATAATAATTTTAAGGTTTGACATTCTATAAATCTGACATGAACAAAGATATATTAATGAAATTTGGCAGTTATGTAGATTAAAATGTTCTTAAAACAGTGGGCAGAAAAACATCCCACTTTTTGAATAACAAATACCATAATTCTCAATCTCAATCATTAGCATTTTCATACTAAATGCTAAAAAACATCAAAAGTTCAACTTTGACCTTAAATTTCTCAACAACTACTGAACCGGTTTTAACAAAAATTAACACTGCAAAAAAGTTCAAGAAGTCTTCTCTCCTGCAAAAAAAAAATTGCAAAATTATCTCTATCGGTTCAAAAGTTACAGATTTTTGGCCGATGAAAAACGATTTTCAGCCACTGTGCGCCGATCCGAATTTGCCGAAGACGAACGCTGTACCTCGGGTTCCGATCAACACACGATCACTCAGGCCGAACACATCCCTATCAAAGTTGTCGTAGTTATCGTATTTCATGAATTGTAATTAATGCCCCTATTGCGGTTCTCCACTTTTGTAACAGTTTGGTTGTCTTTGGTAAATTTGCATTGCCATTCTCAACTCGACTGGCAGTTGGCTTTTCAGTTGTGTATCTGTTTTTTTCGTGGTATTGCCGTTTTCAACTTTGTAAAAGTTTGGTCGACAGAAACGTTATAAATACACAACTGTTTATTAGTAGTTGAGTTGTTTTCAGTTTCAGTTGACTTTCATTTTTAAAAGCAAAAAAAAAAAATAACAATGGAAAAACCGTAAGTAGAAAGATTTGTTATACTGTATATTAGAATTTCACAGCATTTAATACATTCGTAGATCTTTGAAAATTACAACTAAAGCACAATTTAAGAGGCTTGTTAATCTAATGGAAAAAAAACCCAGAGATTGCACGTGGAAAACCAAAATTTAGTATGACCAAAAACCTGTGTAAAGATATATGGGACTTTAACAAATTACTTTAATATAGGAGGAATAGCCACTACGCGAACAGGTGGTTTTTAAATGATCTTTGATTTCATCCAGCAAATAGCAAAACGCTTCCTTGTTTAGTCGGAAATAACTTTTAAATCTACAAATTTAAAATTATTATTTAGTTACATTTTTTTATTTTTCGAATTTTTACTATGAGTTAAATTTAAATAATTGTAAATTTTTCTGTACATAAATATACTTCATTGCTATCCAACGGAAAGCTAAGGTAAAATGTAACAAGAAAATACAATATAATAGTCTGGTAGTGTATAAAGTCATTCCTAAAAAAATTTAAGGAATAGAGCTATTACAAAAAGCTTTATAAAATACATAACTGAAATTTAACTCATAGAATAAATTCGAAAAATAAAAAAATGTTGAATATAATAAAGTTGCTTATGAAAAAGAAATAATTCCCAATATCTATTATTTAGTTACGTTACTAATTATAAGTTCTTACTTGGCATTGGGTAGTTCAAGAGGGTTGGAATCAGCAGGAATTTTTCTTCTTATACGTAGCACATCTGTACAAGAGTTTTCATTTTCATCATCATAAAATAAATCGACACTAATATCCATTGTAAATACTTTTTATTCAATACACAATTAAAAATACTTTTAGTTTAAAAAATTATTTAATTTTATAAAATTTTCTCTTGTCAAACGTTATATTTAAAGTTGGTAAATCGATATTTTAAGTTGGCAACTTTATAGCAAACTCAACTAAAAACCGTTGGGTATCACAATACCTAAAATGAGTTTGGTTGTGCATAATTTGGGTTGACTCTCACATGACCAAACTGAGTTGAGTGGAGAACCGCAATAGGGGCATAAATTATTTAAGAGAAAACAATAAAGAAAATATTGAATTCAGCCCCCGAAAGGGTAAATATATCGTCTTCTCACTTAAGGTTAGTGGATCCGTAAGTACACCCTGGACTCGTCTGAGTTACCTCAGCCGATGAATAAAACCACGTTATACTCCGATTGGAATAAAACTGCCCAGCTGTACTAAACAGTTGCTCGCTGGCAACACCAGTTGGTGGTGGTGCTGACAGATATTTCACTCCGTTTGAATACTTAAATATATTAATACTCATGGGCGTATTTACATAAATACGTAATTCCTTATTATGAATCTTTTCATTATTTTCTTCCACTTCAATGTGCGGAATTAAGTATTGCTTTCCCATATAGAAGCTTTAATTTGTTTTCCTCTCTTGATTATTTTTGCATTGTTTTGTAACATTTGCATATAATAGTATAAAAAAGTTTGGCATTGGGCGAAAATCGTCCAAATCAATGCCGAACACCGATTGCTGCCAGATTAGCTATTTTTGGCCGATACCGAAGCCAATTAATCGGTCGGACACTACTAGATGTTGGCCAGTAAGTAAAAGACGGCCTTTGGGAGAAATCAGCCTTGACCCCCAGAACGTGTGTTTGGCATTATAGTCACCAGCTGCCAGAAAGCAGGCAACTAATGATTTAAGAAGCTAGAACTGAATTTCCGTTATTGGAAATCTGGGAGGAGAGTAAATTGATGAGATCGATAGATTCACATTTAATTAATATAATATAAAAAATATAATATAAAATAATATAATTTTCGCAAAAGTCGGGCATTAGAAAGTGTTTTAATCTAGATTTAATGAAAACAGCTGATCATCCGTATCATATATTGTGCATCCTTGTATTGAGAATAAACTTATTGGGGTCAAAAGAGCAGATTGACATGCTTGTTTCTGAGGAAGTAATGAAGTTCGTTTTTATGTTGGCTTAAGTCGCGAATAACACGAGTAATGTTGGCTTCCAAAGCGTCAATCGTAGCTTATTCCTGAACTTTACATCCTTTACATATCTCTAAATCCAATGTGATAATTTGGTATACGTTCCTTTTCGTCCAATATCGGGATTAGTTTAGTAACCAAAAGCTTCTCAAATAGTTTTGGTATGTTAGATAATAAGCAAACAGGCGTATATGACTCAACTCTTGTGTGATCTTTCCCTGGCTTAAGTATCACGGCAACTAGAGAGATCTTCCATCCTGAAGGGTAGTATTCTGTTCGTAAAATTGCATTAAAAATTAAAAAGGGTAGCTCGATAAGCATGTTGTTACTTATTTTAACTTAACCAGGTGCTTTCTTGGGAGATGTAAATCAGCAATAGCCTTTTCAATTTCCCTTATCTTAAATCTTATTTTATCTTTTCAACATCATTTCTAGCCTAACTTCCAATTGAGTTTTGCAAAGGTAGTCAACAAATTACCGGTCTTTTAAGATTTTTTGTTGCACGCCATAATGAGTAGTCAGATTTTGGAGTTGCGTCAAACTACTTAAGCTATTTTTCCAGGGATGCTGTTTTCTGGGACAGCAGTAACTTTCTAAATATTGAATTTTTTTATAAAATTTTTAAGCTGAGGATATCTGTGGAGTTCTCTTAGAACTGTCCTTTTTTTAATTAAGAGCCGCTCGAATCTGCAAAATATATTTTGTTATGTCAGATTTTTTTAGGGGCTATGGAAGAATGTTCAACAGCATGTTTGAGATTTCTATTAATGTTGGCAATAGAGAGGTCTATATATTCTGGTGTACGTAGCAATATATTTTCGGTGCAGTGGGTACTTATATATTTTTTGTATTTTAGCCAATTTATCCGCGGGTCAGCTGCAAATAAGTAAGCAGTTCTATTAGGGCTCATTTTGTAACTATAGTGCGTGTGTGTGTGTCTATAGGGGTGTTTTTCATCACACAAAATCGATCTATAATCTTCAGCTGATCCGCAGGCCAGTAGGTGGGTTGGCCGCTGGCTATCGCATTTAGTTCCATTTTAGAAATTGTATTAAATAAAACTCGACCCTTGGTGTATTTAGCGTGGCAAAAATTGGAAAATAGTGGCTTTCTGCTATTGTATTTCTAGGTATAAAGAAAGGTTTTTTTAAATTTTTTTAACTTTAATTAGTATTGTGGTTATTTTATTGAACTTGTCCTTCAAGTTGTGCTACAAAAGGTGAACAAAAAAAAAGCAAATTTCGATCTACCAAGGTAAAATACCATTTGGTTTAAAGATTGATGTTTGACTAATGACGTCATCCGTCGTAAATGGCGGTGAGAGCTAAACGGCAAACCCCACTGAAGAGATTATGTGGTAACAATCGAAACTAGTCAGGGCAACCTGTCCGTGAAAGCCTGTGTTCAAATCTCAGTGCAGTCAAGAATGAAAAATTAGCAATAAAATTTTAATTAATTTCATGTTGTAAAATTCCTGTCTTCATAAAAATAATTTAATGAAAATTAAATTCAATGAACTTAAGCCTTAAAAATATCTAAATTTTTAAACTATTTTATTATTCCTTTAAATGTTTCAAAACAAAAAGTTTGTGCAAGTTTGCAGTAATGACAAAAGTTAGAAAATTGGGAATGTATTTCTTTTAGTAATTGTATTTAATACAGTACCAATATAAAACATTTAATTAAGAGCACAAAGCTATAAAATAGAGTACTGTTCTGAATAATACAGAACGGTTGATTGCCGTATGTATTCATTATGTACATATTACAGTATGTATTACACAAACATGGTTTTAATTTATTTTAATGAAAACAATTTCAAAAACTGCCTCTAAAGGCCTTAGGACCAGGCGCGGATCCAGCTTTAGCCTTAGGGCGAGAAAATTTTTAATGGTACAAAACAAGTAAAAAATTTGTTTTTAAAAGTTTATTAAAAACGATATGTTTATATTATATTAAAAAAAAAACTCAACAATAAGGTAAAATAGAATATAAGATCAGTTCAATATAAATTACAATAAATTAATCTTTTTAAATAACGTTTTGGCTATAAAAATAATTTTATTTATTTTTAATGTTTTTTTTTATTTGAAACAATTTATTTGACTACATCATACTAAATTGTTTGACCAATATTTCACCCAAAAACAAAACATATGCAATTGTTAACAAAATTTTGGAAGAAGGAATATGCTTCACTAATTTTTAAATTAAGTTATGAATTTTAGTCGAACTGTTTGGGTTTTAATCTAAAGATAAATATATAATTATTCTTTCTGGTTTAAGTTGATTACAGCTAATTTTTTTATTTAAATTATTTTTATTTAGAAAGGAATTTTAAAGCTTATAAGAAAGACAAAAATAATTTTGGCTGCACATACATACATACATATCGTTACCTTAATATAAAAAGGCCCCAACTCATTATTTATGGAAATCCGTTTTTTTATTGATTATTGTAGAATGGTTGCTAATACACATTCTATTAAAATTTCAAGCAAATTAGATTAAAAATAAAGAAGTTATAAGCAGAATCCAAAAAGCCCTAACTCATACACACAATTTTTCTAAAGAAAAAAAGGCCTAACTCATACACACAATTTTTCGAAAGAAATACATATTATGTATTTCAATCTGAATTCCTCGTTTAATTTTAATAAAGATGTTTTTTGACAATGGTTGTGTAGCTATATTATTTCAGCTTTTATTAAGTTTTTTCCTTCTCCTGTAAAAAGTGTTTTTGATGAGTTGGGGCCTTTTTATATTAAGGTAACGATATGTACCTTCAGTAGTAAATGCGCTAATGCCACAATTTTTGAAAATTAAGTTTTTGACAGGGACCCGAAATAACTGTTATTATTTTTTAAATATCCAATAGGTTATGGAAAAAATAACTGAAAAAAAATTGGTCCTGGAATAATAATTATAAATTACCCAGAAAATTGTAGTTCTGCCATAAACATTATGAAAGATTATTATTTTTTTGGTCTTTGATAACCGTTATGAAAGATTATTATTTTTTTTGGTCTTTGATAACCGTTATTGAAGATTATTAATTTTTTTGGTCTTTGGTAACCATTATGAAAGATTTTTATTCTTATTGGTCTTCTATAACCATTATAAAAGATTTTTATTTTTTCTGTCTTCTATAACCACGCTACAGTTCGCAAATCTTAAGGTATTTTTATAAAATTTCGCACACTGACTTATATTTGCACAAGGACGAACTTTTTTTTAACTGATTTTGGTTAGGGTCCGCAAATTTTTTTATATCTTTCTCATATTTGGTAAATAGAAACAAATTATGCCACACAATCATGGTGCTGAGTATACATAAAATCGCCCCAGTTTTAGGCATATTTTCCCTATTTTTTTTTATATACACGAAACTTTGCACTAAAATTGTATTTATATACCATTGAGTAGTGAGTGCTGTTGGTGTAGTAGCTAAGATGTGGACTCTGATATGGAAGACCGAAAAAAATATAAATCTTTTGTAATGGTTGCGGAAGACCAAAAAAAATTAAAATCTTTTATAATGGTTATAGAAGACCAAAAAAAATAAAAGTCTTTTGTAATGGTTACGGAAGACCAAAAAAAATTTAAATCTTTTGTAATGGTTATGGAAGCCCAAAAAAAACAAAAACAAACTTTTACGGTTATCAAAGACCAAAAAAATATTGGTTATTTGTAACTATTATTCTGAGAGCAGGTTTTAAAAATTCGTGATAAATTATTATTTCAGGATTTTTTCAAATATTGGTTATAACCGTTATGTCCCTGGTTTTTGATGCAGTTCAATAGAGTAAACAAAAATACATCGTTTGCGGAAAAAAATACAAATATTTTTTTCTAGTTCTTGTTTTGCAACGATATGTAAAAGTTCTAAGTCCACAAATGCTAAAGAAAAAAAAAATTTGTTAATATTTGTTAATAGTCAACATTGAAATAAATAATATAATTTTATAGTATATTTTATTTTTTGCAAACTGACATACTAAAATGTACATTAAAAGTATAAAATATATAATAGAAAAGGAGATAAGTCACAAAAAGCTATGTAAAACATAAATGTATTATTTTAAGTTTGTTTGCAAGCCAATAAAGATTCGGCAATGAAGCAAAACTAGATTTACAGACTTAAAATATATTCAGAACTAAAGACCTTAGAAAGTTTTTTCTCTCTCCTATAAAATGTATGCATTGGACTTACATCCTTTACGACTTAATGATATATACTTATATAGGTAAATTATATTAAAAAAAAGTTACGGATTCTCATTGTTTCACTAATTTTTATGTATTTTTGTATATCAAAGAACTTTTCTTATTAATGCACTTGAAATTTGACAGTTATATAATTCTTCTTTGGTGAACTTTTACTAGACCAAAACATATATTCATATGTATATATGGGAAGGTAGAATGGCAATGCATATAAAATTCAAATTCAAAGCCTACTATGATGAAAATATGATAAGAAAAACGGTTATATTCAAATGTATATAATAAATAATTATCATAACACAAATAAAAATATTGCATATACTAAGGCTTATTAATAATTCAACCGCTCGCATATTCAAGACAAACGTTTATTTTTCGGATAAAGATGGCACTTGCTGGGATTGAATGTAGAATAATATGTATTTAAATACAGTAAATTAGATGTTTCTTTGGAAATATATAATAAATAACTCTTACGATAAATACTTGGATACTTATTGAAAATTTGATTAGAGATTCTATAAAAAACAAAAAAAAAACTTGATGGGATTTCCAAAAATTTTGTACATTCGGAAATTCGTGTATTATCGAAATAAGCAAAACATATTTTTATAATTTAGGGGGGGGGAAATATCCCTCCCCCTGAATCCGCGCCTGCTAAGGACACTACATTTGTAATGCATTGTTCAGTTTTGGTGAAAAGTGCGAATAAAATGTAATAGAAAAATTTACCAAGTGCAAAGAGTTCAGCTGTAGTAAGATTAATAGCAAACTGCCAAAAATTTTACTAAAGTTATCGATAAAAAATTAAGTTATGTCAAAAACAAAATAAAATTTTTTTAATTTAAAATTGACATTTCAAGCTTGAAATAATAAAAGTGTTGCTGAATCAGCGGTTAATCGGCAAATTCAGAGATTTACCGCTTTTTATTTGTTTTGTTTTTATGTTTCCCATAAACATAAAGTTGACAACATTGAATAAAATGAATAAAATCATAACAAAAGGAAAAATTATAAATATATAAATTCTGTTTACATTTTTAAGAGTTTGCTCTTTCCTACATTTACTGTTTCTTTCCATTAATTCTATATCAATTCAGTGAATAAAAAATGTAGTGTCATAATTAAAAAAGCTGATAAGGTTGAAAAAATTTGAAAAACCAAGTCCAGATTTACAATTTTTGTTGGTGCAATTTTTTAATATTCTGGCTTAAAGTTGCACCAGTTTCCATATTATGAAATTCTTGTCTCCCAATTTTTTATTATTATTTTGTCTTTTTTCTTCTCATTATATTTTATATATAAATTCAAATTCAGGTGAAATTACGAAACAGCACAAAATTGCAGATTACATGAAAATGTATACCCCTTCACAATCTTCTCACCTCTCTCACGAATAAATTGCTGCAAGAAAAAGTGCAGGTCTGTACAGGGACTTAAGCTGGGATCACACGATTGCCGCAAATGCACCAATATGACACAATTTTTATTGTGCTTTATTGACGCACATTAATGAAATTGCCTCAATAAAATATTCTGAAATCTTACGATAGCCATGTTGTATACAAATTTAATTGCCGCTAGTTGGTACAAAGCGAAATGGGTACAACAATTGCCGCAGCACAGTCACACGATTGTTCTTACTTGTGTAAACTGCGAAAACAGCTGTTGTGGTAGCTTTTTTAGTTGTTTGGAAGATCTAGTTGGCTTGTTCATTAAAAAAAAAAGAAAATTGTATCAAACAAATTTTTGTTAAATAGTTTTATTAGAAATTTTTTAAGTAGAATACATGAAATTCAAAAAATTAAACAAAGTAAAATTCTATTTTAAATATATAAAGAAATAGAGAATTTTATATAAAAAAATAAATTCGCTTTAAAGAATTTCAATACATTTTGCTTCGTTTTCCTGTATATATTCTTTTATATTGTCCTGAACAGCTATTGCACTAATAAAAAAAATATCAAAAGTTATTTTTGGGAATACAAAATTTATTATTAATTTATTTATTAATGACTTGCTAAATTCCCAATTTTTATTTTTGATAAATTTAATTTTTATTTTTAATTTATTCCTACTAAAAGAAAATTTATTAAAAAAGGCGAATATTAGCGCGTATTGTGCTGTTTAATTACCGCACAAGAACCCAATAAATATTGGTACATTTTTGTCATTTTTATTGATTGCATATCAAGTAGACACACGAATGCCTCGCCAGGGTTGCATTTTATTGGTAAAAGTAAGCACAATATTGCCCTCGATTGGTACATGAGGCATTTGATTGGGCAGTCACACGATTGGGGTATTAAAAAGTGTGAAAATTGGTGCATTGCGGCAATCGTGTGATCCCAGCTTTACAGATATTTTTGCCAACATGTTCACGCTTTTTACAATCTAAACAACATTAAATAAAAAATGTAAGTGAAGTCACAATATTACCAGGTGTAGTACAAAATACATACATATGTTTACTGTGTCATTTTAAAAGTATTGCCAAATCGCAAAAATTAATGAAGAAACAGAATTAAAATATACACATGAAGTTAATTACACATGGGCTACACATGTAAGTAGAAATTATACATAATATGTGTAATTACACATGGATTGGCAACACTGACTACGTTTTTAAGCGCTAAAGCCACCAAAATTACTATGTAAATATTTTGCGAAAATCGATAAGTTTGCAGCAATGATTAAATATTTTTTTTTTAATTTTGTTTTACTCTCATTTGTTCGAATTTCATCCAATAAGTAAAGAAACAGAGCGAATTTTAATCATTAACATTTAATGCCGTGTGCACAGCGTTACCGTTATGGACTAAGTCGCATTTTTGCCCCCTTTTTGACTGACTTGCCACTTTCTTTGCCCCTTTTTTCACATTTTTTTTATAGTGGCAGTAAAGGGCTACAACAAGATAACCATACAAAAATATACCCATGTTCTCAAAATACAACACAAGTACCTGTCCACTCAAAACACAAACAATATCAACTTTTCTTGCTTAAACAAAATATTTATTATCTTTCATTTTTAAGAAATGATAATCTCGGAATCTCATCGATATGCTTATTTTACCATAAATCTCATTTTGTCTTGTAAGATTTTGGAAATTCTGGTGATCTTAAAACCGAATAATTAGATAAACGAAAAAACTGTTTTTTTATGAAAATCAGTATGTGCCTAGAAAAGAAGTTCTGACACGCATTTTTATTAATTTGTTATGTCTCTGCGTACATACAATCAAAGCGAGATTTCCATCGATCTCACTTTTATCATTTTATGAGTAAATGTAATTAACGATACCAAAAGATGAAAATAGGAATATAAGAAAAAGGTTCTGTGGAAACAATTTTCACAGCATTCGCTCGTGTTTAGTGAAAGAAAATGTAGCAGCATTTAATTATTTTAAGACAATTTGATCAGTTAAAGTTTAAGCAGTAACACATAAAGTTTTGTTTACAAGCAGTTTATATTCCAGCGTTCGTGGAAGAGTAATCGAAACTAAAATACCGGTTTTGATAAACAAAAGTGAAAAAAATCAAGTTCTGTATAATGAAGTGATTTTCTGGTTCCATGCAGATTCATTATGGGGAAGTGAAAAGAAGCTACAGAGACAACATATGTTTTTATTTAAGAATAATTTTAAACACTTACCCGTGGAACCAGAGAGAGGGAGAATACTATTATTTATTTTCCTGTAACACATGTTTCACCTTTTTTGTATTCCCCTTTGTATACAGAAGCACTCACAATTAAAAGACACCAGCAGAATGGCCCATCGTCATCATTCTACTTTGAAAATGTTATGTATTTAAGTAAATAGGTTTAACAAAAAGAATACGGGAATTTACCTTCTTTTTACAAATTATATTAAACACGAAACCCCAAAAAAATATGTTTTTTTTTTTGGAAGGTGTTTTTGAAGTGTTGTTGTTGTTTCTATACAAAAAAAACTAAAACAGTCTTTTATGGACTCAATATTAAACAATGCTATTTTGACATCTTTCATTTAAATGTAATATAAACCATTGACAGTTTAATATAAAGACCATGCTTTTGTAGAAATTTACTATGATTTTCAATTAACATTTCGTCATGTTAATTAACCATTGATATATTTTCCCTGTGCAAGATGTTTATTTTTTTTAATGTTAATGTTTTGGATGAAAATAACTTAATAAATATGTTTGATTTTTAAAAATGTTCTTGTTTATTATCTAAGCTATTTGTACAAAATTGGAATACTTTCACTACAGTTCTCCAAAAGCGTAGAAATCTTTATTGCCATTGTATGGGAGGTGCCACGGCCGCTTGGCTAATCTAGCCGCCTTTTTGGCAGATGTCGTGTATTGATAACGAAGTTATTTCTTTCATATTGGAAAACTCTTACTGTAACCGTCCTCCAGATATAAGGTTATTCATTTTTTATTGTATGGTTGGTGCCACGCCTACTTGAAAATTCAAATATATAAATAGCCTATGTTAAGCGCCGGGTAATCAGGAAATTACTATGAAACTTTCAGGAAAATCGGCTCAGTAGCTTACCCTACAAGAACAATGACGGTCATTTGATGCATCATCTGATGTTCATTGCCGATGGGCTTATACATCAGAAGTTTCTATCATTTTATTAAGGGCAATATGAAAAAACTGATGTAAAAATTCGTGTACGTGTGATTTTGTTTCTCTCTCATACTTGTGAACTTCGTAAACTAGTAAATTATATATCTGAACTGCTCACTCCACAGTATTTTACTAATCAGTACTGATGTAAATATCTTCAGAGCTGACTAATCAGAGCTGATGTAAATATCGTCAGAGCTGATGTAAATATCGTCAGAGCTGATTAATCAGAGCTGATGTAAATATCGTCAGAGCTGACTAATCAGAGCTGATGTCAATATCGTCAGAGCTGACTAATCAGTCCTGATGTATAAGCCAGCCATAGTTCACTGGTACATAATTTCCAAAAAAATTATTGTTTTTAATTATTTTTAAATATAGGTATATTTTAAAAATTTGGTGCAAAATAACAAATTATTTTCAAAAAATTAATTTTTTTTTCTTAATTTTTCTAAAAATACATTTTTTGTTTTTGCCTGTGGTTGCTATTGTCCAAAGCCTTTCTTAAGCCCGAGGACTCTCTCAAATTCTTGGGAAAGACATCTGAAATTTATAAAGTAAAATAAAACAAGTGCTTACATTTTAATTAATTCATTGGTAGTGCAAAATGTTTACATACCTCTTAAAATCTTATTGAACAACGTCAAGTTCTCCACTGCATCAGAAACATAACTTTCACTAACATCACTCATTAAATTTTTATATTTCTGACTCAAAATACAAATTTGAAGATGTATTCTTCATTGTTAATTTTTTTTTTTAATATGTTTTATAAAGTTTTTTATTTGTTTTAATGGTGTTTTTTCAAGTTTTTAATAAGTTTTTGTTTTTCTTATTTCTCATGGTACATGTACCATGTTATTTCTTTAATTCTTTTATTTGTTTTTTTTTTCAATTTGTTTGTTTTTTAAGTTTTTTGTCTTTTTTCAATGTTTTTATATTTTGATTTTTATTAAATTTATTTAATTTTTCTTATAAGACACTTTCACTGTTTACATTTATCACCACGAATAAAAAATTTTCAATTTGACAATTTTATTTCAGTACGCGGGGATTCACAATAATAAAATGAAATTTACATGTTTAAAGGCCAAATATGCAACCCTGCACTATGCAATTTAACATGCAGTTGTCCTTCTCATACTTCTTAATTTTGCCGCCTGTATGAATCAGCGTTGCCATTGCGTTATATTTTTTATTAACAATGTCTTGTTTCAAAAATCCCCACAATTCCATAATAAATAAATTCAAAATATTTCTATGAAATTTATTTTAATAAAAGTACAGAACAACTAAAAAGTTTGAAAAACTTACTATGATGATCAAACACGTATATAAAAATGATGCCGAAACCAAATTAAATATAAGAAAAATTTTTACAAAATATTTGTACGAAAACCCCCACTATGGCAACGCGCTGACAGCAACAATTTAATATAAAATTGCTGCAAGAGTGTTAGTATATAGGCTTTGTATGTGTTTGTTTTAATCAGCAATTTCTTGTAGGGTAGGAATCTGTAGAGAACAAACATACGCTTTTTCATTTATATGTTACATTTTTATTTTGGAAGGTGTAATTTACCATAATAGTGGGTCCTACGAAGCTTGAAGACTTTTGTCTTCAGATATTAAGTATTTAATATTTTCGTCCTATGGAGGTATTGCTCCTCCTTCGTCTACCCCGCCCATTTTTATTTTGGAATTTATAGTCTACCATAATAGTGGCTTTAACCGCTGTAATATTTCTTCAGTTACGCGATATTAAATACATGTTTCCTATGGGGGGTATTACTCCCCCTGCGCCTACCCCCTTTATTTATATTTTTAAAGGTGTCATTTTCCATAAGAGTGACTCCTACCAAGTTTGAACATTATCAATAGAACAGTTCTTGAGATATGCGATATTAAACATTGGCTTCCTATGGGGAGGGGAGGCACTTCCTTTGCAGCTTTCATACTTAAATTTCGGTGCTCAGAAGATCCTACTACAAAAAATTCAAGAAATGTGTTCAACGGATCTTAACATATGCGATATTTAATATTGGCATCCTATGGGGGTACCAATTCCCCTGCCCTTATCGAAAAAAAAAGTAGCCTATTTTATTTTTAGGGCTTACGTGATGTTACTGTAAAATCAGGAAAATCGGTTCAGTAGTTTAGGAGTCTGTAAGCCAACAAACATTTTTATTGTATATATATATATAGAAAGATTTTAAAGCGCCAATTTCAAATCCGTTTTCAGTTTTTTCTATCATGTCTACACGCAAAAGAAAAATCAATCTATCCGTACTCAAATCAATCCGAAGCAGTATCAATAGTACGGATATTCTTGAATCAAGTACAGAAATATTGATTTAAGTACGGATAATTCAAGCGCGAAATACTTAAATTATCTATATTTGATCCCGAATTCGTACTTGAAATAATCCGACAATGATATTGATTTAAGTAAAACTAAAATTGAATCAATCTCAAAATGCGCTTGATTCAAGAATAATAAAATGGATTTTATCCAGAATTCGTACTTAAAATAAACCAAAAGTAAAATTACAAAAAAATATTATTATGATTGATTTACTTACCCGTTTTACACCTTATAGAATTTCAATTATAAAGCACCAGCATCATGCCCGATATTTAACTAAAAATATAAACTAAATAAGAACTCTTACTTTAAATTTTACTTTTTAAACGTGAAAAACACTAGTCCGCATAAGTATTTTAACGAGACATTTACCTGACTGTTAAACCTAGCTTAGCTTAGTGTCGTCAAATAAAGGTGCCAAAATGATGCACAAAACAAAGAATCTATTTTTAGCTCTTTTGATGCGAAATTTTTCTATTGTTTCCTTTTGCCTTCTCTTTCTGCTGATTATAATGCATGGAGACAACAACTTTTTGCTTGGCATAAGTATTTTGACGCTTACCGACGTAAAAAACTCAACAAGATCAGGTGCAAAATGTAAGACAACGCACACTGACGACCGAGTCCTTCTACGAGAATTAAAAAAAAATTGTTTTCTGAAGCCTCAATCTGCTGCAGATCAATGGAATTTGACGGCCAAGAACCCAATCAGTGAGCGCACTGTTAGACGACGTTTAAAGGAATGAGATTTGAAGACAATTAAAGCTAAGGACGTGCCGTACATAACAAAGTCAAAAAAGCTTAAAAGACTGACCTTCGCAAAGGAACATCTGCACAAGCCAAAGGAGTTCTGGAGAAGCGTTCTATGGACAGATGAAAGCTCCTTTGAGTATAACTCATCCAAAAACATATTTTTTGTAAGATTGCCAAAGGTAGTACGTCAAAAAGAACGACCAGCTTGTCAAAAAGTGAGCCATGGTGGAGGCTCTGTTATACTCTGGGGCTGGGTTCCAGTCACCGGCTCGATTAACCAAAATCAATATTTGATTACGCTAAATGAAAATGCCTTTCCTTCTGGTGAAAAGCTTATTCGAGAATCATTAACCTGCAACAGGATAATGCCCCGTGCCACAAAGCTCGGGTGATTACTTAGTTTTTGAAGGATGTTGGTGTTAATACTTTAGACTGGCCACCTCAAAGTCCAGATTTAAATATTATAAAAAACTTCTGGTCTCTTTTGAAACGCAAAAGAACAGTTTCGTTAAATAAAACCAGAAAGGAGACAATTTCTGAGGTCACTTCCCTGTGGGAAGAGATATCTCCAGAAATTCTTAAAAATTTATTGGATTCAGTACCAAAACGCCTTCAAAAAGTTATTGAAGCCAATTTTACCAATTTTACTAACTTCTTCTTCTTTCCTTTACTTTTGTTAAGTTTAAACACTGTTACCTTAGTATTACATTCTTGTCAAAATACTTAAGCCAACGCATGAAATTACAAATTAATTTACATCTTTTTAAGTTTCTATCAAATAATTTTTGTTAAAAATTCACGATTTTTATTTCGTCAAAATACTTATGCCGGCTAGTGTAAAGTATGTTTTTCCTATTTTACTGTTGTTTTGGCTGTCTCTACACGCAACAACCAAATCGTTTTTTACCTACTTGTGTGGCGTTTTTGTATTTTCTACAACAAACTTTAGGTAAATGTAGAAATGTAAACAGCTGATCGTTTCTGTTATATGGAAAGCAATACAAATGCTTAACTGAAGGCCTCGTTACTCTTACCGTAAATGTTGCGGATACGTAAACGTTGCGGTCGACTTCAATGGTTGGTAGTTACTAAAAATACGTAAACGTATCATATGTTCTCAAAATGTGTTAAAAAAAAAAACAAAGAAAATGAAATAAACAATTTTCTTTTGTTTTGATTTTGCACTCAGTGTTGGTTTAAAGCATGTTGTTAATGTTCTTGTTTGAAATCGTCAATACATAACGATATCGACGCTTTTCTAAAAAAGAAGTAGTAAAGTAGAATATATGTGCATATGCATATTTACAGATATGTTTGTATATACAGCACTGAAAAATGCTATAACATAAAAACTTTTGATAAAGTTTTTTGCACCTAAGCACCTAGTTAAGGAGTTATGGACCTTAAATTTTTTTTAAGACTTTATTAATATCTCTTTAAGTACAAATTTGATCTCACTTATATGGGTATCAGTAAAAAGTGCTACTAAATCCTCGCCTATATATGTGTATACACGGTGTTAATTTCCGGAGATTCCCAGGGACAATCCATCAAAATTACTGCAAAAACGTGTTCACAAAAAAGTACCAAAAGTAGGAATTTTTACCCTGTTTGCCCTTAAATGTACTTTATTTGTTTGCTACCTTTATGTGAAAGAAAATAGGTTTCAAGTTTGAGGAAAATTATTTTGAAAAAAAAAGAAAACGTGTTTACAAAAGGTACGAATTTTTACCGTTTTGTGCCTAGAATTTAGTATTTGTTATATGTCCCTAGTGATAGTTTTAGCATTAAATAATTAATAGCCTATTTCCAATGTTCGAAAGAATTCTTTCTAAAACAAACAAACTAATCTATATATATAAAATTGTAACGTTACTGACTCACTCACTGATTCATCATCGCACAATCTAAACGCCTGAAGGTAAAAACTTAAAATTTGGACCAGGGCTTGGTCTCTCCCCAAATCGATCCACTAAGACGGGATTTTTGGAAATTCGAATGTTTAGGGGGTAAAAAGGGGCGAAAACGGGTAAATTCGGTAACCTTATATCTCTAAAACTAAAAGAGCTACAAAAAAAATTGAATACTTATCGTTGTTCTTTAGAAAAATAAGCGGACAGGTGTCTGGTACTTTTTGGAAATTCAGCCCTTTAACGGAGTAAACGGGTAAAACCTGTATTTTGGTACTTTTTTTGTCACCCAATCTATCTTTTAAACCCATAAACATAGACATAAGGGTTATATCACATTTGAAACTTATCTGAAAAACCCAAATACGAATTTGGTACTTTTTCGAAATTCCGACGTTTAAGGGGTAAAAAGCGTAACTATTTTTGGTACTTTTTTTATAAAACATTTTTTTATTTATTGACATATACGTATTAAATTGTGGGCTCCCACTACAATATTGAAATTTTTTATGCTTCAATGGGGAGAAAAAAAAGTACCAAAAAGGGGAAATAGGGAGTAAACTGGTAACACCTGCATTTTGGTACTTTTGTCACCCCATCTATCTTTTAAACCCATAAACATGGAAATAAGGGTTATATCACATTTGAAACTTATTTAAAAAATCTAAATACGAACTTGGTACTTTTTGGAAATTCGGACATTTAAGGGGCAAAAACCGTAACTATTTTTGGCACTTTTTTACAAAACATTTTTTTTTATTTATTGACATATACGGGAGTAAACGGGTAAAACCTGTATTTTAAAACTTTTTTGCTATGTCATTTATCTTTTAAACCAATAAACATTAAATTAAAAAATATATCACATTCATAACTTATCTAAAAAATACAAATACAAATTTGATCCGTTTCGAAATTCGATCGTTTAAGGGGTGAAATCGTACCTAATTCTGTTATTTTTGTTTCAAAACATTTCTCTTTATCTACTTATATAATATAAAAATGTAAAGACTGATTCATCATCGCACGTCCTAAACGTCTGAAGCTAAAATGTTGAAATTTGAACGGGAGGTTGGCCTCTCGCTAAATCAATTACCTAGGATGGGAGTTTTGAAATTTTGGTTAGAGGTTAAAAAAGCTAAAAACGGATAAATTCCCTAACCTCATGTTCATCAAAAAAATAAGCGGATAGGTGTCTGGTACTTTTTTGAAATTCGGCCTTTTGGGGGATTAACCGGGTAAAACCTGTATTTTAAAACTTTTTTGCCACGCAATCTATCTATTAACCCAATAAACATTGAAATAAAAACATATCACATTCGTACCGTATCTAAAAAATACAAATAAAAATTTGGTACATTTTCGAAATTCGAACGTTTAAGAGGTGAAAATCATACCTATTACAAAGTAGCGGGTTAAAAACTAGAAACATAAGCTTTGGCGTAAAAATATGTCCACGAAAGAAAAGGAGACGCTAACGAAGTAGCGGGTTAAATGCTAGTATACATATATTTATATTTATTTATATATGTATATGTATATATGTATGTATGTATGTAATTCTTATATTCTTTAAATTTATGTTTTAAGAAGAGAATCTTATTAATAAAATCTAAAAGTAAACCGCCGGCTATTACGTTTTGTTGACAACACTGCTTGAAAACAAAAATACAATTCGTAAGAGCGGATACGTCAAAAAGGAGAGAAATTTTAATTTTATCAGGTTCATCCGCAACGTAACGTTACGTTTATGTAAGAGTACCTATTTATACATAGACTTGGTAAGGAAGACGGAACAGCTGATCAGCAACGTATACGTTTACGTAAAAGTAAAGAGGCCTTAACTGTAATGTCACTTAACCGTAACGTACCAACCTGTAGAAAATAGAATTTCATTACAAGGTTACGTGACAGCTGTAGATAGTGATGGGCTGCTTGTATATTAAATTGAATCTTTTTCTTTGGTACCTGTGGACTTTTGACAAAATAACTTATAATACATACATATTTTGCTTTACACAAATATATGTTTAAATGTATAAAATAAAAAAATGCACACATACACACAAACCATAAAAACTGTGGTTTTTAATGGTATGTATCAAAACCTAGTTTTGTGAATACAGATTTTCAAAATAATATAAGTAAACGTATATTAGGTATGACATAGTGAACGATTTTTCGATTACGAATCGCTACCGCCTCTTATTTTGTTAGGGTTGGAAAAAAATACATTTGGCACAAAACGGGGGAGTTTGGTTGAGGGCAAATTGCGCTCATCGAGGTCAAAGTTCAAGGTAAAAGTGAAAAAAAATTCATAAAATGTCAAATAACTGCCGCGGAGTCGCCCCCATGAATTTTTTTCTCCCCAACATTTGTGTAGAACATACTTACACCCTATCTCCGCTTCTTAAGGGGCTTGCCATACAAAAGTTAGTTTTTTATAAATTTTACCTCCATCGACCTAGAAAGTTTCAGGGCGCCTCTGGAGGATTCAAATGTATGACAAACTCCCATGAAGTTTCCTCCCCAAAATTTTTGTAGAACATACCAACCTTCTATCTCTGCTCCTTAGGGTACTTCCCCTTCAAATAAAGATTAACAAAATTGCCCCTCTCGTTCTAACTACTTTCAGGGCCCCTCTTCCATATCGGCTCCTTAGGAAACTTCCCTTCAAATAAGGTTGTATAAATTTTCCCTTTCGAACTAACTCTTTAATTGCACCTCTGGAGGAGACCATTAATTTTTCTCCCACAACATTTTTATTTAATTTTTTAAAATTTTTTTTTTCTTTTTTATTTAATTTTTCCCCCACAACATTTTTAGAAAAAACATAAAACGGTGTAAAAAGTCGGTTTTTGTTTGGTACTAAGAAGTAAACAACGGTGTTATATGTTTGTGATTGCGAAATAAATTCGCTTATTATTTCTAATAAAAATGGCTTTAACATCGACCGGCCTTGCGAAAAGTTTGAGATCGAATACTGAACTTTTTTAAATAGGACAACCATGCTCAAATATATTAAGAACGAAATTGCCATCTAGAAAGCAAGTACTCAAGATGTATTTTTATGGAACTGGACAGCGTTAAATTAGTTGGGATGAAAATGCATACTTGGTAACTGACACAGTCATGATATTTTGGCGTCAGGCATTCATCCCGACAAAAAAAAAAGGCAAAGTAAAGGCAATCGTTGGAAGCTGAATAGAAAAAAACGTAACAAAAAAATACTTTAAGAGGCGGAGCAACACAAATTGAAAAGGAATCTTATTTTGTCGAGCAGTTGGATGACCGTTTGGATATAGCTCATGCAAATGCACTCGAAATGATGAGCGATCCGGAAGATGTTTAATTTTTTGCAACAGCAACGACAGAAAGAACGTCCAGGATGTATGGAGTTGACAAAATTCTTGCTACACGAAGCAAAAAAAGAGCGGGAAGAGAGAAGGAGGATGAAGAACGTAAAAGTGTGCAAATCGTTGCGGATCTAGTAGCTGTCTTCGACAAATGTAAGACATCTGACATTGCAGCAGTTCGTATATTGATTGCTCTGGCTCAAGCTTTTCAACTTGACCCAAGAAAGTATATTATCAATCGAAAATCTCTTCGAAAAGCACAGACACAAAATCGACAGCAGATCACCGCATTCTTGAAGGAAACCCCGGAGGTATGCAATTTCATATATTTCTGTAATAAACAATACTTGTTTAAAGCGGCATGAAAAGCTTATACGTTTGTAGTTGGCTGAGGCAAAATGTTTGAATGTGTACTGGGATGGAAAATTGTTGGTAGACTATCAAGGCGGTGGAAAAAAGATTGAACGACTTCAGTTTTCCTAACATATGATGGTAACGAGCAGCTCCTAGGTGTGCCAAAGATAAGGTCAGGTAAAGGAAAAGGAAAAGGCAAACGCATTTTGGGCTTCTACTTGAATGAAAAATCGCTCATCGCATTCAAGCTATTTCTTTCGACACCACTTCCACGAACACTGGCAAATTTCAAGGTGCATCTTTATTTCTTGAGCAATTACTAGAACGAGATATTCTCTATATTCCATGCAGACATCATATTTATTAGTTGCAACTGAAGGAAGTGTTTGAAGCCAAATTTGGAAAAATGTTTGGACCCGGGGTTTTAAAGAGCAATGGGAAAATATTAAAGAATAACCATATAGTCCTTGTATAAAAGATGAAGTGTCAGCAAAAATACCGGTCCAAGTCCAAATTGATACCGAATCATTTTGTTTGGCTCAATTAAAGGAACAACCCAGAGGCGACTACAAGGAATTTTTACAAATCGTTTTGCTGTTCGTTGCTGTAAATATTCCCAACCATAAGTTTAGCCAAGCAGGACCTACCAGTCATGCTCGATGGATGGCCAAAGGCATATACTGTGTAAAAAAATTCTTATTCCGAAAATTTCCCGCAATGTTACTATTTTCATAGTAACTCTTTATATTAAATCTTGGTTTAGTGCTACCAAAGCAGTAGAAGACCCAAAAAATGACTTGAACTTTTTAAAAGCGATTATCCATTATGCTTCAAATGATGAGACAGTTTCACGTCAGTTGATGAAGAGATTCTGTGGACATCACTGGAATCTTAGTGGTGAAGCTGTTATACCAAGCGAAAAATGGCAGATGCAATGCGTACATTTGAGAAAGATAAAGAGAAATACGCGAAAGAACTGTCGGGCAGTCACATGGAAGAATCTTATGATGAAGATAGCGGAGCAGAAGAGGATAGAGTAAATGTTTCCTCAATACATTTTTGCGACTTTTTAAATGCTAAAAGAATTTCATTGACATCAAAAGAAGTAAACGAAGAGTTCATGGAGAACAATTTGAGTCATTACGTTATACCGGACACTGGAAATATTTTTACTCGCCCCGCATAGGCAAAAAATTTTCTTGATAGTTACCCAGAAACTTGGGAAATGCATGAAGACTACCAAAAAGCACTAGAAAAACTGTCAACGATTCTGCCGAAAGAGGTGTAAAACTAATAAAGGACTACAACAATATTTTGTGCCGCAACGAGGAAGAACAAATATTTCTACTGCAAGTCGTTGCCGAAAAAAGGAAAAAATATCCTCTTTATTACAAAAATTAAATTAATAAATTAAAATAATATACATACATACATATCGCACTCAATCTTGTAATTGAACTCAATTTAATAAAAAAATTAAAGATATATGAAAATGGTGTTTTGTATGGGATCCACTTAAAACAATAGGGACAAAATTTATATAAAAAAAGATTTGTATAGGAGGTACCATAAAGAGCAGAGAAAGAGGTTTGATATGTACATTTGACTCCTTCAGAGGCACCCTGAAAGTAGTTAGGGCGTGGAGGCTAATATATAAAATCTTATGTGAAGGAAAGTACCGTCAGGAGCAGAGACAGAAAGTTAGTATGTGTTGAACCTGTGGTCAACAATTGAAACACTTAGTGTTGTTGCTCCCTTGACGGTTGGTATAACATTAATTTTATTGAAGAAGATATTTATAATTGAGAACACTTGTTACAGTTACGAATATGATTCAAAGAAAAATGTCATAATTATAACAAGAAAACTATTACAAAAATAAATGAATTACAGCGTCGTGTGTTTTAAGAATTCAATTGGAGAAGTGTCCCAACATACCGGCGGCGTTAAAAGTATCCACTTTTAAGACTCAACAAGAATTGCCAATTTGTGGATAGGTCTGCGGATGACTCCCCTTGCTGTTTTTATTTCAGCTACTCGTATTTTATCATCCCTTCCAGGTATAGTTGCCACAATACGTCCCTTGAGCCAATAAAGCGGTGAAAGGTTATCTTCATGAATTAGGACGAGTTATCTAGGCTTTAAATTAGAAGTTGTTTCAAACCATTTCTTACGCTGAATCATCTCGCTTAAATAGTCTGCAGACCAACTGTTGTTTAGCGGCACTAATACGGCGCAATCTTTCGATCAAACTAATGTCCTCGCAAGGAGTGGGGCGCTCTGGAAGCGCATTCAGTGGGCCATCAATCAGGAAATGACCAGGTGTCAAGGCTTCGATATCATTGGGATCGCTGGATAATGTTGCAATAGGCCGAGAATTCATAATAGCTTCTATTTCTATTAAAGCGGTTGATAGTTCTTCAAACGTAAGCTTTGCTCCAACCAACGTACGATAGAGATGGCCGTTTGCACTTTTCACGGCGGCCTCCCAGAGGCCTCCGAAATGTGGTGCCCTTGGTGGTATAAAATAAAAGTTTAAAAAATGGTTTGAGCAAAAGTTATTTTGTGAGATTGAAATAGTTTATTTATAAAGGCATTTTTTAATTCAATTAGTTTGTTGTTGGCACCAACAAAGTTAGTTGCGTTATCGCAAAAGATATCCGACGGCAGGCCACGTCGACCGATAAGTCGCTTTAATGCTGCAATAAAGGCGTCCGCTGTTAAATCTGAAACTAGCTCAATGTGTACTGCCTTTGTTACGAAGCATATAAAAATGGCTCCATAACTTTTGACGGGTCGCTTGCCTCTTATCTTAAAGTAGGTGTCTATTGGGCCGAAAAAGTCGACTCCACAACGTTGAAATGGTCTTTCTGGAGTGACACGTTCACGAGGTAAATTGCCAATTACCTGTTCCATTAGTTTAGGGTGATATCGAATACAGCTTACGTATGACCGAACTACCTTTCGTGCTAAAGCTCGGGCATTTACCAGCCAAAACGTTTGTCTTAAAAAAGCAACTAGTGCCTTTGGGCCGGCATGGTAATTTGTTATATGAATATGTCGTACATAATTCAATGCAAAGTTACAATTCGGCAACAAAATTGGATGTTTCCGGTCTTTAGGTATATTTGCATTTTCAAGCCGGCCTCCTACCCGAACTAGGTGAAAATTCATACTCCTATCTATAAACAACCCAAGCGACTTGAATGACGTTTTTATTTCTAGATTTTTGTTTAGATAATTAACTTCTTCGGCAAAGTAGGGCTGTTGCAAATTCCACACTATGCAATGCAATGCGTGTAGTTGTTTATCCGACTGAAGTTCGTTCGTATCGCGGACAGACGGAAGCTTTTTTGTAACACTAAAAAATCTAAACAGTAGCATTACTATGCTGACGATTTTTGAATATGAACTTAGTTTTTCGCATAGCTCCAAAATGCAATTGTTGGTGATTTTACATTTGAAAAGAGATAATCGAAGCGCTGAGTTTACGACTTCTTCATTATATTGATTAGGTGGGCTAGGCCATTCTGATTCATCTTGCTTTAAAAACTCAGGCTCCGTAAACCATGACGACTTTTTTAAAGTTTCAAGAGAGCAGCCTCGAGAAATGAGATCAGCTGGATTCAATGCTGTGGGTACATGGCGCCAAGAACCAATAGCAGTAATTTCCTGAATTACAGAAATTCGATTTCCGAAGAAAGTAGTCAGTGTTGAAGAATGTAGTTGCAACCATCTTAAGACCACTGACGAATCAGTCCAAAAGAATACTCGTGGGTTTAACGTTTTTAACAATGGTGCAATTTTTGGATATAAAATTGACAACAGGTGAGCGCCTCAAAGCTCTAGCTGAGGTATTGTACGCTTCTTTGTTGGTGCAACTCGGCTCTTTGCTGCAAAAAGTATTGTTTTGGTGTTATAAGTATTTCTGGCGCATATATAGAACCATGCAGTTCTACTTGAATATAGTTGTCATTTAGAACAAATCGAGGGATAGAAATTGTGCATATGTTGCTTAAATCTTCAACACACCTAAAAAATGAATTTGCTATGTTGGCGGGAACTGTAGTGTCCCAATCGTATTTTTGTAACCACAGATCTTGCAGTAAGACTCTTGGAACTATTAAAAGGGGGCATATCAACCCCATTGGGTCGTAAACCGATGCTGTAAGTGACAGAATTGCTCGTTTTGTGTAAGTTGAAAACCTTTGTTCTGCTTTAAACGCGAAAAGAAACTCATCGTTTATTGGATCCCAACTTATTCCGAGTGCGCTATGAATTTGTTGCTTTTCAATATTCATGTTTTTTGGTGCAACGTCACCTGACTGGAAATCCGCATGATTTGATTGAATTTTTGCGATCTCTATAAAAAATTTGATAAAATAAAAGAAATTTCGGCTTTGATTGTTTTTAACTCTTCTATGGTGTTTGCTCCAGTTATCATGTCATCCACATAGAAATGGTTACGAATTAGAAATGGTTACGAATTATTGTAGCGCCAGTTTTGTGTGAAGATTCGAATTTATCTGCTAAAAATTGTAGTGCACATATAACGAAAAAAGGTGATGAAGACAGACCGTATGTTATGGTGTTAAGCTGATAAACACTTACTGGTTGACTTTCATTGGGTCTCCACAAAATTTGTTGAAATGGTCGATGAGATTCATGTACCAAAAACATTCGATACATTTTAACGATGTCGCTGGTTAGAGCATATTTATAAAGACGAAAACGAAGAACTTGAGAAAATAAATCATCTTGTATCGTTGGTCCCACGAGAAGAATATCTATTAGAGACTTGTTTGACGAAGTTCTTGCCGAGCCATCGAACACAACTCTAAGTTTTGTGCTTGTACTGTTTGGGCGTAATACACAATGGTGGGGTATAAAATAGTGTGGCGAATCCATGTCGGGATCAGGAATGAGTGACATATGTCCCATTTGCTCGTATTCAGACATAAATTGGACATAATGGGATTTTAAAGTCGCGTTTTGTGCTAAACGTCGTTCAAGATGACTGAATCTTTTTAGTGCTGTTTTATAAGATGACGCTAAAGCCAAAAACTGTTCCTTAAAAGACATTTTAACTACAATTCTTCCATCAGAATTAGTTGTAACATTTGCAGTAAAATGTGATTCACATAACTGCTGTTCTGTCGTCCAATTGTTTGCTGTATTTATTACTTCTTCTATTTTCCATAAAAACTTAACTTGTTCGTCCAGCTCATTTATGTCTGACGTTAAAGACATACAACTTGTTACAGATTGTTTTACATTTGGGCTATAACGAGCAGTCACAATCCATCCGGCTTTAGTTTCTTAAAAGGTTGGCATGTTTACACCGAGACAGATTTTTACCACTACAAAGAACGTCAAAGAAGTATTCTGTACCCAGTAACAAGTCAATGGGTTGTTGTTTGTAGAAAAATTCATCGGCCATGTTGATTTGAGGGACATTCCATCCACTGATGTTAATGTTGCTGGCTGGAAGATATTCAGATATACGATTTGTCACCAATAAGCTTAGAGAATACTCATGAGAGTTAAAGCGGGATTTACAGTCGATATAACTTCATACTTCATATTTGATGATGTACCCCCAACTCCCGAAACGTCAACTGATACTTTCCTGCGCGATAAATTCAAGATATTGGCAAATTTTTTCGTTATTAAATTTACCTGTGAACATGAATCTAAAAGTGCTCGAGCTAATTTGTACCCAACGGTGTTGTCTAAAACAAGGATAATGGCAGTCGCAAAAATTATACTGCTTGATTGATTATTTACATGAGTATTAACAGCTGCTTGGGGAACAGGAGTAGAGATAGTAGTATACTTTGTACTTGTCGTTGGCAATTCCCGATGGAGTAATGTGTTGTGAGACTGATTGCATAATTTACAACGATATTTTGACGTACATTAAGCTACGTTGTGTCCCAATGATAAAGAGTTGATACAAGCGCCGAATTTTTAACAGTATCGAATTTACTTGTACAGTCCATAGACTTAAGTTGCGAACAGTTGCTAATCCAGTGATCTAATTGTTTGCAAAAAACGCAATTCCTTTTAACTTGAGCCATAAATGAATGTTTTTGTGGTTGCCGACGTGATCCGTTTCGGGTGTCAGGATTTGTTGTTGGAGAAAAGCATCTGGTCGACGATGTTTGGGGATGGACAGATTCTACAAATTGGCACCGACGCTCTAGAATTTTTATAAAATCTTCCCAGGTCGGCAAAGAGCCAAAGTCAATTGTTTCTTTCCACTTCATACTGGATTCTGAATCAACCTTTGATAAGATCAAATGAATTAACATGGCGTTACAAATATCTTTCTCGTTTCCGAGTGATTTTAAAGAGCCATAAGCTGCTGACGCATTATCAATTAAAGCTCGAAGTTGCATAGCGGATGGTTTTTCCATTGATGGCAATTCGTAAATATTTGAAATATGTTCAAGAAAAATTAGTGTTTTGTTATTGTAACGCTCATCAAGACGTTTAATTGCTTTGTTGTAGTTTTCGCCTGTTACTTCAAACGCAGGGGCTTGGCCAGGTACACAATGTAACAAATGATTGAATCTCTCAATGTCAGACAGCGGCCATCGAAATTAGGTAAATGTAATTTTGGCAATTTTGAATTTGTATTTGCTGGGATCGCAAACGATGCTTCCGTTGCCCTCTTATAATTGTCACCCATTATATCAATAATTTTTGATTTCGTTAAACAGCACAATTCTTCAACATCAGCTCTTGCATTATCATTAGGGTTGAGATTTTCTATGTCACTTTGTATAGAGAGCAGTTGCTTAAAGTAAGCCTCAACTAAACTCAACCTGCATTCGAGTTCTGACGCACTCATTGTTACGTTTACTAAGTTTTTTGTTCGAGTGACATTTGCCTTAACAGACGCACGTTGTCTTTGAAGAGAATCCAAATCACTCATTTTTATAATTGAAGAGTACGAATCTGCTACTACTTATAACAAGATAAGAAGAGAAGAAAGAGAAACGAAGTAATTTCAGTGCAAAAAAAAAAATATTTCTTTCTCCGTATATTTTTCCAAACTATTAAAGGGCAAACGGTCAACTGTAAACCTATTGCAAGGTATTGTTCACTGACGGGGGGGCCGGGTGTAACGAGCAACACAAACGACAAGCACAAATGTTGCTAAATAATTTAAAGCCGTTATGTAAACAATTGTTGTTGCAATTTTTATTTTATATACTTGCTTGTGTCTTCTACCTTTTCTGTATGTTGTCTGTATATTGAGCTTCCCAATGCAAATCTATTTCTTAGGGTATAAAGAAAGAGAAGGACTAATTTTGACCCTTTATATTAAGTATCCTTGAGCGGAAGGTATATGGAATTTTTGGCAGTAATGAATATCCTCGAGCGGATAGTATGTGATATTGCCGGCGGCGATAAATTTCTCCAGAGTTGAATGATTGTAAAATGGCTGATTTTTGTTAGCTCTTGATTGAGATAAATTAAAATAAATCCAGCTTTTATTTGGGTTTGTAGTTAAATAATCGATTTAGTGTTTAGGTCGGGCCCCACTTTGGGCGCCAATTTATGTTGAACCTGTGGTCAACAATTGAAACACTTAGTGATGTTGTTCCCTTGACGGTTGGTATAACATTAATTTTATTGAAGAAGATATTTATAATTGAGAACACTTGTTACAGTTACGAATATGATTCAAAGAAAAATGTCATAATTATAACAAGAAAACTATTACAAAAATAAATGAATTACAGAGTTATGTGTTTTAAGAATTAAATTGGAGAAGTTTCCCAACAGTATGTTTTACAAAAATGTTGGGGTGGAAAAATCAATGGTGGTTGTCATACATTTGAATCTTCATGAGGCTCCCTGAAACTTGTTAGCACGTTGGGGGTAATATTTATAAAAAAAACTAACTTTTGTAAGGCAAACCCCTTAATGAGCGGAGATAGGGTGTAAGTATGTTCTACAAAAATGTTGGGAAGGAAAAATTAATGGGGTCAGTCTTTAATTTTACTACTCTAGGGGCGACTCCGCGGCAGTTATTAGACATTTTATGATTTTTTTTTCACTTTTCCCTTGAACTTTGACCTCGATGAGGCGTCATTTACCCTTAACCTACCTGCACCATTTTTTGCCTCATGTATTTTTTTCCAAGTCTGTCAAAATAAAAGGCGGTAGCACTTCAAAATCTTGTGCAAAAATTTTCATATATTACTATGTCATACCTAATGTATGTAATCTATAATATAAAAAACAAATATTAAATTATTTATGTATTTGTACTACATACAAGAAATACAGTTTTAATACCATTTAAATCACTTGGTACTTTTCCTGCAAAGCTGTCACCATTTGAACATTTTAAATTCCGCTCACTGTGTGTTGTTTTATGTTTACTAATCAGTGATGGAAAATTGAGATGGCACAGACCACTAAGTAAAAAAGTACATTATTAAACTTTTTGGTACTTTTTATAAAACCTATTTTTTCTTGCAAAATATACTTAAAAAACAAAAATTTTAAAAAAATAAAATATAAATTAATTATTGAAAAAATATAAAATTTTGCTTAAAAAACTAAAAATAAATTCATTTTGATATAAAAATAAATGTAAACAAAGATATTTTTGTTCTTAATTTCCGAACAAAAAGTTAATTACATATTTTATGGTGGTGTTCAAAATATGTTTGTTAACTGTTGGTGAGTAGAATAGTAAATACATACTTTGTTATAATGTTATCGAAACTATGAAACTAAAACTCATTTAAAATGGCATTGCTGCTTGAAGAATATAAATATTTTCGCAACAGGACACATGCCCGAAAAAAAAACAATAAATCGTATTTGTACCCTGTATGTTATTGGCACATAGATAATTTTGTTAATGTTTAACCCATTTTTCGCCGACCGGTGATTATAATCCCCGGCACTTATACACTTTTTTTGTGGCAATGTTTTTTTTTTCTGACAGGTTTGGCAGTTATATAACCAGAAAATGGGTTAAAAAATAGCCACGCTATATTTATTAACAAAGAAGCACAACAAGAAAAGAGTATTAAAACTGACGTGGGGGTACTGTGGTATTTATGAATAGAAAAGATACTGAAAATTGTGACATAATAATGAGTTTTCCATTACTGATACTAATGCTTCTTTGTTTATGTTTTTTTGACAAACACTGTCGCATGCACGCATACATAATGCAATGATGAGAGATGAGACTTATAACTTACATATAAGAGATTAAAACGATCACTTTGTAATTTTACTCTCAGAGTGGCACTACCAACGAAAAGTTCAATCTTTTTTTTAAGTGGCTTAAGAATTTTATACTTATTTTAAGAAATTCCGGGATTGATTTTCAAAAGTTATTCCATTTAGGATTGTTTTGAGTACGTTTTAGTGTTATTTGTACTTGAATTTTAGAGTACGACTCGTATTTAAAGTAAGTATAAAAAACTAAATTTATCCCGAGTGTTTTTCTTTCTGTATAGTTTTTCTTTCTGTATCGCGATTTTCGCGTTTTATGTGAATAATTACCAAAAAAAAAATTAACATTATTTTAAAACAGATTCAATTTGAAAAGCAGAACATTATTTCCACATACGTAGAATTTGTATGAAAACCCGAAACGAAAATATGTGTTTAGTTAAATATCTCAATTAGTAGGTCGCAAGTGGTAAAGTTTTATATACCATTGGATGCTGCTTCAAAAACCTTTTTCGATGATAACAAATTTTATTTATGTCGTCTTGGAGCAAAGTGCAAAAAAATTCAAAAAACTGAAAAAATACCTTTTTTAAAAAATGGTCCATATCACGGATGGTAAACGCTAGAACCAAAATATTTTGGGAATCATCATAAGACATATGAAACTTTATTTTCAGAGGGATAACTAAAACACTTTTTTCGGCTCCATACAACTTGAGTCGGTCTAATGTACATACATACATACGTAAACTTACACATTTTGAGCAAAAATATTTTTTGATTTTGTTTTTAGTCTCGGTGTTGATAAACAATAAATAATAAGAAGAGCACAACTGTAAACAGAAAAGAAACGCTTATGAGTGCAAAAATTGCAAAAACAATAAAACAGAATGATAGAAACGCATATATCACAGTGAGTGCTAACGAAACAAATGCAGAAATAAAAAAAGAATCGATCGATAGCAAATACCTTACGGCTAAACCTATTACTCGCACGCGATCCCTCTCACCCTCTGTATTTAATAATACAGTTGATACACTAACAAATATAAAACCTGCAATCGTTGCCTCAACGGCAAAAGCAATTGTAAAAAGTGATGAAAATATTAAACCCAAATTGGGCATAATAGAAAACTCAGTATCACCTTATGTGTCTAATAATACAGTTGATTTCAATACAATAAAAAATATAAAACCTGCAAGCGTCGCCTCAGCGGCAAAAACAATTTTAATAAGTCATGAAAAGATTACTCCCAAATCAGGCATAATGGAAAACTCAGTATCACAGGTAAAAAGTGGTCAAAAGCCTCAAGTACAAGTTGGTATTGATAGGTACATAACAGTGCTTAAACGGGGTCGCAGCCCAACCTCTTCTGCAGTTGCTTCGGTCCCAAAAGTTTTAAAAGAGGGTACAGCTGATAGAATAAGTTCACAAAATCGTTGTGCAATTTTGGACGAGGAATCCGCGGAAGCACAAAACGTTATCAAATCTTCTAAGCCACCCCGATATATCTTAGAGAGCAAAACTCAAGTGAATTAATAAAGAATTTGATCTCGCTAATAGGTGAAAATTCTTTTTATGTAGCCGCAATTTGGTCACATTAAGGGATACTGCCATTTAACCCCTGTTTGCACCGTATGTGGAGAATTGCATGGTACAGCTCTCTGCGATAAGTCTAAAAACGACCCTAATATAAAAAATGCAGCATCTGTGGTGGTAATCACACTGCCAGCTATGAGGATGCCCTGTATACTCTATAGTCAAGCGCTCGATTGGACCGAAACCTAATTCCCCTCAAATTCAGGTAACAAATCAAGTTAACACTAATGACATTCAGGTACCGCAGTCTAGTAATAACAGAACATCCTACGCTAACGTCCTAAAATCAAACCATATGCCAAATCAAGGTGATTTGCCAAATAATGATGAGACTCTAGTTTCTAGTTTAAGTCGTCTAGAAAAAACCATGGAAACACTAGTGCAATAGATTATTCCGCTCTTTTACGCTAACACTTTTATCCAGCCATATTACTACCCTTCATCTGGCCCACACCTCATAATTTTTGTTTTGAACTTTTCTTACTTTTTTAGCAAACTTTAGCCGCTAACAGCGTTTATTTTCGCGGTATGGTTTCGAGGTAGGGTTTGCTCTTTATTCTAGATGCATCCAATAGCACTTAAGCTGTAGCTTAAGCTTTTAGTGCTAACATCTTAATTGTACTCTTTGCTCAGTATTTGCCGGACGTCAATAGCTACATTGACTGCACCAGTAACAATTAGTCACTTTGCTTCGCGAAAATCTTCTGGCGAAAGTTGTTTTGGGCGTCCAGCTTTGTTGCTTGTTAAATGCAATCTCCTTTTTTTATTTTACACTCAAATCTCACTTAAATTTTCTATTTTTTGTGATCTTCAGATGTGAGACTCCTTTCTGTACATTTTTCATAATTCTTTTTTGGCTTGGCGTTTAAAAAAATTTTTTCAAAACAACTTAAATATTAATTAAATCCAAATTATATTTTTAATTTTCTTTCAACTAAAAAAATAATTGATTCAGTTATCACATTAATTAAATTAAAATACTTTTTAAACCATTTTTTTAATTGATAAAAATTTTTTTCTGTGCATGACGTTAAAATTACATTTCCTGCATTTCCACCTTGATACGTTTTTGGCACAATTACCTCAGGAATCGG
Source organism: Pollenia amentaria (assembly GCA_943735925.1). Classification (NCBI taxonomy): domain Eukaryota; kingdom Metazoa; phylum Arthropoda; class Insecta; order Diptera; family Polleniidae; genus Pollenia; species Pollenia amentaria. The sequence goes on from OX031009.1 coordinate 80,539,568, forward strand.
AAGAACAAGGAGAGAGGTTCCACCAGGTGACCATGACAATGGAAAAGCGATTCAAAGGTAAACAATTAGATGCATTGCTTGTGGAGTTTTATTGGTGGAGCTCTAAAATTATGCAGTTTAAAGATGATGTGTGATGGGCACACTGAAGAAAACATGCCCTTGAATTTCTAACTCGGATGATGATTGAGACTTAAAACATGAATAGAAACAACCTACGAAGAAAACAAGATCATCAGAACCCCAAGCGTCAACTTCAACGAGGATGGATATTGACAATAATTGAAAAGGTTCTAAATTTTGTTTCCGTGCATAGATAACCAAAAAAAATCTCATATTTTCTGTGTAAGAATAGCTATAATATGAATCGGAAATTTTATTTTCATTCAAAATAAAGTTTATAAAGAAAAAAACAGCATATTTCTGGACAGTTGAAAAATGGGGGAAAAATTGTAAATAATTGGCATTTTTGGGTATTTTAAGGCACTTTTTTCTCCTATTCAATATCCACAACTTTGCTTTACACACAAAAGATATATTCCGCACGGTATACCGAGATATAACCGTTATACGACTGCATATCATACTGTTACAAACCGTAACAAATAACGCTATCATACCAAAATTTGGTACGTCACAGTTTTATAGGACCACAAATCATACTATAAAATTTTTTGAAGATCGGTCCATAATTAAAACTAGACCCTACTCCCGGAAAACAGTTTAGTACGCCTAAAACCGTAAAAAATAATGCTATCATACTAAAATTTGGTACGTAACGGTTTTATAGGACCGGAAATCAAACTGTAAAATTTTTTTAGGGTCGGTCCATAATTTACACTAGGCCCCATATAAACCCTTCTCTCGAAAAACAGATTATTGCGCCTAAAACCAAATAAAGCCCCCTTTGGGAAAATAATTAAATTCACCTAAAACCATAACAGATATAGATATTGCGGTAAAATTTCTTCCAACTTAGATTCATATGGCCAGAAAAAATATCATGCAATTTTGTGAAATTCACTGTTAACGCTAAAACTAATTACACTGCTGTATTTAAATTTATTCTAATTTATTTTTTGTAATACCAGAAATCAGTCTTCAGAAATTTGGGATGATTGGTTGTAACGAAACTTCAGGTCGGAGACTGAGCTGGCACAACTTGGAAACGGGACTACCTATTAATTCGGCCGTGTCGTTTTTTAGAGATTTTGAATCTTAGGTGGAAAAATAAGAACAAAAATTGAATCATATAAACAGATTGATATAAGATCAAAAATAAAAAAATAATAATATATGGTTTGATGATATGCGTGTAGCGAAAGGTGTTATATGCTACACGGGTCCTAGCCCACCCTCCTTGCTGATATATATATGTATACTGTTTATTAGCCCAAAAACTTCATAACAATTTAAATACAAACAACAAAAAAAGTAATCACCCTTTATGCCATATGCCTATACTTCACTTTTCACAATCAAAAGAAAATATTTAAAATTTCATGTTTGAATTATTACAAATAGTGAATATTAGGCCCCTAATACGGTTATTTCTTCATTTTTGTATTATGGTTTACAACTTTGCTATATTGCGGCGAACAATTATGGTTTACAACTTTGCTATGTTGCGGCGAACAAAACATCAAAAAATTACAACTGATCACAACCAGTTGTTTTAATTACAACTCAACTGAGTTGAGTTTTGAACCGTAATAGAGGCCTTAATTAATTATAAAAATTTAAAATTATCAAAAATTCGTGAAATTACATTTGGTCACAATTAGCCATTAGTCATTTTATCTTTTAAGATAAATGCCCGTAAATATTTATTTATATATCTATGTATGTTTTTTTTTTATTTCAAGGGAAAATATGTAATACAAAAAAAAATTGTTTTTGAATATGGAAAATTTAAATAAGAATATAAATAAACTTACTTAGTTTATGATTTCTCCCTCGATGTCTTCAGGCACCGGAAGACTTTAGGCAGTATACGTATTCTTATTATGATCAACCAATTAATCGAAGTTTCTTTTTTAATTTTTCCATATGAATGTTAAATAATAAGGAAGTCTTAAAATACTTAATAGAATGTTTTTTTCTCTTAATATTATAACATATACATTTGAGTGTATTTTTTTAAGTGTAAAGGTATTTAAAATATTCGTAAATTTTTTTCTTATACCCTCCACCACCACTGTGGTGAATGAGCATATACTAAGTTTATCATTCCGTGTGAAACTTTTTTATAATACATCTATACATGTCTGTCCGTCTGTCCGTCTATTGAAAACACGCTCACTTTCGAAAAACGCAAAAGAAAAGAACAAACTTGGTCTCAAATTGCTTGTAGATATCCTAAGCAGTTTGGGATTGAAATCCAGCAACATCGGTTTAGTAGAATCAGAACTATGAATCAAAATGTGGAACCCCTACCCAAAAAAAATTGATAATTTTGATACAAAAACTAACATTAATGGTGGAATAATGCACGGAATGACATAAAATTTTGCACGAATTCGCTTTATACGACTGCAAATCATACTGTTAAATTTCGTGAAGATCGGTCCATAATTGACCATAGGCCCCAAATAAACCCTTCTCGCGGAAAACAGTTTAGTACTCCTAAAACCTCAGTTAATAACGCTATAATACTAAAATTTGGTACGTCACAGTTTAATAGGACCAGAAATCACACTGTAGAATTTTTTAAAGATCGGTCCATAATTTACACTAGGTCCCATATAAACCCTACTCCCGGAAAACAGTTTAGTACGCCTAAACCCGTAATAAATAACGCTATAATACCAAAATTTTGTACGTCACAGTTCTATAGGACCAGAAATCAAACTGTAAAATTTTTTGGAGATCGGTCCATAATTTACACTAGGCCCCATATAAAGCCTTCTCGCGGAAAACAATTTAGTACGCCTAAAACCGCAATAAATAACGCTAGCATACTTAAATTTGGTACGTCACAGTTTCATAGGACCACAAATCACACTGTCAAATTTTTTGGAGATCGGTCCATAATTTACATAATTCGATTTTAAATCGAATAAACCCTTCTCGCGGAAAACAATTTAGTACGCCTAAAACCGCAATAAATAACGCTAGCATACTTAAATTTGGTACGTCACAGTTTTATAGGACCAGAAATCACACTGTAAGATTTTTTAAAGATCGTTCCACAATTTACACTAGGCCCCATATAAACCCTACTCCCGGAAAACCGTTTAGTACGCCTAAAACCGTAATAAATAATGCTATCAAATTGAAATTCGGTACGTCACAGTTTTATAGGACGAGAAATCACACTGCCAAATTTCGTGAAGATTTGTCCATAATTTACTATATGCCTCATATAAACTCTACTCTCGGAAAACAGTTTATTGCGCCTAAAACCAAATAAATCCCACTTTGGGATTTATAAATATTGCGGTGAAATTTTTTACTTAAATTCATATGGCAAGAAAAAATATCATGCAAATTTGTGAAATTTACTGTTAACGCTAAAACTAATTACACTGCTGTATTGAAATTTATTCTAATTTATTTTTTGTAATACCAGAAATCAGTCTTCAGAATTTTGGGATGATAAGTCCATAATTTACCATAGGTCCAATACAAATAACGCTCCTAAAAATTATTTTAGTTCGGCCAAAACTTTTACGAATCATGATATTTTACTCAAGCCAGTTCAAAATTCTAACAGGAAACGCATAACATTTTCTTATTGTCGGTCAATAATTTAATTCCGGTCTAAACCGCAACCAATTTTAATGCTGACGTTCGTTTTTGTGAAGCTTAGTTAATAATATATGTATATGTATTTATCATATAGAGCCCACTCCTGTCGGTGGAGGGTATCAAAGATTCGGCACAGCCGAATATAGCACTCTAACTTGTTTTTTTTTCAAGTTTATGGATTAATAACAAATTGGGTGACCATTACAAAACCATACAAGTAGTTCAAGCAAAAATTTAAAGTTAAATAATTTATAAGATTTAAACCCGATTTTAAATCGACTTCCACATATAATGTTTGAAAGTCCGTCAAAATGTAATAGGTAAGATATGTAACTAAAAATTAAAAAAAAAAGTTATTCAACACGTTGGACACCCTATTTATAGGTATGTAGATATTATTGGATATATGCTTATTCGCAGAAAATTAGTTTTGTGGCAAATCTCAGAAACCAGAAAACTTTTATATTTTTCTCGAGAATGCTATCAGGTTCCAGAATTCTAACAGGATCTCAATTACAATTTAAGTAAAAACTTATCCACTCTTAAAAACCACAGAAAGTTTCACAAATGCACGTTTTGTTTTTTTTTTTTCTTTTTTTTTCCTTTTAGGAGCCAATATATATGACACAAAATCCTACCAAAAGCAACAAAATATTAACTAACACAATAATTTCACAAAACATAAATAATAAGTTTCCTTACCGTTTATAAAGTATTGAAGGTTTATTATTTTTATAACCAATTTGCAATATACGCAGTCGAAAATTCCAATAAGGTATTTAAATTATTTTACAACCATTTCATCTCCTTCTCCGTAAAATAAATCTTTTCTTTTCTACAAGACTTTCCTTAATGAAATTATTTGAATGAAAATTTTTCGACATATTATGAAGGTTTAAACAAAAAGTTTCTAGATTAAAACAAAATAAATTTCTTATACAAACTATAATTTGTAAATTAACTTACCCCTATACGTAAAAGTTGGTAAAATTTGGTTTTTATTACATGGTCCATAATTTGCTATGGGTCCAATACAAATTACCCTCCTAAAAATTATTTTAGATTGGCTAAAAATGTTACGAATCATGATTTTTTACTCAAGCCAGTTACAAGTTCTACCAAGAAACGCATAAAACTTTCTTATTGTCGGTCATAATTTAATTCAGGTCTAAACCGCAACCAATTTTAATGCTGACGTTCGTTTTTGTGAAGCTTATTTAATAATGTAAATGTATGTACTCCTGTCGGTGGAGGGTATCAAAGATTCGGCAAAGCCGAATATAGCACTCTAACTTGTTTTTTATTAAAAATAAACTGTAAGATCATTTTATTAGTTATTTCAATATTTTAAGGAACCGTAATACAGAATATATAACTTCTCAGTCATTTTCCTGGACAAAAGGCTAACAAAAATCTGTTGACAGCAAAAACTTATTTAAAATTAGGATCACCTTCTTTGTTTGTACACAGAAAAAATTATCAGTAGTTTTTTATCAATTAAAAAATTGCTTTAAAATTATTTCAATTTAATTAATGTGATAATTGAATCAATTATTTTTTTAGTTGGAAGAATATTACAAATTTAATTTTGATTTAATTAAATTAATTATTAGTTGTTTTGAAATACCTTTTTGATTAAAATATTAATTATAAGACGAAACAAATAATTAAAAACACAAAAAAATATGTTATAATACTAAAACAATTAAAAAATTTTGTTTAATCGAAAACTACCAATTTTAAATTAACCGATCAGTTAATCAGTTAGTAATTAATCGGTTAACTGATAAACGGTTACCCGAATGAATATCCTAGTACATACTAAACCCCTGCACGAATGCATTTGTTTCTTGTACACAGTTGTCAACACCAAATTATTGTTGTGTCAACTACTGTATTTTTTTTTAAATCAAATCGAATGATCCATTATGAAAAACCAAATCAATGTTAAAACAGTAGTTCGTTTCAAACAAATCAGTGTAAAGCAGTAGTTGGATTTAAGTAAACCAACTCATTCCATAATTTGATTTGAACGAAAAAACAACACACAACAATTGTGTGTCTATAATACAGTTATGTACGGTAAAGTTTTCAATTCACAATGTGTGATCTTGATGTTTATTGGCGATTGTTTCTCAGATTTTGATCGTTGTATATATTATTTTTATATTAATTTTGCAAATAATAGAATTACCTTCTAATAATATGTTTTTGTAATAATAAAATAATTTAAAATAAAAGCTTAAATATTCTATAAAAATATTTTTCATCTTTAATTGTTTTCTGCTTCATACAAATCTAGCTAGTCATACCTAATAATCGAAAGAAAAAAACAAGATAATTCATACTTATCACCTAATTTGCTACAGTTCTTTCGTGTGATTCGTGTGATTTGTTTTGCTTTGTTGCTGTTTGGAGTGAATTCCGTACTCTTTACACTTCGTATTTGGTCGTTTATAACACACTAATTACAAATAATTTGCAATTGTGTGTTTTTTTTTTTATTTTTTGTTATATGTGTTTTGCACAACATAGCATTTGATTCGTTAGCAAAGAGTGAGCGACAATCAGTATTTAAAAAACAAACGAATGTCTTGAAACGGCTTTTAAATGCATTTGTGCAGAGGTTAAATACACATAAATGGACATATAAATACTTTGTATGAATTTTATAATCATTTTCTCTTATTTTTCTGTAAATTTGAACTTACACGTGATTTCACAATCGCGCGTTTTTCAGCACATGGGTGTTAATTTCATGTGTTTACATAAAAGTTGTTTTGTAAGATATATAATTAGCATTTTGAATGTTTTAATGAAGAAAAATTAAAGTTTCAAAAAATCTTTGCATAATGATACATTGTCTTTATTAAAACTTGTATTTTTAATTAACTTTATTTTCTTCTTTTTTTGAACAACGAAAACTTTTTTGTCGTATAGGAAAAACATCTGATTTTTTATTCACCATGTAGGTATTTTTGAAAAAAAAATTCTGGCAACACTGCTTGATGGTGACCTAATAATGAAAATAAAAAAACCAAACCATTGTTTCAAAGTTTATCCTGATTGAAGATAAACAGCAAAACGTCACACATTACCCAAATGGGTTGTGAAAATTTTTCGTACTGAGAATAATTACATTTGAATTTATATTCACTTGCATGAACATCCATATGCATGTATGTATGTATGTGCAATGTAAGTTTGTATGTAAGATAAGCTCTTTGGAAAATATACTGTTTAAAAATTAAAAGAAACTTATAAATTAGAAAATAATGTGCAAAATACTAAAATGTAAATGTCTCGACAAACTTTGAACTTGAAAAGTACAAAATTGCGTAATTAAATGAAACAAAATAGTTTCTGAGAAACGCGAATTTCTAAGAAAGAAGTAAAACAAAAACAAGAAAAAAGCAAAAATATACAGAAAAGGTATTAAATTCGTTATTGCATGTGAACAAGTATTGTAATTAGATGTATGTAAATACCGTGTGAAGAGACTGCAGCCAAATGTTAAAAAAACAAACAACACTATTTTCTTTTATGCAATGGTCTAAAATCACATGACTTTGTTGCATTTAGAGTTTTGATTGCCAGTTTTGGAATGATAGAAAAGTAGAAAAAGATCCAGAGTAAAAGACCAAAATTCTAGTAAATGAAATTCCTTCACTAGTTTACATACCTTCAGACAAACTCGTACAAGGAACGAAGGGCAGAATAATATTATTTATTTATTTATGACTTTTCTATGCTACAACTAGAGTTTCCACTCAATTAATCGTTGTTCGATTAATCGAGGAAATTTTTCGCCATTATTTGATCAATTAATTAAAATAGCCAATTTCAAACAACGAATAACTCGAACAATTTATGTAAATTTCGATTTTAACTAATAAAATACATAACAACTAAATAACATGTTGTTATATTCTGTATATATTCTAAACATATTTTAGTCCCTTTTTAGAAGTGGGTGTGTTTGAGACAAATCATGTAATAAACAATTAACTACTAATGCCATACGAATGAATTTTCGTACTAAAATAGCACAGTTTTATATTAGTTTGACGTTCATTGTAAAAAATTCATTTGCATTTACAAATATGTAAACCATGCACTGTCAGATTATGGGTACCTGCTTTTATCCTTTCTTCAATTGCTTTATAACCTCTTACCATCCAAACGGCTGGAAGAATTTTGATATTTTTGGTATTGTTAGATTCATCTTAAAAACCGAAGTGTCCGTAGATAGATAATTGAAAACATTATTAGCACATCAATAATAAATGAACTAATTAATAATCTCACGGATTGTTGGCGCAAAAAAGTAATATGTACGTTAAAGAAACATATTACACAAACGTTTAGAGTAGAGCTTTTAAATGAAGAGAAATAAAGTTATCAGCCATGTTCGGTAAATCGAATACATAGTGAAATTGTAATCGAACAAACTTTGAAAACGTTCCAGTTTAAAAAGTTTCTTCATACTTTGAGTTCTAATATTAACCAAAATGTCTCTTTAAATCAGGAAAAATACGGTGATTTAAAAAAATTAACTGATAATCTCAATTGATTTAAGTTTGACTTGATTTTTTAGGAATAATATATTAGTTAAGTTGAATTTCGACTCGTAAAAATACTTCGACAATAACGTCTAAAATAAATAATTAAAAAATACTCTATAAATATATGAGATGAAAGCCTATGTTTTGAAAGCTATGAATTTCCGTAATAAGTTTAGCAGGCAGGGCATAATTGCAAATTCTACACTGAAATAAAATTAACAGACCCCGATTGCTGCTGAACGTAATGTATGTATCAAACTTTGGCTTTCAGATCATTTAACAGATCATTTATAGTTTATTTTTGTTTTATTTCTTAAACTTGTTTCGGTCTCTTTAGCGTCTCAAAAACTGTCACCCGTATTCAAAACAAAAATTTAGTTACTGCATATCTCCTGATTAAGGATTTCTTATTCAAAACACTTATTAATAAACTATGATTATCGAATGATCAAAGACTTTTTAACTCCCAATTAACTGCTGTCAATTTGCGTTGAATTTAACTAAAACAGAGATGTACAAATTTTTGTTAACCGGGCGATTTAAAAGAGTTTTGAATAAACTCATGACTAAATGGTGATTAAGCTTAATCAACATTTTAGTTGCTCACTCGATGAGCGGAGTATAGTCGGAATACACAAATTTTCGTTTTGAATACGGGTGTGTATTTTTTGCAGGAGGTTTTTTGATTTTTTAATTTATTATTTTATTTAAGTTTTAAAACTGTATCCGTCGTATAACTGAATTGTTATTTTATTGTTTGTTGTTTAACTATATTTTTATTTTATGTTTTTTCTGTTTATTAATATAATAAAAGTATAAAATCAAAAAGACATGTATGTTTTTTCCATTAGATAAATTTATTTGAATTATTCGAGTTATTCGAACCTATTTAAACTCTTATTCGATTAATCGAGTAAAATTAAAATTTAAAAATCGATTAATTCCTTACTCGAACAAAACCAAAAGTCAAATAATTGGATACTCTAGCTACAACAATAGATCGGATTATTAGAGCATAGCAATTTAATTTAAAATTAATATGTTCATGATAAATTAATTTAAAGAGTTTATATATAAATACTTATAAATGATTTAATTTAATTCTAACGTGAAATGAAATACAAGATTTTTAATGAAAAATATGAAAAATAACAATAACAAAGTTAAGTTGTAGTATATTTTTTTTATATTCCTTTTTTAAACTTGAATGCGTTACTATTTTGCTGAATATTATGAGGTAATGAAATCCAAAGTCTAATAGTTCCGTTAAAAAAATGACTCGAAGAGACAAGAGTTCGGTATCTCAATTTGTGCATAAGCAGTGATGCCAGAAGTGCAGATTTATCTGCATTTTGCAGATTTTTTTTCACCTCGAAATTGCCAAAATACAGATTTGACGATTTTTGGCTTAAAATGCAAATTTTTAGTTCGGTGGAAACTTCTTTACTTTGTCACTTATGTTTGCACTCTTCTTGCATTGAAAAATATAAAAATGCGTGTTTGATAGGTATTGATATTTTCGGTACTTACGGAGATTTTTGCACTTATAGTACAAAAAATATTTTCATTTTACTCATAAAAGATATCTTAAAACTTGCATAGTTTTGACACATTAATTTTGGGGGCGTACGGCATCTGATATTCAGAGAAAATAATGTGCATTTGCACGTTCATATATGTATTAGTTATATGTACTAATGTATAAATATCTTCAATAATTGCAATATTTGATCTATTGTAAATTCTCAATAAGATTTGTTAGTTTAAAATTACAAAAATGTAAATCCTTACTCAACCTAAGTAATTTAATTTGAATAGATTTTTTAAATATAAAAATATCCAAAATTCTGGAGAAAGAAAAATTTAATCGGGCTTTTTTATTGATTTGATTTATTTAACCAAATTTCATCTATTAATTAAATTTTACTGGTACATGTATGTTGATATATAAGTATACATACGTGTATTTAGTAATATTATTCTAAAACTATCCAAAAACTAATTAGTATTAAATTTAATACATGTTTTGCTAACTAAAGTGTTTATGCTTTAACCCTTTCGCTGTATTGTATCCATATGGATACACTCAACTTTGGTGGCATCTGACAAACTCCAAGTCAAAAAATTGATGTAGATATCGACTTATTATTGTGTTTTAAAGTCTTATGAATCATTTTAAATAAAAAACTTTTGTAGTTTTACAAAGCTGAGAAAAATATAGCATTTAAAAAAAAGGTTTTTAATATTTTTTTTTTTGTTTTGAAAAAAGCTTTTTTTTATTTTACAAAAAACATATATGTGAGCATGTTTTTTTTTATAAAAACATATCAAACATAAAGAAAAGTGTTTATTTAAAATTTTTGCATCTATAGTTTTTTGTTTTAAATAAAAAGAAAGCTGTGCAGATTTTTAAAACATTGTATCTATCCATATGGATACAAACGCAAGTTATGGTTGTTAGTGATATACACACAATACAAATAAAATCATTTTACGTTTGATGCAGCTATGATACAGACGTTCTTTTTTTACCTCTGATACCATTTAAATTAAATTAAAAAAATTATAAGAAAAATTAAGGAGTGTGAAATTGAAAAAGTTTTAACCAATTTTATCGATTCCGATGTTGCTGACTTGGAAGAATCTGAAGTTTTAAAAAATTTACCAATAACAGCTTTTTATTAGGAGAACTTCCAAAGAAGGTCCGTATGAAATCAACATACAAGATATTGATGATGATAATAATGATGAAGGTGATAGGGTTGTTGATATAGTAGAGAGTAACACAGTTGAAAAAAAGTCCAACAATTTTTCAAACTCCAAAGTTTTCTTTAAAAAAGGTTGAACAATTTCGATCGAAAAAAGCTTCCTGGACAATTCCAGAGTCTTCTTTTTCTGAAGCATATCCAAAGAAAAATACAAAACTTCCTGTAGATAATTTTTTCCTCCAAAGTAGAACGGGTTCTGAGGGAACCGGTTCTAGAACCAGTTTCAATACCAGTTCTGCTTCACAAACGCTTCTGTTCTTGAATCACAGCAACCATCTCCATAACCGGTTCTATGTAACCGGTTCCAGAAAAGGTTTCATTAGAACTGAATTGGGAAAATTTTCCTTGGGTATATGTTATTTTTTGTCTTTGTTTAATGTAATTATATGAATTTTAGGTTTAAAATTTTAGTTGGTTTATGTAAATATTTGTAGTGTTTAGTTTTATTGTAAAAAAAACTGAATTTAATGTGTTGGAACAGCTGAATTTAATATAAATAATCCATACTGTACTAGCATTTTTCTTTACCATAACCGAAATATGTATCCATATGGATACAGTCCAAAAAATACATTTTTATTATTAGGGCCAATTATAGTAATAATCCAAAATAATTGGATTTTTTAGCAACCCAGTAACAACTTGTAGCGAAAGGGTTAAGGATTTAATTGTGTATAAATTTTTGGAGCCTTTGTAATGTGAAATCGATTTTCGTTTTGTTTAAATAAAAAATATATTAATACATACAGTATTATTATATTTTGAAATTGATTGCTATATCTTTTTCTAAAAAAAACTACACAAACTAAATATACTTAATGTGTTTTGAAGATTTTATAATCTAAACGCAGATTTTTTTTATGAAAAATCATTTTTTTTATACTGTTCATAAGGTATGTATAATTTTAGATACTGCTCATAACATCACAGGTTATTTTTTATATTTCTGTCAGGGCTGTGGAGTAATCAGAAAGAAGTACTAACGCTGAAGTTTTTTAAGTGCGACTCCGACTCCGACTCCGAATTAAACTCCTACTTTAACCTTGATGATAAATGTATATGAGACTGGTCCTTATTTGAATTTAAACTATTTTTATACCCTTCACCACTAGTGGTGAATGAGGGTATACTTAGTTTGTTATTCCGTCGATTTAGCCATGTCCGTCTGTTGAAAACACGTTCACTTTAGAAAGACACATAAGAAAAGAACAAGCTTGTTGTCACATTGCTTGTAATTATCCTAAGCAGTTTGGGATTGAACACCAGCAAAATCCGATCAGTAAGATCAGAGTTATGAATCAAAATGTAGAACCACCACCCTACAAAATTGACAATTTTGTTACAAAAACTAACGTAATAGTTGGCATAATGTACGGCATGATATAAGATTTTGCTCAAACTCATTCTATATGACTAGAAATCGTACTGTACGTCTAAAACCGTAATAAATATTGCTATCATATTAAATTGTGTGCATAAAGCCTACTCTCGGAAAGCGGTTAAGTACGTCTTAAACCGTAACAAATAATTCTATCATAATAAAATTTGGGACGTCCCCGTTTTATAAGGCTAGAAATCATACTTCAAATAGATCGGTTTATAATTTACCCTAGGCCGCATATAAAACCTTCTCTCGAAAACCAGTAAAGATTATTAAAAAAAGTAATAAATAATGATATTGTAATACAGTTTGGTACATAAAAGGTATATAGGACTAAAAATCACACTATAAAGTTTCGTGAAGCTCGGTCCATAATTTACCATGTGATGTTTAATATTATGCTCACTCTGGGATATTATTTAAATACGCCTTAAACCGTAGCAGATATAGATATTGTACTAATATTTGGTCCAATTTTTGTTCATATGGCCAGAAATAATATCATCCAATTTTCTGATTATCGATCCATATTTAACTTAGATCCCATTTCACTGATGTATTGAAATATTTTCCATTTAGATTTATAATAATTTTAGTTCGGCATAAACAACAAATAATGATTGCTACACATTAAAGCATAACACTGTCTGATTGTCGTCGAATTGATTTAAACCTGAACCAGTTGTTATACTGATGTCCGTTTTTATAAAGATTAATTAATAACTTTTAGCTCTCATATATTCTAACTGTCGGTGGAGGGTATTAAAGATTCGGCACAGCCGAATATAAAACTCTAACATGTTTTTAATGCAGTACGTTTTAGATGGTTAAATATAGCAAGAAAATGATTTTGTTAAAAATTTGAAATCGATATTTGAAATATTGCATCGCCAATTTCGAAGAGTTTTTATTTTGGAAAATATTAGAAAATTTCTTTTAATTTTTTATGCCGAAAAATTTTGGAGTCGGATTCGCGAGTTTTTGTGGGTACTCCGACTCCGACTTCGACTCCACAGCCCTGATTTCTGTCACATGTTTCAATTTAGATTTTCCTTGTATAATAAATACTTTTACATAACAAAAAATTGATCGCGCAAAGGCTTTGCACACTTCTAAAATGGACAACATTTTCAATTTTAAAATGTAGTGGACTGAATGCTTTTCAAATAGGTAAAAATAAGAAAGAACGAGCATGTCTGCGGCGTAAATGCAAGTGTTTGCACAGTTCCTTTTGTTTAAAAGTCGTGTTCATTCGTAGTTCATCGAACACATTAGAAAAAACTACCACTTAATGAGAATCTTGAAGCTTAGCACTTCCAATTTACGAAGAATACAAAAGTGTGATCGGATAAGTTATTCAATGTTGTATTTTCTGTCAAAACAAAATTAATATTGATGGACCAGATGTATACAACTCTTATTTTGACGTCTTAAGAAAATAAGAAATTTTGTTTGCAACACATACACAGCAGGGAAGACTGAGGGGTGCCACATTCTATGATGGTACAATCGATTAGATATATAAAATGGACAAAATTAATAGAGCATTGTACAAAAGGATTTTAGAAGGCGCGTTTCCTCAATTTAAAAACGTATTTGAACCAATACCGTGGATCCACCAACTGAACAATTCTCCAATTCACATTGGCATTCTCGGCAATTTGATACAACGAGGACATTAAAGGAACAATAAAAAATGCCTGGAGCTCAATATATTTACATTATATTGAATACCTTTCCTGCTCAACGTACAACCGAATTTATAAAGTAATTTCTAATAAAAGCGTCAATATTCATTACTAATGCCCGTTATTTCTACAAATATAAATCAAGCTGTGTATAGAAATCTATGGTGTAAATACTGCCAGTTTAAGAAGAAAACATAAGGTAAAAACACGTAGTCCAAATAGACGTTGAAAAAGGTAAAGTTAACTGTTAGGTACGAAGAAGAGACCAGATATCTTTTTGTAAAAATTATCGGCAAAAATCGTGTTTTTTCCATAACTTTTTATTAAAATATAATTGAACAAAGTTGTTTTTGGGAATACTATTATTTATTAAAATATTTTGTTTGTTGTGCTTAATTCCCTTTTTAAATAATTGATACAAAATATACTGAAATTTATTGTTGGAGGATAAGCTGTTCCTATGCGCATTTCACTGGTTGCTTAGGCCAGATCATCAGGAAACGTTATCCTAATAATTTTAGAAAAGCCAAAGCTATCAGCAAACAAAACTACAGAGGGAATGAGAATTACCTACAAACACTCAAAAAGTCTTCTTTGCAACGATATCAAAGCTTAAACAAAATACATACCAAACAATAAATCAGTGATGAGTTTATCTTTTCTTACATATCCCGCAACACTCAAAAAGTCTTCTTTGCAACGATATCAAAGCTTAAACAAAATACATACCAAACAATAAATCAGTGATGAGTTTATCTTTTCTTACATATCCCGCTACAATTATTTGGAATTCTCCCAACATTAATTGTAGTTGTAAGTGGGTAAAGAAAAAACATATTAAAAACAAAAACAAAGTGCTTTTATTGTTTTCGCAGAAATCAAAATAAAAACAATTTGCCAGTTCAGTTTTTTATGCACGGGCACATCAGAACTTATTTTGAACTTATTTTAAATTGATTTTATGAATAAATAACAAATAACGACTTTATATAATCCAGAAAAGAAAGATGTATAAAACTAGTCAGGTCTGTCCGACCATACGCCATACACCACATCGACTAAATAGAGGGCAACTGGCTGGATTCGATATCAATCGAAGTCACAATATAATTTAAATGCGGATTTCGGTCGATATCGAATTTCCGTAATATCGCTTAAGCAAATTTTATATATAACAAATTGTTTGACCATATAAATATTTATATTAAATATATTTGGGTGGCAAGATCGGCTTGGATTAGTGATCTTTGTATGGGGGCCATTGTCAAATATATACCGCGATTAAATATTTTTGTGCGAAACTTTTTACTACATACTGACATAATTATGAAGGCTTACGTTACGACCCATTTCAAATTATTGGGACTAGGTGAAATCATTGACCAATTCTCACCAAACTCAAAACCAGCAAATTATTTTTAAAATAAAAATTTACGTGGTCCAAAAAATATTTATTGCGCTCAGTTTTTCAACGTGCCTAACTATAAAAATTTTGCTTCTTCGATATTAATGAAAAATGCATGAAAAATCAATGAATTTAAACATTTTTTTTCCAAAAAGGTCTATTCAATGTCTAAAAATAAGCATATTCTGACTATGAACACTATGTTGACGAAGATGGACGACATGAGGATTAAAACTCTGGCGTAAGCTGACGATGTTGCAGTGACCATTACGAGGAAGCATTTGAATATAATGTCTCAGTGTATGGAGGCTGCATTAAAGGTACTTAGCACCTGGAGCGTATCATGCGGATTAGGTGTTAATCCGTCTAAGACGGAACTGGTACTCTTCACGAGGAAGTATATGAGCGAGGTCATGAGACTTCCGCGGCTTAATGGGACTGAACTTAAGTTCTCTCATAGCGCCAAGTATCTGGGCGTAATCTTGGACAGTAAGCTGTCGTGGGGGCTGAACATCCGGACGAGGATGGAAAAGGCAATTGTTGCTATATATGCGTGCAGAGGTGCAATCGGCAGGAACTACGGTATGGGCCCGAGATGTGTCAATTGGATGTTTGAGGCTGTAGTAAAGCCGACTCTGTATTACGGTGTTGTTGTATGGTGGCCTGCGCTGGACAAGGGCAGGTACCGTGCGATGCTTGAGAAGGTACACAGACTGGTCGCATTGATGATCAATGCGCTCCACTCCCACCAGGGCGCTGTTTACAATGCTAAACTGGCTCCAGGTGGACATCATGGCCAGACAGATGGCTTTATGCTCGGCGACACGGTTGAACGCGGCACACGGCTGGTCGAACCGTGACTATGGCGCGAGACATATAGCGCACGAAAGTGCGCTGTCGGTCATGAGTACCTTCCATGAACCAGCCCTGGGGGTATACACTGATGGTTCAAGGAAGGGGGAAAGAGTTGGCGGAGGTTTCTACATAGAGGAACTGGGCGTAAGCCTCCTTTCGTCTGCCGAATGGATGTAGTGTCCTGCAGGCAGAAATCTCGGCTATAAAGCGGGCAGTTAACTGGCTAAAGTATTATCGCGTATCGGGAGATATACGTATATTTACTTATAGCAAGGCTGCCATTGCTTCTCTTGCAGGTGTCTACACGCCATCTAGGTTAACTGTGGAATGCCGGATGACTTTGAATGCGATTGCTGAGCATTTAGGGTTAACGCTTATATGGATACCAGGGCACTCAGACTGCCCCGGAAACCAGATAGCAGATGCGCTGGCCAAGGAAGGTGGTCGCATGGATGACACATTCATTGATCAATTAATTGGCCTTCCAATGGCTCACTGTAAGTCGCTCATTCTGCGCGAGTATTATATAATTGCGCAAGAGGGATAGACCAGTGAGTCCAGCTGCCCCATATCCAGGGCACTATGGCCTGGCTATGATGAACAGAGAACCAAATCTCTACTTAGGTTCAATAGGGACCAAATCAGGACTGTGGTGTCGGTCATGACTGGACACTGGCCTATTGAGACACATGCTAGAAGAATGGGTCTGCAGAAGTTGTCATGATGAGGAGGAAGAGAAGACTGTGCTTCACTTTCTCTGCCAATGAAAAATACCTGGGAGAGCCGGTGTTTTTCTGTTTGGGGGATCTATCTAACATAGAACTAAGATTGCTTCTTCTCGACGAATTGGTTCAACTCTGCAGTGACGCCATCTGAGTAACTGCTCTTTGGGTTGGGCATTGGCGCTGGGTATCACAAAGGGACCGCTGAGGCACCCAAGTGAGCTGTCTCTCGATGTCTGCCCATGGAAACTAACCTAAGTGTCTATTTATTTTCGCTTTTTCTTCACATTTGTATACCATTTACCAGAGGTAAAAGATTATATACATTATGGTGGGCCGATTAAGCAATCGATATTGTGCCACCGATTTTTCGATAGCTTTTGGCATGAGGGTAAAGAAGTTCCACATATCAAAAAAATCCTTTTCGAGGCACCCAAATTTAAATTTTTTCTCAACTTTTATTTTTAAGGTTTGTTTAAGAAGGTAATAAAAAAACATCGTCTGATTTAACTTTTTTAAATATTAGATAGCAGTTTTTCGAAAAAAAAAAATTGTTCAATGGATGTGAAATATCTATACCAAATTGCTATTGCTGTTCCGAACGGGCGCGTGTCAACTGAACTTACAAATATTAAACCGGGTCCTTTATCATATGCTAGATGGCTCACAAGAGCCAATTGAAAACTTCGTATTTCCGTTGCAACAAGCAAGCCATCCGAAAATTTAAAAATTTTGTCAAGATACATAATGTACACGTGCATTCCCATGTATTTAAACGTCAAATATTATAAGTCGGTTGTATATGGTAGTGTTATGCTTGGAAAATTCACACGGTGGACCAGTGATGTTATAAAGTTGTTTGAAAAATCCTTACGCATGCCGCAGGATATCCCTATTTTTCCCTACGCGTTAAAAAAATTGTCTAAAAAATCCCTACAATATTAAAATGATAATATAGCAATAAAAATAAAACCATTTGTATTAATTGTGGTATTCATTTAATCTGGCTTTTGTTTTATCGGTTAATCGCTCGATTAATAAAACAAGGTTTTGGTTTAATCGGTTAATAATCGGTTAATTCTCTTATTGATTGGTTAACCGATTAATAAAGTTTTTTTTTATAAATTAAGTAACTTGAATAGATAAAAATGCATAAATTATTTATTTCTAAGGGCTTATTAGTAAAAAAACAATAACATAACAATTCTTAAACTAAAACGAGCAAACAAAAAATTAATTCATAAATATGTAATATTTTCTAATTATTACATAATATGTGACATCATTTTATTAGTAATTGTGAGATTATTAATTATTCCAATAGTTTAAGGAGATCTTATAATATAATCTTTTAGACAAATAATTTGTTTTAAATGTTTAAGATTTAAGCGATTAAGTTTTTAGTTTTGATAAAACTTGGCTGTATAAAATTTCTATTTAGTTATTCCAATAGTTTAAGGAGATCTTATAAAATAATCTTTTAGACAAATAATTTGTTTTAAATGTTTAAGATTTAAGCGATTAAGTTTTTAGTTTTGATAAAACTTGGCTGTATAAAATTTCTTTCATTTATCGTAGATGTTGGGCAACCCATAATACAGAATATCTAATTTCTCATTCCTTTTCCTGGGTTTATCTAAACATACAAAATCTTCCATTAGGCCATTAGAGTTCTGTTTTAATTTTTTTTTTGATATGTTTAGCACTTCTAATTGTTTCGGTTATTTCTGTTAAAAGATTGATATGAGAAGAAACAAATAATTGAATCCATACATATAAAAAGACCGTGGAACAAAAAGCTGTTGACAGCAAACACTTCCCAGCAGGCATTTTGTGTCATTAAAGAATATTTTAGGAATCAGCTTCAAGAGCAGGACAACCGCATATGAGATCAGTTTTCGATCATAAATTATGCTCTCGTTGTAAGAAAATGGTACCATACCGATGAAATACCTCAAAGCATCATTGTGATACGATTTGCTGATTCCTTTTTGATCATATGAATGAATCATATGTGAATCCTTTTGCAATCGCTCTAGTGATAAATAAATTTTTAATCTCAAAAGTAATCTGAAAAGGCTCATTTAGATTATTTTTACAAAAAATTATCACCCAAATGCTAGCTGGGTTATTTAAAATAAAGGTCATTGAACACCATTGTTTGCATGAAAAAATATTTTTTAAACACATACGGGCATGTTCTATAAATCGAAATGAAGTGGATTTAAAATCGAACAAAATTTGAAAAGGAGCCTGTAAAAAGTTCATATTAATATTCCTTTTTAAATACTTCACACTTTAATACTAACTACCTGTACAAGAACTACTTTTAAATACGAAAAAAAACTACAGTCAGTTTGTAAATAATTGAAATCAAAATCTCTATCGATTTCAAATCCACTTCATTTCGATTCCAAGAACATGCCCGATACCTTTTGTATATGAGACGAAACAAATAATCAAAAGCACAAAAAATATGTTATAACGCTACAAAAAATTAAAAATGTTTTTACATCGGTTAATCGACTGAAATTTACCGGTTTAATCGTTAATTGAAAATATCCAATTTGAAATTAACCGAACAGTTACGCGGGTAGTAAGTAATAGGTTAGCCTATTAACGGTTAACGGTTGTTTTACTAGGGTATTCATTTAATCGGGCTTTTGATTTAATCGGTTAATCGCTCGATTAATTAACCGAGGTTTTGGTTTAATCGGTTAATTTTGTTATTGATCGGTTAATCGATTAGTAAAGTTTTTTTTTATAATTTAAGTGATTTCAATATATAACAATGCATAAATTATTTATAATTTGGAATTTATTAGTAAAAAAAACCATAACATATTGAACATAAATATGCTTGAACTAAAACGAGCAAACAAATGAATATCACAGTACAATATTATCATTATGTCTGTCGCGCTCGTTGAAGATAGACGTGTTTTATAGGCTCGGCATACGGTTTATTTTTTTACGTGAACAAATAAAGTATAAAAAAAAAGTAAATAAAAGAAAAGAAAAAAATACATGTATGTACATACATACATAAACATACACACTTTTTATTCTCGGTGTTGATAAACAATAACAAATAAGAAGAGCACAACTGTAAACAGTAAAAAAAAAAAAAAAAACTCTTATGAGTGCAAACAGTGCAAAAACAATTAAGCATAATGATAGAAATGCATATATCACAGTGAGTGTTAACGAAACAAATGCAGAAATAAAAAAAAGAGTCGATGATAGCAAATACCTAACAGCTAAACCTATTACTCGTACGCGATCCCTCTCACCATCTGTTTTTAATAATACGGTTGATACACTAACAAATATAAAACCTTCAAGCATTGCCTCAACGGCAAAAACAATTTTAATAAGTGATAAAAATATTAACCCTCAATCAGGCACAATAGAAAACTCTGTATCACCTTCGGTGTCTAATAATACGGTTGATTCGAATACAATAAAAAATATAAAACCTGCAAGCGGTGCCTCAGTGGCAGAAACGATTTTAACAAGTGATGAAAAGATTACCCCCAAATCAGGCATGATGGAAAACTCAGTATCACAGGTGAAAAGCGGTCAAAAGCCTCAAGTACAAGTTGGAATGGATAGGTATATAACAGTGCTAAAACGGGGTCGCAGCCCAACTTCTTCTGCAGTTGCTTCTGTCCCAAAAGTTTTAAAAGAGGGTACAGCTGATAGAATAAGTTCTCAAAATCGGTTTGCAATTTTGGAAGAGGAATCCTCGGAAGCACAAAACGTTACAAAATCTTCTAAGCCACCCCCGATATATCTTAGAGAGCAAAACTCAAGTGATTTAATAAAGAATTTGATCTCGGTAATAGGTGAAAATTCTTTTTATGTAGCTGCAATAAAACGTGGTAGTATAAATGAAACTAAAATACAAGTTAATCGTGAAGATGATTTTCGTAAAGTAATAACTAAATTAGAAGCACTAAAAAAAAACTTTTATACATACCAACTGAAGAGCAGTAAAGGTCTTCAGGTAGTGATAAAGGGCATTGATTCATGCGTAGACCCAGGTGAAATAAAAACGTTTTTAGAAGAGAAGGGCTTTAAAATTAAAAATGTAGTTAATATTAAAAATAGAGAAAAAAATCCCCAGCCACTATTTCGTGTGGAGTTAGAACCCGGCGACGTTAAGCTTAAAAAAAATGAAACTCATCCCATTTACAGTCTGAGATATATCCTGTATAGGAAAATAACGATAGAGGAGCCGCATAAAAGGAACGGTCCCGTGCAATGTTTAAACTGCCAAGAATTTGGTCACACTAAGGCATACTGCCATTTAACACCTGTTTGCGTTGTATGTGGAGAATTGCATGGTACAGCTCTCTGCGATAAGTCTAAAAACGACCCCAATGTAAAAAAATGCAGCAACTGTGGTGGTAATCACACTGCCAACTATAGAGGATGCCCTGTATACTCTATCGTCAAGCGCTCGGTTGGACCGAAACCTAATCCACCTCAAATTCAGGAAACACATCAAAATAATACTAATGACATTCATGTACCGCAGCCTAGTAATAACAGAACATCCTACGCTAACGTCCTAAAATCAAACCATATGCCAATGCAAGGTGATTTGCCAAATAATGATGAGACCCCAGTTTCTAATTTAAGTCGTCTAGAAAAAACCATGGAAACACTAGTACAAACAGTAACAAACTTTACGAATACAATGGGTAATATGATGCAGGAAATGTTAAGAATGCAATCGATGTTATTGCAAGCTGTACTTAACAAGCCATGAATTGTTTAAAAATTTGTTTTTGGAACGCAAACGGCATTCGCCAACATAAAAATGAACTAGAATATTTTCTTAAAAGTAAACAAATTGATGTAATGATGGTTTCTGAAACTCATTTGACCTCAAGAAATTCGTTTAAAATTAATGGTTATATATTATATGATACCAAGGACCCTCGAGATAGAGCTTGTGGAGGTTCTGCTATTTTGATAAAAACCCGAATCAAACACTACTTAATGTGTGATCATCGTGAAGATTATCTGCAAGCAACGAATATTTGTGTTGAAGAGCTAAATCGAAACGTTGTACTTTCATCTTTATACTCTCCACCTAGATTTTCAATATCAGAAAGCCAATATTATAAATATTTTAAATCATTAGGACCCTGTTTCCTAGCCGCTGGCGATTACAACGCTAAACATACCTTCTGGGGTTCACGGCTCATTACACCAAAGGGTCGTGTTTTGTATAATACAATGTCTAAAATGGATTTAAATGTGGTCGCGAGTGGACAACCAACTTATTGGCCTACTGATCAGCAAAAAATTCCAGATGTCATCGATTTTGGCGTGGTTAAAAACATCCCCGCAGAAACGATTCACGTTGAAGCTTCTTTAGAATTATCTTCTGATCACACACCTACAATTCTTACCATATCAAACCCTTATAGAATTGTATCACCGTCTGGTTACTTAGTGACGTCAGCCACACAAATAAATTGGTTAAAATATAAAAAATATCTCAGTACCCACTGCACTGAAAATATTCCGCTTAGAACACCGGAGAATGTGAATCTTTCTATTGTAAATTTTGACAATTATCTCAAACTAGCTGTTCAACATTCTAGCATAGCCCGCAAAAATATCAAAAATAGTAAAATATATTCTACTGATGTCGAGCGTCTCTTGACTGAAAAAAGGAGAGTTCGAAGAGAGTGGCAATTGCACAGATCCCCTCAACTTAAAAATTTACTAAAAGAGTGCACAAAAAGGCTAAGAAACTTACTGCAGTCTCAAAAAACGGCTTCTCTGGAAAAATATCTTAAGGAACTTGATGCAACTCCTCAATCCGATTACTCATTATGGCGTGCAGCTAGAAATCTTAAAAGACCAGTTATCACTAAACCACCATTAAGAAACTTAAATGGACGTTGGGCACGAAATGACATAGAAAAAGGTAATATTTTCGTTAATCATTTGAAAACCGTATTTACCCCTCATACATCTTTCGATACTGCGGTCGAGTTACCACCTGTTGCTGTTAGATCAGCTGTTCCACTAAGGTTTGAAGTAAGAGAAATCGAGAAGGCTATTCATGATTTAAACCCCAAGAAAGCCCCTGGTTTTGATAAGATCAGTAACAAAATGCTTTTGGAGCTACCCAGCATAGCAAAGAAAATTATTCTACTAATTTTAAATGCTATTTTACGCCTTGAATACTACCCACAAGAGTGGAAAGTATCCTTAGTTACCATGATACCTAAACCAGGAAAGGATCCCACAAAAGTTGAGTCATATAGACCTATAAGCTTATTGTCTAATTTATCAAAGCTTTTTGAGAAACTTCTAGTGTCTAAATTAACGCCGATTTTAAATGGTAACAGATGTATTCCCAATCATCAATTCGGTTTTAGAAGAAAACACAGCACAATTGAACAAACTCATCGAATAGTAAATGTCATAAGAAAAGCCTTTGAAGAAAAAAAATATTGCTCAGCACTCTTCATCGATGTGTCTCAAGCTTTTGATAAAGTCTGGCATGAAGGTTTACTACTGAAATTGCAGCAAAACTTACCAGCAAATATACACAAGCTGTTACAAAGCTACTTAGTCGGTCGTCAATTTATTATAAAAGAAGGCGAATTTTTAAGTCCTCCACAGCCAATTAGCGCTGGAGTCCCACAAGGCAGCATCCTGGGCCCTCTATTATACTTAATTTATACTTCGGACTTGCCAACAAACAGCTACACCCATACCTCAACATTTGCAGACGACACAGCTTTTCTAAGCGTACACGCAAACTGTCAAGAAGCATCTCGTTATCTACAGGATCATATATTTGAACTAGAAAGGTGGTTAAAAAAATGGAGGATAAAGATCAATGAGCAAAAATGCGCACATATAACATTCACATTGCGTCGGGAAACTTGCCCTCCTATTAAAATAAATAATCAAAGAATACCCCAACACTCGCATGTAAAATACCTCGGTATACATCTAGATCGGCGTTTAACGTGGAAATGGCATATAGAAGCGAAGTTAACTCAAATGAAACTAAAAGCAATTCAAATTAATTGGCTCATTGGAAGAAATTCTGTTCTTAGTCTCGATTGCAAACTTCTACTCTACAACTCTATCTTAAAGCCAATTTGGTGCTACGGTATTCAGTTATGGGGCACTGCCTCGGCTTCTAACATCGAAAAAATTCAAAGGCGCCAAAATAAACTTCTTCGAATAATCACAGCCGCTCCCTGGTACGTCAAAAACTCAAATATCCACAAGGATCTCAATGTGCCATTAGTAAAAACTATGATAACGAAATATGCAGTAAAATATTTAAAAAGGCTGGAACTGCACCCAAATCCATTAGCTAGAAATATTTTAAATTATGGCGGCCACACTCGCTTAAGAAGAAGAGACACTGCAGCACTCACCCAATCAGATGAGCGATAAACACCTATATATGTAAACAGAAACCGTGATGACTAAATCTTTTGTGTTTGGCACTGGCAGGACATAAAGCAAATATTAGGATAAGATTTGATTAATTATTGTTAGTTCATATTTAATATATGAAGATTCAATAAATAAATAATGAAAGAAAAAAAAAAAAAAAAAAAAAACAGTACAATATTTTTCAGCTCATTGATTTGGGACTCCATTCAGAAAAAAATAGACAAACCAATTGACTCACAAAAACAGCATATTTGTGGATTTGTAATCCAGTTATTAAGCAAAAAAGGTGAAAAATGTGGAAAAAAAATTTTAAAAAATGGGAATTTTGGCGATTTTTAAGGCACTTTGTGTAGGTATGTTTCGCTTTTTTTCTCCTATTCAATATCTAGAACTGCTTCAGACACAAAAGAGATATTACATACGGTATACCGAAATATAGCCGTGTAAAAGTATAGAAAACGTGATAAAAATCCACCTTGAGCAAAATAATTCGTATGGCCTTTTTTTTTTTTTTTTTTTTTTTTTTTGTTAGGACCAGCACTCAGGGGATGACCCCTACTAATGCAATGCATTGTGTTGGAACTAGGAAAATAGGTTATGGGAAGGAGGAAAGAGGGAGTAGTGCTTGTGAACATTCGTCTTGAACTTATTCATGTTGTAAGTGAGAGGGAAGACTTCAGCAGGAAGGTTATTCCACATACGAACAGTCCGGCCAAAAAACGAATTTTCCCTGTAATGCGTTGTATCGACCACAAAGGGATGGGCTCTTGAGAAAAAACGTGTATTACCAACAAAGCTATGGGTTTCGGGAACCAAATCCCTAATTTCATCAGAACACATCCCGTTGTGGTAACGATAATATAGGCAAGTACAATCCACATTGCGACGGTGCTCAAGGGAGTCAATAGAATTGGATACCCTACTGTCGCCAATGAGAACCTTCGCCCTCTCCTGCACGCAGTCGAGAAGCTCCAAAATAGACTTTGAAGTACCGGCCCACACATGAGAGTTGTATTCCATTCGCGGTCGGATATAGGTGGTATAAATAGTAAGGAGATCAGATGGAGTGAAGTATATCTTACACCGTTTCAAAAAACCGAGGCACTTGAATGCTTCTTTCGACACCTTGAATATATGTTCTGTCCATCGGACATCACATTGTATCCTCATGCCCAGAACATCAAGAGATTCTGTTTCCTCAATATTTATACCACCCATACATACAGATGAGGCACCTTGATCCGTCGCGCGTTTGTGCGTTAGTACAACATTGGGTCTTTCGGGCATTAAATTCGACCCTATTCGCACGACCCCATTCTGAGATTGTGTCTAGGTCACGGCCAAGCGTATCATTCATGTTCTGTCTCATAGCACAAACATCGGACACGCTTGGCCTGTAACCAAATGAATACGAATGGCAAAGGTTGCTGTCATCTGCAAAAGAATAGATAGGGTTGGAAGTTTGACATAAGAGGTCACTTAGAAAATTAAGAAATAGAGTAGGAGAAAGAACGGAGCCTTGCGGTACCCCTGAATGCATCAATAGTGCGATCTCTGAGAAAGCTCGATATAAATCGAGAGAAATTATCACCGACACCAAGTGCAACAAGTTTAGACAAGAGTGCACCATGCCAGACTCTGGCAAACGCCTTGGAAATATCTAAAGCAATTACCTTACTTTCGCCAAAATGGTGAATGGAACGACACCATTTTTAGTTCAGTAGGTCTCCAGTAGAACGACCTATACGAAAGCCATACTGGCGGTCGCTTAGTAGGTAATTTGACTCTAAACATTTTACAAGATGGTGATTTACCATACTCTCCATAACTTTGGAAAGTGCCGAACAAATTGCAATTGGGCGGTAATTTTCAGGGTTATTAGCCACTCCTTTTTTTAGGAATTGGCGTTACATTAGCAACTTTCCAGCAGACGGGAAATTCACCAGAATGGTATAAAGTGCTGAAAAGATTTGCTAAGGGACGAGCTAGCGTCGAAGAGCACTGCTTCAAGACCAGTGCATGTATACCATCCGGGCCAGGAGACTTGTTTATGTCGAGATCCGCAAGAACCTTTTTAACAGCTCGAGCCCGAAAAAATATTTTAGGCATAGTTACGGATACTTTTTCGAGTTCGGGTAGTGGTTGACTGCTATCTGGTAAGTTAGAATTATTTGCAAATAATTCGGCAAAACAATTAGCCTTATCAACCAGGTTCGTGAATGTTTGGCCATCCTTTAAAAGAGTTGGTATTGAAGAACTAGCATTAACCCTTACTCTTTTAACGAATGACCAGAAGCTTTTAATGCCCCGGGGAGCAGTAAGAACTTCAGCACGAAGACGTTGCTCGTGAAGAGTTTTTTCCCGTCTTAGCACTTTGGCACACGACGACCTTGCCATTTTGCGTAGCAATTCAGTATCAGCGGTTTTATTGTCACGCCAATTTCTGAATGCTTCCTCTCTGGATCTGACTGCTGATTTGCACGTCTGATTAAACCAAGATTTAGACCTAGGTTTATTCGAAGCATTTTTAACTGGAGTGAACATTTTCATTCCTAGCATAATAACATTTTCAACCATTTTCGCCATGGCATTGACGTCATTGTCAAGGAAACGAAGTTTCCAATTAAAATGCCGAAAAAAGTCGTTGAGTTCAACCCAACGTGCTTTTTCGTAAACAAATTTTGATCGTTTCATAGCCTGTCGTGAAACGTTCCGAAGTTCGGAGAACGGAAAAGAGGCAGAAATGGTGCAATGATCCGAGTTACCGAGAGGTGCTAGAACTTCAACTTCGTACTTTTGAGGGTGCGAAGAGAGGAAGAGGTCAAGAGTATTGTGTTGGTGCCCATCAACACATGGAATATGTGTTGGTTCATTCACCAGTTGCACGAGGTGATTATGTGCAGCAAATAGCTCATATTGGCCTTCATAGGTTGTACGGCCCGAGTGGTGAAGGCAAGAAGAATTGTGGACATTGAAATCACCAGCAACAACGATTTCACTGTCTGGAGAATTCTCAAGGATCTTCGATATTGAGTCGGAAAGGGAGTCGAAGCGCGAAAAAGTGATATCCCTTTCCGCGCTTGGACTTCTGTAAAGAAACCGGAAATGCAAAAAGTGCGTATTGATTTTGAATTTAACCCAAAGGCAGTTAAATTCCGCATCCAACATGCCCACTGGTTGCTGGCATTTATACACAATTTCATTGCGTATATATATAGCAAGACCCCGATGAAGATAAAATAGGGATAGAAGGTGATACCCAGGAATCTGAAAATCCAGTGAATCAGAATTTTCAGATACCTGTGTTTCACATAAGGCGAAAACATCCAGCCGATGGAGACAAACGTGAGCGTATACAGAAAAACAATTCGTTCTCAAACCGACCTCTCATCACAACACAAAAAAAATTCAAATAAAACGCAAAGTACGGATATCTCTATGCTAATTGCCGTTTAGAATCTGTTTGGTTATCAGTGTTATACCTTCATCACCAAAACAGTTCAACAACGATTAACACAAATACATCCGTACTAACACGAATATGATGGACGGTTATAGGGGGTACACAATGGAAAATGCCATAAAAGTACCATAAAAGCCTTGATCTGGTCAACGCCGAAAAAGACCATCACTGGCAGAATGTTATTATTATTGTTTGTTTATTTTGTTATTTCGTTCGATTTTTTATATTGTTATTGTTTTTTTTTCTATATGTTGCAACGGTTGTTTGTTTTAATTATTAATGCAGACAACTTGACAAAACTAATGATGCAGAAGTTCTTATTTTTGGGGCTACTTTGATTGGCAATTGTTAGAATTGAGTCCCAAAATCATGTGGTGTACTGTGTAATTCATAAATAAGTAATTCATATTTTTTAACTAATACATAAATATTATGTATTTATTAAAAAATAAACTGTATGATCATTTTTTTAGCTATTTTAATAGTTTAAGAAGATCTGATAAAAAAATGTTTTAGACAAATAATTTGGTTTAAATGTTTAGGATTTAAGCTATTATTTTCTTTAGTTTTGATAACCCTTGACTTAGAAAAATTCTTTCATTTATCTTAGATATTTTATATTATAAATTCTCAGTTATTTTTCTGAATTTCTCTCAACATATAAAATCTTCCATTTTACCATTAGAGTCCTGTTTTAATTTTTAAAAATTGTTAACATTTCTGTTAATTCTGTTAAAATACTGATATGAGAAGATATGGGAAGGAACAAATAACTACGCGCATATATGTATATAAAACAGTTATTTAAAATGAAGAACAGTGAACACCATCTTTGTTTGTAAGAAAAAATATTTTCTAAACACTATTTTTAATTAGATTTCTCTATGACGTGCTAAATTCCCAATTTTTATTTTTAATAAAAAAAAAACCCAGAAATTTATTGTTCAGGGAAAGCTAGTTTTATGCGTATTTCGCTTATTATACAAATAAGACTGTAAAGCGAATAAGAATTTTAAACTTTTTACTTGTAACAATATCAAAGCCTTAACCAAATAAAAACAATAAACTGTGAGTTTATCCCCCACTATTGGCTCGTTTTTGCCGACAAAATTGTAGTTGTTGGTGGGTAAAAAGAAAAAACAAAATTTAAAAAAAAAAACAAATTGCCAGTTCAGTTTTTTGCGCGGGCACACGCAAATTTCTTATCAAAAGTTATACAGATACCTTTTGTATATAAGACGAAACAAATAATTAAAAACAAAAAAAATGTTAGAGTGCGTTCATACGGCTCATGTCTTATTGACATGATTCCTCCTGTTTCTTCTTTGAACATGAATTGGTGTTCAAATGAGTCATGTCATGTTGACGACATGTATTTTTTGTGTAGTTTTTAAATACGAATAAGAAAGAAGAAAACAAGCAAATGAAAAAGCAAAGGATGCTGCCAGTACATGCATGTGGTACTCGTTTCTTTCCCCCTCATCTCTCTCACCAACAAATTAGCAATCATGTCAATAAAACATGAGCCGTATGAACGCAGACTTATATATACAAAAAATTTTAAATTTTGTTACATCGGTTAATCGACTGATTTTAACCGGTTTAATCGTTTATCAAAAATAGGCAATTTTAAATTAACCGATCAGTTAATCGGATTGTAATTAATCGGTTAACCGATTAACGGTCAACCGAATGAATACCCTAATACGTACTAAATAAAACCATACAAATTAACGCGTAATAAAGAAAAAAAAAACTGTGATAAACAAAAACAACTCTCTGTATGAGTAATAACAATGAAACAACAACAAAAACCAATAACATACATGCTAACGAAAGCAATGTAGAAATAAACATAACAACAGAAAACTACTTCACGGCAAAACCAACGCCTGCAAGTGTTACCACTGATGCAAAGACAATCTTAGTAGGAAGTGATACCATGAACTCAAACACACAAGTAAAAAGTTGTCAAAAACCACAAGTGCAAGTTGGTATGTCCAGGTACAAAACAGTGCTTAAACGGAGTCGCAGCCCTACCACTTCAGCTGTAGCCTTGGCCTCGAAAGTTCCCTCTTTTGATAGAATATCGTATCTTAGGGAGCAAAACTCAAGTGAGCTAATAAAAAGTTTAATCTCGTTGATAGGTGAAAATTCGTTTTAATAAAATAAGTAATAAGTTTGAAGCACTTAAAAAAGCTTCTATACATGCCATCTGAAAAGCAGTAAAGGTCTTCATGTTGTGATTAAGGGCATTGACTCATGCGTGGACCCAGACGAAATAAAAAAATTTTTAGAAGAAAAGGGCTTCAAAATAAAAAACTTAACAAATATTAAAAATAGGTAAAAAATCCACAACCAATATTTCGCACTTACAGTTTGAAATACATCATGTATAGCAAAATCACGATAGAAGAGCCGCACAAAAGAAACTGCCAAGAATTTGGTCATAATACGGCATAATGCTATTTACCCTTTGTTTCCGTCGTATGTGGTGAATTACATGGTACAGTTTTTTGCGAAGTCTAAAAACGACCCCAATGTAAAAAATATAGCAACTATTGCGGTAGTCACAGTGCCAACTGTAGAGGATGCCCTGTACGCTCTATCGTCAAACGTTCGGTTGGCCCGAAACCTCAAGTAACAAATCATGTAAACACTAATGAGAATCACGCTAACGTCCTAAAACCAAACCATATGCCAGTGCAAGGTGCTTTGCCAAATAATGATAAAACTCCAGTTTATAATTTAAGTCGTCTAGAAAAAACCATGGAAACACTAGTGCAAACAGTTAACAATTTTACTAACACAATGGGTAATATTATGCAGGAAATGCAAGCTAGTAATTTCATCATTATACTCCCCACCTAGATTTTCTATATCAGAAAGCCAATATAATAAATATTAAAAATCATTAGGACCCTGCTTTCTGGCTGCTTGCGATTATAACGCTTAACACACTCTCTGGGGGTCACGACTTATAACACCAGAGGGTCGTGTCTTGTTCAATACAATCTCTAAAATGGCTTTAAATGTGGTCGCGAGCGGACAACCAAAATATTGGCCTACTGATCACCAAAAAGTTCCAGACGTCATTGATTTTAGCGTGGTTAAAAACATCCCAGCAGAAACCATTTATGTTGAAGCTTCCTTAGAATTATCTTCTGATCACACACCTACAATTCTTACTATAACAAACCCTAATATAATTGTATCTCTGTCTGACTACTTAGCGACGACGACCACATAAATAAATTGGTTAAAATATAAAAAATATCTTAGCACAGAAAATATTCCGCTTAGTACACCGCAGAATCTGAATCTTTCAATCGTAAATTTTGACAGTTATCTTAAGCTAGCTGTTAATTTTTTGAGCATAACCCTCAAAAATATCCAAAATAGTAAAATATATTCTGCAGATGTCGAGTGTCTGTTGACCGAAAAAAGGAGAGCTCGCAGAGAGTGGCTATTGCATAGATCCCCTCAACTTGAGAATTTACTAAAAGTGTGCACAAAAAGGCTAAGAAACTTACTGCAGTCTCAAAAAACGGCTTCTCTGGAAAAATATCTTGAGGAACTTGATGCAACTCCACAATCAGACTACTCATTATGGCGTGCAGCTAGAAATCTCAAAAGGCCAGTTATCTCTAAGCCACCTTTAAGAAACTTTAATGGAAATTGGGCAAGAAAAAGGAAATCTATTTGTTAAACATTTGAAAAACGTATTTACCCCTCATACATCACACAATATTGCTGTAGAGTTACCACCTGTTGATGTTAGAGCAGATGTTCCACTAAGATTTGAGATAAGAGAAATCGAAAAGGTTATTCATGATTTAAACCCCAAGAAAGCCCTTGGTTTTGATAGGATCAGTAGCAAAATACTTTTGGAGCTACCCAGCATAGCAAAGAAAATTATTCTATTAATGTTTAGTGCTATTTTACGCCTTGAATACTACCTACAAGAATGGAAATATCCTTAGTTACAATGATACCTAAACCAGGAAAGGATCCCACAAAAGTTGAGTCATATAGACCTATAAGCATATTGTCTTAAACATATATCAAAGCTGTTAGTGTCAAAATTAACCCCAATTTTAAATGAAAATAGATGTATTCGTAACCATCAATTCGGCTTTAGAAGAGAACACCGCACAATTGAACAAAGCCATCGTATAGTAAGCGCCATAAGAAAAGCCTTTGAAGAAAGAAAATACTGTTCCGCTCTCATAATCGATGTTTCTCAAGCTTTTAATAAAATCTGGCATGAAGGCTTATTACATGAATTAAAGCTAAACTTACCAGTAAACACACACAAGCTGTTAGAAAGCTACGTAGTCGGTCGAAAGTTTATTATGAGAGAAGGGGCTTTTTTAAGTTCTTCTCAGCCAATTGATGCTGAAGTTCCTCAGGGAAGCATCATGGGCCCACTGTTACACATAATATATACCTCAGAGATGCCAACAAATAACCACATCCTAACTTCAACATTTGCTGATGATACAGCTTTTCTAAGCGTACACGAAAACTGTCATAAAGCATCTCGCTACTTGCAAGATCATATATTTAAACTGGAAAAGTGGTTAAAACAATGGAGGATAAAGTCAATATGCAAAAATGCGTACATATAACATTCACCTTGCGTCGGGAGTCATGTCCCCCTATTAAAATCAATAATCAATTAGTGCCCCAACAATCGCATGTAAAATATCTCGGTGTTCACCTAGATCGACGTTTAACATGGAAATGCCATATAGAAGCAAAACTAACACAAATAAAACTAAAAGCAATTCAAATTTATTGGCTTATTGGAAGAAATTCTGTTCTTAGCATCGACTGCAAACTTCTACTTTACAACTCTATATTAAAGCCAATCTGGTGCTACGGTATTCAGCTATGTGGTACTGCCTCGGCCTCAAATATCGAAAAAATTCAAAGGCGCCAAAATAAACATCTTCGAATAATCACAGTCGCTCCCTGGTATGTTAAAAACTCAAATATTCACATCTCAATGTATCTGTAGTAAAAACTATTATTACGAAGTATGCAGAAAAATATTTAAAAAGGCTTGAGTCGCACCCAAATCCACTAGCTCGAAATATTTCAAATGGCAGCGGCCACTCTATATTAAGGAGAAGAGATACTGCAGGACTCATCCGACATATGTGAGAAGCCGCAAGGAGAATAATTTTCGTCTGGCATTGGCCGGACAAAAATAAAGCATTAGTATAAGATTTGAATAATTATTGTTAGTTCATATTTAATATACATATGATTCAATAAATAAATAACGAAAAAAAAGTTATCTCCTCTACAACGTTTCAATTTAATCTGCTGCTTTTGCTTTAAACGTTTAAAGGCTCAGTTAGGCGAACGTAGCTGTACCGTATCTGTATTGTATCAATCAGCTGTTCGCTTTTTGGTATATGAAAAACAATGCAAAAGCTTACCGAAATGTAATGTACCGTAGTTGTAACGTTTCATTCTATATAAAATAGAATTTCATACCGTTGTTACGTGACATTTGTAAAACAGTGATGGGTTGCTTCTATTTTAAATTGAATGCGGGTATATTCGTTTTTTTTTTGGTACTTTTTGAGTATATCTATGGACTTTCGACAACACTACTTACAATACAACATATTTCCATATAAGTATATAAATATGCATATGCTTAGATGTACAAAATAAACAAATTCATATACACATGCAAAGTAATGAGAAATATATAAAAGGCTTTAATTGGTTGCAAAACATTGTTTTGTCTATGTACAATTATAAAATACATGTAAATCTGTATATATATGCTAAAATAAATACTTGTTTATTGTAAATCTATAATATAAATATCAGATATTAAATTATTAATGTTTTTTAACATACACTAAATATTGTTTGAATGCCATTTTTATAGCTGGTACTTTTTCTGCACAACGGTCATTATTTAAACCTCTTGATTACCCAGCACTGTGTGTGTTGTTTTATGTACAGTGAGCTACATCCAAAATTGAATACTTTAATCGTTATCATAAGCTTTGTGTTAATAATAACTCTGTGCTTTTTAATAATAACTTTGTGCTAGTTGGCAAGCGGGTACCTGGCGCTTTAACCTAATTCGGGTACGCTGAATCCAATGGTGCTTAGCTTTTGTTTTCGGGTATACCGCTATTTCGAAAATGGAGTACATTGCACAACATATATTAGCGCAACACAAAAACAGTTAAGATTATTGAATAATTTCGTTTTTTTAATACGTCTAGAAAAATTAAAAGAGTAGCTTCATTTTCCAATTTTTTATTATTTTTGAAGAAACAAAAATTTCGAAATTTTGATAAAATAAAATTTTTTGCCAAAAAAATTTTTTTTGTTTCTAAAACGACAGCGGATATAAGAAAAAAGTTTAGCCCTTCTTAGAGGTAATTTTATTGCGGAATTTCATTTTTGAGTTACGCGAATATATGTTGTGCCACCTCCTCCATTTTCGAAATAACGTTCAATTTTGAGTGTGGCTCACTGTATACTATTGATTTTTTTTTATGTATGTGAAAAACATATGACACGTTTTTAAATTTTCTATTAAGTGCACCAGCGTGCTAGCAGTCCGTTACAGTAAGTTACGGGTATAGCAACGTTCGCCTAACTGAGCCTTAAGTTTTATACGTCGACCTTTACCTTTCTGCATTGTTTTCATTTTATGAGTAGTATCTTCTGTTATATTTTGTATGGAAAAAGTCTTTTATTTAATAAGATATCTTTTATTGGTTTTGTTACAATTTTTCCCAATATTTCCTTTCTAAGATCTAATGATGTATTCTTTATTATATTCATCCCCGTTTTTAATAAAGGTTTCAGATGTGAAAATACCGCCGAAAATGTGGATCCAATACCACGACCGTATTGTAAAGTTATTGGTGAGTAATAAATTTCACCAATATTTTGTTCGGTATTTCTAGACTGATTTTTATAATAACTTGTAGAAATTACATCCATGGTTGTAATAATAATTTATTTATCACTAGAGCGTTTGCAAAAGGATTCACATATGATTCATTCATATGATCAAAAAGGAATCAGAAAATCGTATCACAAATGATGCTTTGAGGTGTTTCATTGGTATGGCACCATTTTCTCACAATAAGAGCATAATTTATGATCGAAAACTGATCTCATATGCGGTTGTCTTACTCTTGAAGCTGATTCCTATATTGATTGAAATAAAATTAAAACAGGAGCTAGTGACATAATGGAAGATCTTTTGTGTTTAGAAAAATACAGGAAAAAAATACTGAGAAATTAGATATTCTGCTTTTGATTTCTTCAACATCTACACAGAAAAAATAATTTTTGCCCGAATTAAAGCATTAGTCAAAAATAAAATCAGGTTTAATTAAAAATTTAATCAAGTGAATTAAACGTTTAATCAAGTCAATTAAACGTTTAATTGTTACTATTAATTTCTTCACTGGTGCACATTAATAGTATCGATTAAACTTTTAATTCTCTTGATAAAACGTTTAGTTCAATTGATTAATCGCTTAATTCACTTGATTAAATTTTTAATAAAAACTGATTTTATTTTTGATTAATGCTTTAATTGGGGCAAAAAATTCTTCTGTGTACAATAAATGAAAGAATTTTTTTAAAGTCAAGTTTTATCCAAACTAAAGAAAATAAACGCTTGCATCCTAAACATTTAAAGCAAATTATTTGTATAAATGATTATTTTATAAGATCTTCATTAACTATTAAAATAACTAATAAAATTATCTTACAGTTAATTTTTTAATTAAAACATAATATGTATTACATATGTATGAATTATCCTTTTTTTTTTTTTGTTCATTCTAGTTCAAGAATTGTTGTTTGTTATTTTATTGGGTTTTTTTACTAATAAACTCCAAATAATAAATAATTTGGATTTATTTATAAAAAAAAATTATTAATCGTTTAACCGATCAATAACAATATTAACCGATTAAACCAAAACCTCGGTTTATTAATCGAGCGATTAACCGATTAAAGCAAAAGCCCAATTAAATTAACACCCTAAGAGATACTACAGGATTCATCCGACGCGAAGCGCGCTAAACATCTACATATGTGAACAGAAACCGTGAGGAGAAAAATTTTCGTCTGGCATTGGAAGGACCAAAAAAAAAGTATTAGTATAGGATTTTAATAATTTTTGTTAGTTCATATTTAATATGTGAAGATTCAATTAATAAATAATGAAAAAAAAAACGTTTGTAATTTCTAAAATATTGATCTTAGACCCTTTAAAATATATGCTTATATTCGGGTCCTTATGAATAGCAAAGTTGTATTAACGATGTCTGTCTGTCTGTTGAAATAGGTTTTCCGAAGGCCCCAAAAATGATGGGAACGAGGTTGTTATATATTTCTATCACATTTGCTCCGTTACATTTTGCATTTAAAATTCAGCCAGATCGGTGCATAAATGACTAAGATATAAACAAAAAACACGGTTGCCTCTAAATTTTGTCATACAATCCCTGTATTTTTTTAAGTTTTTCTTTTTTTACACATAACCAAAACATAAGCTAAAATAGAGAAATCTGTTTTAAATGTTAAAAAATTCATACGTTGTTTATATTTTTAGGTACGCAAAAAGTTTTTTTTGTCAATCTAAGGGACTTACACACAGCCAGACAGACGGTTGGTCATTGTTAGAAATACTAAAAGGAGGGCCTAGGCCAATAATTTTATGCTTTACAAACTTTAGCACAAGCGCACATTGTTCACATATGCACATTGTGGTGGAGAATGAAAATATAACCCTTAAGAAAGCACAAGTGTTGCTCAAAAAGGAATTTATTAAGCAGTACAAGAAAGTGAAACTTCATTTTACTTTTTTTTCTCTCTTTTACATTGTGCTTAGGATATTCATTTAATCGGGCTTTTGCTTTAATCGGTTAATCGCTCGATTAATTAACTGAGGTTTTGGTTTAAAGGTTTGGTAATCGGTAAATTTTGTAATATATCGGTTAACCGATTGATAAGTTTGTTTTATAAATTATGTCTTTATGTCTGTCGCGGTCGTTGAAGATAGACGTGTTTTCTAAACTCGGCATACGGTTTATTTTTTTTTGAACAAATACAAGAAAAAGAAAAAAAAAAAAAAAATTACATGTATGTACATACATACATAAACACACATTTTTTCATTATCGGTGTTGATAAACAATAACAAATAAGAAGAGCACAACTGTAAACAGTAAAAGAAAAAAAAAAACTCTTATGAGTGCAAACAGTAGAAATGCATATATCACAGTGAGTGTTAGCGAAAAAAATACAGAAATAAAAAAAAGAATCGATGATAGCAAATACCTAACGGCTAAACCTATTACTCGTACGCGATCCCTCTCGCCGTCTGTATTTAATAACACGGTTGATACAATAACAAATACAAAACCTGCTAGCGTTGCCTCAACAGCAAAAACAATTTTAATAAGTGATGTAAATATTAACCCCCAATCAGGCATAATAGAAAACTCAGTATCACCTTCGGTGTCTAATAATACGGTTGATATTAATACAATAAAAAATATAAAACCTGCAAGCGGTGCCTCAGCGGCAAAAACGATTTTAATAAGTGATGAAAATATTACCCTCAAATCAGGCATGATGGAAAACTCAGCTCCACAAGTAAAAAGTGGTCAAAAGCCTCAAGTACAAGTTGGTATGGACAGGTACATAACAGTGCTTAAACGGGGTCGCAGCCCTACCTCTGCAGCAGTTGCTTCGGCCTCAAAAGTACCATCTTTTGATAAAATAAATTCTCAAAATCGATTTGCAATTCTGGAGGATGAATCCTCTGAAGCACCAAACGTCATAAAATCGTCCAAGCCTCCTCCGATATATCTTAGGGAGCAAAACTCAAATGAGCTCATAAAGAGTTTGATATCGGTGATAGGTGAAAATTCGTTTTACGTAGCTGCTATCAAGCGTGGCAGTATAAACGAGACAAAAATACAAGTCAATAATGAGAATGATTTTCGCAAAATTATAAACAAATTTGAAGTACTTAAAAAAAACTTTTATACATACCAACTGAAAAGCAGTAAAGGTCTCCAGGTAGTGATTAAGGGAATTGACTCATGTGTGGACCCAGAAGAGGTAAAAACATTCCTCGAAGAAAAAGGCTTCAAAATAAAACATGTAGTAAATATAAAAAATAGAGAAAAAAACCACCAACCACTTTTTCGAGTGGAGTTTGAACCCGGCGACGTAAAGCTTATATTCTCTATAGAAGAGTAACTATAGAAGAGCCACACAAAAGAAATGGTCCCGTTCAGTGTTTAAACTGTCAAGAATATGGTCATACTAAGGCATATTGCTATTTACCCCCTGTTTGCGTAGTATGTGGTGAATTACATGGTACAGATCTTTGCGATAAGTCTAAAACCGACCCCAACGTAAAAAAATGTAGCAACTGTGGCGGTAATCACACTGCCAATTATAGAGGATGCCCTGTATATACCATCGTCAAGCAGTCAGTTGGACCGAAAACTAATCCCCCTCAAATGCAGGTAACAAATCAAGTAAGCACTGGTTACATTCAGGCCCCGCAGCCTAGTAATAACAGAACCTGTTATGCTAACGTCGTAAAATCAAACCATGCGCCAACGCAAGGTGCTGCGCCAAGTAATGATGAAACTCCAGTTTCAAATTTAAGTCGTCTAGAAAAAACCATGGAAACATTAGTGCAAACAGTAACTAATTTTACGAACACAATGGGTAATATGATGCAGGAAATTCTTAGAATGCAATCGATGTTATTGCAATCTGTACTTAACAAGCCATGAACTGTTTAAAAATCTGTTTTTGGAACGCGAACGGCATCCGCCAACATAAAAATGAATTAGAATACTTTCTTAAAAATAAACAAATTGATGTCATGATGGTTTCTGAAACTCATTTGACCTCAAGAAATACGTTTAACATCAATGGTTATATACTATATGATACCAAGGACCCTCGAGATAGAGCTTGTGGTGGTTCTGCCATTTTGATAAAAAATCGAGTCAAACACTACCTAATGTGTGATCATCGTGAGGATTATCTCCAAGCAATGAACATTTGTGTTGAAGAGCTGAATCGTAGCATTGTAATCTCATCTTTATACTCTCCACCTAGATTTTCAATATCAGAAAGCCAATATTGTGAATATTATAAATCACTAGGACCCTGTTTCCTGGCCGCTGGCGATTATAACGCTAAACATACCTTCTGGGGGTCACGACTAATAACACCAAAGGGTCGTGTTTTGTTTAATACAATCTCTAAAATGAATTTAAATGTTGTCGCGAGCGGCCAACCAACATATTGGCCTGCTGACCCGCAAAAAATTCCATATGTCATCGATTTTGGCGTGGTTAAAAACATCCCCACAGAAACGATTCACGTTGAAGCTTCCCTAGAATTATCTTCCGACCACACACCTACAATTGTTACTATAATGAACCCCAATAGAATTGTATCTCCGACTGGTTACCTAGCGACGTCAGCCACACAAATAAATTGGTTAAAATATAAAAAATATCTCAGTGCCCATTGCACAGAAAATATTCCGCTCAGTACACCGGAGTATGTAGATCGCTCTATTGATAATTTTGACAGTTTTCTGAAACTAGCTGTTCAACATTCCAATATTGCCCCCAAAAAAACAAAAACTATTAAAATATATTCCACAGATGTCGAGCGTCTCTTGTCTGAAAAAAGGAGGGCACGAAGAGAGTGGCAATTGCACAGATCTCCTCAACTTAAGAACTTGCTAAAAGAGTGTACAAAAAGATTAAGAAAGTTATTGCAGACTCAGAAAACGGCTTCTCTGGAAAAATATCTTAAGGAACTTGATGCAACTCCACAAACGGACTACTCATTATGGCGTGCAGCTAGAAACCTCAAAAGGCCAGTTGTCTCTAAACCACCATTAAGAAACTTGAATGGAAGTTGGGCAAGAAATGATGTTGAAAAAAGAAATCTGTTTGTAAGTCACTTGAAAAACGTATTTACACCTAATATATCTCACAATATTGCGGTCGATTTACCACCTGTTGCTGCTAGAGCAGCTATTCCCCTAAGATTTGAGATGAGAGAAATCGAAAAGGTTATATGTGACTTAAACACTAAGAAGGCACCTGGCATTGATAAGATCAGCAATAAAATGCTATTAGAGCTACCTCGCGTAGCAAAGAAAATTATTCTTTTTATTTTTAATGCTATTTTACGCCTTGAATACTTTCCTCAAAAATGGAAGGTTTCCTTAGTTACCATGATACCAAAGCCAGGTAAAGATCATACGAAAGTTGAGTCTTATAGGCCTATTAGCTTATTATCAAATATGTCAAAGCTATTTGAGAAATTATTAGTTTCAAAGTTAACACCGATTTTAAGTGAAAATAGATGTATTCCAAACCATCAATTCGGATTTAGAAGAAAACACAGCACAATTGAACAAACTCATCGAATAATAAATGTCATAAGAAAAACATTTGAAGAAAAAAAATATTGCTCAGCACTCTTCATCGATGTTTCGCAAGCTTTTGACAAAGTCTGGCATGAAGGCTTATTACACAAATTGAAGCAAAATTTACCAGCAAACACACACAAACTGTTAGAAAGCTACTTAGTCGGTCGTCAATTTATTATTAAAGAAGGAAATTTCTTAAGTTCACCTCAGCCGATTGGCGCTGGAGTCCCACAGGGCAGCATCCTGGGCCCTCTATTATACTTAATTTATACTTCGGACATGCCAACAAACAACTACACCCAAACTTCAACATTTGCAGACGACACAGCTTTTCTAAGCGTCCACGAAAACCGTTATGAAGCATCTCGTTACCTACAGCATCATATATTTCAACTAGAAATATGGCTAAGACAATGGAGGATAATGGTCAATGAGCAAAAATGCGTACATATAACATTCACCCTGCGCCGGGAATCTTGCCCACCTATTACAATCAATAATCAAATTATTCCTCAACATTCGCATGTAAAATATCTCGGTATACATCTGGATCGGCGATTAACGTGGAAATGCCATATAGAGGCAAAATTAACTCAAATGAAACTAAAAGCCATCCAAATTCATTGGCTTATTGGAAGAAATTCTGTTCTTAGACTCGATTGCAAGCTTCTACTTTACAACTCTATCTTAAAGCCTATCTGGTGCTACGGTATTCAACTATGGGGCACTGCCTCGGCCTCTAATATCGAAAAAATTCAAAGGCGCCAAAATAAACTTCTTCGTATAATCACAGCCGCCCCCTGGTATGTTAAAAACTCAAACATTCATAAGGATCTCAACGTGCCATTAGTAAAAACTATGATTACAAAATATGCAGTAAAATATTTAAAAAGACTTGAACAACACCCAAATCCTTTAGCTCGAAATATTTTAAATCATGGCGGCCACACTCGCTTAAGGAGAAGAGACACTGCAGCACTTACCCAACTAGATGAGAGATAAACACCTATATAAGTGAACAGAACCCGTGATGAAGAAAATTTTTGTCTGGCACTGGCAGGACATAAATAAAGTATTAGGTTAAGATTTGATAAATTATTGTTAGTTCATATTAAATATATGAAGATTCAATAAATAAATAACGAAAAAAAAATAAAAAAAAAAAAAAATAAATTAAGTAATTTCAATACATAAAAATGCATAAATTATTTATTATTTGGAGAAAAAAAGCAATAACATAACAAACATAACAGTTCTTGAACTAACACGAGCAAACAAAAAAGAATTCATAAATATGTAATACATATTTTTTAATTAATACATAAATATTAATTAATTAAATATTAATAATTAAAAAATAAACTGTTTGATAATTTTATTAGTTATTTCAATAGTAGGAGACCTTAAAAATAATCTTTTAGAAAAATGGTTAGGATTTAAGCGATTCTTTTCTTTAGTTTTGATAAATCTTGGCTTGGAAAAAATTCTTTTACTTATCGTTGATGTTGGAGAAATCGACCGTAATCCATAATACAGAATATCTAATTTCTCAGTCCTTTTCCTGGATTTCTCTAAACGTATAAAATCTTGCAATTTGTCATTAGAGTTCTGTTTTTATTTTTTTTTTTTTTTAATTTTCAACTATTCTATTTGTTCCGTTATTTCTGTTAAAAGATTGATGTGAGAAGGAACAAATAACTAAACACATACATACATATGGGAAGTTCCAGCAAAAAGTCTCCTTTTTGTAACGTTACGCCAGAAGTAATTTAAATCGTTTATCAAAAATTTTAAATGAAAAATTTACTTTTTTATATGTTGTGTAAAGCGCAACTAGCTCTACATTAAGGCCCTAATTATGTAAAACGCAACGCGACGCCAAAGAACATTATATTGAAAACAAAAACAATGTCATAAATATTTTGTAATTTTGTTGTTGCTTTCTACAGAAATTCACATTGCGTTTTAAAATTTCAAACGCTCCATAGCTTGTGGCGTTGAAATTGTTCTGTATAAAACGGAACGGATGTTCGCCGTTAATATCTTGCCATTGAATTTCTTGCGCAAAAGAGCCATTGGATCGTTGGCTATTTGGCAAGTGCAACATCCTGTTGGAACCACATATCGTCCTGGTCCATATCTTCAATTTCTGGCTACAAGAAGTCTGTTATCATCTCGCTATAGCGAATACCATTCGCGTCAACTGCTTGGCCGACCGAATTTTCGAAGAAGTACGGCCCGATAACGCCGTCCGCCCATAAAACGAACTAAACAGTGTTTTCACGTTTAACAAAGACCCGGTTTTTTAAAATTTGCACACAATTCTCATGATTATGTCGATTGTGCTGACCAAAAAAAAAAAAAAAAGCGGGAATTGATAACAATTGATTATTCCCGGGACAAGAAATCCCGGGAACAAATTCTAGTTATAAGTTACCTAATAAGTTTTAAATTGTAATTTTTATTAATATAAGAAATGATTAAGGTGCCCGTAGACGACATGTATTTTACATCTGACTTGTCAAATTTTCCACTGTAAAACACATACATGTCGTGTGTTACCTTTAAAACATTGCTTCTGTAAAAGTCAGAAGCAAAGTCATCTGACAAAATTTCAATTAGAGCCTGTTCTATTTTCTTCTGACAAACCATCTGACATCAGCTGTTTTCATTATGAAAAAAAAAGTTGGCAGACATCTATGCCGTGAGGAAGCCAGCAACGGTGGTGCTTTATTGACGGAATCGTTAGCCGGCTAAAGTTAATATTTTACAACACCAATATATGTATGTTAATTTAACCATTTAATAAAATTATGTGCGTACATACATAAAAAACATTTCATTATTATATCCTCTTATTGGTATCTTCAAATTTAAAAAAAAAAAAATATGATGGCTTAACTCTTTTACGGCGCAAATAAAATTTTTTGTGGCGCTAGAACGCTGTTTTGAAACCGAGAACGACTTTGGTGTGTGGTGAAACTATGACAAATTTTGTTTTATTGTGGAATAAAATGGAGACAGAAATAATAAAGGTGAGTGTTCTTTTTGTATAATTTAATTAAATAAATATTAGTTATTATTGCATTCTTCAGTTTGAATGGCCCAAGGAAGCCGTGCTTCATATGATAGAAATGTGGCAGCGATATGAATGTCTATTCAACCCAAAAAACAAGTTTTACCACAACAAGCATGCGCGGTATGATGCGTTTAATGAAATTGCCAACAAATTAAAAAGCTTTAATTTTGAAGTAGGTGTCACTGAAATAAAGGTAAGTTTTGGCTGTTTCTCGAAAGGAAATCTGTAAAAAGGATTTCAACAATTCTTTCGGTATGTAAATTATTATGTGTATGTATGAATAGAACCATTAGAGTTTAACTTTTCTGTTTTTTTTTTTTTTTAGAATAAAATGTCGTATTTACGTGGTCAATACACGCGTGAAGTGGCTAAAATGAAAGAAAGAAAAAGTGGGGCAGGTGCTGAAGAAATGTATACTCCGTCTGCATATTGGTTTCCCAAATTGAGATTTATAGAGGATTTTATTAAAATTAGAAAAGGAGGTTGTAACTTAAACGTTTGTATTACAGGAGCATGATTTAGTAATTGTAGAAATTTAAACTTTTTTCTTGGCAGACTCAAATCTCTGTGCAAACCGATGATTCTTGGGACTCATCGCAGCAAGTGGAATGCGAGGAATCTCCACAGAGCTCTAAAAGAGCCAGGAGCACAAAGAGTACATCACAAATTAGTCAAGAAGATGAAGTGCTAACAGAAGCAACGAAGGCTTTACAGAAGCTCACCTCCAGTAAGTCCACATGCCTCGCTGATGAACAGGATGAAAGCTTCTGTAATTTTATTAAGACTGAGCTCTTCGCTATCAAAAACTCGGAAATAAAAGACGAGCTTAAGCAGAGCATTGCACTACAAATTTTTGAATTAAAAAGAAAACAAAGATCCCTAGATTTTTAGTCATTTCTACAAATCGCATCTGACCAACCAGAGGGTATTTATTAAAAATTTTAGTTTTTTCACTTTTTGGGAAAAATCGTCACGTAATCTTCATTTCCACCCGCTTTAAAAATATTAGTTATAAAACAATTGGTATAAGACTATTTTTCATATGCCTTTAATAATAAATTAATAAGTACATATTTTGCTTCTACTAAACATTTTTAAAAAGCGAGTTAATACCCTGATGTTGATCAAGTGCGA
Source organism: Pollenia amentaria (assembly GCA_943735925.1). NCBI lineage: Eukaryota > Metazoa > Arthropoda > Insecta > Diptera > Polleniidae > Pollenia > Pollenia amentaria. The sequence goes on from OX031009.1 coordinate 80,584,317, forward strand.
TTTATTTGTACATATGTTTATAAACCATTCCATTAATTTTTTAATTGTTATCTTATTCCTAATTGACGTGCCAATATTGAAATATAATTTCTTGTATTTAAATGGCTGTGAAATGCATTTACTACATAAATAGATATTAGTATTAGCATATAATAAAACATGTACCAATGAATTTAACTAAATAAATAATAAAATTAAATACTTAGAGTAAAAATAAAACGTTTTTATTAAACTCACTTGTGTCAAAAAAAACAAACATGGAGTCAAGCATTATTCTTTTTAACAATTTTGTTTATGTTCGAAAACACGAAGTTTCCCCACATATTAAAGTTTTATATCTCAAACTTTTGTGCATTAAAGCTTAATGCAATAAGATCCTATGAAAAAAGAAGCATTATTTTTTATTTTTTAGGAATAATTTTTTATACAATAAAAAAAATTTAATTTTTTTTTTGAACAGCTGATAAAAAGCTGTTTTTTTTTTTTTTTTTGACATTTAGATTTTTTTTTCGAACACAAACTTCGAATACACAAAAACATGCGGATTTGGGAATACCAATTTATGAATTATGCGGATTCAAAAAAATTTGGGTTTTCAAAACGAGTCGAAACCTAGAACAGACCCGTATAATTATAATTACCAAAAGTTAAAACCATTTTTTTTTAGAAAAAAAAAAAACAGAAAACAACAGATGATCTCTAATTAAAACACAACAAAGGCAAACTAATTGTAGATACACAAAATTAAAAATACGAAACTTTTTTTTGTGTTTGTTTTTTTTATTTATTGAATTTAATACAAAATTAAAATAATTAAGATAATTAAGATTTTAAAAGAAAAATAAAAGCAATTTAAATTAAGGATTTTTTTATTAATATGTCTGTGGTATTCAGTTTTATCAAAAATTTCTTTTTACAAAAATCTTTTCTTCTAAAAAACAAAAGCTGTAATAATTTTAATAACGAAGAACAGATTATAAGTAATTCAACTAAAATAAACTTTTACTACCACCTTTCAACATCATTACATAATTTATATGATATAAAATACTTGTGAAATTTACTTTTGAAAAAAAAAAACAATTAAATCAAATAACTTGATGTGATTGATTTTAAGTATTAAAATTTTCAAACTAAATAAATACGAGTACTTAAATCTCGCAAAATGCTTTTATATCATATAAATTATGTAATGACGTTATAAGTTAATAGCAAAAGATTTAAAGTAAAAGTTAATTTAGTGAATTTAAATAAAATCTTGCTTCTAAAATGTGTTTGTACTTTAAATTCACATCACTGCATATGTACTTAAATTTAGTTCAAACCAAGCTTAAACTTTTTCAATGCAAAACACTGTATGAGATCTAAAAATTGAATTTTTTCACCGCATCATTTTTACAAGGAACAGATCCTTCACCATTAAAGTATTCAGAATATGTATCCCGCACTTTCCTACCCTCTTCACCCGAACGATTTCCATGGCATCTTTGCATATCTGTTAGAGAAACTTCACTTCGCCAAGATCCATTTTCCAGACTTAGAGAGGTAGTATTTTCCACATCCAAAAATTTTGCATCGATACCATCTCGTACTCTGATAAAATTATGCAAAGCACATGCAGCCAATGTTAATCTCTCGACTTTTTCAATAGAAAGATCTATTTCCTTTTGGAAAACTTGAAATTTGTTAGCCAATATTCCAAAGGCATTTTCAACTACTCGACGAGATCTGCTAAGTCTATAATTAAAAATTTTATTGGTATTTGTTGACCTTTCCCCATATGGCTTTAAAATTCTTGGGCTCAGTCGAAACGCATCATCAGCAACGAAAACATGGAACCTTTTTGTCAGTGCCAGGCAGATTAGCCTCTAGAGGGAAATCAAATATATTATTTTTAATGCCCTCACCTAGTGACGATTCATTAAACACTGCTGCATCGTTGGCTCTACCGTTTGACCCGACGTTAACATATAAAAAATTATAATTTGAATCCACGATAGCTAACAAAATCACGCTATGAAATCCTTTATAATTGTAGTAAAAGGATCCATATTCCTTTTGGGGGCTAATAGCAATATGTTTGCCATCTACATATGCAAATGCATAAATATATAAATAATAAAATTAGTTCCAATTATTCAAAAATCTTATGTAAGTGCGATTTTTACCTATGGCTCCCAAGCAATAAGGAAAATTCCATTTTCGCTCAAACTCATCTGCAACTTTTTTCCATTCATTTTTATTTTGTGGAACCTTAAAAAAATTTACATCTTGTCAAAAATGGGCTGTGTACATACATGTATGTATATAATATATGCATATACTTATGAAAATTAAAACGCACTTTTAAAAAATCGTCCCTTAATGTTGAATAAATGGCTTCAATTGTTTCCGGGATAATTAAACCTATAGACGACGCAGAAATCCGAAAACCATATGACAATTGTGCAAATTTTTCACCAGTGGCCAGAAATCTTAAAGTTAAAAGCAATCTAAAATGCAATATGTATTATTCGTTTTTTATATAAATGTTTCCGAGCATTTGATATCACCTTGCACTAGGGGAAATGGCTTCACGCATTTCTGTATTTTGCCTTAGAATAAAGGGAGTCACTTTCTCTAACAATTCACAAAAGGACTTGTAAGACATTCTCGCGAAGTTTTGAAATGCCTTCGGGTCTTCCAACCGCAGCTCATTTATAGCCATTGAACCAAACCCTAATCCAGAGTCCCTTCGAAGCAACCATTGTTGGCTCCACAGAGTACGGTTTCTTTTTCTATTTTGTTTTTTTTTTAATTTAATTGCAGTTATAATTGAAATAATACTGCAAACTGCAATTGTGTTAGCTTCTGAGTTCATTTTACGAGCACTTTTAACAAAAAATTATTTCAATAAAATTTTCCCACAGATCAGCTGTTAAAAAAAAACAGAGACAATGTCAGAAGCAAATTACATGTACGTTTGTGACCAAATATTAAAAACCTTATGTAAAAAAGCAATTCTGACAGACATTTACAATTACATATGACTTGAAAAGTTGACAAGTCAGATGTAAAATACATGTCGTCTACGGGCACCTTTAATAAGCACAAAAAATATACAATGTTTACTAAATGTTGATCCTTTTAAAGTCGAAAACTACTTTAAAAGGATCAACCAATATACAGGCAGAAGCAAAAGTCTCATCAAGATCAAAGCTTTATGTGTGTTTTATTTTACTTTACTTTTGAAACCGAAAAATGCATAACCCTTTAGTAGTCTACTTAAAGCAGCAAAAAAACAATTTTTGTAGTTAGTATTAACCAAATATTGGATATATCCTAAAACCTAAAAGCTATACATTGTATAGGATTTAATTGTTCCAACATATGTTGCGAAGGCACATAAGTTCCATTTACATTCATATAATTTATAAATCGTAAAAACACGTCAAACAGTTCGTATTAAAGGGCTGCATGAACAACTTCATTCATAAACACATTGAAATGTTTATTCACTGAAGTTCGTGTTCAAACAAAATTGAGATTACTCAAGAGACTGTTGTTTTATTCACCCTACTGGTAAACACATTTCGTTTCATATGGCAAACACAAAGATGTTGTCAACCCTTGCCCTTATCAGAACACGCTGGAACGCGCTAAATCACATCGTTGAAATAAACTAGTAGCCAAAACGCGCTGTTTCTAACGCGCTAAATTAACTTTTATACAAAAATCGTTGCATCTTAGAAAAGAATCCAATTTTTATCGAAACAACCTTAATAACTATTATTAAGTTCTTCTTATTATTTTTATGACATTTGTTCAAAGGTAACGTTACGCCAGAAGTAATTTAAATCGTTTATCAAAAATTTTAAATGTAAAATTTACTTTTTTATATGTTGTGTAAAGCGCAACTAGCTCTACATTAAGGCCCTAATTATGTAAAACGCAACGCGACGCCAAAGAAAATTATATTGAAAACAAAAACAATGTCATAAATATTTTGTAATTTTGTTGTTGCTTTCTACAGAAATTCACATTGCGTTTTAAAATTTCAAACGCTCCATAGCTTGTGGCGTTGAAATTGTTCTGTATAAAACGGAACGGATGTTCGCCGTTAATATCTTGCCATTGAATTTCTTGCGCAAAAGAGCCATTGGATCGTTGGCTATTTGGCAAGTGCAACATCCTGTTGGAACCACATATCGTCCTGGTCCATATCTTCAATTTCTGGCTACAAGAAGTCTGTTATCATCTCGCTATAGCGAATACCATTCGCGTCAACTGCTTGGCCGACCGAATTTTCGAAGAAGTACGGCCCGATAACGCCGTCCGCCCATAAAACGAACTAAACAGAGTTTTCACGTTTAACAAAGACCCGGTTTTTTAAAATTTGCACATAATTCTCATGATTATGTCGATTGTGCTGACCAAAAAAAAAAAAAAAGCGGGAATTGATAACAATTGATTATTCCCGGGACAAGAAATCCCGGGAACAAATTCTAGTTATAAGTTACCTAATAAGTTTTAAATTGTAATTTTTATTAATATAAGAAATGATTAATAAGCACAAAAAATATACAATGTTTACTAAATGTTGATCCTTTTAAAGTCGAAAACTACTTTAAAAGGATCAACCAATATACAGGCAGAAGCAAAAGTCTCATCAAGATCAAAGCTTTATGTGTGTTTTATTTTACTTTACTTTTGAAACCGAAAAATGCATAACCCTTTAGTAGTCTACTTAAAGCAGCAAAAAAACAATTTTTGTAGTTAGTATTAACCAAATATTGGATATATCCTAAAACCTAAAAGCTATACATTGTATAGGATTTAATTGTTCCAACATATGTTGCGAAGGCACATAAGTTCCATTTACATTCATATAATTTATAAATCGTAAAAACACGTCAAACAGTTCGTATTAAAGGGCTGCATGAACAACTTCATTCATAAACACATTGAAATGTTTATTCACTGAAGTTCGTGTTCAAACAAAATTGAGATTACTCAAGAGACTGTTGTTTTATTCACCCTACTGGTAAACACATTTCGTTTCATATGGCAAACACAAAGAGGTTGTCAACCCTTGCCCTTATCAGAACACGCTGGAACGCGCTAAATCACATCGTTGAAATAAACTAATAGCCAAAACGCGCTGTTTCTAACGCGCTAAATTAACTTTTATACAAAAATCGTTGCATCTTAAGCCTAGTACTCTGTTCAACATTTCACGTGAAATGCTGTCAAAGCTCATATGAAAAAAACTTGTGCGGAATTTCTATGAAAAAATGTTGATAGAGTTGTACTCTGTTTAATTTGTGGAAAAGTTGCGAAATGTTTCTACAACATTTTTTTTTAAAACTGCGAAATAATATAAGCTGCACTTATTTCACGTGGAATTTTAAGCAAATGTAAAAAGTTTAAACATAATATTAAAATGAGAACTGCAAAACATAAATAACACAACCGGTAACAGGTTTTCATCAATATTTAATTTTATTTTTACTTAATTTTTTATTTAAAAAATACTTTTTAGTAAAATACATGTGGGTTTTGTTTACATATGCAAAACAATGTCGCATACTTTGAAAGATAAAAAACGTCACATTGTACAAACTCTCGAGATAGGTAACATTGATACATGTCAAATTTTTCGCATGAAATAATAGATGTTGCTGAACATTTTTCACAAATTGGAACAGAGTACTAGGCTTTAGAAAAGAATCCAATTTTTATCGAAACAACCTTAATAACTATTATTAAGTTCTTCTTATTATTTTTATGACATTTGTTCAAAGGTAAAAAAAAGGTGTCCCAGTTTGTTTTGAATGTTGCGTCTGGTCTCAGCAGTCTGTATTCACACAAGCACTGTTTAAGGTGATCAGTCATAGTGTTGAGAATCAAAAATAAAATAAGACAAGTTGTTAGTTTGCTAATTCAAATTGAATCTGATTTGTTTACATTTTTGTGTCGGTATTTATACAAAAAAACATTTTGTAAATTACACAGCGAAACCAAATTTAACTTCTTGAGGTCGCCGATTTCAAATTTAATCTCAGTTTTTTTCTATCAGCTAGCATTTTTAAGTTACAGGTACTAGTCAAATTTTTGACTTTTTTCCAAAAATTTTCAGAATTCTTATTTTTTTTAAAGATGTAATGGTTGTTTACGTAAAAAATAATAATATTTTATTTTTAAAAATCATGAAAAATCCAAAACATAAACAAGTCAAAGTCTTATTACCTTTACGTAAAGTCACATAACCTATGAACAAAATGAGATATGGGTCATTAAAATCGATTAACGCGTTTCGCTTTTATTCACAATTAAGTGAAGGTACCTCATTTTTAAGTGAAGGAAAAAACGTCCATAAATAGAAAAGCACACATTAAAAGAATTTTATTTTTGTATGGAAATAGTAATTTGTATCAATTTATACAAAAACTGTGATTTTTGCCGAAATTTAAGTTTTTATGAATATTTAAATAAAAAAAAAAATTTTTTAATTGTTCTTTTTTTAAACTTCAACGATATCTCCGAAACTACTGGGCAAATTTAAGAAGAATGTAAGCACTGCCTAAAGATAATATTGTAAGCAAATTTTGGTTGTTTTTTTAAGTGAATATGGTGCACCGTTTTCAAGTAATTGCAATATAAGTAGTGGAAGTGTCTTAATTTTGGAAATAACGGTATATCTCGAAAAGTCATTTGTCTGTCATTTTTCTTACGTTTTGAGTTTTAATAACACTGTGCAAGAAATTGACACTTTTTTTCGTGACAAGCTGGGCACCTGGCGTTTTAACATAATTCGGGTACGCGCTTTTTTAAGGTTGGCTCTGGTTTTCGAGATATACCGTTATTTCGAAAATGGAGGAGGTTGCACAACATATGTTCGCGTAACTCAAAAACGCTTTAGCTTATTGAAAAAACTTAAAAATCTGAAATTCCGCAATAAAATTTCCTTTAAGAAAGGTAAAACTTAAATAATTTTTTTAACAAAATTTCGAAATTTTTGTTTTTTAAAAATTCATAAAAAATTGGAAAATGCAGCTATGCTTCTAATTTTTGCAGACGTATAAAAAACGAAATTCCAAACAAAACAAGCCATAAATGATTAAAATCTGTTTGCGACTTTTAATTAATTCTAATCAATTTAAGAATTTCATAAACGCAATATTTGTATGGGATCCCCCTTAAGGGATGATGATAAAGGGAAAGTATAATTTGAGAAAATGTTAAGAACAAAAAACTAATGGAGGTCAGTCATACATTTTATCCCCCTAGGAGCAACTCCTGGGCATTTATGGGACTTTTTCTTCAATATATTTCTAGTCTGCATTGAACATTTTGTATGGAAGCCCCCTTAAGGAATGGAGATAGCGGGTGGGTATGTTAGAAATAAATGATTGAGATGAAAAATAAAGTGGGGTTGGTCATACATCTAGGGCAAAATTTAAGAATTACAATAAACGGCCATATTTGTATGGGAGCCCCCCTAAGGGGTGGAGATATATGGCAACTATGTTTTAAGAAAATGTTAAGAACAAAAAACTTTGGAGGTCGGTCATACAATTTATCCCCCTAGGAGTGTATCCTAGGCCTTAGAAACAAATGATGGGAATGAAAACTAAAATTGCGCTGTTCAGACATTTGGCCCGTCTAGGGGTATCTCAGGCTCTGCAGGTGCAAAATTTTAGGCTAGGGTTCTACGCGTATAAAAAACAAAGTTCCAAGCAAAAAAAGCTATAAGTGATTAAAGTATGTCTACAACTTTTGATTTTTTCAGAAAAGATGAAATTTTTTTATTTTTTATAATAACCAAACTTAAAAATTTTAAAACCTTTATTTTTGTTGTTAATTAGTTATAGTTAAAGTTTTTATTTAGAAATTTATTCTTCTTCCTCCTGCAGATTCCAACAAATATCCCCTAATAGCGAATCAAGTTGTTTGCCGCTATACCAGTGTTCGAGTCTGGCTGTTGCTTGGTGAAATCTCTCGCCATGTTCATCAGACTCGGCTGGTGATTGTTCATTAAATTTTTCGGCCTGGTAATGTAAAAAATGTATTTTCAATGACATTCTAACGCTTAAGTTTTTAAATGCGGTTAGCTTTTTTTTGATTAGAATTCGTCAGTTTTCAGACCGATAATTTCCTAATACATTTTCTATTACTGATTTCACACAATTCCAGGCCAATAGCTCGATATCATTCAATGCAACCTCAAATTGATGGTCCTTCATAGGACGACGAACGTCCGGTCCATTAAGAATTGCTGTAAAATAAAAACATTATGATATGAAATATAAATCTAATTTAATAAAGTAGTTAGAGTTCATACCTTATTTTACTTTCATGCCGCTTAATTGTGGAAAAATTCGGCGCAATTCGGTAAAAGCAACACAATCTGGGCTCAATACTTTTATAAAATTTTTTAAAATACCCAGTTTGATGTGGAGTGGAGGAAGCAAAATATTTTCCATCGGTACAAGTGGTAATTCAATAACATTATTTCTATGCAATCTGCTTTCCTCTCGTAAAGCCCAATCCCGTGTATTGTACTAGTCGCCATCGAAACGCATATTCCATAAGCACATGAAGCACACATTTTTAGTATTGCCCAATTGCATGCCTCTTAAAAGAGCTACCACTTTTAAATCTGCGCATATTTTCCACTTGTGGTCTTCATACTTAATTAAATAAATTATGTTTTTCATTGATGCGTATGTCTCTTTAGTATTTGTGCTTAGTGCTATCGGAATAGGACTTTTTAAATTAGTGACATGTAGCAAAACTGCTTTTAAGCTACTTTTGGAAGAATCAATGAATAAGCGCCAATCTCCAGGATTATATTCATTTTGCATTGTTAAAACCAAGCCGCGGATGTCAGTACAATACGCGATAGAATTATTCTCAATAGATGTAATAAAGTCGTAAATCATCTATGGCGATTGATAGCCCCGTATATTTGTACACCTGGTGCTAAAATATTAGCTCGTTTTAACTCTTTGAGGCATTAAAGTAGCTGGTCCACCCGCTCAGCAGAATGAATTATTGAGGGAATATGTTCTGTTGGTATTTGGCTATCCGGAACAGGAATTTCATCAGAATGTGGAAATCGAGCATATGCTGTTTCAGTATAATATATATAAGTCATTTTTCTTCTGTTCATACCCGCTGTATAATTTATGCACGCATAACACTCATCTTCAACATGAACTTTGGAATCCAAATCATTGGAACACCAAATGGCATGGCGTCTCCATTTTTGATGACTATTGATGGTGTCCAACTCTTACCATATATAACACTTAAAGAAAAATATGATTCATACAAGGTACTTGTTTCAATAGTGATTTTACAGCGACTTGGCATATTTTTATATTTCCCACACACATAACAAAAGTAATTAAACTTTTTACACGCCTCCATCTTAGATATTTCAATATAACTGATTAGATACAAGACTGTCAAAGGCTTTTAACTTCACTAATCACTTTCAAAAGCACTTTGCTTATGACATTGAAGGGGTTGACGAACTCTTATTTATATTTATTTATTTATTTATTTTATACGCGGCCTGCACAACAAGATTAAATCTTATAATTTACAGTACAAGCACAGATTCCAAAACAAAAATAACATGTTACATTTTTATTTAAAACTAAATTTTTCAAACATAATTAGATAGAAAAAATTGATAATATTGACATGACAAATACAAATATGTTAAAATATTATGACAAATAAAAAAAAATAAGCTACATAATTTATTAAATAAATTGCGTTGCTTTTTTGACTATTTGGAAAGCATGTGGTAATTGGTTCCAGAGACGAATAGCGTTGATAAAAAAATAATGTTTTGAAGCAGTGAGACGATGCATTGGTGTTATTAACCTTCTTCCTCTTTCAGGTCTACTAAACTGAATTTTATCAAAAAGATAACCAGGGCAGCCACTATAGATTATTTTGTGAAGAAATACAAGAGTTCTTATCGTCATAAAATTTTCGAGTGTAACACCAAAAATATTTCTTAAGAAATTTGATACATGGCTGAACCTTCTTAGACCGTAGACATATCTAACTGTGTTGTTGTATGCCACATTAAGCCGGCGTGTGCTGTTCACGTCACATTTCGCAATAAGTTCACATCCATATAGCATAGCTGGAAATATATAAGTCCTGGCCAGTAGCAATCTTATCCACAGTGGTGTAAATGACTGAGTAGACCACAAAGAGCGAAGCTTAACATACGTCTGGGCGACAATATTTTTAACATGATCTGACCATGTTAAGTTGCTGTTAAATGTTATTCCAAGATTTTAAGCTGATGTAACAATTGATATTTTCTGGTTGTCTATAATAATATCCTGACCGATAACTGGGCATGTTGCTTTTTTATGATCATGCATTTTGACTTTTGTGGATTCACGCAGAGCCCGTTTGCCGTTGCCCATTGATGGATTTTGCTCAAATCATAGTTGAGTTTATCAACATACTCGCCAATTGTAATTGTTTTAATCAAAGTACCTGTCGAGACCTTCACGACCATGTTTTGTAAAAAAAATAAAGCCAGGACGATTAATATTTCTACCTGTTCCAGGTTAACAATAGAATATGTTATTTAAGTTTTTTACAAGACCGATTTGTGCGGTTTTGACTGCACAATAAAAGACCGATTGTAAGCACAATAAAATACAAAGATGTAAGAGTTTATGACTTTATTTCTTATTCTAAGAATATTTTAATCGGTAACTGTGGATTTTCCAAAATTCCTACCGCAAAGTGAAAGTGTGGTAATAATGCATGCATATATCTTTGGAATAGCATAAATTTGAATATTTGTTCTTTTGTTTTGTATTGTTAATGGCACAAAAACCGCATTTAAAAAATTTTACGTCAAAATGTCATTGAAAATAAATTTTCTTCATTGGCATTCTTCATATATACATAATGTTGAATAAAGAATTTAATAGTTAAAAAAATCCTATGAAATGCTCAATATAAATTATATTCTTCATATATATTGAAAAAAAAAAAGTCCCACAAATTCCCAGGAGCCGCCCCTAGTGGTATATAATGTATGACCGACCTCAATTAATTTTTTATCACCACTTCTTAGGGGGGTTCTCATACAAATATTGCGTTTTATGAAATTCTTAAATTAATTAAAGTTTGTCGACTTTTGTGAATAAAATCAAAAGTTGCTAACAGATTTTAATCATTTATGGCTTGTTTTGTTTGCAGCTTCGTTTTTTAAAAGACAAAAATTTCGAAATTTTGATAAAAAAAATTAATTTTTTTTTTTCAAAAAAAAAAAATTATGTTTCAATAACGACTACTCATATTAGAAAAAAAGTTTTACTTTTCTGAAATGAAATTTTATTGAGGAATTTCGTTTTTTTTTGTAATTTTAATAAACTAAACCGTTTTTTGAGTAACGCGAATATATGTTGTGCAACCTCCTCCATTTTCGAAATAACGGTATATATGTCGAAAACCAGAGCCAATCTTAAAAAACCACTGGCACCACTGGATTCAGCGTACCCGAATTATGTTAAAACGCCATGTACCCGGCTTGTCTGTTTTTTCAACTAGCATAGGTAATTAATAAATTTTACATGTTGAAATATTTTCTTTTTTTTCTTTCGTGTGATCTGGTTTTATGTTAATAAGTGGGCCACACTTTGTCTTAAAAGTTTAAAATTAGAGAAATAAATAAACTGCAATAGTGAAATTGTCATTACTATTACAGTGCATTTTCTTGTTATAAGTACACTACTCTATCTACATGTTTTTTTTTTAGTTTCATTCAGGTATAATAGATTGCCACTTACAACTATTTACAAAATGTAAAAAAGCTTATAATAATAACCAAACTAATATACTACTTTAGTATATCAATAAAAAATTGGATGTTTTAAACATTACATAAAATTGCACTTGGTTACGTACAGTAAAATCTTAAATCAATAGCTCAGTTTTTTTATTATTTCCTATTAATGAATATAATGTGAATGATCAAAAATATCAATAAGAACCTTTTTAATATCATAGAACTAAGTTAGGGAAGTAGAGTTAAGATTGATCGTCGTCAATAAAAAATTTGTACTTTCATTTATCCCACCTGGCTTATTTTCTTACCACAAAACCGATTATATGTAATACTTCGAATTGTTATTGGCAGAGTTTGAACTTATATATGCACACACTTCTAATGAAATATCAAAATTTTCACAACAAGAATTTTTTGATCAGTGTTGAGTGCCATTTATTTTTTTTTCTTATTTTTGTAGTTAAAATTCTTATAGTGCATTTACACCTACACCATAAACAGGTTATAAGTGGTTTATGATGATAAACTAGTTTAAGAAACTTGTTTATCCATAAAAATTATAAACACGTTTGTAACTAGCTTTTGAGATAAACTAGTTGCAAACAACCAGTTTTTGTTAATGCAACTCTGTTCTTTTCAAATTTTGCTCTGGCAACGCTAGTGATATTTGACATTTCATAAAAAAAAAAATTAAGTTAAAAAAGTTTGCGTTAAAAAAAGGAACACATCAAGAAAAAGTTTAAAAAAATGAATTGAAAATTATTTTATATAATATGGATAACGAAAATAAAAGGTATGTTTATCGTATGTATAAATGTACGTGCACCAACGTTTTTAAGTTTTTTTTTACTGAAGTCAGCTGTTTTGTGACACGGCTGTTAAACTGTTAACTGTCAAAACTGCTGATGTAAACGATATAGTTTATGAAAGTAGTTTACGATCATAAACTAGTTTGAAAATTACAAGTGTTAATGCACTATTAATTATTAGTTATAAAGACAAATGTATTGAAAATAATTATTTTGCATTGAAAACAGTCATTTTTTTTTTTTTTTTTTTTTTTTTGTTATTTTAATATTTATGTACTTACTAATCTTGTTACTTTTACTATTCCAGAGCTGTAACTGAATCATTATTTTTGATTTTAATTCGTTACGAATTGGATAAATTTTGAATTAATTCTTTTCACACAAAAAAATGAATTGAATGAAATTTGAGTCAATTCAAATGAATTTGTCAAATGAATTGCAATTCGTTTCCAATTCAAATGAATCTGTAAAATGAATTGCAATTCGTTTCCAATTCAAATGAATTTGTTAAAGTGAATTGCAATTCATTCTACAAATTCATTTGAATTGAATTGATTTTGAATTCATTCAAATGAATTAGAACAATTAATTGCATACAAATTAATGAAATCAAAAATGAGTTCCAATCAATCAAATTCAAGAGCAGATCTAGGGGGAATGAAAAATGGAAATTTCTCCTGCCATAATGAAAATATTCAGTACAAAAATTTAAAATCCTTGTCCTGGATCTACGTTTGATCAAAGAAAACATGGTGTTTGGAGTTTGTTTCTTCAAGAAGAACTGATTTTTATTTTGAAATACACTGAACGACAAAACACATTTAGTATTCAAGAAGCAATTAATAATTTTTTAAATTTTGTGACCCACGACCACCGAACGACAAACTTTTTGGTAATATTTATGTTATATTTATTTTAAAAAAATAAGACTATCTTTCACAAAAAACAAAAATCAGGAAAAATGACAATGTATGTAGTTCAAAACACAATTGTGTTTCATAACTATACATACTATATATACTAGAGTAATGCAATTCAAATTTCAATCAATTCAATTCAAATGAGTTGGAAATAAATTGCTAATTCTTTTTTCTAATTCATTTTAATTAATTCAAAATCAATTCAATTCAAATGAATTTGTAGAATGAATTGCAGTTCACTTTAACAAATTCATTTGAATTGGAAACGAATTGAAATTCATTTGACAAATTCATTTGAATTGACTCAAATTTAATTCAATTAATTTTTTTGTGTGAAAAGAATTAAATCAAAATTTTCTAATTCAGGGCATGAATGATTCGCGAATTAATTCAAAAATGAATGATTAATTTACAGCTCTGTACTATTCATGGTTATTTTCGTTTTTATTTATACTACATGTTTTTCTTTTTCGTATAAGTGAACAAAGTAACTTCATCTTACTCGTCTCTTAAATATCGAGTGTTTGTTGCTTTCATGTCATAGTTATTCATGTCAGGGATTGCAAAATTGGTACAATTGTACTTTTTTGGTACTATTTACACTCGGAAAGTACAATGGTACACCAATGGCGAAATTAGTACAATTATGGAATCTTTCCAGTTTTAGTAATTTCATATGGCAACTCATCATTTTAGTTATATTTCTGCAAATGCATACATACATACATGTGTAAATAAAAGTATATATGCAAGTATATAAAAGGTAATTCATCGTGAGATTTTATTTTCAATATGCTTTTGTTAACAGATCACGTGTGACTCATATCAAACTGCTTTGTCATTTTTGTTCAGTATCGTTTGTCAAGTCATCATGGATAGACTCACACCACAACAGCGTCCCCAAATTATTCAGCTGTATTACGAAGATCACAATTCTGTGGAAATTGTTTATCGGTTGATTCAAGGAACTTACGGTGCGCACAATGGACATACTGTGGATGATACTCGACCGGTTAGACCACATCCAGCACGTAGTGAAGTGAACATAGCAGGTGTAGCTGAGAATGTACGCGAGGACCGTGACGAATCGATTCGTTGTCGGCCTCAGCAGCTTTGTTTCTCGTATTCAAAACTTGACGTATTTTACGTAAGTCCCTCGGCCTTAAAGCGTACAAAATACAACATTGGTAAGAATTGAAGACAGGCGACTTAAATTTGCGATACAAGTCGCTATGCTAGAACGAGTCGCCCAAAATGCGACCTTCCAATGGACCACCTCAGACGCAGTCATGGTCAATTATTTCATGATATAATTTCAAACAGTAATTGCCATAACATGTATTTTTAACTGATTATAAAAATGGTAAGTTCACTTTTAAATTTATTTGTTTTATTTTACTTTATAAATCAAACCTCACAATGAATCACGCGTTACATATTAACATACATGTTTATAGTAATGCTTGCAGAAGATGCTCGTATTCATATTATTTTAGAAAGAATAAAGCTTTTGTTTCGATAAATTGCATGTAAATTGTTGAAACAGAATGTAATAGAAAAATTGACTGTAACTGAGTTAAATCTTAAATTAAATGCACATTATCTACATTTGAATGATATGTACTGTGAACTGATGTAGAACTATATAAAGAAAGCCATGCAATTAAAAATAACGTAGTAACTCAGTTTAAATTTTAAACTTAGCTTATTAATAAAAAATGTTTTTATAAGAATACAAACATTTTGATAACATAAATTCTAATCTAACTTTGATTTAAGCAAGGCGAATTCATTACAAGGTGAGGTCAACTCTTCAACAACATAGCTTTTGTGGTCCTACGAGTATTGTCAAAAATATTGCTAGTAAAAATATTTTATTTTTTTATTAGACATATTAATAAATGTTTCCAGAACTCTCGAAAATTGTTAGAGGAATATTATCAGTGGAAAGAATATTTTCTTACCAAATATTATCAGCACAAAAGAGAGAAACAGACTAAAAATCGCAACTCTTTGCGGCTTAATACAAACCAAGAACTAATTGAACTCGCAAAATTCCAAGTATATGATTAGGGTATTCATTCGGTTAACCGTTAATCGGTTGACCGATTAATTACTGCCCGATTAACTGATCGGTTAATATAAAAGTGGCTTTTTTCGAAATTAACCGGTTTATAATTTCAGTCGATTAAAAGATTAACCGATCAAAAAAAAAAATTTTAATTTTTTGTAGTATTATAACATATTTTATTGTGTTTTTAATTATTTGTTTCGTCTCATATACAAAAGGAATGTATTTAAAGAATATTTGTTCATACAAACAATGAAGGTGTTTAGTGATCTTCCTTTGAAATAACTATATAAATGAATTATTTATTTATTTTGAAAAGGGCTCAGGTACAAAAATACAAGCTGTTTAGGAGAACTGAATATCTCTTAAACCATTTGACTTTTTGAAGAAGAATTTTTTCCCAAAATTGTAAGCCTCTGTATATGTTCTAAAAGTAAAAGCAAATAATGGTTTAAGTAATATTTGAAAGATAATTTGTCAATACAGTTTCCGGAGATGAGCCCTTTTCGAAAATTATTTTTGAATTTTTGTAGTTTTATTAGCAAAATGATATCTTTGGTGTATGCAATTTATTGAAACACACGAATACTCAGATAATATTTAACGTTTAAATATATATGTTGCATTTTAAGATAAGATTGACCCATTAAAGATTCATTTATGAACTCGAAAATTTTAATGAAATTAAACAACATTTTTAACGATAGCTTTTTAATATAAAAGAACAATAAGAACATTACGGTACATTTTTATCTGTTTATTAAGACAACAAATTAGAAAACACATACATTCATAAAATATCAAAAACGAAAATATTTCATTAAGATAAACATGTGAATTAAAAATCTTCTACATCTGCCTGGGAAAACATGTCAGTTGGCCATTGCAGAATGTCTTCATACAAATTTTGGAAATCCGCAATCTGGATATCATTATCCTCCGAGCAGCTGGATTCACTCATTATAAAATTGAAGTTAAAAAAATGTGTATTAATTTATATTATTCTCATGAAACTGTGTTCACTATTCATATTTTTTAACAATGGCAAAATCAAAAATAATTAATTATAACATATTAACCACATATTCAAAGCTTATTTACATACCTCTGACTGTAAAAATGCTGAGTGCAAAGTGAAATTTGAAATTTATTTTAAAAAGCCATCTGTTTTTCGCCGCTATGGAAGGGATATATAACCTTTCATTCTCACAGTGTATCGGTCTATATGTATACTTCCAACAACAACAAAAAACTTAATTTCCAAAAATTTGTACCTGAGCCCTTTTCGAAATAAATTATTCAAATAAATGTATGTATGTGTTTGGTTATTTGTTTCTTCTTATATCAATCTTACAACAGAATTAACCGAAACAACAGGCATAATGGAAGAGTTTATATGTTTAGAGAAATCCAGAAAAAGGACCAAAAAATTAGATTTTGTGTATTATGGGCAATTTCTCCAACATCTACGATAAGTGAAAGAATTTTTTCCACGTTAAGTTTTATCAATACTAAATAAAAGAATTGCTTAAGTCCTAAGCATTTAAACCAAATAATTTTTCTTAAAGAATATTTTATTAGATCTCCTTAAACTATTGAAATAACTAATAAGCTGATCTTACAGTTTATTTTTTAATTAATACATAATATGTGTATTACATATTTATGAATTATTTTTTTGTTTTCTCGTTTTAGTTCAAGAATTTTTATGTTTGTTATGGGACGGGGTCTTTCGCAGAGGTTGAAAGCTCTCTATCTGCTATCCACTTGGGGGTAGCAAGAAGCGATTCCTTTGTCCTAAATTCCCAAGCATCTCACAACTTCCGGTCTTAGACCAAGTGCTCCCTGGAAATGTCACTCAGGCACCCGTCTGATGGCAGCTAAAGTTGAGAAGGCGTGCAGGACTGAGTATCCTGAGTGCAGGCTAATACCGATGCGTCTCAGGAAACTAGGTGGCAATCTGGTAATATTAAGTCACTGAAACTCAACTGTATTTAACCCGGACTAGCGGCGTTGGCAGCCCCAATTCTAGGATCGGAAGCTTTGGCCTAATCAGTCAATCTTCTTAAATTCAAATGATTACAGAAACGTCAATAAATTTAAATTTAAAAAATGATTCCCCCACGATGACGACTTTTGGCTTCAAACAACGGTTTATGATTGGTACATGGAATGTAAGAACTCTCTCTGAAACATCGAGACTTGAGCAAGTTCGAAAGGAAAGGGTCTCCTACAAACTAGACATTCTGGGTTAAGCTGAAGTTCGATGGCTAAACAATGGCACAACACAGCTGCCTTCTGGTTACCATTTTATTTACTCCGGTAACACCACCTACAGGATAAACGGCGTCGGTTTGTTGCTGTCACCAAAGGCCAGAGATGCACTATTAGAACACCGGGCAATCTCAGAACGTATAGTTACTGCACGATTCAACTGCAAATTTCGCAAAATACCTATTGTGCAATGTTACGCACCAACCGACCCGGATGATGATAGCGCTAAGGATGATTTTTTTGGTCAACTTGATTTCGTGATAAGTTCTTTGCCAGCAGGGGATATAAAGATATTTTTGGGTGACTTCAACGCCAAAGTAGGAAACGACAACGACAACCTACAAGCGGTTATGGGCAAGCATGGCCTGGGATCCTCACGGAACAATAATGGTGACAGATTAGTTGATTTCTGCGCCCGTAACCGACTTTTTATTGGTGGAACGAAATTCCCACACAAAAATATTCATAAATATACTTGGGAATCACGAGACGGTCAAACTTTCAACCAAATTGACCATATAATTGTTAGTCGACTTTTCTTGGGCTCCCTTATGGATGTAAGAGCTAGACAAGGAGCTGACGTTGCCAGCGATCACTCCCTACTCGTAGCTGTTTTTCGTCTCCGACCTGCGGCAGTTAACAGAGAGATATAAAAAGGTCGATAAATACAACACAGCTCGGTTCCACGATTCAG
Source organism: Pollenia amentaria (assembly GCA_943735925.1). Taxonomy (NCBI): domain Eukaryota; kingdom Metazoa; phylum Arthropoda; class Insecta; order Diptera; family Polleniidae; genus Pollenia; species Pollenia amentaria. Next base: position 80,602,903 of record OX031009.1, read on the forward strand.
TCGTCTCAACGGTATATAACCAAAGGTTAAGATCCAACCTTACAAACAATGAGCAACATACGTGGTCAGACGTAGTTACAGCCTGCAAAGATACGGCAAAGTCAACTCTTGGAGTGAAACTAAATAAAATTAAACCGTGGATTAGCTCTGAATCCTGGGATGAGATTGAAAATTGAAAACGTCTTCGTAAAGCACGGTTGCAAGCCAAAACAACTGCTGCAAAAGAACAAGCCAAATTAGAATACCGCCAGTCTTCTCGAAAAGTAAATTATATGGTACGAGCTGATCGAGAAAAATATTTTAATGGCATAGCGGAACAAGCCGAAAAAGCGTCAAACACAGGCAATCTGCGTGCAGTTTACTCTGCCATCAAGCAGATGAGCGGCAACAATATAAGAGGCACTATGTCGCAAATGATGGTACAGAGCTAACAACAACAGATCAACAACTAGGACGTTGGCGTGAACACTTCTCATCACAGGCATCAACTGAAAACAACAACTACAACCAGGCTGATCCGGTAACGTTTTCTACACGACGCAATCCAAGAAGGGATATTTCTACTGATCCCCCGTCATGTTCCGAAGTTGCAGCGGCATTAAAACAGCTGAAAAATTGTAAATCGTACATACCCGCCGAGCTCTTAAAATATGGTGCTGATATATTAGCTGAAGTTCTGACTCCACTGATAAGACGTGCATGGCTCAACAATCAAATTCCTGCAGATTGGAAAGAGGGTGTAGTAGTCACAATCCCCAAAAAGGGTGATCTAACTCAGTGTAAAAACTGGCGCGGTATTACCGTGCTTAACGCTATAGGGAAAGTGATGGCAACTCTACTACTACAGCGAATTTCACCAGTGGTAGAACAAACTATTCGTTATGAACAAGCTGGTTTTCGGCCTGGACGATCTTGTGTCGATCACGTCAATACTCTACGCATTATTATTGAGCAATCGGCAGAGTACAACACACCCCTATACCTGCTTTTCGTAGATTTTGAACGTGCTTTCGACACAATATCCCGAAATTCTTTGTGGTCTGCATTAATTGGTAAAGGCATACCTGAAAAAATCGTCACTCTAATACGCGAGCTGTACAAAGACGCAGAGTGTAAGGTCCGATTTAACGGAAGGGAAAGCCAACCTTACACAACCGTTACTGGCGTAAGGCAAGGCTGTGTCCTGTCTCCCACATTATTCATTCTTCTTTTAGACTGTGTAATGGAAAAGACAAATAGTGAGGCCCCTACCGGCATTCGATGGAATATGATGGAGTACCTAAATGATATAGACTACGCAGACGACATTTGTCTAATGGCCCATCGCTTTGCAGATATTGAAGCTAAGATAACGAGACTCTCCGAAAACGCCAAACAAGTATAATTGAGAATTAACTTTACAAAATCAAAGCTGATGCGTATCGGTACCAATATTTCATCGCCCCTTATTGTTGATGGTACCGTTATGGAAGATGTAGAATCTTTCAACTATCTCGGTTGTAAAATCGCAAAAGACGGTGGCTCTGCAGCCGACATTGGTGACCGAATCAACAAGGCCCGTGTTGCGTTCCTCAAACTGCACAAAATTTGGCGCGCTAACAACATATCCCAGAAAACTAAGTTACGTATATTCAACTGTAGCGTAAAATCTGTGCTGCCGTATGGTTGAACTACATGGAGCCTTACAAAACTGGCCATGAAGAAAATACAAACTTTCGTGAATCGGTGTCTGAGACAGATTTTACGTATATACTGGCCAAATTGGGTATCAAATGAAGCCCTTTGGAATCTGGCAGATTGTTGTCCCATTGAATTTTATATTAAGAAACATAAATGGACATGGATCGGCCATATTCTCAGGCGACCAGCAAATGATATTGCCAGAGCTGCACTAGAGTGGAACCCTCAAGGTCAACGACATCGAGGCCGACCACGTAATACATGGATCCGGTGCATACGAAATGAACACGAATCAGCTCAAAAAACATGGAACGAAATTAAGCTACTTGCCAGAGATCGAAATAGATGGAGAGAATTTGTTGACGCCCTATGTTCTTCGTGAACATTTTATTTAAGTATTTTATGCTACAATTTGTATTAATATTATATTTAATTAAATAAAGGACATATATATATATATATGTTTTTTGCTTATTTTTACTAATAAACTCCAAATAATAAATAATTTATGCATATTGAAATGACTTAATTTAAAAACAAAAACTTTATTAATCGGTTAACCGATCAATAACAAAATTAACCGATTATTGATCGATTAAACCAAAACATCGGTTAATTAATCGAGGGATTAATCGTTCAAAGTAAAAACCCGATTAAATGAATACCCTATGTATGATGTAAATGCATATGTATACCAAATAATTTATTGTCAAACGTATTTTCTTTATCTTAATTAATAGTTTATGTACCAAACTCAACTGGTTTTTTCTATTAGAGTAATACAAATTAAATTTTTAATACATTTTGTCGTGTTTTTAATAAATATGTATAAATGAAAATAATTTTAACTAAAAAAAATCTTTTAGTACAATAAAGATCGAAAAAGTACATTTAGTAAAAGTTTTTGGTACAATTCTAAAATTCCCAATGCCATCCCTGATTCATGTAACTGAATACAACCGAAGTGAATACATTAAGTTTCCCGCAGATGTCTATACCATGTTCACACGGACAAAAATATTCGTGTTTCGCTCTCCTATTCGTGTTTCGCGCCCCAAACATGATTGAAACAACATGTTTTGCCCTACAAAATTTTGAGAGCGAAACAGGTCGTTTCATTTTGAAACATGCTACGAAACAGGAAAAATGTACTATCATCTCCAATTTTGATTAGTTTATCGAACTAGCTCTCAAAACAAAGAAAAAAAACCTAATAAAAACTAATGTTAAATGAAATAAAGTAATAATTATTAAATAATAATATTAATAAAAGTATTGAATAATATATTTTTAAATTTTACTTACATTTTAATCTAATTTAAATAGAATCACACTAACAACACAAAAAAATAAATGTCAAAATTAAACAAGAATGAATCGTATGAACAGCATGTTTGGCAATCTAGTTTCAGAGAGCCAAACAAGTGGTTTATAGCAATTTGCCACTTTTTCGACTGCTTGGAGACTTTTTTGCTACTTTTACAAAATGCATCTAAATCTGATACTTTTTGTAATTCTTGCCACTTTTTTGATACCTTTTACTAAATAAAGAAATACTTTTTTGTACATTTTGTTTTATTAAAACTCTCAGCTTTGATGAACGTTATAATCTTTTAATATATATGTAAGATAGCTTATATGAAATTTTTCTTGTCATGCGTCGTTAGCTTACACAGTACAACATTTTTCAGGTGATTGATTCGGGACTCAATTCTGATAATTGTTTATGAAAGTAGACCCAAAAAGAAGTTTGTTCAAGGTACATCAAATACTAATTTAAAAATTAATTTGAAGTTAGTAAGTATCGTATAGGGGAATTTGTCACGTTTAAGGCTCTTTTCTTTGTCACTAGTCACTAGAGAACCACAAGTCCGAATAAGCTGAAAAAAATTTAAAAACATTAAGAATTACAATTCCTTTAATCTGTTCAAACAACATTTCGCTACATAAGCAACAGTTTCGCAGTTGTAAATAAATGTATGAAGAAAAAAAATATTTTTTGCCCAAAAAATTGAAATTTTTTATTTTTAATTCATAAAAAATCCAAAACGTTAAAAAAATTGTCAAGTCCTATTACTTTCACGTAAAGTCGCATAACCTATGAACAAAATGAGACATAAATCACGAAAATCGATGAACGCGTTTTGCTTTTATTCACAATTAAGTAAAGTTATGAATTTAAAAAATTTGCTCGAGATATCCACAAAATTCTTTGGAAAAAACATTGATGACTTTTTTATGATTCTCAGAATTAAAAAAAGGAATAAGCAAAAGGTTAGTTGATTTTTATGATTGCGGTAGCAAAGTAATAAGCGTTAAAAAATGTGAGTGGACAATTAAATAAATAAATAAATAAAGTTCACTTTTTTTATTATTTGGGTTTTTCCGTTAGTTACCATGATTTTTTTACAGAAATTGCACCCACATTTATGAGTGCTCATGTTTTGGAACGTTTCGAAAACATATTTCATAAGTACCTGTAATATATGGAAAATAACAAGTGCCCACAATTGGAAAATTTTTGTTACGTTTGTGGTCATATCGTCCCAAAAAGAGGCCAACTGGATCGAAAAAAATTGATTACTGAGGAATTCAAAACAGCGTATTGTCATTATTTTGATGAAGCAGATTTAAGTGGTGCAAATTTTACGCCGAACACAGTGTGCAAAAATTGTTATAATACCCTTATAATGTGGATACATGGAAAAGGTAGACAGTTTTCTTTTACGAAGCAAGTAATTTGGGTGGACGACCTAACTGGACATGATGAATCCAGGTGCTACGCATGCATAAATTCTCGTCATGGATTAAACAGAAAACAATTGAAAACAAAAGTATACATTGCTGCTTTTACTGCCACACTTCCAGTTAAACGCGCTGCTGGTACCGATACACCTAAGCCTCCGAGTCTGGATACTGTGTCCCTGCAAGCCAAAACCGTTTTCACCAATCCGACCAATTTGAATGATGCTGACTGGACACCCGATATTGAAAATAATGGACCACAATCGCTAATACAAATCGAAATGGATTACATTGTGGCTAAGATGGGACTATCACAACAAAACTCCGAAATGTTGACATCATTTTTGAAAAGCAAAAAACTGGCACAGCAAAATGTCAGCGCAACATCATACGGACAACGCCAAGTTGATTTTCAGAAATATTATTCCGTTGACGAAGCAAATACGTTCACCTACTCCAATGATATCCCAGGTTTAGTGAAAAAATTGGGAATGGATTATATCGCTGGCGACTGGCGTTTATTCATCGATGGTTCAGTTTCAAGTTTGAATGCTGTGCTATTGCACAAAACGAACAAAATACCGTCCATTCCGTTGGGATTCAGCACAACTTTGAAGGAAACGTATGAAAATTGGGCGAAATTTCGAAGAAAATCAACTACAATGTACACAAATGGAAGATTTGTTGCGATCTAAAGGTTTTCAACATTATACAAGGCATTGTATTAAAGGGCGGTTTTCCAAAATACTTCTGCTTCCTTTGTAATTGGGATTCACGATACACAGGAAATCAATATCAATGTAAAGATGGGAAAGCAAGAACTCCCGAGCTCGAGAAGCAATTAAAATTACGGAATAAATCTTTGATAAAGGAACTAGATGATATTTTGTTGCCATCGCTCCACATGAAATTAGGAATAGCTGGGAAATTCGTCGAAGTGGTAGTCAAAGATATTGATGACGCCTATGACTGTTTGAAATCCATCTTTCCAAAGCTCAGTGAAGTTAAAATAAGAAAAGGTACGTATCGTTGTCAGTATTTTAATATTGTCATATCTAAATTTGTTCACTTCGATATATTCGCATTACCAATAATTTTAGGAAAGAACCGTGTACAGCGAGATGACATACAGACACGAGTGGACAACTTGCTTTATTATTTTGAAAAAATCAATGCATTCATGACGTTAAAATTACATTTCTTGCATTTCCACCCTGAAATTTTTGATGTACCTTGACCAAACTAATGATGCAGAAGTTCTTCTTTTTGGGTCTACTTTCATAAACAATTATCAGAATTGAGTCCCGAAATCATGTGCTGTACTGTGTTATGGATATCTTCCAAAAAATGTATGTACACATGTGTACGTATTAAATATTTGCAAGCAAGTGCACTTGGTAAGTGTCACTAGCTTCTATGTGTATACCATGATGAAGTAAATACTTATACCATGGCGTGTACTTATTTCTGCATAAGCCAGGGTTGATAGATTTGTTCACCTGCGTCGCCAATTATGCACCAAAAATCGCCGAAATTCGCAAAATTTAATTTTCTTATAATTTTTTTTTAGAAAAATTCACCAAAAGTAGCAAAATATGTTTTTTATATAACACTGCATTAACACATAAAAGTACTTTAATGAAATTTCTGCATTCGTATTACAAATAAAATTTTTAATGAATTCTGAATAAAATCAGTATTTTTAAAGTTTTATGGCTTATTTTATTCGTTATTTACATAGCTTTCCGATAAAATGTAAAAGTTGAAATTTTTTGCTTTTTTAATGTTATTTATGAATGTTTGAAAATAAAAAATAGCACACATTCCGCCGTAAAGAATTTACCGCCATTATTTTCTCAATATCTCCGAAGCCGTTGAAAATATAAAAAAAAATTGTTAAGATGGCTAAAAGAGAATTTAACTCAAAAGATATTAGCTGGTTATTCTTTCCAAATCGGACAAATCTTTCTACAGTCATGTTGAAATATATTAGCATATTCGACATATTGCCAGCGAAATATAAGTCATTCCCACTATACGGAATAACAGATATAATTAGCATAGTACTAATTGTACACAAAATGTATTGCCAATTATTTCTGAATAAATGCGAAACAGTTCAAAATATTAAAAAAAAGAAAATTATTTGGATGCCTCAAAAGAAATTTTCCCCCAATCATCTGTTAGTGCTTTGACAAAATCTGAAAAATCGAACTTAAGTTATGATATAATGTATTAGCATAACGGCCTTATTTTGGGCGAAGTATTGGTCAAGCCTATAAATATGTAAAGAGATTTGGATTCAGATCGCTAAAGTCAATTAAAAATACATAAAAAAGTTCTTGCTCGCGAATAAGTTGAACAAAATACGTGGAAAAAACATAATTTGTTGTACTTATTTTGATTTTAAAGGATGTGCCATTTTTTTTATTAAATCCCTTGCCACTTTTTTTGTAAATATCCCCTTTTTGGTACTTTTTGCAAATATTCAACGGTAACGCTAGTCGTATGAACATAGCATTAGTTCGGATTGGATTATATTTTGCAGGTGAGTTTTAGTGCAGTTCATTATTGAAAATACTCTATTAAAACAGGAATTAGCTGTTAGAATTGCTAGCATATAAAGACAGCCAAAGCCATAAAATGGTACGTATCTGGCGTATCGTTAAAGCTATACACTTTTGGCCAAAACTTATTTAAATTATATGGAAAGCAATTATTAAAATTATCTTTCCAACTAAAAGATGTTTAATTTGTCCCCTATTTTTAAAACAAATTCATAACTGTTCAAAATAGTCAACAAAATTGCCATCTTAAATAAATCCGGGCTGTGGAGTCAGTGTCGGAGTTGAAGAGTCGAAGTAAAAGTTTTTGTACAGGAGTGTGAGCCAGAGTCGAAGTACTCACAAAAACTCGCAACTCCGACTACAACATTTTTCGGCATCACAAATTTAAAAAAAAAATTTTTCAAATAAAAATTCTTTGAAATTAGCGAGTCAATATTTCAAATAACAATTTGAAATTTTTACATAATCATTTTCTTGCTATATTAAACCATTTAAAAGGTAATGCATTAAAAAAAAGAGTTTAAAGTCAAACAAGGACCAGTCTTTAGCATCAATGTAAGAGTAGAAGTCGGAGTTGGAGTCAACTCAGTTGAGTTGTAATTAAAACAACTGGTTGTGATGAGTTGTAATTTTTTGATGTTTTTGTTCGCCGGAATATAGCAAAGTTGTAAACCATAATACAAAAATTAAGAAACTACAACTCAACTGAGTTGAGTAGTGAACCGTAATAGAGGCCTTATTTCACGTATTTTTTTTTTTTTTTAAACAGAATTCTGTTTATCACTGAAATAGTAAGAGCTTAATAAGATTTTGAATCATTCTTTCTTTTTTTATGTAATACATATATAAAATCGGCACTTAAGTTTAATTTTGGAAAACGCGAGCAGCGCCGTTTCAAAGCTGGTAACATTTAATATTGGTAAACTTACCCTTCTATTTAAACCAAAGCTATTTTGACGGCCCAACTGTTCCTCGGTATTGTAATCTTTTTGTTGTTGTTGACCAGATGATAGATTCGGTATATTTGTAGCCACAGCCACTTGCGATTTAGTGGAACTCATAATCACAGTTTATATATAAAATTCTGTAATAAAAAAAACATTAAGAAAAAGAATATGAAATTATTGTTTTCGCAACTGAATTAATTAATTATTCAAATAAATTATTTAGTTACCATATGAAAACTACTGCATATTGCCATTAATTTTTTGTAGATAATTCCAATTCAATGTTTGTATATACAACAAACTAAGAAGTACTTTCACTAAGATTTAAAATTATTTATATAAAATTAAAAAAAAAATATTTGTCTGTTTTTCAAAATATTGTTATCGTAGAATTACAAGTTGATTTTGATGCAGTTATTATGGATGATACTTGTTGTTTGCAATTGTTTAATAGAGATTTTTTATTATATTTTAGGAAAATCATTTTTATTACTTATTGTCTGGCAGTGAGTGCAACAATAAACCAAAATTTAGTCACTTTTCCAAAAAACCAACACCTTGTGCGCTTAAATTATTTATTTAGTTTAATTTAGAATTATTATTTTAAAAGTTTAAAAATCTCACAATTTAAATAAGAACATTGAATTCTACAATAAAACAATTAATAGGAATTAAATGGCTGCGAAAACTTATATAATGTTCGTTCGAAGCTTTTTAACATGTTTGTTTTTTACACATATTTGTGGGCACAATCTTTAATATATCAATTGAGTTGGAACATTTTTGAATTCAATTTTAGCACACGGGACTTAAAGCATTTGATCAATTTCACAAATTTAATTTAATAACACTTTATTTGAATAATGCGACAGCTTTTCACTTAATTCTACATTTTTGTCCTGCCCTGTTTAACTACTCAGTTTTATTTTATAGATCGATCTACAATAAATATATTCGGCAATGTTTAATTCTATTGGTGTGGCTTAAGTTTTTTTTTAATTTTTCTTAATTTTGTAAACTACTAAAAAATTAAAATCTTGTGACAAGCTAAAATTTGTAAATTTGACTAAAAATAATCCTAAAATTTGTTACTTAAACACAGGCTTGCCAGTTTCGAATTGGCAAAATTATTGACATTCACAAAAAAAAATCTTTATTTCGAAAAGAGTTCTGGACAATTAAGAGCTCCTAAAAAAATCTTTTAATAAAATGACACAATTGTTAAAAATTCAAGCATCTCACTAAACGCACCAAAAATTTGTGTACGCTTTTGTTTTGAGGCAGCTGTTTATCGTTTTAAATTAAGGCCGGGATTCCCTATCCTACATAATTATACGATTCATTCATACATAAATCTGGCCGAATTCTATTAGACATAATCAAATGTCTGCGAAATCTGTTGCTAACGCCACATTATCACATAAAGAAGAGGCAAAATCATACGACTCAGCTACTTTACACGAGAATGCAACTCTGATCGCATGAAATTTATGAAAATGTTCAATTGTTTGCTTAATCTTTTAATAGGCACGAATATATTCCGGAAAGAAGCTTAATAGGTGGATTTTCAAAATTTTTAATAGGCTCGGTTGTTGTGGCAATAAGAAAATACATATGTACCACATTTCATCAAATTATCTCCAAAATTGCGACCTGTACTTTGCGCGCAAGGTTTAAAACTGTTAAAAACGTGATTTTGAGTCGATCGGTATACTTAAAGATTTTACACACATTAGTACAAACGAATAATACCCTCTACACTATTGGATATAAATATCGTAACAAATCGTGCTTTTTGAGTTATGTCACTATTGAAGTTAATGAGCGATATGTATTTGCAGAAAGACAGTTTATATTTATTGGTGAGTGTGAGCACGCGTGAACTCGGGACTTAAAAATATGTTCGTGCGTGAAAGAACGTGATAAAAAATTATCGGATCATGAGCGTGCATGACCTGAGTCTAAAAACACTCACATGCACAGTTCTAGTTTGAACACTCTTACTTTTTATAACAAATATAAAAACTTTTATCATGTGAATAGTTTTAGATTTTAGTGAACGGTTTATTTTTCGAAAATCATGTTTACCGCCAAAAATTAGTTTCACAGTTATAACCCAAATCGTCATGGTAGGTCTATTTTGATTAACCATTGCTTTATCTAAGCGCTTCTCGCGTACAAAATTTTTAGTTCGTTCTTTCTAAATAAATAAATCGTGTGTGACAATTAGTATTAAAACAAAACTTAACCAAATATGTTGTATCATTAAGTACATACTAGGGATGCCAAACGAATCCCAAAATACCGGGATTTTTCGGGATTGATAAATCCCGAATCCCGGGAATTATTTTTATGAGTCCCGGGATTATTAACATATAAATTTTTATGTACAAAACTGTTCGTTTTTATTGAATTTTTATACTAATACAAAAAAATATTAAAAATTATATTTGAGTTATATTTTTTATTGCAAATAATTCTTATTTTTGAGTTTAATTTTTGTTTTTGGCACACAGCGAGTATTTAAATATTTTAATTTTTGCTTGATATATGATTTTTGTATTTTGCTTAATAAAAACCATTATTTTAAATAGAAACGATATTTGAATTTTCACATCTCAAGCCTTTTTTACAATAACGTTTAGCATGTTCAGCTTTGGCTTAAGACATAATACCAAAATAAAAATGATTATTTTTATGCAAAATATAGAAATCAAGAAACAATTGTTATATATCAAGCAAAGAATAAAAATGATTCACGATCCAATTAAAGTTTTATTCAGAAACTAAAGAATAAAAGTGGATATAATTATAACAATTAAGTCGTATTATTGATGAAATAGCTCATATTCCTTCCGGTCCAATAATAATAAAAAATTTGCTTAAAAAACATACGGTAAATAAAAATTTTTTTTATAAATAAACACTATTTGACGTGTTTATAAATAAATTACTAAAACTTGAAATCTGTTTTAAGAAACATTTGTAAAAACATTTTGTTTTAAAAAAAATTTCAAACGTAAAACGAACGCTTTAAATACTAGAAACATTGAATTTTGTACAAAATATCACTAAAAAAAAGCTTATGTTAATAAAAATAATGTGCGAGAAAATATTTCTAAGAATGGAAAAGGGTAAAAAGCTCCATTCATTAAAGATTTTTGACGAAACTGCCTTTTTTGCTGACATTGTTTTTATGGACAGCATACAATTGCAAATTATTTGGTAAACGTTTTGATTTTCTTGTAACGTAGAATTCAATCTAACAAGAACAAAATGCACAGTGCAAAACGTGTCTTTATCTGCAAGAACAATCCAACAAGTTTTGTTATGCTTGTGGAGTTTATAGTTTTGCGCAGCCATCACATTTTTCAAGGCAATTACAAGATGCATTTTGGCTGTATTTTAAAGACAATCCGGAAAATATTCCGAAATCTTGGACCCCAAATACTTTATGCAATTCATGCAAAACACATTTAACTAGGTGGATTAGAGATGAGCGATATTTCTCTACCTGTGATTTAATCACTGTTACTACAGTTGTGATCAAATTTGTCAAGTTACAGGTACTTTCGAAGTCGTTCTTTTTGTATTTTGTTACGTATACAAAATTATGATATTTCACTGTTTGTGTGGGTAATAGCGTTTTTTGAATTAAATGGCGAATAATTTTGCTTGTTCCTTTCATTCTCTCTTCTATCTTATTACACTATGCAACAAGCAAAAATTCCTTGAATAACAACTATATTTTTTGATCCGCTATAGTTATCTAACTACAAAAATCATATTTATTTCAAATTCTATGGCAAGGTTTTTTTTTAAATTTTTTTCTAAAAATTGAGATTTTTGAAAAGGCTGCCACTTACATCTTAAATTAACTTTGGAACGACGTACCCGATTTTGGCATACAATCCGTCAAAACATTTTAAATTACGCCAGATTTAAGTTTCTCTAATATCATTTTTTAATTTAGCCATTATTTTTGGAGTTATTGAGCCCTAAGTGGCAAAAAAAATATTTTTTTTTGGTTTTTGTAAAATTTTTGAATTCAAAAAATTCATAAAAAATTGAAATCAACAAATACTTACCAGTTTTTATTTTATGAAAATCCATGGATAAATTCCTATTTTATTCCCGATAAAGTGAAAGTACCTACTTTGACATTTTTTTATCGCAAATTTGTGTAGAGCTAAAAGTTTTGTGATTTTGTAACGGGTTAACCCTGTTTATTGCACAGTATTTTGTTTAATCCTTTATTTTTATTATTTTTTCTTAAAGCTGCATATATTAGAAAAAAAATTAATTTGATTTCAATTTATTACACAATATTTTTTAATCCTTTTTATTGTCTTGTCTTTATATATGCGTTTTATTTGAGACTATCGGTATACCATGTTCTAGTTGTGACTAACTGTGAGTATGCCTATTTTATTTTCATTTTTATTGGAATAATGGAAATCAGGTACATACTAGTTGTATTATTTTTTCTTAAAGCTACATGAAAATCGATGGGTTATTAATTATTTTATGATCGATTAAGTAAAAGTACCTACTTGTAAAATTTTTAATCGTAAATTTGTGTAAAGCCAAAAATGTCGTTATTTTAGAAAGTTATATAAAGGCAAAACCTTGCACAATCTGCATTACTCAACAAGTGATTGTAGAAAAGACAATTATTAATATAAATTAAAAAATGAGCAAAAAACTTAGAAAAATGTCGTGTAAAAATGAGCCGGATGTATTTTATGTGTGCGGCATATTTATGACCAAAAATAAACGGCACAATTTCTCAATTGTGTAGTAAAAGCGGTTTTGGAAAACATAGGCAATGGTCCTACCCCACCATTTCTGCAGGTGGATTTACACTTCCCGTTTTACATCAAGATAGAAAGTCACTTCTTGAAGATCCATATGATATACCATGTACTTACCTTTTATAACCCCCCCAAATCATCTTCGAGCATGTGTAGTACATCAGATGATCTTACACCGAAGCTTTACAATCCACTTGAGCTTGATGATCTTATAAGAGACCTCGAGCGAAAAGAAATCGGAGCTTTTATCATCACGCTTAAGAGAGCGAAATTTCTTAGAAAATGACGTCAAGTCAACTGCGTACTGGAACCGACATAAGCCATATGCCAATTTTTATATAACAAAATAAATTTTGTGTTGTTATGACACAAAAGGTCTTTTTGACAAGCTCGGCCAAAAATATATTCCAAGTGACTGGCGGTTATTTGTTGATAGTAGCATAGAGAGCCTTAAGGCTGTTTTATTACATATTGGCAACTAGAAGCCATCTGTAACTATTCCACATGCCATGAAATGAAAGAAACATATGAAACTATGGCCACTTTATTAAGAAATTTGAGTAGTAAAATCACAATTAGAAAGTGTGTTGCGACTTAAAAGTTGTTGCTATTATAACAGGCCTTCAAGGTGGCTATACAAAGAATTGCTGTTTTCTCTGCCTTTGGGATAGCCGATATCGCAAAAATCACTACATAAAAAAGGATTGGAAAATAAGAGCCATAAGCACATTAGGCCTACATAATGTAAGGTACCCTGCGTTGATTAAAAAGGACAATGTAATTTAACCACCACTACATATAAAGCTCGGCTTAGTTAACAATTTTGTGAAAGAACTAGACAAGGAGAGTAGATCCTTTGTTTATTTAAAAACAATATTTCCAAACCTTTCATGTACAAAAATTGGCGAAGGGGCTTTCGATGGCCCTTAAATTCGAAAATTGCTTCTAAGTTATAACTTTGAAAAGTTATTATTTTCTCAAATGAGAAATCTGCGTGAAATTCATTTCGACAAATTGTTTCTAACTTTCTAGGAAATATCAGGAGTCTACTAACTATACAAAAATCGGTAAATATTAACTGAATTTTCTTATTCATATTTGTTTATTTTTCTTAATTTCTTATTTAAGGTGTAAATATGTCACTAACAATACATTTCTTTCACTCGCATCTGGACTGTTTTCCGGAAAACCTTGGTGATTTCATAAACAACTTAAGACCATGGAGCAACGTTATCAGGGGCTATGAAATGAAAATATGATAGGAGATTTTATTTGGTTGCTTAAAACAAAAGTCGAAATTATTTTTAGATTATGCTTTGTATTGTTGCTTTGTAAAATAACTACTTGATAACTTTGTTTGTACTTTCACTTTATCGGGAATAAAACAGGAACTTATCCATGGATTTTCATGAAAAAAAAAATTTTTTTTTTTTCTAATATATATAGCTTTATGAAAAAATAATAAAAATAAAGGATTAAACAAAATACTGTGCAATAAACAGGGTTAACCCGTTACAAAATCACAAAAGTTTTAGCGCTACACAAATATGCGATAAAAAAATGTCAAAGTAGGTACTTTCACTTTATCGGGAATAAAATAGGAATTTATCCATGGATTTTCATAAAATAAAAACTGGTAAGTATTTGTTGATTTCAATTTTTTATGAATTTTTTGAATTCAAAAATTTTACAAAAAAACAAAAAAAAATATTTTTTTTGCCACTTAGGCCTTAATAACTCCAAAAATAATGGCTAAATTAAAAAATGATATTAGAGAAACTTAAATCTGGCGCAATTTAAAATGTTTTGACGGATTGTATGCCAAAATCGGGTACGTCGTTCCAAAGTTACGATAAGATGTAAGAAGCAGCCTTTTCAAAAATCTCAATTTTTAGAAAAAAATTTTTAAAAAAAAAACCTTGCCATAGAATTTGAAATAATGATGATTTTTGTAGTTAGATAACTATAGCGGATCAAAAAATATAGTGGTTATTCAAGGAAAAAAAAACTTCCCATTTGTTCCAAAGTGTTATTAGTATGTTTTTTAAGCCAAAGTTTATTTGTTCATGTATGTATATATATGCAAGTAAACAGATTTGAAAGTTCTTACAATTTGTTGTTGTTTCTTTGCAAAGTACTTTTAAAAGCTCTGGCGAAAGCTCGCGCATTGTACATATAGCTTGGCCGTAATTGCCAATGTCGGGCGCAAAGTTAGTAGGCATTTCTTAATTTTATGCTTAAAAAATTTGCCTTCAGAATCTTATGTTAATTTCCTATACCGCAGTCGGTATATGCCATTTGATTTTTCTGCAATTTGGCGTAAACCTACGAACTACGACGTTGACTGATCATATACCTTCTGCAATCCCACTTAAATTTCTTCCCAAATAACCTTGGCGATGAAAGTGACGAGCATGGTGAGCGCTTTTACCAATAAATACAAGAAATGGAGCGTCGGTATCAAGGGCCGTATGATGAGGCGATGTTGGGCGACTATTATTGGTTCCTTGTGCGAGAGACAGAAAATAATCAGAATCAGCAACCATTCAACAGTTTTAAGCCATTTTTAATATTAATTTTTACTACCATTAGCTTTGTATATTTACTGTTCTGTTTTTTTTTTATATTTGATAAAAATCGAAAAGTGGGATAATTCAATTAATCTACTGTAACTATGCCATTTTTGCACCGATCTAGATCCTGTGGGTCACAAAATGTTTGTATTGTAAATAAGCTAACGTAATAAGTGACAACACTTAAGAAAATTCATTGTTTGGTTTTAAAAAAAATGAAGTTGAAAAAAGCTAAATTCCAAAAATCAATAACATTTTTGTTAAATTTTAAATTTGGTCCACTGTAAGTCAGTCATTTCTTCACCAATATTTACAACCGACCTGTGGTTGTTTAGTTATTTTGCTATCTTTCAATAAAAAAAAAACAAATAAAACATTCATTGAATATTTTCGAAGATATTTTTATGAAAGTGACATTCTCTTTTTTAAAAATGCAAAAAGCGGTAATTTTGCAATATCTCCAAAACTGTTCTACTTTTGACTTCATGTTCGGATTCAGCGTACAATTTTACATAAGGATTAGCTGTCAGATTCATTTGGTCACGACTTTGTTGAAAATTTGTGACAGTGTTTTGAATCTCGCCCTCACCCTGGAGGTGTACTGCACTGCAGTCGACATAGTTTTACAGTTTTTAACTCAGCTATCGAGATCGATGAGGGACTACACTTTGCAGTGTATTAATGTCGTCACAACTTAATTCACAATAAAAATTGAATTGCTGAAATGAATTGATCTAGAAAAACTAAGAGATACGTATATTTTTTTTTAGCTTTTTTCAGAATCTGATCAGTTTGATCTGTATTTTAACTAACTGTGCTTATGCTTTTGCCACACCTTTATCAATAATATTTAACCATTCAATTACATATGGCTACTTCCCTCAACTTTGGACTGAATCTTATATAATTCCATTATTTAAGACAGGAAACAAATCAAATGTAGCAAATTATAGAGGTATAGCCAAACTAAGTGCTATTCCTAAACTCTTTAAAAAGTGCATAACTGATTCTCTCTCTCGTCAAGCATCTTCATTACTATCACCTTTCCAACATGGTTTTAGAAAAGGTTCCTCAGCAATTACCAACCTACTACAACTAACCACTATTATTCATAATGGATTCAATAATACCCAAATAACGGACGTTATATACACAGACTTTTGATAAAGTCAACATAGCCTTCTTCTTAAAAAACTTTCCCTAATGGGTTTTACTAACAACAGTCTTCGCTGGCTTGAGTCATACCTTACTTATAGGAAACAAAGTGTTCGTTTTAATAATACAACATCAAAGTGCATCATCGTCAATTCTGGAGTACCGCAAGGAAGCCACCTTGGCCCAATTTTATTTTCACTTTTTATAAATGATCTGACGAATGCAATACACAATTGTAATGTGTTAATGTATGCCGACGAAGTAAAAATCTTTTTAAGCTAAAAAAAATCATCGGAAATGCTCAATCTTCAACATGATTTGGATAATTTTTATAGCTGGTGCAATATCAACATCATGAATCTCAATTTAACAAAATGTAAGCATATGCGCTTTTGTAGAAAATGAAATCCTCTGGGTATCTATACTTTGGGTGACTGCCAACTTGAATTAGTTAAAGAGATTTTGGATCTTGGTGTTTTACTTGATCCAAAATTAGATTTTATAAAATACATTACATCAACGATAAATAAAGCTCGTGGTGTACTTGCCTTTATAAAACGTTGGGCTAAGGAGTTCACCGATCCTATGATTACAAAGCTGTTATATACCTATCTCTGGTAAGACCTTTCATCGAATATGGCTCTATTATCTAAGATCCTGATTATGATGTTCACATAAACCGAATAGAATCTGTCCAAAAACAATTTTTATTGTTCTGCTTAGGAAACTCAACTTGGAATCCTTCTGAAGTACTTCCTTCTTACTCTGTAAGACTTGCAGGCGTTAAATTACCATCACTAGTAAACCGAAGAAAAATGCTTAACATTGCGTTTTTAGTTAATTTGCTTAATGGTAACGTTAGTTCGGAATTCCTGCTTGATAATGTTAAACTCAACGTTCCTCAGCGATCAACTCGCAATTACATACCATTATATCTTCAGGCCTTTCACACAAACTATGCAAATTCTGATCCTTTTCGGAGAATATGTAAAGATTTTAATGAAATGTATGATTAAGTTGACTTTTCTTTAAGTGCCAGTGTCATTAAACGTAGTATTATCTTGTTTTTAAATACATAAGCTAATAATATTGTTCGTATTTTAATTATAGTCTGTACGGATTTAAATCCATAGACAAATAAATAAATAAAAAAAAAAATAAAAAAAATAAAAATGTTATAATGTTATAAACATATGTATAAAATAAATTGTTTTGTTGTTTTAATTTTTAAAAATTTATGTTACGTTTATAAAACCTTTTGAATATTCAAAAAGTGTTGTTTATTAAAAAAAAGTAGAATCTTATAGAAACACATTGATCCCGAAAAATCCCGACATCCTGAAAAATCCCGGGATCCCGAAAACCCCGGAATCCCGAAAATCCCGGGTGTTTGGTATCGGGATTTCCAAAATCCCGAATCCCGCGATTTTCAAAAATCAGTCCCGATTGGCATCTCTGGTACATACATCAAAGGCGCTCTCCAAAAAATATTACTTTACCTTGTAGTCAAGAAATAATTTGTACAGAAACTTTAATTTTACTGTACGTAATTGCCGGTAGAAACATTATAGGAATGAATGATGAAAGTCGTCCTTACACAAATAAATTTCTTCACAAATAACAATTTATATAGGATGAAAATTTAAAATGGTAATACAAGATAGAAATATTGCTGAAATGAAATTTTTTTAATATAATCTGGTAGATAATTTCATGGCCTATATTTTTTAAATATGACTTGCGGCATATGCTCGCTGCGGCTACGAGTCCAATTTTTTTACTCCTTTTTCCAATAAATCTGGGCGTATGGTGTAATGATGGCTTAAATATTGGCTTCCAATGCTTAAAGAGTTGCTGGTTTGTCGGCATATTTGCCAATTTCTTAACATAGCCCCATTAAAAAAAATCCAGAGGCGTTAAATTGCACGAACGAGGAGGCCAGTTAACAGGACCACTTCTGGAAATAAAGTTGTCATCAAATTGATTTTGCAATAAATAATTGCAAAAGCGGGCTGTATGGCAAGTTGCGTCGACTTGTGGGAGCCAAATGTCGTTGATGTTTAGCTGATTATTTTTGGAAGAAAAAATTCTCGCTCGGTATTCATCGTAACGGCAGTTCCTTGCTTATTTTGAAAGATACTATACGCGGCCAAAATGATTTAATATTATATATTGTGAAGGATAAGAGTTTATAAAAAAATTACATTTATTAAGTTTAAAACACGATTTATTAAAAAAATTAGCAAAAGATATTTAAGTCACACCCTCAAGATTGTTATGCGTGGTTTCCGAAAGAATAATAACAACCATTGAATATTCGTCCTGATAAAAAAAAGTTTATTTTCAAAACAAAACTTGGTTAAGGGCAAAGTACTGGTGTTAAGCTAGCTCAGTGGTATATACGATTCTTATACATAATATACATAATACATTCTCTAGCCTTAAAATACCACAGAGAAATATGTTTCAAACAATTAAAATTTTCCATCTATTGTTGCCAGGTATTAAGCACATTGGGGTACAATTTTCCCACCCTTCTGACTACAAGTACATATGGGCGTTTCCATGAAAATGTCAACCACGACTCAATAAATAAATAGCCTTGAAACTATTTTTCGAATATGGTAGAAAGTAAAAAAATACTTAAACTTTACTATAGCTTATTACAATTTTTAAAGAGCAAAAAATAAACGTTGAAACTGACTATTTCTTTGATGCATTTTTAGTAACTGCAATCAACAATTGTCACTTTTCTGACGATTAAATACGGATACTGGTAACATTGGAATTATACCTTAAAATAAATGTTACAACAACAATGAACGAAATTCACGAGGAGAGACCAAATATATAGTTCGATTAGCTGTATATTTTTTGGTTTGTTTTGGATGTTATTCCAATGTCACGTACGTGGTGCAAAACATCATTGGTTCTTTGTCATTGGTATTTGATCAGTCGTACGTGTTTCAAAATAAAAGTTCAAAGCAAGATATTTGTTGCAAAAAAATATTGATCGGAATTTTTTTTAACTTGGAGGCCACACGATCAATTTTTGTCTTTCAATTCCTTTCAATTTGCTCTCACTCTCATTTTTTTCACTAACGCACTCACACTTTTTAAATTGATCACGAGATTGCTCTCAATTTTAACTATCCATTTGTTTGGCAATTTGACGTTCAATTTAACAGCTGATTAGAAGTTTAGTGAGCAAATTTTTCGTTTGTCAGTATAAATTCTTTTCTTGATGACATATTGAAAGTAAATTGCTTAAAAATTGCGTGCAGCCTACGTCACAGCTTTCAATTTATGTAAATTTTGACAAACAGTATATGTAAAAGACTATCAACAAAAAGTTGATCGTGTGGCCACAAGGTAAATAGGTATAATAAAATTTTTTTAAGCTATTAAACGTCGTCACGTATGATATTGTATGTAGTATAAATTCAACTTAATGTATCATCTTATTATGGCTAGGTTGAAATTTGATCAAAAATAATTTTTTTGCAATCTTAATCATCTAAACAAATATAATTGGTATCGGTCCATATTTGACCATAGTACTTACTACTCCAGAAAATAGCTTTAAATGTTGTAACTTCCTTATAAATGTTGGCATTGACATAAAAATTGGCGACAATAACTTTTACGATAGGTACTATGTCGTGATAAAATATTGTGCTGGGTCCAAAATTAACCATAGGTCCCATAGAAACCCCCTTCCTAAATTCGCTGAAAGGCAAGCAAATCTCATATAGATGAAGATATCTGAATAATATTCGGCACAAATAACTTTTATATAACTCTTAACGTCATAGTATAATTCTGTTCCGGCGACCATGATTGACGATGGGTCAGAAATAGGGTACATTCTCAAAAATTTGTTTTTAAAATATTATGGTGTAGGGTATCATATGGTCAGGCTTGGCCGACTATACTTTCTGACTTGTTTATTTTAAGTCTTTGTATGCATATATATTTACCAAAAATATATTTCATATCTTGTAAATACTATAAGAGAAAAATCTATCACGTACGGTATGTCACGAACGATATTACATTTGGTTCATTATAAAACCATCCATAAAAATGTTTTTCTTTCCAATTACGGATTGTAACGGAAAAATATATGGTTAAATGTATAGAATTTAAAAAAGGAAAAATACCTTCCGCAATTCGCAGATTTTCGGATTTTTTTTACATTCGTCTTAAAATCACTTCCGTTTAATGTCACCTACGATATACACCTATTTTGATTGGACAACAAGGTTTCGAATGTAATAATATTTTTTTTTTCATATATAGTACCCACCCTCTTAAAGAAACATAATGATAAATATGTTTTCCAGTTACTACTATTTGCGCAAAAACTCTATCGCTCCGAAGGCGTAAAAATGTCATGTACGATGACATGGAAATGCCCATATGTCGGACGCATTGACAGAATTTATATACCCTGAATTTTACCTCTGTCCTTAAAAATTACTATATAATCTACTTACAAAAGAAACATTTTGTCTAATCTATCCTTCCCTATTTTTTTACAAAAACAAATTAATAGAACCTAAAATTTATTGAAATAAAGAGGATAAAAAATTATCATAACAAAGAGAGAAAAAATATTACTCATTCTTTGACAAAATATAAAATATGAATGGAATAAACACGAATATATAAAAATAAAAAAAGAAGAAATAAAAAATCGGAATATCGGACAAAAAATTGAGAAATACTTATAGTAAAGCTATTGATAAATAACAAGGTACATTTATATAAGGTAGACACATTAGCGGACAGACATAAACCCCAATTGTCGAATTTCGTATGTATGAGCTAGAATATGTACATGTGTGCGTTAAATTGTGTTTGTTTTATATGGAGACAATTTTGACAAGTCGGGTTATAGTTTTGTAATGCTCTCCCAAATGAGTCTACATTGTGTAAATGTACCTTAATAAATAATTACAAAAACACGTATTTTGTTTCTCTTCAATAGTCTCCGATAGAAGGGCCCAGCAATAAAATCATACTGATGACGTCGGTGTTGTTGTTGCTTTTAAAGGAACTTATTTTTGTAATAAAAGTGTGCTTTTTAAAAAGTTTAGAAAAAAATTATAAAATAAAGATACTTTTGTTTACACTAAAAAAATCTAGTTAGTTAGCCCCCGTTTTCACAGATTGCCGATAGCTAAAGGAAGGATTTTATCGGCCGTATAAAGTGTTCCATTTTTTACAACTCAACTTTAAACGTACCGGAAGGATGGACCTTCCTTTGACTTATCACTGATTTTACGTAAAAGTTAAATTGTTATAATGGAACACGTTTTATACGAACGATAAAATCCTGCCATTAGCTATCGTTAAATTGATTTTCAAAAGTATTAATTAATTTTAATTCTAAGTTAGTTGTTTTAATTTAGTTATTTTAATTTAATTGTATATTATTATTACGTTTAAATTCGGGGATTATTTTGTAAAACACTTCACCTCCCTTAAAAATTATTTTCATAAAAAATTTTTAAAATTCAAACAATGTTGGTTAAGGACACTGTTGCCAATTTAGCATTTTTAATGCAAGATCTAGCATTTTTGAAACTTTTCATTAATTTATAGCTTTTTACTAGATGTGCAATAAATATAAACGCTGTTATTTTTTCAGATGTCAAATGACATTAATTTTAAACTTATAAAAATAGATTGTAAACTTAATGAAATTTAATTGTTTTAGCCAAGTCAACTTTTAAATGTGATTCAATATGAATTTTTTAAAGCTGCGTTATTTTGTTTTTAACTAAAGATTTATTTTTGCATCAATTTTGATTTATTTTTAATGTTAAAAAATGATGTGATTTTTATATGCTCTACCACTAGTGGAGAATGAGGGTATACCTCGTTTGTTATTCCGTGTGAAACGTTTTTAATATTCATCTAAGACCCTTCATCCTTGTGTAATTCTTAGTCGATTTAGTCATGTCTGTCTGTTTGAAACACGTTTACTTTCGAAAGACTCAACAGAGAAAAAACCATATTGATGTTAAACTCATTACTGTTCCCCTAAGCAGTAAGGTATTAAAATCTTTCAAAAAATGGGCTTAGTAGAAAAATAGTTTTGAACGGAAATGTGGAACAACCTCACCAATAAATTTATATTTTTGTTACAAAAATGAACAAAAATTGAAGTAGTGAATTTTCCTTGAATGTTGGAAAAATCGATTTATGTGACTGGAAATACCACTAACATTTTATGAAGATGGGTCCATAATTTACCATTGCCCAAATGTAAAGCGTCCTTCCTATAATCATATAAAAAAGCATTAGATCCCAATAAAATTGTATTAATGTATTAAGATTCTGTTTAATTTAAGTTTTTATTAATATTTTGGTGAGGGATCTAAAATTTACGATCGGTTCAACATAAAATCTGCTCCTGAAAATCACTTTAATGCGCCTAACAATATTTCTAAAACAATAAGATATTTAATTTAACTTAGGCAACGATTTATACTACTGTGAGGTCAGGTTTTATGAAGATTAGCTTATTATTTATAGATCCCATAAAAATTATTTGAACTGACGGTGTAGGGTATTAAAGATTCGGCATAGCCGAATAAAGCACTCTTACTTTTTTATATTTTATTTCCCAATTTAATTGTAAATTTTTTGGCATTTTGAACATTTTTTTCACAAAAATCTAGAATTTTATCTTCGTTCAGTTTTGACAACACTGGTTAAGGATAATCACGTGAATTAAAAAATTAACAGATTTGAAGTTCCATCACGTGATGAAAATTTCGTTTTCGCTTGTAACTAACATCGTTTTCCAAAATGCCATGAGGCGAGGAAAATTCCACTATTGGATTTCCTTCAAGGAATACTAAAACAAACAGCAGACTCAGCATTTACTTTTTGTTTGTACAGACTAACTCTTACATTTTATTTCATCACATATCACTTTTATTTCACTAGCTGCGCCAACGTACGTGCTGATGTAAGAGCTTACTTAAGTCGTTTAAAAGAGGATTTCGCAACATCAGCCGGCAATGTCAGAAAAGTTACTAATAAGGACCTGTACCAATTTATTTGCCCATGAAACCGCGCACTTTGTTTGGTGTCTTCTTAACTTTTCAGGATCATTCTTCAGCTATTCCCTACAATGAAGCCCGAATATTTAATTTATTTTTGGCGAAATTTGCTTTTACCAATATTTATGGTTACTTTACCAAACCTTAAACATTGAGCTACTTGAGTAGGGAGTCCAGATGTATGAAAATATTTTCCCTCAGACGAGACGGGATAACTTTATCCATGAATCTGCTCATGGTTTGGGGTCCGTTGCAGAGACCAAAAGGCATATATTTATCAATACGCCATTGATGTGTGGCTTTTCAACTGGCCGATTTAAGTTATCTGCAATCAATGCACAGTCTCATGGCCAATTTTCAGGATTGATATTAAAACACATTTATGTTTTTTAAAATTGTCTGTTCCAGTAGCTGAAACTGTGTCACTTGTTGTGGAAAAATATGAGCCTGTTCTGAAAGTTCTTGATTATCCATTATTTTTATATCTCTGAAATGGGTGGAAATACGTAAATTATTTTCTGTTTCTCCTGCTGGCCTAGGAGCAGAAATTAATGTATTTAAGCTATCTGCGCTTTGAGCTCTTTCAATAGGTTTGTTTTTATTTGACGTTCTAGGTGCATTATTATTTAGTACAAGTCTGACAAGAAGTCAAATTATTCTATATGCGGATGAAACTTTAATAAACACGGGAGGAAATACAGATGAACAGTGTCAAAGCACTATGACCAACGATATAAATAGTATTAATATTTGGTTAAAAATAAATAAACTAAAATTAAATGAAACTAAAAAACCAAAATAATTGAAATAAATATGACTAGCGACATAGACTTAAAAATTAATGATCAAATAATAGAAAAAGTAAAACAAATCAAATGCCAAGGTTTCATAATAGATAAGGAATTAAACTTTAACGAACCTATAGAATTCGCATGTAAATAAAAATAGGGAAGGATATAGGATTCTTCAGAAAAACATTCGATTTTATTTTTAAACTCAGAAATATCTTTCTTATTTTTAATAAAAACTAGCGTCTTTGTACATCTTGCTTTAAGAAATTTTTTGATCATATGCCAAAAACGTGAATTTTTTGATCATGAGAAAATATTTCTTTATTTAAGAAAATTCTACTAAATACGAACGAAATAAGTTAAAATCAAAAAATAATTTTTGGAATTTGCATTCTCTTGTTTTAAGAAACGAAATTGATTACTTTAGAAAATAAACTTGTTTCTTTGTATTATCAAATGGTAAATAGTCTTTACAATCAACATGATGAGCGCATTTCTAATATTTCCTGAATATTCTATTTTTCACAAGACTGATAAAATGTCATCATTTAGAGTACAACTATTTTTAGTCAAAATTTATTAAAATTCTTAAAAAAAAAATTTAAGTAAAATCAATAAAACTATTCCCCCAAATTTTTAAAACCATGCTAAAAAGAGCTAAAAACATTTTATAAAAATGCTAAATAAAATGCCAAGTGCTAAATGAAAATTTTGCAGCTAAAAAAATGTAATGCTAAACTTAGCTGCAAAAATGACAAGATGGTCACACTGATAAGCAGACCAATTCCTTTAGGCAAAGGGGAGTGTTACTTTTCTCATGTTACGTATGAGAGAGAGAGAGAGAGTTTAATTTAATGTTAAACAAAGCCTATTAAAAATGCCTTTGTTGCAATCTTCTCTAGAGAATGTCCTCGAAAATGCACATCTACGCTTTTCCGCGGCATGGCTTCAAACTTTCAATTACTTTACAAATACTAGATTAAAAATTTTTTTTTTTAAATTTCAATCAATCGTGAAGTTACTTTCTTTTAAGTATCTCAATCATAGGAAAGTAAGCTAATTATCTGATATTTTAGGATAAAAAAAACTATATATTAAATAAGACATAGAGGGGGGTAGTGCACTAATTTTGCAGTTTCAATTATTGGAATCATTATGATGAGGTTGAGTGATGAATTGAAAATTAGCAGCCTCACTAAAAATGAGTGATAGTGATGTTAAAACATTTTGCACGCCAAAAAATTGTTTGATTTAAGAAAAAGCAATCATCAGTTTATTATATAACTTTAAATTTTGCACTAAATTGATTAAAGCCATGAGATATTCTGTTATTGACAAAATTTCATTGTTTAATTTCCTTTGCTTATGCATATCATAACAAGAATCAAGAACTATGCGCATACAAAATTAGAGTTTTTAAATTTTAGTGAGAGTATGTTTATCAGTGATGGAAAATTCAGTACTATGGTACTATTTTGAGTACTTTTTCTTTTCATAAATACCACAGTACCCCCATGTCAGTTTCAGTACTCTTTTCTTATGCTTTCTTGTTAAGAAATCCAGGGTGACTTTTTTTAAACATTTGCAACATATTCGACGTGCCAATTATAAAGATAACGCATTTAAATTTTTAAACATTTTATATTTCTGCGCATCTACGTCACAGTAGTAAATAACCGCAAACAGCATTACACAAACACGTGTATATGCTGAACGTTTGTTTACATTTAGGTCATAATTGTGTAAAACGCAATGCAATAGAAAAATATTTTATAATTTTGTTGTTGCTTACTGCAGAAATTCATATTGAACTTATAAATTTCAAACGCTGCATATCTAGTGGCGTTGAAAGTTTTTTAAACGCAATAAGAATTTCTGTAGAAAGCAACAACCAAATTTTGAAATTTTTTGACTTGGTTTTTGTTTTCAATGTTATTTTCGGCGTTGCGTTGCGTTTTACATAACTAGGGCATTAAATCTCTTTACTACAGTAACGTAAAAATAACGTCATCAGAGTAAAAGTTAACAGACCTGCGCAATGCGATATCTTGTTATCTTTGTTTCATGTGTGCTAATAACATTTTTATTGTTATTTTTCGTTCATGTGTTTTGTTGCAAGACTGTTGATATTCTTTAAGCACCAATGTTATTTAAAATTTGTTTGAACTACACAACAGTTTAACATAGTATGTATTTATTATTTTTAACAACATATTTTGAACACTACTAGAATAATGTAATAAGCTTTTTGTTCGGGAAATAAGAACGAAAACAAAAAGATGCATTGAAACCTTGCAAAAAATGAAAGCTTCCAATGGGAAGAAATTAATATATCTTTAGAAAGAACATGTACAAATTAACCAGGCGCAATGTTGATTGAAAAATCATATTAAATTTCTGCAAAAGTAGGGAGTTTATTTAAAATTATCATTGTTTATATTAATTTTAAAAGAAATATATTAAAAAAATAATTTTTAAATATTGAATCAATAAAATCCTGTTTTACGTGTTTTGTGTGGAAACAACAACAACACTACAAGAAGAAATGCCTAAATTTTTTAGTTTCATATTTAAAAAAATTTATAAAAAGAAGAAAAATAATTAAATGCATAAAATTTAAGAAGCAGGATGATGATGAAAACATATCGGGTCTTTTTTGCTGGTGTCTTTTAATTGTGAGTGCTTCTCTGAATATCGGAAAAAAAATGTTATATTTTTTTATCATCATGCATTAATTTTTTATATTTTTTAAAAATTTTGTGTTTTTTAGAGTATATTTGTTAATAAAAAATGTTTTATAAAAAGTACCAAAAGGTTGAATAAAGAACTCTTTTGTTTGGTGGTCAGTACCATATCAATTTTTCAAATTTCCATCACTGATGTTTATATGCAGCTTTTTTGATTGCATCTACAAATTTTGCACTATTTCATTTAAGCACCGTTAGTGATAGTGAAAGAATTTGCAATACCACCCAATTTTTTTAGTGCTGATGAAAAAAATACCAATCATCACTAAAGCTGGTAAAAAAACAGTGCAAACAAATTTTTTTGCAACTATGACAATAGCCTAATCCAACACAAGGTAATGCGTTTTTAATCATCTGTAAATTTATATATATGTGTTATTGTTGTTTTGAATTTTCTCAAAAATATTCAAGTTAAAAGTACCGTTAAATTTTAAGTACAGTCAATTTTATGGATGTAATAGTGAAACGTTAACGGCTTGAGGATTTCCTTTGCTCCAAATATGGCAATTTTGTTTATTGACGTAGCCATTGAACCAGAAATGAGCTTCGTAAAATGAATGAAGTGCTCAATGAACTTCGCAAAAAGATTTCTTTAAACCCTCCGATGGGTGAGAATGTACCTGGGGAATTTTTAATTTTCAAGCTAAAAGTACTCCCTGATGATCCATACTCGACCCCTACATGTATTCCAAGAAATTTTATCGAGAATCGTTTAAAAAAAGTTCAATGCGATCCGACCAATAGTTTAGTACGGTAACGTGTGAAAAGTACCGATGGGACCTTGTACTGAAATTTGAGGAAATCATTAATTAATGCACTTTCTTTTGGCTTTTTTTTATTGTTTGAACACATCACAAACGTTTTCTGTGAACTTTAGTTACTTTTTGGATTATTTTATTGTGCCTATGCTTGAAAACCTAATAAACTTTCCGTCACTTTTTGAATTTTTGTTACCTGATTTATGTTTGAGCACATTTCAAACGAGTTCTTTGACTTTGACCCTTAATTTACTTACTTGCTTACTTTACTCATAAAAAATGAATGATGTTATTAAAAAAATTTTTTTTTCTCAAAAAATCCTTATAAATTCCATACATATAGAAATAGGTCCCTATGGACCTTGTACGAATGACTCACTCATCGGAGGGTTAAGTAAATTTCCTCAATTTGAAAGCCTTGTGCCAGCGTTAAGCGATTCATGACGACTTGCCAAAACATACTAAACAAAAATGTCAACACAGTTTGACATTATTACATGTCAGAACATAAAACAGAGTTTATAATTTCAGATATTGTGTCGCTCATAGATGTTTAGTTGGTGGAATACCCAACAGTTATCGTAATCATGCAGCTGACATATCCTATGATTTTTTTAAACGCCAGGTCCATTAATTACACAAGGCAACAAGGTTTTTGCTGATTAAGAACTGAATGTTGATTTTAAGGTTCACTCAGTCCATCAGCTCGACTTTTCGAGATATACTGTTATTTCCAAAATTAAGACACTTCCACTACATATATAGCAATAACCTAATAACTTAATGAATGAAATGAGCCTTATTTCATTGTAATCGGTGCACAACTTTTGATTTTATTCACAATTTACTGAGGCAATTAAATTGATAAAAATCGCGATTTCCATAAAAAATAACATTTTTTAATGTGTGCTTTTCTATTTATGGACGTTTTTTCCTTCACTTGAAAATGAGGTACCTTCACTTAATTGTGAATAAAAGCGAAATGCGTTAATCGATTTTAATGACCCATGTCTCATTTTGTTCATAGGTTATGTGACTTTACGTAAAGGTAATAAGACTTTAACTTGTTTATGTTTAGGATTTTTCATGATTTTTAAAAATAAAATATTTTTATTTTTACGTAAACAACCATTACATCTTTAAAAAAAATAAGAATTCTGAAAATCGCTTCATGAAGAGTGAAGTTATGATTTTTTGAACATTAAATTTTTGGAAAAAAGTCAAAAATTCGATTAGTACCTGTAACTTAAAAAATGCGAGCTGATAGAGAAAAACGGAGATTAAATTTTAAATCAGCGACCTAAAGTTAGTAAAAAATTGTATCAAACTTCCATTCAACACACAAAAAGTTCAATTTTGTTCCACTGTGTTATTAACCGTTGTATCAAATGTAGGAATGCGTTCAATTTCGGCCCAAACAACTTCGTTATAAATTTAAAATTACACTTTATAGAGCAAAATAAGCTCCCAAAAGTATCTACATACAAAGATACATCGTAAAAAAGGTAGAATATACTACTTGTGTTTTATTTAATGATTTAGTAGTTTGGTGTAAACAAAGACATTTCATTATTCCTTATTGTAATAAAAAAATTTTAGTTTGAATTTCAATGGAAATCACGGCAAATATTTAAAAATTATTTTGTAGGAAAATATTTTCCTTGAATGCCTTTTAACGTTGCATACGTATGTATGTAGATATGTCAATGAAAATTAATATAAAAAAAATATACGAAGTCTTCATGTATTACGTCCGAAGGTCGAATAAAATACATATGTATGTACATACATACATTCTATGTAAAGTACATATTCGTATACATACTGGCACACTAAATTTGACCCAATTGAAAAAAAAATGCAAAGAAGTTTTTATAATTTTCCATTTAGATAAAAAAAAACAAATATTTAAATAAAAATATACATAATATTTAGGCAAACATTTAAAAAAAATCAGAATCATTATTTTAAAAAACACGTGTAAATCAAATCTAATATAAATAATAACTTGTACTTGTTATTATTTCACTTAAATGTCAAAATAAAAATAATATATGTGTATGTATGTATGTTGCAAACGTCTGTATCCATGTATACATTTACATTACATGTATGTATGTACGTATTGTATTAATAATAATATTAAGAATTTAAGTTCAAGAAATGTCAGTAAATGGATTTGTTTTAGTTTGTTGCGTCAAAGAAAACCTATTCTGTAAATCTGTCAATACATGTATATACCTATGGATGTATGTATTTATACGTATACATACATATTTAGATACATTCATTCATACGTAAGTTCGTACTTAGATACGAGGGAGAGTAAAAAAGTCCGTGACTTTGGCATTATACATACGTATGACTAATCCATAATCAAAATTGCCTGAAGCCATTAAACAAACCATGAGATCACAACACTCAAAAAAGACTAAAAACATACGATTTCGCCCGGGCGATGGGTGCATGAAGATTCGTAAGATTGTTGATGAATTAGATTTGAATATAAGATAAGAAAATTTTACCATTTCTCGTAATATAAAAAAAATTATTTTATACAATGTTTGAGCAATTGCATATGTACTTATGTAGGTATATATGTATACGGTGTTGAATTTTGTACAAGATAACCCAAATGTTGTGGGAAAAATTCAAAAATTGCTAGACAGAATTTAACCGTTAAAACAATTGAGAAATTTCAAAATTTTAAAAAAGGTTAGAGAATAAAAATACTACTTCTTACTTATTCAAATTATAATAGTCTTATTTAACCAAAGATCGATAAAAGTGCGATCTGGGA
This sequence comes from Pollenia amentaria, assembly GCA_943735925.1. Classification (NCBI taxonomy): domain Eukaryota; kingdom Metazoa; phylum Arthropoda; class Insecta; order Diptera; family Polleniidae; genus Pollenia; species Pollenia amentaria. The sequence goes on from OX031009.1 coordinate 80,633,559, forward strand.
AATCCTCTTAGTCTGCACGATTTAGATACCGCCGACGACATCTGCCTAATGTCTCGTACACTAAGCGGAGTCCAAGAGAAAATCAACAAGTTCCAGGAAAACTGTGTTGTTGGGTTAAAAATGAACGTCAAAAAGTCAAAAATAATGAGAATATGCATCTTAAACAACGCTCTTGTTCTACCTAACGGCTATAACCGAAGAAAATTAATTCAGCTACCCAGGTAGCATTATACAAAAATCGAGGAGCAGACTCGGATGTAACCAGCAGAATTAATAAATCCCCTCAAATCTCAAAAAATCCCCATATTTAACACCAGTGTGAAATCAGTTCTACTGTATGGGTGTTATCCATGGAAGGCACTACGTCAATCACGCATAAACAGCAAGAATTCATAAACAAGTGCTTGAGTAGAATACTTAAAATATTTTTGTCATAACAAATAAGTAACCAGAATTTGATGACTACTTGCAAATTGTTAACAGTTGGTACCGAAATCAGGCACAAATGAAAAATGAAAATGGATTGGTCACACACTACGCAAAGATAACCTTAACTTTGCTTAGTTAGCCTTCAATGGAATTCATAAGGACGTCGGCACAGAGGGCGCCCACGAACAACTTGGCACAGAACGGTGGAAACATGGTCCGCAATAATATGCATGGCTCAAAACGAAATTGTATTTAGAAATTTTGTAAAAACTCTGTAAACTGAACGCACATTTAATGATCCGACGTTTTGATTTTATTTCCATATGTAATAAAATGATAAGCACCAACTTATAAAACGAAATTTTTAACCACCCTCGTACTTAATACAAAACGGGCCAGACGATAAACCGAGTGATTATATTTTTATGTTGGCACGACCAATATGTGTGCATGTCGAAATCATAAAATGGGTGGCCGAAACAATACAAGCAGCACCTTAGTAAATAAATCGACAACAGAAAACGAAGAAATTATGAACAAGTAGGACACTTGTACGATACGGAACTCATGACAATTGCAAAACATGGAAACATTAAAAAAAAACAACAAACAAAATGACCTGGCCAGCAGAAATAGCAAGGCAGTAACAAAAAAACAATGGCAAGAGGCAAAACTGCAATCGCTCAGCTGGGCAGGGAGCAAAAAAAAATGATTAGGCAAGCTATCAATAGTAAAGGACTTGCGCCGTTAGTAAATCGGAAGTTGGAAATAAAACATGAAGGGGGTTAAAATGAGAGTACAAGAAATAGAGAATGAGCATTTTAAAATGGTACAAGTGCATTGTTTTAGTTGAAGGCAGTTCTAAGATGTGCTAAAACATAGACATAAAAGAAAAAACAAAGAATCACATAAACGAGAAGTAACTGTATCAGTTTTGGCAATAAAACAAAAATCCTTTTACTGTCTCTTATTGTCTAAATGCAATTATTATGATACTACTAAACGATTCATCCGTTTCCTGTTAACATTTCGTTCTAATTTGTTTTTTTTTTTTTTTTTCAATGAGACAAATTGGGGAATTTTTATGATTAATATTCCATCTAAAACAAAAATAAAAACTACTTAAACGAAAATCAAACCAATTGAATTAAGTAAATTTTTTTTGTTTACTATTCATGAAACCGTTTGAAAATTTTTTAAATATTTTAATGTTGAGTCACTATTAATAATTTCTATAAAATTAAGATTTTTTTCTCATATTTTTCACATTTTGATTTCGTGTTTTTTTATTCTTGTTAGAACAGGGCATTTTACGACAACCAAAGATGACATTATATATATATATATATGTATACGACATTTAAAAAGAACAGCCTGTTTTTATGGCTGACCGTTGTTAAAGCACATTAACGAACGAATTACACGACATTATACTCGTTTTCAAGAAATCACTCGCCGCAGAAAGTGTGGTTAAAGTTAGTGTGTATCTATATGGGCGAAAATTCTAAGTGTTCACACTCATACTTAAATACACTTTTTCAGATACACAACTACACATGTAAATAAATTCATATACATACATATAAGAAATATATATGTATTAAAAGAAGAATTAAAAAATTTTCAATTTTTCATTTGAAATTTTTTACATCAGCACCTTTTTAAAAAAAAATTAACTTTTTCAACACGCAATGACGATTTTGTATTATTTATTTTTTCTTTATTTTATATATACAAATTATTTGCAGAAATCATAATTATATTTTGCTTAAATAATTTTTACGCTATCATTATATTTTATTTATTTATTTCTTTTTCTTCTTAATTGGAACTATTTTTGCTGTTGTTCTTCTACCGTACACGACAACGACAATGATGTCCACGTATCTATGGCAGACATAATGGGAAAACGTACAAATTGATACTGGGCCAAGTATTTCTGGGTTGATTTCGTTCTTGTGCTACTAAATGGATTTAACATACAAAAGAAAAATCATCGTTCGCTCTCATTGTCATCATCGTGAAAACATTTTCACACATATACACACACACTTACTAGCTCTCTTTCTCATGTTGCTAATTCTCCCCTAAAGAAACACGAAAATAAAATAAAGTTGAGTGTGCGTTAAAATAAATTTTATAATGCCCCAACCAAAAACTGTTTTATTTCTTATAAACAATAAATAAACAAAAGATCAAGCAACAAAACGACGTAAAAGAACATTTTGGCAAAAGCAACACCAGCAAACAGACAACAACATTCACATACACACACAATTGTTCAGTTGTGACAGTGTGTTGTTCTTGTTGTGCGTAAAAGCTTAACTAGAACAGGTTAAGATAACCATCGTATCGTAACGATGTTATTTTCTTTTTTGTTGTTGTTGTTGTCGTCGTCCTCGTTCATTGTCGTAGTCGCAATAATAGTATGTAGTAGTGCTGTAGTAGTAGAATGAATAAATGGACTTTGGGGTGGAAGGCGAAAATTTTAGGGGTTGAAACCAGCGTTGCCATCCTTTGCCACTTATTTAAGCGAAACCAACCAAACTTTAAATAAATTAAATCATAGACATGTTGCCAGATGCGAAGATTTGCCTCAAATTGGGGATTTTAGCATTTATTTGTACACTCACAAACGCTTTACAGTAACTGATTGTATTTTATTAATACCGTTTTCGGTCAAATTCATAATGAATGAAAATGTAATTATTTTATTAAGAACTTTATTTTTTAGCTGTTATTATATGTTGTTCAAAAAACATACTGCAAAATATAACGGTTTTTAATATAGTTCTTGGTGCTTGAGATGAGAATTTAGCTTAAACTAAGTTTAACGTACTCTGAAACTCGGATTTTCCGGCGAAATATGATCATTTTTTTATTATTTCATTAAAAACAAATATTTTCAGCAAAACTAAGCTGCTCCGTAAAAAGTTTGTATACAAACTTGGTAATTGCGGCACAAATCTGTTTTCAGATTAACTAAACCTAATTGAACTGAGATCTCAAAAACCCAGCCTTAATATTATCAGTTGTTTTATTTATTTTTATTTATTTTTTATTAAGTTTTTAGTTTATAAAAAGAACAGATTTAATAGAATATATAGATGTATAACAACTTCAAATAAAATGTATATAAAGCGTGATCCATTTCGAGGTTCCCTACTTTTTTAAAGGAAAAAACACAGAAAATTCAAATCTAATGGGGAATGTTTATTATCAATTGAAAGAACATTCTTTGGCATTTATTTTTTGAAGATTATCCCCCATATTCATGAAAAATATTATTCATTAATAAAAGGTTTATTGAACAAATTTTCATAGCAAATTCGTTTCATAAACCTGCTATAAACCTAAACTATTTTTTATGAATATGGGGGTAAGTCTATCAAATGTTGCTACGTCGCAGATGGTCCATCCGTTGAGTCCAATTTTCGATGACTGGTTCGAGCATTTCGACTGGTAACTGGTGAATGACACGCTGATGTTTTCCTCCAAGGCCTGAAACGAAGCGGGTTTGTCCGCGTAAGCTTTAGGCTTTACATATCCCCACTGAAAAAGTCTAACGGTGTGATATCACACGATTGGCCACCAATCGACCGGTCCAAAACGAGAAATTATGTGCTCACCGAAGTGTTCTCTCAATAAATCCATTGATTGATGCGATGTGTGGCGCCGTCTTGCGGAAACCAAATGTCGCCGAGATCACGAGCTTCAATTTCAGGCATCAAATAGTCGGTTATCATGGCACGATAACGGTCCGAGTTGCTGCGAACGGCGCCGAATCGACTCTCCACGGTCTTCGTCTACACTCTCAGCTACGGCCGCTATATTTTCTTCACAGCGTGCTGGACGTGGTCTATTCGGTCGAATATTATCCAATAATGAATGCTGGGTCTCAAAATGGGTGATGGTGTTGCGAATAGTACGCTCAGTAGGCCGATTATGTTGACCGTAAGTTGAGCAAAGTGCACGAAACACATTTCTCACAGAACGTGAATTTTCGTTATAAAGTTAAAAGATATGTAAACGTTGTTCATTCGTAAGTCTTTCCATTATGAAATGCCTAACAATACTAAACAAAAGTAACATGACAGCATGACACGACTCACACGTGATCTGCCAAAAAAAGGCTATTGAAAAAAGTATCTCTACTTGAATCACCCATTACTTTAACACCAATGGCTTTATTTGCATTGATATGTTACCAATTAAAAGTTGTAGGGATTGTTTTAGGCACAATTTTTGTACGCTTAGAGAAAATAGGGATCTTTTGGGATACGAAGGGACTTTTCAAAAAAGTATATAACATCACTGGCCGCCTTCAGTTCCCAAAGTAGGTTACCACAGGTATTGCAAAAGTTAAAAACGATTTATAATTTTTTTTTTTTTTCTAGTCGAGTTCTACGAAAAAGTTAACTCTTGTAGTTTGGAAAATATCGAACTTCGTCTAGTGTTTTGCAAATAAAGGATGTTTTTTTATAGAATATAGAACTTTGAAATAGAATAACACAAAGATAAATTTTTAAATTGACATGAAATATAAATTATTCGAAAGATAATCTTCTGGCATTATAATTTAAATATGACTTCTGGCATTTGGCAGCCACGGCTGTCTCGATCGTAGTCTAATCTGGAGGTCCTACTTTCAATGACTTTCGCGGGTCCGAAACGTGAAATCCTGCACATCATGGTTGTTTAATTGATGAACGAAAAATTCAGTAACCATGGCTATATACACGCAGAGAAAAATATGATTGGGCGTGTTTATTGTAACAATATATTGTTGTCGAACATAAAAAACTATTGTTAATAATATTAAATATTAACAATATTATAACACAGTACAACACATGATTTGCCAACTCAATTCTGTGAACTGTATGTGAAATTAGACCCAAAAAGAAGAATTTCTGCATCATTCGTTTTGTCTTCTTAGCTGCGATTTGAAGTTAGTATCGATTTGAAGTTAGTACTATCGTATAGGGGAATTTATCACGTTTTAGGCCCTGTTGTTTGACATAGCTCGACAATCCCTAGCCCAATTTAGTTGAAATAAATTTTAAAAAATTAAGAATTACAATTCCCTTAATCTGTTCATATATTGTTTTCCTATACAAGTAACACTTTCGAAGTTAAAAATGAATGTATGAAGGGAAAAAATTATTTTTTGCCTAAAAATTTAAATTTTTTTTTTTAAAAATACATAAAAAATGCAAAATGGAAAAAAGTTTCAAGTCTAGTTATTTTTTCGCAAAGTCACATAACCTATGAGCAAAATGAGACAAAGATCATAAAAATCGATGCACGCGTTTCGCTTTTATTCGCAATTGAGTAAAGGTATGAATTTCAAAAATCAGTTATAGCCACCACCCTTAAAATAAAAATAAAAATATAAATTAAAAAATTATCATGCAAAAAAAAACTTTATTTATAAAAACTTAATAAAAATAAAATAATATGCAATTAATACGCAATTATAATATGCATAAAAACAAAATTTAGAAAATTTTTTCAATTATTGGCAATATCCATCCTTGTAGAAGTTGACGCTTGTGGTTCTGATGATCTTGTTTTCTTCGTAGGTTGTTCATATTCATGGTCTGAGTCTGTATCGTCATCCGAGATACACATACTATTCAAGGGCGTGTTTCTTTCACTGTGTCCACCAATTTCAATGTCTTCATCTTCGGTGCTTTCTTCAAACTGCATAATTGTGGAACTCCACCAACAAACCTCCGCAAGCAATGCATCCAATTTTTTGCTTTTGAACCGCTTTTCAAATGGCATGGTCACCTGGTGGAACCTCTCTCCTTGTTCGTCTGATTCCTGAGGTGATTGTGCCAAAAAAGTATCGAGGTGGTGGTGCAAGAAATGCAATTTCAGCGTCATGGATGCACCGATTTTTTCGAAATAAAACAGCAACCTGTCCACTCGTTGCTGTATCTCTTCTCGCTGGACACGGTTCTTTCCTAGAACGCCTTCTATTACTTCTTTCAATGCGTTCCATGCATGTTGGTGGTCGTGATGCTCTGAAAGCAAATGTGTGAAAGAATCACTTTTGATCAATTTCCGAATATCAGGTCCATTGAGAATACCTGTTTTAAATACATAAGAAAAACGAAAAAATTATTGGTAATGCGAATGTATAGAAATTAACAAATTTAGATATGACAATATTGAAATACAGAGTACGATACGTACCGTTTTTAATTTTCTCATCACTGAATTTCGGAAAGATGGATTTCAAACAGTCAAAGGCGCCGTTAACTTTTTTGACCACCACTTCAACGAATTTCCCAGCTATTCCCAGTTTCATGTGGAGCGGTGGCAACAAAATATCATCCAGGTCCTTTATCATAGGTTCATTGCGTAATTTTAATTGTTTGTTGAGCTCGGGAGTTCTTCCTTTCCAATCTTTACATTGATATTGATTTCCTTTGTATCGTGAATCCCAATTACAAAGGAAGCAGAAGTATTTTGGATATCCGCCCTTTTCTATAATCCCTTGTAGTATGTTGACCACCTTCAGATCGCAACAAATGTTCCATTTGTGTTCATCGTATTTGATTTTCTTGGAATGCATGGTTTTTTATTTTTTTTGTGCAGCAGCACAGCCTTCAAACTAGTAACTGAACCATCGATGAATAAACGCCAGTCGCCAGCGATATAATCCATTCCCAATTTTTTCACTAAACCTGGGATATCATGGCAGTACGTGAACGTATTTGCTTCGTCAACGGAATAAAATTTCTGAAAATCAACTTGGCGTTGTCGGTATGATGTTGCGCTGACATTTTGCTGTGTGAGTTTTCTTCTCTTCAAAAATGATGTCAGCCATTCGGAGTCGTGTTGTGATAGTCCCAGCTTGGCCACAATGTAATCCATTTCGATTTGTGGTAGCGGTTGTGGTGCACTATTTTCAATATCGGGTATCCAATCAGCATCATCCAAATCGGTCGGATTGGTGAAAACGGTTTCGGCTAGCAGGGACACAGTATCCGCACTCGGAGGTTTAGGTGCATCGGTATCAGCAGGGCGTTGCACTGGAAGTGTGGCAGTAAATGCAGCAGTGTATACTTTTGTTTTCAATTGTTGTCTGTTTAATCCAGGACGAAAATTTATGCATGCATAGCAACTGGATTCATCATGTCCAGTTGTGTCTTCCACCCAAATTACTGGCTTCATAAAAGATAACTTTCTACTTTTTCCGTGAATCCATTTTAGAAGGGTAGTATAACAACTGTTGCACACTGTGTTCGGCGTAAAATTTGCACCACTTAAATCTGCTTCATCGAAATAATTACAATACGCGGTTTGGGTGCCCCGGTAGGCTAGCTGGTAGTGAGCTAGCCTATTAGTACCGGGGTTGCGGGTTCGATTCCCGCCAGAGACTCTGGTCTCCTGCAGACAAGCAAAAAGCTTCGCGGGATTTAGTGTAGTAGGAATAATAAAAAAAAAAAAAAAAAAAAAAAAAAAAATTGCTCAGTAAACAAATTTTTTCGATCTTTTTTCTGTATTTTTCGGACGATATGACCACAAACGTAACAATATTCATCCAAATATGGGCACTTGTTGTTTTCCATATTGATATATTTTATGTTTTGTTGTTATTCACTTTTAAAAAACTGGAGAAAAATCACTTTTACTGTTCGCGTTCGTCGGCACTGGCTGAATGCCAAAAATCGATCAATGCACACCTATAAATACTACGTATTTTTGAATATTTTACTGCCAGGTACTTATAAATGGGCGCATATTTTAAGGGCGGCTGGCTATATACCTGATTCAGCACTTGTACGTTTCAAACTGTGCAAAACTTTCCAAATAATGACCACCCTTAAATGTGGGTGCAATTTCTGTAAAAAAATCATATAGGTAGCCACCGGAAAAACCCAAATAATAAAAAGGTCCACTTTCCGTTTAATTGTCCACGTACATTTATTACCGCAATCATAAAAATCAAATAACCTTTTGTTTATTCCTTTTTTTTTAATTCTCAGAATCATGAAAAAGGTGTCAATGTTTTCTCCAAATAATGTTGTGCATATCTCGAGCAAATTTTTGAAATTCATACATTTACTCAATTGCGAATAAAAGCGAAACGCGTGCATCGATTTTTATGATCTTTGTCTCATTTTGCTCATAGGTTATGTGACTTTGCGAAAAAATAACTAGACTTGAAACTTTTTTCCATTTTGGATTTTTTATGTATTTTTAAAAAAAAAATTTTAATTTTTAGGCAAAAAATAATTTTTTCCCTTCATACATTCATTTTTAACTTCGAAAGTGTTACTTGTATAGGAAAACAATATATGAACAGATTAAGGGAATTGTAATTCTTAATTTTTTAAAATTTATTTCAACTAAATTGGGCTAGGGGTTGTCGAGCTATGTCAAACAACAGGGCCTAAAACGTGATAAATTCCCCTATACGATGGTACTAACTTCAAATCGCAGGTAAGAAGACAAAACGAATGATGCAGAAATTCTTCTTTTTGGGTCTAATTTCACATACAGTTCACAGAATTGAGTTGGCAATCAATTAACTGAAAAATGTTGTACTGTGTAAATACCGTAAGCATTCCTCACAACCATTTAATGATATTTAATAGCCATAACATGATAACTTTCTATGCGTGTACTCATGCAATTTTGTTATCGCCGTTTGAAAAATAATTTTGCATCAGTTGTTTCGTTTGTTTTATATTTGCCTATTGAATTATTTGTTATTCAGTGGTTAAACAATTTAAAAAAAATACTTATTAAAAAACCAAGTTTAAAGATATTTCAAAATAAAGAAATTGTAGGTACATTAAAAAAAAATTGTAAAGCGTCACAAAAAAAAATCAATGCTAAAGATATTTTGATATTGTTTGAAAATGGTGCAAAATATTTACCATTGTTTTGTGTTATTCTTGAGAAAAAGAATGAAAAAATAGGTTAAAAATATTATGTTTAAAGTTGCATCATATTATGACGTGAACTATCTGTAACAGTTTTACGTTAAGGTTGCCAGTAAGTAAATAAGCATAAATATATATTAAAAATATTTTTCGGTTTTAGATTTAATCTACATATTAGTATAGAAACGAGCTTTCCCACAACAATAAATTTCAGTGTTTTCATTCAAAAATTGGGATTATTAGCACATCATTAATAAATGAATTAATTACTAAAATATTTCATTCCCGAAAATAATTTTTGATAACATATTAGTATGATTCACATGATAATAGTATTATTACTTCTTAACTATGTATGATTAACATGATAATAATATGATTACATTTAATTATAATAGGATTTAATAAAAATAAATAGGATAAGGGGAAAAATATTATGATGTAATATTACGAATATATGTGGTCATAATATGATTCAATAATAATCGTAATATGTTGACTACAATCATGAATCTTCTCATAATATGTTGCTCTTAGAATAAGTTTACCACAGCCATGTTTTTTCTTTGCGTGTAGCGGTCACCATTTACTGTAACGTTTTGTGCAGCATCGTTTTTAAAGAAGTACGGACCAACCAGCCCATAAAACACACCAAACAGTAAGTTTTTCTGGATATAACGGTGTCTTAACATACGCTTGAGGATTACCATCACTCCACATATGGCAGTTTTGTTTACCGACGTATCCATTCAAACAAAAGAGAGCTTCATCGCTAAACAAAATTCGTATTTCGCCCAGAACCATGATTTTGAAAATAAATTTGCGAAATTTGGAAGCGTTGTTTAGGCGTCAGTCTATTCATGTTCAAATGCCAAACCAAACTAAACTTGAAGTCAATTGCCAGATGACAAAACGGCCGCCAGTTATACCTCTATAAGAAACACCCTTTTATGACTCAAATTAAGCAAGATTTGTTTATACATATATATTTTTTTTAAATGACCAGCAAATACAGGTATCCCTCGATTTACGCGGTACTTTATTTGCGCGGTTTTGATTTAACGCGGTTCAATAATAGCAACCATTTTTTTATATAACGCGTTTTTTTTACGCGATTTTACTTTAACGCGATTTGAAAATAGTGCCAACCCTCGAATTGCGCGGTTTACAACACTAACATTATCAGCTGTTTGCTAAAAAGAACAGGTTTAATTTAATTTTCAGTGGAAAACAACTTTAAAGGTAGTAAAATAAACTATGTATTTGCTGTCGTTTTGTGTTATTAATTTTATTATTTTAGAAATGCCACCAGTAAAATCAAATTTAAATCCAAAAAGGAAGGTTTTGTCATTGCTAGATAAAATAAATATTTTGGATCGTTTGCAGAAAGGAGAAAAGGTAGCATCCGTAGCAAAATCTCTGAGCTTGAATGAATCAACAGTAAGAACAATCCAAAAAAATGATAAAAAAATTCGAACAGGTGTTTGTGCTGGAGCTTTTGATACTGCAAAACGTACATCCTATACCCGAGATGCTTCAATAGAAAAAATGGAAAAACTATTAATTATTTGGATTGAACATGCCATTGGTAAACACATTCCACTTTCCACTAATGTTATCACACAGAAAGCTCTAAAAATATATGATTGTTTGGAACAACCAGATGACACAACTTGTAAAAGTAAATTTGTAGCAAGTCATGGGTGGTTTGAAAAATTCAAAATGAGGGCTGGTTTACGTAGTCTACTTATACAGGGAGAATCCTCATCTGGAGACAAAAATGCAGCACAAGAATTTCCTATTAAATTCCTCCAATTAATAAAAGATGGTGGCTATCATCCCCATCAAGTCTTTAATGCTGACGAGACTGGGTTGGTTTGGAAATCGATACCAAAACGCTCTTTCGTTTTGGATAAAAATTCCACCGCCACCGGTCACAAACAGTCCAAAGAAAGAGTGACACTTTTGATGTGTTCCAATGCGTCAGGAGATTTTGTAATGAAACCTTTGTTTTTAAATAAGTTCCTGAATCCAAGATGCATGAAGCATGTAAATAAATCCAAACTGCCCGTATATTGGAGGGCAAATAAAAAGGCATGGGTGACTTCTAAAATGTTTGAGGACTGGTTTCAAAATATTTTTGCAAAAGAAACAGAAACTTACATGAAAATTAAAAATTTGGATTTTAAAATTATGCTGGTAATTGATAATGCTCCCTGTCACCCAAAAAATTTAAAACACCCAAATATTGAAGTGGTGTTTTTGCCACCAAATACAACATCTCTTTTGCAACCGTTGGACCAAGGAATTATAGCAACGTTCAAGTCGTATTATATCAAGATTTCCCTACAATTTATTTTAGATTTAATGGAAAAAATGCCAAACCTAGATCTGTCAGATTTGTGGAAAGAATTTTCAATATTGACATGCGTTAACGTAACATCTCAATCTATAAAAAACCTCAAGAGTTCTACACTAAATGGTTGTTGGAAAAAACTATGGGCGGAAGTTGTTCCTAATGATAATGTTGCGACTCCGGTAACAGCGGAAGTTTCTCAAATACTACAAGTAATTGGAACATCTGAATTATTTGAAAATATTGTTGAGGAGGATATACTGGAGATGATAAATGATGTTCCAGAATTGACAGAACATGATCTAATTGAATTAGCTACCGAGTCCAATGAATCAACTGAAGATGATAGTAGTGATAGTGACGATAATCCTGATTTTGATTCGTCTAAGTTATAAACTCTTATACAAATGGCTGAGGATTTGATAAAATTTTCCACTGATAATGACCCTCGTCGAAATCGATCAGATTTATTTCAGTGTTCAATACAAAAATCATTGGCGTCATATAAAGAACTTTTACAACAACAGGAAAAGCAAAAAAAGCAAAAGCGAATAACAGAATTCTTTAAAGTGGACGAAGACGATTATTATGATGAAAACTCTGAAGACGTTAATTATGACTGAACATTTTATATAAGACGAAAACTAAAGATTAGCAATATTTTTTTATGAATTTTTTTTTTTTGTTTTTAATAATTTATGTTTTGTTAATTTAAAAGGCTGAATGTCGTCTTTTTATAAGATTTTTTATGAATTTTTTTTTTGTTTTTAATAATTTATGTTTTGTTAATTTAAAAAGCTGAATGACGTCTTTTTATAAGATTTTTATTTTTTTTTTTGTTAATCTACAAACATGGTACAACTACACAAGGTAAACTCGTTGCTACAACAAGTACAACAAGACAAAAACAACAGGCAATTTGTTTTTGTATTTTCTACCCCAGACGTCAAAAAAAGAGCAACACTGTGCCTTCAGAAGCACAAAATAAAAACACAAATAAAAAAAAAACAAAACAATACGTGAAGGAAAATAATAAAAGTTTTTTAAAATTTTTCTTGAAATATGTACAATTTTTTAATTCGCCGTAAAAAAAACCGAAAATTCAGCACTAAATCTGAAATTTTTTTTACTGAAAACAAGTTTTTTATTGCATTTTACGAACGTTTATTAATTGATGTTAATTAAAAGGAAAATTCATTTTTAAAAAGCATTTTCAATGCGTTTTTTTAAACAATTTTTGAGTCCTTTCTCTAAATATGATTCTTGTATCAATCATACATCTAAATCGCACAAGGGGCACACTATTTTCAGCTTTTGTATTTCTTCCTTCAGACGAACAAATCTTTCCTCAGGTCCTTCAACCTTATTGATATGTATCTCATTGATTTTTTAACCATAACACAATTGAAATACTGATTAGTCTACCGAAGAGTCTTTTTTATAGATAATTGGGCTGAACAATTTTGGGCAAAACATATCCAGGATTCAAAAGGTTTTGAGAATTTCATCATCATCTACTGAATCGTGCCATATAGTCACTTCTTTGGCCACACATGCACATTCTTCCGACCATTCCAAAACTTGTTTTTCACAATCTTCTAGGTAAAGAGTTTGGTGAGCGCAGCCCACTGCTACAACCCCATCGGCTGATATGTAACTATTTATTTCGAAATCACCGATTGCAATTTGGGTATTTGAGACTTGGCCCCCAATAAAACCATATTATTCAATTTTTTTATTTCTGAATGGCCTTTTAACGACTTTTCCGCGCATTCACCATCCTAAATGCCCTGAAATAACGCGGGACAACTTCCAAGGAGCATGCCAGGTGGGTTTAGGTATAGTAGGAGCTTTTTTTAGGAATTAATTGTACATTGCTAGCTCCACTGGCCGAGCGCATGCCGGGTGCTGAGACTAATGAACTACTAACAGGAATATCGCCATTTTTATTGTTTGCTGCTAATAAAACCATATTACTGTCTTTTGAGTGGCTCACACCAATGGAGCCATCTGTAATAGCTAAAGGTTTTTCCGGCCCTTCTAAAGCCGTCATAGAAGCACGACTATTTTCATATTTTTTTGCCTCTGCAGCTTTGATAACACGATTGAATACCAAACCGTAACTATCGCGTGCCTTAATAGCTTTCCTGACTTTCTCTCTAGGAAATAAATTATTGAAATAAGACTTATAATGTGTGTTCTAGACATATATGTAGGTATTTAAACTTACAATTTTTCATCAATTGCTGGAAGAGCGCCTTGATTGGAAACGAAAATGTCGTGAGTCCTTTTTAAGGAACGAAAAATTAAAGTATGAACACTGTGTCTTTGAACTTCATCCATAGCTGTGATTTGTTGTTTTTGAAAGTGGTATTCTTTGCCAAATATTTTGTTACAACTAATTGAATTAATAAAAAAAATGAAAGTTTTTTTCACAATCAAAAATGTTTTTCTTTTAAAAACATGAATAAATAAATGTAAACAAAACTGAAAATTTTTTGACATTTGGGGCTAAACTGTGGTAAACAGCTGACAAACATCTGTGCCAATGAGTCTACCTTGTGTAGTTGTACCATGTCTACAAAATTAAAATTTCTTTTTCAAAGCTTGTTTAAAAGTATTATTTTTACAAATAATATTTTCTTTTAAATACTGAGAAGTACAAATAAAGGTTTAATTTGCATTATATTATTAATATGCTTGTTTTACACGAATTACCGGTCCCAAATTTGAATTTCGTATAAAGTTAGTGTTTCAATTTGTGCGGTTTATTATATTTCTGGTCCCAAAATAGAATTTTGTACTGATTTAGAACCTTTATTTACGCGGTTTTGATTTACTCGGTCTTTTCTCGGTCCCAACATACCGCGTAAATCGAGGGATACCTGAGATAAATATAAATACAAAATTATATGCATTTATAGTAAAAATTTTAACAAAAGTCGTTTTTTGCTATTTTTCGCCAAATTAAAGTATTTTTATTCTTTTTTAAATATAAGAAACATTTGTTTTGCACCAAACATATTATTCATACTCTTTTATAATATGGGGGCATTTACACGGTGTCTTTTCATTCTCTTTTGAACATTCATTCAAACATGTCTGTTCTCATGTCTAATTGTTTAATAGCCAAATACATACATACAAATCAAAAAACATGAAAATTCATAAAAACAAACATTAAAACTCGTTTAGTGTCTGTTTGACCTATCGTCAACAAACAAAACGTTTGTTACACATGTCTGATAAGACATCGTGTAAACTGCCTCTATTTTGAATAATTGTAAAACTTGTTAAGACATTGGGCAAAAAACTGCGAATGGATTTTTTGTCAATAATTTAAATTTTTATTTATGCAGTAAAAACTTCATTAATTAATATTTTTCAATGAAATTCATCAAGCAAAATTTTTTTAAAGCTTAATACAAACTAACTAAAAATTCTTTTAATATTTCAAAAAGGATCCCAAAAATTCAAAAAACTTCCGAAAATCCCAAAAAATTTGTTTATTTTTTAGGAAAAATTCTTTATCTACCAACTACGTGACAATCCGTTAAAAATAATACCCAAACATCCAGGAGACCTGCGAATACTTGGAAACGCCAAATCGAGAACGAGTTGCATTAGCATGGTGTGTCCTGAAGTGCAAAATTAACGTTGAAAATTCTCTGAAAGGGTCACAAAAAGGGGATTTTCCAAAAGAGGGTATTTAAAAGTAAGCAAGTTAGAGTGCTATATTCGGCTGTGCCGAATCCTTGGTACCCTCCACGGACAGGAGTGGCCTCTATATGATATCTACATATATATTATTAACTAATATTTTATATTATTAACTAATTCTATAAAACGATTGTAACACAAACTCCAAAATTCTTAGTTAAAAAGTTCATATTTTCTAGATCTGATCGCAATAAGCAACTTGTTATCAACAGAATTTCTTCAAATTTTTATGAACATTCCTTTATTGTTAGACTATCAAGAGGGTGGAATAATTTGTCTCTTGAGTATAAAATGTTTTCTGTTTCTTGCAAGGCTTACAATAAGTCAATTTTAAATCATTTAGGCTAGAAATTGTTTGTTTTTTTTTTTTTGTTCTTATTTCTTGCTGACTGGACTTCATCATATTTGTAAATGGTAATAGGTAAATATATATTTTTGCCTGGGTGGCCATTAACATTAACATTAACATTAACATTAACATTAACATTAACATTAACATTAACATTAACATTAACATTAACATTAACATTAACATTAACATTAACATTAACATTAACATTAACATTAACATTAACATTAACATTAACATTAACATTAGCGTTGACATTAACTTTTTAGATCAAATTTAATACATATAAAAATGAATTGTTAGACTTGTTGTTTAAGTATTGTTTGCTTGCTAACCATATATGGCCCAGAGGGCTTGGTTAGTTTTTATTAAAATGAAAATAAATAAGTAAATAAATAAATAAAATTCGTATTGTGGTTATTTTATTGAACTGTTAATAGTTATGAATCCAAATTTTGATATTTTAATCAGGCTTAAGTTCATTGAATTTAATTTTCATTAAATTATTTTTATGAAGAAAGGAATTTTTTAGGTTAATTTGTATTGGACATATAATTATGAACCAATCATCCCAAAATACTGAAGACTGATTTCTGGTATAAAAAATAAATTATAATAAATTTCAATACAGCAGTGAAATTAGTTTTAGCGTTTACAGTACATTTCAGAAGGCTGCTTAATATGGGATCTATTATGATAGCATTATTAATTGCGGCCTTATGCGTACTGAACAGTTTTCCGGGTGTAGGGTTTATATGGGACATAGGATAAATTATGGACCGATCTTTACGAAATTTGGCAGTGTGAATAAAACTGTGATATGCCACATTTTATTATGATTGCATTGTTTATTACAATTTAAGGCGTACTAAACTGTTTTGCCTAGGGTAAATTATGGACCGATCTTCACGTAATTTGGCAGTGTGATTTCAAGTCATATAAAACTGTGCCGCACCGAATTAAATTATAAAAGCATTATTTACTAGGGTTTTAGGCGTACTAAACTATTTTCCGGGAGTAGGGTTTATATTGGGCCTAAGGTAAATTATAGACCGATCTTCACGAAATTTGACACTGCGATTTCTAGTCTTAAAAAACTGTGATATAGCAAATTTTATTATGATAGATTATCGACCGATCTTCACAAAATTTAACAGTAACAGATTTGCAGTTGTATAAAACGAATTTGTTCAAAATTAAATATCGTTCCGTGCATTATTCCACCATTTATGATAATTTTTATAACAAAATTATCAATTTTTAGGGTGGTGGTTGCACATTTTGGTTCATAGCTCTGATCCTACTGAACCGATGTTGCTGGATTACTGCTTTGGATAACTTCAAGCAATTTGAGACTAAGTTTGTTGTTTTCTTTTGCGTTTTTCGAAAGTGAGCGTATTTTCAACAGAGGGACAACAGACGGGCATGGCTAAATCGACTTAGAATTACTCAAGGAGCCAGAATATATATACTTTATGGGGTCTTAGATTTATAATAAAAAAGATTCACACGGAATGACAAACTTAGTATACCCTCATTCACCTCTAGTGGGGTGGAGGGTATAAAAAGGGTCAAGTTTTTTATAAACAGTATTTACCAATAAAGGGGTCGGAAAAAGTGAATTTTTAAGAAAATACGAGTATAACACCAAGTTTTTTATAAACAAGCTAAACATATTTATTTCAGGTAGTTAGTGCTAAAATAAACTACTTTAT
The DNA here is from genome assembly GCA_943735925.1 of Pollenia amentaria. Taxonomy (NCBI): domain Eukaryota; kingdom Metazoa; phylum Arthropoda; class Insecta; order Diptera; family Polleniidae; genus Pollenia; species Pollenia amentaria. Next base: position 80,651,034 of record OX031009.1, read on the forward strand.
TTATGTATTAACTTAAGTTATTTAATAAAAAAAATAATAACAAATATGTACATATATGAGTTATAATGCAACACTGTAACAAGTGTGTTTAGTGAAAAAAACAGAACTCACTAAACAAAGTGTATTAACATTTGGCAACGGACATGCCAATAAAACAAAGGTACATCCATTACGTCTGCGCAAGATGCCAGATGTTTATTCCTTAAGTATGTAAGAAGTTGTTTACATTTTACTTATACATGTACATTTTTGTTTGCGTTTTTGTTTTTTTGCCACACATGCATGCATATAGAACACGCTTTCCCTTTTTCACACTGTCAAACCCTAATTGAGTTACCTATCTTAAAATGTATTTAATTATATATTTAGTAACTATCTTAAAATTATTTAGAAGATGCAAAAATATGTTTTTGTAAATGTTTTTACGAATGATAAGTACTTTTTATTATGTTAGTTCTATTTGTTATTAAATCTTCACTTGGAGTCCATTCTTCCATCTCCATTTCCAACAAATAAAGAAAAGAAAGCATGGAATAGCAAATTTCTGCTTTGAGTCTGTTCAAAATTTGTTTTTAATCAATGCTAATTTCGAAAACTTGAGTAAATATTTTTGATAAATATGTTTTTTTTTTTAATTTCCGACCTTAAATTTCAAGATAATATATGAATATCTTGTTTGGAGTTTATAAAAACGGATTTTAAAAATCTTAAAAAATATATTCATTCTCGTCTGTTTTTTATTTATTCTTCATACAGTTTCGTGGCATAAAATTAAAAAATGTACAAAGGTGAACTGATTTATGATGATACAAAGGTGTACTTTTTAAAAGGGTCATAAAATAGCCAGGTCCTTAAAAAAGGGTAGCATTTGCCACTTTGGTTGCATAACGACAACGCTGTGCATATAAAATCTGCTTGCAACATGCCGCTTAAGGGTAGTTTGGACGATCGCAAAGTCTTACGTATTTTGAGAAAAATTTTCAAACAATATTTAGATCAGAGAAGCATACGTACGTCTTAAACAACCCTTTACAAAAGCTGTTACAGCAGTTGCCAAAAAAAAATGAAAAAATATATATTTTTTTCCAGAGTTTCTTTACTGAATCTTCATATATTAAATATGAACTAACAAAAAGTAATCAATTCTTATCCTAATACTTTTATTCATGTCGTGCCAGTGCCCGACAAAAATTTTTCTTATCACGGTTTCTGTTAACATATTTAGGTGATTATCGCTCTTCTGATTAGGTGAGTGATGCAGTCTCTTCTCCTTAAGCGAGTGTGGCTACCATCATTTAAAATATTTCGAGCTAATGGATTTGGGTGTAGTTCAAGCCTTTTTAAATATTTTACTGCGTATTTTGTAATCCTTGTGGATATTCGAGTTTTTAACATAACAGGGAGCGGCTGTGATTATACGAAGAAGATTATTTTTGCGCCTTTGAATTTTTTCGATATTAGACGCTGAGACAGTGCCGCATAATTGAATACCGTAGCATCAGATTGGTTTTAAGATAAAGTAGAAGTTTGAAATCGAGACTAAGGACAGAATTTCTTCCAATAAGCCAATGAATTTTAATGGCTTTTAGTTTCATTTGTGCTTCTTTATGGCATTTCCACGTTTAACGGCGATCTAGATGTATACCGACATATTTTACATGCAAATGCTGAGGTATTATTTGATTATTGATTTTAATAGGGGGCATGAATCCCGACGCAAGGTGAATGTTATATGTTCGCATTTTTGCTCGTTGAATATTATCCTCCATTGTTTTAACCATATTTCTAGTTGAAATATATGCTCCTGTAAGTAACGAGATGCTTCATGATGGTTTTCATGCACGCTTAGAAAAGCTGTTTCGTCCGCAAAAGTTGAAGTTTGAGTGTAGTTGTTAGTTGGCATGTCCGAAGTATATATTAGGTATAATAGTGGACCCAGGATGCTGCCTTGTGGGACTCCAGCGGCAATGGGATGAGCAGAACTTAAAAAGTCGCCATCTTTAATAATGAATTTTAGACCGTCTAAGTAGCTTTCTAACAGCTTGAATGTGTTTACTGGTAAGTTTAGCTTCAATTTATGAAATAAGCCTTCGCGCCAGCCTTTATCAAATTCTTGAGACACATCGATAAAGAGAGCGGAAAAATTTTTTTTTTTTTTTCAAAGGCTTTTTTATGGCATTTACTTTACGATGGGTTTGTTCAGTTGTGCTTTGTTCTCTTCTAAAGCCGAACTGATGGTTATGAATACATCTATTTTCATTTAAAATTGGGATTAATTTTGACATTAAGAGTTTCTCAAACAGCTTTGATATTAGATAAAAAACTTATAGGCCTATATGACTCAACTTTTGTGTGATCATTTCCTGGTTTAGGTATCATGGTAACTAAGAAAACTTTCCATTCTTTAGGAGAGTATTCAAGGCTTAAAATAGCATTAAACATAAAAAGAATAATTTGCTTTGCTATGCAAGTTAGTTCCAAAAGTATTTTGTTACTGATCTTGTCAAAACCAGGAGCTTTCTTGGGGTTTAAATCTCTTATCTCAAATCTTAGGGGAACAGCTGCTCTAACATCAACAGGTGGTAACTCTACAGCAATATTGTGTGATGCATGAGGGGTAAATACGGTTTTCAAATGTTTAACAAATAGATTTCCTTTTTCTTGTCCAATTTCCATTAAAGTTTCTTAAAGGTGGCTTAGAGATAACTGGCCTTTTGAGATTACTAGCTGCACGCCATAATGAGTAGTCTGATTGTGGAGTTGCATCAAGTTTCTTAAGATATTTTTCCAGACAAGCCGTTTTTTGAGACTGCAGTAAGTTTCTTAGCCTTTTTGTGCATTCTCAAGTTGAGGGGATCTATGCAATATCCACTCTCTGCGAGCTCTCCTTTTTTCAGTCAAGGGACACTCGACATCTGTAGAATATATTTTACTATTTTGGATTTTTTTGAGGGTTATGCTCAAAAAATGAACAGCTAGATTAAGATAAGATAAAATTTACGATAGAAAGATTCAGATTCTGCGGTGTACTAAGCGGAATATTTTCAGTGCAGTGGGTACTGAGATATTTTTTATATTTAAACCAATTAATTTGTGTGGCTATTAGGGTTTGTTATAGTAAGAATTGTAGGTGTGTGATTAGAAGATAATTCTAAGGAAGCTTCAACATAAATCTTTTCTGCGGTGATGTTTTTAACCGCGCCAAAATCGATGACATCTGGAATTTTTTGCTGATCAGTAGACCAATATGTTGGTTGTCCGCTCGCGACCACATTTAAATCCATAAATCCATAGAGATTGTATTAAACAAGACACGACCCTTTGGTGTTATAAGTCGTGACCCCCAGAAAGTGTGTTAAGCGTTATAATCGCCAGCAGCCAGAAAGCAGGGTCCTAATGATTTGTAATATTTATTATATTGGCTTTCTGATATTGAAAATCTAGGTGGGGAGTATAATGATGAAATTACTAGCTTTCGATTTAATTCCTTAACGCAAATGTTCGTTGCTTGGAGATAGTTTTCACGATGATCACTCATTAAGTAGTGTTTTACTCGGGTTTTTATCAAAATGGCAGAACCTCCACAAGCTCTATCTTGAGTGTCCTTAGTATCATATAATATATAACGACTGATTTTAAACGTATTTCTTGAGGTCAGCTGAGCTTCAGAAACCATTTTTAAGAAAGTATACTAGTTAATTTTTATGTTGGCGGATGTCGTTTGCGTTCCAAAAGCACATTTTTAAACAGTTCATGGCTTGTTTAGTACAGCTTGCAAAAACATCAATTGCATTCTTAGCATTTCTTGCATCATGTTACCCATTGTGTTAGTAAAATTGTTAACTGTTTGCACTAATGTTTCCATAGTTTTTTCTAGCCGAGTTAAATTAGAAATGGGAATTTCGTCGTTATTTGGTACATCACCTTGAAGTTGCATAGGATTAGATTTTAATACATTAGCGTACGAGGTTCTGTTATTATTTGGCTGAGGCATCTGGACGCCGTACGTGTTTCCTTGATTAGTTGCCTGCGTTTGAGGGGGATTAAGTTTCTGTCCAACAGAACGCTTGACAATTGAATATACCGGGCATCCTCTATAGTTGGCAGTGTGGTTACCACCACAGTTGCTACATTTTTTTACGTTAGGGTCATTTTTGGACTTATCGCACCGGACGGTACCATGTAATTCTCCACATACGACGCAAACAGGGGGTAAATGGCAGTATGCCCTAGTATGACCAAATTCTTGGCAGTTTAAACACTGAAGGGCCCATTTCTTTTGTGCGGCTCCTCTATCGTGATTTTTCTGTACAGGATGTATTTTAAACTGTAAATGGGATGCGTTTCATTTTTTTTAGCTTATTTCTTGCATATATTGCATATGCATAAAATATACCAAAATATGCCAAGTATGCAAAATACATGCAAAAACACATGCAAACATTTCCTATGTAAAACAAATCAAGTAATAATAGGTCTATCTGGGTACTTTTCCAGTAGCAAATACTCAGTAAATTTTTTTGGGAGAGTAAGACAAATTTAACTCTTTCGGCTGAAAATATCTCAAAAAGTACGCAGACAGTATCCAGTAAAATCTTGCAAGAAAGCAGCTGATCGGTGTGTAAACAATTGAAATAACAAACGTGAGCCAAGATAGCGTTGAAGAAATAGCGTCCAATTTGGGAATTTAAAAACTGGGAAACCAAAATACACCCAAATAATGGGTATTTGCAGTATAAACAAAAAGTTAGCGTCGAATTTAGGAATTTAAAATAGGGAAGTACAAATATAGGAACAAATCTAGTTTACCGACGCAGCTCCAAATAAAAAAAAGTACCCAGGGTGATGGAAAATGGAAAAATAAGAAGAAAAAATAAAATAAAAAAGTTGGCGCAAACGCTTAGTTTTCGAGTTATGGACGTTGAAAGTTTTTATATAAATATGTGATTTTAAAATCTTTAAGACACTTCACTGAAAGTCATCAAGTTTATCGTGATAAACTCATAAAGCATAGTTGTTTTAAGCATAATTTATGAAAATACGTGAATTGGGATAGCAATTAGGAAAATATTTTTATTGTTTTTATACAGTTAAAATTTTATAATTGTTAATTTTTATAAATATATTTTGGTCGAGCCTTTATTTTTATTTGTGATTATTTAATTATTACTTATGCATATATATTAGTTTTCTTCTTCTTTTTTTTTATTTATTATTTTCTGTAAAACTAAGTTTAGTAGAATGTTTGTAATTTATTTATTGGCCAATAAGGCTTTCAAATTACAAGTGAGAAAATAAATTGAAATTGAAATGTGAAATGTGAAATGTGAAAAATATTTACCACAGGCTTTTACAGGGTATAAACTATATATTTTCTGAAAGTAAATAGTTTTCTGGACAAAATGAGCGATGCGTGCAAAAAATCGTTCGGACAATTTCCGAGAAATCTGGGTTCATCCAAAATGGTCAGTAAAAATCTTTACTGATTTATGCAATGAACCACAGGCTTTTGCACGGTATAAATATTTTAGTATTTTTATTAAAAATAAATATTTTTAGTATTTTTATTAAAAATATAAATATATTTTTACTTCCCCTTTTTAAATTCCTAAATTCGACGCTAACTTTTTGTTCATATACTGTAAATCCCCAAATTCTATCGCTATCTTGGCACACGTAAATTCTTTCATTCAAACAGTATATAAAAACAGCTGTTCAAACTAGTTGCAAAATCTTACCAGAGGAAATTTCTCCAGTAACATTTTGCAAGTTCTCTAACTTCCAACTGTCAAAAAATTATCTTTTTGGCTCTCTCGCTGTAAGAGATTTGGAGTACGCAGACAACATTTTGCAAGATTTTGCGACATTTTGTACAAAATTATGCAAAATATGTGTACGCAGACAGACCTAATATAAAAGCGATTCAGAAGGTGGTATATATACTGAACTTTTATTTTTTATTGTCAGATATTAAAATAGAGCAATTTATACTTAGTACATACGATATTTTATAGGTTTAAAAATTATTCAAGATAAATGGTGTTTGACGGAAAAGCTTCTTTCAACGTCAAAGGAGCAAATTTATTTTTAATGATATATTCATTTGCAACGGGTTCAAGTCCAGACAAATCTTCAGCAATAAGATTTAAAATAATTTTTATTTTTAGAATTATATTGTATTCTGGGGGCTAATTCTGGCAGTCATGATCGAACACTTTATCGATTCGTAAGCAATTTTAATATAATTCTTTCAGTCGATACTGGACGGTTCGAAATTGTTCAGTTGTTGTGAACATTAAAATAAATCCTTTATAACACTGAAAAAATAATTTCGATTCGTTCAGTATCATCTGAAGTAATTAGAAATAAAATTGCTTTCGAATCAAAAAAGTATTCGATCACGTAAGCTATAATTAGCACCCTGGATTTCTTTTCAAAATGGCTTAAAATTTCTCTTTTAAGTCCATTCCAAAATCATCAGTTATTTTATAAACAATATTTTCAGCTTCCGTAAATAATTGCATTGACTTTGCTAATGGCATACCCTTTGATTCTAAGAAAGTTATGATTTCGGAAACTCTCTCGAAATTTGATATATTATAAATCACGATATAGTGTTGATTTTTTTTATCAGCTCTTTGCCAGCTTTATAGATTCAGCATCTTCTGCGTTCAGTGTTTCAAGAACCTTAAATGCAAATTTAGAATTTTTTTCTTTACCAAACTAAAGTAAATGCATTCTCCAAAAAATACGTTATCGGATGTTCCATTATTTTGATGGAGCGCCAAAAGTGAGTCATACACCATATTATGTGCCAAAAAAAGCATTTAGTTTTAACAGCATTATTGCAATTTTGATTTTTAACTTTTATATAATACTAGCTTAACCCGGTGCGCTTCGCTACACTGGCATCCTATGGGAGTTATTTCCCCCCCTGCGCCTACCCGCTTTATTTTTATTTTCAAAAGTGTAGTATACCATAAGAGTGACTTTTAGAAAGTTTGAACATTCTCACTATTACAGTTCTTAACATATGCGATGTTAAACATTGGCGTCCTATGGGGTATTCCTATACCCCCGCTGCTATTTTATTTCAATTCCGGGGCTCAGAAGATTCTACTACAAAAAGTTCAGCAAAATGCGTGCAGCGGCTCTTAAGATATGCGATAATTAATATTGGCATCCTATGGGGGGTACCAATTCCCCTGCCCCTATCGAAAAAATAAGTAGCCTATTTTATTTTTAGGGCTCACGTGATGTTACTGTAAAAATTTCAGGAAAATCGGTTCAGTATAATATTGGCATCCTATGGGGGGTACCAATTCCCCTGCCCCTATCGGAAAAATAAGTAGCCTATTTTATGTTTAGGGCTCACGTGATGTAACTGTAAAAATTTCAGGAAAATCGGTTCAGTATAATATTGGCATCCTATGGGGGGTACCAATTCCCCTGCCCCTATCGAAAAAATAAGTAGCCTATTTTATTTTTAGGGCTCACGTGATGTTACTGTAAAAATTTCAGGAAAATCGGTTCAGTATAATATTGGCATCCTATGGGGGGTACCAATTCCCCTGCCCCTATCGAAAAAATAAGTAGCCTATTTTATTTTTAGGGCTCACGTGATGTTACTGTAAAAATTTCAGGAAAATCGGTTCAGTAGTTTCGGAGTCTATAAAGCGACAAACATACAAACATACAAACACACATAATTTCATTTTTATATATATAGATTCTGTCAGCTAACCCAGTCGTTCAAATTGAAAACACCTTTTTCAGAGGAATAGTTGTGAAATAACGAGATTCTTATTATGGAATAAAATGACCGATGATCCATTTTTATGGCAACGATGCTATATTTAAAATGTTGTTAACATTTATCTAACCTCTGTTATTCCATATTATCTCCATATTATCTGTATAACACGATGTCGGCTTCAACCATGTACCCCATCTGTTTATGATCGGTTCTGGTGGTAACTGCTTTTTTAGTATTTGCTTGTATCGTTGTACTCTTATCAGATGAAGAGTGCAGAGCAATATTTTTTTTCTTCAAAGGATTTTCTTATTACATTTACTATTCGATGAGTTTGTTCAATTGTGCTGTGCTTTCTTCTAAGCCCGAATTGATGATTAGGAATACATCTATTTTCATTTAAAATCGGCGTTAATTTTAACACTATTAGTTTCTCAAATAGCTTTGAAATATTAGTCAATAAGCTAATAGGCCTGTATGACTCAACTTTTGTGTGAGCCTTTCCTGGCTTTGGTATCATGGTTACTAAGGAAACCTTCCATTCCTAAGGGTAGTATTGAAGGCGTAAAATAGCATTAAAAATAAAAAGAATAATTTTCTTCGCTATACTTGGTAGTTCCAAAAGCATTTTATTACTGATCTTATCAATACCGGGAGCCTTCTTGGTGTTTAAATCCCGAATAGCGTTTTCGATTTTTTTAAACTCGAATCTTAGGGGAATAGCTGCTCTAACATTTACAGGCGGTAACTCGACTGCTATATCGTGAAATATATTATGGGTAAATACATTTTTCAGATGATTAGCAAACAGATTTCCTTTTTAAATATCATTTCTTGCCCAGCTTCCATTCAAGTTTCTCAATGGTGGCTTAGAGATAACTGGTCTATTGAGGCTTCTAGCTGCACGCCATAATGAGTAGTCTGATTGTGGAGTTGCATCAAGTTCCTTAAGATATTTTTCCAGGGAAGCCGTTTTCTGAGACTGCAGTAACTTTCTCAGCCTTTTTGTGCACTCTTTTAATAAAGTCTTAAGTTGGGGAGATCTGTGCAATTGCCACTCTCTTCGAACTCTCCTTTTTTCAGTCAATAGACGCTCGACATCTGTATAATATATGATTTTGTTTTTGGTTTTTTTGAGGGTTATGCTGGAATGTTGAACAGCTAGTTTGAGATAACTGTCAAAATTAACAATAGCGAGATCCACGTTCTCCGGTGTGCTAAGCGGAATATTTTCTGTGCAATGGGCACTCAGATATTTTTTATATTTTAACCAATTTTTTTGTGAGGCTGATGTCGATAAGTAACCAGACGGAGATACGATTCTATTTGGATTCATTATAGTAACAATTGTAGGTGTGTGATCGGAAGATAATTCAAGGGACGCTTCCACATGAATCGTGTCTATGGGGATGTTATTAACCACGCCAAAATCTATGACATCTGGAACTTTTTGCTGATCAGTAGGCCAATATGTTGGTTGTCCGCTCGCGACCACATTTAGGTACATTTTACAAATTGTGTTAAACAAAACACGACCCTTAGGTGTAATAAGTCGTGACCCCCAGAAAGTGTGTTTAGCGCTATAATCGCAAGCAGCCAGGAAGCAGGGTCCTAATGATTTGAAATATTTATTATATTGGATTTCTGATATTGAAAATCTAGGTGGGGAGTATAATGATGAAATTACTACGTTTCGAGATAATTCCTCAACGCAAATGCTAGTTGCTTGGAGATAATCTTCACGATGATCGCACATTAGGTAGTGTTTTACTCGGTTTATTATCAAAATGGCAGAACCTCCACAAGCTCTACCTCGAGGGTCCTTGGTATCATATAATATATAACCATTGATTTTAAACGTGTTTCTTGAGGCCAGATGGGTTTTAGAAACCATCATAACATAAATTTGTTTATTTTTAAGGAAGTATTCTAGTTCATTTTTATGTTGGCGGATGCCGTTTGCGTTCCAAAAGCACATTTTTAAACAGTTCATGGCTTGTTTAGTACAGCTTGCAATAACATCGATTGCATTCTTAACATTTCCTGCATCATATTACCCATTGTATTTGTAAAGTTATTTACTGTTTGTACTAATGTTTCCATGGTTTTCTCTAGGCGGCTTAAATTAGAAGCTGTAGTTTCATCATTATTTGGCATAGCACCTTGCACTGGCATATGGTTTGATTTTAGTACGTTAGCGTTGCAGACATCCTCTATGGTTGGCAGTGTGATTACAGCAACAGTTGATACATTTTTTACGTTGGGATCGTTTTTAGACTTATTATGATCTGTGCCATGTAATTCCCCACATACGACGCAAACAGAGGGTAAATGGCAGTATGCTTTAGTATGACCAAATTCTTGGCAGTTTAAACATTGAACGGGGGACCATTTATGTTGTCTCCTTGTTTTTAATATTTATCACATTTTTTATTTTGAAACACTTCTCTTCTAGAAACGTTTTTATTTCATCTGGTTCCACGCAAGAGTCAATGCCCTTTATCACTACCTGAAGGCCTTTACTGCTCTTTAGTTTGTATGTATAAAAGATTTTTTTAAGTACTGCAAATCTATTAATTATTTTACGAAAATCATTTTCATGATTAACCTGTATTTTTGTCTCGTTTATACTGCCACGCTTAATTGCAGCCCCGTAAAACGAATTTCCACCTATCACCGAGATCAAACTCTTGATTAACTCATTTGAGTTTTGCTCCCTAAGATATATCGGGGGTGGCTTAGACAATTTCATGACGTTTGGTGCTTCAGAGGATTCATCCTCTAGAATCGCAAAACGATTTTGTAAATTTAGTCTATGAACTTTTGAGCAACAGCTGAAGAGGTAGGGCTGCGACCCCGTTTAAGCACTGTTATATACCTGTCCATTTCAACTTGAACTTAAGGCTTTTGACAACTTTTCACTTGTGAGTTATCCATTGCGTCAGTGTTTGAGTTCATGGTGTCGTTTCCCACTAAGATTGTTTTTGCCGCTTCGGTAACACTTGCAGGCGTATTGTTTTCTTTTGTTTTATTTATTTCAACATTGTTAGCTTCCACTGTCACATAAATATCTCTTTCATTTAGCACTACCGTAGTTTCACTGTTTTTACTCATAAAAAAATTATTTTTTTTTTGTTTTTCACCGTTTGCTGTGCTCTTAATGTTTTATTATATATTATATATTACAATAACACTGTATGTATACATATGTATGTATGTTCATTCATACATAAATATTTTATTTTTCTTTTAATTTTATTTGGCTTTCTTGATAATTGTTCACTTTGATGTTAAATAATTTAAATAAAAATTATTAATTTTTTGCGTTCATTCGCGTCTAACGGGAATTATATTTAATAATTTATTTATATTGCAAAATCAAATTTATTAATAATTCAAGTCGTATGAAGAAAACACGTCTATTCACAACAAAGCACCCTTTGCTATTTCTATAAAGCGTCAAAAAGTGTCACGAAATTGTATGAAATGATACAAATGGGTAATTTAAAAAAAGGGACATAAAAGGTATCAAGAGCGTCGAAAAAGGGTTAAATTTAAACTTAAGTATCATAACGGTAACGCTGCTGGAGTGAGATGAAAAGGATTTCATATATTAGTACGGGTTTCAGGATTCCCATTACACAATTGATGCAAAGTCGCGAATAACGCTGTAAAAGCCAATTTTTGCAAAGCCCTTTTTTTGCAGATTACCGTTAACATTACTCTCTTATATTGCTTTAATATGAAATCCCCCAAAATTATGCACCTTAGCGCCGTCAAAACCTATACAAAGTGTCAGCTACACATAAACAAAATAAAAATTGATTTTAATTAAAAAATTTGTGATATTAATTAAAATATTAATTAAATTTGCACCAGTAAACAAATTAATAGTATCAATTAAACGTTTAATTCACTTGACTAAATTTTTAATACAACTAATTTCATTTTTGATTAATGCTTTAATTGGTGAACAACTCTGGAGTATTTTTCTGTGTAGTGGAATAACGTTGGAAGTTACTAACAATATGATACATACGAAATAGTTTTGCAACGAGGAATAACATTTTAAAGCCGCTGGCATAGTGGAAAAACGTTTAAACCTATTCGCAATTGTGAATATGAAACGTTGTTCTACTAAAAAAAGAAAAATTTTAAACTGTAAATTTGCATGTAATTGGAAATTAGAATTTTTTAACATTTTGCATACAAGTTCCCCTTAACATCGTCTTTGATAATCTTTAACGTTTTTTTATTTGTTTGCCTTTTAAAAACGTTTTTTGCTTTCCTGAAAAATAATTATTTCATCACTTACAACGTTATTCGTGGCTGTGCTTCAATTACAATAACCAGTGCTTAAATTTTTTGTTACTGGCTTTGCAATTGGAGAAAATATGGCATAAGCTTAAATTAAAAAAAAAAAAATTGGCCTATTACACGTAAAGTAACCTTTAAAAAAGAGTAAAAATATGTAGTATGTAAGTATGTTACAAAACCAAACTTTCTTATAAATAAGAATAAAGAATTAAAAAAAGTTTTGAGCAGAAATAACTACTTTTTTCATCACTTTAGCTACAAATGCATATAGCTTTTCAATTACAAGATTTTTTCACAAATCTTTCTATAAAATATTTATTTATTTGCTGGTAATTAAAATAAAAAATATTCAAAAAAATCATGATTAATATGAGTCTAATATTCAATAGTTTCAAAACTACAAGAGATGAACTCTATTCCCCATATTCATAAAAAATATTTTTGATTAATTAAATGTTTATTTAAGGAATTTTCATAGAAAATTCGTTTCGTGAATATGGGGGTATGTATGTCGCTAACTTGTTTGTAATACTCGACTAGTAGATTTTAAAATAGGACTAAAATTAAGAATTCTGGATGGTTTTTAATTTTTGGCAATACCCGAGGCTCCCTACTTTGGGAATATATGGCGGCCCTCCCGATATGTATATATACACCTAGTCCAAAAATCAAACTAGAATTCAAGTTCTTAATTGCCACCTGAAATTATATTCCAATTGGACAAACCGTTAACTGTTTAAGCTGCAAAATCAAAAGGTATAAAATACACAACATCTCTACTGCTTTAACTTTGGATTTTTTTAAAAGTTTCAGGCAATAAAACCAAACAAAGAAAAGAAAGAAAATCAAAGAAACAGCAATTATTCTACTTCGACTGCAGCCTTTTAAACACTGTCTTAGCATTTTGACGGAAGTGCTTTTCTGATCTAATTATTGTTTAAAATGTTTCGAAAAACAATAAAAACTTATCATGACAGGAATTTATTTTCCTCAAAATACGTAAGACTTGTGTAAAAGTGTGAAGTACCTTAAAGGCCTTTTGACACTATAATACAAATCTTAAGTATTTTAAAAAACAAAACCCTGAATGAAAGTCATTCAAATTAATGTTAAGGTGACCAACAGTTCTGTGTTATACAGAATCGTATGTATTTCAAAGGGTTGCTCTATCTAACTGAGCTACCTAAATAAGATCGTCAAGCGTTTCAGTTTAATGTCGTTTGCATACAGTTCATACGAAACTATCATCTAGAACGCAATGATAGTTTCGTATTTCCACCCAGTTGGAAAATCTTATTTAACGGATCTCTAGGCCGGTTTCTTTTATTGAAAATGTATTGGCAATTTAAGTTAAAAATAACGCTTGACGCTCTTATTTAGGTAGCTCTGTAAGTTATTAAATCGTTTTGTATTTTATTATCGCCCATTTTCTGGAAAACGCAGCGTTTTCAAATCGGTTACGGCTTGACAAACGCATTTCAGCATGTTCTAAAAATCGCACGATATTCTTGCGTTTTGCTATTTTTCAAACTTGTGTTTCGGAAATCATTACATATCGCACTTGATCAACAATAGGATATTAACTCAAATTTTTTATTTTTTACTTTTAGTAAAAAGTCGATACTAATATTCATATCTACCTACTGTAAAAATATAGTGCTATTTTGTTTACGTTTTTGTAATGTAAAGCCAACATTTACTGAAAATGTTTAAATTACGAGTTATGTATGCATGAAAGGAGGCCATAAGCACCACGACCCAGAGGTCAGCCCATTGTGCAGCCCATACATCTCACCATGTCAGGCTCAGATTACGTATAAAGCCTATTACCCTACCTGGTTAAAACCACAGTGCCAACAAGCAGTCTTCGTTCCGCCTTCTCAATCAGAATTAGCTTACCTTCGTGTTAATACTGCGATATGATTTATCAGAACAACTCATAAACAAACAAATAAACTTCAAACTAAAATACCTACAGCGTTCTTGCGTGATATATTAGCTTTGAAAAGATACAATCAAAAGACAACAGACAAACTGAAAGCAACTTTTTAAATTACATATTTATACACTGCACCACAGCTGGAAAAGGGTATATGTATATATAAGTTTGTCATTCCCTTTGTAATTTCTACAATATTGATTGATAGACCCTATAAAGTTTATATATTCTCGATGCTTATCAGTAGCCAAGTTGATTTAACGATGTCCGAATGATGGGGCCTAGGTTGTTATATATTTATGTCACATATATATATATATTTCATATAAATACGTTAATACCTCAGTCTCAAAATATAAAACCAACTCTTCTACGAGTCAAAACCTCTGTACTAAATTTCGTAGTGGTAGATACATAATGGACTGTGGTCTCATAAATCAACAATCTCTAAAACGTTAGTACAAAGTCAATAGCTCCCATATAAGTTTCATTTTACACACAAATTTTACCGCAAATCGGTTAAGTAAAAACAGAGTTCAGAAAAAATCATATATGATCGCTCATATTTAACCATTCATGAATTTATTAATGAATGAGGAATTTAAAACGTGTAATTTTTTTTCACAGCCAGGAATGAATTGTGAGTTTTTCGCCAATTCATTTATGAGCGTGAGGAAAAATAAATTTTTGCCACTCTTCAGTCATGAAGAATGAGGAATCTAAAAATGTTCGTAACGCTCCTCACCAGTAATGTTGTTGCTGATCGACAGTATGCATAACCACAGCAAGAAATGCCTGTGTTTGTTTTTGTAAAATATTTTTGGTAAAGGCAACGAGCCAAGGTGTGTGTTGGATTTTTTGTAGGCAAATATTATTGAAAAAAAAACTAAAAGAACTGCACATATCGTCATCTTAAATGCAGAATAATATAACATCACAGTTTTCATGATTAGCAATTAACGTTGTAAAATGGAAATTAATTGAGATATAAAAGTAATTTAGGATAAAAATGCGATAACCGATATATTTTTGATGAAGAAATATGGTTTTTATTGTTATTTATTTAGTTATGTGAGTTACGTTATTACTTGTAGTATTAATTTGTAATTATCTGAAACAAGACGAGGTATCATCAACGAAAGCATATTAGTATTAAGTAGAACAAACATTTAAAATATAAATTATTAAATATTTTGTTAAATTAAATGAAACTTAACAACAAAAAAAATACATATAATTTTTTATTGATTTTTTTTCTAATTAGAATTGAATTAAACTAAAAAAATTACTTCATTAAATTTAACTATTATAACGTGTATTTTTTCTCCTTATAATGAATTTTCTCATATTGAATCGAAGTCAATAAAATGTTAATTACAAATTGTTCAATGATAAATGGTTTTTGCGTTTTAGCTAACGATATGTATTTTGTTATTGTAAAAATAGGGTATGTTCGGAAATGCATCACTGCGCTGTATAAGTGATTTCAAATGTCTATATATATATATATATATGTCAATGAAGTAGATATGGACCAAAAAATTGTCAAATACTCTACAAAAATAATAGTCACACAATAAAAAAAATGATAATTACTTTTTTATCGGCAATAAAAGAAGTTTGCTTTTCTGATGCAGCGTAGTGATGCATTTACGAACGCACCCATTCTTTGATGCCAGAATGTACTAATACATTGTTAATACATTTTGCTTTGGTGCTTAAAAAAGGGTGAGTTTTTTTTTCTTGAAAATTATTTAAAACAATACCAACAAGAACGGAGAACGTATATTTTGTTATTGTAGCAAATGTTTGGACTACCAACCAAAACGTTGGGTTTTTTGTTGAGCACACTTTTTTTAAGTAGGTAAAAAATTTTTAAAAACACTAAAATAAATTGCTTGTTTTGCTACAATTTATGTGCAGCAGCCTACACACAAAATACCGAATGCGCACATTCTTATTCCTGCATTAAAGCTTTAAGTTATTGTAAAACGTCAAAATTAAGTTTAATGGTAACTATTGTATTTTTATATATATTTAAAGCTTATACGTTCTCCGTTCTTGTTGTTATTGTTATCAATAATTTTCAAGAAAAAAAACTCACCCTTTTTAAAGCACCAAAGCAAAATGTATTAACAATGTATTATTAGTACATTCTGGCAACAAAGAATTTTTTCCAATAACAAAATACATATCGTTAGCTAAAACGCAAAAACCATTTTTCATTGAACAATTTATAATTAAGTTTTTAATGACTTCGATTCAATATGAGAAAATTCATTATAAGGAGTTCAAAAAACACTTTATAGTAGTTAAATTAATAGAAGGTTTTAGTTTAATCCACTTCTAATTAGAAATTAAAATAAATAAAAAATTATACATAATATGTCATAAGATTTATAATAATATAAATTTCCTTACGTTCTCAAATGAGCTGCATCAGAAAACTCGTTTTACCCTGTCAACGCAAACCTAATGATGCTACAATTTAATTGTGTGATTATCATTTTTATAGGTGCATTTAACCACATTTAAATTTATTGTTTAAACGCAGTATTGCATTTATGTATAACCATGTACGTTATCTTTATATTCTATTATACCTGTTATTTAACAAAAATATTAATTTATTTAATATTTTAAATGTTTGTTTTACTTAATACTATCATTATTTCGTTGATGATACGTCGTTTTGTTTCAGAGAATTACAAATTAATATAACGTAACACACAAAACTAAATAAATAATATCAATAATACTTTCTTTCAAAAAAAAAAAAAAAAAAACACATACAGTTCACCAGCCAAAAACTAATTTTACAAAAACAAAACACACACAGGCTAATCGTGCTGCTTAGCGGGAAAAATGGCAAGCGTTTTAACTTTTTAGGCCTTTAAGAAGGTGTACAATTGAATTTTTAGAAAAACTTTTACTTATTGCACTCTGCCTTCTTTGAAATGGTCTTTTAGAAAGGTTTTTATTAAATATTTTTAAAATTCAAATTTTCTATTCTAAGATGAGGCTTATCGAAATCATTTTATTTCTAGTTATGTTGGAACGTGGAGCAAGTTTAGTTATTAATTTACTCACTTCGCATTATTAGCAACAACAATTAAACTGGGATGAAGCTTTATTCTTACCTCTTCCAGAAGCAAGAGCGCAAGGCATTGGTCTCCAATTACACACTCTGTTAATTAGTAATAAAGTTAGAATGCGGCTGGGAGATCTTATGTCTGCAAAAAGGCCTTCTATAAGGCTTCTTAACTTCTTCATTTTCCCGCTGGAAATGGCCAGGCAAATCGTGTTTTCTTCCTTATAAAGAATTTTGAATTTGAGTTTGTGAATTTTTTAAAATTTTCCATATCTGAAAAATTCACATGTTTGTTTTTTGCTCACTCCTCATGAGTGAGGAAATTCAAAATATTTCTTTTCCTCACCCTCATGCGGATGAATCAGCAGTACTCTGGTTAAAACTTAATTTATAAGTTTAAAAAAAAAAATTAATCTCGGACGTTGTTTTAAAAATGATGGTTTTGGATACAAATTTGGAATCATTATCTTTTTACTACCATTGGGGATTTTTACTGGCAATACTGAAAATAAATTGTCTCTATAGTTAATACAGGTTTAATGATGATTACAAAGTTATTACGTCAAAATAACTTCAAATTAGAAAAAGTTTTACGTAATCAATTCAAATATACTTACGCAGGTCTCCTTTTTAAATTAATTTCATATACAACAGGAAGATGTTGGTCTATATCACTGGTGTTCAAAAATGTTTTGCATATGTATTCTGAGAGAATTTTTTAAGTACAGTGACACGCAAAACTAAACGCACAATTTTTATTAATATTATATCACAAGATTTTTTTTTGGTTATATAAAATTTATAATAATGCAGTTCACACTGAATTAAGTGTATGTGATTAACTTCCGTTGTTTAGGGGTTTCTGTAGAGTTGGTGATTAGGGATTAATTAAGAAAATTATGATTCTTTTCATAGCTATATGACTAGGTTACCGATGAGGAAAAAAAACTTTTTATTAGAAATAAAATTTTTTTTTTTAATTTAAGGAATGGCTATCAGGGGAAGAAAATATTGAAATTAAATCAGATTTTATTTTAAAAA
The DNA here is from genome assembly GCA_943735925.1 of Pollenia amentaria. Classification (NCBI taxonomy): domain Eukaryota; kingdom Metazoa; phylum Arthropoda; class Insecta; order Diptera; family Polleniidae; genus Pollenia; species Pollenia amentaria. Next base: position 80,669,175 of record OX031009.1, read on the forward strand.
AAGCCATTTCATGTCAGTACTTTCATCTAAGCAAAAGGAAAAAAATACACAATTTCTTAATTTTTCCTTAATTGCCAACTCTACCGATGTTCCTAACTGCGCAGCGCTACGCGCAATAGTACTGCGGGACAAGGGCACAGATTATATTAAATTAACATTATAATTTAGCATATGAAGAAGTTTACTAAACAACTGTTTAATAAAAACTCCATCGATAAACGGTCTGCCCTGCCTGACAATATTTAAGGCGACTACGTCTGAAATGGCTTTTTTTAAAATAAAATCTGATTTATTTTCAATATTTTCTTCCCCTAATAGCCATTCCTTCAATTTTTCTTCATCGGTATATCCAGTCATATTGCTATGAAAAGAATCATAATGCCTCTTAATAACATTTTCCCAATGTCCTTTAAATGTTTGATAACATAAAAGACATTGGGCATTACCAAAGGCATTTTTAATCATAAAATAGTTTTGCATTTTAATATTTTTTAGCAACAAACTAGCGTAGCTTCCGCGCATGTGCATTCGCCGCTGTCTGACGAACAACTAAATTAATTTCATTATTATTTATTTTACACACTGTATTTGAACAAATATCAATGCATCTATCGTACATGTGCGCTTGTTGCTCTCACACGTACGACAAAAATAATGAGCGTAAAAAACAAAGGGGTGGGGCTTCTAAACAATTGTTTGCCTGAATGAGCATCACTGGTCTATATATTAAAATATATCACGTCACACTTGCGCTATAACGGTACATTTCTGTCTTTCGATGTACAATTCGCTTTCAGGCGCTATCCAGACTGAAATGCTGATTCGATTGAAATGAATTTCAGCCTCGCCTACAATGCCGATCAACAACACAACTGAGCGAGAACAAGTCACACGTTCTTACATTCAGCGAAAAAAAAACATGTTTCAATATGGTCCCCTCCAACAAAACTATTTTTAAAGAAAATTTTAAACATAATATGTTAAATTGATCCACATAATTGTCACCGACAACCATATTATGGTTAAATAAGTCCTTCATCAAGAATCCACTACCATATTACGGTTGCCCTTGAACATGTAATGGTTAATATTGTTTGTTTTGTTTGATTTTTTGTGGAAGAAATATTCTTAGTATATACATATATGATGATATTTTTCAACTATAGCATATTGCTGTTGGAAAAGAGTAAATACTATTTTAAATTGTTTTTTTTTTTTAACAATTTTGCTTAAAATTAAAACCTTTGTTGTTTACGATAAAGGCACCAAACAAATAAGTACGTCGCACTGTGTCGCGATTTCATACAACGGGCGGCCAAAAATAGAAGCAGCTAGAGTAGGGAGGTGAAATTTGTCATGAAGGTTTTTCTTAGGCAAAGAAGTATTTATGCGAAATTTCGAGAAAATTTAACAAAAGCCACGCCCACCTCCCATATAACCTAAATTTAAAAATTGTTAAAACTTGGAAATTAGTAATAAGATAAGAGCGACAGTTTGTATGTGAATATATTTATTAATATTGTAACATATTTCCAATTTTAAAAAAAAAAATCGGACAAGCGCCACGCCCACCTCCCATACAAACTAATTAAAAAAATTATAATTTTTAATCCAAATTTAGATATTTTTTTAATTAGGCTTAAGTTCATTGAATTTAATTTTCATTAAATTATTTTTATGAAGACAGGAATTTAACAACATGAAATCAATTAAAAATTTTTTTTTATTGATAATTTTTCATTCTTGACTGCGCTGAGATTTGAACCCAGGCTTTCACGGATAGGTTGCCCATACTAGTTTCGATTGTAACCACACAATCTCGTCAGTGGGGTTTGCCGTTTTACTCACTCGGCTATTGAGGCCGGGCGACGTCAATAGTCAAACATCAATCCTTAAACCAAATGGTATTTCACCTTGGTAGATCGAAATTTGCTTTTTGAATGAATGATTATCTATTTTAATTGATTTAAATGTTCTTCCTTACTTCTGTTTTTTCGTACCTTTTGTCAAGAATTCTTCTTGAAATCCAAAGTACATTTTTTTGCTTTTCATGTTTTTTGTTTTTTTTTCTTGTTGACCTCTTTCAGCACAACTTGAAGGACATTTGTAAACATAGCTCGTGCCTTAGCTGATAACAATACTAGTATTGTGGTTATTTTGTTGAACTGTTAGTGGTTTTTAATCCAAATTTAGATATTTTTTTTTTAATTAGGCTTAAGTTCATTGAATTTAATTTTCATTAAATTATTTTTATGAAGACAGGAATTTAACAACATGAAATCAATTAAAATTTTTTTTTTTTTATTGATAGTTTTTCATTCTTGACTGCGCTGAGATTTGAACCCAGGCTTTCACGGATAGGTTGCCCATACTAGTTTCGATTGTAACCACACAATCTCGTCAGTGGGGTTTGCCGTTTTACTCACTCGACTATTGAGGCCGGGCGACGTCAATAGTCAAACATCAATCCTTAAACCAAATGGTATTTCACCTTGGTAGATCGAAATTTGCTTTTTGAATGAATGATTATCTATTTTAATTGATTTAAATGTTCTTCCTAACTTCTGGTTTTTCGTACCTTTTGTCAAGAATTCTTCTTGAAATCCAAAGTACATTTTTTTGTTTTTCATGTTTTTTGTCTTTCTTTTTTCTTGTTGACCTTTTTCAGCACAACTTGAAGGACAAATGTAAACATAGCTCGTGCCTTAATATAACCACAATACGAAATTATAATTTGTAAATTAGTGATCAGATAAGAGTGACATTTTGCATGTGAATATAATTATTAATATTGTAACATATTTCCAATTTTCCAAAAAAATCTAACAAGTGCCACGCCCACCTCCCATACAACCTAAATTTAAAAATTTTTAAAACTTGGAAATTAGTAATCAGATGAGAGAGACAGTTTGCATGTAAATATATTTATTATTATTGTAACATATTTCCAATTTAAAAAAAAAAAATCGGACAAGCCCACCCACCTCCCATGCAACCGAAATTAAAAAATTATTATAATTTGTAAATTAGTGATCAGATAAGAGCAAAATTTTACAAAAATTAATTTAGTACGTATGTCCTTGCAGCTCAGTGAAAACAAATTTAGAAACATAAATTTTATTTATTTAACATAACATATTTAACTTACATATTACAGGCAATCAAAGTATATTAACAATTATCACTGTAATCACTTTCAGATTCTACCAATGATTCATTAATTTTTGTTAAGAACTGGCAGCACTTGTCACAAGCCTAATACATAAAACTGTTATACTTGTAAAATGTATACCTGTTACTTATTTTTGCAAAAAAAATTATATTCATTCCAATAACTTTCATCGTTGAGTAAGGTCATAAAATTGAATTATAAAACCTTAAATATAGTTAAATAAAAACGGAAATTCTTTTTATACTTGAATACCAACTCTAGTCTTTTTTATTGTTGAAATTCCACAAATACTTTTTGCTAAAGTATTAACAAAGGTTATGGGCCCAGAGCCCTGGTAACCAAGTTTGGAGTTATTGCGGTTTTTACGTTTTCAACAATAAATAATTGGTTTTTGGTTTTGATTGTTTTATCCGGAGTTTGAAAAACAAAATGTCGAGTGGCATTGCAAGTATAGAGAAGTTGAATGGAGAAAATTACACAACATGGAGCATTCAAATAAGGAGTTTGCTCATCACAATGGATTTATGGCACACAGTGGAAGAGGATTGTCCGGGGACAGATCCACAGAAAAGTGTTTGGCAGAACCACGACAGTAATAACAACAAATAACAACAGCAACAACAACAACAGTAACAGGAAAAGTGAAGGTTATGTCAATAATTTTAATAATGTAAAATGTTTTCGCTGCGGTAAAAAAGGTCACATTCGGTCACAATGTAAAGAGAAACATGAAAATGATTTTGGCTGCTCTTTAAACGAAGATAAATGTAACTTAACAGAAATGTGGATACTCGATAGCGGCGCGACGTCACTCATGTGTAGATCGAAAGAACATTTTGTTGCATTGACTGAGTCGAACCAAAATATTGTTTTAGCATCAGGTGAGAGTATTAAGACAAAAGGCATGGGGAATGTTAAAATAGAAACTGAATACTGTAACCTTGAACTGAAGAATGTTTTGTATGTACCAGAATTGCACTCGAATTTTTTGTCAATTAATAAAGTAGTTAAGGCTGGACATAATGTTAAATTCATAGATAATAAAGCAGAAATAAAAAGCAAAAAAAAAGGAAAATATTTTGACAGCTGAATTAAGAGGTGAAATGTTTACTGCAAATATAAAATAAATTAAAAATGTTCAAAATACAGAAAGTGCCTATGGATTGATAAATGAAAGTGATGGAATTAAATGGCATCAACGTTTTGGTCATTTTAATCTTTATGATTTAAATAAATTAAGCTCAAAAAATATGCTTAAAAATTTTAATTTGAAATTGCCAAAGTCTATTGAGTGCGTTACTTGTGCAGTATGTAAAATTTTTGCTAAACCTTTTAAAAGCTATCAAAGTGTACAAACAAATGATTTGCTTGAATTGGTGCATACTGACTTATGCGGACCAATTGGTACAAAAACATTGAACGGTGCATCCTATTTCATCACATTTATTGATGATTACTCGCGTTATACAACATTTTTCTTAAAAATAAATCAGATTCCTTTGATGCATTCTGTACTTTTTCTGGGACCGCGGAGACGCAGACAGGCCGCAAAATTAAAATCGTTCGAAGCGATAATGGCAAGGAATTTGTTAATTCTAAATTTAATGAATTTTTTGCTAAAAAAGGAATTGTCCATCAAACAACGGTGAGTTATTCTCCACAACAGAATGACGTTTCCGAGAGGGCGAATAGAACGTTAATCGAAATGGGAAGGTGTTTGCTGGAATCTTCGGGGTTACCACAGATGTTATGGGGAGAAGCCATCAATACTGCAACATATTTACGAAATCGAGCTCCTACAAAAGTTTTAAATGATATTACGCCATATGAGAGGTGGTTTGGTAAAAAACCATCAGTTTTTCATTGAAAGACGTTTGGATGTGATGCACTGGTTTTAAATAAAGGTCGAAAACCAAAAGGTGGTAAATTCCTGCCCAAAGGTAATAAAATTTAATTTGTTGGCTATCAATTATCTACAAAAGGCTATCGATTGTATAATCCAAGTACTAGACAAATCGTTATTTCTCGAGATGTTATTTTTTTTGAACAATCCTTTGAAAAAATTTATATTGCAGATGAAAAGGAAGAAGGAAATAACTTGTTTATTGACATTTTTAAAGGTAATGTTCCTATAGAAGAAGAACGAGAAGAGGAGGAGTCTGATGATAAAGAAGAAACAAATTCAAGCAGTAGTGAAACGAATAGAGATGAAACGATCGTTATAGATAATAAAAGAAAGCGTGGTAGGCCAAAATTGTTAAGAAATGGTGGTAAAGGCAGACCTAGAAAGGTATAAAGTACTGAAGATGGTATTGAAATGTTGAATTCTATTATTGAAAATCCTTTAACGGTAGCTGAAGCCCTGGAATTTGAAGAATCTACAAAGTGGAAAGAAGCTATGAAGGTAGAATTTGATTCTTTAATAAAAAATAAAACATGGCAGCTTGTAGATAAGCCCAAAGAGAAAAATGTTGTTGGTTGCAAGTGGGTGTTTGCTGTAAAACGCAAACCAGATGGTTCAGTGGAGAAATACAAGGCTTGTTGTTCAGGGGTGTTTTCAAAAACCAAACATCGATTATAAAGAGACATTCGCACCAGTTGTTCGTCATTCTACTATTAGATTGTTGTTGCCCTTATCAGCTAAGTTTAAATTGTTGGTGAATCACATCGATATTGTAGCAGCGTATCTAAACGGTGCCATGGAAGATGAGGTTTACATGTTACAGCCTCCACTATTTGAAGATAAAAGTAATCTCACAAAGGTGTGCAAACTCTCGAAAGCTTTATATGGATTAAAGCAAGCCGGACGTGAGTGGAACAAAAAGGTTAACGAAATTTTGTTAAAAATGGGTTTTTTGCGATGTTAATCAGATACATGCGAATGCATTCGAAGAAAAGGTTCTAGTATTGACATTATTGCAATTTATGTGGACGATATGCTGCTTCCATGTTCAAATGAGGTGGATATGCAAAATATTATTTTGGAATTAAATAATCACGTAGAAGCTGTTGATCGTGGTCCAATTTCATTCTACTTAGGGATGGAAATAAAAAGAGATGGCTTAAGAGGTAATATTGAAATTCACCAAAACAAGTGTGCTTGGGAAGTGTGTTCAAAAATGCGATAATTTGGACGTCAAAGGTAATATCAAGACCAGACTTAATTAATGTGGTATCGAGATTATCTCAGTTTAATTCTCATCTACATAATAATCATTTTAAAGCTGCAAAACACGTTTTGAGATATCTTAAGAAGAATCCAGACGGTAAAGTAAGACATTCTAATTCTAATAAATTTTAATGTTTTACAGATGCTGACTGGGGCTGTGACTCAAATGATAGAAAATCGTATTCTGGCCATGTTATGTTTTTAAGTGGAGGCCCCGTTGCTTGGGAGTCCCGTAAGCAGTCCATAGTAGCATTAAGTACAATGGAAGCAGAGTACATTGCTTTGTGCCAAGGTACAAAAGATGTAATTTTTCACAGTAACCTTTTAAATGAGCTGTGTTTCGATGAGTATACCACCAACCCGACTACCATATTTTGCGACAACCAAAGTGCTAACTTTATGGTAAAAAATTCTGCTGTGCGCAAGAGAAGTAAGCACATTGATATTCGATATCATTATATACGAGAGGAATATGAGAAGAAGACTGTCGACATATGTTACGTTACGTCTGAAGAAAATGCAGCAGACATATTGACAAAAGTTTTATCTAAAAATAAACACTTAAATGGTTGTAAACTTTTAAAATTGAAATTGTAATCTTTCCTATTATTTGTGTATTTGGCTTGCGGGGGAGTTTGTTAAGAACTGGCAACACTTGTCACAAGCCTAATACATAAAACTGTTATACTTGTAAAATGTATACCTGTTACTTATTTTTGCATTTTAAATTATATTCATTCCAATAACTTTCATCGTTGAGTAAGGTCATAAAATTGAATTATAAAACCTTAAATATAGTTAAATAAAAACTGATATTCTTTTTATACTTGAATACCAACTCAAGTCTTTTTTATTGTTGAAATTCCACAAATACTTTTTGCTAAAGTATTAACAATTTTTATGTCGTTAAATCTTTTTTATACCCTCCACCACCACTGTGAATGAGGGTATACTAAGTTTGTCATTCCGTGTGTAACTTTTTTATAATACATCTAAGACCCCATAAAGTATATATATTCTGGCTCCTTGAGTAATTCTAAGTCGATTTAGCCATGTCTGTCTGTCCGTCTATCCATCTGTTGAAAACACGCTCACTTTCGAAAAACGCAAAAGAAAAGAACAAACTTGGTCTCAAATTGCTTGTAGTTATCCTAAGCAGTTTGGGATTGAAATGCAGCAACATCGGTTCACTAGGATCAGAACTATGAATCAAAATGTGGAACCCCCACCCTAAAAAAATTTATAATTTTGATACAAAAACTAACATAAATGGTGGAATAATGCACGACATGACATAAATTGCATGAATTCGCGCTATACGACTGCAAATCATACTGTTAAATTTCGTGAAGATCGGTCCATAATTGACCATAGGCCCCATATAAACCCTTCTCGCGGAAAACAGTTTAGTACGCCTAAAACCTCAGTTAATAACGCTAGCATTCTAAAATTTGGTACGTCACAGTTTTATAGGACCAGAAATCACACTGTAAAATTTGTTGGAGATCGGTCCATAATTTACACTAGGCCACATATAAACCCTACTCCCGGAAAACCGTTTAGTACGCCTAATACCGTAATAAATAATGCTATCAAATTGAAATTCGGTATGTCACTGTTTTATAGGACGAGAAATCACACTGTCAAATTTCGTGAAGAGTGGTCCATAATTTACACTAGGCCCCATATAAACCCTACTCTCGGAAAACAGTTTATTGCGCCTATAACCAAATAAATCCCACTTTGGGAAAATAATTAAATTCACCTAAAACCATCACAGATATAGGGATGATTGGTCTGGTAATTTACCATAGTTCCAATACAGATTACGCTCCTTAAAATTATTTTAGTTCGTCTAAAACTTTTACGAATCATGATATTTTACTCAAGCCAGTTCAAAGTTCTAACAAGAAACGCATAAAATTTTCTTATGGTCGCTCAATAATTTGATGCAGGTCTAAACCGCAACTAATTTTAATGCTGACGCTCGTTTTTGTGAAGAGTAGTTTATAATATATATGTATTTATCATATAGTTTTATAATGAACGTTGAGATTTTTGTTTTTTGAATTGTAATTAGACCTTCAACTTCTGAATTTATGCTATCCCTTACTGATTGTATTACAATTGGATTCTCCTTTGTAAAAATAATTTCAAGTGGTCTACATAACCTCCAAGGTGAATGTTTATCATTTTCTTAAACTACTTGATCATCTGCCCAATCCAACAAGCGTAAAGGAACGAAAGAAGTAACAAACATAAATTCATCACTAGCTTCCTCATTTTCAAAGTTTGGTTTGTATACACTATGACCACTACTGCCGTCAAACCCCCGGTTGCATTACAGAACTATATCATTTTCGGTAGCTATATCATTATTATCTAAAATGCTTCTTACAGTTTTGTCTAAAATCTGTTGTAAGGAACCTCTGCAGAAGTTTCTGTTACTTGAATGTCATCAGGCAAAATCTTTTTTTTAGCATCTGCAAACATATAGTATGTCGGAAAGCAATCTTGGTGAACAGAATTTACTACTTTTCTCTTCATATTGTACTGCCTCAAATCCATATCAATGTATAATGCTAGAGCACTTTCAACAGAAATTTTCTCATTAGTATTTGAACCTGTTACCCTTTCTGCGGCTTTTTTAAGAGCTTCAGATGAAGTAGAAGCAACAAGTTCTTCCACTCGCCTCCTTTTTGTTCTCATTGAACCCTCCTAATAAGAAACATTCGGTCGGCCTCTACCACTTGTATTTTCTTCCTAATATAGTATAACACAATTTAGTGTTATTGCAAAACCAAAACTTTATACGAATCTTACATTACAAATAAATTCACCAAATAATGCGATATCTAGCCAGTCACTCAACTCAGTTTCAAATCTATCTCTCATGCGATGATATTTAGACCAATTGTTAGAAAATTTTAAAAGAGTAAGCCTTATTTTCTGTTGCTTCCTTTCTAATATACTCCTTTAAAATGATTTTCTACAACATCTTTACCATGACGCATAACATCGCAGGGTCTGTTTTGCTTTACCTCTAGCCAACATTAAAAATAGTACGAATCTGCAGCGAGGTTGACACTAAAAAACAATCACAAAATGAATTCGGGCAATATCGGGCAGCTGAACTTTAAATATATTAAAATACATACTTGTAGCTACAAAATACAAAAACAGGAAAACGTGTTATATCTACTTTCTTTTAAATTTTCTACGAAAGTTTACGGTTGCTGAAAAATCTTGACAATGCCTCACTACTATCTTTTTTCTAACGGTATCTGACATATGATCAATATTTGTAAACAAAAACAGTGTTGTAATAATAACTAATTAGAACTTACATTCAAATACTTAAATTCTTAGTATTATAAATGAACATAAAATTTGGGATATTTCCATAAATTTCGTATGCTGTACACAAACCTTAACTTTAAACCACCATAACTTTAAAATTTGTGAATATTTTAAGAAGATATTTTAGATATCATCTAACCAGTGTTTAAAAAAAAAAATAAAAAAAACGTTCAAATTCCAACATTGACTTTAACTATTTTTGGCCAACCTCGTGACACAGTGCGTCGTAAGATCTATTTACTCACAGTTCTGTCGTAAACGTATCGAGTTGTATTTTGAAAATAAGATTTAAAAAATCCAAATTTATTACAATTTTTGTTTATTTGTTCCTTCATTTATAATGTTTTCAAATATTTAATTTGAAATAACAAAAATAATTTAATATAAATTTTCAATTTTTCTCTTTCTATGGTAATACGGTCGCAACCGGTGGCTGAAAATTCAATTTCATCGGCCAAAAGTCCAAGTTATGTTATTGTCGATTTCAAATATGTTAGTGACATTCGACATATTAGAATATATTAGAACTAAGCTTTTCAAAACCTGGATCAAAATATTGGTAATTGAGGGCGTTTCGTAGGATTTTCTACGAAGTTCAATTAACGAGTTGGTTTTATGACCATCAAATGAGGCTGCTAGTACAATACTAATTAGTTTTCAAAAAATCCATTTTCTTAGAAATCTCCAAGAGCCAATTGCTTTTAAGCTTGCAATGTAATACCATAAATTCAGTGATGTCGAATAATACAAATTATAGCGATGATTTTTTAATATGACAATTTAACAACTTAAGGTCATTTATCTATTTTAAAAGATTTTCATATTTATATAAATTACTATTTCTTCTCCAAAATTTCGGCCCCGTTGAACAGGCATAAATAAGCGTTCAATTTTTTAATAGTAAAAGTGTTAGTTTTTTGCGGATTTTCAAATCTACAAAACTAACTGTTCCATAGGTCCCAACAACAACAGCAACAACTCTTCCATATAACCATTTCACGTAGAAGAATCATATCGCCAACTTCTATATTCTTGCGCGAATGTGTCCATTTTGTACGGCTTTCTAAAATTGCGCTTTTAGCTTTGTTATTTGTTGCCACTGCCTTATGACTGTAAACGCCTTTAGAAAAGTTCCTATGAGGAGGTGACCTGGCCTCGAATTTAATTTAGCCTCTATTTATGCAAGGACGGTACTTTGTTGCTCGAACGTTAGATTGGCGTTTGCGAATGTTCGATACAGCAAATTTTTAGTTTATTAATAACTCATTTAATTAATGATGTGCTAATAATCCCAATTTTTGAATGAAAACACTGAAATTTATTGTTGTGGGAAAGCTAGTTTCTATGCGCATTTCGCTGGTTGCTTAGGCCAGCTCGTCAGGAAACTTTTTCCAAATACTTTAGAAAAGCTAAAAATATTATACAAGTAAGACCATAAAGTGAATAAGAATTTTAAAACACTCAGGTCTTAAAAATTGGGATTATTAGCACATCATTAATTAAATGAATTATTAATAAAATATTTCATTCCCGAAAATAATTTTTGATAATAAATTTGCATGTGCCCGGCAAATAAAAAAAAAAAAAACTGAAGTGGCAAGCTGCTTTATTTAAGCAACTTGTTTTTTTTAATTTTGTTTTTTCTTTCTATCCTCTTACAACTACAATTTGTGTTGGAAAAAACCCAGCCAATTGTAGGAATGTAAGAAAGAAAAAATTGACGGTTTATTGTTGTGACTTTGTTGAAGCTTTGATATTGTTACATTTAAGACCAGAGTGTTTTAAAATTCTTATTCACTTTATGGTCTTACTTGTATAATATTTTTAGCTTTTCTAAAGTATTTGGAAAAAGTTTCCTGACGAGCTGGCCTAAGCAACCAGCGAAATGCGCATAGAAACTAGCTTTCCCACAACAATAAATTTCAGTGTTTTCATTCAAAAATTGGGATTATTAGCACATCATTAATTAAATGAATTATTAATAAAATATTTCATTCCCGAAAATAATTTTTGGTTGACTTCACCGCCGCCTCCCATAGACCTCCGAAGTGGGGTGCTAGCGGTGGTATAAAAACTAACTCGACTCCGTTTTCCGGCGCAAAGTTGTGTACCTCTCTTGTTTGATTCGCTGAAAATCAGGTCTTTTAACTCTGTCAGCTTTGATCTTGCTCCCACGAAATTTGTCGCAATGTCGCGGTACAGGCGAGCGAGTAGACCTCTTCTCCCGATGAACCTTTTAAATACAGAAATAAAAGCATTAGTTGTAAGATCAGACTGGCTCGATATGCCCCTAATTCTAAAAGATGTATAAAACGGTCCACAGTAATTTACAATTGACAAAAAAAAAGGTTTGGAGCAAACAAATCTATCCTTTGGGAAGTTTCCCATTATTTAATTTAATAATTTTGTTCGATATCTTAAACAATGGACACATTTTCATACGGTTTTGCGAACGACATCTCGATCATTTATAATCCATACCTTTTACCTCAACAAACTTAAACGAACCTTTGGTCCTGCATGAAAGTTTTTCACATGTAAATTGTAAATAATTGGCAAATAATATTATAAATCGTTAAGATTTTTAATCTCTGCTTTAAATTATTGTTTTTGTATTGTTTCCACAATTCTAAAAATACAAAATTGAGCTCATTTACTGTTCTCTGTTTTTGTTAATATTAGGTTCAAGAAACCGATAAATATAAGCCAGTATTTTAAGAATTTTCATATAGGATGAACAATTTTCAAATTGATCATTTACACTAGTTTTTTCCGTTTGAGTTGCTATTAAACTTGTATTTATCTTTCGTAATTCTTAGCTGATCATTTTATCTGATGGTTCAATATGTTTATTAATAGGCCACATTTCTTTTTCCAGGTATAAAAATTGTTATCCGTTTAACCAAATTAAATCTAATAGCTCGTCTACGGTACAACCCCGTGAAACGATATCCGCGGGATTACTATCCGTTGGAACATGTTTCCAAATAGCACAGGATGAACATTTCTATATCTCTACTACTCTATTTCCAACAAAGGTACTTAATAAATGGGTCTATTCTAAGCCAAAAAAGCACAATATCCAAGTCGAACCAGAAATAAATATTGCCTATATAAGAAATCATAATTGGCTCCACTGCTTTCCACAATTTTTTTTAACAAGTGGGCCTCACACAATTCCTAACGAGGAAGGCATCGCTTCTTCAACGGCGCTACCTTTGACTTGGCTGTTAAAAGACTAACCAAAACTGTGTCTTTTATGGTGGCACGAATATACAGGCAACAAACATATGCTCTCTCCGAAGCGTCAGTAAACCCATGTATTTCCATTTTGTTATTAAGAAAATTATTTACATATCGAGGCACTTCTATTCTTCTTATTTCCTTTAGCGATAATTAAAATAAATTTTTCCCATGAAGTTTCAATTGCCATTGGTACACATTCGTCCCAGTCGAGCTTGTATCTCCATAATTGTTGTAGTAATATTTTAGTTTGTAAAATTATAGGACTTAAAAGTCCTAAAGGATCAAATAAACGAGCGGTAAATGAAAGAATGTAGCGCTTTGTTGCCTTCATGTTTTCGAAACTAAAATCTAATTGAAATCCAAAATATTCTTGCACCAAAAAACCAAGACTTGCCCAATGTTTTTGTTCAATCCACATCACTAATTAGAAGCGACTTTTCTAGAAATTGGTTTCCATTAATATTTTGGTCATTACAGTGCCACTTTAACAAATAAAAACCAGCCTTTTTTAATATAACAACAACTTCACTTAATTTGCCTAAGTTCTTCTAAATTATTTCCACCTGTTAACATGTCATTAACATAGAAATGACCGTTAACAACCTTTGATTCAACTGGGTATTTGCATTTATAACGGTTACTTAGCTCTCTTAAGCAACGAATGGCAAGGAATGGAGCAGCTGCTGTGCAATATGTGTGCCATATGTATTGACATTAGACATTTTAATTGGTCCATTTTCATCAGGGCGCCACAATATCATTTGATATTTTCTATGTTCTTGATGTATCATAACTTGGCGACACATTTTCGTTATATCCGCCATCAACGCAAATTTATAACAAGGAAAACGAGCCAAATGACAGACTAAGTCGTGTTGAATTGTGGGACGTACCATTAAAATATCATTTAAGGATACTCTAAACTTACTAGTTTTACTGGTTTAAGAACGCATTGGAGCGGTATGAAATAGTCTTCGCCTAGGGGAAAACTAGACACCTCAGGCATGTGATCCATAGCAATATATTCTTTCATAAAATCTTCATATAAAGCTTTAATTTTCGGTGTTTTTTCAAACGACGATCCTAAAACCGAAGGAGTTTCTTCAATAGGTAGTTTTACCTCAAATTTTTGTAATTTTGGTGATGATTCACCAAGTCGTATCTGTCCCACAGAAAGAATTTCAAAGAAAATGTCAGTTCCAATTAGCATGTCGATTTTCTGACATTTTGCAAAATTCGGATCGGTTAACACAATATTATTGGGAATTGTATTCTTAATTCCGTTTAAATTAAACTCATGCTGGAAAGAGTTTGGTTTCCAAAACCGAAAATTCCTCTTGAAATTTAAAATAGTGTTTATTCGAGACTTTACTGTAGCACTTACTTTGTAATTTGAAGTTAAATTTACTGTGCCGATACAAATTCTGATTTGTATACCTGACTCCGCAGATGTACTGGGTAGCAGTGATAAACTACTTTGAGCTACAGAAGCTTGAGTAAAGCTTTCGTATCTATGTAACAAAAAATTGTGTGGCTTATTACATACTCTACAGCGAGGTAATTTGCATTTTGCCACCAAGCGACCTACCTTCAAGCAATTTAAACAACAAGTTTTTTAGCAAAATCAATCTGTCTGCTACATATAGCAATGCAAAATTGCCACAGTCCTGAATATTGTGCCTAGGTGCTTTGCAATATATACATTCTTTTTCGTTCTTTGATTGAGAACAGGAAAACACAGATCTTTCATTTTGTTGTTTCTTATTTTTCCTATTGGGTATCTTTCCCTTCGATTAATTTTATCCTCGTTAACCTCCAACGATTGACTTCTTCGAGTTAGAATATTTGAACAATCTTCCCAACTGGGTAAAACCGAATAATCCAGTTGTGCATTCAATGTTGCTTTGATAACACCTAATGTATTATCAAAGCATTAACAATATCCGTGCGTAATCCCAGGGATTGCAACGAACCAAAAATTGCAGAGACAGTATCTACAATATTTTTTAATGACGATGCGTCAGAATTTGACATTTTTGAAATGTTAAATAAATTATCTATATTATCAAAGAATGTTAATGACTTTTTGTCATACCGATCGTCCAAACGTTTTAACGCTTTTACGTAATTGTCTTCTGTTACCTGAAATGTTTTAACAGTTCTTAAAGCGTCACCAGTTAGACAACTTTAAATGATAAAATTTCTTTATTAGAGACAGAGTGGGTTCATTGTGTACTAAACTGTAAAAAGACGATATAAAATTCTTATAATCACAATGTCTTCCGCCGAAAGAGGGTAATTTCAAATTTAGTAAACGTGTAGGCAGGGGAAGGGCAATACCCATTGTAGAATCCATTACCCTACTTTCCCTACGCTTGTGACTGCCTAACAATGTAAGCAATCTAGATTTTGTACTAATGCATAATTTTTCAATTTCAGCACGCTTATTGTCTTCTTGATCTTCAAAGATTTCAATTTGACTTTGATATGCCATTACTCGTTCCATGTAAGACATTGTAGTTCGACTGGATCCCACTTTGCAGTCGATGAACCTAAAATTTTTTTATTCGGTTTATGTTTCCCTTGGCAGCACCACTTTGACGTTTTAAAGAGTAAATATTTAATAAAAGTGAAAAACATCCCTAGTTTCAATCAACAACTATGAGAGAATGTACCTTAATGTGCATTTAGTTAATGATGAACTCACTTCAAATTAATAATCTCATCAACTTTCTAATTTTCTCTTAGCTGTTCTAAATTTCATTCAGAACTTTACTCTTTAAATACAGTTAACATCCATAATAAAGGGCTGCATGAATAACTTCATTCATCAACATACCGAAATGTGTATCCAATGAAGTTATATTCAAATAAAATTCAGATTACTGAACAAACTGCTGTTTTATTGATAAACTAGCAAACACATTTCGTTTCATATGGCAAACACAAACACTTTGTTCACAGTGATGCCAGAAGTGCAGATTATATACCTCAAAATTGCCAAAATGCAGATTTGACGATTTTTAGCTTAAAAATTCAGATTTTTTTAGCTTGGAAGAAACTTCTTTACATTGTCACTTATGTTTGAAAATGTTCCACAGTTCCATTCATGGAAGAAAACAGAAAAAATTGTGTTTGTTAGGTGGTGATATTTTTGGTACATACGGATATTTTTGCACTTATAGTACATACGCACGGGTAAAAATATATAACGGTTGTCACATCACGCGAACCAATTTTGCGCAAGAAAGGTTTAAGAAAAAGACAAAGAATTAAATAAATATCGGGTGCCCAAATTTGAAGTATCAATGGTCAATGGAAATCGCTACAGGGAGATAATCCGAATCTTTTTGTGGCGGAAAATGGATTATTAAGACGTAGAGAATATGTGGTTTCAACAGGATGGTGTCACTTGCCACACAGAGAAATAATGGATCTTTTGAAAGAAAAGTTCGAAAATTGAATTATTTCCCGTAGAGGAATAATGAATTGGCCACCAAGATCGAACGATATGACACCTTTAGGCTATTTTTGTGCGGTTTTTTAAAATCGAAAATGTACAGCAATAATCTCACAACAGTTCAAGAGCTTAAAAACAACATTATCGTGCAGATATCAACCATTGACAACAGTTTATTGAACAACTTGATGAGAATTTTGGTAAAAGATTGGGAGCCTGCCGAGCCAGTAGAGGGGTCTCACTTATTTTTAACCGGAACATATTTGTAATAAACTAAAATAAAAATATTTTTAATATCTCAAAAAAAAAACTTTTTTTTACCGTTTGGAAATTGATTCATTAGTAGGAATTTCATTCACAAAAGATTACTTAAAAATAAAACTTTACGTTGTCTTGCACATTTATATCGCCGGACTAATATCATCCGATTTTACACAAAATAATATGCATTTAACGTATATATTCATATGTATTTGTGTATAAATATCTTTAATAATTGCAATAATTGATCTCTTGCAAGTTCTCAATAAGATCTTTGTCGGATAAAATTACATGTCAAGCAATTACCTTTTCATTTGTTATTTAAAATTACAAAGATGTGATTAATTCTTACTCAGCCTGAGTAATTAAATGTGGATAGATATTTTAAATGTAAATATATCCAAAAATTATCCGCCATGTTCTGCAAATCGCATTAGAGTGAAATTAAAATCTAACAAATTTTGAAAGCTTTTCTATGCAGAAAGTTAAAAAATATTTCCTTTTTTATACCTCATACTTCGAGAACCACTCATATTTACCAGCACCACTTTTTAAATCAGGAAAGCTACATTAAAAAAAAAATTAATTTAAAATCTCCATAATTTTCAAATTCCAGAACATGGCCGTTTATTTTAAAATGAATTTGTATATCTTTTTCTAAATAAGCTACGTTTATAATGTAATAAATTTGTTGTTACTCAGTTTGCGTGCTTACAGTTGTATTAAGTTTTCTAACAATTTTTCGGGGAATTCCGCCAGTCGTTTTTTTAAATCTAAATTTTATAATAATATCAGAAGTGGTCGAGAATATTCCGCATAAATATTAAAAGCTTAACCTACCCGTTTCAATATTCATCAAGAAATTCCCCAACATGTGACTCAAAGCATCCATTAAACCGACCGAAAGATAATTTATAACGATAATTAACTATAAAAACAAAAATCTTCTTTGGCATTGAATGCCTTGGCCGTTCGCAATGATGGTTATTTATAACTAAGATATATTCCAAATTACCTGTTTTGAAAGTGAATGGCATTTCTATTAAGCGTTATATTGTTTGTTTGTTTGTGTTTATTCCAGAAGTGGGCACAACTAAAACTGTGCTTGTATTGATGCTTATTAGTATTAGTAAGATGGCAGAAGTACCCACCAAAAAATAATATAAAAAATAAAAGAAAATATGTAAGCATCCGCCTCATGTGCATTCGACGCTGTCTCATCGAAAACTAAATTAAAGAGGCATAGAATACGTGTCAAATCTCTCAGCACAATTGTGCTATGGAGCGCCCACCATTGGTTTATTCACTCGAAGCTCTTCTTGAGTGAAATAAATTGACCAAACAAATGATTCCTTTTTCAAATCTGTTTCTCCCCTCCTGGAAGCGTTCAACCACTTTTTACGTGTGAATAGCAACAGCGGTATTTTAAAAAATTTATTATCCAAGCCATTATAGTTGGACCTTGTGTTTTTGCAGTCTTCATATATGCAGTTGATTTTCTCTTTATAAAGGTTTTAATTTAAAAACTTTTTGTGTTTCTGATTAATTAAAATAATATCTGAAAAAATGGATTATTCAGAAAAAATAGGGTAGCACAGTTTTCCCAAAACACGTTAGTTGTCAAAAGGCAATGTGCCAGAAAAAAAGAGAAACTGGGTCTTGGTATACAACTAGTATGCCGACTCTTTGGCATGTACCTAACTCAAATGTCAACTACATAATAGATGTTTGTAATAGTAAGATTTTTTTAAATGGTCCTTATTTGATATTAAACTCTTTTTATACCCTCCACCACCACTTATTTGCCCAAAATGTCAAATTTTGACCTCAAACTCAGAAAAATAGTGTCTAAACTACTATCCAATAGGACTAACATTGGTGAAAACTTCATCCAAATCGGAAAACATCGATTTCGAAAGTTGGGTCACTTCACATGAAATCCCCCATAAACCCAAACAATATACATACATACATATATATTTTTATGTTTTTATGTACATTAGACCGACGCAAAAAAAAGTTGTTGATGTACCCCCTCAAAATTAACTTTGACGAGTTTTATGAAGATTCTCAAAATATTTTGGCTCTAGCGATTATATCCCGTGAGTTAAGCCCCGTCAAAAAAGGTTCCAAAAATGGAATTTCTCATAAATAAATTATTCGGTAATTTCTTTTGTACAATAAATGACCAAATAAAAAAGATATTTAGGGATTCTTTGCTTCTGCATTAAAACATTTTAAAAATCTAACCACAGGATCGAGATAGCGAGATGGTTATGTAAATTTGTTGATGCTTTTCAATTCGATTTGTATGAAAATTTAAATAGCATAACCATTCTTTGTTTTTTAATCGATAGGTGGGATCTTAGGCTTTAATAACGCAGTTAAAATGCATTTTAATTTTTTTGTTGAGTTTCAGTGTAAAAGTTGAATATTTCAATTATATCTTACAACTGATAATTATATTTTATCCTCGAACTTAAATCGTCTCAGAAAATGCCAACATGGCCCCTATCAGTTTTTTAATCCCAATATTCACTGGGACCAAAGGTTTGCTATTTTATAACAAGGCGAGTTGTTATAAAAAAAAAAGAATGTTTTGTAAAATGTCTAAATAGTTTTCTAGTATTCTTTGCTATCGATAAAATTTGAAGTAATTCAACTTTTATTTTTGGGTTAAAATGTATGTAATACACGTTTTTCCTCAAGAGCCCATCCTTTTGTGGTCGATTGGCCGGTAAATCGTACAACGCATTACAGAGAAAATTCGTTTTTTGGCCGGACTGTTCGTATGTGGAACAACCTTCCTGCTGAAGTCTTCCCTCTCACTTTCAACATGAATAAGTTCAAGTCGAATGTTCACAAACACTACTCCCTCTATCCTCCTTCCCATTACCTTTTTCCTAGTTCCAACACAATGCATTGCATTTGTAGGGGCCATCCCCTGAGTGCTGGTCCTAACCAAAAAAAAAAAAAAAAATTTATATATACATATGTATATAAGACCGACTCAAGTTGTATGGAGCCGAAAAAAGTGTTTAAGTAACCCCTCTTCCCCCTTGTGGAATCTTGAAACTAAATTTTGAAGTAGATATCATCAACCGATTGAGCTGAAATTTTTTAAACAGGTTCATTTTGTATGACAATTAATGGAAAACTGTTAGACGTCATTCTAAATCCAACAAGCCGGCAAGTCCAAGATGGCGGTCTAGCTGTTTTTAATGCACTTCTACAATATAGGTATCAAGTGGGCTTGATAAGAATACGACGAAAAATAAAGTGACATCATTATAAATCCAATATGGCGGACTTATCAAGCTTGAAACTCAACTTTGAAGCGGATATCTTCACCCGATTGAGCTGCAATTTTGTACAAGTCCAACATGGTGAAACACCCAAGGTGGCGGAATATTTATTTTTATTGGTCTGCCATATTTTGTTACCTTGTTAAGAACAGAATTTCATTTTTCCATACATCGATTTCTGTTAGCTTTACTAGTTGACGGTAGTGTTTAAAAAACTACATTTCCTAAACATTTTTTACTATTACTAAAACTATTACTCTTAACAATTAAATGTAGCGTCAGAAGGTCTTGTTTTGTAGTATTACCTTTTTTAAAACTACTACTGCTACATGCAAAAAAAAACCAAAAATTTAAATAGAAGCAGTTAAACAAAAATTAAGTAGCAGTTAAAACAACTAAATAGTTTTCTATTGGTTTGATTGAGGTTTTCGTTTTAAAACTACTACTACATTTATAGTATTGTTTTTTATGACTAGAAAATCTTGAGGTAGTAGATTATTATCATTCAGGTAGTAGTAGAATTACATAGAAGTAGTATGTTAATAACATTAATGTAGTAATATAATAACAATGAAGTAGTCAGAAAAGAAAATAATCAGCAAAACTAGAAACCAACAATAAGTAAATATGTGACGTTTGAATGTTGCATAGACACTGTTGTCAGCTCGTCGCTTTTAGCATTGTTGTTAGTCATTTTTGAAATTTTCGGTGCGGAAAATGATTATAAAAAGTAAGAATAATACTGAAATAATGGATATTGATATTTTTTTTTTTTTTGAACTGTTTATGGTTTTTAATTCAAATTTTTAATATTTTATTCAGGCTAAAGTTCATTAAATTTAATTTCGTTAAATTATTTTTATGAAGAAAATAATTTTACAACATGAAATGAATTAAAATTTATGGATAATTTTTCATTCTTGAATGACCTGGGAATTGAACCCATGTTTCACGGACAGGTTGCTCTGACATATTTCGATTGTAACAACACAATCTCCTTAACCCATTTCGCTCAGAAATTAAATTTTTATTTTTTCTTTGATGAAAAAAATAGTTTTTTAGGGTAATTAGGACCCACTGATTCCAAAAATTTCGGCAAAAAAATTTTCCGATTTTTCGTTTTCGAACACTGGCGCTTATCTTATAAGCTTTGTGTGCAATTAAAACTTTAATATTTATTTTATTTTTTATTGATTTACTGTATTATTTTTGAATCAAATGGTACAAAATTTATTTAATTTTGTAAAAATAATTTTTATTCAATTTATAATTTTTGAGATAAATCGTAAAATAATAATATACAGCCGAAAGATTAGTTGATAAAAAATGCTTTTACTCATTTTTCTGCTTGAAACATTTTGTGTGCAGATGAACATTGCATTTCTCGCACATATAAATTGTGGGCTTTCCACAACCTTTCAATTGACAGCGACGATGTTTTCCTTCGGGATTTCTGATTAAAACGTGTTTTCCTTAATTTTTGGAAGATTTTGTGGTTGATATTCCTTATCGTCAACATCATCATCATCGGTAGTTTCTTCCCTTTCAGCCAATAGAAGGGCCTCTGTCACAAAGATTTTAAATTCTTTTTGACTCATAGGTTTCTCAGCTTTGTATTTTGCAATTAAGCAATGCAATTTCCAACCATTGACAACTGCCGAAATCAAGGTAGTGCACCACAAAGGCCAATACCATTTCTTTCCACGTATATTGATTCGGTAGTTTTGGATTGCATTGTCGTGCAAATCCACACCACCCATGCCCTTGTTATAATTATGTAACATGGCTGGCTGACCATACGTAACGTATTTACCAGCTTCCGGACTATTTTTGGATGTGGATGCTTTTTTCCAACGTTGGACATTGTGCAAATGCAAGACTTGATCGAAATTTGTTGCCATGGTAACCTCTTTGTTGTCCTGCCATCTACATACCAATATTTTTTGTGCGGTATCAAACGTCTCATCATAATCCCCCCTTGGTAATTTTTTGCCGGTTTTTAATTCAGCAGATCCACCAGCCAGTCGATTGGAACAAACGGTTCCTGAAGCGCAAAACCCTTTATCAGACAACAAACAAAGCAAATGGTATGATGTAAAAAAGTTGTCAAAGTAAACTTCATGTCGCATTGGATGTTCAACATTTGCAAGCAAGCGCACAACCACATCAGCTCCCAATCCAACAACATTGTTATATTGGTCAGCAGATCCACAGTACGGTATAAAATAATATAAATAACCTGTTAACAAAGAAAATTAAGTATTTATTAAAATCAAAAAAGATTTATTACCTGAAGAAGACCATAGACACCATAATTTATAACCAAATCGAATTGGTTTTCCTCTAATAAACATTTAACAGCGGTGTCTACCAAAATAGGGAACCATTTGTTCATCTATGGATAACTTTTCGTCCCAAACACCAAATTGCAGAAATTTTCGATTTAGAATATCGAATAAAGGACGCATCTAAAAAAAGTAAATTGAATAATATCGTGATTATCATATAATTTGTTTTTGAATATTTTTATAATTGTTTGTTATACATACCTTAGCCATTTTATCAGATTTGTTTAAATCATTATTGTTGGCAAAATGTATAAATGATTTTATATGTAAAAATGTTGACCGACTCATGGTCTGTTTTACCATTGGGATTCCCAATGATGGCTTTGAAGACCAATAATCAGGAACAGATGGCAGAGTGTGATATCCTGATAACAATAAAATACCAAAAACCCGCTTAAGCATCACCTTATCCAAATGAAACTCAGTATTATTTTGTCCAGCATATACATTTGTTTGTTGAATAATGTGTTCAATGACTTCGTCATCGTAAAACAATTGAAACAATTGCAAAGGAGAATGGTTAATCAATCTTGAGCAAATACTTTCTTTCAATTCAGTCAGTGGTGCTGGATTTGGGGAAATGCCAAATTATATTCCTTTCGGTTTCCTTTTGACCATTTCGGTTTTCCAAAATAACTAAGAGGCTTGTATTCAAATCGAGGCGTCTTCGAGGTAGAAGGTCGCTCCTCTTCTTCAAATTGAGGATATCCACTGTCCTCGATATCGTTCCTTTCAGTTTCAATTTCAACGAAACCAGCAACCTCATTCAGCGGATTTGGATCAAGGTTAATGGTTATTTCATCATCATTGATTGTTTCTTCATCTGTACATTCATCTACTCGATCGGGAGGAAGTATATTAACACAATTGATATCTTCGTCATCATCACTACAATTGGCTATTATTTCATCCAATTCCTTCATAGACAAACCCTTTTTGCGTGTATGCAAAAAGGCGCCAGCGTTCGAAATTTCGAACAGTCAAGTTTACACATATGTGAAGTCATGCATGTGCATGCAAAGCACGTTTTTATGTTTTATGAAACAGTTACATTTATTGACAATAATTCCTCATGATTATTTTTTTAATTTTATTTTTTTTTATTATTTTTAAAAAATAATTTAAAGTGTCTAAAAATATGGGTTGAAGAAATGTACCCCACCCATTGAAGGGGAAGGGGTGGTCACGGTGGCATATTTTTTTTTAATTACTAAAAGATGAGCCTAAACATGCATACTTAAATTTACTGCAAATTCCACCTCTTTCATACCCAAATATTTTTTTGAAAAAGGTGACTTTTACTGTTCGAAAAATCGAACAGCGGAGCGAAATGGGTTAAAGGGGTTCGCCGTTTTAACACTCCCCGCCATCGAGGGCAGCAGGCAGTCAATAACCAAACACCAATCTTCAAAGCTCTATGTTTACATTATTCCTTCAAGTTGTGCTTATAAAAAGGTCAAGGAACACAAAAATATAAAAAACAGGAAAAATTCTTGACAAAAAGTATGAAAAACAGAAGTAGGGAGGAACATGTAAATTAATTTAAATTAATAAATTTAATTAAAGGGATTTTAAAGGGGCATGAGCCAAGATTTCTGGCAACACTGATTTTTTTATTTTGCTGAGGATTTAACGTTTTTATTAATTCTGCTGCTACCAAAATGTTGTTTTACGACTGCTTAAATGTTATTTAAATACTACATCAATGTTATTCTAAAACTGCTTAATGTTATAAACCAACTACCTAAATGTTATTTTTTGCTACTTTAAATACTACATAATCTGCTCCTTCTATAACTACTAAAGTAGGTAGTAGTACAAATTTTAGAAATAACTTTTCTTTTACTGCTACCTATATTTAAAGGTAGCGAGAGCAGTAAAAAAAACTACTACGCTGCTCCAATTATTTTCTTTTTGCGCTACTACTAAAACTACCGCTATCAAAATGTGACGGTAGCGGTAGTAATAGAAAATAAACGATTACAAGTTTTTAACATTTTTTAACTAGACTACTTTATGTTTTTTTATTACAACAGCTACTTGGAGTGTAGTTTTTTAAACACTGGTTGACGGCTCTAAGCCAATATAAGTTTTTTTTAAACACAATGGAACGAAAGATACCATGAATAAGTTAGCATCAGATGAATTTTCTGCATTACATTGTTTGTATTGTTTCTGACCAGAGCTTCCATCACATCCATTCAGCATAAAGTGTATTTAATAATCGTTGTGTTTGAGAAGATCCTGCAATTTTACTTCTGCTCAACTTGAAGTTTGTTAAGGTAAGCACTCTTTTTTGACAGATATGCTGTAAAAATTCCATAATTTTTTTTATTGGTTCGCTTTCCCAGTTCTGTATATTGGTTTTTAGTCATTTTTTAATGAATTTTTATACTCTTAATATAAGTTTTTTAAATAATCTTTTATTACCACTTCTTTGAAACATCCCCTCTTTTTTTAATAAAAATTTAATCTTTTATTAGCATTACTTTGAAACATAAAAAACCCTGTTTTTACACTCTTTTAAAGGATAACATATCGGTAATAAATTAACATGTAACATATAGCTCATTTTACACGTTAAATATAGCTGCGTACTAGTTTTTTCTATCATTTACCTGCTACTTTCATTTTTTTAAATTAAGATGCAATTTTTGGGTATTAAAACTATGTAGTTTATGCTGCGGCTATTTACTAATATTTAATCTTTTTACTTTAAATTACTCAGGAATCTAACGTGTTAGCCAATTATGTCGCAGCATCCGTTCACCCACAATAAATACATAAAATGGCAAAAAAGCAATCCAAAATAATTGATAACCTGACGTGCCAGATAATTTATGTGGCCGGAACTGTTTTAATCGTCGAAAATTCTTTAATATTTCACCACCTTTCAACCGAATATCTTAGCTTGGGTCACAGAAATCGCTTTAGTTCGCAAGGTCGGAGCCTGCCGGTATGGAATTTTGCATTAAAATGAAGGTTATAGTCCGGACTACAAGCGAGTACAGATTTTTTGGCTCATTTTGACGCTCAGGACTTATGCTCTAAAAAAATCTTGAAAAACAAAAAGTTATGAGCTTTTGAACTTTAAAAATTTACTAAGAAATTCATAACTATAACCAAATACTGAGAAAGTAGGGTTAAAATTTTTTGGCTACCGAGGTTTACTTGTATTTACTTTCATATGAATAAAATAATTTTAACATTGGAGAACATAAAACAAAAATAATTTTGGCCACCTGCTCAAAATATGAACCAGTGTGCGCCGGCCAGACGTAAGGAGTTTCTCCTCTATGGTACATATAACAACATCGGCTTCGCTAACCAAAACTTCTCTGCATAGCAATTAATATGCTTACTTAAAACTGCTGTATTTTCGCAAATTCATCCCCAATTTTTGTATATCCAGAACGATATACATATTCAAAAGCTTTCAAATGATACCAATATTGGCCACATTGGTTTAGAAATGTAGTGGAAAATCGCATATACCTTTAAAAACTCCAGAAAACTATTCGGAAACGCATTTCATAAATTCTTATTATATTTCCTTCTTATTTTTCAATGTGCTATCATCCTTTGTTTTTTGTTTGGAGCTGGGCTGGTAAACTAGATTTAAGCCAACATTTTTAATAACAATAAAAAGTTAACTGATAAAATTTCAATTCAAAACTTTATTTTTTATAATAAGTTGTCAATTAATTCTCGTATTTCTGATATACATAGCTTCACCATTTTGGTATTTTCCAGAAGATTTTATTTGATTTACAATTTTGTAAGTGTAGCAGAACGCTTTTCCAAATTTTAGTCCTTTAGTCCATTGAAATACTAAAATGGCAACGCCGGTACCAATTTAAACAGCAGCCTCTGAAGTAAAATAGCGATTGAATTTGATAGCTTGTGTGAATAGATATGTAGTTGCGCAGCAATGTATTATAGCAATTGTTGCTGAACATATAGTTTAACACATATTTATTCAGGACACACGTTAATATCTTGTGTTAGCAATATCATTTGACAGTTGCCAAACGGGACATAATTGCAAATTTAATGGATCCCGCCTAGGGATGCCAATCCCGATCCATTCCGGGATTTTTTTTATTCCGCGATTTTCGGTATTTAGTCAATCTCGAAATCGTTAACCTAATATTTTTTATTTTTCCTTTTTTTATTAAAAGAAATTCATCATGACATTCTCCCTTGAGAGGATTGGGATCACAATGATGAAATAACTATTTGATGAGAATGTGCCAAAACTTCAAAAAATTATGCTTAATCGTAAAATGAAGAAAATATGCTTAAAATCAGATAAAACTTAAACATAAAATTCTTAATATTTTAAATTGCTTAAAACTATGCTAAATGTTTACCAAAAAAAGTTTTTATCAAAAAAATTGTTTTTGGGAATACATATTCTTTTTCACTAAAAGATTTTATTTATTGTGCTAATTCCCTTTTTTATAATTGATAAAAATTGTAAATTTTATTGTTGGAGGATCAGCTGTTTCATGCGCATTTCACTGGTTGCTTAGGCCAGATCATCAGGAAACGTTCTCCTAAATAATTTTAGAAAAGCCAAAGCTATCAGCAAACAAAACTACAGAGGGAATGAGAATTACCTACAAACACTCAAAAAGTCTTATTTGCAACGATATCAAAGCTTAAACAAAATACCAAAATCCCCACTACAGTAAGTTGCAATTCTGGCTTTTCTAAAATTATTTAGGAGAACGTTTCCTGATGATCTGGCCAAAGCAATCAGTGAAATGCGCATAGAAACAGCTTATCCTCCAACAATAAATTTCAGTATTTTTATCAATTATAAAAAAGGGAATTAAGAACAATAAATAAAATCTTTTAATGAAAAAAAAAAAAATTGGTAAACATCTACTGAAGTTTTATAAAAAAAATAATACTAAAAATCTGCTAAATAAGAAGGAATTTAAGAATATATTTCATGAAAAATTTTATTTTTCAAAAACATATGCTTCAAAAATCGGGTTTTTAATACGTAAAAATGTGCTAAAAAAAATTTGCTTTTGGATAAGAAAATATGCTAAAATGCAGTTATTAAGCAATTCTCCAACTCAATCTGCTTAATCTAGCAGAAAATATGGTAAAACGGTTACACTGAGGGAACACAATATTGATGTTTTATATTTATTTTATTAACTCTGTTATTATTGACATTGAAAACGAAAGAAAAAAGGTAAACTTTGTTATTCTGTTTAAGCGTGTCCAACAATTATAAAGAAATAATAATGTGAGAAGTGCTGATAATAACACTGTAAGTAAACTTTTAACTTTCATAATGACACATAAAAACCCCTAGACACCCCAACTTAATTTTGAGTTGTAGAACACTGAGGTAAACTCCGTTTAAAAAAAATTAGGTCAAAATCAAGCGATTTTGCATTTTTAATTTTGTACTGTCTCTCAAGCCATTTGCTGATGATTAAGGAAAAATACATCAAAATCTCTTTTAAAATGACTTAAGCTTTTGTGTATTTGTCAAAATTCAACTCTTATGATGATGGCCTTCCACCTTCTGGCTAGCAAAATTCATTTATTTTTAATGTGTGATACTATTTAATCCAATTTTGATAAATTTCGTGCACTTTTTATAGTATTTTTCGAGTTAAATCAATATTGATGGGTTGGAATCGGTTTGAAATTATATTGTAATAGGGAGATCGATTATTCGACTTTTTTCAATAACCGGTTTTCGAATATTACGAATAGTTGCTATTCTAAAAAACCCGGTCTTCGGTTAAGCAATTTTTAAATAACCGGTTAACCGATTTTAATTCGAATACTTAAAAACACAATAATCAAATAAGTTTTTAAATAAAACGTTAATTTGAATAAAAACAAAACAATTTCAAAGGTAAGGAACCAACAAAATACATAGATGTGACTTAGATCAGACCTAACAAATATTTAAGGATAAAATCGAAGAAAAGTGGGACCAGTAAATTGATCAAATTTTAGCTAAATTTTTAACAATTTTTTATTGATTTACTAAACTTTATTTGTAAGAAGATATTTGTATAATGTAATTTACAAACTATTGAATGATATTTGATCTAGAGAAACGTTTTGCAAAAGCAAATAAATAATAGGAATTTTATAAAGTTATTATTTGACATATTCTCTCAAATTTATTTTGAATGACCTTTAATTTGATGGTGGTTAAGTTATCTATATAAATCAACCATATTTTTCAAAAGTTGCAAACAAACCCTCTTAGCCAGGATTATCTATTTCAAATTATTTTGTTTAAGCATTATAGAAACGAATAGTGAACTTAACATTCTTTTTGTGTAAAATATTTGTCAATTCGTCGACTACAATTTAAAACATTCCATGACATTGTTTGATTCCTTCAATTTGGTTTTTAAGTTCTTGGTGTTTTAATAAACAAAACTGATTCTGCCGTAATGTTGTAGTTTTCAGCATGAAGAGATGCTAGAACTACTTAAGAGTTTTTAGTGCCTTAACGGGCATTTCGTCCTCGGCAACGCAACGGGCTAATATTTTACCCAATGATTAATTTTTTGCAGCGCATTTTAATAAAGTATTATTTGTCGTCTCCTTAGAACTACTTCGAACGGAGTTAAGTTTCATTTGGATCACATTAATGTCAAGAATGTATACTAATTAAAGGTGATTAATAAGTGACATGGAAGAACCTCTGTAACTTATCATTTTAGGGCACTTCAGGCAACTATCTCTGTCTTATTAATCGCGTTCGAAAAATATCTAGAGATAAACTTTATATAAAAATATACTTAATATTTAGAACACTCTTGCACAAATTACTATTTACTTTTTAACTGCACACGTTTTTGTAGAATTTTAAATAGTTTTTGGTGTTTTTCTACAAGAACACACGCTTTTATAAACAATTTTTATTTACAGTGTTCATAATGTTTTTTGACCTTTGTTACATTTTGTTTTGACATTCTTTATAAAAAGTTTTAGTTTGACCAATATTTAATTAGAAAATACTTAAATTACGGGTACATCTACAATAAGAGTAAGGAAAATGTATATAAATTACACATTACTAAAATAACCGGTTTATTATACCAAAATAACCGGTTTATTCGGTATTCGAAAAATGGACATTTTAAAATAACCGACTTGGGCAAAGCTAAAATAACCGGTTAAAACCGGTCGAATAGTAACCGTTCGATTTCCCTATATTGTAATATCAACTTTTAAAAAATTAGATCTTTTTGTTTTATTGTAATAAAATTTTAAAATTCGAACCATATGACACTGAACCAAGGCGCATTCATTACAGGTGATCCTAAAAGTCCTGCTGATAACTGTTTTTTTTTTAGCTTTATAATTATTGGATGTCAAAATTTTGTTTATTATCTTTGTTGCTGTTTTGATTTGTTTCGGTTTTTGACATTGTACAATGATTTTACAAAAGCAAATTGCTTGTGGTTTTTGTACGAGTTGTACTTGTTGTACTACCGAGATTACCTGGAATGAATTCGCCTTGCACTGAACTAACAGTATGTGGTAAGGCTTACTACTTTAAAATATCAAAAAATACAACACTGAACTAACTTAACTAAGTGGCAGTATAAAATAAAAATAAAATTTCGCTTAATCATTCATAACCTAATTTTTTTTTCAAACATTTTTGGAAAATAAAATTCATGACGAAGAACGCAAAGCATATCCTGATATATTAATTGAGTTTTGTTTCCCATGTGGATGCAGATGAGCATTTAGATGAAGATGCGCTTAAAGCTTACAATTGAACGCATAGGACTCAATTCGTGCGGTGATTGTAATTGTGCTATACAAAAATCGCTCTTTATATTACCGCGTCTACGTTGAGAACATGATGCAATCTTTTGACGCTTTTGGAGTAAAAATATCGTTAAAAATTAAAATTTTTTTATGCACATTTCGATTTTTATGTGCGACAAGCCACCGAAACAGACGAAACGGGCGACAGACTTCACAAAACTATAATGACATTCGAAGACCGATTCGCTGGGAAGAGTATTGACTCTATGCTTGCAGATTTCTGTTGGTCCATTGCAAACGAAAAGAAAAAAAAAATTAAATGAATATGATTTGCAATCGTTTCCAATTTAAAACATTGATTTAGTAAGAATTAATGACATAAAATGCACATACTTGATATAATTAGACTAAAAAGTGAAAATTATCTACAAATAAACAATAAATAATATTTCAAAAGATTTTTCGAAGCCTTTTTCCATGTATAGTAAAAAAAAAGATTTTAAGACAATACAAAATTAAAAATAAAATATCTCTTGATTTTGACCTAATCTTTTAAAACGGAGTATACCACTGTGGTATACGGTCCAAAATTAAGTTGTGGTGCCTCGGTGTTTTTCTGTGTCATTTTGACGTACTTACAGTGTAATCAAAAAAGAAAAATTCATTAACGAAATCATTTAAAGTGTATTATGTGATAATTTGTGTTAGAGATTTCAAGGAAAAATGCTTAACGATATGTTAAGTGATTTGAAATTGGCATGCTGAAAGCTGACTGGTGTTAAATCAAGAAATTTCAAAGTTTTTGTGCACAAAACACCTTTTTAGTGATTTCAAATAACTTTACGAAAAAATGATTTTCAGAACATGCCTGATAATTCTTAACACTAGTGGTGGTGGGTATAAAAATGTGTTTTTGGTAAAGTAAGATTTTCATAGTAAACTAAATAAATTGATTTTGTTAATTAATTTCGAATTCAAATTTCAAATATTCATCTTAGTTCATTTAATAAAAATTTTAATAGAATCTTACAAATAAATCAATTACTAGTTTGCTCTTACTAAATAAATTATTTTTTTAAAATATAAAATATAGATATTTTGGTTGTTCACGAAATTTTTACAAATTGTAATATTTAATGAATTACAAAAGTTGTGTTTGTAAACCTCTTTTAAAGACGCTTTTTTTTATAAATATCTAAAAAAGCATTTATCTTTTGCATTTCAAAAACCCGGAATCCCGAAAAATACCGGGATCCCGTAAATTTTGATTTTTTTGAAATCCAGAATACCGGGATTTGCGAAAACCAGTTCCGATTGGAATCCCTAATCCCACCTGATACTAACCCTTATGCATATGTATATTAAACTTTTGCTTTCTGGAAATTTTATAATCTGTTAAACTGAAGAAGTGTTTACTTTGTTTATAGTTTGTTTTTTATTTTATTTCCTTAATCTTATTTCGGTCTTTTAAGTGTATTTAAAACTGTATTTCT
The DNA here is from genome assembly GCA_943735925.1 of Pollenia amentaria. Taxonomy (NCBI): domain Eukaryota; kingdom Metazoa; phylum Arthropoda; class Insecta; order Diptera; family Polleniidae; genus Pollenia; species Pollenia amentaria. The sequence continues at coordinate 80,700,765 of OX031009.1, forward strand.
TTCAATGGGTTTTTTTATTTTTTCGAATTAAAACTCTTATTCGATTAATCAAGCAAAATTTTAATTTAAAATCTATTAATTCATAACTCCAACACAACCGAAAGTTAAATATTTGGATTCTCTAATTATGATACATTTAGTTGCTATTACATATATTTTTATCTTCTCCTGTAAAGTTTCAATTGTGTGAGTTAGGGCCTTTCTAAATGAGACCAACCATTGTGTTAATCTGCGGTAGCAAAATACCTTTTTAACTTTCATACAAAGTTGCTTCAGTCAGGAATGGAAAATTATATTAATTAAAAATAATTTACTAAAAATCAAATTTGTTAAACTTAAGCCTGATTAATATATAAAAATTTGGATTAAAAACAAAATTGACTTATTGAAATTTGGACATGATGTAAAATATGTAATCAGCTTATTTGCTTGGCATACTTTAAGGAAAATGTAAACTTAAAAATCTAATTTTCATCGACGCACTCATTACAATTTCGATGTATTTTCGGGTTGGAATCGTGCCAAATAAAATCAATTTAAACAACAATAAAAAATAAAGGAAAGACAACTATGTTCCCGGGACGGACACCAAACAATAGAGAGTAAAAATCAATAATAGAGAAGGAGAATGATCACATAATTCAAATACGTAGAAGAATAAACCATAAAAACTTTTTGCAAGGTGATGTCGTCAGTATGTATGAGATGTTGATATACACAAAGGCAATCAAATGTGCATACTTATACGCTCAAAACCGCTAACACACGGATTTTCTAAAACAAAAGATAAAAATAGTAAAAATTTGGAAAGAGGTTAAGAAACTGAAAATAGAAAAGTACTAGGTCGCCAAAAAAAATTTTAAGAATTTCATCGAAACTTAAGTAAACGTTGTAACGTTGAATTTTTTTAATTTGTAAACGCAAATGACATTAACATTAAAAAAATTAATTTATTCGATAATTTGAGTTTTTGGTTTTTCAAAGACTTTTCTAATGTTTATTTTATTGTTACTAAAAATTTATTAATACAAACAAAATGATTGTAAGTTTCTTATTAAAATTGATGCGTATTTTGTAAAAAAATCTTTGCGAATCATGAAATTCGGAGTAAAATGGCATCGATTTGTTAGTGCATATTTTTGCATATTTTTGCATATATTGCTGACATTTTGAAAAACAAAAATTGTTTTGTTTTTTTTTTTTTTATTTTGCGAGGCGCCGTGTTGCAGAAGAGATAAAAGGCAACTGCAATATGTAAATCAATATCATGATTTACATATTGATTTCTTATCAGAAACATATTTTGTTAAGCACCTCGCGATTTGCCGGATATTAAGAAAATTATCCCGATCTATTTCTTCCTCCACAGCCTATAACAACCAGATGGGGTATTATGCTGAAAAGTTTGACCAATTCAAGGATGTGGTGGAAAGATTAAGGGTGGTGATGCAGTTTTAAAAAAGCAAATTTATCAAATTTAGAAGCTCAGATAATGTTTGTGTCTTCAAATTGTGGATTAATCTCTGAGACTATTGTGAAATAAGAGAAATATATTCCATTGAGAAAGAAAATTAAATTATTTGATAATGCCATAAATAAAAAGTATGCTCCACTGCATAACTTTAGTAAACAAATTCGTATCATGATTGATAAAGATTTTAGTAAAATAAAGGATTCAAAACAATAAAACAAACTGCTAGCATATTTCATTTAAATTATTACAAAAACAGCGTAGTGGAAAATTAATATTACACAAAGGAACTATCAGTATTTAATCATGAACTTCCGTCGCGTTGAACGGTAATTTTCCATGTTTAAAAGCTTTTTTAAGCGAAGCTGCATTAGCTTTAGATTTTAAAATAATAAAAAAGTTTTATGTATTTATATAAACAAAATTTTTTCTTATTGTTCTTAACTCATTTTACATGTGGGTTCAAAAATCTACCTAAAAAGGGACTTAATTTACATGATTATTTTGCTTGTGAGTTTTCTTTATATTTTCGTGCTTTACTTTATTTTACCTTCTTCTTTTGTGTTTATTGCACCTTATTTTCGTGAATGAGACTGAAATTTTACGTTTTATGTTATTCTTCTTCTTGTTATATTAATGTTTTTTTTATCATTAATAAATGTGTTAAATAAAATTTTAAGTGCATATTTTTGCTATTTTGGGCGCATATTTTTCTTTTTTCTAATGCATGTTTTATGTGCATAAAACGCGATTTTAACTGCATAAAAATCCGGGCCCAGGTAATAATAATATGATTGAACTAACCACATGTTTAAAAACTTTTAAATAGTTTTGTTGTAGCTGACCATACCGAAAAATTTGTTTTCTCGGCGTGTACGTAAATAACTGATTTCATTACTGGAAAATCATTTTTGTACACCTTTTGTTTAAGCCAATTATATATTCGGATTGTTCTTTGATGATACTGGGGATGTATCTAATTTATTCTGTTTGATTATGTGTATGTGTGTGTTAGCGGGTGAATGGTCAAAGACGCTGCGGTATTTAAGATTTGACACAGCAATCTCACTCGTTTACTTTAGTTTTATTATAAATAAATTACAAATTATAAACTTACGTGTATGATGTGTTTATTTGCAAAGGTGGCCACGATAGTGTAACATATGTATGCATACAACAATACAAAAAACAGGCGTTTTGCCAAACAAAGCTTTATGGCTCAATGGGCACACTTTTTCCGTTAAAAAACTGAATATTTAACATAATAAAAACTACCAGTACAAATTAAGGTATGTTCAAATCTAACAAATATTTGAAAAAAGGTCCAAAAAAAAGCATTTACTGGTCACGCTTTTTGTTTTAGTCAAATCTTTTGATCAAACTTTAGCTTTATTTTTAACAGTTTCTATTGATTTACTTAACTTAATTTTTAAGAAGATAGTTATATAATGTAATTTAGAAACTGTAAATGGTGTTCAATCTAGCCAAACGTTTTGAAAAAGCAAATAATTTTTTAATAAAACTAGTGGTTACGTGTAGGACATCAAATAGCTTTAGCCTATTAGGTAATTCAAAAAGTGTTCTCTTGTGTCATATTGATTTTATTTGCTATAATTTTATGAACATTCAAAAAATTATTATAACTTTGTGAATATAAAGTTACCCACAGACGAGGCAACATTTGTCCAAACATGGGCATGTTTCACTAAATGTTGCTACGTGTGTGGGGATGTTTCTTGTTACCTTTTTGGTTTCTTAAATATCAAAAAAAATTGATATTTTATGGTTCCAAACGTAATGTTTCGTCGTGTGTGGCGATGTTGACTGTTTTTTCTTTCTCCTTTTTTTGAGAGTAGTTGTTGAGTGAGGTGCTTTTGCAACTCCCGAAGAAAAAAATATGAGGAAAGAAATCGGAAAATTGCAAATTGTGAGAATTGGAAAACAATTGTAATTGAATATAAAATTTTTCCAAATTTATGGGACATAAAATATGATAGGTATAAAAACAAAATAAATAAAAACTTTTTTTTTGTTTTGTAGTAGTATATTCACAAAACACGCAATACTGATGTTTCGTTTTTAGTGTCTTCGCCTGTATTATAAACTGAAACATAAGGAGTAACACGTGTTTCGACAAATATTGCATCGTTTGTAGGTACCTTAATAGTTTTTTGTTTTTTTTTTTTTATTAGGGTTTCTGTATCTTAATCAAAATAAAAGCATTTATATTAAAAGTTAAAATTGGTTTGGCATAAGCTCTAAAGTCGAAAAAAGGCATAGAAATTTTTTATTTTGTTTTCACAATTTTTTTTTCTCAACACAGAAAAAATGATTCCCAAAAGAATTTCAAACAAAACCTTGTTTGAAATAAAATCCAGTTCTAGTAAATGTTTTTTATTGATCCAATAAATTATTTGTTTGAATTTTATTTAGAACAAAGACAATGTTGACAACTTCTAAAAATCTTGCAGCTCTAAATGTAAATATAATATAATACATATATTTTTGTACAAAACCGAATTTTAAAACGTTGTACTCAAATTATATTGTAAAGTTAACAACACTTGTTCAAAGGAACAAATACAAGAGTAAGTCTACATTCACACGTTTCATCTTTTGATGCTCAACTCTTGTGTTTTAAGGAGAGGGAAGCAAGAAGAAAAGGGGTTGGTACGGAAATGCCTGTACTCGGGCAGTACGCTTTGTGTTCTCATTCGTAGGTATATGCACAACAATGGCTGCATGTAAATTTTTTTCTTTTCTTTTTCTCTTTGGTTCGCTTTGATTAAAAGTGTTGTTGTTTTGAAGCAAAAAGAGTTGAAACCGGTTGCTGCGTGTGAACATAATGACATCTTCAAAAGGGAATTGAAAATAAGTTGAGCATCAAAAGAGTGAAGAGTGAAAAATTCTAATTCATACAAAAAGTTAAAAGTAACATTTGAAACAAGTTTTTTTAGAGGAGATTGCTGCGCACATATTAACATGGCACACTGTAAAAGTGAGCATGAAATTGTCATTGTTGCTCTACTAATGTAATGCTACTGCTCGTGGCAACGAAAACACAGAAATCGAAAGCAATTAATGACACAGAATAAGGCTGTTTTTTATATGATTGGAAGGAAGATTTTTTTATTTTAAGAAATTACGATTTTTACTTTATATTTGTTTGTACAAAATGCAAAATTTATTTACACTTTTTTAAACAGGCATTTTTAAACCAATGAAGTTTTCTATCACCTTGTTGTTTATTGGCTTTTGCATACCTTTGAACCCAGTCTCTAGCATACACAAAAATGAATCACTACTTCTGGGCATACAAAATATTAAAAAAAGGCATCTTAGTTAGCGGTTGTTCATTTTTTGACCAGTATTTTTTTGGTCAGAAAAGATCTGTTATTTTTTGACTGATATTTTTCAGTCAAAAATAAAAGTTAAAATTTGACTGATATTTTTTCAGTCAGCGATTGATAAAGAATTTGGAACACTCGAAGGCTCCGACCAGTACGATGCAAACAAAGGATATTTGGAAAAAGCTCACACTATCTTCTACAAAATACTGCAGAGCATTTAAATTTGAATTTAAAAAGGAAACTCCTGATACCATTACAAATAAAACCAGTTATATGAGAGCCCAAACTGCAACAATATGGCCATTAGATTTAGAAATGGATGACCAGACAATTGAAGTTAGCTATCAATTAGTGCTAACGATGATAGATGGAAAAGTAGGCCAGGCTTTGACTGACACAAAGGCTCCATCCAGCTGCATTATATGCCAAACCACATCAAGCAAGAATACAAATTACGGATCACATACTAAAAATCAATTTTTTGAAAAAAAAATTTAAGGCGGTTTTCCCGGGATTGAGAATTGGGGTATTTGTTAATCCAAAATGGGAATGTTGTCCGTCCACTGTTTAAAGATCTTTTTAATCTACATAACTGCCAAATTTCATTATGATACCTTTATTCATGTTAGCATGTCAAACATTAAAATTATTATATATATTTTATCCGACCTTTATTATTTATAGTGTGATTTCTGGTCTTATAAAACTGTGACGTACCAAATTTTAGTGTGCTAGCGTTATTTATTGCGGTTTAAGGCATACTAAACTGTTTTCCGCGAGAAGGGTTTATATTAGGCCTATGGTCAATTATGGACCGATCTTCACGAAATTTAACAGTATGATTTGCAGTCGTATAAAGCGAATTCGTGAAATTTTATGTCATTCCGTGCATTATTCCACCATTTATGTAAGTTTTTGTATCAATATTATCAATTTTTTTTGGGTAGTGGTTCCACATTTTGATTCATAGTTCTGATCCTACTAAGCCGATGTTGCTGGATTTCAATCCCAAACTGCTTAGGATAACTACAAGCAATTTGAGACCAAGTTTGTTCTTTTCTTTTGCGTTTTTCGAAAATGAGCGTGTTTTTAACAGACGGACACCCAGACGGACATGGCTAAATCGACTAAGAATTACTTAAGGAGCCAGAATATATATACTTTATGGGGTCTTAGATGTATTATAAAAAAGTTTCACACGGAATGACAAACTTAGTATACCCTCATTCACCCCAGTGGTGGTGTAGGGTATAAAAACTTTTATACATACCAACTGAAGAGCAGTAAAGGTCTTCAGGTAGTGATAAAAGGCATTGACTCATGCGTAGACCCAGGGCATTGACCATGCGTAGACGTTTTTAGAAGAGAAAGGCTTCAAAATAAAAAATGGAGTAAATATTAAAAATAGAGAAAAATATCCCCAACCACTATTTCGAGTGGAGTTAGAACCCGGCGACGTTAAGCTTAAAAAATCGAAACTCATCCCATCTACAGTCTGAAATATATCATGTATGGGAAAATAACGATAGAGGAGCCGCACAAAAGGAATGGTCCCGTGCAATGTTTAAACTGCCAAGAATTTGGTCACACTAAGGCATACTGCCATTTAACCCCTGTTTGCGTTGTATGTGGAGAATTGCATGGTACAGCTCTCTGCGATAAGTCTAAAAACGACCCCAATGTAAAAAAAATGCAGGTAACAAATCAAGTTAACACAAATGACATTCAGGTACCGCAGCATAGTAATAACAGAACATCCTACGCTAACGTCCTAAAATCAAACCATATGCCAATGCAAGGTGTTTGCCAAATAATGATGAGACTCCAGTTTCTAATTTAAGTCGTCTAGAAAAAACCATGAAAACACTAGTACAAACAGTAACTAACTTTACGAACACAATGGGTAATATGATGCAGGAAATGTTAAGAATACAATCGATGTTATTGCAAGCTGTTAACAAGCCATTAATTGTTTAAAAATTTGTTTTTGGAACGCAAACGGCATTCGCCAACATAAAAATTAACTAGAATACTTTCTTAAAAGTAAACAGATTGATGTAATGATGGTTTCTGAAACTCATTTGACCTCAAGAAATACGTTTAAAATCAATGGTTATATATTATATGATACCATGGACCCTCGAGATAGAGCTTGTGGAGGTTCTGCTATTTTGATAAAAGCCCGGATTAAACACTACTTAATGTGTGATCATCGTGAAGATTATCTGAAAGCAACGAACATTTGTGTTGAAGAGCTAAATCGAAACTTAGCACTTTCATCTTTATACTCTCCACCTAGATTTTCAATATCAGAAAGCCAATATGTATTATAAATATTTTAAGTCATTAGGACCCTGTTTCCTAGCCGCTGGCGATTACAACGCTAAACATACCTTCTGGGGGTCACAGCTCATAACACCAAAGGGTAGTTTTTTGTACAATACAATCTCTAAAATGGATTTAAGTGTGGTTGCGAGCGGACAACCAACTTATTGACCTACTAAACAGCAAAAAATTCCAGATGTCCTCGATTTTGGCGTGGTTAAAAACATCCCCGCAGAAACGATTCATGTTGAAGCTTCCTTAGAACTATCTTCCGATCACACACCTACAATTGTAACTTTAATGAACCCAAATAGAATTTAAGCACAGCCGCGAATAACGTTGTAAGTTACAAAATAAATATTTTTCCGGGGGGAAAAAAAACGTTTTTAGAAGGCAGGTTAGGATTATTAATTTTTTTTAGATTATCAAAAATAATGACAATAAAAACTTTTATGCAAAATATCAAGTAAATCGAATTTTAAATAACATGCTTAATTACAGTTTATATTCTTTTTTTTAGTAGAAAAACGTTTCATATCCACAATCGCGATGTCATTTAAAGCGTTTTTCTACTACGCAAGCGGCTTTTAGAACGTTATTCCACCTTAAAAAACCAGTTCATTTGTATCATATTGTTAGTAATTTACAACGTAATTCCACTGGCTGACTCTTTGTATCGCATTTTGACGGCGTTAAGGTGCATAATTTTGGGTGAATTGACGTTTAAACAGTGTAAGAGAGTAATGTTAGCGCTAATCTGCAAAAAAACTGTTTTTGCAAAAAGTGGCTTTTACAACGTTTTTCGCGGCTTTGCTTCAATTGTATCTACGTCTGGTTACTTAGCGACGTCAACCACACAAATAAATTGGTTAAAATATAAAAAATATCTTAGTGCCCATTGCACAAAAAATATTCCGCTTAGTACACCGGAGAACGTGGATCTCGCTATTGTTAATTTTGACAGTTATCTCAAACTGAACAGCTAGTTCAACATTCCAGCATAACCCTCAAAAAACCAAAAATAATAACATATATTCTACAGATGTCGAGCTTCTCTTGACTGAAAAAAGGAGAGTTCGAAGAGAGTGGCAATTGGACAGATCCCCCCAACTTAAGACTTTATTAAAAGAGTGCACAAAAAGGCTAAGAAACTAACTGCAGTCTCATAAAACGGCTTCCCTGGAAAAATATCTTAAGGAACTTGATGCAACTCCACAATCAGACTACTCATTATGGCGTGCAGCTAGAAGTCTCAATAGACCAGTTATATCTAAGCCACCATTAAGAAACTTGAATGGGAGTTGGGCAAGAGATGACATTGCAAACGGAAATCTGTTTGTTCATCATCTGAAAAACGTATTTACCCTTAATACATCTCACGATATAGCAGTCGAGTTACTGCCTGTAAATGTTAGAGCAGCTATTCCCCTTAGATTCGAGTTTAGAGAAATCGAAAAGGTTATTTGTGATTTAAACACCAAGAAGGCTCCCGGTATTGATAAGATCAGCAATAAAATGCTTTTGGTGCTACCAAGTATAGCAAAGAAAATTATTCTTATTATTTTACATGCTATTTTACGCCTTCAATACTACCCTCAAGAATGGAAGGTCTTCTTAGTAACCATGATACCAAAGCCAGGAAAGGATCACACAAAAGATGAGTCATACAGGCCTATTAGCTTATTATCTAATATTTCAAAGCTATTTAAGAAACTACTAGTGTCAAAATTAACGCCGATTTTAAATGAAAATAGATGTATTCCAAACCATCAATTCGGTTTTAGAAGCACAGCACAATTGAACAAACTCATCGAATAGTAAATGTCATAAGAAAAGCCTTTGAAGAAAAAAAATATTGCTCAGCACTCTTCAGCGATGAGTCTCAAGCTTTTGATAAAGTCTGGCATGAAGGTTTACTACTGAAATTGCAGCAAAACTTACCAGCAAACATACACAAGCTGTTAGAAAGCTACTTAGTCGGTCGTCAATTTATTATTAAGGCAAGTTTTTAAGTTCTCCACAGCCAATTAACGCTGGAGTCCCACAAGGCAGCATCCTGGGCCCTCTATTATACTTAATTTATACTTCGGACTTGCCAACAAACAGCTACAACCATTTGCGGACGATACAGCTTTTCTAAGCGTACACGTAAACTGTCAAGAAGCATCTAGTTACTTACTGGACCACATATATGAACTAGAAAGGTGGTTAAAAAAATGGAGAATAAAGATCAATGAGCAAAAATGCGTACATATAACATTCATATTGCGTCGGGAAACATGGCCCCCTCTTAAAATAAATAATCAAATAATACCCCAACACTCGCATGTAAAATACCTCGGTATACATCTAGATCGGCGTTTAAAATGGAAATGGCATATAGAAGCTAAATTAACTCAAATGAAACTAAAAGCAATCCAAATTAATTGGCTTATTGGAAGAAATTCTGTTCTTAGTCTCGATTGCAAACTTCTACTTTACAACTGTATCTTAAAGCCAATTTGGTGCTACGGTATTCAGTTATGAGGCACTGCCTCGGCTTCTAACATAGAAAAAATTCAAAGGCGCCAAAATAAACTTCTTCGAATAATCACAGCCGCCCCCTGGTACGTCAAAAACTCAAATATCCACAAGGATCTCAATGTGCCATTCGTAAAAACTATGATAACGACATATGCAGTTAAATATTTAAAAAGGCTGGAACTGCACCCAAATCCATTAGCTCGAAATATTTTAAATAATGGCGGCCACACTCGCTTAAGAAGAAGAGACACTGCAGCATTCACCCAATCAGATGAGCGATAAACACCTACACATGTGAACAGAAACCGTGATGACTAAATCTTTTTTGTCTGGCACTGGCAGGACATAAAGCAAATATTAGGATAAGATTTGATTAATTATAGCCTATTTCCGATGTGCGAAAGAATTCTTTCTTTCGTATAACCACATTGAAAACAAAAACAAATTTTTAGACTTTGTTTTTGTTTTCAATGTAGTTATGCGAACGAAAGAATTCTTTCGCACATTGGAAATAGGCTATTAGTGTTACTTCATATTTAATATATGAAGATTCAATAAATAAATACTGAAAAAAAAAATTATAAATATTCCCGGGGAAATGAGTTCCCTGGGAATTAGTTTTTCCCAGGAATAAAATTCCCCTTTTCTAAACAGGCGGGGAGAATAGTATTATGGGAAAGGGAATTTCGATTTTTCGCAGTCAGCTGTTTTGTTTTCTTTTAAAAGTTGCACAAAAATTTTGTGAAAAATTCAAAATTTTAAATAAATCAAAATGTTTAGTGAAGCATTTCTGGTGCAAGCTGAAGTAGCAAAAGCTGTGGAACAGCAAAATTCCAAAAACGGGCAAAGGATTGCAAGGAGAGAGTTGCGTGATGACGCCACCCCACTGGGTTGCATACCATGATACCATAATAAACTCCATGGCAAACCCATCTATGTATAAAAATACTGTGAAAATCCTAGCCCTAACAATTACAAAAAATATAAATGAATTAAATACGTATGTTTTTTAATAGGCGACGCAGGATATCCTCTGGAACCGTGACCTCTGACTCCTCATAGAACACCAGAGGAGGGGTCGGCCGAGTTAAAATTTTATGAAATTCTTTCAAAGTGCCGCAACGTAATTGAGCGAACCAATGGAGTCCTCAAAAATAGATTTAGATGCATTATTGGCGCTAGGGAGCTTGCACTACGCTTCAAAAAAGACAGCGAAAATAATAAATGTTTGTTGTTCGTTGTATAACATCTGCATTTATTATAAATGCAATACCAATGCTAATGATATGGAAAACTGAGAAACTTTTACTGTTCAAGAAAGTGATGTGGTGTCATTAGCCTCACATCAGGGGGACTACTCTCTATTGCAATGCAAAAGAAAATTGTAGCAAATCTTGTGATTGGTACTGCGTAATGCGTTTGCGCATTCCACTTTCGCATTTTTTTATTTTTTTCTTTTCACACATCATCACTATTTATTTTATTTAAATATTCCAATTTCAATTTTTTTACATAATTTGACATTTCGTTGCTGTCAATCTGTGCCATCTTTAATTTTTATTGCCAGTATTGCTTAATTTTCAAACAATTTTGCGAAAGTGATAGAGTACCAAGTTGGCATTTCGCTTCCGCATCGGAATTGTATTCGCATCGCAATAGAGAGTAGCCCCCCAGTATTTGTCTGCAGCCCAGAACATTAGAAATAATATTGGAAATAATTTATAATTTTATTTTACGTAAAGAAATAAAGGCCACATACATACATATGTATTTTTATACAAAAAATTTAAATACTTAAATATTTTAGCACAAACTCCCTTCCAATTTTTTGGCGGAATTATTTTCAAAATTTCTCATCACATTCTCTCTTTAACTGACATTCGTAATACCTACTTTATTCGCGGGGAAGAGCTTCCCATTTTCGAAGTTTGTTTAGAATAAGGGAAAATGGAAAAGAGAAAAAATTCCACGGGAGATTTTATTTAGAATAGGAGAACAGGGAATAGGGAACAATTTTCTGGGGAATACTTATTCATAATTGGGCTGATTAAGTTACTTCTACAACGTCGTGATATTAAGTATCGGTTGTGGTAACGATACGGAATACCAAGGATTCATGAAGGGTATTGTATAGATAGAAAATAAATTTAATAACGCAGTCGATATGTATAATACAAGGAAACAAAAGTCGTGTTATTGATGCTTAATGAACTTTTTGTTAATATCCCCATGCCCACAGCGAGCCCTGATTTTTATGCAGGAGATGTTGTGGAAGGATTTCATAAAGTTAAATCAAACTCTGTCGTCTTGGATGATATCAATCGTAGATTAATAAAATTAATCCTACCCTGGATATTTCGCTCTGTTGTGCATTTATATAGCAGTATTATTATCACTGGTACATTCCCTGCGGAATAGAAGTAGCCAAGGGCATTCCTGTCCCAAAGACAGGCAGCGAATATCGCTTAATTTAAATTTTACCTTACCTATCCAAAGTTTTGAACATCTGTTACAGCATTAAATATTTAAATATGTTACTAAAAAACCTTCTGAATGAGCGTCAATCAGGCTTTAGGTCTTAGCGTAGGTGTCTGACAGCCCTAACTGATGTTGTTGGAGATATAAGGGGTAATTTGGATACCGGAAAAATATCAATGTACTACTTAAAGTATTAATTTTTTGATCTTACCATAATTGTTTTGCCTGTGAGATAGCTCTCCAGGAGTTTGTGACTGTTTTGAGGAAGCATTCGTGTTATTTTTATGAGTAGCCCATCCTGCCAATCTTTGTCGAATGAAAACATGAATAAATGTAAACAAACATGAAACATTTTTGACATTTGGGGTTTAACTGGGGTAAACAGCTAAAAAACATCTGGGCTAACGAGTCTGCCTTGTGTAGTTGTACCATGGTATACAATTATTATGCCGACTCTTCGATAGGTATATAACTCAAACGTCAAGTACGTAGTAGATGTTTGTATTAGTAAGATTTTTTTAAACGTATTAGTATTTAAAACCCAAGGGGGAAAAAGAAGGAGTACGGAGGCCTTCTAGAAGGCCTCTCTCTGTACCCCTTCTTTTGGATGTACAAGGCCTGCTCGCTCCATTCCATACTTATATCTTTTTTACACACGTTGTCATTGCGGGGAAGGCCTTCCGCTTTCCTTTCTTTAGCCAGAGCTTTTGAAAGGCATTCAAATGAATGACTCTTAGAAGGCTTTCCAGAGAATGACTGTCAAAATGCCTTAGAATAAAGGTTATCTTGAAGGGTTTTTAAGAAAGGTATGTTAAAAGGCCTTTCAATTAATGGCTTTTAAAAGGCCTTTCAGACCATCCTTGTAAAAATGCCTTTGATTAAAGATCATATTGAAGGGTTTTTAATAAATATACAATCTATATATATAAAAATAAGTCCGTATATGTACGTCGCCGAACTAATCATAAACGCGTCGTGCGATTTCAACCAAACTTATACACTACGTAGGCAGTGGCCCATATATGGTTTATATGAAGTTTGGTTGAAATTTTCGGTCTGGGGGCGGAGGCGCGTGGCAAAATCCATAACTTGAGAACGGCTTGACCGATTTGAACGATTTTTTCTTTAAAATTATCGCCATGGTCCAACTTAGGTTTTTTCGATTTACCTAAAATCAGAAAACGGCTCCATCGAGTTGACTAATTTTTCTTTCAAATGTTCGTATTAATCAACTTTAAGTTTTAATCGAAAGAAAAATTTACTACGCCTACTTTACGCCCACTTTTTCTATTAAGCGCATAACTGGAGAACGGCATGACCGATTCCAACGATTAACCATTTGAATTCAAGCGGCTCCAATTCCCTTTGCGTCTTGCCTTTGCTATTACCATCAACAAAGCACAAGGCCAATCATTGACTATTGCTGGCTTAAAAGGTCATGAACAATTTGATCGAAGCAACAATTTTAAAGGGGAAGTTTAAAGGTGAAGATGTATTGATTCCACGAATTCCAATGATTCCATCAGATTTACCTTTTGAATTCAAAAGACTACAGTTTCCAATACGTCTTGCATTTGCTATTACAATAAATAAAGCGCAAGGGCAATCGTTGGAATTGTGCGGAATTGATTTAGAATATCCTTGCTTTTCACACGGCCAGTTATATGTGCTCACGTGTTGGCAAGCCTTCAGTTCTCTTTATCTACACAACAACTCATGGCAAAACCAAAAATGTTGTCTACGAAAGAGCTCTAAGATAGTTTAAGTGATACATAGTCTAAGATTGTAAGAAACTAGAATTAAAAGTTGAATAATAGGGAACAAAACCAACTTTATTAAAAACAAGTGTGTTTCTTTTCTTATTTTGTTTTGCCGTGCGAAGCAGGCAACGGGCTTGCTAGTATAATATATGAATAAATTTGAAAAAAGGATAAAAGTTTAGTGTTTTATAAGTTTAGTTTAGTATACATATGTATATATTTATTAAGAGAATTACACATACTATAATTACTATATAAACAAAGATCCAAGGCCTTCTATGAGGCATTCTTTAGCAGTTAGATAATAATAGTAATTGAATCAAAAAAAATTTTAAGAAGGCCTGAAGTAAGAAGGTCTTCTTTTCCCGCTGGGACTATTTTCTCCCCTAAACATAGTTGCGTACAATCGTATAGAATGTGGCAAACAAATTTTCTAAAACTAAATTTTCTTAATTCGAAAAATTTTAAATTTATGCAATGCTGCCTGATTTATAAACTTTGAAAAACAATGTTTGTTTAATTTTTATTCTGCAATAGCGGAAAATATTTAAATAATTTAAGATTTCATATATTTTTTCATACCACAAAATACTACTCTGCTGGCTTTAATAATAGCTGCGTTCGAGAACACAAAAGTTTTTACTATTTTTTACTGCATTTTACGAAATTGCGTTCGAGTAAACAAAATGCAGTAAATGAGAACACAAATTGAGAGCGTAAAGTGACAGTTCTTGACTGAGTACTTACAAATTTTTACTGCAGAAATTGTTGCAGTAAAATTTAGTACAACAAACGATCATATGTTTCAAAAGGTAAACAAACAAAAATCATACAAATTGTGAAAAAATTGTTAAAAATAAAAAAGTGGAAATAAAACTAAAATAAAAAAAAAGTAAATAAATTGTTATTTATTAAACTTGTTTGTGAAGCATTTATGTACATGGCTACATACCACTTTTTTTATAATGTTAATTTTTTGGTGTTGTAAAAGTGTCAAGTACTCGGGTACATGGAACAGCACTTGTTTTAAAAGTAATCAATAGTAAAAAAGTATTCATGTACTATTGATAAAATTTAGCCGGACACAAATTAGCAAAATTAAATATAATAAAAAACAAACAAATATGAAAGATTACATAAAATAATTTGTTTGTATTTTCCAAATATGTTCGTGTTATAAAAAGGATTTAATCGAGTACCGATAAGAAAACGAGTTATGTAGTCAAAAGTGTAAACATTTTTCAACACTTCAATTATTTGCCATCAGCTGTTGCCTTTATTTTACGAATTTTTACAAATTTTGAGTTCGCGTACTTTTCTTGACAACAGCTTTTTGTGAGAGCAAATTTTTTAAGTTTACTCATTTACTGCATTTTACTGTAAAAGTACTCAAACGCACCTTATATTAACAACAGCATCAAAAAATTAGTGTCAAAAAAATGCATTTAAAAATTTTTAGTTTGTGAAAAATAAAAACATTTTCAAAAGCAAATAAGCAAAATGTGTTGGAAAAAGTTATTAATTATGTATGTATTTGTGTCATAAAATGAAACAAAAATTGTAATATTGTGAAAAATTTAAAATTTTTTGTTGTTTTTGTCGTTTTTATGTGTGTTGAATTTACACACCATATACATATATGGACTGAAGCGCTGCATGAATAACTTCATTCATGAACATACTGATGTCACATGCGGTGGCAATGTAGTGTCAAACAAATAATATTACTTTTATTGTTCTTGTTTAATTAAATTCAATTTGAAAAAAAAAATATATACCTATGATATGTTTTAAAATAAATACTCGCGAACACGTTCTTTTCAGTTGCCGACCTTTTTCGTTGTTGTCTCTTTCTCATTCTCTGTCAGGTGTAGAGTTGTAATAATTCACAGGGTGACAGTTCGGCCAAATCGAGGCTTTCATCAAGCGTTCGGCATCTTCGTGGCTTTCATCAAGCGTTGGACAACTGCTACACCAAGGTTTGAGTTTGTCGGCTGCATACACAAATGAAAACTTACGGCTGGGTAACAATCTTGTCGAGATGCGAGGGCTTAAGTGCACTCTACGGTTCTGATCTACTGAGGTGATGTATCTGGATACGTCTTCGCAGGGGGTCATGAATACTGAAGAAGTGGACGACTAAAGGTTACTCATCTTGTCAGGATAATGAGGCGGTGGTGGTAACTATACACTATCCGGTCCATTATCAGTACATATATCACGTCATGCCAGCCCGCGGGTTCGCCCCTTGTAAGGTGGGGGCTTTACCAGTGGTTGGTGCGCGACATATGCACTTTTAAGGTCAACGTGAAGGGAGCAGTGCCGAGGGCCTGGGTGGCTAGTTAGTGCAAAAAGAAACTAGTCGTTAACAGCTCCCCTCAGCGTCATGGCAAAGCGCTGTTGTATGTCAGTTGCCTAGTCTGCGCACGCCGTCACTGTGCGGATGGTCCGACATTACGGCCTACTCGTGGGAACAAAAAAATGAATGAACAAAAATTTAAAAATAATAATCTTAATTTAAAAGGACGGAAAGAGGACGCGACGGACGAGGTGATCGACCAGGGTAGAGTCGGGGGTCGATCGGACGTCACGGTCGGGGAGTCGGTCAGTGCTTGTGTGGGGGGTCTGACCCTATCGGCTATTCATGACAGCATCATTGGGCAAGAGAGACAAGTGCTGACCGACCTACAGGTGGACAGTCTTCTGGAACTGTCGAGTGACTCCTGTGGTGAAACCGGGGCTACTCAGGGGTTGAAGCGGCTGACTCTGATCTCTGACGAGGAGAAGGATACTGCAAGTATATCTGCTCACAGTCAGACTACAGAGCCTGTCCCTTCCACCGGTGAGGCCAGGGGACATCAAAGGGGACACTCGGGAGAAGAATGTCCACAACTTGTTCGGCAGGGCGCCGTGGAGGAGATGCCAAGTGCCCCTCCACGTGGTATTAACAAAACCGGCCGAACGAAGGAGGAGAAGGCGCGGAGCGGGACAACGAATTCTCTGGTGTATCTGGATAAGATGGCGAAGAGAGATCCTTCAACGTTCTCCGCGAGGGACAGGTACCTTCTGAGACGGCACCGACAAAGCGTTCGAAAGAATTTACGGCCCTGTCAGTACCGTTCTGGGTTGGTCCTCTCCCTGGAAGAAGCAGGTGGATGCAGCTTCCAACCCTGACACTGTTCAGAAGAGTAAAGGGCTGGTGGCTTCATCAACCTGCCGCAGGGTAGGCAACATAGAGGGTGCTGCCCCAATGACCAAGGCGCTCATGTCTTCGGAACGAGCTGCGGAGGGCAAAGGAGCGACACCCAAGGTAGTAGGGAAATCTATGGTCTGGTGCATCATCGGCTGAAGCTCCTAAGGGTCCCAACAACAAGGAGACCATTAAGAGAGTTAGATCTGGAGATGATCAGCCTTCTTCATCGACGAGCCTGGATAACCATCTTCAGGTAGCCGTCATCGATCGGAATGATCCAGATGGGAGGATCAGCACCGCTTCATTTTCGATCACAACATCATTTTCGGAATATTGTTTAGGGACGGTTTTGATGTGCATTGAAACGCCTTTCCCATTTTTCTCGTTCTTTCCGAATGTTTTCGACTGCTCTATTCCTCTTGTCGGTTATAGGAAGATCGGATTCGCCAGTATGATCGTGGACGGCAGCGACTAAGTGGTTGTGAACAATATCACGTAATTTGAAGTGGAATACAAGTTCATTTGGGGTGAAGCCAGAGGTTCAGTTTCGTTGAGAGTTTACGGCCCATTGGAGCTCTCGTAATGTTAAATCCCAATCTTTCGGATTTTCAACTGTTATACGGAGATACGACAGGATCGTCTGGTTAGCCCGTTCGACCTGTCCATTAGCCCTTGGAGTACGCACAGCAGTTTTAACATGTTTTATCGAATTATGGTCACAAAAATCTTCAACGGCTTTTGAGGCAAACGCGGTAACTCTGTCGCTAACAATACATTTTGGAAGACCAAAAAATGACGTCATCTCGTTCAGGGCGTTAATAACGGGAGTGGTTTTTGTATTGCGTAAGACCTTTACAACTAAAAATTTACTAAACGAATCCGAGATAACAAGAACATAACTGTGTCCTCTTTTGCTCTTCGTGAATGGACCCAAGTGGTCAATGTGGACGGTTTGAAACGGAATCGGTTCAATTTCACTAAAGTGTAAACGAGCTTCGGACTTCCCACTTCGGGCTTTGTTGTGCTGGCGGGTTATCGGGGACTCTGCTCAAAGCATTAACGTGAGACATACGAATACCTTCACGGTGAATGAGCGTAAAATCGTATTCTTGCAGGCGCAACCACCACCGGGTGATTTTTGGTTTGAGCTCTTTGTTGGCTTTCATTTGGGCAACAGCACTGCAATCAGTCACCAAACGGAACGGCTTACCCAATACGTAAATCCTAAAACGATCAAGTACCTCGACTATTGCTAGGGCTTCGAGCTCATAGCTGTGATAGCGGCCTTCAGTGTCGGTACAGTGTATACTGTAGTAAAATACGGGTTTCCACTGATTACCATCGGTTGACTGTAGCATAATACCAGCCCGACCCAAACTGCTGGCATCAGTGTGGACTTCATGTTGAGCATCACTATTGTAGATTGCTTAAACCGGTTGCTGAGTAAGTACTTCGAGTAGCGTGTTGTTGATCAGGACCCCAATTAAAAATATTTTCTGATTTTCGTAGCAGCATCGTAATTGGTTTCGTCATCAACGAATAACTCGGAATGAACTTCTTAAAGAAACCTGTTAAGCTCAGGAATCTCCTTACCTCGGTTACATTGGACGGTGGGTGGAAATTTTTGATGGCGCTAATCTTATGTTTGCTGGGCGAATACCGGTTTCGTCGATGACATGTCCCAAATGGGAGATCTTCGTTGCGAGGAAGTTACATTTGTCGAATCGGAGCGTTAGACCACTTTCGGCTAAGATCTTAAGAAATCTATTAAGGCGTGACAGACCATCTTCTATTGTTCTGCTCGGGATGACGATATCGTCTAAGTAAGCTAAGATTTCACCTCGACCCATTTTTGAAGCAAGCTTGTTCATAACTGATTGGAAAACTGCTGGGGCAGTCACGAGCCCGAAGGGCATACGATTATATTCGAAATGTTCGTCATGTGTAACAAATACGGTAAACTTCTTCGAATCCTCGTGAACTTCGATCTGATGGTATCCCATTCGCAAATCTAACGTTGTAAATTACCTATTGTTGGCCAGCTGTGCGAATTGCTCATCCATAACCGGCATTGGATATGGTGTTTTAGACGTAATCGATTAAGTTGACGGTAGTCAACACACATGCGGTGTTCACCATTACTTTTGGCCACCAGCACAACGGCAGAGGCATACGGTGAATCAGACGGACTAATGATTTCATGTTTTAATAAATCATCTGTTATTTCCGATAATATTGAACGTTTTGCAAACGGGACTCTATACGGCTTCTTTTGAACAGGGGTGCTGGATGTAAGATAAATCTCCATCGTGGCTACATTACATCTACCAAGGTCTGACGTGTTTTCAGCAAAACATTTACGATGTTTCACAAGCTAAGCTTTCAGCTTCTCTACCTCATGTGGCGTTAAATCTGACTATGGAGTAATGCTCTCCACCCTTTCCAATCGACAGTCATCGTCCTCAATTACTAATCGCTTACCTTTACCACATAGTATGTCCCGACCCAACAGCACATTTTCGCTTAGCAGATTATCTTCAACCACAACAAATCAGCACTCACTGCATTGTTGTCAACTATCACATTCACATGTATTTTGTCAGTACATTTGTACCGACCTCCGGCGAACCCTTCCAACAATATACGAGAACTTTCTACATTACCAACAGTAGGGGCATACGATTTACGAATTAGAGACCGTTTACTACCAGGGTCTATAAATGCCACGGTTTCGTTTCCGTTGACACTTATGGTCTTAATGATTTCATCGTTGTCAACCGAACGTTGATTTTATTCACGCCTGCTTTTGCTGAATCCCTTTTAGTGCATTTGTCGCTTGTGTGTGTGGTACGTTTACAATTGTTACAGCGTGGTTTACGCTGCGGCTCAAAACACTTGGCGGAAAAATATCCCAACTTAAAACAATTGTAACACTTCACAGATTGATTATCACTCTTGGTTTCAGATGATTTCTTGTTCGGTGTTGCTGTGATTGCTGGAGCGGAAACATTCAGAATTTTCTTAAGCGGGATACTGGTTACTTGTACCTCATTATAACTACAATAGTTGATTATATCCTTTAGCAGGTCGTTGCACGTTTGGTAGTCGTTCGAGATCTTTCTTTTAAGATCTTAATTATGCCATTTATTATATGGCGCATTGTTGCAGAATCGGGTATACCAGCTTTTGAACCAATGGCTACCATTTTATAAAAATAGTCCCGTGGTGTTTCATCACACTGACGTTTAGTATTTGCCTCTTCACTTGTCGGCTGGGTATACGGCGTTGCTGTAAACGCAGTTGTCGAATTATACGTTGGTGCCACAAAAGCATTTGTTGCAAGGTGAAATGGAGGTGGTGCAAAAGCACTCGTTGTATTATACGATGAAGGAGGATTTGGTCGGCCACCTTGATTAACAGTGGTGTATATGGGATCGGTTGCTGTATTTGCCAAACACGACCCAGAAAAATTACACCTCTGTGGTATATTTTCAATGAATGCGGCTTGTGCCATTACGTTCGAATGGGTGGTTATCGGTGGCATAAAAACGGGTCCACCTGTTGTAACACCAGGTGATGGTACATTGGGATTAAGGTCACCCAACGGCGACGACGCAAAACCACGAAAACCATTACCTTGCAAGTCCGAGAGTGACTTTTCCAAAGCGTGCACTCTTTGCATTAATTCTTCCCCATTTGAGAAGCTTCTATATTCGTCGTCAACGTAAAAATCCTCCAGGGGTTTAATCAGAACATTTTTATTACCAGAATGTGGTAATCCAACATCTTTACATTTTTTCTTCAACTCATCAAGTTTAAATTTATTAAAATCATGGACGGAACTCATTATGAATCGATTTACACGGCACAAAAAAAAATTTCTTTTATATTGCTCTTTTCCAAATTTTTCCTGTACTAACGAACATTTTAAAAGTTCTAGAAAAAATGCGTGTTTTCTTCGTTCCTTTTTTCCTCTTTTTTCATAACGTCGCACACTGGGTTGAAATACGCAGTTTTCGACGATTAATTAAAAAATGAAATTTAAAGTATCGTCAAAACCGAATGCAGTTTCTTATAGCCTATAAAATTCTACATCACTAGCTGAAAAAATAAATATCTAAAGTGCTCTGGTGTGTTTGCAGTGAGAAATCAAAATTAAAGTTTTTTTCGTTTTTTTTGAAAAAAAGACAGAAAAAGTAAAAATTTACTTTCTTAAAAATCTTATTTTTTTACAAAATTAATAAAAAAGTGACCAATTTAGCTATGGAACCATCAAGTTCAGGTAGTTCTGCGAAAATCCTGGTAAAGTTTGTGTAACAAATTTGGTGTGGAAGTGTTTTTGTTTTTGTGATTTATATTGGAAGTCCATAAAAAATTTGAATTTTCATAGTTTAAGTGGACATATAGTTATTATTCGTGTACATTCGTGTCGAGATTTGTGGTTTATTTTACAAAATAAATATATATCTAATATGTTGCAAAAATTTAGACTGCATTTTTGTGCATTTTAGAAGTTATGCATTTGTTTATAAAAAGTGTCGTTGCGCGGATTTACTAACAAAATATATGGTCTGGCGATTGCTGCTGTTATTATTACTGTTTTTGTGTATTAATTGTTGTTGTTCATGTTTTTAATAATATTCTTTATGTTGTTGTTGTTTTTTAATAATATTCTTTATGTTTTTAAATAATGATAGTGTTGTGAAGTTTGAAGTTATCGGTTAAAACGGATAATTTTTTTCTCTACGTATAGGAACAAGTTCAAACGTTTTTTTTATACTCGTCGGAGCTTGTACGATATAATGATGAATTCAGGCTGTCAAACTTTGGATGAAAAGCTAAAATTTTTAAAAGAAGAAATGAAGAAACGCACAAACTGCTCAGAGTCTAGTATGTGCGATTTGAATGAACGAGTTAATGCTTTCTTTTATGACTTCAAATCTGGATGGAATAAGGTGCATAGAGTAAATACACGGTTTATGGCTGCGAATAGGAACTGGTTGGAGTCCTCTATTGGGTTTTCTCGTGCTCAGACTGGAAAACGTGGTAGAAAAGAAATTTCTTTTACCGAGTCAAGTGAATCGAGTAAACATAAAAGAACAAAGGTTTTAAGGGATACCACAGCATTGCCAGTGTTAGCTCATGCTACACAGATTAAATTAAGAACATCAGGGTACATAGAAGAATCGAAGATGCTGCGTGGATTCACAAATGTATCACTATCAAAAAATACACCATCAGCAGCGAGTTCGAAGCAACCACTAGCGTCTGAGAAAATGTCTAATGTAAAAGCATTGTCTGTTTTTGTAGAGGCTAATCTATCTCGACACCAATACAATATCATTAGACAGTCTGCACCTGAGAAGTTTCCCTCATACACAAATATTCAAAATGAAAAACAAAATTGTTATCCATTGCCAACGAGCCTTAAAATAAGCGAGACTTGCGTTCAAGTAAGTTTACAAGCTCTTCTTGATCACACAGCGGGGCGACTAATACAACTTAAAGAAAATTTTATTGAGCATAAATCAAATATAATATTATATACAAAATGGGGTTTTGATGGAAGCTCTGGCCATAGTTCATATAAACAGGCCTTTCATGGCTCAGATGCTAGCGATTCATCGGTATTTTTAACCACAATTGTGCCACTTAGACTTATGCTAGAGGTAACGGTTATTTGGCAAAATCCTCGACCATCCTCCACTAGATTTTGTAGACCTTTGAAAATTGAGTTCATAAAGGAAACTTCACTTGTGTCAGTTAGTGAAAAAAATAGAGTGGAAGAAGAAATAGCAAATTTGAAATGCTCAGCTGTCGCAATCGGTGATAAAGTTATGCAAGTGAAGCACAATTTAATTTTGTCAATGATAGATGGAAAGGTTCTTAATGCTATAACTGGAACTATGTCAACACAAAAGTGTTACTTATGTGGCGCCACTAGCAAAAACTTCAATAATATAGATGCCATGATTAAAAGGCCTGTGAAAACAGAATATTTAAGATTTGGTATATCTGTTCTTCATGGCTGGATCAGATTCTTTGAAAGTCTTTTACATATTGCATATAAAATGCCTTTAAAAAAGTGGCAGGCTAGAAGTGATTTGGAAAAAAAAATCGTTGATGAAACAAAATTAGAAATTCAGAAACCATTTTAGAGAGGCTATGGGTTTAATCGTTGACAAACCTAAGCCTGGGTTCGGAAATACCAATGATGGCAATACGGCAAGACGTTTTTTCCAAAACGCAGAAAAATCATCAGAAATAACAAAAATAGACTTGAACTTAATAAAAAGAATGCACATTTTGCTTATGGTAGTATCCAGCTGCAGCGGCAATGAAATCCAAAGTGAAAACTTTAAAATATTTGCACACAATACAGCCAGACTTTTTGTTGAAAAATATCCATGGTATAATATGCCACCCACTTTGCACAAGTACCTAATACACGGTGCCGAAATTATTAATAATGCTCCCTTACCCATTGGGCTATTATCGGAAGAAGCGCAAGAAGCTCGGAATAAAGATTTTAAGAAATATAGAGAGTTTCATTCACGAAAGTGCAGTCGGGAAAAATGCCTTAAAGATGTTTTTAATTTATTCTTAATAACCTCTGACCCAATTATTTCGAGCATGCGAAAGTTGCCTCCAAAGAAGGATCAAAGTTTGCCAGAGCAGGCAATGGATTTAATAATACCTCCAGTTCCAAGCAAAACCAATTTGTGTGATCAAAATGATGATAATGATAATGAGGATAATGATAATGAGGATAACGATAATGAGGATAATGATAATAAGGATTATGATGATGATGATGATGATGACGATAATGATGATGATGATCAAGTAGATGGTGATCATGATCACGAAAATAATTATTTTTAGGTTCTCATATGTTATCAATATTTTAACTTAAATTCCCTTGTTTGTAATAAAACTGCACTGAAATATACTTAAAAATGGTTTGTTTTATCAAATTGTATTGGTATTAGGTGAAATATAATGAAAAACTATCCTAACAGAGCTTCCCTGAATTGATCCTCAAAAACTATGTATTTCAACCCAGTGTGCGTCGAGTTGGCTGTGTGCAAGTTGCCACACGATAAGAAGAAAAAAATAGAAAAACTGCACATTGTATACAATGATATTACTGACGCCTATGTGTACAATAACAAAACCAGCAATGGCGTATATACAAATCCAACCGTGATTTGACAAATATCCCGAAGTTTTTTCCTTTGTCTGGAAATACGGCTTAGTCGGGGTAAACGCTCTTAATCAAAATACGGCTATGATTACGCGAAAAACGCTCACATATAAGTACGCCAGGAACAAATAAATTTGTCTTCGAATGTGCTTCTATTCTTTCAATGGCTTCGCAGGCTAACTTATCCCACTTCTGAAAAATTGTCACATGCGTTTGCAATGGAGTGTCAAACAAATAATATTACTTTTATTGTTCTTGTTTAATTAAATTCAATTTGAAAAAAATATATACCCATAGTATACAACTAATATGCCGACTCTTTGACAGGTACATAACTCAACTGTCAGTGGAACATATTTTATGTTTGTATTAGTAAGATTTTTTTTCAAATGTATTGGTGAATAAAACTATTTTCACCACTAAACATAGTTGCATAAAATCGTATAGAATGTGGCAACAATTTCTTTTCCAAAATAAAATATTCTTAGTTCAATAAATTTTCAATTTATTGAATGCTGGCTGCATTTATAAACTTTTAAAAGCCATGTTTGCTAAATTTTTATTCTGCAATATCGGATAATATAATAATAATTAATGATTTCAAATATTATTTTCATACCACAAATGCTACTCTGCTGGCTTAAATAATATTAACAACAGAAAAAATTTAGTGTCAAAAAAATTTATTTAAAAATTTTTAGTTTGTAAAAAATAAAAACATTTTGCAAAAGCAAATTAGAAAAATGTATTGAAAAAAATTATTGATTATGTGTTTAAGTCATAAAATTAAACATGAAGTGTTATATTGTGAAAAATTTAAAATTTTGTTTTGTTTTTGTTGTTTTTATGTGTGTTGAATTCACACAGAACCTATATGTGTGATGAGAGTTATAAAAAAAAGAGAACATTCTCACCAGTCGGCATACTAGTTCTATACTATGTATATACCTATGATATGTTTTAAAATAAATACTCGCGAACACGTTCTTTTCAGTTGCCGACCTTTTTCGTTGTTGTCTCTTTCTCATTCTCTGTCAGGTGTAGAGTTGTAATAATTCACAGGGTGACACTGAAATGTTTATTCAATTAAGTTCGTATTCAAACAAACTTCAGACAACTGAACAAAATGTTGTTTTATTCATGCTACTAGCAAACATAGTATACTACTAGTATGCCGACTCTTTGACAGGTACATAACTCAATTGTCAGTGGAACCTAATTTATGTTTGTATTAGTAAGATCATGGTGAAATTACTAGAGGGTGGCAGCACTACCGCATCTGGCTATTTTTTGCTTGAACTGTGGTGAGAACTACAGTCTGTCATTTTGCTTTGTTTATGTTTACTTTCTAAAGAAAAGTTATTGTGCTTTAAAAAAATAATCATTTTTGTGCGGTTTTTAAATGAAAATTGTGTTTAAAAGTTAAAATAATTGCAAAAAATAAATCGTAATTGGGTTTTATATGTGCGTCTTTAGTTGTGCTAATGTATTTTCTTTTATATAATAAATAAAAACAAAAATAATTTTGTCTTTGAACACGTTGTGCGTACGTTTTAAAAATCTGTTAAGGCCGTGCCAGATAAAACTTTGTCGCTTTGCGTGACGTTTCTACCTTCGGCAGAAAAACGCAAAGCAAAAGGTGTATGCCACAATGAAAACTTTGACAACACTCACGCATTGTTTGTTTACTTATAAAAGCGGTTGGTAATTTGTACATTTAATTATTTGTTACAAAAATTAAAGTTAAAAATTTAATTGGACGGTTTTTTGGAATTGGATTTGGCAAAAAAAATTAAAAAAAAAAGAAAATTATACTAGCCAATTGTCAAAGCGCGCAAAAATATGAGAGTTGGCTAACTTTTTGCTTCGCTCCGCTTTGAAAGTACTTTATGTGACATGTTTCGTATAAGTATGTATATTTTATCTTAGATGTCAAAGCGAATCGGTAACGCAACGCGAAGCAAAAGTTTTATCTGACATGGCCTTTAATGTTTGATATGCACTTGTACGCCTGTTTCTTTAAACCTCCAAAGGACTTAATTGGTTTTAATACATGTAACATTAAAATTTTAATTATGAATTTTTTAGTATCTTTTTTCATAATATTTTTGTTTTATTTGTTGCAGATCAGCGTTGCCATTGAAAATTTTCTATTCGACCAAACTTTTTTACCAAAATCCTTTGGAACCGAACAATTTTATTATCTTATAAATATTTAAAAATAAATATGTCGTGCCTGTTCAACAATAGTGTATTAACTCAAAATTTACATTTGTTCACTATTTGGAAAAAATCAACATGCAATCTTAATATCTACTCTTTGTAAAAATATATGAAGTGGCTATTTTGTCTACTTTTCGGTAATGGAACCGTAGTTGATATGCCTTTAATGTAAAATTAAAAATTGTTTTGCTTTTACTAACAATTTTTAATTAATACAGTATTGTTGAACAAGTGCGAAATGTAATAAATAACAGAAATAAAACTGTAACTTAAACAAACACTTTTAAAGGAGTCGATATCTGTAATATTTTAATGTATTTACGTTTAAAGAATTGATTTTGCTTGTTTAAGAAGATCAAAACACAATTTCAATAAATGTATCATTTAAAACTTCTAAAACGTCGTGTGAATTAGAATTTTTCATATAAGTACATCTTACATATAATAACATTACTCACAATAAGGCCTTAAATTTGAATGCAAATATGGCCTGTTTCATATACTTGCTGGCTTTTTCGTTAAATCACAAACTTTACAAAAATATTTTGATATCTTATTTATTTTGAATTTTCCCATAAAACCTACATATCACAAATTTATATCACAAAGTATGCTAAACGTTCAATATTTATCATGTTATCCGCGATCAGGATCATGGATCACATAAAATTAGGCTATTCTGCAATATGGATCGCGATCCATCAATACTGCATTACGTCCAAAAAAATCGCGGCACTGGATCGAATTCATATATGTGTATATTAAACATGTAACAGTTCCCCGTAAGGTTTGGCCGCAAAAGACAAACCATGGCAACGTTGTTGTACATAATTGGGTTCTTTACACAAACAAATTTGAGAATATTGATGAAGGACGACTTGGAAGAATGCAATCCTAACAAAAAATACCATATTATTTTAAATAAACGTCGAAAAAATATTTCTATTGTATTATAAACTTTCTATATTAATAATGAAGATATATTCTGATCCAATAGCAACAGATTTATTATAGGGAAATTCGACTGTATTAAAATTTATTAAAAAGTATATATGTACATATATAAACTCATAGGGTTGGAAAACGAAATAAATGATGGAAAAATCATATAATAAAAATAATGGCAGTCTGCTGGAAGCAAAAAACTAAGGACCTGCAGATGGTACTATTTATTCTTGGAAATTCATAGCGTATGGGAGTGCAATGGGTTAAGCTGTGAAATTTCTAACAGTCCAATGTAGAAGAAGCTAACAGTCATACTTAATATAGGTATTTCAATACATATATATATATATATATATATGAGTTCGGTTTATATTAATTTTACAGCACTGTTTTTCTTTTTGCTTATGCAATAATGTGCAGTTTGATCACTTATTCCACTAACACGTTCAGAGTATGAAACAGAATACCCACTTTTGACGTAAAAAAAATGAATGTGTTCGTAAAAATATAACAAATACTCTGCTAATTTTTTTTTAATTAAGATTATTCATTATGTTTTTTAATTTTGATTTTGTTAATAGCTTGGATATTTTTTAAGGTGGAAGTTTAAAATTTTTTTTAAATATTTAACGAGAATCGTAATCAATAAACAGGCTATTTCAAAATTTTCAATGATACATTGCTTTGCATTTTAGCAAACGATATTTATACTGTTGTAAAAAATTCTTTGATGCTTTAAAAAGGGTCGGTCCTCTTCTTAAGCAGACATAAAGGCAAAACTTATTGAAAAATCTCCATGAGCAAGTATAGAAACCTGGGCGCTGTTTCTCAAAACTACAAATTACAAATCTACAAGTAAAATACATTTGAACAAAAACCAAAGTTGTAAAATTGTTGCTTTTTTAACGTAAATGAAGTGATTTTATGGTCCCATGCAGATATATTATAGGGAAGTTCGATTGTACCTGCTGTCACATTTGCTTTTACACATAATTTTTAGCAAAACAAGCCTTTTTTACTTTAATTTCAAATATTTGTTACCTACTACCCTCTGACGCCGATGGCAAGGGTCAGTTGTAATTCTAGCCTAGTCCGCGTAAGCCGTCACTGCGCGCGATGGTCGCTTTGTTTACGTGCATACTCGTGGGACCAAAAACTGGATAAATTAAACTTTAAAAAACGAAATGAAGAAGTTGGCGCAGGGAATGTCTCTGTCAGCTCAGCGGGTTCGGGGTCAGATTTGGACTCCGACTTGCTGGGTATTCACAGAGATATTCTGCTGCAAGAGAGTCAGTTAATGACAGAACTGACAGTCATGACAGAGACGGAAAGGATAGACTCGCCAATCGGCTCTCCGTCTCGTACAGGGGCATCGGAAAGACTCGGTGACCTAACTCTGGGCTCTGATGATGAGCACGAAATAACACTGATTTCGGCTCATGATGAGGGCCATAGGGTTGGGCCATCGACTTCCGGAGTCACACTCGGGTTGGAGAGAGGATTGGCGAGTGTATCAAAACTCGTTGTTCGGCAAGATGCGACAGGACAGGTCACGTCAGATAGCCGAACGAGCTACGATAAAGCCAAGAGTGGTGTGAGAGCCTCCTTAGCCTTTCTGAAAAAGATAGCTAAGAAAGACTCCTCACTGCACGATGGGCGGGATAGGCATCTGCTGAGGAAGCACCGAAAGAACGTTGCTCGATTCGAACGAATCCACGGCTCTGTCGGTGCCATCCTAGGGCTTCCCTATCCTGCGGGATACACAGCAAGGGCTGCTGTGGATACAAATGTTGTCAGTAAAGACAGCAAATCCCCAGCACCCCCTGTTGATGAATCCTCGAATAAAGCAGAAGATAAGAAACAGGAGGGTAAAGGTTCAACGACTGGCCCTCTTAATCGTGACAGTATGGTCACAGTTAAGGGAGCTAGGCCTGAGAACGTTTTACCCACTACTAGTCGCGCGATGAGGGCTGGAAATGTCTCGGTAATTTCCGATAGTCACTCCCAAAAAGGAGTCACTAAAGGAAGGGTTGCTGGGACAGACCAGACAACATCTGCAGGGAAATCGGGTGATCATCGACAGAGCTCTGCTAAGGGCCCCAAAAAGGGGGTAGTTAAGCGAGTGAGGTCCGGTGATGACCAGAAATCCCCTGCGGCTAAGAGTACTGGTCAGACTGTGGTCAGTTCTCTTATAAGTTAATATATAATAACAGTACAAAAACAGTACATTAATGAAAGAATCAGAACATTTGCGTACTGATTTGCTTGTAATGCATAAATCAGTACTTTAAACAAAAAACAGTATATGTACTGATAAAAACAGTACGAATGCAGTACTGCCTGCACTGCATCAGAAAAGCAAACTTATTTCACCATGTCAACGCAATCCTAATGATGCAGCATATTAATTGTGTGATTATCATTTTTATATGTGCATTTAACCATATTTTTATTTATTGTTTAAACGCAGTATTGTATTTATAGCCATGTACATTATCTTTATATTCTATTATACCTGTAACTTAACAGAAATATTTAATTATTTAATGTTTTAAATGATTGTTTAACTTAATACTATCATACATTCGTTGATGATTCGTCGTTTTGCTTCAGAGAATTACAAATTAAAATAGCTGCGTTCGAGAACACAAAAGTTTTTACTATTTTTTACTGAACTTTACTGCATTTTACTAAATTGCGTTCGCGTACACAAAATGCAGTAAATGAGAACACAAATTGAGAGCGTAAAGTGACTGAGTACTTACAAATTTTTACTGCAGAAATTTTTGCAGTAAAATTTAGTAAAACAAAAAACCATATGTTTCAAAAGGTAAACAAACAAAAGTTGCAAACAAAAGGCATACAAATTGTAAAAAAATTGTTTAAAAAAAGAAAAGTTGAAATAAAACTAATATAAAAACAAAAAATGAATAAATATTAATTAATTAAACTTGTTTGTGAAGAATTTATATGGCTAAATACCAACTTTTGAAACTTTGTTTTGTTATGTTAATTTTTTGGAGTTGTAAAAGTGTCAAGTACTCTGGTACTTAGAACAGCCCTTGTTTTTAAAGTTATCAATATTGAAAAAAGTATTCGTGTACTATTGATCAAATTTAGCCGGACACAAATTAACAAATTCAAATAAAATAAAAAACAAACAAATATGAAAGATTACATAAAATAATTTGCTTGTATTTTCCAAAAATATTCGTGTTATAAAAAGTATTTAATCGAGTACCGATAAGAAAACGAGTTAAGTAGTCAAAAGTGTAAACATTTTTCAACACTTCAATTATTTGCCATCAGCTGTTGCCTTTATTTTACGAACTTTTACAAATTTTGCGTTCGCGTACTTTTTTGGACAACAGCTTTTTGTGAGAGCAGATTTTTAAGTTTACTCATTTACTGCTTTTTACTGTAAAAGTACTCAAACGCACCTAATAACGTAACACACATAACTAAATAAATAACAGTAAAAACAATATTTTTTTATCAAAAAAAAAAAAACTGGTTATCGCATTTTTATTCTACATATTTAATATTACTCTAATATCTTATATAATTTCCATTTTACAACGTTTTTTGCTTCTCTTGAAAACTGTGATGGTATATTATTCTGCATTTAAGATGACGATATGTGCAGTTCTATTACTTTTTTTTTTTAAATAATATTTGCCTACAAAAAATTCAACACACACTTTGGCTCGTTGCCTTTAACAAAAACAAAATACACACAAAGACATTTCGTGCTGTGGTCATGCAAACTGTCGAGCAACAACAACATTACTGGTGAGGAGCGATAAGAAAATTGTTTGTTTCCTCATTTTTCATGACTGGGGAAAAGCAAAAATTTATTTTTCCTCACGCTCATGAATGAATTGGCAAAAAAATTCACAATTCATTCATGGTTGTGAAAAAAATTACACGTTTTAAATTCCTCATTCATGAAAAAATTCATGAATGGTTAAATATGAGCGATCATATAAGAATTTTTCGGAACTCTGTATAAAACTATTTCCACCACTAAACATAGTTGCATATAATCGTATAGAATGTGGCAAGAAATTTTTTTCTAAAATAAAATTTTATTAGTTCAATAAATTTTCAATTTATTAAATGCTGGTTGCATTTATAAACTTTTAAAAACAATGTTTGCAAAATTTTTATTCTGCAATATCGGTAAATTTTGAAATAATTTATGATTTCAAATATTATTTTCATACCACAAAATGATACTCTGCTGGCTTTAATAATATTAACAACAGAAAAAAATTAATTTGTGAAAATAAAAACATTTTGAGAAAGCAAATGAGCAAAATGTATTGGAAAAAATTATTAATTATGTGTTTATGTCATAAAATTAAACGTAAATTGTTATATTGTGAAAAATTTTAAATTGAAAAATTTCAAATTTTGTTTTGTTTTTGTTGTTCTTATGAGTGTTGAATTCACACAGAACCTATATGTGTGAGGGGTGAACTAAAAAATTGAGAACGCTCTCTCGAGTTGGCATACTAGTTCTATTCTATGCAAACTTTTTTTATTGCAGATAAAAAAGTATTATAATTTTTTTTATTGTGTGACTATTATTTTTGTGGAGTCCACATGGTCCACATCTACTTCATTAAAATATATATAAACATTTGAAATCACTGATGCAGCGCAGTGATGCATTTACGAACGTACCCCTTGTTCATGAATGAAGTTATTCATGCAGCCCTTTAACATATATGTGACCTTCTCCGAGAAAAGGGATCTAGTGTGTGAAAATAAAGTTTTGAGAAAAAAGCATTTATACGTTTTTATGGGGTTAATAAATCTTTATCAGAAATCTAACTCATTTCATCTTATTCTACACCCTTTTAGGTACCAGAATCCACTCTCAAGTCCAAACCCGTTTTTTGACACACTAGGTCCCTTTTCTCGGAGAAGGTCACAACATATTACGAATTTTTACAAATTTTCCGGTCGCGGTCTTTTTTGTACAGTTTTATTGAGAGTAATTTTTCACTTTACTCAGTAATTACTCATTTACTGCATTATAAGGCAAAAGTACTCGAATGCACCTATTTTAATAGGTGCACATGTACTCGGATTTGCTTATAAGTATCAGCTGTTTTTTGTTTGGGTAACAATTTAAAAAATTCTTATATTTGATCAACTGCATATATTTAAATTCCACCAAAATTAACTGACATAAAACGATGTTTGCGTGTACATAAGTATGTATAAACTATGGTCACACGTAACCACTAGTTTTTTTTTTAAATTGTTTGATTTTGAAAAACGTTTGTTAGTTCTTTCATCATTTAAAATTGCATAATCAACTTTATACTACGATCTTTTTCATAAATAAAGTTTAGTAAATTTTTAAAAAGATAGCTAAAGGTTTTCATATTTTACAAACACCCTAAATATAATTTTTCCAGAAAATTATTTTATATAAGAAATCTTAAATCGGACATTGGGTTCTTATGTTAAAAATCGGTAAGTAAAATAGACAATTTCGAAATTTAAATAATTAATACTTATCTTATAATCTTTATATTATTTGTGAATCTGCTGGATTTATTAATTTTAAGTTCAATACATAATCATAGTAAATATTTACTTACCAATTAATTGTTTAGCTGATCAACAGCACCTAGTGACTTCTTATTTTGTTTTTTAATTTACTAAATTCAGAGTTGTCCCTGGATCTTTTATTTACATTACACTCTAGCAATATACATACATTCATCTCGTTAATATTTATATTAATCAGTCTTCAAAGCACTAAGCATTAAAGTAAAAAAAAGAGCAAAACCAAAACAATTAAATTTTAAAAATATTCAATGAATGGTAACATAATACTCACCTTAACCTGATAGAAGGTAATGACGACTCCTTTGCTTGGCACAATCTTAATGATTTCTCTTTATTGACCAAGAAGAATTTGCAGACTAGACTTTTAACAAAGTCATTGAAAAATTGTAATTGTACTATTATCGTACTCGTCGTTGGGTCTCTGTTGCAGTTCATGGCATTGGGACATAGAATAAGAAACGATTGTCAATTGTTTTTTTAATTACTTTGCGCTAGTTGTTTAAGAGTTTAACGGTAATCATTCTCTGTTTATTCTTTATATTCTTGTCTATTTTAAAAGAATGGCCTTATTTAGTTTTGGAAGTAAATTCGAACACAATTCATAATTTGTTCTTATTGTTTTTTTATTTAAGCTTGAATTAAAAAAGATGAACAAATTATAAAAATGCAATACTTGTACACAAACAAACAAAAGATTTATTTTGCCAAAACGTTATAATTTTGGGCATCAAATATTATATGAAACTTAAAATTTATTTAAAAATAAATATGTAGTTATTCAACAACATTCAACAAAAAAAGTTCCAAAAAGAGTATAAAATGTAAAGTGTAAAAATCTATTATTTTTTTAAATTTTAAGGAAATCATATCATATGCTCTTTGAGTCCATGAAATGGAAAAAAATATCATGCAAAAAAATATCGGTGTTTTGTTATAAATCAAAAATATGATAAGGAGTATTTGTTAAGAAGAAATAATTTCAAGTTGCTGTAAACAGAGTCCGTAACGCAATTTCGATTCTATAGAATATATAAATATGTATTTCATTAATAAATACATACCGTTGGTCTTATATAGAAACTGTCTGTATCAAAATGTACCATTGCGTGTGCATCACTCAAGATTTTTAACATTTCGATTTCCTTCTGAAAAGAAAGGTTGACTTTAGCCCTAACTTGGATGGAAAATCCAAACAACACAATTCTTAAAATATTTTAGGTTTATAGCAGGTTTATGAAACGAATTTTCTATGAAAATTTGTTTAATAAACCTTTTATTATTCAGAAATATTTTTTATGAATATGAGGGTAAGACTATAATTCAAAAATGGGTTTGAATATCGCTTTAAATTCATCACACGTTTTAAAATCGTTGGTTTTGAAGCGATTGATGTTTTTTTAAATACTTGAAAAAAAATCGGCCCATTCATTATCATTCAAAATAGTTTGAGAGTTCATTACTCGTCAGCTCATTATTGGTTTGACCTACAGACCATTGTAACAAACGTACAAATAATAGAAACATACAAGATTTTCAGGTTTATAATATTAGTATAGATAAACATATATAAATTAATTAAATCAAATTATATTTACTGATATATATACAATTTTCCCAAGTCTTAGAATAATTAATGCGTACTCAAATATTCATGTATATTCGTCACTACTTAAATTGCAAATTTTGGCTGGCAAAGTGTTCATTTACTTTTTAGTATTTTTCAGAGCAATTTTTTTAAATTCCTACTTACTCTGTTGTTACAAGATTCTGCTAGTAAAGTAAATGAACACACCTAATTTTACCAACCTCCCCAAAGAAAAAGTACGGGCTACTTCGTGCAAAAAGAATGTTTTTCTTTTTAAAACTCTCTCACTTTACCAAACTTTTAGTACGGCAACAGCTTTCGGTAAGATTGGGATGCCGTGTGCTCCCAACGTTGAGTACGGGAACACACCTTGTCATAAAAAATGCTTGTATTAGAAAAATTCTTTATTTAGCATTTGCTATGTATGTGTATATATTTATGAAGTATTTTCAAATGGTCATGTTATTATGCCCATATCCCACAAGATGAAACTCTTTTTTTTTTTTTTTGATAAGTGGAGTAAGAGAACAATTTCTCAGCTATAAAACTGGAATATTAGGAGAAATGCATATTTTCTATAGATTGCACTCAGGGCAACAGTTGTCATTATTCGACCTCGGATATTGCATATTTTTTTTATTTTTCATCAGATTGGTACAAAAATTTCTATATAGACGTTTTATCGTTCAAAAATAACAAATTTAAGTGCATATTGAAAATATGCTAAATATATGAAGAAAATGCGAACAAATTTACCAAATATATGCAGCATATGCAAACGAATTTCATCGGAAAATTGAAATGCCAAAAATCATCATATATACGAAAAATCTGAAAATTAAAGAAAACAATAAAATTTGCACAAATTGTGAAAAAAAAGGTAAAATTTAAATATTTTACGAATTTTTTACGAATTTCAACATTTCACAGAAAAAATTGAAAATTGCCTTTTATCACCAAATTCATATAATCAAGCAAACAATTTGTTGATTTTGCAGCTATTATCTAAATGATTACTAAAAATTATAAAAATTAAAATTGTGAATTATTTTTCCAATAAATGATATTTTTAATTTTAATTAAAAAAATGATCAAAAAACTTTGCCATTTCGAACAATGTGTTAATTGATTGATTTAAATATAGCTCAGGTTTTGCCAATAAATAATGCAACTATTTCTCGATTTGTGAACGACAGCATTCGTATATTGTGGCAAGACGTAAGTGGGTTAAAAGTGTTGTTGCTTTTAACGGATGCCGCGGTATATATGATCAAAGCTGGTAAAAATTTAAAAGTATTTTATCCGAATCTCATACATATAACTTGTTTGGCACACGGTTTAAATTTAATAGCTGAAAAAGTAAGAACATCGTTTCCTGTCGCTAACTCGCTCTGATAAGAGTACAACGATACAAGCAAATACTAAAAAATCAGTTACCACCAGAACCGATCATAAACAGATGGGGTACATGGTTGAAGCCGACATCGTGTTATACAGATAATATGGAGATAATATGGAATAACAGAGGTTAGATAAATGTTAACAACATTTTAAATATAGCATCGTTGCCATAAAAATGAATCATCGGTCATTTTATTCCATAATAAGAATCTCTTTATTTCACAACTATTCCTCTGAAAAAGGTGTTTTCAATTTGAACGACTGGGTTAGCTGACAGAATATTATATAAATTATATTATATAAATCAAAATTGCAATAATGCTGTTGAAACTAAATGCTTTTTTTGGCACATAATATGGTGTATGACTCACTTTTGGCTCTCCATCAAAATAATGGAACATCCGATAACGTATTTTTTGGAGAATGCATTTACTTTAGTTTGGTAAAGAAAAAAATTCTCAATTTGCATTTTAGGTTCTTGAAACACTGAACGCAGAAGATGCTGAATCTATAAAGCTGGCAAAGAGCTGATAAAAAAAATCACCACTATATCGTGATTTTATAATATATCAAATTTCGAGAGAGTTTCCGAAATCATAACTTTCTTAGAATCAAAGGGTATGCCATTAGCAAAGTCAATGCAATTATTTACGGAAGCTGAAAATATTGTTTATAAAATAACTGATGATTTTGGAATGGACTTTTTTTTTTTTTTTTTTCAGTATTTGTTTATTGAATCTTCATATATATTAATAAATATGAACTAACAATAATTAATCAAATCTTATCCTAATATTTACTTTATGTCCTGCCAGTGCTAGACAAAAAAGATTTAGTCATCACGGTTTCTGTTCACATATGAAGGTGTTTATCGCTCATCTGATTGGGTGAGTGCTGCAGTGTCTCTTCTTCTTAAGCGAGTGTGGCCGCCATAATTTAAAATATTTCGAGCTAATGGGTTTGGGTGCAGTTCCAGCCTTTTTAAATATTTTACTGCATATTTCGTTATCATAGTTTTTACCAATGGCACATTGAGATCCTTGTGGATATTTGAGTTCTTGACGTACCAGGGGGCGGCTGTGATTATTCGAAGAAGTTTGTTTTGGCGCCTTTGTATTTTTTCGATGTTAGAAGCCGAGGCAGTGCCCCATAACTGAATACCGTAGCACCAAATTGGCTTTAAGATAGAGTTGTAGAGTAGAAGTTTGCAATCGAGACTAAGAACAGAATTTCTTCCAATAAGCCAATTAATTTGGATTGCTTTTAGTTTCATTTGAGTTAATTTAGCTTCTATATGCCATTTCCACGTTAAACGCCGATCTAGATGTATACCGAGGTATTTTACATGCGAGTGTTGGGGTATTATTTGATTATTGATTTTAATAGGGGGGCATGTTTCCCGACGCAATGTGAATGTTATATGTGAGCATTTTTGCTCATTGATTTTTATCCTCCATTTTTTTAACCATTTTTCCAGTTCAAATATATGGTCCTGTAAGTAACGAGATGCATCTTGACAGTTTGCGTGTACGCTTAGAAAAGCTGTATCGTCCGCAAATGTTGAGGTATGGGTGTAGCTGTTTGTAGGCAAGTCCGAAGTATAAATTAAGTATAATAGAGGGCCCAGGATGCTGCCTTGTGGGACTCCAGCGTTAATTGGCTGGGGAGAACTTAAAAAATCGCCTTCTTTAATAATAAATTGCCGACCGACTAAGTAGCTTTCTAACAGCTTGTGTATGTTTGCTGGTAAGTTTTGCTGCAATTTCAGTAGTAAACCTACATGCCAGACTTTATCAAAAGCTTCAGACACATCGATGAAGAGTGCTGAACAATATTTTTTTTCTTCAAAGGCTTTTCTTATGACATTTACTATTCGATGAGTTTGTTCAATTGTGCTGTGTTTTCTTCTAAAGCCGAATTGATGATTGGGAATACATCTGTTTTCATTTAACATCGGTGTTATTTTTGACACTAGTAGTTTCTCAAATAGCTTTGATATATTAGACAATAAGCTTATAGGTCTATATGACTCAACTTTTATGGGATCCTTTCCTGGTTTGGGTATCATGGCAACTAAGGATACTTTCCACTCTTGTGGGTAATATTCAAGGCGTAAAATAGCATTAAAAATTAGTAGAATAATTTTCTTTGCTATGCTGGGTAGCTCCAAAAGCATTTTGTTACTGATCTTATCAAAACCAGGGGCTTTCTTGGGGTTTAAATCATGAATAGCCTTCTCGATTTCTCTTATCTCAAATCTAAGTGGAACAGCTGATCCAACAGCAACAAGTGGTAACTCGACCGCAGTATCGAAAGATGTATGAGGGGTAAATACGGCTTTCAAATGATTAACAAAAATATTTCCTTTTTCTTCATCATTTCGTGCCCAACTTCCATTTAAGTTTCTTAATGGCGGTTTAGTGATAACTGGTCTTTTAAGATTTCTAGCTGCACGCCATAATGAGTAGTCAGATTGATGAGTTGCATCGAGTTCCTTAAGATATTTTTCCAGAGAAGCCGTTTTTTGAGACTGCAGTAACTTTCTTAGCCTTTTTGTGCACTCTTTTAGTAAATTTTTAAGTTGAGGGGATCTGTGCAATTGCCACTCTCTTCGAACTCTCCTTTTTTCAGTCAAGAGACGCTCGACATCTGTAGAATATATTTTACTATTTTTGATATTTTTGCGGGCTATGCTAGAATGTTGAACAGCTAGTTTGAGATAATTGTCAAAATTTACAATAGAAAGATTCACATTCTCCGGTGTTCTAAGCGGAATATTTTCAGTGCAGTGGGTACTGAGATATTTTTTATATTTTAACCAATTTATTTGTGTGGCTGACGTCGCTATGTAACCAGACGGAGATACAATTCTATTAGGGTTTGATATGGTAAGAATTGTAGGTGTGTGATCAGAAGATAATTCTAAAGAAGCTTCAACATGAATCGTTTCTGCGGGGATGTTTTTAACCACGCCAAAATCGATGACATCTGGAATTTTTTGCTGATCAGTAGGCCAATAAGTTGGTTGTCCACTCGCGACCACATTTAAATCCATTTTAGACATTGTATTATACAAAACACGACCCTTTGGTGTAATGAGCCGTGACCCCCAGAAGGTATGTTTAGCGTTGTAATCGCCAGCGGCTAGGAAACAGGGTCCTAATGATTTAAAATATTTATAATATTGGCTTTCTGATATTGAAAATCTAGGTGGAGAGTATAAAGATGAAAGTACTAAGTTTCGATTTAACTCTTCAACATAAATGTTCGTTGCTTGCAGATAATCTTCACGATGATCACACATTAAGTAGTGTTTGATTCGGGCTTTTATCAAAATAGCAGAACCCCCACAAGCTCTATCTCGAGGGTCCTTGGTATCATATAATATATAACCATTAATTTTAAAATTATTTCTTGAGGTCAAATGAGTTTCAGAAACCATCATTACATCAATTTGTTTACTTTTAAGAAAGTATTCTAGCTCATTTTTATGTTGGCGAATGCCGTTTGCGTTCCAAAAACAAATTTTTAAACAATTCATGGCTTGTTAAGTACAGCTTGCAATAACATCGATTGCATTCTTAACATTTCCTGCATCATATTACCCATTGTGTTCGTAAAGTTAGTTACTGTTTGCACTAGTGTTTCCATGGTCTTTTCTAGACGACTTAAATTAGAAACTGGAGTCTCATCATTATTTGGCAAATCACCTTGCATTGGCATATGGTTTGATTTTAGGACGTTAGCGTAGGATGTTCTGTTATTACTAGGCTGCGGTACCCGAATGTCATTAGTGTTAACTTGATGTGTTACCTGAATTTGAGGGGGATTAGGTTTCGGTCCAACCGAGCGCTTTACGATAGAGTATACAGGGCATCCTCTATAGTTGGCAGTGTGATTACCACCACAGTTGCTGCATTTTTTTACATTAGGGTCATTTTTAGACTTATCGCAGAGAGCTGTACCATGCAATTCTCCACATACAACGCAAACAGGGGTTAAATGGCTTAGTGTGACCAAATTCTTGGCAGTTTAAACATTGCACGGGACCGTTCCTTTTGTGCGGCTCCTCTATCGTTATTTTCCTATACAGGATATGTTTCAAATTGTAAATGGGATGAGTTTCGTTTTTTTTAAGCTTAACGTCGCCGGGTTCTAACTCCACTCGAAATAGTGGCTGGGGATTGTTTTCTCTATTTTTAATATTTATTACGTTTTTTATTTTAAAGCCCTTCTCTTCTAAAAACGTTTTTATCTCACCTGGGTCTACGCATGAATCAATGCCCTTTATCACTACCTGTAGACCTTTACTGCTCTTCAGTTGGTATGTATAAAAGTTTTTTTTTAGTGCTTCTAATTTAGTTATTACTTTACGAAAATCATCTTCACGATTAACTTGTATTTTCGTTTCATAAATACTACCACGTTTTATTGCAGCTACATAAAAAGAATTTTCACCTATTACCGAGATCAAATTCTTTATTAAATCACTGGAATTTTGCTCTCTAAGATATATCGGGGGTGGCTTAGAAGATTTGGTAACGTTTTGTGCTTCCGAGGATTCCTCTTCCAAAATTGCAAACCGATTTTGAGAACTTATTCTATCCGATGTACCCTCTTTTAAAATTTTTGGGACCGAAGTAACTGCAGAAGAGGTTGGGCTGCGACCCCGTTTTAGCACTGTTATGTACCTATCCATTCCAACTTGTATTTGAGGCTTTTGACTACTTTTTACCTGTGATACTGAGTTTTCCAACATGCCTGATTTGGGGGTATTATTTTCATCACTTGTTAAAGTCGTTTCTGCCACTGAGGCACCGCTTGCAGGTTTTATATTTTTTATTGTATTAAAATCAACCGCTTTATTAGACACAGAAGGTGATACTGAGTTTTCTATTATGCCTGATTTGGGATTAATATTTTTATCACTTATTAAAATTGTTTTTGCCGCTGAGGCATCGCTTGCAGGTTTAATATTTTTTATTGTATTCAAATTAACCGTATTATTAGACACAGAAGGTGATACTGATTTTTCTATTATGCCCGATTTGGGGTTAATATTTTCATCACTTATTAAAATTGGTTTTGCCGTTGAGGCAACGATTGCAGGTTTTATATTTGTTAGTGTATCAACATTATTATTAAATACAGTGGGTGAGAGGGATCGCGTGCGAGTAATAGGTTTAGCCGTTAGGTATTTGCTATCATCGATTCTTTTTTTTATTTCTGCATTTGTTTCGTTAACACTCACTGTGATATATGCATTTCTATCATTATGTTTAATTGTTTTTGCACTGTTTGCACTCATAAGTTTTTTTTTTTTTTACTGTTTACAGTTGTGATCTTCTTATTTGTTATTGTTTATCAACACCGAGAATAAAAAATGTGTATGTTTATGTATGTATGTACATACATGTATTTTTTTTTCTTTTATTTACTTTTTTTTAATACTTTATTTGTTCACGTTTTTATAAAAAATAAACCGTATGCCGAGCTTAGAAAACACGTCTATCTTCAACGAGCGCGACAGACAGAATGATTTAAAATGGACTTAAAAGAGAAATTTTAAGCCATTTTGAAAAGAAATCCAGGGTGCTAATTATAGCTTACGTGATCGAATACTTTTTTGATTCGAAAGCAATTTTATTTCTAATTACTTCAGATGATACTGAACGAATCGAAATTATTTTTTCAGTGTTATAAAGGATTTATTTTAATGTTCACAACAACTGAACAATTTCGAACCGTCCAGTATCGACTGAAAGAATTATATTAAAATTGCTTACGAATCGATAAAGTGTTCGATCACGACTGCCAGAATTAGCCCCCAGAATACAATATAATTCTAAAAATAAAAATTATTTTAAATCTTTTTGCTGAAGATTTGTCTGGACTTGAACCCGTTGCAAATGAATATATCATTAAAAATAAATTTGCTCCTTTGACGTTGAAAGAAGCTTTTCCGTCAAACACCATTTATCTTGAATAATTTTTAAACCTATAAAATATCGTATGTACTAAGTATAATTTGCTCTATTTTAATATCTGACAATAAAGTTCAGTATATATACCACCTTCTGAATCGCTTTTATATTAGGTCTGTCTGCGTACACATATTTTGCATAATTTTGTACAAAATGTCGCAAAATCTTGCAAAATGTTGTCTGCGTACTCCAAATCTCTTACAGCGAGAGAGCCAAAAAGAGAATTTTTTGACAGTTGGAAGTTAGAGAACTTGCAAAATGTTACTGGAGAAATTTCCTCTGGTAAGATTTTGCAACTAGTTTGAACAGCTGTTTTTATATACTGTTTGAATGAAAGAATTTACGTGTGCCAAGATAGCGATAGAATTTGGGAATTTAAAAACCGGGAAACCAAAATACCCAAATAATGGGGATTTACAGTATATGAACAAAAAGTTAGCGTCGAATTTAGGAATTTAAAAAGGGGAAGTAAAAATATATTTATATTTTTAATATTTAAAATACTAAAAATATTTATTTTTAATAAAAATACTAAAATATTTATACCGTGCAAAAGCCTGTGGTTCATTGCATAAATCAGTAAAGATTTTTACTGACCATTTTGGATGAACCCAGATTTCTCGGAAATTGTCCGAACGATTTTTTGCACGCATCGCTCATTTTGTCCAGAAAACTATTTACTTTCAGAAAATATATAGTTTATACCCTGCAAAAGCCTGTGGTAAATATTTTTCACATTTCACATTTCAATTTCAATTTATTTTCTCAATTGTAATTTGAAAGCCTTATTGGCCAATAAATAAATTACAAACATTCTACTAAACTTAGTTTTACAGAAAATAATAAATAAAAAAAAAGAAGAAGAAAACTAATATATATATTCATAAGTAATAATTAAATAATCACAAATAAAAATAAAGGCTCGACCAAAATATATTTATAAAAATTAACAATTATAAAATTTTAACTGTATAAAAACAATAAAAATATTTTCCTCATTGCTATCCCAATTCACGTATTTTCATAAATTGTGCTTAAAACAACTATGCTTTATGAGTTTATCACGATAAACTTGATGACTTTCAGTGAAGTGTCTTAAAGATTTTAAAATCACATATTTATATAAAAACTTTCAACGTCCATAACTCGAAAACTAAGCGTTTGCGCCAATTTTTTTATTTTATTTTTTCTTCTTATTTTTCCATTTTCAGCCGAAAGAGTTAAATTTGTCTTACTCTCCCAAAAAAATTTACTGAGTATTTGCTACTGGAAAAGTACCCAGATAGACCTATTATTACTTGATTTGTTTTACATAGGAAATGTTTGCATGTGTTTTTGCATGTATTTTGCATACTTGGCATATTTTGGTATATTTTATGCATATGCAATATATGCAAATATGCAAGAAATAAGCTAAAAAAAAATGAAACGCATCCCATTTACAGTTTAAAATACATCCTGTACAGAAAAATCACGATAGAGGAGCCGCACAAAAGAAATGGGCCCTTCAGTGTTTAAACTGCCAAGAATTTGGTCATACTGCCATTTACCCCCTGTTTGCGTCGTATGTGGAGAATTACATGGTACCGTCCGGTGCGATAAGTCCAAAAATGACCCCAATGTAAAAAAAATGTAGCAACTGTGGTGGTAATCACACTGCCAACTATAGAGTATGCCCGGTATATTCGATTGTCAAGCGTTCTGTTGGACAGAAACTTAATCCCCCTCAAACGCAACAACTAATCAAGGAAACACGTACGGCGTCCAGATACCTCAGCCAAATAATAACAGAACCTCGTACGCTAATGTATTAAAATCTAATCCTATGCCACTGCAAGGTGATTTAGCGAATAATGACGAAATTCCCATTTCTAATTTATCTCGGCTAAAAAAAACTATGGAAACATTAGTGCACAGTTAACAATTTTACTAACACAATGGGTACCATGATGCAAGAAATGTTAAGAATGCAATCTATGTTATTGCAAGCTGTACTAAACAAGCCATGAACTGTTTACAAATTTGCTTTTGGAACGCAAACGGCATCCGCCAACACAAAAATGAACTAGAATACTTCCTTAAAAATAAACAAATTGATGTAATGATGGTTTCTGAAACTCATCTGACCTCAAGAAATACGTTTAAAATCAATGGTTATATATTATATGATACCAAGGACCCTCGAGACAGAGCTTGTGGCGGTTCTGCCATTTTGATAAAGAACCGAGTAAAACACTACTTAATGAGTGATCATCGTGAAGATTATCTCCAAGCAACGAACATTTGCGTTAAGGAATTAAATCGAAAGCTAGTAATTTCATCATTATACTCCCCACCTAGATTTTCAATATCAGAAAGCCAATATAATAAATACTTCAAATCATTAGGACCCTGCTTCCTGGCTGCTGGCGATTATAACGCGAAACACACTTTCTGGGGGTCACGATTTATTACACCTAAGGGTCGTGTTTTGTTTAACACAATTTGTAAAATGGATCTAAATGTGGTCGCGAGCGGACAACCAACATATTGGTCTACTGATCAGCAAAAAGTTCCAGATGTCATCGATTTTGGAGTGGTTAAAAACATCCCCGCAGAAACGATTTATGTTGAAGCTTCCTTAGAATTATCTTCTGATCACACACCTACAATTCTCACTATAACAAATCCTAATAGAATTGTATCTCCGTCTGATAACTTAGTGACGTCAGCCACTCAAATAAATTGGTTAAAATATAAAAAATATCTCAGTACCCACTGCACTGAAAATATTCCGCTTA
Source organism: Pollenia amentaria (assembly GCA_943735925.1). NCBI lineage: Eukaryota > Metazoa > Arthropoda > Insecta > Diptera > Polleniidae > Pollenia > Pollenia amentaria. Next base: position 80,745,579 of record OX031009.1, read on the forward strand.
GTACACCGGAGAATGTGTTTATTTTTATAGTAAATTTTGAGTTATCTGAAACTAGCTGTTCAACATTCTAGTATAACCCTAAAAAAAACCAAAAATAGTCAAATATATTCTGCAGATGTTGAGCGTCTCTTGACTGAAAAAAGAAGAGCTCGAAGAAAATGGCCATTGTATAGATCCCCTCAACTTAAGAATTTATTAAAAGAGTGCAAAAAAAGCCTAAGAAAGTTACTGCAGTCTCAGAAAACGGCTTCCCTGGAAAAATATCTTAAGGAACTTGATGCAACTTCTCAATCAGACTACTCATTATGGCGTGCAGCTAGAAATCTTAATAGACCAGTTATCACTAAACCACCATTAAGAAACTTAAATGGAAGTTGGGCACAAAATTATGAAGAAAAAGGAAATATTTTTGTTAATCATTTGAAAAACGTATTTACCCCGCATACATCTCCCGATATTGCAGTCGAGTTGCCACCTTTTGCTGTTAGAGCTGCTGTTCCACTTAGATTTGAGATAAAAGAAATCGAAAAGGCTATTCATGATTTAAACCCCAATAAAGCCCCTGGTTTTGATAAGATCAGCAACAAAATGCTTTTAAAGCATAGCAAAGAAAATTATTCTATTAATGTTTAGTGCTATTTTACGCCTTGAATACTACCCACAAGAATGGAAAGTATCCTTAGTTATAATTATACCTAAGCCAGGAAAGGATCCTTCAAAAGTTGAGCCATATAGACCTATAAGCTTATTGAGAAGCTGTTAGTGTTAAAATTAGCCCCAATTTTAAATGTAAATAGATGTATTCCTAACCATCAATTCGGCTTTGGAAGAGAACATAGCACAATTGAACAAACCCATCGTATAGTAAACGCCATAAGAAAAGCCTTTTAAGAAAAAAAATGTTGTTCCGCCCTCTTCATCGATGTTTCTCAAGCTTTCGATAAAGTCTGGCATGAAGGCTTATTACATAAATTGAAGTTAAACTTACCAGTAAACACACACAAGCTGTTAGAAAGCTACTTAGTCGGTCGAAGGTTTATTATTAAAGAATGTGATTTTATAAGTTCTCCTCAACCAATTGACGCTGGAGTCCCTCAGGGAAGCATCATGGGCCCACTGTTATACCTTATATATACCTCTGACATGCCAACAAACAACCACACCCTTACTTCAGCATTTGCTGATGATACAGCTTTTTTAAGCGTACACGAAAACTGTCATGAAGCATCCCGTTACTTGCAGGATCATATATTTGAAAATGTGGCTAAAACAATGGAGGATAAATTTCAATGATCAAAAATGCGTACATATAACATTCACCTTGCGTCGGGAGTCATGTCCCCCTATTAAAATCAATAAACAATTAGTGCCCCAGCAATCGCATGTAAAATATCTCGGTATTCATCTAGATCGGCGTTTAACATGGAAATGCCATATAGAAGCAAAACTAACACAAATGAAACTAAAAGCAATTCAAATTTATTGGCTTATTGGAAGAAATTCTGTTCTTAGCATCGACTGCAAACTTCTACTTTACAACTCTATATTAAAGCCAATCTGGTGCTACGGTATTCAGCTATGTGACACTGCCTCGGCCTCAAATATCTAGAAAATTCAAAGGCGCCAAAAGAAACTTCTTCGAATAATCACAGTCGCTCCCTGGTATGTTAAAAACTCTAATATTCACAAGGATCTCAATGTGCCATTATTAAAAACTATTATTACGAAGTACGCAGCAAAATATTTAAAAAGGCTTGAGTCGCACCCAAATCCACTAGCTCGAAATATTTTAAATGACAGTGGCCACTCTAGATTAAGGAGAAGAGATACTGCAGGACTCATCATACGAGAAGACCGCTAAACATCTACATATGTGAACAGAAACCGTGAGGAGAAAAATTTTCGTCTAGCATTGGCAGGACAAAAATAAAGTATTAGTATAAGATTTGATTAATTATTGTTAGTTCATATTTAATATATGAAGATTCAATAAATAAATAATGAAAAAAAAACTGACACCTGAAATAAATATAGCTATTTGGCGTCACCCTGGTTACAACAAATAAGAGGCAAAGAATTCAAAATCTTGAAATGAATGCATTAGGGGAATATTACATGAAACGTGAAGTAATGCCTGAGAGCAGTAGAAACCGCAGTACTAGTAAAGAAGATGATTATTTTATTGTTCTTGTAACACGGCTACTGCTGCACCTAGGATTTAAAACTTAGAGCGAGAGTTTATCAGCTTCCTAAATGATAATATCAAAAAGCTTACCATTATAGATGGCTATCAAACTTTGTACTTATTAGGAAGAGATAGAATTTTTTTAACCGTGAACGTCCTATTTTCTTAGTTTTTGAAGAATTAAGGTTCGATGAACTAATTAGAGTGTAAACCACACCAATCGGGAATTTTCTGGATAGAATAGTGTGTAGGTTCTGTTGTGCGTTCGTCTCACTCAATGAGGCAATTAAGTTTATTAACAAACATGAGAGCGAATCGATGAATGACTTTCAAAGTAAAATTGTATAATTTGGGAACGTTTTTAAGCTTGAATCTATTCATGATGATTTTTCAGAGTATATTGATCATATATGCCAAAAGGTGAGCGCTATGTGACATTTCCTTTGACAGCTAGCCCCTTTGTAAATTCTATCGGGTTTAAAAAACACACTTTATATTTAAAAGTTCAGTGTTCCAAAAATGAGTTACTTGTTTTGCGCTGGGACTGTTGCATACATATGTATATAGATATAAATACATTTATTGTACATTAATTTAAAATAAAAAAGGGTATTTTGTATTTAGTATTTTTAATACCCTATTTATATGTATTTTGTATTTTAAATACAGTCGTGTACTAAATGTATTTTGTATTTTAAATTCACGACTTTAAGGAATTTTGGATTTTGTATTTCAGGTACATATATCAAAGCATGTGGTTGGCCAACCCTGCCTAGAAACATAGGTATATATAGTTACCTAAATCGCAAAAGGCCCTATCTAGCATTTTGAACATTTAACAGGAGAAGCATAAATTTATTATCTATAATTTATTTTTCTTTTATTTTTTTTTAAATCTACCAGTTGTTTTGACAAATGACAATGTCGCATATTATGTTAAGTTATATGTAGATAGGTATGTATTTCAGCGTTTATCATATATTCTTTTGTAGATAGGGCTGTTTGTTGTTGTTAAAAAAATCACTTATTTCAATCGAAAGGTGCGAAAGTTTTGTGGACGTTTATGTTGATGTTATACATCAGATTCAATGAAAAACACGATTTTTAGTTTTTGGACACTTGCAAGTCGAACGAACTTATTCAAACAATCTGGCACTCAGTTCATTTTACTGCCACACTATCATACTTTATCAGCAACCACGATTTTTTTGACAACTCGTACGACTGAATAGAATGGAGTATCGTCGAATTAAAACTCAAAATGAAAAAGGACGCGCAGTGTTAAAATTGTATTTCGTGGAAAAAAATTATATTTTCTTTAAAATAATTTAAGTTTAAGAGGGAGTTTACAAGGTGTCTTTTCATACATGTCTAACCGATCGCTTACAAACTAAACGTTTGTTTACTTTGTAGGCGATCGGTTTAGAGAAAAAAGAGGAGTTGTCAAACAGACACGAAACGAGTTTTCATGTTTGTTTTTATAGATTTTTAAGTGTGCATTCACACGGCGTCTTTTCAGAACTGTCTGTTTTATTCATTATCTTTTTACCATGCTTCAAAAAACCTATTGTCTTTTCACGATGTCTTTCCAAACATGTCTGTTTTCATGTCTAATTGTCTAATCCATATACATACATACCAGGGCTGTGGAGTCGGAGTCGGAGTTGAAGAGTCGGAGTTGAGGTTTTTGTACCGGAGTCGGAGTCGGAGTCGCAGTACCCAAAAAAAAAAAACGCGCGACTCCGACTCCAAAATTTTTCGGCATAAAAAATTCAAAAAAAAATTCTAATATTTTCCAATATAAAAATTCTTCGAAATTGGCGATGCAATATTTTGCAGATCAATATGAATAAGTAGATTTTAATTTATTTTATGAGAAATAGTTGATTCAAGTACTTTACTATTTAAGTATATTTAGGTATATTTTTTATACGTGCGGGAAAAAGTCTAAATTACATTAGCAAAACTTAATTCCTACCATAACACTCATGTTTTTCTTATGCACATTAGGCGGGGATTCCCATAATTCGTTTAAAAAAGATGTTTCTACACAAAAGAGAAATAATTTTACGTCTCATTCATTTCGCATCGCGGTTAGAGTAGGAGTCGGAGTCGTGAGTCGGAGTCGGAGTCGCACTTAAAAAATTTCAGCGTTTGGAGTCGGAGTCGGAGTTAGTACTTTTTTCGGACGACTCCACAGCCCTGATACATACAAATTACAATATAAATCTATAGATTTATATTTTTTGAAGTTTTAAACATAATTTAATTAGAAGTCCAGTCAAATTCAAACAAAATATTCAAGTGATTGAAAATTTGTATGTTTAATGCTTTTTTTGTCACTTTATTTCTGTTGATATTATTATATGTAAATACAGAAATACATATGTACATATGTACATATATAAGTTACATTAGCTCTGTTTCTTTACTCTACTTTGGGATCCCTCGGGATCCCAATTTGCACGAAAAGCGTTCCCGTACTTTGAATTTGTGTTAAAGAGAGCGAGTTTGAGAGAATAAAATTCTTCTTCTTATTGCACGAAACAGCCCAAACTTTTTCTTCGTGTAAATTGTTAAACAGCTGTAAAACATAAACAAAACAAAAAAAGGTATGGAAAAAATGCTAATGAACAAATTTTGGAAAGTGTTGTGGAATAAAATAGTGTTATTAAATAAAAAGGTTTTATATTAAAATATCAAGAAAAATAAAGTAAGTTGTTGCAAAAGTGTTTGTATTGTTCTATTTTTGTTAATAGTAGTTTATTTCGACAGATAATATACAATTTTTCAAAAGTGTCGCAACCTTTTATTGGTTTGTTAAGACTGTCAAAACACTTTGACTTTTTATTTTGTGCTTAAAATGGTTTTTTATGTTCCCGTACTTTTGTGTAATTTTGTATCATTGTGAGAGAAATTTATGCTTGCTCTCATTTTCACGAACTTTACCCAAAAAGTAAAGAAACAAAGATATTGTAATGTGAATGAGTTTTTTTTGTTCAAACCAAGGCGAATTTATTACAGGTGATCCTAAAAGCCCTGCTGATAACTTTTTTTCTTTAGCTTTATAATTGTTGGATGTCAAAATTTTGTTTATCTTTGTTTCTGTTTCGATTTGTTTCGGTTTTTGACATTGTGTAATGATTTTACAAAACAAATTGCTTGTGGTTTTTGTACAAGTTGTATTTGTTGTACTACCGAGATTACCTGGAATGAATTCGCCTTGGTTCAAACTATTATTCATTATTTACTTTAAAAACACAACTACCTATAACATTAACTTCAAAACAAATAGTAACTGCTTTTTATAAAAATACTGAACATGAATTGTACCTGTAATACTTTATTTTTTTGGGAACAAGTCTAGTTTACCGACGTAGCTCCTTTAAAATTATACCAATGTTGGCCATATACGTTTGGAAATGTAGTGGAAAATCGCATATTTATGAAAAACTTAACTCAAAAACTAAGCGTTTGCGCCAATTTATTAATTTTACTTTATTTTTTCTTCTTATTTTTCAATTTTCTATCACCCTATGTACTTTTTTTTATTATTTGTAGCTGCCTCGGTAAACTAGATTTAAGCCTTTTTTGCCAAACAATTTAATTTTATATTTAACAAAAATTGGATTTATCTTTTTTTAATGTTAGTTAAAAATGATGCTTTTTTAATTAAATAAAGGGTTTTTAAATGTTTAACAGCGATATACATATGTAGATGCATTTTAAAATAACTGCATTAATATCACTTCTTAAATGAAAAATTGTATTGCAGCACTACTTTTGTTTAGCATCTTAAAAGCAGTTACACTATAAATCAAATACTTATTGTGATTTAACAACATCTTTTTTAACGCTTTTTTGTTGGGCCTATTTACTTTTTTTTATTTGGAGCTGCGTCGGTAAAATATATTTGTTCTCCAATATCTAAACATTTAAAATGGCTTGGCTTAAGTCTAGTTTACCGACGCAATGAAAAAAGTGACGCAAACGCCTAGTTTTCGAGTTATGGACCTCATAAGTTGTCATACTTATATATAAGCGATTTTCCACTACATTTTCCAAAATATGGTCAATATTGGTATCGTTTTAAAGCTTTTGAATAGATCTTTTTTTGTAGGTATAAAAAATTTGTTTAAAAATTCGTAACTTGGTAAGAAGCAGGGATGAGTTTGCGAAAATAAGTTTTTAATCAGCATAATAATTACTATGGAGAAAAGTTTTAGTTAGCGAAGCCAGTATTTGTTATACTATAGAGGAGAAACCCCATTCGCCCGGCCGAAGGTCGGCAATGCAGAGAAGCTTTAGTTAGTGAAGCCAATGTTTGTTATACAAAAGAAGAGAAATCCTTTGTGTCCGGCCGAAGACCGGCTGTATAGGTGAACTGCAGTTAGCGAAGCCAATGTTTGTTATACCATATAGGAGGAAGTCTTTGCGACCGGCCGAAGTCCGGCTGTCCACAGAATATTTAGTTAGATAAGCTGGTGTTTGTTATTTAATAAGTTTTAGTTTTTTACACTTTTATTGGTATAAACTTCACAAGTATTCACCTAGTACACTTCCGTAACATTTTGATGTAAAATTTTGTAAAAATTGTAATGGGAGATTTAAAAGTTTTGATATAAATCCTGTGTATTAAGAAAGATCAATTCAAAAGCCTTAAAATAATACCATTAATGGCCCTATACGTTCAGAAATATAGAGGAAAATCGCATTTATACGAAAATTTTGGAGGTCAATAACTCAAAAACTATGTATTTCCGGCACTTTTAACATAAATATTTTCTTCTTATTTTAAAATTATCTATCACCTTAGATATCTTTTTTTTATTTTGAGCTGCGTCGTTAAACTAAATTTGTCAAATTGACTTTACTGCAGTTTACGGGGCATCCAAAATTAAAAAAAAATAAAATATGCCACCCAGAATTAAAAAAAAAAAACAGAGAAGCTTCAGTTAGCGATCGGCCGAAGGCCGAAAAGAGAAGCTTGTTACAAAAAATAAAAAATTTTAGAAAAAATATTGGAACAAATCTAGTTTACCGACGCAGCTCCAAATAAAAAATAGGTACCTAGGGTGATAGAAAATGGAAAAAATAAGAAGAAAAATTTAATTAAAAAAATTGGCGCATACGCTTAGTTTTCGAGTTTTGGACGTTTAACATTTTCATATAAATACGCGATTTTCCACTACAATTCTAAACGTATATGGCCAATATTGGTATAATTTTAAAGCTATTGAACAGATTTTTCTGAATATACATAATTTATTTCAAAATTTTTAAAACAATTATACATAGCCAGCCTTTGGCCGGACGCAAGGATATTCTTCTCTATAGTATAGCAAACACCGGTTTCGCTTACTAAAGCTTCCTTGCATAGCCGGCCTTCGGCCGGGCGCAAAGGTTTTATACTCCATGGTATAACTAGCACTGGCTTTGCTAACTAAAGCTGCTCTGTATAGACGGCCTTTCCCCATGGGCAAGGATTTTCTCCTCATTAGTATAACATAAACATAAAGATTTTACTTGTATTTTAATAAGAATTCTTAAATAAATGATTATGTAAAGCGTGATCCATTTCGAGGTTCCCTACTTTTTTAAAGGAAAAAAAAAAAACAGAAAATTCAAATTTAATGGGGAATGTTTATTATCATTTGAAAGAACATTCTTTGGCATTTAATTTTTGATGATTATGTCTATCAAGTGTTGGCCGTTGATACGTCGCAGATGGTCCATCCGTTGAGTCCAATTTTCGATGACTTTTTTCAGCATTTCGACTGATAACTGTTAAATGACACGCGTGATGTTTTCCTCCAAGGCCTGAATCGAGGCGGGTTTGTCCGCATAAACGTTAGACTTTACATATCTCCACAGGAAAAAGTCTAACGTTGTGATATCACAAGATTTTAGTGGCCAATCGACCGGCCCAAAACGTGAAATTATGTGCTCACCGAAGTGTTCTCACAATAAATCCATTGATTGATGCGATGTGTGGGAAGTGGCGCCGTCTTGCTGAAACCAAATGTAGCCGAGATCACGAGCTTCAATTTCAGGCAACAAATAGTCGGTTATGATGGCACGATAATGGTGGCCATTGACGGTTACGTTCGCACCGGTGTCATTTTTAAAGAAATATGGACCGATGATTCCACCGGCCCACAAACCACACCAATCCGTTGTTTTTTCTGGATGAAGTGGAAGTTATTGAATCTCCTCAGTTTGCTCTTCGTCCCAAATGCGGCAATTTTGTTTGTTTACATACCCATTGAGCCAGAAATAGGCCTCATCGCTGAACAAAATTTGCTTCGAAAACATCGGATCTTCTTGGAACTTTTCAAGAGCCCATAGAGCGAAGCTATGTCGCTTGTGGAGGTCGAGCGGCTTCAGTTGTTATATTTTGTACGCATTCAATTTAAGATCTCGACGTAAAATGCGCCAAGTCGTTCCATACGTCAGTCCGAATTGCTGCGAACGGCGCCGAATCGCCTCTCCACGGTCTTCGTGTACACTCTCAGCTACGGCCCTATATTTTATTCACATCGTGCTGGACGTGGTCTATTCGGTCGAATATTATCCAATAATGATTGCTGGGTCTCAAAATGGGTGATGGTGTTGCGAATAGTACGCTCAGTAGGCCGATTATATTGACCATAAGTTGAGCGAAGTGGACGAAAAACATTCCTCACAGAACGTGAATTTTCGTTATAAAGTTAAAAGATATGTAAACGTTGTTCATTCGTAAGTCTTTCCAATATGAAATGCCAAGCAATACTAAACAAAAGTAACATGACAGCATGACACGACTCACACGTGATCTGTCAGAAAAAGGCTATCGAAAAAAGTATCTCTACTTGAATCACCCATTTGTATAGGTATACATACATTAAACTGTATGTCCAGGAAGATCTAGTGAAAAGCGAAAACTTTGGAGGTCAATAACTCAAAAACTATGTAGGTATTTCCGGCACTTTTAATATAAATATTTTCTTCTTATTTTTCAATTTTCTATCACCCTAGGTACTTTTTTTATATTTGGAGCAGGGGGCCTCAGTCCCTTAAATTTTAATTTAGGGTTTTCTTCTTTGAAATTCCAGAGGCGGTCGGGTCCAATTTTTTTCGTGTGGCCCGTAAACTGCGGTTTTGCCAAAACAAAAAAAATTATAATAAAATCTTAACCACCTGTTCAACGATTTCGAACGTTAACGTTCGCATAGAAAATTACCTGCCAGGCCCACTATGGCGACAAGAAAATTTCTTTCGCATATTTATATTGAAAACAATATTAAAAAAACTAAAATTGATTTTTGTTTTCAATATAAATATTCGAGTGAAATATTCTTGTCGATATTGTGGGCCAGCCAGTACATTTAAAACATCAAAATTTGTTTTTGTTTTAAATGTAATCTTCTACGCGAACGTTCGAAATCGATGAACAGGCAGTAAAGAAATAAATTACTGTTCAACGATTTCGAAGGTCAACGTGCGTATAGAAAATTACATTCAAAACTTACATATGCATATACACAAATAAATAATTTGCTGCCCTATGCGGTCAATAAAGGGTTAATACAAAAATTCTAAGGAGCATTTTATATAAGTAAAAGTACCGTTATTTTTACAAGATTCATTTATTATTTTGTTTACTTATTTATTAATTGTGTTTTGTAAACATTTGATATAATGTATATATGTTAATTATTAATTTCATTTGCGCCCGAAACTCTGTGAAAAATCACAACAGAAAAAACACAAACAATCTCGTATGCAACACTCTCTTATACACAAAATGAAAAAAGAAGGCACGAAATCTCACGAGTTTACTTTTTTTACTTTTTTGTCTGCCACTCTTTTTCTGAATCTGTATTGTTTGTTTCACAACCATTTAAAAATAATTTAATTTTTTAATTTCTTTTCTTTTACTGGAATGTCTTTTTCAGTAAAACAGTTAATTTATATATTTTTCAAGTGAAAATGTCGCACCGATTTTCTATAAAGTGAAAAATACAATCCCGAATGAAAAGGCAAGATACGCATACAAACTTAAATTGCAATACTAGAAAAAAATTGCAAGAAAAGAGCCAACAAATTTGTGACACTTGCTTTCAACCAACATTATTATTTTGGCATTTGTTAATCGATTTAGTTCTGTTTTTTGTTATCGCATTAGTTTAGAGATGGTAAATTGCAGAATTTAAATTTTCTACTAATTGAATTAATTGGAAACATAATGAAAGCGACAGCGACAATCCCATATGCGTATATTCTAACTAGAATTTTATCGGCTTATATGTCACCATTTAGACTGGGAAACATTTGAAAGAGAAACATTTAGTTTTGGTGGGGGGGAAGAGAGAATGGTTTTTGTGTTCGGTACTCGGCGACACGCTTTGCTTACATTTTCTTTGTTGACATTTGCTTTGCTTTTTGACAAAAAGAAACAATAGTTAGTCCCCTTTTAGACAGGCAAAGTTTTTTTTGACAAAGTCTGTTGAATTCTGAACCATTATTTACGCGATTCCTAACTAATATAAAGCGTAGTAGTAAGCAGTACAGATATATGTTCCGTAGTCGAGTGGAATTAATTAGTTAGAAAGAGAGGCAAAATCACATGTACACAAGAGTTTCGGTTAGTTTTTTCCATAGTATACAACTAGTATGCCGACTCTTTGACAGGTACATAACTCAACTGTCAGTGGTACATTTTTATGTTTGTATTAGTAAGATTTTTTTCAAATGTATTGGTGTATAAAACTATTTCCACCACTAAACATAGTTGCATAAAATCGTATAGAATGTGGCAACAATTTTTTTTTCCAAAATAAAATTTTCTTAGTTCAATAAATTTTTAATTTAATTTTTAATTTATTGAATGCTGGCTGCATTTATAAACTTTTAAAAGCCATGTTTGCTAAATTTTTATTCTGCAATATCGGATAATATATAAATAATTAATGATTTTAAATATTATTTTTATACCACAAAATGCTACTCTGCTGGCTTTAATAATATTAACAACAGAAAAAATTTAGTGTCAAAAAAATTTATTTAAAAATTTTTAGTTTGTGAAAAATAAAAACATTTTGTAAAAGCAAATTAGCAAAATGTATTGAAAAAAATTATTAATTATGTGTTTAAGTCATAAAATTAAAAATGAAGTGTTATATTGTGAAAAATTTTAAATTAAAAAATTTCAAATTTTGTTTTGTTTTTGTTGTTCTTAAGTGTGTTGAATTCACACAGAACCTATATGTGTGGTGAGAGTTATAAAAAAAAGAGAACGTTCTCACCAGTCGGCATACTAGTTATATACTATGGTTTTTTCATTTTGCTCTTAATAAACTAATATAAACTTTATCCAATATAGTGGTCAAAACTACCGGTAATTTTACTAGTGAAATGACCGGTAGTCTTCTTGCAGGGAATTGCTACGTAAGCAACAGCTGATATCTAACCATTGTTACGAACCGTTTGGACTGGCGAGGTTTCCAACTAGCTCTTTACGCATTTTTTCTCGGGGGGTTCCAACCCTTCCCGCCAGCCGCGTATTCGAACAAAAAAAAAAAGATATGAACACAATAAACAAAACTGAAAACTACACAACAAACTAACACCACATAAAGAATTTTGAGACTGATGTTGGTCTCGTTTCGCCCTCCCAACCATGTCATGGATGCATCCGCTTATTTTACGTTACATGACCCAAAACCCACTTGACCTCTCTCTCTCTCCTTACCACTCCATCATTACCTGTACCTTGCCAATTCAAAAACCTAAATTTTTCAAATTTAAATTTACATTATTTATTATAAAAACTTGTTCAATAATTAATATCATAATAACAATGATTTTTACAATAATTAAAAAAACAAATTTTACATTAATTGAAAAAAATATATGTATATAAGTACAAAAAAAACAAATACATACATATATACAACAAATTTTCCTCAATCTTTTCGCCTTAATTTACATTTTTTTTCCTTTTAGTGATTATTACATATCTTTTATTTATATATATTTAATTTGGTTCTTTTTTTTATGCTTATTTTCCTATATTTTTTTTTTTAAATCTATATCTAACGGAGCTCCCTGAGACATAAGTTTTCTATTCTTCAATAATCTATTGTTTTAACTAAAAAAATATATATAAATAACTTCACTTTTCATAAAATCGCGATAATGGAGGGTTAGGTGTATATATAAAAACATATAGGACATACACACAAACTACTACACTTGACACTAGTACTACAGATTTTTTTCACAACTCACAACACTGCACTTAAAATAAACTTTATTTTGATATTATTTTTTTGTTGTTTTGTTTTTTTTTTTCTTTTCTTTTTTTTTATGCTAAATTCCTTTTCTTTTTTTTATTTTTTTTTTTTATCTTAATTAAATTTTTTTATATTCTTTCTTTTGAGCTACTTTTTTTTGTTTTTTTTTTTTCAAATATCTTCCGTGAGGGCTTCCACTTTAATTACTGATAATATTAATATTATATCCGATTAAAAAGAATTTTAGTTTGCATAATTTTTATTCCCTCGCATCACCAATTCCACATTGTTACACGCTCTTCATCTTTCGACTTTCTTTATTTTTTTTACATCCCACACGTTAACCATCAAAACAACTCACGTTGGTAATTTAATATTTAAAGCAATTAAACATTTCACTTAAAGATTACCTGGCTATTTTCCTCTGGTGTGGTGCTTAGGTAAGATTACAATCAATCCCACGAAAATAGCCAGCTGAAAGAAATTATATATTTTACACACACTTTAAAATTTTGAATTAATTTTATTTTCCTTACGTTTTTTGATGAGTTAACTAACACACTTTTATTTAAAACAAATAATTTGAGTTTCACCACACACACAAAAATAAATGTTTTCCTTTCGAGTTTTGTTTTGCTTCTGACTTGAAATTCCCTGGCTTGTCATTTAAATACATTTACTTTATTCTTTCTATTTACCCATTATATAACAAGAAAAACTAGGTAATTATTTTACCGCCAAACAGCCATCTTTTAGTTTAATTTTTATCCTATTTATTTGAAATCTTATTTTTAAAACTTTCTATATTCATTTCGATCGCCATTTTTCTATTTTTGTACCAGTTGGAATTTATTTTTTTATATTAATAAGTAAAAAAACTACTTATATTTTTCTCCTAATCTAGCCTTTGAACCAACATATACACCAGGCAAGCATGAATTTCGGTAGGTATTATATTTTCATTCATAATCTTAATATTATTTTACTAATTTTACGTAGAATATAAAAATTTAAATTTTGAATGAAAATACAACCCTTTGTAGTTGTAGAAACTGCACTACCGACAGAAAAATATACGCAACACTGCCTTACCACATTTACACCTACATGTTAACATAAACATACGATACGGATGACGAACAAAACAAATAAGACAAACAAACATATGAAGATAAAGAAACTATTTAATTCCACATAATTGCCCATGCACTGGACAACGGACAACAAAAAAATAAAACAAGTATACATTTATTTATTAATAGCTAACATTAATATTTTGGTAATTTTAGCAAACGTACAGACAACAACAACAACACTAAGAAAAACAAAAGGGCTAAATAAACACCTACAACAATAAAACAAATGGAAACACAACAGAACACAGAAGAAACACAACCAAACACGCACAACAAAACACGAATTTTCCTTACACTACAGACATATAACACGTATGGTCAGTTCACCCGCAACACCATTTGTCAAAATGGTATACCGTTCTGGTGGTTCTGTTGAATCTGTCATAAATTATATAATTTTCACTCAGAATTATGAAATTTAAAATGTTTTTGGCAAAAGTGCACTTTACGGGGCGTACGAAAAAAAAAAATGTTGGACCCCCTCTGGAATAAAAAAAGAAAAAAACCAAAATTAAAATTTAAGGGGGCTGAGGCCCCTGGGACCCCATGGATCAAAAATAAGCAGCCCGCCCATTTTGTGGTATGTGTGGGTACTCAAATTAAAGGTAATTGTGTAAAAAATACGAAATTATTAAAATTTAGGTCGAGCGGGACTTCTGGGTCCCTCTGGGGGTAAAAAAATTGCCCCCCACCCGTATAACTATGTGTGGGTACTCGAATGAAAGGTATTTTGCTTACGATTGTAAATATCTTGTTTTTATTTTGCTTTTTTAATATTATACCTATGCGCTAAAATTTTTAAATGAGTTTTATTATTTTTTTGTAACTAAAGCTTTTTTGTATAGCCGGCCTTCGGCCGGTCGCAATGATTTTCTCCTCTATGGTATAACAAAGACCAGCTTCGCTTACTAAAGCTTTTCTGTATAGCCGGCCTTCTGCCGGGCGCAAGGATTTTCTCCTCTATGGTATAACAAACACCGGCTTCGCTTACTAAAGCTTCTCTGCATAGCCGGCCTTCGGCCGGGCAAAAGGATTTTCTCCTCTAGGGTATAACAAAGACCGGCTTCGCTAACTAAAACTTCTCTGCATACCTATAAAAGATACATAAATTAACCTAGAGAGGAAAATATTAAACGAATACAAAAACAAAATACATATTTGCAATCGTGAGCAAATTACCTTTAATTTGAGTACCCACACATACCATTCAGTGGGCGGGGCGGTTTTTTGGACCCAGGGGTCCCTACGGGCCTCAGCCCCCCTTAAATATTAATTTTGGTATTTTTTTTTTAATTCTGGATCGGGTGGCATATTTTTTATATTTTTTTTTTCGTACGCCCCGTAAAGTGCACTTTAGCCACGTTTTTAAATTATAACATATCAAAACACACAATTTGAGATTAAAAACAAAATAAAATATTTGTTTGAATTGTTTACTACGGTGCATGGTGAAATTACTACAAGGTGGCAGCACTACGTGTTGTTGTACAACAATACAACAAAAACAGCAAAATTTGTTTGTGTAAAGAACCCAATGCTGTCAAAAATTATGTACAACAACGTTGCCATGGTTTTTCTTTTGCGGCCAAACCTTACGGTGAACTGTTACATGTTTAATATACACATATATGAATTCGATCCAGTGCCGCGATTTTTTTGGACGTAATGCAGTATTGATGGATCGCGATCCATATTGCAGAATAGCCTAATTTTATGTGATCCATGATCCTAATCGCGGATAACATGATAAATATTGAACGTTTAACATACTTTGTGATATAAATTTGTGATATGTTAGTATTAAGGGAAAATTCAAAATAAATAAGATATTAAAATATTTTTGTAAAGTTTGTGATTTAACGAAAAAGCCAGCAAGATTGTGAAACAGGCCATATTTGCATTCAAATTTAAGGCCTTATTGTGAGTAATATTATTATATGTAAGATGTACTTATATGAAAAATTCTAATTCACACGACGTTTTAGAAGTTTTAAAAGATACATTTATTGAATTTGTGTATTGATCTTCTTAAACAAGCAAAATCAAGACTTTTCTTTAAACGTAAATACATTAAAATATTACAAATATCGACTCCTTTAAAAGTGTTTGTTTAAGTTACAGTTTTATTTCTGTTATTTATTACATTTCGCACTTGTTCAACAATACTGTATTAACTCAAAATTTTTAGTAGAAGCAAAACAATTTTTAATTTTACATTAAAGGCATATCAACTACGGTTTCATTACCGAAAAGTAGACAAAATAGCCACTTCATATATTTTTACAGCGAGTAGTAAAATAATGTAAATTTTTAGTTAATACACTATTGTTGAACAGGCACGACATATTAATTTTTAAATATTTATAAGATAATAAAATTGTTCGGTTCCGAAGGATTTTGGTAAAAAAGTTTGGTCGAATAGAAAATTTTCAACGGCAACGCTGATCTGCAACAAATAAAACAAAAATATTATGAAAAAAAATACTAAAAAATTCATAATTAAAATTTTAATGTTACATGAATTAAAACCAATTATTTTTCCACTTTTTCTTCACTGCAAGTCCTTTGGAGGTTTAAAGAAACAGGCGTACTGTGCATATCAAACATTAACAGATTTTTAAAACGTACGCACAACGTGTTCACATACAAAATTATTTTTGTTTTATTTATTATATAAAAGAAAATACATTAGCACAACTAAAGACGCACATATAAAACCCAATTACGATTTATTTTTTGCAATTATTTTAACTTTTAAACACAATTTTCATTTAAAAACCGCACAAAAATGATTATTTTTTTAAAGCACAATAATTTTTTTCAAGAAAGTAAACATAAGCAAAGCAAAATGACAGACTGTAGTTCTCACCACAGTTCAAGCAAAAAATAGCCAGATGCCGTAGTGCTGCCACCTTTTAGTAATTTCACCATGCTACGGTGTTGTATTGTTTTGGCACAACGTTAAAGTTTTTTACAGTGTAGTATTCGTTTTCAAAATAAGACCACCTAGTATGAATTCGCCTTGAACAGAATGTTGCTGGCAACATGTTCGTCTGTGTGACCGCGAATGAAAAAACAAAAGGGAATTCCAGATGTTTTCGTTCCAAATGTGCGCTCGTCTAAACTTGGACTGGTAAACAAGCACCAACGTACCGGCAAATAAAAAAAATAATTATATAGGGCGATTAGAAATTTATAAATGAAAAGAAAATATTAAGTGGAAAAAGTCCTAGGAACGCGTGATTTTCGAGTTATATGTTATTTTCCACTAAATTTCTGAACGTATGTATGTATATGGCTAATATTTGTATCAAGCTTTAAAATATATCTCTGGATATACAAAATTTATTTAAAACTTCTTAAGCCATTAAGATAGTGTAATCTAAAAATACTAGGGAGATCGATTATTCGACTTTTTTCAAAAACCGGTTTTCGAATATTCCGAATAGTTGCTATTTCAAATAACCCGGTTTTCGGTTAGTCACTTTTAAAATAACCGGTTAACCGGCATTAATTCGAATACATAAAAACACAAAAATCAAATAAGTTTTTGTAATGAGCCTTTAAATTGAATAAAAATAAAACAATAAAAAAGTTAAAGAAGCAACAAAATACATGGATATAACTTAAGGCGTGTTCAGAACTAACAAATATTTGATGATAAAATCTCAAAAAAGTGTGACCAGTAAATTGATCAAACTTTAACTTAATTTTTTAACAATTTCTATTTATTTACTAAACTTTATTTTAATAAGTAATATGAATCAGTAGACTTCAACCACATTTTTGAAAAGTTGCAAACAAAACCTCTTAGCCGGGATTAAATATTTCAAATTATTTTGTTTCAGCATTATAGAAACTAATAGTAATATGAACATGCTTTTTGTATGAGATATATGTCGACCAAAATTTAAAACCTTCCATGACATCGTTTCTTCAGTTTTATTTTTTAGTTCTTGGTGTTTTAATAAATAAAACTAATGAATTTTTCCATATCATTGATTCCGCCAGAATGTTGTAGTTTTAAGCATGAAGATATGCTAGAACTACAACTGGCTAATATTTCACACAATGATTCATTTTTGGCTGCGTATTTTAGTAAACTATTATTATTTTCGTCTTTTTCGAACTACTTCGAACGGAGTTAAGTACATAAATGTCAAGCATGCTGATTAGTTAGAGGTGATTAATAAGTCGTGACGGGGAAGAACCTTTGCTACTAATCATTTTAAGACACTTCAGGCACCTAACTTTATCTTTTTATTTCCGTTCGATATATCTCCAAAGATAATAATATATAAAAATATATTTAATATTTAGAATACTCTCGCACAAATTACTAGGTATTTACTTTTTAACTGAACACTTTTGTGCAGTATTTTGAATTTTTTTTTTTTTTTTTACAAGAACGCGCTTTTATAAGCGATTATTTACAGGTTTTTGTTACATTTTGTTTTGACATTCTTCATAATCCCCACCATATTCAATTAGAAAAATACTTAAATTACGGGTACATTTACAACAAGAGTAAGGAAAATGTATATAAATTACACATTATTAAAGTAACCGGCTTATTATACCAAAATAACCGGTTTATTCGATATTCGAAAATTGGACATTTTAAAATAACCGACTTGGGCAAAGCTAAAATAACCGGTTAAAACCGGTCGAATAATAACCGTTCGATCTCCCTAAAAAATACCAAAACGTTTTGATGTTGATGAAATCTAAAATGAATGCAGCTTACTAGATTACGCAAATGCATTGCATAGTATGTACCCATCATATGAAGTGGGGATGAGTTTGTGGAAATACAATAGTATTTAATAAGCATAAAAACAAATTCATTTATGCTATGCGGACAAACTTTAGTTGGCGAACAAAAACAAATTCATTTATGTTATGCAGACACGCTATAGTTAACGAAGCCAGTGTTTGTTATACCATAGAGGAGAAATGCCTTGCGTACGGCCAAATGCCGGCTATGCAGAAAAGCTTTAGCTAGCGAAGCCGGCGTTTGTTATACCATAGAAGAGATATTCCTTGGGCTCGGCCGAAGGCCTCCTATGCCAAGAAGCTTTTTTAGCAAAGCCGTTATGTTTTTTACCATAGAGAAGAAAATCCCTCTGGCCAACCGAAGACCGGCTATGCAGGAAAGCTTTTTTTAACGAACCGGTGTCTATTATTCAATTTCATTTTTACTACACTCTTATTTGAATAAACTACATATGTATTTACCTAGTGCATTTCCGTAACATTTTGATGTAAAATTCTGTAAAAACTGTATGAGGGGCAATAGGGAAAAAATTTTGTATATCTGGAAAGATAACTTCGAAGGCTTTAAAATTATACCAACATTGCCGAAAATATATTAACATAAACAATTGTGATTTTTAATTGAACTGTTGGCTTTTAACTGAAGCTTTTCATATATTAATTCGGCTTAAGTTCATCAAATTTAATTTTCTTTAAATTATTTTTATTGAAGGAAGGAATTTACAAAATGAAATTAATTAAAATTTTTTATTATTCTTGACTGAACTCGGGTCGAATTTACAAGTTTTAAGAATAACCACATTCCCCTTAGCAGAATTCTTTGCGTTCTACCGTTCGCGTCACTGCGGCGCCTGCCAGTCTATAGTCAAACATCAATATTTAACAAATGGTATTGGAAGATCGAAGGTGCGGTAATTAATTATCAATTTTCAATTTTAATTTATATGTTTTTCCCTTAATTCTTGTTTTTCGTACGTTTTTTGCCAAGAAAACTGAAGTCTTGGAAACTGAAGTACATTTATTTTTTATGTTTTTTCTTTTTTCTAGTTGACCTTTTTTTTGGTACCATTTGAAGGACAAATGTAAACATATAGAGCTTGAGCCATAGCTATTTTATAACAATTGTTATTTATTTTTGATTGAATAAAAATAATTTAGTGATAATTTAATTTGATGAACTTAAGCCTAATGAAAAAATCAATAACTTAATATTAACATAAATCATTTTATATAAATTGGCTTTTATTCGACCTTTAAAATTTTTTAATTAATCCTTTTTATTAAGCTTGAGGTCTTTTTCTTTTTTTTTTATAAATAATATTAAATTTTATTAAATCCAATATTTCGGCACTCCGTTGTGTGTCTTCTTCAGGGATTTTTTCTTGAATATTTGACAAAAATTAACAATTTTCAATAAATTTAACAAATTGAAGAAATTTAACAAAATGTCATATTTTCAATTAAATACAAAAAGGTTTTCCAATTTTAACCTAATCTATTACAGTTTAAATAAATTTTTAATATTCGTTTCTATTTTTAGAAATTAAATGTCTATAATTTTGGGCTACATTTTCAGTATCTGACTTAAAATTAATTCTTGATATTGTTGGTATCTTTATAATTTGCAACATTTCTAACATAAATCTACGCTTATAATTCTTTTATGTGTTTAAAACTGATATATTTTCATAATTATCTACCTATTGTGTTATAAGATTTATGTGCGATTTTATATATTTTCGCATCATAAATATTTGATTTTTCTAACTTTTCCGAAAATCTTGCTACATAAGTTACCGATTTATAAATTTTCGGTTCTGCGTTACTGTTGGAATTGTTTATTCTATGGTTATTATATTTTAATAATAAATCAGATATAATTTCCTTTGGAAAACTATTTTCCATTAATGCTCTAAAATTTTTTTCTTTCTTATTCCTATGGAAACATGTATCACTTATTGCCAATACCCTTTCTATAACCTTTTTAGCAGTGTTAATTATTACTCTTTTTGGATGATTTGAAAAATAGTTAACTATTCTACCAGACGATGTTGGTTTTTGATACCAATCAATAAATAAACTTTTTTCTTTTTTTATTATCAAAGTGTCTAAATAAGACAATCTTGATTCAAACTCCTTTTCCATTGTAAACTTTATATCCGCATGAAAAGAATTAAATGTAATTAAAATATTTGTTATTTCTGATTTCTTAATTATACCAAATAAGTCATCCACATATTTTGTCATAATTTTAGGTTTAATAGTTAACTGATCTATACATTTATCTATTAATAACAATATCTGCTACAATAGGAGATGCAGGTGAACCCATAGGAAGTCCTTTTAATTGAACATATATATTACTATCCAATTGAAAATACCTTTTAGCAATATATAATTTTTAAGAAATCTTTTTTTTTTATATTTTTGCAACAGCTGTTTATGTTAAACATGTGTATGTTGACAGTTTAAGTTTAGGATTAAACCACCACCATTGGCCGCTTAAACTAGCAAACAAAAGCTGAAAAATACAACTCAAAAAGTAAATTCGGAGATTAAAGTTAATTTATAAGCCTTTTCGCACATGTCAACATTTTACATCTAGCATTATTTCGAGAAGATGTAAAAATTTTCCCATAAGAAATACATAGGGCTAATACCACGTTTACGCGGACAGCAATATTCGTGTTTTGCTCTCCCATTCCAGTTTCGCGCCCGAAACATGATTGAAATAACCTGTTTTGCCATAGAAAATTTTGAGAGCGAAAAAGGTTTATCCCTACATTCACAAAAAATTATCCCTACATTTATCCCTACAATTTTTTTAGTTTTTTGCTTTTGAGCAAAAAAAAAAAAAAAAAAAAATACCGTTTTCAAAAAAAATTAAAAATAAGTTTTAAATTTAAAAAAATTTTAAAATTTAAAAAAAAAACAGAAAATTTTTTTTTTCGAAAGCTTGAAGAAATAGCTATCTAATTTATTTGGGACAAATTTTGCTAACACCAATAGATAATAAGTTACATGGATGAGGAAGAACACCGGTTTGGCCAAAATGTCAAATTTTGACCCCCTCTAACTCAGAAACTTTATGACCGATCTTGTTGAAAATTTGTGTCTAAGTTACTATCCAATAAGACCTTGGTGCAAATTTCATCCAAATCGGTGGACATCGATTTTCAAAGTTGGGTCACTTGACATGAAATCCCCCATATATAAAAAAAGAGATTTTTTAAACAAATTGAACTTCTATAAGTGGCAAACATATATAAGGGTATAAAGAGATTTTTTTAAACAACTTATATATATGAGGGTTTAAAAAGAGTATTTTTAATAAGTAACAAACTTATATATTAGGGTATATTATGCAAAAAGAGTATTTTTTTATAAGTGACATTAATAGGTGCGTTTGAGTACTTTTACAGTAAAATGCAGTAAATGAGTAAACTTAAAAATTTGCTCTCACAAAAAGCTGTTGTCCAAAAAAGTACGCGAACGCAAAATTTGTAAAAATTCGTAAAATAAAGGCAACAACTGACGGCAAATAATTGAAGTGTTGAAAAATGTTTACACTTTTGACTACTTAACTCGTTTTCTTATTGGTAATCGATTAAATACTTTTTATAATACGAATATTTTTGGAAAATTCAAACAAATTATTTTATGTAATCTTTCATATTTGTTTGTTTCTTATTTTATTTGAATTTGCTAATTTGTGTCCGGCTAAATTTGATCAATAGTACACGAATACTTTTTTACTATTGATAACTTTAAAAACAAGGGCTGTTCTAAGTACCCGAGTACTTGACACTTTTACAACTCCAAAAAATTAACATAACTAAACAAAGTTTTAAAAGTTGGTATTTAGCCATATAAAATCTTCACAAACAAATTTAATTAATTAATATTTATTCATTTTTTGTTTTTATTTTAGTTTTATTTCAACTTTTGTTTTTTAAACAATTTTTTTTTATTTTGTATGCCTTTTGTTTGCTACTTTTGGTTGTTTACCTTTTGAAACATATGTTTTTTTGTTTTACTAAATTTTACTGCAAAAATTTCTGCAGTAAAAATTTGTAAGTACTCAGTCAAGAACTGTCACTTTACGCTCTCAATTTGTGTTCTCATTTACTGTATTTTGTGTACGCGAACGCAGTTTAGTAAAATGCAGTAATGTTCATTAAAAAATAGTAAAAACTTTTGTGTTCTCGAACGCAGCTAATAAATGAATATTAATAATAAGATTGAATATTAACAAGTGTCTATGATAGATGTAACAAAAATAAAAATCTAAAATATATGTACGAGTACATACGTATATTTAATTCAATTAAGGTACATAAAAAAAATCGTAGAGAGATAATTAAATAAATTAAGCATACATTACTTCTTTAGAGCAAAATTTTTGTAAATGGTTTTTGGTGCAGTCTATTCCTTTGTTTTGTAAAGAGGTTCTTATTATACAAATAGAACTCAAATTTGTATGGCTTAATTTATTTCGTTTTTTGGTACGAACATCAGTAATAATTGAAAAAATTCTTTCGGCATCGGCGTTTGCATGAGGTAATCCGAGAACAATCTTAGCTAAATTTGATAAATGTGGCATTACTATTTCATCAGAAAAGTTTTTGGTTTTTATTATTTTTGTCCAAAATTGGACTACATTCATTTTCTCAAAAGATTTAATTTCACCTTTGGAAAAATTATACTCCAGTGTTCTCCACTCCTCTAAAATATTATTAAGGTTTAATTGAAATTTTTTGCATAGCAAATTAAATGTAAACTTTTCCCAGTTTTCACCAAAAATATATTCTGGATTTAAGAATTCAATTTCCTTAAAAAGAGAATCCCTTTTTAGTGGAAGTCTACTTTGAATTTCTTCCAGAGCTGTTACATAAAATTTAAGGCAATCAGATTTAATTTGAATAACATTTACCTCTGGCAGTTTTTTTAAAAATTCTTCACATTCATGTCCAACGAATACTTCCTTAATGGGCAGTGAATTATGGGGTAATCGAATCAAACAATTAGCATCTAATTCAGACTTTTTAATGCAATTTTGACCGAGCTTTAAAAAAAATTTTATTGACTCAGAATGCAGCAAATGAACAAGAGGCTTTTTGGATTGAAAGAGAGCATTTAAAGAGTTGAAATAATTAAGAACATATTTTAAAAATAGTAAATATGCTTTGTTGCACTCATTAGTAAGTTCATTATAAATCAGTTCCGCAGATTTCAATCTACCCCTTCCATAACAAAATTTAAAATATTCAATTTGATAATACTCGCTCTATACATTTTTGGAGGGATATCCACCTGGTAGCTGAAGTTCTTAAAATTTTTCGTTTTTCTTCATAAAACATTAGTTGGAATTTTTCTAATTCTGCACATCTCTTTGAGCTACCTGATATATACGATGCAATTTGACGAATTAATTCTTCAGGTGCTCTAGGCAAAGTAAAACATGCTTTGTTATGTACATTTTATTATTACGACATCAGGCTTATCTTCCAGTAAGCGGGATGAAAAGGAATTGAACTGCCCCACCATAACATTCGTTCCTCCATCACAAGATAAACCAATTATATTGGCAAATGGAATAGAATACTTTAAAATGCATTATTGCAGAAGCTCTGTATAAGTCATTTAATACAGAGCATCTGCATTGCACTCAGTTCCAACATGTAGCAGGTCTAATAGTTGTACAACTATTTCTTCGCACTCTTCATCGAAAACCCTTACCAGAACACACATTGTCTTGCTGGAACATACATATGTCAGTGCTTTCGTCCACAAGTACGGAGAATTTGTTACTTTGTAACTTTGTTATCAATTTCGATTTTTCTTCACTGGCCAGGACATTTTTTTTTATTATTTTTGTACATTTTGTTCTCCCCAATTTGCTTTTCTTTAAAATAGCAGAGTCCGGAACTATTTCTTTTAGAAGTGGAATCAAAAGGTCGATTATATGAACAGCTACATTGTGTTCCGCAAAGAATAAACTAATTCGAATTTCAAAAGTGGCAACAGGGTTTTTCAAAAAATGTGCTTAGTGGCTTAGATTTATTTACGGATATAACATTTCTTTTATGCGTGTCTGTGTCTGTTTAGCTCGGATCTTCCGCAGTTTAAAATTTTCCGCATGCTTTGCACTTGCATTTAAATTTGTCTTCCACAACTTCCACTAACCCCCCTCTGAATTCCCTAACTTCCATCCATTCAGAAATTTTTGTTTTCAAAATTTTTTTGGTTTATCACATTCTGTACTGTTTCTTACCCGTCCATATTCAATCCCATTTCTAACAACGACAAACCGTTCACCCTATGGTACGAAACCTCCTTCTTACCTTCAATCGGTTCATCGGCTGACCGATGGCCAGACCGCTAAAACAATGGACGTGTTAGTCCCACTATTACCTCCACACTGACAACTTTAGCAAATATGCACGGCTATGGCTCGTCGGGCCTGGGCGGTGGTACGTTGGGGTAATAGTGAAAAACACAATACAATTTTTGTGCCAGTGTATAAAAATAAACTGCAGTTTCTTCCCCGTAGGGCAAGGTGTGGTCGCCTACGGTTTAATATACCCTCCCCTAAACCATGGTAACCGTTTACATTTCCAAGGCTACCCCTATAATGCATCACCACTCGATACCTACCCTTTTAGCCGAGTTAAATTATTCGCAAGACATGTTCAAATTTTTTTTTGTAATTCCAACATATATTCAATCATATTCGTTTTCTTAAGTATATGCTTATATTGTAATTATCTTAAGTTCTAAAGCTAGTAAAAAGGTTCCCTGAGTTCGAACTTTCTATCTAAAAATCTAAAATAATATTGACTTAACTTTGACACTATTAATTTCCAAAAACAATATTGACTTTGATTTGAAATTGTTAATTTTGAAAAACAGTATTGACTTCAATTTGAACCTCTTAATTTCGGACCGCCATATTAATTTTGAAAAGACATATAGGGACTTTAGTCTGAAGTTATTCAGTTCCAAAGACAATATTGATTTGGAAAAACGATGTTAATTTTGAAAAGAAATAGGGCATTTTATATGAAATTATTACTTCCTAAAAACAATATCGGCTTTCATTTAAAATTATTAATTTTGAAAAGCAGTATTAGCTTTGTTTAATTCAATAAATGAATTGGGTTAAACTGATTTGTTTAACCTTTGAATATATTTGTTTACAAGGCTATGAACCAAGTAACGTTAAGAATATTGTCTAGGCAGTGTCACCAAGACAATTCTAAAAAGTAACGCAAGCACTTGAAACTTGGTTACAGCGGAGTTAGAACAGAGAAACAACTTATCAAATTGATTTATTATTTCTGATTTTATTAAAATAAAATTGATTCTTATATACTAATTAATTACTAACTACAAATAACAACAAACTTATAAAATTGTAAATTAAAGAAATTCCAGAAAAAATGTGAAACCGCCGACGAGGCAAAAACAAAGTAAAATAAAATAAACTCCAACAGTAGTTCAAGGTTATTAAATAAAAATAATTAAATGAAATTGGAGTTCCTCAAACTTGGTAAAAAGTAAAATTGCAATTCAACAAGAAGTTCAAGGCTGTTTTACACGAGTTAAATTAAAATTAAAACTTTGCAACAAAAATAAAAGAGAAATATGAGACTATTAATTTCACATAATTTCGGGCAGGCACATGTACGTAAGTAAGTTTGTAGATTGGTACAAACGTACTTACAAACGTGTGAAAGAAATTCAAGTTAAATAAAAATTAAAACATTACAAAAACATGAGACTGACAATTTAAGGTTGTTCACATAATTTCGTGCAGGCGCATGTACGTAAGTATGTTTGTAGATTTGTACAAACATATTTACGCACATGTGAAAGAAATTCTTTGTGAAGGTTTGAACATACACCCCGCCGTTGAGCACTGATCAACAAATTGCAAATTCGACAACCTTACATTGTTTTTATTAGAATTATAAGCTTAAGTTATTGATACTTCAAATTCTTGAGTTGGAATATGTTGGCGTACTGCTGGACTTGGGGGTTGTTGAGCTGGTTTAATTCCTTTACAACGTGCCTTTTTCCAGGCAATATTCATGCTGATTATAATTGCGATAACTAGGTCGACATAGGCAATAGTCCCGTGGTGATATTGTATGTTTTTGATTTTTGATGGAAGCTCGGCAGATACCATTTGATGTAATTTGCTTTGTATTTCGGATATGTTTTTAATTTGGTCAGCATAGGCTTTGGTATGGATCCTTTCGAATTGTACCTCATCTGGGTAGATGATGTCAGTGCTATTGCTCATTACAGTGTAGGATGTCTGAAGAGCTGTGGAGACAGTTTGATGATTGAGTTGAACTTGAGTGTGCAATCTGGTGAAATTTTTTAGGACACCAGATCCCTTTAAGGTTAGCTGAGATTTTTCTTGCCCACATACGGCGCTTATTCGGGAAGGCTGCTGCATTGTGTATAGCCATTGATTGCTATATTCCAACTGTGTAAGTGACGTGTTTTCAGCCACAGGAACAATGTTACAACCTCTTTGCATGTTGAAGTTGAGCAGTGAGAGTTCGCATAGGCATTTGTCAGCGTTTGCGTTAAATGTTGATTGCATGTGTTGGCACAAAAATTCATTTTCTCTAATTATTGCACATGTGTCCCACTGTTTTTCCGTTAAGATGAAGTACTGATCCCTGTGAGAATTAAGAGCTATGAAGTTGCCGCATGGCTTTATAGCGAGCATTGTGCCATTTATCAGAACCGGAATTGGGTGTGGTTTCAGCAGTTCGAATGGTTCAGGATCAGCTAACGGAATAGATATATGAAAGATTACGTGGTCTTTTGTTACGCCTCCCCTTACACTCATAATTTTGTACAGTTGTAGGATATTGTCTCCGCCTACTGGTAGCTCTAGAGACGTTGGAAGATGATTCCTCACTTGCATAAGCTCGGCTTGAAGTTGGGACGGTGATAGAAGTATTGGGCTGATTTTTCCATGGTGTGAGTCTGTTAGTGCTGATAAGAGTTCTGACTGGACTCGATGTAACCTTGCTGATGTTAAAGAAAGATGAACGGATCGCGCCATAAATATCCGAAAAAGTTTTGCTTGATACTGTTCCTTTTCATTTTCGTGTAGTCTGGATGTAATTTCTATTAATTGGTTTTCTACGTTGTTGAACCTTTGTTTTACATTCTGTTCATCTTCTTTAAGTACATTTAGAGTTGCGTCGACAATTGATGTTTGATTGCTGAGGAGTTGTTTCAGATGGTCTTCATTTGCATTTACTGCGTTGATGGTGTTTGACATTTCTTCAGCGTAATCCGAGTCTAAAATTCCGAACAGTGAATTTGCAATGTTACCAACAACGTTTATAGCGCCACGTTTAACTCTTTTCTTTAGCAAGAGATTGTTGTTGTTAAGACTTGCTAGGCTAAAGTCAACTGCTTGGAGCACACTCGAGCAAGTTGTTCTTTGAATTAGCAGGTCGCATAAGTGGTGCAATGCTGCTGACTCGTTCCTGAAGCTAGATATCTCTTGCCAGTATGGGCGTAAATTATAGTAGGAAATTATGTTCCATTCTGATCGCGATACTCGAATGTTGCTGATACCTTTAAAGTACAAGCCGATATTGGGTTCAAAGTGGGTTATTTCAATTTTGTCTGTGGACACGAGCGGGAGTAATAGCAAGATTGCGAGTAGTGTAGTCATGATTGAGTTTGCCAAAGTACGCGGTTTTTTGGCGAGAGGCATTCCATCCGATGATGGTTTTGGTGATTGATTTTCTGCTGACAATTCGGATTCTGGGATTTGTGGAGGACGTGGTTGTCCTTCTTCTTCGGGTTCATCATTGAGCTTAGGGAGTGGAGCTAAATATTGAATTGCTCGTTTAAGGATGCCTGAACCGGTCTGAACATCTGCTACTCTTACCACACCGTCGTGTCCTTTATATGTTTTTACAACACGCCCCAAGGGCCATTTCATAACTGGAACATTATCTTCTTTAATGAGGACGGTTGCCCCTGGCTTCAGATTTGTTGACTGTTCTCGCCATTTGTTTCGGTATTGCAGTTCATTTAGGTAGTCTCGTGACCATCTCTTCCAAAATTAATGCTTGAGTTGAGAAACTAATTTCCATCGTGTTTCCAATTTAAGTGTTTCCAATTTAAGGTTTGAGGGCTTCGCTTGAGCATCAATTTGGGCGGTAAGTGGTTCGCCAATCAGAAAGTGTCTCGGAGTAAGTGCGCCTCGTGATAAGATGTCTGCGGGATTGATTTTTGTGCTGACGTGTCGCCATTGTGTGGCTTGCGTTGTTTGTAAAATGCTTGACACTCGATTGGCTACAAAGGTGTTGAGTGATGCTGGTGAATTTATCCATGATAATACAATTTCTGAGTCTGTCCAGAACCAAACTTGGCTTGTTAGTTGAAGGTCCATAGTGATTCTTGCGGCTAGCTGTGCTCCCAATGTCGCAGCGCAAAGCTCCAGTCGAGGTATGGTTTGAGTTTTAAGTGGAGCGACCCGGGATTTCGCGCACAGCAGTCGTGTTATAATTGAACCGTTTTTCTCAGTAGATCGAATGTAAGCCGCTGCTCCATATGCCTTTTCTGACGCATCTGTAAAAATATGTAGTTGGACGGATTCAGGGATTCCTCCATTGAAGATATGTCTTGATAGCTGCAATGTCTTTAACTCATTCAATTCTGTGCGGAAGTTAATCCACTTAGTATGCATGTGTTCAGGAAGTGATTGATCCCAATCGAGTTTTAGTTTCCACAATTCTTGGATGAATATCTTGGCGGTAACGGCTATAGGCGATAGGAGGCCTAAGGGGTCGAAGATTTTTGCAAGATCCGATGTGACGGTGCGCTTGGTAATTCTTCTGATGTTTTCAATGTTTACCTTTATTCCTAACTTATCATCTTTTGGTTGCCAAATCCTCCCTAACATGGTTATCGAGTCAATCTTGGTACTCTCGAAGTCTAGATTGACCTCCACACTCCTTGTGGTACATTGTGGAGCAATTTTGGGTGATTGGCGCACCATTTACGTAATGTGAATCCACGTTCCTTTAGAATTTGCACGAGCTGTTCTTGTATATGTAGTGCGGTTGTTAAGCTATCAGAACCACCCAGGCCATCATCTACGTAAAAATTCTCTTGGAGAAACTTGGAAGCTAGAGGGGATCTGAGAGCATTTTCTTTTGCTATTTGCTGAAGGCATTTGGTTGCCAAATATGGAGCGGCTCTTGTGCCGTATGTCACTGTGTTGAGTTTGTAATATGTGATAGGGTCCGAAGTGTTCTTTCTCCACATAATTAGTTGGTACTGGCGATCGTCGGGAGCCATTAAGATCTGTCTGTACATTTTTTCAATGTCAGTGGTAAAAACGAATCTCGGCATTCGGAATCTTAGTAAAATGGACAGTAACCCACTTTGTAACGTTGGCCCTGTGTACATTAGGTCATTCAAAGAGTATCCTGAAGAGGTTTTAGCCGAGGCGTCAAATACCACCCTGAGCTTAGTGGTTGAACTTTCGGGCCTCAATACGCAATGATGTGGGATGTAATAGGTTGGGAAGGCTGTGGATGTTGGCTCCCACTTTGTCATGTGTCCCATTGATTCGTATTCGTTCATGAATTCGGTGTATTTGGCCTTTAATTCAGGATTTTTTTTTAGCCGGCATTCAAGAGCAAGAAATCGATTAAGCGCAATTCCGTGAGACTCGCCTAGAGCATTAGGATTTTTGCAAAATGGTTTCTTACTACGAACTGATTTTGATTATTTTTTGTTGTGTTTTCTGCAAAATGTTCTTCGCATAATCTTTCAGAAATTGATAGAGGTTTTTCTGTTGTTTTAATATCCTCTAGTTCCCAGAGTCGAGCGATGGATGCTTCAAGATCTTCATCTGATGTTAATATTCCGCATGTAGCATTAGCTGGATGTTCTCCATGTACTCTTCCTGCTACAATCCAACCGAGGACCGTGTTTTGTAAGATTGGAAGCTTTTCAGACAACTTTATTTGTCCAATTGCAAGTAACTGGTGATAATGCTCTGCGCCTAGTAATAGATCGATTTTGCTGGATCGGTTAAAGGCAGGATCTGCTAACATAAGGTTCTTCGATAGTGGCCAGTCATCAATATCAATGAACTGTGATGGTTGAGGCGCTATAATGCGAGGTAGAACAAGTGCCTCCAGGCGGGTTGAAAAGCCGTTGAGTCGAGAGTGCAAAGCCACATTTACGCGATGTTGAGTTTTGGTATTAGTGTTACCGATCCCATTGATGTTGACATGTGATGACTGTTTTGAAATGCGGAGTCGTTGCACTAAACGTTCGGTAATTAAATTGACTTGAGAGCCTGAATCAAGCAAAGCGCGACATTCAATTTCGGTTCCTTCAGTTTTAATCTTTACTATTGCTGTGCTGAGTAGGACATATGAATTGTTTAATTGGTTGTGTGCTGTTGCTAGTGAAGCTGCCTCAGGTAACTGATTTGCTGCTGATTCAACTTCAATTGTCCTCGGTGATGCTGTCATCTCTGAACCGCTCTCACTTGTTCTTGTTTGGTGAGTATTTCTTTCCAGATGCAGTAGTGAATTATGTTTTTTCTTGCATTTGGTGCATGATCCTGACATGCAGGATTTGGCCGAGTGCCCTGCTTTTAAACAATTTACACATAGCTTTTGGTTTTGAACGTAAGCAAGGCGCCTGGACGGAGATAATTCTTGGAATTTTTGGCAGCGGTAAAGTTGATGATGGCTCATTTTACATAGTGAGCAGGTATCTTTACTTTGTGGAGTTGAAGCAGCAGACACGGATACCTTTAAGGGTTTCTCTTTGTAGCTCATTGCTTCCAGGGATTGAAAGCGCATTTCAAGAAACGCCAAGAAATGTTTCAATTGTGGTAGTTCTTTGGGATTCAAAATTGGCCTCTCATATAGAACGTGTGTGCTCCGATCCAGTTTTTTGATCAATATGTGAAGCAGCATTGGGTCCCAAGAGGCCGTGTTAATTCCGATATTGTTAAGTGCATGTAGACATTCTTGTGTCGTATCATGCAAAGTCTTGATAGCAGCAGCTGTCGGGCCAGCATTCGGTTGATCTAAAATCTGTTGAATTAGCGTGGTTACAAGAACCCGTTGATTATTGTATCGGTCTTGCAATAGATTCCAGGCGGTTCTGTAGTTTTCGGCAGTAGCTGAAAGATGGCTTATTAACCTTTCAGCTTCGCCCCCCAAGTTTGATTTCAGGTACCACATCTTTTGTGCCGCAGGAATATGTTGGTTGTCTACTAGTTGTGTAAACAAGTCGTAAAAGGCCCTCCATTTTAAATAATCCCCATTGAATTTTGGGATTGTGACTTTTGGCAGTGGCAAGACGTTGTGTTGCATAGGTTCCACACCTTGCTCTGGAAAGCGTGAAGATAGCTTGAAATTTTCAATAACCATTTTCTCCAGATCTTCATAGGAATTCATGTCATATCCTTCCTTCCGTGGATCAGTGCTGGATTCCCAAATTAAAAAATGTAGTTCCTGGATTTCGTTCCACAGTTTTTCTTTTAGCTTCATGTTGGTTGCTGTGGGGTCCGTGGTGAGTAGCCGTTTGAGGGATGTCATCATGACATTTTGCCTTCTAATTAATGACTTAGGGTTCGCAGCTGGCTGTTCCATCAGGGTGGATCCGCCTGTTGCCATTATGGAGTTTGAAGCGTATTATCGCGTTCTGCAGATGTCAAGTGGATTGGTTTCCTTGACAGGAGCACGTCTTCTAGAGAAGTCCTGCGGATTGGTATCCTTGACAGGAGCACGTCTTCTTGAGATGTCCTGCGGATTTGTATTCTTGACAGGAGCACGTCTTCTTGAGATGTCCTGCGGACTAGTATCCTTGACAGGAGCACGTATCCTGAGATGTCCTATGGATTGGTATCCTTGACAGGAGCACGTAGGATGAGATGTCCTGTGGATTAGTATCCTTGACAGGAGCACTTTTGCTGAGATGTCCTGTGGATTGGTTCCTTAGCAGGAGCACGTGTTGTATCCTATTGACTTTTAGGACCCTTACCACTGGTGGGGGGAATCTTGAATTTCAAAGGGATCACGTCGGGGTCACCAATGTTTAATTCAATAAATGAATTGGGTTAAACTGATTTGTTTAACCTTTGAATATATTTGTTTACAAGGCTATGAACCAAGTAACGTTAAGAATATTGTCTAGGCAGTGTCACCAAGACAATTCTAAAAAGTAACGCAAGCACTTGAAACTTGGTTACAGCGGAGTTAGAACAGAGAAACAACTTATCAAATTGATTTATTATTTCTGATTTTATTAAAATAAAATTGATTCTTATATACTAATTAATTACTAACTACAAATAACAACAAACTTATAAAATTGTAAATTAAAGAAATTCCAGAAAAAATGTGAAACCGCCGATGAGGCAAAAACAAAGTAAAATAAAATAAACTCCAACAGTAGTTCAAGGTTATTAAATAAAAATAATTAAATGAAATTGGAGTTCCTCAAACTTGGTAAAAAGTAAAAATACAGTAAAATTGCAATTCAACAAGAAGTTCAAGGCTGTTTTACACGAGTTAAATTAAAATTAAAACTTTGCAACAAAAATAAAAGAGAAATATGAGACTATTAATTTCACATAATTTCGGGCAGGCACATGTACGTAAGTAAGTTTGTAGATTGGTACAAACGTACTTACAAACGTGTGAAAGAAATTTAAGTTAAATAAAAATTAAAACGTTACAAAAACATGAGACTGACAATTTAAGGTTGTTCACATAATTTCGTGCAGGCGCATGTACGTAAGTATGTTTGTAGATTTGTACAAACATATTTACGCACATGTGAAAGAAATTCTTTGTGAAGGTTTGAACAAGCTTTATGAAAAGCAATATTGGCTTTATTTTACAACAATTAATCTTGAAAGCGATATTGACTTTACATCGAGATTAATAACTTCTCAAAGCAACACTCCTTTGATTTGAACTCTTGATTTATGAAAAGTAATAAGGGTTTTAATTGGAAATTAATAATTTATAAAAGCCATATTAGATTTTTTTTTGTTTGTTGGTATTCAAGTTTTCTTCCCTAAACTTTTAAATAAAAATTTGCTTTTCCTTTTTTTTTTTGTTGTTTTTTTTTTTTTTTTTTTTGCTTTTAAATTGTTTTCTTTGTTTATCTTGGGTTTTTTTTTCTTGGTTTTTTGTTTTTAAAGTTTATTTTGCGAAAATAATAAAGTTTTTTTTTTCTTTTTTTTTTCTTATATATATATATATATATATATAGGGATTACATTTAAGGTTCCTTTAAACGTAAGCTTAAAAATAAAAAATTATAGTTAAAATGGTCTTCAAAATGGTGAATTAGGCACCAAATTGAGCGGAGTTAAACTGCCGAAAAATTTTAAAACGAATTTGAAATAAAATTATGCTCCAAATTGAGCGGAGGATTTACTGCCGAAAAATTTTATTTGCATGCCCAAAACATGCGTGGTCAAATATAAGTGGACATTTGCTTGTTTTAATTAGGCAAAAGAAATGGCCAAAGAAAACTAAAAAAAAAACAAAACCCGCCCGAGTAAACCGTACGCAAAAAAAATTACTTATGGAGGCAACACCTCTTGGGTGTCAATATAATCAAATTTTATATGCTACTTATCTGTTGTGGTTGTTGTAGATGTTGTTGTTCGAATGTTGCTGTTGTTGAGACTATAGTTGTTAGTGCTGTTGGAGCTATTTCTGTTGTTGAGGCTATAGTTGTTAGTGCTGTTGGAGCTATTTCTGTTGTTGAGGCTATAGTTGTTAGGGCTGTTGGGGCTATTGTTGTTTGCAGCCGTTGATATAGATGTCCGAGTTTCTCTTTCTCGCCAATGTCCGGCTGCCGCTTGGGTTGGGAAATTGTAGTTTTGTAGGGCTGCTTTGAGGTGCCAATTTCACAGAGTGAGTTTTAACCCGTTTCGGCTGAGCTATATACACTTTCCCTTCTATTTTCCCTTGTGACGGGTATTGTTGCTATTGGGGTTTTTCCTTTTTTTTTTGGTTGATGTCAATTTCCGTAAATGTATTTTCCCCCTGTCACTTGTAGCTATGGA
Source organism: Pollenia amentaria (assembly GCA_943735925.1). Taxonomy (NCBI): domain Eukaryota; kingdom Metazoa; phylum Arthropoda; class Insecta; order Diptera; family Polleniidae; genus Pollenia; species Pollenia amentaria. Next base: position 80,780,061 of record OX031009.1, read on the forward strand.
CTTCAAACTAGGTTGGCCGAAAATAGTTTTTAGAAGTAGGTTTTAGACTATTTTTGCTGGTCTTTATTGTTAGCGGTAAGTGCCACTTTGATATCTATAGCAGTATTTGCCGGGATATATTTATATGGTTTTTGTGTTTTCACCCTGGTATTGTAGAGCTAGTTTTCCCCGGATGTTTATGTAGGTTTTGCTGGTTCTGCCTTTGGGTTCTCAACTCATTGTAACCCCGTCGGGGGTAAGTACGATGGCTCAGTCCCTCAAACCTGGTGGTCATAGGCTTACCGTGGAGCTCCTGGCCTGGTCGGCCTGACCTGCTTTGTCCTTTTTCTTTTTCGGTCACTCCACCATTTCTCCAGCTAGTCTTTCTTTCTAACCAGAAAGTTGTGGTTAGGGTCGGAAGATACTCGTTACAGTTTTCGCCGGACCGATTATTTAGTCTAGGTGCCTGATATTGTTCCTACGGCCGATCTAGGGGTAGGTAAAGAGTATCATTTTTACCATGCCATAGAAAAGATTTTATTTCCTGCGCCACTTTTTCGTTATTACTCACCTCAGGTTACTCTCCCTCAATTACCGTCCTTTTCCGTAATGGGGTTTTAAAGATTTTTGTGGATTACTTTTTCACCTGCGACTTGCTCCCACGACGTGTCAAAACCAAAAGGCCGGATGGAGACCCATTTTGTCACCATTAAACCTACCTGCCATTGTACTTTGCCAGCAACTGCAGCCTACTTCGCCATAACGGTTGATCCAAAGCGTAGTGGCCAATGGTGCTACTCGTGGGGTTCCTTCAGTTTTTCCCTCTGGCAACTTTTCCTTTATCGTGCTGGATCAGGGTTGCAATTAACCGGCCAGTGGGGTCCACACGGCACAATTCTGAAGAGTTGGGCGAATCTGAAGAAATTTCCTATATTAAAAACGAAAAGCCCAATTTTCAGGATAGTACTTAAATCTATATTAAGTTAATTTTCATAAAAACTTAAATCATATTTAATTACAGATTGATTTTTTGAGTTTTATATGAAAAGTTTTATTTAATTAAGATAAAAGTATGGTAGCACTACTAAATACAAAAAAATATCATAAAAAAGTGTAGTTCTTTACAAGGTGGTCTCAAAAAACAGCTGGTTGTTATTACTTTGTCTGTTGTTTTTGTATTGTTGTTATATTGAGGCCACCTTGCTAAGTTAATCTAATGGAAACTTAAGTTGAATTTAAATATACCACATCGGTGACTTATGGCCAATTTTCAGGATTGACATTAAAACACATTTATGTTTAAAATCGTTTTAAATACAAAATTCTCTTCTTCACTAAACACTTAAATGAAACTTAAGTCACCGATGTGGTACATTTAAATTCAACTTAAGTTTCCATTGGATTAACTTAGCAAGGTGGCCTCAATATCACAACAATACAAAAACAACAGACAAAGTAATAAGAACCAGCTGTTTTTTGAGATCACCTTGTAAATAATTACACTTTTTTTTTATATATTTTTGTATTTAGTAGTGCTACCATACTTTTATCTTAATTAAATAAGACTTTTCATATAAAACTCAAAAAATCAATCTGTAATTAAATACGATTTAAATTTTTATGAAAATTAACATAATATAGATTTAAATACTATCCTGAAAATTGGGTATTATAGTACGTTTCCACTTACATGTTTTGGACCACAAAACCAGTTTTGCTGTAAAACAAGTGTTTTGCTACTTTTTTTCCATACATTTTTCATGTTCGAAAAACACAAACAAAAACTAGTTAGGCTCCAAAACATACCGAAAATTTTTGAAAATCATGAATACAACTCTGAGTTATCCATTATTGATGATTGACAAATTCGAAAAAGTAACATATTTACCAAAATAACCAGACTTTTTAAAAAGGTTAATGCAAATTTCCAGCTGATTTTTTATATTGCAACGTAAAATAATGAAATAATATAATAAAAAGGTAGTACATAATGTGCTTTTATATACGTACAATTTCGTACATATGTATATGTATACGTGTATATTAAAAACCAACAAGGAAATTCTATGCTAAAATAAATTTTTTTTGTTCAACACATATTCAGCCCAATTATGAATAAAAATTCCCTGGGAGTTTTTTCCCTTTTCCCTTTTCTACAATTGAATTAACATAGGAAAAATGGGAGAAAGGAGAAAACTCCCGGGGAGTTTTTCTTTCATAATTGGGCTGATTATGTTTGGCTTTCATGTTTGTGTACAACATAAATGTCACATTAATTTCGAAAATTCGAAAACCAAAACGACCAAAAAAAGTTGTTTTGCTCATAGTGGAAACATAGTATTAAGTTTCATTTAAGTGTTAAGTGAAGAAGAGAATTTTGTATTTAAAACGATTTTAAACATAAATGTGTTTTAATGTCAATCCTGAAAATTGGCCATTGATCAACTATAATTATATTTATATACATACCATTAAACTTTCGTAGTATGTATAAACTTATTTATTAAAAGTATTTTTTTTTTGGCGTAGCTATGCTGATAAATTACCATGGAATTCTTAACTAAATTCAGTTAAGAACTATACATACACAATTTAATTCTTCCAAACACTAAATCAAAACACAAAATCTTAATTTTGTATAATAAAATAAATTTTACTTTGTAAATTTAAGCTTTTTTTAAACACTTAAAAATTCGTTCACTTTGAAAAATAGTAACTGTAAAAAAATACAGATGGCTAACCAAGGCGAATTCAGTTTTGTGTTTTTGGTGTTGTTACTTCTTGTAGTATCGACACCACCGTTTATACGAATTCGCCTTGATGCTAACCAAAACGTCCAAGGCATGATGGAATAAGGAGGTGGCCTCAGAAAGCCAACTGGTCACAGTGTTTTTCGCCTCGGTGTGACGGCAACTGTCAATTTTTTTGTTTATTTACATTCATTTTCGCCGTATAGTCAGCGTTACCGTTATGCGACTAAAGGCCAGTATTCACTATCCTACACAATCGTACGATTCATTCACACGAAAATCTGATGCAATTCTACCCGACATTAAAAAATGTTTGCCAAATCTGCTGTCAATGTCACACTATCATACAAAAAAATGCAAAAAGAAAATCGCGTAGAATGTATCTTTTTATGAAAATTTTCATAAACATTTGCAAGTCGGTCAGACTTGTCAAAAAATCTGTCACTCAATTCATTTTGAAGCCACACCATCATTCTTTATTAGTCATACGATTTTTTTTGGCAAATTGTACTAATGAATAGGATAGTGTATCGCCTCCTTAAAGTCGAATTTTGTCCCTCTTTTGACTGTCTTTATTCTTGTCTCTTTGTAAGTAAAGTTATACTACTTTAAGCTCGTCCAATTAAAAAATAATCAGTAACTGTTTTTGTATAAATGATTAAATAAAAATTATATGCAACAGTGGCACAAAATAGATTTGGCACAAAATAGTTCTGATGAAAGGTATTATGTGAAGTTTCCAAATTTCGTACAAATTGGTACCGATACTTTGCAACTACACCTGATCCAAAAACAACGACAGCAGGCAACATACTCCCAAGTAGATTTTTTTTTTGGTATTTTAACTTGTTGTAGTCATTTGTTAAATTTTCAATTGTATCATCGACAATAAAAACACGACACACCATCTCAGCGTTACCAAATGTGCCGATATATCTTTTTTTTGCAGTTTTTTAATTCAAACCCCGTGGTTTTAATCAATTTTATTCGAATAATACAAAGAAGCATTTAATTACACAGGCCTGTGAAATTATAGTTTTTGCAAGTTTTTTTTTTAAACTAATATTATATGTAGTTATTGTCGTAAAAGTAACGGGAAACGATATTGATATGATTCATTGCATGCACCGATGTAGTTATACTTCTCTTTAAGGCGTCACCCGGTTAAAAAAGTAGTTATATAAGGTTATATTGGGTTAAAAAATTTTCTGTAATTTTTTTGGTTTTTTGACAATTTTTTTCCTTTAAAAAATATGTTTTTTCTCACATGTAATTACAAAATCCGTGGTCTTACAAAAATTTTCAGTCATAATGAGCCGAAATCAAATAAAAGCTAAGAATTTTATAATAAAAATACATTTATTCTAATGCAACAATGATATAACTTGTGCTCTCATATAAAATTTAAAATGTACATCAGAACCATTTCCGAATTTAAAAAATAAATAATATTTTATGCAAACCAAGTGTGTATCAACCATAGTTGGTGGTAGTGCACTAAATGTTGATTTAAATCAGCAGTGCACTATCACTAAATAAAACTGCAAAAAAATTTGTTTGCACTCTTTTTTACCAGCTTTAGTGATGATTGCTATATTTTTAACTACCACTAAAAAAATTTTGCGATATTGCAAATTTTTTCACTATCACTAAACGAAGATTGAATGCAAAAATCTGCACTCAATTCAAATATTGCAAAATTTAAACTTGCAGTCAAAAAAGCTCCATATAAACAGACTCTCACTAAAATTTAAGAAATGTAATTTTTTATGCGCATAGTTTTTGATTCTTGAAATGCTATGCACATATACATGAAATTTTGTTAATAACGGAATAATTATTGGCTTTAGTCATGAAAAAATAAGTGTTTTGTTTGTAAATTTAGTGCAAAATTTTAAGTGGCACTCGAACGAGTTAAGTACAAAAAAGTTGCAATAAACTTATTATTGCTTTTTCTTAAATCAAAAAAAAATTTTTTTTTTTTTGAGTGCAACATTTTTAACATCACAATCACTCATGTTTAGTAAGGCTGCTATTTTTAAATTCATCACTCAACATCAACAAAATGATTGCAATAATTTTGCACTATCACTAGCTGTGAGTTGAAACTGCAAACTTAGTGCACTATGGTATCAACAGCCAACGTTTTTAATTTTTTTTTTCTAGTTTTGAAGTCCTCGTCCATATTAAGAAACATTTTCTACAGAAACTGTCTTCAATTCTCTTTTGAAACTGCATTGGTGTCAGTACAATAAAACTTATATTTTGCAGCTTTTAAACAATTTGTATGCCTTTTCTCTTTGTTTCAATAAAAAATTCACAAAAACTGCTCGTAGACGAAACAAAGACCACGTTTCGTCTTTCCCCTTTCATCATCAAACTCAAATGTTTCGCAGCAAATGTTACATAATGTGGATGAGGGCTAAAGGCTAGTTTACACTATTATACTTTGCATTAATACATGTCAAAAACTCAAGTAATATGTAAATGTGTGATTGTGTGAATGCAATGTGTTATGAAAATTACAATTATTACGAAAAAAAGTTGACATTCCATACGACTTCATCGTTTTTTGAAATTTTTCTAAACTTTTTATTAGATCAGGGTTGCATTTTAACAAAAAGCATGACAGTCACAACAAAACTCATTAGATTTCTATCTCACAAAGTATTATGAAATACGTAAGAAATGTGTGATAGTGTAAACAATCCTTAAGGTGGGTGCAATTTTTCCCATAAAAACAGATTTTTTTGTGGAAATTGTCAGTTTTATTAAAACAAATATGGCAATACTGCACCATCACGCATTAAGCCATATTGAATTTTATGTAATTTTTTAAGGCAAATTGGCTATATTGACAGCAACAATAAGCGAATTGGCTTTTTGTTAATAGGTCTGTCTGCGTACACATATTTTGCATAATTTTGTACAAAATGTCGCAAAATCTTGCAAAATGTTGTCTGCGTACTCCAAAACGTTTACAGCGAGAGAGCCAAAAAGAGAATTTTTTGACAGTTGGAAGTTAGAGAACTTGCAAAATGTTACTTGAGAAATTTTCTCTGGTAAGATTTTGCAACTAGTTTGAACAGCTGTTTTTATATACTGTTTGAATGAAAGAATTTACGTGTGCCAAGATAGCGTCGACGAAATAGCGTCGAATTTGGGAATTTAAAAACCGGGAAACCAAAATACCCAAATAATGGGGATTTACAGTATATGAACAAAAAGTTAGCGTCGAATTTAGGAATTTAAAAAGGGGAAGTATTTTTAGTATTTTTAATAAAAATACTAAAAATATTTATTTTTTATAAAAATACTAAAATATTTATACCGTGCAAAAGCCTGTGGTTCATTGCATAAATCAGTAAAGATTTTTACTGACCATTTTGGATGAACCCAGATTTCTCGGAAATTGTCCGAACGATTTTTTGCACGCATCGCTCATTTTGTCCAGAAAACTATTTACTTTCAGAAAATATATACAGTGGCACAGTTAAGTCTGCATACCCCCTTGAAAAACGAGGTTTTGAGTTATCTATGAGCAATGCAGCAATAAAGTGCATTTCAAACAAATTTAATCTAACAACAAACAATAAATTTTGACCAAAAAATTTTTTTTCAAAAAACTTTATTAACAAAAATATATAAAATCCATTTTTCAAACACAGAAAAGTCTACATACTTTGAACATAAAATTTATTTCACGTAAAAGTAAATAAAAAAAAAACAACAAAATTAATACTTGGTGGGCCCACCTTGGCTTTGTAGAACAGCATTTAATCTATTTTTCATAGAATTTACCAATACCTTTGTGTAGTCATGTGAAATCAAATTCCATTCTTCAAGTAGAGCATTTTTAAGATCCGGTTTATTTTTAATCGTCCTTTTTCTCACTCGACGGTCTAATTCATCCCATAAATTTTCTATGGGGTTCATATCCGGTGACTGAGGTGGCGAATGAAGTTGATGAGGCACGTTATAGAGTAGCCATTCTTTAACAACACCAGCGGTATGCTTTGGGTCATTATCTTGCTGAAAGTACCATCCTTCTGTAAGACCCAATTTTTTCGCGGATTGCCTCAGATTGTCTTTGAGAATATTCAGGTATACCATACGATCCATATTAATTTCGATAAATACTAAATTACCCACCCCAGCCGCCGACATACAACCCCATACCATAATGGAGCCACCACCGTGTTTCACTGTAGGAAGCAAGTTTTTGGGCAATAGTGCTTCATTATTTCGACGCCATACTTTTTGCTTTCCATCATAGCCAAACAAGTTGAACTTGCTTTCGTCACTAAATAAAACATTAGCCCAAAAACCTTCATCTTCTTCAATGTATTTCTTAGCAAATTCCACTCGTTTTTGCATATTTATTTTACTAATAAACGGCTTCTTCCGAGGTACACGGTTGTGGATTCCATTGCTTCTCAATACATGTCTCACCGTTTCCGGATGCACTGAAGCAATATGCTGATTTTCCAAAGTCTTTGCAATTTCTATTGCCGTAATTCTCGGATTTACTTGGACATTCAACAAAATTTGCCGCTTTGCACGTGGAGTCAGTTTAGGTGGGCGACCACTCCTTGGTTTGTTTTCTACACTTTTTGTTTGATTATATTTTCGAATTATTGTCTGAATGCTTGATTTTGGATGCCCAACTAGTTTTCCAATCTGTTTTAAAGATTTATTTTCTTTATGATACTTTACAATAAGCTCACGCACTTTAACACAGATTTCTTTACGCATTTTGGTTAAATAAACGCAACTGCAACATTAACAACGAGCAATTAAAAAATTAAATCTTTACAAGTAACGGTATCTAGTAAAGACGCCTAAAGTGTTTGGTAGCACTGTTTGAGTACAGAGTTGTATTTTATTTATGTATTACATAGCCGTATTTAGACTTTTCTGTCTTTGAAAAATGGATTTTATATATTTTTGTTAATAAAGTTTTTTGAAAAAAAATTTTTGGTCAAAATTTATTGTTTGTTGTTAGATTAAATTTATTTGAAATGCACTTTATTGCTGCATTGTTCATAGATAACTCAAAACCTCGTTTTTCAAGGGGGTATGCAGACTTAACTGTGCCACTGTAGTTTATACCCTGCAAAAGCCTGTGGTAAATATTTTTTGTATTTTTATTAAAAATATAAATATATTTGGGCTTAAATATAGTTTACCGACGCAGCTCCAAATAAGAAAAAAGTACCTAGGGTGATAGAAAATGGAAAAATAAGAAGAAAAAATCAAATAAGAAAGTTGGCGCAAACGCTTAGTTTTCGAGTTATGGGCGTTTAAAGTGTTTAATAAATATGTGATTTTGCAGTACATTTCCAAATGTATATGGCTAATATTGGTATCATTGCATAACGTTTCACTAGATCTTTCTGGACATACAGAATTTATTTTAATATTTTTAGTTTATTAAGAAGTGGGACGAGTTTGCAAAAATACAAAAGTTTTTTTAGAAAGCATAAAAACAAATTTATTAATTTTTTCTAATTCTTTAATGTATGTATATACTACATACTAATTTATTTAAGAATTTTAATTAAAACACAAGTAAAACCTTCTTTATGTTTATGTTATACTAATGAGGAGAGAATCCTTGCCCATGGGCAAAGGCCGTCTATGCAGAGAAGCTTTAGTTAGCGAAACCGGTGTTTGTTATACCATAGAGAAGAACATCCTTGCGTCCGGCTATGCAAAGAATTTTTTTTTGCGATGCTTGTGTTTTTTATTTTATAAAATTTGTATTACACTTTTATTAAATAAACTACATTCTTTCCTAGTGCACTTCCGTAACATTTCGACGTAAAATGAAAAAAACTCTAATGTGATCTAAAGAGCTTAAAACTTAGAAATTAATTATGTATATCCAGAAAAATCTGTTCAAGAGCTTTAAAATGATACCAATATTAGCCATATACATTTGGAAATGTACTGCAAAATCACATATTTATATGAAAACTTACAACGTCCATAACTCGAAAACTAAGCGTTTGCGCCAACTTTTTTATTTAATTTTTTCTTCTTATTTTTCCATTTTCCATCACCCTGGGTACTTTTTTTTATTTGGAGCTGCGTCGGTAAACTAGATTTGTTCCTATACTTGTACTTCCCTATTTTAAATTCCCAAACTGGACGCTATTTCTTCAACGCTATTTTGGCTCACGTTTGTTATTTCAATTGTTTACACACCGATCAGCTGTTTTCTTGCAAGATTTCACTGGATGCTGTCTGCGTACTTTTTGAGATATTTTCAGCCGAAAGAGTAAAATTTGTCTAACTCTCCCAAAAAAATTTACTGAGTATTTGCTACTGGAAAAGTACCCAGACAGACCTAATATTCAAATCAAGGCGAATTGGCTTATTTTGACATTTGCCGTCACAATTCTAGCAACAAAAAGCCTGTTGTTTTTTGTTGTTGTTGTATTGTTGTAGTAGTGAGGCCACTTTATAAATACATTTTGGTCCAAGTTATATGCACTAGAAGAAGAGTAAAGGCCCAACTAAAATGTGGTTAACCAAACTTAAGCTAGTGTCAAAATTCAACGAAAAGCATGTCAAATGCTTAAGTAAATTACTGAAGACTTTTAGGTGGCTATATTGTACTTATTGAGCTTAAAGACTTTCTACACTTAGTTGCAAACATTTGTACTTTTTATTTTTTTATTTCTTTAAAATGTAATATTTTTGACGAAATGTCATTTAATTTGTAAAAGTTATAAATATATTACCATAAACAAGTAAATCTATGTTTATCTTTTATTAATTTTTAAAGTAAACGACAACTAAAATAAAAAAGTACTAAAAAAAGCAGCTGCGGTTGCATCTTTTAATTGTAAACAATTATATGTATCTATTATGTGTCATTTGCTTAAGGAAGAGCGAAATTGACTGCACTTTCCTTAAGCAAATGACACTTGACGAAACTTAACGAAAAGTGTCTTAAGTACATTATAGTTGTATACATTTGATTGTGTGTATTGGCACATTTGCTTAAGGTTCATTAAGCACATTATAGTAAGGCCTTAATGCTGTCATTTTTTTGTATGTAGTTTATATAAGGTCTGTCTGCGTACACATATTTTGCATAATTTTGTACAAAATGTCGCAAAATCTTGCAAAATGTTGTCTGCGTACTCCAAATCTCTTACAGCGATAGAGCCAAAAAGAGAATTTTTTGACAGTTGAAAGTTAGAGAACTTGCAAAATGTTACTGGAGAAATTTCCTCTGGTAAGATTTTGCAACTAGTTTGAACAGCTGTTTTTATATACTGTTTGAATGAAACAGTTTACGTGTGCCAAGATAGCGTCGACGAAATAGCGTCGAATTTGGGAATTTTAAAACCGGGAAACCAAAATACCCAAATAATGGGGATTTACAGTATATGAACAAAAAGTTTGCGTCGAATTTAGGAATTTAAAAAGGGGAAGTAAAAATATATTTATATTTTTAATAAAAATATTTACCACAGGCTTTTGCACGGTATAAATTGTATATTTTCTGAAAGTTAATAGTTTTCTGGACAAAATGAGCGATGCGTGCAAAAAATATATAGTTTATACCGTGCAAAAGCCTGTGGTTCATTGCATAAATCAGTAAAGATTTTTACTGACCATTTTGGATGAACCCAGATTTCTCGGAAACTGTCCGAACGATTTTTTGCACGCATCGCTCATTTTGTCCAGAAAACTATTTACTTTCAGAAAATATATAGTTTATACACTGCAAAAGCCTGTGGTTAATATTTTTTGTATTTTTATTAAAAATATAAATATATTTGGGCTTAAATCTGGTTTACCGACGCAGCTCCAAATAAAGAAAAAGTACCTAGGGTGATAGAAAATGGAAAAATAAGAAGAAAAAATAAAAATAAGAAAGTTGGCACAAACGCTTAGTTTTCGAGTTATGGGCGTTTTAAGTTTTTATATAAATATGTGATTTTGCAATACATTTCCAAATATATATGGCTAATATTGGTATCATTGCAAAGCGTTTCACTAGATCTTTCTGGACATACAGAATTTATTTTAATATTTTTAGTTTATTAAGAAGTGGGACGAGTTTGCAAAATACAAAAGTTTTTTAGTAAGCATAAAAACAATTTTATTAATTTTTTCTAATTCTTTAATGTATGTATATACTACATACTAATTTATTTAAGAATTTTAATTAAAATACAAGTAAAACCTTCTTTATGTTTATGTTGTACTAATGAGGAGAGAATCCTTGCCCATTCGCAAAGGCCGTCTATGCAGAGAATCTTTAGTTAGCGAAGCCGGTATTAGTTATACCATAGGGGAGAAAATAGTTGCGACCGGCCAAAGGCCGGCTATGCAAGGAAGCTTTAGTAAGCGAAACCGGTGTTTATTATACCATAGAGAAGAACATCCTTGCGTCCGGCCAAAGGCTGGCTATGCAAAGAATTTTTTTTGCGATGCTAGTGTTTGTTATTTTATAAAATTTGTATTACACTTTTATTTAAATAAACTACATTCTTTCCTAGTGCACTTCCGTAACATTTCGACGTAAAATGAAAAAAACTGTAATGTGATCTAAAGAGTTTAATATTTTGAAATAAATTATGTATATCCAGAAAAATCTGTTCAAGAGCTTTAAAATTATACCAATATTGGCCATATACGTTTAGAATTGTAGTGGAAAATCACATATTTATGTATATGAAAACTTTAAACGTCCATAACTCGAAAACTAAGCGTTTGCGCCAACTTTGTTATTTAATTTTTTCTTCTTATTTTTCCATTTTCCATCACCCTGGGTACTTTTTTTTTATTTGGAGCTGCGTCGGTAAACTAGATTTGTTCCTATATTTGTACTTCCCTATTTTAAATTCCTAAATTCGACGCTAACTTTTTGTTTATACTGCAAATACCCATTATTTGGGTATTTTGGTTTCCCGGTTTTTAAATTCCCAAATTGGACGCTATTTCTTCAACGCTATCTGGGCTCACGTTTGTTATTTCAATTGTTTACACACCGATCAGCTGTTTTCTTGCAAGATTTCACTGGATACTGTCTGCGTACTTTTTGAGATATTCTCAGCCGAAAGAGTAAAATTTGTCTTACTCTCCCAAAAAAATTTACTGAGTATTTGCTACTGGAAAAGTACGCAGACAGACCTATATTAAAAACATTAATGCAAAAAACTGTCTAAATCGTTGCCAGACAGTTAAATTTAAAATATTTAGTGTTGTCAACAGAAGGCCCGAAACATTATTGTAACAGCATGTTTTGCCATACACAATTTTGAGAGCGAAATAGGTCGTTAAGTAACCCACAGACGGGGCAACATTTGTCGAAACATGAGCATGTTTCACTAAATGTTGCTACGTGAGTGGGGATGTTTCTGGTTGAAATTTTTGATCTCTCAAACATCAAACATTTTTGATATTTTATGTTTCCATACACAATGTTTCATCGTGAGTGGCGATGTTGACTGTTATTTCTTTCTCATTTTGTTGAGAGCAGTTGTTGTGTGAGGTGCTTTTGCAACTCTCGGAGAAAAATATATAAAAGAAAGAATTCGGAAAATGGCAAATTGTGAGAATCGGAAAACAATTGTAATTGAATATAAAATTTTTCCAAATTTATGGGACATAAAATATGATAGGTATAAAAACAAAATAAATAAAAACTTTTTTTTTTGTTTTGTAGTAGTACATTCACAAAACACGCAATACTAATGTTTCATTTTTAGAGTTATCGTCTGTGGTAAAACCTGAAACATTAGTAGTACGTAACTGAAACATAAGCACGTGTTTCGACAAATGTTGCATCGTCTGTGGGTACCTTTACATTTTGAAACATGCTGCGAAGCACGAACAATGTGCTATCATCTCCAATTTTGATAGCAATTATCGTTAGTCTATCTGAACTAGCTCTCAAAAAAAATCAAGACAAATAATAAATCCAAATAAAAATTCATGTTAAATAAAATAAAGTGATAATTATTAAATAATAATATAAATAAATGTATTAAATAATATATTTTTAATGTTTACTTACATTTTAATCTATTTTCAATTAAATCACACTAACAACACAAGAAAAAAATGTCAAAATGAAACAAGAATAAATCGTACGCGTGTAAACAAATAAATACAGATCCCAGCCGCAAATTGGCCGCACACGATAACATTTTATTTTGTTTTGACCACAAATTCAAATTACAGATACAAAACAAGGTTAATAATCGCGGTTGAAAAAAAGTTGTTATGTTCACATCGACATTTTGCGGCTGATTTCTGTATTGATTTGTTCACACGCGTTTATATACCATTGCACATCTTCCGACTTTTTTAGTCTCATAACTAGAAAAGTGGCAATAAATTCGATTATTATTGTGGCATCACTGGCATTGCTTTTGAAAACAGCGCTACCATTTGCCAAGTTTTACCTTAATTTTTTTTTTATATTAATTAAAAAAATGTATTCCAAATACATTTTGGTGTTCTCTTCTAAAATTTTGGCACTTTTGTAGAAAAAAAAGTGTTAAAAAATAATAAAAGTTTTTTTTTTCAGAAATTGTGAAATTTTTTATTGATGGTAGATGGTTGATGTTTCAAGTGTGAACGCATATTTCACATATTCCCCATTTTGCATGCGTTCATCCGAGATGTATGCAAGGGTACAAAGGGTATTAATTGCTAATTTCTAACCCAAAAATGGCTACGAGTATTTAAACATGGTACAAATAACTTAATAAACAATGCACGAGATCTGTATTGAATAAAATTACATATTTTTGGTTAATGAGGTTAGCGAAGCGCATTGGGTTAAGCCAGTTGTTAATAAAAAGGGCTTGAATGTATAAGTGCGTATCAAAGAAATTTAAACAAGCTTTTGTTGTTGATCTAAATGTATATTAAACATCTGCAAGAAACTTAATAATGATGTTCATGGAACCTTCATTATAATATTGTATTCGCTTCGTTTGTATTCAGTAACGTGAATAACTATGTAACGAAAGCAACAAACACTCGATATTTAAGAAACGAGTAAGATGAAGTTAATTTGTTTACTTATACAAGAGAATATGAACCTTAACAACTCGGAAACAAAACAATCACTGAATAAATGTCGAATAAGTTAAGGCCATGTCAGATAAAACTTTTGCTTCGCGTTGCGTTACCGATTCGCTTTGACATCTAAGATAAAATATACATACTTATACGAAACATGTCACATAAAGTACTTTCAAAGCGAAGCGAAGCAAAAAGTTAGCCAACTCTCATCTTTTTGCGCGCTTTGACAATTGGCTAGTAAAATTGTCTTTTTTTTTAAATTTTTTTTGCCAATTTCAATTCCAAAAAACCGTCAAATTAAAATGTTAACTTTTATTTTTATAACAAATAATTAAATGTACAAATTACCAACCACTTTTATAAGTAAACAAACAATGCGTGAGTGTTGTCAAAGTTTTCATTGTGTCATACACCTTTTGCTTTGCGTTTTTCTGCCAAAGGTAGAAACGTCACGCAAAGCGACAAAGTTGTATCTGACACGGCCTTTATGGAAAAACACATTGACTTAAAAGCCAGTATTGCCAGTTGAAAGTTAAAAAAAAAATTAACCATGATGAGTAAAAGCAACAAGTTTATGGAAGTACATTAAAATAACAAAAAAAAATACATTGTTTTCAATGTAAGTTAATGGGCTGTTTTCAGAACACAAGTGATTGAACGTGTAGTAAAATTTATATATAAAGCGCTCAGTCTTGTGAGTGTTATTCATATAAATGTAAGTATACGTTTTATTACTTGTGTTGTAAAAACAGCGCATAAAAGTTTTTAATGTAAACTTTAAAATTAAAAAAAAAAAAAATTATTTTCAAAAAAATTCGCAAACTTCAAAAACATGTTGTGCTTTGAAGTAAATAAAAGAAAGTAGTTAGTGTAAAAATTAAAAATTGTGTACAAATTACACATATTATTGTAAAGGTAACCAAAGAGAAAAAATACCATGAATTTAATAAGGAGGCAACATTGCTGTACTTTTAAAAAAATGAGAGAGAGAGTGAAAACTGTCAAAACGGTTTCAGTCAAGGCCTATCCAATAGGTCTGCGCAAGGAGCCAGATGCTTATTTTCATAGTATACAACTAGTATGCCAACTGGGGACAGCGTTCTTTATTTTTTAGTTCATCTTTCACACATATTGTTTCTGTGTGAATTCAACACACATAAAAACAACAAAAACGGAATTTGAAATTTTTCTATATAAAATTTTTCAGAATATAACACTTTTTGTATAATTTTATGACAAAAACACATATAGTCAATTCACAAGGTATCCTAACATGTCATATTGTCAAAATGTCCTAATATTTCACAATGGTTTAAAAATATTGTTGTACGGCTCAGACGCTCAGCGCTGGACTTTTCTGATTAATTACGACAGCACAATAAACACAGCAAGCAACGTTCTATTTATTTAAGACACTTTTTGTTAACAAACCAACAACAATATTTTTAAACCATTGTGAAATATTACGACTCTTTGACAATATGACATGTTAGGATACCTTGTGAATTGACTAATAGTAATTAATAATTTTTTCCAATTCATTTTGCTCATTTGCTTTTGCAAAATGTTTTTATTTTTCACAAACTAAAAATTTTTATATAAATTTATTTGACACTAATTTTTTTTAGTTGTTAATATTGTTACAGCCAACAGAGTATCATTTTGTGATATGAAAAAAATATTCGAAATCATAAATTTTTGCAGTATATGAACAAAAAGTTAGCGTCGAATTTAGGAATTTAAAAAGGGGAAGTACAAATATATTTATATTTTTAATAAAAATACAAAAAATATTTACCATAGGCTTTTGCACGGTATAAACTATACATTTTCTGAAAGTAAACAGTTTTCTGGACAAAATGAGCGATGCGTGCAAAAAATCGTTCGGACAGTTTCCGAGAAATCTGGGTTCATCCAAAATGGTCAGTAAAAATCTTTACTGATTTATGCAATGGAACATAGGATTTTGCACGGTATAAACTATTAGTCAATTCACAAGGTATCCTAACATGTCATATTGTCAAAATGTCCTAATATTTCACAATGGTTTAAAAATTTTGTTATTGGTTTGTTAACAAAAAGTGTCTTAAATAAATAGAACGTTGCTTGCTGTGTTTATTGTGCTGTGGTAATTAATCAGAAAAGTCCAGCGCTGAGCGGCTGAGTTGTACAACAATATTTTTAAACCATTGTGAAATATTAGGACATTTTGACAATATGACATGTTAGGATACCTTGTGAATTGACTATATATATTTTCTCAAAGTAAATAGTTTTCTTGACAAAATTAGCTATGCGTGCAAAAAATCGTTCGGACAGTTTCCGAGAAATCTGGGTTCATCCAAAACGGTCAGTAAAAATCTTAACTTATTTATGCCATTTTGTTGAAGTTAGCTTAATATAAAAAGATGCTAAATTTGTAGTACTTTTCTAGCACTGACAGATTGAAAGGCGTCATTGACATAAATGGCGCGAAATATTTTTTTGCAACTTGGTAAAAGAGCGCAAATTATTTGCTCGTTTTAAAGTGGCCATAATGAAAATGAAAATGCAACAATAAATCAGTTTTATTAATTTATAGTTTTCTTAAAATATATATATAATTAAGTTTTCTCAATTTTTATTGGTACATAAGTAATAGAATTAGAGAGTTTCCAAGGAAATAATTATAATAACACTATTCTAACTAAGTAATCAGTTACCCAAAGACGAGGCAACATTTGTGCGAATGTTTCTGGTTGATATTCTTGTTACCTTTTTGGTTTCTCAAATATCAAAATTTTTTTAATATTTTATGTTTCCAAGCACAATGTTTCATCGTGTGTGGCGATGTTGACTGTTTTTTCTTCCTCATTTTGTTGAGAGCAGCTGTTGAGTGAGGTGCTTTTGCAACTCTCGGAGAAAAAAATATGAAGAAATAAATCGGAAAATGGCAACAATTGCAAATTGTGAGAATTGGAAAACAATTTGTGACGGACACTGTGAATGACGCTATTTTTCTAGGGCTAACTCTTTTTACTGTTTTAACGTAAGGGGTGCGTGTCCATAGCACATCATCGTCGAAGGCCTGCATAATGTTTTGGCACACGACATACAAAAGTTAGTGTATACGTGGTTTCGTAAAACACATGGAAGCTCTGGCAACCACTCGCCGTAAGCACACCCAGGGAGGTAGTTGTGCGTAGTAGGGCGAACTTACACCGAACCAAGTTACACGATTGCGGCCGAAGGCAACAACACGTTACGCGCGCAAGTGTTCTGATTAATGAATGGCGTGGTTTTTTAATTGTTAAGAAGTGGTTAAGACAACAGGTACTGTGCGCACAATATTGAACATCATTTTAATCAATCGGTTACATATTGAACAATTTATCTATACAACGTGGTTGGAAGTTTGTACTCGGGAGCAGCAATTGGGTTAGTTGGGGACAATTGGTTTCGGACGAGACTGGAGGTTTATTGGTATAGTCAACCAGTGGTACGGAGAAAAGTTTTTTTGGAAGCGAGTTTCAGGAAAAAGAAAAGACGGCCATTGAAGTGAGGACCGGTGGAGTGGTGGCGTAAGAAAACAAGAAGAGGAAGCACTCTGATTTGATAAACGTGTAAAGTGGTGACGTCATCAAAAACGTGGTTCCGCTACAGTTGGAACCCTATTTTACGGTGTCGCCAGCTAAACGTAGATTAGACTTTCTTTAAGAAAAAGGCTGTCGGCTATGTTATAAATAGCAAAGGAAAAGAAAAAACTTAGTTACTAAGTGAGGGAAAATCCTTAAAAACGGAACGCATTTAAATGCTTAAAAATAATTAAAGATAGAAAATACCAAATCTGTACCTGAGTTCGGGAAGAAAAAGGTCCTAAAATAAAAGTTAGTTTGCCGCTAATTTTTCTGTTTCTATTCTGCAAGTCAGTTGTAACAACCCTTACAGTTGTGGTTAATTAATTGGCAAAAAAAAAAAAATTGGAATAGAGTAGATCCGACATAATTGGCATATTGTGGCCACAACCTACATTCGTATGGTATACTATGGCAAAAGTTATATACCATTTCAAAATATTTTAAATCACAGAATATTTAATATCATTTAACTTTTTTTTATCGTATAAATAAAATTTCCTTTATCTGACCAAAAATTTCATACCACCAAACATTTTATAGTATAACATTTTAGATTGTACCACTATTTTCGAATCGTACAATTTTTGTACTCCTATAACATATTAGATCTTAGCACTTAATAACTTAATTATCTTTTCTATCAAACATATTAATTAAAATATCGGTTTTTGAGTACTTATTTGGGTTAAGTCGTTGATTAACCATTTTATATAAAAAAAAATTAACTCTCTATGGCTCAATATTTAATATATATTTACTTAAGGTATAGTATTTGAAACTTTAATTTAGTAACCTGAGGAAATAATAAATAAAAAAAAACAAAAGGAAAACTGCACATACGGGTCATTACAAATAAGAGTCATAATTTAAAGTAAATTGGAAATTAAAATCTGATTAAATAGTAATTTTTAATTTAGGATAAAAACTATTATAAGTTGATATAGCATTAATCAGATTATTTTCGGAGTAATAGAAAAAAAAGAGAAAGTAAACTGGAAAACCTTTCTGATTTAGATTTCAAAATCATAGTTTGTTTCTTTTAAACTCATAATTTGATCTAAATATTCAAAAATTAGAATAACCTTAAAATCATGACTTGTTTTAAAGTGAGTGAAAAAAATTTAATTATAATTGGAAACTGGTTACTTCCTTCAAAATTAAAGGAAATTATTATTTGATTTGAATTGGAATTAAAGTATGAGTTAGACAAAAAAAAAATAAATTTTTGATTCTAAATTGACCGAATGGTAATATTAAGAAAAAGGAATTTTAAGTTTGATTTAAAATTAAGAAAAAATTATGATATTAAAGAAAAATAATAATTTAATTTAAATTTAATAAATAAAAAAAAAAAAAAAATTAAATTCGCAAAGAAAATATACAATCTGATTAAAACGAGAAAATAATTAAAATTTGATTTAAAAGTAAGAAAATTGAAATCGGTCTTGAGAAAAATGGGGTCGATGTATAATATCCAATTGGACAATAAGTAAATTAGACTCGAAATTTAAAGGAAAACGAAAAATACTGGTTTAGTTTAAAATTATTGCACAATTATAATAAAATTAAAATTGGAAATCATAAGTTTATCATAAAGTAAGAAAATTAGAATCGAATTGAATTAGAACTTAAAATGAATGAATAAAATACTAAAAAAAAAAAAATACGATTTAATTTTAAAGTAGAAATATGTTTTTTTTTGCTTTCATTTAAATAAGATTTTGTAACATTGAAAGTGAAAATGAAATAAAACAAAAATAAATAACAAAAATTAGTTAATAGTCAATTACCTAATTATAAAATAGTATTTTATAAGATCTATAGTTTAAATGAATTCAAAATTTTTATCTTGAATCGGAAATATTAAACTCAAAAAATAAATAAATAAATGTAATAAATAATTAAATAAATAAATAGAATAAATAAATAAATATAATAAATAAATACGTAAATAAATAAATAAATATTTAACTAATAAATAAAAAAAAAATATATATAATTAATAACCGCGTAAATATAAATATAAACAATAAATATATAACTAAATAACAAAATAAATGTCAAACTAATAACATTTAAAAACCTTAGTACATAAATAATCAAATTAAACATATGCGAAATGAACAAATTAAAAGAAAGCGTTTCTTTGATTATTTATAAAATTTTCCTTACTGATTTTTTTCCGTATATTATTATTTGCCATCTTAATTCAGGACAAATTTTGAATCTTATTTTTATTACCCCGTATTATTAAATACTATTATTTCTTTTGCTTATTACATGTATACTATTAGAATCTAATCGTTTATATAATTCTAGCATTATAGTTTCTAGATATTATTTATGATCTCGCCTAAATTGTATTAAGATTAAGATGATCATCTCTGATAATGATGGTTATTAAACATATCATCAACTGTATTAATAAATAACACCTTTATAATGTTAAAACGAAAATATGTGGTAAGACCTTAAGTATTGGTTGAAATGTAGCGGGTGTAAAGTCAAACGGCGGTAGGTTTATTTTAGAACATTACCTAAACATTATGGTTGAAATCGGGCAACGGGTAATGTCATGGCTCATACTTAAAAGGCAGAACACAATCTGTTAAATTTCGTCATTCATATTCAAACTGTATAAATGTAATATCAGGTGTTCCTCAGGGTAGTCACCTAGGGCCCCTCCTATTTACACTATTTATAAATGATCTTCCTTCTGCAATTAAACACTCAAAAACTTTAATGTATGCAGATGATGTAAAACTATTTATTTCCTTTAACAACTCTGAACAGCAAGTTCTTTTGCAGAATGATATTAATAATTTAACTACCTGGTGTAGCATTAACTTAATGGATCTTAATGTGAAAAATGTAAATATATGATTTTTACAAGATCAAGTCCAATAAATGGTAGCTATATTATGAATAATATAGTTCTAGATTTGGTTGATAATTTTAATGATCTTGGCGTACTCTTGGATACACAATAAGACTTCAAAAGTCACATTTTGTTAACAGTTAATAAGGCTACTGGAGTACTTGGGTTCATAAAACGTTGGGCTAAGGAGTTTTCCGATCCACATACAACAAAGCAATTGTTTACTACCTTAGTTAGACCAATTCTTGAATATGGATCTGTTGTTTGGGGCCCTCAATATCAAGTACATTTTAACAAAATTGAGTCAGTTCAAAAACAGTTTCTCTTGTTTTGTCTTCGCGGTTTGCGTTGGAACCCTAACATAAGGTTGCCATCATACGAACATCGCCTCGCCCTTATTAAGTTGCCAACATTAAAAAGTCGTAGACATATGTTAAATGTTACTTTTTTGTTAAAATTTACATATTCCTCTTCGATCATTTAGAAATTATAACATCCTAAGCATAAAATATTACAGCACAAACTATGCTAATTTTGATCCATTTCGCAGAATCTGTGATGAATTCAATTTATTGTATCCATTTATAGATTTTAATAAAAGTTTGGAATTCGTGAAAAGAGATATTATATTACACTTAAATACAATAACCTAAAAAATTTATTATATTTTAATTTTAATATGTAAAAATGTCATTTATATTTGTTTTTTGTTAAATTATTTTTAATTTCTTAATTATGTTTTGTATAAATTGTATATAAATTAGTCTGTAGGGATTATTCCATAGACTTTAATAAATAAATAAATAAAATAAATAAAAATGGATAGCTGAAACATGTCATAAGGGGAGGGCAGCCTGTACGAGACACATTCATCTGGTATCAGGGACTCGAGTCGTTTAAGGACAGTGTCATCCAGTAGGTGAAGTTTCTATCATCAAATGTCGGTCCGATTATCATAGGGTACCTTTGCGATACGCAAACTACAGCCCTGACATCAGTGTGCCAAGTCCATCAAGCGGCGAACCTGATAAATTTATTATAATTATTTTTTTCAGTATAGAAACTCGCACATTACAAAAATGGCGCCCAACGTCGGGCCCGAAAGGTGATTAGTTTCGCTTTTTGGCTTTACAAAATTTAAATCCCAGTTTTGGATCCTTTTGAAGGATGGAAGACGTCGTTGAAGAAACACGCAGTTTCATGCCATGGTTAGGTAGCGATTTCATTTAGTAGAAGGGTAAAATACTGCGGACTCTAGCCAAGTATTCGGATCTTTTACAAGATGGCGTATGTCCTGGAGGAAATCACACGATTCCATGCCTGAGTTGCAGCGGTATCGAAAAAAAGGTTATGCATACTTGGGGGTCGAATGGACCGAATCAAATCCAGAACATAACGGAAAGCATGATCTGCGTGTTATATAGCAATAGGTTCAATAGTTTCTTTTATTGGCTTAGAGGAGAGGAAAATTCAGGAGATCCACTTTATGTAGTATTGTTTTGTGTTCTGTTCAAGGTTATTTGATGGCAGGTAACTTTCAATTCCGAAATTTTTATTGATGAGTAGATAGGAATGACCCGACTTTTGTTCGAATCGTTTTCAGGCCGATTGGAAACGATGGACTCGAGTTAATAAGAAAACACCACCGAATGATTTTCATTATTACGCTACGCTAAAAAAAATTTCAACCATCACATATATTCAAGTATAACTGATATTTTTTTTGACTAATACTTATAAAACTTACTTACTAATAACTGCTTTAGTAACAATAGTATAAACTTTACCTCACTAAATATTGATACTAACCACTAGTATGATTAGTATAAATTTTTTTATTTTACACATGTCCCAGGCAAGGACCCTGTATAATAATAATGCTCACTTTTAACTATCATTGATCACAAGTTTTTTTTTGAATATTACTTATTTACATAAAGATTCTTTTAAAATATCGATGCGATACCAACATATACAGATCGCTGATGCTGTATATGTTTCCTTTATTACTTGTGAACTGTTAGTGGGAATCGGGTAATTTGATTGGTAATTATCGTTTGATAATGATTGATATTTTTTTCTACCTTTATATTTTTTTATATAAGTATAATACGAATACCCGCACGTTACAATCATTGTATTGGGTATTGAACTCCAGGGGGGTTTCGTAGGGATAGTTATCTTTTGGGCATTTATCTTGTTTTTATTTTGAGATAAGCTGCCGGAAGTTAACCTTGTTTACTTAGTGTGTGTTTAGGTCGACACACAATTTCGGTCCGGATAAATCTGTTTAGTTTTGGAAGACTGCGGGAAACTAGATTCGTCTTTTGGCATTTGTTGACGATGAGTACTCGTGAACTCCGTTCATCGAGTAGAAATCGCCCCGGTAGTGAGAATAATGAAGCCGAAAACCCAACAACAACCTCACCTACTTCACATACCGTCACACCCGCTCTTTCAACAAACGCGGTAACTCCTCTGTTGTCCATAAGATTTCCGCCTGGATTTTGTCCCCAAACACATTCTTCCCCTGAAAGTAATATTACCATTACTACGCCAACATACAGCAGCATAACAGCCAGGGAAATAAGGGGCCAGATATCAAACACCGTAGGACGCAGTACAAATATGGACCAAAGGAATCGGAATTTACCCCCGGTTATTGAGGAGGCTCACCCAGACGTTCTAGTTAATGAGGAAATGTTGACCATTAGGGAATATGTAGGTGCATCTGTGGGGGCGGCCCAATCCTCGATCATGCTAGAGTTTCAAAACATGCAGTTAATGTTGCCACATATAATTAGGGAATCATTACGCTCTGAATGTGGAAATTCGCAAGAAACCCCTTGTTATCGGAATAATAGACCAGTGAATCGAAATTTCGCACATTAAACCCCTTTCAACATTTAAGCTGATAGACAACCTCAAGCACCGTTACTTCAACAAAATAACTCTCAAATACCAAATCAACAACGCAAACATCAGCCCAATATAGCCCAACAATTGTTCGGGAATACGCCTCGGAATTTTTCGAACAATATTTCGGCTACGAAAATTCACCGCAATCCCAGGAATATAAGTCTTTAACACCTAACCAGCTTGAAAAGTGGGGAATCAGGTATGATGGTACGAATAAAAGCCCGACAGCAGAAGATTTTGTATATAGGGTGGAAGCGCTAAGACAGGATTACAACTGTTCGTGGGATGTTTTATTGAAAGGCTTTCATCATTTGGTCAGTGGATCTGCTAGCACCTGGTTCTGGTCTTTCCGAATGAAAAACCCTGTATGCGACTGGTACACGTTTAAGCACCACTTGATAAAAAAAAAATTAGGAATTTCGAAAGTGATTTCGAAATTCAGAGGAAGATAATGGAACGCAGATATTATAAACCTTAAGAATCAAATGAGGGTGCATGTGTTGGAAAGTGAACTAGTGAAAATAGTGAAAGACAATTTAAAACACGGTTTGGCTCAACTAATTTTCCCTATCCGAATTGAAAATCTGGATCACCTTTTGGAAGAGTGTAAAAGAGCTGAGAGAAATATTGCTAAGCGATATTCTCATCGCACGCCTGTAAATAATCCTCGTAAATTATACGAAGTCGATGTGGGTTCGAGGACGTAACCAGCCCCACTTGTCCAAGGTGTGTGGGAAACCGCCACCCGAACACGTTGAAAGCTGGGCCAGCGTGTTCCGAGCCAGAGACCAACCAGTAAATAATGATTCAGTACAAGATATTTTAGCCAAGAGAAACCCAAATAAATTCGAGAACAAGACCTGCAGTAGTGAAATAGTAGACGATGAGAGTGCGTTGCTAAACTTTAAACCGACTACCAAGGGTGTACCACACTTTCCTACTACATTGATTCATAATATCCCATATGAAGAACGTTTGGAGCTATATGAAAAGAAAAGAGCTGAGATATTTGCCGATTTCAAGCCCACAGTAAGTTAGAAGATTTTAAAAACTAGAGAAAGGTATCAAACAAGGAAAGCGGAGCGTAAAGCTCTGGCATCTACGACGATAGGTAGTGCAGATGATATAAGACCATACATGTCCGTCGAAATAAATGGTTAAGAATATCAAGGGCTTTTAGACAGCGGAGCTTCTGTAAGCTGCCTAGGAAAACACTGCTTAGAAAACGTAAGGAAAATGGACGTTAAAGTTGTAGACTATAAATCCTCTGTAAGAACTGCAGACGGGAAGCAACACTTAATCGTGGGCAAAATTAATGTGAAAATTCGTTATGGAAATAAATCTGTTGACTCAGTCTTGTATTTAGTACCAAATTTGAATCAAGAGTTAATTCTGGGATATGATTTTTGGAGGAAGGCAGGACTCAAAGTCTGTTTCGAGGATAAGGTATTTGATGAAATTGAGGTATCAGACACCGAGGAATTTAAGATGCATCGATTAACATCTTATCAACTTAGGACATTAGAGGGCATAAATAAGTCGTTCCAATGTTACACGCAATATGGCCTGGGAAAAACCGAACTTGAAGTACATTCGATCGATACAGGAGATTCACCGGCGAGGAAAATGATTTATTATCCAGTTAGCCCTGCGGTTCAGAAACTTATATACGCAGAATTGGACAGGATGTTGGAACTGGACGTCATTGAAGTCGCCACGAAAGCCGAGTGGAATAACCGAACCACGCTAGTCATGAAACCCGGCAAAAATAGGCTATGTCTTGATGCTAAGGAATTGAATAGGGTCACTAAAAAGGACGCTTATCCTCTCCCTAACATCGATGGCTTATTAGCCAGGCTAGGCGACACTCACTTTATCTCTGCAATCGAGCTAAAGGATGCGTTTTGGCAAATCCCTTTGGCGAAGAGAGTAGGCCAAAAACAGCGTTCACAGTTCCGGGAAGGCCTCAGTACCAATTTAAAGTGATGCCTTTTGGACTGTGCAACGCTGCCCAGAGGCTTTGTCGATTGATGGATAAAGTGGGGCCGTCTGAGCTGAAGGATAGGGTGTTTGTATATCTTGACGATTTGTTGATAGTATCGTCCAACTTTGAGGACCATATGGCTATGCTTAGGACCGTCGGTGAAAGGCTTACAGAAGCGGGCTTAACAATCAACATGCAAAAGTCAAAGTTTTGCTATAGAGAATTAAAATATTTAGGTTATATTGTGGGAGGTGGCAAACTAAGGCCTGATGAGAACAAAGTGAGTGCGATTCCGAGAAATCAAAAGGACGTTAGAAGATTTTTAGGCACATAGATAGACCCTTTTTCGTCCAGTGTGATGCTTCGAATGTAGGCGTAGGTGCAGTGTTATTCCAAAAGGATGATGACGGCGGAGAACACCCCATCGAATATTTTTCCAAAAAACTTAATAATGCCCAGAAAAATTATTCGACGACGGAAAAAGAGTGCTTAGCGGTGGTGTTAGCTATTGAAAAGTTCAGGAGTATATAGAACTAATGGATTTTACCGTAATTACTGATCATTCAAGCCTAAAGTGGCTCATGCGACAACAAGATCTAAACGGTAGACTGGCTCGGTGGAGTTTAAAACTCCAAGGTTTTCAGTTCGACATAGAAAAGGAACTAAGAAAGTTGTTCCCGACATGCTTTCTCGTCTTGACATGGAGGAAGTAGTTGGCGGTATTAAAACCCTTATCGGTTTTAACTCTGAGGCGTTTAGACACAAAGAATATCTGGACCTCATCGATACTGTAGAACAAAATAAAGATAGATTACCCGATTTAAGAGTAAAGGAGGGGATTTTATATAAGAAAGTTAAATTCATTACCAATGATACTGACAGCGAGGATGAATGTTGGAAAATATGGGTACCAACTGAGCTAACCGACAAATTGATTAGAAGATCTCATGTAGACAACACGGTGCATGGAGGCATAGCAAAAACGTTGTTCAATATTCGTGAATATTTTTACTGGCCTGCCATAGCAAAGCAAATCCGCGATTTTGTTACCAATTGTGAAATCTGTAAGGAAAGTAAAAATCCTAGGCAAACATTGCGACCACCGATGGGAGGTGAAGTTAGAACCCAAAGACCATTTCAGAAAATTTACATAGATTTTCTTGGCCCATACACTAGAACAAAATCTGTGAATACCTACATTTTCATAGTTTTAGACCACAAGACCAAATTCGTATTATTAAAGGCTCTGTCAAAAGCAACCACTAAGGCAGTTGTGAAATTTTTAAGGGACGAAGTGTTTTACAAATTCGGAAATGGTATACTCCGATAACGGTAAGCAATTTTCATCGGGAGTATTTCAGGACTTCTTAGACACATTTGGTGTAAAACATCTTCGCACACCTATTTACTCCCCTCAGGCAAATGCGAGTGAGAGAGTGAACCAAACAATACTTAGTTCTATTCGAAGTTTCTTGTACCATGATCAGAAAAAATGGAACGAAAATTTGTCGAGAATAGAGTGTTCCCTTCGGTCCACAGTTCACTCATCCACGGGCGTGACACCTTATTTTTCCTTAACTGGATACAATATGATAACCCACGCAGATGCTTATGAGATATTGCGGAAATTAAAATCTACTGAATAGGGAGAGAAAAGTTAATGAAAAATTGCACGATGCTTACCTTAAAAATGTAAAATCCTATAATCTAAAGAGTAGAACGATTAGATTTACACCAGGTCAGGAAGTTTACAGAAAAAATTTTGTTCAAAGTAAATTCTCGAGGGGCATAAACGCGAAATTGTGTAAACCTTGGCTTGGAATGACGGTATTTTTCTTGGGCTAACACTTTTTACTGTTTTAACGTAAGGGATGCGTGTCCATAGCACATCATCGTCGAAGGCCTGCATAATGTTTTGGCACACGACATACAAAAGTTGGTGTAGACGTGGTTTCGTAACACAAATGGAAGCTCTGGCAACCAGGGACATAACGGTTATAACCAATATTTGAAAAAATCCTGAAATAATAATTTATCACGAATTTTTAAAACCTGCTCTCAGAATAATAGTTACAAATAACCAATATTTTTTTGGTCTTTGATAACCGTAATAGTTTGTTTTTGTTTTTTTTGGGCTTCCATAACCATTACAAAAGATTTAAATTTTTTTTGGTCTTCCGTAACCATTACAAAAGACTTTTATTTTTTTTGGTCTTCTATAACCATTATAAAAGATTTTAATTTTTTTTGGTCTTCCGAAACCATTACAAAAGATTTATATTTTTTTCGGTCTTCCATATCAGAGTCCACATCTTAGCTACTACACCAACAGCACTCACTACTCAATGGTATATAAATACAATTTTAGTGCAAAGTTTCGTGTATATAAAAAAAAAATCGGGAAAATATGCCTAAAACTGGGGCGATTTTATGTATACTCAGCACCATGATTGTGTGGCATAATTTGTTTCTATTTACCAAATATGAGAAAGATATAAATATAAAAATATAAAAATTTGCGGATCCTAACCAAAATCAGTTAAAAAAAAGTTCGTCCTTGTGCAAATATAAGTCAGTGTGCGAAATTTTATAAAAATACCTTAAGATTTGCGAACTGTAGCGTGGTTATAGAAGACAGAAAAAATAAAAATCTTTTATAATGGTTATAGAAGACCAATAAGAATAAAAATCTTTCATAATGGTTACCAAAGACCAAAAAAATTAATAATCTTCAATAACGGTTATCAAAGACCAAAAAAAATAATAATCTTTCATAACGGTTATCAAAGACCAAAAAAATAATAATCTTTCATAATGTTTATGGCAGAACTACAATTTTCTGGGTAATTTATAATTATTATTCCAGGACCAATTTTTTTTCAGTTATTTTTTCCATAACCTATTGGATATTTAAAAAATAATAACAGTTATTTCGGGTCCCTGCTGGCAACCACTTGCCGTAAGCACACCCAGGGAGGTAGTTGTGCGTAGTAGGTCGAACTTACACCGAACCAAGTTACACGATTGCGGCCGAAGGCGTGGTTTTTTAATTGTTAAGAAGTGGTTAAGACAACAGGTACTGTGCGCACAATATTTAACATCATTTTAATCAATCGGATACATATTGAACAATTTATCTATACAACGTGGTTGGAAGTTTGTATTTGGGAGCAGCAATTGGGTTAGTTGGGGACAATTGGTTTCGGACACGACTGGAGGTTTATTGGTATAGTCAACCAGTGGTACGGAGAAAAGTTTTTTTGGAAGCGAGTTTCAGGAAAAAGAAAAGACGAGGTGGAGTGGTGGCGTAAGAAAACAAGAAGAGGAAGCACTCTGATTTGATAGTAAAACGTGTAAAGTGGTGACGTCATCAAAAACGTGGTTCGGCTACAGTTGGAACCCTATTTAACGGCCGAATGCGGCAGAAAAAAAACTGAATGAGTCGGTGTAGTCAGGTAAACGTAGATTAGACTTTCTTTAAGAAAAAGGCTGTCGGCTATGTTATAAATAGCAAAGGAAAAGAAAAAACTTAGTTACTGCTTAAAAATAATTAAAGATAGAAAATACCAAATCTGTACCTGAGTTCGGGAAGAAAAAGGTCCTAAAACAAAAGTTAGTTTGCCGCTAATTTTTCTGTTTCTATTCTGCAAGTCAGTTGTGGTTAATTAATTGGCAAAAAAAAAATTGGAATAAAGTAGATCCGACATAATTGGCATATTGTGGCCACAACCTACATTCGTATGGTATACTATGGCAAAAGTTATATACCATTTCAAAATATTTTAAATCACAGAATATTTAATATCATTTAACTTTTTTTGATCGTATAAATAAAATTTCCTTTATCTGACCAAATATTTCATACCACCAAACATTTTATAGTATAACATTTTAGATTGTACCACTATTTTCGAATCGTACAATTTTTGTACTCCTATAACATATTAGATCTTAGCACTTAATAACTTAATTATCTTTTCTATCAAACATATTAATTTAAATATTGGTTTTTGAGTACTTATTTGGGTTAAGTCGTTGATTAACCATTTTATATAAAAAAAATTAACTCTCTATGGCTCAATATTTAAATAAGTATCGTTTTTCTTTTACTTAAGGTATAGTATTTGAAACTTTAATTTAGTAACCTGAGAAAATAATAAATAAAAAAAAACAAAAGGAAAACTGCACATACGGGTCATTACAAATAAGAGTCATAATTTAAAGTAAATTGGAAATTAAAATCTGATTAAATAGTAATTTTTAATTTAGGATAAAAACTATTATAAGTTGATATAGCATTAATCAGATTATTTTCGGAGTAATAGAAAAAAAGAGAAAGTAAACTGGAAAACCTTTCTGATTTAGATTTCAAAATCATAGTTTGTTTCTTTTAAACTCATAATTTGATCTAAATATTCAAAAATTAGAATAACCTTAAAATCATGACTTGTTTTAAAGTGAGTGAAAAAATTTAATTATAATTGGAAACTGGTTACTTCCTTCAAAATTAAAGGAAATTATTATTTGATTTGAATTGGAATTAAAGTATGAGTTAGACAAAAAAAAAATAAATTTTTGATTCTAAATTGACCGAATGGTAATATTAAGAAAAAGGAATTTTAAGTTTGATTTAAAATTAAGAAAAAATTATGATATTAAAGAAAAATAATAATTTAATTTAAATTTAATAAATAAAAAAAAAAAAAAAAAAATTAAATTCGCAAAGAAAATATACAATCTGATTAAAACGAGAAAATAATTAAAATTTGATTTAAAAGTAAGAAAATTGAAATCGGTCTTGAGAAAAATGGGGTCGATGTATAATTTCCAATTGGACAATAAGTAAATTAGACTCGAAATTTAAAGGAAAACGAAAAATACTGGTTTAGTTTAAAATTATTGCACAATTATAATAAAATTAAAATTGGAAATCATAAGTTTATCATAAAGTAAGAAAATTAGAATCGAAATGAATTAGAACTTAAAGTAACAATGAATAAAATACTAAAAAAAAAATACGATTTAATTTTAAAGTAGAAATATGTTTTTTTTTGCTTTCATTTAAATAAGATTTTGTAACATTGAAAGTGAAAATGAAATAAAATAAAAATAAATAACAAAAATTAGTTAATAGTCAATTACCTAATTATAAAATAGTATTTGATAAGATCTATAGTTTAAATGAATTCAAAATTTTTATCTTGAATCGGAAATATTAAACTCAAATAATAAATAAATAAATGTAATAATTAATTAAATAAATAAATAGAATAAATAAATAAATATAATAAATAAATAAGTAAATAAATAAATATAATAAATAAATATTTAACTAATAAATAAAGAAAAAAATATATAATAAATAACCGCGTAAATATAAACAATAATTATATATAACTAAATAAATGTCAAACTAATAACATTTAAAAACCTTAGTACATAAATAATCAAATTAAACATATGCGAAATGAACAAATTAAAAGAAAGCGTTTCATTGATTATTTATAAAATTTTCCTTACTGATTTTTTTCCGTATATTATTATTTGCCATCTTAATTCAGGACAAATTTTGAATCTTATTTTTATTACCCCGTATTATTAAATACTATTATTTCTTTTGCTTATTACATGTATACTATTAGAATCTAATCGTTTATATAATTCTAGCATTATAGTTTCTAGATATTATTTATGATCTCGCCTAAATTGTATTAAGATTAAGATGATCATCTCTGATAATGATGGTTATTAAACATATCATCAACTGTATTAATAAATAACACCTTTATAATGTTAAAACGAAAATATGTGGTAAGACCTTAAGTATTGGTTGAAATGTAGCGGGTGTAAAGTCAAACGGCGGTAGGTTAATTTTGGGACATTACCTAAACATTATGGTTGAAATCGGGCAACGGGTAATGTCATGGATCGCTGAAACATGTCATAAGGGGAGGGCAGCCCGTACGAGACACATTCATCTGGTCTCAGGGACTCGAGTCGTTTAAGGACAGTGTCATCCAGTAGGTGAAGTTTCTATCATCAAATGTCGGTCCGATTATCATAGGGTACGTTTGCGATACGTGTCGTGTTCAGTGTTACATGTTTTATTTGTTTCGTCGTATCTTAGATCTTATTTTGGCACGAATTTTTATTTTTGAAAGTGTGAGTAATAAGATGGACACGAACCCCCCATTCCCTGCGAGCTACAGCCCTGACATCAGTGTGCCAAGTCCATCAAGCGGCGAACCTGATAAATTTATTATTATTATTTTTTTCAGTATAGAAACTCGCACATTACAAATTATAATTGAATATAAAATTTTTCCAAATTTATGGGAAATAAAATATGATAGGTATAAAAACAAATTAAGTATATTCACAAAGCACGCATTACTAATGTTTCGTTTTTAGACTCATCGTCTGTGGTAAAAACTGAAACATAAATAGTAACACGTGTTTCGACAAATGTTGCAGTAATGTTGGTAGCAGTGATGGGATTTTAAAATTTTAATATCGTGCGATGTTCGCGATAGAAGCAATTTTTGCTGTAAATTTTCTGATTCTTTACAGCTTTAACGATTTTACATAAATATTAAACATCATGCTATCATGCCGCTATTCGCAAATTTTTGCGAATTTCCGCTCATTTAGCTATTTTTTTTTTATCGAATATTTTACATTTCTTATAGTTTTAGGGACTTTTAATAAATTTTATGTGTTGTTTGAATTATAAAAATTTTCGTCAATTTTCGCTATTTTTGCAAATTTTATTTAGTTTTTTTTTAGGGTTTGTTTCCAAGTTTGCAATTTTTCGCGAATTTTAGCCATGTCCGATATAAAAGTGATTTTTTTCGTGGGATTCTTTACAGCTTTAACGATTTCAATATATATAAAACTTTTCTATCATGCCGATATTCGCTAATTTGTGCGAATTTCCGCAAATTCAGCCATTTTTATGGAATTTTCGCCATTCCTTATGGTTTTAGGGACTTTTAATCAATTTTAAGCTATTGTTGCAATTTTGGCGTAGCTTTGTTGCTCTTTTCGGCAATCATCGCCGTTATAAAGGTGCAGACAGGGCACTATTAACACTGTTGATTTATATGGCACGAAATGTGAAATGCCTGATGCCATTAGTACGGGAATTTTTCAGGATAAATCAAGCTACCCTTTTTAAGAAACGAACATCAAATTTTTTATTAAAAAATGAAAACAAAACAAACCAACTGTCTAAATTTTAGAGATTTGCTTTAAAAAACGATAAGCAATCGACATCGTTACATTGCTGTTATGGAATACAAGTTTTGTATCGAATTGATACTAGCTATATACTATATATATAAATATATATATATACTAGCTTAACCCGGTGCGCTTTGCTACCCCCATCGAAATAAAATTGGTAAGGTTTTTTTAAAAAGTAAAGCATCTTGGACTAAATTTGAATGATTTTACAGTTACCGTTCAACAGTTGATATACAGAAATTTCAAGTGTCTTCGTATGGGAGGTGCCATGCCTACTTTTTCCATTAAAACTACCTTTAGAAATATGTTGTGGATTATTATCTAAGCTATTTGTACAAAATTGGAATACTTTCACTTTTACAGTACTTCATATACGTAGAAATCTTTATTGCAATTGTGTGGGAGGTGCCACGCCCGCTTGTCTAATCCAGCCGACTTTTTGGCAGATGTCGTGTATTGATAACGAATTTATTTGTTTCATATTGGAAAACTCTTATTGTAAACGTCCTCCAGATTTAAGGTTATTCATATTTTTATTGAATGGTTGTTGCCACGCCTACTTGATTAAAATATATTTATATCCTATGTTAAGCGCCGAATAATCAGGAAATTACTGTGGAACTTTCAGGAAAATCAGCTCAGTAGCTTAGCAGTCTGTAGAGAATAAACAAACATACGCTTTTTCATTTATATATTATTATTTTATTTTTTTAAATATTTTCGTCCTATGGAGGGTATTGCTCCTCCTTCATCTACCCCACCCATTTGAAGACTCTCGCTGTAATAGTTTTTCAGTTACGCGATATTAAATATATGCTTTCTATGGGGGGTATTACACGTCCTGCGCCTACCCCCTTTATTTATTTTTTTAGTTTTCTATAAGAGTGACTAATACCAAGTTTGAACATTCTCACTACAACAGTTCTTACGATATGCGATATTAAACATTGGCGTCCTATGGGGGTAGCACTTCCCCTGCAGCTATCTTACTTCTCGCAACACCTACATACGTGAAACAGTACCGAAGATAAGAGGATTATACATTTTGAGTTGATTAGGCGTGGTTTTTACTCTTTCTATAAAGGGGCGTGGCTGCGCCCTCTTTTTTCATGGAGCTTATTTCTATTCATACTAACACCATATGTACTAAATATCATCATCCGATGCCAAAAAATGCCAAGATATAACGATTATAAATTTTGGGTTGTATAAGCGTGGCTTCGCCCTTTTGCCCAATCTCAACTTTATGTAGCCTAATGTCTCTTCCAGGGCCACAGTGATATTCTTTGAAAATTTCAAGATGATCGGTCAAGTGGTGTGGCCTCCTATAAGGTACAAATATATAGTATATATACAAACATACATTCATTTTATATATATAGATATATATATATTTATGTAAAACAACTTTCTTAAATGATCTCTTGTAAGAAATAGTACAAACAAAACTAAAATAAATATTTAAATTATCCGAAAATGGGGTATTTCGTAAAGGGATTTAGGGATTTTTACTTAATTCAGGGGACTTTTAGAGGAAACATTTTTTCAAGTTTGGGGAGGAAGAAAAAAAGTACATGCCAGCCCTGGAGTAACTTTAACAGTACGTTTATATTTGACAGTACTGGCAAGACAGTAAGAAAATACATATTAGTTGCCAAAAACACTACTTGCTGTCTTCGTGACGTAGGCGTCCAGACAGTAGTTAACGCAGTTCACTTTAAAAAAAATTTCTAACGTGAATGTCGCAGTGCAAGTTCTAGCTTAACGTGTTTTATATGAACTTAACAAATTTAAAATAGCATTTAAAAACTATTTTTTGTGAACATAGATAACCCTTAAGTAAAACAACAATTTATTTTCTTTAATTGTTGATTTTTTTTTACTTTTGCGAACAAAACTTCAAATTACTGTCAGCAAATGTCAAATCACTGTCCATTTTACTGTCTGCAAAATTTGCAAGACAGTAGACAAGACAGTTGGAAAAGTGTACATGTATAAGTGAAAAAGTTCGCATGTATTGCAACTGTCTTGCCAGTACTGGCAAATGTAAACACCGTGTAAGTATGGGTACGTTCGTAAATGCATAAAAACTGTGCATCACTGCTGCAGTGATTCAAAATTTTGTTGCTGATGCGTGATCACCAGTTGCAGTTGTGATGCTGATATTTTTGAGCAAGAGCTAAATTTCAAAAGTTTCATAAACGAACGTAAATTAATAATAAAAATTTTGTCAACAATAGTGATGACAAATTTTATTGAATATATTGAAATAAAATGGGACAGTTTTTTTTATAAGAAACAAGAAATAGCATCAAAAAAGAAAAATAAAACGATTTCTTTTATATCAAAATTCTCAATTTGAAAATAATTTCCCCTTTTTGTTAAGAATGATATGATTTTCAAATCATTATCAAAGGATTGTCGTTTGAGAAAAGGTTTGATTTCAAATAATTTTCAATTTGAAATCAAACCTCCGTGTTTGTTAGGAAGTAACATTAATGTAGCTACTTACATGTGTATAGCACATATAGACAAAATTACACTTCGTGTACTATCAAAATTTCGTTGGATGTTATCACTGCGTATCATTAAAAAACTGTAACCGAAGTGTTTAACATTCTTGTGACATTAGAGTCGCATGCGCATGTGGCTTTTTACATGCCGTCTACTATGGGCTTTAGGGCAAGAATAGAATATAACTATTAACTTACGTAATTTCCATGTTCGCAAAAGTATCTAAAAATTTTGTTCAAATTATTAAAATAAAATATTGAAAAACCAATAATAATAGCAAGTAAATTTATATTTTTATGCTGTATAAGCACTAGTAATCTTTTTATTTATGGAAAATTATCTAAGTTAAATAAGGTAAATGGACTAATTTGTTTATAAACTAAAGGTATGTTCAGACCTAACAAATATTTGACGAAAAATATTAATTGTGCCCCGGTAGGCTAACTGGTAGTGAGCTAGTCTATCAGTACCGAGGTTGCGGGTTCGATTCCCGCCAGAGACTCTGGTATCCTGCAGACAAGCAAAAAGCTTCGCGGGATTTAGTGTAGGAAAAATAATAATAAAAAAAAAAAATTATTGAATAATGTAACTTAGAAACTGTTCAATGATATTTTATCTAGCCAAATGTTTTGCAAAATCAAATAATTTTTTTAATAAAACTAGTAGTTTCATGTAGGAAGTCAAATATATATTAAGTGTTAACACAGCCGGGTAGGCGCTCGCAACCGCGATGGTGGACAAGTGAGTGGAAGACTCAAAGGACCACTGTCAGAAGGTTATTCAATAGAGCGAAGCATACGAGTAGGGATGAGGATTGGAGTAACTTTAGGATAAGTTATAATAGGTATAATGGAGATATTAGAAGGGCGAAAAGGGACTCGTGGACCAAATTTAGCGCTGGACCCTGCGTTCCCGGGATTTATTCAGAGATCTAGCTACGAATCTCTCTGTTTGTTTATGGAGGCTAACTTACCGGGATTTGTGGATCCTGGGACGGGGGAACAGGTGGGGTGGGTTTTCTGGATCCGGCTCGGGAGGTGAGATAAAGGAAGCGGTCGGGGATATTATCACATTGGATAAGGTTACATGCATGGTTAAATAATACAGGTGGCAGCACTAAGGCAACAAATACAACATTACAACAA
This sequence comes from Pollenia amentaria, assembly GCA_943735925.1. NCBI lineage: Eukaryota > Metazoa > Arthropoda > Insecta > Diptera > Polleniidae > Pollenia > Pollenia amentaria. The sequence goes on from OX031009.1 coordinate 80,816,153, forward strand.
AAATGAAAAATAAGTCTCCGTATACGTAAAAAATTATATTAAATTAAAATCAAATTTTGCCGCCGAACGCGATGAAATAAATTAATATTTAGCCAATTTTTATTTCACTATGGTTTCTATCTTATTTAATTTTATCGAAAACTTTAATACACTACAATAATCACAGCACAAAACGTGGACTTTTTATAAACATAAACAAAACTTTGACATAAGACTAGACAAACAATAAAAGAGCAAAAATCGTCATCTGGCGTAGTAATGTCACCTGTTTATTTTATCATGGTTACATGGACAGTTAATACTTTTGAATAAAACAAATCGGCAGGACCAGATGGTATATTTCCGGCTATGCTACACAACATCCAGGGATCATTACTGCTATTGCAAGTGGAACTATTTAGGGTATGTCAGCTAAACGACATTATTCCTAGAGGGTGGAGAGATGGCAGGGTCATTTTCATGCCTAAGGCAGGTAGAACCGGTCGTTCTAAGCCCAAGGATTAAAGAAAATTCAGCCTATCGTCTTTTCTTTTGAAGACATTAGAAAGACTGATTGATCTACATCTGAGGACGAAGATTGACGCCGGCATCATCAGCGGCGCACAGCATGCCTATCTTAAGGGTAGGTCTGTTGAGAGTGCACTTCATGAGTGGTAGGTTATATATAACGGGGATTTCGAAACAAGGAATACACCTTGGCGGCGAAGAGATTGTGTGGTTACAATCGAAACTAGTCAGGGCAACCTGTCCGTGATAGCCTGGGTTCTATTCTCAGCGCAGTCAAGAATTTTTTTTTTTCAGTATTTATTTATTGAATCTTCATATATTAAATATGAACTAACAATAATTAATCAAATCTTATCCTAATATTTACTTTATGTCCTGCCAGTGCCAGACACAAAGATTTAGTTATCACGGTTTCTGTTCACATATGTAGGTGTTTATCGCTCATCTGATTGGGTGAGTGCTGCAGTGTCTCTTCTCCTTAATCGAGTGTGGCCGCCATAATTTAAAATATTTCGAGCTAAGGGATTTGGGTGCAGTTCCAGCCTTTTTAAATATTTTACTGCATATTTCGTTATCATAGTTTTTACCAATGGCACATTGAGATCCTTGTGGATATTTGAGTTTTTGACATACCAGGGAGCGGCTGTTATTATTCGAAGAAGTTTATTTTGGCGCCTTTGAATTTTTTCGATATTAGAAGCCGAGGCAGTGCCCCATAACTGAATACCGTAGCACCAAATTGGCTTTAAGATAGAGTTGTAAAGTAGAAGTTTGCAATCGAGACTAAGAACAGAATTTCTTCCAATGAGCCAATTAATTTGAATTGCTTTTAGTTTCATTTGAGTTAATTTTGCTTCTATGTGCCATTTCCACGTTAAACGCCGATCTAGATGTATACCGAGGTATTTTACATGCGAGTGTTGGGGTATTATTTGATTATTGATTTTAATAGGGGGGCATGTTTTCCGACGCAATGTGAATTTTATATGTGCGCATTTTTGCTCATTGATCTTTATCCTCCATTGTTTTAACCACCTTTCCAGTTCAAATATGTGATCCTGTAAGTAACGAGATGCTTCTTGACAGTTTTCATGTACGCTTAGGAAAGCTGTGTCATCCGCAAATGTTGAGGTTTGTGTGTAGCTGTTTGTTGGCATGTCCAAAGTATAAATTAAGTACAATAGAGGGCCCAGGATGCTGCCTTGTGGGCAGTCAAGAATGAAAAATTATCAATACATTTTAATTAATTTCATGTTGTAAAATTCCTGTCTTCATAAAAATAATTTAATGAAAATGAAATTCAATGAGCTTAAGCCTAACTAAAATATCAAAATTTGGATTAAAAAGGAAATAAATATGTTTTTTATTGAACATATGCTTCTTATTTTAGATTATACGAATATATTCTATAATTTTATTATTTCGAATATGTAGTCTTTAATTTTGCACATTGCTCTTTCGCATCCACCACAGCTGACACAAATTCTGAGTATTGTTTTTTAGTTAAATTGAACTTAGCGCATAACGGGCCGAATTTTTCTGATTTGATTCAAACTTGATTCATTCGATTTAGAACATATAATTTATAGAATTCACGTCCCTGTTTTTTGTTATATTCGATTCGATATTGCAAGCAAACCACAAATTTGGTATGGCCAGACCGAGACGGTAGTCCTAGGGTTAAATGATAAATGTAAAGCTTCTGGTGATGATCGTATGGTGTTCTGTTGCTTATGCTTAGGAAACAGTCATATAAAATGTATCGGGCTTAAGCCAAGAGATGTGGATGAAGTGACTGATAAATCCATAAACCTTCAGTGGGCACGTCCCAGTTGCAGAGTAATCGGCGTGGAATTTTAATCTTTTTCAAAAGCTACAAAACTATGTTCGAAGGTATTAAAGAAGACTTTCAGTCTTTGCAGGGAAAAATGACTAAATACGTTGAACTTTTTTCTAAATTCACAAATTATCCGAATCCCAAACAGAAAAGAACTGGTAAATCAACAGTAACGCCTTCTTCAATTCCATCTTTAAACCATGTTCCTCCAAACCAAATTGCTGCAACTTATTTAACTTTACCATTTAACTCTACAGTTCATATAAATCATTCTGAACAAATTTTACTTACTTCAACATCTGTCATGTCTCTGTAACGGCTGAAGGTTGTATTTTAATGTAAATGGGAGTGGAGAGGGATCTTACATTAAAATACAACCGTGCAACTGCTAGAATTATTTTTGACAGTTGGCACAGCTGTTCAGGGGGGTGTAAGGAATCTGCGGGGAAGTAAAATAAAGATGGCGCGAGAAGATGGAAAAAGGCGGGAAAATGAAATGGGGAAGAAGAGGAAGAAGTTTTTTTTTGATGTTTGAAGTGCCGAAGCGAAAAGGTCGTTTTTTTGAGAGAGAAATATTTTTTCTTGAGTTTTATTTTGTGAAATTTTTTTCTTTGTGTTTTTTTGGGAGTTTTTTTTGTGCCAATAATAAACAATTAAGTTAATTATTAAAAATAAAAATAACAAAAAAACAGTTTAACAATATTTGTGGAAATAAAAGAAAAATACCCATATGTACATCATATACGCATAAATCATACCCACATACATCATACACGCATAAATCATACACACATACATCATACACCCATACATCATACACACATACATCATACACCCTTTCATCATCAAGATTCCAGCATCATCTGTCATCCCTGACATCAATAACATACATCCGTTCGAGCACACTCACCCCCACTCACATACACACTGTTAAGAACATACATAAACATACATACATATTTTAGTTTAATTATTTTTACTTATTCTCAATACACAAACACATATTCATACATTTATGTAAATTCTTTCTGTTTAAATAAATTAAAGTTCATTAACCAATTGTTTTGTTTAACTGCTTACTGCACATTTCTTTTAATTTTTATGTCGTAATTTTGTTAACTGCATACACAACATTTTACTTCCGTGACCTATTTAAAATTTGGTTTATTTTGTTCAGCAATTTTATTTCACAATTATTTATTTCATAATTATTGATTTGTTAAGTATTTTACTATAAGTTAAGTTAAGCAAAATTAAGTGTATAAAAGAAAGGGAAAAATAAAAATTAGTCAGTCGTCTTTTATTAGTAAGAAGAACTATTGTGTTTTATTTACTAATTTGCCGGCTTCCTTCAAGTATCAAGTGCTTGCAAGGAATATTGTTTGGATTTAAGTGTCAATTCAAATTTATGCGTTTGAACTGATAAACACTAAATCCTCTTTCCATTAACATTTTGGTGACCCCAACTTTTTATGTATTTAAAAGTTTCCCCCCACCAGCGGTAAGGAACTATTAAGAGCATAAAAAGAGCAACACACATCCTTCAAATTTCTGGAGTCTTAATTCAAGGATCAGGACAACTTGAAGTGATCAGGATTTACCCGGCAAGTGGTAATAATCCTAAAAACGCAATCAAGGCATGTTTAAAACATACCTCACGAGTGGTGAAGGTTTTGGCAAATCAAAAATAGATCATACAATCTTAAACAACGCAATCAATTTCGGTTTGAAGCAGACATCACGAGTGGTGAAGGTCTTGACATATCAAAAGGAACCAACAAAAGTCAACAGAGCCCAAAACACACAGCCAACATGGCAACCGTTAAGGATCTTATCGCCCAACAAGAGGCAAGGGCAAGTGGTATTGAAAAAATAATTTCTACCATAAAAAAGGCCCCATTAGAAAGAAGGACTGAAGAATTTTATGATGGTAAAAGGAAAGAACTCATTGCCCAATGGCAGGCATTTGAGAAAACAGAAAATAGAATTCGTAGCGATCCCACCTTGTCAGAACTAGATCCTTATATTGTAGCGGATCTATATAAATCAACTGGAGCAAAATACAATGCTTCAATTGCATATATTGAAATGGAAATAAGAAAACTGTCATCTGAAAATACCAAGCCGGTGCCAACCGCAAGAAACACATCAGAAGGCTTCTCAGGTGGCCAGTTTGTCGGAGAAGAAGAATCGATCCATGGACTAGCAAGAAGAATAACAGCGCGTATGACAGCGTTGACTCGTTTGCTGCAAGGTTTGGAATCAGTGGAATCAAATCAGCCAAAACAGTTTTATCAACTAAAATCCGAGACTGTGACAAATTTATGGAATCAAATTCAACAATTATATGACAACATATGGCAACAAACAGAAGACCCTTCAAGGTTGGGTCTACAGCAAGATACATATAATAACCTGGAGGACTTGGTTCAAGATCATCTGGTGAACCTCGCAGTACAATCAGATAAATGCAATGAAGGTGTAACTCCTGCGCCACATGTAGGAAGTCACATGGCAGCACACAGTGCCCTTCCACTGCCAAAAGTAACCATTCCTCAATTTAACGGTGACTGTCTCCAGTGGCGGCAATTCTATGAACTCTTCTTAGAAATGGTGGACAAACAGGCTCTCCCAAACGTACAGAAGATGTGGTATCTCAAAACCAACTTATCGGGGGAGGCTGGCAAACTCATAAGCCATCTAGCCCTAACAGAAGACAACTACAAAACTGCCTGGACACTTCTTCAGGAACGTTATAACAACAAAAGGATTCTGGTAGCCACGCTTGTCGAAAGGATCCTGAACCAACCGAAGGGCACGTCATCAACTGCCTCACTTAAAGCGCTGCATGATACAACAAAAGAGTGCATGTTGGCACTCAACAATCTAAATATCGACACATCTACTTGGGATGCCATTCTCATTCAGGTACACTCTGTACATTCGGTTCATGCAATCACTTTTGAACCCTAAGGAGGTTCCTACCATTAAGGAACTGTTTGACTTTTTAGAAAGACAATTTGAATCAATGGAGTCGATTGGAAAAACATTAATCACTCATCAAGGTTCAAGCAAGATTGTGTCTTCCATAGCATCAACGGAGGATAACATCAATTGCAAACTCTGTAACAATGGTAAACACCGCATTTATTATTGCAAACGATTTGCGGCGATGACAGAATCTGAAAGACTCAAATGGGTACAACAGCAGAAACTATGTGTAAACTGTTTTAAGGCCGATCATACAGCCAAGAATTGTACTTATGGTAAATGTAAAAAATGTGATAATAAGCACAATACTTTATTACATTTAACAAAAAAACCTCCAGGTACATCAATGGCTCCAAAGCAAACGTCACCCTCAAGGAACGATTCAACATCAGCTAATACTACTGCAGTCTCTTCAGCATCAGCGGAAGATCAGAAAAATGTAATTTTAGCCACTGCAAGTGTTATTATCAAGGCAGCAAATGGCATGTCAGGCGAATTCAAGGCTGTACTAGATTCAGGTTCACAAGTGAATATTGTAACCGAAAGGCTCATAAAGAGGTTATCTATTAGAACAACAGAGACTTCTTTGTCCATTAATGGTGTTGGAAGAATACAAAAAAAGGCATATCATCGCGTAAATATGAAACTTATGTCTCGCAATTACGAATTTTCAACTGATTTGGAAGCCTTTGTTTTACCAACAATTATACCAGCACAGCCAAATCGTATTTTAGATGTTTCTAATTTTAAAATTCCAAAGGACATTCACTTAGCAGATCCCAGTTTTAATACAAAAGGAAAAATTGATATTCTCCTCGGTGCAGAAGTTTACTATAGTCTAATACAGCCTGGTACAATAAAACTCACAAACGATCTTCCCATTCTGCATAATACTTCGCTTGGCTGGGTTATAGGCGGATTACTCAAACAATCCACAATTGACTTTTCATCTGCATCGTTAACATGTGCAGTTCTTGACAGTGAAACTTCATTAGAACAAGCAATTGAACAACTGTGGAAACTCGATGAGGTAGAGCCAAATGAGAAAATAATGTCTCCAGTAGAAAAATTGTGTGAATCTCACTTTAATCAGCATGTGCGAACGGATATGAATGGTCGTTTTATGGTCAACCTTCCTTTTAGCGAAGATCCAACAGCATTGGGTCATTCTCATCGAATGGCGTACAATAGATTTATTAGTCTAGAGCAGAGGTAATCACAAAGAGAGGCAGTTGAAAATGTGTTTGTAGGGGTGAGTGTATTTTGGGTGCACTGAAAGAAATTTCTAGCTAAACATGTCGGAAACAAATTTTTTGTGTATTAAACATATCTTTTGTTATATAATTGCATGTATGCATTTATTTTAATTTGTATGCAGCTTTATTCAAAATATTAGATGAAAATTAAAACTTTTTCCCCACTCTATTTTCAACATTTTAATGAACACATGCAATAGTAGAAAAATATTCAAAGTGTACTGAAATATTTCAAATTCTGCAAAAGAGAGATAAATACAAGTACTCAGTTGAGATATTTACTATGTGTTTTGTTTTTGTTTTTAAATAACAAAAGCGACGGCGACCTGCTTGTTTGAAAGCTAGCATACAACTGAATGAAATTATAGTTTTTTACAATCTTTGAAGTGAGTTTCGGTAATATTCGGGTTGTGTGTGTGAAAATCCCGAAAAGTGCTCGGCCCCTGGGGGCATAGCGTGATGATCGTTGGTCTAGAGCAACGTCTACAGAAAAATGTCGATATCCAAGGCCAGTACATCCAATTCATGAAAGAATATGAGAATTTAGGACACATGCAAAAGGTCAGCCTGGATAACATACCGAATCCAAAATACTTTATTCCACACCATTGTGTTCTAAAACCTGACAGTACATCAACAAAACTCCGAGTAGTTTTCGACGCATCAGCCAAAACGTCTACAGGCTATTCTCTAAATGATTTAATGTACACTGGGCCAACTCTCCAAAGTGAGCTGTTTTCTATTTTACTCCGTTTTCGAATGCCTAAATTTGTTTTTACAACAGACATCGAAAAAATGTACAGACAGATATCAATTAGCCCAGACAACCATCAATACCAGTTGATCATATTGAGAGAAAATCCTTCAGTACCAATTCAATATTATAGGCTTAATACAGTGACATATGGTACCATAGCAGCTCCTTATTTGGCTACAAAATGTTTACAGAGAATTGCGGAGGAGAACATGGAACGTTACCCACTTGGATCAGGAATGCTAAAGGAAAATTTCTATATGGATGATGTCCTTGGTGGTTCTGATATATTAAGGACTGCGATTGAAACTCAAAAGGAACTAATAACTATTTTGAAAAAACACGGTTTCAATCTTAGAAAATGGTGCTCAAATACTTCTAGATTGCTGAAGGATATACCACAGAGTGACCGGGAAGTCAATTTAGATTTTAATGACAATATGAGCAAAAAAATAAAAACACTGGGATTATATTGGATGCCTCAAACCGATAAATTTTGCATTAAGGTAAACATTAACCATCTTCAAGTAATATCGAAACGCACAGTCACGTCCGAGCTCGCAAAACTTTTCGATCCCCTTGGCCTCCTCGCTCCGGTTGTTGTCAAGGCAAAGATATTTATTCAGCAGTTGTGGCAACTGACATTAGACTGGGATGAACCGTTACCAGAAAATCTTTGTTCTACTTGGAATACATTTCGAAGTGAGTTGGAAAGTCTAAACAATTTCAAAATACCTCGACATATATTCGGTAACGAGATTTCAACAAAAATACAATTACATGTGTTCGCCGATGCGTCGGAAAGGGCCCTTGGCGCAGCTGTATATATTCGTTCAATAACTAAGGATGGGCGAGTAGCTGTGCGCCTGCTTTGTGCAAAATCAAGAGTAGCACCTTTGAAACAACAAACATTACCCCGACTGGAGCTATGTGGCGCAGTAGTAGCAGCTCAACTCGGTAGCAGAGTAAAATCCGATTTAAGGCTTAAAAATCAGTCTATGTTTTTATGGACCGATTCTGAAATTGTGCTTTCCTGGATAAAATCACAATCAAATTTATATAAAACGTTCGTGGCTAATAGGGTATCAACTATTCAAACATTAACATTGCCAGATCAATGGAGACACGTGCAATCGAAAGATAATCCCGCCGACATTTTATCCCGAGGCCTTCAACCGTCAAATCTGTCTACATGTGGATTATGGTTTCATGGACCAGTGTTTCTTCATGGAAAAGAAGAACTGTGGCCAACTAAATGCTCTCCCCAAAGTTCTATTACAGATAGCATGGAACTAAAGAAGATAGTTACGACAGCGCTAGTAACAACTGACACCGATTTCATATATGAAATTGACCACAAAAACTCGTTTAAAAAATTGCAAAGAATTTTGGCATATGTGCTTCGATTCACAAGGAACTCACGTATACCAAAGACACATCGACCAAAAAACATATCACCTATTCCCACGGAGCTAGACGATTCACTTCTTCTAATTATTCATGCCATACAAAGGTCGGATTTTGCAGCTGAAATAAAACAACTGAAGGATGACAAACAAGTTAACAACCGTAGCTCTATATGCAGTCTATCACCATTCTTGGATGACAAAAGTATTCTTCGCGTAGGAGGCAGATTAAAACATTCCATTCTACCACCAGACGCAAAACACCCAATAATATTGCCATATAACGATCCTTTGGTAAAATTATTATTTATAATGATGCATGAAGAGTACAAACACTGTGGATCTCAAGCACTTCTAAACACAATGAGACAACGGTTTTGGCAAATCAAAGGAAAGATAACAGCACGATCAGTTATTCAAAAATGTATAAGGTGCACAACTTTATCAACAAATAATGGGCAACCTGCCAGAAGAAAGGGTTGTTCCTGCTAGACCATTCATAAACTCTGGAGTAGACTATTGTGGTCCAATGTGGGTACACTACAGGGTGAGAGGTAAAAGGCCAACCAAGGCTTACGTAGCCGTGTTCTGTTGTTTTGCAACAAAGGCAGTTCACTTAGAACTCGTATCTGACTTGTCAACTGAATCATTCATTGGAGCTCTTAAACGATTTATTGCTCGTCGTGGACACTGTCAGAATATATACTGTGATAATGCCACCAATTTTATCGGAGCAAAAAATAGTTTAGCGGAATTATCTGAAAACATATATTCAGACAATGCACAAGAGGCAATCATCTCAGCTTCCAGCTCTAAGGGTATACAATTTCATTTTATCCCACCAAGAGCGCCACACTTCGGAGGTTTATGGGAAGCTGCAGTAAAATCCGCAAAGAAACTCTTGGTACGTAGTGTGACAACTGAAACACTTACCTATGAAGAATTAGAGACAATTATCATAGAAATCGAAGCCATTTTAAATTCTCGTCCACTAACACCCTTGACAAACGATCCAGACAGTCTTGAAGCATTGACACCTGGTCATTTTCTTATTGGCGAAGCGCTAACGTCACAAGTAGACAGCAGAGCAGAAACTTTGAAGACATCTAGCATATCACACTGGAAGTTAGTTTCACACATAAAACACCAATTCTGGAAAAGGTGGTCGGCGGAATACTTACATGAACTCCAACAACGTCACAAATGGAAACAAAAGATAAGCAATCTTAAAAAAGGAGATATGGTTATCATGAAAGAAGATAATCTTCCCACGATGAAGTGGCCACTAGGGAGAATTCTAAATGTATTCACTGCTGGTGACGGTGCTGTAAGAGTAGCTGAAGTAAAAACATCAACAGGGGTATTTAAGCGACCCATTCATAGACTGGCTCCACTATTTCCAGAAGATAACAAAGAATCCCCAACAAAAATAAAACCAACACGAGAACGATCATTGTCCAGAAAAGATGAAAAGGATACCATTCCAACAAAAAGATTCAAGGCGTCAAGTAACCCCATAATACTATCTTTATTATTAACACTATTCCTAATGCCTATTGTCCTATGCAACAACTTGTTAATTAGACAATTTCAGGACGACCCGGGTTTTTATTTTGAAGGAATAGGAACGGTAAAACTGAACACGGCGGAATGGAAAATGTTAGTGTATTACGATTTAATGCCTTTTGTGTCAGAAATAAAATCCTTGTCACCAGGCTTGCAAACCTTGCAGCAACTGTGCCCTGTAATGCAACAACACGCAATGTGCAATATTTTCGTCAACAACATTAAGCAAATGAGAAACGAATTACTCCAAGATAAGGAATTATTTACCAACAGACGCCTAAAAAGATCTCCTTTCAATATAGTGGGCACTGTTGCACGTTCACTTTTTGGTGTTCTTGATGAGGACTACGCAGAAGAAATGTCAAGGACTATTAATAAGGCAAAAATCGAAACCGAACACATAACTAGCCTCTTAAAAAATCAAACATCAATAATTGATTCAACCATCAACGTTATCAAACAGGATGAGGTCAATACTCAACAAAAATTACATGAGATTTTAGAAATGATTGAGCAAAACAACAATGAAATTGCTAAGGAATCCTCCCAACTGAGTAACACTCAACTTGTTGGACTTCTGTCAACTCACATTGCATTAACAGCAATTAACCTACAGAGAATAGAGGCTGCAATCATTAACGTCCTGACTGATACTCATAATGGAAAAATAAGCCCTCTTTTATTGTCTCCCCATCAATTAAAAAAAGAGATTACTGTCATCAAGGCTAATCTTCCACTTGCACATGCTCTACCAACAGTAGGCGATAATTTAATCGAACTCTATAAGCTTATGAGTGTCATGGGTGCTGTAACAAAACAAGAAGTTATGTTCGAAGTTAAGATACCTCTAGTTAACCAACAGTTTTTTGAGCTTTTCAAAATAATACCAGTTCCAACAATAAAAAATAATACATTAATCGTTATTCAACCAGATACATCATACCTACCTACAGATGCGCACAGAGATGAATATATACTTTTTAAATCAGATGACATAGCAAGTTGCATCAAACCAAAGGATGATGAATACATTTGCAAAAATCAGCAGTCGAAACTCAGAAGAAATTCAATTGCCAATCCCTGCGAGATAAATATTTTTAATAATCAATCCACAACCAATTGCAATCTTAATAGAATTTCAGAGACAACAGTTTGGAGTCAATTGAATCACCAAAACAAATGGATCTTTGCAACTACTACCGACATTGAAGCATCAATGGTATGTGGTAAGGAAACTACTCTCATCACCATCAGAAATGCCGGAATTATGGAAATTGGGTGCAACTGTGTAATGAAAAACAATTTTGTAACAATACGAGGACATTACGAAGCATCGAATATTGTACATACCTCCTATGTAAGACTAAAAGATATCAATTCAGTAAGTCGCCAACAGGAAATAGAAAGGCTTTTGGTTAACACTACAACAACTCAATACAAGGTTCACCTAGAGGAGCTAAAAAATCTACAAAAACAATTGAATGAATCCACTCTAGAACATTTACCACAACTCATCTACTCAAGAAGTCAACATCATCATGCAGTTAGCTACACCTCTTTAACTTGTTGCGTTATCATCTTACTTGGTTTGTTGAGTTGGAAGATCCGCTCAAATTTCAGCAAAACATCTCAAGTCACACCCAAGCCGGCTTTAAGATCGCAACCATCAACAATAGTGGTTACAGAATCCTGAACACAGTCGATCAATCCACCTCAGCTGCATTAACTTGAACGGTGTTCAACGCGGTGGAGAATGTTAAGAACATACATAAACATACATACATATTTTAGTTTAATTATTTTTACTTATTCTCAATACACAAACACATATTCATACATTTATGTAAATTCTTTCTGTTTAAATAAATTAAAGTTCATTAACCAATTGTTTTGTTTAACTGCTTACTGCACATTTCTTTTAATTTTTATGTCGTAATTTTGTTAACTGCATACACAACATTTTACTTCCGTGACCTATTTAAAATTTGGTTTATTTTGTTCAGCAATTTTATTTCACAATTATTTATTTCATAATTATTGATTTGTTAAGTATTTTACTATAAGTTAAGTTAAGCAAAATTAAGTGTATAAAAGAAAGGGAAAAATAAAAATTAGTCAGTCGTCTTTTATTAGTAAGAAGAACTATTGTGTTTTATTTACTAATTTGCCGGCTTCCTTCAAGTATCAAGTGCTTGCAAGGAATATTGTTTGGATTTAAGTGTCAATTCAAATTTATGCGTTTGAACTGATAAACACTAAATCCTCTTTCTATTAACACACACACTACTACACACTTGCGAATAGCACACCAGCGACCAATTGAGACGGGACTTGTCCGAACCGACCGGGGAAATTATTGGTAATCCTACCCGTAATTTTAGTACTCCAGACCGAACTCGAACTAGGTTTTTTTGGGCTCTAAGTTGGCCTTGAGGGAATCGCGAAGACCGATAATTTTTTTGGCGGAGGTTTGTTTGACCGGACCGATAGGACAGTTTTTTTTTTTTAAACTTACGCTTGGGGCGAACGCGCTTGGTGAGGAAATGTCGTGAGGGAGGAAAAGTCGGACATGGAGTGAGAAAATTCACAGGTAAGTGAGCTAAATTTAAATTTGTAGAGGTAGAAGGTACTTTAAGGGGCAAATCCACATATGGGCCAAGGATTTGCCAAGGTAGTGGGTGGGCAGGCCAGGCAGCAAATCACCAGCTGCCAGCCAAGGAAGTGATGGGTCGCGATGGTCAGGAATCGAGTTATCGCAGGGAATTGGGAACATTGTAGGAGGTTAGTGTTACCTTTTTTTTTATTTTCAAATAACCAACTTCTTTTTAATGTACTTGTGCTTCAGTTTTTTATTTTTCTTCATTTATTGATTTTGTTTTTGCTTTTTTTTCTTTTATACATTGTACATTAAATTTCATACTTTTTTTTGGACAATAGCTTGTGGATAATTAAGATGGCGAATTCACGCCACTCTACCGGCCTAGCCTGGCAAACTTTAATGTCTAAGCGTTGCCATCCTAATCATCTACCGGTCCCGACCAAAAGTTATTGCCAAAAATGGCGCCCAACGTGGGGCCCGAAATTCGGGTTTCCAGCCAATAGTTTTGTGTTGCTTTCAGTTTTACCTTCAATAGGTCATCGTTTTCGGCGTAGGTCGGAATGACAACGATCAATCAAGGTCGGTCATCAACTGCGGCGTTGAAAAGGTTGGTCCTATTTGGGGAAAAATATAGTAGCTACTGTGTTCATGAGGGAAAAGTAATAGGCAAAATACATAGTTTAATAAAGTAGTTTGAAAAAGAAATGTTAAAAGTGCTTACCTGGTTTGAATTTTAGATGGATGGGTCAGGGTACATAATCCTTTTGAGGATGTACTCGTAGCGATTCATCGGAAGGTAGATCTGGTAATTATTTTTTTCTCCAGCTTGTTCATCTTTAGCAACTTCTAAAGTTTCCAATTCCTGAAACCACAGAAAAAATAGATAATCTTGATTCCTGAACGTCTTCGATGTTTCACTTCTTTGGCCAACTACCTCTACAAGTTAAAATGAAGCTCACTACTGGGAAGTAAATTCTGAAAAATAAACTTGAATTTATTAATAATTGTGAGTGAGAAATTATTTGGGGAAAATTTTATGAAATTCATAAATTGGTTTTATTTACATAGAAACCATTATTATTTTTTTTTTGGTTGTTAAATCAATATTTATACGTAATAATCGAAAATATAGTAAGTTGTTTTAAGGTAGGTAGGTCGAGAAATATTTAAATTCAATTTAAAAACATACCCACCTACATATAAATATCTAAGATTGGTTTACTCAAAAGTAACATACATACATACCTACTCATAGCAGTTCATATAAAATTTATTAATTTCTTTTATACATTAAAGCATATATTAGTTTAGTTACAAATAAAAATCTGAATCTAATTTTTCTAATATATAATCACTTATATATATAGAGAAAATTAGTTCTTGGGTTTATATAGTAATATATTATTAGTATAACTTAAATAGGTATATAGGAGCTAAGATCAGTATATTTATTAGACTAGGGTAATATAGTTATACGTTAACTTTGTTTAATTTCTACCACCTTAAATCTATAATTATAGATCGCTAGTTAGATTAATATATATAGGATTCAATTAATTTTTGGCATAGCTGTATACCTGTATATTTTTATTTATATTTTATTTTTTTATTTTTATTAATATTATATAATACAATAAATTACACTATATAATATGAGTTGGGAGTGCTAGCTACTATGGCCTTCGACTCCAATGGTTATAGTCAATATAGATACTTATTTACATTTGGTTCAATAAAACCTGTATATTATTGTAGTGTTAGTTTGTAGAAAACAAAAGCGTGAAATAATTTTTCTTATATATATTAACTTATATATAGAGTAAAAGCTATTTCAGGTTATTGGTATAAGAATGTTCTTTTAGCCTTATTTAAATACAAAACTTATTTCTTTTAAATAAATAATTAAATGAAATATTTACGTATTAGCTATATTATTTCTATTTATATAATAAATTCTATATACGTACATACACTAAAACAAGTAATTTAGTAAATATTGTTAAAAGCTAGTTTACACGGTAATACATTTTAGAAACTTATGTATTCTTATCACACCAGAGTCGCATTTTAACAGAGTATATTGAAGGTGGTAACATTTTTATAAAATTACAAAAACAAGCAGAATCAACTCAGGATGTGTTCATGTTGTTTTTGTAAATATTGTAAAACTGCAACCATCTGCTTTTTTGTTATTAACTCATTTTGCTTTTATTTTACTTAAACCATCCGTGTAAACATGAAAAATACTTACCAACAGATTTTTATTTTTTTATTTTAAACACGGAGAGAATTTCATAATATTTTGATTCCACAAAGTCGTAATACATTGTATTACCATGTAAACTAGCCTTAAGTATTAATACTGGAGTTAATTTTTGCTTTGGTATAATAATTTATATAAGGGTGAAAATTTTTTCCATTAGCTTATACTTATAATACTGATAATTTTTCTTAGTATATGCCTACATAGACATATAGGATATAAACTAAATACATATTTACATTTAACTTATACACTATAATTTTTTTATATATAAAATCCTTTTTTGTTTTAGTTTGAATTTCTTTATAATTACCACATTGTTTCTTTTGGTAGTATGGTAGAGACTAGGGCAAGTAAAATGCTAGGCGATTCTGCTTCTACTTCCTCTAGGCCTATCCTCGGGGCAAATAATAACTACTTGCCCGCGGCGGCAACCACGGCTATAACAGCGGCAGCGACCGACACAATAACTATGGCAGCAGCTGTTACTCCCATAAGTGCAAACTCAGCACAAATAAATCCACAATACTTAGCGGCAAATCCTCAGGTGGAACATGAGAGCAGCGTAACGTCTCCTGAGTACAGCAGCATTACTGCTCGCAATGTACGACAGGAGTTCAGAAATAATATGCCCACTAACCAGACGACAGCAGCGGCGAATATTGAGAGCATAAAAGAGTCGGCAGTAGGCATACAACAGGTGCAAATGATGCGTTCGATGGAAGAGCGGCTGCGCGAGTTGGTCCCACAAATCGTAGCTGAAAGTATACGCTCTATTTCTCGAACGTCGGGGAATCAGCGAACGACACTTCAACCCCCTCCAATGAACTTCAGCCAGCAGCCGCAACATCATCAGACACCACACATGGGGCATGCACAGATGCCACCGAGACCACACTTGCAGCTGCCAACTACTAGACATCATGATCAGTCATTTAATCGTGCGAATTCTGGCCATAATGTATCTCGCTTCCCAGCATTGGACCAAAACAACAGCACCTTTCATCAAGATTCGCGGCCCCAGTATTATCCTCCTTTTGTGAGTTTGGAAGTCTCTCGCAGACCAGGCTTGGACAAATGGGGAGTTAATTTTGATGGCAGTTCAAAAACCATGGGTGCCCAAGAGTTTGTGTTCCGAGTTGAAGAAATGCGCAAGGACTACGGAAACAGCTGGTCTGAGGCGTTGCGGCATTTTCACCAACTGCTATCTGGTGACGCCTTAGAGTGGTATTGGATGCAAAGGCGTCTACAACCAATATACTCATGGGAGGATCTTAAAGAAGCTGTGATAAGTCGATTCCGTCGTTTTAATAGCGACGTTGAGATACATCGGCAAATAATGGACAGACGGCAACAACCCAATGAACTTTTTGAAGACTTTTATAATGCGGTTTTAAGGCTGCGCAGCCAGCAATCTAACCCCATCGGAGAAACGGAGCTGATTGATATAATGAAGACTAATCTCCGTGCCGCCATGGCCGAATTGGTATTCCCGATACGCATGTTTGGCCTTAGTCATTTCCGCAATGAATGCAAAAAAGCGGAATCATTGCTTCACGCACAACGCCAAGCATATGGCCACCGTCATTTCGCCCCTCGAGTTAACGAGCTAAATTACGACGAAAGCATGCCATCGGAAGTCGAAGTAGATGCATTAAATAGCACGACAAAATATGTATGCTGGAACTGCAGACAGCCTGGCCACGGATATATGGATTGCCCATCTGCTTCCCGGCGCTTATTTTGCTTTAAGTGTGGCCTGGACAACACTGTCACCCCAAAGTGTCCTAAATGCTCGGGAAACAGGAGGTCGGACCCGTTAACTGGGGAACAGCCGCCGAGTCCCAGCGCCCAGTAGTTAAACTGGAGGATTTTAACGACCTAGAGGAAATAGAAAATAGCGGAGTCGTTAAAATTTTAGTTAATAGTAAAGTTAGGATTAGTGAAAAGGCAGAGGAGTCAAAAGTTAGGGAAATTAAACCATTGCATGTTAGAATTAGGGATTATGAGGAGGCTAGGAAAAGGATTTTTGGTAAGACGCGGATAGAAAAAGCTAGGGAACGTTATAGAAAAAGAAAAGAGCTTAGGCGTGAGATTGCAAACGTCTCGTTATACGAGGGCGATGATACCCGGTTGTACACCCGTATCTCTATCAATGGGGTAGAGATTGAGGGTCTTTTAGATAGTGGTGCAACGGTTACGGTTCTCGGCGAAGGATGTTTCGATGTCGCGATGAGGGCCGGAGTCGAGGTCCATAAGTTTCCGGCAACGGTGAAAACGGCAGACGGTAGAGCTCATACCATTCAGGGTCGGTTTAGAGCGAAAATTAAATTTAATAAAGTAGAAAGCCTAATAACTTTCTATTTGGTACCGGCTCTGAAAAGGGCGTTATTTCTGGGCGTTGATGTTATGAAAACATTTGGCTTGATTGTTAATTTAGATTGTCTGACCACAAACGATATGCTTTTTAGTGAGGAGGTGGGCGAGAATCCATCAATTCCTTTAATGCATACCCTTTGTGATCAAGACAGGAAAGTATTGGAGGCAACTATTGCTAAGTTTCCATCTTTTGTGGAAAAAGGACTTGGGAAAACTGATCTGGAAACTCATATAATCGATACGCAAGACGCAGTGCCTGTAAAGCAGAGACATTACCCAGTCTCGCCTGCTGTTCAAAAACTTATGTATGCGGAATTGGATAGGATGCTTGCTATGGGTGTAATTGAGACGAGTCAAAGCCCCTGGAATAATCCAGTGACGTTAGTGCGCAAAGGTACGAAAAACAGGCTTTGTTTGGACGCACGAAAGCTCAATTCACTCACAGTCAAGGACGCCTATCCACTTCCACATATAGAAGGATTGCTCAGCAGACTGGGTGACACACACTATATATCTAGTGTCGATTTGAAAGATGCATTCTGGCAAATCCCACTAGATATACAGAGTCGTGAAAAAACAGTGCCAGGGAGACCACTTTACCATTTTACTGTCATGCCTTTTGGCCTGTGCAATGCAGCCCAAAGGTTGTGTCGTTTAATGGATAAAGTGATCCCTTCTGACTTGCGCGATCGAGTATTTGTGTATCTGGACGATTTGCTCATAGTTACTCCTGACTACCACACGCACATAACTATACTTGAGCGGGTTGCTAAACTACTTTCCAATGCTAAATTAACAATCAATGTCGAAAAATCAAAATTTTGTTTTAAGGAACTTCGGTATCTTGGATATGTTGTGGGTGAAGGCAAATTAAAACCTGATCCAGCAAAAATATCGTCTATACTGGAATTTCCTTACCCTAAAACGCCCAGACAAGTACGCGAATTTATGGGAACTACCGGCTGGTATCGTCGATTTATCAATGATTACGCGACAATTGCTACGCCGATTTTTGATACGTTGAAAAAAGCGAAAACGTTTGAATTCCCGGAAAATGCGAAAGAAGCTTTTGATAAATTAAAAATAGCTCTTACCTCGAGTCCCGTGTTACGGCATCCTGATTTTCAGAAACGATTTTATGTTCAGTGTGACGCCTCAGATATCGGTATCGGTGCCGTGCTTTTCCAAAAAGATGAAGTTGAGGGAGAACACCCGATCGCGTACATGTCGCAAAAACTTACACCGGCACAGCGTAACTACTCGGTAACAGAGCGAGAGTGTCTGGCAGTAGTAATCGCCATCAAAAAGTTCCGGGCGACATTGAGCTCATGCCATTTACAGTGATCACCGATCATTCGAGCTTGAAATGGCTTATGTCTAATAAGGAGCTTAGTGGCCGGCTGGCCAGATGGAGTTTGCTCTTACAGTCCTATACTTTCGATATCGAACACCGCCAAGGGAGCAAAAACGTGGTACCAGACACTATCGCGCTACGACATGGACGAAATCGCCACCGAAATTGTCCAGCTCATCGAATTATATTCGCCGGTCTTCTCATCGACACAATATCGCGAGCTAATAGAAAATATAAAGGAAAATGAAAGTCAATTGCCTGATTTAAAAATACAGGACAATTTTATATATAAACGTACCTCACATTATACTGGTGATATAATGGCCGAAGATTTCTCGTGGAAGTTATGGCTCCCAACCGAATTGAGTGGCGATTTAATTTCTAAAGCACACAATCCACCCAGTGCAAGTCACGGCGGATTTCATAAAACACTAAAACGTATACGCGAGTATTTTTATTGGCCAAATATGACCGTCCAAATCAGGGACTTTGTCCAAAATTGTGATACCTGTAAAGAAAGCAAGCCAAGTAACAAAATCCAAAAACCACCTATGGCGGAGGAAGAAGTTTTTCAGATAAGTCGCCCATTTCAAAAAATTTATATAGATTTTTTAGGTCCCTACGTCAGATCAAAATCGGGTAACATGTTTATTTTTATTGTTCTGGACTATTTTTCCAAATTTGTATTGCTAAAGGCTATGGCAAAAGCCAATAACAAAAACGTAATTCGGATTTTAGTCGCAGAAGTGTTTCATAAGTTTGGCGTGCCCGAAATTATTGTTTCTGATAACGGGAGCCAATTCGTCTCGAAAGAATTCGGCGAGCTTATGAAAACCTTTGAAATCAGGCATATGAAAACCGCAATCTATTCGCCACAAGCAAATGCGTCAGAGAGAGTCAACCAATCGATTTTGGCCGCGATAAGAGCTTACCTCAAGAATGACCAGAGAGATTGGGACAGCCATCTCTCAGAAATTGAATGTGCCCTTAGGTCATCAGTGCACTCATCGATTGGTATGACTCCCTATTTCGCTTTGTTTGGGACGAATATGATTACCCACGGGAGCGTGTATAAATTGGCGAGAAAACTGGAGCTACTTGAAGACGCTGAGACAAACTTATTACCGAAACCGATTAAGAATGACCTGATTCGTAATAAAATTCGGGAAAACTTGTCTAAAAGCTACGCACTTCGCGCAAAAACGTACAACAAACGGGCGCGTAAGGTTAAATTCCGAGCAGGTCAGGAGGTATATCGACGCAATTTTAGTCTCAGCGATTCTAGTAAGCTCTACAACGCGAAAATGGGTAAAAAGTTTTTAAAATGTCGTATCGTGCGTCCGGTCGGGAATTGCTACTACGAACTGGAAGATCTGCAGGGGAAAACAATCGGAGTATACCACGCAAAAGACATAAAACGATAGCTACTTACTTTCTCTATACGTTACCAGTTTTATTTATAGATCGTTTACATGAAATTCGTTTTCTACCCTACCTTAATCTGCCGATTCTAAATCGTTATGGTTTATTTCTTTTAACGCTTTTTATACTCCCTGTAGTCGCCTCCTAAGACAGTTTTCATAAAACATTCATGGTTTCTTATATAGTTTTTAAATAAATAAATTTAATTAAATTTAAATAAATCGATAGACTGAATTTTAGGGTTAGAGATAGTTTTATTTGGTACTTTCTTTATTTTATTCTATTTTTATTATTATTTCTTAAGCTAATTTATTTGCTTATTTTTTTTTCACTTAAGCTAAGTTATTTTAAGCATTAATACTTTCTTATTCACCCGGAAATATACCCCCCGTATTCATAAATAATTCGGAAAGTTAACAAACGCTCAGTGAGTCCAATTTTTATAGAAAAGTTGATTTGTAAGTCTTAGTTAAAGAGGAGGAAAAAATATAAATCTTTTATGAATACGGCCAGGGCATGGTATAATAGGTACCGGGTATGCTCATTGGGAAGAGTTGTCATTATTTACCCAGGTAATGTCAAACAACGAAATATTACTCAGATACAAATATTTGAATTTCAATATATTTGCACTTTTTGAATATTGCAAACTTACTGGTTTATATAAAGCTATACTTAATTCAATATTTTGTTATTCGAAATTGATTTTTGGTTAAAATGTATGATCACAAGATTTTTATATTAATTGTTCAAAAAAAAAATTTAAATTAATATATTCGATTTTTGACGCTTGTTTTAATTTTTTTCTTATTTTCTTTTGTTTGACGTTTTATCGGTTTCAAAATTAAGAACAATATTTCTAATGACTATGCCTTGTATCTGTACTACTGGATTTATATATTTTTTTTTATTTGCTCTAAATTCCCCGAAGGGAAACATTTTGATTTGACACCACGTATTTGGGAGTTGAGTTCACTTATTTTTTTATTTTAGGAGCTTTAAATTGTCCTTTTTTACCCCAACTAGAGGCCAACGTTTCTAAGCTGGTTATAGTATAACCGTCATTGTACTATTAATGCGACCTCCTTAACGTCCTGGGGAACTATGCCATTAAGGACTAGAGGTCGTTAGCCATTTAGCGCAATAACATATTCTGAGTCCGATCTTACGGCAAGTTGGGGCAACTAGGACAACTTCAACTAATGTTTAGTCAAAACAAATAGTTAGCGTATTATTGGTGAACAACAAGGTCGCAAATACGGGGTGTTCAAATAAAAAGTTTAGGGGATCAGAGCAACCTATCGGTACTAACTACTACACAGAAAAAATTATTAAATTTTTTCCTATCACCAAATTGGTTCTAAATTCATAATATCAAGCAAACAAGTTGTTGATTTTGCACCTATTACCAAAATTATTATATTGATTAATTAAAAAAAAGTGATCAAAAAAAAAAAAAATTTCAAATTTTGAACAATGTGTTAATTTGTTTAAATAAATATTGACAATTCCCAATAACAATTCTACATGTTTAAATTATTTTATTTTAAACGAAAAAAGTCAATTAAGATTTTTTGCTATTTAATTAAAATTTTAATTGAAAATTTATTTCAAAACAACTAAAATGTTATTTAAATCAAAATTAAATTTTAAAATTTTTTCAGCATAAAAAAATTGTTGATTCATTTATCACATTAATTAAATTAAAATACTTTTTAAACCATTTTTTTTTGATAAAACACTTTTTTCTGTGTAGGCTAAATACAAATGATAATGGTAAAGGTACACTCACCGGAAGCTGGAGTCAAGTTTCGGTAGTCTGTCTTAAGGGTGACGTAATTTGGGCTGCAGGTTTCTAGGTAGGGAAATAGAATTTTCGTGCATTAGTGGGGTAAATTTTTAGTAATCTAAAATTGGTTACTTACCAGGGGGGTCTGCTGCAGAGCTTCAAAGTCCTGAGTTTAGTGGCCGTGCATCTTGGGAATTAACGAGGAAACGGTAGAAATCCATCTGTACAAGGGGACATGGTGTTCGGAAAGAACAAACCTCAGGGGAAACCAAGAAAGTAAAGGTCTCCTTGGTTTTTACTTTCGGTTGCCGTACTGGCTTGTTCCTTAAATTTTCTGCAAGATAGATTATGAAGGGAAAAGCTTTTCATTAAAATTTGTTTGCTTAGTAATAAAAAATCTATATATATAAAAATAAGTCCGTATATGTATGTACGTCGCCGAACTAATCATAAACGCGTCGTGCGATTTCAACCAAACTCATACACTACGTAGGCAGTGGCCCATATATGGTTTATATGAAGTTTGGTTGAAATTTTCGGTCTGGGGGCGGAGGGGCGTGGCAAAATCCATAACTTGAGAACGGCTTGACCGATTTGAACGATTTTTTAAAATGATCGCCATGGTCCAACTTAGGTTTTTACGGAAAGAAAATTTTGCCCCGCCCACTTTTATGCCCACTTTTTTCAAATGTTCGTATTAATCAACTTTAAGTTTTCATCGAAAGAAAAATTTACCACGCCTACTTTTACGCCCACTGGAGAACGGCATGACCGATTCCAACGATTTACCATTTGAATTCAAGCGGCTCCAATTCCCTTTGCGTCTTGCCTTTGCTATTACCATCAACAAAGCACAAGGCCAATCATTGACTATTGCTGGCTTAAAAGGTCATGAACAATTTGATCGAAGCAACAATTTAAAAGGGGAAGTTTAAAGGTGAAGATGTATTGATTCCACGAATTCCAATGATTCCATCAGATTTACCTTTTGAATTCAAAAGACTACAGTTTCCAATACGTCTTGCATTTGCTATTACAATAAATAAAGCGCAAGGGCAATCGTTGGAATTGTGCGGAATTGATTTAGAATATCCTTGCTTTTCACACGGCCATTTATATGTTTCGTGCTCACGTGTTGGCAAGCCTTCAGTTCTCTTTATCTTCACAACAACTCATGGCAAAACCAAAAATGTTGTCTACGAAAGAGCTCTAAGATAGTTTAAGTGATACATAGTCTAAGATTGTAAGAAACTAGAATTAAAAGCTGAATAATAGGGAACAAAACCAACTTTATTATATGTGTCTTTTCTTATTTTGTTTTGCCGTGCGAAGCAGGCAACGGGCCCGCTAGTATATATATATATATATATATAAAACAAATAGAAAATATTATATTCGGCATGAAAATACAGCACCTGTATAAAGGGATGTATTCATTTACAGGAAATTAGGGCTTCCAATACTTGCTACTGGTAAGCGGTCACGTACTTGAAAAAGCTACAACGGGAGAGTGCAAAAGTAACTTAAGATTTGGTAGGCAATAAATTTCCTTCATAGAATTTTTACTAGCAAGAATGATTTAAAAACCTGTTTCACGTTCCGGTATACCAAGTAAAAATAATTTAAAAAGGGAAAGCTCAACTACATAGAATATTTATTTTCCTGAAATTTAGGAACAATATTCTGGCAAACATAGTTCAAAACAATTGTAGTTATTAAGAAATATTATCCTATCTTACTGCCGAATGCGGCCGATAGACCAAAATTGCAAGTTTCTATTAGTAGAGTATGGAAACACACCCAATATCTCTAATTACAAAATTTTTATTTTTAGCTTTTGACCAAAAAGCATAAATTTCTTTTAAAACCGCAAATATAAGCTCGCTTTGGTTATCGCTAAACGTTGAATACTATTTACTGGCAGAGTTAGCTGCAACAGAATCACAGACATATAATTTGTGACAGAATGGAACGAAAAAAAAGTATACTAATCAATGTACCACCAGACGTCCGGTTCAAAACGCACCTTTTGAACGGGGAACATTTTTACACGAGGGAACATTGAGTGGAACATGATATGTTCCTCTTAATGTTGCATCGTGTGTAAACCCCATATTTGACATGTGGACAACACGTTTTATCGTTAGCCGCCCAGAGAGAGAATTCTTGCCGCACGATAAAAAAATTCTTGCCGCCGTCAATCTTTTTTTTGTTTCTTTTTCCGCCATTAAAATTTCTTTTTTTTGGTTTTCCTTTTCTTTAACCTGCACCAATGTTACACTTTTAGCACTTTAACTATTATGTTTTTTATTCACTTTTTGTTTTTATAATTTCGAAAAGAAATATGTAATTAAAAACTACAAAAATTCAACAAATAAAAATATACCATTTGACTTACCTTGTTATGCTGCTGGGGTGAAGAAAACCAAAATGGTGACATCAAGAGTTGCCATATATCTTGCGAGCACAAGGGTGCTGCCAAGTTTTTTTGTGATAGTGCAGGGGTGGGAATAGCTGAAGTGGGTATCACAGTGTGTGAAGTTGACAAGGGAATTTATTATTATTTCCCCACCATTTATCCTATTGAATGACAGGCAAAATGGTTGGGTTTGTCATGTCTCTGTAACGGCTGAAGGTTGTATTTTAATGTAAATGGGAGTGGAGAGGGATCTTACATTAAAATACAACCGTGCAACTGCTAGAATTATTTTTAACAGTTGGCACAGCTGTTCAGGGGGGTGTAAGGAATCTGCGGGGAAGTTAAATAAAGATGGCGCGAGAAGATGGAAGAAGAGGAAGAAGTTTTTTTTTGATGTTTGAAGTGCCGAAGCGAAAAGGTCGTTTTTTTGAGAGAGAAATATTTTTTCTTGAGTTTTATTTTGTGAAATTTTTTTCTTTGTGTTTTTTTGGGAGTTTTTTTTTGTGCCAATAATAAACAATTAAGTTAATTATTAAAAATAAAAATAACAAAAAAACAGTTTAACAATATTTGTGGACATAAAAGAAAAATACACATATGTACATCATATACGCATTAATCATACCCACATACATCATACACGCATAAATCATACACACATACATCATACACCCATACATCATACACACATACATCATACACCCTTTCATCATCAAGATTCCAGCATCATCTGTCATCCCTACACCCCACATCCTCCAGCCACATCAATAACATTCATCCGTTCGAGCACACTCACCCCCACTCACATACACACACTACTACACACTTGCGAATAGCACACCAGCGACCAATTGAGAGACGGGACTTGTCCGAACCGACCGGGGAAATTATTGGTAATCCTACCCGTAATTTTAGTACTCCAGACCGAGCTCGAACTAGGTTTTTTTGGGCTCTAAGTTGGCCTTGAGGGAATCGCGAAGACCGATAATTTTTTTTGCGGAGGTTTGTTTGACCGGACCGATAGGACAGTTTTTTTTTTTTAAACTTACGCTTGGGGTGAACGCGCTTGGTGAGGAAATGTCCTGAGGGAAGAAAAGTCGGACATGGAGTGAGAAAATTCACAGGTAAGTGAGCTAAATTTAAATTTGTAGAGGTAGAAGGTACTTTAAGGGGCAAATCCACATATGGGCCAAGGATTTGCCAAGGTAGTGGGTGGGCAGGCCAGGCAGCAAATCACCAGCTGCCAGCCAAGGAAGTGATGGGTCGCGATGGTCAGGAATCGAGTTATCGCAGGGAATTGGGAACATTGTAGGAGGTTAGTGTTACCTTTTTTTTATTTTCAAATAACCATCTTCTTTTTAATGTACTTGTGCTTCAGTTTTTTATTTTTCTTCATTTATTGATTTTGTTTTTGCTTTTTTTTCTTTTATACATTGTACATTAAATTTCATACTTTTTTTTTGGACAATAGCTTGTGGATGGTTAAGATGGCGAATTCACGCCACTCTACCTGCCTAGCCTGGCAAACTTTAATGTCTAAGCGTTGCCATCCTAATCATCCACCGGTCCCGACCAAAAGTTATTGACACATCCACTTGTGCAAATACAATAACAACTCCCAATCCAGGAAATTCTCCGCTACAAACCCAGCCGCGGTTGTGACTCTCAAGTCACTAAAAACAATTGCCCCTCGGAAAAAAATATTTGATAATAGTTTTATTTCTGACACAACGGCAAATGATGTTGAACACCATATAAGAACAAGTTTTACTAAAAATTTGTACAACGACATGCATATATAGAAGTTAAATGCACGCAACAGATAATCTTTTTAAACTATTTAATAGACTTGTATGTCCAGAATATTCGCAAAGAATCACAATAGTAAGGGAATTTATTTATCGCGAAGACAACAATCTCACACATCCTAAAGCAAATCCAAAAAACCTAATAAATCTTCTATTCAAATAAATAATGGTTGTAGTATAATTGAAAATTAAAAATCGTTCATAATTTCTATTGTTTACCAAAATGTTATGAATTCAAAGTTAAAATCTTTTTATTTACAAAGCTTTGGTATGGAACATGCCATTGCAGTACTTACTGCAAGATGGCTACGCGATAAACGTGGCAAAAATATCCACAATTCTGAAATCATATGTCATAAATTCCAAATATATAGATGCGACAGGATTTGCAAAGATCGTGGAGGAGTTTTTATTGCAGTATCAACTCTGAAAACATTCTTCCAACAGAAGTCCAAGAAATTGAATTCCTTTCCGCATTCGTTAAAATTAAATCCAACAAAATGTTTATAACATGTTCATTTATTCCTCCATCATCCAGTTTACGATTATATGAATTAAGTTTAAGGGCAATTAAATTTGTGGTTGGTCAATCCAGACTTGGCGATATATTGTTAATACCTGGAGACTTTAATCTTCCAAACATAATGTGGACCAAAAACCCGGACACAAATTATTTTTTTCTTTCCATAAATTTATATCAGTACCAATGTTCTCTAACTTTGGTGAGAACTTCTCTCATCGAAAACATGTGAAACAAAATATTCCATCGTTTCTCGAAATGTGAGAAAAAAGTGTGTCTGTAACTCATGTCGAAAACTATCAAAGAGATTACGTCGTTACGTTATAAATGGCATAATATTCCACTCGAAGCCGATATGATATTGCAGATGTTGTAAACGCCAATCAAACATACGTTGACGGCGACCAAATTTAACTAAAATTGAAAAATTTTCAACTACGGCGGCGAATATACAACCGTCGGCTACACCAAAAAATGTAAAGTGCGACTTTAATGTTTGTTGATTACAAAATTGCTTTGAAAACATTCGTATATTTCAAGGCGAATTCATTACAGGTGATCCTAAAAGCCCTGCTGGTAACTTTTTTTCTTTAGATTTATAATTGTTGGATGTCAAAATTTTGTTTATTATCTTTTTTTCTGTTTTGATTTGCTTCATTTTTTGACATTGTACAATGATTTTACAAAAACAAATTGCTTGTGGTTTTTGTACGAGTTGTACTTGTCGTACTACCGAGATTACCTAGAATGAATTCGCCTTGGAATATTTTTTAAAAATTTTAAAAGCAATATAATTAAACAATGAAAAAATCTGCCAAGAACACTTATCTCTTCCGTGTTAATATATATTGCATTTTAAATTTATTTTTTAATGTTAAAATTTTTTCTCACCCCGTTTTTATGCGTGAGTTTATTTGACAGTTTAAAGTGGGAACTTTCTCACAAAAATTTTACAGACACACTCTTTCAGTATATTGGCGAGAATTTTCCTTACGTGACAGGTATTACTCGCCAAAAATGTTACAGACGCAGTTAAGTGCCGCTTGTTTCAATTTATGGCATTTTTGTTTCATTTCAATCGAAAAGTTTCTCGCCGCGGGAGATACAGAACATGGGCACAGAATAAGGAACTATTGGATTCTTTAACAGATTTAGGTCTTTCCAAATAAACAGCATACCAGACATTTTAGATGATTCCTTGATCAGGTATTTGTAGATCTACCTGAAGATTTTAGCATACTTTGGAAATGCTGACTTGGGTAAATTGAATCACTTACTCGCTACTAAAAATTGGTTTATTTACTTTTACTTTTACTAAAATTGATTCTATTTTGGAACACCATCATATAGGTTTATTTAATTTCTTTAGAGAATCTATTCAAATCAAAAGTAAAAAAAAAAAACATTTAGTGGTCCACCTTGGCATACAAGAAGGCTTGACAGTTTAAAAAATCTAAGAAATAAGTACTATAAGAAATATAAAAGGTCGTCTCTACCAATAGACTATACGAGATACGCAACGACAAGATCAGAGACAATAACAATTGATTCTGACAGATCTTTTAGCACTTTACGATAATAAATATATAGTATATATAGTATAAAATTGCAGTTGGTAACAAAACTGGCTCGCTCCACTCTCTCTTTACATTTTCTGTAGCAAATCTGCTGGTTAACTGTTTAAATATTAAAACAAAATGTGTTTTACTTATACTCCAAATTTCGAGTTAATTGATCAAGTGCGATAGATATCTTCTCATTTTTAAATCTTTTTTGGGTGTTAATTGTTGGATAATTTTAAAGGTTTGGCTGTCATCAATAAATTTATAACATGATGTATATCAAATACATATAATTATTTTCGAGTTAGAAATGGCGCGAAATAATTTCCTCAAGCACAAATTTTACACAAGTTCGACATGACGTAAAATTACAAAAAAAAAAAAAAAAAGCTGCGCTCTCAATTCCACTTGATATAAATATGTCTTGCATTCAGAAAGTAAAACCTCAGAAGTATGAAAGTTTTACCCACATTGTGATAAAATAGTTATCAGAATTCAAACCATTTTCTTCATATGTTCATAACGACAACAAATAAAAACAACTTAAATATGTTTATAATATGAATATAGCTTTCCCTAGCAATAACTTAATGTGCTGTTTTTGGTAACTCCGAAATTAATGTGAACAAAACAAATAAAAATTTAGCCCAAATTAAAATATAGCAAAATTTATAAAAAAACAAATTATAGGTTTATTTTCTAGATTAGTGCTTTTGAAAATTTTAAAGTTGACAACACTGATCATGTGATATTGCTTTGGAAACATACCCTACAAGAAATACATAACCAAAACTAAAAAAAAAAAACAATTTACTAACACACTTGCAACAATTTTACATTCGTTGCTCCACTCTAACACATATGTTAGAGTGGAACAAATAACACAACCCAAATAATGCCAATTTTTTCACACGCGTGGCCAGTCGATTCTTGTAAAAAAAATTGAATTGTTTAAATTTAAGTTCTTTGGTTTAAATTAAATATTACAAACGTTATTTGCCATGTTAAGTTAAAATTTTAATTTGCTTATCTCCTTTGCAACTACGTTGCATATTAAAGTAAAGGAGGGCGTACTGATGGCGGCTCCAGAAAACGTGGTGGTAAATTTTCTGGAAATAACAGGGGGGTTACTGCGTAATTCGATTCGAAAATGAAAATCATTCGAATGGCATTTTCGATACGAAAATTAAATTGTACCGTGTAACATTTTCGTATAGCTAACAGCGATGTATTTCTTAGTATGTGGGAAAAAGTAACAAATACTTGGGTGCACTTAATGTTAAGTGTCAAAATAGATAAAAAAAAAAAAACTCTTGGAAACACTTTTTCATATGTCAATTTTTAAATTTTATTTTGTATCAAAACGTTTGCGTTAAAAAGAATAATTTAAAAATATACATATTTAAAAATGGATTGTGTTTTTCTGTGGATGAGTGATAGTGACGATGAGGCTTTGCCGGAAAGAGTCCAAAGAAAATTAATAAGAGACAATTCCAACATAATGGATCTAAATGAAAAAAAGTAAGTTAATTTGTTTATTTTGAAAATTTTTAAGAATTACTTAAATTCATTCCTTTATGTTTAGTTTTATTAAAAATTTTAGACTCAACAAAGATGCTTTTATGTATGTCTTTAATTCCATTAAGAATCACTTGAGTTCTCCTCATAGGTCAACAGCGATTCCACCTTTGCTGAAGCTAGCTGCTACACTCAAATTTATAGGCCAAGGTGGATATCAGCATCAAATCGGCCAAGATCGACTCTTGGGCATTTCACAGCAATCAATTTCCAGTTGTATTACAGAATTGTGTGAAGTTATAGAAAATATTCTCTGTCCTAAACACATAGTTTTCGAAATAACAGAAGATAAAAAAAGAGAAGCCAAAATACATTTCTATAATAAGTCTGGAATACCAGGCGTTATTGGTGCAAATTATTAAACCAACTATTGACGAACATTTGTATTTAGGAAGGAAATTAAAGCACAGCATTAACGCAATGGTTGTAAGTAGTAATGTACATATATAAAATTGATATTTTAGCAATTTTAGCATTAATATGTTTAATAAATTCTAATTACACATGATATTAATATTATTTAAGATTTGTGATAATCAAATGTATATGGGTTAATTCCAAAAGTAGTGTACATGAGCATTTTTTTTTTTTTTTTTTTAAGGTTGAGGAATTCATTCTCTGAAATTGTTTACTTGCATTAAGATTTGTGCAGATTGCGAAATTACTTTTAGTTTCTTTAAAAAAAATTTGTTTTGCTTTTTTATTGCATTTTGGTGAAATATTTTCGGAATGTCACTTTTTACAAAAATTTACAAAACTAAGAAATTAATGCAAAAATGTTAGAACAAAGCCTACTATCGCATTCGTTCACTTATTATTTACCAGCTTTGGATGTTTTTCTTAAAAAAAACGGGTTAGTAATAGCAAAAAGTTATTTTTCGAAGAGATTCCAATTATTTTTTTTTCCTTTTATAATTCAAGAATTAAAAAAAAGTAATTTTTTTACAAAAATTTGTTTTTGTGCAGCTTACATTTAAAGTAACAAATTTGCTTCAAACAATTTGGAAGAAATTGTTGTATTTTGCTGGAAACTTGAAAAAATAAAAAGTGACAGTACGGAATTTTTTGTGACAGTAAAGAAAATCCAATTTAAATTTCAAGTGTAACGAAAACTTAAACATTTATTCATTATTTTGTTTTTGGTTACTGTTTGTTTTTTCTTTTTTATAAAAACGAAATAAA
Source organism: Pollenia amentaria (assembly GCA_943735925.1). NCBI lineage: Eukaryota > Metazoa > Arthropoda > Insecta > Diptera > Polleniidae > Pollenia > Pollenia amentaria. The sequence continues at coordinate 80,847,345 of OX031009.1, forward strand.
AAATAAAAGTAATCCAATTATATTAACAAAAAATTCATGAACAAATCTATTCATCGGAATCTGTGAATATTTCATAAAAAATTGATTCCCGATTGGTTTTTTTTTCTATTTGTTTTTATCTTTACATCAAAAGAACTACAGTATTGAAATCAATCAGAATTTTCGAGAAATAACCTTTTAAAATAAAAAAAACCTTTTTACTTAAAAGTGACAGTAAAGAAATTTGTGATATTTTTTTTGTTTTTTTCTTCTAAAAAGTTATTTCACGGAAAATAAAAACAAGAAAAAGTAATCAAAACTTCGTAATATATTAATATACATTTTTATTTATTTTATTTTTTACGATTTTTTATTAAATAACTGTGTGACAGTACGGAAATTTTTAGCTGTACTTACCATCGTGCGATTATAAATTCACTTGAAAACACCAAATCATTAATTTTATTATTTTATTTTTTATCTTAATCAATTTATCACTTCTTGCACTTTTTAATAGCGATGCACATAAAGCAAACGAAACAGCTCAAGTAATGATTATGACTTAATTAAAAAAAATGTGACATTACGGAAAAAACGCAGAGACAAAGTAAAATTAGAACGTCAAAATGACATTGATAACATTTTTCAGGTAAAACCAGGAAAAAGCAATAAAAATAAATACAATCATTGAAAAACAGTTGAATTTTTTATTATTGTTCTATTGTTTTCAACTCTTTTTCCATGTTGCTTAATGAATAACATGTGTGGAGACAGGTATATTTGTATGTAATAGGCATGATATACTGTTAAAGCACCATTTGCACAATTTAGCAGAAAGTTTTACAATAATAACAACTACTTTTGTTTGTTGCTAATTATTTTAGAGCTTACTTGCCGTTTTTGTTTTTTTATTTTCTTTTACATGAAAGAAATAAAAAGCTTGAGACGAAAAAGAAGCATTGTGTTTGGAATTAACCCATATAAGGGCTGTCAATGGACGTTTCGGTGGAGCAAATCATGATTCCCATATATGGAGTTTATCTAATGAAAGACAATTTTTAAAAGAAAAATATGAAAATGGTGATACAGAAACAAGAATTCTTGGTAAGATTATTCTTTTGGTTATTTAAGGCAGCATTTTTAACTTAAACATTTTCAGGAGATTCTGGATATCCTCTTGAGCCATGGGTTTTAACCCCTTACAGAAATGTTTCTGAGAATTCAGCGGAGTCAGTATTTAATGAACAACATTCAAAAGGAAGATCGATTGTTGAAAGAACTTTTGGGATTTTAAAAGGAAGATTTCGTTGTTTATTAGCAGCAAGAGAATTACATTATACCCCAGGGAAGGCTGCACAGATTCTTAACGTATGTTGCGCTTTGCATAACATGTGTTTGGATTTTAAAGTAGAGAATCCAATTATTGAAAAAGATAAAGAAAACGAAAGCCTTCAAACTTGCAACTTAAATGATATTGAGGAGAATCTAAACTGTGCCAATCTGGCGAAAAACATTCGAAATGTCATAAAAAATAATTTACAACGAAACCAATAATTAAAACAATATACAATAAATGTCTATACATATGTATGTACGTAGATATTTTATTAAAAGAAAAAATTAAGTTATAAATTCAATAAAGAAAATAACATTTTTAAATTCATTTCAACAGGGTTATTAAAAAATGTGTATTAAAATAAGATGTAGGTAAAACAAAAAATAATAATTAAATAACTATAAGAAATTATCTTCAGGTTTTATATTTGGCAGATTCTAAATCAAAAATTTGCTGTTTTAATTCAAGCTGAACCATTTTCCTTTTAGCTTTTTCCAACTCTATTTTCTTTTTGAACTCAAACTTTTCTTTTGCAGGCTTTAATTTGCGTTCTTCAATATCACACTTCCGCCTGGAATATTTTTTTATGTCGGCTATGTCCTGTTTAATTTCTTCAAAAAATTTGGTATTCAATTTTTGGGTCGTTTCAATTTCCTTTAAAATCGTTAAGGAGTTCTCTTGGTATTTCATTTGGTTTTCAACTTGTTTTTTAAGCAAGCAATCTTTATCAGTCAAATTTTCATTCCGCCTAGATCTACGGGAAGTGATATTACTCAAGTTTTCTATGTTTTCTTCCGGAGAGATTGATATTGACTCATCTGCTCTTTCATTATTTTCTTCCACATTATCATTTACAGTAGTAATTACAGCTACATTATCATTTTGAATAGTTGATGGTGCTGCACCAAAGTCTTTCGTTCCAATCATTCCATGGACGGATACATTTAATGAAAGGAGGTTATAAATTTGCTGTTCCATTGGTGTTAGTGCGCAATAATTACTAGGTCCTCCGCCGGTTCCAGAAATACCGATTTTGTTACGCTTGCACTTGACCTTTATGTGGTTTTTGTAATCTGCCCACACCTTTTTCCATCCATTAGTATCGCGTGTGGGAAAACATGCAGAATTGAGTGCTGCAGTTAATCTTTCCCATAAGTGCCGTGATTTGCTTTTTGCTTCTGGAGAGTTAATATGTCCCTTTGCCAATTCAGGATGTTCCAACATAAAGTCCACCATGATTTCAAATTGCTTGGATTTTGAATGCGCCTTTGTTTTTTGAACATTCCTTAAAAATAATAATTATGTATAAACAAAATAAATTTCACTAATGTCACAAAAAAAAAAACCAAAAATTATTTTAACAAGTTTTTTATATAAAATTAATAAAAATTCTTACATTTTAAATTTTTTTTTACTCTTTCACTACCAAAATATCTTTCGACTAAAATACGAACATTTATAACGTTTTTGGCATTCATTTTCTTATTACACAGTTGCATTTTCGAAACGAAGATTCTTAAATACGAAAAGGGCAAAAAAATGTACGTACGTTCGGAAATACATTTACGACAATCGTATTACACAGTTCAATTTGTTCGAATTCGTACAATTTTCTTTTCGAATCGAATTACGCAGTAACCCCCCAGGTCATGTACGAAACAGTCGTCTTAAAAGAAGTGGTATTCCAACAGGTAGCGGTCATTCGAGTTTTTGCTTTGGCCGGGATACTCGTTAAAGATTTGGTGGTGATAATAAAGGAGCAAATTATACCAAATTTTTAAAATCCTGATGACTTTTCAAGTATGTATGCATGTATGTATTCGGCTTTTTAGTCACAAGTTTTTAAAAAATAATATTTATATGATCTACGAGAAATTAATTGGTAATGAGTACGTTTACCTCCATTACAAAAGAACTTTTATAAATAAGATCCCAAAACGAAATCCAGACCCATGTGAGAAAGGAACGTTTTAGAGCAACCAAGGAAATGACGTTACGTAGTCCCGCACCCACACCTATTATATACTTTAATGAAACCTGCTTGATTATATTTTCTTAATAAAAACTATTTTAAAACTAAAATAAAACAAAAACATTATTGTATAAAGGTTAGTACTAACCAATTTGTACGCTATGAATAACTAGTTAGTGCTAACCGCTATTTACGTTATGACTAACTAGTTAGTGTTAACCATTATTTACGCGATTACTAACTAATATAAAGCATAGTAGTAAGCAATACAGTTATATGTTCCGTAGTCGAGTGGAATTAATTAGTTAGAAAGAGAGGCAAAATCACATGCACACAAGAGTTTTGGTTTGTTTTTTCATTTTACTCTTAATTAACTAATAGAAACTTTATCCAATATAGTGGTCAAAACTACCGGTCATTTAACTAGTAAAATGACCGGTAGTCTTCTTGCAGGGTATATAAAAAAAATTTTTTTTGTCAATGACGCGTTTTTTGCGATAATCATCACACATTTTTATATTTTAATAAATAAAACTTGCATTTTTATATATAACACTTAAATAACTTTTTTAAAAACTGACAAAAAAAAATCAAATGCAACAACAACTACAAAGAGCCACATGTATTTTATTTTTGCAATTTAATTGCTTGTTGTCAAAAACCCTACCCTACTGTTCGATTCGTTTTGTTCATTCATTCGTTGTGTCAAAATATATGTATATATGAGCAGTTGTAACGAAATAATAGTACATTGCAAACATTAGAGCGACTTCAAAGAAGAAACGACAATAATCGCCACGACAGAGATCGTGTGATGTAAATTGGAACAAACGAGTTGAACTTACCTTTTTGAATTCGCCTTGATAAACTACATTCAACAAGGTAGCAGTACTAGGAAGCTAGCTGTCCCTCTTTTCGTATGTAATATGGATTTGACAGATTGAATTCATGTGTTTGCCATAGAAGACATACAAAAGAAAGGGACAGTTAGCATTAGCTTCTCTAGTGCATAAACATTGTTAAATGTTAAATAGAGTTGCCAGTTTCATTTAAAAAGAAAAGAAAACAAATTTCAACATTAAAAAATCGCTGGAAAAATTAGACAAAATGAAACAATTCTCTTTCTATTATATATACATATGTAGCTTATTTCCATTTTAAATTTAAAAAGTATTAACAATTCTTAAAAAAAAAAGTGTATAATTACACTGACATTATTTATATATTATATTTTTTGCATTTTTTTGCGCATGTAAAAATGTTGAATGCGTCCGAATTTACTATATTTGTAACAGGGCAGTACACGGCATGTAAAAATGTGACATATGTAGATATGCCTTGAAAGCTACATGGGATTCACATGCAAATTTGTGCTTTATGTGAATGACCCAAAAAGTGGAAGTACACGGCATGTAGCCATTGTGGTTCCGTGTAGACGTCAAAATTACGTCAGATCCACATGTACATGTGGCTTTTTACATTCCGTGTACTGTAGTAAGTGTAAGTGTAATTTAGAATTTTTAACCACATAAGGAGTTTTTATATTTTGATCACGGTATCTCACGCCTGACACCACAAAATAATGTCACATGCACACCTCTAATATTTTTATCTCAGTATAGTTGATATAAAAGGTTGAGGTCTCGGATAAAATGTAATTTTATGGTAATGCAGTTTCCCACCAGCAATAGTATTTATCAAAACTAGAGGGCACTGAGTATGAAAAATGAATAAATAAATAAATTTAAGCCTTAAAGGCCATGTCAGATAAAACTTTTGCTTCGCGTTGCGTTACCGATTCGCTTTGACATCTAAGATAAAATATACATACTTATACGAAATATGTCACATAAAGTACTTTCAAAGCGAAGCGAAGCAAAAAGTTAGCCAACTCTCATCTTTTAGCGCGCTTTGGCAATTGGCTAGTATAATTTTCTTTTTTTTAAATTTTTTTGCCAAATTCAATTCTAAAAAACCATCCAATTGAATTTTTAACTTTTATTTTTATAACAAATAATTAAATGTACAAATTACCAACCGCTTTTATAAGTAAATAAACAATGCGTGAGTGTTTTCAAAGTTTTCATTGTGTCATATACCTTTTGCTTTGCGTTTTTCTGCCAAAGGTAGAAACGTTACGCAAAGCGACAAAGTTGTATCTGACACGGCCTTAATGGGGTCTGTATACGGTCGAAGTGCTTGTCATGGCGGCGAATTCACTCGTGTGCGTGTGCTGGACGTAATATTCGCGGTAATATCGAAATTTTTTGATTTTCCATCCAACATCGTCGATGTCATACATACAACTATATTTTCACTAATACTATCATAGCGCTTGACGAGAAATGCTTGACCATGTACAGACCCTTTTATAATTTGTTTTAACTAATACGTATTGATCAAGGCGAATTTAACAAGGTAAACTCTTTAATACGACTGTTCGTCAGCTGTAAAATCAAATTTGTCAAAAAATTTTCATTTTGATTTTGTTGCTTTTAATTTACATAAAAAAGGTATCAAAAGCAAATTAAATTAAAAATAAAATGCATTAAAACGAAGTACAATGTGTTGTTTGTAATGATTTAATGAAAAAAATTAATAGTTAAATTCAACAAAGTATCATGGATACCCTGTGGCCGTGCATGGGAAAAAGCAAATATGAAATTTCGCATAAATAAAAACAGCCAGAAAATGTTTTATAGTGATTCTATAATTGGCCACAGATTTAAAGCTCCCTTAAAAACCCTGACACATCTGTCGTATTGGATAACGTAAAACCTGGAAGCCGAATCCTGCTTTAATGATATTTAACTTCAAAGAATGTAAAACCAAGAGGTTCTAGTTAATCGAATTTACACTTTTGGCTAATCGTTCGTAATTTGGTCTGCCACAGTTTTTTAAGGCTTGCAATCACACTATCATATTTCGTGAAGATCGGTCCTTAATTTACCCTAATTCCCATATATAGCCAAATATGGGAAATTATTAATACGTCTAAAACCGTTGCAGATACAGATATTGTGGTAAAATTTGGTTCAATTAAGCTTTATGAGGCCCCAAATAACACCATGCAATTTTATGACAATCGATCTATAATTACTATATGTCCCATTAAAGCCTTCTGGAAAGCGCTTTAAAATGTATAAAACGAATAAAAAAATTCCATTACCGCTTTAAATTTATATATTATTTTTATTTTGCTTTAAAAACAAAATTAAATATAAAAAAGAATTTCTTATTGTTAACGTTTTTAACACACGTTTGTAAACAACTATTTTTACAAATTAGATTTGTTACAATACAAAATGCCTGTTATTTTTGTTAGAGTTGTAATTGTTGTAGCGCCGAGTTTACCGTGTTGAATTCGCCTTGATATTGATTTTATAATATACATTTGAAAGTAGTACCACCTTGTAGTTTAAAAACGAATCCTATAATAATATTTTATTAAATTAATATGTCTTCAATTTACTTCGGACCAAAATCCATTTTATCATCCAATTTAGCTTTTATATGAAGTCTAGATGCCAAAATTGTAATACATACATATGTATTTAGAATTTTGAACCAGAATCATAAATGTTTGGTTATTGCATGCAGTTTCGCCAAAACTTAATGAAGGAAAAATGCTAGATTTTTGTGAAAAAAATTCTAAAAAATGTTTAAAAAAGTGCTAAAAAATATTATATAAACATAAAAGGAAACACTATTTAATTTGCCATTAATTTTAAAATAATTTACATGGTATAAAATAGCATGAATTACGGTCATTTTTACCATGTTCAGTTATAGGAGTATTAAAGTGATTTTCAGTAAATTATAGATCGATCATCAAAAATATTAAAAAGAACTTAAATTAAACGGAATTTCACTCAATACAGTAATACAATTTAATTCGAATTCCATGATTTTTTTTAAATGATTTTTTGTCAGAATACGAAACCTGGTGAAGTCTAACTTCAACAACGGAAACTCCACTGGAATGATACTACTAGACAACAAAGCAACGTTTGATTCGGTTTGGCATAGTGGTCTTATTTTTAAAATGATGAGATTAAATTTTCCTATTTCATTAGTTAAATTTACAAGCGGCACTAACTGTAGTTCACAGCTATTTTACAAAATGGAAGATTCTTGTTAACCCGCAAAAGACCCAAGCCATATACTTCAACAGAAGGCGCAAACCCTATTTCTTACCCCAAAATCCAATTACATACAACAACAGTTCAGTATCATGGATGAACAAAGTCAAGTACTTAGACGTAATTTTAGATCCTAAGCTTAAATTCAAAGATCACATTCTATACATTATTGACAAAGTTAATAAGTTAACTAGACTTCTGTATCCACTTATAAATAGAAATTCTATCTCAACATCTACAACAAACGTGGCATTACTTAACGCTCAGACTTCACTCATAAGCCAACGTTGAACTTGTAAATAACAGGTTAGAACGGCTTTCACTAAACTTTAATTCTTGATGTTCAAATTCGGAATACAATCACATCAATGTTCTTATTTCATCATAATTTTACCTTTCACCCCGTACCCTTTTTATCTAAAACATACAAAACCCAAAAAAAAAAAATTTTTAAAAAGGCTTTTTGTGAATTTTTACCTTACCTAGTAATGTTATGCAAAGTCAGAGAATTATTGTTATAAGTATTATTGTTATATATATTTAAGCAGAAAAGGAATATGTACCACCCTAAACTCTTAAAAATACAGCCTCAATATTGCCATGACAAATTTGCAAAAAGACGCAAAAACTTCGGCGATTTAAACGATTCTACAAACGAAGAGAATTATGAATATTTAATCTGCCGATTGCACTTAAGAATAAGGTGTAGAGGATGCGTTTTTCAAACAAGTGCGGATACGGAGACTCTAACGATGGAAACACATCGAGGAGAGTTTTTGAAAATGATGAGACTATAACTGGAATAAACAATCAAATCGTTAAAAGATTGGGAACGATCTTGAATGTTTTAACTGCAAGGAAAAAGTTGATTCTGGCAAATATGGAGAAAATGGAAACGAAACAAGTGATGGAAAAATCATATCATAAAAATAATGACAGTCTGCTGGAAGCAAAAAACTAAGGACCTGCAGATGGTACTATTTATTCTTGGAAATTCTTAGCATATGGAAGTGCAATGGGTTAAGCTGTGAAATTTCGAACAGTCCAATGAAGAAGAAGCTTATAGTCATACTTAATATAGGTTTTCATACATATATATGGATTCGGTTTATATTAATTTTACCGCACGGTTTTCCTGTTTGCTTATGCAACAATTTGCAATTTGATCACTTATTCCACTAACATGTTCAGAGGATGAAACAGAATACCCATTTTTGACTTAAAAAATTATGTGTTCGTAAAAATATATCAAATACTCTGCTAATTTTTTTTTAATTAAGATTATTCATTATGTAGTTTAAGTAAATCATATACTTAATGATAAGCCATTTTTGATTTTGTTAATAGCTTGGATATTTTTTAAGGTGGAAGTTTAAAATTTTTTTTAAATATTTAACGTGAACCGTAATCAATAAACAGTCTATTTCAAAATTTTCAATGATACATTGCTTTGCATTTTAGCAAACGATATTTATACTGTTGTAAAAAATTCTTTGATGCTTTTAAAAGGGTCGGTCCTTTTCTTAAGCAGACATAAATGCAAAACTCATTGAAAAAAAAATTCCAAGTACTCAATACGTGTTGTTGTTGTAATACAGTTTTGGTTTTACCAACCAAAACGGTTGTTCGTTGATAACATTTTTCTTAAGTAGGTAACAAATATTTGAAATTAAAGTAAAAAAGGCTTGTTTTGCTAAAAATTATGTGTAAAAGCAAATGTGACAGCAGGTACAATCGAACTTCCCTATAATAAATCTGCATGGGACCATAAAATCACTTAATTTACGTTAAAAAAGAAACAATTTTACAACTTTGGTTTTTTTTCAAATGTATTTTACTTGTAGATTTGTAATTTGTAGTTTTGAGAAACAGCGCCCAGGTTTCTATACTTTATGTCTGCTTAAGAAAAGGACCGACCCTTTTTAAAGCATAAATTTTTTTTTGCAATAGTATACATATGGTTTGCTAAAATGCAAAGCAATTATCATTGAAATTTTTGAAATAGACTTTTTTGTGGATTACGATTCACTTTAAATATTTAAAAAAAAATTTAAACTTCCACCTTAAAAAATATCCAAGCTATTAACAAAATCAAAAATGGCTTATCATTAAGTAAATAATTTCCTTAAAAAACATAATGAATAATCTTAATTAAAAAAAAAAATTAGCAGAGTATTTGATATATTTTTACGAACACATTCATTTTTTTTAACGTCAAAAATGGGTATTCTGTTTCATACTCTGAACGTGTTAGTGGAATAAGTGATCAAACTGCACAATATTGCATAAGCCAAAAGAAAAACAGTGCTGTAAAATAAATATAAACCGAATCCATATATATATATATATTTGTATTGAAAAACCTATATTAAGTATGACTATTAGCTTCTTTGGACTGTTAGAAATTTCACAGCTTAACAAATTGCACTCCCATACGCTATGAATTTCCAAGAATAAATAGTACCATCTGCAGGTCCTTAGTTTTTTGCTTTCAGCAGACTGCCATTATTTTTATTATATGATTTTTCCATCATTTATTTCGTTTTCCAACCTTATGAATTTATATATGTACATATATACTTTTTAATAAATGTTAATACAGTCGAATTTCCCTATAATGAATCTGTTGCTATTGGATCAGAATATATCTTCATTATTAATATAGAAAGTTTATAATACAATAGAAATATTTTTTCCACGTTTATTTAAAATAATCTGTTATTTTTGTTAGTATTGCATTCTTCCAAATCGTCCTTCATCAATATCCTCAAAAAGACTATTATAAAGATTTTTGTGTTAAATAATATATTACTTGTCTTCTACATCTTTAGAATAATAGCATTTCTTATCAAGTGCTGGAATATAAATTGTTTAGCTATATTTTCTGTTAATCCTTTTACGGCTTTATTAAATACTAATAGTATTTTTTTTTAGGATAAGTGCTTCGTTGTACAACATTTTCGTTCACTGAATACTGGGGCTGCTATCAATACTACTCTTAATTGAAAAACTTTCATTCTTCTTATTTAAATTTTTCAGAAATTAACTAATTAAAATTTACTTCTTGCTACATATTAATTATACGATTATTGTCTTAATATTCTATTATAGTAATTAATATTCAATTATTCCTGTAATTTTTAACAATATATTTAAATTTTTGTCGTTTTGTTTCAGAAAATTTAAAATAACGCAACACACATTCAATTTAAAATAACGCAACACACATAACTAAATAAATAACAATAAAAATAATAAATAGATATTGGGAATTATTTCTTTTCATAAGCAACTTTATTATATTCAAAATTTTTTATTTTTCGAATTTATTCTATGAGCTTTTTTGTAATAGTTCTTTTCCTTAAATTTTTCAGGAATTACTTTATACACTATCATAGAATAAATTCGAAAAATCAAAAATGTTGAATATAATAAAAATAATATTTTTTTATAAAAAATATATCGGTTCTCGCATTTTTATTCTAAATATTTAATACTCTAATATCTCATATAATTTCCATTTTACAAGGTTTTTTGCTTCTCATGTAAACTTATGAAATTTGATGTTACAATATTCTGCATTTAAGATGACGATATGTGCAGTTCTCTTAGTTTTTTTTTATTTCAATAATATTTGCCTACAAAAAAAAAACAACACATACATTTTGGTTCACCAGTCAAGAAATAATTTTACAAAAAAAAAAAAAAAAATACACACAGGCTAATCGTGCTGCCCAGCAGTGAAAATTGCAAGCGATTCACTTTTTAGGCCTTTAAGAAGGTTCACAATTAAATTGTAAGTAAACTTTTACTTACTCCACTCTGCCTTCTTTGAAAAGGTCTTTTAGAAAAGTTTTTATTAAATATTTTACAAATTAAAATTTTTTTTTCTAAGATAAGGCCTGTCGCAATCGTTTTATTAGTAGTTATGTTAGAACGTGTTGCAAGTTTAGTTATTAATTTACTCACTTCGTATTATTAGCCACAACAATTAAGCTTGGATAAAGCTTTATTCTTAAATCTTTTTAGAACCCCTTCCAGAAGAGTTTATAATATATGCAAAAGTGCAAGGTGTTGGTCTCCAATGACACACCTTGCTAATTGGTAATAAGGTTAGCATGCGGCTGGGAGATCTTTAGTCTGCAAAAAGGCCTTCTATTAGGCCTCTTTACTACATAATTTTCTTGAATTTTAACGTGAATTTTTTCAAATTTTTCATATAGTTTTGCACTATTTGTTTCTTATATTTCTGCACTCCTGTTATAAAACTTAACTTCAAATTATATTTTGGTTCTTTTCTCAATAAATAAACTACGCAGACACTAAAAAAAAACAAACATATCATGTTAGCTAAAAGTTAACTACGTGTTCACTAAAAAGTACAGATAAGTACCTTAAAAGAACTTAACACGGACTCTAAAATAAGTTCGGTAAGTTATCTAAGTGTTTCTGTTCGTCAGCTCACAATAGTTATGTACCATATTTTGTTTGTGTACAAGTGCACAAACAAAAATTAAAAAAACTGTGTGGTACCTTAACTTGCTGTACTTTACAGTTTATTTTCGAACTCTGATAAAAAGTGCTCGTTTGTAGCAACGTGTTATTTTAATAAGAACAATTCTTAAGACCAGAAAACCCGAATGTAATAATAAAATTATGCCTGGTAAAAGGTGCTCAATTGCAATCTTAACCTGAAACAAAGTACCTATAATCATTACTTTTCTAAACAATTTGTCTTGCATTTTCTTTACAATAAGAATCACAGTCGTTTAGATATGTAGGTACGTATTTGTTTTTTTTTATTATTTTTTTCTAAAATAAATTAAGACCCTAGTCATGTAAAACGCAGCGCAACGCCAAAGAATAACATCAAAAGCACAAATAATGTCATAAATATTTTGTAATTTTGTTGTTGCTTTCAACAGAAATTCATGTACCGTTTTAAAATTTTCAACGACACAAGCTGTGGAGCGTTTGAAATTTTAAAACGCAATGTGAATTTCTGTAGAAAGCAACCACAAAATTACAAAATATTTATTAAAACATTTATTTTTGTTGTTAATTAGTTAAAGTTAAAGTTTTAATTTAGAAATTTATTCTTCTTCCTCCTGCAGATTCCAACAAATATCCCCTAATAGCGAATCAAGTTGTTTGCCGCTATACCAGTGTCCGAGCCTGGCTGTTACTTAGTGAAATCTCTCGCCATGTTCATCAGACTCGGCTGGTGATTGTTCATTAAATTTTTCGGCATGGTAATGCAAAAAATGTATTTTCAATGACATTCTAACGTTTAAGTTTTTAAATGCGGTTAACATATTTTTGATTAAAATTCGTCAGTTTTCAGACCGATGAATTCCTAATACATTTTCTATTACTGATTTCACACAATTCCAGGCCAATAGCTCGATATCATTCAATGCAACCTCAAATTGATGGTCCTTCATAAGACGACGAATGTCCGGTCCATTAAGAGTTCCTGTGATATAAAAACATTATGATATGAAATATAAATCTAATTTAATAAAGTAGTTAGTGTTCATACCTTCTTTTACTTTCATGCCGCTTAATCGTGGAAAAATTCGGCGCAATTCGGTAAAAGCAACACAATCTGGGCTCAATACTTTTATAAAATTTTTTACAATACCCAGTTTGATGTGGAGTGGAGGAAGCAAAATATTTTCCATCGGTACAAGTGGTAATTCAATAACATTATTTCTATGCAATCTGCTTTCCTCTCGTAAAGCCCAATCCCGTGTATTGTACTAGTCGCCATCGAAACGCGTATTCCATAAGCACATGAAGCACATATTTTTAGTATAGCCCAATTGCATGCCTCTTAAAAGAGCTACCACTTTTAAATCTGCGCATATTTTCCACTTGTGGTCTTCATATTTAATTAACTGTATTATTTTTTTCATTGATGCGTATGTCTCTTTAGTATTTGTGCTTAGTGCTATCGGAATAGGACTTTTTAAATTAGTGACATGCTTTTAAGCTACTTTTGGAAGAATCAATGAATAAGCGCCAATCTCCAGGATTATATTCATTTTGCATTGCTAAAACCAAGCCGCGGATGTCAGTACAATACGCGATAGAATTATTCTTAATAGCGATTGATAGCCCCGTATATTTGTACACCTGGTGCTAAAATATTAGCTCGTTTTAACTCTTTTGTCAAGAGAATGCTCTGTCTTTGAGATAATTTTAGACGCCATACCATTCTATCCAGACGATCTTCCGTGATTTCATTGTGACTGCATGGAGCCGTGATGCATGACGGTTGATACATTGAAGTAGCTGGTGCACCCGCTTCAACAGAATGAATTATTGAGGGGATATGTTCTGTTGGTATTTGGCTATCCGGAACAGGAATTTCATCAGAATGGGGCAGCGGAAATCGAGCATATGCTGTTTCAGTATAAGATATATAAGTCATTTTTCTTCTGTTCATACCCGCTCTCCAAATCATTGGAACACCAATGGCGTCTTCATTTTTTCTGCACTTATTTAAATGGTAAATGCAGTGTGTACACACTATTGATGGTGTCCAACTCTTACCATATATAACACTTAAAGAAAAATATGATTCATACAACGTACTTGTTTCAATAGTGATTTTACGGCGACTTGGCATATTTTTATATTTCCCACACACATAACAAAAGTAATTAAACTTTTTACACGCCTCCATCTTAGATTATTCAATATAACTGATTAGATACAAGACTGTCAAAGGCTTTAAACTTCACTAATCACTTTCGCAAGCACTTTCCATATGACAGTGAAGGGGTTGAGGAACTCTTATTTATACTGTAATTGTTTTAATTAAAGTACCTGTCTAGACCTTCATGACCATGTTTTGTAAAAAAACAAAGCCGATTAATATTTCTACCTGTTCCAGGTATAACAATAGAATATGTTATTTAAGTTTTTTACAAAACCGATTAGTGCGGTTTTGACTGCACAATAAAAGACCGATTTGTGTGGTTTTGTAAGCACAATAAAATACAAAGATGTAAGCATTTAGGACTTTATTTCTAATTCTAAAGGTACGTTCAGACTAATGAAATATTTGACGAAAATATTTGTTCTGATATTTGCTTCAAACTGTGTGAAACAAAAAAATATTTTGTTTAATGTTCAAACTAAGCTCAAATATTTGACAATTTTTGTTTGATGAAACAGTTGGCAAATAGTTTCAAATAAAATAAATTAAATCATGTTTGCCATGCGTTCAGACTAAAAGAAATATTTGCTTCAAATAATTATTTAATGAAAAAAGTGTTCAAAAATAAAAATATATTTCTCAAATAGTAAAAATGAGCGCTAATTTATTTATTTTATTCTGTGGATCAGCATCTCTTATAGTGTTAGAACAGGAAAAAACAAAATGTCAAGAAAAAAACAAAAAAATGTTGCAAAAATAGCGAAAATTCGCGAAAAATTTAGATATTTCAAACAAGCCATAAAATTTAGTAAAAGTGTATAAAACTATAAAGGTACGTTCAGACTAATGAAATATTTGACGAAAATATTTGTTCTGATATTTGCTTCAAACTGTGTGAAACAAAAAAAATATTTTGTTTAATGTTCAAACTAAGCTCAAATATTTGACAATTTTTGTTTGATGAAACAGTTGGCAAACATTGTTAAATAAAATAAATTAATTCATGTTTGCCATGCGTTCAGACTAAAAGAAATATTTGCATCAAATAATTATTTAATGAAAGTGTTCAAAAATAAAAATATATTTCTCAAATAGTAAAAATGAGCGCAAAAGCTAATTTATTTATTTTATTCTGTGGTTCAGCATCTCTTATAGTGTTAGAACAGGAGAATTTAAAAGAAAGAAAAAAATGGAAGCCACTGGGTAACCGGAACATGGCTAAAATTTGCGAAAAATTGCAAAGTTGGAAACAAACCCTAAAATATATTTGAAATTGCTAAATTGGTTAAAAAACAAAATGTCAAGAAAAAGTGAAAAATCGCTACTTTGCGAGAATGGCTAAAATTCGCGAAAAATTGCAAACTTAGAAACAAACCCTAAAATTTATTTGAAATCGGTTTAAAAAACAGATTGTCGGAAAATAACAAAAAAAATTTTGTTTCCAAAAATAGCGAAAATTTTTGATATTTCAAACAAGCCATAAAATTGATTAAAAATCCCTAAAAGTATAAGGAATGGCGAAAATTCGGTAAAAATTGCTATATTAGCGAAAATTCGCAAAAATTTGCTAATAGCGGCATGATACCAAAGTTTAGTACTCATAATTATTAAAAATAGTTAAAGCTGCAAAGAATCACAGAAAGAAATCGCTTCTTTGGCGAACATGGATAAAATTCGCAAAAAATGGCAAACTTGGAAACAAACACTAAAATATATTTGAAATTTCTAAATTGGCTAAAAAACAAAATTTAGGGGAAAAAAAAAATGTTGCAAAAATAGCGAAAATTTGTGGTAATTCTACTGCTTTACTTTCTTCCACAAGGCGCTCATGAAGTTTCAGGCATGTTGAAATTTCTAGGCCATTTAGTATGTGGAAAATTGTCTCTAAAATTTTAAGTTGTTCCACAAAAGAGTTTGATTGTTTTTTTTAAAAAATCTTTGGATACCTGGTCGTTTGGAGGGCATTCGTGCTCTTCAAGATTAAGCTTCCGAATGATATAACCGGATGTATACTCCATAGCATCCTCTTGAAGAGCACCAAAGTCATTAAAATCCGACACATTTAGGTCTTCTAGAGTGTCGATTTGATTTTCTTGGTCTTCTAATTCAAGGTTTGGTACACTTTGCTCTGTTTGGCCATATTCACCGAAGCTGTCGTTGCAATTTCATTTGCTTAGCCACTCAGTTTGGTCAACTGCTCAGTGTTTCTTTCTAACATTTATAATAAAAAAGCATTAGGTTTTATACTTAGAATGTATGTTTTTTAAGATTACCTAAATGATATGATAACTCACCTAAAATGTACTTACGAAACCTATACTTAAAGTCCCTTCGGGAAAGGTGGTCATTCAAACCAACTTTGCTCCTTATAGCGCCAAAATAGTTCTCTAAAATGTCTTGATTTAGGCAGTTGGTACATATGTAGGACATTTGAAATTTGTACTTCACATACTCTGACAACATTAGCAGTGCATTGTTGGATATCAAAATACCCTCAGTATTTTCTTCTGTTATGTCTGGAAGAAGATTTGAACAAATTTTGCGTTGTTTTATGAAAAATATCCAAGTGAAACTGATAAGCTATCCAAAGTTTCCGAATTGATAATTACCGAATTGAATAATTTCACAAAAGCTTACTATCCTGAAGAATCGCTATCTTTAGATGAGTCGCTATTACTTTCCAAAGGACGACTTTTTTGTCGTCAATACTTGAAAGGAAAGCAAGCAAAATATGGTATTAAATTTTACGAGCTGTGCACACCAAATGGATATACACTAAATTTGGAATTATATAGAGAAAAACAACATGTAGATGATAATACAAACAAGAACACACATTCTCTGGTATTGCGTTTAATGGCTCCATATCTAAATAAAGGCCACCATTTATACATGGATAATTTTTACAATAGCTTTGATTTAAGTCAGGATTTACTAAAATATAAGACACACACCACTGGAACATTAAGATCAAATAGGAAACGAAATCCTCCCGCTGTTGTCAAACAAAAGTTAAAAAAAGGTGATTATATATGGAAGAGGCATAAGAAAATTTATTTAAGTAAATGGAAAGATACTAGAGACGTCTTATGCATAACAACAGCTTATAAGCCTGAGTTAAAGAAATGTTAGAATCGATATGGAAAGGAGAAAATAAAGCCTGTTGAAATAACAGCAATATGGCGGATGTGGACAAAAGTGATCAAATGATCAGTTACTATTCATGCCCGCGAAAGACCATACGGTGGTATAAAAAAGTTATTTTCCACCTCTTAGATCTCTGTGTCTATAATTCTTTTTACATTTAAAAAAAAAACACACTAAACGCTCAATACCTTTTTTACAATATAGAGAAGAAGTAATTTATTCACTTTTAGGAATCAAGATGTCTTTGTTGAGGGCAACTACCCAATTAAGACCTGCTGATTCAATACTTCGATTAAGTGAAAACCAGCATTTCCAAGAAAAGATTCCATGTAATGCAAACAAAAAGAAATCTAATTTGTTACGATGCAGATTGTGTGCGAAGGAAAATATTCGACGAGAAACCTCATACCGTTGCAAGACCTGTGACGAAAAACCTCCACTTTGTCCAGGTTCGTGCTTCGAAAAATGGCATATTAATTAAAATTAATTTTATTGTTTTTCTTGTATTTTGGTTTTTATAAGTTTTATATTTTTTTTTTACTTTATGAGACTGAATTTTAAGAGTTTGTGTTTGTTTTTTTAGTAGTTTTATATTTTATGAAAGACTGAATTTAAAAAATTAAATTTATTTTATTTTTTAACTTAAAATTTTATTTTATTTTCTAAAAGACTATAAAAAAGATAAAACTGCCTTCGACGTATATTAACGTCATGTGCAGCATCATTCCACTTTTTTAACGTATATCAGCAATGACGTCTATATCCGTCTGACGACTATTTACGTCATGACGCAGCACATCAATTCCAGAATACAAGCAGAGTCATGACGTTTATGAACTTCAAAAATTAAACACTGTTTTTATTCTATAGATCGATTTATTTTGAAATTTCCAGTAATTTGGTGTTTTCAGAATTTTTCTATCCTACCAAATAAGGAAGATACTGCAAGTGTCCCACGGGAAAGGCTCTTAAAAATAAGGTGTCCGCGAAAGGGCTAAAAGCGATACTTCTCTTAGCTTAAAACCGAATTTTAATTTATTTACCAAATATACGTATAAAGGCACAAAATCTGATTTCCATTTATGCATTAATATTGGAATGAAGTAGAAAACGCGACGACATTCTGTTAGAATCGTTGATCCTTGCCATAAGAAAATGATACAAGAAATCAGTTTTGGTTAATATATTGTGATTAACATGAAAACTTTCCTGGTGGAACCGACAGTTCTTTCCATAACTTTCGGTTTGTAGGGCCCATGTCGCATACTATTGCAAGGACAGGGAACTCTACCTTGTGCAGTTCATTTATAATTGTATGCAATATGTCTGCTGTCATACTACAGTCATATTTAAAAAACACTGGCTGCTTCCACGACTTGCGAAGGCCCCGCGCCATAACTACTTGTACAAATTTGACCGGAGTTCTGACGACATCACCAGCAACGTCGTATTCATAAAATTATTGTCAAAATGCCTTCACTTAAATTTACTTTGTCGCACCAACGTTGTAACGTAGAAACATGAGGTATTGGAAAACCCTTTTTGTATAGATGATTATACGCCCTAGGGCCATAAGCATGCAAACATATAGCGTTTTATATGTCAGGCCATTTCCAATTGACGAGGCCAAAGGGACACATCATTTTTGTGATATGTCCCTCTGTAAATATGGAACGCATCGCATTAAGAGCGAGGTTAGATTTTTCCAGGCCGGGTTTTTTCTCTTTGATTTGAGTTTCCAAACGTCTTAGTTTGTTTAAAAAAATACTACGGTCCAATGAATAGTCTAGAGCTACGGGGCTAAAATAATACAATTCTTAATTAAAGCACAAAAACTTTTATTAAGAAATTATATCGAAAACCACCTTTGCATGTATGTGGAGGCATAAAAACAGTATAAAATAAAGTAATACACTTATGCCCGTAATTTCTACTAACAGATATCTGGTCGTGTTCATAAATAACAGTTATCTTTACTTATCCAGTAACACTTTTTTGCCAATTTCAACGTTAAATTGGCCCACGTGAATTAACTATCGAAAATCGATGGTTTAAAATACACTACACTTTACCCCGTAGGTAAGAAATAGGTTTTAAAATACGTCACACAATAGATATCTGTACACAGCTAGATACATATCTATTTGTTGAAATTACGGGCATTACTCTGTTTGTGTTTCTTTTTTACAATACTGGCTTTCGTTAACTGCAACCGACGACTCGTCCACAAAGTTTAGCTGGTCTGCGATTAAGCGTGCTATTGGATTAACAGAAGACGTTTGTGTGGCACAGCAATTGAATGTATCAATTCTCTGGCTGCTTTGAAATTGCGGTTGCAATTTATATAACTCTGCAGTTGCAGGCATTTGGTGTATACTATGCGTTCTAATATACATTGATATGTATGTATACAGTAAATATTGTATTAAATATTGATAACATACATAAATAAGTTAAACTACAATTTATACAATTAAATATTAACTTACATTGGCACCGCATTTGGTAACAGTATATAGTTTTGGGCCGGTGTGTACGAAACTTGATGCCGCAAAGTGGTCCATACAAACCAAAGCATTCCGAGAGAAATTCAGTCCACAAATATTGCTCCACTTTACCCTGCGGTCACTTTGTGGAACAGAGAAAAATGTTCCATTTCCATTTTTTTTTGTTTTTTTTTTGGCACACACTACACTTTCTCATTTTTCTTTCTTTAAATTAGTCTTTTCTAATTATATATTTAAGTCTTTACCCAAAATTGTTATTTATTATAAATCAATTGGATTTTCTTTTTAATTTGATCACTTTTTACTTTGATTAAAAAAACTCGTTTACTTTTTAAGCTCGAAATTTAACACGTGTTGAAAAAACATAAACAACATTTGACAGTTCGTATCACAAAACAAGCAAATAAAAAAATAGTCAGCAGGCTTTCCGAGATACCTGCTATAAATATACCTTGGCAAAATTAAACCACCAAAGTACAATTAAATTAATAAATTTATATCGTTCATACACAATTTTATGGGATATGAATAATAAATCATACATATAATTTCCATTTCTAGTTTTTTTAATTCTGGAAGTAAAATAATTTTCGCAACCTTTCGCTTTGACATTTTTAAAATGAACTTTCACTTTCCTGTGTAATCGAACAGGAAATTTTCAAGAAAGTCGTCAATTTTATTAAAATTTTAATTTGTCATACGTATACAATAATTTTATGAAAGTATATCATGTGTAAATGCAGCGTTACGATAAAAAAAAAGATTGAAAAAAGCGACTACATTAAAAAGCGTTAAGTATTTCATACAAAATTTTTAAAAACCAATAACGCCTATATCATATAGTAGTCCACATTTTTGTTGCTAAAATAAAAATCAAACAAAAATAACTATTATCAAAATTTATTTTTGGGAATACAAAATTTTTAATTAATAAGATTTCTCTATGACGTGCTAAAAAAATACCTATTAATGGAAACAGTAAAAAAATTGTACAACAAGTCGCAACGTGTAGGGGCCGCATAACGTCTCTTATACGTAAAGTCCAAGTTATATTTTATACACATACATATGGGGCATTACTTGTGAAGCGGACAACCCAATAAGAAATGTTGTTGGAATTTCTATATATTTGGCAGTAGATATGAATAAGTGTGCGAAATATTTTTTTCTATGATGTTTATTTGTCGAGTTACGTGGTGGTAAAGTGTTACCGTTTTAAAAAAAAATGTTTTTTAAATTATTTTTTCGAACCAAAAATTATTCAAACACAAAAAAATTTTAAGTGATTCTAATAGAAAATCGATTGCTCTATAAATAAAAAAAAAAAATTTCATCTGCAAAACCAGAAATGACCAATTTAAATCAACATTTTTCTAACTTAGTCTTAATTTTTTTTTTTACCGAAATTAGCCTATAGTGTCCTTATTATATTGTAAAATTTTATTGTGGGACATCTATTAGTTTAAAAGTTATCCAAATTTATTTACGCTCGTACATGTAGTTATTGCAATGTTGTACCGCAAAAGACAGGAAAGAAAGAGTTTAAATATTAATTTTTCTCAAACTTATTTTTGGATATACAAAATTTATTATAAATAAAATTTTTGGACGTGCTAAATTCCAAACTTTTATTTTTGATAAATACACTGAAATTTATTGTTGAGGGAAAGCTAGTTTCTATGCGCATTTCACTGTTTGCTTAGGCCAGATCATCAGGAAACCTTTTTTTCTAACTTCAACCTAATTTTTTAATTTTATTTTTAGCGAAATAAGCCTGCGGCGTACTTTAGTTTAGAAGTTATTACTTTAGTTTTGAAGTTATGCAAATGATGATTTTAGGCGCTTGTCTATGTAGGTGGGTTAGTTAAGTTTGTACATTTATGCAATTACATATTATTCTTAAAATTTTCGAGTCCCAGCCTTTTAAAATTTAAATTAAATAAAATATCACATGTTATTTTTTGTTTACTAAAATATAAGTATGTATATGTAAATATATTTATTTGCTTATGAAGATAATGGTTTTATTTTATAATTTTTACAATTTTACAAACAGTAAATATCATAGAACTAGTGCTTTTCACAAGGATGCCTTCGTGTTTTGGAATAAAAGTATGGTAAATTTAAGTTCCTGGAATTGTGATTGCGGAATCAAACCTAGGTTGTAGAAAAATTCTTTCACGTTCAATATCCTTTTTGGAGCAGTAGTAAATTGCAGTTTTTTTAGAGAAGATTTTGCCCATTCATATAATTGTATTGGAGAAATTATTACTCTACTTTCAGGTAACTGCAGACTGGTGCGCTTCGCTAAACGCTTGAGGTTTCCTCCAATATCGTCACATGTCCCCTTTCCGTGAGAAGTTGCGTGAAAGTGTATCTCGGCATCCGTATTAGAATCATGTTTGTAATAAAATAGATTCGCTTTATATATTACTTTCGACGTATATATAGATTTTTCCAATAGATACTTGTAAAGTATTTTTTGGTAAGAATAAAAGCTAGATGTATCATGCTTGAGGTCATCTGAAATCATTACAATGCTTCCGTGTTTTACTTCACTGAAGAGATTAGTCAGAATCTTGATCTACATATCTATGTATATTTTTCTGCAAAATCACACTGTACGATTATTTCACCTTCACCGATACTCTCCTTAAGTTTTTTAAAATATACTGCCTCTTCTTCTGCAATATAAGCATGAGGTTTTAATATATCCATGGCATCACAGAAGATATCTACTAAGTTATCAGAGGGAAATACTTGAGTAGATAATGTGAACCGTTCTGTGATAACCCAACTTTCAAATTGCACTTCCTTCACATGATTGTTGCCGAATATTATTTTCAGATGATCGCGAATTGTTTTCAAGCCAGTACCCATGTTCTGTAACTTTGTTGAGAATTTCTCGCATCGAAAACATTCGAAACAAAATATTCCATCGTTTCTCGAAAAGTAAGAAAAAGTGTGTCTGTAGCTCATGTCGAAAACTATCAAAAGAGATTACGTTGTTACGTTATAAACGTCATAATATTCCACTCGAAGCCGATTTGAAATTGCTGATCGTTGACGGCGGCCAAAATTGACTAAAATTTAAAATTTTTCAACTACTGCGGCGAAAATACAGCCGTCAGCTATACCAAAAAATGTAAAGTGCGACTTTAATGTTTGTTGATTACAAAATTACTTTGAAAACATTCGTATATTTTTCAAAAATGTTAAAAGCAAAATAATTAAACAATTAAACAAGTTAGAGTAGATCTTTGATACCCTCCACCGACAGGAGTGGGCTCTATATGATAAATACATATAAATTATTAACTAAGCTTCACAAAAACGAACGTCAGCATTAAAATTGGTTGCGGTTTAGACCGGAATTAAATTATTGACCGACAATAAGAAAATTTTATGCGTTTCTTGTTAAGCCTATAGTACACGGCATGTGAAAAGCCACATGCGCATGCGACTCTGACGTCACGAAAATCATTAGCACTTCGGTTACAGTTTTTGAATGAAACGTAGTGATTACATGCAACGAAATTTTGATAGTACACGAAATGTAATTTTGTCCCAAAATTAACATGTGACGCATGTGGATGATGCTGACACATTTGCAAAATTAGCACATGTGTACACATGTAAATGACTACATGAATGTTACTAGTACACGGCATGGAGCAAATGTACGCATTTTACATGCGTGTATGGACGAAATCTACATGTGTATGTGAATTTCTAGTACACGGCATGTTACCAGTAGTATTATTGACAGCGTTGTCAATTTTATTCTTTAAGAAATGTTTTAGCGCTTTTTAACAATTCTTTGCATTACATATATGGACATACCCATATTAATGCATTACAATATAATACAATTTAAAAAAATAGTTTATTTATTAGTGTATTTCACTGCCTATGTTTGCAATAAAAATTTTGGTTTGGAAATTTACATTGAAAAAAAATCTAATTTGTATTTTTTGTCAATATAAATTCCCTAACGAATAATTTTAATTTTTATTTAAAAAACAGGCAGTTAATTTGTACTAATAAAATATTTGTTGGAAAAAATCTAGTTTACCAACGCAGCTCCAAATAGAAAAGATACCCATGGTGATAGAAAATTTAAAAGTAAGAAGAAAATATTAAGTGAAAAAAGTGGCGCAAACGCATAGTTTTTGAGTTACGCACATCTAAAGTTTTCATTTAAATATGCGATTTTCCACTACATTTCTAAACGTATTGGGCCAACATTGGTATCATTTTGAAGCTTGAATAACTCTTTTTGAAAATACAAAATTTATTACAAAATTTTTAACCCTTTAACTTCCATTACAGTTTTAACAAAATTGTACATCAAAGGGCGCGTATGAAACGGAAGCAAAGTACTATTGGAAGTAAATTTTTGACACTTTTATAAATATTTTGTAACCAATTCACGAATGTCAAAATTTTATATCGTCTACAAAGATATCATTTCCAACAGCGAAAATGAAATATTTTTTTCCAAAATAATTTGCTACCGTTTCACACGCGCCCAAAATGTTACGGAAGTGAAGTAGGTAAATACTTGTGTTGTTTATTCCACGTAAAGTGTAAAAAAAAAAATTTTTTTTAATACAAACTTAGACATTGCCTACTTCTCTGGATAGACGGTCTTCGCCCGTCATTTATAGTATAACAAACACCGGCTTCGCTAACTTAAACTTCTTTCCATAGTAATTATTATGCTTACTAAAAACTCTTGTATTATCCCTTCTTAATTGGTTAAGAATTTTTAAACTAATTTTGTAAATAAGGAAAGCTCTTTTCAATAGCTTTAAAATTACACAAATATTTGCCATATACGTTGAGAAATGTCCAACACTATTTAGAAAAAATTGACACGTAATATTCACCCGCGGAAAAAATATCTTGCTATATGGTCAACATATTTGTAATGAAACGTTTGGTTTACAAATTATTTTTCATGTGCCTTAAATATTAAATGAAAATGTGTTTTGCTCCTACTCCAAATTTCGAGTTAATACCCTCTTGTTGATCATGTGCGATCGATATCTTAACTTTTTTAAATCTTTTTTGGGTGTTAATTTTTGTCAATTGTTGGATAATTTTAAATGTTTGGCTGTCATAAAAAAATTTATAACATGATGTACATATATCAAATATAATTATTATAGAGTTATAAATGGCGCGAAACAATTTCCTTAAACACAAACCCCCATATTCATAAAAAATATTTTGGATTAATAAAAGGTTTATTAAACAAATTTCCATAGAAAATTCGTTTCATAAACCTGCTATACATCTAAAATATTTTTTATGAATATGGGGGAAAGTGTACACAAGTTTGACATGATGTTAAATGGCACAAAAAATAATCAGCGTGGCCCTCAATTCCACTTGATATAAATAAGTCTTGCATTCAGAAAGTAAACCTCAGAAGTATGAATATGGTGTTGCGATGGCAACACTGGTGGGAAAAAAATTTGGGCGTAGCGACGTCTTAGGGGAATGCATTTTTGCACAATGGCGGGCACATTGGTCATTAAGTACTGGCCGGCAGTGCAGATATTAATGCAAAATTTGCTGTGGGCGAGCACATGTGTAGGAAGAACTGGCCGGCCACACAGAAGTCTAAAAAAACATAAGAAGGGGCGCTTGAGATGGGGGCGAGCCAAAATAATATTAAGTTACTAACCCCACCCCTTCCTATGGCTCTATTGGGATGACCAACCACCGGTAAATGCAGATGGCCAAACTGCAGGGAGATCACCGGCCTTCCAGGATGAACTTTGCAAATAAAAATAGTTTTCCAGTCCATCCTGAGAAGGCAAAAGCTGAAAAGGAAAAAAACAACTAATGAAATCTGTAGTGTATAGGTAATGGAACGATACATCTTTACCGGCACTGCTTCCACGTCCTATGGGGATGGTTTTCTAGAGGAAAAAATCTAATAATTAAAATTGCAAATAATAAATTTAGAATATATGAAAAAAATTCTTACCTTGTGCTCGTGTTTGTTTAATAATTGTTATACTACAGCTGACGTATAAATTTGGTGCTGCCAGACAAAGGGAAAGGCAATATATGGAAATATACTGGAAGAAATTGTAGTAAACGTATTTAATGAATGAAAAATGACTGTTATAAAAGGTTTGAATTGAAAAAAAAAAATGATGTAGGATCTAATGATCATTATATAACAGCATTAGTTTGAAATGATGGAATAAGGGGAATGGCAGTTTTAAGGCAATTAGAAAAGAACCAATAGATATTACTTTTGGTAAATTGTATGGAACGAGAAAAAGGTAATGATACGGGTGCATATATTTATTTCGTTTGAAAGTAAATTTGGGTAGAGAACTCAAGAGTCCATCTTTATTACAACATTGAGGAAAAGACCGCCGAGTTAAGTAGACGTTTCCAGAAGAGAAAACAATTTTTTTAAAAGTGAACAAAAGAAATAATAAAAGTAAACATCCTGTGTTTGAAAAGTGTAAAACAAAAAAATATATTAGTTGAGGTGCTGACAAATTATTTAGACCGCAGTTTCAACAATTAAATTCCGGATAGTTTAGCGATTGTGGACAAATTGTTTTGTGTTTGTGAGGTTACCTGTCGGGGCTTGCACTTTGGAAGTTCCCTAAAAATACAGAAAAAAAAGATTTTAAAGTTTAAGTTTGGAATCCAGAGGAAACAGGGCCAGTCGACACATTTAGTGTTGGGGCCAAACATCTTGGGTAGAGCCAGAAAAAATATTAATACAAGTCCAGTTTCCAAGTGCATGGTAAATTTGCCACAAAAAAAAGGTAACCCAGAAAACTTTATTTAAAAAAAAAGACTAAACTAAACATATAAATAGAAGAAAAAAAAATAGAGATGAAGGAAATATTTCGGCGTATAGGTTAAATTATGTATTATTGGCCACAGGATGACAAAAGTAAAATTATAAGGAGAAGAAAAATTTACAGTGATAGTGGTAGCTTAAGAATAAGAACTTTTATTATTTCGAAGTAATTATAATTAGGTATTATTAAATTTATATGTGTCATTATTAGGTATTTAAAATTTTGTGTTTAAGCCAGATGTATGTGTAATTGTATGATAAGTTTTTTTTTAACCTATTTTGAGAAACAAAGCTACGTGTTAGAAAATAATTTTTTTTGTGCATAGCGACCCACTGTTTTGGAAAAGAATTCACAATAGGGCGAAGTATAACAAATTTAGATATTGGGACCAATGTTACCCTAGATCCACTTAAGCGAGCTCCTTTAGGTGTAGATCAAATTAGTATTACAAATTAACATTTTTTTTTTGAAAGCGGAAGTAGTTACCACACTTATTGTGAGTTAATGGAAAAATTTTAGTGGAGTCGAATTTTTGTGGTAATAAAAAAGTACTTTGTTTCTGAAAGAAATATTTTAAACTTATTAGTTTTTAGTTTTGATTGACATTATTAGTAATTTTATTGTTACACTGTTTTATATGAATATATAGTCATAAGTTAACACATAGTAAAATATAAGAAAACTACTAAGAAAAAGATAGATAATCAGAAATAAGTCTTTAGGATTTTTCCTGTCTCACAGGATTCGTTTCGCTGAGTAGCAGATGAGCTAAAAAGAAAAAAAGGAAATATTTTATTGTTGTAATAATAAGGTAGTTTTAAGTTTTAATTAGGTAAATAAATATGTCTTAAGTGTGTATTTCACAATTATGTCTGGTTAAGTTGATTGATATGGGTTGTTGAAGGAAGGAAAGTGCGGATGAAGGGCGGTTCACAGGGGTCACCTGAAAATCAAGCACGGATGTGCCGGTGACCAAGGTTGGTCTCAT
The DNA here is from genome assembly GCA_943735925.1 of Pollenia amentaria. Taxonomy (NCBI): domain Eukaryota; kingdom Metazoa; phylum Arthropoda; class Insecta; order Diptera; family Polleniidae; genus Pollenia; species Pollenia amentaria. The sequence goes on from OX031009.1 coordinate 80,874,928, forward strand.
TCCTGACATGTTGTTGTGCAAGTGTAATTTATTTGTGTTTTTTTTGTTCTCTTTTAATTGTTTACGATCCTTGGGCTAGAGTGAGGGATGGACACGCCTGAGAGGATCCGATTTTGAGCTAGGCGAGGATTCACTCTAGTGCCACCGTAAGGACCACGTAACAATATGGCGCCCAATCGAAAGGCTTCAGCGTTTAACGCTTGTAACCAATAAGAAGCTGAAAGGTGTGTACAATCTAGACACCGTGAAATAGAATATTAGGGTAGTGCAATAGTTAGAGTAAGTTTATATGATTGTATTCAATACTTGTGGTATAGTGTATTCGTAGCCGTTTGTGTTGTATGTAATCATAAATGTCGTACGATTAGCTGGATCAGGGATTTGAATTTAATTGTATAAATTTCTGTATAGCATAGGGGAAAATATAGTCCATAGGGGTATAGATGTGAGGTTCCTATTTGTTCTGTATTGTCACCCACGTTTGTATTAAATGTTAGTTTCAGCCTGAGGTTAGTTAAAGATGACAGAATAATATCTGGACGATATCCGCTTTAAACAACGTTTTAAAGGACCGTAGTATAGGAAGATATTGTACCTGTTCATGGTGATATTCATAGAGAAGTGGATGTGAATTGATCGTGACTAACTGTTTATAATATTTCTTTGTTTTTAGTTTGTTGAATTGACAACATGTAAAGGGAAATGCTTTTTAGTAAAGAACCGATGAGAATACAGTTTGAACCGCTTCGCACCAATCTTCAGCAACCCTAAATGAGAAAGTTAAAGTTATTAAAGATAGTATTATTTTGGTCAATTATTTAATCTACGTTATTTAATGTGTTTTTTTTATAGCTTAAATATTTATCATTTCAATTTATTTACCATTTATTCAATTATTTTATTTTGATTATTTATTCATCTGAGTCTTTTGTGTTTGTTTATTATTTTTATTTCGATTTGTTTTAGAATTATTTTTTTTATTTATTATTTGAGCCATAGCCATAAAATTTTTTTTTATTAAAAATTAAATATAGAGTTTTAGACATAAGTTTTTGCTAAGTTAAGAGAATACGAACTTATTTAGTATCTTACCCACAAATTAAAAGGGGAAAGTCTAATTTTAGGAATTTAAATAGTATGAAAATAGAGACTAGGTCTCAGCTTAGAAAAAGAAGCAGGCAACCACAATTTGATCTGGCAACCAAAAGTGCCTAAAATACAAAATCGGCCAGCAAAAATGAATTCCAATACGGAGAATATAAATAGGTCCCAATTTATTGATCTCTCTCAAACCATTAATGCCAGGACCCAAAGTCTAGGAGGGACCCCGAGTCAAATGAATGTGGACCCGCAACTGAATATAATACCCGATGAAAATATAACATCAGAATTTAGGGAAATGGTAGTGGATGAGGCCATGTTAGTACAGAGATCATTAGAAGAAAAAGTTAGAAAAATGGTTCAGGACGAGATGTTAGAAATCAGGAGAAATATAAATGATTTGACTAATTCAATGGCCCACCTAATTTCTCAGCGCAATCCACTTAACCCAAATGTAGACAATAATTCAAACGGAAATGACCGCACGGTAAACGAAAATCGCTTAAATCCCCGAAATCCTTTAGATCAGTTTTCTGATGATAGTGTTCCTACTGGTAGTACAAATAATAACACTCCATATGTAAGGGACAGAATACAACATCCGGTCGTAAACAGCCTTGAACAGATTCGAATTCGTATCGACAAGTTGGGGGTAGTATTTGATGGTAATTCGGCTCGTACTAGCGTGGAGGATTTTATTTTTCGTTTGGAACATCTCTAGAGGCAGTATCAATTACCATGGTCTGAGGTTCTGCGTGATTTCCATCTCCTTGTTACTGGATCGGCTAGAGAATGGTATTGGCTATTTGTAAAAACGCAAGGATTCATAGATTGGCCTGGCTTACGTCATGCGTTAATAAGTCAATTCCAGTCCACTAGATCAAACTTTGAAATTATGAGAGGTCTGGTGGAGCGGAAACAGCAATTAAATGAGACTATAGATAATTATTTTCATATTATGAACCAGATTCGTTCAAAACTTGTTCAACCAATCCCGGAATACGACATGATAAAAATCCTTAAAAGAAATATAAGAGAAAGTTTAGGTAGAATTGTTTACCCCATGTCTGTGTCGTCAGTAGAACAGCTGAGGATTGAATGCCATGAAGCGGAAAGGAACTTTCCCAGAAAAGATTCTAAAAACCTTCTACCACCGCCGCGCCAACAACGCTTTGTAAGCGAAATATATGAAGAACAATGTGAGTCAGATGAAGACCCAGTGACAATAATTGAGGAAGTCTCAGTTCGAAATCCACATCTAGTAAAAAAATCAGTGGTATGCTGGAATTGTAAAGAACCTGGCCACATATTTATTGATTGTCCTGTGACAGAAAGAAATCTTTTCTGTTACCGTTGCGGAAAACCGAATGTCATAACTCCGAAATGTCCAATATGTCAATCGGGAAACTGGAAACGGGACATGGGAGTGAAGGGGGACCCACGTCAATCCGGGAACACGGCCTCTTCAAGGGAATAAAGGAAAACTGGGGGCAGAGTAGGGTAGATGATGGAAGTTGTTTTCCGAAAATTAGGCATTACTTACCGGCTAGAATTAGACAGGAAAATTACGACAAAGTTAGGGAGCGAATTTTTGGCGATAATTTGAGACAGGTATTTGTATCTAGGCGTATACGGAGGGTACGGGAGAAATTTGCTGCTAAGAAGAGAACAAAACGTATTGTAGTGGAGTCATTAAATAGGGCATTATTGACGGGAGATGATAATAGAATGTTTGCGAATGTTAGTATTGACGGGATAGAATTTAAAGGGTTGTTAGATACGGGGGCTTCAGTTAGTATTTTAGGACGAGAGTGTAGGGAATTTGTAGAAAAGTTAGATCTAGATATTCTACCGATGTGGACCAATGTGAAAACTGCCAGTGGTCAATATCATAGAATATTAGGAAAAGTAAAGGTTTCCATAGCCTACAAAGATCAAAAAAAGGATATGCTTTTGTATCTTTGCCCGGACTTGGAACAAGTTTTATATTTAGGGATAGATTTCTGGAGAGAATTTGGTTTAGCCCCGGATGTCATAGGAGTAGAAGAATTAGATATACAACAAATTGGAGACGAAGTGTTAGATAGGGGCCTAGGTTACAAAATGAGGCCACACATTTTAACGAAGGAACAACAACAGGAGCTAGAGAGCGTAATTAGGAAGTTTGACACATTCGAGAACAAAGGGTTAGGTTTGACGCAATTGGAAAAACACAGCATAAAATTAATTGAGGGAGCTGTCCCCGTCAAAGATAGGTATTACCCAATATCTCCGGCGGTACAACAGATTACTTACCATGAGATAGATAATATGTTAAAGCTTAATGTCATAGAGCTCAGTGAAAGTCCATGGAGTAATCGAACAACAGTGGTGAGGAAACCAGAAAAAAATCGATTTTGCTTGGATGCCCGGAAGTTAAATAAATTAACGGTTAAGGATGCATATCCGCTCCAAAATATAGATGGCATTCTTAGTAGAATCGACGACACACATTTTATAAGCAGTGTCGATCTAAAATACGCCTTTTGGCAAATCGAATTGGACGAGGATAGTAAGGCATATACAGCGTTTACGGTAGCTGGAAGACCATTATACCAGTTTAGAGTCATGCCGTTTGGATTATGCAATGCTGCACAACGATTGTGCAGATTAATAGATAAAGTTGTCCCGCAAAGTTTAAAGGAAAATGTATTTGTATACCTAGATGATTTGTTGGTCATATCTAATACATTTGAGGAGCATCTGGAGTTATTAGAGCAAGTTGCAAAGTGTCTAAAAGAAGCAGGATTGACAATAGGTTTAAAAAAGTCACAGTTTTGTTTTCAAGAGCTGAAATACTTAGGGTTTATTATAGGGGGAGGAACTTTAAAAACAGACCCGGATAAAATTCGGGCAATTAGGGATAAACGGTTACCGAAGACAATTAGGGAAGTTAGAAGCTTCTTAGGTACAGCCGGGTGGTATAGGCGGTTTATCAAAAATTTTGCAACCATAGCGGCACCGCTTACCGATACTCTAAAAAAGGCAAAAAAACTTATAATGACCCCTGAAGCTATTAAGGCGTTTGAAAATTTAAAAAAAGCTCTAACTACTGCTCCAGTATTGCGACACGCCGATTTTTCAAGGCGATTTTATATTCAATGTGATGCCTCCGATTATGGGATCGGAGCTGTACTATACCAATTAAATAAAAACAAAGAAGAGCACCCTATAGCGTTCTATTCCCAAAAATTAAACCCATGCCAACGAAACTATACAGTGACGGAAAAGGAATGTTTGGCTGCTGTAATGGCTGTTCGCAAGTTTCGACCGTATATAGAGATGATGCCATTTACGATCATAACGGATCATGCAAGTCTGAAGTGGCTTATGACACTGAAAGACCTAAGCGGAAGATTAGCTAGGTGGTCTTTACAGCTACAGACATTTGATTTCGATATCGAGCACCGTAAAGGAACAGAAAATGTAGTAGCAGACATGCTCTCAAGGATGACTCCGGAAGTCACGATAGCAGAAATTGGTACAGAAGATTTGTTAGATTGGGAAACTATAGAGTTTGAAAGTGAGGAGTATTTAAGTCTGGTAGAAGATATAGTAAATAATGCGAACAAACTACCAGATATAAAAATTAATAACTGGAAAATCTATAAAAGAACAACCTGTAACCCAGACTTGGATGAAAATCAATGGAAGTTGTGGATTCCCGCAGATCTTACGAACGCCTTAATTGAAAGAGCCCATATATCAAAGACATCTGCTCATGGAGGCTTAGCATAAACGCTGGAAAGATTAAAAAGGTTTTACTATTGGCCGAAAATGACAAGTCAAGTAAGAGAATTTGTTAGGAGATGTCAAACTTGCAAGGAGACAAAGCCTGCAAATATCCATATGATGCCGGAAATAGGAATCGAGGTAGTTACAGAACGACCATTCCAGAAGTTATATATTGACTTCTTGGGAAAATATCCCCGCTCTAAAAGTGGAAATTCCTTTATCTTTATAGTAGTTGATCATTTTTCAAAATTTGTATTTTTAAAAGCCATGAAAGACGCCACCACCAAAAACGTCGTTCAATTTTTAGTTCAAGAAATATTCCATAAATTCGGCGTACCAGAAATAATTCACAGTGATAATGGGTCACAATTTATTTCGAAAGCATTTCAGGAAATGATTGAGGCTTACAAAATCATACATATGAAAACTGCAGTATATTCGCCACAATCGAACGCGTCAGAACGCGTTAATCAGTCAGTACTAGCGGCAATTAGGGCTTACTTAAAAGACGACCATAGGGACTGGGATTTGTATCTCTCTGAAATCGAATGTGCGTTAAGAACGTCGGTACATTCCGCCACGGGAGTGACACCTTTCTTTGCTCTTTTCGGTATGCACATGTTCACTAGCGGAGCTGACTATAAGTTAGCAAGAAAACTTAAATCTTTATCGGACCATGAGATTACACATTTAGCTAATAAGGATAGGCTGGAGATCATTCGAGAAAAAATAAAAAGAAATATGCATGAGGCCTACGAGAAAAGTGCAGTACGATACAATAGGAGAACGAGAAACCTAATGCTAGTGCCAGGACAAGAAGTTTATAGGCGGAACACGGTGTTAAGTGATTTTGGAAAAAATATACTCTAAATTTTGCGAAAAATTTATTAAATGTCGGGTAATAAGGCCTATAGGTAATAATATGTACGAACTTGAGTCGTTACAGGGAAAACCTATTGGGGTATATCATTCCAAAGACATTAAATTATAGTGCAATATTTAGAATAGACTGTGATATAGATAATATCCTTCCAAGGACTTAACATGATGGTGCAATATTTAGGCTAGAATAAACTGTGATATTAGAAATAAGATTCTATATTTATATTTTTATATGATATTAAAACTGGGGTTAGAATAGTAGTAAGTACAACCTAGTCCAGATTGAATGAATTTGATAACGACTTTTCTAAAAGAAAATCTTATTTCTATATGCATGGGTAATGTTTAGCTTAAATGGCACATAAACTTACATGTATTGTGATATCTTGAACGTCCTGCACTGTGTTTTTAACATAAAACAAAATGTGACCTAATAATTCCGTGTACCTGCAAGAATAGAAAAGACACAACAAAGAATCGGTTCTGTAAGAGAAATAAGGATGCAAAACTTATCTGACAATCTTGTTGAGATCCGGAACCTGTAAGTAAATTGGTTATCAAAAGTTAGAAAATTAGATACAAGTTCAATACATACCTTTAATTATCAGCAAATTAGACAATAATGCCCGGCTGATGAGATTCAGGGTGTGGGAGTTCCCCACGTTAGCTAGGAACAGGAGCCACGCACACCGTCTTTGCCTTCCAGTCCGTCATCAAATCCGGAGTTTTGTTGCGATGGCAACACTGGTGGGAAAAAAATTTGGACGTAGCGACGTCTTAGGGGAATGCATTTTTGCACAATGGCGGGCACATTAAGTACTGGCCGGCAGTGCAGATATTAATGCAAAATTTGCTGTGGGCGGGCACATGTGTAGGAAGAACTGGCCGGCCACACAGAAGTCTAAAAAAACATAAGAAGGGGCGCTTGAGATGGGGGCGAGCCAAAATAATATTAAGTTACTAACCCCACCCCTTCCTATGGCTCTATTGGGATGACCAACCACCGGTAAATGCAGATGGCCAAACTGCAGGGAGATCACCGGCCTTCCAGGATGAACTTTGCAAATAAAAATAGTTTTCCAGTCCATCCTGAGAAGGCAAAAGCTGAAAAGGAAAAAAACAACTAATGAAATCTGTAGTGTATAGGTAATGGAACGATACATCTTTACCGGCACTGCTTCCACGTCCTATGGGGATGGTTTTCTAGAGGAAAAAATCTAATAATTAAAATTGCAAATAATAAATTTAGAATATATGAAAAAAATTCTTACCTTGTGCTCGTGTTTGTTTAATAATTGTTATACTACAGCTGACGTATAAATTTGGTGCTGCCAGACAAAGGGAAAGGCAATATATGGAAATATACTGGAAGAAATTGTAGTAAACGTATTTAATGAATGAAAAATGACTGTTATAAAAGGTTTGAATTGAAAAAAAAAAAATGATGTAGGATCTAATGATCATTATATAACAGCATTAGTTTGAAATGATGGAATAAGGGGAATGGCAGTTTTAAGGCAATTAGAAAAGAACCAATAGATATTACTTTTGGTAAATTGTATGGAACGAGAAAAAGGTAATGATACGGGTGCATATATTTATTTCGTTTGAAAGTAAATTTGGGTAGAGAACTCAAGAGTCCATCTTTATTACAACATTGAGGAAAAGACCGCCGAGTTACGTAGACGTTTCCAGAAGAGAAAACAATTTTTTTAAAAGTGAACAAAAGAAATAATAAAAGTAAACATCCTGTGTTTGAAAAGTGTAAAACAAAAAAATATATTAGTTGAGGTGCTGACAAATTATTTAGACCGCAGTTTCAAAAATTAAATTCCGGATAGTTTAGCGATTGTGGACAAATTGTTTTGTGTTTGTGAGGTTACCTGTCGGGGCTTGTACTTTGGAAGTTCCCTAAAAATACAGAAAAAAAAGATTTTAAAGTTTAAGTTTGGAATCCAGAGGAAACAGGGCCAGTCGACACATTTAGTGTTGGGGCCAAACATCTTGGGTAGAGCCAGAAAAAATATTAATACAAGTCCAGTTTCCAAGTGCATGGTAAATTTGCCACAAAAAAAAAGGTAACCCAGAAAACTTTATTTTAAAAAAAAGACTAAACTAAACATATAAATAGAAGAAAAAAAAAATAGAGATGAAGGAAATATTTCGGCGTATAGGTTAAATTATGTATTATTGGCCACAGGATGACAAAAGTAAAATTATAAGGAGAAGAAAAATTTACAGTGATAGTGGTAGCTTAAGAATAAGAACTTTTATTATTTCGAAGTAATTATAATTAGGTATTATTAAATTTATATGTGTCATTATTAGGTATTTAAAATTTTGTGTTTAAGCCAGATGTATGTGTAATTGTATGATAAGTTTTTTTTAACCTATTTTGAGAAACAAAGCTACGTGTTAGAAAATAATTTTTTTTGTGCATAGCGACCCACTGTTTTGGAAAAGAATTCACAATAGGGCGAAGTATAACAAATTTAGATATTGGGACCAATGTTACCCTAGATCCACTTAAGCGAGCTCCTTTAGGTGTAGATCAAATTAGTATTACAAATTAACATTTTTTTTTTGAAAGCGGAAGTAGTTACCACACTTATTGTGAGTTAATGGAAAAATTTTAGTGGAGTCGAATTTTTGTGGTAATAAAAAAGTACTTTGTTTCTGAAAGAAATATTTTAAACTTATTAGTTTTAAGTTTTGATTGACATTATTAGTAATTTTATTTTTACACTGTTTTATATGAATATATAGTCATAAGTTAACACATAGTAAAATATAAGAAAACTACTAAGAAAAAGATAGGTAATCAGAAATAAGTCTTTAGGATTTTTCCTGTCTCACAGGATTCGTTTCGCTGAGTAGCAGATGAGCTAAAAAGAAAAAAAGGAAATATTTTATTGTTGTAATAATAAGGTAGTTTTAAGTTTTAATTAGGTAAATAAATTTGTCTTAAGTGTGTATTTCACAATTATGTCTGGTTAAGTTGATTGATATGGGTTGTTGAAGGAAGGTAAGTGCGGATGAAGGGCGGTTCACAGGGGTCACCTGAAAATCAAGCACGGATGTGCCGGTGACCAAGGTTGGGTTGGGCGGTTGGAGGTCGACACCTACCTCTCATTCCTGACATGTTGTTGTGCAAGTGTAATTTATTTGTGTTTTTTTGTTCTCTTTTAATTGTTTACGATCCTTGGGCTAGAGTGAGGGATGGACACGCCTGAGAGGATCCGATTTTGAGCTAGGCGAGGATTCACTCTAGTGCCACCGTAAGGACCACGTAACAATGGTTGCCCACATTATGATAAAATAGTTATCAGAATTCAAACTATTTTCTTCAAATGTGCATAAAGACTATAAATAAATACAATTCATTCCATTTAACAACTTAAATATGTTTATAAAAGTTATAATATGTATAACTCTTTCCCTAGCAATAAGTTAATATGATATGCCTTAATTAAAATATAGCAAAATTTATAAAAAATTATGGGTTTTTTAGTTAGTGCTTTTAAAAATTTGAAAGTTGACAATACTGATTATGTGTTATTGTTTTGGAAATATATGAAAAAGAATTTTTTTTTGTCAATGAGGCTTTTTTTTTTTGCTAATAATCATCACTCATTTTTATATTTAAATAAATAAAACTTGCATTTAAAAATACTGGAATAGCAAAATAACTTTTATCAAAACTGAAAAAAAATCAAATGCCAATAACCAAACTACATTCAGCAAGGTAGCAGTTCTAGCTGTCCCTTTTTTCATATTTAATTTGGACTTGACACATTGAATTCATGGGTTTGCCATAGAAGACATACAAAAGAAAGGGACAGCTTCATAAGCTTCTCTAGTGCATAAAGTCCCCTTTCAGACAGGCAAAGTTTACTTTGACAAAGTCTGTTGAATTCTCTTTTTGGTGCTCAGACACACAAAGTTTAATTTGACAAATTTTTGTTTTCTCTTGTTTGAATATAATTTATAAACAGCGTTGCCAGAATGATGATTTTATCATATTTTGGATTATTTTTTTTTAACAAAAATATGATTAAAGATTTTTATCTCAAATGATGATTTTTTATTTTTAGAAATTCTGATTTTTACTTCAATTTTGCTTATAGAAAATACACGATTATTTAAACAGTCAATTTTTAAAACAATGAAGTTTTGCATCAGCTTGATGTGTGTTGGTGCTGCACACTTTTGTACCCAGTATCTAGAATACACAAAATTGCATCATTATTTCTGGACATAAAAATATTAAAAAAAGCATGTTATAACCTATTTCCAATGTGCGAAAGAATTCCTTCTTTCGAACAACTACATTTAAAGCAAAAACAAATTCTAAAAACTTTGTTTTTGTTTTAAATCAGACTGATGAAATATTTGAAAGCAAACATCAAATATTTCATTATCGTAGTATGATCACAAAATATATTTGAGTATCAAATAAAATAACATCTGATTTTGAGCAAAGTTTAATTTGCCGGCAAACAAATATTTGTCCAATGTGAACATAGTGTGAACACAAAAAATAAAATATTGTAGTAATTTTTGAGAAAACATTTATTTGATATTACAAAAAAATTGTAAGAGCAAACAATGACAAATAATTTTAGCCATGTTCCGGATAGAAGCAATTTTTCCTGTAAGTTTTCGGATTCTTTACAATTTTAAAGATTTTTTATAATTATTAGACTTTGCTATTGTGTCGCTATTAGCAAATTTTTGCGAATTACCGCTAATTTAGCAATTTTTATAGAATTTCTGCCATTCCTTATAGTTTTAGGCACTTTTACTAAATTTTATGGCTTGTTTGAAATATTAAAATGGTTCGCGAATTTTCGCTATTTTTGCAACATTTTTTGTTTTTCTCCTACATTTTGTTTTTTAACCGATTTAGCAATTTCAAATATATTTTAGGGTTTGTTTCCAAGTTAGTTATTTTTCGCGAATTTTAGCCATGCTCGCGAAGAAGCGATTTTTCACTGTGAATCTTTAGAGCTTTAACGATTTTTAAAAATTATTAGGCTTTGGTATCATACCGCTATTAGCAAATTTTTGCGAATTTCCGCTAATTTAGCAATTTTTATCGAATTTTTGCCATTCCTTATAGTTTTAGGCACTTTTAATAAATTTTATGGCTTGTTTGAAATATCTAAATTTTTCGCGAATTTTCGCTATTTTTGCAAAATTTGTTTTTTCGACATTTTGTTTTTTAACTGATTTAGCGACTTCAAATATATTTAAGGGTTTGTTTCCAAGTTTGCAATTATTCGCAAATTTTAGCCATGTTCCAGTTACCCATTTTCTTCCAGTTTTTTTTTTATCTTTAACATTCGCCTGTTCTAACACTATAAAAGATGCTGCTCCACAGAATAAAAAAAAAAAAAAATTAGCTTTTGCGCTCATTTTTACTATTTGTGAAATATATTATTTTTGATCACTTTCATTAAATAATTATTTGATGCAAATATTTATTTTAGTCTGAACGCATGGCAAACGTGATTTAATTTATTTTATTTGAAACTATTTGCCAACTGTTTCAACAAACAAAAATTGTCAAATATTTGAGCTTAGTTTGAACATTAAACAAAATATTTTTTTGGTTCACACAGTTTGAAGCAAATATCAGAACAAATATTTTCGTTAAATATTTCATTAGTCTGCAAAGTTGGAAACAAACCCTAAAATATATTTGAAGTCGCTAAATCGGTTAAAAAACAAAATGTCAAGATAAAAACAAAAAAAATGTTGCACAAATAGCGAAAAATTTAGATATTTCAAACAAGCCATAAAATTTATTAAAGGTATCTAAAACTTTAAGGAATGGCAAAAACTCGGTAAAAATTGCTAAATTAGCGGAAAATCGCAAAAATTTGCTAATAGCGGCACGATAGCAAAGTCAAATAATTATAAAAAATCTTTAAAATTGTAAAGAATCCGAAAACTTACAGGAAAAATTGCTTCTATCCGGAACATGGCTAAAATTATTTGTCGTTGTTTGCTCTTACAATTTTTTTGTAATATCAAAAAAATGTTTGCTCAAAAATTACTAAAATATTTGATTTTTTGTGTTCACACTATGTTCACATTGGACAAATATTTGTTTGCCGGCATATACTTTTATTTGTTCAAAATCAGCTGTTAGTTTATTTGATACTCAAAAATATTTTGTGTTCAGACAACGTTAATGAAATATTTGATGTTTGCTTTCAAATATTTCATTAGTCTGAACGTACCTTTAGAATATTGATAAAAAAAATATTTGTGAAAAGAAAAAATGTATTTTTATAAAGTTTCATATACTGACGAATTATGTTTTTATGTATTTCAATTTAAATAATAAGAAGTATGTTTTTATAAAAAATTAATAATTCTTACTATTTTGCCCTTGTTTTAAAAAATTTAAATTAAGAAAAAAAAATTTAAGATTTTCCTCTTCAAAATATGATTTCTTTAGCAATATGACAATTTTTATTCCAAAGATTCTGGTAACGCTGTATAAATATATAAAGTTGCAGCCAACTTCAGGTATAATCTACGAACGAAAAACAAAACGACTTTGCGAGTACAGCAAAGTATGTACTCCCCCGCTATACTCTTTTCCCTTCTCTTCTATAAACTCAAGACTTTGCAAAGTAAACTTTGCTTGTCTGAAAGGGGTCAAACATTGTTAAATGTTAAATAGAGTTGCCAGTTTTATTTTCAAAAAAAGAAGGACAAATTTCTACATTGAAAAATCGCTGGAAAAATAAAACGAAATAAAACAATTCTCTTTCTATTATTTATATGTATCTTATATCCATTTTAAATTTAAAAAGTAGTAAAAATTCTTAAAAAAAAAAGAAAAGGGTTTATAATTACACTGACATTTTTATTTTCTTTTTTATAATAAAAAATGCGAGACAGCTGGCAACCCTAATGTATGTACATGCAGTCCGCAAATGTTGTGTAAAAAATTTTTGCTTCCACATATTTTGTGACGGCTTCATGCGCATGTAAAAATATAGAATGTGTCCGAATTTATATGTAACAGGGTAGTACACGGCATGTAAAAATGTGACATGTGTGCATGTACTTTGAAAGTTACATGGGATTCACATGAAAATGTGTGCTATATGTGAGTGAACCAAAAAGTGGAAGTACACGGCATGTAGCCATTGTGGCTTCGTGATGACGTCAAAATTACGTCAGATCTACATGTACATGTAGCTTTTTACATTCCGTGTACTGTAGGCTTTAGAACTTTGAACTGGCTTGAGTAAAATATCATGATTCGTAAAAGTTTTAGCCGAACTAAAATAATTTTTAGGAGCGTTATTTGTATTGGACCTATGGTAAATTATGGACCAATCATCCCAAAATTCTGAAGACTGATTTCTGGTATTACAAAAAATAAATTAGAATAAATTTCAATACAGCAGTGTAATTAGTTTTAGCGTTAACAGTAAATTTCACAAATTTGCATGATATTTTTTCTTGCCATATGAATTTAAGTAAAAAATTTCACCGCAATATCTATAAATCCCAAAGTGGGATTTATTTGGTTTTAGGCGCAATAAACTGTTTTCCGAGAGTAGGGTTTATAAGGGGCCTATGGTAAATTATGGACAAATCTTCACGAAATTTGGCAGTGTGATTTCTCGTGCTATAAAACTGTGACGTACCGAATTTAAATTTGATAGCATTATTTATTACGGTTTTAGGCGTACTAAACGGTTTTCCGGGAGTAGGGTTTATACGGGGCCTAGTGTAAATTGTGGAACGATCTTCAAAAAATCTTACAGTGTGATTTCTGGTCCTATAAAACTGTGACGTACCAAATTTAAGTATGCTAGCGTTATTTATTGCGGTTTTAGGCGTACTAAACTGTTTTCTGCGAGAAGGGTTTATATGGGGCCTAGTGTTAATTATGGACCGATCTTCAAAAAATTCTACAGTGTGATTTCTGGTCCTATAAATCTGTGACGTACCAAATTTTAGTATGCTAGCATTATTTATTACGGTTTAAGGCGTACTAAACTGTTTTCCGGGAGTAGGGTTTATATGGGACCTAGTGTAAATTATGGACCGATCTTCAAAAAATTTAAATAGTATGATTTGCAGTCTTATAAAGTGAATTCGTGCAAAATTGTATGTCATTCCGTGCATTATTCCACCATTTATGTTAGATTTTGTATCAAAATTATCAATTTTTTTGGGTAGTGGTTCCACATTTTGATTTATAGTTCTGATTCTACTAAGCCGATGTTGCTGGGTTTCAATCCCAAACTGCTGAGGACAACTACAAGCAATTTGAGACCAAGTTTGTTCTTTTCTTTTGCGTTTTTCGAAAGTGAGCGTGTTTTCAACAAACGGACAGACAGACGGACATGGCTAAATCGACTTAGAATTACTTAAGGAGCCAAAATATATATACTTTGTGGGGTCTTAGATGTATTATAAAAAAGTTTCACACGGAATGACAAACTTAGTATACCCTCATTCACCACAGTGGTGGTGGAGGTTATAAAAATATGCCAAGAACAAAATACTTATCTTTTCCATGTTCATATTCATTAGATTTTGCATGTTGAATTTATTTTTTAGTGTAAAAATTTTTTTCACCCCATTTTTATCCGTGAGTTTATTTGTCAGTTCAAAGCGAAAACATTCTCACAAAAATGTTACAGCCACACTTTTTCAGTATATTGGCGAGTAATTTCCTTACGTGACAGCTATTACTCGCCAAAAATGTTGCAGACGCAGTTAAGTGAGAAAAATAGTTGTTTGTTTCAATTTATGACTTTTTATTTAATTTCTCACATTTCAATCGAAAAGTTTCTCGACGCGGGAACATGGGCACAGGACAAGATTTACAGCATTCATTAGGCGGTAATTTTGCAGTCATTAAATGACACGTCTGTGTTTGATTAGGACACATCATAATGCGAAGGCAATCCCTATAACATACAAGTTCTATGACAGTTCCTGCTGTTAGGTTGCAATATTTCCACCATTCAAAAGTACTGATATGTTTTAAAAAATCCTTAAATACCAGATATAAGAGTCTATTGAAAAGACATATTTATAATTATATTACCTATGTGCATATGATTAAAAAAATATTTCGTCAAGCACTCAAAATTATAAAAGTTACACTCATATTTTTTATAACTTAACATGCATATTTTATTTTTTATTACCCACTATTTTATTACCTGTGTACTGGGAAATTATTTCACAAAAAACTCCCATTAATCTATTGCACGTGCACATTTAATTTTTTATTACATACCAGTGTAGTGTAGGTAGTAATGGATTTTAAAGGTAATAAAATGTATTAAAAAAAAATTTAATTCAAATTGGTCTTTTCAGGTTTTTAAGTGTTCATAAATTTGCATAACTTTTAAACTTATGAAGAGCACATAATAAAAGTTTTACAATATAATTAGTACGCCGCAGGCGTTAAAACTTAGGTCGAAGTTAGAAAAAAAGGTTTACTGATGATCTGGCCTAAGCAACCAGTGAAATGCGCATGGAAACTAGATTTGCCTCAACAATAAATTTCAGTGTATTTATCAAAAATAAAAATTTTGAATGTAGCACGTCAAAAAATCTTATTAATAATAAATCTTTTATTCCCAAGTCAAAAAATCTTATTAATAATAAATCTTTTATTCCCAAAAATATGATTGAGAACAATTTAAATTTAAACTCGTTCTTTACTGTCTTTAACGGTACAACATTGCAATCACCACATGTACGAGTGTAAAGAAATTCGCATAACTTTTAAACTAATAGATGACCCACAATAAAACTTTTACAATAAAATAAAGACACTATATGCTAATTTCGGCAAAAAAATTTGTACTAAGTTAGAAAAATTTTGATTGAAATTGGTCATTTCCAGTTTTGCAGATAAATTTTTTTTTTCAAATTCATTTTTTTTAAAGAGTAATCGATTTTCTACAAGTTTTTTTTTTGTTTGAATAATTTTTGGTTCGAAAAAAAATTTAAAAAAACATTTTTTTTTAAAACGCCAACACTTTACCACCCCGTAACTCTACAAATAAACATCATAGAAAAAAAATATTTCACAAACTTATTCATATCTACCAGAACTATAGTTATGCCAAATATAACGGAATTTCAACAAATTTTTTTAATTGGGCTTTACAAATAATGCCCCATATGTAAGTTTTGATGCTTTATCACTGTTAAGGTGCGATAAGAAAAGTAAATAAAATTAGCTTTTTGATGTTTGCTTGTACATATGTATACCTATTAGTATTTTTAACGTTTATTTTCTTAAAAAGTTTTCAGATGTTATTGATATTGGCGTCATTAGATATTCGCATACATTTTAGCGAATGCAAATAACAAACATATGAAAATATTTTGCAAATGCGAATCTGAATATCCGCCGCTCCCTACTTTAAATGATAAAACAATTCGAAGTATTTTCATAAAATAGTAGCTCGATTGATATTCGATTAACCACATGAAAGTGTATTCGAGCTTTACCTTTAACGATGAGCCGTCTCCACATCCGTCACAAAAGTGCCGTTATAGAACTTGCAAATAGGAGGGGCCCATTATCTAGATTTCAACTCTAGAGGGCTTATAAGTCAATCAAGACGTACAACAGACGACGAACGTAAAATAGAATGCGTGTGAGTTTATTTATAAGAATGTACGTACTATTTTTGACATTACTGTATTCAATATTTTTAATTTATGTGTTTTTTGTATTTTCGTTGTTTTTTCTGGCAAATGAAGTTAAACACATTTCACAACAACAAAGATATGCATAAATCGCATAATATGCGGACCGGACTGGGCAGGGTCCAGTGTTATTTGCTATGAGTACGAGTACGTAGAAAGTGATAAGAACAAGTTGCTGAATTTCTTTACTCGTTTTGTATACGTGTGAGTTTGTATGAATGTGCTTATTTATTTTTTATTTTTAACAAATGCTGTTATTGAATTTTTTCTTTTGTTTATTTAATTTTTTCATTTTCTATACGCAAGCAAAGAATGTGTTATTTTTAAACAAACAATTCTTGTTGCTGCTGCTGTTGTTATCGTCGTTTATGTGTTTGTTGCTCCACAAAGAACGACCTTGATCTTAAAAAAGAAATAATTTTAAATTTGGTTCTTCTACCTACATATTTGTTTAGATTTTTATTATCAAACATTTAATTTTTTGTCTTATCAAATGCAAATTGAAAATATTAAATACTAGAACTAAATTATTTCTTTTTCCTTATTATTATTAATCGACCTTTTTATGATTATATTTTCAAAAATGTTTTCTCCTTTAGTTACCTATAGACAGGCTTTCAAGGTCTTTGTTTTTATTCTTAATTAAATAAAAGACAATTTATCGCATTTTATCAATATATTTCCTACGTTTCGTTGGGATTTTCCAACTTCCTCAGGGATTGATTTTTATTGTTGGTCTGGCAACATTAAATAAATACAAAAGAAAAACATATTCTAGTTACATGAATACAACAAATCGTCAAAAATAATCAAAACATATAAAAAACCAACTTACAAATTATCTCATTTCTCTCCGTCTACATTATTCTTAAATTTATATCACAGTTTTGTATTTGTAAAGTTGGACAACACAACACAAAACTTAAATAAATAAATTAAAACAATTGTCAGGAAAAATTTAATATTATAGTTTAATTGTTTTTATCACAGACTTATAGGAACTAAATTAATGCTATGGTGTAATTTGCATTAGTTTTATCACGGTCTTCTTTAGTGTTTACTGCAATTCTTGATTTTTGTTGTATCCTCAAGCTCTCCAACGTATACCTTTTGCCTTCGCTCTTCTCTTTGTCCAAAATGCTGACTCTCTTAAAACTAGGTATGTGTCCACTATCAAAACAATGTTGCGCAAGTGCGGTTGTTTGTTTACCTTTTCGTATGACTGCTTTATGTTCGTCAATTCTTACTCCTAAGCTTCTCTTTGTCGTCCCAATATAAATTTTTCCACACTCTTTGTTGTTTTTGTCATCACACTCAATTTGATAAACAACATTACCTTGCTCCCTGCTATTGATCTTTGTTTTCGTTTGTGTAAATAGGTTTCTTATTGTTTTGTTGGGTTTGTGTGATAGTGTTATTGTTTTGTTTTCTTTTATTTCCCTTATTTTGTGATGTTCAGTAAGGCTTGGTATAAACGGTAGACTATAATATTTCGAGTTGCCAGATGTGCTGTCCTTTTTCCTTTTCGTTGTAGGGGTTTTATTAATCACTTCATGTATTAGTGTGTTTATTAGTCTGTTTGGGAAGTTATTTTTAGTTAATATGTCCTTGATTTTCTTAATATTCGATGTTTTAAATTTCCTGTTACTTATTTTCATTACTTTATCTATAAAATTTTTGTCTGTGTTTATCTTCTGGTTCATTGGCTGGGTTGAATGGTAATTAATTAAACGACCAGATGCCATAGGTTTCATGTACCAGTTTATTATTAATTTATTTTTTTCCTTGAAAATTTTCATATCTAAATAAGCTAAAGAATTCTGTTCTTCCCTTTCCAGTGTGAATTTAAGTTTTGTGTGATATGAATTAAACGTTTTAAGTATTTTTTCCTCATCTTTAGATTTAATTATAGCAAAAAAGTCGTCAACGTATTTTGTGTTAATTTTCAAATGTATATTTTGGTCTTTCAATTCCTCCAAGGATACCTCTAGTAAGGTATCCAAGATAATATCCGCTATAGTCGGTGATAAAGGGTTTCCCATTGGCATTCCGTATGTCTGATAATAATGTGTGTCTGCATATATGAAATAATTATTTTCGTTTAGGCAAAACTGTAGTATTTTCAAAAATTGTTTTTTTGGTATGTTTGTATGTTGTTTAAGTAAGTTCCATTTTGTCATGATATTACTTATTGCCAAGTGTATCGGTATATTTGTGAATAAAGATACCACGTCTAAAGATATGAGAATGTCATCATCGTCTAGTTTTAGAGAATCCAGTTTGTTCTTTAATTCCGTCGAGTTTTTTATATTATATTTTTCGATTATAAGATTTCTCAATATATTTCCAATGTATTTGGATAAGTTATAACACGGTACTCCCATTGATGAAGCTATTGGTCGCAGTGGTGTCCCCGGTTTATGAATTTTCGGGAGACCATAGAGTCTTGGAGCCGTTGGTGCATTTGACGTTAGTCTTAGTTTGTCGAATCTGCTTATAAGCTCTTGTTTGTATAAATCCATTATCAGTGTGTTATTTTTCCTCTGTAATCTTGGTGTAGGATCTGACCCAATGACTTTGTATGTATTTTTGTCTTCAAGTAACTTTTTCATTCCCTTTTCATATTGTCTTTTGTACATCAACACAGTTTTGTTACCTTTATCAGATTTTGTTAAAACTATTTCATCCCCGTACCTTTTCAAAATTTTCTTTGTTTCGTCATAGATGACTAAAATATATCTCTCCTTGTCATTATTTTTCATTGTCCTTTTATGTGTTAAAATTCTGTTTGCAATTTTTGCTCTAATAACATCTTTTTCCCTATCATCCGTTAGGAATTGTACCCATTGCTCTAGGTCTGCTATTTTATTTCTATTTTTGTTCATATTTTGAAATTTTCATGTACAGTGTTGCTAATGCATAATGCTAACAAATAAATAAAAAAACCGTTATATTTTTTTTTGTGTAATCAATCGGGTTTTAAGACCCTTCGCCACAAATGGATTTTCCTTCAGTTTGTAAGGTGTAAGGACCCTTATCTTTTTAAAAAGGGAAGTTGATTACACGATGCCCGCCTGTCTGTATTGTTGACGAAATAAATTTTCCGAAGGGGCCAGAAATTTAAAAAACTAAGATGTTATATATTTCTTTCAGAACTAATTCCAAGAATTTTCCTACAGCAATTCAGCAAGACTTTATAAATAGCTGTGGTCAATGAGCAAAAAATTCAGATCGCCTTTCATTTTTCTCACAAAACTTAATTATTCAAATTCCTTAAAATTTATGGTCTTTGTTTTATGGGTAACGCTACGTCGAGTTTTTGTAGGAATAATTTACGATAACGGTTCATAAATGAACGATGAAATTCCCCCCTCTCCCTCCCCCAAAATTAAGGTTTCCCGAAATTAGGATTATGTCCCCATCAGAGAATGACAAAAGTATCATTTTAAGTACTCTTTTAGTATTAGTGAGAAAACATGTATGGGCATGTATGGGTAAAGATCAAAACCATACACATACATACCATTACCCATAACAAGTTGAAGTTAAATATGCATAGGTATACGCTGGCAATGTGTATTTGTATATTCATTCTTCTTTTAGAAAGTACATGCAGATATAAATAAAACTTGTATTGGCTATCTGCAATACCCATAAGAATAAATAAGTATGAGTATTTACGTATGTATAACGTAAGTATACACAGAGTATGTATACCGTCGCATAGATGGGAAATGCAATTTTAAAAATTTTGGAATTAGGCAGAAATTCAATTTTGGGTACTTACAGCCGTACCTAAACAAGAGCGGAAGGCGGAACGTTTTCTTCAGCGTAACTTTTACGCTGATATGCCATACCTAAATAAAGGCCATGTCAGATAAAACTTTTGCTTCGCGTTGCGTTACTGATTTGCTTTGACATCTAAGATAAAATATACATATTTATACGAAACATGTCACATAAAGTACTTTTAAAGCGGAGCGAAGCAAAAAGTTAGCCAACTCTCATCTTTATACGCGCTTTGACATTTGGCTAGTATAATTTTCTTTGTTGTTAAATTTTTTTTGCCAAATTCAATTCCAAAAAACCGTCCAATTAAATTTTTAACTTTAATTTTTATAACAAAGAATTAAATGTACAAATTACCAACCGTTTTTATAAGTAAACAAACAATTCGTGAGTGTTGTCAAAGTTTTCATTGTGTCATACACCTTTTGCTTTGCGTTTTTCTGCCAAAGGTAGAAACGTCACGCAAAGCGACAAAGTTGTATCTGACACGGCCTTAAGAGCGTCCGCGTTGTGCCATAAACAGTAGTGTTAACTTTCGTGCCGACTAAAACCCTCATAAAAGACATAAGAAATTGAGTTAAAACCGCTAGTTTGACCTAAAAATAGCTAATTTGCCATTATTTATTATCAAACAATAAAAACAGTGTTGTCAAAACAACAAATATAGCACCCCTGTTTATTTTAACGCGCTGTCAAAATCGGATTTTCCAATTGCAAAGCGTTGACGCCGCGCTATTTAGGGATGCTTCATACAAATTGTATGGGCATGAGGATTTTTGACAGCTAGAAAACGCATTCCGCTCTTGTTTAGGTATGGCTGTTATACAACTTTGACTACCCGTATTAAAATGAAATGTTTGAATTATAAATCGTTACAGAACGGCGTCTAAGCAAACACTATAAATACATATATAAATGTATTGAGTGGCGGTTACACTCTTTCTTATTAGCACAACATAAAAATCAGTACTTACATACATAAAAAACAATATCTTCCGTGCAAAAAAGTTATTTATTTTTGCATGTAAAAAACCTTTACGCATCCGCATAATTTTTTACACTTGTCGCTGTCACACGCACATAGCATAGAGAGGTGACACGAAACGGAAGATATTGTTTTTTATGTATGCAAGTATTGATTTGTATGTTGTGCTCATGGCCCAACTAGTATTTCTGCGCAAAACTACAACAATGCAACAATAGAAAAAACAACACACATTTTGTTCGTGTAAATTATGTTAAAGATGTCAAAACTCAATGCATTTGTTTGTGTAAAAAATGGACAAGATGTCAAAAGCAATTGCTACAATAACAAGTGCACGACAAAAAAGCAACTTTACAAAATATCAGCAGGCGTTTCGAGCAGACCTACTAATTGGGCCATGGTTGTGCTAATAAGAAAGAGTGTAACCGCCACTCAATACATTTAGACGCCGTTCTGTAACGATTTATAATTCAAACGTTTCATTTTATGTTTATTTTCGCATAGTTTTTGCAGAAACCAAAGTAGTCTTCGGTTTAAAAATAGCGTACTGCCGCCTCAAAAATTTTTATTTGTGCCGTAAGAGTTAACCCGTCTTTAATTTTTTTTCTTTAATTTCGAAGATACCAATTAAGGATATAAAAATTAAACGTTTTATATATACTAGCGTTTGCCTAATGGTCAAAATTCGACCATAAATTTTTATGTAAATGCGAAGAAAACATAGTACATCTAAGTATATGTATATGAATTTATATGTTTTGAGCATTTATTTGTTCCGTCTTAGTTGATCGATTTGGCGATGGACCAACCTCCGGTTCATATTTTATCTTCCACGTGAGTTAATCTATTTTGTAAGTTCAATATAAAAAATATCAGAAAATATCAATTGAAAAACAAAAAAGTATCAAAAAGTCTTCTCTTATAGATTCTTATCCGCTCAGGACATTGCATGTTTATAATTTTATTTTTATGTACGTAGACGTACATTGGCACTGCTGATGTTACAAAAAAATTTATTTTATGTATCAAAAAAAATATGTACATAGTCCCATACCTGGCTGGCTAGTGATCAAAGCACATTTTTGCTAAAACATTTCATACAAAATTTTTTTTCATATTTACGCAGTAGTGCCAAAAATACTGAAGGTACCCATGTATATTTTCTTACACATAGATATTTTATATGTATGGCAGATAACCAAATTACATTTTTTTAAGTACTTGGCCTACGTCACACAGTTTGGAAAAAATGGAAATAATTCTATATTTTGTAAACGGTTAGGGCCAATGGTAAAATTGGCCAGCAGTTTTGGATGTTTTTGTAATAAAAGAAAAATTTATAATTTTTAAGTAAATGAGTAAATTTAAAAGGTCAGAAAATATTTTTAATTTAAAAAAATTAATTTTTCTAAAAGATTTTTTTTGTTGTGCTTAATTCCCTATTTTTATTCTTGATAAACAACTGGTAATTTATTGCTGGAGGATAAGCTGTGTACATGCGCATTTCAGTGGTTGCTTAGCCCAGATGATCAGAAAACGTTTTTAACAAAAAAATTTTAGAAAAGCCAAAAATATCAGCAAATAAGACTACAGAAAGTCTTATTTGCAACTATATCAAAGCTTAAACAAAATTTCAACTATAAAACAGTGTGTTTATCTTTTCTTACATTCCCCAATTTTCAGTTGTTTTATCAATAATAAAAATAGGGAATTAAGCACAACAAATAAATCTTTTAAATAATTCTATACCCAAAAAAAAACTTTGATAATAAATTTATTTTCCTTAAATATATTTTAATTGTTTTTCTTTATTTCGCTGTTAATGGGTTAATGGAGTTGTCAAGTTTGAAAGGTAAATTTTAAAACTGTTCCAGGATACCAATTTTTTTCCGATTGGATAATTAATATTAGAGTACATGAAACGAATAATATATCCAATATTTGGGGGCTCATAACCTGGGCAATATTGGTCGCCACTCACAGCAAAAAACATAATTAGTGATATAATATTGGAGCCAATATTGCAAGTTTGGGCAAACTAGTTTTTTTGTTTGCCAGCTCTAATAACAACTCCAAAACACACTTGACAAGATCAATACACGAACACATACAATCAAACAATGAACGGCTGGCTTACCGAGGCCACCTTTTAGTAATTTCACCATGCCTTTTGCTTTGCGTTTTTCTGCCAAAGGTAGAAACGTCACGCAAAGCGACAAAGTTGTATCTGACACTGCCTTAAGTAATACACATATATTTTGCAACGCACAACCATAGCTGTTGTTATTATTTGTGTTGTAAGTATGGATATAAACAATAACGTAAAGCGTGGGTAAATACCACTGTATATTATTCTTATGGGTACTTTTTGTCATACTCTGGTCCCCATATCAGACGTACAAAACAACATAGGATACTTATATTCGGCCCAAGTGTTCTCTATAACTATGTACATTTTGATTAATATTAAAAAGGAGGAAAATCGAGTCCCCATAAATTGTCCTTTTCGCAAAGAAAGACCAATGGTTCAGTTTATGTTTTATATTGTTTTTAGGTATTACAACCACAATTGTCCTCCGAAATATTGAATTCTTTTAATAAATACTATTGAATATAAAGCGTTTATGCTTCTTTTATAAATCAAAAAACTGGTTCAAAAATGTCTGAGATTTGTATAAAAAAAGACCTAAAAGTGCAATATGCAATATAACAGCTTTCTTTGACTGCAGGAGTGCCGGAAATTGAGCATATTTCGTTATAAGTTTTTAAGGGAATTATTTGCCTTTATTACAACGAAATCGGAGTAGTCTAATTTTTAATATTTTTCATATTACACAAGTTGTTTTTGGGAATACATATTTTTTTTCATAAAAAGCTGTTCCTATGAGCATTTCACTGGTTGCTTAGGCCAGATCATCAGGAAACGTTCTCCTTAATATTTTTAGAAAATCCAAAGCTATCAGCAAACAAGACTACAGAGGAGGAATGAGAATTACCTACGCTCAAACCGTCTTGTTTGCAAAGATATCAAAGCTTAAACAAAATATCAACAATAAAACAGTGAGTTTATATTTTCTTACATTCCCCACTACAATTAGTTGGAATTCTCCAAACATTAATTGTAGTTGTAAGTGGGTAAAGAAAAAACAAATTAAAAACAAAAACAAATTGTTTTTACTGTTTTCGCAAAATATCAAAATAAAAACAATTTGCCAGTTCAGTTTTTTATGCACGTGCTTTTGCAAAAATTTATTATCAAAAAAGTTGTTTTTGGGAATACATAATATTTTTTCATAAAAAGATTTTATTTGTTGTGCTTAATTCCCTTATTTTATAATTGATAAAAAATACTGAAATTTATTGTTGGAGGATAAGCTGTTCCATGCGCATTTCACTGGTTACTTAGGCCAGATCAACGGGAAACGTTCTCCTAAATAATTTTAGAAAAGCCAGAATTGCAACTAATTGTAGTGGGAATGTAAGAAAAGAAAAACTCACTGTTTTATTGTTGGTATTATTGTTTAAGCTTTGATATCGTCGCAAACAAGACGTTTTGAGTGTATGTAATTCTCATTCCCTCTGTAGTCTTGTTTTCTTATAGCTTTGGCTTTTCTAAAATTATTTAGGAGAACGTTTCCTGATGATCTGACCTAAGCAACCAGTGAAATGCGCATATGAACAGCTTATCCTCCAACAATAAATTTCAGTATTTTTTATCAATTATAAAAAAGGGAATTAAGCACAACAAATAAAATCTTTTTATGAAAAAAAATTTTTCCATATAAATTAAATTTTTAACACAGAGTGGTATAAACGCTCAAAAGTAAGTATTATGAGTTTCACTACCAATTTAGGCCATGTTTCATATTTATAGCCTTTTCATTAATCCATATTATCAATATTTTAAAACTGTGGAAAGCACATAAAAAAATTAAATAGTATAACAACAGCTATTATTGAAAACATCGAGCAAATCTAAAAAAAAAATATAATAACATGTTAATACAGCGGCCTTCAGATACTTCACCTAATGCTATGTTCATACGACGATATAAACCACTTGCTACGCTCTCTGAAACTAGATTGCAAAACATGCTGTTAATACGATTTATTCTTGTTTCATTTTGACATTTTCTTGTGTTGTTAGTGTGATATTATTTAAAACAGATTAAAATGTACGTAACAATTTAAAATACATCATTTAATACTTTTATTAATAAAATTTAATAATTATCACTTTATAAATTTATATAGTATTTTATTCGACCTTTATAATATATAAATAAAAGAACAAGACCTCGAGTTCAAAATAAGTTCTTTTATTTATTATCACTTTACGTTATTTAAAATGAATTTTTACTTTGTTTTGATTTTTTTAAGATCTAGTTCAGATAAACTAACGATAATTGTTATCAGAATTGTAGATGATAGTACATTTTTCCTGTTTCGCAGCATGTTTAAAAATGAAACGACCTGTTTTGCTCTAAAAATTTTGTACGGCAAAACATGTTGCTTCAATCATGTTTTGGGCGCGAAACAGGAAAAGGTGAGCGACACACGAATATTGCTGTCCGTGTGGACATGGTATTATAAGCTGGGCACCAGTGATGCCAACTCTTTACTGCTAAAAACGGCAAACATTTTCGTAAATAATGACTAAATAGTGACGAAAAATGGCTTAATAAAATTTTATTACAAAAACCGCATACTTGTTAAAGAATAAATTACAAAACTTTTTTAAAACACTAAAATTGCACATAAGAGATTATTTTGTTCGTATCTTTTTATTGCGACCAGCTCAAATTAAGGATAACATTTTTTTTTTATTAAAGTAATTTGCGTTAATTAATTAAGAAAACTTCAACATTACATAGACTTGCCTGATTCAAATTTGCAAAGTTGACATTTACTAAAAAAAATCATGATTTTAAAAAGAATTCTTGACAATCTAAAAACTTCATAATACAATTTTTTATAAAAATAACACAATTGTTAAAACCAGTAAAAAATAAGTAATAATAACTCACATTATGCAACAACAATGTCTGCAAGCTGTTGTGTTGCCTGAGCGGTTTAACGTTCTTAATTGTTGTATAAACTTTATCTCAGTTTATTCATTTATTTTATTTTCAAATAATGTTCGAAGACTGTTAACTATCGGAATTACATCAGATAATGTAGCAGTGCCTTCTCTAAGTAACCCAAAACTTTCAGCAAAATGATTTTTATTTTCAGAAACTTCATTAAAATAAGCATAAAAATATAAAATCTTACAAAATTTTAACGTTTTTTTGTACTTCAAATACATAAAAACTTTAAAAATGAGAGAATATTTCACTATTATGGTGCAAGGCAAAACGGCTAAGGCTGGTAGCCCACACTACGCGTTCCATCAGTTGGTGCGTTTAAGCATCTTTCAAAAAAGTAGAATCAGTGTAAAGTTGTATGGAAAAGTTACACAGCAAACGCGTATAATGCATATACATATAGAACGCATTAACTGGTATTACATTCCACATTTGTATGCGTCTTGAAAAAGTTCGAGAAAGTATAAAACACATAGATGGCGAGTTGTGGACCTCCAGCTAAAGAATTAAGAGAAACAATTTATTATTCTGTTGTGGACCTCCAGCTTAAGAATTAAAAGAAACCATTTATTATTCTGCTTTGATTTTATGTCCCTGTTTTAGATGTGTTATTTCTCTTAGTTGTTATGCAAAAAATGAGCATTAAAAACTGTATTGTTTTCAAAAAAAAAAAAAAAAAAAAAAAAAAAAAAAAAAAAAATTATTTGTTTATTGGTTTACAAGATAGACGGCGTGGCAAAAAAGTTTTAAGATATAGGTTTTACCCGTTTACTCCCCAAAACGCCCGAAAAGTACCAGGTAAAGAACAAAAAAGTACCAAAAAGCCCCTCTTACAGATTATCATTCACTCAGGGCATTGCATGCTAAGTTTTATGTTTGTAGATCCAGTATTAGCGAAAATTAAAAAGGTACCAGTTAATGAACGTAAAGTACCAAAAAGATCCCTCTAACAGATTCTCATTTACTCAGGACCTTGGATGCTCAATTTTATATGTCTAGGGCCAATACTAAAGGAAATTCAACTAGAACCAGTTAAAGAACAAAAAAGTACCAAAACGCTCTTTTATTGATTCTAATGAAGCAAGCAATTTCAATATTGTAGTGGGAGCCCTTATTTCAATACGTTTATGTCAATGAATAAAAAAAATGTTTTGTAAAAAAAGTACCAAAAATAGTTACGCCTTTACCCCTTAAACGTCCGAATTTCGAAAAAGTCTCAAACTCGTATTTGGATTTTTTAGAAAAGTTTCAAATGTGAATAACCCTTATTTCTATGTTTGTGGGTTTAAAAGATAGATAGGGTGACCAAAAATAGAGGTTTTACCCGTTTACTCCGTAAAAGGGCTGAATTTTCAAAAAGTATCAGACACCTGTCCACTTATTTTTCTAAAGAACAACGATAGGTGTTTAATTTTTTGTATCTCTTTTTTTGTTTTGGAGATATAAGGTTACCGAATTTACCCGTCTTTACCCTTTTTTACCCCCTAAACATTCGATTTTCTAAAAATCCCATTTTAGTGGATCGATTTGGGGAGAGACCAACCCCTGGTCCAAATTTAAAATTTTTAGAGTCAGGCGTTTCGGCTGTGCGATGATGAATCAGTGAGTCAGTCAGTCAGTAACGTTACAATTTTATATATATAGATTACAAAGTTATTTAATGATTATATTGATTACTAAAATTTTTAAAAATTGAATATTGGGATTTTTTTTTAATATTTAAAAATATGATAAAAAAACAACGCACGATTTCCAACAATGTGTTAATTGATTCAATTAAAAAATAATTGACATAAAATCTATATTTTCCTCAATTACATCAGTTGTTTCAACTTAATAAAAAATAATTAATATAGTTATTGAATAGAGCAAACTAGTTATTAATTTATATGTAAGGTTCTATTAAAATTGTTATTAAATGAATTAAGATGAATAATTGAAATGTTAATTTGAAATTAATTAACAAAATCTATTTTTTTAGTTAACCATAAAAATCTTATTTTAACAAAAACACATTTTTCTACCCACCACCACTAGGAATTATATAGTGTATAAATTGCACTACTTAATTTCGTGAAATCGCTCCATAAACTACCACCTTACGTCCCATGCCAACTCTTGGAAAACACTATAATATGCCTTAACCTCTAAAGAGTAAAGTTCAAATTTTGTATTTGGTGCACCAGTGTAATCAATAAGAATCTTAAACCACACGGAACTGTATTGCAAAAGACATTTCTTTCTTTAATTAATTTTCTTCTTTTATAATTGTCAGCACTTCTCACATTAAAATTTCTTTATATTTGTTGGACACGCTTAAAAAGAATAACAAAGTTTAACTTTTTGCTTTCTTTTTCAATGACAGTATTAGCGGAGTTAATCAAATAAATATAAAAGATCAATATTGTGTCCCCTATTCTCTCAAGCGGGAATGTCATGATGAATTTATTTTTAAAAAAGAAAGGTAAAACAAAAAAATTAAGTTAACGATTTCGGGATTGAGTAAATCTCGTGATTCGGGATTCGCTGAATTTTCTGGATTTCGGGATTGTCATCGCTAGTATCAATACATAACATCCGATAATGTGGGCGGGATTGGAAAAGTGGGCTTGGCGCAAAATAGATTTATTTATATATAAAGAATGGTGTTTCTATAACTTTTTATTCTTATCACATGATAAAGGGTATATAAGTTTCTTCATAACCAATTATAGGGCTCTTAATGGTTTTCTTGCTTTTTTTTGTTATCTTTAACAAAAAGTATATAAAATTGGTTATCTTAACTGACTTGGCATATTTTTCAAGACACAACTTAAGAAATAACAGATTTCTCTATCGTTTAATATATTTTGTGAACGTTTCTTTTATGTTCTTTGAATTTGCCTCACTGCTTTGAATGGGTATGATATGATATTGTATGGTATTCTATGGTATTGAATAGGTTGTTATGGAATGGTATGGGCTGTTATTAGGGTATCCATTTAATCGGGCCTTTGCTTTAATCGGTTAATTGGACGATTAGTTAACAGAGGTTTTAGTTTAATCGGTTAATGATCGGCTAATTTTGATAATGATTAATAATTTTTATCAATTAAGTAATTTCAATAAATAAAAGTGGACAAATTATTTATTATTTATAGCCTTTTTGATAAAAAAAAAACAATAACATAACAAACATAACAATTCTTGAACTTAAACGAGCAAACAAGAAAATATTTATAAATATGTAATACACATTTTATTATTTTATTAAATTATGTATTAATTAAAAAATAGACTGTGTGATCTTTTTATTAGTTATTGTAATAATTTAAGGAGATCATATAAACAAATCTTTTAGACAAATAACTTGGTTTAAACGTTTAGGACTTAAGTGATTCTTTTATTAACATTGATAAAACTTGGTTTGGAAACAATTCTTTCATTTATCGTAAATGTTGTAGAAATCGAAAGCAACCCATATGCCCTTAGAGTCCCGTTTTAATCTTTTAAAATTTTTAATACTTCTAATTGTTTCGGTTAATTCTGTAAAAAGATTAATATAAGAAGATATGAGAAGAAACCAATAACTAAACACATACATATGAAAAGTACGTGAAACAAAAACTGTTGACAGCAAACACTTATTTAAAATGAAAATCACTGAACACATTCTTTGTTTGTATAAACAAATATGGTCTTAACACATGCCTTTTGTATATGAAACGAAAAAAATAATTAAAAATACAAAAAAAAATATGTTATATTACTACAAAAAAATTAAAAATTTTGTTACATCGGTTAATAGACTGAAATGAATCGGCTTAATCGCTAATCGAAAATAGCCTATTTTAAATTAACCGATCAGTTAATCGGGTAGTAATTAATCGGTTAACTGTTAATTTGGTATGGGTTGATATGATACGGTATGGTATGGGCATGATATGGCATTCTATGGTATTGTATGAATTGCTATGGAATGGTATGGTAATGTATTGTATTGTGTGGTATGGTTTTTGGTTTATTTCCTTCATAGTAACCTTTTTGAGTTCTTTTCTTGCAAATTTAATCAAATAAAATAAACGCGACACTTTAAACAAGAGCTGTGGAGTCGGAGTTGAAGAGTCGGAGTTGAAGTTTTTGTAACCGGAATCGGAGATTTAGTACCCACAAAAACTCCCGACTCCAACTCCAAAAGTTTTTGGCATAAAAACTTAAAAATTGGCAATGCGATATTCTAAATATTGATTTGAAATTTTTACAGAATAATTTTCTTGCTATATTTAACCATTTCAAATGTACTCCATTAAAAACAAGTTAGAGTGCAGTTAGAATATGTGAGAGCTATAAATTATTAATTAATCTATATAAAATGGACGTCAGTATAAAAATTGGTTCCGGTTTAAACCAATTGGACGACAACTAGACAGTGTTATGCTTTTATTTATAGCAATTAGAGCTAACTTGAATAAAATATTATGATTCGTAACAGGTTATGCCGAACTAAAATTATTTTCAAGAGGGGAATTTATAGTAGACCCATGATAAATTATGAACTAATCATCAGGAAATCCTGTAGAGTGATTTCTGTTATTGAAAATCTAAATGGAACAAATTTCAATGCAGTAGTGATATTTGTTTTAGCGTTTAATCCTCTCACCGGCAAGACCGTCTCAAGACGGTCTCCGATTTTTGGGCTCTTTTTTTGTATTATAAAGTTTTACAGCCTTATTCAAAAAAAGTTACTTAAGGTTAATCAAAGCTTATTAAGTAAAAATCGTTAAAGTTTTATTCAAAAACAGTTATTAGTCTAAAACACCTTTAGTAACTCAATATTAAATGTAGGAATTTTAAAGTACCTTTGGCCCTACTTTAAACCTAAATTAAAAATATTACATATTTGTTGTGACATTTTGAAAATTTATAAAATAATAAAATTAAATAAAATATAAATTTTACAATATTTTATTTTGGTATTTAAAATGGAAACACTAAATTTTATAGAAAGAATTGGTAAGTATTTTTATTATTTAATAAAATAAGTACGTTTTGACTTGTCTTCCATTTCAACAGAATTTTTAACGCAAATATCAAACTTCAGAAGTCAAAGAATTTATAAAGATAGGCCTGACCCTTTTTCCCTTCCTGACATCGAATTCAAAAAGAAATATCGGTTTAATAAGCAAACCGTGAAAAATATTACAAATTTAATAAAAAATGATATTTCATTGGATAGAAGAGGATGTGGAACATCGGCAGAATTGCAGGTATTGGTAGCCTTGCGCAGTTGGGGCAGAAGAGAAGTAAGTTTTGCATTTTAAAAGAGTGAATTTTAAATAGAAAAAAATTCGATTTTTAGGTGCAGGATGATGCTGGTGACATACATGGCCTATCTCAAGCAACGGTCAGCAGAATTTGTGCAAAAGTGGCTCGAGCTATCGCCAAACTAGCAAACGAAAAAATCAAAATGCCTGCTACCGTGCAAGATGAAGTGAAAGTTGCAAAACAATTTAAAGAAATTCGCAACTTTCCTACTGTTATTGGGGCAATTGATGGCATATTATTAGATTATAGATTAGAAAAACTGGTGGTGATTTAGCTCAATATTACATAAATCGAAAAAGGTTTTATTCGCTAAATGTACAGGTAATAAAATGGAAAATATCTTTATAATAACATTTTATTTAATTCATGTACACACAGGTTATTTGTGATGCGCAATTAAAAATTCAGGACATTGTGGCAAGATGGAGGGGCAGTACTCACGACTGTCGGATTTTTAACGAGTCCAGAATAAAAGAACGTTTTGAAAACGGAGAATTCAAAGGTCGTTTGCTTGGCGATTCTGGTTACAAGCTAACACCATACTTGTTTACTCCCATACTACGGCCTAAAAACGCTAAAGAAGTAAGCTATAATATCGTCCATATTGCAACCCGAAATCCAGTTGAGAGATGCTTTGGTGTTTGGAAGCAGAGATTTCGGTGCTTGCTTGATGGAATGACCGTAAGTTTTACAAATATCAAAATAGTTATAATTGCCCTGGCTGTACTTCACAACATCGCTTTAGAAGAAAAAGATTCGGTGCCAGGTAAACCTTGTTAAATGAAACTTCTATATATATTACTAGCTTAACCCGGTGCGCTTCGCTACACTGGCATCCTATGGGAGGTATTTCCCCCCCTGCGCCTACCCGCTTTATTTTTATTTTCAAAAGTGTAGTATACCATAAGAGTGACTTTTAGAAAGTTTGAACATTCTCACTATTACAGTTCTTAAGATATGCGATGTTAAACATTGGCGTCCTATGGGGTATTCCTATACCCCCGCTGCTATTTTATTTCAATTCCGGGGCTCAGAAGATCCTACTACAAAAAGTTCAGCAAAATGCGTGCAGCGGCTCTTAAGATATGCGATAATTAATATTGGCATCCTATGGGGGGTACCAATTCCCCTGCCCTATCGAAAAAATAAGTAGCCTATTTTATTTTTAGGGCTCACGTGATGTTACTGTAAAAATTTCAGGAAAATCGGTTCAGTATAATATTGGCATCCTATGGGGGGTACCAATTCCCCTGCCCCTATCGAAAAAATAAGTAGCCTATTTTATTTTTAGGGCTCACGTGATGTTACTGTAAAAATTTCAGGAAAATCGGTTCAGTATAATATTGGCATCCTATGGGGGGTACCAATTCCCCTGCCCCTATCGAAAAAATAAGTAGCCTATTTTATTTTTAGGGCTCACGTGATGTTAATGTAAAAATTTCAGGAAAATCGGTTCAGTAGTTTCGGAGTCTATAAAGCGACAAACATACAAACACACATAATTTCATTTTTATATATATAGATTTCTAAAGAAAACATTATTTTAAGATGATATAATCTTAGACGAAGAAGAGTTAGAAGAACCACCACAAAACAACCTAATTGAAATATCGACGTCTGCAAGGAGAGAAAATCTAATATTGAGAAGCTTTATCGATAAATATTTCTAATAACCTTAACACATACTGCCTGTTTAACGATTTCGAACGTCAACGTTCGCATAGAAAATTATATTTAAAACAAAATTCTAAAATTTGTTTTTGTTTTAAATGTAATTTTCTATGCGAACGTTAACGTTCGAAATCGATGAACAGGCTGTTAAATATAAAAAAATTATTGAAATACACATTTTTTATTTAAATAAAAGTTGTTATTTTATTTTGATTTATTTAAAGCAAATAAACAAGTTTAATATAATTCATTCAACATAAAAAACTTTTGTTTGTATTAATAAACAATTGAAATGTAACAAAAATATAAAGCTATTAAAAAAAACATAACAAATTAATAATACATTAAAAAAAATTTAGTAGGATTTTATTAAAAATTATTCTTGTTTCTTATTATCTGAAAGAAAAGCCAATATTAAATCATGGCCCGATTAGTAGGTCTGCTCGAAACGCCTGCTGATTTTTTGTAGAGTTGTGTTTTTAATCATAATACATAGGCATAAATGGGCAAAATGTCAAAAGTTGTTTACATTTTTTATTATATTTTTTTTAATATTCTTTTTGATTTCAAGAAATCGTTTTTCTTATTGTGAAAATTAAAATAAAATACACTAATTGTAAAAAAAATTGTGAATACAAATTTTAAATAACCATAATAATAAAAAAAGTGTAATAACATTAAAAAACGTTATTGTGCAGTGTGTAAAAAACATTTTAAAAGTGGATGCGGTACGTTATTTTCAGTGCCAAAAGACCAAGTGGAAAGTGCAAAATGGGATAAAATTTCTGGCAGGAATTTGGCCCCATCACATGAAATTTGCGCAGACCATTTTTCGGAAGCAAGCATTGTATGCCGAAATTCAGGTTGAAAATTTTCATTAAACAAAATAAATATATGATAAAAACAAAACACATTTTTCATAACAGATGACAAGTTTTTGACATTTTTACCATTTGTATACACAAACAAAACGCGTGTTGTTTCTATTGTTGCATTGTTGTAGTTGTGCGCAGACCTACTAATGCCATGTATTAAATGTAAAGAAATATATTAGCCCAATTCATAATCTTGTGCAAATGGTCTTGCATCGTCACATTTGCAAGTCTTTACTATACCATTTGGCAAATGCTACGATGCAGGACCATTTGCACAAGATTGTGGATTAGGTTATTGTACATACGAATATATACATTATAAAAAAAAAGTCTCGCAAAGCGTGAAAAAGCAACAATTTACATACATTTGTCTTTTGCTTAACATAAAAAATACTTACATATGTACATATGTATGCACGTACATATTCAAATACTTACTATTATTATTATTTTATGGGACGCAATTATCAATTCGATTAGGTCCAACTCCCTATCTAAGTTTCGAATTCTTTTTTTTTCTGCATCCACTCGCAGTTCGTGTAGCTCTCTTCTGCACTCCATATCAAACTCGGTCAATTTTGTTATATTGTACGAAGTACTATTTATATCTTCTTTTCGTATTTTCTATATAAAAACCAAATAACAATTGTAATTTTTTTGTAATTTGAAAAATGTATAAGTATGCATATGTATGTATATATATACAAATATAATCAAACAGTTTTTCTCAAAATAAATATATTTTAAAACATTATTGTGAGAATTTTCTATTTTTCTTTAATACTACACCGTTAAATTAAATAATTAACTTATGTAACTTTAACGAAAGAAATAGGCAAGAATGAAAAAGTTGTTCATTATGTATATGTATGTATGTACGTACGCACCTTTTTTTTGGAAGGTGGTGGAACACAGTCTTTACTTTGTATGGACTCTGAAGTTGCTATTGTTTCAGGTTCTTCAAAAACCTTTAAATAATTATAAATAAGTACAGTGAAGATAAAAAATATATTTTTAAGTATGTATGTATGTATGTTTAAACGTACCTCTTGATTTATTTGACTTATAATCTCCTGAACCACCCCACTCGAACTACAGCTTTCGTCTTCCAGCAAAAAGAATATAAGTATTTTTATTAATATGTACGAATAGATGTATGCATGTTTTTACATATGTATGTAAACAAAATATTTACGTATGCAATGTATTAATGTACATACATATATACATAATTATCTCGGGACAGTTTTAACTTACCTCTTCAATCGCATCAGAATCAAATTCGTTTCTGTCAACGACAAATTCGTTTGGAAGCCAAACGCTTATGTCGTTGCCACTATAGTCTAGCTCCTTAGGTTGTGTACCACCACCAGTTTTTAAAATTTCTTTCCGATGGGTTGCAACTTTTTTACGCGCTTGAACTTTTGTTGCAACCCATTGGGTCTTGAGCTAAATTATATTACGTTGGCCACCCATACATAAACTGTTGAAACTAGAAAAAACATTATTTTACAATTTGTAATAATTTTAATACATTGTTTTATACGTACTTCTCCTCTATTTCTATCCAAGCCCTCTTCTTAGCTTGGTTTGTATTGGTGACGGTGTTTTTATTTTCGATGGCTTTAACATTTTTTTTTGATGAGCTCTTGCTGCAGCATCTTTTACATATGTATGTATTTACATATAATGAAACAAACACAATAGTTAATGCAATACAAATGAATAATTTAAGACATTTAAAGAAAAAAACTAAAACATATATCAGAACAAAACTTACCTTATCCTCCTCAACCCAATTTTGAGATCTTTTTCGCTTCTGTTCTTCTTTTTTTTTTCCATAATTTATTTTATTAAAAACAAACAGCAACACAATTTACGACAATTTTTTTGTAATAATATAATTCGACTAATAGTGATGTGTAAAAAAGCACAACAAATAAAATGATGGTTATTCAATTTATTCTTATACGAAAGAAACTATAGTCATGTATGATTGTTGTTATTTATTAATGTTTTTGTTTTCTTTTTTTTTATATTTCCGAATAAAATGAAAGCAAAAAACTTTTTTTAATTCAAAAATATTTCTTTTAGTCTATAGATAGGTAAAATAATTTACAAATACGGTTACGGATAAAAATAATATTCATTTTTTTGCATTACTAGAATTGAAATGACAAGTGCCAGAAACGGTGTTGCCAGTCTTAAACTAAAAAAATTCTTAAAGTCAGTATTAACTAATATACGTTTTTTGTATACAAATTTTTTAAAAAAGGTTATTAAGCGTAAAGTGCTTATGAAATAATATGTTCTTTAAACCAAAATTAACATTTTTTTTTTGAATATGGCTGTTAAGCTTTAAAATAGTGAACATTGTCTTTAGACAACACTTTTTTACGCTTTGTCAGCTTCCCAACACATTCTGACAAGTCATTTGTCAGATTTGATTAATCAACTGCAAAAAGTCAACCATTTTGCATCGAAAATTATTTCACAAATTTAATTTTTTGTAACTATTAAAAAAACAAAATTAGAAGAAAGCGATCGACTTCATAATTTTACGGTAAGTAGATTACATATTATATTTTGGTCTAATAACACTATGCGACAGTCACAATCGGGATGGGATGAAACCAACGAGAAATGTTATATCGGTAAAAAAGAAGTTATACGTGTCCCGGCGTTTCGCTAGGTCACGTCTAGAAATCGAGATATTTCGATTTGAAGTTAGTAACTATCATATAGGGGAAATTGTGACCTTTGGTGGTCTTTTTTTTTGACATAACTCGAGAACCACCAGTGCGATTTTGCTGAAACAAATTTAAAAAAATTTGGAATTACAATTCCTTTAATCTGTTCATACAACGTTTGCTACATAAGCAACAGTTTCGCAGTTATAAATAAATGTATGAAGAAAAAAACTATTTTTTGCCTAAAAAATTTAATTTTTTTATATTTAATTCATAAAAAATCCAAAATGGTAAAAAACAGTGTCAAGTCCTACTACTTTCACGTAAAGTCACATAGCCTTTAAACAAAATGAGACATATATCATGAAAATCGATGGACGCGTTTCGCTTTTATTCACAATTAAGTGAAGGTATCTCATTTTGACAAGAATATTGATTTTATGTTTCAATGAATTTGGATAATATTTATTATATATTATTTATTATAATTATTAACACGTAAAATTAAAAATTATTACAGGTAATTATTAGGTTATTACATAGATACATATGTTATAAAAATCGATGAACGCAAAACTTATTTTCGTTTGTTTGCGCCCTTTACTTTCTTGCGTGGTGGTTCGCCCACTTGTTCAGAGTCTGTATCGGATGAGGATCTGTCTTCATCTGGAAAAAATCAATTGTTTTTAATCAGTCAGTTAACTTCATTTTTGTGACTTACCCTCGGAGGAAACTCCCATTGTATATTCTTCTTCTTCTTCTTCATTCTCGGGATCGTACGTCTTTTGCGACCACCAACAAATTTCAGCCACCAGCGAATAGAGCTGTTTGCCTTTATGCCGCGTTTCCATTGGCATTGCCACTTGATGGAAGCGCTCGCCATGTTCACCCGACTCTGAGGCTAGCTGCTTGCTGAAGTATTCGAGATGGTGATGCAAGAAGTGAATTTTGAGCGACATATTCACTCCAATTTTCTGGAAGTAGTGCAACATCTTGGTCACAAGAGCGGGGTAATTGTGTGCTCGCGTACTTCCCAAAAAATATCGTATGACTTTCTTCACTGCCCTCCACGCAAAGTAATCATTACCGTCTAAAGCACCTTTAAATTCCTTTGATTTCATGAGCTTTCGTATATCCGGCCCATTCAGAACACCATCCTTCAATTTTGCTTCGCTGATTCGTGGGAAAATATTTTCCAAACAATCAAGAATTTTCTGTTGCTTCAAAATGACCTTGATGAAATGTTTAACGATTCCCAGTTTGATATGGAGAGGGGGCATGAGGACGTTCTCCATTGGCACCAGTGGATCATTTACGCAGTTGTGCCCTTTCTCCGTTGGATCTCGAGCAAGCCAGTCATGCGTTTCGTATTGGTTTCCTTTAAATCGGGTATACCAAAGAAACACATGTTTTTCGTATAGCCTCCTTGGAGACCTCTTAGCATCGCCACGACTTTCAGATCACACATGTGATCAGTGATCAGTGTAGCAAACTTTATCCAAAATTATTTTCATGGAATCGTATGTTTCGCTCATGTCTTTGCTGTAGCCAAATGTAAACTCTTCGTTTAAGGCCTTTACGATTTACTCAACATATTTTGTTTGCGCAAGCGTAACAGTTGTCGGAATTGTGCTCTCCTGGATCAGTCCAAATCATTGGTACACCAAAACGAAGTGAACTGCGTTTCCCTTGGATCCACATGTTAAGACCATTGTAGCACGTTTTACAAATTTTGTCTGGGACCCACGTAACGCCGCGAATTATTTCGCAATCAAAATAACGTTTAAAAGCGCGCTCCACTTGCTCAGTGAGTAATGCAGCATTTGTTGAAAAAGCTCTTTTGCCACAAACGTAACAAAATAAATTGATATTTTCTGGACAATTTGCACTCATTTCGGTTGTATACTTTTATTATTTTTCGTCACTTTAAAAAAAAACCGTACTTTACGCGTTCGGAGACACTTGTTGAATGACAAAAATCGATCAGTGAACACCTATAAATACTACGTAAGTTTCAATATTTTACTGAGAGGTACTTATGAATTCGCGCATCTTTTAAGGGTGGCTATATACCTGATTCGTGTGCGTTTTTCGAAACGTTCTAAAACATGACCACTCATAAATGTGGGTGCAATTTGTGTAAAAAACTCATTAAGGTAGCCAACGGAAAAAACCCAAATAATTAAAAAAGTGCACTTTCCTTTTTTCCTTTTAATTGTCCACGCACATTTATGACCGTTTTTTAGTTTGTTACCGCTACCATAAAAATCAAATAACCTTTTGTTTATTACTTCTTTATTAATTCTGACAATCATAAAAAAAAGTCATCAATGTTTTTTCCAAGGAATTTTGAGCATATCTCTAGCAAATTTTTGAAATTCATACCTTCACTTAATTGTGAATAAAAGCGAAACGCGACCATCGATTTTCATGATCTATGTCTCATTTTGTTTTAAGGTCATTTGACTTTACGTGAAAGTAATAGGACCTGACACTTTTTTTTACCGTTTTGGATTTTTTATGAATTAAAAATAAAAAAAATTAAATTTTTTAGGCAAAAAATAGTTTTTTTCTTCATACATTTATTTATAACTGCGAAACTGTTGCTTATGTAGCGAAAATTTGTTTCAGCAAAATCGGACTAGTGGTTCTCGAGTTATGTAAAAAAAAAAGACCACCAAAGGTGACAATTTCCCCTATATGATAGTTACTAACTTCAAATCGATATATCTCGATTCCTAGACGTGACCCAGCGAAACGCCGGGACACGTATAACTTCTTTTTTACCGATATAACTTTCCCCGGTAGTTTGAACCCTTCCCGATCACTCACCACTAAAATATGTCTCACAGTGTAATGTATTTAATGTTAAATAAATAAAAATATTGTGTTTTTAAAACGAAATAGAGAAGACCGTCTTTAGACGGTCTTGCCGGTTTATGTGTACAAAAGTGTTCCGCCCTTTTCTATTGTTATTTTTATCTTTTGTTTATAAAAACATTATTATTTGCTTATTGTTTTATTATGTGCACGCTTTTATTACACTTTTGTGTTAAAGATAAGCGTACTTATAAGAAAAAGATCAATTTGGAGAAAATGTCTCATAAACAATTGCTCAAGTTCATGGATTCTGTAGAGAGTTCTGTAGATATATTGCCAGAGGCTGCAGAACAGGCCATATAAGAATGCGTTCAGGCAATTAAAGGCAATTTTGTAAAGGAAATTATTTTTCACTGAATTTGAGCACAATGCCTGATGTAACTTTCGTTGAAGATGTAGCAATGCTCGAAACCATTGCGACACAAGAACCATAACCATCAACTGCAACCACAACAAAATCATCGTTCAAATTGAAAAGAGCCCGATCTCCATTGCCAATAGCTGAAGCTACTGGACCATCAGTGCTTTTCTTATATATATTAATTATTTCTTTTTTAGAAACAGCTTTAAAAAAAATATCTAAAAACTCCAAAGAGCCCTCCACACTTGTATGGCGCAAACGCTCAATGCGCTGACATGTGAACGAGGAAGCTTTCGAGGCGATTCATCACTTCTATTGGCCGTAAGCGAGCTCAAACACTAAAGGATTTCTTCAATTACTTTATCACTGATGATATAATTGAATTAATAGTTTTAGAGACAAATCGTTATGCCCTGGAAGAAAATATAAACACAACGTTTAGTACAGATTCTACTGAAATAAGACATTACATCGGCATAATGTTGTACGTGCCAGTATACCGCTTTCCTAATTTAATTACGACCAATTTGACTCAATCCCAAAAACAGGTAGACTATGCGTTGACGAACAGATGTGCAGCACAAAGACAAAACACCACCTCCGGCAATACATGCCCAATAAGCCGCAAAAGTGGGGGATCAAATTGTTCGTGCTAAGTGATACAAACGGTTTCGTCTACTGTTTTGAAATATACAATGGCGCCGGAGATAATATAATTTTACCTGGTACACCGGACTTTGGAGCTGCCTCAAATGTTGTAATTCGTTTATCACAAACGATTCCTAGTTTCGTTCATCGCATCCTGTATTTGTAACTTTTACACATCGCTGCCCTTGTTACTATATTTACGAGCCGGGAAATTTACCATTTGGACACAGTAAGAGGTAGTTAATTGTTTTTTTTGTTGTTGTCATATTTCTTGTTGATCATGATTTGCTTTTGTATTTATAGCAAATCGAATACAGGGTGCAAGCTGCCGACAGACAGCGAAGTGAACAAAGAGCAAAGAGGATTTTTGCATTGAATACATGACTTAAGTTCATGGAGTTGATGTGAATACTGTGTAATGGAAGGATAATAAATGAGCCCGCCTGGCATCGACATATGTCAATCCTGATGAACAAAAATCAATGGCTCTTGGTATGATAGAAAGCAGAAGAAATTCATATAAATAAACTTCCCTCAAATCATCCGAGAATACAATGCTCACATGGGTGGACTAGATCTTATGTGTCGATACCATGTTCGAGCTAAGACTCGAAACATTGTGATTAGATTGTTCTATCATTTTTGGATATGGCATCTACAAGTGCACTCATTTTATACAAACGTTTATACACGGAGAAGTATTCCCATAATGTATTCAATGAAGAACCGATCTTATAACTTCCAGATTTCTGTGCAGATATAGCTGCTGGTCTCCCTTCCTTCAAAAATTTACGGTCTGTAGGGCGACCATCTGCTCTAAATATCGATGAGCCCTTATCACCACAGCTTGGGACATCATGTGTTGGGAAAAGAGCTGTTCATCATGTTGCTAATGTTTGGTTCAATGGTGTCGATCATTTTCCTATTTGGGAGGACAGAAAATCCAAAAAAAAGGTGCAAACATTGCAAGAAATCGGACACCCAAGTGGTTTGTTTCAAATGCGGCCTTCATTTTTTTGGGACTATGTAATATGTATTTTAACTTGTTTGCTCATTTGTCTTAATAAAACTTTTTCAGACCGCCTTTATTTTTTTTACCAGGCGTCCGTCCAGAATGTTTTTCACACCTGAAAATTTAAACTTACGTTTGTTTTAACTACTTGCAAAAAATATGGGCTTTATACGATCATTTTCACGGTCTTTCCGGTTAGAGGGTTAAATCGCTTTTCATAAAGCTGTAAATATAGACCGATAATCAGAAAATTTCATGAAATTATTTCTGGCTATATGAACCAAAATTGGACCAAATTTTATCAATACTATATGCTACGGTTTTCTAACAATTTCCCAGAGTGATCATAATATTGGACATTATATGGTAAATTATGGACCGAGCTTCACGAAGTGTGATTATAGTGTGATTTTTAGTCCTATAAATCTTTGACGTACCAAATTGTATTACAATATCATTTATAGCGGTTTTTAACATACTAAACTATATTTCGAGAGTAGGTCTTATATGCGGCCTAGGGTAAATTATTGACCGATTTTCACGAAATTTTAAAGTATGATTTCTAGTCTATAAAACTGTGACGTACAAAATTTTATTATGGTAGCAATATTTGTTACGACTTTAGGCGTACTAGGCTGTTTACCGGGAGTAGGCTTTATATGGGGCATGTGGTAAATTATGGACCGATCTTTACGAAATTTGACGGTGTGATTTCTAGTCCAATTAAACTATGAAGTAGCACATTTTAATATGATAGCAATTTTTATAACAGTTTTAGACGTACAGTATGATTTCTAGTCATATAGAACGAGTTTGAGCAAAATCTTATACCATGTCGTACATTATACCACCTTTTATGATTGTTTGTGTAACAAAATTGTATATTTTTTAGGTTGGTAGATTGAATAACTAGAAGCAATTTGACACCAACACTGTTCTTATCTTTCGAGTTTTTGGAAAGTGAGCGTGTTTTTTTAACAGACGGATAGACAAACGGATATGGCTAAATCGACTTAGAATTATTTAGAAAACCAGAATATATATACTTTATGGGGTCTTAGATGCATAACAGAAAGTTTCTCACGGAATGACAAACTTAGTATACCCTCATTCACCACTAGTGGTGGAGGGTCTAAAAAGTGTTTAAAGTTAAATAAGGACCAGTCACATATACATTTAGCATCAAGGTTATAGGAGTTGGAATTGGAGTCGGAGTTGGAGTCGGAGTCGCACTTAAAAAATTTCAGCGTTCGGAGTCGGAGTTACTACATTTTCAGATGCCTCCACAGCCCTTCTTTTAACACTTCTTACAATTCAAAATTTTTATTTCCACTTAGTCACTTTCTCTTAGAAAATATCTCACAATTGCGACCTTTATTTGTAGTGTGCACACTTAAACGTTTGTACTAATACCTTATGTGATATCAACTTGACAAAGTCTGAACAGATACTGGCTCAATGCCATCTTTTGAGTATCTATTTATGCTCTGGAATTTTCTCGAACTTTTACTTATCTTAACTTTACAGATAATAACATAATGCATTAACACTATGGCTGAATTTAAACTGAGCTATTCATAAATAAACTAAAGCATACTTTAAGGCGTAACAATAGATTGTTACATCTATATCGAAAATTCGAGAAATTACAGTGATTTTGAAGTAAATTTATGCATAACAATTTTAACATTACATAACTAATACAATAACAATTTAAACTAATAAAATAACTTCCAAATACAAAATAAATAATAAATAATTAGTATTGTGGTTATTTTGTTGAACTATTCATGGTTTTTAATCCAAATTTTTACTATTTAATTAGGCTTAAGTTCATTAAATTTAATTTTCATTAAATTATTTTTATGAAGAAAGGAATTTTTACAACATGGAAGATTAATTAAAATTGTTATTGATAATTTTCATTCTTGACTGACCTGGGATTCGAAGCCAGGCTGGCTGGCGTGTGATTCGAACCCAGGCGGCTGGTTACCCTGACATGTTTCGACCTCAACCACTAGGTCTTCTCAAAGGGATTTGCCGTCTTACACTCGCAGCCATCGATGACTGCTGACGTCAGTAGTCAAACATCAATCCTTAAACCAAATTGTATTTTAACCTTTGGTAGATCGAAATTTGCTTATTGAATGACTATCCATTTTTAATTGATCTCACATGTTTTTCCTTTACTTCTGTTTTTTCCGTACTTTTGTCAAGAATTCTTCTTGAAGTCCAAAGTACATTTTTTGTTTATCATGTTTTTTGTCTTTCTTTTTTCTTGTTGACATTTTTCAGCACAACTTGAAGGACAAATGAACACATAGAGCTTGTGCCTTAGCTTTAACAATAATTAGTATTGTGGTTATTTTGTTGAACTATTCATGGTTTTTAATCCAAATTTTTACTATTTAATTAGGCTTAAGTTCATTAAATTTAATTTTCATTAAATTATTTTTATGAAGAAAGGAATTTTTACAACATGGAAGATTAATTAAAATTGTTATTGATAATTTTCATTCTTGACTGACCTGGGATTCGAAGCCAGGCTGGCTGGCGTGTGATTCGAACGCAGGCGGC
The DNA here is from genome assembly GCA_943735925.1 of Pollenia amentaria. Taxonomy (NCBI): domain Eukaryota; kingdom Metazoa; phylum Arthropoda; class Insecta; order Diptera; family Polleniidae; genus Pollenia; species Pollenia amentaria. The sequence goes on from OX031009.1 coordinate 80,919,280, forward strand.
TGGTTACCCTGACATGTTTCGACCTCAACCACTAGGTCTTCTCAAAGGGATTTGCCGTCTTACACTCGCAGCCATCGATGACTGCTGACGTCAGTAGTCAAACATCAATCCTTAAACCAAATTGTATTTTAACCTTTGGTAGATCGAAATTTGCTTATTGAATGATTATCCATTTTTAATTGATCTCACATGTTTTTCCTTTACTTCTGTTTTTTCCGTACTTTTGTCAAGAATTCTTCTTGAAGTCCAAAGTACATTTTTTGTTAAATAATAAATATAAGATAAGTAATAAATTAAACTAATTCTTAACTTACTTCGTAACAGTATGGTATTCAATGGTCTTTTATGGGTTGTCATGTTATGGAATTGAATGGTTTTGTAGAATATACTTGTTATATATTTTAATATTTCAATCCAATCAACCTGTTCATACATTTTAAAATTTTGGATAAAAAAGTAGTTTTAATAATATAAAATCTTCATATTTTGGTGACCCCGACGTGATTCCTAGGACACATTCTCCTACGCGCGATACAATTTTAGATTCTGCTGCTCATAGCTCGCAGCTTCGGCCAGTACTGCCTAAGCTGCACGGAAGTGTTACGAATGAAGAATTTGCTGCTGCATCCACAAACGTTCAAAAGCTGCTAAATTTTGGTCAAAACAGCCACAGCTATGGTTTATACAAATATAAAAATTATTTTCTCGCTAGCGCACGTAACAAGAGATGAAACAAAGTTTTCTTACGTTATTACAAACTTGGATTTAGTATATATATATCTTAAATTTTATCCATAAATACATGAAACCAGAACTCCATTGGCAGTCAAAAAAAGGCCTGTTTACGACATCATCACCGGTTTAAATAATTCCCACCTAAGCTGTAAGTGTTTCATATAAATTAATGTATTAAATATTTTAGTATAGTGGTTGCAAAAACAAAGTACATACATACAAAATGCAAATTTTGATCGCGGCGAATTCAAGACAAGAACCTTCTGATATTTTCTTTTATTTTGTTCTGTTTATTCTACCAGTGTGCCCAGGTCTAAAAAATTTTTACAGCTAAATCGCAATTAGACAGGGCCAAAAAATGCTAAAAATTATTTTTAAAAATAATGCTAAATTTTTTTTAAAGATTTTTGTTAAAAATGTATTACCAGTATGAAATTTTATTCGAAACTAATTACATTTTAGTGACTAATTTTTGAACGAAATTGAAATAAATGGTTATATATAAGCATATGGCTAGATTTTGGTAAAGCATGTGGTACATATAAATATGTAGCACTGGAAGTTAAGATTAAATGTTAAATTTAGCGGGCCTGCAAAACCTCTGATATATGATAAATTAAACCGTTTTAGAAAAGTTAAAGCCTTAAAATAAATTTTTTTCACCAGTTTAGAGCAAACAATTTGTTCAAATAATTACACTATTAAAATTTTATCTATATACAAAGTGGAATTTCTTGTACATTCATATTTTTACGTTACTGCCTTTTCAATAACGTTTTTGGTTTATTTCCTTTATAATAAACCTCTTGAGTTCTTTTATTGCAACTTTAATAAAATAAATAAAACACTTTAGACACTTTACTTTATAGCTGTACTATAAACTATTCACGCCACTTTATTTAGAACTTAGTCAATTATACCACTAATAATTGCGATGTACACACTTAAATAATCGTACTAATACTGATTATCGATGCCAACCTTCGCGAGTATTTATACTCTGTTTGCTGACATCTAGATGTCTCTAGATCATTCCACTCGGCGAAATGTCTGTAACATTTTAGACAATTCTGGGCAAATCGAGATTTTATTATCTTACAGCGAATATCATTATGCATTAACACTGTGGCTGAATTTAAATTGATTTATACATCAATAAACTAAAGCATACTTTATGGGTTAAAGATAATCTCAACACTATTATGTTATTCATTTATCTATAACAATCATAACATTACAATTGTACTAGAAAATTCTGTACAGTGGGTTTACATTAAAAATATGCCAAACTTATACAATAACATTTAAGGATTGATGTTTGACTACTGACGTCAGCAGTCATCGATGGCTGCGAGTGTAAGACGGCAAATCCCTTTGAGAAGACCTAGTGGTTGAGGTCGAAACATGTCAGGGTAACCAGCCGCCTGGGTTCGAATCACACGCCAGCCAGCCTGGCTTCGAATCCCAGGTCAGTCAAGAATGAAAATTATCAATAACAATTTTAATTAATCTTCCATGTTGTAAAAATTCCTTTCTTCATAAAAATAATTTAATGAAAATTAAATTTAATGAACTTAAGCCTAATTAAATAGTAAAAATTTGGATTAAAAACCATGAATAGTTCAACAAAATAACCACAATACTAATTATTGTTAAAGCTAAGGCACAAGCTCTATGTGTTCATTTGTCCTTCAAGTTGTGCTGAAAAATGTCAACAAGAAAAAAGAAAGACAAAAAACATGATTAACAAAAAAAAATGTACTTTGGACTTCAAGAAGAATTCTTGACAAAAGTACGGAAAAAACAGAAGTAAGGAAAAACATGTGAGATCAATTAAAAATGGATAATCATTCAATAAGCAAATTTCGATCTACCAAAGGTTAAAATACAATTTGGTTTAAGGATTGATGTTTGACTACTGACGTCAGCAGTCATCGATGGCTGCTAGTGTAAGACGGCAAATCCCTTTGAGAAGACCTAGTGGTTGAGGTCGAAACATGTCAGGGTAACCAGCCGCCTGGGTTCGAATCACACGCCAGCCAGCCTGGCTTCGAATCCCAGGTCAGTCAAGAATGAAAATTATCAATAACAATTTTAATTAATCTTCCATATTGTAAAAATTCCTTTCTTCATAAAAATAATTTAATGAAAATTAAATTTAATGAACTTAAGCCTAATTAAATAGTAAAAATTTGGATTAAATATAACATTTTAAACTAATAAAATTACTAATAAGCTAAACTTATTCTTAACTTAAGTTACTTTCGTAACACTGCCCCCCACTTAAGCCTGTTCGTCCCGAATAGGCTCAGAATCACCTCTTCCATAAGGGGCTAATCGTTCCAAATGAACAATTTTAATTTTTGTCCTTGGACTTTTGTGTTTCTGTATTCGATATACAACGTCATTTAATTTCTTTATCACCTTGTATGGCCCATCCCAATGTGTCTGTAGTTTGGGAGATAATCCCTTCTTTCGTTGGGGATTAAAAAGCAAAACCAACTGGCCCTCCTTAAATCCTTCCGAATTTGCCGCTCGATCGTTTCTTGTTCTTGTGACGTGAAGCCTTCATTGTTTTCACCCGTTGGTATATGCTTAACGCCAAACTCTAGATCTCCTGGTAGTCTGAGCTCTGTTCCAAATACAATTTTGGCAGGTGTACGAGAGGTGGAGTCGTGAACCGCTGATCTATACGCCAACAGAAATTTTGAAATGTGCTCATCCCAGTCTTTTTGTTGTGTGCTAACTACTTTCCGCAAATGTTCCTCTAATGTACGGTTAAATCTTTCAACCATGCCGTCAGATTGTGGATGCAATGGGGTTGTTCTTGTTTTCTTTATTCCGTACAATTCACACATTTCTTTAAATATAACAGATTCAAAATTTCTGCCCTGGTCAGAATGCAATTCCAATGGAACGCCATAGCGGCACACCCAATTGTTCACAAAGACGTCCACAACCGTCCTAGCTTCTTGGTTTGGGATGGCATATACCTCCGGCCATTTACTAAAGTAATCAATGACTACTAGTACATATTTGTTGCCGGCATTACTAACAGGGAAAGGCCCAGCTATATCCATTGCAATTCTTTCAAACGGGGCACCAGAAAGGTACTGTTGTAGCGGCCCACGACTTCTCCTTACTGGACCTTTGGCGGCCATGCATTGTGCGCAATTGGTTATCCATTCAGTTATGGCTTGTTGACAGCCAACCCAATAGAACCGTTGTTTTAATTTTTCTAAGGTCTTTGTCACACCAAGATGACCACCACTTGGACCGTTATGAAATTCCCTCAGAACTTCTTTTACTTTCACTGACGGCACTACTATAAGGTTTTTAACTGATTTTCCATCAGTGCTTTCCCACGTACGGTATAAGCAGCCATTTACTACTTGAAGGCTGTTCCACAGAGCCCAGTATGCTTTCATTAATGGACTTTCTGGCGTAATTTCGTTTCGAGTGGGTCTTCTGCCCTCTTCCTTGGCTTTCAGAATTTTTGCTAAAATTGGGTCATTTTTCTGCGCCATTGACCAGTCTTCTTGGGACTCTATCTGCAATAGACGAACATCACAGAAGTTTTCTTTTCCTTCAGCCCTTACACAATGCTTTCATTCCAGCTTACAGGGTCGCCTAGACAGAGCATCCGCATTGCCATGTTTTCCACCTTTTCTATGTTCAATGCTAAAATCGTAGCTCTGAAAGCGCTCAATCGAACGCGCTATCTGGCCTTCCGGATTTTTGAATTGTATTGAATTGAATTGTTTGAATTGTAGCAACCACCTGAGTGCAGAATGGTCTGTTCTTAAATCAAAATGTTGACCATACAAGTATTTGTGGAAATGCTTTATGCACTCCAGTACTGTCAGAAGCTCTCGCCGAGTTACGCAGTAATTTCTCTCAGGCTTCGAAAGTATTCGACTGTAATAGCCTACAACTTTCTCTACACCATTGACCACTTGGGACAGCACACCTCCAATTCCAAATCCGCTTGCATCGGTATCTAGCACAAATTTCTTTCCCGCAATTGGGTAAGCCAAAATTGGTGCTGTGCACAATAATTCTTTAAGCTTCTGAAATGCTTGTTCCTGTGCTTCACCCCAGTTATATACCTGTGCCTTTTTGGTCAATTCATGCAAACTGGCAGCAATATTGGCAAAATTCGGTACAAAACGCCTGTAGTATGTAAATAAGCCCAGAAAACTGCGTAACTCATGTAGATTTTGAGGGCGAGGCCACTCCATGACTGCTCGTATTTTCTCTTCGTCTGTTGAAATGCCGTCAGATGTTACACGATCCCTAGGTATTTTACTTCCTTCTGGAACAGTGAACATTTCTTAACACTTAACTTGAGTCCGGCTGTAGATATTTTACTTCCTTCTGGAACAGTGAACATTTCTTAACACTTAACTTGAGTCCGGCTGTAGATATACGTTTTAACACCTCTTCGAGGTTTTTCAGGTGCTCGTCAAATGTTTTTCCCATGACAATTATGTCATCAAGGTACACCAAACATGTCTTTCGGTGGAGACCTTTCAACACCTGTTCCATCAAACGCTCGAATGTAGCTGGAGCATTACAGAGCCCAAATGGCATTACATTAAACTGCCATAAGCCATCACTTGCACTAAAAGCAGTTTGCTCTTAATCCTTGTCTGCGATTTCTACTTGCCAATAACCGCTCTGCAAGTCTAATGTGGAGAACCATTCTGTTCCAGCTAAAGTGTCTAGGGTGTCATCAATCCTAGGCAATGGATAACTGTCCTTAAGTTTCCTGTAGTCTACGCAAAATCTGGTACTTCCATCTTTCTTTTTTACCAAAACCACCGGTGAACTCCAGGGACTTGATGATGGTTTTATTATGCCATCCTGTTCCATTTCATTAACCAGGTCTCTAACTTCATTTCGTTTTGCTAGAGGAATGCTTCTTGGGGCCTGTTTAATTGGCTTAGCGTCGCCGGTGTTAATTTCGTGTTTCACGATTGACGTTCTGCCTTGATTTTTACCTTTTGACGCAAATATAAAGGCATATTTCTTTAGCAACTGTTATGCCTTATTTCTCTCGGGCGGCCTTAGATATCCCGTCCATTTCCGCACATGTTCCTCTAGTAGTTCCTGGTCCTTGGTACTCTTTTTAGCTGCGTCTGGATGGTTCTCGCAACTTATTATTGCCTCCGTTGAAGCACATTGTCCAATCTTAAAATTCTGCGTAAGGACCTTTTCGCTGTTGGACAAATTTAAAACTCTTACAGGAACTAAGCTGTTGCTGGTTTCAACGAGGGCATTCGCTGTTACTATATCACCTGTAATTGCTGTTGGTTCTACCACCCATAATCTGTTGTTGTCCTCACAATCTCCCTCCATTCGCGCCCATACAATGGCTTCTGACTTAGGTGGCAATTTTTCACGTTCAAGGGCGAGTAACTGTCTTACAGGTGCCTTGATTTCGTATCCAACATCAAGGGAAATTTCAACATTACGCCAAGCCATAATTTGTTGACCCATATCCAGTTGAATACCTTGTCCAATCATAAAATCTGAGCCAAGGATTACTTCATCTACAATATCAGCCACAATGAACACATGGTGGGCGCCTGTGGTGGCCATACATAATTTAGCTTTTACTTTCCCATAGACAGTGACAGGCTCCCCCGTAGCTGTTCGCAGACTTACACCACATAGTGGTTCGATGGACTGTTGTATTAAATCAGGCCTAATTATTGAATGAGATGCCCCAGTGTCCACAGTCAGAATCCGTTTTTGACCGTTTATATAAGTTAACAAATAATAAGTTAAAAATACTAAAAATAAAGTTCCCACATTCCATCAGTCATAAATGCTGACAACGCGTCTGGAGTTTGAATGTGGGAACCAAACAATTGTGAAATTAAAAACAAAGTAAACAAAAGTGTCAACTTACAGCACATGTGGACGACGAGTGCACAACGGCAGCAGCGACAACATTTTTAGAATATAATCTAAGCTTTTACTTTATTTTTTGGCTTTTCAATTAATTAAATAAAGAGATAACAACGTGTTGCGGAAGCAACACGCTTTTTTAAAAATTAGTTTAAATTCATCTTGTTTTAATTGGCGCCCGAGCAGGGACCCCTAAAAAAGGTCCTTGATCTAAAGCCTTGGCGTGACTCCCGAGTACTAGTCGAAAGGGGGCGACTCGACGTCGCGGTCCACCAAGCCATAGTGAAGTAAGGACTAGGATTAGTGAAACAAAATGATTGTGAAAAATATAAAAAATATATAGAAAAAAGTATAAAGAATACAAAAATTAAATTTTAAATTGAAAATAAAATAAAATTAGAAAGAAATTCTTGAGAAATATTAAAATATAAAATTTATTGTGGAAAGTAAAATTTAAAATAAAGAAATAATAAGGAAAAAATCCTTGTGAAATATTAAAATATTAAATTTATTGTGGAAAGTAAAAATTAAAATTTAAAATTAAATAAAAGTAAGGAAAAAATGCTTGTGAAATATTAAAATATAAAGTAAAAATTAAAATATAAAATTAAATCCTTGTGAAATATTAAAATATTAAATTTATTGTGGAAAGTAAAAATTAAAATTTAAAATTAAATAAAAGTGAGGAAAAAATGCTTGTGAAATATTAAAATATAAAGTAAAAATTAAAATATTAAATAAAAGTAAAGAAAAAATCCTTGTGAAATATTAAAATATAAAGCAAAAATTAAAATTTAAATAAAAGTAAAGAAAAAAATTAAATAAATTAAGAAATATTAAAATAAAAAAAATTAAATTGTGAATTTTAAATTAAATGAAAAAGCTTGCAAATATAAACTGTATTAAAAATATTGTGAAATGTTTGAATATGAAGAATAATAAAGAATATAAAGAAAATTTTAATAAAAAATAATGGTGTTAAAATTAATATTTGCAAAAAATAAAAAATTATTGTAACAAGAAATAAGATTTACATTGAGAGAAATATACGTAAAATTTTGAGAAATTCTGTGACTAGAAAAAGGAATAAAGCAAATTTAACTAAAGAAAATAAAAATAAAAATTTAAATTTTTTTAAGAAAATATTTAATTTAATAATTGTTTGTGAAATTCTGATACTGGTCATAAAAGGATATTTCAAAGATGACTGGATGGTTTTGGTAAGTGACATTTGTTAATTGTTCAATCAAAAAAGTAGACATATTGAATTAGCTTAATCCGAAAAACGCTTTATAAAAAATATCCTACCTTCCTTAAATTTTCCGTGTAAAGAGTGGGAAAAAAAAGAACAAGATGCCAGACGAAACAGTAGAACAACTAACTTCAAGACTTCAACAGTCACTTACAATAAATAGTAGTGCAGGTTCAAGAAATACGACAGGATTTACAGAAGTTCAAAAATCACAGATTAGGGAAGTAATAAACGAAGTGCTCAGTGCTTCTGCTGAGAGTGTAACGGATGAGGGCCACGATGTACCAGTAGGAACGCTAACGACCAGATTGGACGAACTTGACAAGGTACCGGATCTCGCCAAGTCCTTAAGAGAATTTTCTGGGAAACCCGGAGAGTTTAATTCTTGGCGGAAATCCGTAGATAGGGTGCTGGAGTTATACAGTCCTTTAATAGGTACGGGAAGATACTATGCGATCCTCCATACCATTCGCACTAAAATCATAGGTGAGGCGGATACCGCATTAGAGTCCTACAGGACACCCCTCGACTGGGGAAGAATAAAGAAATGCTTAATGCTCCATTATTCTGACAGGAGGGACATCGGTACTTTAGAGTACCAAATGACGGTTCTATGTCAGAGGGGTAGGAGCATCACCGAATTTTACCATGTTGTTTACCAGCATCTGTCTATCCTGCTGGATAAAGTAGCCTGTTTGGACTTGGATGAGTCTAGTTTGCGAGCATTAACCAACACCTATAGAGAAAAGGCCCTGGACACGTTTGTTAGGGGCCTCAATGGGGATCTCCCACGATTATTAAGCGTGAGAGAGCCAACTTCGCTTCCACAAGCTTTACATATTTGCCTTAAATTGGACAATATGTCATTCCGCTTGAATCATGCTCATGCTCGACTCCCTGGTAATAACGAAAGAACGGTATTAAGTTCTCCTAAAAAGTTCTATCCTGAACTTGCACATGTAGGAAGCATGGCACAAGCAAGGCCACCTCCTCCTCCAAGGAGTGCTCCCTTTTCAAATTTTAATCCTTCATACAACCCCAATTTTCGTCCAAACTTCCAAATGAACAGAAATACCCAGAATCAGTTTCCGAGCCGACCATTCCCAACTCAAACACAGGAACAAAATTTTAATCCTTCATACAACCCCAATTTTCGTCCAAACTTCCAAATGAACAGAAATACCCAGAATCAGTTTTCGAGCCGACCATTCCCAACTCAAGCACAGGAACAAAATTTTAATAACCCATATGCACAAAACAGTTCACAGGTCCGAGGACCGGTACCAATGGAAGTCGATAGATCCATACAAACTGGACAGGTAAATTATGCGAATAGAGTGCCATTTAACTTGACTTACAAAAGGCCACATGGATCCTTCCAAGGACCTGCAAACAAGGTTCAGAGGAATTTTCACTTAGAAACCGGAGGCAGGGAAATCCAGGATGAACCAGTATACGAAGCTTCACAATATGAGGATACAGCAAATGGATACTCGGAATTTGCAACTTACGAGGAGGTATCCAGGTATGAAAATGTTGAAGATTTGTCCTCTCGCTTTGATGACAAGGGTGAGGAAATGGAAAATGCATGTGGACAATATTCCGTAGACGATTTAAATGCAGACCTAAATTTTTTTGGCTAAACAGTTCCTCTTTACCTTATTTTAAGGTAAATTTGAGGAACGGGCAAACACTTAAATTTCTTTTAGACACTGGTAGCAACAAAAATTACATAAAATCTGGCTTAATAAAAAATCCTCTTCCAAATACAGAAAATTTCTTCGCAAAATCGATATCCGGAGACGTCGAAATTACCCAACATACACTATTAAATCTGTTTGGTCCTTTAAACAAACCAATCAAATTTTTCCTTCTTCCGGGATTACGCACTTTCGACGCAATCTTAGGAAATGACACTTTAAAAGATCTTTCTGCTGTAATCTATACGTCAAAAGGCTTCTTCACTGTTGAAGGTAATATTCAGATACCAATTTACCAATATTGTTCCAATGACGTTAATAACCTAAATATTAGACTGGGACATCTTTCAGATTTTCAATCAGGCTCATTGACTAATGTGATAAACAGACATAAGACCCTTTTCGCAGACCCCGATGATAGATTAACTTACACTACACGTGTTGTAGGAGAGATAAGAACAACTACAGATAAACCTACCTACACCAGATCTTACCCTTACCCCTTGTCGTTAAAGGATGTTGTAGACAAAGAGATTAAAAAATTGCTGAACGATGGGATCATAAGACCATCCCGATCTCCTTACAATTCTCCCATTTGGGTGGTACCCAAAAAACAGGACGCATCAGGAGAAAAGAAATACAGAGTAGTAGTGGATTTCAGGAAACTGAATGAAATCACTATCGCTGACAAATATCCAATCCCTGAAATTAGCGAAGTCTTAGGACGTTTGGGAGGAAACAAGTTTTTCACGGTAATCGATCTTAAAAGCGGGTTTCATCAAATCCCGCTCAAGGAGGCAGATATCGAAAAAACGGCATTTTCCATTAACAATGGAAAATATGAGTTTACAAGACTCCCATTCGGGCTGAAAAATGCGCCCGCTATTTTTCAGAGAGCTCTTGATGATATTCTTCACGATTTTATAGGGAAAACTTGTTTCGTCTACATAGACGATATTATTATTTTCAGTAAGGACGAAAAATCTCACCTGCAGAACTTAGATGAAATATTTAGAACATTAAACGCCGCCCACATGAAAGTTCAGTTAAATAAATGCGAATTCTTTAAGACCGAAGTTGAATTCTTGGGGTTTGTGGTGTCTGAAAATGGTTTAAAGCCTAATCCAACTAAAGTCGAAGCCATAACTAAATTTCCATATCCCGACACACTCAAAGATTTGCGTTCCCTGCTTGGTCTTTTTAGCTATTATCGCCGATTTATCAAAGGATTTGCTGACTTAGCAAAACCACTTACACAAATGTTGAGAGGGTCACATGGCAGAGTTTCTAGAACTGAATCAAGTAGAATAAAAATATCAGTGGGAGACTTAGAGAAGGAAGCCATTAACAAGCTCAAAAATGCTCTTATATCGCAAGAAGTTATACTGTCTTACCCTAATTTTGAAAAGGAATTTCACCTTACAACCGATGCGTCAAATATTGCTATCGGAGCGGTATTGAGTCAGGAAGATCGCCCAATAACCTTTATTTCAAGGACTTTGTCAAAGGAAGAGGAAAGCTATGCTACAAATGAGAGGGAAATGCTTGCCATAGTTTGGGCTTTGCAGAACCTCAGAAACTACTTATATGGCATTGCAAAAGTGGTGATCTTTACGGATCATCAGCCTCTAACCTATGCACTAAGTAATAAGAACAGTAACGCGAAAATGAAGAGATGGAAGGCCATATTGGAGGAATACAATCATGAAATCCGATATAAGCCTGGAAAAACCAACGTAGTTGCCGACGCACTTTCTCGTCCTTCTACAACAAATGTCAATACTTTAACTGGAACTGTTCACAGTGCTGAAAGTTCAGCAGAAAATTTAATACCTAGTGTTGAAGTTCCGGTAAACGCATTTAGAAATCAATTGTTCCTTTCTCTAGACGATGTCCCTTCTTACCAGTTTCAGATAATATTTCCGGGTTATCATAGACACACAATCATAGAAAGGGATTATGGCCCAGAAAATTTAGTCACCATACTAAAGAGGTACCTTAATCCTTCTGTCATTAACTGTATTAAAGCACCCGAACCCATTATGGGAAAAATACAGGAAGTGTACCCCGATCATTTTTCAAATTATAAAACGCGCTTCTCACAACTAGTTGTACAAGACGTGACCTCTGAATCTGACCAAGAAAACATAATTATTGACACCCATAAACGCGCCCACCGTAATGCACTTGAAAATAAAAGCCACATATTGGAAAGATACTATTTCCCAGGAATGCTTGCCAAGATTAAGAGAGTAGTAAAGTTATGCAGCATTTGCAAAAGGAATAAATATGAGCGACACCCAGCGACACCGCAGTTAAACCAAACACCAATTCCAACTTATACCGGACAGATTATTCATATTGACATTTTTTCTACGGATAAAAAATTAATCATGACTTGTTTGGATAAATTTTCAAAATTCGCTCAGGCAAGAATCCTTAACGGAAAATCAATTGAGGATGTCCGGAAGCCTCTAAGAGAACTAATTTTTTATTTTGGTGTTCCGAAAACTATTGTAATTGATAATGAAAAGTCCCTTAACTCTGCTTCCCTTATGTTCATGATGAAGGACGAATTGGGCATAGAAGTTTTTACGACACCTCCATATAGAAGTGAAGCAAACGGCCAAGTTGAGCGCTTTCACTCAACACTAGCAGAACTCTTGAGGTGCTTAAAGGATGAAGCAATTAGCAGAAATTTTGAGGAACTTCTCGAAAGAGCCGTTAATGAATATAATCATTCAGTGCATTCCACGATTGGAAGAAAACCCGTTGACATGTTTTTTGGGCGAACCATAGACTTTTCACCAGGACATTATGAGCGTACTCGACAGACCAACGTTGAAAGACTGCAAAACAAACAGGAAAAGGATTTAAGATATCATAATAGGAAAAAAACAAAAGCGAAAGATTATATTCCAGGACAGACAATCTTTGTTAGGATTAATAAACGCATTGGTACTAAATTAACCGAAAAATATAAAGAGGAAGTAGTGAAAGAAAATAGGAATTCTACCGTTGTAACGGAAAGCGGAAGAATTGTTCATAAGAAACATATTAGGAATTAATTCCCTTTTTCGAATTTTACAGGTTTTTACTGTTCACACGACTATGCGTAGCCGACATTCAGATTATGGATTATTCCAATTCTAAAATGGTTGCGATTAACATAGGATCGGCTAAAGTCCAGGCTGGAACATTTAAGCTGGTTCACGTGATAGATTTGCAAAATTATGAAGACGTCGTAGGCAAATTGGAAAACGCACTCTTACTCGGAAATACCTCAAACCATCCTCTCTTTCCTTACCTAAATCACTCCATTATCCAAATCAAATCCTACATCTCCCGACTAAAGCCAAGCCTAAGGAAGAGACGTTCTTTAGATTTTCTTGGATCGGCGTGGAAATGGCTATCTGGATCGCCAGATCGGCATGACTTTGAAATAATCCAAGAGAAAATGAATAACGTCTTGTCCAATAGCAACAACCAAGTGATAATTAATCAACTTTCTATTGACAGATTGAACAATATTGCAAATGTTACAAATAATATTTTAAAGGTCATTAAATCAGAAGATCAAAGGGAGAGAATAACCGAATTTAAATACAAAATTGAAATAATTAAAGAGGAAATATCAAATATAGAATTTGCTATTTATTGGGCAAAAGCTAACATTGTTAATTCGTTTATTTTCTCCAACATAGAAATAGAAACCTTACAAGATGTTTTCGAAAAAAATAATATTCCTTTTTCTAGCATTGATGAGCTGCTCACTTTTGCGAGTATAAAAGTGGCAGTTGATAACAAAAACCTAATCTATATCATTAGTATTCCAACTACTTTAAAACAAAATTGTAAAAAATTATTGATAAAGCCTGTTAAATTTAAGAATTTAATTCAAAAATTTGATTTCGAAAAAATAATAAAATGTGGCAATGATATTTTTGGCCTAAATAAGGATTGTCAAACTTATAATAGCTTAAGTATTTGTAGATTAAGTGAAATAAGAAATATTACTGTCGCTGCATGCATTCCAAAACTTTTAACGAGTCAGCCATCAACATGTGCAACTACAAACAACTACCATATTCCAACCGTTGAAGAATTAAAAGAAGACATCTTATTTCTGAACCAATTCACGGGAGAAGTTGAAGTTGACGGATCATCAATGCATCTGAACGGTACTTTTATCATTCACCACCTCAACTCTTCAATTAAAATAGATGGGAAAATTTATAGAACAGAACAATTCACAGGATCAAAACCCCTTCCAGCACTAGTTCAACCAAATTTGGCAGAAGCAGAAGTGGAAACACTTTCACTCGAGATGATGAAGGCTGTAAGCTTTAACAATTCAAAAGTAATTCAGGAGCTAAAAACCAACAGCAACCTAAATTTTTATTTCAACATCATTCTAACGGTAATAACTATATCAATGGTTGTTATTATCCTAACCAAAATTTGTATAAGAAACTGTCGGGAAAAGAATGAAAATTCCGCCACGTCAGACGAGGAACGAGATCAGACAGAAGATCCTAGTGGGGAAAAAACCTCAAGCAATCCTAAAGTCACTCCCGCTAAGGCTAAAAGTATTCATAGCTTACCCTTTTTCTAACAATCCTTCATACGAGGACGTATGAATTTAAAGGGGGAGGAGTTAACAAATAATAAGTTAAAAATACTAAAAATAAAGTTCCCACATTCCATCAGTCATAAATGCTGACAACGCGTCTGGAGTTTGAATGTGGGAACCAAACAATTGTGAAATTAAAAACAAAGTAAACAAAAGTGTCAACTTACAGCACATGTGGACGACGAGTGCACAACGGCAGCAGCGACAACATTTTTAGAATATAATCTAAGCTTTTACTTTATTTTTTGGCTTTTCAATTAATTAAATAAAGAGATAACAACGTGTTGCGGAAGCAACACGCTTTTTTAAAAATTAGTTTAAATTCATCTTGTTTTAATTTATAGCCACAAGCAGTAAGATTTCTGTTATTCTGTTGCATTACTGAGATGGAGATTGTGGGGCCCTTAGATGTGGGAGCTAGCTCATGCCCCGCAGTGCTAGCTCTTTTTAGTTTAACGGTGACTCCTGCGATGAGTGGTGATTAGCCCGCTGGTTGTTTCTGGGCGGTGAAGCAGATCTTGAACGTTTCTTTTGTGCTTTACAGTTTCTCTGCATGTGACCAATCTTTCCGCAGTTATAGCATTTTACTTTAGTTTTACTTTGCTTCTCGCTTAAAGCTTCCATAACTGCCTCTTTTAGATCCTGCACAATATCCCTTTCACCTTTGGTGGTCACATCGAGCCTTCGCACCTTGCCTACTTGTGGTCTTGAAATAATTCTAGCGGTTTCCTGGGCTAGGGCAAATGAAACAGTCTCTGCAAAGGTAGACTTTTGTGACGTACATACCGCAATTTTTATATCTGCATCCCGAATACCGTTTACAAATTCCTCCGTTTTAAAATTATCCAAAAATGGATGATTTTCCCCAGGGTACGTAAGCTGCACCAAACGCTCTATCTCGAGTGTGAAATCCTGTAAAGTTTCGTTTGCCTTTTGCACTCTGCCTCGCAACTCCATTTTGTATATCTCTTTTCTGTGTTCACCACCATACTTACGTTGCAGTGCTACCATAATGTCATCATAATTTCTGCAACTAGTTGGAACGCTTTCTAGAACTTCAGCCGCAGTCCCCTTTAAAGCAAGAATTAACTCTATGGCCTTTTCATCACTGTTCCATGCATTTCTGTTAGCAACTGTATCAAACTGGAACTTAAAAACATTAAATGGAACACTACCATCAAAACAAGTGGCCTTTACTCTGCTAGAAACTTCTGGTATAACCCGCACAGCTCCCTCCTGGCATTGAATGTTATTAACTCTTGATTCCAGATGGTGTAGTTTTTCATCAAAAAACCGTGACTTGTGTTATTACATCCGTGACTTGTGTTTTCACATCCGAGACTTGTGTTTTCACATCCGAGACTTGTGTTTTTACATCAGACAGCTTATGGTTAAATTCTATTTCCATTTCATTTACTCTTTCATTTATTTCACTGGAAATCTCCTGAAGTTTCTCGTTGGTTATTCTAGAATTCTCTTGTATTTCAGCCAGGATGGTGCTCGATTTCTCTTCCATTTTTCTAGAGGTTTCAGCAATCTTTTCCAGCATAGCAGCAAACATTGTGTTTAAATCCATACTGCTAGCAACTGCACGTGTGCATACCTCTATTTCTTCTTTATCCTCAAATTCGTGGTTACCAATGTCGATATTGCGACGTTCGAATTCATCTATTAACCTCTTCTGCAGCTCTGCTTTATTTCCTGCAGTTGGTAGATCTAACTTGCTCAACTCCTTCTTGAGCTGGTCCACTTTAAGTTCTTCAAATTTCATTGCTGTCTATTTTTTTTTTTTTTTTATTTCAATTTTTTTAATTAAATTTTTTTTTTTTCTAATTTATTTTATTTTTGCAATCCCACTTCTGACACCAATTGTTACGTTACTGCCTTTTCAATAACGTTTTTGGTTTATTTCCTTTATAATAAACCTCTTGATCTATAAACTATTCACGCCACTTTATTTAGAACTTAGTCAATTATACCACTAATAATTGCGATGTACACACTTAGGTTAGGTTAGGTTAAAAAGGCTGGTGTGAAGCAAACTTCACACCCTCACCCAGAGACCAATATGGTCCATTGTGATGCCTTTAATTAGTGAAACAAAGGAAGAAAGAAGAGAAAGATGTCTAGTGTGACAGAGTAGTAGAAGTAAATGGTGAAAGCACAGGGAAGGAAGATAGTGGAAGATAAGAAATCGGACAGAACAAGCAAAACACAACCCTACCAAACAGGAAAAACTGCCCTACATGTTTCCCAGCCTCCTGCCGCGCAGCCAGGTCATTCCCATTACGAATCCCATCAGATTCTCGAGCCCGCAGCCCGAGACATCTCCTAATTCGTGCAGGAATCTGCTACCTAGCCACCTCAGCCTGCTGTTCTGTAGCCTGGGACAGTGGCACAGAAAATGCTCAACTGTCTCCAGCTCCTCTGGGTCCTCACACAGCCTACATATATCCGATAAGCCAGACCCCATTCTCACCGCCATTCTGCCTATCATACAGTGGCCCGTGATAATACCTATCATGGTCCTGACGCAGGCCCTACTCTTACCCAGCAGCGCGTCCGAATTTGACCTACTAAGCATCGGCCACAGAGTGCGCGATACTCGGCAGTCCGTTCGGCCCCGCCAAGCCCGATTAGTCCTGTTCAGAATCCATTCCCTAATTCTCCCAAAGTAGAAGCCCATTGGAGGCCTGACCACTTGCAAACTGTCAGGATCTTCCATTTCCGAGCCCAGTCTTGCCAACTCATCAGCTTTCTCATTGCCGGTGATGTTGCAGTGACCTGGTACCCAGCAGAGCCTCACAACATAATTCCCTAAGATTACTCCTAGAGCCCTCCTGCAATCGTCCACTAGCCTGGAGTTCACATAACAGCCCATTAAGGCTCTAAGAGCCGCCTGGCTGTCCACATATATGGTGACCTCCGAGCCCTTGGCAATGTTAGCTCCTACCAATTCCACGGCTCTGAGAACCCCCAGAACCTCCGCCTGAAATACACTGCAGTCGTCGGGAAGTCTATATGACCTTATGATGTCCAGATCCTCAATGTAGACCCCCGCACCCGTGCCCTTCATCTTCGAGCCATCAGTGAAAATAGCAAATCCCCTATACAATCTGCCCTGCCCTGACCAGCTCTCCCTAGAAGGCAATATCACCTCTGGCAAACGCCCAAAATCGACCCTAGTGACCAAATAATCCGTAGAGCCGGGCGAGCCTAGGTGATAGCCACTAGTACCAATTTCACTCAAGATCCGCGAGTGACCCTCCGTGAAATTTCCTAACAGTCCTAGCTCCCTCAGCCTAAGAATGCTCCTTGCTGCCATTTCCCACACATACTGCTCTATAGGCAGAAGATGAAGAATAACATCCAGAGCCGCCTGAGGCGTACTTCTCAAGGCACCTGTCATGCCGATCGAAGCACACCTCTGAGCCTTAGACAGAAGGTCCCTCCGACTAGCTAGTTTCAATGCCTCCCACCAAACACAGCATCCATACGTAAGAATGGGTCTAACCACCGAAGTGTACAGCCATCCCACAACTGACGGCCGGAGTCCCCAACTCCTACCTATCGACGATCTGCAAGCATAGAAAGCATTGAGACCCCTCTTTAGCCTCTCCTGAGTATTCCTCTTCCAGGACAGCTTACTGTCCAGAAAAACTCCTAGATACTTAGCACTATCAGATAGCCTAAGCTCTACTCCCCCTAGTACCGGCAGCCTAAAATTCTCCACCTTGTACCTCCTAGTGAAAAGAACTAATTCTGTCTTCTCCGGATTAACTCCCAAGCCCTTATCAGTCGCCCATGCTGCCAGTTCGCCCAGCGCCCCTTGCATGACATCGCTAATTGTCGGCAGAAACTTGCCCGATACCAATATAACTACATCATCCGCGTAGGCGACGACCTTCTGACCTATACTGTCAAAACGTCCCAGAACGACATTGACAACCAAGAGCCACAATAAGGGAGAGAGAACTCCCCCTTGTGGGGTCCCCCTAGTCACGAGTTTCCTTAAGCGCTCGTTTCCCCAGTCCGAGTGAATAATTCTACTGCTAAGCATCAGAGTTATCCATTCGACAAAGAATAACGAAACCCCTAAATCACTCAGTGCCTGCCTTATGGCCTCTATTCTCACATTATTAAAGGCCCCCTCTATATCCAGGAATGCCGCCAAGGTGTATTCCTTGTCTCGCAATCCCCGTTCTATATAACCCACCACATCATGAAGCGCACTCTCAACAGACCTACCCTTAAGATAGGCATGCTGAGCGCCGCTGATGATGCCGGCATCAATCTTCGTCCTCAGATGCAGATCAATCAGTCTTTCTAATGTCTTCACAAGAAAAGACGATAGGCTGATAGGTCTAAAATCCTTGGGTTTAGAGTGACCGGTTCTACCTGCCTTAGGTATGAAAATAACCCTGACCTCTCTCCACCCTCTAGGAATGTAGCCATTAAGCAGACATACCCTAAATAGTTCCACCAGCAATAGGAGTGATGATCCCTGGATATTCTGTAGCATAGCCGGAAATATACCATCTGGTCCTGCCGATTTGTAAGACCCAAAAGTATTAACCGCCCATGTAACCTTATCCAAGGTGATGATATCCCCCACCGCCTCCCTTATCTCACCTCCCGAGCCCGATCCAGAAAAGGGGTTACCACACCCCACCTGTTCCCCCGTCCCAGGATCCACACAACCCGGGAAGTGAGTCTCCATAAGCAAACAGAGAGATTCTGAGCTAGATTCCGTCCATGAGTCGTCCGGTCTCTGAATAAATCCCGGGACCACAGGGTCCTTGGATAAAATCCTTCTGAACCTGGACATCTCATTTACAGATTCCACTGACTCGCTAAATTTGATCCACGAGTCCCTTTTAGCCCTTCTAATATCTCCCTTATACCTATTATAACTTATCCTAAAGTTACTCCAGTCCTCATCCCTACGCGTATGCTTCGCTCTATTGAATAACCTTCTGACAGTGGTCCTTTGAGTCCTCAACTCACCTGTCCACCATCTCGGTTGCGAGCGCCTACCCGGAAAATTCAGCGGACAAGATCGCTCATAGCTACTGGTCAACACCTCCGTAAAGGTACCCACCAGGTGCTCCACACCGGCCGAAGTCGACCCCCAATCGTGTGTAACTTTAAGGTTACTATTCACCAATCCCGAAAAGGAATCCCAGTTCGTACTCCTTGGATTCCTATAAGGACGCCTTTTTGACTTTTCGAATTTTAGATTAAAGGATATACGACCATGGTCAGAGAAGGAAAATTCCAAAGCCACCCTCCAATCATCTACTAAGTCTCTATAGTTCGTCAATGTTACATCTATTACTGCCTCCCTATCTCTAGTTCTGAATGTTGGCGTATTCCCCCTATTACAGATGTAAAGATTGCTAGCAATAATAAAATCAAACATAGACTCACCCCTTTTGTTGATGTCGGTACTTCCCCATTGGGTATGGTGTGCATTAGCGTCACAACCTAGTACCAGTCTCGAGCCGCTTCTGCTCGAGTACTCCACCAACTCACGTACTTTCACACCAGGTGGATCGGTAGCCTCATATGGTAAGTATACCGATGCTAGTGCTAGGACCGTTTTGTCCATAGCTTCACCTGTAACAACCGTGAGGTCTCCATTGCTGAAAGAATGAGACAACATAAATTTGAGCTCATTTCTTGCCATTATACAAGTTCGAACCTTCTCACCCGTGTGGGGTACGAACAGTGTATATCCCGTGGCCTTTAATCCAACTACCCGGTTGTTGTTGATCCAGGGCTCTTGGATTAAGGCCACGTCCACGTTGTTATCGATGAGGTGGGTTACTAATTCGGTTGAGGCTGCTTCACAGTGATGTAGGTTTATCTGCACCACATTCAGCCTATTAGGGTCCATCATTTTTGTGAGACCTAAAACTGATAGACCCCAACCCAAATATCGCAACCCCACTCATCAACTTCAACTTCCTGAGAGACTCTTGGTCTACTGTGGGTAATTCGTCCCCAGACCTAGCTCCCTCAACCGTAACCAATCTGTCACCATTAAGAGGGCTGGGTGGTGAACTTTTACCCTCCTTCCTTCTACCTTCCTTGTAAGAGGATACGCCAGCAGAATCTGGTGAGGATCCTTTGTCTTTACTGACAACTTTTGATTCCTCAGCAGCCTCTGCTGTATAACCCGCAGGATAGGGAAGCCCTAGGATGACATCGAAAGAACCGTGGATTCTTTCGAATCCAGCAGTGTTCTTCCGGTGCATCCTCAGCAAATGCCTATCCCGCCCATCGTGCAGTGAAGAGTCTTTCTTAGCTATCTTTTCTAGAAAGGCTAAAGAGACTCTCCAACCACTCTTGGCTTTTTCGAGATTTGATCGGCTCTCCGATGTGACCTGTTCTGTCACATCCTGCCGAACAATGGATTTCGATGTACTCGCCAATTTGCTCACTGTCTCGAATGTGACCACAAAAGTCAATGGTTCAACCCTCTGATCCTGACCATGAGCCGAAATCATAGCTATTTCGTGCTCATCATCAGAGTCCAAGGTCAGATCACCGAGTCTTTCCGAGGCCCCAGAGCGTGTCAGTGAGTCCATTGTCGAGCCCATCCAGTTGGTCTCTGTCAGTTCTGTCACTAACTGACTTTCTTGCAGCAGAATATCCCTGTGAACCCCAAGCAGATCCGAGTCTGAATCTGACATCGGGCCTGTGGAGTTGTCAGTGATACTCCCTGCACCAACTTCTGTCAC
This sequence comes from Pollenia amentaria, assembly GCA_943735925.1. NCBI lineage: Eukaryota > Metazoa > Arthropoda > Insecta > Diptera > Polleniidae > Pollenia > Pollenia amentaria. The sequence goes on from OX031009.1 coordinate 80,940,262, forward strand.
TATGTCCGTATTTTGTTTTATCTTGAAATCGTCCAGTTTCCAATCCCACGAGTATGCACGTATACAAAGGACCATCTCGCGCAGTGACGGCTTGCACGGACTAGGCTAGAATTACAACTGACCTTTGCCTTCAGCGTCAGAGGGAAGCTGTTCGCGACTAGTTTCTTTAACCACTAACTAGTCATCCAGGTCCTCGGCACTGCTATCAACCACCTTGACCTTAAAAGTGGGGGAAGTGGGAATAAAAAGGGGGGGGGGGAAGGATTGTAGGTGAAGGGAATAGGATGAGGAATGGATAACCCTTGGTCATGCTGGCCTTAAAGCGTCTGCCTTTAAACTTGTTCCGACTCAGCTGTCCGGATTCAAGTTCCAAGACAGACACTACAGCCGACACTTAAGCCACCACATCGCGGCAAGATAGTTATCCAGGTGGTGGATGTACACACTTAAATAATCGTACTAATACTGATTATCGATGCCAACCTTCGCGAGTATTTATACTCTGTTTGCTGACATCTAGATGTCTCTAGATCATTCTACTCGGCGAAATGTCTGTAACATCTTAGACAATTCTGGGCGAATCGAGATTTTAATATCTTACAGCGAATATCATTATCCATTAACACTGTGGCTGAATTTAAATTGATTTATACATCAATAAAATAAAGCATACTTTATGGGTTAAAGATAATCTCAACACTATTATGTTATTCATTTATCTATAACAATCATAACATTACATTTGTACTAGAAAATTCTGTACAGTGGGTTTACATTAAAAATATGCGAAACTTTTACAATAACATTTTAAACTAATAAAATTACTAATAAACTAAACTTATTCTTAACTAAAGTTACTTTCGTAACAATATCGTTATATCAAAGGGCAGTAAATATTTGCAATCAACATGATGAAGACATTTCTAATATTCACTAACTATTCTATTTCTTTTAACAAGACAAGTAAGGTGTTCCTTAACATAAGAGTTATCCAATTCCATACGAAATTTTATTTTTAGTCTAAATTTTTTAAGCAAAATCAATAAAACTATTCGTCTAAATTTTTAAAATAAATAATGCTAAAAAAGCTAAAAACATTTTCCAAATATGCTAAATAAAATGCGAAGTGCTAAATGAAAATTTTGCATCTAAATAAAAAATTTTAATGCTAAATTTAGCTGCAAAAATGCCAAAATGGCCACACTGTGTTCTACATCTGCCATCGGCAAAATCAGGTCGCCGCTTTTTCTTTTTTCTCAACGCATACAATCGCAAAATGTAATAGTATAGGTTGCCGATCGCAGTTCTACATTAACATTAGTTCAAGGACTACCTAAAGCATAGTATAGAAGTTTGGTGTTCTAAAATGTTTTGCATATCGTTACCTTAATATAAAAAGGCCCCAACTCATCAAAAACACTTTTTACAGGAGAAGGAAAAAACTTAATAAAAGCTGAAATAATATAGCTACACAACCATTGTCAAAAAACATCTTTATTAAAATTAAACGAGGAATTCAGATTGAAATACATAATATGTATTTCTTTCGAAAAATTGTGTGTATGAGTTAGGCCTTTTTTTCTTTAGAAAAATTGTGTGTATGAGTTAGGGCTTTTTGTATTCTGCTTATAACTTCTTTATTTTTAATCTAATTTGCTTGAAATTTTAATAGAATGTGTATTAGCAACCATTCTACAATAATCAATAAAAAAACGGATTTCCAAAAATAATGAGTTGGGGCCTTTTTATATTAAGGTAACGATATGTATTCTGAGAGAATTTTTTAAGTACAGTGACACGCAAACATAAAAACAACAAAAACAAAACAAAATTTAAAATTTTTCTATATAAAATTTTTCACAATACAACACTTTTTGTTTAATTTTATGACACAAACACACAATTAATAATTTTTTCCAACACAATTTTCTTATTTGCTTTTGCAAAATGTTTTTATTTTTCACAAACTAAAAATTTTTAAATAAATTTTTTTTGACACAAATTTTTTTCTATTGTTAACATTATTAAAGCCAGCAGAGTAGTTTTTTGTAGTATGAAAAAAATATTTGAAATCTTAAATTATATAAATATTTTCAGCTATTGCAGAATAAAAATTAAGCAAACATTGTTTTTTTTACGTTTTTAAATGCAGACAGATTTCGAATTAAGAAAATTTAATTTTAAAAAAAGGTTATTGCCACATTCTACACGATTTTATGCAACTATGCTTAGGGGTGAAAATACCCAGCGGGAAAAAGAAGGCCTCTGTACCCCTTTTTTTGGAAGTACAAGGCCTGCTCGCTCCATTCCATACTCATATCTTTTTTACACACGTTGTCATTGCGGGGAAGGCCTTCCGCTTTCCTTTCTTTCACAGGCCTTTTGAAAGGCATTCAAATAAATGGCTTTTAAAAGGCTTTCCAGAGAATGGCTGTCAAAAGGCCTTGGAATAAAGGTTATCTTGAAGGGTTTCTTAGAAAGGTTTGTTAAAAGGCCTTTCAATTAATGGCTCTTAAAATGCCTTTCACACCATGCCTTTGATTAAAGGTCATATTGAAGCGTTTTTAATAAATATAAAATAGGTATAATTTATGAATAAATTTCAAAAAAGTATAGTGTTTTATAAGTTTAGTTTAGTATACACTCAGCAGCAAAAGTCTGCGTACAAGCCATTGATATGTTTTTCAGAACTAAAAAAGTAAAAAATATTGTGTGAATCTATAAAAAAATTTATTTTATTTATTTATTAGGATTAGTTCTAAAAATATTTGTACTTATTTTCAACAAAAATAAGAACGGTAGTTCATAACTACAAAGGAAACTTACAGCCTATTCAAAAAGGCATATGCAAAAGTCTGCGTACAAACATGTATTTTAATGTTTTTTGTTTCAAATTTTTAATTAAAAAAAAGATTAATATCAAGTTGAAATTCCTTTTCGTTCGAGAACCTCCGGTAAACGTTTTGGCATATAATCGACTACCTTCGACGTCTCTTGAACGGAAATTTTGTTCCATTCTTCAATTATCGAATTTTTAATGTTTGTTTGGAATAAATTTTGTCCTGGTAAATACGAGGATCCAATAAATCCTTTAAATGTTCTACGGGACTTATGAATGGAGACTGCGGTGGGGTTTTAAGCTGTTGTTGGACATTGTAGAGTAGCAAAAGCTTCGTATTATGAGCCGTATACTTTGGGGCGTTATATTGTTAAAACATATAATCGTTACCCAGGTTCAATTTGTCTACGCTGGGCTGCAAATTTTCTATTAATATATCAACATGTACTTTAGAGTATCCATTTTACAGTAAACGGATTCAAATTTCCGACTCTTTGGCACATAGAAAGCCTCTGGTATTACTTGTAAATCGTCAGAATCGAATTGTTTTTGCCAAGAATGTTTTACAGAGTCGCTTAAATCCTTAGGATCAAGCGTTTTCCTTGTTTCTCTACACAAGCTGGTTACCCCTTATACGAAATATTTAGAACTTGCTCTCGGCTGTAAATAAAACCTTTTACCAGAATTCGTCTGGCTTATTTATAAATTACTTTGCAAAAGCAATTCGAGTCTGACGATTTACAAGTGATACCAGAGGCTTTCTATGTGCCAAAGAGTCGGAAATTTGGATCCGTTTACTGTAAAATGGATACTCTAAAGTACATGTTGATATATTAATAGAAAATTTGCAGCCCAGCGTAGACAAATTGAACCTGGGTAACGATTATATTTTTTAACAATATAACGCCCCAAAGTATACTTCTCATAATACGAAGCTTTTGCTACTCTACAATGTCCAACAACAGCTTAAAACCCCACCGCAGTCTCCATTCATAAGTCCGGTAGAACATTTAAAGGATTTATTGGATCCTCGTATTTGACAGGACAAAATTTATTCCAAACAAACATTTAAAATTCGATAATTGAAGAATGGAACAAAATTTCCGTTCAAAAGACGTCGAAGGTAGTCGATTATATGCCAAAACGTTTACCGGAGGTTCTCGGACGAAAAGGAATTTCAACTTGATATTAATCTTTTTTTTAATTAAAAATTTGAAACAAAAAACATTAAAATACATGTTTGTACGCAGACTTTTGCATATGCCTTTTTGAATAGGCTGTAAGTTTCCTTTGTAGTTATGAACTACCGTTCTTATTTTTGGTGAAAATAAGTACAAATATTTTTAGAACTAATCCTAATAAATAAATAAAATAAATTTTTTTATAGATTCACACAATATTTTTTTACTTTTTTAGTTCTGAAAAACATATCAATGGCTTGTACGCAGACTTTTGCTGCTGAGTGTACATATATATATATACCGAATTACACCTACTATAATAACTATATAAACAAAAAATATAAAATTAAATAAAATATAATAAATATATATTGTACATACATAATTAAAACATACTACACAACATTTTCATTATTTAGCACAAGTACCTTACCTATCTTCTTTAATGAACAAAATTCAACTAAAATGATTTACATTATTGTTTTCATTTGGTATTTTAATATGTATGTATGTATGATCCCTTTCAGACAAGCCAAGTTTACTTTGCAAAGTCTTGAATTAATAGAAGAGAAGGGATAAGAGCATAGCGGGGGAGTACATACTTTGCTGTACTCACAAATTCGTTTTGTTTTTCGTTTGTAGATTACACCTGAAGTTTGCTGCAACTTTATATTTATATACAGCGTTACCAGAATCTTTGGAATAAAAATTGTCATATGGCGAAAGAAATCATATTTTGAAGAGGAATATCTTACATTTTTTTTTTCTTAATTTAAATTTTTTAAAACAAGGGCAAAATAGTAAGAATTAATAATTTTTTATAAAAACATACTTCTTATTATTTAAATTGAAATATGTACATAAAAACATAATTCGTCAGTATATGAAACTTAATAAAAATACATTTTTTCTTTTCACAAATATTTTTTTTATCAATATTCTAACTGCCTATTTCCGATGTGCGAAAGAATTTTTTACTTCTTAAGGTACGTTCAGACTAATGAAATATTTAACGAAAATATTTGTTCTGTTATTTGCATCAAACTGTATGAAACAAAAAAATATTTTGTTTAATGTTCAAACTAAGCTCAAATATTTGACAATTTTTGTTTGTTGAAACAGTTGGCAAATAGTTTCAAATAAAATAAATTAAATCACGTTTGCCATGCGTTCAGACTAAAATAAATATTTGCATCAAATAATTATTTAATGAATATGTTAAAAAATAATAATATATTTCACAAATAGTAAAAATAAGCGCAAAAGTTAATTTATTTTTTTTTTCTGTGGAGCAGCATCTTTTATAGTGTTAGAACAGGAAAATGTTAAACATAAAAAAACTGGAAGACAATGGGTAACGGGAACATGGCTAAAATTTGCGAATAATTGCAAACTTGGAAACAAACCCTTATATATATTTGAAGTCGCTAAATCAGTTAAAAAACAATATGTCGGGAAAAAAATGTTTTGCAAAAATAGCGAAAATTCGCGAAAAATTTTGATATTTCAAACAAGCCATAAAATTTATTAAAAGTGCATAACAATATTAGGAATGGCAAAAATTCGATAAAAATTGCTAAATTAGCGGAAATTCGCAAAAATTTGCTAATAGCGGTATGATAGCAAAGCCTAATAATTATTAAAAATCATTAAAGCTCTAAAGATTCACAGTGAAAAATCTCTCCTTCGCGAGCATGGCAAAAATTCGCGAAAAATTGACTACTAAAATATATTTGAAATTGCTAAATCGGTTAAAAAACAAAATGTCAAGAAAAAAACAAAAAAAATGTTGCAAAAATAGCGAAAATTCGCGAAAAATTTAGATATTTCAAACAAGCCATAAAATTTAGTAAAAGTGTATAAAACTATAAGGAATGGCAAAAATTCGATAAAAATCTAATAGCGGCATGATACCAAAGTTTAGTACTCATAATTATTAAAAATAGTTAAAGCTGCAAAGAATCACAGAAAGAAATCGCTTCTTTTGCGAACATGGCTAAAATTCGCGAAAAATTGCAAACTTGGAAACAAACCCTAAAATAAATTTGAAATTGCTAAATCGGTTAAAAAACAAAATACAAAAAAAAATGTTGCAAAAATAGCGAAAATTCGCGAACCATTTTAATATTTCAAACAAGACATAAAATTTAGTAAAAGTGCCTAAAACTATAAGGAATGGCAAAAATTCTATAAAAATTGCTAAATTAGCGGTAATTCGCAAAAATTTGCTAATAGCGGCACGATAGCAAAGTCTAATAATTATAAAAAATCTTTAAAATTGTAAAGAATCCGAAAACTTACAGGAAAAATTGCTTCTATTGGGAACATGGCTAAAATTATTTGTCGTTGTTTGCTCTTACAATTTTTTGTAATATCAAATAAATGTTTTCTCAAAAATTACTAAAATATTTGATTTTTTGTGTTCACACTATGTTCACATTGGACAAATATTTTTTTGCCGGCAAATACTTTTATTTGCTCAAAATCAGCTGTTATTTTATTTAATACTCAAAAATATTTTGTGTTCAGACTACGGTAATGGAATATTTGATGTTTGCTTTCAAATAGTTCATCAGTATGAACGTACCTTTACGAACACATTTAAAACAAAAACAAAGTTTTTAGAATTAGTTTTTGTTTTAAATGTAGTTGTTCGAAAGAAGGAATTCTTTCCCACATTGGAAATAGGTTATAATATACCTTTTTTAATATTTTTATGTCCAGAAATAATGATTCAATTTTGTGTATTCTAGATACTGGGTACAAAAGTGTGCAGCACCAACACACATCAAGCTGATGCAAAACTTCAGTGTTTTAAAAATTGACTGTTTAAATAATCGTGTATTTTCTATAAGCAAAATTAAAGAAAAAATCAGAATTTCTAAAAATAAAAAATCGTCATTTGAGATAAAAATCTTTAATCATATTTTTGTTAAAAAAAATAATCCAAAATATGATAAAATCATCATTCTGGCAACGCTGTTTATATATTATATTCAAACAAAAATTTGTCAAATTAAACTTTGTGTGTCTGAGCACTAAACAAAGTTTAAAAGAGAATTCAACAGACTTTGTCAAAGTAAACTTTGCCTGTCTGAAAGGGGACTATGTTTTTTTTAGTTTTTATAACGGGATCTGAATTCTTTCGCTTTTGCTTTGGCGAAAAAACAAAACAAAAAATTTTACTCTTTCTCTTTTCAACTTCAACTAAAATGATTTACATTATTGTTTTCATTGTTATTTTAACATCTATGGACATATGTATGTAACGTTGTTTTTGTAAAGGGATCTGAATTCTTTTGCTTTTGCTTGTGCAAAAAAACAAAACAAAAAATGTTACTACTTTTCTTCTCGCTTCTCATAGAAGCGAGTGTGGAAGGCCTTCTAAGAAACATTCTTTAGCAGTTAGATAATAGTAGTAGTTTAATCAAAAAAAATTTTAAGAAGGCCTGAAGTAAGAAGGTCTTCTGAGTTTTCCCGCTGGGTAGTTTTAAGCACCAACACATTTAAAAAAGTGTCGTACTAATCTAAACATATACTAGGTACTTGACATTTGAGTTCGGTACCTGTAAAAGAGTCGGCATACTAGTTGTATACTATGACCTAAAGTCTCTTTTTTTTGTAATTTTTGTTATTTACTTAAAATAATTTGTAAATGCACACCTGACCCTAAGCTCACGAGTTTATATGTAAGCATTTATTCGAACAAAAATATATAATAATGTCGTTAACCAACTAATTAATATGTATCATTTATTACATTACTAGTATGGGCCAGCAGTCGACACAATCGACTGCAATCTAGAAATAACTTATTTGTACCGTTATTTCTAATATTTATTTAATCTAAAACTTTATTAAATATGTATATACATATGTAGAAATATATTTATTTAATGTTAAAAAACATATCGCACTTCATTATAAACAGTGTAGTAACTCAAAATGTAATACATAATTCTCAATTTTTAATTTTATGAGGCATATTTCTTTTAGGCATATGAAATTTAGTGACAATTTTTCTAAAAATGTATATATAACATAAGTTCCCTAATCTCAATGTTTATAACAAAGCTTTTATATATTTTCCATTTATAGTTATTTCGTTGATGAATCATGTTGTTATAACCTCTATATACATATATATATTTTTTGTAAATACATGATTATCATATAAAAAATGACCATGATCGGTAGTGTCTGTTATATAAAATCGCAGCCCATCAAAAGATCGCACTTTATTTAAAAAAAAATGCAAAAAAGGCATTCTTTACAATGTAACCATAATTATAATGTAACAATAACATTAAAATTATTCATAAAAGCAAAAATTTAAGAAATTAACGGTAACATTAAAAAACAACAACTCTCCCAAAAAGAAAACAAAATATTTAAAATTGTCTTTCTCTTTTTTTATTTCTTAATCTCTACTGTTCTTAATGCATAGCAGAAAATTCTGCATGTTGTTGTTCTTCTTACTATGTAAACACAAAAACAAAGCATACTGCTTTGTTTACATTGTTATGTGTTTACATTGTTTTTGCTCACACGTATGTGAATTGTTTTAATGTATTAGTACCACTTTCTAACGCGTATAACTCGTGAAATACAGAACCGATTTAAATCTCCCAAAAAATATCTTTCGAATGATATATCATTTGTTAAAATACAATATATAGTTAACGCGTAAAACGGATCCTAAGAAATCCACTTGCCCATTAATATATATGATGATGATGATTACTTTTTTTTATGAATTGTTACTAAATTAAAATGAATTTCTAAATAAAATAATATTGAGGAATGTTAAAATTGATATCATGCAGTTAATTTAATTCAAAAGGTTTTATGTAAAGGGGCAGTTCGTTTTAAACTGTGAGCACTAGAATTGCCAAAAGTGTTAGCATATGGGTGGGAAAAGGTGCGCTCCAAGGGTCAAAGTCACTTTCTGGACCCTTTACAATTAGCGCTCATTTGCACATAATAATGTGTAATAAAATTAACTGGCATTGAAGGAAATACGGAGGCATGAAATTATTTTTATTTCTTATATTGCGTATGTAAGTGAACCCTGGATTGAAAGAACCCAGCCAGACTGATGATAGCCGGAAGACCTAACCATCATCCCTCCCCTATCCAGATCATTCACAAAATCGTGTTCATAAATTTTCCTTTATTTCGCAACAAAATATATATCTCCATGTACGTGTACAAATTCAACACCAGAAAAACTAGAAGTTGTTTCAGATTTTGCGGCTACTGAAACAGATTTTTCCTCTACCAGCCGTCTATTAATTAAGGATCGTATCACAAAATGGACTTTTTGAATTGACCCTGGCGCTGACATATCAGTGATTCCAAACTCTAACAAATATCAAAAGGTAAATTCAGTTTCTCCAACCAAACTATATGCTGCGAATGGCACAGAGATTAAAACATATGGTACAAAATTGATTGAGTTAAATTTCGGATTAAGACCATATCATTGGGGTTTTATTATTGCCACCTATTCTTGGTTCGGATTAACTCGCCCCTACGCGCAGTTAAAAGCACCAACGCATTTCATTTTATTGAACCTATTGGAAAACCTGTAAACGCAAGAAAATATTTCAATTCATGCTAGTCCAGGAAATAATACAACCATTAAAAAGTGAATGGTTAAATCTTCTTCATATGGTCTCAAAAAGCAATGGAGATTGGCGTCCCTGCGGCGACTACCGTTTCTGAATAAAACAACTGTAACAGATAAGTATTCGACTCCATTTATAACTGATTTTAATTCTAACTTAAAAGGATGCCAAATTTGTTCAAAACTGGACCTAATTCGAGCATATCATCAGATACGTGTTAGTCGTCGGATGTTCTCAAGAAGGCCATAATAACGCCTTTTGGATTTTCGAGTTCCTCAAGATGCCTTTGGACTCCCAAATGCAGCTCAAACCTTCCAGCGCTATATGGATGAAGTATGCAGAGGATTCGATTTTGTTCGTTTAAATAGGCGCATTCAAAAACGAAGAAGAACACCTTAGTCATCTTTGTTTGATTTTCGAGCGCTTTTATGAACACGGAATTTTAGTTAATCCTTCTAAATGTATATTTGGTACAGAAGTAATAGATTTTTATCAGATTTCAAATATATGCAGATGGTATATCTCCAATGAAATCAAGCTATACTTAATTTTAAAAAGCCTAGTACTGTAGTAGAGTTACGAAGATTCTTAACAATGTTAAATTTTTGCAGACAATTTTTACATAACGATGCTGAAATTCAAGCAATACCTCACTAAAGCTACAGTTAAGAATGATAAAAGAATAATTTCATCGACGGTAAACTTGGAGCACGATTTCAAGGTATGCAAATCGTCATTAGTTAACGCAACAATATTAGCACATCCAGATCCGGATGCAGATATTTGCTTAAAAGTAGAAATTTGGCAACCTTTTGGATTTTATTCTAAAAAATTATCTCTATGATCGAGAATTATTGGCTGCATATAGTGCAATTAAATTCTTGAGACATATGCTTGGATGTCGTAGCTTTGTAGCTTTGTATTGTTTACTGATCATAAGCCATTTATTTTTGCTTTCCGCCGGAAAAATCTAGCCCCGGCAACTTCGACATCTTGAATTTATCGCTCAGCTTACAACCGATATACGCCATATATCGGGTAACCATAAATCTGTTGCTGATACACTTTCCCGAGTTGAAGAAATTTCAATAATAAGCTATTAAAAGGTCACTGAAATTCAAAAGTATGACGATGAACTGCAAAATTTATTGAAAAATTTGTCAACAGGCCTTACTTAATTTTAAGTTCGTGCAAATTCCTAATATCAACGTAGAAGTATATTGCGATATTTCAACAAATCAAGCAAGACCATTTATGGCCAATTTTCAGGATTGAAATTAAAACACATTTATGTTTAAAATGGTTTTAAATACAAAATTCTCTTCTTCACTAAACACTTAAATGAAACTTAAGTCACCGATGTGGTACATTTAAATTCAACTTAAGTTTTAATTGGATTAACTTAGCAAGGTGGCCTCAATATCACAGCAATACAAAAACAACAGACTAAGTAATAACAACCAGCTGTTTTTTGAGACCACCTTGTAAATAACTACACTTTTTTATGATATTTTTTTGGGTTTAGTAGTGCTACCATACTTTTATCTTAATTAAATAAGACTTTTCATATAAAACTCAAAAAATCAATCTTTAATTAAATACGATTTAAGTTTTTATGAAAATTAACATAATATAGATTTAAATACTATCCTGAAAATTGGGCATTATACCACTACAGTACCGATTATCTCACCCTGGTTCTAGAGCAACATAACATTTAGTAACAAACCGGTTTGTATATCCTTCGATTAGAAAAGACTGCAGTAAATGGGTAAAAGAATGCCAAATTTGTTATGTTGCAAAAATTTCTAGATACGGTTACGTTAGTGCCTTTTCAATAACGTTTTTGGTTTATTTCCTTTATAACAAACCTCTTGAAATCTTTCATTGCAACTTAAGTAAAATAAATTACTTATAGCTGGTAATATAAGCTATTCACACAACTTCATTTAGAACTTAGTCACTTATACAACTTATAATTGCATCTACACAATTAAATGTTTGTACTAATACTGATTTTTAGTGCGTCTGAGAGTAGTACTTATACTCTAACCAAAACGTCTAGATGTCTCTGGTTTATTTGAATTGTTTCCGCAAGGTTCTCTAGCGTCTTATTTTCTTAACTTACTCAGCTGATATCATTATGCATTGACACTATGTCTGAATTTAAATTGAGCCATTATACTTCAATAAACTAAAGCATACTTAATGGATGAACAATAATTTTAACATTATTAGGTCTGTCTGGGTACTTTTCCAGTAGCAAATACTCAGTAAATTTTTTTGGGAGAGTAAGACAAATTTTACTCTTTCGGCTGAGAATATCTCAAAAAGTACGCAGACAGTATCCAGTGAAATCTTGCAAGAAAACAGCTGATCGGTGTGTAAACAATTGAAATAACAAACGTGAGCCAAGATAGCGTTGAAGAAATAGTGTCCAATTTGGGAATTTAAAAAACGGGAAACCAAAATACCCAAATAATGGGTATTTGCAGTATAAACAAAAAGTTAGCGTCGAATTTAGGAATTTAAAATAGGGAAGTACAAATATAGGAACAAATCTAGTTTACCGACGCAGCTCCAAATAAAAAAAAAGTACCCAGGGTGATGGAAAATGGAAAAATAAGAAGAAAAATTTAAATAAAAAAGTTTGCGCAAACGCTTAGTTTTCGAGTTATGGACGTTTAAAGTTTTCATATAAATATGTGATTATCCACTACAATTCTAAACGTATATGGCCAATATTGGTATCATTTTAAAGCTCTTGAACATATTTTTCTGGATATACATAATTTATTTCAAAATATTAAACTCTTTAGATCACATTACAGTTTTTTTCATCTTACGTCGAAATGTTACGGAAGTGCACTAGGAAAGAATGTAGTTTATTTAAATAAAAGTGTAATACAAATTTTATAAAATAACAAACACTAGCATCGCAAAAAAAAATTCTTTGCATAGCCAGCCTTTGGCAGGACGCAAGGATGTTCTTCTCTATGGTATAATAAACACCGGTTTCGCTTACTAAAGCTTCCTAGCATAGACGGCCTTCGGCCGGGCGCAAATATTTTCTCCCCTATGGTATAACTAATACCGGCTTCGCTAACTAAAGATTCTCTGCATAGACGGCCTTTGCCCATGGGCAAGGATTCTCTCCTCATTAGTATAACATAAACATAAAGAAGGTTTTACTTTTATTTTAATTAAAATTCTTAAATAAATTAGTATGTAGTATATACATACATTAAAGAATTAGAAAAAATTAATAAATTTGTTTTTATGCTTACTAAAAAACTTTTGTATTTTGCAAACTCGTCCCACTTCTTAATAAACTAGAAATATTAAAATAAATTCTGTATGTCCAGAAAGATCTAGTGAAACGCCTTGCAATGATACCAATATTAGCCATATACATTTGGAAATGTACTGGAAAATCACATATTTATATAAAAACTTAAAACACCCATAACTCGAAAACTAAGCGTTTGCGCCAACTTTCTTATTTAATTTTTTCTTCTTATTTTGCCATTTTCTATCATCCTAGGTACTTTTTTTTATTTGGAGCTGCGTCGGTAAACTAGATTTAAGCCCAAATATATTTATATTTGTAATAAAAATACAAAAAATATTTACCACAGGCTTTTTTCTGAAAGTAAATAGTTTTCTGGACAAAATGAGCGATCCGTGCAAAAAATCGTTCGGACAGTTTCCGAGAAATCTGGGTTCATCCAAAATGGTCAGTAAAAATCTTTACTGATTTATGCAATGAACCACAGGCTTTTGCACGGTATAAACCAGTGTTTAAATTGCTTGCTTTAAAATAGCAACAGTCGCACATTTTTGCTTTGTTTACATTTTTTGCAGCAAATTAAAAAACTGTGTGTCTAAGTGTTTACTTAACTCTTTGATAACGAGTCAGCAAAAGCAAAAAAGCAAAAGCAAAACAAAGAGAGTAAATAATTTGTTTAAACTCGCTATGTGCATGTACTCTGCTTAATCTGTCAGCAAAGAAGCCACTTAAGAAAACAAATTTTCTGTTGCTGTAAGTATTAAGTTTTTGATTGTTTTTTTTTTGCTTTTGATGCGCTTAAAGTCAGCAAGTTAACTTCTTTGCTGTTGCTGTCGAATTTGTTTCGAATTTTTTTGGTATTTTGCGTTTTTTTTTTTTAATAAATAGGTACATACATACGTAAATGAAACTACACGTTTTTTTAAACTAATTTGTTTATTTTGTGTTATGTAATTATGTATATATTCTAGGAAACTAACGCCTGCAACAGCAAGCAACAGCAATGAAGTCAAAAACAGCAAAGAAGTTAATACTCGCTGAATTTAAGCACATCAATTTACAGTTAAGCCAAAGCAAAAAAAAAAATAAACAAAAACTTATTACTTACAGCAACAGCAATTTTTTTTTTCAAGTGGTTGCTTGGCTGGCTTTTTAAGCTGAGAACATAAACATGGTGAGAATAAATAAATTATTTACTCTCACTTTTTCTGCGTTTGCTTTTGCTTTTTGCTTTTGCTGTGTTCTTTTTCTTAAGTTAAGTTAAGCAATTACAAAAACATTAAAAATAGTCAAGCATTTTTAAACACTGGTATAAACTATATATTTTTTGCACGCATCGCTCATTTTGTCCAGAAAACTATTTACTTTCAGAAAATATACAGTTTATACCGTGCAAAAGCCTGTGGTAAATATTTTTTGTATTTTTATTACAAATATAAATATATTTTTACTTCCCCTTTTTAAATTCCTAAATTCGACGCTAACTTTTTGTTCATATACTGTAAATCCCCATTATTTGGGTATTTTGGTTTCCCGGTTTTTAAATTCCCGAATTCGACGCTATTTCGTCGACGCTATCTTGGCACACGTAAACTCTTTCATTCAAACGTATATAAAAACAGCTGTTCAAACTAGTTGCAAAATCTTACCAGAGGAAATTTCTCCAGTAACATTTTGCAAGTTCTCTAACTTTCAACTGTCAAAAAATTCTCTTTTTGGCTCTCTCGCTGTAAGAGATTTGGAGTACGCAGACAACATTTTGCAAGATTTTGCGACATTTTGTACAAAATTATGCAAAATATGTGTACGCAGACAGACCTATTATGTTATACAATTATGTATAACAATTTTAATACTACATTTGTACTAGAATATTCTGTACAGTGATTTTTACATTAGAAATATTCAAAACTTTATTGTTATTGTATACGATTTAAACTAATAAAATTACTAACAAATACAAAATAACTAATAAATACAATTTTTTTTCCAATTTGTAGTTTTCCAAAAGAGACTCAAAGTTTTTCAAGCATTCATCTAAAAATATTTTTTTTTTTTTGTACTTTACTAACCAGGCCTACCATATTTGCCAATTTATCGGCATTTTGCCGATTTTTTGCCTAAAAATAGCCGATTTTTTGATAAACACTTAAACCACGGTAACTTTGCTAGTTAACGTCTAATTTATTAATTTTGGGTAACTTTAGACCACTTGCCATTACCTATACAACGAAATGGAAAGTGTTTTTAAAACTGTATTAACTTATTTTATAATAAACAGTTAAACAATTTATTTTAATTTATCAACACAAAGAATTTTTTGAACTTTGATGAGGAGCATTTGGGCTTATTGCCTAATGAGTTACTATCAAAATCAAAACTGAACAAAAGCGAAATTAAGAAAATTGTTAATAACTGTATTCATTTTTATATAGAATTCTTAAATCAGATATTAAAACGTTTGGATTTTGAACAAAATCTTATAAATCTTTATATGTATATGATTAACCCTAACAAAATAATGAAAAAGGAAAATATTTCTTTAATCGAAATTCTGAAAGAGTATCCCAGCTTTTTTTTTGAAAAAGAAAAATTAATTTTAGACCCTTAAATTTTTAAACTTTAAAGAAGATTTAGAAGGAATTGAAGTCAATTTGAAAACTTTTTGACAAAAAATTTCAGACTTAAAACGTGGGTATTCTACGGATGCATTTCCAGTGCTGTTAAAGTTTGTACAACAAATAATGGTAGGGATGGGCAAATTAAAAAAATATATCGATATATATCGTATCGATATATTTTAAGAGTATCGATATTTATTAATTAAAAATATCGATGTATCGAAAATTTAAAAACTTAATATACCTATTTGTACAACAAATAATGGTAGGGATGGGCAAATTAAAAAAATATATCGATATATATCGTATCGATATATTTTAAGAGTATCGATATTTATTAATTAAAAATATCGATGTATCGATGTATCGAAAATTTAAAAACTTAATATACCTTAATATATATAATAATAATATACCTACTTAATATACAAATAAAAAAAAAACAAAATATTATCCAACTTTCATGAGTCTATTGATGTGAATACGCCATAATTAAGGCGATTCTTTGCATAATTCTATAAACCCTTTCCAGAATATTTTTTCCGCGCTTATTTTTTTGATGTCATCTTTTAAAATACCGAGACATAACTGAACTATGTAATCTATGAAAATGTACAATGGAAAAGCGCCGTTATTTTCTTAATATTAGTTCAAAAAACAACAGTATTGTAAGCAGTTGAGCAACGGTTAAAATGTTGAATTTTATTTTAAAAGATCTTAAAAATATCGAATTCGATAGTCGTAAATAAACATCGATGTATCGATATATGGGTATTTTTAATATCGGCGATATATATCGATTATAATTTTTTTAAATATCGATATTTTGATATATCGATATTTATTGCCCATCCCTAAATAATGGCTCTTCAACATTCTTCCTCAAATGTAGAAATAATTTTTAGACAAGTCAACTTTAATAATACGAAATTTCGATGTTCCCTAGAAAATAAATCCTTTCAAGGAATTCTTTTTTCTAAAGATTAATTAAAATTTAATAATGCAAACTGTTTTGATGTTGATATTAAAATGGATTTAATTAAACTATAAAACTCATATCGTCGCTGTTTTTACTAACTGACCTAACTGAAATTTTTTTGAAAATTAAATTAAGTACAAAAATAAAAATATTTTTCTTTTTCTTTATTTAACACACAACAAAAGGTGTTATACTACATAACAAATAATGCATAAACCCAATTTCATTTGTATTTTGGAAATGACAACATTTAAGATAATTAAAAGTGCTCTCCTGTAAAATTTGTTAATGTTATTTAGGTCGGTTAGTTAAAACAGCGACGATATATGTATCTATAAAATATATGTTAAAATAAAATGTTAAAAAAAATTTTTCAACTATACAAACAATTTTAACCTAATATACAATTTTTTTTTTTAAATTAACCACAATTTATTTATACAAATATTCTTTTTTATTAATTTTTATGTTTTTATATGGGTTATATGTAAGTTAATGAATTATTCTGTTTTGTTATTTTTGTGTAAACCCTTTCAGACAGTGATGCATCGATTGTGCAAGTGGGCTTTGGTCTCAATATTGTCGTTTTTATTTGTCCATTTTACCGTTACTTGAATTATTGCGAAATTCTTGCGTCGCATTTCAGTTTTCTCAAAATGTGCCGCAGTAGTAAGATGTGTTTCCAATTTAAAAAGTACTTATAGTTAACAAATAGTGAAGTTGGCATATTTTAACATAAAAAAAAAATATGATAAATTCAAGTTTTTCAAATTAATAAAAGTCATTTGATACAATAAAAATGAGTTTTAGCTAAAAATTTTAACGACATGCAACAATTGTGCGCATTAAAAGCGCATTAAAAAAAACATAAACACATATATGTGTATAAATGTAATCCCATTTTATAATAACTTATATTGCAAAATACTACAACATATTTATATTCAAATATTTACTACATATTATTGTCAAAATTGTTGCTTCATTTTCTTTGACCAACACAAAATAAATCCCAAAATTTTCTCTTAAGGGAAACGGTTTAATGTATATGCAGACCACTGTTCTTTACTTTACATACTACTTTCCTTTACCTTACATACCACTGTACATTACTAACTCAAATTTACATACAATACGTGACACCTGCATACCTCTGTTTTTTTCTTACACAAAACTTCATACGACACTAGACACTTGCACTAGAATGTAAGTGAAAGACAAAACCCAAAGCGGAGAAATGAAACCAACAATCTGATTGGTCAACAATCAGTATGTCAAAGTTCATAGTTTTATTATAAAGGCTGAGTTAGGCGAACGTTGCTGTACCCGTAACTTACTGTAACGGACTGCTTGCACCTTGGTGCACTTATAGAACATCTAAAAACGTGTCATATGTTTTCCACATACATAAACATAAACAAAAACCACAACCAATTTGTTTTTGTAAAATCATTGTACAATGTCAAAAACCGAAACAAATCAAAACAAAAACAAAGATAATAAACAAAATTTTGACATCCAACAATTATATAGCTAAAGAAAAAAGTTACCAACAGGGCTTTTAGGATCACCTGTAATGAACTCGCCTTGTGTACACAATATTTATTATTTTTTTAGTTAATTTTTTTCCACATTTTTTTCTTAACACATTTTATTTTTTTTAGAATTATAATAAAGAACTTAAAGGTAACGAACTATAACTAAACACTGAAAGATAACAATTGTAACTAACTAAAAATTAAATTCAAACAATATTTTAATAATGCCAAAATAGCTGATGTACTAACAATTTCTGGTGGCGTGTTTTCGTTCCAGGAATTTTTAGTTGCACAAGCCGGATGTCTTTGCTGCTAATTGAACTAATATTGCAGACGCATCGTCAGCGATTTGTTTAATGTCAAACGTAGGTTAATTCAAAAAAACTGCTTCTGTTGAATTATTAATATTTATGGTGTTAATTTACATAAAAAAACACGCACAGTGATGGGAAATCAAAAGGTTTAAATGTTGACCGCTGTGCAGAAAAAGTACCAAGTGATTAAAATGGTTTTAAAACAGTATTTAGTGTAAGTAAAAAAACCTTAATAATTTAATATCCGATATTTATATTATAGATTTACAATAAACAAATATGTATTTTAACATATACATACATACACATTTACATGTATGGCATGCAATTCTAATTTATACAGATTGAGACGTTCCGTTACGTGACATTTAAATTCGGTAAGCATTTACATTGTAAGCAAATAACAAAACGGACCAGACGTTTCGTTAGGGGACGTGGACGTTCGGCTAACTCTACCTTAACAGTTTTTATCTTACCGGTAAAACGGCTTGTTAGCTGTAAGCTTTTTATTTACTCTTACAACTGCGGCTCTTTAGCCATAAGATAAGCAGAAAAATACACTGCGGAAGAAGTCACTAGGGCATTTTTTGAAAACTGGATATGACATTTCTGATTTCCGGAAAATGTGCATACGGATGGGGGAAGGCAGATATATTCCAAACTGTTTAAAGATGTTATAAAACTTTTTGGAGCATAATTAAAAAACGACGTATTTTTTCACATATAATCAAACGGATTGGTTGTAAGGTTTAATTGCACGTTAAAATCCTCCCTGATGACACATGGGAATGAACAATGGACAACGACATTAACAACAGTTCTTCTTGGCCTACGAACAGTTTTATAAGAACACTTTAACGCATCACTGGCAGATTTGTATATGGTTAGACACTCCGTTTGCCAGGGGATTTCTTTAAGGATTCTAAAAAAGAGGAAAATGTATCTGAATTCCTATCAAGGCGATAGATTCACTACGACCAAAATCAGTTTACAATCGTTCCACACAAGTACCCTTCATACACAAGGATCTTAGTTCATGCACTCATGTTTGGTTGAAGAAAGAAGTTCGAAAGGCAGTAGATCCGAAATATAGCGGACCATACAAAGTTTTGGAACGACATGAAAAACATTTTAAACTTCAAATTCGATCGAGAGAGGATACCGTTTCAAAAGCTCGTCTTAAGCCAGCTTTTTTTGAGTTCCTAAATACCGAAGCACGTTTACCAAAGAAAAGCAAAACATCTTTATTGTTTAATATTAATTTAACTAGAAAGGGGGTAGTGTAGTGTATATTTGTTTAATATTAAATATTTTAATCTAATCAACCTTTTCATTTGTTTTTAAATATTTTCATTAAAAATATTGTTTGATATTCATATTGTTTGGTATGATATGGGATAGTATTGTAATGTTTTGTGTGGTATGGGTGGAAATGGTATGATATTAAATAGTAATCTACCAGGCATGAACTGAATTCCGTTCGGAATGGAAATAATTCCGTAGTTACCATTCTGATCGGAATGGTTTTAGCTTCTATAGATTCCGTTCGGATTCATTAAACCTCAAAAAAATATGAAACCACTTTTTGTGTATTAAATATGGCAAGAAAGAATTAAAGTATGGCAACATTAAATAGACAAATTCCGTTTATTTTTCTTTTTTTTGGAAAGCATTTAGAAAAATTAAAATTTTTTTATTTAATTCACATAAAATTATATTTATTTTAGATAAGGAAGCAAAAAGACAGTGTTACAACAGAATTACAAAATATTTATGACATTGTTTGTGTATTCAATGTTATTCTTTGGCGTTGCGTTGCGTTTCACATGATCAGGGCCTAAGTCTTATCAAAACAAAAGATCAATTTAAATCGTCTGGTAATACAACACTAATGTTTGCTTAGGGCCAGCAACGCGGACCGGGTCAGCTAGTAATCCATATAATATGATAATTAAAAAAGACATTTTGTGCTATCAGCATGAATGAGGTATGATTTGTCTTATATATGACTTGTCTTCAGACTTCACAGTGTCACCCGCCTGAATATTCTGAAGATTACCTGAAAATTTCATCAAAATCGGCCCAGCCGTTTTGGAGTCCATACGTTACATACACACATTCATACATACACACATCCTATTTTATATATATAGAAGAAGATCTACAACCCTCATACTGATAGCTAAGCTCACTTTCAACAAGCCTACTAGCGCACACAAAGCATTAAATTTATAATTTTATTTAAAATTAACAAAACCCACAATCCTTCTATATATTATATGTAAGCAAAAAAAAAACAAAGAAAAAGAGAAAACAACTTTGTTATAGAAATATTTTTTTACTTTCGATGATAACAATAACATGGGATTTTATAAAAAAAATTAAAGACAGTCGTAGCTTGTATTTACTATAGCATAAACCTAAAATAAGCCATTGTGGGATATAAGATTTTTTGAAAAATATCTGCACATACTAAATGAAATCTGTATATTCTAAGTTGAAAAGGAGGATAAGGATGAATATTAGGGATTATAAGAATTTCGTCATAAAATAAACTTTTAGTAGATTTTTAATACATTTTTTAATACATGTAAATTGTTATAAAGGGTGGTGAAATTTTAAGGGCCGATGTTGAATGTGAACCACACCTATACGTCAAGTTTTTTTCTGCATTTCATTTGAAATTTCTCAATTTCAGACTAACTCAATTTGAACCATGGAAAGATACACAATCGAGCAACGCGTTAAAGTTATTCAGGCTTATTATGAAAATGGGCGTTCAAATCAAAATGCAAAGTGCATGCTCGTACAGCTCGTACTGCAGAAAATATTGCTGCTGTTCGCGATAGTGTGGCTGAAGAGCCGTCCGCCTCAACTCGTCGTTGATGAATATTATGCATAAAGACTTGCATTTACACCCTTACAAGGTGCAATTGACTCAAGAACTAAAGCCTCTTGACCATTCCAAACGTCGTCAATGGTTAAAATGGTGGCAAGAAATGCCAACAGTGGATGAAAATCATCTTCAGTGATGAGGCACATTTTCACCTCAGTGGATTCGTTAAAAAGAAGAATTACCGCATTTGGGCGAATGATAATCCAAGAGTGATTGTCGAAAAACCAATGCACCCACAAAGAGTGACTGTTTGGTGCGGTGTATGGGTTGGCGGCATAATCGGGCCGTATTTTTTTTTAAAATGAGGCCGGTCAGGCAGTTACTGTGAATGGTGTTCGCTATCGTGAGATGTTAACTTTTTATGGCCCGAATTGGAAGATATGGATGTGGACGATATGTGGTTTCAACTGGCCGGTGGCACTTGCCACACAGCTAACGACACAATGGCTCTTTTGCGCGACGAATTCAATGACTGTGTTATCTCACGTAGTGGCGATGTCAATTGGCCGCCAAGATCATGTGCTTTGACACCGTTGGACTTGTTTCTTTTGGGTTATTTGAAAGAAAAGGTGTACGTCGATAAGCCTGCAACAATTCAAGAGCTAAAGGATGAGATAATTCGGCACATTAACGACATAGAACCTCAATTATGCCTCAGCGTCATCGAAAATTTGGACCATCGGATGGAGGTGTGCCGCCGAAGTCGCGGCGCCCATTTGGCCGATATTTTGTTCCATACATAATTGAACCATACCAATATTATCATAATAAAAAGAAATTACAATAATTTTCTAAATAATTTATGTTTTATTCGAAATCAACATCGGCCCTTAAAATTTAACCACCCTTTGTGAAATAAACAACGGCATCTGGTTAATAAAGGGTATTTTTTTAAGCCCGATAGAACTTGAAATTGTAAAATATAACACAAAAAATTAAATTGTAATCAAAATTTTTTTTTTATTCGAAAGATCAATACGTGACATTAACATTTGAAAATGATTTCGGGCATATGGGCACCGCGGCTGTTCTTGACGAAGCGCATTCTGGACGTCCAATTCTGGGCCACTTTTTCGAGCCCTGCTGGCCGTATGTCACGAATAACACGAACAATGCTGGCCTCCAAGGCGTCAATGACTTCACGTAGCCCCACAGGAAATAATCGAGAGGTGTCAAATCGCACGACCTTGGAGGCCAATTGACAGGTCCATTTCTCGAAATCAACTTATCGCCAAATTTTGATTTCAATAAGTCGATGGTTGCGTTCGCCGTATGGCACGTAGCGCCATCCTGTTGAAACCACATATCCTCCGGATCAATGTCATCCATATTTTCAAACAAAAAATCATTGATCATGGTGCGGTAACGATCTCCATTGACCGTAACGCGAGCTCCGGCCTCATTTTTGAAGAAATAAGGTCCGATGATGCCACCAGCGTGAAAACCGCACCAAACGGTGCATTTTTCTGGATGTAATGGAGTCTGTAGGGTCTCTTGTGGATTGGTCTCGCTCCATATGCGGCAATTTTGCTTATTAACAAACCCGTTAAGCCAAAAATGCGCCTCATCGCTGAACACAATTTTGCGATAAAACAACGGGTCAGTTGCCAACTGCTCTAGAGCCCAATCGGCGAAAGAACGACGCATATAATGGTCTCGTGGCTTCAATTCCTGCACCAGCTGGATCTTATACGGGTGTAGGCCGAGATCTTTGCGCAAAATTTTCTACGTAGTGGACGGACAGAGCTCCAATTCCTGCGACCGACGACGAATCGATAAATTTGGATCTTCTTCCACACTTTCGTTTACAGCGGCGATATTCTCTTCAGTACGCACATTCCTTCGACGTGTTGGTGTTATTGCATCCTCTAGAGAGTATGTGGTATGAAATCTATCCACAGTTCGACGAATGGCTTGTTCAGATGGACGATTATGTACGCCATATAAATGACGAAGTCGTCTATAAGTTGCGCGAATCGACGACTGATTTTCAAAGTAAATTTGGATAATTTCGTAGCGTTGTTCAAGCGTGAGTCTATTCATGATGATTTGTCAGAGTATACTGAAACGATAAAAAAAAATATTTCATCAAAATTTAATTTTTTGTGTTACTTTTTACAATTTAAAGTTCTATCTAGCTTAAAAAAACACCCTTTAGAAACAAATCATAAAACTTATTGTTTATCTCTCTAAGAATAACAAGTTAGAGTGCTATATTCGGCTTTGCCGAAACTTTGATACCCTCCACCGACAGGAGTGGGCTGTATATGATAAATACATATCGCACTTAATCAACAAGAGGGTATTATCTCAAAATTTTTATTTTTCCACTTTTTCGAAAAAATCTACACGCTATATTCATATCTGCCCGCTGTAAAAATATCTTGCTATTTTGTATACTTTTTGGTAATGAAACGGTTGGTTTAAAAATTCATTTCCATATGCCTTCAATGTTAAATTAAAAATTGTTTTGCTTCTACTGAAAATGTTTAAATTTTGAGTTAATACCCTCTTGTTGATTAAGTGCGATATATATTATTAACTAAGCTTCACAAAAACGAACTTCAGCATTAAAATTAGTTACGGTTTAGACATGCATTAAAATTATTGACCGGCAATAAGAAAATGTTATTCTTGTTAGAACTTTGAACTGGCTTGAGTAAAATATCATGATTCGTAAAAGTTTTAGCCGAACTAAAATTAATTTTTAGAAGGGTAATTTGTTTTAGACCTATAGTAAATTATGGACCAATCATCCCAAAATTCTGAAGATTTATTTCTGGTATTACAAAAAATAAATTAGAATAAATTTCAATACAGCAATGTAATTAGTTTTTGCGTTAACAGTGAATTTTACAAATTTGCATGATATTTTTTCTGGCCATATGAATTTAAGTAAGTAATTTTACCGCAATAGTAAGTGAAGGTTTTAGTGGGCTTTATTTGGTTTTAGGTGTACAAATAGGTTTTCCGGGAGTAGGGTTTACATGGGGCCTAGTATTACAAAAATACCACAGTGTAATTTCTGGTCCTATTAAACTGTGCTGTAACAAATTTTAGTATGCTAGCGTTATTTATTGCGGTTTTAGGCGTACTAAACTGTTTTCCGGGAGTAGGGTTTATATGGGGCCTAGTAAACAGTATGGTTTGGAGTCGTATAAAGCGAATTCGTGCATTTTTTTATGGCATTCCGTACATTATTCCAACATTTATGTTAGTTTTTGTATCCAAATTATCAATTTTTTTATGGTGGTGGTTCCACATTTTGATTCATAGTTCTGATCCTACTGAATCGATGTTGCTGGATTTCAATCCCAAACTGCTTAGGATAACTCCTAACACTGCGTTTTTCGAAAGTGAGCGTGATTTCAACAGACGGACAGACAGATGTACATGGCTAAATCGACTTAGAATTACTCAAGGAGCCAGAATATATATACTTTATGGGGTCTTAGATGAATTAAAAAAAAGTTTCACACGGAATGACAAACTAAGTATACCCTCATTCACCACAGTGGTGGTGGAGGATATAAAAAAATTCTTAGCAACGCACATATACACACACACATACATACATTTATATATATTTACATATGTATATATAAAAATATATATTTATATATATATATGCGTAAGCTCCGTGGGTTCTTTTGCTATAGATTGAAATTAAAAAAATTTAAAAATAATCAACAACAAACAAAAAAACTTTAAACAATAAAAGCAGTTGGAATGATTATTGAAATTCAGCATGTGCAACAAACATGCATACATATCTCATTAAGAGTTGGCGTTTTAATTGGTTGTGTATTATGTTCAATATTCAGTTGGCATAATTCTAATTTTTAAACAAATGTCACCAAATACCTGAAATAAACAAATCAAAGAAAACAAGTTAAAAATGTAGCAGATTTAGTATTTAGTTGGCATAATCGACTCGAAGTTTATATTATACACAGTTATGCCAGAAGTGCAGATTTATCTGCATTTTGCAGATTTTATATCCAAAAATCACCAAAATGCAGATTTGAAGATTTTTGGCTTAAAATTGCAGATTTTTTTAGCTTGTTGGACACTTTTTTCATGCATTGAAAAACGAAAAATATCAACCATTCATGTTAGAAAACATTTAGTCATTCGTACAGACTTACAATTACAATAAATATATAATAATTTTAAAAATTCTGCATTGAAATTGCATTAGTGTTCAGATTATAAAATTTTAGTTTTGTAATTTTTGTATTTTTATCTTGTCTTTCCTTTTCTCCTTTTTATATATTGTATATAAACAGCTATGGGCAAATTCAAAATCAAAGTTCAAAAAGAGCGAACGATGTGTACATACACAAAATTGATGGGCGAAGCAGAGAAAAGAAATTGTGCTTAGTCTAGCAGAACATTTCGAACGAAGCAGACGTGCGTCGCATGTCATGAAATGAGAAAAAAACAAAGCCTACAAATGTACAAAAACCAACAAATGCAAACATAAACAAACCAATACAATGCCACACATGCAAAGCTTTAAATGTAGTGGTGCCCATAGCTGTATATAAATACAAGTACACCTACAACAGGGATTTCCAAAAATTTTTTGGTTGTGTATTAGTGAGTACCAGAGAGTAAACAAATTGAGAGAATGCATTCATTTACAGCCGAAATAAAATGTTAGTAATATATTTTATAAGTTGTATAACACAAAGGTACAAAATTAAAAATTTTTTGTGTTGATAAAAAATTTTTAGCAATTCTTTACCAATTCAATGTCGCTGATTTTAAAACTGCACTTTTTTGTCATTCGGAAGCTTTTTGACTCTAAATCAGTTTTAAATATCTTATCAAACAATTGTAAAAAAATTAAAGATTTTTATGTTTTAAAAATTCATAAAAAATAAATATTGCACGCAAATCACACGTTTAATAACATATTCCGTTCCTTCCTTAAATGTTGCATACCATATAAGGCATTGGATGTTACCAAAAGCGTTTTTGACCGCACAATATTTTTTAAGTGCCATCATAAAGTTTTTTCTGTTAACCTGAAACAAAAATATGTATTGAGGTACGTTCAGACTAATGAAATATTTGACGAAAATATTTGTTCTGATATTTGCTTCAAACTGTGTAAAACAAAAATGTATTTTGTTTAATGTTGAAACTAATGTCGATTTCTTTTCTGAGAAATATGTTGCATAAATGCTACATGCTCTATCTCTTTTGTGTAGAGCATGTACCATTTATGCAACATTTTTCTCAGAAAAGAAATCGCCATAAGCTCAAACATTTGACAATTTTTGTTTGATGAAACAGTTGGCAAAAAGTGTTAAATAAAATAAGTTAATTCATGTTTGCCATGCGTTCAGACTAAAATAAATATTTGCATCAAATAATTATTTAATGAAAGTGTTCAAAAATAATAATATATTTCACAAATAGTAAAAATGAACGCAAAAGCTAATTTATTTTTTTTTATTCTGTGGAGCAGCATCTTTTATAGTGTTAGAACAGGAGAATGTAAAATATAAAAAAACTGGAAGACAATGGGTAACGGGAACATGGCTAAAATTTGCGAAAAATTGCAAACTTGGATATAAACCCTTAAATATATTTGAAGTCTCTAAATCAGTTAAAAAACAAAATGTCGGGAAAAATTTTTTTTGCAAAAATAGCGAAAATTCGCGAAAAATTTAGATATTTCAAACAAGCCATAAAATTTATTAAAAGTGCCTAAAACTAAAAGGAATGGCAAAAATTCGATAAAAATTGCTAAATTAGCGGAAATTCGCAAAAATTTGATAATAGCGGCACGATACAAAGTCTAATGATTATAAAAAATCTTTAAAATTGTAAAGAATCCGAAAACTTACAGGAAAAATTGTTTCTATCCGGAACATGGCTAAAATTATTTGTCGTTGTTTGCTCTTACAATTTTTTTGTAATATCAAATAAATGTTTGCTCAAAACTTACTAAAATATTTGATTTTTTGTGTTCACACTATGTTCACATTGGACAAATATTTGTTTGCCGGCAAATACTTTTATTTGCTCAAAATCAGCTGTTATTTACTTTGATACTTTGTATTCAGACTACGTTAATGAAATATTTGATGTTTGCTTTCAAATAATTCACCAGTCTAAACGTACCTTTAGTAGTGGTATACACAATTGTGCATAGAAATGGATTTCCCTGGTCTATTTTTTCAAAAATAAAATAAATTACATGAGAATTATAACGTGAAAAAGTTATTTTAGTAAAAAGTTAGGGGGTTCATAGTGGTAAGTAAAATAGAAAGGGTATTCACGATGTTGGGTTACTCATACTTCAAACATCTGTGCATACATTTTAATTCTAGCTAATAGTATATTTTTTTTTTTTTTTTTTTTTTTTTTTTTTTTTGCAGTATTTATTTATTGAATCTTCATATATTAAATATGAACTAACAATAATTAATCAAATCTTATCCTAATATTTACTTAATGTCCTGCCAGTGCCAGACAAAAAGATTTAGTCGTCACGGTTTCTGTTCACATATGTAGGTGTTTATCGCTCATCTGATTGGGTGAGTGCTGCAGTGTCTCTTCTCCTTAATCGAGTGTGGCCGCCATAATTTAAAATATTTCGAGCTAAGGGATTTGGGTGCAGTTCCAGCCTTTTTAAATATTTTACTGCATATTTCGTTATCATAGTTTTTACCAATGGCACATTGAGATCCTTGTGGATATTTGAGTTTTTGACATACCAGGGAGCGGCTGTTATTATTCGAAGAAGTTTATTTTGGCGCCTTTGAATTTTTTCGATATTAGAAGCCGAGGCAGTGCCCCATAACTGAATACCGTAGCACCAAATTGGCTTTAAGATAGAGTTGTAAAGTAGAAGTTTGCAATCGAGACTAAGAACAGAATTTCTTCCAATGAGCCAATTAATTTGAATTGCTTTTAGTTTCATTTGAGTTAATTTTGCTTCTATGTGCCATTTCCACGTTAAACGCCGATCTAGATGTATACCGAGGTATTTTACATGCGAGTGTTGGGGTATTATTTGATTATTGATTTTAATAGGGGGGCATGTTTCCCGACGCAATGTGAATGTTATATGTGCGCATTTTTGCTCATTGATCTTTATCCTCCATTGTTTTAACCACCTTTCCAGTTCAAATATGTGATCCTGTAAGTAACGAGATGCTTCTTGACAGTTTTCATGTACGCTTAGGACAGCTGTATCATCCGCAAATGTTGAGGTTTGTGTGTAGCTGTTTGTTGGCATGTCCGAAGTATAAATTAAGTACAATAGAGGGCCCAGGATGCTGCCTTGTGGGACTCCAGCGTTAACTGGCTGAGGAGAACTTAAAAAATCGCCTTCTTTAATAATAAATTGACGACCGACTAAGTAGCTTTCTAACAGCTTGTGTATGTTTGCTGGCAAGTTTTGCTGCAATTTCAGTAGTAAACCTTCATGCCAGACTTTATCAAAAGCTTGAGACACATCGATGAAGAGTGCTGAGCAATATTTTTTTCTTCAAAGGCTTTTCTTATTACATTTACTATTCGATGAGTTTGTTCAATTGTGCTATGCTTTCTTCTAAACCCAAATTGATGATTAGGAATACATCTATTTTCATTTAAAATCGGCGTTAATTTTGCCACTAGTAGTTTCTCAAATAGCTTTGAAATATTAGATAATAAGCTAATAGGCCTGTATGACTCAACTTTTGTGTGATCCTTTCCTGACTCGAATCTTAGGGGAATAGCTGCTCTAACATTTACAGACGGTAAATCGACTGCTATATCGTGAAATATATTATGGCTAAATACATTTTTAAGATGATTAGCAAACAGATTTCCTTTTTCAATATCATTTCTTGCCCAACTTCCATTCAAGTTTCTCAATGGTGGCATAGAGATAACTGGTCTATTGAGGCTTCTAGCTGCACGCCATAATGAGTAATCTGATTGTGGAGTTGCATCAAGTCCCTTGAGATATTTTTCCAGGGAAGCCGTTTTCTGAGACTGCAGTAACTTTCTCAGCCTTTTTGTGCACTCTTTTAATAAAGTCTTAAGTTGGGGGGATCTGTGCAATTGCCACTCTCTACGAACTCTCCTTTTTTCAGTCAATAGACGCTCGACATCTGTAGAATATATGATTTTGTTTTTGGTTTTTTTGAGTGTTATGCTGGAATGTTGAACAGCTAGTTTGAGATAACTGTCAAAATTAACAATAGCGAGATCCACGTTCTCCGGTGTGCTAAGCGGAATATTTTCTGTGCAATGGGCACTCAGATATTTTTTATATTTTAACCAATTTATTTGTGAGGCTGATGTCGATAAGTAAGCAGACGGAGATACGATTCTATTTGGATTCATTATAGTAACAATTGTAGGTGTGTGATCTGAAGATAATTCTAGGGACGCTTCCACATGAATCGTGTCTATGGGGATGTTATTAACCACGCCAAAATCTATGACATCTGGAACTTTTTGCTGATCAGCAAGCCAATATGTTGGTTGTCCGCTCGCGACCACATTAAGGTCCATTTTACAAATTGTGTTAAACAAAACACGACCCTTAGGTGTAATAAGTCGTGACCCCCAGAAAGTGTGTTTAGCGTTATAATCGCCAGCAGCCAGGAAGCAGGGTCCTAATGATTTGAAATATTTATTATATTGGCTTTCTGATATTGAAAATCTAGGTGGGGAGTATAATGATGAAATTACTATGTTTCGAGATAATTCCTCAACGCAAATGCTCGTTGCTTGGAGATAATCTTCACGATGATCGCACATTAGGTAGTGTTTTACTCGGTTTTTTATCAAAATGGCAGAACCTCCACAAGCTCTACCTCGAGGGTCCTTGGTATCATATAATATATAACCATTGACTTGAAACGTGTTTCTTGAGGTCAGATGGGTTTCAGAAACCATCATAACATCAATTTGTTTATTTTTAAGAAAGTATTCTAGTTCATTTTTATGTTGGCGGATGCCGTTTGCGTTCCAAAAGCAAATTTTTAAACAGTTCATGGCTTGTTTAGTACAGCTTGCAATAACATCGATTGCATTCTTAACATTTCCTGCATCATATTACCCATTGTGTTTGTAAAGTTATTTACTGTTTGTACTAATGTTTCCATGGTTTTCTCTAGACGACTTAAGTTAGAAACTGGAGTTTCATCATTATTTGGCAACTCACCTTGCATTGGCATATGGTTTGATTTTAGGACGTTAGCGTAGGATGTTCTGTTATTACTAGGCTGCGGTACCTGAACGTCATTAATGTAAACTTGATTTGTTGCCTGCATTTGAGGGGGATTAGGTTTCGGTCCAACCGATCGCTTGACGATAGAGTATACAGGGCATCCTCTATAGTTGGCCGTGTGATTACCACCGCAGTTGCTACATTTTTTTACATTGGGGTCGTTTTTAGACTTATCGCAGAGAGCTGTACCATGTAATTCTCCACATACGACGCAAACAGGGGTTAAATGACAATATGCCTTAGTGTGACCAAATTCTTGGCAGTTTAAACATTGCACGGGACCATTCCTTTTGTGCGGCTCCTCTATTGTTATTTTTCTATACAGGATATATTTAAGATTATAAATGGGATGCGTTTCGTTCTTTTTGAGCTTAATGTCGCCGGGTTCTAACTCCACTCGAAATAGTGGCTGAGGATTTTTTTCTCTATTTTTAATGTTTATTACAGTTTTTATTTTGAAGCCCTTCTCTTCTAAAAACGTTTTTATCTCACCTGGGTCCACGCATGAGTCAATGCCCTTAATCACTACCTGAATACCTTTACTGCTCTTCAGTTGATATGTATAAAAATTCTTATTAAGTGCTTCAAATTTAGTTATTACCTTACGAAAATCTTCTTCACGATTAACTTGTATTTTTGTCTCATTTATACTACCCCGCTTAATTGCAACTACATAAAAAGAATTTTCACCTATTACCGATATCAAACTCTTTATTAATTCATTTGAGTTTTGCTCTCTAAGATATATCGGCGGTGGCTTAGAAGATTTGATAACGTTTTGTGCTTCCGGGGATTCTTCATCCAGAATTGCAAAACGATTTTGTGAACTTGTTCTATCAGCTGTACCATCTTTTGAGACTTTTGAGACCGAAGCAACTGCTGAGGAGGTTGGGCTGCGACCACGTTTAAGCACTGTTATGTACCTATCAATACCTACTTGTACTGGAGGCTTTTGAGCACTTTTTACTTGTGGAGCTGAGTTTTCCATCATGCCTGATTTAGGGGTAATATTTTCATCACTTATTAAAATCGTTTTTGCCGCTGGGGCACCGCTTGCAGGTTTTATATTTTTTATTGTATTAAGATCAACCGTATTATTAGACACCGAAGGTGATACTGAGTTATCTATTATGCCTGATTGGGGGTTAATATTTACATCACTTATTAAAATTGTTTTTGCTGTTGAGGCAACGCTAGCAGGTTTTATATTTGTTATTGTATCAACCGTGTTATTAAATACAGACGGTGAAAGGGATCGCGTGCGAGTAATAGGTTTAGCCGTTAGGTATTTGCTATCATCGATTCTTTTTTTTTTTCTGCATTTGTTTCGTTAACACTCACTGTGATATATGCATTTCTACTGTTTGCACTCATAAAAGTTTTTTTTTTTCTTTTACAGTTTTGCTCTTCTTATTTGTTATTGTTTATCAACACCGAGAATAAAAAATGTGTGTTTATGTATGTATGTACATACATGTATTTTTTTTTTTTTTCTTTACTTGTTTTTACTTTTTTTAATACTTTATTTGCTCAAAAAAAAAATAAACCGTATGCCGAGCTTAGAAAACACGTCTATCTTCAACGAGCGCGACAGACAGAATGAGCTAATAGTATATCATAACTTTTTACAAAATACCAAATGCGCACCTGAGTTTGCCTGCAAAAATGTATAGTCATTGTAACAGGTCAAAGTTACGTTAAATAAATACCATAAATTAGTAAGGTTAACTCTTTGGACTCGGTCATATAATTGTAGCATAAAAAAGTAAGCAATAAAAATAGTGCTAAACAATAAAGTTTCATTAATACATCAATAAAACACATCTTCTTACCCAAAAATTTTACCTGTTGTCACATTTGCATAAATTGTAGGAAAACAAGACTTTTTTAACTTTTTTTTTAAATATTTTTACTTACTTAAGAAAAGTGTTTTCAAAGAAAAAAAAACCCACCGATGCGATTGGTACAGAAACCAACAAATTCTTGTGGCTATTTTTTTCTTAATAATTTCTGCATTTAGGTACGTCTTTTTAACGAAAGAAAAAGGGACCCTTTTATAGGCATCAAAGAATTTTTTTTCACAAACAAAACACATATCGTTAGCTTAAATGCAAAACAATGTAGATATTATTTGAAAATTTAAAATTTTTGTTGATTAGGATTCACGTTATATATGTATTTTTATATAATTTTAAGTTATTTACAAAATTATAAATGACGTATCATCAAATAAATATATAATTTTTTTAACAGCATAATGTATAATCACACTCAATAAAAAATTAGCAGAGTTTTTAATTCTTTTTATAAGAACACATTAATATTTTTAAACACCAAAACTGGGTAATCTGTTTTATAACTATTACCACGGTGTTAGTGGAATTAGTGATCAGATAATAATTTATAATAATAATTTTTAGTATTGCATAAGAAAAAATAAAAAAGTGTTGTAAAATTATAAGAACCGAATCCATAAACGTATGTATGTAAAATAAAACCTATAATAAATGTGCTTCTTCCACATAGGACTGTTAGACATTTTGAAATTTTTTATCTGAAATATTAAAAATTGCTTTTAAATCTCAAATAATTACCATTTTCCAAAGTTCTTTGCTTTGCATGTAAACTTATGAAATGTTACATTATTCTACATTTAAGTCTTAAAATTTGAACTCTAAATAAAAATTGCACGCAAGGCATTGGATGTTACCAAAAGCATTTTTGACCGCACAATATTTTTTGAGTGTAAGCTGAAACAAAATAATATAGCATCCGCTAGACATGCACACTTGTCGAAGTCACATCGACGACTGAATTGAAGAGTATAAAAATATGTGTTAGTAGTGGTGCGCACAATTGTGCAAAGAAATGGAAACCCCTGACCTACAACCAACTTCGAGTTAAAAACTGTGAGAATAACAAAACCTCTCTCAGCGATAAGCTCAAGAATTGCTGCAACAAAAATTGCAAGTCTGAACGATGACTTAACAAAATAAATATAAGAACTTACGGAGATTTTTGAACTTATAGTTTTGAACTTATAATGGTTGTAACATCAGGCAAACCAATTTTGGACAAGAAAGGTTTAAAGAAAAGACATAAAATAAAATAAATAGTTTAATTATGACGTTGACGTTTAATAATATGTATTGCCATATTTATGTATTATGACATCTGATATTTCCCCGAAATAAAATGCATATGTACGTCTATTTTCATACATAGTTAATAATGTTTGATCTATTAAATTTTCGTTAGAACCTTTGAATAATAAGATGTGATTAATCCTTACTTAGATTGTGTTGTTAAATTTTATATATATATATTATATATTTAATAAAATATTTAAAATTCTGGAAGAAAGAATAATAAATTCGGAATTATTTTTGTTGATTTGATGATGTTTATGCGCGAATTAAGTTAGTGCCTATATTTAATTATTCGTAACTGTACAAAAGGCGAATTAGAATATTCCTGTC
Organism: Pollenia amentaria; assembly: GCA_943735925.1. Taxonomy (NCBI): domain Eukaryota; kingdom Metazoa; phylum Arthropoda; class Insecta; order Diptera; family Polleniidae; genus Pollenia; species Pollenia amentaria. The sequence continues at coordinate 80,974,275 of OX031009.1, forward strand.
GCTCTTCACCTTTTGTGCTCTTTTTACTATCACTTGTGAACTAGCATTAAGATATAGAGATCGTAGACAATACACTTGAAAAACAACCACCAAATCAAAAGGTTCTTACCATCACATAAAATATCGAATTTTAACCCCCTCTAAGCTTATTTATTAAAATATTTATTAAAATAACACTTTTTACCTGTTGCTGTTGGATCAGCTGTTCCACTAAGATTTGAGATAAGAGAAATCGAAAAGGCTATTCATGATTTAAGCCCCAAGAAAGCCCCTGGTTTTGATAAGATCAGTAACAAAATGCTTTTGGAGCTACCCAGCATAGTAAAGAAAATTATTCTACTAATTTTAATGCTATTTTACGCCTTGAATACTACCCACAAGAGGGGAAAGTAACCTTAGTTACCATGATACCTAAACCAGGAAAGGATCCCCTAAAGTTGAGACATATAGACCTATAAGCTTATTGTCTAATATATCAAAGCTATTTGAGAAACTACTAGTGTCAAAATTAACGCCGATTTTAAATGAAAACAGATGTATTCCCTCCCAATCATCAATTCGGTTTTAGAAGAAAACACAGCACAATTGAACAAACTCATCGAATAGTAAATGTCATAAGAAAAGCCTTTGAAGAAAAAAAAATATTGCTCAGCACTCTTCATCGATGTTTCGCAAGCTTTTGATAAAGTCTGGCATGAAGGTTTACTACTGAAATTGCAGCAAAACTTACCATCAAACATACACAAGCTGTTAGAAAGCTACTTAGTCGGTCGTCAATTTATTATTAAAGAAGGCGATTTTTTAAGTTCTCCTCAGCCAATTAACGCTGGAGTCCCACAAGGCAGCATCCTGGGCCCTCTATTATACTTAATTTATACTTCGGACTTGCCTACAAACAGCTATACCCATACCTCAACATTTGCGGACGAAACAGCTTTTCTAAGCGTACACGCAAACTGTCAAGAAGCATCTCGTTACTTACAGGATCATATATTTGAACTGGAAAGGTGGTTAAAAAATGGAGGATAAAGATCAATGAGCAAAAATGCTCACATATAACATTCACATTGCGTCGGGAAACATGCCCCCCTATTAAAATCAATAATCAAATAATACCCCAACACTCGCATGTAAAATACCTCGGCATACATCTAGATCGGTGTTTAACGTGGAAATGGCATATAGAAGCTAAATTAACTCAAATGAAATTAAAAGAAATCCAAATTAATTCGCTTATTGAAAGAAATTCTGTTATTAGTCTCGATTGCAAACTTCTACTCTACACTGCCTCGGCTTCTAACATCGAAAAAATTCAAAGGCGCCAAAATAAACTTTTTCGAATAATCACAGCCGCCCCCTGGTTCGTCAAAAACTCAAATATCCACAAGGATCTCAATGTGCCATTAGTAAAAACTATGATAGCGAAATATGCAGTAAAATATTTAAAAAGGCTAGAACTGCACCCAAATCCATTAGTTAGAAATATTTTAAATTATGGCGGCCACACTCGCTTGAGAAGAAGAGACATTGCAGCACTCACCCAATCAGATGAGCGATAAACACATACACATGTGAACAGAAACCGTGATGACTAAATCTTTTTTGTCGAGCACTGGCAGGATATAAAGTAAATATTAGGATAAGATTTGATTAATTATTGTTAGTTCATATTTAATATATGAAGATTCAATAAACAAATACTGAAAAAAATAACACTTTCACCCCTTCATTTTTGGTCCTTCGAGCCGGATTGGCAAAGTGCCTTATTTTAACAAATAATTTATTTTCAGAGCGATAACAAACCCTCGTGGAAAACCATCTTGATTTTAGAAATAAATAAAACCCGTGAAGATCACAACCCCACTTTTTAAAATCGCATTGGATTACCATCATCTACTGGAATTTATAATATAATCTGCAGCTTTAATCCCCATCAAAAAAAATCTTCAAGTTGATTTATTTATTTATTTTTTTATTTAAACAAAAGTGCAAATAAACCCAAGTGATAATAGAGGAAAAAAGAGAATTATGTGCAGAAGAAATTCAAATAAGGTTTACAACAACCATTGATCTGGGTATACTGTTAAAATTTTGTGCAAAAAAAAAATTTCACCCAGTTGAAAGCAACGAAATCCACAAAAAAAAAATCGCGAGTTCAATAAACTTGTAAATCCTAAGAACTCTCTTAATTAATCTAAAGATCGGTCAAACTTGTGTTAACATTCTGTCTTACAAGGTTACAGATACAACCAACAGTCGTGAGCATAGTATAGAACTAGTATGCCGACTGGTGAGAACGTTCTCTTTTTTTTTATAACTCTCATCACACATATTGGTTCTGTGTGAATTCAACACACATAAAAATAACAACACAAAATTGGAAATTTTTCAATATAAAATTTTTAACAATATAACACTTCATGTTTATTTATGACTTAAACACATAATTAATAATTTTTTTCAATACATTTTGCTAATTTGCTTTTGCAAAATGTTTTTATTTTTCACAAACTAAAAATTTTTAAATAAATTTTTTTGACACTAAATTTTTTCTGTTGTTAATATTATTAAAGCCAGCAGAGTAGCATTTTGTGGTATAAAAATAATATTTGAAATCATTAATTATTTATATATTATCCGATATTGCAGAATAAAAATTTAGCAAACATGGCTTTTAAAAGTTTATAAATGCAGCCAGCATTCAATAAATTGAAAATTTATTGAACTAAGAAAATTTTATTTTGGAAAAAAAATTGTTGCCACATTCTATATAATTTTATGCAACTATGTTTAGTGGTGGAAATAGTTTTATACACCAATACAGTTGAAAAAAATCTTACTAATACAAACATAAAATATGTACCACTGACAGTTGAGTTATGTACCTGTCAAAGAGTCGGCATACTAGTTGTATACTATGGTCGTGAGTGTAAAACATATAAGATTTTTTTGTAATAACAACTTTTTAATACAACATAATCGAACCTAGCAGAGGCAAAGAAGAATACGGTTCAAACCAAGTTGTATTTGAAAAGAGCTTTTTCTTGTTGTGTATCAGGGATGCTAAAGTTGATACAATTGTATGTTTTTTTTGGTACATTTTGACCTTCTAAAGTACCGTGGTACTACCGTGACTCATCAAATAGAACGTAATTTCGTGAATAAAAATTATTTTGGATGAATGTGATACATCTATCGTAACCCTTTACAAAAATCACATTCCCTTTGAAGAAATTTATTGCGGAACAGAAGTGGATTTATATATTTCTACAAATAATATCAATATTGATATTGTTAAAGAAATGAAAGAAAATGCAAAACAATTTTATATAAAATTTTGCGAAGTTTTAAGCCAAAGTCAACTTTAACTACGAAGTTTTAATGTGGTTCCATAAATTTGAGTTTTTGGTCGGCATTAGCTAATTTGCAAAATGAGCTTAATGTCCATATGTTTCCTGGTATTTCTAGAGTCTTTGCTGAAATTTTATCCATTCCACATTCGTCTGCAAATGTGGAAAGAGTTTTTTAATTTCGAAATATAATAAAAGAAAGAAACAGACTACACGTGTCAACATTATTAAGTCTCATACAAACAAAGGATTGGTTAAGATCGACAAATTCATGCTGCTATGATGTAACAATTCGAAATAGTTTATTAACTAAACAAATAAGTGTCTGATTTTGATCTCATAGATTTATAAGACTTTTATGTACCTTATTTTATTCATACATATAATGTATGTTAATGTTAAGTTTTGTTTTTTTTGTATACAATTGAGTTTTTATGTACTTTTTTTTTTTTTGTTGTTTTAATAAATTTAAAAAATGGTACCGTGAAGGTCCAAAAAGTACATTATTTTTTTGGAAGTTGGTACCAAATGTAAAACCCCATTTAACATCCCTAGTGTGTATTCAAACCAACTCGCTGATGTTTCAAATGTAAACAAACAAAGCAAAATAAAAACAGCATTACATACAAGCGAACATACAACTTAATCTCCGTGAACATAACAAACTTTTTAACAAACTTTTTTTTTCACTCGTTGTGCAGAGAGAGTGTGCAGGAATCTCTCATGAAAACAATATGGCGATAGAGTATTTTATGCCTTGCAGACTAAATTTTAGTGCTACCAAGTTGAAAAAAGTGTTTTTAGTACAAAATTGCATGCATTTAATGTGAATGCCTGTTCTTCTTCTTATTTGCTATATGGGACGAATTTTCGGTTTCCAACAAACTTTTTAACAAACCTGCGCGAATTTAATAATTCGTTATAATTATTTTATTTGATTAATGATTTTAAGGTGTTTTTAATTAAAATAAAATAATAATACAAACACTTATAAAAAAACAATTCTTTCTTTTACAAAACGAACAACTAACAAATATACTCTGAGCAAATAAAAGTAATACTTTTATGAAAACAACCGACCGATCCCCTATTTGGCCGAGTTAGAAAAATTTAGGACTTGTGCCAAAAATCTGAAAATGGGGGGTAATAGAGGAAGGTCTTGGCTACATTTCACCATATTCAGTTTTTTTCCATCAAGTTATTTTTTCAATAAATTTTTCAAACAAACTTTTTCACACAACTCACTCATTCATATATTGCCCCATTGTGCAAAATTTAGGACTTGTGCCAAAAATCTGAAAATGGGGGGTAATAGAGGAAGGTCTTGGCTACATTTCACCATATTCAGTTTTTCTCCATCAAGTTATTTTTTCAATAAATTTTTCAAACAAACTTTTTCACACAACTCACTCATTCATATATTGCCCCATTGTGCAAAATTTAGGACTTGTGCCAAAAAAACTGAAAATGGGGGGTAATAGAGGAAGGTCTTGGCTACATTTCACCATATTCAGTTTTTCTCCATCAAGTTATTTTTTCAATAAATTTTTCAAACAAACTTTTTCACACAACTCACTCATTCATATATTGCCCCATTGTGCAAAATTTAGGACTTGTGCCAAAAAACTGAAAATGGGGGGTAATAGAGGAAGGTCTTGGCTACATTTCACCATATTCAGTTTTTCTCCATCAAGTTATTTTTTCAATAAATTTTTCAAACAAACTTTTTCACACAACTCACTCATTCATATATTGCCCCATTGTGCAAAATTTAGGACTTGTGCCAAAAATCTGAAAATGGGGGGTAATAGAGGAAGGTCTTGGCTACATTTCACCATATTCAGTTTTTTTCCATCAAGTTATTTTTTCAATAAATTTTTCAAACAAACTTTTTCACACAACTCACTCATTCATATATTGCCCCATTGTGCAAAATTTAGGACTTGTGCCAAAAATCTGAAAATGGGGGGTAATAGAGGAAGGTCTTGGCTACATTTCACCATATTCAGTTTTTCTCCATCAAGTTATTTTTTCAATAAATTTTTCAAACAAACTTTTTCACACAACTCACTCATTCATATATTGCCCCATTGTGCAAAATTTAGGACTTGTGCCAAAAATCTGAAAATGGGGGGTAATAGAGGAAGGTCTTGGCTACATTTCACCATATTCAGTTTTTTTCCATCAAGTTATTTTTTCAATAAATTTTTCAAACAAACTTTTTCACACAACTCACTCATTCATATATTGCCCCATTGTGCAAAATTTAGGACTTGTGCCAAAAATCTGAAAATGGGGGGTAATAGAGGAAGGTCTTGGCTACATTTCACCATATTCAGTTTTTTTCCATCAAGTTATTTTTTCAATAAATTTTTCAAACAAACTTTTTCACACAACTCACTCATTCATATATTGCCCCATTGTGCAAAATTTAGGACTTGTGCCAAAAATCTGAAAATGGGGGGTAATAGAGGAAGGTCTTGGCTACATTTCACCATATTCAGTTTTTCTCCATCAAGTTATTCTTTCAATAAATTTTTCAAACAAACTTTTTCACACAACTCACTCATTCATATATTGCCCCATTGTGCAAAATTTAGGACTTGTGCCAAAAAACTGAAAATGGGGGGTAATAGAGGAAGGTCTTGGCTACATTTCACCATATTCAGTTTTTCTCCATCAAGTTATTTTTTCAATAAATTTTTCAAACAAACTTTTTCACACAACTCACTCATTCATATATTGCCCCATTGTGCAAAATTTAGGACTTGTGCCAAAAATCTGAAAATGGGGGGTAATAGAGGAAGGTCTTGGCTACATTTCACCATATTCAGTTTTTCTCCATCAAGTTATTTTTTCAATAAATTTTTCAAACAAACTTTTTCACACAACTCACTCATTCATATATTGCCCCATTGTGCAAAATTTAGGACTTGTGCCAAAAAACTGAAAATGGGGGGTAATAGAGGAAGGTCTTGTCTACATTTCACCATATTCAGTTTTTCTCCATCAAGTTATTTTTTCAATAAATTTTTCAAACAAACTTTTTCACACAACTCACTCATTCATATATTGCCCCATTGTGCAAAATTTAGGACTTGTGCCAAAAATCTGAAAATGGGGGGTAATAGAGGAAGGTCTTGGCTACATTTCACCATATTCAGTTTTTTTCCATCAAGTTATTTTTTCAATAAATTTTTCAAACAAACTTTTTCACACAACTCACTCATTCATATATTGCCCCATTGTGCAAAATTTAGGACTTGTGCCAAAAATCTGAAAATGGGGGGTAATAGAGGAAGGTCTTGGCTACATTTCACCATATTCAGTTTTTCTCCATCAAGTTATTTTTTCAATAAATTTTTCAAACAAACTTTTTCACACAACTCACTCATTCATATATTGCCCCATTGTGCAAAATTTAGGACTTGTGCCAAAAAACTGAAAATGGGGGGTAATAGAGGAAGGTCTTGGCTACATTTCACCATATTCAGTTTTTCTCCATCAAGTTATTTTTTCAATAAATTTTTCAAACAAACTTTTTCACACAACTCACTCATTCATATATTGCCCCATTGTGCAAAATTTAGGACTTGTGCCAAAAAACTGAAAATGGGGGGTAATAGAGGAAGGTCTTGGCTACATTTCACCATATTCAGTTTTTCTCCATCAAGTTATTTTTTCAATAAATTTTTCAAACAAACTTTTTCACACAACTCACTCATTCATATATTGCCCCATTGTGCAAAATTTAGGACTTGTGCCAAAAATCTGAAAATGGGGGGTAATAGAGGAAGGTCTTGGCTACATTTCACCATATTCAGTTTTTTTCCATCAAGTTATTTTTTCAATAAATTTTTCAAACAAACTTTTTCACACAACTCACTCATTCATATATTGCCCCATTGTGCAAAATTTAGGACTTGTGCCAAAAATCTGAAAATGGGGGGTAATAGAGGAAGGTCTTGGCTACATTTCACCATATTCAGTTTTTTTCCATCAAGTTATTTTTTCAATAAATTTTTCAAACAAACTTTTTCACACAACTCACTCATTCATATATTGCCCCATTGTGCAAAATTTAGGACTTGTGCCAAAAATCTGAAAATGGGGGGTAATAGAGGAAGGTCTTGGCTACATTTCACCATATTCAGTTTTTTTCCATCAAGTTATTTTTTCAATAAATTTTTCAAACAAACTTTTTCACACAACTCACTCATTCATATATTGCCCCATTGTGCAAAATTTAGGACTTGTGCCAAAAATCTGAAAATGGGGGGTAATAGAGGAAGGTCTTGGCTACATTTCACCATATTCAGTTTTTTTCCATCAAGTTATTTTTTCAATAAATTTTTCAAACAAACTTTTTCACACAACTCACTCATTCATATATTGCCCCATTGTGCAAAATTTAGGACTTGTGCCAAAAATCTGAAAATGGGGGGTAATAGAGGAAGGTCTTGGCTACATTTCACCATATTCAGTTTTTCTCCATCAAGTTATTTTTTCAATAAATTTTTCAAACAAACTTTTTCACACAACTCACTCATTCATATATTGCCCCATTGTGCAAAATTTAGGACTTGTGCCAAAAATCTGAAAATGGGGGGTAATAGAGGAAGGTCTTGGCTACATTTCACCATATTCAGTTTTTTTCCATCAAGTTATTTTTTCAATAAATTTTTCAAACAAACTTTTTCACACAACTCACTCATTCATATATTGCCCCATTGTGCAAAATTTAGGACTTGTGCCAAAAATCTGAAAATGGGGGGTAATAGAGGAAGGTCTTGGCTACATTTCACCATATTCAGTTTTTTTCCATCAAGTTATTTTTTCAATAAATTTTTCAAACAAACTTTTTCACACAACTCACTCATTCATATATTGCCCCATTGTGCAAAATTTAGGACTTGTGCCAAAAATCTGAAAATGGGGGGTAATAGAGGAAGGTCTTGGCTACATTTCACCATATTCAGTTTTTCTCCATCAAGTTATTTTTTCAATAAATTTTTCAAACAAACTTTTTCACACAACTCACTCATTCATATATTGCCCCATTGTGCAAAATTTAGGACTTGTGCCAAAAAACTGAAAATGGGGGGTAATAGAGGAAGGTCTTGGCTACATTTCACCATATTCAGTTTTTCTCCATCAAGTTATTTTTTCAATAAATTTTTCAAACAAACTTTTTCACACAACTCACTCATTCATATATTGCCCCATTGTGCAAAATTTAGGACTTGTGCCAAAAATCTGAAAATGGGGGGTAATAGAGGAAGGTCTTGGCTACATTTCACCATATTCAGTTTTTTTCCATCAAGTTATTTTTTCAATAAATTTTTCAAACAAACTTTTTCACACAACTCACTCATTCATATATTGCCCCATTGTGCAAAATTAAGGACTTGTGCCAAAAATCTGAAAATGGGGGGTAATAGAGGAAGGTCTTGGCTACATTTCACCATATTCAGTTTTTCTCCATCAAGTTATTTTTTCAATAAATTTTTCAAACCAACTTTTTCACACAACTCACTCATTCATATATTGCCCCATTGTGCAAAATTTAGGACTTGTGCCAAAAATCTGAAAATGGGGGGTAATAGAGGAAGGTCTTGGCTACATTTCACCATATTCAGTTTTTCTCCATCAAGTTATTTTTTCAATAAATTTTTCAAACAAACTTTTTCACACAACTCACTCATTCATATATTGCCCCATTGTGCAAAATTTAGGACTTGTGCCAAAAATCTGAAAATGGGGGGTAATAGAGGAAGGTCTTGGCTACATTTCACCATATTCAGTTTTTTCCATCAAGTTATTTTTTTAACAAACTTTTTCAAACAAACTTCCATTCATATATAAATAAATTAGTAACGAATTTTTGAATTTCTGCAGGTTTTCCAAAAAGTTTGTTGAAAGCCGAAAATCCTCTCTCATGTAGAAAGAAAGAAGAAGAACAAGCACTCACTGTAAATTTATAATTATTTCGCATATATAATGTTGCCAGATATATGTTCGTGCATTTAGTTTCAGGGATGGAAAATAAAAATAGAATAATTAATTAGAAAAGTTGTTTGCATTTTTATTTTATTAAGACTTTTAAAACTTGATTGTAAAATCGCTTGAAATTCATCACAGTATTATAAATACTTGTATGTATTTGAAATACTAAAACTTAATTTGTATTTTAAAGGTACCCATAGACGAGGCAACATTTGTAGAAACATGGGAATGTTTTACTAAATATTGCTACGTGTGTGGGGATGTTTCTGGTTGACATTCTTGTTACCTTTTTTGTTTCTCAAATATCAAACATTTTTGATATTTAATGCTTCCAACCACAATGTTTCATCGTGTGTTGTATATTCAAAAAACACGCAATACTGATGATTCGTTTTTAGTGTAATCGTCTGTGGTAAATGTTGCCTCGTGTGTGGGTACCATAATATGTGAGAGAACGTCAGCAGAATGAGAGAGTTCATTTCTTCATGTTAATCTTTATCTTAAACAAGGGGAACATGTATCTTAGAAGATTTCATAAATCTACTGATTTTCGTACAATAAACTTGTGTCGTTTTGTTATTCTTTTTTTGAGTTTTTTTTTTTGTATTAAGTGTTTAATATTGTTTTTTAAGCACTTGTCATGATGATGATACTCATTGGATTAATATAAATATTTGGCATTTTAATTAAATAAATGTTATAGGTTTTTATTGAAAAAGGTTAGCCTATTAGCCTCAAGCGCAATATAATAGGCAACAATTGAATAAATAAAGGTTGAATAATATATAATTAAAAATTTATAAACTGCCTTTTTTCTAAATAAAATAAAAATTTTCCTTTGGGAATTTATATTAAAAACTAAAATACCAATTTGCGTTTCTCTTTATTGTTGTTTCAAGGTAATTTCCTGAACGAACATGGATTGTTGGCCTTAAAATATAACGATAAAGACGCGCGAGCTGCTTTCCTGGCCAGAGTTAAGAATGGTAGAAACTTTTGCGACAATTTGCTATTTATACACTGAAAATAATCCATGCGTTTCGAATTTCGAACGTTTAAGGGATGAAAATCGTACCTAATTCTGTTATTTTCGTTTCAAAACCTTTTTCTTCATCTACCTATATAATATAAAAATGTAAAGTTACTGACTGATTCATCATCCCACGTCCCAAACGCCTGAAGCTAAAATTTTGAAATTTGATCGGGAGGTTGGCCTCTCGCTAAATCGTTTCCCTAGGATGGAAGTTTTGAAAATTTTTATGGTTAGAGGTTAAAAAAAGCTAAAAACAGGTAAAGTCCCTAACCTCATGTTCATCAAAAAAATAAGCGGATAGGTGTCTGGTACTTTTTTGAAATTCGACCCATAACCAATAAACATTGAAAAAAAATCTCACATTCGTAACGTATCTAAAAAATACAAATAAAAATTTGGTACATTTTCGAAATTCGAACGTTTAAGAGGTGAAAATCGTACCTATTACAAAGTAGCGGGTTAAAACCTAGAAACATAAACTTTGGCGTAAAAATATGTCCACGAAAGAAAAGGAGACGCTAACGAAGTAGCCGGTTAAATGCTAGTATATATATAAAAATATAAAAAATATAACAATATAGTATACATATAAAAATATCAAATAGATATCGAATGCCGTAATTTGGCCCCAAGGTTTAAGGTACAACTGAAACATGAGTAGTAACGCATGTTTCAACTTATGTTGTTATTTTATTATTTTAGTTAAGTTTAATTTTAGTGTCGCCAAGTTTAAAATGGTACTAAATATTGTTTTTTGGTATCAGCGTTGCCAGAGTCTTTTGTCAGAAAATCATCAATTGCAGAAAATTTCACAAATAGTAAAATGAAATTTCGAAGAAAATTAAAAATTCTTATGTTAAGAAACATCTTATTCATTGTCTATGGCTTCAACTTTTCTTACACTATAAAAAATAAAATTATTTAAGAATGTTGTACATCATAGAAATAAATCGTTTAAATTTTGCATATATCAGCGGTTTGCATGCACCCTAAATTTTAAATTTAATATAAACTACCTGTGCTTCATATTTATGTGTATCAGATGCTTTACCGAAATTTAGTCATATATATATATATATATAGATACATTTATATGTATATACATATACATAATTTAAAGGTATATAAATATATGTCTAATAAACTATTAATTTATAAATTATTAAATAATTTATATTATACACTTATATACTATATATCATATATATATTTAATAAAAAATTAATATATCTCCATTTCTACATAATAATTATATAAATCATGACTAGTAAAACTTTAATTTAGTATCTCCTTTATTGGATTTGTTTTTTTTTTTTTTTTGATCTGGATTAATAGATACCTATTGATAAAATTTTTGCACAATCACTTGATCACTTAATTGCACAATCACTTAATTGCACAATCACTTGATTGCACAATCATGATGGTGTTGTACATGGGCCCTATTACCCACACACGAGGCAACATTTGGCGAAACATGGGCATGTTTCACTAAATGTTACTACGTATGTAACCGCAAAACGCCAGATTTATTTCACTATGTTTTGAAACTCGTACGTTTTGCTTCTAGTTCCCTTGAGCAGACTTCTTCTTTTGATTTACATAACACCTTTTATACGATTTCATGTCAGAATCGCGATGTTAAGCGTTTTGCGATTGTCAAAACATACCCGTATCGTAATTTCTGAAAATCAAACTGATTTAAAATTAAAGATGTTCAAATCATTTTATTTATAATAAATTTTATTTAAACATATCGAAATATACCAGATTAATAATCAAAATACTGAAAACGGCCTTATCGATTTGTAATCGCTTTCAATAACGTTTATTTTTATTAAAATACAAGTAAAACCTTTATGTTTGTGTTATTTTAATGAGGAGAGAATCCTTGCCCATGGGCAAAGGCCGTATATGCAGAGCAGCTTTAGTTAGCGAAGCCAGTGCTCGTTATACCATGGAGGAGAAAATCTTTGCGCCCGGCCGACCTAGACCTAGGTGAGAAATGTCCCGTTTTTGAATCAAAAGGCTTTTGTCCTAGTGTTTTGCTAAATCCCATCTTGATGCAGAAGGATGAAATATTAAAAGTCCTCTATATAATGAAAACTTAGCACAATCCAGCAATGGTATCTTATCGGAATTACAAATACGCTTACGTAAACGTGATTATGATTTCTCAAAAAGTAAAGAAATGGTGGCCCAAGCAGAAAATAAGCCGTGCGTATAAACGTAGTAATAATAATAGTCAATGGTCCTCTAAAAGGGGTTTTCTTTACAGAATCATTAGTGTAAACTATTTTCGTTTTTTTAATGGATGCGTCCTTTTTGTAGAAGATTCCTTTAACTAAAGCTATGTTCACACCTATTAAATATTTGACGTCCTACAAGTAACCACTAGTTTTATTGGAAACATGTTTGCTTTTGCAAAACGTCTGCTAGATGACACATCATCTTCTTAAAAATAAAGTTTAGTATGTAAATCAATAGAAATTGATGAAAACAAAGCTTGGTTTATCAATAAAATATTATTTATAGTAATTAATAAAAAACAATCTTGATATTTTTCCATATTTTAAATTTTTATAATTATTTTAATATAAAATATGTACAATGTACAAAATTCAACCTTTTTTAGAAGATTTGTGAAAATTTTAAAGTTTTAGTTAAATGTTAGGAACAAAAAACATTCTTTACAAAATCAGTAAACAACAAAATTAAAAAAATTAACACCGTTACCCCAAAACTTTTTGTTAATTATTTTTTTTTATAAAAATAAATGCATATAAGTTTGCAGTCAACCAAATTGAATAAGAATTTAAATTAAAATTTTTATTGCTTTTACGAAAATACCAAATAAAAAAAGAAATTTTTTATAACATTATTTTTCGTTCTTTTATTTATTTTTATTTTTAATTATTTATTTTCATATTGTTAAATTTTCAGTACATTTTTTGGCAAAAGTGCACTTTACGGGGCGTACGGAAAAAAAAAGTTGGAATAAAAAAAGAAAAAAACCAAAATTAAAATTTAAGGGGGCTGAGGCCCCTGGGATCAAAAAAAGCGGCCCGCCCACTTAGTGGTATGTGTGGGTACTCAAATTAAAGGTAATTATTTAAAAAATACGAAATTAATAAAATTTAGGTCGAGCGGGACTTCTGGGTCCCTCTGGGGGTAAAAAAATTGCCCCTCCCACCCTTATAACTATGTGTGGGTACTCGAATGAAAGGTATTTTGCTTACGATTGTAAATATTTTGTTTTTATATTACTTTTTTAATGTTATACCTATGCGCTAAAATTTTTAAATGAGTTTTATTTTTTTGTAACTAAAGCTTTTTTGTATAGCCGGCCTTCGGCCGGGCGCAAGGATTTTCTCCTCTATGGCATAACAAAGACCGGCTTCGCTAACTAAAGCATCTCTGTATGGGGGACACTTTTTGCCCCAGAAGGCCCTAGAAATGCCGCCCACCTAAAATTTTCGTTTTTGTTGCACAATTACCTCTAATTTGAGTACCCACACATACCATTCAGTGGGCGGGGCGGTTTTTTGGACCCAGGGGTCCCCACGGGCCTCAGCCGCCTTAAATATTAATTTTGGTATTTTTTTTTTTGTAATTCTGGATCGGGTGGCATATTTTTTATATTTTTTTTTTCGTACGCCCCGTAAAGTGCACTTCAGCCCATTTTTTTGTACTGTTTGTTTTTAATTAATGGCGATTTCTTTTCTGAGAAATATGTTGCATAAATGGTACATGCTCTATCTCTTTTGTGTAGAGCATGTACCATTTATGCAACATTTTTCTCAGAAAAGAAATCGCCATAAGTTAATTTTAAATTTCATCAAGATAAGTTTTTCGTTTCGTTAAGAGAAGGTTTTTCGACAAGGGGAAGAGGAGATAGTTCTTGTTTTATTTTATGTATTTTAATTTAAGAGCAGAAAGGTTTTATAGTTTTAAAAACTTAGTTTTTAACATTTTTTTTATTTAAACAAACCTAATAGGATTTCGTACGCATCGAAAGTCTTTAAATGCGAACAATTTAAATTTAAGTAGGGTTCTTCGAGAGTATGAATTTCCTCCAGTTTTTGCAAATACAGTGGTTGATTAACGTCAATGTTTTCGGAAATTTCATCTTGTTCAGCCGTTGGGTCAATGTAACGAAGTCAAAATTGTTTAAATTTATTTTTACAATGATTTACGACATTTGCACCCCAAACAACCATTTGTGGAGAAGATGAAGCCTCCGACACTGGATCAGTTGCTTCCGAAACACGTTCTGGAATGGGTTCCAGCTAAGGAATATTGAACTGTTAGTAATCTTAATTAAATTTTGCATATTATTAACTTACCCCAGCACCAGTTATCGCAACCTGACGCATTCTTTTGTCAGTGCGTATATCTGGCCTTGCTCGCAACGGCGTGCCACGAATACCCAAACGTGGCGTTCTTATAGACCCCATAGAACTTGGTGTCCCATAATTTAACGGAGAACATAAATCAATTTCACTCATATTAACAACCAAACCTCTAGCCGGGCTAGTGGCTGGTAAACTAATATTACCCGGTGAATTTGGAGGCATCCGCATAGGCGTTTCAGCATCTTGCACATTAATAGCTATTATAAAAGAAAAACTTAAACTATGGACTAGATAGTAAATGTTTCTATAACATACAGCGTGTTGGCGTCTTTTGATGTCTATGTCTTTTGACCTTTCGAGTTTATGCCGCCATTAGTTCTTGCTGGACTTATGCGTGTTGCCAGACTAGAGAATGTTTTGAGTGCTGCCAAGCTTAAAGTAGTACTAAAAACATAGGCATGTTTCACTTAATGTTTCATCAGGTTTGGTAATGTTTCTTGTTAAAATTCATTTTAAATTTTAAGTTTTTCAAATATTAAAATAAATGAAAGAAAATGGGATAATGATGAAAACTTCAAATAATAAAGAATGATTATAAAAATATATAATTTCATAAATATAAAAAATGTGTATATAGTATACATATTTGTTTTGTAGTGGTATATTCGAAAAACACGCAAAACTGACGTTTCATTTTTAACTTCATCGTGTGTAGGAAAACTAAAACATGAGCAATAACACGCGTTTCAACTTCGTCTGTGAGAGCATACAATTTGATGTGGTAATTTACAGGGTGTAATTTTTATTCAATATGTGTAAAAGTAAACAAAACACCAAGGCAATAATTTTTTTTACAACTTTTTTTTGTATTAAGAAAGCTATAATTAAAACTGCTGGCTTTCTCTATTACGATTTTAAAAATCTTTAAATTTTGAGTTCAACAAAGCTTTCAATGTTTCCTAAAGTTCGATGCTATCTATAAAAAAATTGTACTTTTGCCTACTTTTCTTTTGCAGAAATTTAACTACATACATATAAATTTGATTGTCAATGAAAATTTTTGGCAAATTTTATATGAAAATAAGCTTTCTGTATGAGAATTTTAATTAATATTAATAGCCTATTTCCGATGTGCGAAAGAATTCTTTCTTTCGTATAACTACATTGAAAACAAAAACAAATCTAAAAATTTTTAGAATTTGTTTTTGTTTTCAATGTAGTTATACAAAAATTTTTAGATTTGTTTTTGTTTTCTATGTAGTTATACGAAAGAAAGAATTCTTTCGCACATCAGAAATAGGCTATAATATTATTTTTTTTTTTGTTTCAATGTAAATTCCCAAAAGAAACATTTTTTTTTACTTTCAAAAACAGGCACTGTCTTTTAATTGAAATTTTTTATGCGAACATAAACGTCCAAGTTTGTAAAATTTAGCGTAATTATATATTAAACCTCTTTTTATAAAATTCCTTTAAAGGACCTTATATAAACCTGAGCTATTTTTTAGTGAAGAAAAGTATAGTTACACCTGAACTTAAAATAGGTTATAGCCACGTATTATTGTGGTAAACAAGTTTATTTTTAAGGCCCTTATCATGTAAAACGCAGTGCAACTCCAAAGAATTACATTGAAACCACAAACAATGTCATAAATATTTTGTAATTTTGTTGTTGCTTTCTACAGATATTAACTAAAACTAAAATATATTTTATTTATCCTTTATTTATTAAATTGTTGTCTATTTTATTTCATGCTTGAGGTTCACTTTTTCATAACAAAAATTATAAACATTATAATTAATATAATTTTATTATGTAAATTAACCAATATTTCGATATCGGTGTGTATCATCGTCAGGGAAAAATACAACTACAAAATATTTTTAATATAATAAAAAAACAATAAAACGATTTTACAATCCAAATATTTTATAACAAATTATCTAAGCTTAACAATTAGTTTAATTTCCCTACCTGTTTTTGTAAACTAAAGTAAAATACACAATTTAATATTTAAAAAAAGCATTAAGCATTTTTTGTGTTAAATAAAAATAAACTTTCCATTCCTGAATAACTTTATTTTATTTGGTAACACTGCAAATTTCAGTCTGTAACAGTGATGGAAACTCAGAACTATGGTACTATTTTCAGTACTTTTTCTTTTCATATATACCACAGTACCCCCGCGTCAGTTTTAGTACTCTTATTTATATATGCTTGTAAAGAAATCCAAGGTGACTTTTTTAAAAATTGACAACATATTCGACTTGCCAATAACATACAGGATAACATACAATTTATTGTTCTTTTTTGTTTCATGTTTTGTCGCAAAAATATTGATATTTTTCAAGCACAAATGTCATTTAAAATGCGTTTCGACTACATAGACTCGATAAGTGTATAACACAGTATGTATTCTACATCCAATTTTCGAAGTAGAATGATGACGAAATCATATCGGGCCTTTTCTGCTGGTGTTTTTTAACTATGAGTGTTTCTGCAAACATCGGGGAAAACAACAAAGTGCAACAGGAAAATAAATAAGAATATTCTTTCTCTCTGCCTAGTTCAGGGGAAATTGTTCACAATCATTCTAAAATAAAAACATATGTTGTATTCTTCTCACTGTTATTTCACACTTAAAATGAATTGATTCGACTTTATATTCACGTTGTTTCAACTTGAAATAACTTTAAGCCAACGTGATTCGTAGTGTTATTTCAATATCAATGTCTTTTTGCTCTAACTTTGCTGGAATGAATTAAAGTTATTTTAATAGAAAAAATGTTGCCTGCAAGTTATTTATGTAAATCATGTAAGATTAACATGGTGTAACTATTAAGTGAAATCACTGCCGAAAAAATGTACAATCAACCTCGTTTTCGACGATTTTACTTTGATTTTTCCTGTATGTATTTACATTTGCATTTACATATATATTTATATCATACTGAATTAATTGTTAGTTTGTTTACAAAAATTTTATATTATTTTATTAAAATTAATTAATTTTTTATTTATTTTTTTTTTTAAATTTTTGAATATTTTGTGTTTTTGAACATATTTTATAATAACAATAAATGTTTTATAAAAAAAGTACCAACATTTTGAATAAAGTACTCTTTTGCTTAGGAGTCAGTACCATCCCAATGTTTCAACTTTCCATCACTGGTCTGTAAAGTAAAATAAAAACACTCATTTCTGTCTGTAACATTTCTCAGAGATTTACAACTTGCTCTCTTTGAATTGAGTGAAAAAAAAGTTTGTCAGCAAAAGTTTGTTATTTTCTCGCGGGTAACTTATATCCATTCAACATAAATAACAAATCAAAATAAAAATTAACCCAACAAACATTTTTTTGGAAGACACCATTTTTGGCAAAATTAAATTAAACAACTAATTTTTACGAAATCAAAATGAAATTTAATAACATAAATAAAATTTTAATATATTAAAATGATTTTTTTGAATTAAAATAAAATTAACCAAAATTAAATTTTGCATTAAAACGTTGTGAAACTTTTTGTAACTCAGCCTAAATAAAATTGTGGATACAATTAATGTAAATTAAATCAAATTTGGGACCGAAATACATATAATTTAAATTTAATAAAATTTAATTAATACCCATTTGAAATATACGGGTATTAAAATTAAAGTAAAATTCACATGTGTACACAAAGAAAGAGCCAAATCAAATTAGTCTAAACCAAAATTTTGTTCTCGAACTTAAACCAATATTGTTTAACCCCCCACAACTTTAACTGTATACAGTTCTTTTGCACGTACGTACTAATTATTGCACTTTTTTTCCTATAAAACTTAAAATTTATCACGCATTTATCCTACTCTAATTTATACATATCTATTAGAGTTTTTTTATTCCCGCACTTTTTGGATTCCCGGGAAAGCGGGAAATAAATATCAAATTCCCGGGTTCCCGGGATTCCCGCCCAAATTTTTTTATTTATTTATTTACTTATTTCTCCAATGCAACTAATATTTCTTACTGGCTATTACGCTTAAAATAATTAAATCTAGTATCTATTATATAATACAAATGTAAAAAATTTAAGATTAAAGTAATTTTAAGACACTTAAGAGATTATTTTGATGCCAATAGGATCATAGAAATCAATATACGTATATACATTGTCAAATTCAGAGCTCATTTGCATAATTAGAATGAAAGTATTGATGTCTTAATGGAATAACATTTCTAAAAGGGCGATTAGAAACTGAAAGCACAAATTACGAAATAGGAATTCTGAAACAATTTTACCGTTTAACAAATTTAGCAGGAAGGAGAAATGTTATTTACTTACATACTTTTTACAATGTTATAACCCTTAATCAGCAGTGGTGTATGTAGGTATACTAAGTTTGTCATTCCATGTGAATCCTATTTTTAATATTATTGTAAATCCTTCATTAATTCTAAGCCGATTTAGTCATATGGGTGTCAAATCGTTTCTAGATCTTCTATGCTGTTTGGGGGGTGAATTCCAGTAGAATCGCTTGAGTAGGGAAAGAGTTATGCACCCAAATGTGGAATTACCTCCCCAAAAACTAACATAAATATGTGGAGGTGCATACCTGTTGTCATTAAATTTCCACAAATTCGTTTTATAAGGCACCAAATTTCGTGAATGTCGGTCCATAATTTACCTACGGCTCCATGATTAGACCAGTTTTGTAAATCATGTAAGTATAGATAAAAGCGTAACGAATACTGCTTTTGTGGTGCAATTTAGCATATTCTACTTTCATAAGGCTCAAAAGCACTTGAAATGTCGCATAAAAAGCACAATCTAGGAAAACCTTTTACTACGCGCTTAGCTGCAAAACCTTATAATAATAAAGGTATTCACGTCAAAATGTGTACTCTTGCGAAAAAAGCATAAGTGCAAAAGCATAACAACAACCACATTATTTAGCCCAAAAGATGAAAAATTTTCAGGGTTTAAGTAAGTGCAAAATTATCAGAGCAAAAGCATAAAAATGCTGCAACTTTTTTTGGTATTGCCAAGTTGAAAAAATGTTAAAAAGTACTCATAAAATCAATTCTACACCAAACAACAACGCAGGAATTCCATTTTGACGTACGTTTTTTTCTTTGAATTGAAAAATATTAATTGTAGTGTTTAAAGATGAACTTTGTAAAAAATATGACAATTAAAAAATAAAAAGCGTAAAAAATTGAAGAAGCAGAAATAAAAAAAAAAATGAAATACTTATCTGAAAAAATGTTGAGGTAGACAAGTTATAAATTTGACTTGTAAATTAATAAAATCAATGATTTTGTGTGAGCTGAAAATTTAAACTGCAACCAAAATGGGTTGTTCACGTCAAATAAGTGCAACTATTCTATTTTGCACAGTTGCAAGGGTAACAAATATTGACGTGAATACGTTTATTGTAAAATTAACACTTCATTGTGCTAAGACAAGAAATAAAATTTCGTGAAGATAGGCCTATAATTATCATAGGCCCTATATAAAGCCCAATCTTAAAAATGAGCTTAATACGCCTTAAACTGTAGTAAAGTTAAATATTGTGTTGAAATTAAGTTGGATTAAACTACTAAAGACACTAGTCCGACATAGATTTTCAAAAGTTTTAAAAAAAGATTTACTTCAAAATTTCCCGGGCTTCCCGCAACTAATTCCCGGGAAAGCGGGAATTGAAAACTATTGAAAATCCCGGGAATTCCCGGGACGGGAAATCCCGGGAACAAACTCTAATATCTATCCATACTGCTACAAATAAAAATAAAACTCATCTATCACAGACGTGTATTTTGTCTATTGCGCTTAGTATTATTTACAAATCGGTAATTCGCAATTGCTTGGCTTTGAAATAGTCTCAAATTTTTTGAAAAATAGATCGGGAATCCACTGATAGATTAGTAAATTTTTGGAATAGATTGGTTCCTGAAGACATTTTGCGTTTCGCATTTTTGTTTGTTTTCGGTCGCATCATTGATTGTGTTTGAACTTGGTTATCCTAAGATTCTGAATATTGAGATTTTCAATTCGAAGTTTTCGGTCCTCATTTTACGTATTCGTTTTTGATTTTTCCTGAATTATTGCCCACTTAAGCTATCATGTTAATTCTCGACTCCTTCATTCGCTCTTCGGACCGTAATGTCGAATTTCAAAAGCCTATTTCGACAATCTTCCAGCTAATGGCCATTCGGTTCAATCCTTAGAGGTTCAAAAGGATGAGATGTTAAGCCTGTGGTCGGAATTTAGATTGTGCTATGACAAGATTCTGGATAAATTTAATAAATTGGAAGAAGATGTCCAACTCGAAACGGTGAAAACGCGTTTTTTCGCAACTTTCGAAGCTCACGTCAAGGTACTGTCTAAGTCTAATGAGCTTCTAGAGCAACTTTTTCGGCAGGCTAGTCCGAGCCCTGCTCCAGCCCCCACTGCATCTTCTATAATTGATTTAACCCACAATATTTCCTTGCCTCCTTGTGACACTGAAGTGTTTCACGGAGATTATAAATCATAGCCAACGTTTCGTGACATGTTCACAGCCTTATATCGGAATAGTCCGCGATTGTTGCCAATAGAGAAAATGTGTCATCTCAATAAGAAGACACAGCGGGAGGCCCGCGAATTACTGAAGACATGCCGATAACTAACGAAGGTTTCGAGATGGCTTGACAAAACTAAGTCAACCGATATGAAAATGAGCGAATCCTTATAAACTCCCAATTGAAAACGCTTTTCAATCTTACCCCCGTTTCTAAAGAAACAAGCAGCAACATAAGGCGGATCCAGCGCACAAATAGTGATTGTGTCTTGAATTTAACGCTGCTTAAAATCGATACAGCAAATTGGGATATCATTTTTGTTTATATCTGCGCCACTTGTTTGCCAGAAGTGACACTTAGCTTATGGGAATAAAAACAAACTTATTTATCCACCCCCTCCGACTTTGCCCTACATTCCTTGGAATGACTATCGAAGATCGTTTCTCGATTGTGAACCAAGAGAAGTGCTGCACAAATTGTGTTGGTACGTCAATATGTCTGCAAATTATGCAAACTAAAGCACCATTCCCTACTTCATCGGAATAAAAATGCGCCGAATGCTAACTGCCCTAACCCCCAATCGAACAATCGGACTACGGCTTTAACACCGAGAATAACCCCGGATAACGTTTCCCCTAATAATGCTTCTCAATCTTCGATTTTGAAGACTAAGTCCTCTACTTCTGCTCAAGCCGCAGCCCAGATGCGACAGTCTTACTCTACATAGTTACAGTCCACTTCCACAGTTTTACTTGGTACAGCACTCGTTGATATATATTCAAATAAGCTGAAATACACGGTTCGCGTTCTAATTGACTCTGCTTCAGAAGCCACCTTTATTTCAAACAGGCTCCAAACCAAACTTGCTCTTAAAACCAGATCATCTCGAACAGAAATACATGGCTTTAATGAAGCGTTAACTACTACTGCCACTCAGCTGTGTTTTATTCGTTTTGGCTCTCCCATTGACAGATCTTTCAAATCTTTCATTGATGCCTTCTTCGTCGAAAAATTTACAGTCCAACTCCCTTATTATCCACTTCAAGCGCTTCGAGATAGCGAATTCGCTGATTTAAAAATGGCTGACAATCATCTTCACCGATGCTCGGATATTGATTTGCTTCTCGGCGGGGATGTCCATCCAAAAATTATAAGAAATGGCTTGCGTTCACAGTCAATCGTTAGTTGCACAACAAACAGTTTTCGGTTGGATCATAAAGTAGCGAATCGAGGTAATATCCCATCACTTTCAACTTTTTACCTCTAAGAATTATGGCAACCGTGATTATACATTAATTTTTTAATAAATGTTTTATACGACCAGAAATCACACTGTAAATTTTTTTGAAGATCTGTCCATAATTAACACTAGGCCCCATATAAACCCTACTTCCGGAAAACAGTTTAGTACGCCCAAAACCGTAATAAATAATGCTATCATAATAAAATTCGGTATATCACAGACTTAGAAGACTAGAAATCGCAGTGTCAAATTTTGTGAAGATCGGTCCATAATTTACCCTAGGCTCCATATAAATCCTACTCTCGGAAAACAGTGTATTTAATTCGCCTAAAACCATAACAGATATACATAGATATGGCTGTAAAATTTCTTCCAACTAAGATTCATATTGCCAGAAAAACTATCATGTAATTTTGTGAAATTCACTGTTAACGCTTAAACTAATTACACTGCTGTATTAAAATTTATTCTAATTAATTTTTTGTAATACCAGAAATCAGTCTTTAGGTCCAATACAAATTACCC
Source organism: Pollenia amentaria (assembly GCA_943735925.1). Taxonomy (NCBI): domain Eukaryota; kingdom Metazoa; phylum Arthropoda; class Insecta; order Diptera; family Polleniidae; genus Pollenia; species Pollenia amentaria. Next base: position 80,997,332 of record OX031009.1, read on the forward strand.
TCCTAAAAATAATTTTAGTTCGGCTAAAAATGTAATTTGGAAATTTTATTTTGGAAAAAAAATTTTTGCCACATTCTATATGATTTTATGCAACTATGTTTAGTGGTGGAAATAGTTTTATACACCAATACAGTTGAAAAAAATCTTACTAATGCAAACATAAAAATTGTACCACTGACAGTTGAGTTATGTACCTGTCAAAGAGTCGGCATACTAGTTGTATACCAGGCGTTTCCATTTCTTTGCACAATTGTGCACACCACTACTAACACATATTTTTATACTCTTCAATTCAGTCGTCGATGTTAGGCTTGGGCTTTAAAGTTCATTTTTGTGACCGGTCATTTTAGTTCATTTAAAAAAAAGAACTAGTTCGTTCTTTTAGTTCACCGGTCACTTTGTCTTTTGTGTCTTTTTCGTTCAGTAGTACACTTGTCTTGTCATCTTGGTCTTTACAATAGATGACAAATGTGTTTAAAGAAACAAATATAGCAGACTCGTGTGAAATACACTCAAAATATTATGTAGGTAAATTCAAAATAATATTAAGTTTAAAAACTGAAAATGTAATTAGAAAACGGATCATTTCATTTTAAATAAAGGAATTTTAAGGTTAATTTTATTAATGTTCATTTTATAACGTAGAAACTCTTTATTTTAAATTAAAAAAATTTAAACTACAAAAACATATTCAAAGGTGTTTTCAGTTAATTTTAACTAAATTTAAATTACGTACTAAGACAGCTAATTCAGTATTTTAACCTGTCATTATTACCTACCAATATTTTTTGTTTTTTATTTTCTTTTATTTATGTACACATGTTTGTACACATGTGTTTCAGTTTTATTTTATGCATAAAACTGAACATATTAACAGAAATAAAAATTAATTAGGGTTTTCATTATATCTCTTAAAAGTCTCGCAATCTGTGCATTTTTAAACCATCCAAAATGAACTGTCAAAAATTGTATGAGAATTCATTTACACAAACTTCGTAAATTTGCCCAACAATTCTGACCCGTAAGCTGGTGCTGTTCAATTGTGCATTTATACAAACGAATTTTTTTAATTGCTTAAGTTGCATGTACACGACATGTTTTTTACACCTGACTTGTCAAATTTCCCACTGCAAAATACATACATGTCGTGTGTTACCTTTAAAACATTGCATCTGACAAAATTTCAATTAGAGCGTGCTCTATTTTTTTCTGACAAACCATCTGACATCAGCTGTGTCAAAAATCTATGCCGGGAAGAAACCCGCAGCGGCGGTGCACTCTTCACGGAATCATTAGCCGGCTAAAGTTAATATTTAACAATACCGATATATGTATAATAATTTCACCATTGAATAGAAATTAAGTACATATATAAATAAAAACGCATCATTATAATATCCTAAATTGGTATATTCGAATTTAAAGAAAAAAAAAAAAAATGTTTAGATGGCTGAACTTTTTTACGGCGCAAATAAAAATTTTTGTGCCGGCAGCACGCTATTTTGAAACCAAGAACTACTTTGTTTTATTCTATAGCTACAGAGAAAAAACATAGACAATGTCAGAAGCAAATTACATGTACGTTTGTGACCAAATGTTATTAACCTTCTGTAAATTTGTAAAATAATAAACAGCAATTTTGACAGACATTCACAATTACATATGACTTGAAAAGTTGACAAGTCAGATGTAAAAAACATGTCGTCTACGGGCACCTTTGCCACCGTTTTCAATGAATAATTCAAATGTTAATAAAATCACCAACAATAAATTCTTACAATAAGTTAAGCAAATTATTCTATTTTGCTTTCTTTATGCATGTCTAAAAAACAATTTTCACCTTTTATTCACAAATTTCAACTTTTATTTTTATAATTTATTTTTGTATTGACATTTCAGTTTGAACTGACATTAGTCGCTTAAAATTACACAAAAATTAAAAAGGATATTTAAAAAAAAGGTAATTTTAAGCGATATCCTGAAAACCCGTATTATTTTTTGTAGTTTGTTTTTGGAAAAATATGTTAAATTAGTTTAATTATATTTAATATAACAAAATTTTCATTAATTTTTTAACTTTACGGAAAACGATTTTAATAAATTACATTTAGTAACTGAAAAACTATTTTGAGTGTACCCAAGAATAGAAAACAATAAGCACATACCAAATTCGCAATTGTTTTTTTGTTCGGTTTCATATTATATACCAGGGATGTTAAAGTTGGTACAATTGTACTTTTTTTTTTGGTACATTTTGACCTTCCAAAGTACCGTGGTACTACCGTGACTCATTTGGTACAATTTAAAAATTTGTCATAGCTCCCCCTTTTTGCTTTTTTTTGTATAACAAGCAAATTAATGAGTCCTTTTCATTGCATTTATGTTGTACAACAAATCGTTAATGTAATGGGTGCTTAAATATGCGACTAGTATTTTGGTATATAGAGCACTTAGTCCCCTTTTATCGCCTACAAACTTCGCCTGTCTGCCTTTTACTTGCCACATCGTAAAAGGGAACTTATGGTACCCACAGACGAGGCAACATTAGTCAAATCCTGTGTTACTACTTTTGTTTCTTTTTTACCACAGACGATGGCACTATAAGCAAAACATCAGTATTTTTTTGGAATATAGAAGTACTACTTAACTTAACAAGTATATGCGAAAGACATTATCTTATCCTGCTTTTTTTGTTTTATTTTTATAACTTTCACTCTTTTTGTTATTTTAATATATTAAAAAAAAAAATGGTTCCATAAAGGTCCAAAAAGTACATTTTTTTGGAAGTTTGTACAAAATTTAAAACCCTATTTAGCATCCCTGTTGTATACCAAATAAATAATTGACAAGAAACAACAATACTATTACAGTGCTTATACTTTTTTCTTTAACACATTGCCAGTAGCGGTTTGCCACACTGTTTTAAAAAATTCATAGTACAATCTGGGCTGCCACATGTAGTGATTTCTCGCCAAACGTGGCGATTTTAAAACTTGTTTGGTGTTCTCATTTTCCATTTGTTTAAATAACCTTATTTTAATAGAAAGAAAAAAAATTTGTTGTGAGGCTTATTCAAAGTAAGAGCGCAATTCTTCAAAAATTAATTTAAACAAAAATAATGTAAGAAAAAATTTCGAATTTATGTCGTATTTTAAGAACAAAATGCGCTTAAATTTAAACAAAAATTAAATAAAAATAGCAGCGATTGCACCAACTCTAAATATTAAAACAATGAACAAATAGCTAGTAATTATTATTATTCATTATTATGTTATTATCATATTATTATGTTATGGGTTTTATGTTTGTATTTTATAAAAATTATAAAACCTTTTTAAAATGCGCTAAAAAGAAAAAAATTAATAAGCCTTTACTATCGACTTATAACGTCATTAATCTATTTATATGTATTTACTTTGTTTGAAAATTTGTATAGTTAAAATCAATCACATCATGTTATATAATTTACTTGTTTGTCTACACAAGTTAATCTCGCGACAAGTTTGTATACCATACAAATTGTTTAATGACGTTATAAGTTGATAGTAAAAGTTCTAAACTCAAATTTTCTTTTTAGAGCATTTAAATAAAAGCGTTTTTTTTTTAAAGGTTTCTTATTTTTAAAATATTTTTTTCTTTTCAGCGCATTTAAATAAAAGCTTGTTTTTTTAAAAAAAAGATTTTTTACTTTTAATTTATTTCATTCAAAACTTAGTCCGCCGCATTGGATCTAGAGTAACGTCACTTTATTTGTCGACCTTTTCTCAGCAAGCCCCTCCTTTTATACTCATATTGTAGGAATGCATTAAAAATAATTAGTCCGACATCTTGGGTGTCTTACCAAGCTGGATTTAGAATAACTTTACAAAGTTAACCGTGCATTATCAGCCAAACTGAACGTATTTACAAAATGTCATCTTAATCGGTTCAAGGTATCTGCTTCAAAATTAGGTTGCATGATTTCACCCGAACAAATAAAAATTCCTTTGAAAGAGAGGAAAACTCATATATTTTATGCTTTATTTTATTTTTTAATAAAATGCTTAACTGAAAAGTTTGTTGTTGATTTTTAACTTTAAAAATCCTTCCGCTAGAATTTTTTTTTAAAAGTTCGTCGATTCGAAGAAGAGTAACTTTATTTTACTTAAATGAAGAGTTACGTTTCATAAACGAATGCTTAAGTAATGTATACATTAAAAGCGGTTTTTCCATACTAATTTCGTGCTCTAAAACTCGACTAAGCTTTTAAAAATAAAGCTGTCGAATATCGAATTTGGTTAATTATTTAAAGGTCTTATTTTAAAAAAATAAATTAAATAAATGTGCACAAAATTTTTTGCACAAATGAAAAAATTTGCATTTGGCGGGTTTTATATTAATAACAACTGGCAGCGCCCATGTTAATTGTAGGAAAGTTGGGAACGGCAGCCAGAGTTGTCAGATTTTTGTTTTCCAAATTTAATGTCAGAATCGCCAAAGCCTTTTTTTTTATTAGTTTTTGACAATAAAACATATATTTTTATTAAAAATATTTTTTATAAATCCTCAAAAATACGAAATCCGAATACCTTTAGTTCGACAAAAATATAAAAAAGTCTCCATGATATGAACAAAATAAAAATGAAAAATCCTCGTCTTGACCTAGAAATTATTTTTTTTTTCTACATAACCCACTCGCATCCCAAATAGCGACCACAACTAACTTAAAGGAAAAGACCTAAGCTTTATTTTGAGCAAAAAAAAAAATACCCTTTTCAAAAAAAATAAAAAATAAGTTTTAAATTTAAAAAAAAAAAATTTTTAAGAAATTTAAAAAAAACAAAAAAAATATTTTTTGAAAGCTTGAAAGCTATCTAATCTAATTGAAAGCTATCTAATTTGTTTTGGACAAATTTTGCTACCACCAATAGATTATAAGTTACATGGATGAGAAAGAACACCGGTTTGGCCAAAATGTCAAATTTTGACCCCCTCTAACTCAGAAACCTTTTGACCGATCTTGTTGAAAATTTGTGTCTAAACTACTATCCAATAAGACTAACCTTGGTGCAAATTTCATCCAAATCGGAAGACATCGATTTCAAAAGTTGGGTCACTTGACATGAAATCCCCCATATATCTATAACGGTATACATTTCAGCTGCAAGACAATTCTTATTGTTTTTTCAATACATTGTATAGGATTTTTTTGATTAATTATATTGCATATATTTCATAACTTGTAATAACTTTCAATATATAATGCAATAGGAACTTCGTATTATATATTGAAAGTGAGTTTTTGTGGAGTTCATTATTAATAAAACTCTTTCAACACAGGCATTAGCAGCTGAAATTATATGCATATAAAGACAGTCAAAGCAAGTTCTTTGAAATGGTACGTACCGGACGTATAGCTATAACATTTTAGTCAAAACTGATTTAAATTAGATGGAATACCATCATTGAAATAATCTTTCCAAATAAAAAACGGAAAATTTTTCCAAGAGTCTCAAAACAAATTTATGGCTTATCAAATAGGAAACAAAATCGACATATATCTTATAAGCCGCAAAAAATCGTCATGTCGGCAAAAAGCTTGATAATCGCCGTTTGTCGAGAAATTATTATACTCGACAACCCTGATTGTATTATGAAAATGTGTAAATCAATGTGGCAATAAGTAACAGAAACAGCTCACAAGAATAAAAATACACAAGAATAGTATTGTTGTTTCTTTTCAATCAGTTATTCTATCGAGTAAGCAACAAAAACAGACAAAAAGTGAACTGACAAAAAAGACCTAAATTGAACTAACTGACAAAAAAAGACCGAAAGTGAACTGACAAAAAAAGACATACTGACCCAAAACGAACTAGTGAACTAAAACGAACGGTGATCCAAAAAGACCGGTCATCGTTCATCTGACTGAATAGTTCAATTGAACTAGTTCGTTCATGAACTACACAACTCTAGTCGATGTGACTTCGACAAGTGGGCATGTCTAGCGGATGCTATATTATTTTGTTTCAGCTTTCACTCAAAAAATATTGTGCGGTCAAAAATGCTTTTGGTAACATCCAATGCCTTGCGTGCAATTTTTATTTAGAGTTTAAATTTTAAGAGTTAAATGAAGAATAATGTAACATTTCATAAGTTTACATGCAAAGCAAAGAACTTTGTAAAATGGTAATTATTTGAGATTTAAAAGCAATTTTTAATATTTCAGATAAAAAATTTCAAAATGTCTAACAGTACTATGTGGAAGAGCTGATAGTCACATTTATTATAGGTTTTATTTTACATACGTTTATGGATTCGGTTCTCATAATTTTACAACACTTTTTTATTTTTTCTTATGCAATACTAAAAATTATTATTATAAATTATTATCTGATCACTAATTCCACTAACACCGTGGTAATCGTTATAAAACAGATTACCCAGTTTTTTTGTTTAAAAATATTAATGTGTTCTTATAAAAAGAATTAAAAACTCTGCTAATTTTTTTATTGAGTGTGATTATACATTATGCTGTTAAAAAAATTATATATTTATTTGATGATACGTCATTTTTAATTTTGTAAATAACTTAAAATTATATAAAAATACATATGTAACGTGAATCCTAATCAACAAAAATTTCAAATTTTCAAATAATATCTACATTGTTTTGCATTTAAGCTAACGATATGTGTTTTGTTTGTGAAAAAAAATTCTTTGATGCCTGTAAAAGGGTCCCTTTTTCTTTCGTAAAAAAGACGTACCTAAATGCAGAAATTATTAAGAAAAAAATAGCCACAAGAATTTGTTGGTATTTTGTGCTTGTTAAAATATTGTTGTTTCTGTACCAATCGCGTCGGTGAGTTTTTTTTTTCTTTGAAAACACTTTTCTTAAGTATGTAAAAATATTTAAAAAACAAGTTAAAACAGTCTTGTTTTCCTACAATTTATGTGTAAACCTATATACATATAAAAGCAAATGTGACAGCAGGTAAAATTTTTGGGTAAGAAGATGTGTTTTATTGATGTATTAATGAAACTTTTTTGTTTGCCACTATTTGTATTGCTTACTTTTTTATGCTACAATTATATGACCGAGTCCAAAGAGTTAACCTTACTAATTTATGGCATTTATTTAACGTAACTTTGACCTGTTGTAATGACTTTATAAATTTTTGCAGGCAAACTCATTTGGTATTTTGTAAAAAGTTATGATATACCATAAGCTAGAATTAAAATGTATGCACAGATGTTTGAAGTATGAGTCTGCACAGATGGAACCAATGTAATGTTGGGCAAATATAAGGGGCTTAAAGGCCGATTAAAAAAACACGAATTTGCAGTTCATAATTTTCACTACATACTTTATCAGACCGCTCTTGCATCGAAATTCATAAATGATACCCCAGCTATGAAGACAGCAGAGGATATAATAAATAAAATTCGAGGCGGACATCAAGCGCTTACCCACCGAAAATTTTTAACCTTTTTAAAAAACAAAAATGCTGTGAATTGTGACCTGAAAATGTTTACAGAAGTTCGGTGGCTAAGTCGCGGTGATTGCCTGAATAGACTTTATGATTTAAAAGAAGAACTTCTTCAGTTCCTAGAAACTGAGAAAATAGAAAAAGTTTTAGTACAGTGTTTAAAAGACAATAATTTTATTTTAGACTTAGCTTTTTTGGCAGATACGACAAGTATGTTAAATGAACTTAATTTGGAATTGCAAGGAAAGGAACGCAATATATGCGCCTTGTCAAAAATCATTCACAATTTTAAAACAAAACTTTTTCTAATTTTTTCCCAAATTAAAACTGGTGATTTTTCCAATTTTCCAAAAACTTCACTTGTTTATAGAAATCGCGAAATCGACAAAAAGATATGAATATGCCGAAATATTTGAAACACTTTTCAAGACAGGTTTGACGATTTTGTAATTTTACAACCGCTATTAGATCTTTTCGAAAACCCTTTTCGTTGCGATGTAAGCAACTACGAATTTGATATTCAATCAGAACTAATCATACTACGAAACGAAAAGAGTTCTGAAAAGATTTGGATGGCGAGTTCTATCTTGAACTAAAAAAAAATTCATTTAAGTGCCTCTCTTTATTCGGCACTACTTACCTATGCGAACAAATATTTTCGGATTTAAAATTTATTTGTTCCAAGCAACGTAATAAATTAAGTTCATCCCATTTAAAAAGCATTCTACTATTACGAAACTGCCATAAAAGTATAAATTTAGAAGATTTTATTTTATAAGTTGTATAACACAAGGGAAAAAAATTAAACATTTTTTGTGTTGATAGAAAATTTGTAGCAGTTCTTTACCAATTCAATGTCGCTGATTTTAAAACTGCACTTTTTTTTCTATCAGCTGTGATTTGCGTGCAATATTTATTTTTTATGAATTCTGAAAACATAAAAATCTTTAATTTTTTTACAATTGTTTGATAAGATATTTGAAACTGATTTAGAGTCAAAAAGCTTCCGAATAAAAAAAAAGTGCAGTTTTAAAATCAGCGACATTGAATTGGTAAAGAATTGCTACAAATTTTTTATCAACACAAAAAATTTTTAATTTTGTACCTTTGTGTTATACAACTTATAAAATATATTACTAACATTTTATTTCGGCTGTAAATGAATGCATTCTCTCAATTTTTTTACTCTCTGGTACTCACTACTACACAACCAAAAAATTTTTGGAAATCCCTGTTGTATACTATGGTCGTGAGTGTAAAACATATAAGATTTTTTTGTAATAACAACTTTTTAATACAACATAATCGAACCTAGCAGAGGCAAAGAAGAATACGGTTCAAACCAAGTTGTATTTGAAAAGAGCTTTTTCTTGTTGTGTATCAGGGATGCTAAAGTTGATACAATTGTATGTTTTTTTTTGTACATTTTGACCTTCTAAAGTACCGTGGTACTACCGTGACTCATCAAATAGAACGTAATTTCGTGAATAAAAATTATTTTGGATGAATGTGATACATCTATCGTAACCCTTTACAAAAATCACATTCCCTTTGAAGAAATTTATTGCGGAACAGAAGTGGATTTATATATTTCTACAAATAATATCAATATTGATATTGTTAAAGAAATGAAAGAAAATGCAAAACAATTTTATATAAAATTTTGCGAAGTTTTAAGCCAAAGTCAACTTTAACTACGAAGTTTTAATGTGGTTCCATAAATTTGAGTTTTTGGTCGGCATTAGCTAATTTGCAAAATGATCTTAATGTCCATATGTTTCCTGGTATTTCTAGAGTCTTTGCTGAAATTTTATCCATTCCACATTCGTCTGCAAATGTGGAAAGAGTTTTTTAATTTCGAAATATAATAAAAGAAAGAAACAGACTACACGTGTCAACATTATTAAGTCTCATACAAACAAAGGATTGGTTAAGATCGACAAATTCATGCTGCTATGATGTAACAATTCCAAATAGTTTATTAACTAAACAAATAAGTGTCTGATTTTGATCTCATAGATTTATAAGACTTTTATGTACCTTATTTTATTCATACATATAATGTATGTTAATGTTAAGTTTTGTTTTTTTGTATACAATTGAGTTTTTATGTACTTTTTTTTTTGTTGTTTTAATAAATTTAAAAAATGGTACCGTGAAGGTCCAAAAAGTACATTATTTTTTTGGAAGTTGGTACCAAATGTAAAACCCCATTTAACATCCCTAGTGTGTATTCAAACCAACTCGCTGATGTTTCAAATGTAAACAAACAAAGCAAAATAAAAACAGCATTACATACAAGCGAACATACAACTTATATCCATTCAACATAAATAACAAATCAAAATAAAAATTAACCCAACAAACATTTTTTTGGAAGACACCATTTTTGGCAAAATTAAATTAAACAACTAATTTTTACGAAATCAAAATGAAATTTAATAACATAAATACAATTTTAATATATTAAAATGATTTTTTTGAATTAAAATAAAATTAACCAAAATTAAATTTTGCATTAAAACGTTGTGAAACTTTTTGTAACTCAGCCTAAATAAAATTGTGGATACAATTAATGTAAATTAAATCAAATTTGGGACCGAAATACATATAATGTAAATTTAATAAAATTAAATTAATACCCATTTGAAATATACGGGTATTAAAATTAAAGTAAAATTTACATGTGTACACAAAGAAAGAGCCAAATCAAATTAGTCTAAACCAAAATTTTGTTCTCGAACTTAAACCAATATTGTTTAACCCCCCACAACTTTAACTGTATACAGTTCTTTTGCACGCACGTACTAATTATTGCACTTTTTTTCCTATAAAACTTAAAATTTATCACGCATTTATCCTACTCTAATTTATACATATCTATCCATACTGCTACAAATAAAAATAAAACTCATCTATCACAGACGTGTATTTTGCCTATTGCGCTTAGTATTATTTACAAATCGGTATTTCGCAATTGCTTGGCTTTGAAATAGTCTCAAATTTTTTGAAAAATAGATCGGGAATCCACTGATAGATTAGTAAATTTTTGGAATAGATTGGTTCCTGAAGACATTTTGCGTTTCGCATTTTTGTTTGTTTTCGGTCGCATCATTGATTGTGTTTGAACTTGGTTATCCTAAGATTCTGAATATTGAGATTTTCAATTCAAAGTTTTCGGTCCTCATTTTACGTATTCGTTTTTTATTTTTCCTGAATTATTGCCCACTTAAGCTATCATGTTAATTCTCGACTCCTTCATTCGCTCTTCGGACCGTAATGTCGAATTTCAAAAGCCTATTTCGACAATCTTCCAGCTAATGGCCATTCGGTTCAATCCTTAGAGGTTCAAAAGGATGAGATGTTAAGCCTGTGGTCGGAATTTAGATTGTGCTATGACAAGATTCTGGATAAATTTAATAAATTGGAAGAAGATGTCCAACTCGAAACGGTGAAAACGCGTTTTTTCGCAACTTTCGAAGCTCACGTCAAGGTACTGTCTAAGTCTAATGAGCTTCTAGAGCAACTTTTTCGGCAGGCTAGTCCGAGCCCTGCTCCAGCCCCCACTGCATCTTCTATAATTGATTTAACCCACAATATTTCCTTGCCTCCTTGTGACACTGAAGTGTTTCACGGAGATTATAAATCATAGCCAACGTTTCGTGACATGTTCACAGCCTTATATCGGAATAGTCCGCGATTGTTGCCAATAGAGAAAATGTGTCATCTCAATAAGAAGACACAGCGGGAGGCCCGCGAATTACTGAAGACATGCCGATAACTAACGAAGGTTTCGAGATGGCTTGACAAAACTAAGTCAACCGATATGAAAATGAGCGAATCCTTATAAACTCCCAATTGAAAACGCTTTTCAATCTTACCCCCGTTTCTAAAGAAACAAGCAGCAACATAAGGCGGATCCAGCGTACAAATAGTGATTGTGTCTTGAATTTAACGCTGCTTAAAATCGATACAGCAAATTGGGATATCATTTTTGTTTATATCTGCGCCACTTGTTTGCCAGAAGTGACACTTAGCTTATGGGAATAAAAACAAACTTATTTATCCACCCCCTCCGACTTTGCCCTACATTCCTTGGAATGACTATCGAAGATCGTTTCTCGATTGTGAACCAAGAGAAGTGCTGCACAAATTGTGTTGGTACGTAAATATGTCTGCAAATTATGCAAACTAAAGCACCATTCCCTACTTCATCGGAATAAAAATGCGCCGAATGCTAACTGCCCTAACCCCCAATCGAACAATCGGACTACGGCTTTAACACCGAGAATAACCCCGGATAACGTTTCCCCTAATAATGCTTCTCAATCTTCGATTTTGAAGACTAAGTCCTCTACTTCTGCTCAAGCCGCAGCCCAGATGCGACAGTCTTACTCAACATAGTTACAGTCCACTTCCACAGTTTTACTTGGTACAGCACTCGTTGATATATATTCAAATAAGCTGAAATACACGGTTCGCGTTCTAATTGACTCTGCTTCAGAAGCCACCTTTATTTCAAACAGGCTCCAAACCAAACTTGCTCTTAAAACCAGATCATCTCGAACAGAAATACATGGCTTTAATGAAGCGTTAACTACTACTGCCACTCAGCTGTGTTTTATTCGTTTTGGCTCTCCCATTGACAGATCTTTCGAATCTTTCATTGATGCCTTCTTCGTCGAAAAATTTACAGTCCAACTCCCTTATTATCCACTTCAAGCGCTTCGAGATAGCGAATTCGCTGATTTAAAAATGGCTGACAATCATCTTCACCGATGCTCGGATATTGATTTGCTTCTCGGCGGGGATGTCCATCCAAAAATTATAAGAAATGGCTTGCGTTCACAGTCAATCGTTAGTTGCACAACAAACAGTTTTCGGTTGGATCATAAAGTAGCGAATCGAGGTAATATCCCATCACTTTCAACTTTTTATAATGAGGCATCGCTTAATATGCAGATGCAAACATTTTGGGAAGTCGAAGAAATTCCTAGAAATTCTAGGCTTTCTGAAGTGGACCAATATGGTGAGTCTCTTTTTCAGTCTTCGACTTACCGCAATGATAATGACCGCTTCGTAGTCTCGTTACTATTTCGTCGTGAATACCCCGAAGCTCTAGACATTGGCTCATCCAGTCATATTGCTCTTTCCCAGTTCCTTAGGAATGAAGCATCTATTCATAAAATTTTACTGATACATGTAAATATCTATCTATGCGTATATTTTGTAATCTTATTCTAAAACTATCCAAAAACTTATAAGTATTAAATTTAATATACTATGTGTTATGTTTCCTTAAAAACAAACTAAAGTGCATACGTATATAGGATTACATTTTGTAATACAAAAGATTTATTTTTATGGGCCAATATAAAGTGCAATTTGTTTTCGTTTTGTTTAAATAATATGTATATTAATATCGTATTACAATATTTTGAAATTAATTTGTATATCCTTTTCTAAATATGCTAAATTAAAATTAAACTTATTGTGTTGTGAAGAGTTTAAAATCCTGGCGCAAATTTTGCATATTTTTTTGATGAAAAATAATTGTGTTTTGCTGATTTTACCTCTAAGAATTATGGCAACCGTGATTATACATTAATTTTTTAATAAATGTTTTATACGACCAGAAATCACACTGTAAATTTTTTTGAAGATCTGTCCATAATTAACACTAGGCCCCATATAAACCCTACTTCCGGAAAACAGTTTAGTACGCCCAAAACCGTAATAAATAATGCTATCATAATAAAATTCGGTATATCACAGACTTAGAAGACTAGAAATCGCAGTGTCAAATTTTGTGAAGATCGGTCCATAATTTACCCTAGGCTCCATATAAATCCTACTCTCGGAAAACAGTGTATTTAATTCGCCTAAAACCATAACAGATATACATAGATATGGCTGTAAAATTTCTTCCAACTAAGATTCATATTGCCAGAAAAACTATCATGTAATTTTGTGAAATTCACTGTTAACGCTTAAACTAATTACACTGCTGTATTAAAATTTATTCTAATTAATTTTTTGTAATACCAGAAATCAGTCTTTAGGTCCAATACAAATTACCCTCCTAAAAATAATTTTAGTTCGGCTAAAAATGTAACAAATCATGATATTTTACTCAAGCCAGTTCAAAGTTCTAACAAGAATAATTTATTATAGGTTTTAACCGCAACCAATTTTAATGCTGACGTTCGTTTTTGTAAAGCTTAGTTAATAATATAGTATATGTATTTACAATATAGGTCCCACTTCTGTCGGTGGAGGGTATCAATGTTTCGGAATAGCCGAATATAGCACTTTAACTTGTTTTTGAACTAATATTATTAAATTTACAAGTAAAAGAAATAAGTATGAACATAAATATTTATTAATTAATTCATGTATTAATGATGTGCTAATAATCCCAATTTTTGAATGAAAACACTGAAATTTATTGTTGCATCTCGCTGGTTGCTTAGGCCAGCTTGTCAGGAAACTTTTTGCAAATACTTTAGAAAAGCTAAAAATATTATACAGGTAAGACCATAATGTGAATAAGAATTTTAAACACTCAGATCTTACATGTAACAATATCAAACCTTCAACAAAGACACAACAATAAACCGTAAATTTTTCTTTCTTACATTCCCTTATAATTGGCTGGTTTTTTTCCAACACGAATTGTAGTTGTAAGAGGATAGAAAAAAAAAAACATAATTAAAATTCAAAAATTGGGATTATTAGCACATCATTAATAAATGAATTAATTAATAAAATATTTCATTCCCGAAAATAATATTTGATAATCTAAATATTTAATTTTAAATTATTTTAAATACAGAACCTTTATTTTCGTTTATGGGCTTACATTAGAATACCATTAATTCTGCAGCAGGATGGTGAAATTATTAGCACCTTTCACCCTTTGTATAAAGTGTACAACTCTGTTTTATTTAATACGAATTTGTTCTACAAAGAGTCAGCGTTACCGTTGGGTATTTTCAAAAAGTACCAAAAAAGAGGATTTTTACAAAAAAAAAAGTGGCACCAATAAGGTGATTTAAGAAAAGGCGGCACATGTTTCAAAATAGGAAGAAGTACACAAAATAATATTTTTGCACGTGTTTTGTTTAATTTATTTTAAATTTCCAATAACATTTTTATATGGTTTAACAAATCCAGAAAATTTTATATGAGATGTGATTTTAATTGATCTTAGCTTGCTGAATCCAAATCTGTTCAATGATTGGTTCTATCGGGTCTAGTTTTTTAAAAGCCTTTGAGTCATCCACATAAATTTTTTTATATTTTCAACTGTTTTTCAGAAATTAGTGGCAATATATTTTTTTTGCAAATTAAGTACTATTTTTGTTTTCAAAAACTCATACAACAGTTATTAGGACAAAAATTTTACATTTTAATCATTAATCTAAAAGCCACGAGTATGAATAAAATATGGCATATATCGTTAAAATCGTAGGACACATGTTAATTTTATGTATTATGCATTGTTGGGGGCATGATGCTAATATGTAAGTAAACAGATTTTTTATTTAATTTATTCCCAACTTATCCAGGACATACAGTTCATATAGACATATTTCTAACGGAGGGAAAAATAGTTCTGACGGCAATAGACAAGTTTACAAGATATGTGCAAATAACACTGAACCAAAAAGGTACGTGGAGACAACGAAAATATCCGTTGAGCAAACGAAAAATTTATTAATTTTCGTTTAATGAATTTGTTCGTTGTGATAACGAATAACTAACTGTTCTTTAAAATATTTTATTTAAATAATTTAATGTACTGTTCGTTAATATAACAAAAAAAATTAAAAAATATAACAAATGAACTTATTCCTTAACTCAGTAAACCTTTTCGTTAAATTAACGAATAATGTTGTTTTACGAATGTGTTGGCTCAACGAACACAGTACATTATCTCAATGAATATAATTTTTTTTTTTTTTTTTATAACAGCATGTAAAACTATTTCTTGATAACAAAATTCTGGAGTTTCGTTTATCTTTTTATCTTATTTCTTAATAGTAATTTTTTGTTTTTTTTTCTCCTTGCCGTTTTTTGTTAGTAAATATTTGGCTTAAAATTAATTAATAAAACAAATAACAAAAATTAAATATGTAGACGTTTTTTTTAATGACGAAAGCCAAACAAAATTATTTTTTTTGTGTAAAAAGATTTTCTTGACATACTATATGTATGATTGTGGCTAATTTTTACTCACTTATAAAATGTTTGAAGAGCTTTAATTGGTTCCATTTTTCTAATAAAAGTACTAAGTCGTAATGATTATCGCTTAAATTTTCAATATTTGGTATGTCGTTAGAACTATTTTCAATGCTGATTGTTGTGTTTTCCCTAATTTCCATAAAATTTGTTTCTGTACAGTTTAACACCTTAGTGTTCGAAAGCGTAGAATTTTGAACAGGGTCTACCACGACAAAATACTTTGTAGGATCAGGATGTTGTTTTTATTCTACTTTACTAGTAATCTCTTTAAAATACATATTTAGCTCCACTTCATTGTCCGACATGCTTGTATATGGGCTACAATCAATAAATGGCATTTTAAATTTCCTAGAAAATTTCACATAGGTAATGAAAATATGAAATGATGAATAATGGTATTGAAATTGTGACAGATTAAAACAAAATGACAATTATTTGTACAATTCACAAGCTCGCTTTATATTATAATGTTGTATTTCTCTTCGTTGGTAATTTTAATAATAGTTATTATTATGCGATTGAATTTTGTATGTTTTGAAAAATGTATGTATGTATATACATTTCTACTAGGCCTGGGAATGTTCGATTTGTTTGGCAAATTTATAAAAAGCTTTTTAAAATATGATAACTAGCACCACAAATTTAATTCTTTTTAATGATTTAGTCATTTCAATATATTTTTTATTTTTTAATTTCAAATAATTTTTTCATATCCATTCATATTTTAACCCATTTTCGGCCACTGTTCGTACTTGCGTACAGTAAATTTACTGAATTTGATTGCCAAGTTACAAAGTTTTGTACATTTATTTGTTACAATTTAATGTTTCCATTATTTAATATAAAGTCTTAATTTTAATTAGACGTTATAAAAAAAATAAAAAATTTGATTTATGTTTTGCCTGCAGGGGTATTTTTGGGGACGCTTTTTAGGAAGATTTTTATATAACTGCAAAAAGACATAAATTGTTAAAAAATGCTCAAACTAAATAAAGAGAATTTGTTTAAATAATTTAAATGACCAAACATAAATAAAAACCCTAAATAAAAAATAATCTTTCTACTAAATTATAGCTGTTTGTTTCACTGTTCGCAAGCGCGAACATTGGCTGCTATTTGGAAAATACGCTTCTTTGATACAATGTTGTTTTAAAGTTGTGCTGATCATTAAAAAAAACAGAATCTCCTGTCACGCAACTAACAACAATTGTATATCCGGAAAGTACCAATTCGTTTTGGGTACAAGATTTGGTGTTTGTGTTCGAGTGGGGGTTATTTGTTTAGTTGTATACCATATTCTGGTTCGAGTGACAACTACGATCGTCAAATTGGCTTGGGTGCAGAGGTGGTTATAAGACTATTGGGTTGTGTAAACTTTTTCACATCATATTATTTGATGTGCTTTTTAAGTGAAAAAAAGGTTTTGCGCCACGGGAACCGTTCGACCCAATCGAATTGCAAAAGCCCCACTACGCATAGGAAAGCAGCTGAAGCGGGGAGCAAGCGACTATCAATACGATAGAACAAATTTTATATTGGTTTGTCGTTGGGCAGAAAAGAAAGAGGTAACGGTTCTCACCAACTTCGAACAAATTGAACCGATGCGCAGCGTAAAGCGATGGAAAAAGGATGTAAAAAATACGAGAATGTACCACAACCATTGCTTCTCAACTCCTACAATAATGGGATGGGGGGCGTAGACCTTCACGACAATGCCGTCTCAAATTACAGTATAAATATAGGTTAGGTTCTATGGGCAGCGATCGCAAGACAGCTCACTTGGGTCCTCCAGCATCATCGCATTGAGTAGATGGCCCTGGATTCTCCTTGAAGATCGTCCAGAACACTCCTATTAATTTTTGTTTCACCACGTCCCACTTGGTACGAGAGATGGCACCATTATCAACACCTCTGTCGATGATAGCCCGCACAAGGTGACCTCTGGCCACCTCGCTGAAGGACTTATTCATCGATTTCGATGTAATTTTGGGACGTTTCGTCCCTGGTTGCTGTTTCACGGATGCAGTTTCCACCTCCGAACGTTGTCGTTAAGGCATTGTCACCTTCGCAGAGACTCAAAGAGTAGTACTTGGCAAAGAAGTGGTATTGGGATTTATTTATTTCTGTTCTAAGCTCCTCACTCACTAATGCTTGGAAACTGCATTTGAAACAAGAAAAATATGCTATCTCAAAAACAACTCAGAGTAAACGTAAGCAAAGCTTTGCTACTTAGTTCTTAAACAGATGCTAAATCCACTCAGGAAAAATCCGACAAAAGCGATGGTTATCAATTGCCAAATATTGAAGGGGAGCATATTTCAATAGTTCAGCCACAAGGGAAACCTCGCAGGTGCCAACTTAGAGGATGAGGCAAACCAATCAAATGGATGTGCCATAATTGCAACGTGCACTTGCATCCAAAATGCTTTGAAAAATTTCATGTAAAATAAGACATTATTATTTTATTACCCTAATAAATATATTTTGAAACATTGCTCATTTGTTATTATCTTACTTTTAACATTTTTATAAATGGACAACAATTTGTTGATATTGTTAATGTGAAAGTCAACTATTATTAAAAAAGAATAATTAAATACGGTATATTTAACAAGGTATATGAAATCAAGAGTCTTTTGATTTATATTACTCAACAAAAATTATTTTTTAATGTTCATTGTTCAATACGCATATATGCGCTTTCGTTTTTTCATTTATTGCAAAAAAATAAATATACATATGTACCTATTTGTTAACTTATAGAATAATGTGGAGCAAATCGACATTATCAACAGCAATAAAGTACTAAAAAATATTGACAATGTTCGGGTAGCTTATGGTAGATTTGCTGAAAAACTAGTTTTTGTACTTAAATTTAAAAGAATTTATAGTTATACCATGGAAAAGAATGATACATATATTGACCTTTAACATATATCGACCTTTATCAGTTAATTAATCATGGCTATTACAAAATACGCGTCGAAGAAGTGAACATTTACATGACAAAAACAAAACAAAATCAAATATACAAAAAATGTTTTTATCATACAAAATTTACAGTTTTTAAAAGAGATCGAAACGCCTTATAGCTCTCACGTTAATTTGTTATTAGAAGTGTATAGATACCAAAAACTATTTTCGTAAATTTTGTTTTCATCTAAATGTTCACTACCTGGACTATTTGGAGTATCCATTAATGTTTATTACCATTACCTGAAATAACAACACCCATACCTGGTTTAATTGCATGGTATCAAATAATCTGAGTGTCAACTTTTATAAAAGAAGAAGAAATAATATTACAGTTTGCTTAGTTGTGCCAGTTTGTTTACTTATTATTTTAATTGTAATAATTTTAATCAATTTGTAAAGTTGAAGGTGTTGCCAAAGTGTTGGTAGAGGAAAATTAAGCATTCGAAGGCTTCACAGCTATGGTTGTAGCTGTCCATACTCATTTTACAATGACCCACATTTTGGCCAGCGCTACTGCCCTGGCAAAAATGTTTAACCCCGTGTTGCTGCCAAATTAGATGTGTCTCCTATTTTGGGAATAATAGATGTTAAGAGTGAAGACACCTTTATGAGCCCCATTTATGCTGGTATTGTAATTTTTACTATGCGCTCCAAGGACCCCGTCAAAGTAATGATGACAGAGGAGCTTGTGAATTGGACAATTGTGATTGCTGTTTAAGGTAGATTTGCTGAAAAATATTCTTTTAAATGATAAATAGTGGGGATTATATTGAATTTTATTTAGTTTTTGACAAAATAAAAAAAAACACGCTCCCCTTTGACTACAATAATATTTAAAATAACATTTAATTCAATATCACTTTTATACTGTGCAATATATACATAAGTTTATAATGTTGTTCAAAGTCAACATTATTATACAACTTACTGCCTGTTCATCTAATTCCGAACGAAGATTTCGTTCGCTTAACTTACATTTAAAACAAAAACAAGTTATATAATATTGTTTTTGTTTTTAATATTAGTTAAGCGAACGAAGTCTTCGTTCGGAAATAGATGAACAGCCAGTTAATGTGGTTAACAGGAACATTTAATATTTGTGATGCAAGATTGACATACATAGTTACTTTTTATTTCTTCTTCACTGTTAATTTTGGGAAATATATTTTCGTTAAAGTGTTCAGATATCTGGGGGTCGATTCTGGTTCTGTGAAACTGTGAAATGAAAAAAAACTTTTCATTTTCATTTTCAAATGAACTTTTCATATTATCATTTCACAATTACACAAATTGCGATTCCCGTTCTTTTAATGAAAAAGTGTTTCATTCCATTGTAGCAGTGAAATTTTTGCATCTATGTTAAAAAAAATGTAAAAGTCAAATGCAGATGTCAAAGCTTAGCAGTTTTGAGCCGGCGCCAATCCACAAACGATATTTTTTTAACTGCTTGAGTCACATGCATTTATTTTTACTAAAATTTGTTTTAACCATTTTTGTCCGAATTTTTAATAAAAAAGATTTCGTATTACTAACAATGAGAATACATATAATATACGTATGCATAGAAAGGTTCACAACAGTAATTTCTTCCCTCTTCATTACATTCATGTAAAAACCACCTTACCGACTAAAATTAAAAACAAAACAAGTAAGATTGCAATTATATACCCTTCACCATCTTTAAATATATGTATTTTCGAACGGGCAAGTTGCAAACAAAAATTTGGCAGCAAGCTAAATCGATCTGCTTTTAAATTAAAGCAACAATAAACAAATGAGCTTTTTGGGCCGACTCTTGCCCGCGCGAATTCTCCAAAAATATTTATGCCAGTAAACTTTGAGTAACACAATAATTTCGGCATAAAAATTACATCTACGACAAGAATGTTGTTATTGATTTAAAGTGAGTTGATTTAAAGCGTATTTAAATAAAAGCATGTTTTTAAAAAAGATTTTTGACTTTTCATTTATTTAAAACTCGCATTCGTGTTCTCTTTTATTTGATACCCATATTGTACGAATGCATTAAAAATAAGTAGACCGCCCTCTCGGGTGTGCCGCCATGTTAGATTTAGAATGGCCCCACATAGTTAACCATGCATTGTCATCCAAACTAAAAGTGTGTACAAAAGTTCAGCTCAATCAATTGAAGATATCTGTTTCAAAATTAAGTTGCAAGATTTCACCTGAACAAACATATGTATATATATATACTAGCTTGACCCGGTGCGCCTCGCTACACTGCTTTGACCACTTCTTCAGTTGAGAGATATTTAATATATGCATCCTTTGGAAAGGGTTTTCCCCCTGCGCCTTCCCGCTTTATTTTTATTTTCAAAAGTGTAGTATACCATAGGAGTGACTACTACTAAGTTTGAACATTTTCACTATAACAGTTCTTAAGATATGCGATATTAAACATTGGCGTCCTATGGGGGAAACCACTTCCCCCGCTGCTACTTTATTTCAATTTTAGGGCTCAGAAGATCCTACTACCAAAAGTTCAACAAAATGCGTGAAGCGGCTCTTTAGATATGCGATGTTTAATATTGGCATCCAATGGGGGGTACCAATTCCCCCGCCCCTATCGAAAAAATAAGTAACCTATTTTATCTTTAGGGCTCACGTGATGCTACTGTAAAAATTTCAGGAAAATCTGTAAAGTAGTTTAGGAGTCTATAAGCCAACAAACAAACTGGCAAGCAAACATACAAACATTTTTCATTTTTATATATATAGATATATAAGTACATACTTTGCAAGTTAAATAAAAGCTTTTAAAAACGACGAAAAAAAATTAAATCATTAAAAAATAAAGATAAATATTTTAAAATGTTATTAAATTATAAAACATAAAAATATTGTAGGCGGCTCTAAGTTAACTTTAATCCGTCGCTAAACTTATAAAATTCACCGCCGATGGTAATTACAAATATACTTTGTTTTCTGATCAAGTGTCAAATTATAAAAATACACAACACAAAAAAATAAATTTTAATAAAATGTCGGGATTGTTGGTTTTAATTGAACTATCACAAGAAATTCGGGATGAGCAAAGGTAAGAAGACTTTATTAAAGTTTTACGTCAGTAATGTTGTGTTTATTATCCAAAATTGGCATTTTACAGGAATTTACTAAGAGTTTTGAGGCGCACATTACGCGATGGCCAAAATCCGTTCAAGGTGACGACTGAGGAGCATTTTTGACCATCCTTTTGGGTACCACCAAGAGCGTTAAGGCTCGCCGCTAGATTCTTCCACTTGTCGTCTCTATGCCTAGCCCCATCCGCAGTTACAAATCTGTAAATTTGTATATTTTTAGAATATAATTTTTATTAATTTTTTAAATTATTACTTATCGTTGGCAATGTCCAGATTTTCCTCTAAATAATTAATTAAAAATTCTTTTTGATTTCCGCTTGCGCGCTTGCCTCTTAATACTTTCTCCATTTTGTCACCGTTAAAATGAAAGTGTAAAAAAATGTCACATATGAAAAGATTTTGACACTTCTTTGCACTTTTACATAGAACAAGAATCATATTACCGTGAAATTGTGAAAACAGTTCGTTTCATTCCACTTGTTCTTTTCATATGAAAACATTGGAACTTATAAGTCGTAGTATCACAGCCGGCCAAACAATTCAGTTGCTTCAATAGGAATTTCCGGCCCCGAATTTTCTTATTTTTTTTGGCGTGACTAGCCCTTTTAAGAGCAAACTAACCATGTATTTTTTGTCGCTCTCCTATAGTTTAGGAGTTATAGACTTTTTAAATTTCGATATATAAATGTATCTCCCTAACGGCTTATCCGATTTTAACAATATTAATGTTTTATACAATTACTTATTGGGCGACAAATTTGAATATATTTCTTAGTAGGTATTAGTATTTAGTATTATTTATTTATTTAGCAAAATTTGCTATTTAAAAAACTATCAAGTTTACAAATATATTTTTTACAATTTTAGTACGAAGTCAAAACTTGTCTCTAACATATGCTATTATTTTCGCTTAAATACATGAAAATTATTTTCAATTTTCAGTTTCAACGGAATTGAGTTAAATAGTTTACTGCCATTATAGAATAAAAGATTTTGATAAAAGTTTGTTGTTAAGAAGTTCAATCTGAAATCATTGTTGTTACGTAGACTTACGCATGAACTTTTTGCAAAAGTGCCCTTATCTCAAAATCTTAACGATATAGATGTATGTATAAATGCTAACCATTAAGGACAACGTAACAAGCTTGTTATGCAAAAAAGTCATTCGTAAGTCTATCGTTATTTAATGAAATACCAAAACAACAAGAGTTTAAAAACAATAATTTGTAAAATAAATGAAATAAATATATAAAGTGTAACTCGCCGATCTCAATTTTTTTCATCATTAATTAATACTTATATTAATTATTAATACTATTGTTTAACTATGATACACGAACGATATCATATATTATAATTTATATCACTTAGACGACATATTTTTAATATCGTTTGGTTGAATGGGTAGTGTAGTTTTAATTCAAGTTTTTAATTGTAAAATACATATCAAATTTTTCAGATTCAAATCTATTACAAATTGTTCTCACTTTATAACAAATAAAAAACAAATTGTAAGATCAAATATTTAAAAACAATTTGTATTAGATTTGAATAAATAAAACCTTAGATGCCTTTTATTATGAATTAATTATAAGTCTCGCTAATCAACTCATAAACAAGTACTTATGTAACAGATTATATGTCAGCCATTACTCAACTACTTCTATGTAATGCAGATGGTATGAAGTAGTCATTGAAAAGTAAGTTGTTCAGTAATTGCAAGTCATTACCAAGTTTTTGCTGGGTACTTATCATTTTTTCACTAAACGAGAATCAGAAACAATATGAAAATATGAAAAAACTTTTCATATCACAGTTTCACAGAACCAGAATCGACCCCCTGGCCTGCAAATTTTAATTGATACTTTTTTGCCAATGTCAAACAAATATTTTTACGTGATGAAATGGCATGGGCATTTGCTTAAACTGCTTATGTTTAGCTTCCAATTTAAAGCACCACATAATTCTCAAAGATCCCAACTGCTGCATAACAGTTGGATAGTGTATTAAATTGTGGTGTTTTGGTTTCAGCGTATCATTAAAAAGTCGAACAAAGTCTCTGTTGTGACATTCAATTTTGCACCTCAATGCACAGATTAGTTGTTCTGAAACTTCGGAGCATAAAATCAAATCAACAATTTCCATCAAATTTAAAACAAATTTCCTAACTTCGTCATGATGAGGCACTAAAGCACGATGGCCACGTATCAAATTGATTTGTCAAACTCAGTTTTTTGTTGATTGTGTTAGTAAAAAAAATTTCACACGTATATGTTGATGTGAGTTTGACGAAAATCAAAAAAATTTAGATTTTCACTGCCGCCGCTACTATGATTTGAAGCGAATTTGATGTGTTGCTGCGAAAAACGTCAAATGGCATTTTTATTCAGTTTTCGCAGCGACAACACCGTACGGTAAAAATTATGTGGTTAAATAAAAAATGGAGGAAAAAAATTTTATACTTGAATTTATTGAAGTATACCGTGGTTTGCCTGTTTTATGGCAGGTTAAATCCAAGGAATACAGCTATGAGAAAAATTCTCAGTATTAAGTTCTTTTTCAAAAATACAAAGAAAAGTATCCGAACGCGGAAAAAACAGATTTAATACAAAAAATTAATATATTAAGAACCGCTTATAGAAAAGAACTAAGAAGAATTGAGAAGTTCGAGAAAAGTGGCGACGGAGTAGAAGATGAGTGCGAACCTAGCTTGTACTATTTTGAAGCTATAGATTTTCTCAGAGACAATGAGATGCCGTGTGCATCGCAAATGCCGTGTGCATCGCATGATAGAAGAAAATGATACAATGGTAAGTCCTTTTTAGATATAATTTATATTTATTTATTTAGCTTGGTGCTTACAAATTTTTTTTGCCAAGAAACTTGACCTTCGTTATTAAAATAACTACAAAATTGGTCCCTAATTAGTTTAGCAGTGTTTCACGAATTTCTAAAGTGACTGCTTTGTAATGGTGTAAAATGGGAATCTTCCCTCCATAAACCATCAATTATTCATCCAACTAGCAAATTCTCACTATCAACTGAGCCTTCAGATATGTATTCATTCGCCTTTTTTTCCTCAAAAAATTGTGCAAATAGCAGCACGTAAATACAATTTTTTCAACTTTTTCTGGCGAAAGCCCAATTGCTCCTTGCAACACCCTAAATCGGGATACTAATATACCAAAAGCATTTTCTACGATGCGTCGGGCGCGGCTCAAGCGATAATTAAGAATGCGTTGCTCCTCGGTAAGCCCTGTTTGGGAATACGGTTTCATTAAATTAGGTGACAGCTGAAACGCATCATCTCTCACAAAAACAAAAGGCAATTTAGTATTTGTTGATATCAATGTGCATGGTTTCGGCAGATTCAATGCACCTTCACAAAATGCTTCTCCAAATTTGGTGTTGCTTAGTACTCCGCCATCCGATACTCTTCCGTTTGTGCAAACATCCACCATAATAAACTCGTAGTTCGCAGTTACTACTGCCAATAAAACAATGCTAAAAAAACTTTTTGTAATTATAGTAGAACGACCCAGAGTTTGGTGGTTTTTTTATTGCAATGTGTTTGCCATCGATGGCTCCTAAGCAGTTAGGAAAATTCCAACGGCGATAGAAGTCTGTTGCATTTTTTTCCACTCATCTTCGTTTGAAGGAATCTGTAAATAGAAATACATACATACATATATACATATATCAATCAAAAGAAGCGTAAAAAGTCAGATGCGGCGGAAGAATTAATGATTTTGGTAGCTAAACGCCTCAACCAGGCCCTAGACGAATGCGACAAAGTTGCCGACGGTTGGGCATTGAAGCTAAAAAAATGACTGCCACACAAAGAGCATACGCTGAAAAATTTTTTAACGAAATTCTTTTTGAAGGCCAATTGGGCACATTGCATAGAAATGCTATGCATATAAACATTGAAACCCCTTCACCACCCGCTTATTTCAGTGGATGCAGTTCGTCCCAAAATCCAGCTTCCAACTACAGCAATGTCACTTTAACTCGAAGTAGCACACCTATTATGAAAGTTCCAGTACCATTCGTATCGCCTCAAATAAACCCGGAAATTAACTATACCTTACAAGGTGAGACGTCGGAAGGGTTACTGACACGATATTTTTCGTCTTTTCAATGAGTTATACTTTTTTCTTTTTTAGTATTTAAATAAACTAATTAATAAATAAATCAAAAATTGCATTTTATTCACCTTTATGTAATTTTTTAATGCCATATTTATTTGTATACAAGTTTCCATAACAATGCGACCAATTGCTCGTTCCGAAATAGCGCTGGTAAAATTTTAAAGCAAATGAATTACCCGTAGCCAGAAACGCAATGTTGTGGAAAGGAGTTGATTCGGAGAAATTGATTCAAGCATTGCAGTATCCTGTTTTTTAATTTTCGGGCCAAACCAAGTTAAAAGTTTTTCATACGTGTCTTCACTCATGCGCAAAAAATTTCGAACTCAATTTAAGCTCATTAAGTAAATTTTCGTGAGTTAATTCATTTCTTTTCTTGTGCCAGTTTTTCATTCAAAGTCGCTTTACGCCATTTTTTTTTTCTTCTTTCTTTTTTCCTGCATATGCCAGAGCAATTTGTAAACAATAAAAATATTTTTCGACTAAATTAACCACACGCTCTTACCTTTTAAAAACAGCTTTGAAATGAAAATTGATGGTTTAAGTTTGATACGTTGCTGTTTTAAGCAAAACCAAATATTACCAATATATACATATTGTTACGTTACTGCCTTTTCAGTAACGTTTTTGGTTTATTTCCTTTATAATAAACATCTTGAGTTCTTTTATTGCAACTTTAATAAAATAAACAAAAAAAACACTTTAAACACTTTACTTTTTAGATGTACTAAACACTATTCACGCCACTTTATTTAGAACTTAGTCAATTTTACCACTTATAATTGCGATGTGCACACTTAAATAATCGTACTAATACTGATAATCGATGCCCACCTTCGCGAGTATTTATACTCTGTTCGCTGACATCTAGATGTCTCTAGAGCAGGGGTTTCCATTTCTTTGCACAATTGTGCACACTACTACTAACATCTATTTTTATACTCTTCAATTCAGTCGTCGATGTGACTTCGACAAGTGTGCATGTCTAGCGGATGCTATATTATTTTGTTTCAGCTTACACTCAAAAATACTGTGCGGTCAAAAATGCTTTTGGTAACATCCAATGCCTTGCGTGCAATTTTTATTTAGAGTTTCAATTTTAAGACTTAAATGTAGAATAATGTAACATTTCATAAGTTTACATGCAAAGCAAAGAACTTTGTAAAATGGTAATTATTTTAGATTTAAAAGCAATTTTTAATATTTCAGATAAAAAATTTCAAAATGTCTAACAGTACTATGTGGAAGAGCTGATAGTCACATTTATTATAGGTTTTATTTTACATACGTATATGGATTCGGTTCTTATAATTTTACAGCACTTTTTTATTTTTTCTTATGCAATACTAAAAATTATTATTATAAATTTTTATCTGATCACTAATTCCACTAACACCGTCGTAATAGTTATAAAACAGATTACCCATTTTTTTTGTTTAAAAATATTAATGTGTTCTTATAAAAAGAATTAAAAACTCTGCTAATTTTTTTATTGAGTGTGATTATACATTATGCTGTTAAAAATAATTATATATTTATTTGATGATACGTAATTTTTAAATCTGTAAATAACTTAAAATTATATAAAAATTCATATGTAGCGTGAATCCTAATCAACACAAATTTCAAATTTTCAAATAATATCTACATTGTTTTGCATTTAAGCTAACGATATGTGTTTCGTTTGTGAAAAAAATTCTTTGATGCCTGTAAAAGGGTCCCTTTTTCTTTCGTTAAAAAGACGTACCTAAATGCAGAAATTATTAAGAAAAAAAATAGCCACAAGAATTTGTTGGTATTTTGTGCTTGTAAAAATATTTTTTTTCTGTACCAATCGCGTCGGTAGGTTTTTTTCTTTGAAAACACTTTTTTAAGTAATAGTGCATTTACACTTGTAATTTTCAAACTAGTTTATGATCGTAAACTACTTTCATAAACTATATCGTTTACATCAGCAGTTTTGACAGTTAAGAGTTTAACAGCCGTGTCACAAAACAGCTGACTTCAGTAAAAAAAACTTAAACACGTTGGTGCACGTACATTTATACATACGATAAACATACCTTTTATTTTCGTTATCCATATTATATGAAACAATTTTCAATTAATTTTTTTAAACTTTTTCTTGATGTGTTCCTTTTTATAACGCAAACTTTTTTAACTTGATTTTTTTTTTTATGAAATGTCAAATATCACTAGCGTTGCCAGAGCAAAATTTGAAAAGAACAGAGTTGCATTAACAAAAACTGGTTGTTTGCAACTAGTTTACCTCAAAAGCTAGTTACAAACGTGTTTATAATTTGTATGGATAAACAAGTTTCTTAAACTAGTTTATCATCATAAACAACTTATAACCTGTTTATGGTGTAGGTGTAAATGCACTATAAGTAAAAATATTTAAAAAACAAACCATTAGCAAGAATTAAAACGAATGCACAGATGTTTGAAGTATGAGTAACCCAACAACGTGAATACCTTTTCTTTTTTACTTACCACTATGAATACCCTAACTTTTTACTAAAATAACCTTTTCACGTTATAATTCTCATGTAGTTTATTTTATTTTTGAATAAATAGACCAGGGAAATACATTTCTATGCACAATTGTGTATACCACTACTAATACATATTTTTGTTTCAGGTTAACAGAAAAAACTTTATGATGGCACTTAAAAAATACTGTGCTGTCAAAAACGCTTTTGGTAACATACAATGCCTTATATGCTATGCAACATTTAAGGAAGGGACGGAATATGTTATTAAACGGCATTGCGATCGTTTTCATAATAATATAAATAATTTAAATGATAAGGAAAGAGAATACCTGTTTTATAAAAATAAAACAATTTTTTTAGAAAAATTGAAAAAATGGTTATTAGAAGAGGAAATTTATGAACCAAAATCAGTTCCCAAATTGAAAAAGGAGATGTCAAGTTTAGTAATATTGGAAATTGTTAAGAAAGGAAGACCATTGTGGGATGGTGTTTTTATCAAGCAATTGATAAAAAAAATTTGGGAAAGGCTTAATTATAATACTAAATTTATAAAGTCTCTTCCCTGTCCAGCCAAACTGTAGGCCGTCGTACTGTTCAATTAGGAACATGTGTAGAATCTGTAATTAGGGAAAAAGTAAATAATTGCGAATTTTTTTCAATTTGTTTAGACGAAAGCACTGACATAAATGATCTGTGTGAACTTGGAATTTGTATTCGATGCGTAGACAACGAATACACTATTTTTGAGTCCATGTTTACTTTAGAAACATTTTATGGAAATGTAACTGGTACGTTGTTGAATGATGTTGTCACAGAAAAGCTTCTTTCCATTGTAGACATAAACAAATTTGCTGGAGTCTGCACAGATGGAGCCAATGTAATGTTGGGCAAATATAATGGGCTTATAGGCCAATTAAAAAAACACGAATTTGCAGTTCATAATTTTCACTGCATAATTCATCAGACCTCTCTTGCATCGAAATTCATAAATGATACCCCAGCTATGAAGACAGCAGAGGATATAATAAATAAAATTCGAGGCGGACATCAAGCGCTTACCCACCGAAAATTTGTAACCTTTTTAAAAAACAAAAATGTTGTGAATTGTGACCTGAAAATGTTTACAGAAGTTCGGTGGCTAAGTCGCGGTGATTGCCTGAATAGACTTTATGATTTAAGAGAAGAAGTTCTTCAGTTCCTAGAAACTGAGAAAATAGAAAAAGTTTTAATACAGTGTTTAAAAGACAATAATTTTATTTTTGACTTAGCTTTTTTAGCAGATACGACAAGTATGTTAAATGAACTTAATTTTGAATTGCAAGGAAAGGAACGCAATAGTGCAGTTTTAAAATCAGCGACATTGAATTGGTAAAGAATTGCTACAAATTTTTTATCAACACAAAAAATTTTTAATTTTGTACCTTTGTGTTATACAACTTATAAAATATATTACTAACATTTTATTTCGGCTGTAAATGAATGCATTCTCTCAATTTGTTTACTCTCTGGTACTCACTAATACACAACCAAAAAATTTTTGGAAATCCCTGCTCTAGAGCATTCGATTCGTCTAAATGTCTGTAACATTTTCGACATTTCTGGGCAAATCGAGATTTTATTATCTTACAGCTAATATCATTATGCATTAACACTGTGGCTGAATTTAAATTTATTTATAAATCAATAAACTAAAGCATACTTTATGGGTTAAAAATAATCTTAAAACTATTATCTTATACAGTTATCTATAACAATCATAACATTACATTTGTACTAGAAAACTCTGTACAGTGGGTTAACATTAGAAATATGTGAAAATAATACAATAAAATTTTAAACTAAGAAAATTACTAATAAACTAAACTTATTCTTAACTAAAGTTACTTTCGTAACAATATTATTTGTCAAATCAGTTTGACCGTGGCCATCGTGCTTTAGTCACCAACCATTATTGAAAAAAGTTAAAGTCATCATTTCCCGCGCTGTCATTTTTAAATGTTTATTAATTATATGTTTCATTTTTATTTCACCTGATATATTATCTATTTCTGTTGAACCATATTCAAAATTTTTTTTTCTGGAATTTAAGGTGTCTAAGTTAAAGTATTTAACTGTGCCCATAAAATATTGAAGTATATTGCAAAAGTCGTAATGACAAATTCCTTCAAAGATGTCATGCTTTATATCAATTCTGTAGTTTTCCACAACATGAAAAGATGGAAGCTTATTAAGCAGTGAAGCATGTTTTATTCCAGTTTCTGAAGAATTGTTTTGTTGGATATCATATTCATAATTTGATTTATTTCGCATTAATTGTTGATTTTCAACAGTCAATGCTTGTGTTTCACATTTTTTTTACCTTGCAGAATCTGCAAAACGAGTTGCTGGAAAATGATTTATTAAAATCTTAAAACGAATTTAATCCCAAATTATCGCCCAAAACTAGACCTAAAACAAAATGTACACGGTGTGTTTCATCATTCATAGTTTTAATATCAACTCCAGTTAATTCAAGATAAAGTAGTTCATCGATGAGAGCCTGAAAACATTTTTGGTTACCATACATCTTAATATCGGAGGATTTAATTGTTTAAGCTAAATAAACATTATTTTGATTTAGAATCTCTTCACGGAAGACAGGGAAACGAATAATAAATATTACATATTGAATGAGTGCCAGCATGAGAACTTAGTGGATTGTTGATTTCAAAATCGTTGCTATATAGAAAGTATGGAATAATTTTTTTGTTGGGATACATTTCTATTTTATTTTTCCACAGTGATCCTTGTACAAAATTCTTAAAAGAATTTTCTGTTTTTAAATTTTCCATAAAGTTTAGAGTTGGTATAAAAGCATATCGCTTCAATAATAACAATATGGCTACTTTGTTATTTTTTTGCATTTTTATAAGCCCACTTTCAGACTCGGCAAGTTAGTTGCGCAAGTAACTTGCCGAGTACAACAAAGTCTGTACTCAATTTTTTCCCCCCTTACCGCGACATTACCCCTGACATCAACAAATCAAGAGTTGGGCAAGAGACTTGCGCAAGTAACTTGCCTAGTCTTGAAGGGGGATAACTTGCACACTGTAAAATATACCACAGATTACTACTTACTCAATAATGGCTAACCCTAGAATATAATTTTTTAGAACAAGAAATAAATGATCTTTCCAAGATGGATTTCGAACCATTTTGGTTATATATATCAAAGACTAAGAATTTCAATGACAATTTAGTATTCCCTTGCCACTCAAAATTATCCAAAATTCTACTGGGTATTTTCAATTGTTACTGACATCCGCGCGAAAAAAAGAGATAAACTGAGTCACGAGGTTTTAGATTCCATATGTATTCTTCAATCACACTTACAATCAAAAATGTTAAACTGTACAAGCTTCCGTTGTCTTTTTAAAAAAATGCTTTAAAACAAACCAATTTTTCAAATGTTACGTATACAAACATACGAAGATTTTTATGTTGTTATATAATTTTTTGTTTTTTTATACCCTCCACCACCACTGTGGTGAATGAGGGTATACTAAGTTTGTCATTCCGTGTGAAACTTTTTTATAATACTTTTTTATAATACATCTAAGACCCCATAAAGTATATATATTCTGGCTCCTTGAGTAATTCTAAGTCGATTTAGCCATGTCCGTCTGTCTGTCCATCTGTCCGTCTGTTGAAACACGCTCACTTTCGAAAAACTCAAAAGAAAAGAACACACTTGGTCTCAAATTGCTTGTAGTTATCCTAAGCAGTTTGGGATTGAAATCCAGCATCATCGGTTTAGTAGGATCAGAACTATGAATCAAAATGTGGAACGACTACCCAAAAAAAATTGATAATTTTGATACAAAAACTAACATAAATGGTGGAATAATGCACGAAATGACATAAATGAAATTTTGCACGAATTCGCTTCATACGACTGCAAATCATACTGCTAAATTTCGTGAAGATCGGTCCATAATTTACACTAGGCCCTATATAAACCCTACTCCCGGAAAACAGTTTATTGCGCCTAAAACCGTAATTAATAACGCTATCATACTAAAACTTGGTACGTCACAGTTTTATAGGTCCAGAAATTAAACTGTAAAATTTTTTGGAGATCGGTCCATAATTGACGCTAGGCCCCATATAAACCCTTCGCGCAGAAAACAGTTCAGTACGCCTAAAACCGCAATAAATAATGCTATCAAATTGAAATTCGGTACGTCACAGTTTTATAGGACGAGAACTCACAGTGCCTAATTTCGTGAAGATTTGTCCATAATTTACCATAGGCCCCATATAAACCCTACTCTCGGAAAACAGTTTATTGCGCCTAAAACCAAATAAATCCCACATTGGGAAAATAATTAAATTCACCTAAAACCATCACAGATATAGATATTGCGGTGAAATTTTTTACTTAAATTCATATGGCCAGAAAAGATATCACGCAAATTTGTGAAATTTACTGTTAACGCTAAAACTAATTACACTGCTGTATTGAAATTTATTCTAATCTATTTTTTGTAATACCAGAAATAAGTCTTCAGAATTTTGTGGTGATTGGTCCATAATTTACCATAGGTCCAATACAAATAACGCTCCTAAAAATTATTTTAGTTCGGCTAAAACTTTTACGAATCATGATATTTTACTCAAGCCAGTTCAAAGTTCTAACAAGAAACGCATAAATTTTCTTATTGTCGGTCAATAATTTAATTCCGGTCTAAACCGCAACCAATTTTAATGCTGACGTTCGTTTTTGTGAAGCTTAGTTAATAATATATATGTATTTATCATATAGAGCCCACTCCTGTCGGTGGAGGGTATCAAAGATTCGGCACAGCCGAATATATCACTCTAACTTGTTTTTTTTTTGTTTTTACTTTAAGCTACCTGAAATTTATTTAAAATTTATGTTTTTGTTTTGTGTTTAGTTTAAATAAAATATCCTCCTATATTGAATTATTTATAATTTTTGAGTTTACCTATAACTTATATAAAGGTGGGAAAATTGTAAACGGGGGAAAAATTTGCTGTTGTAGGGAAATGTGGGGATTTTTTATCAAAACGTAGGGAATTTTAAAAATTCCATCTGACATCACTGAACACAGTACTAATCTCGTTATTTATTGTAAACTCACGCAAGTCTTGCACATAGTCTTAATTTTTAAGCCATTGTAATAACTTATATTTGCTGTTGCAAAATTTAAATGTATCTCAACATTCACTTATTAAAGAACAAATTTCAGCGTCACCTCACTGTTTTTTTCTTTAATTTTATTACTAGAAAAGTTTTTATAAAATCAAGTAAAGGATTTACTATGTACTCCTTTATATAGTCCTGCAGTTCAATAACATTTTTCCTCGTAAAATTGTTATTATTATGTAATTTAAGAACAAATTGAGTTGATAATTTGAAAACTTGATTTAAACATTCTTGCAAATTGAACTTAATTTCAACAAGTGTAGAGTTTTCGAAAGAGTCGGTTAATTAAAAGATTTTGTTTGTTGTGCTTAATTCCCTTTTTAAATAATTGATTCGGTTAATTCTTGGAAGACTTTTTCAGAATTTGTATTATTATTTACTTGTGAACTAATAAAAAAATTAAAGTAAAACACGAAATGCCAAAAAATGTAAACTAACACTGTTTTAAAAATCAACTTAACAAACGTTACGTTACCCTAATGAAACTTTTTTGACTTCAACGTACTATTTCATTAAGCCAACAAATCAATTGTAACTTTTATGCGTGGGGATAATTTTTAATGAAGGGCTCGTTAGCTGAAAGAACACTTTATTAATTTTAACGTACAAGTTTGTTACGATAGCGAACAGTTCGTAGAATTGGCGCGCGTTCATCTTACAAACACTTGTTAAGTCACTTCTTACCTTAAAGTTTTTAACTTACCTTTATTAAAGTTAACGTACGAGTTCCACGGGACAATGAATAAATTATAAAATTCACGCGTTTTTGTGTTAATATGACTCAATAAGGGCCATTATTACAACCTAATGATAAAGTTGCTGATAGTTAACGTGAACAATAGCTATCTTGAACGATAAAGTGACCAATAAATTTTTCCATTATTACAACTGTCCGATAAAATAAAAAATGTAATTTATATACTGTGGCAACATTGCAGTATAACCAAAATAATAACCAAAAACTATTTATCTGTCAGATAGCATCCTTAAAATAACTATTTGTAAGTTGTAATAATGGCCCTAAATGTTTTATTAGCTTCACGGACATTTTATTAACATTTATGTACATTTGAATTCAGGCGACATATGAACTAGTTAATTTTAATGAACTATATTCTTTTGCCAAATGAAAGATTTATTAATTTTTAAGAACATTCATTATTATACCAAAGTGTATATTTTCATTATAAACCAATGTTAACGAAATATTTAACAAATGCATGTTCATTGAGTCAATGAATGGTACGTAAATTTAAATATTTGGGTAATTTTATTTTCCATTATATTAACGAATAACTCATTGAGCCAACGAAAATTATTTTAATAAACGTTGTTCGTTAATATTATGAACACTTTTTGGTTCAGTGAAGAATAATAAAATGTAGGGCAATCGAAGACATTAGAAAACCGCTAAGGACATAATATTCAGCTTTGGTTTTCCAAAGTATATAGTAATAGATAACGAACCTAGGGATTTCGAAGAATTATTAGAAAGAGCAGTCTCTGAATATAATCATAGTATACATTCAGTTACAAGAAAGAAGCCAGTTGACTTATTTTTTGGACGGAATGTTACTTTTACACCTGACGATGTAGAAAAGATAAGGCGCGACAATTTAAAAAAATTAACCCAGAAACAGTAAAAGGACATTTAAAATCATACCAAAAATAAACAAGCAATAAGAACATATACACCAGGACAATTATATTTGTAAAAAGAAACAAGAGACTGAGTACAAAACTTTCCAAAAGATATTCTAAGGAAATTGTGAGAGAAAATAAAAATACGGTTTTAACAAAAAAAGGGACAAATAATACATAAGAGTAGGATACGTAATTAGAATAAGACATAAATTCCTCTTTATTAATTTTCAGATTACTCATACCGTTATGCCATGCGGGCGTACAGATTCTTGATTACTCGAACTCACAACTCGTTACTATAGAAGAAGGGACAACCAAAATCAAGATAGGATATTCTAAAATCATCCATGAAATAGACATCGACAAATACACAGACATAAAAGAGAATATTAAAAATACAATAACAGCATCTTTAATCCACAAGAATTCTCACTATCCTTTTGTTTCTTTATTAATTAACCAAATAAAGACATCTTCAGCAAATGGTTTGTTTACTTACAATAAATTCTGCACATTTAAATTACTTGCAAGTGAAACAATTTTAGAGATCATTAAATTTCTTAGGGAGTGCTTGGAAGGGGATAGCAGGTAGTCCTGATCGGCAAGATCACGAAATAGTTTTAAATAAACTAAACGATGTTCTAGAAAATAACAATAATCAGGTCCTCATAAATAAACTAACAATCGAGAAAATTAATAAAATAACAAATATAATTTCAAAAATTGTAGAAAATAAACAGGATACAGAGATGAATTTAATCTTTAAACTTAAATTTCAATTGGAAATCATTAAAAAAGAAATTGTTAATATTGCATATGCTATTCACTGGGCAAAAGCAAACATTGAAAACTCTTACTGCCGTATTCATTAAAAGTAAAATAGTGTTACGAAAGTAACTTTAGTTAAGAAGTTTAGTTAATTAGTAATTTTATTAGTTTAAAATTTTATAGTATTATTTTCGCATATTTCTAATGTAAACCCACTGTACAGAGTTTTCTAGTACAAATGATTGTTATAGATAACTAATAGTGTTAAGATTATTTTTAACCCATAAATTATGCCTTAGTTTATTGATGTATAAATCAATTTAAATTCAGCCACAGTGTTAATGCATAATGATATTAGCTGTAAGATAATAAAATCTCGATTTGCCCAGAAATGTCGAAAATGTTACAGACATTTCGACGAGTCGAATGCTCTAGAGACATCTAGATGTCAGCGAACAGAGTATAAATACTCGAGAAGGTTGGCATCGATAATCAGTATTAGTACGATTATTTAAGTGTGTACATCGCAATTATAAGTGGTAAAATTGACTAAGTTCTAAATAAAGTGGCGTGAATAGTTTATAGTACAGCTATAAAGTAAAGTGTCTAAAGTGTTTTATTTATTTTATTAAAGTTGCAATAAAAGAACTCAAGAGGTTTATTATAAAGGAAATAAACCAAAAACGTTATTGAAAAGGCAGTAACGTAACTATTGGTGTCAGAAGTGAAATTGCAGAAATAAAATAAAATAAAAAAAATAAATAAGTAAAAAAAAAAAAATATTGACAGCAATGAAATTTGAAGAGCTTAAAGTGGAACGCCTCAGGAAAGAGTTGAGCAAGTTAGATCTACCAACTGCAGGAAATAAAGCAGAGCTGCAGAAGAGGTTAATAGATGAATTCGAGCGACGCAATATCGACATTGGTAACCACGAATTTTAGGATAAAGAAGAAATAGAGGTATGCACACGTGCAGTTGCTAGCAGTATGGATTTAAACACAATGTTTGCTGCTATGATGGCAAAAATGGACGATAATTCCAGAAGCATGGTGTTGATGATAAAAGGAAGTTCGGATGAAACTTCTAGAAAAATGGAAGAGAAATCGAGCACCATCCTGGCCGAAATTCAAGAGAATTCCAGAATTACAAATGAGAAAATTCTGGAGATTTCCAGTGAAATAAATGAAAGAGTAAATGAAATGGAAATATGGAATTCAACCAAAAGCTTACTGAAGTAGCAACACAAATTACGGATATTGATGAAAAGTTCCATCATCTTGAAGCAAAAGTAAATAGCCTTCAAAGTCAAGATGGACCAGTGCGGGTTTGTTGAGAGTCACCCTCGTTTCAAATACAAAAAATACAATTTCTATAATTCATACATAATTATACTAAATCATTAAAATAAATAACTTTAATATTTTGTTGAATTTAATTATAAAAAAAAATGCATTTTTAATACAAAAAATACAATTTCTATAATTCATACATAATTATACTTAATTATTAAAATATTTTGTTGAATTTAGTTATAAAATCTACAAATTTTATTAAGAATGCCTAACACAAATAGGAATCCAACTAGAAGATATGAGTTATGTTGATATTGTTTTATATGTTATGTTCTTTACACTTATTGTTTACTTTATTTTGCATTTCAAAGTGCGTTTTCGTATGGTGTTCGTCAACATAAAGACGCGTTAAGTCCACTAACGGCAACAATTCCGATGGGTATCAATTAATACCCTGCTCTCATCCTGCTCAACAACCGACGGGGTAACCGCGCAGGAAGATATAACGATGCGGCATTATGTCTCCACACATGCCAAATGAAAATGGTGATTCTCGTTCGGATGTCTTTGATTATGGTAATTCTGACGTATATGATATGAAGGATAGTTCAGCTCTGCAAAACGATGACTCTGGGGGATTTGAATACATATCCTAAGAACTTCAAGATCATAAGATGGAATACTGTGATGATAAAAACGGTAAAAAGTCTGAATTATATATATGTTCTTGTTCCAGTTTCGATTCTGATGGAAATGATAAAGAAAAACCCCCCCAGATAGCCAGCAACAAGATGGTCAAGCCGAGAGCAGCTCTCGTGATTGCATCGGGGTAGCAAATAATGCTAATAATAATTTAACAGATGAAAATGGCCATTACTCTGAACCGCATATAGACTTTAATGGAAGTCCTGCCAGACAAAATTCGTATGAAACAAGGAAAAGACCTCCAAGTCTACCTTCGGTCCTTTAAAAGGTATGTTACTATGCCTCTGCCCGCAAAAGGTGGACCAGAGGGTGCCGAAGATTACAATCTGAGTACACGGCCCATCTTAAACAAAATACACCTGAACACAAATCCACAGAATCCGATACGCAAATTTATACACATCTATCAGAATCACCACTGCTGGAACAAAAACCTTTTCCTTAGAAAAAGCTTAACGGGATCCCAGCAACAACAACATATTAAGAGAATGGTTCACAACAATGGAGTCAACACGATTAAAATGCAGATCTATCAAGAACAATATCAGCAGCATCTACCAAGAATGCATCAACACCAGACGAAAGACCGCACTTTTTCATAAAGGGGGGAGGGATGTTGAGAGTCACCCTCGTATATTATAAGTTTAGTTTTATTTAGAATTAAGCAATCAAAAATAGTGCTGACTCAATTATGTTAGTCAGCACTTTAGGAACATACTGACTTTAGTGCAGTCAGCATTTTAATTTTAAGAACTAGGTATAAATAGTGGATAAGAATAGTTTTTAAGGTGAGTTGTAATTAGTAAAGCAATAACCATATACCTTGGAAGAATAAAATAAAATAACATAACTCAAAAAAAAAAATCAACCAAGCGGTTTTTAAATTTTTTACAACCCCAACAGGTTATTCCAGAAGTCTCTTGTAGAATAAAAGCCCTAAGTTATGATGGCAGTGTTCCATTTGATGTGTTTAAGTTCCAATTTGAAACAGTAGCCAACAAAAACGCATGGAACAATGAGGAAAAGGCAATTGAATTAATTTTAGCCTTAAAAGGAACGGCAGCGGAAGTTCTACAAAGTGTTCCAAGTAGTTGTAAAAACAATTATGATGACGTGATGATGGCACTACAGCGTAAATATGGTGGCGACCACAAAAAGGAAATCTACAAAATGGAATTACGTGGTAGAATGCAAAAGGCTAATGAGACATTACAGGACTTCGCACTGGAGATTGAGCGGTTGGTGCAGCTTACTTATCCTGGTGAGAGTCATTTATTCTTGGATCACTTCAAAACTGAGGCATTTGTAAACGGTATTCGGGATGCAGATATAAAAATTGCGGTATGTACGTCACAAAAGTCTACCTTTGCAGAGACTGTTGCATTTGCCCTGGCCCAGGAAACTGCAAGAATTATGTATTTCAAGACCACAAGTAGGTAAGGTGCGAAGGCTCGATGTGACCACCAATGGTAAAGGGATATTGTGCAGGATATAAAAGAGGCAGTTAGGGAAGCTTTAAGCGAAAGCAAAGTAAAACTAAAGTAAAATGCTATAACTGCGGAAAGATTGGTCACATGCAGGGAAACTGTAAAGCACAAAATAAACGATCAAGATCTGATTCACCGCCCTGAAAGAACCAGCGGGCTAATCACCACTTAGCACAGGAGTTGCCGTTAAGTATGGAGGGAGTACTACCATTCGCATCTGAGGACTCGATAATAAATTTGGTAGTGCAAAAAAGCAATAGAAGTGTTACAACATTTGGTTACATCGATGGCGAAAAGCGCATTTTGACTATCGACACTGGTGCAGGATTTTCAATTATAAGGCCTGACTTGGTGAGAGGAGTTGTCGAACCACTAAGCGGAGTGAGCTTGCGAACAGCTACAGGTGAGCCTGCGACTGTTTATGGCAAAACACGTGTGGTGTTAAGAATTGCTGATATAGTCACTTTTCATGAGTTTCTTGTACTGATTGGCGCAGATTTTATGATTCGTCAAAACATAAGTCTGGATATGGGAAAACACATCATGTATTTAGGTGATGTTTAAATACCCCTTGATGTTGGGTATGGAAGCGAGGCTCGTGTGGGACAGCCTCTCGCTTGTACTCGTGCAAAGTCGTCAGCTCGCAGAAAAATTGGTAAACGTGAAAAAGCGGTTGCTTATGTAAGACAGCTAAGTAAATTGGAGGACAGGCACTATACGGAGTCCGATAGAAGGGAAAGCATAAGTGAAGGTTGCAGGTAGAGCACAGTAAAGACTGGATAACGGCACAGAGAAGTGATCCTGTATTGGTTAAGATTATGAGGGAGAAAATGGCAGGTAAAAGACCAACTTCTGAAGAAATTGCACCGGATGGTCCACTGATGAAAGCAGTGGGCCGTCTACTAAGGTATGTGAAGTGGTGCGGAAAATTCATCACGGCACTAGTGGAGATCACCTAAGTGTAAGGAAAACCGTAGAAAGGTTGAAGGAACGTTTCTACTGGGTTGGATATAAACAAGCCGCGAAGGACTGGATATTAAACTGCAAAAAGTGTGTTGCAGCCAGGGGAACAACAAATACAAGTTGTGCGGCGCTCCAGCAGTGCAACTCTGGTGCACTTAATGTACAGGAAGATAATGAGGTATCTTCCTTGGAGCAGAAAAGTTCTTACGAACCTCGTAAGTACGAACGTGTGAGCACTAATTTGTCTAGATATGTTCGGGCGGTGAACTCCGAGGGATTCAAGAAGGGCCAGTTGGTTATACTGAGAAATCCACAACAAAAGAAAGGATTATCTCCCAAACTACTGACACATTGGGATGGGCCATATAAGGTGCTAAATAAATTAAATGACGTTGTTTATCGAATACAGAAACACAAAAGTCAAAGGGCAAAAATGAAAGTTGTTCATTTGGAACGATTAGCCTCTTATGGAAAAGGTGATTCTGAGCCTTTTCGGGGCGAACAGGCTTAAGAAGGGGGCAGTGTTACGAAAGTAACTTTAGTTAAGAATAAGTTTAGTTAATTAGTAATTTTATTAGTTTAAAATGTTATAGTATTAGTTTCGCATACTTCTAATGTAAACCCACTGTACAGAGTTTTCTAGTACAAATGATTGTTATAGATTAGTAATAGTGTTAAGATTATTTTTAACCCATAAAGTATGCTTTAGTTTATTGATGTATAAATCAATTTAAATTCAGCCACAGTGTTAATGCATAATTATATTAGCTGTAAGATAACAAAATCTCGATTTGCCCAGAAATGTCGAAAATGTTACAGACATTTCGACGAGTCGAATGCTCTAGAGAAATCTAGATGTCAGCGAACAGAGTATAAATACTCGAGAAGGTTGGCATCGATAATCAGTATTAGTACGATTATTTAAGTGTGTACATCGCAATTATAAGTGGTAAAATTGACTAAGTTCTAAATAAAGTGGCGTGAATAGTTTATAGTACAGCTATAAAGTAAAGTGTCTAAAGTGTTTTATTTATTTTATTAAAGTTGCAATAAAAGAACTCAAGAGGTTTATTATAAAGGAAATAAACTAAAAACGTTATTGAAAAGGCAGTTACGTAACAATAGATTGCAAACATATTTTAAAAACAAATTTCCATACAAATTTTCCTTAAAATAGATTTCATATCCAATTTATTTTTTTATGAATACGGCCGTTATATATTATCAAATAAAGAATTTGCAGTTACTAAAGATATTGTTAATAAAGGAAATTTACCTTTTATGAACTTGGATGAAGTATTTGAATTTGCTGAAATAAAAATTGCAACAAATGGAAAATTTATAATTTATATAATAAGTCTACCAACTGTTGAAACTAATACTTGTAAAACATTAGAATTAAGAGCAGTAACACATGAAGATAAAATAAATTTTAATAAAATATTGACTTGTGAACAAGAAATATATGGAATAAAAAGCAATTGTAAACATTATAATGATTTGGAAGTATGTTTAAGAGATAATTTAATAGATTTAAGTAATGACACCTGCATCAGCAATGTTTTAAAAAGCCACACCCCAAATTGTACCAAGGTCAACAATCAACACATACTTAGTGCCGAGGAAATAACGCCTGGAATTTTATTCTTAAATAACTTTAATGGAGAAGTTTATATTGACAACGAAAAAAATATATTAAATGGAAAATTTTTGATACATTACAGCAATTCCACTATTGAAATTAATGGGAAAAGGTTCTACAATGAACAAAAATCAGCCAGTAAACCGTTGCCAGCAATTCTGCAACCTTTATCTGAATCCAACACTGTTGAACAAATTCTATCCTTATAAATGCTGCATCAATTAAATGCTAAAAACACCAACTACATAGATGCCATAGAAAAAGGAAACAAAATAAAATTTGTCATGACTACCACCCTTACCATCACTATAATATTGAAAGTTATTATCATCATCGGGAGAAGTACTAAGAAGCATAAAAAGGAAAAACCAATCCATCTAACAGATTTAGCAATAGAAGGACTAAACCAATTATTTGATAAAGCAAAAACATCAAACGAGGACGTTTGAATTTTAGAGGGGGAATAGTTAACAGATTTTTTATTTAAACATAAGAAGCACACGCGCAAGATAATTTTTCCCACAACAAGGAATTCTGCTGACAGTGCGTCTAGACATAAGTTATTATTAAATTTCATAAGTTATTTTCGCAGGCAATTATTTGCTGACAATGAAAAAACAGTTGTGCTAATAATTATGTTTATAACAATTTTAAGATAGTTCTAAGTTGAATTCAGGAAAATAAACAACGAGCATTAGCTTGAAAAAATATTTTATTTAAAACCAAAACAAAAAAATAATTAATTCGAATATCTCATCATGACTTGGGAGCGATATGTCCGATTTGGATGCTATTACTAGCGAATGATTTGGAATTCAATTCCCTTTTAGGCATCTTACCAATAGTTTTTTTATTTTCAACAGTTTCGGAAATATTAAAGAAATAATGGGTAAATTTTTCAAAAAAATTAAAAAAAAAAATTTACGTTTTCAAAAATTTACAAAAAAAAATTATAAAAGCAAAAATCAAATATTGCGATTTTTGGTGAATTTTTCATTAGTAGTTAATATGTTTAAGAAATAAAATTTTTCAAAGTTAGGCAATTGGCGGTGTATAATTGGTCACGAAGGTGAAAAAAATCAAAAAATTATTTCAGATAAGCTTCTTACATACATATACATATATTAAAACAACTACAGTTTATATTAAAGCTGGGAGTTGTAATAAAATAGAAAGTTCAAAGGTATCTCATCATTTAGTAAAAAGTACCAAAAAAGTGGCAAGAATTACAAACAGTATCACATTTGGGTGCATTTTATAAAAGTAGCAAAATAGTATCCAAGCTGTCGAAAAAGTCGAAAAATGTTACTTTAGTAGCACCAACGGTAACGCTGCAGAGTGAGTGTCTTTTTCGTATGGATTGAAAATAAGTAAATTTGCTGAGCGAGAGAAAGATACAGATGGAGTTTCTTCAACTGCTTTATTCTGGTAAATTAACGCACGTGTTTACTACAGCTTTTAGTTTGATTTTTCAACACCAGCGTAGTAAATTTTTGTCTTATATATTTGTTGTTACGGTGTTGTCAATGTTAGTACTTTAAACAAATTAATTAGATTAACAAGGCTTACAAGGGACTTTATTATCAAGGGTGAAAGTCTATAATATGTATTAAAGTTTCAAAAATTTTACAAAAATATTTTTACTACGTTTCGTTCAGTGCTATGTTTTTTTAACCATCTACTTTTCTGAACGTAACGTTTTATGATATCCAAAAAGAATTTTATTGTATTTTACATTCAGTTTTGCTAAACTTGCGATCTGCAAAGAATTGATTATTT
The DNA here is from genome assembly GCA_943735925.1 of Pollenia amentaria. NCBI lineage: Eukaryota > Metazoa > Arthropoda > Insecta > Diptera > Polleniidae > Pollenia > Pollenia amentaria. The sequence goes on from OX031009.1 coordinate 81,041,257, forward strand.
GATTCTACAAAGCTGATCAAAACGTTCAGTTTCGTATTAGAAAACTTTGTTTTTTACAATGGTTCGTTTAGTCAAGGGTAAAAAAAACTCACGGTTTATTTATCCAACAGCGCTTTTAAATAGTAGTAACGTAACAATATGTATAAATTAAAGCATAAACATATATAACTGTACTTTACTTATTACCAAGGCCCCGATTTTTATGCAAATGCATATTTATTGCCGTCAGTTCGAGATCAATAGAAACTTAATATCTTTGCGAATTTTAAAATTTGAAGTTAAATGGCATCAATTTGTAAGTGCATATTTTTGCATATTTTGCTCTGAATACATATATTACTGACATTGCATATTTTGAAAAACAACATGAATAAAATTTGGTTTGAAGGTTCCTTTCATCCTATAAGGAACATATATTAACGAAAAAAGTTACGATATATTCAAAAAGTCATAATTTCGCCGAATTAGCCGAATGTGTTGATATCTCAAAAATTACTGCACATACGAAGAAGATTTGTATGCCATTTTAAAGAGAATAGTCGGGCTACAAACAGTATATTAAAAAAAATTTGGTTTTTAAAAACGTAATATCTACAAAATATTAAATTTTAAAAAAAGACTAAGTCAAAAACCTAATTTTTTTTTGCTGTTTTTTTTATGTGATTCCTCAAACTGTTCTTTAAAAATCTTGAAACTCTGAAAAATTCGTTTTTTTTTTCTTTTGCAACCTGTAAAAAATAATCCTAAAATAAAATTTTAATATTGTATTTGTTATTATATCTGATTTTAGGTGTTAAAAAAAGTAAGGACATTGATAAAGTTTTTCATGTTTAACATTTTTTTATTTTTCGAATTTATTCTATGAGTTAAATTTCAGTTATGTATTTTATAAAGCTTTTTGTAATATTTCTATTCCTTAAATTTGTTAGAAATAACTTTATACACTACCAGACTATTATCTTGTATCTTCTTGTTACATTTTACCTTAGCTATCCGTTAGATAAAGTCATTTCTAAAAAATTTTATAAGTTCGAAAAATAAAAAAATGTTGAATATAATAAAGTTGCTTATGAAAAGAATTAATTCCCAATATCTGTTTTTCATGTTTATTTGTTGCATTTTTTGTTGTAGCTCAATGTGGGCACTTTCAAAGAAAAGTACACTTTATGTCACGTTACGTCTCAAAGAAATTAAGTAAGTTTTATACATTATTTTAGCGAAGTCGATTTTTCTTAGGCTCTTTTCCTACCGTTCGTGGCATGCAGCCATTTCTATTCCGAATGAATATATTAAAACAAAAGCTTCATCTTCTTCTAGCGTGCCTGTAAGAATTCTTTAAAAAATTTATTTGCATGGAAAATTGTTAAAAAAAACACATCTTTATGATGGTGTTTCGCGCGTTTTGTTACCTGTAAGAAACACGCACGCTTATTAGACAGTAAAGGACCATAAAATTTTGGAAAAACCTTAATGGCTTAAAAATCCGATGCACAATAATAGACCTGCCTGTTTTTTAAAATTAAAATGTAAATCCGGGAACTTGTATTGAAAACAAAAACAAATGTTTTTTTTTATTGTCGTTTCAATGTATATTCCCAAATTCCAATACTGATGGACGCCGAATATAGTGTGTGAGCAATGAAGATGAAAATATTGTCGTTCCACAAAATCCTTAATAAAAATTTTATTTTTCATCCGATTTTTTTCAAATTACACTTAAAATGTTGGTAATTAAATAAACTATTAGGTAAAAAAATAAAACATTCCAGATCTTTACTATTAAATGAAGAATTTTTATTTTTAGAAATTTAGATTTTTAATATTAAGTTTTTACAAAAATTTTTTAGTTTTTTAAACAGCAAATTTTTAAAACAATTAGGTTTTGTATCAGCTTGTTGTTTATCGGTTTTGCACTTTTGTACCCAGTGTCTAGAAAACATAAAAATGCGTTATTACTTCTGGGCATACTGTAACAACTCTCTGTTTGTCAGGATAAAGTTAATTAAGTGACACGTTCTTTTACTTTATAATTTGTCACTACCTTTATTTAATATCGTTTACAGGTTAATAATTTATATTATTGTTAAATGGTTTATATATGCAGCAAGTCTTTTTATGTTGTTTTCATTTCGGCTTCTCTATCTTAAGTGAAGTTCAACATGGCTAACTTTGTAGCTATTGCAGGGTTGACATATGCCCGTGTAGTTTGCCTACCATCTCAGCTATTCACTACTAGAAAACACATCCCTGTTACACATACAACATATTTAAAAGGCAGCTTAGAATAGCGGCTGTTCATTTTAAGAATAGGTTAGTTTGAGTACTTTTACAGTAAAATGCAGTATATGAGAAAACTTAAAAATTTGCTCTCACAAAAAGCTGTTGTCCAAAAAAGTACGCGAACGCAAAATTTGTAAAAATTCGTAAAATAAAGGCAACAGCTGATGGCAAATAATTGAAGTGTTGAAAAATGTTTTCACTTTTGACTACATAACTCGTTTTCTTATCGGTACTCGATTAAGTCCTTTTTATAACTCGAACATATTTGGAAAATACAAACAAATTATTTTATGTAATCTTTCATATTTGTTTGTGTTTTATTTTATTTAATTTTGCTAATTTGTGTCCGGCTAAATTTTATCAATAGTACATGAATACTTTTTTTCTATTGATTACTTTAAAAACAAGTGCTGTTCTAAATACGCAAGTACTTGACACTTTTACAACACCAAAAAATTAACATTAACAAAAAAAGTGGTATGTAAATGCTTCACACACAAGTTTAATTAATTGAAATGTATTTACTTTTTGCTTTTATTTTCGTTTTATTTCCACTTTTCTTTTTTTTAACAATTTTTTCACAATTTGTATTCTTTTTGCTTGTTACTTTTGTTTGTTTACCTTTTGAAACATATAGTTTTTTGTTTTACTAAATTTTACTGCAAACATTTCTGCAGTAAAAATTTGTAAGTACTCAGTCAAGAACTGTCACTTTACGCTCTTAATTTGTGTTCTCACTTACTGCATTTTGTTTACTCGAACGCAATTTCGTAAAATGCAGTAAAAAATAGTAAAAACTTTTGTGTTCTCGAACGCAGCTAATATTGATGAAAACAATTATTTGCGAAAAGAAAAACCGCATTTTTATAAAGTGTTTAACAAAAACATTCATGTATTTAGTACCAAAAGGTAAAACTAATGGATCTTAAGAAGCTTTTAGTTTGAAAGTTCCTCATTCCATGTTTATAATAAATTTTTAACAAAGTGCATATACATATATATATATATTTATATATAAGTGCTTAAAAATATCTTTTAAAAGGCGTACCAACATTATTTTAATAACAATTCCATTAGGAATATATTTAGGAAAATCCATATATTTTCAATAAGCTTTTTTTTAAATGCAATTTTCTCAAAATGCCTTCGAAATAACAACAATATCAAAAATGTAATATTAAATTGAGAACCTTTTAGAATTAATATAATGTATGAGCTTCATAGCTCCCAAACAAAAATCTTGTTGCCCAAAATTTATATGCATATCACTAATTTTAGAATTTAGCTACTTTCAATGAAACTTTATTTAGATGGACTTTTTACGTTCTCATTTATTAGATATTAAATGGATTTAAAATGTATTTTAAGAAATTACGGCAAATATCACTAAAAACGCAATTTAAACCTACAATTTAATTTTGTATAAATACAGCAGTGATGTTTTTATGTATGTATGCATTTCAATTTAAATAGTTTCCATAATAAAAAGTATGTTCTTATAAAACATTAGTAATTTTTACTTTTTTGCCTTTGTTTAAAAAATTTGAATATTTTTCTCTTCAAAATAATATTTTTTCGCCAAATATAGATTTTTCTTCCAAATCTTCTGACAAAGTTGCCCAGACGATGTCAAAATAATAAAAAGTAATAGTAGTTATTATAGCAATAACTAAATGCAATGCTGAAACAGAGTAAGTATTGCTCAGACAATAGGTCTGTCTGCGTACACATATTTTGCATAATTTTGTACAAAATGTCGCAAAATCTTGCAAAATGTTGTCTGCGTACTCCAAATCTCTTACAGCGAGAGAGCCAAAAAGAGAATTTTTTGACAGTTGGAAATTAGAGAACTTGCAAAATGTTACTGGAGAAATTTCCTCTGGTAAGATTTTGCAACTAGTTTGAACAGCTGTTTTTATAAACTGTTTGAATGAAAGAGCTTACGTGTGCCAAGATAGCGTCGACGAAATGGCGTCGAATTTGGGAATTTAAAAACCGGGAAACCAAAATACCCAAATAATGGGGATTTACAGTATATGAACAAAAAGTTAGCGTCGAATTTAGGAATTTAAAAAGGGGAAGTAAAAATATATGTATTTATATTTTTAATAAAAATACTAAAAATATTTACCACAGGCTTTTGCACGATATAAACTGTATATTTTCTGAAAGTAAATAGTTTTCTGGACAAAATGAGCGATGCGTATATATATAGTTTATACCCTGCAAAAGCCTGTGGTAAAAAAATATAAATATATTTCGGCTTAAATCTAGTGTACCGACGCAGTACCTAGGGTGATAGAAAATGGAAAAATAAGAAGAAAAAATTATAATAAGAAAGTTGGCGCAAACGCTTAGTTTTCGAGTTATGGTCGTTTTAAATTTTTATATAAATATGTGATTTTGCAGTACATTTCCAAATGTATATGGCTAATATTGGTATCATTGCAAAGCGTTTCACTAGATCTTTCTGGACATACAGAATTTATTTTAATATTTTTAGTTTATTAAGAAGTGGGACGAGTTTGCAAAATACAAAAGTTTTTTAGTAAGCATAAAAACAAATTTATTAATTTTTTCTAATTCTTTAATTTATGTATATACTAATTTATTTAAGAATTTTAATTAAAATACAAGTAAAACCTTCTTTATGTTTATGTTATACTAATGAGGAGAGAATCCTTGCCCATGGGCAAAGGCCGTCTATGCAGAGAATCTTTAGTTAGCGAAGCCGGTATTAGTTATACCATAGTGGAGAAAATAATTGCGCCCGGCCGAAGGCCTGCTATGCAAGGAAGCTTTAGTAAGCGAAACCGGTATTTATTATACCATAGAGAAGAACATCCTTGCGTCCGGCCAAAGGCTGGCTATGCAAAGAATTTTTTTTTGCGATGCTAGTGTTTGTTATTTTATAAAATTTGTATTACACTTTTATTTAAATAAACTACATTCTTTCCTAGTGCACTTCCGTAACATTTCGACGTAAAATGAAAAAAACTGTAATGTGATCTAAAGAGTTTAATATTTTGAAATAAATTATGTATATCCAGAAAAATCAGTTCAAGAGCTTTAAAATGATACCAATATTGGCCATATACGTTTAGAATTGTAGTGGAAAATCACATATTTATGTGAAAACTTTAAACGTCCATAACTCGAAAACTAAGCGTTTGCGCCAACTTTTTTATTTAATTTTTTCTTCTTATTTTTTCATTTTCCATCACCCTGTGTATTTTTTTTTATTTGGAGCTGCGTCGGTAAACTAGATTTGTTCCTATATTTGTACTTCCCTATTTTAAATTCCTAAATTCGACGCTAACTTTTTGTTTATACTGCAAATACCCATTATTTGGGTATTTTGGTTTCCCGGTTTTTTAATTCCCAAATTGGACGCTATTTCTTCAACGCTATCTTGGCTCACGTTTGTTATTTCAATTGTTTACACACCGATCAGCTGTTTTCTTGCAAGATTTCACTGGATACTGTCTGCGTACTTTTTGAGATATTCTCAGCCGAAAGAGTAAAATTTGTCTTACTCTCCCAAAAAAATTTACTGAGTATTTGCTACTGGAAAAGTACCCAGACAGACCTAATAAATATTTTAATTCTTGTTAGAAAGAAAACTTAGCAAATTGACGTGGTTGTCCATAAATGCAATAAGAACGGGCCTGGACTTTTATGCAGTTAAAATCGCATTTTATGCGCATAAAACAGGAACTAAAAATAGAAATATATGCGCTAAAAATTGGAAAACTATACACTTGAAATTTTTTTTAACACATTTATTAATGATAAAAAAAAAACATTAAAATAACAAGAAGAAAAACAAAAATAACATAAAAACGTAAAAATTCGGTCTCATAAACGAAAATCAGGTACAATAAACATAAAAGTAGAAGTTAAAATAAAGTGAAGCACAAGAATATAAAGAAAAACCAAAAGCAAAATAATCATGTAAATTAAGTCACTGATTAGATAGATATTTAAACCTACATATAAAATGAATTTAGAACAATAAGAAAAAATTTTCTTTAATATTTTGAAATGTAAAGTTAAGGCTGCTTGGCCCAAAAACCTTTTAAACATGGAAATTGATGCTCAAAGCGACGAAAGTGATCGGAACAGGATTAAATGATGATAATTCCTTTGTGGTATATTAATTTTTCACCACGCTGTTTTCGTAAAAATGTTAATTAAAAATGTCAGCAGTTTGATTTATTGTTTTGAATCCTTCATATTTCTAAAAACTTTATTAAGCTTTAAACGAATTTGTTTACTAAAGTTATTCTCCACTTCATACATTTTGAGCAAGTATCTTTCTTAAACAAATGTTTTCTACATCTCTATAACAAGCATGTTCCAATTAGAACAAAAACTGTAAGAGCCAGAGTCCTACCATGGTTTACGGATGATATTAAGTTACTTATAAAAGTCGTGATACTAAGTATCGGTTGTGGAAACGATACAGAATACCCGGGTTTCATGATGAGTATTGTATAGCTAGGATGGCTGTAGTTTCAAGGATAAAGCATGAAAAATGTGCCTATTATTCAAATAAATTTAATAACGCAGTAGATATGAATAAGACATGGAAACAAATACGAGACATTGCTATTGGTAGGACAAAGAATCTTGTTATTGATGCTAACGTAAACGAACTCAATGAACTTTTTGTTAATGTCCCCATGCCCACAGCGAACCCTGATTTTTATGTTCGAATGCTATCATTCTGTTACAAAATTTAGTTTCAGATGTTTTACTACGGGAGATGTTGTGGAAGGATTTCATAAAGTTAAATCTCACTCTGCGGGATTGGATGATATTAATCCTAGATTTATTAAATTAATCCTGCCCTGTATAATTCGCTTTGCTGTGTATTAATATAACACTATTTTTATCACAAGTACATTCCCTACGGAATGGAAGTATGCCAAGGTCATTCCTGTCCCAAACACAGGCAGCAATTATCGCCCAATTTCAATTCTACCTTGCATATCCAAGGTTTTTGAACATCTGTTACAGCATCAAATATTTGAATATGTTACTGATAAAAACGTACTAACTGACCGTCAATCAGGCTTTAGGCTTCAACATAGCTGTGTGACAGCTCTTACTGATGCTGTTGAAGAGATTAGGGGTAATTTGGCCACATGAAAAATATCAATGTTGGTACTACTTGACCACTCAAAAGCTTTCAACACGATTGACCACTCCATACTGTGCTTGAAACTATCAAAAATGTTCAATTTTTCTACAAATGCTGTAAGGTTAATCGTATCGTATAAAGATAGACTGCAAAGCGTTTCATATAATATACTTGTTTAATATCCTTTACGGGTTGTAAGAGGTCTTCCACAGGGTTCCATACTCGGACCATTATTATTCTTATTATATGCAAATGACATACCACAACAACTTAACTATTCCAGTAAGCAAATGTATGCTGATGATATTCCAATTTACCTGAGTAGTACCAAGGCTTCCATTAGCTCTAACGTGAATGATCTAAATACTGATCTTAATAGCACTTTTATCTAGGCGTCAGAAAATGGATTGTGTCTAAGCCAAAAAAAGTCTAAATGTCTAATAATCTATAAAAAATCAGTTAAAGTTGAATCTAAAATTGGAATTTTTCTTGGAGGTACAAAAATTGATATAGTTAGCTCCGTTAGAAATCTTGGTGTAATTTTCGATAATGCCTTAACTTGGTCTGACCATATTAATCTTTCATGCGGTATAGTATAAAGTATGCTAAGGAGATTATGGACAACACAGTATTTTACACCTGTAAAAAAAACTTCTTGCAAAAACGTATATATTACCTACTCTATTAGATATATTCATCGGAGGTTTTTTATGGTTGTCATTCAAAGGACACGTTGAAACTCAATACGACTTTTAATAACATTGTACGTTACATCTACGACGCTAACAAATTTGATCACATATCTCAGTATTCGACTCGTATTTTCAATATTACATTTGCAAACCCTTGTTTTGCTTCACAAAGTAATTAGGACAAAATTGCCGAAATACCTTTTTGAACGCTTATGCATTAAGCACATTCGAGACAGCAAGCAACACGAACACATGACTACAAATGCTGCTGACTGCAATTGTAGTTGCGCAAGGCGAATTCATGTATACGGTGGTGTCGATACTATAAAAAGTAACAACACCAAAAACGCAATAATGTATTTTTTTTGCTTTCGTTGATCGATATGTCAAAAACACATGCAACTTTTGACATTTCTCTCTCTAAGTAAGAAAAAAAGTAGCACAGCTGTGCTTTCAACGCCACCTGGTAAATGAATTCGCCTTGTAGTTGCGTAATCAGCTACTGAATTATTTTGAAGACGACAGCTACAATTAAAACAATTAACAGCTGTGTTTTTATTATGTATTTGCATATCAGTGGTGCCACTATCATTTTTAATTTTTATGAATTAAAGAACATGCATAATTGCAGAGTCGTACACAAAGTTAATTTAAGCCTACAAAAATATAAATACTAATTTATTATACAATTTGTAACCTAAACAAATGAATTTATTAAAAAACATTTAAAATATTTTGTTTGGACAAACATATGAAGCAATGTTTGTAGAAATATTAAACATTTTTAATATATGGCAGACATGTTGGATATTTGTCAAACTTTTTATTGTGTCTAGTGCTAAAAGTAATAATTTCAGCGAAAACGTTGCAGAGTATAGACGTAGAGGAAGAAGCAATCTTTACTACAAATTAATTTTCTTTATTTAATATTTTTTCTGCGTTTTAAGCAAATAGCGAGCAAAATTGCCGCAGCACAATCGTCGTCAGCATTCATTGAAAGCGAAACAAAAATTAAAAATTAATGTTTGTACGAAATATGATTGTGCTGTTTATTGGCAAACAGAATCAAAAACAAAGTGCATGTTTGCCAAGCAATTTGTGTGGTTTATTATGCCCTTTAGTTTATGAATTCTAGGTCGTAAAACTTTTAGAGCACTTTATAAATATCTCTTCAGGTAAAAACTGAATCTTAAAAGTTTCAGTATCATAAGAAAGTCTTTTAAAATACATTTCACATGATGTATTAAATACACCGATTTATTAACCCCTTAAAAGCCAACATCAAAAATTAATATATCTTGAACAATTTTTCTACAAAATGGCATTTATCTTAAAATTTTGTCGATATGTATAATAATATTTATTTAAATATAATATGTTATAGAGAACACTTCAAGCTTTTGTATGCTATATTTTAAGAAGCTGCATCATATAAAGTTTTAAAGTTTTAAGGGTTAAAAAAATTTCATTTTGGACTTTATTAATAAGTTTGAGAAAAAAATATATATATGGTAATAGTTTATGCACTTGTTACATATTTAATTTTAGTAAAATGTAAACATTTGAATAATTTTTTAATCAAACCCCTAAAAACTTTGGTAACATGTGTATATTATTGTTATATCGACAAAATTTAAAGATAAAGCCAATTTTGTAAAAAAAAAAAGTCAGTCAAGAAGTATGAGTATTTGAAATGGGCTCTTAATGGGTTAATAAATAACTATGCTTTAAACACCATGTCAAACGCACTTTGAATTTTTCAATGATACCCATACTGATAAGATTCATTTTATACCTTAAGTGATATCGAAAATATGAAAAAATACTTTATTTTGAAACTTTTACGACCTAAAGTTCTTAAACTAGGAGCGCTGGCGAAATATCTTCCTATATAAATTGTTCTAAGGATACTAAAAAGTAATAACAATATTTGGTGGTGAGCCGAGCTTATATTCTTGGTTCAATCCAGTTCTTTGCTGTTTAAAAAAATTCATTTTTTTAAGCACCAATTCTTCTAAATTTTGATTATATTAGCAACACTTTTTCTGTTTTGTAGCGGACAAAAATAGAAATTAGTTTAATTTGACTACAACGACAAAATTAGCATAGACAACAACCTGCAGCCATGACGCCGTGTCGTCGTTAAAATAATCATTTCCATATACACACATGTATTCTATTGTTGACATATTGAAGTCGGTAGTCTGCTGTCTCGAATGTGTTTAAAGCAGAGGTAATCACAAAGAGAGGCAGTTGAAAATGTGTTTGTAGTGGTGAGCAGTGCTGCCACGACCAAGGCGAATTCACTAGAAGGTGAGGTCAACTCTACAACAACACTGTTTCTGTGGTCCATCTGTCAAAAATATTGCTAGTAAAAAAAAATGTTTGTTTACATAAAAAAAACTAGTTCGTATACAAACTTTGACAAATCGACCACCGAAAAAAATAACCATATGCTGACTTGACCCCACCTTCTAGTCAATTCGCCTTGGCCACGACTAAGACAATTTTTACAACCAACATTTTTGAAAAAGTTACCAAATGTGAAAAAATATAACCAAATTAGAAAAGCCATTTGTTAATTGAGAAAAACATTTAAATTTATTTTAAGTTGCATTGTAAAATACTAGTTTAACCATAATATGGTTGTCGATGACAATAATATGGTTAAATTAACCATAAAATGTTTAACAATTTCTTTAAAAATAGTTTTGTTGGTGGCTACAATAGTTAAACATGTTTTTTCTCTGGGTGTAAAACTTCATTTGATTTCAATTTCAGAACATGGCAGTCTCTAATATTAAAATCACATTTGGCAATTTTTTTCTTAAGAAAAATCCTTAAAAAAATATCTGGTAGCTGTTTTGAAAGGGATTTTTTGTTTACGATAAAGTATAAAAAAACTTCCTAACGAGAAAATCGTAATGCAAAATAGGTACACATTGTTTTAATTTGTAAAAAATTTCCTTCGAATTGACCCCCATGTAAATAAAAAGGTCAAAAATTTAAAAAAAAAAACGTAAATTGAAAGTGTATCAAGAAAAACATATTTCTACGTATTCTATATTTTAGAAAAAAAGTAGCCAAAATGAAAAAAAAATTCACATCGCCACATTGAGAAAAAAAATAACCAATTTTGGTTAGAAATAACCACAAACGGCAGCTCTGGTGGTGAGTGTATTTTGGGTGCACTGAAAGAAATTTCTAGATAAACATGTCGAAAACAAATTTTTTGTGTATTAAACATATTTTTTGTTATATAACTGCATGTATGCACTTATTTTTTTTTAATTTGTATGCAGCTTTATTCAAAATATTAGATGAAAATTAAACTTTTTCCCCACTCTATTTTCCACATTTTAATACACACATGCAATAGTAGAAAAATATTAAAAGTGTACTGAAAATATTGGAAATTCTACAAAAGAGAGATAAATAAAAGTACTCAGTTGAGATATTTACTATGTGTTTTGTTTTTGTTTTTAAATAACAAAAGCGACGGCGACCTGCTTGTTTGAAAGCTAGCATACAACTGAATGAAATTATTTTTTTTTACAATCTTTGAAGTGAGTTTCGGTAACATTCGGGTTGTGTGTGTGAAAATCCCGAAAAGTGCTCTGCCCCTGGGGGCATTGCGTGATGATCGTTGCTTTAAAGCAGTGGTGTCAATTATGATTGTATTGGTGCGAATACTCTTGTCTCTTTCATTCTCAGCGGGAGGAATCTGCGGTTGCGAGGCCTAATTAACATACATATTTTGCTATGAAGACTTTAGAGCAATTAATAATAATACAATTATCGAAAAATGTTGAGTTATGGACAGACACACTCAGTTATTATTTAAATAAATTTAATTTGGAACCTGCATTTTGCAGAAACTTTGCTTATTTTTTGGAAAAATTGAGCATTTGACAATATTTGAAGTCATTTTACTACCTTATTAAATTCTTTCTAATATTTTTAATTTGGTGCTCAACATACCTTTGCAAATGCCAACAATGAAAATTCATTTGCACATGCTAATGCAAATAATAACCCCATTAAGTTTAAAAATATTCTATAATTATTAACCACCATTATAAAAAGAGAAGATTTTACTAGCCTTTAAAAATATACTTTTATTTACCAATAATATCTTCTAAATTTAAATTGCAGTTTTAAATTTATTTAAATAATAACTGATTGTGTCTGTCCATAACTCAACATTTTTCGATAATTTTATTATTATTAATTGCTCTTAAGTCTTCATAGCAAAATATGTATGTTAATTAGGCCTCGTAATAGGCCTCGCAACCGCAGATTCCTCCCGCTGAGAATGAAAGAGACAAGAGTATTCGCACCAATACAATCATAATTGACACCACTGCTTTAAAGCAACGATCATCACGCAATGCCCCCAGGGGCCGAGCACTTTTCGGGATTTTCACACACACAACCCGAATGTTACCGAAACTCACTTCAAAGATTGTAAAAAACAATAATTTCATTCAGTTGTATGCTAGCTTTCAAACAAGCAGGTCGCCGTCGCTTTTGTTATTTAAAAACAAAAACAAAACACATAGTAAATATCTCAACTGAGTACTTTTATTTATCTCTCTTTTGTAGAATTTCCAATATTTTCAGTACACTTTTAATATTTTTCTACTATTGCATGTGTGTATTAAAATGTGGAAAATAGAGTGGGGAAAAAGTTTAATTTTCATCTAATATTTTGAATAAAGCTGCATACAAATTAAAAAAAAATAAGTGCATACATGCAGTTATATAACAAAAAATATGTTTAATACACAAAAAATTTGTTTTCGACATGTTTATCTAGAAATTTCTTTCAGTGCACCCAAAATACACTCACCACCAGAGCTGCCGTTTGTGGTTATTTCTAACCAAAATTGGTTATTTTTTTTCTCAATGTGGCGATGTGAATTTTTTTTTCATTTTGGCTACTTTTTTTCTAAAATATAGAATACGTAGAAATATGTTTTTCTTGATACACTTTCAATTTACGTTTTTTTTTTTAAATTTTTGACCTTTTTATTTACATGGGGGTCAATTCGAAGGAAATTTTTTACAAATTAAAACAATGTGTACCTATTTTGCATTACGATTTTCTCGTTAGGAAGTTTTTTTATACTTTATCGTAAACAAAAAATCCCTTTCAAAACAGCTACCAGATATTTTTTTAAGGATTTTTCTTAAGAAAAAAATTGCCAAATGTGATTTTAATATTAGAGACTGCCATGTTCTGAAATTGAAATCAAATGAAGTTTTACACCCAGAGAAAAAACATGTTTAACTATTGTAGCCACCAACAAAACTATTTTTAAAGATATTGTTAAACATTTTATGGTTAATTTAACCATATTATTGTCATCGACAACCATATTATGGTTAAACTAGTATTTTACAATGCAACTTAAAATAAATTTAAATGTTTTTCTCAATTAACAAATGGCTTTTCTAATTTGGTTATATTTTTTCACATTTGGTAACTTTTTCAAAAATGTTGGTTGTAAAAATTGTCTTAGTCGTGGCCAAGGCGAATTGACTAGAAGGTGGGGTCAAGTCAGCATATGGTTATTTTTTTCGGTGGTCGATTTGTCAAAGTTTGTATACGAACTAGTTTTTTTTATGTAAACAAACATTTTTTTTTACTAGCAATATTTTTGACAGATGGACCACAGAAACAGTGTTGTTGTAGAGTTGACCTCACCTTCTAGTGAATTCGCCTTGGTCGTGGCAGCACTGCTCACCACTACAAACACATTTTCAACTGCCTCTCTTTGTGATTACCTCTGCTTTAAACACATTCGAGACAGCAGACTACCGACTTCAATATGTCAACAATAGAATACATGTGTGTATATGGAAATGATTATTTTAACGACGACACGGCGTCATGGCTGCAGGTTGTTGTCTATGCTAATTTTGTCGTTGTAGTCAAATTAAACTAATTTCTATTTTTGTCCGCTACAAAACAGAAAAAGTGTTGCTAATATAATCAAAATTTAGAAGAATTAGTGATTAAAAAAATGAATTTTTTTAAACAGCAAAGAACCGGATTGAACCAAGAATATAAGCTCGGCTCACCACCAAATATTGTTATTACTTTTTAGTATCCTTAGAACAATTTATATAGGAAGATATTTCGCCAGCGCTCCTAGTTTAAGAACTTTAGGTCGTAAAAGTTTCAAAATAAAGTATTTTTTCATATTTTCGATATCACTTAAGGTATAAAATGAATCTTATCAGTATGGGTATCATTGAAAAATTCAAAGTGCGTTTGACATGGTGTTTAAAGCATAGTTATTTATTAACCCATTAAGAGCCCATTTCAAATACTCATACTTCTTGACTGACTTTTTTTTTTTTACAAAATTGGCTTTATCTTTAAATTTTGTCGATATAACAATAATATACACATGTTACCAAAGTTTTTAGGGGTTTGATTAAAAAATTATTCAAATGTTTACATTTTACTAAAATTAAATATGTAACAAGTGCATAAACTATTACCATATATATATTTTTTTCTCAAACTTATTAATAAAGTCCAAAATGAAATTTTTTTAACCCTTAAAACTTTAAAACTTTATATGATGCAGCTTCTTAAAATATAGCATACAAAAGCTTGAAGTGTTCTCTATAACATATTATATTTGAATAAATATTATTATACATATCGACAAAATTTTAAGATAAATGCCATTTTGTAGAAAAATTGTTCAAGATATATTAATTTTTGATGTTGGCTTTTAAGGGGTTAATAAATCGGTGTATTTAATACATCATGTGAAATGTATTTTAAAAGACTTTCTTATGATACTGAAACTTTTAAGATTCAGTTTTTACCTGAAGAGATATTTATAAAGTGCTCTAAAAGTTTTACGACCTAGAATTCATAAACTAAAGGGCATAATAAACCACACAAATTGCTTGGCAAACATGCACTTTGTTTTTGATTCTGTTTGCCAATAAACAGCACAATCATATTTCGTACAAACATTAATTTTTAATTTTTGTTTCGCTTTCAATGAATGCTGACGACGATTGTGCTGCGGCAATTTTGCTCGCTATTTGCTTAAAACGCAGAAAAAATATTAAATAAAGAAAATTAATTTGTAGTAAAGATTGCTTCTTCCTCTACGTCTATACTCTGCAACGTTTTCGCTGAAATTATTACTTTTAGCACTAGACACAATAAAAAGTTTAACAAATATCCAACATGTCTGCCAAATATTAAAAATGTTTAATATTTCTACAAACATTGCTTCATATGTTTGTCCAAACAAAATATTTTAAATGTTTTTTAATAAATTCATTTGTTTACGTTACAAATTGTATAATAAATTAGTATTTATATTTTTGTAGGCTTAAATTAACTTTGTGTACGACTCTGCAATTATGCATGTTCTTTAATTCATAAAAATTAAAAATGATAGTGGCACCACTGATATGCAAATACATAATAAAAACACAGCTGTTAATTGTTTTAATTGTAGCTGTCGTCTTCAAAATAATTCAGTAGCTGATTACGCAACTACAAGGCGAATTCATTTACCAGGTGGCGTTGAAAGCACAGCTGTGCTACTTTTTTTCTTACTTAGAGAGAGAAATGTCAAAAGTTGCATGTGTTTTTGACATATCGATCAACGAAAGCAAAAAAAAATACATTATTGCGTTTTTGGTGTTGTTACTTGTTATAGTATCGACACCACCGTATACATGAATTCGCCTTGCGCAACTACAATTGCAGTCAGCAGCATTTGTAGTCATGTGTTCGTGTTGCTTGCTGTCTCGAATGTGCTTAATGCATAAGCTTTAAAAAAGGTATTTCGGCAATTTTGTCCTAATAACTTTGTGAAGCAAAACAAGGGTTTGCAAATGTAATATTGAAAATACGAGTCGAATACTGAGATATGTGATCAAATTTGTTAGCGTCGTAGATGTAACGTACAATGTTATTAAAAGTCGTATTGAGTTTCAACGTGTCCTTTGAATGACAACCATAAAAAACCTCCGATGAATATATCTAATAGAGTAGGTAATATATACGTTTTTGCAAGAAGTTTTTTTTAGAGGTGTAAAATACTGTGTTGTCCATAATCTCCTTAGCATACTTTATACTATACCGCATGAAAGATTAATATGGTCAGACCAAGTTAAGGCATTATCGAAAATTACACCAAGATTTCTAACGGAGCTAACTATATCAATTTTTGTACCTCCAAGGAAAATTCCAATTTTAGATTCAACTTTAACTGATTTTTTATAGATTATTAGACATTTAGACTTTTTTTTGGTTTAGACACAATCCATTTTCTGACGCCCAGATAAAAGTACTATTAAGATCAGTATTTAGATCATTCACGTTAGAGCTAATGGAAGCCTTGGTACTACTCAGGTAAATTGGAATATCATCAGCATACATTTGCTTACTGGAATAGTTAAGTTGTTGTGGTATGTCATTTGCATATAATGAGAATAATAATGGTCCGAGTATGGAACCCTGTGGAAGACCTCTTACAACCCGTAAAGGATATTAAACAAGTATATTATATGAAACGCTTTGCAGTCTATCTTTATACGATACGATTAACCTTACAGCATTTGTAGAAAAATTGAACATTTTTGATAGTTTCAAGCACAGTATGGAGTGGTCAATCGTGTTGAAAGCTTTTGAGTGGTCAAGTAGTACCAACATTGATATTTTTCATGTGGCCAAATTACCCCTAATCTCTTCAACAGCATCAGTAAGAGCTGTCACACAGCTATGTTGAAGCCTAAAGCCTGATTGACGGTCAGTTAGTACGTTTTTATCAGTAACATATTCAAATATTTGATGCTGTAACAGATGTTCAAAAACCTTGGATATGCAAGGTAGAATTGAAATTGGGCGATAATTGCTGCCTGTGTTTGGGACAGGAATGACCTTGGCATACTTCCATTCCGTAGGGAATGTACTTGTGATAAAAATAGTGTTATATTAATACACAGCAAAGCGAATTATACAGGGCAGGATTAATTTAATAAATCTAGGATTAATATCATCCAATCCCGCAGAGTGAGATTTAACTTTATGAAATCCTTCCACAACATCTCCCGTAGTAAAACATCTGAAACTAAATTTTGTAACAGAATGATAGCATTCGAACATAAAAATCAGGGTTCGCTGTGGGCATGGGGACATTAACAAAAAGTTCATTGAGTTCGTTTACGTTAGCATCAATAACAAGATTCTTTGTCCTACCAATAGCAATGTCTCGTATTTGTTTCCATGTCTTATTCATATCTACTGCGTTATTAAATTTATTTGAATAATAGGCACATTTTTCATGCTTTATCCTTGAAACTACAGCCATCCTAGCTATACAATACTCATCATGAAACCCGGGTATTCTGTATCGTTTCCACAACCGATACTTAGTATCACGACTTTTATAAGTAACTTAATATCATCCGTAAACCATGGTAGGACTCTGGCTCTTACAGTTTTTGTTCTAATTGGAACATGCTTGTTATAGAGATGTAGAAAACATTTGTTTAAGAAAGATACTTGCTCAAAATGTATGAAGTGGAGAATAACTTTAGTAAACAAATTCGTTTAAAGCTTAATAAAGTTTTTAGAAATATGAAGGATTCAAAACAATAAATCAAACTGCTGACATTTTTAATTAACATTTTTACGAAAACAGCGTGGTGAAAAATTAATATACCACAAAGGAATTATCATCATTTAATCCTGTTCCGATCACTTTCGTCGCTTTGAGCATCAATTTCCATGTTTAAAAGGTTTTTGGGCCAAGCAGCCTTAACTTTACATTTCAAAATATTAAAGAAAATTTTTTCTTATTGTTCTAAATTCATTTTATATGTAGGTTTAAATATCTATCTAATCAGTGACATAATTTACATGATTATTTTGCTTTTGGTTTTTCTTTATATTCTTGTGCTTCACTTTATTTTAACTTCTACTTTTATGTTTATTGTACCTGATTTTCGTTTATGAGACCGAATTTTTTCGTTTTTATGTTATTTTTGTTTTTCTTCTTGTTATTTTAATGTTTTTTTTTTATCATTAATAAATGTGTTAAAAAAAATTTCAAGTGTATATTTTTCCAATTTTTAGCGCATATATTTCTATTTTTAGTTCCTGTTTTATGCGCATATAATGCGATTTTAACTGCATAAAAGTCCAGGCCCGTTCTTATTGTATTTATGGACAACCACGTCAATTTGCTAAGTTTTCTTTCTAACAAGAATTAAAATATTTATTGTCTGAGCAATACTTACTCTGTTTCAGCATTGCATTTAGTTATTGCTATAATAACTACTATTACTTTTTATTATTTTGACATCGTCTGGGCAACTTTGTCAGAAGATTTGGAAGAAAAATCTATATTTGGCGAAAAAATATTATTTTGAAGAGAAAAATATTCAAATTTTTTAAACAAAGGCAAAAAAGTAAAAATTACTAATGTTTTATAAGAACATACTTTTTATTATGGAAACTATTTAAATTGAAATGCATACATACATAAAAACATCACTGCTGTATTTATACAAAATTAAATTGTAGGTTTAAATTGCGTTTTTAGTGATATTTGCCGTAATTTCTTAAAATACATTTTAAATCCATTTAATATCTAATAAATGAGAACGTAAAAAGTCCATCTAAATAAAGTTTCATTGAAAGTAGCTAAATTCTAAAATTAGTGATATGTATATACATTTTGGGCAACAAGATTTTTGTTTGGGAGCTATGAAGCTCATACATTATATGAAATCTAAAAGGTTCTCAATTTAATATTACATTTTTGATATTGTTGTTATTTCGAAGGCATTTTGAGAAAATTGCATTTAAAAAAAAGCTTATTGAAAATATATGGATTTTCCTAAATATATTCCTAATGGAATTGTTATTAAAATAATGTTGGTACGCCTTTTAAAAGATATTTTTAAGCACTTATATATAAATATATATATATATGTATATGCACTTTGTTAAAAATTTATTATAAACATGGAATGAGGAACTTTCAAACTAAAAGCTTCTTAAGATCCATTAGTTTTACCTTTTGGTACTAAATACATGAATGTTTTTGTTAAACACTTTATAAAAATGCGGTTTTTCTTTTCGCAAATAATTGTTTTCATCAATATTAGCTGCGTTCGAGAACACAAAAGTTTTTACTATTTTTTACTGCATTTTACGAAATTGCGTTCGAGTAAACAAAATGCAGTAAGTGAGAACACAAATTAAGAGCGTAAAGTGACAGTTCTTGACTGAGTACTTACAAATTTTTACTGCAGAAATGTTTGCAGTAAAATTTAGTAAAACAAAAAACTATATGTTTCAAAAGGTAAACAAACAAAAGTAACAAGCAAAAAGAATACAAATTGTGAAAAAATTGTTAAAAAAAAGAAAAGTGGAAATAAAACGAAAATAAAAGCAAAAAGTAAATACATTTCAATTAATTAAACTTGTGTGTGAAGCATTTACATACCACTTTTTTTGTTAATGTTAATTTTTTGGTGTTGTAAAAGTGTCAAGTACTTGCGTATTTAGAACAGCACTTGTTTTTAAAGTAATCAATAGAAAAAAAGTATTCATGTACTATTGATAAAATTTAGCCGGACACAAATTAGCAAAATTAAATAAAATAAAACACAAACAAATATGAAAGATTACATAAAATAATTTGTTTGTATTTTCCAAATATGTTCGAGTTATAAAAAGGACTTAATCGAGTACCGATAAGAAAACGAGTTATGTAGTCAAAAGTGAAAACATTTTTCAACACTTCAATTATTTGCCATCAGCTGTTGCCTTTATTTTACGAATTTTTACAAATTTTGCGTTCGCGTACTTTTTTGGACAACAGCTTTTTGTGAGAGCAAATTTTTAAGTTTTCTCATATACTGCATTTTACTGTAAAAGTACTCCAACTCACCTATTCTCAAAATGAACAGCCGCTATTCTAAGCTGCCTTTTAAATATGTTGTATGTGTAACAGGGATGTGTTTTCTAGTAGTGAATAGCTGAGATGGTAGGCAAACTACACGGGCATATGTCAACCCTGCAATAGCTACAAAGTTAGCCATGTTGAACTTCACTTAAGATAGAGAAGCCGAAATGAAAACAACATAAAAAGACTTGCTGCATATAAAAACCATTTAACAATAATATAAATTATTAACCTGTAAACGATATTAAATAAAGGTAGTGACAAATTATAAAGTAAAAGAACGTGTCACTTAATTAACTATATCCTGACAAACAGAGAGTTGTTACAGTATGCCCAGAAGTAATAACGCATTTTTATGTTTTCTAGACACTGGGTACAAAAGTGCAAAACCGATAAACAACAAGCTGATACAAAACCTAATTGTTTTAAAAATTTACTGTTTAAAAAACTAAAAAGTTTTTGTAAAAACTTAATATTAAAAATCTAAATTTCTAAAAATAAAAGTTCTTCATTTAATAGTAAAGATCTGGAATGTTTTATTTTTTTACCTAATAGTTTATTTAATTACCAACATTTTAAGTGTAATTTGAAAAAAATCGGATGAACAATAAAATTTTTATTAAGGATTTTGTGGAACGACAATATTTTCATCTTCATTGCTCACACACTATATTCGGCGTCCATCAGTTTTGGAATTTGGGAATTTACGTTTGGGAATTAACATTGAAACGACAATAAAAAAAACATTTGTTTTTGTTTTCAATACAAGTTCCCGGATTTACATTTTAATTTTAAAAAACAGGCAGGTCTATTATTGTGCATCGGATTTTTAAGCCATTAAGGTTTTTCCAAAATTTAATGGTCCTTTACTGTCTAATAAGCGTGCGTGTTTCTTACAGGTAACAAAACGCGCGAAACACCATCATAAAGATGTGTTTTTTTTTAAAAATTTTCCATGCAAATAAATTTTTTAAAGAATTCTTACAGGCATATAAAAGAAACACATTTTTTAAAAACATGTCAGTTTGGCTTTCTACGTGCAAAAACTAAGATGTGTTCAATCGATCCCAACGAATTTTGTTATGTTTGTGGTGTTCTTGTGAAAAATAAATCACAACATTTGATGCGAAAAATGAATACGAAAAATGTATCTAAAGCGTATAAGAAGTATTTCGGCTTTCGACCTGCGTCTCTCGACAAACCGTGGACACCGAGTAGTGCATGTAACAACTGCCGAACAATATTAAATAAAATTGGTAAGGGTCAAGAGTGTTTCTTCACATTTGGAAAGCCAATGCAATGGAGAAACCAGATCAACCATACAACATATTGTTATTCCTGTTTAACGGAAAAGGCTATCGGACGTAGAATTGAACCAGTTTATCCAGTTGTTAGCTCGGTGACGCTACCAGTGCCGCACCCAGTATCGTGCCCCAAACCGAAGCTGATTGTAGCGGGCCCCACAGAAATTCGAAAAAGAACAATAAAAAATGATTCATCAGATGAGTGCAGTGAAGAAAAAATGCAATCAAATAAGAAACCCCATTTACTTACTCAGGCCGAGCTTAATGATTTGTGCCGAGATTTGTATTTGCCCAAATCGAAATCTGAATTACTTGCATCACGATTACAAGAGTGGGGATATTGTGCTCCAGAGACACGTGTTACATATTACCGTTATCGCAGCAAACAACTTGCACTTTTCTTCGCAAAAACGGCAAACTTTTGTTTTTGTGCCAACATATGTGGTCTTTTCAATGCTCTCCAACAAAATTATGACCCAGAGGAATGGCGTCTTTATATGGATGGAGGCAAGGATAGTTTGAAGGCAGTCTTGCTTCATAAAGGGAAGACGAAACCATCAATTCCAATCGGATATGGAAAATACATAAAGGAAACATATGAAGCAATGAAAGAACTTCTCGATCTCATACATTATGACCAACATCAATGGAAAGTTTGCTCTGATTTTAAATTAGTTGCCATACTATCTGGATTGCAAGTGGGCAATACGAAGTTTCCCTGTTTTCTATGTCTATGGGACAGCCGCGACCGTCAGAATCACTACTCCCGAAAAGTTTGGTTCGAGCGAAGTGAACGTACGCAAGGAGTGTACAATATCAAAAATTACCCACTCATTCCTCTGGAGAAGATAATACTTCCTCCATTACATATTTAGCTTGGGTTATTTACAAATATTGTGAAAAAGTTGCCAAAAGACAGTCTTGCCATGAATTACCTTAAACAAAAATTTCCGAGAGCCACAGCGAGCAAAATTGAAGTTGGTATATTTGATGGACCTCAAATTCGGGCTCTGTACGGTAACCAAGAATTTAATGAGTGTTTAGGTCCAGCTCATTTGGAGGCATGGGAAGCATTCCAGGACATCGTTCACAACTTTTTGGAAAACTACAGAAGTCCCGATTACGCAGAGAAGAGCGATACATTACTGCAAAAATTCAATGCCATTGGTAAGCGTTGAGTGAAAACATGTATATCAAAAAGGCCGTTATCATTTTAAAATTTATTCTTTTTAACCTTTAGGTTCAAATATGACACCTAAATTACACTTCTTATTCAGTCATTTGGATATTTTCCCTACGAACTTGGGCTCCGAAAGTGATGAACAAGGTGAAAGATATCACTAAGAAATGGAAGAAATCGAGAGACGTTACAAAGGCTGGTGGGACGAACAAATGATGGCGGACTATTGTTGGTTCCTCATTCGCGAAGATCCATCCGAAAAAAAACGCAACAGTTCAAGTCGCTCGTCATTTTAATTTCAAATTTTTTGAATTTACGCCGAATATAGTGTGTGAGCAATTAAGATGAAAATATTGTCGTTCCACAAAATCCTTAATAAAAACTTTATTTTTCATCCGATTTTTTTAAAATTCACTTAAAATGTTGGTAATTAAATAAACTATTAGGTAAAAAAATAAAACATTCCAGATCTTTACTATAACGTAGAAAAAAAAACGAAATAAAAATGAAAATTTTTGAAACAAACGTAAAAAATAGGCAAATTTTGAATTTTGAGGTGCCATAACTCAGCCATTTCTTATCAGATAGAAATTTGCAGCACATCGGCGGAAAAGGCATTCAATTACCTTTCCAACGATATCTCGATTCGGTTGGGCTCCACAAGGGTTTGAGTGGGACCATACACCGAAAAACACCAAAGTACCGTTATCTAAAAAAACGGTACTTAGAAAAAAAATTGCAGCGTTTTTCGTGTTCAGGAGGTCCCAATTAACTTATCCAGGCATGTGGCGTTCTTGGTATTTTTCCAAATTAAAAATTTGTAAAGCAGTGTTATTAATTCGTATTGATGTAATTTTGCGAATATAACTCTCATAGGATCAAAATTAGCCATAAGTTTCATATCAACTAGGGTATTCATTCGGTTAATCGGTTAACCGATTAATTACTGCCCGATATACTGATCAGTTAATTTCAAATTGGCTATTTTCGATTAAGGATTAAACCAGTTAATTTCAGTCGATTAAACGATTAATCGACGCAACAAAATTTTTAATTTTTTGTAGTATTAACAAATTTTTTTGAGTTTTAAATATTTGTTTCGTCTCATATGCAAAAGGTATGCGTTTAGAAAATATTTTTTCATACAAACAAAGAAGGGATCTTCATTTTAAATAGGTCTTTGCTGTCAACAGCTTTTTGTTTCACTTACTTCTTATATCGGCATTTCCATTGTCACGTGAACTGATATTTGTACGACATAATGTTAAAAAAATTATATGAAGAAGTCAAATTTGTAAAAATATTATATTACAAAGTAATAAAGCAGCACTATATTCAGAAAAAAATTTACAACAATCAACCCTAAGGATATAAGCAAAAATGTGCCGGCGCATAGTGGCCCAAAATCGTTTTTCATTGGCCAAAATTCTGTAACTTTTGAACCGAAGGAGTGAAATTTTTTTAATCGACAGATAGATTCATAAACTTTTCTGCACTTTCCATTTCACTAAAATCGGTTGAGTAGTTATTGGGGAATTTAAGGACAAAGTGGAACTTTAGATTTTTTTAACTTAAGCGTGAAATATGGTTTATTTTTATTATTTTGTTTTAATTATTTAAAAATGTCATATTTGGATTTAAATAATAATCATTAACATTTTTTGTAATAATGGTACACTCAAACAAATTTAATGTTTTCACTAAAACAAATTTTAACATTAAAAAAATAGTAAAATCAACTGGAAAATTTTCTATTATTACTGAAAAATTAACAATTTTTTGCTATCAAACTTGTTAACACTTAAAAAAACTTTAGAAATATTATCTAAAAACTTGCTATTACTGCAGAAGAATCTTTTATTTTTTGCTGTAAAATTTGTTAATATTAGCAAAATAAATCCGCTGTATTCTGATTTTTTTTTAAAGTTTGATACGAAAATATAGGTATTTATTTTTTGAATATTTCTTATTTATTAAAACATTTCATACATATGTGGATAAAAAAAACTTTTAAAAATAAAAGCAGCAATAGATTTTAATAGCTTTTGTAACAATGTGAGGTTCTGTTAATTATTATTTTTTACTAATACAATGTCTGTCTTAGATCTAATGAATTACAATTATTGTTCATTTAATTGAAAAATTGATTGCAAATGTTCCATATTCTGTTCTGTGTAATTTCTGTTCTTTAGAAGTTTTTTAACTTCTTCATCTAAATCCCCATGTTCCACTTTCCATTGATTTCGAATACTTGAGATGAGCTTCCTCTGATAAATCTCCAAGTGGCACCAACTGGTTGTATATATTTTTGCAGTTTCCTTAGCAAAATCTCCAAGTTTTCTAGAGTCAATTTCTTTATTGCACGCAAGTACTTCTAGGATTATTTTAAATCTAAAAATGAGGTTAAAATCAACACCTGTTATTTCCGATGCTGTTTCTGGATCTGAAAAGAATCTTCTTGCGGTATTGCCTGACCCTTGTTTTTGTTGATCTATAATCAACCGAAATCTTGATTCATCTTGAACATGTTTCCTTTTTGAACTTCTTAACTCCTTGTTGGTTTTGTTGTTTCTTATTGATCCTGAAGATCAGAAATCCAAATCATAACTGATTTTTAGTATGTGTTCCATAAGTCGTATTCCTGCATGTAGTGGTGATAATCCAAAATCATATGCATCAGTTTTATCTTATGATTTTGTCGGGACTTGGTTTAATTGGCTTGATGTTGCATGGCATATGATGCAGCTGGATGCAGCCTTCGTGTTAGTCAAAGCCTTGCCTTCTTTTCTATCTATCATTGTTAGCACTAATTGGTAGCTAACTTTAATTTGTTGCCCATCTAAATCTAATTGTAATGGCTGTAGTGCTGCAATTCGGGCCTTGATATCACTAACTTCTTTGTTAACGGCATCATGAGTTTCCTTTTTGAATTCAAATTTGATAGGCCTGCAGTATTTCGTAGAAGAGGGTGTCTCATTTTTCCAAATATCCTTTGTTTGCGTTGTACTATTCGAAGGCTCGAAATCTTCCAAAATCTTTTTTAATTGCAATGACACAAATGATACCATGAACATAGAATAAAAAGGATTAAAAAACTTAAAGTCCTTTTATTTATATTCAATAAAATACCTGACACAAATTTAACAACGCATTGCATAGTTATAGGGCCATAGAATATTATTAAAGTAATAAAAACAGATAAAATAAAAAGACCAAAAAAAATTTAAAAATCCCTTCTGGGATTCACAATATACCTGTTTAGCGTAAACGCTCTTTATTTTACTATAAAATACGCTAGTGTGAACGTAGTGTAACGGATAAGGATGTATCAGGGCAGCTATACGTTTTTCTGATTAATATTCCCTTTATCATAATATTTTTTTGAAGGCAAAAGCACATGATTTCTGCTACTTCTGCTAACATTTTTGCGGAATAAAAAAATTGTAAAAATAAATTTCAAACAAAAATTTTTTCTTGGTGTAATTTCATTAAAATTAAAAAAGTGTTAAACAGACGGGTCCAAACGGGTACAAGAGTATATACAGAGTTAAAGAAAACACTTTCACCTTTCCCTCAGTGGTTTTACCTTCTTCATCACTTTTGATCCGCAAAAGTTCTATTCTACTAAAGTTAAAATTTGACATAAATATAGTAGTTTGGAAAATATGTCTAAACATCTTAAATATAAATAACACAATAGGGGGGATATTGTGCTCCTGAGACACGTGTTACATATTACCGTGATCGCAGCAAACAACTTGCACTTTTCTTCGCAAAAACGGCAAACTTTTGTTTTTGTGCCAACATATGTGGTCTTTTCAATGCTCTCCAACAAAATTATGACCCAGAGGAATGGCGTCTTTATATGGATGGAGGCAAGGATAGTTTGAAGGCAGTCTTGCTTCATAAAGGGAAGACGAAACCATCAATTCCAATCGGATATGGAAAATACATAAAGGAAACATATGAAGCAATGAAAGAACTTCTCGATCTCATACATTATGACCAACATCAATGGAAAGTTTGCTCTGATTTTAAATTAGTTGCCATACTATCTGGATTGCAAGTGGGCAATACGAAGTTTCCCTGTTTTCTATGTCTATGGGACAGCCGCGACCGTCAGAATCACTACTCCCGAAAAGTTTGGTTCGAGCGAAGTGGACGTACGCAAGGAGTGTACAATATCAAAAATGACCCACTCATTCCTCTGGAGAAGATAATACTTCCTCCATTACATATTTAGCTTGGGTTATTTACAAATATTGTGAAAAAGTTGCCAAAAGACAGTCTTGCCATGAATTACCTTAAACAAAAATTTCCGAGAGCCACAGCGAGCAAAATTGAAGTTGGTATATTTGATGGACCTCAAATTCGGGCTCTGTACGGTAACCAAGAATTTAATGAGTGTTTAGGTCCAGCTCATTTGGAGGCATGGGAAGCATTCCAGGACATCGTTCACAACTTTTTGGAAAACTACAGAAGTCCCGATTACGCAGAGAAGAGCGATACATTACTGCAAAAATTCAATGCCATTGGTAAGCGTTGAGTGAAAACATGTATATCAAAAAGGCCGTTATCATTTTAAAATTTATTCTTTTTAACCTTTAGGTTCAAATATGACACCTAAATTACACTTCTTATTCAGTCATTTGGATATTTTCCCTACGAACTTGGGCTCCGAAAGTGATGAACAAGGTGAAAGATATCACTAAGAAATGGAAGAAATCGAGAGACGTTACAAAGGCTGGTGGGACGAACAAATGATGGCGGACTATTGTTGGTTCCTCATTCGCGAAGATCCATCCGAAAAAAAACGCAACAGTTCAAGTCGCTCGTCATTTTAATTTCAAATTTTTTGAATTTACGCCGAATATAGTGTGTGAGCAATTAAGATGAAAATATTGTCGTTCCACAAAATCCTTAATAAAAACTTTATTTTTCATCCGATTTTTTTAAAATTCACTTAAAATGTTGGTAATTAAATAAACTATTAGGTAAAAAAATAAAACATTCCAGATCTTAACTATAACGTAGAAAAAAAAACGAAATAAAAATGAAAATTTTTGAAACAAACGTAAAAAATAGGCAAATTTTGAATTTTGAGGTGCCATAACTCAGCCATTTCTTATCAGATAGAAATTTGCAGCACATCGGCGGAAAAGGCATTCAATTACCTTTCCAACGATATCTCGATTCGGTTGGGCTCCACAAGGGTTTGAGTGGGACCATACACCGAAAAACACCAAAGTACCGTTATCTAAAAAAACGGTACTTAGAAAAAAAATTGCAGCGTTTTTCGTGTTCAGGAGGTCCCAATTAACTTATCCAGGCATGTGGCGTTCTTGGTATTTTTCCAAATTAAAAATTTGTAAAGCAGTGTTATTAATTCGTATTGATGTAATTTTGCGAATATAACTCTCATAGGATCAAAATTAGCCATAAGTTTCATATCAACTAGGGTATTCATTCGGTTAATCGGTTAACCGATTAATTACTGCCCGATATACTGATCAGTTAATTTCAAATTGGCTATTTTCGATTAAGGATTAAACCAGTTAATTTCAGTCGATTAAACGATTAATCGACGCAACAAAATTTTTAATTTTTTGTAGTATTAACAAATTTTTTTGAGTTTTAAATATTTGTTTCGTCTCATATGCAAAAGGTATGCGTTTAGAAAATATTTTTTCATACAAACAAAGAAGGGATCTTCATTTTAAATAGGTCTTTGCTGTCAACAGCTTTTTGTTTCACTTACTTCTTATATCGGCATTTCCATTGTCACGTGAACTGATATTTGTACGACATAATGTTAAAAAAATTATATGAAGAAGTCAAATTTGTAAAAATATTATATTACAAAGTAATAAAGCAGCACTATATTCAGAAAAAAATTTACAACAATCAACCCTAAGGATATAAGCAAAAATGTGCCGGCGCATAGTGGCCCAAAATCGTTTTTCATTGGCCAAAATTCTGTAACTTTTGAACCGAAGGAGTGAAATTTTTTTAATCGACAGATAGATTCATAAACTTTTCTGCACTTTCCATTTCACTAAAATCGGTTGAGTAGTTATTGGGGAATTTAAGGACAAAGTGGAACTTTAGATTTTTTTAACTTAAGCGTGAAATATGGTTTATTTTTATTATTTTGTTTTAATTATTTAAAAATGTCATATTTGGATTTAAATAATAATCATTAACATTTTTTGTAATAATGGTACACTCAAACAAATTTAATGTTTTCACTAAAACAAATTTTAACATTAAAAAAATAGTAAAATCAACTGGAAAATTTTCTATTATTACTGAAAAATTAACAATTTTTTGCTATCAAACTTGTAAACACTTAAAAAAACTTTAGAAATATTATCTAAAAACTTGCTATTACTGCAGAAGAATCTTTTATTTTTTGCTGTAAAATTTGTTAATATTAGCAAAATAAATCCGCTGTATTCTGATTTTTTTTTAAAGTTTGATACGAAAATATAGGTATTTATTTTTTGAATATTTCTTATTTATTAAAAAATTTCATACATATGTGGATAAAAAAAACTTTTAAAAATAAAAGCAGCAATAGATTTTAATAGCTTTTGTAACAATGTGAGGTTCTGTTAATTATTATTTTTTACTAATACAATGTCTGTCTTAGATCTAATGAATTACAATTATTGTTCATTTAATTGAAAAATTGATTGCAAATGTTCCATATTCTGTTCTGTGTAATTTCTGTTCTTTAGAAGTTTTTTAACTTCTTCATCTAAATCCCCATGTTCCACTCTCCATTGATTTCGAATACTTGAGATGTGCTATCTATAAAATCTGTAATCCTTATTCCTTTTTTCCTGAGCTTCCTCTGATAAATCTCCAAGTGGCACCAACTGGTTGTATATATTTTTGCAGTTTCCTTAGCAAAATCTCCCAGTTTTCTAGAGTCAATTTCTTTATTGCACGCAAGTACTTCTAGGATTATTTTAAATCTAAAAATGAGGTTAAAATCAACACCTGTTATTTCCGATGCTGTTTCTGGATCTGAAAAGAATCTTCTTGCGGTATTGCATGACCCTTGTTTTTGTTGATCTATAATCAACCAAAATCTTGATTCATCTTGAACATGTTTCCTTTTTGAACTTCTTAACTCCTTGTTGGTTTTGTTGTTTCTTATTGATCCTGAAGATCAGAAATCCAAATCATAACTGATTTTTAGTATGTGTTCCATAAGTCGTATTCCTGCATGTAGTGGTGATAATCCAAAATCATATGCATCAGTTTTATCTTATGATTTTGTCGGGACTTGGTTTAATTGGCTTGATGTTGCATGGCATATGATGCAGCTGGATGCAGCCTTCGTGTTAGTCAAAGCCTTGCCTACTTTTCTTTCTATCATTGTTAGCACTAATTGGTAGCTAACTTTAATTTGTTGCCCATCTAAATCTAATTGTAATGGCTGTAGTGCTGCAATTCGGGCCTTGATATCACTAACTTCTTTGTTAACGGCATCATGAGTTTCCTTTTTGAATTCAAATTTGATAGGCCTGCAGTATTTCGTAGAAGAGGGTGTCTCATTTTTCCAAATATCCTTTGTTTGCGTTGTACTATTCGAAGGCTCGAAATCTTCCAAAATCTTTTTTAATTGCAATGACACAAATGATACCATGAACATAGAATAAAAAGGATTAAAAAACTTAAAGTCCTTTTATTTATATTCAATAAAATACCTGACACAAATTTAACAACGCATTGCATAGTTATAGGGCCATAGAATATTATTAAAGTAATAAAAACAGATAAAATAAAAAGACCAAAAAAAATTTAAAAATCCCTTCTGGGATTCACAATATACCTGTTTAGCGTAAACGCTCTTTATTTTACTATAAAATACGCTAGTGTGAACGTAGTGTAACGGATAAGGATGTATCAGGGCAGCTATACGTTTTTCTGATTAATATTCCCTTTATCATAATATTTTTTTGAAGGCAAAAGCACATGATTTCTGCTACTTCTGCTAACATTTTTGCGGAATAAAAAAATTGTAAAAATAAATTTCAAACAAAAATTTTTTCTTGGTGTAATTTCATTAAAATGAAAAAAGTGTTAAACAGACGGGTCCAAACGGGTACAAGAGTATATACAGAGTTAAAGAAAACACTTTCACCTTTCCCTCAGTGGTTTTACCTTCTTCATCACTTTTGATCCGCAAAAGTTCTATTCTACTAAAGTTAAAATTTGACATAAATATAGTAGTTTGGAAAATATGTCTAAACATCTCAAATATAAATAACACAATAGTCGCACATAATTTCTTTTTAAAAGAAAACAAGACTACCAACCTAGCGAAAAAGCTAGCAGGTCATTATCGATGATAGTTTTTGGACAATGATAATTTCTTTCGGATTAAATATAAAAAAATCACTTTTTTCTTAATTTAAAAAAAAAGTTTTGTTTAACAACATGGCACGACCACAATTACCAATATTTTGAACTGATTTTTTGGCTACCTTGGTTTTAATATGTTTACTGTTAAATAAAATAAAAATTTTGAAAATCGGTGACAAATGAAATGAAATTTTCAGCCACTGTGCGGCCTGACGTTGCAAAAAACAGAAGTGGATTTTGACTTGCATTACAAAACTGCATAAGTCTGCGAATTGAGCCATACTTTTTGTATAAAACCTTTTTTAATACGCTTTGGGCTTATAAAGATTTATTTTCCAAATTTTCAAATTTTAAAATCTTTGCTCATTTTAGGATACATATGGGAATTTCTGGCAAAAAGTCTACTTTTTGTAATATAACGCCAGAAAGCAAATAAGCTTGTATTTTAGGACCATGCTGTAGTTGCGCTTTACACAACATATAAAAAAGTAAATTATACGCATACAATTTTTGATAATCGATTTAAATTACTTCTGGCGTTACGTTATAAAAAGGATATTTTTCGCTGGAACTTTCCATATGTATGTATGTGTTTAGTTATTTGTTTCTTCTCATATTTTCTCAAACGTTTAACAGAATTAACCGAAACAATTAAAAAAGTAGAAAATTTAAAAAAGTTAAAACAGAACTCTAATGACATAATGGAAGATTTTATAGGTTTAGAGAAATCCAGGAAAAGGACTGAGAAACTAGATATTCTGTATTTCTCCAACGTCTACGATAAATGAAAGAATTTTTTCCAAGTCATGTTTTATCAAAACTAAAGAAAAGAATCGCTTAAATCCTAAACATTTTACTAGAAGATTACTTTTAATAAAATTATCAAGCAGTTAATTTTTTAATTATTACATAATATTTATGTACATAATAATAAAAAAAATGTATTACATATTTATGAACTATTTTTTTGTTTGCTCGTGTTAGTTCAAGAATAGTCGTTTGTGATATTATTGCTTTTTTTTAAAATAAACTCCAAATAGTAAATAATTTATGCATTTTTATGTATTGAAATTACTTAATTATAAAAAAAACTTTATTAATCGGTTATCCGATCAATTACAAAATTAACCGATTAAACCAAAACCTCGGTTAATTAATCGAGCGATTAACCGATTAAAGCAAAAACCTGATTAAACGAATACCCTAATATCAACCCTGACTCTAAGCTCTCTTTAAAAAGGAAACAAAAAATGCTATATGTAGATTATACCGTCTCAGTTTTTATACTTTTTTCGAAATTCCCTCATGAACATCGATTTTCTTTATCTACCTTAAAAACCAAGAATTTTGGTGTATAACACTTAAATATTGATGAACGGGAAGTGGTCTCTCAAATCGTTTCTTCATGTTTTTAGACAAAATGCCTTTTTTCCAAGAAATTAAAAAATCTTGCTTTAGTAATTTGCCTCAAACTCAAGCAGTTCTGAAGACATTTGAACCTTATTAAAGCCATTACAAAGCTTTTCTTAATGTTTCTTAATGCAACATTGCCATATTGTTCGATAGTTTTTTATTCATAGCATTACAAATTCAGATTTTCAAATACGAACTTAACATTTTTTTTTAATTTTCGCTTACCTTTTCATATATAAAAATTGAACTAGGAAAAACTTTTATATTCTGTAAATGCAGTATGGTAGGAAATTTTAAAATAAAGATTTTGATGTAAATAACAGTAGCACTCTGTTAAGAAAAACTGCAGTTTTAGTTGAAAAGATAAAATGAGTAAACTTGTTTATATGTAAATTTGCTTCAATTTCATAAATACATTATTATAAAGTAAGAAGATATTGATGTTGGTTTTTTATTTTTCAAATTTGCTAATATTGTACTTTTGTTGGATTTTGGATGCGTTTTGTGAAAATGCTCGAAGACTTGAATTAAATCATTCTAAATCAGTCAAGAATAAAAAATTATCAATAAAATTTTAATTAATTTCATGTTGTAAAATTCCTGTCTTCATAAAAATAATTTAATGAAAATTAAATTCAATGAAATTAAGCCTAATTAAAATATCTAAATTTGGATTAAAAACAATTAACAGTTCAATAAAATAACCACAATACTAATATTGTTAACAGCTATGGCACGAGCTATGTTTACATTTGTCCTTTAAGTTGAGCTGGAAAAGGTCAACAAGAAAAAAGAAAGACAAAAAAACATGAAAAAAATGTTCTTTGGATTTCAAGAAGAATTCTTGACAAAAAGTACAGAAGTTAGGAAGAACATGCAAATTAATTAAAATAGATAATCATTCATTCAAAAAGCAAATTTCGATCTACCAAAGTGAAATACCATTTGGTTTAAGGATTGATGTTTGACTATTGACGTCATCCGGCTGCAATAGCCGAGTGAGTAAAACGGCAAACCCCACTGACGAGATTGTGTGGTTACAATTGAAACTAGTCTGGGCAACCTGTCCGTGAAAGCCTGGGTTCAAATCTCAGCGTAGTCAAGAATGAAAAATTATCAATAACATTTTAATTAATTTCATGTTGTAAAATTCCTGTCTTCATAAAAATAATTTAATGAAAATTAAATTCAATGAACTTAAGCCTAAATAAAATATCTAAATTTGGATTAAAAACCATTAACAGTTCAATAAAATAATCACAATACTAATATTTTTGGAAAATGTTTAGCTTTTTTACCATTATTTATTTTAAAAATTTGGACGAATAGTTTTATTGATTTCACTAAATTTTTTTTTTTGTAAATTATAATACATTTTGACTGGAAATAGTTGTACCCAAAATTAAATTTCGTATGAAAATGGATAATTCTTTTGTTAAGAAACCTCTCTTGTAAAAAAAATATAATATTCAGGGAATATTAAAAATGCCCCCATCATGTCAATTGTAAACATTATTTGCCCTTTGATTTTACGATATAAAAGTACAAGGAAATTTTACTTTGTATTTAGATTAAAATTAAATGGTGTTAATGTTTGAAAAAATTGTTTGCTCTAAACTGCTTATAATTATTTTAAAGATTCAACTTTTCTTAAACTATAAAAAATAAAATAATTTTAAAAAATTTTGTATATCAAAATAACATTTATGTACATGAATCTTAACTTCATAACATGATATTGTTTCAGCAGGTTTAAATCGTTTAAATTTTGCATATAACAGAGGTTTGCAGGCCACCTAAATTTAAAATTTAATCTTAACTACCTGTGCTACATGTATGAATGCTTTACCAAAAAATTTAGCCACTTTACCAAAATCTAGCCTCATGCTTCAATATAATAATTTATTTAAATTTCGTAACAAAATTAGTCACTAAAATGTATTTAGTTTCGAATAAAATTTTATACTGGTTATAAATGTTTAACAAAAATCTCTAAAAAAAAAATGTAGCATTTTTTATCATTTTTTTAAAATAATTTTTAGCATTTTTTGGCTATGTCTAATGCCAGATTTAGCTGTAAAATTTTTTTAGACATGGCCACACATTTCGGCACAAATAACTTTTATGTACATAATCTTAACTTCATAACAAGATATTGCTTTAGCAGGTCGATAACAGCCAATGGGTCCCAAATAGAGTAGACTTTCGAAAAAGTATTAATACTACTGTGTAAGGTATCAAATGATCGGTCTTGACATCGTTTATTAAGTTCCAGAAGAAGTTATTTATCATTGACATATTAAATACCAACCTTTTGGAAATACATACATACAAATATATTAATGGTTTGAATGTCAATTATTTCATGGAAAAATGTGTGGTTTAAGCATTGTAAATGAATCATGCAAATTTGTGAATACCTAAAAATTTTTAAGGAAATGGTGCAGCTAAGTAATTGTTGACACATAGTGTCGTTGTAGTCTTCAACATTTACATCTCGTACATTCATAAATTTTCGCGATAACTGCAAAAAACATAGCAAATGGTACACGCTAAAAATTTTAATTTTCAAAAAAATAACACTTATACATACATACATATATGTATATAAATATTTTTAATATTTTTTTTTTTTGATATCAAACGTTACTTTTTTAATAAATTATAATGATTACTAACTGGTCCGGCAAACGTTGTTCTGCCATACAAATCATTTCATACTTAATAAATATGCATAAAAAAATTTCATAAAAATCGGTAGAGCTGTTTCGTTCTGTTTGAAATTATTTGGATATTGCACATAAAAAAATACTAAACTCGCGATCAACAAATTGGCTTTAAGTGTATTATAAAAACGGGTAAAAAAGGTAGCAAATTACAAAAAAAAAAAATACGCAGATCTTTTATTAGTATGATTTTTAATTAATTTTTAGGCAATTTGTTGTTGTTGCAACTAACTGTTTCTTGGCTTTTATTTAATTTAATATGCAATAATGAATTGGCTAAGCTTTGAAAAAGGCGATTTCTAATATTTGTTTTAAATGAATTAATTTAGTCAAATGTTATTTCGACTTCGGCATTTTAGTAAGGAAATGAAAGTATGCGAATAATAAAGTTAGCTAGTTCTTGAAAAGAATTTTATACCAAACATTTTTAAAATTGTAGAAATCAATCCACAATTCATCACTTCTTTCCTTTTTTTTTTTGTAATGTTAAGCTTAATCCAGACCATAGTATAATAAGTACCAGGTATGCTCATTAGGGAGAGTTGGCATTATTATCCCATGTAATGTCAAATTAATGTATTTAATTTTTGACGTTTGTTTTAATTTTGTTCCTTATTTTCTTTTGTTTGACGTTATATGGGTCTTAAAAATGAGAACAAAATTTCTAATGACTATACCTTGTACTTATTCTACCATGGCCTAGACGATATATTGAAGTACCAAATGCATGCTTACACTCATATGCTTAAAAATTATAATAAATGCCCTTATCAGCATATTCAGTATGCTAGGAGCGGCAAACGCGCTGATGGGGCTATATTTGTATGGTTACAATTCTTAAATTAGGCATCTGCAGGGCGTATGATGCTCCTAGATGGGTCATATGTATGGCCAACCCCACCTTATCCATCATTTATTTCCAATAAACCTACCCGCTATATTTATTCCTTAAGATAGCTCCTATACAAAATATATACTTGTGAATATTAAGGTTGGGCACGATATGCTGAAAATACCAAATTTTTATAAATTCAACATATGCCAGCAAATGATATGTCAACATACATATTAAACATGTGCATGAAACTTAAAAATGATGTTCATGAAACTTTCATTATAATTTTGTATTTGCTTCGTTTGTATTCAGTACAATGAATAACTACGAAAGGAAAGCAACAAACACCCGAAATTTAAGAGACGAGAAAGATGCAGTTTTTT
Organism: Pollenia amentaria; assembly: GCA_943735925.1. Taxonomy (NCBI): domain Eukaryota; kingdom Metazoa; phylum Arthropoda; class Insecta; order Diptera; family Polleniidae; genus Pollenia; species Pollenia amentaria. The sequence goes on from OX031009.1 coordinate 81,077,558, forward strand.
TTTTGCTTACTTAAACAAGAGAATATGAATACTAACAACTCTGAAACAAAACAACCACTGAATAAATGTCGAATAAGTTCATGGAAAAACACATTTATTTAAAAGTCAGTATTGCCAGTTGGAAGAAATGAAAAACATTAGGAAAGATAAAAAAAACAAAAATAACCATGAAGAGTAAAAGCAACAAGATAAGGAAGTACATTAATATTAAAATAATAAAAATAATACAAATTTGACTTTGTTTTCAATGTAAATTAACTGTTTTTAATGTAAATTTTTACACTTCAAAAAAATTTCATTTTATTTTTAAAAACTTTATGTTGAGTATTCAAAACATATGTGCTGTTTTCACCACACAAGTGATTGAACGTGTAGTAAATTTATTTATATGAAATTCACTCAGTTTTTTGAGTATTTTTCATATAAATTTTATTACACGTTTAATCACTTGTGTTGAGAAAACAGCACAATAATGTTTAAAAATTTCAAATGAATTCGACAATTCTCTTTTTTTTATTTTTTTATTATTTATTTTGATCAATTATCGCTTTTAGTGCAAAAATTTATATTTTTAGTATATATTAATATCTACAAAAGTAAGAATACTTATTTGGCTGGACCATATCCATATAGAGAGTTATAATATTTAACCCATTAATGTAAATAATTTTACCAATTCAATTGTTAATAACAGTATTAAAACACTTATCTTAAAATACTACAAAAGAAATCGTAACAACATATATTTCAAATTTGCGTTTTTAGCGGTGTACTAAGTTTAGTACAATGGGCGCTTAGGAGTCATCAGTGTGGGCATTTTGGCATTTATGGAGCTAAATTTAGCATTACAAATTTTTATTTAGCTGCAAAATTTTCATTTAGATCTTGGCATTTTATTTAGAATTCTTATAAAATATTTTTAGCTTATTTTAGCATTATTATTTTAAAAATTAGGATGAATAGTTTTATTGATTATACTAAAAAATTTTTAATTTATATTAAATTAAATTTCGTATAAAAAGGGTTATACTGTCTTCATAAAAAATTTTATATTCAGGGAATATTAGAAATGATTGTAATAATTGTCTGTCCTTTGATATTTCGATATAAAAGTAAGAAGGAATTTTACTTTGTATTAAGATAAAAATTCTATAGTGAAAAGGTTTGAAACATTTTTTTGCTCTAAACTGTTGAAAAAAATAATAATTTTACAACTTCAACTCTTCTTAAACTATAAGAAATAAAATGATTTAAAATTTTTTTTTAGGTTTTGGTCACAATGGGAGTCATATTTATCAAAACATCCTCTTTCCAAACAAAGAGTTTTCACTTGTCACATGACGTTAACTTCGATTTGAGCAGATAAGCATACGTTTGCTGAAAAATTTACAGCCGTATTCATAACGAAAATTTGGCATGAAGTTAGCACAAAGTTTATTCATAATATACTTACCAAACTCTGGCTAACGATTTGCTAAACTCTTGTCAACAAGCTGCCAAACGTTTGCCAACTTGTGATAAACAGCCGTTTTATGTTGAATAATTTTGTTCGTTTTTTTTAGTACACTGTTTTTTTTACTTTAGAGTCCTTTTTTAAATATATTTAAATTTAAAAACATTTAAAATTTTTATATAAAGAGGGAATGCAAAACGTGTTGCATTTTTGAGTATTACAATGCGGCATCATTAATATTCAGAGTTGATTTATTAAAAGTAAGCAGACGGATAAAATTTGTTATTAATAAACTCTATGCTAACAAGCTGCTAAGCTTAATCGGCATTCTAGTTAGCAGCTCGTTGTACGTAGTGTTCAAACTGTGGCTAACTTTTTGTTATGAATACGGCTGTAAGTCCCAATTTACACTAGGGACATTTCTTGCCGGACAGACGAAGTTTGATGGCGAGGGGTCGAAAAGGTAGAGTGTGTAGTACATGACTATCTGTACTGGACATTTTTTCATTTCTCTTTCTTACTTTTCGTAGTTTACATCTTGTTGCTTTATATTATTTTTCTCAATTTGTCGTCAGTTTGGCTTGTATTGTGTTATGTTTGTGGTGTTGTTAACTTGCCTTGTGCTTTCTAAATAAATAAACTAATAAATTAAAGTAAAAACAAAAAATTAATTAATAAAAATAAATTTTTGTGGTAAATGAATATAATACTCGGGTTTTAATTTTACAAAAATGTTTGGCAATTTAAATTTGCAAAATAATACCACAGACTATTATAATAAACACTACAAGAAAAAGCCGCCAAACTTTACGAATGAAGAAAAGAAAGAAACAAGTATAAAATTTCTGTCTGACTTCTAATGTTTCATATGTAAACGCTACAGGTAAGATTAAAAGAGAATTCAAAAAATGTCCGGCAAGAAATGTCCCTAGTGTAAATTGGGACTTAGTGTCTACACGAAATGTTAGCACTGGTAGCAAACTTTTCAACATATCGTTTAGAATTAGCTTTAGATTCTTTAGGGATATTACTATTTTATTTATTAGGGTCGAATCATCAATGACATTTTGTAAGAAATCGTAATAAAACCTGCTTCTTTTTTTTTAATATTATTTACACTAAATAGCGAAATTTTTTGTAGGAATTTATAATTTAAAGGTAGTTAACCTCTTAGTTCTAGTACGAGGCATTTTGTTGCAAAAAACAGCACTTAAGGCTAGTTTACACGGTAATACAATGTACTACGACATGCCAAAAAATGATGTAGAATGAGAAAAATCTTACCCTGTAAAAACAAAATGTATTGAGTAAGAGAGAATACGGATACAAAATTTGACAAACGGTCGGTAAATGTTTATTTTCTAAACCATTTTAGAAACTTATGTATTCTCATCGCACCAGAGTCGCATTTTAACAGAGTATATTGAAGGTGGTTACATTTTTAAAAAAATTACAAAAACAAGCAGAATCAACTCAGGAAATGTTCATGTTGTTTTTGTAAATATTGTAAAACTGTAACCATCTGCTTTTTTGTTATTAACGCACTTTGCTTTTATTTTACTTAAACCATCCGTGTAAACATGAAAAATACTTACCAATAGATTTTTATTTTAAACACGGAGAGAACTTCATAATATTTTGATTCCACAAAGTCGTAATACATTGTATTACCATGTAAACTAGCCTTTAACGGCCCTTTTCACAATCTATGATTAAATGTTAATTGACACATTAACCGTAAGTTAGCAAAATTGGCTTTTCACAAAACTCTTTACTCCTTATAATAATTAAGAATTAAAGGTCCTTATAATGAAATAAGATCAAACTTTTATCATTATTATTTTCTTTTACAAAAAATGTTGTGCTATCGATTTTTTCCACAGACGTACAATACTACATACTATGTATACATTCATACCTTTTGATCAAATATGTTCATATGTTCGCTTTTATTGCATAGAGTAAAGCTCTTTTATCTGAAAACAAATACTTTTTTTTATGATTTTTTAATTTATAAAAATATTTACAATTGAAAATCAATTTCTTGTTTTGCATTACACGATTTTTCGTAAACAAACGGAGATGGTATTGCCACACTTTCTATCTAAAGTTGTTGTTATGTAACCGAAAGATGGTGAAACAGAAACCCTTAACCGTTGGTTAAAAAGTGTGTGTTAACCTAACCGACAGTTTGTTAATTTTCTTGTTAAATTAATTTAATTTTATATTTTATATTTTATATAATATTTATATTTATTTTTTTTTTGAACAAATAAAGTATAAAAAAAGTAAATACAAGAAAAAGAAAAAAAAAAAAAAAATTACATGTATGTACATACATACATAAACACACATTTTTTCATTATCGGTGTTGATAAACAATAACAAATAAGAAGAGCACAACTGTAAACAGTAAAAGAAAAAAAAAAACTCTTATGAGTGCAAACAGTAGAAATGCATATATAACAGTGAGTGTTAGCGAAAAAAATACAGAAATAAAAAAAAGAATCGATGATAGCAAATACCTAACGGCTAAACCTATTACTCGTACGCGATCCCTCTCGCCGTCTGTATTTAATAACACGGTTGATACAATAACAAATACAAAACCTGCTAGCGTTGCCTCAACAGCAAAAACAATTTTAATAAGTGATGTAAATATTAACCCCCAATCAGGCATAATAGAAAACTCAGTATCACCTTCGGTGTCTAATAATACGGTTGATATTAATACAATAAAAAATATAAAACCTGCAAGCGGTGCCTCAGCGGCAAAAACGATTTTAATAAGTGATGAAAATATTACCCTCAAATCAGGCATGATGGAAAACTCAGCTCCACAAGTAAAAAGTGGTCAAAAGCCTCAAGTACAAGTTGGTATGGACAGGTACATAACAGTGCTTAAACGGGGTCGCAGCCCTACCTCTGCAGCAGTTGCTTCGGCCTCAAAAGTACCATCTTTTGATAAAATAAATTCTCAAAATCGATTTGCAATTCTGGAGGATGAATCCTCTGAAGCACCAAACGTCATAAAATCGTCCAAGCCTCCCCCGATATATCTTAGGGAGCAAAACTCAAATGAGCTCATAAAGAGTTTGATATCGGTGATAGGTGAAAATTCGTTTTACGTAGCTGCTATCAAGCGTGGTAGTATAAACGAGACAAAAATACAAGTCAATAATGAGAATGATTTTCGCAAAATTATAAACAAATTTGAAGTACTTAAAAAAAACTTTTATACATACCAACTGAAAAGCAGTAAAGGTCTCCAGGTAGTGATTAAGGGAATTGACTCATGTGTGGACCCAGAAGAGGTAAAAACATTCCTCGAAGAAAAAGGCTTCAAAATAAAACATGTAGTAAATATAAAAAATAGAGAAAAAAACCCCCAACCACTTTTTCGAGTGGAGTTTGAACCCGGCGACGGAAAGCTTAAAAAAAATGAAACGCACCCTATTTACAATTTGAAATATATTCTCTATAGAAGAGTAACTATAGAAGAGCCACACAAAAGAAATGGTCCCGTTCAGTGTTTAAACTGTCAAGAATATGGTCATACTAAGGCATATTGCTATTTACCCCCTGTTTGCGTAGTATGTGGTGAATTACATGGTACAGATCTTTGCGATAAGTCTAAAACCGACCCCAACGTAAAAAAATGTAGCAACTGTGGCGGTAATCACACTGCCAATTATAGAGGATGCCCTGTATATACCATCGTCAAGCAGTCAGTTGGACCGAAAACTAATCCCCCTCAAATGCAGGTAACAAATCAAGTAAGCACTGGTGACATTCAGGCCCCGCAGCCTAGTTATAACAGAACCTCTTATGCTAACGTCGTAAAATCAAACCATGCGCCAACGCAAGGTGCTGCGCCAAGTAATGATGAAACTCCAGTTTCAAATTTAAGTCGTCTGGAAAAAACCATGGAAACATTAGTGCAAACAGTAACTAATTTTACGAACACAATGGGTAATATGATGCAGGAAATTCTTAGAATGCAATCGATGTTATTGCAATCTGTACTTAACAGGCCATGAACTGTTTAAAAATCTGTTTTTGGAACGCGAACGGCATCCGCCAACATAAAAATGAATTAGAATACTTTCTTAAAAATAAACAAATTGATGTCATGATGGTTTCTGAAACTCATTTGACCTCAAGAAATACGTTTAACATCAATGGTTATATACTATATGATACCAAGGACCCTCGAGATAGAGCTTGTGGTGGTTCTGCCATTTTGATAAAAAATCGAGTCAAACACTACCTAATGTGTGATCATCGTGAGGATTATCTCCAAGCAACGAACATTTGTGTTGAAGAGCTGAATCGTAGCATTGTAATCTCATCTTTATACTCTCCACCTAGATTTTCAATATCAGAAAGCCAATATTGTGAATATTATAAATCACTAGGACCCTGTTTCCTGGCCGCTGGCGATTATAACGCTAAACATACCTTCTGGGGGTCACGACTAATAACACCAAAGGGTCGTGTTTTGTTTAATACAATCTCTAAAATGAATTTAAATGTTGTCGCGAGCGGCCAACCAACATATTGGCCTGCTGACCCGCAAAAAATTCCAGATGTCATCGATTTTGGCGTGGTTAAAAACATCCCCACAGAAACGATTCACGTTGAAGCTTCCCTAGAATTATCTTCCGACCACACACCTACAATTGTTACTATAATGAACCCCAATAGAATTGTATCTCCGACTGGTTACCTAGCGACGTCAGCCACACAAATAAATTGGTTAAAATATAAAAAATATCTCAGTGCCCATTGCACAGAAAATATTCCGCTCAGTACACCGGAGTATGTAGATCGCTCTATTGATAATTTTGACAGTTTTCTGAAACTAGCTGTTCAACATTCCAATATTGCCCCCAAAAAACAAAAACTATTAAAATATATTCCACAGATGTCGAGCGTCTCTTGTCTGAAAAAAGGAGGGCACGAAGAGAGTGGCAATTGCACAGATCTCCTCAACTTAAGAACTTGCTAAAAGAGTGTACAAAAAGATTAAGAAAGTTATTGCAGACTCAGAAAACGGCTTCTCTGGAAAAATATCTTAAGGAACTTGATGCAACTCCACAATCGGACTACTCATTATGGCGTGCAGCTAGAAACCTCAAAAGGCCAGTTGTCTCTAAACCACCATTAAGAAACTTGAATGGAAGTTGGGCAAGAAATGATGTTGAAAAAGGAAATCTGTTTGTAAGTCACTTGAAAAACGTATTTACACCTAATATATCTCACAATATTGCGGTCGATTTACCACCTGTTGCTGCTAGAGCAGCTATTCCCCTAAGATTTGAGATGAGAGAAATCAAAAAGGTTATATGTGACTTAAACACTAAGAAGGCACCTGGCATTGATAAGATCAGCAATAAAATGCTATTAGAGCTACCTCGCGTAGCAAAGAAAATTATTCTTTTTATTTTTAATGCTATTTTACGCCTTGAATACTTTCCTCAAAAATGGAAGGTTTCCTTAGTTACCATGATACCAAAGCCAGGTAAAGATCATACGAAAGTTGAGTCTTATAGGCCTATTAGCTTATTGTCAAATATGTCAAAGCTATTTGAGAAATTATTAGTTTCAAAATTAACACCGATTTTAAGTGAAAATAGATGTATTCCAAACCATCAATTCGGATTTAGAAGAAAACACAGCACAATTGAACAAACTCATCGAATAGTAAATGTCATAAGAAAAACATTTGAAGAAAAAAAATATTGCTCAGCACTCTTCATCGATGTTTCGCAAGCTTTTGACAAAGTCTGGCATGAAGGCTTATTACACAAATTGAAGCAAAATTTACCAGCAAACACACACAAACTGTTAGAAAGCTACTTAGTCGGTCGTCAATTTATTATTAAAGAAGGAAATTTCTTAAGTTCACCTCAGCCGATTGGCGCTGGAGTCCCACAGGGCAGCATCCTGGGCCCTCTATTATACTTAATTTATACTTCGGACATGCCAACAAACAACTACACCCAAACTTCAACATTTGCAGACGACACAGCTTTTCTAAGCGTCCACGAAAACCGTTATGAAGCATCTCGTTACCTACAGCATCATATATTTCAACTAGAAATATGGCTAAGACAATGGAGGATAATGGTCAATGAGCAAAAATGCGTACATATAACATTCACCCTGCGCCGGGAATCTTGCCCCCCTATTACAATCAATAATCAAATTATTCCTCAACATTCGCATGTAAAATATCTCGGTATACATCTGGATCGGCGATTAACGTGGAAATGCCATATAGAGGCAAAATTAACTCAAATGAAACTAAAAGCCATCCAAATTCATTGGCTTATTGGAAGAAATTCTGTTCTTAGACTCGAATGCAAGCTTCTACTTTACAACTCTATCTTAAAGCCTATCTGGTGCTACGGTATTCAACTATGGGGCACTGCCTCGGCCTCTAATATCGAAAAAATTCAAAGGCGCCAAAATAAACTTCTTCGTATAATCACAGCCGCCCCCTGGTATGTTAAAAACTCAAACATTCATAAGGATCTCAACGTGCCATTAGTAAAAACTATGATTACAAAATATGCAGTAAAATATTTAAAAAGACTTGAACAACACCCAAATCCTTTAGCTCGAAATATTTTAAATCATGGCGGCCACACTCGCTTAAGGAGAAGAGACGCTGCAGCACTTACCCAACTAGATGAGAGATAAACACCTATATAAGTGAACAGAACCCGTGATGAAGAAAATTTTTGTCTGGTACTGGCAGGACATAAATAAAGTATTAGGTTAAGATTTGATAAATTATTGTTAGTTCATATTAAATATATGAAGATTCAATAAATAAATAACGAAAAGAAAAAAAAAAAAAAAAAAAAAAATATTGTGAAAAGGGCCGTAAATTGTAAAAAACCAAAATCACATACATAGTTGTAACAAAAAGCACTAAAAGCGAAACACAAAAATGGAGAAAGCGTCAAAAATACCCTTTTTTAAAACAGGGAATTTAGAAAAAGTAGAAGGGTAACGACACAAAAAAGCGTCATAAAATACCCGAAAGTCGTCAAGATGGCAGCACTGTTGACAAATATACATACAATGTTTTATACAATTAGTTGACTGTTGACAAATATACATACAATGTTTTATACAAATTGGTTGAGCCGTTTCTGGGGAGCTTAAACACAAACATCGTGACACGATGTTAAGCGTAGTTTCGTCACAGATCGAATGTTAACTTAATAGTTTTTCTTTGGGATAACAAAGGTGCCATAAACTAAAATTTTGCTTAAGTCGACTAAAGCACTTTTCCTTTTTGCCACAGATATATAGATTAAAAATACATTTAAATGCCCACATTTACATACATACAAACATCGCACCTGATCATATCCAGTTGGCAAATGGGGCGTAGACGCAAATGTCGTCAACGATATCGTCAGGACGTTTAAAAATTGTTCGCCCATATAATCTTGATGATTACAACGTAAGTAAAACAGCGTGTATTTTGTCGCTTTTAAAACGTACTTACGACTTTTTATGCGACATATTCTTAAATTTGTCTAGAGTGAGGCTTTATGGAGCATAACATAAGCGATCATTGCATGCAAAATGTCGTGCTTCAAAACACATTGACGACAAAATTCACGAAAATCGCTCAACATGTCCTGAATAAGGTCTTCTTCAAAATATTTATAAAAATGTCTCATAAGCATGGGACTTGTCGTCAACATATTTTTTTGAAAATTTGTGTTCAGAAAAAAAATACAAAATACTTTATACAGAAATTATTCAGTTGAGCTTTTGAAGTGATTTTAAAGTGCATTTTACCTCTAAAATTTAAAGTAAAATACATATATTTGATCAAATTGACTTTTGGTAAGTACGTATGTATGTATATTCAGCCCAATTATGAATAAAAATTCCCCGGGAGTTTTGTCCCTTTTCCTACTTTTACAATAGAATTTAAATAGCAAAAATGGGAGAAGGGAAAAAACTCCCAAGGAATTTTTATTTATAATTGAGCTGATTGTCTTTATGTAAAAAAATAAAACAATCAATTGTTTGTTAATAAAATAAACTTAATTGTATCAAATTTTTCTCTGTGTAGAAACATTTATAAAGTGAAATATTTAACATCCAGATGCGTGCAATGTGCTGCATTGTGCTGCACTGTTTACGGCTGTTTAAGTGTGTCTGCGTGCATTCAGCATATAAAATTCAACGATTTCCACATGATTCTGTATGATTGTTAATCGTCATGGCAACAACTTCCAAGGCCAAAACAATATCAGTTTTATTTTCTTTAATGGATTATGAGAAACAACAAAGAGTGTGTTATTGACCCAGAAAGTTCTTTATACTCTTATGACATTCATATTTAAGTATGTATGTAAATATATACATTTGCCGATGTGATCAGAATTGTGGAGAAAGATTCATATTTAACAAAACAATATTTGCTCAAAATTGCATGCATTTATGTATACATATATGTATGTATAAATATTTATTAATTTTCTCATGTAAGTTAAAAACTGAAGAGTAGTATTTCGGAAAAACAAATAATTTCCGGGATCGCAAGAACAATTTAGTTAGATTTTATAACACGATAACAGAGTGTCATGGTTAGGGGGTTTCCCCCCAGATTTAGGGGTTTTTATTTCATTTAGGGGGTACAAATTCTTAGGGGAAAAATTAAGAGGGCATGAGTTTATATTTAGGGTGTTTTTAGTGGGTTTTACTATTTATTTGTTAATACAAAACAATAACTAGGTAGCACTGTATTTTACAGCTTGTTGTTAGTTGAGCAAAAATCGCTATATTCCCAATATATTTGTCTGAAAATCGCTTGATATCACGGGAAAAATAGCTAAATCGCCATTTTTGAACATAATAACTAAAAGTACCTTGAGACTGTCCTCGATGTAGATAATTTAGTTTAAACTACTAATTCAAGTGCAATTGAAAGTTTCATGAAATTAAAAAAAAAAAATAAAAATTTACAGCGTTAAACTTTTTTAAAATACAGTAAAAGAAAGCGTTTTAAGGACGAAGTATTAGTTAAATAATACGACACAGCTCTAATTTAACACCTGAAATGCTTAAACTTTGAAATTCCGGTAATATATACAAAGTTAACGAACATGATTTGGCAACACTCGATAATTTGAAAGAAACTTGATTCCAATGTTTATAAAAACATTGATTTCTACTAGCTCTGTTTTAATTAGATACATGTTCTTATGGATGTGTCAGAAGCCACATGTTCAGTTCTGTTATATTACTGCCTAATTTAAAAATTATTTTGTTCTTCTATTATTGAAAAAAATTTCCATAAAAAATATGAAAAATCGGTATAAGGATTGCATTTTATTTGATTTTTTTCAGAAGCTACATGACAAAATTAGGCCTTTATATATATACATATTGCTGTAATATTAATTACTACGTTTCGCCTGTTCGGTAACTTCCTTTTTGAAGCATCCTTAATCTTGGAAATCAATTTTTTAAGCTTCACTTATTTACTCTACTTTTAATTTTGTGGAGTTACTCATTTTAGCTTCGGATACATCCATATGTTACAGCCTTTTTTAAACTCTTTATAATTTGGGTTTTAGATATATTATTAAAAAATATTCAAGAAACTTAAAAAATAAATCTGGGGGAAGTTCAGAAAATTTAAAAAAAATTTTCGATTTTTTGCTTTATTTAGGTAAAGATATTGTTACGTTAATTTTAACTTAGTCAAGTTAAATTAACTACAATGAAATTATTATCTAAACTTTTACATTTAGGGGGATATTTTTCAAAATACGTTAAATTTGGTGGGTATTGAAATTTTTTTGGGGGGAAGGAAAAAAATTACATGGCCACATTGCACGATAACACACATGAAAAAATGTTTTTAATAAAACAAATGCTAAATGCAAACAATTTCAGATCTAATAATAATGTTAGTAGTTTAAAACATTAAACATATTATTACATTAGCTGTGTTTATTTACTAAATTTTTTTACGAATTTGTAACAATTTCTACTGGAAAGTGTTCATTAACCCAAGTTGATTTTTAAAATTATTAAAAATATTTATGCGATAAGAAATCATACTTTTGTTTAACTAAGGACAGATATTTCGACAGATATATAACTAACTTGTTAAAGAAATCGCTTATGTATTTTGTTTTGCTTTTAACCGATCAGGTGTTGTTATTAGTACTGTAGTATAATACCCCATCAGTTAAAAAATTTGTTTGCAAAATAAATTATTTACAAAATTAAAGATTCTTATTAAGAGACCTAGTGGTTGAGGTCGAAACATGTCAGGGTAACCAGCCGCCTGGGTTCGAATCACACGCCAGCCAGCCTGGCTTCGAATCCCAGGTCAGTCAAGAATAAAAATTATCAATAACAATTTTAATTAATCTTCCATGTTGTAAAAATTCCTTTCTTCATAAAAATAATTTAATGAAAATTAAATTTAATGAACTTAAGCCTAATTAAATAGTAAAAATTTGGATTAAAAAACCATGAATAGTTCAACAAAATAACCACAATACTAATTATTGTTAAAGCTAAGGCACAAGCTCTATGTGTTCATTTGTCCTTCAAGTTGTGCTGAAAAATGTCAACAAGAAAAAAGAAAGACAAAAACATGATAAACAAAAAATGTACTTTGGACTTCAAGAAGAATTCTTGACAAAAGTACGAAAAAACAGAAGTAAGGAAAACATGTGAGATCAATTAAAAATGGATAATCATTCAAAAAAGCAAATTTCGATCTACCAAAGGTTAAAATACAATTTGGTTTAAGGATTGATGTTTGACTACTGACGTCAGCAGTCATCGATGGCTGCGAGTGTAAGACGGCAAATCCCTCTGAGGAGACCTAGTGGTTGAGGTCGAAACATGTCAGGGTAACCAGCCGCCTGGGTTCGAATCACACGCCAGCCAGCCTGGCTTCGAATCCCAGGTCAGTCAAGAATGAAAATTATCAATAACAATTTTAATTAATCTTCCATGTTGTAAAAATTCCTTTCTTCATAAAAATAATTTAATGAAAATTAAATTTAATGAGCTTAAGCCTAATTAAATAGTAAAAATTTGGATTAAAAAACCATGAATAGTTCAACAAAATAACCACAATACTAATTAATGATTCTTATTAATTATAAAATAATTTGAGATATTCTCATTGCTTACTTTATGACCGTCTTGTTTATTATGAAACAAACACCAAAGAAATGCATTTGGACCATATAAAACGGCCATAAAGTAGATAATGAGTATATCTAAAATAATTTTATAATTAACAATAAAATCGTTACCTTCTTTCGTGGTCATATTTAAATGCCAAAGTTAATATTTCTAAGTATTAAAAAAAATTATTAACGTTATAGGTTGTGCTGCCAGTTTGTATATTTGTTTGCGTCTGTAAACAATGTGGTAGCCTTGTTTTTCCGGGCAAATTTTCCGAAATAGGTGAATCGTTCAGAATTAAAAAAGTTATTCTTCGGACAAAAATATTGTTCGGAAAGCATGGATGAATCCACGGCTAGTTTAGGAGTTACGAGGTTAGCGAATTTACTCGTGTTTATGTTATTTATCCCCTAAACATTCGAATTTTCCAAAATTCCATCTTTCCTAGAATTTACACATGAAAGTAGTTTCTTGCGAATCGAAATGCACTCTATTTGTTCACTAACACACACACAATTTTCGTACTATTAGGCGATTTCTTCGATTTTTAGTGGATCGATTTAGCGAGAGACCAGTATCCGTTCAAATTTCAACCTTATAACTCACGGCGTCTGTCAGTCAGTTCGTAACGATGATAGGTAATATACGATTACCTATATACATAGGTTATACATAGATTGTTAAATTAAATATTTGGTGTTGCCTTATAAATACTCTTATTGTTAACAAAGGGTTTTTTTTATCTTTTATTACTGATAAAAACCCGAATTCTTAATTCACCTCCTAAATACAAAAAAAAATCCAATTCATGATTCATTTTATTCAACATAAACAAATATAAATTAATAAAATCACATTATTTTTACCGTAATGAATAAAATTTTTTCAAGTCTTAGAATAATTGATGGGTACTCAAATATTCCTGTATATTCGTCACTACTTTAACTTGCAAATTTTGGCTGGCAAAGTGTTCAATTACTTTTTAGTATTTTTGAGAGTAATTTCTTTAAATTCCTACTTACTAAAAGATTTTGTTTGTTGTGCTTAATTCCCTTTTTAAATAATTGATAAAAAATACTGAAATTTATTGTTGGAGGATAAGCTGTTCCTATGCGCATTTCACTGGTTGCTTAGGCCAGATCATCAGGAAACGTTCTCCTAAATAATTTTAGAAAAGCCAAAGCTATCAGCAAACAAAACTACAGAGGGAATGAGAATTACCTACAAACACTCAGAAAGTCTTGTTTGCAACGATATCAAAGTTTAAACAAAATACCATACAATACCTACTTACTCTCTCCTTTCAAGTTTCTGCTAGTAAAGTAAATGAACACACCTATTAAAAACACAAACAAAATTTTATTTTTACGCAAAATGTTGACGAATTCTACCAATTTTATCTGGCATCCCAGTCGACGATATCGAGATTCGTTTTTTAAATTAATAGCATGTTTGCGCGGCAGCGTATTTTCGTAATTCGCTCTCTTATTCGTAATTCACAGCCCAATTATGGTCCAAATTACATAATTCGTCATACAAAATTTTGAGATTATCTCATTTGTACGTAATTCTATTTCTATTACGTAATTCTATTGGATCATTTTCATGCTTTATTTTACCATTTAAAAGGTGCTGCATTTAAAACAAGTTAGAGTGCTACAGTTAGAATATATGAGAGCTACAAATTATTAATTAATCACAATAACGGACGCAAATATAACAAGTAAGAGTGCTATATTCGGCTATGCCGAATCTTATATACCCTTCACCATGGTGCGATAAGAATAATCTGTATAATATATCTGAGGCATTAAATAATAATGGCTTAAGGCGGAATTTCTTGTTTTGAGATATTAAGGGTTTTACCAAAAATAAATTGCTTGGTTTTTATATAAAATTAATAGCCACAGAAAAAAATGCGCATTTATTTAGAACAAAGCTCTAAGTTTTATAAAAAAAAGTGTACCACGCCCACTTTTCCAATCGCGCCCATATATTGTGGGATACTGTGTATTGATAACCGATATGTTTGTACCTAATTTGGGAACTTTAGCTCGTTTCGTTCTCCAGATATACAGAAATGTATAAAGTCTTTGTATGGGAAGTGCCACACCCACTTCTCAAATCCCGCCCATTTTTTTAGAGAGTTTGTGTATTGGCAAGCTACATGTTTGTACTAAATTTGAAAGCCGTAGGTCTTGCCGCTCTCGAGATATGCAGAAAAAAAGAATTTAAAAAACAGCAACAGCATGGGATTTATGGAAAAAACTAGAGGTAGTCGTGGTTTTTTGCTCATATCTCAGCCATTTATGGACTGATCTTCCTGAATTTCAATAGAAAACCATTCCGGACTATATGTGACATAAATGTATAAAAACCTAGCCTCCATCATTATAACGGACGGACAACCGGATTTGCACTTCCCTTCTCATAAGAAGCCAGAATATTTATACTTTATATGGTCTTAAATCCATATTGTAGAAATTACAAACGGAATGACAAAGTTATATATACCCTTTTACCTTCGGTGTAGGGTATAAAAACAAAAAAAAAGATTTAACTTAATAACAGTTTAATTATATTTGCATTATTGTTTAGGAATAAAAAATCACATAAGCTTTTAAAATAATATTAAAGTAAAATTTTTATATTTTTTGGCCACTTGAAAATTAATTATACTGAACTATAAGGTGTATATACATGACTACAGCATGCATGCGCAACCAAGTGTTGATGCCAGTGGTTTGGTCGTGTATGATATTTTGCGTTTGATATTTTGCGGATGGCAGATTTTAAAATAATATAAAGCTTAATCATGTTTGAAAAAGAGCTAAAAAGAGCTTAAGACGGAAATTTTAAGCCAAAAAATAAAGCTTAATTGTTTTTATAGATTTCTAATAATAACTTTTAATTATTTCGATATTTTTCATAGACTTAATAGTGTTAATGTAGGTATATATACATATATCGAGCCATAACCGGAAAAAAGCTTAAGCGACAACATGTTCAATTTTCGTGTTTTTTTAATAAATGAATTTATTGGCAACACTTGCAGCATCTCCTAAAATCTCATGACCACAGTAGGTATCGTAACGATTTAATAGCAAAAACAGTTTTAGTTTAAGCGCCAATTTTCATACAAGATTTTAATGAAAAATAATAAATAAAACCTTATCCTGTAAAATTTTGTTCTTGTCGCTTGACCTCTTTTTGCGGTTGTGGCTCGATATGTATACAACGACAAATCGATCCACTAAGGCGGGATTTTTTTAAACTCGAACGTTATCGGGATAAAAAAAGGTAAATACATGTAAATTCGCTTACCCCTTATCTACTAAACTAAAAGAGATACAAACAAAAAAATTAATACTAATCGCTGGTCCTAAAAAATAAGCGGACATGTGTTTGGCCCTTTTGGGGAGTAAACAGATTAAACCTGTATATTGGAACTTTTTTGTCTCCCCATTTATCTTTTAAAGTAATAAGCACAGTACTGAAAATGATATTACATTCGTAACTTATCTAAAAAATACAAATATGAGTTTAGTACTTTTCCGAAATTCGAACGGTTAAGGGCTGAAAAACAACCTGCTTATGGTACATTTTTTACAAAACATTTTTCACCATTCATTGCCATGAAGTATTTAATTATGTACTCCCTTAAAATATTGAAATTTTTGATCGTTCAATGAGACGCTAACGAAGTAGCGGGTTAAGTTTTGTTATTATTTGAAAATGAATTTTGGGCTATTTAAATAAAAACAAACTAGAGTGCTATAATGGGACCTAGTGTAAATTATGGACCGATCTTCAAAAAATTTTACAGTGTGATTTCCGGTCCTAAAAAACTGTGACGTACCAAATTTAAGTATGCAAGCGTTATTTTTTGCGGTTTTAGGCGAACTAAACTGTTTTCCGCGAGAAGGGTTTATATGCAGCCTACTATAAATTATGGACCTATCTTCAAAAAATTTTTTTTGATTTCTAGTCCTACAAAACTGTATTGTACCGAATTTAATTATTATAGCACTATTTATTACGGTTTTAGGCGTACTAAAATGTTTTCCGGGAGTAGGGTTTATATGGGGCCTAGTTTAAATTATGGACCGATCTTCAAAAAATTTTATAGTATAGTTTCTGGTCCTATAAAACTGTGACGTACCAATTTTTAGTATGATAGCGTTATTTATTACGGTTTTAGGCGTACTAAAATGTTTTCCGGGTTATTCCACCATTTATATTAGTTTTTGTATCAAAATTATCAATTTTTTTAGGGTGATGGTTCCACATTTTGATTCATGGTTCTGTTCCTACGGAAGCAATGATGCTGGATTTAAATCCCAAACTGCTTAGGATAATTACAAGCAATTTGAGACCAAGTTTGTTCTTTTCTCTTCTGTTTTTCGAAAGTGAGCGTGTTTTCAACAGACGGACAGACAGATGGACATGGCTAAATCGACTTCGAATTACTCAAGGAGCCAGAATATACATATATACTTTATGGGGTCTTAGGTGTATTATAAAAAAGTTTCACACGGAATGACAAACTTAGTATACCCTCATTCACCACAGTGGGGTGGAGGGTATAAAAATTTAAATTAGTACTTTTTAAAATAAAGGCTTAACTAAGTGTTATTCCTTTGGCGACACTGGTATATATGTGGACCAAACCTGGAACAAGGATCGCTACTGCGCTGCCAGACTATTATTTTTTAAGTCCTTTATATGACAACCACACATAAATTTATACTTATAAACTGTTTAATTTGTTTTGAAATATAAATTAAATACACGAAATTTAAATTAAAGTTAAAAGCCAGAAAAAGCTAAATGTATTGTTAAAAAAGCTAAAAAAAAAGGCTAAAAGCTTGAACATGAAAAAATAAAGGTTAATTTAGCTCGAAAAAGCTAATATGGTCACACTGGATGGTAGCAGTTTGCGGTATTGTGTAAGGTGCAATTAGCTCAGTTGAGAGAAGTTGTCGAAGAGTAAACTTCAGGGTACTATGCACTAAAAAAATATTATTTGTTGAAACGAAATTTGTTTAATGACTCTATTATAGTCAAAATAATTGCAGAACTAGCTGGGTCACTATTTATTACGACTCTCCAATAAAAAACACGAATTTTTCTCTAACTTCCATATTCAAAATAATGTCAATAATAAAGGCGGTTCGCACTTGTTACAACAACTCATTCGTACAAAAGTTTTAAAGAAATGAATATTGCACCAGTATGCTTGTTGTTTTTTGTTTCGCATGTTTTTCGAGCATGATTCAATATTACTTGTTTGTTCAAGCCCAACAAACACATAAGACAATGATTGGAAACTCATAGCATTCTCAACAAAAAGTTGAAATTAATTTTAAATTTAAAAATGCATTTTCACTTTGGTTAAATTTTTCTATGTTTTCCTTGATACACTTGCAATTTACGTTTTTTTTAAATTTTAACGATCTTATTTACATGGGGCGTTATCGCGTATTTCGATTCGAAGTAAATTATTTACGACTTTGAATAATGTGTACTTTGCTCTACGATTTTCTCCTTAACTACTTATTTTAAATGAATGGAAGTTTTTTATATTTTATCGAAAACAAAAAATCTCTTTCAAAACAGCTACCAGATATTGTTTAAGATTTTTGTTAAGAAAAAAATTACCAAATATGATTTTTTTATTAGAAACGGCCAAGTTCTGAAATTGACATCAAATGAAGTTTTGATCGATGGAGATTTTCAATACATTTTTTTTTAAGTGAGCGTAGTTTTTCCTAATTTTAGGAGTAGTAAAGATAAGTGGTATTAGAAGTAGAAAGTGCATAATATCGCGGGGAATCGATTTCAGAACATGAATGAAAAAGTAAACAAAAGTAGATTTAGTCTTTCTAAAATCTTTAATATAAGTAAAATGTTCTAAATTTACATTATTTCCAGTAGTATATTTTTACACATTGAAATACACATAGGAATTTTAAAGATATTTTAAAAATAAATTGATATATAATATATAATTTTAGAATTTATGGAATTTACTGTACCAAAATGGTGTGAATTAAAGAAATTTTACTTTTTATAACCTGTCGGTATGTACATTTATTTAATGTTTTGTTTTTGCAGTATTTTTAATATAAATAAAAACCTTTGACAACAATCGCCATTACGCCAAACTTAAATTTCCATCAACAAGAGGATTAAAAATTGCAACACTTGACAGCCCTGACACTGACAGTTAAAAATCGGAAAATAATTTAGTTTGTCCTTTTTTTTTGTTATTTATAACTGTGAAGTACAAATTTCGTTTATTGTAAAGAACATACATATTCGAAAATATTCAATATATTAACTCTCAATATACAGAATTTGGAAATTTGACGGGTTTAACTGTTAAAAAAAAAAATAAAAAATTTATGAAAAAATCTCAAATAAATAAAACTTTTAATTTAAGATTCTCGTTGTTTTTATTAATTTATTTTTATTTAATTTGTAATTAATATTTTCCTATTAATTTTAATGTTTTTTCAATTAACAAGAAGCATTTCTAAATTGGTTATATTTTATCACATTGCACTGAATGTTAGTATACAAATTTAAAAATATTTAGTAGTGGCTTTCAGGTGCGGTGTCATCGAAATGTCATAATAATGTTTAATACATTTAGTAGTGTATCAGTTTTTTTTTTCTAGTTTATTGTTATGGAAGAGAATGGGGGATTTTTCAATCAAATTTAAAATATCGTGTGCGCTAAATTTCAAATTGGATATGGGCATTTCCTCCGACTGGTCAACCAGGGTGGAAAAATAAAATGTTGTTAATCATCGTGTTTTATTGTTTATAATTATAAAAAAAGCCTATGTTTTTATTATAGAATGCTATATATGATATTTTATGAAATCTTAGCGGTTTTAGTTAAGGAAATTGGGCTGGAAACTGGAAAACTTGATATTTTCGTTTTAAGCTACTTCTAAAGACATTTTTATATATAACTAGCTTAACCTGGTGCGCTTCGCTACACTGGTAAAAAAAATAAATAAGAAAAAAATTGCAGTATTTTTTTAATGTGTAATTTATTTATTTTTGCTCCCCCTGCACCTACCCCCTTTTTTTTTTTTGTTTTGAAAGTTGTCCTGTAAAGGTTGATAACTTTTGTGTTCAGATATATGGTATTTAATATTTCTTTATATGAGGGGTACTGCTCCTCCTCTATCTACCCCGCCCATTTCTATATTGAAATTAATAGTTTACCATAGTAGTAGCTGTAACCACGTTTGAAGACTCTTCCTTTAATAGTTCTTCTGTTGAGCGATACTTAATTTATGCATCCTATGGAAGGTATTTCCCTCCTTGCGCCTTCCCGCTTTATTTTTATTTTCAAAAGTATAGTACATATACCATAAGAGAGACTTCTGCAAAGTTTGAACATTCTCACTATAAAAGTTCTTAAGATATGCGATATTAACCATTGGCGTCCTATGGTGGGTACCACTTCCCCCGCTGCTATTATATTTCAATTTGGGGGCTCTGAAGATCCTACTACCAAAAGTTCAACAAAATGCGTGCAGCGGCTCTTAATTATATTTCTATCTATGAGGGGTACTGCTCCTCCCCTGTCAACCCCGCCCATTTTTATATTGAAATTTATATTTTACCATAATAGTAGCTTTAACCACGTTTGAAGACTGTCCCTTTTATAGTTCTTCAGTTGAGCGATATTTAATATATGCATCCTATGGGAGGTATTTCCCCCCCTACGCCTACCGCTTTATTTTTATTCTCAATAGAGTAGTATACCATAAGAGTGACTTCTACAAAGTTTGAACATTCTCACTATAACAGTTCTTAAGATATGCTATATTAAACATTGCCGTCCTATGGGGGGAACCACTTCCCCCGCTACTATTTTATTTAAATTTTGGGGCTTAGAAGATCCTACTACAAAAAGTTCAGCAAAATGCATGCAGCGGCTCTTAAGATATGCGATAATTAATATTGGCATCCTATGGGGGGTACCAATTCCCCTGCCCCTATCGAAAAAATAAGTAGCCTATTTTATTTTTAGGGCTCACGTGATGTTACTGTAAAAATTTCAAAATCGGTTCAGTAGTTTCGGAGTCTATAAAGCGACAAACATACAAACATAATTCATTTTTATATATATAGATATATTTCTTTAAAATCTCTCTATTACTATTACAATCAATTAGGAAGAGAAAAAGTGTAAGGAGAAGATAAAAAGTTCGATAAACGGTTAATTAACGGTTAAAACATATGGAAAAATCGTAGGTTCGCGACCGGTACTTAAGCCAATTAAATAAAAATCAATAGAGATATTTTATTGTGTAAATACTGGATAGAGGACCTACATTAATATACTTTTGAAATAAAGTGTTTGAATATTCCTGTCAGCCAAAGTTGACTTCTATTTTGAGTACGTTCGTGACCACATGTTTATAACTATCATTATGAAAATTTTTACACGATGAAATCCATCTTTTGCACTAAACATAGAGCTACCAAAATGCTATCGAATTGCAAAAAAATGCTAGGAAAAAGTTTTGTTTTCCATATTACTTGTACGAACGTACGTTAGTGACCCCAGGAAATGCCCATATTCGAATTCGTATTCGGCGAATGTTGGCGCAGATATTCGTATTCGCATTTGTATTCGCGAATATTAAAAATTGATATTCGTAACATCACTATTAACGATTAGCAGGATGTATACCCTTTTAATCATAAGCAGTTCTTCATTCTATTTAAATTTTACCATCTGTTTTTTATTGTGTTATTTCTCTTAGTTTTATTATAAGTTAATTATTTGTTCAAAAATACTCCAAAAAATTGTAAAAAGTATCGTCGTATTGACAGTAAAATATCGCCGATACCGATACATTGGAAAATCTGAAGTATCGCCCATATTTGTTACATCCCTACTTCAAATATGGTTAAATTTAACAATATAATGTTTTAATAAAATAACAAAATACTCTTACTATATTATTGTCTTCGCAACCATTTAAAATCCAAACCATATTATGGTTGTCTCCAAACATGTTGTGGTTGATAATTATAACAATAATATGATTGAAATTAAAATAGTTTATAGCATTCAGTTTTTGTATGTTTAATTTAAAATTTAAAATAATATTTCTAAAGGAACAACATTATGGTTGTTTTGCTATCTACAATAGTTGCATGCCTTCAAACTCATACTTGCTTGGCTTGCTTAAAATTCTTAATCACTTTGTTTTAATTATTCATTAAAATTTTGGTTATAAAAGTGGAACATAACTCGTGTAACAGAAATAAAAAACGAAATAAAATTTAAAATTGCCATTTAAAAACCAAATTGACCAATAATTTCATCGTTGGAGCTAAATCTCTTTCCACCGAGCAATTTCTTTAGGTTCAGCGTCATTTGTACTTGTGCGACCACAACGAAAGTCAGTAAACCACTTTTTTAGTCTAGTAGTCTATTAACAGGTGGTACTTGATGGGAGCAGTGCTGCTTTTCATATAACTACGAGGGAAGTACGAAAAGTCACGGATCCGCCCTCGTAATTTAAATTAAAAAAAATTATCAAAAACTTTGCCATTTCAAACAATGTGTTAATTTATTTAAATAAATATTGACAATTTCCAACAACAATTCTAAATGTTTAAATTATTTAATTTTAAACGAAAAAAGTCAATTAAGATTTTTTGTTATTTAGTTAAAATTTCAATTGAAAATTTATTTCAAAACAACAAAAATGTTAATTTAATCAAAATTAAATTTTTAATTTTCTTTCAACAAAAAAAATTATTAATTCAATAATCACATAAATTAAATTTAAATATTTTTTAAACCATTTTTTAATTGATAAAACACTTTTTTCTGTTTAAACCATTTTTTAATCGAGAAAAAAATTTTTTCTCTGTACATTTTTTAAAATAAACCCTTTTCTTTAAATCTTACTCTAATTTACACGCGAACGAAATTATGGGTAAAATATAGTTCTTTTTATATAATTTCAAAATTAAAAATAATTGCACAATCAAAACTTAAGCCTCATCTTTCTCTGCTTTTTTTTTTGTTAGAACAATTTTTCATTGTTTATTTTCTATAATATCGGGATTTGGCACATTTTTATTCAATTAAGCCCGGTTTCTTTACAATTTAGGCACAAAATGATCACTGATATTTATTAACCCTCGAATGTACGTTAATTTTCCAAGATATTACATGTAGAAAACGTGTAAAATCTTTTATATTTAAAAAAAAATTTTTTTAACATTTACTTTTAGCCTCGATTAATGTGGTTGCTAAAAGGATAATTTACAGACTTAAAGCTCAAAACTATTTAAATAAAACTTCAACCAAACTGAGGATATTTCGAAACTACAACATTCGACATAAGCTAATTTTCCATATTGGTACAGATATGTACATAGTAAGTGAAACAGAGTGACTCATTCTTTATTTTCGAAAATCTCGCATTTAATTCCTGGAAAACATTATTTGGGGGTAGTGCAGTAAAAATTTATTTAAATCAGCATGCACTATAACAAGATCATACTCCAAACAAATTAGTTTGCACTATTGTTTACCAGCTTAAATGATGTGTTATATTTTTTTTTTACTACCAACTAAAAAAGTTGGTGGTATGTATTGCAATTTTTTTCACTATCACTAAACGCATATTAAATGCATAAAATCTGCACTTAATTCAAATAGTGCAGAATTTGAACAATTTGTATGTGTATGGTGATGATACGCATAGGCAAAGGAAATTAAACAAAATACAATTTTGTCGATAACGAAATAATTTTTGGATTTAATCATGAAAAAAATGAGAAAAAACTGCAATAAATGGATTTTTTTAACTGAGTGCAAAATTATTTATCTTAAATATTACTCATGTTTAGTGATGCTGCTTATTTTCGATTCATCACTCAACATCAACAATAGGATTGCAATAATTTTGTTCTATCACTAATAGTGTTTTCTTTTCTACAAATAAAGGTTACATTTTATTTAAATAATGCAATTTGGTGTTTGTTTCTTAATAATGTTTTGCTCTCTTAAAGAATGGCATGTTTGAATCTAGCAAACTCACCCTTAATAATGGCCTAAGGCATTGGCGTCGAGAGTGTTGATTATGCCCTATAAAACAGATCACTACTGTTTATATATAGGGCTACCAGACGAAGTTGGGAAAAAATCGCTTCGAATCAGGCCATTAAAAAAGTGAAGCTTTTAAAGTTATGCATTCTATTACGTTATAGAAAAAACAAAAGAAAACATTACATTGTTAATTATAGGTTGTCGGTAAAATAAAATCTAAGAGCATTCGGTGAATTGTTCTCATAAAGAGTCTTCAAATTAAAAACATCTTTAAAACTTAGGTCGATAAATCGGCAATCTGACAACGGTATTTTTATGTTTACATATTTTATGAAAAAAAATTAAGAAAAAATTTTTTTTTTAACATTTTTAAAGGGAAAAGTTATATTATAGATATTACCGCATATATTATATGTGCAGGAATGACAATAAATGAATTATTGGATTCACTCTCATCATCTGATGTTTATTATATATAAATTTTCACCTAAGCGTCCACTAGTTTTGCCAGAGTTATTTTAAATCTAATTTTCACTTACATTGAACTGTTTTGAGCAAACTGGGAGTTCTATACTATTTCTCTTTGAGAACGGTTGTCTATCGTTGCGCTCTTCAAAAATACAAAAACTTTGTTTTTCTGTAAATACATAATTACAAAATCTGTTGGTTGCTGTTATTTTATTGTTCTTACTGAACTCCGTTATAAATAACAATTAACAAACAAATTTATAAAAACAATAATTCGCGATGCCCCCCGGGGCAAAAACTCCTTTAACGACTTCTAAAATGTCAGCTACTCTGAAAAGGCAAAAAAGGTCACAACCTATTGCCATGAATTTATTCGCTAACGTGCCTTCAACTTCCGGAAACCGATTTAGTGCATTGTTTGACAACTCTGAAATGGATTTAGAAGCTGAATCCAAAGCAGTCAAACCCCCTCCTGTGGTAGTAGACTCTAAAACTACACTTACCGAACTATAAAAAGTATTTGGAAAAGACTATATTTACAAAAGTACTTCCATAGGTACTTAAATTTTTGCACAATCGATTGATAAACATGAATATTGTAAGAAACTGTTAATAGAAAAAAACATACCTTTTCATTCTTATAATTCTAAAGAAAATTGCTTATATACCATATTTCTGTACGGCCTGCCAAAGCTTAACTCAAATGAAATTATATCCGAATTAAAGTGTTATAACTTCAGTCCCTCCTCTGTATCAGAAATTGAAACTCAGTACAGTTCACCAGATAATGCGGTATTTAAAGTCCAATTTGTACGAAAATCATTTAATCCAAAGTCACTACAAAATGTAAAAACTATATGCAATGTAATTATTTCTTGGCGAAAATATAATAAAAGAAAGAATGCAAATCCAACTCAATACTGGAATTGTCTTATGTATGGCCACGGTGGAGAACACTGTCATCGTCAACCTGCATGTATGATTTGTGCAGGTAATCACCACACTAGTATTTGCCCTTTAAACAAAAAAGAGCGTAAACCTGCCGTTTTCACTTGCTTTAACTGTAAGAAAGAAGGAAAAGAAAGAGCTGATCACTCGGCAAATGACGTTAACTGCCCGTTCAGAGCAACTTACTTGGAGAACAGGCAAAGAGCAACTTCAAATAACTCTCCTAGAACCGGTAACCGTAAATCAGAAAGACAAATAAATTTTGCAACGCCTCTTAATTTACAACGTAATAATGAGAATATACAAAGCCTTGTAAATGGTAACTCTTATGCATCGTGCTTAAGAGAAAGCAACGATCTCTTCAGCATTGATCAACTCTTTTAAATCTTTATGTCTGCTTTAAGTGACTTACAAAAATGTACTTATAAAATACAGCAAATACAGGTTATTATGGGAATGGTCAAATACGCTTATGGACTCCCGTAACTTAAATGACTTTAAATTACTTCACTGGAATGCTCACGGCATTTCAAATTTTTCACATCTTAAACAATTTGAACTTCTACTAGAGTCTTATGGGATACATGTAGCATCCCTAAACGAAACTCACTTAAACGAAAATTATAGAATATATTTTCGTAATTACTTTATTTATAGAAATGACAGAGAGAATGCAAGAGGAGGCGGGGTAGCTCTAATTGTGCGGAAAAATATAAAACACAAACTTCTTAACACCATAAATACGCTGTCAATTGAAAATTTGTCAATAGAAATAACAATAAACAACCTGCCAGTTATCATCACTACTGCATAGTACTGTTCGAACTTTCGTAATGACATTGTGAAACTTACTTCTCACAATAAAACTTTCTTCGTTCTTGGGGATTTAAACGCAAAACATTCATCATGGAATTGTACATCAAACAATATAGCAGGTAACGTCCTTTTTAATGTACAACAACAACAACAAAATTTCTTCATATACCATACTTCTGACCCTACGTATTACCCGTATCAACAAAATCGAAATCCATCAGTTATCGACCTTATTTTTATCAACTCTGACCACCGTCCATTGATTTTTATATTACATAAATCAATTTCAAACTTCTTAGACACAAGTCACTTCAACTATAAATCAACTAACTGGTCACTTTTCCAACATTATGTTGAAAACAAAATACTTTTGCATAATGTTTTGTACACCAACAAGAACTCGATTGACTATGACATCAAAAAACTAATGCAAATTATCTTAGAAGCCCGAAATATATCTACCCCTTTAGTCAGTACAAGTAACAATAATCTTCTCCTAAAAGATATAATAAAGCTCATAAAAACAAGGCGCTTTCTCTGCAGAAAAATGAAATGGGCCTCTACGCAATCCGAGTCTAATTTATATAAACAATCCATTAAACTGATAAGTATAGTAATTGATAACAAAATAAACAAAATTAGAAATGAAAAATGGAATAAATTGATATCTAACTTAAAACCTGGAAATAAGGCGTTTTGGAAAATAAGTAGAGCGTTAAGAGGCAAACGTTACAAAACAATTCCGTTTCTACTGAATGGAAATCAAAAAATTTCTGTTGATGATGAGAAAGCTCAACTACTAGCCGATTCTTTTCTAACGGCAAACAGTCTAACAGCAAATTGCAAACACTCAATTGACAAGACAGTTAATATAACAGTTAATCAATTCAAAAAGGAAAGCATCACATCTGGTCTATTTTTACTTCGATTGAGGAGTTGTATACAATAATAAAAAATTTAAGAACTTCAAAGTGCCCAGGACTAGACAACATTTCTAATTTATTACTTAAGAATCTGCCCACAAAGGCATTACAACTATTAGTTCTTATATTTAACAGTTGCCTTCAATTGAATTATTTCCCAAAGCACTTTAAATCTACCAAAATTATTGCTATTCTAAAACCAAATAAGCCTAAAATGGATCCTAATAGCTATAGACCAATTAGTCTATTAAGTAACCTGGGTAAATTATTCGAGAAAACAATCCATGCCAGACTTAGTCAGTTCGCAGTGGATAATAATTTAATTGCTGAAGAACAATTTGGGTTTAGAAAAGAGCACAGTTGCATTCAAAAAATCAACAGAATTGTCAACATTGTAAATTAAAATAAACGCAAAAAACTTTCTACGGGGCTTATACTTTTAGATATAGAAAAGGCGTTCGATACTGTTTGGCATAAAGGCCTTATCTACAAGTTACTTTTATCAAATATTCCAAAATATCTTTGCAAAATTATATTAGAATTTATTGATGAAAGAGAATACATTGTAAGTGTTAATGGATCATATTCGTCTCCAAAAACAACGGCTGCAGGCCTTCCGCAAGGTTCAGTGCTTTCACCACTTCTCTATTCGTTATATACATCGGACCTTAAGCCTCCTCCTTGTGTGGGCACAGCATATTACGCTGACGACACAGCCTTAATCATTTCCGGCAAAGTTACCTCCGCGCTTCTTAAAAAGATGGAAAAGGCATTATCAAGCTGTCACAAATATTTAAAAAAATGGAAAGTTAAAATTAACCCTGTTAAGACGCAAACCATTATCTCCCCATTCAACAAATCATTGAAACGACTACCAGCTCGTAATTTAAGATTTGGTGGAGAAGAAATTCCTATTGTTAATACTGTTAAATACCTTGGTGTTCTACTAGATAAAAAACTTAAATTCAGCAAACACATTGACGAAACTGCAAAAAAAAGTTCAAATGTACTAAAGTCCCTTTGGTCATTAATTGGCCGTCGGTCATCTCTTAACATGAAAAACAAAATTCTTATTTTTAAAACTGTAATAAGACCAACATTTACTTACGCTTGTCCCATATGGTTCAAAGCTGCCAAAACTCACATTAAAAAATTACAAATAATTCAAAATAAGTGCTTAAAAATTATTTTTAACCTACGACGGAGGTTCCGCACTGATCTTCTTAATAGTAGAACTGGATTTGAAAAAATATATGAATTTATTTACAAACTAAGTCAAAAATATTTTAACTTAAACGCGCATTCCTCCATTCCTATCCATTAATAAGGGCATGTCAAGAATTATAAAACAAAACCAAATAAAATTATCATCCTGAAAACTTAATGTATAAGTTTGTTTACCTATTAAACTAATATTTATTCATTAATGTTCTCTAACAATGTTTGAAGTAACTAGACCAGAGAAAGGTTTTTCCTATTTTTTCCTTTAAAATTATTAAAAAATACTTTAAAGAAGTCATATATAAGTTATTGATCTCATTTGTTGTAATATTAAAAATAATATCTCAATCCTTGTAAATATGTTTATACTAAGACAAAATTAAATAAAGATGATATTATAAATTGAAATTGAATTGAGCAAACTGGAAGTTCGTCAGTCATTTTGTTGTGGATGCAATAAGCAAATTTTCAATTATTTTTTTTAAATTTTGAAAAACAAACTTTTTGTCAGATCACTTTTTCATAACTTGTGTGTTGTTCCCGTCAAATAACAACCCAATAAAAAAATTGAACTTCAAACGCAGAAGGTTTTTATGGCAGAAAAGTAGAAGCTTCGCTTACGGAAGGCAGGCATTTTAGGAGAATCTCGAGACCCTTTGAATATAATTTTTTCATAAAATTTGTTAAGAATTCGTTCACTTGCTTTACTAGAACTTTTTATGCCTTAAGGTGCCCGTACACGACATGTTTTTTACATCTGACTTGTCAAATTTTCCACTGCAAAATACATACATGGCATGTGTTACCTTTAAAACATTGTATCTGTAAAAGTCGGACGCAAAGTTATCTGTCAAAATTTCAATTAGAGGAGGAAACCGGCAGCGGCGGTGCACTATTGACGGAATCATTAGCCGTTTGAAGTTAATATTTTACAATACCCATATACATATGTTTGATCATTTCACCAACGAATAGAAATTGTATTCATATTTATATGTAGTTATTAAAACCAACTGCTCTATCTATGCGAGTGTACTCGGGGACAAGATGCCTATGTGCCCAGTTCTCATAGACAGTGTGTCCATGCTCGACTCCGCAGTGGAGTCATTGACCGGTGCCTTAATGGAGGCAACAAACGAAGCCTGTAAAATAATTGACAGGAGGGGCAAAGCATGCACCTTTTCAGAAGGTGACATTTTTTACACTAATGGTAATATAATTTTCATATAAAACTTTTGGGGCTTCACAGTAAAAAGAGAATAAAACAATTCTGAAAGTCGACTAATCGATTAATCGAAGATTTTAATTACTAAAAATTATAATTAGTCAATTTATTAGAAATTAAAAAATCAACTTCTTGATTAATCGATTCATTGTAATTTTCATTAATTAAAATCATGATTAGTTTATAATCGGAAATTTAAATAATTTAATTTTTTAATAATAGAATAATTACGCAAATAAAACAACTTAATTATATAAAAAAAAGTAAATATTGGTATTTCAGTAATTTGGTCATAACTCGGGCATTTTCCAATCGATTTGATACATTTATACACCTACGTCTTTAGGAAGAAATTTACCATTTACTTTGGTAATAAAACTTGGACTCGGAAAGATCTAGGGTTCCCGAAAATAGGTATTTTTCTTAAAAAAAGTTATATTTTGGTAATAACTTTTTAGTATCTGAACCGATTTTTCCGAGTTTTTCAGAAAATATGTTCTACTATTTCCAATCTTTTGATATATAAGACGTATCCATAGGTCATGTAACAGCTCTAAATTTTTTTGGAGTATTTTGCTAATAACTTAACCATTTCTTAACCGATTTGGCAGATTTATATACCCACGTCTTAAGGAAGAAAAAACCATTTACTTAGATTATAAAACTTGGACTCGGGAAGATCTATTGTTCCCGAAAATGGGTATGTTAAAATTTTATTTTGGGCATTACTCTTCCATTTTTGGGAGAAAAGTTTCAGGGTTTTCGGGAAATATATGCTGCTAAAAATTTCTGATATTTTGGTATATAAAACGTGTTCATATGTCATATTATGTCATATGTCTCAAATCCCGCCCATTTTTTGAGAGAGTTTGTGTATTGGCAAGCAACATGTTTGTACTAAATTTGAAAGCCGTAGGTCTTGCCGCTCTCGAGATATGCAGAAAAAAAGAATTTAAAAAACAACAACAACATGGGATTTATGGAAAAAACTAGAGGTAGTCGTGGTTTTTTGCTCATATCTCAGCCATTTATGGACCGATCTTCCTGAATTTCAATAGAAAACCATTCCGGACTATATGTGACATAAATGTATAAAAACCTAGCCTCCATCATAAATAGGGTCTTCGGAAAACCCATTATAACGGACGGACAGACAGACAGATTTACAACCGGATTTGAACTTCCCTTCTTTTAAGAAGCCAGAATATATATATACTTTATATGGTCTTAGATCAATATTGTAGAAATTACAAGCGGAATGACAAAGTTATATATACCCTTTTACCTTCGGTGAAGGGTATAAAAATTGTTCCGGTTTAAACCAATTGGCGAAATTCAGACAATGTTATGCTTTTATTTCTAGCAGTTTGAAATAACTTGAATAAAATATCATGATTCGTAACAGGTTATGGCGAATTAAATGATTTTCAGGACAGTAATTTATATAGACCCTTGGTAAATTATAGACTAATCATCTCGAAATCCTGTAGGGATAACTGTTATTAAAAATCTAAATGGAACAAATTTCAATACAGTAGTTAAATTTATTTTAGCGATTAAAGTGCTTTTCAGAAGGCTGCTTAATATGGGGTCTAAGGTTATTATAAACCGATAATCAGAAAATTGCATGATATTATTTCTGGCTATAGGGTAAAAACATATGAAATCAACCGAAAATATTAACATTTCTGACTTCAGCACCTCCAAATTTGATAAGATTTTGTACACATGATCTATGGATCGGCACAATAATATTTGCCAACTTTCAGACATATAGCCTTCCAACTTTCATTAATTATGGCCATTCCAAGTTGGCAAAAATCAATAAAAATGCACTCAGATGCCTTAACACAATTTTTAATATCTCGAAAAGAATTCATTGTACGTTAATAATAAAGGGCTCATTTTACAGACAAAAACATGCGCCATTCCAAAATAATTTAATTTTCGATCAAGGATAATGTAAATAAAAAAAGGACTAAAATTTCCAAAGGATATATCTTGAAAATCAATATTTTTAAAAATTTCAAAAAAATATATGTTAATTGTTATTATGTTGCCAAATTTCAATGTGGAGTCTTTATTACAACATGAGTTATTAAGAAAAAAGCAGGCGAAGGTTTATGTATTTCATGAAATGTACCAAAATACAAAAAGGTGACAAATTACAAAAAGAAGGACAAATCAAATGTAACGGAACTTTTTCGACTTTTCTTTGCTTAAACTCTTTTTCTCCATTGCTCAGCCTTTAATAAAAAGTACAACATAATGTATTATCATTATTTTACACTTTATTACAGCATATTTATTTATTTCTGAAGGATTCCTATTAAAAAATCTGCATCTGCCGAGTAACGCTTGACTTTAATTTTTTTTTTATCTACAGGTTCAATAGAATGCAGCTTTTGAGTTCCAGGAATAGTACGCAAATCTTTAAAACGAATATGAAGGAACCGTGCTTCTTCTTCGTGGTCTTTTAGAGTTAAAAACTCGAAATTACAGTTCAAAAGATTTTGCAGGCACCATTCATATAATTGTTTTGGAGTAGTTATTTGACCTTGTAATGGACGCTGTAAACCAACGATCATCACGCTATGCCCCCAGGGGCCGAGCACTTTTCGGGATTTTCACACACACAACCCGAATGTTACCGAAACTCACTTCAAAGATTTTAAAAAACTATAATTTCATTCAGTTGTATGCTAGCTTTCAAACAAGAAGGTCGCCGTCGCTTTTGTTATTTAAAAACAAAAACAAAACACATAGTAAATATATCAACTGAGTACTTTTATTTATCTCTCTTTTGCAGAATTTCCAATATTTTCAGTACACTTTGAATATTTTTCTACTATTGCATGTGTTTATTAAAATGTGGAAAATAGAGTGGGGAAAAAGTTTTAATTTTCATCTAATATTTTGAATAAAGCTGCATACAAATTAGAAAAAAATAAAATAATTGCATACATGCAGTTATATAACAAAAAATATGTTTAATACACAAAAAATTTGTTTTCGACATGTTTATCTAGAAATTTCTTTCAGTGCACCCAAAATACACTCACCACTACAAACACATTTTCAACCGCCTCTCTTTGTGATTACCTCTGCTGTAAACTAGCTCGACGTGCCTCTCTCTTTACGGTACCTCCAAGACAGTCACTTGGGCCTTTTCCATGGCTTGTTGCAAAAAAATGCCACTCAGCATTACATCCAAAATCTTCCATATGATAACATAAATTGATAAAGTTCTTTTTATTTTTAAACTGGGCAGCACTACCCTCTGAAAAATACGTGATTGATTTCGGGGTTGTTTTAAACTTTTTTCTCAAAAATACATTCAGGTGGCGATGGAACAGGTGAACAGCTACAGAATCGTGTACAAGACAATCAGATATTATTATGAAGTTTGTATGTTGTGTTTTTCCATCTGATTTAAAATAAATAGCAATTGGGTATAAAGTGGCCTGAGAGTTGTTCCAGTGAAATCCCTGGACTGCATCCTGAATAGTAAAAGAAGCATTTTCTGAACAATCGCAAACTGCTATATACTCATTTTCTTCCAAATTTGATTTTCTTTCGCTCAGATATGCTGCCTGCTGTTTTGCAATAAATGAATGAGGTAATAGAATTTGAAGCTTTTCACACAGGGAATCCACAAAAACGTCGGCTTGGCCAATCATGGTCTCCAAATTATCCCTATCTACACTAACCCATTGTTTATATGTTATTTCATCTATATCATTTTGCTCTAGTAATTGATTTAGTTTTGCTTTTAAATTTTCAATTCCTGGACACTTGTTACATTTACGTAGGTGACACTTTGAAGAAGATGAAATGCATGTCATTTGTTTCAAACAATCTTTGTAACATTCAAGCTGATAATTCGGAACACCAGCAGTTAATTTTTTTAAAATATATAGCATCAATCATCAGCTTCACATTTTGATGCTTTGTACAAACACACACGTTATGAGATCCACTCGCATTTGCTAGAATTATATTCCTCGGACGATGTTGGCAAAACTTGGAAATACCTATTTTTATTCCATCATGTCGTTCCTTGAATAAGGCGTACATTTCTCTTAAGTTTCCAAGCAAAAGTCTTTTATTTTTCCTGACTTTTGTACCATTTTCAAAAACAGACACGAAATCTTTCTGTCCGGGCATACACCTGCTGACGTCATCGGATTCATAAAATGATTTTACTAAACTGCTTGTCACTGGTGAAATTTGACTTCCCAGTTTTGCGTTAGGCGTACTCATCACACCCTTTGTTTCAACCAAATGCTTAACTTTTCGCGCGATATAGTTTGTAACCAGGAATTCTTCCTCAATTTTATGTATTGTCCAGCTTTTTGGTAAAATTGTTAGCAGTTGGATTTTCTCACTATTTTTTGTTAATGTTTTAAACTTTTCTTTTAATTGCTCTATTATTTCGGATTGTGGGCACATATGCGAAGTTGATTGTGCTGAACCGTGGAAAATTTTGTCTTGAATCGAATCACTTATT
The DNA here is from genome assembly GCA_943735925.1 of Pollenia amentaria. Classification (NCBI taxonomy): domain Eukaryota; kingdom Metazoa; phylum Arthropoda; class Insecta; order Diptera; family Polleniidae; genus Pollenia; species Pollenia amentaria. The sequence goes on from OX031009.1 coordinate 81,111,422, forward strand.
TTCCTGAATTTTGCATCTCTGTACCGTTTTTCATGTAACTTCTTCTTTTTTATCGGAGATTGTTCCAGATACGGTAAAGATTGGTTTAATTTTGAAATAGCAACTTCTTCCGTGCCTGACGCAATGTCATCTTCTTCCGTGCCTGACGCAATGTCATCGAAAGTATCTACATTTTCGTTTATGTCTGAACCTTCTTCCAAATTAGATTTATTAGATATCTTCACATGCGAAAATGTTATTCTACATGTCCCACAAATTTTATTTGAGACCGTAATGTTTTTATCCTTAGTACACTGTAGCATCCATTCTTGGACTTGTCTTAAACTTTTATTGCACCCAGTGTGACCGGATTTTCTAAAAGGATTACAGCAAAATGTTGAATTGAATGGCATATTTTTTATTTAAATACCACAACCGAATGAATTGTGCACGACTTTTTTGTATTGACAATAATTATAATTTATTTAAATATTTAGTCTCTTTTTTTTGCCTTTTCAAACGATCAAGTCACTTTAACACTATAACAATTTGACGGTTAGCACTTATGAAATCTAGTATTCCACTGAAGTTTGACTTAGAGCAGGGATTTCCAAAAATTTTTTGGTTGTGTATTAGTGAGTACCAGAGAGTAAAAAAATTGAGAGATGCATTTATTTACAGCCGCAGAAAAATGTTAGTAATATATTTTTTAAGTTGTTATTTTATAAGTTGTATAACACAACTGACTCTAAATCAGTTTCAAATATCTTATCAAACAATTTGTAAAAAAAAATAAAATTTTTGTGTTTTAAAAATACATAAAAAATAAATATTGCACGCAAGGCATTTGATGTTACCAAAAGCATTTTTGACCACACAATATTTTTTGAGTGTTAAGCTGAAACAAAATAACATAGCATCCGCTAGACATGTACACTTGTCGAAGTCACATCGACGACTGAATTGAAGAGCATAAAAATATGTGTTAGTATTGGTGTGCACAATTGCGCAAAGAAATGGAAATCCCTGACTTATGCTTTAAACCAGGGATTTCCAAAAATTTTTTGGTTGTGTATTAGTGAGTACCAGAGAGTAAAAAAATTGAGAGAATGCATTCATTTACAGCCGAAATAAAATGTTAGTAATATATTTTATAAGTTGTATAACACAAAGGTACAAAATTAAAAATTTTTTGTGTTGATAAAAAATTTGTAGCAATTCTTTACCAATTCACTGTCGCTGATTTTAAAACTGCACTTTTTTTTCATTCGGAAGCTTTTTGACTCTAAATCAGTTTTAAATATCTTATCAAACAATTGTAAAAATATTAAAGATTTTTATGTTTTAAAAATTCATAAAAAATAAATATTGCACGCAAATCACACGTTTAATAACATATTCCGTTCCTTCCTTAAATGTTGCATACCATATAAGGCATTGGATGTTACCAAAAGCGTTTTTGACCGCACAATATTTTTTAAGTGCCATCATAAAGTTTTTTCTGTTAACCTGAAACAAAAATATGTATTGAGGTACGTTCAGACTAGGGAGATCGAACGGTTATTATTCGACCGGTTTTAACCGGTTAGTTTAGCTTTGCCCAAGTCGGTTATTTTAAAATGTCCATTTTTCGAATATCGGTTATTTTGGTATAATTAACCGGTTATTTTAGTAATTTGTAATTTATATACATTTTCCTTACTCTTGTTGTAGATGTACCCGTAATTTAAGTATTTTCTAATTGAATATTGGCTAAACTTAAACTTTTTATGAAGAATGTCAATACAAAATGTAACAAAGGTCAAAAAACATTATGAACACTGTAAATACAAATCGCTTATAAAAGTGTGTGTTCTTGTAGAAAAAAAACCAAAAGCTATTCAAAATACTACAAAAACGTGTTCAGTTAAAAAGTAAATAGTAATTTGTGCAAGAGTATTCTATATATTAAATATATTTTTATATAAATGATATCTCTATATATTTTTCGAATGCGATTAAAAAGACAAAGTTAAGTGCTTGAAGTGCCCTAAAATTATAAGTTACAAAGGTTCTTCCATGTCACGACTTATTAATCACCTTTAATTTGTATACATGCTTGACATTAATGTGATCCAAATGAAACAACTCCGTTGAAGTAGTTCTAAGGAGACGACAAATAATACTTTACTAAAATACGCTGCAAAAAATGAATCATTGGGTGAAATATTAGCCCGTTGTATTGCCGAGGACGAAATGCCCGCTAAGGCACTAAAAACTTATAAGTAGTTCTAGCATCTCTTCATGCTGAAAACCACATTACGACGGAATCAACGATATGGGAAAATTTTTAAAAAACAAAATTGAAGAAATCAAACAATGTCATGGAATGTTTTAAATTGTAGTAGACGAATTGACAAATATTTTACAAAAAGAGAATGTGCAGTTCACTATTCGTTTCTATAATGCTGAAACAAAATAATTTGAAATAGATAATCCTGGTTAAGAGGTTTTGTTTGCAACTTTAAAAAAATATGGTTGATTTATATAAATAGCTTAACCACCAACATAATTAAAACTCATTCAAAATAAATTTGAGAGAATATTTCAAATAATAACTTTATAAAATTCCTATAATTTATTTGCTTTTGCAAAACGTTTGTCTAGATCAAATATCATTCAACCGTTTCTAAATTACATTATACAAATATCTTCTTACAAATAAAGTTTAGTAAATCAATAAAAAATTTTTGAAAATTTAGCTAAAGTTTGACCAATTTACTGGTCCCACTTTTCTTGGATTTTATCGTAAAATATTTATTAGGTCTGATCTAAGTCATATCTATATATTTTGTTGGTTCCTTGCCTTTGCAAATTGTTTTGTTTTTATTTAAATTAACGTTTTATTTTAAAAACTAATTTGATTTTTGTGTTTTTAAGTATTCGAATTAAAACCGGTTAACCGGTTATTTAAAAATTGCTTAACCGAAAACCGTTTTTTTTAAAATATCAACTATTCGTAATATTTGAAAACCGGTTATTGAAAAAAGTCGAATAATCGATCTCCCTAGTTCAGACTAATGAAATATTTGACGAAAATATTTGTTCTGATATTTGCTTCAAACTGTGTGGAACAAAAAAATATTTTGTTTAATGTTCAAACTAAGCTCAAACATTTGACAATTTTTGTTTGATGAAACAGTTGGCAAAAAGTGTTAAATAAAATAAATTAATTCATGTTTGCCATGCGTTCAGACTAAAATAAATATTTGCATCAAATAATTATTTAATGAAAGTGTTCAAAAATAATAATATATTTCACAAATAGTAAAAATGAGCGCAAAAGCTAATTTATTTTTTTTATTCTGTGGAGCAGCATCTTTCATAGTGTTAGAACAGGAGAATGTTAAAGATAAAAAAACTGGAAGACAATGGGTAACGGGAACATGGCTAAAATTTGCGAAAAATTGCAAACTTGGATATAAACCCAAATATATTTGAAGTCTCTAAATCAGTTAAAAAACAAAATGTCGGGAAAAAAATTTTTGCAAAAATAGCGAAAATTCGCGAAAAATTTAGATATTTCAAACAAGCCATAAAATTTTTTAAAAGTGCCTAAAACTAAAAGGAATGGCAAAAATTCGATAAAAATTGCTAAATTAGCGGAAATTCGCCAAAATTTGATAATAGCGGTATGATAGCAAAGCCTTATAATTATTAAAAATCGTTAAAGCTCTAAAGATTTACAGTGAAAAATCGCTTCTTCGCGAGCATGGCTAAAATTCGCGAAAAATTGCAAACTTGGAAACAAACCCTAAAATATATTTGAAATTGCTAAATCGGTTAAAAAACAAAATGTAGGGGAAAAACAAAAAAAAAATGTTGCAGAAATAGCGAAAATCGCGAACCATTTTAATATTTCAAACAAGCCATAAAATTTAGTAAAAGTGCCTAAAACTAAAGGAATGGCAAACATTTGCTAATAGCGGCACGATACAAAGTCTAATAATTATAAAAAATCTTTAAAAATGTAAAGAATCCAAAAACTTACAGGAAAAATTGCTTCTATCCGGAACATGGCTAAAATTATTTGTCGTTGTTTGCTCTTACAATTTTTTTGTAATATCAAATAAATGTTTGCTCAAAAATTACTAAAATATTTGATTTTTTGTGTTCACACTATGTTCACATTGGACAAATATTTGTTTGCCGGCAAATACTTTTATTTGCTCAAAATCAGCTGTCATTTTATTTGATACTCAAAAATATTTTGTGTTCAGACTACGTTAATGAAATATTTGATGTTTGCTTTCAAATATTTCACCAGTCTTAACGTACCTTTAGTAGTGGTATACACAATTGTGCATAGAAATGGATTTCCCTGGTCTATTTTTTCAAAAATAAAATAAATTACATGAGAATTATAACGTGAAAAAGTTATTTTAGTAAAAAGTTAGGGGGTTCATAGTGGTAAGTAAAATAGAAAGGGTATTCACGTTGCTGGGTTACTCATACTTCAAACATCTGTGCATACATTTTAATTCTAGCTAATACCCAGTAAAAAAAATTTGTGTTTTTTGAAGCACTTAAGAGAAAAAGCGCATAATTGAGCGCTTCAATAAGAGAGCTCTTATACAGCAGTAAATGATAATGAAAAAAAATACAAAAATAGCTGCTATTTTAGTGCTGCAACGAAGAAGGTTTTAAAGCGATAACAAAATAAAAATATGTTATGGTTTACGAAAATGCTTAAAAAAGTCATTTAAACAAGTAAAAGCAAAACAAAAATGAATATTTTAATATAGTTAGCCCTTAAAAAAGCGCTTTAGGAGTGCTTTGTTTGCGTCTTAAAAGGAGCGCTTATTGTCAGCAGAAAATAGTCCTCCAAACCGGGAACACTCCATACAAAAATCAGGCATCCCATCAGCAGGTTTGAAGCGATTTGAGGTATGAATTCATATATAAAACCAGCTCCTTTTGGAGCACATTTTTTACTGGGTAGTATATCATCACTTTTTACAAAATACCAAATGCGCACCTGAGTTTGCCTGCAAAAATGTATAGTCATTGTAACAGGTCAAAGTTACGTTAAATAAATACCATAAATTAGTAAGGTTAACTCTTTGGACTCGGTCATATAATTGTAGCATAAAAAAGTAATCAATAAAAATAGTGCTAAAAAATAAAGTTTCATTAATACATCAATAAAACACATCTTCTTACCCAAAAATGTTACCTGCTGTCACATTTGCTTTTATATGTATATAGGTTTACACATAAATTGTAGGAAAAAAAGACTTTTTTAACTTGTTTTTTAAATATTTTTACTTACTTAAAAAAGTGTTTTCAAAGAAAAAAACCTACCGACGCGATTGGTACAGAAACAAAAATATTTTTTTTCTTAATAATTTAATAAAATAGGGCTAAATACCAGTAAGTAAATATTCAGTACTGAAAACAAGACAACTAATAAGTAGTTATTTAGCTGATTATTAGTAAGAAAATATTCATAACTGAAAATAATAGTAGTGAAAAGTACTTACTGAGGTCATTACTAGCAAGTACTTATTGAGGTTTTCACAATAATGACAATTGTAATGACAACTACTTACCAGGTAACGTATGAAATAACTACGACCTATTACCCAAATTCAAAAAGTTTTTCCTGGGTAGGTACGTCTTTTTTTATGAAAGAAAAATGGACCCTTTTACAGGCATCAAAGATTTTTTTTTCACAAACAAAACACATATCGTTAGCTTAAATGCAAAACAATGTAGATATTATTTGAAAATTTGAAAGTTTTGTTGATTTGGATTCACGTTACATATGTATTTTTATATAATTTTAAGTTATTTACAAAATTATAAATGACATATCATCAAATAAATATATAATTTTTTTAACAGCATAATGTATAATCACACTCAATAAAAAAATTAGCAGAGGTTTTAATTCTTTTTATAAGAACACATTAATATTTTTAAACACCAAAACTGGGTAATCTGTTTTATAACGATTACCACGGTGTTAGTGGAATTAGTGATCAGATAATAATTTATAATAATAATTTTTAGTATTGCATAAGAAAAAATAAAAAAGTGTTGTAAAATTATGAGAACCGAATCCATAAACGTATGTAAAATAAAACCTATAATAAATGTGACTATCAGCTTCTTCCACATAGGACTGTTAGACATTTTGAAATTTTTTATCTGAAATATTAAAAATTGCTTTTAAATCTTAAATAATTACCATTTTACAAAGTTCTTTGCTTTGCATGTAAACTTATGAAATGTTACATTATTCTACATTTTAGTCTTAAAATTTAAACTCTAAATAAAAATTGCACGCAAGGCATTGGATGTTACCAAAAGCATTTTTGACCGCACAATATTTTTTGAGTGTAAGCTGAAACAAAATAATATAGCATCCGCTAGACATGCACACTTGTCGAAGTCACATCGACAACTGAATTGAAGAGTATAAAAATATGTGTTAGTAGTGGTGCGCACAATTGTGCAAAGAAATGGAAACCCCTGCTTTAAACACATTCGAGACAGCAGACTACCGACTTCAATATGTCAACAATAGAATACATGTGTGTATATGGAAATGATTATTTTAACGACGACACGGCTAAATGGCCGCAGGTTGTTGTCTATGCTAATTTTGTCGTTGTAGTCAAATTAAACTAATTTCTATTTCTGTACGCTACAAAACAGAAAAAGTGCTGCTCATATAATCAAAAATTAGAAGAATTAGTGCTTATAATATATAATAATAATTTTTTGGTAAAACAGCAAAGAACCGGATTGAAACAAGAATATAAGCGCGGCTCACCACCAAATCTATATTATTATTACTTTTTAGTATCCTTAAAAGAAGTTATATAGGAAGATGTTTGTCACGCCAACGCTCTTAGTTTTAGCAGTATGGGTATCATTGAAAAATTGAAACTGCTTTTCACGTGGTGTTTAAAGCACACCGATTTATTAACCCATTAAGAGCCCATTTCAAATGCTCATACTTCTTGACTGACTTTTTTACTAAATTTGCTTTATCTTTAAATTATGTCGATATAATAATAATTATTTAACAATAATATACACATGTTACCAAAGTTATTAGGACTTTGATTAATAAAGTTTTTCTGTATTGCGGGTTTTCAGCCTTCCGGAACACTTTTCAAATATTTACATATTACTATATTTCAATATGTAACTATTACCACTATATATTTTAACTCAAACTTATAAATAAATTGTGTAGTTTTCCAAAATAGAAATAGTTTAACCCTAATAACTTTTAAATTTTATATGATGGAGTTTCTAAAAATATAGCATACAAAAACTTGAAGTGTTCTCGATAACATACTATATTTGAGGAAATATTATTATACATATCGACAAAATTTTAAGATAAATGTTCTTAAAGGCTAGTTTATACGGTAATACAATGTATTACGACTTTGTGGAATCAAAATATTATGAAATTCTCTCCGTGTTTAAAATAAAAAAATAAAAATCTGTTGGTAAGTATTTTTCATGTTTACACGGATGGTTTAAGTAAAATAAAAGCAAAGTGAGTTAATAACAAAATATCAGATGGTTGCAGTTTATAATATTTACAAAACAACATGAACATTTCCTGAGTTGATTCTGCTTGTTTTTGTTATGTTATAAAAATGTTACCACCTTGAATATATTCTGTTAAAATGCGACTCTGGTGTGATGAGAATACATAAGTTTCTAAAATGGTTTAGAAAATGAACATTTACCGACCGATTGTCATTTTTTATCCGTATTATCTCTTACTCAATGCATTTGGCTTTTACATGATAAGATTTTTCTCATTCTACATAATTTTTTGACATGTCGTAACACATTGTATTATCGTGTAAACTAGCCTTAAGGGGTTAATAAATCGGTATATTTAATACATAATATGAAATTTGTTTCGAAATTCTTTATTATGATACCAATACTTTAAAGATTCAGATGATATTTTTCTTCCTATACTATTGATAAAGTGCTCTGAAACCTCTACGACCTATAATTCATAAACTTAGTGCGTTGAACCAAAAAATTACAGTGGAATCGCGATACAGTAATCTTGCGGTCAAGTTAACCAAATTTTAGCGCTTTTGTGCCGCTCTAAACGTTAACTCTAAGTTAACTTTTCAGATCGTATTAGTAAAAGTAATGATTTGTACAAACGATAATAAATTAGATTAAATTTAATTAATTTTTAATTAATTTAATTAATTAATTAATTAAAGCTGAAAGTTGAGAGTTTAAACAAAATTGAGAAACACATTAAAGAAAAACTATCGGCGTTGTATTATTGTATATCTGAAGTTGCCATCTCAAAAACGAAACGTCACAAAATTTTCGAGGCTTTGAAGAATACATAGGAAAAAGCATACAGGAAAACATTACATAGACCAAAATATGCCGATATTAAAGCAAGTTTGTATAAATGTTTTCTTGAAGCATCGAAAACGTAATTGCGCAATCACTGTTCTAATTTCAATATCAATAGCTAAGCGCTAGTTCGTGTAACTGCAACCTGAAAAGACAATAATGTCAGTAATGGATGGCTGGCAAATGTTTAGAAAATACCGAGAATTCGCTATCTGAAAATTTTTGAAGAACTAATTTTCTGACAAACGTATTATGTAGCACCTAACACATAATACATGACTGATTGTATAATTATTAATTATAAATTGTAGCCGGTACAAATTAGATCTAAGTTTCTTTTTTGTACAGATGAAAACTAAGTCATTGAAAAAAATATAGGTAAATATGTTTATTATTGCATTTTCTACAATTTAGAAAAGTTAATAAATAAGACGAAAAAGTTAACAACCCTTAGGACATTTCTGTTTACTTTTTCGCGATTATACTGTATATTAGGATTTTTTTAATTCAACCTTCCATGAATATGATATTCTTTACGAGTTCCAAAAACAATAAAATTAAAATATTTTAAATGTTTTTTAATAAATTCATTTGTTTTTACGTTAAAAAATTTATCATAAATAAGTATTTATATTTTTGTAGGCTTAAATTAAGTTTGTGTACGAGTCTGCAATTATGCATGTTGTTAAATTTATAAAAATTAAAAATGATAGTGGCACCACTGAAATGTAAATACATAATAAAAATCACAGCTGTTTATATTTTTTCAATTGTAGCTGTCGTCTTCAAAATAATTCAGTAGCTGATTACGCGACTACAATTGCAACCTGCAGCATTTGTAGTCGTGCCTTCGTGTTGCCTGCTGTCTCGAATGTGTTTAATGCATTAGAGCATGGATTTCCAAAATTTTTTGGTTGTGTAGTATTGAGTACCAGAGAGTGAAAAAATTGAGAGAATGCATTCATTTACAGCCGAAATAAAATGTTAGTAATAATTTAATTATAAGTTGTTTATTATAACACAAAGGTAAAAAATTAAAAATTTTTTGTGTTGATAAAAAATTTGTAGTAATTCTTTACCAATTCAATGTCTCTGATTTTAAAACTGCACTTTTTTTTTATTCGAAAGCTTTTTGACTCTAAATCAGTTTCAAATATCTTATCAAACAAATGTTTAAAAAAATTAAAGATTTTTATGTTTTAAAAATTCATAAAAAATAAATATTGCACGCAAATCACACCTGATTGGAAAAAAGTGCAGTTTTAAAATCAGCGACATTGAATTGGTAATTAACTGCTACAAATTTTCTATCAACTTTAATTTTGTTCCCTTGTGTTATACAACTTATAAAATAAAATCTTCTAAATTTATACTTTTATGGCAGTTTCGTAATAGTAGAATGCTTTTCAAATGGGATGAACTTAATTTATTACGTTGCTTGGAACAAACAAATTTTAAATCCGAAAAAATTTGTTCGCATAGGTAAGTAGTGCCGAACAAAGAGAGGCACTTAAATTAATTTTTTTTTAGATCAGGATAGAACTCGCCATCCAAATCTTTCCAGAACTCTACAATATTATTTTCGTCTGGAGCATTTACTTCGCTTCGTAGTATGATTAGTTCTGATTGAATATCAAATTCGTAGTTGCAAAGTGCTTCAAATATTTCGGCATATTCATATCTTTTGTCGATTTCGAGATTTCTATAAACAAGTGAAGTTGTTGGAAAATTGGTAAAATCACCAGTTTTAATTTGGGAAAAAATTAGAAAAAGTTTTGTTTTAAAATTGTGAATGATTTTTGACAAGTCGCATATATTGCGTTCCTTTCCTTGCAATTCAAAATTAAGTTAATTTAACATACTTGTCGTATCTGCTAAAAAAGCTAAGTCTAAAATAAAATTATTGTCTTTTAAACACTGTACTAAAACTTTTTCTATTTTCTCAGTTTCTAGGAACTGAAGAACTTCTTCTCTTAAATCATAAAGTCTATTCAGGCAATCACCGCGACTTACCCACCGAACTTCTGTAAACATTTTCAGGTCACAATTCACAGCATTTTTGTTTTTTAAAAAGGTTACAAATTTTCGGTGGGTAAGCGCTTGATGTCCGCCACGAATTTTATTTATTATATCCTCTGCTGTCTTCATAGCTGGGGTATCATTTATGAATTTTTATGCAACAGCGGTCTGATGAATTATGCAGTGAAAATTATGAACTGCAAATTCGTGTTTTTTTAATTGGCCTATAAGCCCATTATATTTGCCCAACATTACATTGGCTCCATCTGTGCAGACTCCAGCAAATTTGTTTATGTCTACAATGGAAAGAAGCTTTTCTGTGACAACATCATGCAACAACGTACCAGTTACATTTCCATAAAATGTTTCTAAAGTAAACATTGACTCAAAAATAGTGTATTCGCTGCCTACGCATCGAATACAAATAACAAGTTCACACAGATCATTTATGTCAGTTCTTTCGTCTAAACAAATTGAAAAAAATTCGCAATTAATTACTTTTTCCCTAATTGCAGATTCTACACATGTTCTTAATTGAACAGTACGACGGCCTACAGTTTGACTGGACAGGGGAAGAGACTGTATAAATTTAGTATTATAATTAAGCCTTTCCCAAGCAATTGCTTGATAAAAACACCATCCCACAATGGTCTTCCTTTCTTTACAATTTCCAATATTACTAAACTTGAAATCTCCTTTTTCAATTTGGGAACTGATGTTGGTTCGTCTTCTAATAACCATTTTTTCAATTTTTCTAAAAAAATTGTTTTATTTTTATAAAACAGTAGCTCGTTTCTGTATTTCTCGCATCGCAAAATTTCTCACATTAAGTGTGAAACAAAAAATTCCATCGTTTCTCGATTTGTGAGAAAAAAGTGTTTCTGTATTTGAATGCGAGAACAGACAACACAGATTCTGTTTTAACTGGAATACTTCCAGTAATTAATGCATTAAACACATTCGAGACAGCAGGCAACACGAAGGCACGACTACAAATGCTGCAGGTTGCAATTGTGGTCACGTAATCAGCTACTGAATTATTTTGAAGACGACAGCTACAATTGAAAAAATATAAACAGCTATGTTTTTTATTATGTATTTACGTTTCAGTGGTGCCACTATCATTTTTAATTTTTATAAATTTAACAACATGCATAATTGCAGACTCGTACACAAACTTAATTTAAGCCTACAAAAATATAAATACTTATTTATGATAAATTTTTTAACGTAAAAACAAATGAATTTATTAAAAAACATTTAAAATATTTTAATTTTATTGTTTTTGGAACTCATAAAGAATATCATCTTCATGGCAGGTCGAATAAAAAAAATCCTAATATACAGTATAATCGCGAAAAAGTAAAATGAAATTTCCTAAGGGTTGTTAACTTTTTGCAATAATAAACATATGTACCTATATTTTTTGCATATTTTCATCTGTACAAAAAAGAAACTTAGATCTAATTTGTACCGGCTACAATTTATAATTAATAATTATACAATCAGTCATGTATTATGTGTTAGGTGCTACATATGACGTTTGTCAGAAAATTAGTTCTTTAAAAATTTTTAGATAGCGAATTCTGGGTATTTTTTAAACATTTGCCAGCCATCCATTACTGACATTATTGTCTTTTCAGGTTGCAGTTACACGAACTCGCGCTTAGCTATTGATATTGAAATTAGAACAGTGATTGCGCAATTAGGTTTTCGATGCTTCAAGAAAACATTTGTAGAAACTTGCTTTAAGATCGGCATATTTTGGTCTATGTACTGATTCCTGTATGCTTTTTCCTATGTATTCTTCAAAGCCTCGAAAATTTTGTGACGTTTCGTTTTTATTTTTGAGATGGCAACTTCAGATATACAATAATACAACGCCGATAGTTTTTCTTTAATGTATTTCTCAATTTTGTTTAAACTCTCATCTTTCAGCTAAAAATTTTATCTAATTTGTTATCGTTTGTACAAATCAGTACTTTTACGATCTGAAAAGTTAACTTAGAGTTAACGTTTAGAGCGGCACAGAAGCGCTAAAATTTGGTTAACGTTTGGTTTTTTGGTTCAACGCACTAAGTTTATGAATTATAGGTCGTAAAGGTTTCAGAGCACTTTATCAATAGTATAGGAAGAAAAATATAATCTGAATCTTTAAAGTATTGGTATCATAATAAAGTCTTTCGAAACACATTTCATATGATGTATTAAATATACCGATTTTTTAACCCCTTAAGAGGATTTATCTTAAAATTTTGTCGATATGTATAATAATATTTCCTCAAATATAATATGTTATAGAGAACACCCCAAGTTTTTGTATGCTATATTTTTAGAAACTCCATCATATAAAATCTTAAAGTTATTAGGGTTAAAAAAATTTTATTTTGGAAAACTTCACAATTTATTTATAAGTTTGAGTTCAAATATATAGTGCTAATAGTTTATGCACTTGTTACATATTGAAATATAGTAATATGTAAATATTTGAAAAGTCTTCCGGAAGGCTGAAAGCCCGCAATACAGAAAAACTTTATTAATCAAAGTCCTAATAACTTTGGTAACATGTGTATATTATTGTTAAATAATAATAATTATATCGACATAATTTAAAGATAAAGCAAATTTAGTAAAAAAGTTAGTCAAGAAGTATGAGCATTTGAAATGGGCTCTTAATGGGTTAATAAATCGGTGTGCTTTAAACACCACGTGAAAAGCAGTTTCAATTTTTCAATGATACCCATACTGCTAAAACTAAGAGCGTTGGCGTGACAAACATCTTCCTATATAACTTTTTTTAAGGATACTAAAAAGTAATAATAATATAGATAATGGTGGTGAGCCGCGCTTATATTCTTGTTTCAATCCGGTTCTTTGCTGTTTAACCAAAAAATTATTATTAGATATTATAAGCACTAATTCTTCTAATTTTTGATTATATTAGCAGCACTTTTTCTGTTTTGTAGCGTACAAAAATAGAAATTAGTTTAATTTGACTACAACGACAAAATTAGCATAGACAACAACCTGCAGCCATTTTGCCGTGTCGTCGTTAAAATAATCATTTCCATATACACACATGTATTCTATTGTTGACATATTGAAGTCGGTAGTCTGCTGTCTCGAATGTGTTTAAAGCATAAGTGCCAAATGCAAGCGAAACGTCAACGAAAGAAATAGATATAATAAAAAAAGGGCTGCCAGATTTGACGATTTATCGTCGTTTTGACGATTTTTTGTTCCAAAATTGGCAAAGTGACGATTTGCTGATTTTTTCTTCGAAATAAAATAGTTTTAAATTGTTTTATATGTTTGTGTATTAGGCACCACAGAAAAACTAAATCTTTAAAAATGCAGTTTAAAAATTTATCTGCAAAATCAAAATTTCGAAGGAAAACTGTTTAATTTTTATATCCTTAGATTATTTAATACATTTGTTTATGTGATAAAAACATTAAACTTTTGCTTTAATTTTTCAGTCAATGCACTATAGGAAATTGTTGCCTTTTTTTGGCCAAAAGTGTTAGTTCCAATATGATATTTTGTCACTCCTTTTCGTGATTTTTTCAGCAAAAAAAAAAACAATCTGAAATTTTATATAGTTGACGGAATAAAGAAAAAATAAAATAAATAATTGTGTTTAAATAGACCTCAAGCTTAAGTATGTATATATGTATAAAATATATTATTTTAACTATTTTTTTTATTGTGTTTTAATAAAAATCGAACAAAATTTGTCAAAATTAATTTTAAATTGTCCGATTTTTTTTATTTTTTTCTTAGAAATTTAATCAAAAATTTATCTGGCAGCCCTGCATAAAACGATAACAATAAAGGGATTAAAAAAATTAAAGTAACAAAAAATATAACAATTGTGTTTTATTTATTTTCATTATTTAAATTCTTTCTCTTCAAATAAAAAAAATAATAATACACATTCTTGTGTACATACATACATAATTTGTGCTCCATTTTTTGTAATTTTATTTTTCTCGCATCAATTTCAAATGTGACTTATTTTGACAGTTCTTGTGAGAAACTTTTAGCAAAATATTGATACAGAAACACTTTTTCTCACATTCTTCCAATAATTGTTGGAAAATTATTTAAATGACAGATAATTCTCCCAAAGCAAAAATACAGAAACACTTGTGAGAAAAACCATTTTTTGTTTCTTATCGCACTGATTTTGTCATAATTCACTTGTTTCATGCAGGAAATTTTACGATGCGAGAAATACAGAAACGGGCTACAGGTCTTCTCTTTCCTTATCATCAGGGCTGCCAGAATTGACGATTTATCGTCATTTTGACGATTTTTGATTCCGAAGTTAGCAAAGTGACGATTTGCTGATTTTTTTCTAAAAAGTAACGATTTTATTCAGTCTTCAAAATAAGACAATTCTAAATCTTTTGATGTTCAGAAAAAAAACATTTTTGTTATTTTCCATAAAAAATTTTATGGGTAAAAGCAAAATTTTGAGTCAAGTCAATTTAAGCAAAAATTCGTACCAAAATCTTGATTTTGAGATTGAGAGTTCACTCGTGTGGGGAGCAGGTGAAGTTATGGACTGAATTGGCTCATTTTTAACATTTAATACTCTATATATATAAAACATTTTTAAGCCAAATTTTATTATCCTAGCTTATATGGGTGCCATCGTGCCAAAACTTTAATTTCGCGAAGAAAGAATATTTCAGGTAAAAAAGAAAAAATAATAATAAATTTAACGAAGATATAAAGAAGTTAAGGTTTACAGGGCAAAATGAGAGATTTATGGGTATAAATTACAGGCAGTCGTGGTTTTTTTGTTCATATCTTAGGCATTTGTAGACCGATCTGGATGAAATATAATAGCTCACTATTCCGTAATATATGTATCTAATATAAATGTATAGTAATGTTTTTATACGAGTCTTCGGAAATCCCATTTCAACAAACACATGGCTAGATTGACATCGTTAAACCAACTTTGCTATTCATAAGGACTCAGAATATATATACTTTATAGGGCCTAATATTAATATTGTAGCAATTACGAAAGGAATGACAAACTTATATAAAAAATAACTTGTATATATATGTATGTGGTGAACGGTATACAAAGTATCTTTTATTCTTAAGACTTTGGAAAAAATCTTAGATTATTATAATATAGTAATTAAAGGTTTACAAAACAGATTTTTTATGAAAATTTTCCTTAACAAGCGTTTGTTAAATTTAACAAACAATTTCATAAACATACGGGAATATATGTAGGTATATAATATGTTTTTATTTGCTTGGTTTTAAATAAAAATCGAACAAACTTTGTTTAAAATCTAAATTTAAATTGTCCGATTTTTTTGACGATTTTTTAAACAGAAAAAGACGATTTTTTTATTTCTTCTCAGGAAATTTACGACTTTTTCACAATTTTATCTGGCAGCCCTGCTTATCATTAAAATTATTTATATTATTATGAAAACGATCGCAATGCCGTTTAATAACATATTCCGTTCCTTCCTTAAATGTTGCATAGCATATAAGGCATTGGATGTTACCAAAAGCGTTTTTGACCGCACAATATTTTTTAAGTGCCATCATAAAGTTTTTTCTGTTAACCTGAAACAAAAATATGTATTAGTAGTGGTATACACAATTGTGCATAGAAATGTATTTCCCTGGTCTATTTATTCAAAAATAAAATAAATTACATGAGAATTATAACGTGAAAAAGTTATTTAAGTCAAAAGTTAGGGTATTCATAGTGGTAAGTAAAATAGAAAGGGTATTCACGTTTTTGGGTTACTCATACTTCAAACATCTGTGCATACATTTTAATTCTAGCTAATGGTATATCATAACTTTTTACAAAACACCAAATGCGCACCTGAGTTTGCCTGCAAAAATGTATAAAGTCATTATAACAGGTCAAAGTTACGTTAAATAAATACCATAAATTAGTAAGGTTAACAACTCTTTGGACTCGGTCATATAATTGTAGCACAAAAAAAGTAAGCAATAAAAATAGTGCGAAACAATAAAGTTTCATTAATACATCAATAAAACACATCTTACCCAAAAATTTTACCTGCTGTCACATTTGCATAAATTGTAGGAAAACAAGACTTTTTAAACTTTTTTTTTAAATATTTTTACTTACTTAAGAAAAGTGTTTTCAAAGAAAAAAACCCACCGATGCGATTGGTACAGAAACCAACAAATTCTTGTGGCTATTTTTTTCTTAATAATTTCTGCATTTAGGTACGTCTTTTTAACGAAAGAAAAAGGGACCCTTTTATAGGCATCAAAGAATTTTTTTTCACAAACAAAACACATATCATTAGCTTAAATGCAAAACAATGTAGATATTATTTGAAAATTTAAAATTTTTGTTGATTAGGATTCACGTTACATATGTATTTTTATATAATTTTAAGTTATTTATAATGTTAAAAATGACGTATCATCAAATACATATATATTTTTTTTTGAACAGCATAATGTATAATCACACTCAAGAAAAAAATTTCCAGAGTGCATAAGAAAAAATAAAAAAGTGCTGTAAAATTATAAGAACCGAATCCATATACGTATGTAAAATAAAACCTATAATAAATGTGACTATCAGCTTCTTCCACATAGGACTGTAAGACATTTTGAAATTTGTTATCTGAAATATTAAAAATTGCTTTTAAATCTCAAATAATAACCATTTTACAAAGTTCTTTGCTTTGCATGTAAACTTATGAAATGTTACATTATTCTACATTTAAGTCTTAAAATTTAAACTCTAAATAAAAATTGCACGCAAGGCATTGGATGTTATCAAAAGCATTTTTGACCGCACAATATTTTTTGAGTGTAAGCTGAAACCAAATTATATAGCACCCACTAGACATGCACACTTGTCAAAGTCACATCGACGACTGAATTGAAGAGTATAAAAATATGTGTAAGTAGTGGTGTACACAATTGTGCAAAGAAATGGAAATCCCTGACCTAGAGTCTCTGAACTATTTATACTGTTTTTTTTTTTGGTACAAAGTTCCGTTACATTTGATTTGTCCTTCTTTTTGTAATTTGTCACCTTTTTGTATTTTGGTACATTTTATGAAATACATAAACCTTCGCCTGCTTTTTTCTTAATAACTCATGTTGTAATAAAGACTCCACATTGAAATTTGGCAGACTTGTACAAAACATAATAACAATTAAAATATATTTTTTTGAAATTTTTAAAAATATTGATTTTCGAGATATATTCTTTGGAAATTTTAGTCCTTTTTTTATTTACATTATCCTTGATCGAAAATTAAAAAAAAAAAATTTTTTTGGAATGGCGCATGTTTTTGTCTGTAAAATGAGCCCTTTATTATTAACGTACAATGAATGCTTTTCGAGATATTAAAAATTGTGTTAAGGCATCTGAGTGCATTTTTATTGATTTCTTCCAACTTGGAATGGCCATAATTCTGAAAGTAGGAGAGCTAAGACACTGAAAGTTGGCAAACGCTATTATTATGTTTAACTTTCCCTTCGTACCAAATTTCATCCAATTCGAAATCGGTGCGGTCAACTCATTGGTTGATTTCATATGTTTTTACCCTATATGAACCAAAATTGGACCAAATTTTACCACAATATCTATATATGCTACCGTTTTAGGCGTATTAAAATAATTTCCCAGAGTGATCATAATATTCGACATTATAAATTGAATTATGGACCCAGCTTAAGGAAATTTTATAGTGTGATTTTTCTATAAATCTTTGACGTACCAAATTGTATTACAACAGCATTATTTATTAGGTTTTTTAATAAACTTTACTGCTTTCCGAGAGTAGGTTTTATATGCGGCCTAGGATAAATAATGGAAATTTTATTATGATAACATTATTTGCTATGGTTTTAGGCGTACTGAACTATTTTCCGGGAGTAGGCTTAATTATAGCCCGATCTTTACGAAATTTAACAGTGTAATTTCTAGTCATTTTAAACTATGACGTACCAAATTTTAGTATGATAGCGGTTTTATTACGGTTTTAGGCGTTGTAAACTGTTTTCCGCGAGTAGCGTTTATATGGGGCCTATGGTCAATTATGGACCAATCATTCACGAAAAACAGTGTCCATAATTTACATTAGCCCCCATATAAACCCTACTCCCGCAATTAATAACGCTATCATACTAATATTTGGTACGCCACAGTTTTATAAGACTAGAAATCGCAGTGTCAAATTTCGTGAAGATCGGTCCATAATTTACCCTAGGCCCCATATAAACCCTATTCACCCTAGCAGAGTATTTGATATTTTTTTAAAGAGCACATAAATTTTTTTAAACGTCAAAGTTGGGTATTCTGTTTCATACTCTGTGGTTAACTGTTACCATAGTGTTAGTGGAATTAGTGATCAAACTGAAAGTTATTGCACAAGTAATAATAAAAACAATATTACAAAACCTTTATTAAGTATGACTATCAGCTTCTCAACATAGGACTGTTAGAAATTTTGAAGCCTAACTCATTGCACTCCCAAACGCTAAGAATTACCACGATAGAATACCTTATGAGTTTATATAAGTACAGTACTTTTCGTTTATAGTCACATTAGCGAATAGACCATTTTAACATTATTTTCTGCCACTATAAGTAAATTAAGTAGAAATTAAGTATTTCCGTTATTCCATCTATCTGGTAGTGAAGGCAAAAGTGAAGCAAAATATTACTGTTATAGTCACATAAGCAATATGTACCAAGTTCCTTTTAGTTTTCGAAGCCACAAACCATATAAATGAGTAAATGAATTGGCGAAAAATTCAATTATTTCATGGCTGTGAAAAAAATTACACTTTTTAAATTCCTCATTCATGAAAAAATTCATGAATGGATTAAAATCTTTTAAAAACTTCTGATTTTATTCACAAAAGACGACAAATTTCAATTTAATTTAAGAGATGAAAAAAATTTAAATTAAAAAAAAAATAATAAAATAAAACGCAACATTTGTATGGGAGCCCCCTAAGGAGTGCAGATAAAGGGCAAGTATGTTTTTTTTTTTGGAAAATGTTAAGGACAAAAACTAATTGAGGACAGTCATACATTGTATACCCCTAGGGGCGACAGATGAAAAATAAAGTGAGGTTGGTCATACATCTTACTCGTCAAGAAGCATCCTATTGCAGAATTTCGGTTTTTTTTAGTTTTTTTCAGTAAACGGAACGGTTTTTGAGGTACACGAATATATGTTGTGCAACCTCCTCCATTTTCGAAATAACGGTATATACCGAAAACAAGAGCTAACCTAAAAAACGATTAGCACTAATAGTTTCAGCATACCCCAATTAGGTTAAAATGTCATGTGCCCAGCTTGTCTGTTGTTTCAACTAGCACAGTGTTTTTAATTAATTAATATTCATGATTTTTTATTCATGCACGCTTCGGCTGAATTGCCTGCCATTACATAACCTTCGATAGAGTTATCCAAAAAAATTTTTTTTTTTTGCCAGCCTAAGAAAGTTAGTTCGTGAGTGCGTGAGAATTTAAACTTTTATAGTATAAATGTAACCACAATCACGCGTGACTCACGCGTTACAAATCAACACACTTACACATTTCTAACAAAAAGACATAAAACAATTAAAACAACAGCAAGAAAAGTGTTAGCAGAAGTCATGCAGAGCTTTTTGTTGGTAAACTCTACGCGTGAGTCTATTACTGATTCATACATAACTGCTAATGATGAGCAGAATTTATTTTTCTAAAATAACGCTCGTTGGATCAACCATTAAAATAGAATTAAAATCTCTGCTAAATTGAGCCCAATTACAAAATGTATGTCCACTTAAATGGATAAAATACATTTTTTTTGCATATTCAATACAAACATTAAAAACGAAGGGGCTTTCACAAATAATTTGTATCAAAAATTTGAGCAAAACATTTGAACAAATACTTAAGCTTAATGGCTATAAGGTTAGATTTATACCTTTTGAAAAACATTAAGTTAAATAGGATTTAATTACGCAAAGGTTTTAGCTTTTTTCTACCTATTATTTCAGTTTTCTCTCACAATGTTTTTTTTCATCGCGTCACTACAAAAGCACCGTTACATATTTGACATTTATTTTTTGACTATTTTTCACGGTTTATGAAATTCTTATATCTGTTTCCGACTACATTTTGGCGGATGTTGTGTATTAATTGCCAAGATGCTTTTACCTTATTTGGAAAATGTTGCTCTTACCGTTTTCTAGATATACATACGGGAGGCACCGCGCCCACTTCTTCAACCGAGCTCATATTTTGGAGAGGTTGTGTATTGATAGCCCGGCTATGTGAACCAAATTTAAACATTTTGTATCTTACCGTTCTTAAGATATAAATAAATCTATTTTTTGCAACGTCCACTTTTTTCTTAAATTATGATTTTTTGTTTTTAGAAATTCTGATTTTTACTTTAAGTTTGCTTATACCAAATACACGATTATTTAAACAGTAAATTTTTAAAACAATTAAGTTTTGCATCAGCTTGTTGTGTATTGGTTTTGCACACTTTTGTACCCAGTATCTAGAATACACAAAATTGCATCATTATTTCTGGACATAAAAAATATTAAAAATGGCATCTTATAGCCTATATCCTTCTTTCTAATTCCTTCTTTCGAACAGCTACATTTAAAAAAAAAAAACAAATGCTAAAAACTTTGTTTTTGTTATAAATGTATTTGTACGAAGTAAAGAATTCTTTCGCACATCGGAAATAGGCAGTTAGAATATTGATAAAAAAATTATTTGTGAAAAGAAAAAATGTATTTTTATGAAGTTTTATATACTGACGAATTATGTTTTTATGTATTTCAATTTAAATAGTTTAAATAATTAGAAGTATGTTTTTATAAAAAATTAATAATTCTTACTATTTTGCCCTTGTTATAACAAACTTAAATTAAAAAAAAAAAAATGAAGCTATTCCTCTTCAAAATATTTTTTTTTCGTCATATGATAATTTTCTTTCCAAAGATTCTGGTAACGCTGTACACAAATTTAAAGTTGCAGCTTACTTCAGCTACAAACTACGAACGAAAAAGAAAACGAATTTGCGAGTACAGAAAAGTATGTACTCCCCCGTTAATCTCTTTTCCCTTCCCTTCTATAAACTGAAGACTTTGCAAAGTAAACTTTGCTTGTCTAAAAGGGTCAAAGTAAATATATTTTATACAAGGCCCCAAATTTTTAAAATAAGATCCCGATCAACATATTGTTGGTGTTTGGTGGTTAAAAGTCTTGCAACTAAAGGGGAAACCATAATATGCATGAGGCCGCTTAAGTCAACTTAAGCAACTGTGCGAATACATATAAAACATATGTAGCGAACTATAATGTACTTAAAGGAACTTTTGGTTAAGTTTCGTCAAATGTCATTTGCTTAAGCAAAGTGCCAAACTGAACGCACATTCCGTACGGAATCTGCTGTTTATGTGTTGTTACAAAATAAATTGAAATGGACAAAGAAAAACAGAAATATAGAAAAAGAGGAATTTTTTATTAAAAAGTATGTACAACAACCACCAATTTTTTTCTTTTTAAAACGTTGCTGGCAAATTAAATAAAACATAAAATAATCAAATACAGGGCTGTAATTTTTGGTACTTCTTTATTTGAAGTACTCGCAAGAAAACCAAACTTTGCACAAATATGCAACATAGATCTTAAGTTGATGTGAGTACATTGTGGCCACCTTTAAGTCTCTTTTAACTTTCTCATGCATTTGACGGACTCTTCGTTAATTGTTGACAGCACTTTAAGCTAACTTATGCATATTATGGTTGGGCCTTAACTAATCAAACAGTTAACTAAGATTGTTTCGCGAATCAAATACACATGCAATTGGCTACGTGTTACACGCACTTATGTGGAATATTTGTTAAAGACAACTTGTACAATTTAAGAAGTAACAAAAAAAAAAAACGCACACACACAAAAAAAAGACATAAAAACTACACCAAAAATCCACTTATAATCATTAACAATATGGGGGAAATATTCGCGTTTACAGCGAGAATAAAAAAATCGTCTGCCGCAGTAGCGACCGCAGCCTTGGCAGCAGAATAAAGCACAAAATAACAAGCGAGTTGTTTAATTATAAAAGATAACTTTTTTGAAGGACACACACTGTCTTGAAAATGAGTAATACACTTTAGGTTATTGACTCTTCCTCCATTCATGTATTGAATTATTTAAATGCCGTTGTATTTGTGTTGGCGGAGTTGGTGGATGTCAGTGTTACCGTTTCATTATATTTCCCAGCGTTTGGTATGTTAAGCACAAGATATATGTACAGTACAACGAAATTATTCCTCTCTTGCACTTGTAGATCATCTGTGTAAATAAATTCGTCTTGCTCTTGAACTGTCAACATTAGAAAGAATAATGTGTTTTTTTTTACTTAAAAACTAACTGCCGTATTCATAAAAAAATAAAATAGATTTCAAACGTATTTAAAAACTAAATTTCCATACAAATTTTCCTTGAAATAGATTTCATATCCAATTTAGTTTGTTATGAATACGGCAGTAAAAGTTTGTGGATAATTATTTAAAGTTTTATCGCCAGGCTATCAAACAATTTATTTAGCCTCATTCACAAGTCATCGGTCGACCTAAACCTTCGTATAGGAAGGCGAGAGTTTCCAGATTCCGCTGCAGAGTATTTAAGTCTCCATCAGCAACTGTCTGCGTTTTAAATGGTTCTCCAGTTAGTCACATTGAGTTATTAATGATTTTCCTTACTTATTTGGAAAACTTGAAATCCAAAGCTTAAAATACTGATTTAGAAAATCTCGAATTTAATAATCCCGATTGGTTAGCTAAAGCTTATCTTTAGTAAGCGAAAAACATCCTTACGCACGGCCAAAGTCCGGCTATGCAGTGAAGCTTAAGTTAGAGAATCCGAAGTTTTGTTATACCAAATAGGAGAAAATCCTTGCGGCCTACAGAAGGCCTACAATGCAGAGAATCTTTAGTTAGCGAGCGGTTCGGTATTTTGACTTTCGAATTCTGGATTTTGAATTCGGTATTTTTGTAAATAATAACACATATATGAGGTACTGAAAACAAAAATTATTTTTCGAGACTATACAACTGTTATTTGTTACCATCCCATTGAAGAATTTGTCAAAATAGGAAAACGAAAAATCGCTGAAAAATTATTTCTCAACTATGGAAAATTGAAGTATTACCCAAAAATTCCGAAAAATCGCCCACACAAAGGGTTATTTTTCTTATGCAAGATTACCCAAATTTGTATGATAATTTTTTGGTCGATTTTTCACACATTGCTTTGCGCGATTTTGCTTTAGGACATTTTGCTCGTAACCATTTAAAATACAAAATACATTTCGAGAATGTAATTGAAATACCAACTACGTATTTGTCTATTAAATACGTACATATTTCAAATATTTTAAATCTTGGCCAACCAAATGTTAAAAAACGAAATACATAATTAATTATTTAAAAAGTTAACAACATAGTAAAAATAAACACCGCTTTAAAAAAACAACCAACTCTATTTTACACGATTTAGAAATCAAATACATAACAGAAAATTATTATTATTTTTTTTTTTTTTGACAAATTTTTTTAACTTGGGCGATATGATGTAGCTATTTTAAACATTGTTAAAATTCGCCCTCGTATGTACAATTGTACATACAAATGGCAGTATGAATGTTCCTTTCGGTGAACTAATGTACCATAATTTTGTTATTTTTTATGAAAATTAATTGTTATTGTTTTTAAATACGAGTATGTACATAAGTATTTTTTTAATAAAGCTGTTTGATGATCAATTTTTTTGCACGTTTTACTCCGTAAATATTTGGAGTTTCTTTGCAACTTACGCTATTTTTGAAATATTTTATCTAAACTTTCTATATGTCGCATATTTTTGTGATAAATTTTTTTGAGTGTAAAAAAGATAGTTCAAAACCTTCGCTGCTCGAGTTAAAATCTCAACAGTGACAGAATTTTAGACTTAAAACTGCAAACTGATCGTACATGTTTAAACTTCCAAAGTAGCTACTCTAAAGTAAAATAATAATGAGTTTACGTAAAATTAATTAACTTCCTCACCTCAAATGGCATTTATGCCCTAGACAAATTTCCATAATACAAAAAAATTTTTTAAGGACATATCCAAAAATTAGCTTTATTGCCAGAAATTTAATTGCGTAACATTTCTGATGTCAAATCTACCTTCTGTGAAATAAGGGATACGCGATCAATTTAAAAATCTTCAAATTTATTTAAGTTAACATTTCTGGTAATACTGGCTTCGCTTTCGTTTTTTTTTATATATTTGCTTTATTCGTGCTTCTGCATTGTTGCACAGTGTTATGAAAATTTCCTCACTCATGAGGAGTGAGCAAAAAAAAATGCATATGTGATTTTGTAAGATAGGAGAAATTTGAAATAAATTACATCAAAATTCTTCAGAAGGAAAACAAACGCGATTTGCAAGACCATTCCCAGCGGACAGATGAAGTAGTAAAGAGGCCTTTTATGAAGTCATATGGCTTCCCAGCCGCACTCCAACCTTATTTCTAATTTACACGTTGTGTCATTGGAGACCAAGGCCTTGCCCTCTCGCATCTCCTTTAAAGGCTTCTGAAAGGCAGTGCTGCCACCAGCAAAATTACACTTGAGAGAAATCAAAAATATATATATATGTATATGAGATTTTTTCGCCTTAAAGTGGCTTTAGAGTATAAGTTTATATGGGACCTGTGGTCAATGTTGTACCTACCAGAACAAAATTAGCTATTATAAAAGTTATCGTCACTGTAGATCAATACGAACATTTATAAGAAAGTTATTTTCGGGACTGGTATTTGTATGTGAACCCTGGTCGGTTATTAAAAAAATAAGAAAATGAACGATACAAACTGATTGCGTATGAATGCAGATTTAAAGGAGATCTTAAATAAAGCTGTTCAACTCAAGCTGACGTGTCAAAGCCGGCAATTAGTTCACAAAATTATTTTTAAAAATTATATGGGGCTTGCTTTATTAACATTTAAACGATGTAATTTTTTTATAGACTGTGATTTTTTGGGACTAACAATATCTTAAATGCTATAATTTTTTTTTAATGAAATCAAATCCTTAAGTTACATGTTTTAAAACGATGGCACTTAAAATTACACCAAAGCTACACCTGGAAGAAATGACTCGGGCTCTGCCCACGACAGTAACAGTATAGTGAGTAACTTAACAACTATAATTACTACTCATTCCCACACAACAACTAATAAAGCGATTTCGACAGAGGCTATCTTAGAATATAAATTTGAATTTGAGGAATATTTTATAAAAAACATTTTAAACGAACTTTTCAAAGAAGGCAGGGTGGAATTAGTAAAAGTTAATTAAGAATACAATTGTAGGCCTTTTTAAAGAAATCAAAAATATAAGAAAATTATGTCAATTGTTAAATAGTCAAAAACAAATTAAACTATTCAATAGTTATTAGAATCCTTAAAATAAATTGCAATGAAATAATTCACAGAATTTAAGAAAATTAAAAACAAAAACATTTTATTTAACACATTTTTTAATCTTTAGAGTTCTTTCCACCAAAGAAGTCTCTTTATCCGCTTTTGTTTTTTCTCCATTTCAATTTGTTTGAAAAGTTCATCATATGATGCCAACGAATTTTTAATGGAACATTCAAATGAAGATGATCGTTTAGCTAAATAATCGTTTCAGCTGAAAAATTATTTATTTCTTGTGCCATATCAAATAGTGTCTTTAACTTAGATGATTCAAATGAAGTGCATATGACTTGAATGCATTCATCTTCAGTGGACTCAACCCATTCTTCGGCTAGTTGGATTAAATCTTGCTTAGTTAGCTCTGGGGCGTCATTTATGATTTCAAGAAAATCGCCCTCATTCAAATTTTCATACAATTCTAAAGATTCAACTAGATCTACTATTTCAGAAATTTTTGCGACAATTGGTTTTCAATATTGCTATTGCTTACAACTTCAGGTTGTTTCTTCCAGCAGCCATTTAGTGTAGAGTTTTTTAACTCTTTTATAGACTGCGATGTTATATTAACGCAAACTAAAATTGAAAATTGCTTCCATAACCCTGATAGGGATGGATTTGGCTATTAAATCTAGAATAAATTTTAGGCACTTCTTTATATAATACGACTTAGGCCCGTTTTCACGACTTACCGATAGCAAAAGAACGGATTTTATCGGCCGTATAAAAAGTTTTCTATTATTACAACATTATTTTGACCTACCAGGTATGATGAACCTTCATTTAACTTAGCGCTCACTTAAGTCTAAAATAAATTTGTAAATATGGAACATTTTATATACGCTCGCTAAAATCCTACCTTTAGCTATCGGTAAGTCGCGAAAACGGCCCTTAAACGTTGAAATAATTCCCTGGTCCAAAGGTTGTAAAAGTAATGTTGTATTAGGTGGCAGAAACAAAACTTTAATGTTTGCATGTTCTAAATTTTTTGGATGACAGGGAACATTATCTATTAAAAGTAAAATTTTAATGCTTCTCCGGAAGCATTAGAGTACATTAAAACTGTTACTCTTTCCTTTGATTGTTTGTGGCCGGCGGCGGTAAAATTTTTTTCGAAAACATATGATCGTTTTGATATCGACTTCCATACCAAGCCAGTTTCGTCGGCATTGAATACTTGATGAGGACTATACCCCATTCCTTTATCATTTACTTAAGTTGAGCTGGAAATTATGCTGCTGCATAAATGTCACCAGATGAAGACTCTCCTTGAATTAGTAAATTTCGATGTCTAGCCCGCTTCTTAAAATTTTCAAACCAGCCGTTGCTAGCCAAAAATTAAGTTTTTAAGGATAAGGTTTCTGGTTGCTCCAAGCCATTAAAAATTTTCAGAGCTTTTTGTTTTATAACATTTGTATCCAAAGGAATATGATTCTCAATTATATGTTCGATCCAAATCATTAGTGTTTTTTCCATTTTTTCAATTAAGATATCCCTCACGTATGATACACGTTTGGCTGTTTCAGTAGCTCCAACACAAACACTTGTTCGAATTTAATTCTTGTTTCTTTGGATGGTTCTTATGGTTGACTCATTTAAATCAAGAGATTTCGCTTAAGTTACAAGCTTTTCCCCATTTTTTGGCCGATCCAAAATTTTGAATTTATCGTATCGTATCGTAGTGATATTACAGTACGTTTTTTAATTACTTTTTTGGCTGGGGCCTTTTTGGAACATTTAATTAATTAAATTTTTATAAACTATGTATGCACTTATGCAATTCTTTCTTGAAACGCAGTGCTGCATTTCGCATAAAATAAAGACTGCTAAAATTTTTGAGAGTATTTTATTAAAATCGCGTAAAAAAAATCGTAATTCAAAAAATGGTTGGGATACCTGTACTTCTAATTTTGGCACACAAAAAAAAAGCTTGAAAATTTTTCTTTTAAATAATTTTCTTATAAGTTAAGAAAATCGTGGGTTTTGACAAAGTTATGAAGAAAACTCAAAACAAGACCGTTAACCCGATTTTTGGCAAAAATTCGACTTGAGCGACACCTTAACTTTTTCCGAAAAATCTGAATATAATCTCAAAAATATTTTTCCCTATAGGCTTTTGAATTATGCTTGAACACCAAAAAAATTTAATTTTTGTTGCACAATAACGTACATCTACCTTAAACCCTGGTACTCTGCTCAATATTTCACGTAAAATGCTGCCAGAACTCATTAAAAATACTTGTGCGGAATTTCTATGAAATTATGTTGATAGAGTTGTACTCTGTTCAATTTGTGAAAAAGTTAAGAAATGTTTCTGGCAACATTTTTTTAAAACTGCGAAATAATATAAGCTGCACCTATTTCACGTGGAATTTTAAGCAAATGGAAAAAAGTTTAAATTTAATATTAAATGCGAAAGGAAAAACATAAATAACACAACCGGTAACAGTTTTTTATTCATATCTACTTAAATTTTTTATTAAAAAAAAAATACTTTTCAGGGTATTAGGTCTGTCTGCGTACTTTTCCAGTAGCCAATACTCAGTAAATTTTTTTGGGAGAGTAAGACAAATTTTACTCTTTCGGCTGAGAATATCTCAAAAAGTACGCAGACGGTATCCAGTGAAATCTTGCAAGAAACCAGCTGATCGGTGTGTAAACAATTGAAATAACAAACGTGAGCCAAGATAGCGTTGAAGAAATAGCGTCCAATTTGGGAATTTAAAAACCGGGAAACCAAAATACCCAAATAATGGGTATTTGCAGTATAAACAAAAAGTTAGCGTAAAATTTAGGAATTTAAAATAGGGAAGTACAAATAAAGGAACAAATCTAGTTTACCGACGCAGCTCCAAATAAAAAAAAGTACACAGGTTTATGGAAAATGGAAAAATAAGAAGAAAAAATAATAAATAAAAAAGTTGGCGCAAACGCTTAGTTTTCGAGTTATGGACGTTTAAAGTTTTCATATAAATATGTGATTTTCCACTGCAATTCTAAACGTATATGGCCAATATTGGTATCATTTTAAAGCTCTTGAACAGATTTTTCTGGATATACATAATTTATTTCAAAATATTAAACTCTTTAGATCACTTTACAGTTTTTTTAATTTTACGTCGAAATGTTACGGAAGTGCACTAGGAAAGAATGTCGTTTATTTAAATAAAAGTGTAATACAAATTTTATAAAATAACAAACACTAGCATCGCAAAAAAAAATTCTTTGCATAGCCAGCCTTTGGCCGGACGCAAGGATGTTCTTCTCTATGGTATAATAAACACCGGTTTCGCTTACTAAAGCTTCCTTGCATAGCCGGCCTTCGGCCGGGCGTAATTATTTTCTCCCCTATGGTATAACTAATACCGGCTTCGCTAACTAAAGATTCTCTGCATAGACGGCCTTTGCCCATGGGCAAGGATTCTCTCCTCATTAGTATAACATAAACATAAAGGTTTTACTTGTATTTTAATTAAAATTTTTAAATAAATTAGTATGTAGTATATACATACATTAAAGAATTAGAAAAAATTAATAAATTTGTTTTTAAACTTTTGTATTTTGCAAACTCGTCCCACTTCTTAATAAACTAAAAATATTAAAATAAATTCTATATGTCCAGAAAGATCTAGTGAAACGCTTTTATTTCATTTTGTCTTCTTATTTTTCTATTTTCTATCACCCTAGGTACTTTTTTTTTATTTGGAGCTGCGTCGGTAAACTAGATTTAAGCCCAAATATATTTATATTTTTAATAAAAATACAAAAAATATTTACCACAGGCTTTTTTCTGAAAGTAAATAGTTTTCTGGACAAAATGAGCGATCCGTGCAAAAAATCGTTCGGACAGTTTCCGAGAAATCTGGGTTCATCCAAAATGGTCAGTAAAAATCTTTACTGATTTATGCAATGAACCACAGGCTTTTGCACGGTATAAACTATATATTTTTTGCACGCATCGCTCATTTTGTCCAGAAAACTATTTACTTTCAGAAAATATACAGTTTATACCGTGCAAAAGCCTGTGGTAAATATTTTTAATATTTTTATTAAAAATATAAATATATTTTTACTTCCCCTTTTTAAATTCCTAAATTCGACGCAAACTTTTTGTTCATATACTGTAAATCCCCATTATTTAGGTATTTTTGTTTCCCGGTTTTTAAATTCCCAAATTCGACGCTATTTCGTCGACGCTATCTTGGCACACGTAAACTCTTTCATTCAAACAGTATATAAAAACAGTTGTTCAAACTAGTTGCAAAATCTTACCAGAGGAAATTTCTCCAGTAACATTTTGCAAGTTCTCTAACTTTCAACTGTCAAAAAATTCTCTTTTTGGCTCTCTCGCTGTAAGAGATTTGGAGTACGCAGACAACATTTTGCAAGATTTTGCGACATTTTGTACAAAATTATGCAAAATATGTGTACGCAGACAGACCTATTGTTTACATACGCAAAGCAATGTTGCATACTTTGATAGATTAAAAACGTCAAATTGTGCAAACTAGCGAGATAAGTAACATTGATACATGTCAAATTTGTCGTATGAAATAATAGATGTTGCTGAGCATGTTTCACAAATTAGAATAGAGTACTAGACTTATACACAGAAAATCTATGCTTATGATTGCATTTTCGCGATTCTACTGTATTAAAAAAAATATTTTCAAACGTTTTTTTTTTTTTTTGGGAGTACAAAATTTATTATTAATAAGATTTCTCTATGACGGGCTAAATTCCCAATTGTTATTTTTGTTAAATACACTGAAATTAATTGTTAATTGAAAGCTTGTTTCTATGCGCATTTCACTGGTTGCTTAGGGCAGATCGTCAGGAAACATTATTCCCAAGACTTTAGAAAAGCTAAAATTATTATACAATTAAAATTGTAAGGCGAATAAGAATTTTAAACACTCAGGTTATACCTGTAATAATATCAAATCTTAAAAAAAAACAACAACAAATTATATTTTCTTACAACTAGAAACCAGCTTTCCCTCAACAATTAATTTCAGTGTGTTTATAAAAAAAAAAATGGGAATTTAGCACGTCATAGAGAAGAACTCTTATTAAAAATAAAATATTTTTAGTTGCTACTAACTTTTTTTTTATCTATTTTAAATAAAACCACACTAACAAAAAACAGAAACCAAGAAACTAAATGTAAGCATCAGAGAGCGAAGCAAGTGCTTCATACCGTCGCACAGTGGCATCATTTAAGTTTTTCCGTTGGCAAAAGCATTACTCTTAAACCAAACGAGATAACCAAAAATTTAAAACGCAGATGATAGATAATTCATCATCCTATTAAATGAGTGTTTGTAAAGGACTATACGTCTTATAAATGCCTATTTATTCCTCTTGGATTTTTATTAGCTAGCTCAACATTTACTTGGCCTTTAGCTAACTTACTTCCAACCGGCTTCTTAACTAACTCATAATTGGTACAGATTTGAGTCAGTGGTTTTTTGTGTAAATAACTTCTTCTCGATAAGTATTGAACTAGATTTTGGCTAACTCAAAAGTAATGTAGAGATAAGTGAGTTGTGTTTGTTCAACTAACCTCTTCTCGATAAGCTTTGAACTGCCTTTTGGCTAACTCAAAGCTGATGCAGATATGCATATATATAACGTTGTACAACAACTTTGGCAAAAAACGTTTTGCTTGTTTTGTGTACTTTTTCAAAGTTAAATAAGAATCAAAAACTTCTATTTTTTAATATTATTTAGTTAAATACATCTCATTTTCAAAGTTATTATTAATAAAACCATATCGGGCATGCTGCTATTCTTATAATTGAGAGTTTTTCTGTAGACAAAGGGTCAATACAACAAAAGTGAAAGAAAGCATATGTATAACGGCGTAATTGAATAAAATTAATATTCTGAAAATGAGCGTTCAAATCAAAATGCATATCGTAAAAATCATCTTCACTGATGAGGCACATTTTCACCTCAGTGGATTCGTCAATAAGCAGAATTGCCGCATTTGGGAGAATTATAATCCAAGAGTGATTGTCGAAAAACCAATGCACCCACAAAGAGTGACTGTTTGGTGCAGGTTTATGGGCTGGCGGCATATTTTATATTTACAATTTTTGATTTTTCGTGTTTTTTTTCAAGGGCTTTTAGATTTAAATTTTTTTTCAATCTGTTGTAAAATATTGCTCACAACCCGTAAAAAAATGTATATCTTTAGGACTAATCATTTCTGAACTATATTTATATTCTAACTGTCGCAGTGATAAAATAAGTGGATCGGACGATGCTGCAAACATATAGAAGAGGTACTTATTTTGTCTCACCCTTGATGATTTGAAAGTGTTCAGCAATCCATATTTTTTATAAAATTTGTTTAGGGACTCCAGAAGAAGCACTTCTTCAGAAAGCTCTTCAGTTGGCAAAGTCTAGTAATCAATTATATTTTTGCCATTTAACAATATTTTATTAACCGTCAGGGTCAACTTTTTCTGTGGATATAATTCTGCTAAAAGTGATGCAGTTTTCAAAGCATATTCTCCATATTTTCCAGAATTATCTTTTTCCTTGCAGCTTAAAACATTGAAGAGCGTCACCAATCTCTTAACGATTTGATTTTTTCATAAAATCTTCTCGAAGTGTTTCCATCGTTTGAGTCTCCGTATCCGCACTTGTTTGAAAAATGCATCCTGTATTCTACTCTTTTTGATCCTTTCCTTATCTTTGTTTGATGTATTTTCATCAAATTGTTCCCCTTATTATTAAGTGCAATCGGTAGATTCCATATTCATAATTCTCATCGTTTGCAGAATCGTTTAAATCGCCGAAGTTGTTTGCGCCTTTTTGCAAATTTGTCATGGCAATGTTGAGGTTGTATTTGTTAGCTCGTCAACGACTTTTCCGTCAACCATGGTCAGGTGGAACTAACTCGTAACTACATTCAATGTATTTTCCTTCACTGATTTTATACTTACTGGATTTAATCTTGTTTGTTTTTTCTTGAATGTCCTTCACTATGGTCCTTATGAGTTCCGATGATTCCCTTGCAAACTGAAACATTATTGGTCGGCAATAATATATCGATTAAGGTCGTCGATTTTTCCAGTATAATCGGATTTTAGCCACCAAGGAACAACAGATGCCATTAACATATTTCCGTCCGATATTGTAGTGTCATCGGAAATGATCTTTTGCTTATAAACGCTTCATTCGGACAATCCATATCAACCCCATTTACTGATCAATGTCAGTTTCTCAGAAAGAATTTTTACCACATTTTCAGGAAGAATCTCCAGCAGCCGTTTTGCGTTGTCAAATCATTGGTGAAATCAGCCGGTTTCCTCTTTCTTGTACAATTTTAATACTCCTCCATGTTTTTTCTTGGCCTTTCTTTGCACGTCCAGATTATTTTTTATATTTTCGCTTCTCTGTATAAACTATTAAGTTCCTCGAAGCTTTAAAGGAATTGTTGCTGTGATTGACTTCTTTAACAGGTAAAATAGTTTAAACTTGTTCAACGTCAGGTTTAAAGTATCTTAAAATGACTTGTCCGGCCAACATTCAATCGTAGACTAATCACGGGATTATGATTGTTTTCAAATATATAGTCTTATTTACCTATTACCTGTATACATATGGGCTTAGGTCAAGTTTTGTAATTTTGAATCATGCATGTGTAATATTTGTCCCTACCTTTATTGGATGTTTGACTATTTGTACGCCAATACAAATTCTATATTAGGTAAGTACCTTTATCTGTACATCCTGTATCTGCACCTGAATTTAGGGCGAATCTCACGTTGACACTACAGAATGAAAAACAAAAATCATATACATATGTATCTTAACAATAACGAACGAAGCAATTAGAATGGGTTTTCACGGTTTTATGTCCTATTGTCGACGCGTCGTATGAGCATAGCATTAGATGAATATTAAAAAAAGTTTCGCTAGGAATGGCAAACCTTTATTCACACCTAGTGGTGGTGGAAGGTATAAAAATAATCACGTCGATGGCTTAAAATTCTGTATTATTGCACTAATTGACAATTAACATTTTTAATGCTAGATCTAGCACTTTTTAAACTCATTTAGCATTAAAAAAACGCTTCTAGCATATAGCACTTTTTTCAGCATTTTCCCAAAATTATTTAGCAATTGCTTAGCATTTTGTAGTTTAAGTGATACATAAATAATAATACGGGTTTTTTCAGATATAAAATGATATTGTTATTTTGAATATTTAAAAATAAATTGTGAACCTAATGGAATTTAATTGTTTTAAATTTTAAAAGTTAATTAATATGAACTTTTTAAAGCTGCGAAATTTTTTATTAACGTGTGATTACTTATTTGTTTCGGCTTAAGGTCTTGTGACAATAAAATATAAATAAAAACCAATTTTTTTGTTTTATTTTATTTTAACAATTTATTTTCTCCGATATTTCGGTTAACTTCGTTAACCATTTTCAAAGAATCTAAAACCAAGTAATTTTCTTGAATTTTACAACAATACAAAGTTATAATTTAAATATTACGTACATAAAGGGTTAATCTCTTTTACCGCGTCTTTTTTCACAAACCTAAAACTGTTCAACGTTTTAGGTTTGTGAAAAAAACCCTTTATTTATTAACTTAATATAAATTTTTGATTTATTTTTAATGTATAAGAATGATGTGATTTTTATACCTCTACCACTAGTAGTGAATGAAGATATACTTAGTTTGTCATTCCGTGTGAAACTTTTTAAATATTCATCTAAGACCTATGATGAATACATGTCCGACTGCCTGTCTGTCTGTTGAAAATACCCTTACTTTCGAAAGGCTGAACAGAGAACGACAATATTTATGTCACATTATTTCTAGATCCCCTAAACAGTTTGGAAACGAATAGCAAATCGGCTTAGTAGAAAAAGAGTTATGAACGCAAGTGTGAAATTACTTCCCTAAAAATTTACATTTTTGTTCTAAAAATTAAAAAAAATTTAAAGTGGTTACAGAATGTACCGATTATCATTTAATTTTGTGCAAATTCGTTTTATATGACTGGAAATCGTACTAAAATTTTATGAAGATGGTTCCATTAGTCACCATAAGTCCCATGTAAACTGTCCTTCCTAACTTAGACAACGAATTATACTATTGTGAGGTCAGGTTTTATGAAGATTGGCTTGTAATATGTAGATCCTATATAAAGCCCACTCCTGAAGTATTCAAACTCTCGGTGAAGGGAAGTAAAGATTCAGCATAGCCGAATATAGCACTTTTCTTTCAGTCGTTATTTCCCAATTCAATTGTAAGACTATAAAATGCTAACAGCCAATTTCACCAAGTTCAGTTATAACTGTCGAAAACATACCGTTAACTCGAAGTTAAAGTAATAGTTATTATTAACTGAACTTGGCAAAATTGACCGTAAATTTATACCATGCTAATTATTTTATTTCGTCAAATTTAATCGTTTTTTTTTTTATTTTTATATAAAATTTTTTTGCATTTTTTTCACAAAAATCTAGCATTTTTCCTTTACTAAGTTTTGGCAACACTGGTGTGCTCACACATTGAAGAGAATTAAACAACATTCACAACAACATTTGTAAAATGCATACAGCGCATACTATATCTCTGCTATAATGTCAAAAATCATACATAGTTAAAATTTATAACACCTTTTTAATAAATAAAACAAGTAAGAAAGTATATTCGTTCAAGCCCGACCATTTGATACCTTACACTACAGTATATAAAGACAAATTTTCTAGAGTATACCCTATTTGGGACCCATGGGCTATCGTGGACGCTTTTGTCGACATTTTTTATGTCAATACAAACATTTATAAGAAAGTTGTGGCATAACAGCATTTATAAAAGGTTAATGCTATTTTCGGTAGTAGTATTTGTTAGGATTATCTACACTACCTTATTATATGTCAAAATTTACTTATAAATGTCATATGAAATGAAATGTCGAAATATATGAAATAAACACGTTTTAGGATTAGTCAGCAAATTATCGTCTTTCAATACACACGTTACAACAGTATTTGTATGTGAGCTATCGTCAAATACGGAACGATTCGAATGAAATTTGATAAGATGATTAAGATTGCAATAAAATAAGTTTGTTTCAAATTTAATCTAAATACCAACACAATAAAATGGTTGATATGCACAAACACTATTCCGAAAAGAAGTTTGTATGGGGAACATGTGAAATTATGGACCGATATTCACTATTTTCAGAAACCTTTGTACAAAATTCCATCACATTGCTTTTGAAATTGCGGCCTACACTTTGGGCACAAGGTAACATGGGCAGACAACGAACTAGCCAGACGGAGGGATAACGTTAAATCGACTTCGAAAGTGATATTGAATTGATCGGTATACTAAAAGTTGGGTCTTGGAGGACTATTTTTAAGTATTACACATCACACTCCACTACAAACAGATAATACCCATTCCACTATTGTGAAGTGGGTATACAAAATAAAGAAGAAGCAAAAATGTAACTTTTTTGTCAAAGGCAGACCAAAGTGTAGACGCTTCGTTAACAGTGCCGCCAAAACAATAGACAATAGAGCCGATTTGAAGACAACTGATCCCAGGCTTCCTAAAGCGATACGAGTACACATACTTATGTTTGTACTTAATGTGTCAGTTTAACGCCATGATTCATTAACATAAATTAACAATAAAGCAATTATTGGCAGTTCTGGAAATATGTAATTAAAAATGTTATTATTGAAGAGAAATGATAAACTTCGTGGGTATTTTTTAATTGTACATAAAAGGGATGAACTGTACCAGTGTTCCAATAAAGTTTCGATTGTACCAAATTTGGTACAATTGTACCACAAATCCGGTCAGTGATACACAAACTTTGAGAAAATATCTGATATAATATGTGAGAAAAAGTCGACGGAATGAGATATAACATTTCTTCATGTTAATCTTAATCTTAAACGAGGGCAAAATGTATCTTGCAAGATTTTTTAATATGTGACCCGGTCTATGAAAAGGTGGCTTATGACTCAAAAAATTATTTTTCAGTTTTTGAGTTTTGAGACGCTCTTTAACATGGTGAAAAGCAGAAAGTTCTAACTTGCTTAGAAGTGTACTAAAAATGTAGAGAAAGAAGAGTACAAATGAAAGAAAAACAGAATTTCATTGAAAATCGAGAATGAAGATAATACATGGAATTGAAAATGAAAATAAGCTATTTTGCACAAAAAAATATTTATTTAGCAATATTAAGTAGTTTTCTTCGTCGCCATCCTTGTTGAAACCTTAAAACATCCTTGTTGTTAACAGCTGATTTTTCAAAATTTTGTTTTTTTAATCATAAGCCACTTTTTCATAGACCGGGTCGCATATACTGATTTTCGTACAGTAAACTTGTGGCGTTTTTTATTCTTATTTTAGTGTTTTCTTTGTTTTTAGTGTAAAATACTGTTTTTTTTAATATATTTTCACAAGATTTTACTATTTGCAATAAAATATTAAACATATTAATGATAGCGTCTTATGATTGTTTTATATGTATGTATGTTTATTTTTGACAGCTCATCTTATAAGATAGTTGTCATGAGATAACATAACATTAATTATAATATTAATACTAACACTATTTGAGAGTCCACACGTAAGATGATACTCTCTGCGATTGAATTTGACGTTTGCTGATATAAAAATATGTAAATCAACCAAAAATATTTTACAAAAACATAACACGTATAAAATACACACAGATGCATTTCGTGCTGTGGTTATGGCAACTGCCGAGCAACAACAACAATATTGGAGGGATAAGTTGTTAAAATTTTTTGTTTCCTCATTCGTCATGAGTGAAGAAATGCAAACATTTTTTTTTCCTCACCCCCATGAATGAATTGTCGAAAAATTAACAACTCCTTCATGACTGGGAAAAAAGTTACACATTTTTTTATTTTTCATTCATGAGGAAATTCATGAATAAGTAAATACGAGCGATCATCGATTTACTGAACTCCGATGTTAAAAAGTAATCAATATTTGTTCGTCGTGCTTGTATTACTCCTGTCCAGGCTTTAGCGTTTAAAACAAATTTTACAAAAAATATAATAAAAAATGGCTTTGGTTTGATTCGTCTAAAATAATTTAAAACTAATTGCTAAAATTTACTTAAGTCACAAGATATGGAAAATTATGTAACACAATAATGATACAAATTTAAAATTTAAATTGATGAAAAAAATATTGTGTTAAAAACATTAGTCCAATTTAAAAGCTCTGTCGTATGGCTTACCGTTTAAAAAGTTTCACACGGAATTACGAACTTAGTATACCTCCATTTATCGCTAGTGGTGGAGGGTATTACAACAATAAATAATGAATTGTGTTTCCATGGTTTTTTTTTTCAGTATTTGTTTATTAAATCTTCATATATTAAATATGAACTAACAATAATTAATCAAATCTTATCCTTATATTTACTTTATGTCCTGCCAGTGCTAGACAAAAAAGATTTAGTCATCACGGTTTCTGTTCACATATGAAGGTGTTTATCGCTCATCTGATTGGGTGAGTGCTGCAGTGTCTCTTCTTCTTGTACTCTTTAAAAGTGAGAAAATTCGTAATAATTGTAGCGCAATTTATTGTTTGTTTTTATCTTGAACATTTTTTTCTCAATAGGAACACTAATGGTGAAGAATTTATTATCCAAAATAGTTGCAATATTAATTAGTTAAAAATTCATCTTGCATATTTTTTACATGGAGTCAAAACACTGTGAGTCTTAGTACCCAGTAAATACTTTTTGCCGATATATCTGATTTCAGACAAAATCCGACAGAATTTCAACGAAATTAGTATCGAACTTTATCCAACAAATCTAAAAAAATTTCCTAGGATTAAGACTTCTTTACCATTTTCGTAAATTTAACGGTTGCAACTTTTGCAGACTGTCAGTACGAATTCTCAAAATTGTTGGAAAAATTGTTTGTGTGGTGGTTGGTATTCGTTGTGAAATTGTCGTCTCCGACGATAATTTTTTTTGTGTGAAGTGAATACATCACTTATATCTTTGTATTAGTAAAGTATCGGGTAGTGGGCTGTTGTTATTGTCGTTCTTAATTTTTATTTGTATTTATTTATTTTTAAATTATTTTTGTTTGTTTGTTTCTTTATATAAAAATACTTAAGACGAAAAAAATGCATTATGTGTGCGTGTTATTTGCGTTGTTTTCTTTTATATTGCTTGATGTGAGTGTAGCTGCGTGTGTGTTTTGAGTCAGTCGATGTGATTAAACTTTAAGCGCAATTCATTTTGCATTTCTTTATTCTATACTTTTTAAACAGCAGCAAGGAAAAGAACAACAAAAGAAACGCAACAGCCATACAAAATAACAGAAACAACAAGTTCATTTAAGTTCAAAATCAATGCAAATATCAATGCTGGATCCTTAATAGCTTATAATATGTTTATATGCATGCATGTATGTATGTTTGTATGTATATAACGCATATGGCTACAAATAGAAATGGATTCACCCATTTGGCCATGTCTTCAAGACAACGTCGACAACGCGCCATGCAAATCGTCGACGACTTTTTCGAACAAAGGGCACTTAAATCGTACACGAAAATGTGAGCGACATTATCATGCACATTGTACTTAATAATCATATGGGTGACAATTTGGTCAAAGTTGTCATTGGCGACTATGTATTTACATAGGTACATGTATTACTACACTATATCCGGTTCAAATTTATAGTTATACCCACACCACAATAGTGAATAGGGTATTTTGCATTTGTGCTAATGTTTGTAACACCTTAAAATATTAGTCCTAGACCCACCTTTAAGTATACGGATCGACTCAGAATCACTTTCTGAATCGAATTAACGATGTCTGTCCGGCTTGGCTGGCTGTCCATGTAAACATAAACTTTTGCGATAGCTATTATGTCATGACAAAATGTTGTCTTGGTAGGTCCAAAATTAGCCATAGGTCCCATATAAATCCCCATCCTAAAATCTAATATAGATGAAGATATTTAATTTGACACAAAGAACTTTTATATGAACCTTAACCTCATAACATAATATT
Organism: Pollenia amentaria; assembly: GCA_943735925.1. Taxonomy (NCBI): domain Eukaryota; kingdom Metazoa; phylum Arthropoda; class Insecta; order Diptera; family Polleniidae; genus Pollenia; species Pollenia amentaria. The sequence goes on from OX031009.1 coordinate 81,151,436, forward strand.
GTTTAGGCAGGTTTATGATTGCCCATGGGTTCCAAAGAGAGTACACTAACAAAAAAAATTGTTATATACTGCAGACCGACAATACTCTCTTACTTGTTTTTTTACAGTTTAAAGTTGGGATTCTTTCAAAAAATTTAGTTGTTTGAAAATTGAGCTTAGTTTTTGATAATTTGCTTCAGAGAACAGATGGATCAGATTAGATTTTTAAAACTGTCATTCATACAGAATGACTAAAAGCTACCAAATGTTAAAAAGAAACTCTTAATGTCCATGTTCTTTTTGTGGTTCTCGGTTTGCTTATTTTTTTAAAGTTTTTAAGGACATATTAATTTTTATTAATTAAATTTTCGTAACTCCTTTGTGTTACGTATTCATGATGATTGAAAAATCTCTACAACAATAACGTAAAAAACAAATTAACAAAAATTTGAAAAATACAAAATCTTACAACTTTAGAAAAAAATTGTATAGTAACATAAGGTTTGTTCATTTACTTTACTAGCAGAAACTTACAAAGAGAGAGTAAGTAGGGATTTAAAGAAATTGCCCTCAAAAATACTAAATGAACTAGTAAATGAACACTTTGCCAGCCGAAATTTGCAAATTAAAGTAGTGACGAATAAACTTAAAAAGGGAGAATACAAATAATTATCGTGGAATAGCGTTTATGAATACAGTAGCAAAAACATTTATGAGTATTTTGAATACTAGGCTTAACCAAAGGCTACACAAACACAATAATATAACAGAATTTCAAGCTGGTTTTCGGGAAGGGTACTCAACTTCAGATAATCTGTACAATTTAGCAGCGATTGCTCACCTTAAATTTAATGAAAAAAAGAAATTATATGCTTTTCTTGTGAACTTTCGAGCAGCCTTTGACAAAGTGTCGAGAAAGTCGCTTATATATAAATTGCAAAGCATTGGCGTATCAACAAAATTGTCTCAAGTTTTAGAAAGTATATACAGCTATACAAAATTTACAGCTTGGAACGGAGAGGAACTGTCGGAGGAGTTTGAAACAGGGGTGGCGTGGAACAAGGATGTGTGTTATCTCCAACGCTTTTTTCGGTGTACTCAATGATTTACATGATTATATAGAAGGAGGTGTTACTGTAGGCACTGAAAATATAAGACTTTTATTCTATGCTAATGATATTGTGATGTTGGCAGATAATATCAACACAATGCAATCTATGATTAAGAAGCTAGAGACGTATTGTGAAATTTGGAATCTAGAACTAAATTTAAACAAATCTGAAATGATGGTATTGAGAAATGGAGGCAGACTTTCTGCCCGTGAACAATGGATATTTAGTGCGGAACCTCTTAGCGTGACAAACGAATATACTTATCTCGAAGTAACAATATCATCTAAAATGTCGTTTAGAAAGCACATAGAAAAAAGGAATAAATCTGCAAAAAACAATATTAATAATTAAATATACACACTAGATTTGCATCTGAGATACATTACACTATAGAAAGAAAATCGTATTGGTATAAACACATTAAAAAATTAGCTAATGATGTAGGCTCGACACATATTTCAGAAGGCGTTTCAAGAGAGTACTGGGAACGCCTAAGACTTGATATACTTACTGGGCTTAAAAGAAAAGAAAGAGAAACCCACTTACAACAGGCTACTTTAACAAACCGTTTTTATTCAAAACTCAACTACAGGGAGCAACAAACATATTTTGAAATCAATAATAATACGACGGCAGTAAGCTACACCTTTATCGCTTATGCTCTTTATTTAATACAAACGAAACAGAAAATACACTGCACTTTATTGCCAGCTGTCCAATTTTACGTGCACAGAAAAAAATGTTCACCAAAATTTTTTTCAATTAAATTTAGTAATGCTGTTTCAAACAATTTTTTTATTTTGTTCCAATTAATTTGACTTAATTGAAAATAAAAATTATAATAAATTATAATTGCAAATATGAAAACATACACACAAACTTAGAAATATTTTATGTGGTATTAAAGTTTCAAACAATTTTTTAATTGTTTGAAAAAAATATTTTGATTTGTATTTACGTTGTATATAGCCTCTTTTGCTGGTGGTCACATTTCAATTAAACCTGTTGATTGAAACTCAACAGCAAAAAACTTCAATCTTTCAAAAATGTTAATTGATATGATCAATTTGTTAGCAGGTTGAAAATTAGTACGGAATTTAATTAATAGTACAAATTTCTAACTAATATGTTAATTGAAGTTGGTTTTTCATTTTTTCTGTGTGGAATTCGCTACTAACATTTTAAAAAAACCATCATTACTGAAAATGATTTAATAAATATCTTAAATAATGCAAAACTTTAAAAATATATATCTGTTTGTTAAAGATGCAATATGTTATAGAAAACAGCTTATTAATGAATATAATTATTAATCTGAATCAACCATTAAACACAATTGTTATAATTTAAATTATTATCTATATCCGACTGACGACATTGCTCATAGTCGTATGTTCTACTAGCATTTAACCCGCTACTTCGTACGCGTCTCCTTTTCTTTCGTGGACATATTTTTACGCCAAAGTTTATGTTTCTAGGTTTTAACCCGCTACTTTGTAATAGGTATGATTTTCACCTCTTAAACGTTCGAATTTCGAAAATGTACCAAATTTTTATTTGTATTTCTTATTCAATGTTTATTGGTTTAATAGATAGATTGCGTGGCAAAAAAGTTTTAAAATACAGGTTTTACCAGTTTACTCCCCAAAAGGGTCGAATTTCAAAAAAGTACCAGACACCTATCCGCTTATTTTTTTAATGAACATGAGGTAAGGGAATTTACCCGTTTTTAGCTTTTTTAACCTCTAACAATAAAAATTTTCAAAACTCCCATCCTCGGGAAACGATTTAGCGAGAGGCCAACCTCCCGGTCAAATTTCAACATTTTAGCTTCAGGCGCTTAGGACGTGCGATGATGAATAAGTCAGTAACTTTACATTTTTATATTATATAGGTAGATGAACAAAAATGTTTTGAAACAAAAATAACAGAAATAGGTACGATTTCACCCCTTAAACGTTCGAATTTCGAAACGCATCAAAGTTGTATTTGTATTTTTTAGATAAGTTATGAATGTGGTATATTTTTTATTTTAATGTTTATTGGTTTAAAAGATAGATGGCATTGCAAAAAAGTCTTAAAATACAGGTTTTACCCGTTTACTCCCCAAAAAGGCCGAATTTCAAAAAAGTACCAGGCACCTGTCCGCTTATTTTTCTTTATTGAACAACAATAAGTACTAAATTTTGAAATAAAAAAAAATGTTTTGTAAAAAAGTACCAAAAATAGTTACGGTTTTTACCCCTTAAATTTCCGAATTTCGAAAAAGTACCAAATTCGTATTTGGATTTTTGAGATAAGTTTCAAATGTGATATAACCCTTATTTCTATGTTTATGGGTTTAAAAGATAGATGGGGTGACAAAAAAGTACCAAAATACAGATTTTAGCCGTTTACTCCCTATTTCCCCTTGTTGGTACTTTTTTCACTCCATTGAAGCATGAAAAATTTCAATATTGTAGTGGGAGCCCATAATTTAATACGTTTATGTCAATAAATAAAAAAAAAATGTTTTATAAAAAAGTACCAAAAATAGTTACGCTTTTTACCCCTTAAACGTCCGAATTTCGAAAAAGTACCAAATTCGTATTTGGATTTTTTAGATAAGTTTCAAATGTGATATAAGCCTTATTTCTATGTTTATGGGTTTAAAAGATAGATGGGGTGACAAAAAAGTACCAAAATACAGGTTTTACCCGTTTACTCCGTTAAAGGGCTGAATTTCCAAAAAGTACCAGACACCTGTCCGCTTATTTTTCTAAAAAACAACGATAAGTATTACATTTTTTTTGTATCTCTTTAAGTTTTAGAGATATAAGGGTACCGAATTTACCCGTTTTTGCCCTTTTTTACCCCCTAAACATTCGAATTTCCAAAAATCCCGTCTTAGTGGATCGATTTGGGGAGAGACCAACCCCTGGTCCAAATTTCAAGTTTTTAGCTTCAGGCGTTTAGGCTGTGCGATGATGAATCAGTCAGTCAGTCAGTCAGTCAGTCTGTCAGTCAGTCAGTAACGTTACAATTTTATATATATAGATAAGTAGTATAAACATCTAAACACTGTTAAAAAAGAAATGAATTTTAAATAAGGAACCATTAACTAACTAACTAACTAGTGACGAATATACAGGAATATTTGAGTACCCATTAATTATTCTAAGAATTGGGAAAATGTTATACATTACGGTAAAAATAGTGTGATTTTATTAATTTATATTTTTTTATGTTGAATAAAATGAATAATGAATTGGATTTTTTTTTTGTATTTAGGAGGTGAATTAAGAATTCGGGTTTTTATCAGTAATAAAAGATAAAAAAAAACCCTTTGTTAACAATAAAAGTATTTATAAGGCAACACAAAATATTTAATTTAACAATCTATGTATAACCTATGTATATAGGTACTCGTATATTACCTATCAACGTTACGAACTGGCTGACAGATTCATCTTCGTACGGCCTTAACGGCTTGAGTTATAAAGTTGAAATTTGAACGGATACTGGTTTCTCGCTAAATCGATCCACTAAAAATTGAAGAAATCGCCTAATAGTACGAAAATTGTGTGTGTGTGTGTTAGTGAAAAAATTTTGTGCACTGCGACTCGCAAGAAACTACTTTCAGGTGTAGATGCTAGGTAAGATGGAATTTTTGCAAATTGGAATATTTAGGGGATAAATAACGTAAAAACGAGTAAATGCGCTAACCTCATAACTCCTAAACTACCTGTGGATTCATTCATGCGTTCCTATAAATATTTTTGTCCGAAGAAAAATTTTTTTTACTGAGAGTTTTTTTCAGAACGATTCACCTATTTCGGAAAATTTGCCCGAAAAAACAAAGCTATCATATGGTTTACAGATGCAAACAATTATACAAACTGGCAGCACAACTAGCAAACTACTTATATTGAATTGTTTTCCAAAAGTGAGTTAAGAAAATAGAAGAAAAAAGGAAAGTGATTTTATTATTTGTAATTATATTTATTTTTTTATTTAATTGTTCAGCAAAAAAACAATTGTTGCACTATAGCACTATATTATGTGGCAGCTCAATTCAACTTTTATGTACAAATAGAAAATAAGTGGCATCGCAGTTCATTTTGTTCTGAACAAGAATTAAAATTAAACCATTAAGTTTTCAATTAAAGCCAATAAACATAGAAATAAAAAATGTTTTACATTCGTAACTTATCCAAAAAATACAAATTTGTTTCTTTTTCGAAATTTAAACATTTAGGGGTGAAAATTGTACCTATTTTTGGTACTTTCTTAACAAAACATTTATATCCATTCTTTGTAATATACGTTCTCAATTATGGGCTTTCACTACAATAATGATTTTTTTATATTTCAATGGAGAGCAAAAATACAAAAAATGGTGAAACGCGGGAAATTAAATGTCTTTGTTTTACTTTTTCATTTTACAAGTGGTACTTTTTTAATTTGCTATAATATATATTAGAAACATAAAATTATATATAGGTGCAGGGTCATGAGTGAATGAGAACCTATAACTTTGGCAATTTTTTTTTTTTAAACTTAGAAACATAAACTTTGGCATTTAAATATGACCACGAAAGAAAGGTAACGAGGTAGCGGGTTAAATTATTGTTAATTATAAAATAATTTTAGATATTCTCATTACCTACTTTAGGGCCATTTTATTTGGTCCAAGTGCATTCTTTTGGTATTTGTTGCAAAATAAACAAGACGGTCATAAAGTAAGCAATGAGAATATCTCAAATTATTTTATAATTAATAAGAATCTTTAATTTTGTAAATAATTTATTTTGCAAACAAATTTTTTAACTGATGGGGTATTATACTGCACTAGTGTTAAGTATCGGGTATCTAGGTAGCCATTATACTCACAACACTAATAACAACACCTGATCGGTTAAAAGCAAAACAAAATACATAAGCGATTTTTTTAACAAGTTCGTTTTTTTATTGATCAATAAAAATTTCGAAATATCTGTCCTAAGTTAAACAAAAGTATGATTTCTAATCGCATAAATATTTTTAATAATTTATTATCAAAGTTGTTTGTGGGAATACTATTATTAATTAAAAGATTTTGTTTGTTGTGCTTAATTCCCTTTTTAAATAATTGATAAAAAATGCTGAAATTTATTGTTGGAGGATAAGCTGTTCCTATGCGCATTTCACTGGTTGCTTAGGCCAGATCATCAGGAAACGTTCTCCTAAATAATTTTAGAAAAGCCAAAGCTATCAGCAAACAAAACTACAGAGGGAATGAGAATTACCTACAAACACTCAAAAAGTCTTGTTTGCAACGATATCAAAGCTTAAACAAAATACCAAACAATAAATCAGTGTTGAGTTTTTATCTTTTTTACATTTCCCGCTACAATTAGTTAGAATTCTCCCAACATTAATTGTAGTTGTAAATGGGTAAAGAAAAAACATATTAAAAACAAAGTGCTTTTATTGTTTTCGCAAGAAATCAAAATAAAAACAATTTGCCAGTTCAGTTTTTTATGCACGTGCACTTGCTAAAATTTATTATCAAAGTTGTTTGTGGGAATACTATTATTAATTAAAAGATTTTGTTTGTTGTGCTTAATTCCCTTTTTAAATAATTGATAAAAAATACTGAAATTTATTGTTGGAGGATAAGCTGTTCCTATGCGCATTTCCTAAATAATTTTAGAAAAGCCAAAGCTATCAGCAAACAAAACTACAGAGGGAATGAGAATTACCTACAAACACTCAAAAAGTCTTGTTTGCAGTATTCCCACAAACAACTTTGATAATAAATTTTAGCAAGTGCACGTGCATAAAAAACTGAACTGGCAAATTGTTTTTATTTTGATTTCTTGCGAAAACAATAAAAGCACTTTGTTTTTGTTTTTAATATGTTTTTTCTTTACCCATTTACAACTACAATTAATGTTGGGAGAATTCTAACTAATTGTAGCGGGAAATGTAAAAAAGATAAAAACTCAACACTGATTTATTGTTTGGTATTTTGTTTAATGCTTTAAACACATTCGAGACAGCAGACTACCGACTTCAATATGTCAACAATAGAATACATGTGTGTATATGGAAATGATTATTTTAGCGACGACACGGCAAAATGGCTGCAGGTTGTTGTCTATGCTAATTTTGTCGTTGTAGTCAGATTAAACTAATTTCTATTTTTGTACGCTACAAAACAGAAAAAGTGCTGCTAATATAATCAAAAATTAGAAGAATTAGTGCTTATAATATATAATAATAATTTTTTGGTTAAACAGCAAAGAACCGGATTGAAACAAGAATATAAGCGCGGCTCACCGCCAAATCTATATTATTATTTCTTTTTAGTATCCTTAAAAGAAGTTATATAGGAAGATATAGGAAGAAGCCCATTGCAAATGCTCATACTTCTTGACTGACTTTTTTACTAAATATGCTTTATCTTTAAATTATGTCGATAAATTAATAATTATTTAACAATAATATACACATGTTACCAAAGTTATTAGGACTTTGATTAATAAAGTTTTTCTGTATTGCGGGTTTTCAGCCTTCCGGAACACTTTTCAAATATTTACATATTACTATATTTCAATATGTAACAACTGCATAAACTATTACCACTATATGTTTTAACTCAAACTTATAAATAAATTGTGAAGTTTTCCAAAATAAAATTTTTTTAACCCTAATAACTTATATGATGGAGTTTCTAAAAATATAGCATACATAAACTTGGGGTGTTCTCTATAACATATTATATTTGAGGAAATATTATTATACATATCGACAAAATTTTAAGATAAATCCTCTTAAGGGGTTAATAAATCGGTATATTTAATACATCATATGAAATGTGTTTCGAAAGACTTTATTATGATACCAATACTTTAAAGATTCAGTTATATTTTTCTTCCTATACTATTGATAAAGTGCTCTGAAACATTTACGACCTATAATTCATAAGCTTAATGCGTTGAACCAAAAAATTACAGTAAAATCGCGATACAGTAATCTTGCGGTCAAGTTAACCAAATTTTAGCGCTTCTGTGCCGCTCTAAACGTTAACTCTAAGTTAACTTTTCAGATCGTATTAGTAAAAGTATTGATTTGTACAAACGATAACAAATTAGATTGAATTTTAAGCTGAAAGTTGAGACTTTAAACAAAATTGAGAAATACATTAAAGAAAAACTATCGGCGTTGTATTATTGTATATCTGAAGTTGCCATCTCAAAAATAAAAACGAAACGTCACAAAATTCTCGAAGCTTTGAAGAATACATAGGGAAAAAGCATACAGGAAAACATTACATAGACCAAAATATGCCGATCTTAAAGCAAGTTTGTACAAATGTTTTCTTGAAGCATCGAAAACGTAATTGCGCAATCACTGCTCTAATTTCAATATCAATAGCTAAGCGCGAGTTCGTGTAACTGCAACCTGAAAAGACAATAATGTCAGTAATGGATGGCTGGCAAATGTTTAGAAAATACCCAGAATTCGCTATCTGAAAATTTTTGAAGAACTAATTTTCTGACAAACGTCATTTGTAGCACCTAACACATAATACATGACTGATTGTATAATTATTAATTATAAATTGTAGCCGGTACAAATAAGATCTAAGTTTCTTTTTTGTACAGATGAAAACTAAGTCATTGCAAAAAATATAGGTACATATGTTTATTATTGCAATTTTTTACAATTTAGAAAAGTTAATAAATAAGACGAAAAAGTTAACAACCCTTAGGACATTTCAGTTTACTTTTTCGCGATTATACTGTATATTAGGATTTTTTTATCAACCTGCCATGAAGATGATATTCTTTATTATGAGTTCCAAATATAATAAAATTATAATATTTTAAATGTTTTTTGATAAATTCATTTGTTTTTACGTTAAAAAATTTTTCATAAATAAGTATTTATATTTTTGTAGGCTTAAATTAAGTTTGTGTACGAGTCTGCAATTATGCATTTTGTTAAATTTATAAAATTAAAAATGATAGTGGCACCACTGAAATGTAAATACATAATAAAAAACACAGCTGTTTAAATTTTTTCAATTGTAGCTGTCGTCTTCAAAATAATTCAGTAGCTGATTACGCGAATACAATTGCAACCTGCAGCATTTGTAGTCGTGCCTTCGTGTTGCCTGCTGTCTCGAATGTGTTTAATGCATAAGCTTTGATATCGTTGCAAACAAGACTTTTTGAGTGTTTGTAGGTAATTCTCATTCCCTCTGTAGTTTTGTTTGCTGATAGCTTTGGCTTTTCTAAAATTATTTAGGAGAACGTTTCCTGATGATCTGGCCTAAGCAACCAGTGAAATACGCATAGGAACAGCTTATCCTCCAACAATAAATTTCAGTATTTTTTATCAATTATTTAAAAAGGGAATTAAGCACAACAAACAAAATCTTTTATTTTTAATAATTTTAAAAATCAACATTAACTTATAAATTTTGCAAAATATCTTTGTTTTGTAAACAAAAACATGAAACAGCTGTTCCAAAAATTTTTGCAAGTAAAAATTTTACCAGTAAAAATTTGCAAGAATTCTTTTGTCTCTCTTTTGACGCTCTAAACTTGCAAATTTGTTGGGTTAATGAACACTTTCCAGTAACAATTGCTACAAATTCGTAATAATTTTAAGTAAATGAACACAGCTATAATATTTAAGCTAGGGAAGCAACGAATACCGCTACATATATATCAGCGATACTGCAGGTTTTCCGATATATCATTATCGGCGATATTTACTGTCGGTACGCCAATACTTTTTTTAGAGTTTTTTGAAAAAGCAAATTGATTTTTTTGCATAGCAACTAAGAGGAATATAACATTTAAAAGCAGCACATAAAATCAAAACAGAATAGTTAATAGTTTCTTTTTATTCTTTACCTTGAGGTCGACACCACGCGTTCTATGCCTTAGATACTTTCTTAAATCGCATCGAAAAACGTCTTGCTGAGTTACTATGACTATGCATTCAGAAATTGTGGAAGACATGGTCACCCCTATACTTAGTTAAAGTTCTGATAAGACTTTTGAAAAAATGTCTTTATAATTGTTACATTCGCTTAACCCTAGATAGATAAGGTACGTCTGCGAGACGTACGCTTTTTCAATTTTGTGCTCCTACTCTCACATTTGTTAACATACAACTTTCTCGCGCTCAATTATCTGAGTCGTTAGCATCAGCTTGTTGGTGGTGGCTTTTTTTGTGCGTTAAGTTATGTTTTCTGTGAGAAATAAACACAAATAAACACAACATACGTCTAAGAAACGTATCGTTATCTTTAGTGTAACTTTTGTCGCAAAAATAACTTTTTGTTTTAGTGGAATTTTAAGGTATTTGTTATTAAAATTAGCTGTAAAAATGTCTTGTAAGCGCGGGTTGGATGACGGAGAAGTTGCTGCTCTTGAAAAGCGTGTTGGACGACTCAGATTCAATGGAAAATGTGAGCAAATCGGAAGATGAATAAATGGAGGATAATGTTCAAAGTGATGTAAAAGACAAGCTTGTTGACATCCTTGATGTTGATGAGTATATACCACTGACTAAAGAAAATCCTCAAGAACCTGATAATTTTACTACTTCTGCCGATAGCCAATTATTACGGTTTATAATCCCAATATAAGACGTAAAAGTAAGCACTGTTTAACTACATCAAGGGGTCAAAATGCTGGCCGAATTTCTTCAATGAATATAGTTCGAACGGCAAGAGGACTAATATGGGAATGTAAAAAACTGTACGACCCTATTTCATGCCTCGGCATTTTTGTTACTACCGAAATAATTTCAGAAATTGTTCAATGCACCAAACAAAAGGCTAAAAATTCCCACTATGTCGGAAACTTTGCTCGGTAACATTAAAAAAGATTTACCAGATGAAGTAAACAATAATTGCAGTAGCAGTGGAGAACAGCCTGAATAACAAGGAGAGAAATTACTGTCGTCCATCAAAAATTTGATGTACATCCAAAATGGTATGTTTAAAATGCAATGCACCTATATGTGGCGACCACATATATTTAGTTTGTAAGTCTTGCATATAATGCTATTTTGAATTTATTGTTTTTTTTTTTGTACAGATATTATTATCTAATCAAAGTACAACAATATGATCTATTTTAGTTTTTAGAGCCGAACTGAAGTCCTTTATAAGTAACTCTTTAAGTTGTGATATTTTTTTAACTTATTGCATTTTATTTTTAATTTCATTTTTATTGTTGTTTTCTGTTTAAAAATTATTTTATTTTAAAAGAAATTTAATAAATAAATGATTTTAACAAAAAATGTATCAATATTATTTTCGGTGATGCCCTTTAAAGGATATAAAGTAGCACACGTCTTTCAGGCGTAACGTTATTTTTTCAGTACAAAAAAAACCGTTATCTTACTAGGGTTAAAAAGAATAACAAAATTTAACTTATTTCTTTCGTTTTCAATGACAGTATGAGCAGAGTTAATCAAATAAATTTAAAGATGTTAATTGTGTTCCCTATCCTCTCAAGAGAGAATTTCATGATGAATTTCTTTTTATAAAAAATGGGAAAACAAAAAAATGAAGTTAACGATTTTGGGATTGATTAAGTCCCGAAAATCCCGGGATTAAAAAAATGTTAATCCCGGGATTCGGGATTTGCTGAACGCCTATCGGGATTTCGGGATTAACTTCCCTAATACATACATATGTATGTAGTTGCCCCTCTATTATGTATCTAAAACACTATACACTTCATCGTCAAAACATTGTTCAATTTCTTCTTCTTTTTGGAATACATTATATCCGAATTAAATTTATTCGACATATCTTTCTAAGGTACACAATAAGTGTAAAATGTAATGCTTATATTCATACGCGTCATAAAGATCATATTGCACTCTTTTTCGAAGGCAAGTCTTTGTAAATTTTATTATAAGAACATGTAAGAAAGAATTGTCACTTAAGACCGACCTTATTATACCCTACACCAAAGTATATAAAAACAAGATTTCGAGAGTGTACCCTATTTGGGATCAATAGGCACTCACGGTGCCGACAGAACAAAATTATTTTATGAGATTTAGATTGATGTAAAACTTCATTGTGCCGAATACTATTTAGATATCCCCATCTATATTAGATTTGGTTGCTTTTAAATTATTTTATGATGGCGGCTTATATGGGACCTATAGTTCATTTTGGACCTACCAGCCATGAAGCTTTGGTAAAAGTTATTGTTGCTAATTTGTATATAAATACTAACATTTTTTAGGAAGTTTTAGGGAATCGTATTTGAATTGGAACTATGGTCAAATATGGACCTATTCCAATGCAATTTGGTAAGATGATCAAGATAACAATAAAATAAGTTTGGACCAAATTTAATCTAAATACCAACATAATAAGATGCTGTATGGGCATCCTATTCCGGAAAGAAGCTTGTATGGGGGCTATGGGAAATTATGGACGGATTCTCCCCATTTTCAACAGGTTTGCTTCTTAAGCCAATTATTATGTACCGGACGGACGGATGGACTGTCATCGTTAGATTGACTCAGAAATCGATTCTGAGTCGATCGGTATACTTATAGTTGGGTCTAGGATCAATGTTTTAATGTGTTACAAACATCAGCACAAACGCTATTGTTTTGTGGTTATAAATACTCGTTTTACACAGGCATTAGCAGTTGCGATTACCAGCATATAAAGTACAGTCAAAGAAAGTTATATAAAATGGTGTGTACTGCCGTTTTCTTTTAGCTAACTTTTGGCATAAACTGATTTAAATTAGATGTTATTTTATTATTAAAATAATTTTTCCAATTAACAAATTTTTTTCCAAGCACAAAACTAGGAATGCCTTAAGTTTCATACATAAAATTATCAGATTAAAAACAATATTATTTATTCGTTTTGACTTTAACGATTCTCAAAACAAATTAGTTGCCTATCAACAATAGGCTTCAAAATTGCCAAGTATTTCATAGATCGCCATGTCTCGTTTGGCGAGAAATCGCCACATTTGACAGCACTGGTTGCACCCTTAAAATAATGACAAATAATGACGGGAACTACTTTCCCGCCCAGAATAGTTTTACGAATCTAGGAACATATTTATCATAGAATTTTAATACTTTTACAAAGTTTTGCACTCTTTATGACCAGATACGGCTTAATCTTTACAAAAAATTAGCTAAGATTGGCTACACAAGAATTAATTGGTTTATACAATAAAATTGCAAAAAAGGCAAGTTTCACCATACCAATAAAAAAAGTTTCCTGAGGAGCTGGCCTAAGCTACCAGCGAAATGCGCATAGACACTAGCTTTCCCACAACAATAAATTTCAGTGTTTTTATCAATAATAAGATTTTTGTCACTAAAAAATATTTTAAAGGCAAATAATTGAATAGTACAAAAAAAATTACTTGCTGCTGTAGTGTGCAAAAATTCTGGTTAACATCATTCATTAATTTTTATGTCCTAAGTTTTATTATTTATATTTATATTTTTATAAATTTTTTTAAGCTTTACGTCACTTTTTTGAATTAATTCATTAAAATATTTTTTATTTATCAATATTTCAATTTCCATTCAAATCTTCTTCAGGATTTTTTTTTTTAATTTTTTTGATAAATATAAAATATGTTAATTAATTTTGCGTTACAAATAACTAAAAACTAAATTTGTTTGTATCCCATTTGCGTTCCAAGCATAAATAAATTCGCCTTTTTGTGCCATCCAACAAAATTGATATGTTTCATAAAAATTTAAGAATTTTTCCGATTAGTCAAAATAAAAAATATTGTATTAAGCTACTAATAAAATTTTAACAAACAAAATTTTTGAAAAAGTTATCAAATGTGAAAAAATATAAAATAATTGATAAAATCTTTAAAATTTATTTTAAGTTATGTTGTAAGACAAAGGTTATTTGCGCTTAATAGGATTATATTAATGACAAATTAAGAAAACTAAACAAGAAATGTAATTCTTGCACATATTAAACAAATAACGAGAAACTTATATTAAATTTATTTTATTTATTTGAGACGTTTTTAAAAAAAATTTTTAATTTTATAATATTAATTTATAAACTCGTCAAATTTCCATACAAAATTTTGTATATTGAAAGTTAATAAATTGAATTTATTTGAATATGTCCTTTACAATAAACGAAATTTTTACTTCACATTTATAAATACCACAAAAGGAAAAATTAAATTTTTACCGCTATTGACCTGTCAGTGGCAGGGCTGTCAAATGTGGTTGTTTCTTAATCCTTTTGGTGATGGAAATTTACGTTTAGCGATATGGCGATTTTTGGCGAAATTGGAAACTGTTGGCGATATGTAAAATGCATTTTTTGTGAATATTTTTTAATTAACATATATCAAAAATATTATAAATTGTATTTAAAATTCATAATTGTTATTATTACTGTTTCAACAGTCTTTGAAATATTTTGTGAATCATTGTATAATTGTGTCATTATGGCGAATATAAACAAATTCGTATTTCAGAACGTACATTTAATGTAGAAAAATGATTTTATAAATTAAACATATTTCCAAATAATTATCTAAAAAACATTAAATTAATATACATACGTACAGGTTATAAATTTGTCTTACAGTAAATTCTAAAATTATAGATTATGTATCAATTAATTTTTTAAAAATCTTTGAAACTCCTGTGTGTATTTTATTAAACTATACTATTGGAAATAATGTAAATTTAGAACATTTTACTTATATTCAAATTTTTAGAAACACTAAAACTACTTTTGTGTACTTTCTCAGTTCTGAAATCGCTTCCGCGTGATAATATGCATTTTCTACTTTAAGTACCACTTACCTTTACTACTTTTAAATTTAGGAAAATCTACGTTAATTTATAACAAAGTCATATACACCCTTTTACATTCGGTGAAGGGTATAAAAAATTAATTGAAAATCTCTTTCGATTAAAAATTCATTTGATTTTAATTTTAGAACACGGCCGTTTCTTATATACAAATCACATTTGGCAATTTTTTTCTTTACAAAAATCTTTAAAATAATATCTGGTAGCTGGATTTTTTGTTTTCGATAAAGTACAAAAAACTTCCGTTCATTTGAAGCAAACATAGCTGTCAAGTAATGATTAGTAATCGTAATAACTACTTTTTAGATTACTTTTTTTTGAAGTAATGATTACGGTTACGATTATTTTTAGTTATGCATGATTACTAATTGATAACGATTACAAGTAATCAAAAAATAATCAGGATTACCGGCGATTACTACAAAATAATAAAAAAGAATCAAAAGTAATCCGATTATTTTCAACGATTATTTTTGATTCTTTTTGATTACTTTCAACAATTGCGAATTCATTCGTACAAAAAATTTTTTTTTTTGGAAACAGTTAAATGTTATCATTATTCAAATATGTACTGGCGAACACTTTTACCCACATAAAATAAGACCAGTATTTGACTGTAGTTATTTATTACCAAGGAAAAAATGTAATCAAATTGATCGGTATTATATTAAATTACTTTTTACTTGATGTACTATATATCATAAACAAAAAATTTGTATATATTTTTATGCATATTAATTATTCATATTCATATTAATTATTTTCGCGGTTAAGAATGGGTAAGGTGACAAAAATTAAGATTAAGATTTTGTCTGTCCTTGAATATTGTATTATCGAACTTATTGTTTTTTATCTGCTTGCATTCTTCTAATTTCTTTTCTTTTTTGCCATTGAAAACCATTAATTGAGGTATTTATTGTTATTATCATTATTTCAGATGGGACCGTTATAATTTTTTTTTTTACTTATGATCACGCGGGTAGCTTTTTATATTTTTTACTTGGAGTGAAAAGGCAAAATAATGACGATCAATGTTATTAAACGAAATCATAGTTAAATATATGTATATACATATATATTAGTGTGTCCAAAAAAAAAATTTTTTTAATTTTTATTGGTACCCCAGCATTTTTTGAGAGCTTATAGGGTAAAGTATTTTTGTGATTTTTTTCAGATTTTTCGGAAGAGGTTTAGAGGTCGCTAAAATCGAATTTAACCTAAAAATCGGGTTTTCTCGACTTTATGAATTTTGCTGATTACTCGGCCCTTAAGCACGATTTTTTTTTGTTACTATGTAAATTTTTTTAAAGAAAACTTCTCAAACTTTACTTCTCTGTGCAGATATTAAAAGTTTCGCTTATTTTTTTGCTCATTTGGGTCCCCTTAATCACATTTTTTTTGTAAATTTAGCATAAATTTGAAAAATAATGCTTTGTAACTTTTAAAATTTATATTGAAGTTAAAAAAACTAATGATTCAGTTTAAAAGGTGGATAAATTCTGAGTCATTGCAAAAAAAAATAATTGAATTTGCTCTTACTGTTCCAAAGTTATACCCTTTTAAAGTTTTGTTCGATTTTGTGAAATTAAAAATATTGTAATGTGTTTGCCAGTTATGCTTCGGATTTGTTTTAACCCATTAACGCCGGATGGGTAGAAAAATACCCAAAAAAAGACCCTTTTTAGAAAAATTATATTTAAAGTTAGGAAAGACATATCGAAATACATATGCTTTGATAAACTGATAGACAAGGAATTGAACCATGCAAAACAGGTTAACGGGATTTTTTAGCATTAAATTTTATAGGGAAACTTAATAGGTCAAAGGTATGAAAATTTGTAATGTCATATTTTTTTTAAAAGGGACGGCTTTGTAAAAGGGGGGAAAGGAAAATCCCATAAATCTTATTGGGCCTACATAGCCCTATATATGCTCTGTTATGAAAAAAATATTTACTTTAGTTGCTCCACTCATTTGGAATATATGTAAAAAATAACGGCATGGGTATTTAAATACCCACTTCTCAACTAATAAGTTTTAAGTAAAAACACAATTTTTTTTAAGAGATCAAAAACTGTTTTATTATGTATTTCTGCCAGTTTACGTTTAAAATAATTGTTTTATTATTGAGATTTTTTTATTTTTTTAAATTTTTTTTGGAATACCGTCATGAAATTGTGCAAAACAGTCCTTTGGATGTAAATTTACATTACATTTTGAGCAGCCGAACTCTGTCTTGTCCCCACAGCGGCTACGTTTTCCAATCTTATTTATTGTGTGATTAAATTTATCCGTGCGCCTTGCAATTTGTTGTACATTTGTGAAACTTTTTCCAGAAGCACCACATCGGCTTTCTGGAATTGTTACCAATGACTCAACAACACTCAAGCGAAAGTCCAATTGGCTCATTATTGTCGCACCTTCACATCTTCTACACATGCAGTGTAGTTTCCAGGCATTCACCATGGCTGCATCCATTGCATTTGTGAGCAGCGGCCAATACCATTTTTTCCCTCGAACTCGGATGCGGTAATTGTTCATGGCATTGTCGAACAAATCAACCCCACCCATCCGCTGATTGTATGCGTGGACTAGATATGGTTGCTCAATATTGGCCATCTTCCGATTTTTACGGTCAAATCTCTTCGCACGGCACATTGGCTCCAAGCCCAAAAAATTGGACATTACAGTGACCACCTTAAACAAAAGTAATATATATCGAAGTGTGCTATCTACTATATACATATATATAGGATTATATAAATATTTATATACTTACCGAATTATCATTCCAACGCACTGCGATCAAATTATTGCTTTTATCGAAACAAAAATCAGACGAACCTCGAGGTTTCTTTTTCATTAACTTGTGATCTTCCAGTAAAGCGTAATTGGTTCGATTGTCGCGAACAGTACCTGTCGCAAAGTAGCCTTTTTGAGATAATGTGCACAGCAGCTTGTGGCTTGTAAAAAAGTTATCAAATGTTACATTGTGTTGGGATGGATCCGATATATTTTCTAATAATCGCAGTACAACGTTTTCTCCAAGACCATAATTAGCATCATTGTTGGCAGAAGCACCAGCATATGGAATAAAAAAGTAACAGTATCCTGTCGCTGAAGCTAAAACCCAACATTTGTAGCCAAATCGTATCGGTTTGCCTCTAATAAACATTTTCAAGGAATGGCGACCGTAATAAGCTATCATCTGTTCATCTATCGAAAGGTTGTGATCAAATACACCAAATTGCATAAATTTTTTATTTAAAACATTATTCAGTGGAGTAACTTTTGCAAATTTATCACTCGCATCGAGATTTTTATTATCACAAACGTGTAAGTTTTGTTTTATTTTCTCAAATCGATCTCGACTCATTGCATTTTTCACAAATTGACATCCTAAAGTAGACTGATTTGACCAATATGATCTGGTAGTTGGCAAGGTATTATATCCCGTAAGATACAGAATTCCTAAAAAGGTTCTTATTTCACCCACTGTGGTTAGAAAACCAGGCACATTTTTTTGTCCAGCATACTCATTCGTGCTGTTTACGATCATGTTCATGACTTCGTCATCGAAAAAGCATTCCCATAATTGCAATGGTGTGTAAAAACCTACAGAAAGAAAATATAGTTCTCAGGGTTTATAGAACAACATATTTCTTACCAATTTTCTCGTACAATGTTTTTTGGAGTTTCTTTTCGTTATCTATAGGTTGTTTTTCGAAATTGAATTTTTTGGATTTAGACCATTTAGGTTTATTTTCTACTGGAATACGTCTTCTTGGTTTAGATGTTGATGGCTTAACATCACAGCGGTCAATGTCAATATCTTTTGACTCATTCTTTGTTGTTGATGCCACTGGTAAATTTACATTATCTGCCTCATAAATGTATTCTATTTCAAACTGACCAGGCATTTCTTTGGGCAATTCCATTTCATTATTTATAACTTGGACATTTTCATCAATGTCTTCGTTGTCGCTGATATCATCAACCTTATCCGGTGGAATAATGATAATGCTCACTTTATCTACTTCATGGTTCGCATAATTATCTTCCTCATCACTGGTCCATGCATCAATTTCAGCTTGAAGTTCAGCAACGGTTAAAATCTTGTGACTTCGATACATTTTTATGTAATTAAAAATCACTTCAATATTACTTTACTGAGTATTGTTTTGCACTTTTCACAATCGCGACGCACACTAAAATGACAAGTTTTGACTAACACAATAAGTTTCTTGTAGTATTGAATTACTACAGGGGAAGTCCCGTATTTATTTGTAATGGCGATGCCACCTTTCATGGATAGAAAATAAACACTTAGACAAAGTGCTAAAACAGGGTTTGCCAAAATAGGGTTTGAAATAGTCAAACTTTATAAAAAAAAAAAAAATTATTTCTGTAAGTTTTTTCAAGCGTTTTTTCAAGTTTACGTTCCACGCGACTTAACTTCGCAACCAGCACACAAAAAATTTTTTCACTCATACGTTTTCCAGATTGTGTTAAAAAAAATTTTATTTAGAACACATTTATGCCGAAGTGGGTAGAAAAATACCCAGACACCACAGGTGCTGGTACCACAGATAAAAAAAAAATTATGATTCCATATCAATGTAAATAGCCTAAATAGCATCTGTGCGAAATTTTATCAAAATCAGACAACGAATTCGTGGGTCAGGCAGTAATGGGTGAATGTTAGATATTTAGATATAAGGTATTCTTTCAAAATATTAAATATGGGTGGTTTTTTGTTCTGTTGCACAGACTTCAGCAATGCGAGTCCAAAAAATTCTAGGCAGCTTACTTCTCATAGCCAAAAAAAAATTACAAAACTTTTTTTTTAGCTTTCAATTATTTATTAGAGTCCGTTGCAGAGGTTGTTAGATTAATGTAAGTATTACCTAAGGCCACGCCGCGTTCTGCGACATCATTTACCACGTGCAATTTCTGAACTTTATTCTTTGCTTCATTAAATGATTTGTTTGTATGCCATTTTTCCAATTGGATAAATAGAAAAGCTTTAACGAATCAATCGCACGCGCCAAGTTGAAAACTCTTCTGCGGCATCAGTGGTACTTATCCGGTAAGTTCGCTGCCTTAGCATTTTTTGATGAACGTATCGACACCAAAACTTTGCGTTTAATGGTCCAAAATCTACACGCACCAAGCGACGGGAAATAATTAGTAAACGCTGAATTATCCGAAAACATTCTTAGGCCCTAATCATGTACAACGCAGCGCAACGCCACAGAACTAACGCAACGCCAAAGACTAACATTGAAAGCACAAACAATGTCATAAATATTTTGTAATTTTGTTGTTGCTTTCTACAGAAATTCACATTGCGTCTTAAAATTTCAAACGCTCCATTGCTTGTGTCGTTGAAAATTTTAAAACGGTACATGAATTTCTGTTGAAAGCAACAACAAAATTACAAAATATTTATGACATTGTTTGTGCTTTCAATGTTATTGTTTGGCGTTGCGCTGCGTTGTACATGATTAGGGCCTTAATAACAACCAAATTCAAGATTTAATATCTGAAGCGAGCCTAGCCTTTTTTGAAACCAGTAACATTTTTTTTTTTAAATATATGGTAACTTTTTAATCCAAATTTAGATATTTTTAATTAGGCTTAAGTTCATTGAATTTAATTTTCATTAAATTATTTTAATGAAGACAGGAATTTTACAACATGAAATTAATTAAAATGTTATTGATAATTTTTTATTCTTGACTGCGCTGAGATTTGAACCCAGGCTTTCACGGACAGGTTGCCCAGACTAGTTTCGATTGTAACCAGCGTTACCGTTATGCGACTAAAGTCGCATTTTTGTCCCTTTTTGACTGACTTGCCACTTTCTTTGCCCTTTTTTTCACATCTCCTTTAGTATCATTTTGTATTTTTTTGTACCACTTTTGCCCCTTTTTGAACTAATTTTTTTTTATAGTGGCAGTAAAGGGCTACAACAAGATAACCATACAAAAATATGCCCATGTTCTCAAAAGGCAACACAAGTACCTGCCCACTCAAAACACAAACAATATCATCTTTTCTTGCTTAAACAAAATATTTATTATTTTTACTTTTTAAGAAATGATAATCTCGGAAACTCATCGACAGCTTATTTTACCATAAATCTCATTTTGTCTTGTAAGATTTTGGAAATTCTTTTGATCTAACAACCGAATAATTAGTCACTTGTTCAAGATAAACGAAAAAACTGTTTTTTTTATGAAAATCAGTATGTGCCTAGAAAAAAAAATTCTGACACGCTTTTTTATTAATTTTTTATGTCTCTGCGTACATACAGGAAATGACCAATATTTACTCAAGCAAAACGAGATTTCCATCGATCTCACTTTTATCATTTTATGAGTTAATTTAATTAATGTGCTGTAGCTCGTTTCTGTATTTCTCGCATCGCAAAATTGCTCAAATGAAGTGTGAAACAAAAAATTCCATAATTTCTCGATTTGTGAGAAAAAAGTGTTTCTGTATTTGAATGCGAGAACACAGGGTCTCCACCTGAGATAATATCTGATATAATATGTGAGAGAACGTCGGCAAAATGAGAGAGCACATTTCTTCATGTTAATCTTAATCTTAAACAAGGGGAACATGTATCTTATAAGATTTCATAATTTACTGATTTTCGTACAGTAAACTTGTGTCGTTTTTGATTCTTTTTTTAGTTTCTTCTCTGTTTTTAGTTTTTGATATTGTTTTTTAAGCACTTTTCACGAGAAATCAACTATTTTCACTTAAAAAATTAAACATTTTAATGATAGCGTCTTATTATTAATTTATGTGTATGTATGTATGTGTATTTTTGACAGCTCATCTTATAAGATAGTTGTTATAAGATTTCTCATAACAACTCCCTCATAACATTTATTATAATATTAATACTAACACTATTTGAGAGTCCACACGTAAGATAATAATCTCTGCGATTGAATTTGACATTTGCTAATATAAAAATCTTATATCTTATATCAGGTGGAGACCCTGTGGAACAGACAACACAGATTCTGTTTTAACTGGAATACTTCCAGTAATTAAGTTTAAAATGCAGGCGAAACGTCAACGAAAGAAATAGATATAATAAAAATAGGGCTGCCAGATTTGACGATTTATCGTAATTTTGACGATTTTTTGTTCCGAAATTGGCAAAGCGCAGATTTGCTGATTTTTTCTAGTGACGATATTATTCAGTTTTCGAAATAAAACTATTTTAAATATTTTTATATATTTGTGTATTAGGCACCACAGAAAAAAATATATTTAGAAACAAGGCAGCTTAAATTTTTATATTTATCCCTTTTGTGAAAATTGTCCTCCACATTGTTTGTCTGTTCCCTAAAAAAATTATCGGGAAAAGCAAAATGTCGAAGGAAAACTTTTTAATTTTTATTTCTTTGGACTATTTAATACATTTGTTTTTGTGATCAAAACATCAAACTATTACCCCATTTTTCAGTCAATGCACTAATGAAATTATTGCCTTTTTTTAGCCAAAAATATTATTTTTAGTTCAATATGATATTTTGGCACGCCTTTGTGTGAATTCTTCAGGCAAAATAACAATCTGAAATTTTAAATTGCTATCGGATTAAAGAAAGAGTAAAATAATTAATTTTATAAAAATAGACCTCAAGCTTAACTATGTGTGCATAAAATATGTATAAATACTAATGAACTTTAACTATGTTTTTTGACTAAATTTTAATTATAATCGAACTAAATTTGTCAAAATTAATTTTAACTTTCCGATTTTTTAAAACAAAATTGACGAATTTTTTTTATTTTTTCTTAGGACATTAACGATTTTTTCACAAATTTATCTGGCACCTCTGCAATTAAGATAACAAAATATAACAATTGTGTTTTATTTATTTTCAACATTTTAATTCTTTATTTTCAAATTAAAAACAAATAATACACATTCTTATGTACATACATGTGCATATGTATATACATAATTATTTTTTTCAGATAATTTGGGCTCCGTTTTTTTAAATTTTATTTTTCTCGCATCAATTTCAAATGTGACTAATTTTGACAATTCTTGTGAGAAACTTTTAGCAAAATATTGATACAGAAACACTTTTTCTCACATCTTTCCAATAATTGCTGGAAAATTATTTAAATGACAGATAATTCTCGCAAAGTAAAGATACAGAAACTCTTATGTGAGAAAAACCATTTTTTGTTTCATATTTCACTGTTTCTGTAATAATTTACTTGTTTCATGCGGGAAATTTTACGATGCGAGAAATACAGAAACGGGTTACTGTTTTCACAACACAAGTGATTAAACGTGTAGTAAAACTTATATGGAAATCACTCAAAAAAATGAGTGCTTTTCATATAAAATTTACTACTCGTTCAATCACTTGTGTTGTGAAAACAGCACATAACTGTTTCGGTATTGACAATTGCTCACATTTTGAGAACAAAAAAAGCCAAGCATAACAAATTGATTGATATTACACCGAGACAGTTTCTTCTAAGGTAATGCAGATGTTTAATTGGCAGTCAATGAACGCACATGTGCCTGCCAGCTTTTTTATCTTCATATGTTTTTACTTCGCATATTTAACTTCGTATATTTTTTAAATATAAATTCCACTTTCATACATTTTTGTCTGCATCTAATAAATTATTTCCAAAAATTTTCTATTCGGCGATACCAAAAGATTTTTTTTTTTTTTTTTTTTTTCAGTATTTATTTATTGAATCTTCATATATTAAATATGAACTAACAACAATTAATCAAATCTTATCCTAATATTTACTTTATGTCCTGCCAGTGCCAGACAAAAAGATTTAGTCATCACGGTTTCTGTTCACATATGTAGGTGTTTATCGCTCATCTGATTGGGTGAGTGCTGCAGTGTCTCTTCTCCTTAATCGAGTGTGACCGCCATAATTTAAAATATTTCGAGCTAATGGATTTGGGTGCAGTTCCAGCCTTTTTAAATATTTTACTGCATATTTCGTTATCATAGTTTTTACTAATGGCACATTGAGATCCTTGTGGATATTTGAGTTTTTGACATACCAGGGAGCGGCTGTTATTATTCGAAGAAGTTTATTTTGGAGCCTTTGAATTTTTTCGATATTAGAAGCCGAGGCAGTGCCCCATAACTGAATACCGTAGCACCAAATTGGCTTTAAGATAGAGTTGTAAAGTAGAAGTTTGCAATCGAGACTAAGAACAGAATTTCTTTCAATGAGCCAATTAATTTGAATTGCTTTTAGTTTCATTTGAGTTAATTTTGCTTCTATGTGCCATTTCCACGTTAAACGCCGATCTAGATGTATACCGAGGTATTTTACATGCGAGTGTTGGTGTATTATTTGATTATTGATTTTAATAGGGGGGCATGTTTCCCGACGCAATGTGAATGTTATATGTGCGCATTTTTGCTCATTAATCTTTATCCTCCATTGTTTTAACCACCTTTCCAGTTCAAATATGTGATCCTGTAAGTAACGAGATGCTTCTTGACAGTTTTCATGTACGCTTAGGAAAGCTGTGTCATCCGCAAATGTTGAGGTATGTGTGTAGCTGTTTGTTGGCATGTCCGAAGTATAAATTAAGTACAATAGAGGGCCCAGGATGCTGCCTTGTGGGACTCCAGCGTTAACTGGCTGAGGAGAACTTAAAAAATCGCCTTCTTTAATAATAAATTGACGACCGACTAAGTAGCTTCCCAACAGCTTGTGTATGTTTGCTGGCAAGTTTTGCTACAATTTCAATAGTAAACCTTCATGCCAGACTTTATCAAAAGCTTGAGACACATCGATGAAGAGTGCTGAGCAATATTTTTTTTCTTCAAAGGCTTTCCTTATTACATTTACTATTCGATGAGTTTGTTCAATTGTGCTATGCTTTCTTCTAAACCCAAATTGATGATTAGGAATACATCTATTTTCATTTAAATCGGCGTTAATTTTGCCACTAGTAGTTTCTCAAATAGCTATGAAATATTAGATTATAAGCTAATAGGCCTGTATGACTCAACTTTTGTGTGATCCTTTCCTGGCTTTGGTATCATGGTTACTAAGGAAACCTTCCATTTCTGAGGGTAGTATTGAAGGCGTAAAATAGCATTAAAAATAAAAAGAATAATTTTCTTTGCTGTACTTGGTAGCTCCAAAAGCATTTTATTACTGATCTTATCAATACCGGGTGCCTTCTTGGTGTTTAAATCACAAATAGCCTTTTCGATTTCTCTAAACTCGAATCTTAGGGGAATAGCTGCTCTAACATTTACAGGCGGTAAATCGACTGCTATATCGTGAAATATATTATGGGTAAATACATTTTTCAGATGATTAGCAAACAGATTTCCTTTTTTAATATCATTTCTTGCCCAACTTCCATTCAAGTTTCTCAATGGTGGCTTTGAGATAACTGGTCTATTGAGGCTTCTAGCTGCACGCCATAATGAGTAATCTGATTGTGGAGTTGCATCAAGTCCCTTGAGATATTTTTCCAGGGAAGCCGTTTTCTGAGACTGCAGTAACTTTCTCAGCCTTTTTGTGCACTCTTTTAATAAAGTCTTAAGTTGGGGGGATCTGTGCAATTGCCACTCTCTACGAACTCTCCTTTTTTCAGTCAATAGACGCTCGACATCTGTAGAATATATGATTTTGTTTTTGGTTTTTTTGAGTGTTATGCTAGAATGTTGAACAGCTAGTTTGAGATTATGTCAAAATTAACAATAGCGAGATCCACGTTCTCCGGTGTGCTAAGCGGAATATTTTCTGTGCAATGGGCACTCAGATATTTTTTATATTTTAACCAATTTTTTTGTGAGGCTGATGTCGATAAGTAACCAGACGGAGATACGATTCTATTTGGATTCATTATAGTAACAATTGTAGGTGTGTGATCGGAAGATAATTCAAGGGACGCTTCCACATGAATC
Organism: Pollenia amentaria; assembly: GCA_943735925.1. Classification (NCBI taxonomy): domain Eukaryota; kingdom Metazoa; phylum Arthropoda; class Insecta; order Diptera; family Polleniidae; genus Pollenia; species Pollenia amentaria. Next base: position 81,177,321 of record OX031009.1, read on the forward strand.
GTGTCTATGGGGATGTTATTAACCACGCCAAAATCTATGACATCTGGAACTTTTTGCTGATCAGTAGGCCAATATGTTGGTTGTCCGCTCGCGACCACATTTAGGTACATTTTACAAATTGTGTTAAACAAAACACGACCCTTAGGTGTAATAAGTCGTGACCCCCAGAAAGTGTGTTTAGCGCTATAATCGCAAGCAGCCAGGAAGCAGGGTCCTAATGATTTGAAATATTTATTATATTGGATTTCTGATATTGAAAATCTAGGTGGGGAGTATAATGATGAAATTACTACGTTTCGAGATAATTCCTCAACGCAAATGCTAGTTGCTTGGAGATAATCTTCACGATGATCGCACATTAGGTAGTGTTTTACTCGGTTTATTATCAAAATGGCAGAACCTCCACAAGCTCTACCTCGAGGGTCCTTGGTATCATATAATATATAACCATTGATTTTAAACGTGTTTCTTGAGGCCAGATGGGTTTTAGAAACCATCATAACATAAATTTGTTTATTTTTAAGGAAGTATTCTAGTTCATTTTTATGTTGGCGGATGCCGTTTGCGTTCAAAAAGCAAATTTTTAAACAGTTCATGGCTTGTTTAGTACAGCTTGCAATAACATCGATTGCATTCTTAACATTTCCTGCATCATATTACCCATTGTATTTGTAAAGTTATTTACTGTTTGTACTAATGTTTCCATGGTTTTCTCTAGACGACTTAAGTTAGAAACTGGAGTTTCATCATTATTTGGCAACTCACCTTGCATTGGCATATGGTTTGATTTTAGGACGTTAGCGTAGGATGTTCTGTTATTACTAGGCTGCGGTACCTGAACGTCATTAATGTAAACTTGATTTGTTTCCTGCATTTGAGGGGGATTAGGTTTCGGTCCAACCGAGCGCTTGACGATAGAGTATACCGGGCATCCTCTACAGTTGGCCGTGTGATTACCACCACAGTTGCTACATTTTTTTACATTGGGGTCGTTTTTAGACTTATCGCAGAGAGCTGTACCATGTAATTCTCCACATACGACGCAAACAGGGGTTAAATGACAATATGCCTTAGTGTGACCAAATTCTTGGCAGTTTAAACATTGCACGGGACCATTCCTTTTGTGCGGCTCCTCTATTGTTATTTTTCTATACAGGATATATTTAAGATTATAAATGGGATGCGTTTCGTTCTTTTTAAGCTTAATGTCGCCGGGTTCTAACTCCACTCGAAATAGTGGCTGGGGATTTTTTCTCTGTTTTTAATGTTTATTACATTTTTTATTTTGAAGCCCTTCTCTTCTAAAAACGTTTTTATCTCACCTGGGTCCACGATGAGTCAATGCCCTTAATTATTACCTGAAGACCTTTACTGCTCTTCAGTTGATATGTATAAAAATTCTTATTAAGGCCTTCAAATTTAGTTATTACCTTACGAAGATGAAAATAGGAATATAAGAAAAAGGTTCTGTGAAAACAATTTTCACAGCATTTGCTAGTGTTTAGTGAAAGAAAATGTAGCAGCATTTAATTATTTTAAGACAATTTGATCAGTTAAAGTTAAAGCAGTAACACATAAAGTTTTGTTTATAAGCAGTTTATATTCCAGCGCTTTATTTAAAAGGCAATTCTAAAAACGTAGAAACAAGCAATTAAGCACTAAACGCAATCGATTTCAAACTTGACCTTTTAAGGATTTAATGAAGCAAAGGCCAAATCGATAACCGCCGTTCGTGGAAGTGTAATCGAAACTAAAATACCGGTTTTAATAAACAAAAGTGAAAAAAAATCAAGTTCTGTACAATGAAGTGATTTTCTGGTTCCATGCAAATTCATTATGGGGAAGTAAAAAGAAGCTGCATAGACAACATATGTTTTTATTTTAAGAATAATTCTAAACACTTACCCGTGGAACCAGAGAGAGGGAGAATACTATTATTTATTTTCCTGTAACACAGGTTTCATCTTTTTTGTATTCCCCTTTGTATACAAAAGCACTCACTATTAAAAGACACCAGCAGAATGGCCAATCGTCATCATTCTACTTTGAAAATGTTATGTATTTAAGTAAATAGGTTTAACAAAAAGAATGCGGGAATTTACCTTATTTTTACAAATTATATTAAACACGAAAACCCAAAAAAATATGTTTTTTTTTCTTGAAGTGTTGTTGTTGTTTCTATAAAAAAAAATAAAACAGTCTTTTATGGACTCAATATTGAACAATGATATTTTGACATCTTTCATTTAAATTTGATATAAAACATTGACAGTTTAATATAAAGACCATGCTTTTGTAGAAATTTACTATGATTTTCAATTAACATTTCGCCATGTTAATTAACCATTGATATATTTTTATTTTCTATGTGCAAGATGTTTATTTTTTTTTTTTAATGTTAAAGTTTCCGATGAAAATCACTTAATAAATATGTTTGATTTTTAAAAATGTTCTTGTTTTTAAAGTTGCCTCTTTTTTACTCAGAATTCGCCTTTTTGCGCCACTTATTTTTTGAAAATCCCCTTTTTGTGCCCCTTTTTGAAAATTTTGAACGGTAACGCTGATTGTAACAACATAATCTCGTCGGTGATTTTTGCCGTTTTACTCACTCGGCTACTGAAGCCGGATGACGTCAATAGTCAAACATCAATCCTTAAACCAAATGGTATTTCATCTTGGTAGATCGTAAAAAAATATATGGTAACGCTGACTTGACATAACCTTCTAGCAAGGCGAACAGGTGGTGTCGAAACGTCATCTGATTTTGTCTGTTCGAGCCACTTTGTTTTGATTTGTTACTGTTTTGTTAGGAATGGTTGACATTTTGGACCTTAAACACTAACAATGCAATGCAAAAAATCCTATGTTGTTTCTGTTGTTTTTGGATTATTGCAGTTCCGACACCACTTGTAGTTGAATTCGCCATGCCTTCTAGTGAATTCGCCTTGTACGTATTTAAAGACCTGCACGCATGATGAAATAAACAGGTGGCATTACTACGCCAGATGACGATTTTTTGCTCTTGTATTGTTTGTCTAGTCTTATGTCAAAGTTTTGTTTATGTTTACAAAAAGTCCACGTTTAGTGCTGTGATTATTGTATTGTATTAAAGTTTTTGATTATTTAAATTAAAATTAAATAAGATAGTAACCAAAGTGAAATAAAAATTGGCTAAAAATTAATTTATTTCATTGCGTTCGGCGGCAAAATTTGATTTTAGTTTAATATAATTTTTGACGTATACGGAGACTTATTTTTAATTTTTGTAGTAATGTTGTATTTGTTGCCGTAGCGCTGCCACCTACTTATTCCACCATGCCTGCACGAGTGTATCATAAAGTATTGTCAAAACAGATACACCAGATATGTATCTGTTACTATTGATATCAATGAGAAAATGAGTGTTACTGATATTGTATGGTTTTGCTTTTGTCCACTTACCATATTTTAAAAACCAAAACAGTTGCTTATGGTTTTGGATTGAGTATATCATAACCTTTTTTTTTTGCTCACAAATATCTGTTGTCACCATGGTATTTTAACAATATCTGTTGTTAACTGTTGTATTTTAAAATATTGTTGGAGAGTTGATGCAACTAACAGAGTTTATAAAAATTTATATACGATCTCAACCAGGGGTGCCAGATGGTTTTGGTAAGAAATCTGCATATCATCAAAAACAAATCGGCAATTTAATTTAAATAAATCGGCATATTAAAAATACCTTTTTTAAACACAATAAAACATATTTTAATGACAAAAAAAGAACAAAGAAACAGTTTACCATTACCTAATGCTTTTAACATAAAAATCAACACAAATAAACGTTTTATAAATAAAAATTAGTTAACATTTTTCATTTTTCGAATTTATTCTATGAGTTAAATTTCAGTTATGTATTTTATAAAGCTTTTTGTCTGGTAGTGTATAAAGTCATTTCTAAAAAAAAAAATTTAAGGAATAGAGCTATTACAAAAAGCTTTATAAAATACATAACTGAAATTTAACTCATAGAATAAATTCGAAAAATTAAAAATGTTGAATATAATAAAGTTGCTTATGAAAAAGAAATAATTCCCAATATCTTAAAATTAGTTAATTAAAAATTTATATGAATTTTCCATATCAGAGCCAACGGAGACATACTGTCATATAACAATAGATTCGTATTAAAATGCTCTTTCAGAATCTATGGTGATCTAGAAAAAATGATCTCAACTCCACAGTTAAGACTAATTTTTCAACGAAAATATAAAAGTTCAGATTAAACAATAAAAGTAGAGTTTTCTCTCTAAAAAATTAAATAAAACTTGAGGAGTTTTCAGCCTAAAATAAAACTCACTTGGCTGTCAACAAATAACACTCTTTTAAGGGTTTATATTTTTACGTCTTTAATAACCAGTGATGATTTGGCTTAAGACGATTCGATAGAATATCTTTTTATACACAGCAAATATTTGCTGTATCTTTTGAGAATCTCTTGAAATGTAAATTGTTATTTTACTTACACAAGATTATATATTTGCAAAGTCCGCAATATCTTTTTAACAAAATCACTTTTCTTAGATCAAACAGAGGAAACCCTATTAAGCAACTTAGACACAGAACTCATATATCTGATCAACATTTATATATAAATGCCATTAAAATTTGGAATAAATTACCCTTTCGTTTGCAAAAAATAAACAATGCAACGCAATTCAAAACTGAAATATTTAAACATTTTAGGCAAGTGTAAAATGTTTAAATAACAAAATTCTTTTATAAATTTTTTTATTTTTTTATAGTTTTTTAAAAGTTTTTCAAAGTTTTATATTTAACTCAAAAATTGTATTTTTTATAAATTTAATTTTTTATTGTTTTATGTGTAACCACTTTTTGTATACCCAGTATATTATCCAGTACTTAATATAAGATTTAATCTTTGTATTGGATTGTTAAACTTAAAATTAAATAAATAAATAAATTAAATAAATAAATCAATTAAATTAAGATGCCATTAGGATACGCAAGATACATTTTTCGTATCTTTTGATGACTTCATGTACCATGTATAATCCTGATATTATTCGTATCTTTTGAATCTGTGCGCAAAATGTACAGAAATCAAATTTTAAATTTTCCTACTCTGACAAAGTCGAAACGTCATCTGATTTTGTCTGTTCGAGCCACTTTGTTTTGATTTGTTACTGTTTTGTTAGGAATGGTTGACATTTTGGACCTTAAACACTAACAATGCAATGCAAAAAATCCTATGTTGTTTCTGTTGTTTTTGGATTATTGCAGTTCCGACACCACTTGTAGTTGAATTCGCCATGCCTTCTAGTGAATTCGCCTTGTACGTATTTAAAGACCTGCACGCATGATGAAATAAACAGGTGGCATTACTACGCCAGATGACGATTTTTTGCTCTTGTATTGTTTGTCTAGTCTTATGTCAAAGTTTTGTTTATGTTTACAAAAAGTCCACGTTTAGTGCTGTGATTATTGTATTGTATTAAAGTTTTTGATTATTTAAATTAAAATTAAATAAGATAGTAACCAAAGTGAAATAAAAATTGGCTAAAAATTAATTTATTTCATTGCGTTCGGCGGCAAAATTTGATTTTAGTTTAATATAATTTTTGACGTATACGGAGACTTATTTTTAATTTTTGTAGTAATGTTGTATTTGTTGCCGTAGCGCTGCCACCTACTTATTCCACCATGCCTGCACGAGTGTATCATAAAGTATTGTCAAAACAGATACACCAGATATGTATCTGTTACTATTGATATCAATGAGAAAATGAGTGTTACTGATATTGTATGGTTTTGCTTTTGTCCACTTACCATATTTTAAAAACCAAAACAGTTGCTTATGGTTTTGGATTGAGTATATCATAACCTTTTTTTTTTGCTCACAAATATCTGTTGTCACCATGGTATTTTAACAATATCTGTTGTTAACTGTTGTATTTTAAAATATTGTTGGAGAGTTGATGCAACTAACAGAGTTTATAAAAATTTATATACGATCTCAACCAGGGGTGCCAGATGGTTTTGGTAAGAAATCTGCATATCATCAAAAACAAATCGGCAATTTAATTTAAATAAATCGGCATATTAAAAATACCTTTTTTAAACACAATAAAACATATTTTAATGACAAAAAAAGAACAAAGAAACAGTTTACCATTACCTAATGCTTTTAACATAAAAATCAACACAAATAAACGTTTTATAAATAAAAATTAGTTAACATTTTTCATTTTTCGAATTTATTCTATGAGTTAAATTTCAGTTATGTATTTTATAAAGCTTTTTGTCTGGTAGTGTATAAAGTCATTTCTAAAAAAAAAAATTTAAGGAATAGAGCTATTACAAAAAGCTTTATAAAATACATAACTGAAATTTAACTCATAGAATAAATTCGAAAAATTAAAAATGTTGAATATAATAAAGTTGCTTATGAAAAAGAAATAATTCCCAATATCTTAAAATTAGTTAATTAAAAATTTATATGAATTTTCCATATCAGAGCCAACGGAGACATACTGTCATATAACAATAGATTCGTATTAAAATGCTCTTTCAGAATCTATGGTGATCTAGAAAAAATGATCTCAACTCCACAGTTAAGACTAATTTTTCAACGAAAATATAAAAGTTCAGATTAAACAATAAAAGTAGAGTTTTCTCTCTAAAAAATTAAATAAAACTTGAGGAGTTTTCAGCCTAAAATAAAACTCACTTGGCTGTCAACAAATAACACTCTTTTAAGGGTTTATATTTTTACGTCTTTAATAACCAGTGATGATTTGGCTTAAGACGATTCGATAGAATATCTTTTTATACACAGCAAATATTTGCTGTATCTTTTGAGAATCTCTTGAAATGTAAATTGTTATTTTACTTACACAAGATTATATATTTGCAAAGTCCGCAATATCTTTTTAACAAAATCACTTTTCTTAGATCAAACAGAGGAAACCCTATTAAGCAACTTAGACACAGAACTCATATATCTGATCAACATTTATATATAAATGCCATTAAAATTTGGAATAAATTACCCTTTCGTTTGCAAAAAATAAACAATGCAACGCAATTCAAAACTGAAATATTTAAACATTTTAGGCAAGTGTAAAATGTTTAAATAACAAAATTCTTTTATAAATTTTTTTATTTTTTTATAGTTTTTTAAAAGTTTTTCAAAGTTTTATATTTAACTCAAAAATTGTATTTTTTATAAATTTAATTTTTTATTGTTTTATGTGTAACCACTTTTTGTATACCCAGTATATTATCCAGTACTTAATATAAGATTTAATCTTTGTATTGGATTGTTAAACTTAAAATTAAATAAATAAATAAATTAAATAAATAAATCAATTAAATTAAGATGCCATTAGGATACGCAAGATACATTTTTCGTATCTTTTGATGACTTCATGTACCATGTATAATCCTGATATTATTCGTATCTTTTGAATCTGTGCGCAAAATGTACAGAAATCAAATTTTAAATTTTCCTACTCTGACAAAGTTTATTAAAGTTATCATTTCGTAATGAATACTAAAAAACAGTGACAACTAAATACAAAAATAACATGTATTATGTTGTTAGGTTTTCTAAGTTCTTTTGTCGGTTGCTTATTCTTGTGTATGTGTGTTAAGATGACATTTTAGAAGAAAAATTTATATGAACTTTTTGATATAATCGCCTTAGTATAAACACTTTAACTCGTATATTAATTTTTGCAAAAATGAATTTGTTTTGATAACATCCAAAGATAGTTACATATAATAAACTTTAAAGTTTGCTTACTGTATTTTTAAATTTACATACCTAATATTTATGACTTAAATAAATATAAAAATTAATTTATATGATATCATTTTCTTTATAATATTCATGAACTATGTAATAAAAATGTTATGTTAATAAATGTTAAACGTTTAAAATGGATTTTCAAAAAAAGCGTATCTCTTTGGAAACTAAAATGTGTATTTCTCGAAATTTCACTGGCAACACTGATAATAACACTCATTTTGTTTTTCTTCTTTTTTTAATGACAATTTAATTGCAGTACAAGCTGATTAGATAGTACTGCTATACAAATTGTAGTGATCTGACCAGCGGCAAGCTTTGAGTGTCGTTCTTTTATTCCTCAACTGAGTTTTAATTTATGACGGCTAAATCGAACTCCCTTTTTAAGAGTTTAATTTGACCTTTTATATTAATGTTAAAGAGATAACTGTTTAAAATTGACTTTTTTGTTTTTAATTTACAAAATAACTCCGGGACTGAAAATAATAATAATTATTTTTTTTTTTTGATAGGCTTTGAGAAAAATTCCCTTATTTCCAGTTGGGAATTTTTAACCATTATCGCTACATATATTTTATTTGAGTTATCGTAGCCAATTAAAGTAACAATTTTTTTTTTGTTATTGATAACCATTATTTTAACCAAAACATTTTTCGGTTAAAAATATGTATTGTAAAAAAGCATTTATTTTTCCATTATAAACAAATAATTTATTTTTTTGGTTGCAATAATCCATTACAAGCAAATAAGAAAGTATAGTCTGCATGCCCGTCCATACGATACTCCACACCACAATATTTAGAGATAACTATTCAAGAGTGTAGCTTAGGGACCCATGGGCAATCATGGACCACGCCATTATTTTATGAAGTTAAGATTCATGTCAAAGTTCTCACCATTGACAATATGCTTGTTCCTTAGGACAATTAGAACCTTTGTACCAAATTTCAGCAATTTATCTTCAAAACTGCGACCTAAACTTTACGTACAACGTTTACATGATGATTTTTTTTGGTCGCTTATTTTATAACTGTTACGGTCCCTGAAATAACTGTTATTAAAGAACTTTTTTGATACCAGTTATAACTGCCACCGTTCCTGGTTAATTGTTTTTATGGATATAAAAAGTTATTATCAAAGTTGTTTGTGGGAATACTATTACTTATTAAAAGATTTTGTTTGTTGTGCTTAATTCCCTTTTTAAATAATTGATAAAAAAATATCGAAATTTATTGTTGGAGGATAAGCTGTTCCTATGCGCATTTCACTGGTTGCCTAGGCCAGATCATCAGGAAACGTTCTCCTAAATAATTTCTTGCGAAAAGAATAAAAGCACTTTGTTTTTGTTTTTAATATGTTTTTTCTTTACCCACTTACAACTACAATTAATGTTGGGAGAATTCCAAATAATTGTAGCGGGAAATGTAAGAAAAGATAAAATTCATCACTGATTTTTTGTTTGGTATTTTGTTTAAGCTTTGATATCGTTGCATACAAGAATTTTTGAGTGTTTGTAGGTAATTCAAATTCCCTTTGTAGTTTTGTTTGCTGATAGCTTTGGCTTTTCTAAAATTATTTAGGAGAACGTTTCCTCGTGATCTGGCCTAGGCAACCAGTGAAATGCGCATAGGAACAGCTTATCCTCCAACAATAAATTTCGGCATTTTTTTTTTTTTTTTATTTATTTATTTATTTATTTATTTCCAATTCTATACACAAGACTTAAAGCCTCTTATTGTAGTATAGAACATTATTTCAGCAAAAACATTAAAAATTATAATTCTATAAATATACTATAAGAGTAGACCCTACATTGAAACTACAGAAAGAAAACAACAACATTGTTTCAGATTTATTTAAAAACAACCATATAGACTCTTGGCAAAAACGCCAACTTTTTTGTTCCGCCGCTACGGCACCCAGAATTTACGGGTTACCAAAAATTCACAAACCTGATACCCCCCTTCGACCTATTGTGTCATCAGTCCAGGTACCATGCTACCACATGTCTAAATACATTGGAATAATTTTAAAACATTTAATCTCTGAAACGTATAATATAAAAAACTCAATAGAAGTTAAAAAACAACTTACCAACATAAAACTTGATAAATCGGAAACAATTGTATCATTTGATGTCATCTCATTATTTACTAACATTCCAGTTAGAACGGCAATAAGAACAATAATGGGAAAATGGAACGTAATAAAAAATCACACAAAAATGTCAAGCTCTCAATTTCTTAAAATTCTCCAATTTTGTCTCAATGATAATAATTATTTTATATACAAAGATAAAATATATAACCAAATTTTTGGCATGCCCATGGGTAACCCACTATCCCCTACAATCGCAGGCATAATACTTGACAACTTGCTTGACAGTGCGATAGAAAAATTGAAAAATAAGAACATTTCTATCAAATACATAGTTAAATATGTAGATGATATTTTAGCGATCATCAAATCAGACGACCAAGAAGAAATTTTGTCCACATTTAACAAGTATCATCCTAAGATACAATTTACAATTGAAAGGGAAAAAAATCAGGAAATAGCGTACCTGGACACCAAACTAATTCGAAGGAAAAATTCCATAATTTTTGACTGGTTCGCTAAGGAGACCTCATCAGGAAGGATAATGAATTTCCACGCAACCCAACCGAAAAATCAAATAATTAACACTGCTAAAAATTTCATTTCCAGGATTTTACACATAAGCGATGAACCTTTTCACACTAAAAATAAAAATATAATTTTCAATATCCTTAAAAGCAATAGTTTCCCAAATAAACTTACATCAACACTAATAGAAGACACAATTACGCAAATGAAAAACAAAAATGATAATAACCCCACTAATATAGAAAAAGAACAAAAATATTTTTACAGTGTAAAATACATCCCTGGCCTCACTGATAATAAAAACATACGAACGTCAATAGAAACAAATAATATAAGCTTTGCTTATAAACCCAACAAAACACTAAGCACTATATTCTCTGCAATAAAAGCTCCAATAGACAAACAACAACAAAACAACATTGTGTACGAATTACAATGTAAAGGGAATAACGAACAAAGTTGCGAACTCATATACATTGGAACAACAAAACGATCCCTTGAAACTAGAATGGGAGAACATATGATGGATATACAAAGAAAAAAAGAAACGACAGCATTATCAACACACATTTTAAATACACAACATAAAATTGATTTTGAGGGGGTGCGAATACTAGATAAAGTAAGGGGGGATAAGAAGAGATTTACAATTGAAAGTCTAAGGATACAAGAAAACATAAAGAAAACGATGAATGTCAAAGAAGACACTAACAATATTAGCGCAAATTATAAGGTTGCAATTACTAAATCGTTACAGTGATACTTGTTTTAATATGTGTTTAACTCTAAATTTATGTTCTATGTTTATATGTTTAATGTTACATGTAAAAGGAGAAATTTAATTTAATGTGAAAAGCTCATATTGTAAGTTTAACTTTTTTAATGTAATTTATTTGTATTTATGTTAATTTATATATTTTTTAAAATTTTAAATAGACGCTCCCTTGAAAAAGTCGACAAAAAATCGACGAAACGTCGGGAAAACTGTAATAAAAAATTGCTTTTTATTTACATTAATTAACCTTAGGCCCTATTAGCTTAAATAAAGAACAAATCAATAATTCTTAAAGATAAAATTTTTAAACAACAGAAAGAAAAAGTTTTAAAATATAAAAAAAAAATAGGAAAAAAATAGTAATTATTTAAATAACAAATTTAATTTATAATTAACTAAACGATAATAAAAAAAACACAAATGTTACAACATATTTGTTAAATAATTTACCGTGTAAAAAAATTAATAATGTTTTTTTTAAAGCTCAGTGCGTTACTTATTATTTGTATATTGTGCGGGAGTAGATTCCAAAGACGGATTGCATTAATGAAAAATTGCCAATCGGAAGTTAAACTGTGGTGTCTTAACAATAGAATTCTTTTACCTCTATTAGAGCTGGATATGGTTAACAGCACTCTTGTTTTGAGTAGGTCATCAAACTGAATACCATATAATTTTACCGTAAAAGGAGAAACGGAATTAAACCTTTTCACGCCATATACGTATCGAACAATGCTTTTGAAGACCGAGTTTAGTTTTCTTGCACTTGCAGCATCACATTTGGCAAATAACTCGCATCCATACGTCAGAATTGGTAATAAATAGGTTTTGGCGAGAAGTATTCTTATTTTTACAGGTGTACAATAGTGGGTTTGCCAGAGAGTTCTAAGCATGGAAAACGTACGGCCACATGCATAATTAATATGGTTGCACCATGTCAAGTTCTTATTAAAAATAATACCAACATTTTTTGCTGCATTGACCCTTACAATACGTTCATCATTAAGTAAAATATCAGGTATGTTAGCGGTTATGGAAGTTCGGTTTTGGATAACGAGGTATTTAGATTTTTTTGGATTGATACTAAGACCATTAGCAGTAGCCCATTCATATATATGTTGTAACTCGGTATTCAGAGTTAAGACACATTGTTAAATTTCTGATAAATTACAGCTGATGTAAATTTGAACATCGTCAGCATACATTTTGACTTTACAGTGTGTAAGTTGATTAGGAAGGTCATTAGCATAAAGTGAAAATAATAACGGCCCAATAATTGACCCCTGCGGTACACCTCTCATCACAGGTAATAGATTTGATTTGATGTTACCACTCTGAACATACTGATGTCTGTTGGTAAGGTATGTTGATATCAGACGTGTAGCAGCTGTAGAAAACATAAACATGTGTTGTAGTTTATAACATAGGACGTTATGATCGACTGTATCGAAGGCTTTCGAATGATCTAAAAGTACTAAGATATTGGTTTTACGTTCATTTATACCACTTCTTATATCTTCCGCAACATCTACAAGTGCAGTTATTCAACTGTGTTTTTCCCGAAACCCAGATTGTTTATCATTAAGCAAATTATGATCATTTACGAAAAGCGATATCTGTCTATGAATTATCCTCTCAAATATTTTGGACATGAAGGGTAAAATAGCAATTGGCCTATATTCTGATTTAGTTTTGGGTATTGGTATTATTTTAGATTTTTTCCAATTTGAGGGAAAATGACTGGTGGTAATTATAGTGTTAAATATATGTGTGACAAATGGCAATATTATTGGGAGAATTACTTTAAAAAATCTTGGGTGGATTTCGTCAACGCTAACTGCATTTGATTTAATTGACATACACGTTCGTATGACGTCAAAATGGTCTACGCAATCAAAAGAGAAGTTATAATGGGGTTGACGATTGTCATGGTTATGATTGTAAAAATTAATGTCTGCGTCCACCATAGGAATATTTACAAAGTTTTCATTAATAACATCTGGATCAACAATAACAGAGTTATTTGTTCCAGATTTACCTATACCGAATTCTCTAACAGTTTTCCATGTTTTCTTTGTTCCCAAAGCCGAGGAGAACTTTTCTGTGTAGAATTTAGATTTTTCTTGTTTAATAATTTTGTGTACTGTTTTTCTTGCCAAACAATATTCAACATGTAGATCGTTGGTTTTAAACCGCTTCCAACGTGAAAATGCAAGGTCTCTTTTATTGATAGCTTGTTTGATATTTGATGAGAACCATGGTCTCTTTATTTGACCAACTACTTTGATTTTTACTGGGACAGATTGATCAAACAAATATGATATATTACGTTCAAGGAAGGCTAGTTGATCCTCTGCGGAAACCATATAATAGATTGCATTCCAATCAATTCTAAGTAGTTCTAATTCCAGTGTGGCGTAATTAATATTTTCGAAATCACGAAAAGTTATCGAATAAGGTGGGACTTGCAACTGAAAATTATAGGTCATAAATACCAAATCGTGTTTAGAAAAACACGGGGCAGATAGTTGATCGTATAATATAACATTACTTACATCAACAACAAAAAGAAGATCAATTAAGGTGCTACTGGACGAGGTAAAGTGAGTCGGTGTAGTTATGTTGGTTGGAAAAAGTCCTAATGGTGCAAAGATATCAATAATGCTATTGTCAGTCAAAAGATTCCAGTTAAAATCCAACAAGGACAACGTCATTATAAAGAGCTGTGAAGTTCTCCAAAATTGAAAAAAATGGTTCAATTGGTATATTATTGTTAGGCCTGTACAAACTTCCAACCAGTAATTTTCTTCTTTCAGATATAACTTCTATTAAGACGTATTCCACCAAACCATTATTGATAACACAATCGTTATTAATGCCAGAATGTCCATTAACATTATTAGATGTGCTTTTAATATTATAAGATATTCCTTTTCTAATATAAATGGCCACTCCACCAGCACGTCCAACTCTATCAACCCTTATTAAATTGTAGCCACTTAGAGAAACGGAAATATTACTGATACTTGCATGAAACCATGTTTCTGAAACGCATATAACATCCATGCTGGAGTTCTCAAATATATTTTTATCAATTATTTAAAAAGGGAATTAAGCACAACAAACAAAATCTTTTAAGGATATAAACAGTTTTTGTTTTAATTTTTTTATTATTATACATATATGAGTTTGACAGTTTTATTAAATAACTTTAAACATAAGCATACAAATCGAATTATTTAATTTGAAATAATCTTTAGAAAAAATAATTCCTTGCAGTGAATATAAATTAAGCTCAACTCTACTCTTTTGTAAGTAATAATCCCTTTTTTCTTTAGAAAAATAAATTATTTTTTTAGCTTTGGTCAAAAACCGGTTAAGTTTGTTTCTTTCATTTGGAGTTAATTCTTTATACCTAGTTGAATATTTTTCAAAATGTGTGTGTGTGTGTGATGGGTTAGACAAACACTACATATGTGCATATATGGAATAAATCTAACCCATTTTTCCTTAAGTATAAGCGCTGAATTAATAACAGTTGTATCTTTGTAACGTTACAAGTTACCCAAAATTAAAAATTTATATAACACAAACCAAAAGCTACCGAGTTTTAAGTTTTTATCAAATAGTAATAGTAAATAGACACTTTGATAACAAGAATGATAGAAGAAAGATTACGACAACACGAACTCAAAAATTGAATTTTCTGCGCAGGTGGGTCAAATGACGTCACGAAACATACACGAATAGGTAACCCTAGCTTGGGTTAAGCTACGTCATCTAACGGGAAAACATGCGCATGGCGTAATCTCTTTTTATATCATTCTTGCTTTGATAATTTAGAGAAAAAAATCGGCAAAACACCGATAAATCGGTAAATATGGCAGGCCTGATCGCAACGCTTCTCGCTAGTGTTGTTGTTGTTGCTCGACAATTTTCACTACCACAGCACGAAAAAAATCCATCCTTTTAAGGGCATCAATGAATTTGTTACAAAAACAAAATACATGTGGTGTTTTTTTGGTAATTTTTTTTTATTATATTTTTCAATAATTTTTGTCTACATGTCTCTTGCACGAAAAAACCCCATTCTTTTAAGGGCATCAAAGAATTTGTTACAAAAACAAAATGCATGTGGTTTTTTTTTTTGGTAATTTTTTTCAATAATTTTTGTCGACATGTCTCTTGAACGAAAAGAACCCATCCTTTTAAGGGCATCGAAGAATTTGTTACAAAAACAAAATACAAAATATTTTCGTTGAAAGACAATTGAAAAAAAAAACGGCATCGTACAATAAGTAACTCATTGTATTCGATCAGTATCAACTAGTATCTGCTTTTGTGAAACAGATATAAACAGATATGTTAGTCCCCTTTCAGACAGGCAAAGTTTACTTTGACAAAGTCTGTTGAATTCTCTTTTAAACTTTGTTTGGTGCTCAGACACACAAAGTTTAATTTGACAAATTTTTGTTTTCTCTTGTTTGAATATAATATATAAACAGCGTTGCCAGAATGATGATTTTATCATATTTTGGATTATTTTTTTTAACAAAAATATGATTAAAGATTTTTATCTCAAATGACGATTTTTTATTTTTAAAAATTCTGATTTTTACTTCAATTTTGCTTATAGAAAATACACGATTATTTTAACAGTCAATTTTTAAAACACTGAAGTTTTGCATCAGCTTGATGTGTGTTGGTGCTGCACACTTTTGTACCCAGTATCTAGAATACACAAAATTGCATCATTATTTCTGGACATAAAAATATTAAAAAAGGCATATTATAACCTATTTCCAATGTGCGAAAGAATTCCTTCTTTCGAACAACTACATTTAAAACAAAAACAAATTCTAAAAACTTTATTTTTGTTTTAAATGTGTTCGTAAAGGTTCGTTCATACTGATGAACTATTTGAAAGCAAACATCAAATATTTCATTAACGTAGTCTGAACACAAAATATTTTTGAGTATCAAATAAAATAACAGCTGATTTAGAGCAAATAAAAGTATTTGCCGGCAAACAAATATTGGTCCAATGTGAACATAGTGTGAACACAAAAAATCAAATATTTTAGTAATTTTTGAGAAAACATTTATTTGATATTACAAAAAATTGTAACGACAAATAATTTTAGCCATGTTCCCAATACAAGCAATTTTTCCTGTAAGTTTTCGGATTCTTTACAATTTTAAAGATTTTTTATAATTATTAGACTTTGCTATCGTGCCGCTATTAGCAAATTTTTGCAAATTACCGCTAATTTAGCAATTTTTATAGAATTTTTGCCATTCCATATAGTTTTAGGCACTTTTACTAAATTTTTACGATTTTTAATAATTATTAGGCTTTGCTATCATGCCGCTATTAGCAAATTTTTGCGAATTTCCGCTAATATAGCAATTTTTATACAATTTTTGCCATTCAGCTAGTCTCTCGAGGACGTGTTCAGTGAAGGTCGTAGATGAGCTGCTCCCAGACCACACGGGGATTATAGCCAGGTAACAAATTTTTGTAAAATTATAGGTGAGAGTGAAATAAAATCGATCGCTTTTTTTTCAGTCATGAGCGAGCGTGAAAATTTCAAAATTTTTCTGCTCATTTATCCTAATGAGGGTAAGAAAAAAAATATTTTGAATTTCCTCACTCATGAGGAGTGAGAAAAAAAATTCACATGTGAATTTTTCAGATATGAAAAATTTGAATAATTCACGTTAAAATTCTTCATAAGGAAAAAAATGCGATTTGCTCGACCATTTCCACCGGAAAAATAAAGTAGTAAAGAGGCCTTGCGAAGTGAGTAAATTAATAAATTAACTTGCTACACGTCCCAACATAACTAGAAATAAAACGATTTCGACAGGCCTTATCTTGGAATAGAAAATTTGAACTTGTAAAATATTTAATAAAAACTTTTCTAAAAGACTTTTCAAAGAAGGCAGAGTGGGATAAGTCAAAGTTTACTAAAAATTCAATTGTAAACAGGGTTGCCGCACTTGGTCTTTTCCGATCAAATTTGGTCGGATATTTTTCGTTTGGTCGGATGGTAGGCCAAACCTTTTTTTTGGTCGGTTTGAGAAAATATACTATACTAGCTGACCCGGTCCGCGTTGCTGGCCCTAAGCAAACATTAGTGTTGTATTACCAGACGAATTAAATTGATCTTTAAACGAAATTTACGGCCTTTAAATAAAAATCCATGAAATACCTATCATAAAGTTTTTCTTACGAAAAAAGTGAGCGTAAAAGTGGGCGGGGCAACATTTTCTTTCCGCAAAACCTAAGTTAGACCATGGCGATCATTTTAAAGAAAAAATCGTTCAAATCGGTCAAGCCGTTCTCAAGTTATGAATTTTGCCACGCCCCAAGACCGAAAATCAGAAATCAGACTTCGCAGTGTCACCCGCCTGAATATTCTGAAGATTCCCTGAAAATTTCATCAAAATCGGCCCAGCCGTTTTGGAGTCCATACGTTACATACATACATACATACACACATATTATTTTATATATGTATATAGAAGATTTATTTTGAAAAATTTATAACACTGTTCGCAAAGAAGGCAGTTGCATATTTGATATCATTTTTAAAAACACAAATTTTTTTATTGTTGATGAAACTATGGATGTGGCAATGAAATGTAATTTACTACGTTAGTAGCAAGTTACTTTGACGGTGTTAGTGTTATAAAGGATAGTTTTGTCATTTTATTTTAACTTAGATGCAGTTTCAGTTTTTCTTCTTATAAAAAACTTTGTCTCAACAAACCATATATATTCCTTTAAAAAAAGAAATTTGATCGGATTGGCAACAAACGGAGTTAACGCCATGACTGGTAATGTTGCTTAAATCTTACTCAGCAATGACGAAAATATTGAGCTTCTTTGTGGTAATTTTGAAAGTTTTTGCAAGTGCTAAAAGAATAACATTAATTAAAGAATCTCAGGAATACTGTTCTGTACCACCCCAAAAGATACTTGATGTTTCTTAAGGTACGTTCAGACTGATGAAATATTTGAAAGCAAACATCAATTATTTCATTAACGTAGTCTGAACACAAAATATTTTTAAGTGTCAAATAAAATAACAGCTGATTTTGAGCAAATAAAAGTATTTGCCGGCAAACAAATATTTGTCCAATGTGAACATAGTGTGAACACAAAAAATCAAATATTTTAGTAATTTTTGAGCAAACATTTATTTGATATTACAAAAAAATTGTAAGAGCAAGCAACGACAAATAATTTTAGCCATGTTCCCAATAGAAGCAATTTTTCCTGTAAGTTTTCGGATTCTTTACAATTTTAAAGATTTTTTATAATTATTAGACGTTGCTATCGTGCCGCTATTAGCAAATTTTTGCAAATTACCGCTAATTTAGCAATTTTTATAGAATTTTTGCCATTCCTTATAGTTTTAGGCACTTTTACTAAATTTTATGGCTTTTTTGAGATATTAAAATGGTTCGCGAATTTTCGCTATTTTTGCAACATTTTTTTTTTTTGTTTTTCCTCACTCTCACCTCTCACTTTTACTAAATTTTATGGCTTTTTTGAGATATTAAAATGGTTCGCGAATTTTCGCTATTTTTGCAACATTTTTTGTTTTTCCCCTACATTTTGTTTTTTAACCGATGTAGCAATTTCAAATATATTTTAGTAGTCAATTTTTCGCGAATTTTAGCCATGCTCGCGAAGGAGCGATTTTTCACTGTGAATCTTTAGAGCTTTAACGATTTTTAATAATTATTAGGCTTTGCTATCATACCGCTATTAGCAAATTTTTGCGAATTTCCGCTAATTTAGCAATTTTTATCGAATTTTTGCCATTCCTTATAGTTTTAGGCACTTTTAATAAATTTTATGGCTTGTTTGAAATATCTAAATTTTTCGCGAATTTTCGCTATTTTTGCAAAAAAATTTTTTCCCGACATTTTGTTTTTTAACTGACTTAGCGACTTCAAATATATTTAAGGGTTTGTTTCCAAGTTTGCAATTATTCGCAAATTTTAGCCATGTTCCCGTTACCCATTGTCTTCCAGTTTTTTTTATCTTTAACATTCTCCTGTTCTAACACTATAAAAGATGCTGCTCCACAGAAAAAAAAAATAAATTAGCTTTTGCGCTTATTTTTACTATTTGTGAAATATATTATTATATTTTAACATATTCATTAAATAATTATTTGATGCAAATATTTATTTTAGTCTGAACGCATGGCAAACAAAATTTAATTTATTTTATTTGAAACTATTTGCCAACTGTTTCAACAAACAAAAATTGTCAAATATTTGAGCTTAGTTTGAAGATTAAACAAAATATTTTTTTGTTTCATACAGTTTGATGCAAATAACAGAACAAATATTTTCGTTAAATATTTCATTAGTCTGAACGTACCTTAAGAAGTAAAAAATTCTTTCGCACATCGGAAATAGGCACTTAGAATATTGATAAAAAAAATATTTGTGAAAAGAAAAAATGTAGTTTTATAAAGTTTCATATACTGACGAATTATGTTTTTATGTACATATTTCAATTTAAATAATAAGAAGTATGTTTTTATAAAAAAATTAATAATTCTTACTATTTTGCCCTTGTTTTAAAAAATTTAAATTAAGAAAAAAAAATGTAATTTATTCCTCTTCAAAATATGATTTCTTTCGCCATATGACCATTTTTATTCCAAAGATTCTGGTAACGCTGTATATAAATATAAAGTATGTACTCCCCCGCTATGCTCTTTTCCCATCTCTTCTATAAACTCAAGACTTTGCAAAGTAAACTTTGCTTGTCTGAAAGGGGTCTTAAGGTGTTATGATACTTGCTATTTTTTGTATTGGATTTTTTTAGGATTGACTGAATGATACAACAAATGCGAGAAAGAACAATAAATACAATACAATATAAAATGTAAGCAAAACAAACAATATTGCCCACGTTTTGTTCCCACAAAAACCGTCAAAAAAAGCTATAAATCGCAAAAACAAAAGTTAAAACCCGCTACTTTCGATCAAAAACTAAAAAAGTTAGCAGCAGTGCTAACATTTAATCTGGAAATGTTAATTCTAAGTTATTTATCGATAACACACATATATTTTTTCGACATTTCAAGATTTTTTGTGGTATAATCAAACTCTTCACACTTAGTCATTTTTTCTATGCAAATATATTTGCACTGTTCTCCAATATAGAAAAAATACAAAAAATAGCAAGTATCATAACACCTTTACTCTCATTCTCTTTTTATCAACTCATATCCACTATGTTACAAAAAATATTTATATCAACTTATATCAGAAACACTCGACCACTCATCCATACACACTCACTTTAGTAAACACAGAGAAACCTGTACAAACATATATATCTGTACACGTCTTTAGCTTTTAACAAAATTTTTGTACAAAAAGATTTACATTTGAGTTTTTATTTATGAAAAAATGATAATCTTTACAAGTTTGGATATTTAAAAAGTACATAAACCGGGCTTATCAATAATTGCTGCATGGAAAGTAGTTAACATAGTGAAGTGCCTATGATCTTTTATTTTCTTTTTTGTTAATCTCAATCATAAGATTAAAAAAATTTTATTTTAATTTTTAAATTCACCTATTTATATAATCGAACCCAAACGACATTCTTATATGAAAATTAATTTGATCACTAAACGCAATTATTAGGCCCATAGTGCAAGCAGAAAAGAAATTTTGTTTTTAAGAACTTCAGTAAATTGTTTGTAATCAATTTTGAATTTTTATTTTGTGGTCATTGAACTCACGAAAAAATCTTAAATGTTGTTGACATCCAATAAATGAGGGTTGGGGCTTAAATGTTTTGTTGTTTTGATAATTAAAACACACAAATGCATACATTTAAACAATAAATGTGCAAAGTGCATGTATGTATGTATGCACGTGTAAATGTTTATTTAATAAATTATATAGTCATAACTCAAAAACGCGTAATACAGTATTTATCGCTTATATGCATTTCATTATTTACATACCTATAAAAACTCGCTTACTTTCTTATATAGTGCTTATAGAAAATCCCACTTAATTTGATCAGAATAATGAATAAAAACTATTTTACTTGCGCCAAAACTACTTATAACAAGCGACTCAATATTAAAATTTAGTTCTGATGGAATATTTTTTCAGTTTTTTTTTAATTGTCTCAAGTTTGAAACGATGATTATATTAGCAGTTATAAAAATAATATTATAAAATTTTTTTTATTGTATTGCATAAATATACTTAATTATATTACAAATCTTGAAATTATTTGTAGATAAAAAAAAATTAAATAATTTTCAAAAAATAGTGTATTTTTGCGAGTACATCTTTTAGGAAAAATACTGATAATTTCTGGTTTTGCATTTATGTATCGAAACTCTTGTGTTGCAGATTTTATTCATCTGTGCAAGAAGGGTGTGACCAGAAGTTTCATTACAACCTTTAAGCTTAACAAATTAATTTTGTGTTGTGTCTAGCAGAGTGCTGGAGTCGAGGGGTACCAGGGTAGTCTGAACTTCCTCAAAAGCTTGCTTAACCTTATAAATATTGCATTATTTATAGATGTCTGAACTTAAAACATAACAAAGAAAAATATTTACTCATATGTATACACACACAAAATAAAACATTCATAATGTTCACATACGTATACCCTGGTGGCAATTATAAGACTAATATTGTCCATCGCCACGTTGACTCTTCTTAGTCATCTTATAAAAAACCTTTGTGCTCTAAAATAGTAGCGTAGGAAAATATCGTACAGATTTTTAAAATTCTTGAAATTGTATGTGTTTTTTCAAATCTTTATTTTTACTTCCACAGTTGGTTGCATAGCTTTAACATATTTATTGCCGTTCCCTTGTATATATTTTGAAGTTGACATAAACATGTAATGGTTTCAGATGACTGTTTGTCCACCTTAAATCAGTTTTACAAATGTTAAGGTCGTTTAATATTCTCTCAGTTAAAACATTTGAAAATGTCAAAATAAAATTCAATACGTTACATTGGAGACATATTTTCCCTCAGGTTATTTTTTACTTTTTTTTTTTAATAAAATTTGGATTCTACATCACTATGAAGCTGATATTTATCGAAATCTAAGAGTCCATATGGCGGCATTCATCATTAAGCCTCTGCGAATCTACATTGTGGGGTATGGAAACAAAATCGGCATTTTTGGATAAACTAATCAAATAATGCAATACATTTTCATTTGTTAGATTCTTGTGATGTGTGAATTAGGCAGTATGTACCAAAATTGTTTTTATCGAGCCTAGGTCTATGGTAAAAATAACGGATTGCAACAAAGATCGCATTTTAAATCGGAGATTGCTGCTTTTGTTTTGCTCTTATAATAATATGCCAATTTTTTCCGCATTTTATGAAAAATTTACACTTTTTACTCTTATCTTGTTAGGAAAAATTAATCTCAATGAAAAAAAACTTTAGCTCATAAATATTAAAACATTCTTAATGTTCGCTTGAAGTAACATCATTGTTCTGTATTACATAATTGATAAAGCAAATAAGCCTAAAATAAAGAAAAAAAATTTAAACAAACGTAGAATCGAAAAAAAATGTTTTATGCATATTCGAGTATCTCAAAAAAAAATTCTCTAATTTTCTTAATGGATTTTTTCCTAAACATCTGAGTGAATTTGGTTCAAGCTTGCCTTTTATCTTCTTCCTATTGGTTTGCACCAAATAGCAGAGATCATATTATAAAAACATATATGTATCTATGGAGATATAAGTTTTTGTTATTTATTGCAGAAACTACTACAAAAATGTATATACATAGGTTCCTTTGTTTCTACTTAGCGTCGGAAAGGTTTTCTTAAAAGAAACAGGGACATTTTGGATTTAATATATCTTAAATGGTATATATTTTATCACTGAAATCAAATCTTTATGTATCGGGTGATTCATCGTGAGGTTTGATTTATAGTGCAAAATAAAACACAAAAATTTGAAAGTGAACTTAAAATTGTTATTATCGGTTAAAAGAACAATTTACTGCATTTATTGCTTAACAATAATATCATGTAAATGTAAGTAATGTCTACGTCTGAGCTGGTCCATTCGGGAGACCCAATTATGGGCGACTCGTTCGAGCATAGCGACTGGTATCTCGCGAATAACACGAGTAATGTTGCGTCAATCGTAGCTGGCTTATTCCTAAGACCTCAGACTTTATATATCCGCAGAGAATGTAGTACAAAGGTGTGATATGGACCAATGATTCCACCAACCAATAAACCACACCATACCGTTGTTTTTAATGGATGTAATGATAACTCTTGATCAGCACAAATACTGCAATTTTGTTTATTAACGTATCCATTGAACCTGAAATATGCTTCATCAATGTATAAAATTTCACTATAAAACACCGGCTTTTCTTTGAGTTTTTCCAGAGCCCAATTTGGAGACGCTGTTGTTGTCTTTTTATGATGATTTGCCAAACGATGCTGAACAAAAATAGCAAAGCAGTTTGATATGAGTCACGTTAAAAAAGCATATTGAAAATCAATCCTCACGATGAATCATCCGATATATTATTAGTCTCAAAACGATAGAATTTCAAATGTCCTGATCCTTACCAAAAAAAAAACAAAAAAAAAATTACCCAAATGTACCCACGAAAAAAAACTTACCTTAAATTCAGATAATTACCTACAAAGTGGCAACAGAGATGAAAACTCTAAATTTTAAGTTTTGATCTCTTTATCAAAGTTCGATCTCAGACCCTCCGTATGTATGTGTGTATGTTGAAATGGGGTTTCCGAAAAGGTTTCTTCTGTATATCTGGAGAACGGCAAGATCCAAAGTTTCAAAATTTGGTAATTTATACCGTCTTTTTTCATAGGTACCAGAGATGAATAAATGATATTGTGCTCTCCTTAGCTCTTCAATTCCCAACAGGCCAGCTATGCAGTGCAACCAGTTTATCATATTTTTTAATAATTTCATATTCAAATTATTACTACTTCTTCGTTTTCGCAAAATTTTCTAATAGTTTTTTCAAAATTTTAATTTTTAATGAATTATATTTTAAAATGATACGCCTTTTTGCCGATACGATACCGATACTCAAAAAGAAATATCGGCAATATCGGCAATTCAAAGTTAAATTGATAAAACTCAAGTAGAATAGTGTAAGAGATGATTAATATTTAAAATTAATATGATTCAAAAAACAACGAATTAAATTTTATGGTAATATTAACAAAAAATAAATAATGTTTTTATAGAAAAGGTCAGTGTAAGAGATTTTAAACAGGCCTGTGGAGTCGGAGTCCATTCGAATCAGACCTGCAAAGGAAAATAGTCTCTCAGCTGCGACGGAACTGATTTAAAAACTTAAGTATTTCTACACCAAGCAGATCTGCGTCTCAAGAAATATTAGGAGATCGGTCATCCTTCTCGGATTTTCTTATAAAATATTCAGAACTTTAAGTAAGTGTAGGGGTGACCGTGTCTTCCTCAATTTCAGAATGCATAGTCATAGTAGCTCAGTAAACCGTTTTTTAGATACGATTGAAACCGATAAACAATAGATTTCAATATTTTCTAAGTCCTCAAATTTTTCATTCAAAACTAATGTTAAGTAAATCACCAATGTTTGGGCCTCTGAACACTTCGGTATATGTATAATTAAATAAAAGTTATTTTTAATTTTTGTGATTTAAAAAAATTCTATAAACGATAATATTTTTAAGATAAATATACGTGCTTATAAAAATAATTTTATTTAACGTTAAAGCAAAATAAATGTATACAATTTTGTAAAAATAATATAATTTCAATAATAACTTAAACACATATTTCATAAGCTTTTCAAAACATAGCTTGTATTTTAAACAAATACAATTAATGGAAATAATTTTAATAAATAAATAAAATAGAATTAGGGCTTTGGCATAAAAAACATAAAACGGGTTTATAAAAGGTTTGTGAAAATTTGCTTAATAAACTTTTTATTAACCTGTTTAATTTTAAATGTATAGTTATTAAATTTTATTTAATATTAATACAAAATATTTGTACAATAAATAGAACTAAAATCTATTAAATTGTACAATATTATAAAAACGCCGTGCTCAGGAGCTTGGTCTTTAAAGAATAACTTTGGCCGAAATTTTGCACAAGGATTTGCATTTGTTTCCATTAAAGATAAAGTTGACACAAAGCTTCTTCCACAAGAACATTTACGCCATTTACAAACAAGTAGTATACCCTCTAGGCGGACACCCTGTATATATATATATATAATTTCAATAGATAGAAGTATATTACTTTTTAGAGCGCAATTATTCACTTACCAGAAGTGAAACTTTGGTGTTTCTGTTAATATTTGTTTTATTTATGTTATAATTAAAACTTTCTACAAAGCACCAAAAATTTGAACATGCAGTAGGATACTCTACGTTAAACACGTGGAATGATTTAAAGCATATATCAAATGCTCTACAAAAATCGCTAAATTGAATCCTAATTATATCTAAATCAGGGATTTCCAAAAATTTTTTGGTTGTGTAGTAGTGAGTACCAGAGAGTAAAAAAATTGAGAGAATGCATTCATTTACACCCGAAATAAAATGTTAGTAATATATTTTATAAGTTGTATAAAAAATTGTGTGGATAAAAAATTTGTAGCAATTCTTTACCAATTCAATGTCACTGATTTTAAAACTGCACTTTTTTTTATTCGGAAGCTTTTTGACTCTAAATCAGTTTCAAATATCTTATCAAACAATTGTAAAAAAATAAATGTTTTAAAAATTCATAAAATTAAATATTGCACGCAAATCACAGCTGATAGAAAAAAAAGTGCAGTTTTAAAATCAGCGACATTGAATGGGTAAAGAACTGCTACAAATTTTCTATCAACACAAAAAATGTTTAATTTTGTTCCTTTGTGTTATACAACTTATAAAATAAAATCTTCTAAATTTATACTTTAATGGCAGTTTCTTAATAGTAGAATGCTTTTCAAATGGGATGAACTCAATTTATTACGTTGCTTGGAACAAAAAAATTTTAAGTCCGAAAAAATTTGTTCGCATAGGTAAGTAGTGCCGAATAAAGAGAGGCACTTAAATGAATTTTTTTTTTAGTTCAGGATAGAACTCGCCATCCAAATCTTTCCTGAACTCTACAATACATATTATTTTCGTCTGGAGCATTTACTTCGCTTCGTAGTATGATTAGTTCTGATTGAATATCAAATTCGTAGTTGCTTACATCGCAACGAAAAAGGGTTTTTGGAAAGATATAATAGCGGTTGTAAAATTACAAAATCTTTAAACAAAAATATGTATTAGTAGTGGTATACACAAGTGTGCCTAGAAATGGTCTATTTATTCAAAAATAAAATAAATTACATGAGAATTATAACGTGAAAAAGTTATTTTAGTAAAAAGTTAGGGTATTCATAGTGGTAAGTAAAATATAAAAGTTATTCACGTTGTTGGGTTACTCATACTTCAAACATCTGTGCATTCATTTTAATTCTTGCTAATGGTATATCATAACTTTTAACAACGTACCAAATGCGAACCTGAGTGCCTGCAAAAATGTAGAAAGTCATTATTACAGGTCAAAGTTATGTACGTTAAATAAATACCATAAATTAGTAAGGTTAACTCTTTGGACTCGGTCATATAATTGTAGCATAAAAAAGTAAGCAATAAAAATAGCGTCAAACAATAACGCTTCATTAATACATCAATAAAACACATCTTCTTACCCAAAAATTTTACCTGTTGTCACATTTGCTTTTATGTGTATAGGTTTACACATAAATTGTAGGAAAACAAGACATTTTTAACTTGTTTTTTAAATATTTTTACTTACTTAAGAAAAGTGTTTTCAAAGAAAAAAACCTTCCGACGCGATTGGTACAGAAACAAAAATATTTTTACAAGCACAAAGTACCAACAAATTCTTGTGGCTATTTTTTTTTCTTAATAATTTCTGCATTTAGGTACGTCTTTTTTACGAAAGAAAAAGGGACTCTTTAACAGGCATCAAAGAATTTTTTTTCACAAACAAAACACATATCGTTAGCTTAAATGCAAAACAATGTAGATATTATTTGAAAATTTGAAATTTTTGTTGATTAGGATTCACGTTACATATGTATTTTTATATAATTTTAAGTTATTTACAAAATTAAAAATGACGTATCATCAAATAAATATATAATTTTTTTAACAGCATAATGTATAATCACACTCAATAAAAAAATTAGCAGAGTTTTTAATTCTTTTTATAAGAACACATTAATATTTTTAAACAAAAAAACTGGGTAATCTGTTTTATAACTATTACCACGGTGTTAGTGGAATTAGTGATCAGATAATAATTTATAATAATAATTTTTAGTATTGCATAAGAAAAAATAAAAAAGTGCTGTAAAATTATAAGAACCGAATCCATATACGTATGTAAAATAAAACCTATAATAAATGTGACTATCAGCTTCTTCCACATAGGACTGTTAGACACTTTGAAATTTTTTATCTGAAATATTAAAAATTGCTTTTAAATCTCAAATAATTACCATTTTACAAAGTGCTTTGCTTTGCATGTAAACTTATGAAAGGTTACATTATTCTACATTTTAGTCTTAAAATTTACTCTAAACTCTAAATAAAAATTGCAAGCAAGGCATTGGATGTTACCAAAAGCATTTTTGACCGCACAATATTTTTTGAGTGTAAGCTGAAACAAAATAATATAGCATCCGCTATACATGCACACTTGTCGAAGTCACATCGACGACTGAATTGAAGAGTATAAAAATATGTGTTAGTAGTGGTGCGCACAATTGTGCAAAGAAATGGAAACCCCTGATCTAAATAAACATAATATTTTGAAATGTTAAAATTTTTAGGGTTCCCCAAGCCCAAAATAAATGGCTGTATTGGTTCGTTTCTGGTCAATAAAAATTCAACGTGGTCTTGTATTGTCTGAAGAGTCTCATTTATATATATAAATGATTCTTGGAAATTCTTGACGGTAAATTTTCCAAATTTGTTCTTACCATTATTGCTTTTTCCTATAATTTTTTTAGTGGGGTAGAGACAGTAATGAACACTCCATAATAAATTTAAAAAAAATTTATTTTAATATGTAATTTTTAAAAAAAGAAAAAAAATACAAAAAAGTTATCGGTGAAAACAAGATGAAAATATTACCTTTTCCGATTTGTTCCCACTCTAAGCTGTCCACAACATTTTGAAATTCATTATCGTGAATTGTCATCATCTGTAATTGCAGAATAAGTTTCTAGGAGCACTTTAAAGTCCAAGTCAATCTATAAAATACCAAAGAACGTATTTATTAATTAATTTATAAAAAAAAATATTAAAATATGTGGTTGTTTGACAAAACAACTATTGTCTAAATAGAAATGGCTTAAATATTTCAGATTTTTAATGATTTTTCTTAAGTTCTTACTTTTCAAAATATAAAAAAGTTGTTTATTTAAAAAATTTCAAAACAACTATGTTAGCAACAAAATCCACGTTAATTTGTGTATTCCAATTATAACAAGTACTTTCCAATTGGGAGCCAATCGGCCTTTTATATTGCGGCCAAAGCGTTAGAGAATCATTGATATTTTTGTTTCAAAACATATTTGGTTAAGACGAAATTTTGTGCAGGCTGACTTAGTTTCTCAAAAATATAATGCTGTATATAATGTTGTGCGCTGTCTTCTGAAACTATAAAGAAATAACAATATGTTTAAGTAAATATGAAAAAATTTTATTAAAACTATATTGCCGAATTGTTTGGTTTCCACAACTTGGCTGCCAGGCGGAGATTCATTTTCGAACAGTTTTAATTTAATCTAATTTGTTTTTGTTCTTGCACCTTTTATTAACTTGAAATTTTTAATTCTTTTTTTTATTAAACTCTTATTTTATCACCAGTTTGTTCTAACTTTTTTTTCTTTCACTTTTTCTTTAAATTCCTTTTTTTTTTACAAAAGTTTATGCAAATACGTGCGTATTTCAAATTTGGAAACGCAAATAGAAAGGTGGTTGATATTTCCTTACTCTCAGTTTTCTACATATGGTGCCCACTTTATGCATTTACCATAGAAATAAAAATGCATGGAAAACAAAGACACATAGTCATGCAACTAATGGTAACCTTATTTTTCTTAAAAGTTAAGAGTAACTTTAAGTTATAGGGCCCATACACGATACCATCATGATTGTGCAATCAACTGATTGTGCAATTAAGCTTGAAACACTCAATACACCAGCACGCTGGTACAATTCCTAATTTTTGGCATGACATTTGTAGCAAATTATATTCCGCTGTTGCTTTTCGTTTTTTGCATGGTGGTTCCTTTATTGTTTCATCGCCAGACTCTATCTATTTTTACAAAATACCATTTTAATGTAGCATTGGTTTTTTAATTCACGATTGCAGTATGCCGTACTTTTAACTTTCTAGAGGCAAGGCATTGTTTTATAAAGCTCGAGAAATTCTCCTAAAAATATTTTTTCTTTGGCATTCATATTTAAAATACTTTGTTTAAAAAGTTTTATTTTTTATGTTTATGCCTTGACAATCTACCTTTAATATTAAAAATTTTGTATTTTTTTTGATGTTTATGCCGTAACGATTTAACTTTTATGAACTAACTTTACAACACATGACTCAATCATGCTGGTACAATCAAAAAAATATCAAACTATATTTGATTGAGCACCAGCAGCTGGTACAATCACACCACAAGCTCGTACACGGTCAATCAGCTGACACAATCACTTGATTGAACAATCATGATGGTGTTGTGTATGGGCCCTATTAGTAAATTCTTGTTTAAAACAACAAAATACATGTTTTATTATTGAAGAATGTTTTATTGAATACATGAAACTTTTTCATTTATATTATTAGAGAAACACAAATAGTGGGGAGAGGATGAAGAGAACGAACAAATCAACTATTTATGTAGCACCTATGAAGAATATTCGTTTAATTTATGAAAAAGCTTCATTATTTATATGATTATATGCATATATACGAAAGTATATTAATTAAAAACATCAAAATACACGTTTTCTTAATGATGAATGTTTCATTAAATACATGAAACGCTTTCGTTCATGTTATTAACTCGTAAACGAAGGAACACAGAAGATGTTACACAAAAGTGTGGAGAGGGTGTAAACAAATTACAC
Source organism: Pollenia amentaria (assembly GCA_943735925.1). Lineage (NCBI taxonomy): Eukaryota > Metazoa > Arthropoda > Insecta > Diptera > Polleniidae > Pollenia > Pollenia amentaria. Next base: position 81,207,769 of record OX031009.1, read on the forward strand.
ACACACATATGTACATTAAGCTTTTCACTAAAACAATGAAATAATGAAACTTCAAAAATGGCGATTTGTAGATTTCATTCAATCAATGAAACGTTTCATTATATTAATGAAAAATTTCATTAAATCAATGCAGAATTATTAATGAAGCCGTTTCATTGTTTGAACGAACGAATTTTCTTTTAGTGAACTATTCTCTATTTCAGTTTATTCATTAATTACATTTTCTAACAATGTTTGTGACTGTTAACTATGTATTTTTTAGCCTCTTCGGAGTAAAGCCTATAGAACACGGCATGTAAAAACCCACATGCACATGCGACTCTGACGTCACGAGAATGTTAAGCACTTCGGTTACAGTTTTTGAATGATACGCAGTGATAACATGCAAAAAAATTTTGATAGTACACGAAATGTAATTTTGTCCCAAAATTTAAATGTGTCGCATGTAGCCGAAGCTGGCACATTTTCAAAGATAGCTCATGTATACACATGTAAATGGCTACATGAATGTTACTACCCTGCAGATAATATTGGACTACGTGGTCCATTATGGCTTAAATGGACTACTTACAACATGGTCCAATGTACTGTAGTGTGGACCATATTAGACAAATTAACATGCAGTGCTGCCAACAACTGCTATAGTCTACAGTATTACACATTGGTAGCCCTGATGTTGTCCATTATTAATTGTTTATTTAAAAGTTGAACAGGAAATGTTTTAAGATCTGTGAAAAAAAATTAAAAATACCAAGTAAATATATCGTCACCTAAAATACAAAAGGGCGTAACAACACTTTTTATTTTTTTACAGAGAAGCAAAATACTTTACAAAACCAATAACAACAAGGTGTAGTTGGCGTTTGAATTTCTTTAATAAAGTCGTAATTTTTGATCGCAGGGATCTAATTTTTTTTGTAAATATGTAGTTTTATAAAACGAACAAAATCAATCAAAAACTCTATTTCGAATTTATTTGTTGTTACGCCCTTTTGCATTTTAGGTGACGATATATAATAATAGCAATAATGGATTACAGTGCACGCCATAAAAGGCGATTAGTGTAAAACTAGTAGCATGGAGTACTTTTGAAACTAACCCAATTGAGTACTCCATGGAGTAGTTTAGGGACTACTTCGGTGGGTTATATGGTCCACTCCCAGGACATCGTAATGTTAAATAGACCACCTTTTTACCATATAATTGGAGTAGTTTTGAAGTACTTCTACTCCTTTATGGGCTACTCTTTACAAGCATGTATGGACTAGTCTCGATATCTACAGGGTAGTACACGGCATGGAGCAAATGTACGCATTTTACATGCGTGTATGGACGAAATCTACATGTGTATGTGAATTTCTAGTACACGGCATGTTACCAGTAGTATTATTGACAGCGTTGTCAATTTTATTCTTTGAGAAATGTTTTAGCGCTTTTTAACAATTCTTTGCATTACAACTTGTGCAATTATAATTTGCTATTTAAAATAGCAGAAATTGTTTTGTGTATATATAGACATACCCACATTAATGCATTACAATATAATACAATTTAAAAAAATTGTTTTCACTATATAAAACATTTTTTAGTGTATTTCGCTGCCTATGTTTGCAATAAAAATTTTGGTTTGGGAATTTACATTAAAAAAAATCTAATTTGTATTTTTTGTCAATATAAATTCCCTAACGAATAATTTTAATTTTTATTTAAAAAACAGGCAGTTAATTTGTACTAATAAAATATTTGTTGGAAAAAATCTAGTTTAACAACGCAGCTCCAAATAGAAAAGGTGCCCAGGGTGAAATTTTAAAAGTAATAGGGCGCTTACATTATAACGAAATCTAGTAGATTTAATTTCAAATCTTCCTCAAAATCTAGTGCCTTTACATTATACCTTTTTGACATTAGCAAGATTTGGTTTTCATAACAAAAAGAGCCGACTGATAGTTTTTTATGTAACACATACATATGTACATATGTAAAAAGAAAAAGGCAATTACAAATTTGCATTACCTTTTGTTAACTTCAACTTCATTTATTTTATCAATATTTTATGTCTTTTGCATTTTTTTTTTTAATTTTCACAAAAATTTTGAATTTTTTAAAAGTCGCTTTTATAATTTTTGTTTTCATTTTTATTAAAATGTCATTTTTTTCTTGTGCAGCGAAGTATTTTTAGTGCTATATGGAAAACAACATAGTTGCATCACTAAGTACTACTAGATTTTGAGTAGATTTTGTCAAAATCGCGTCACCGAGTAGATTTTGTTTTGTATGGGAAATCTAGTCAAAAACTGCTAGATTTGGCTCGAAATCTCGTAAGTACTAGATTTCGTTGCAGTGTAAATTGGCTATAAGAAGAAAATATTTAGTGAAAAAAGTGGCGGAAACGCATAGTTTTTGAGTTACGCACCTCTAAAGTTTTTACTTAAATATGCGATTTTCCACTACATTTCTAAACGTATTGGGCCAACATTGGTATAATTTTGAAGCTTGAATAGCTCTTTTTGAAAATACAAAATGTATTACAAAATTTTTAACCCATTAACTTCCATTACAGTTTTAACAAAATTGTACATCAAAGGGCGCGTGTGAAACGGTAGCAAAGTACTATTGGAAGTAAATTTTTGACACTTTTATAAATATTTTTTAATCAATTCACAAATGCCAAAATTTTTTATCGTCTACAAAGATATCATTTCCAACAGCGAAAAATTAAATGTTATTTTACCAAAATAATTTGCTACCGTGTAAAAAAAAAATTTTTTTAATACAAACTTAGGCATTGCCTACTTCTCTGGATAGACGGTCTTCGCCCGTCATTTATAGTATAACAAACACCGGCTTCGCTAACTTAAACTTCTTTCCATAGTAATTATTATGCTTACTAAAAACTCTTGTATTTTCGCTTCTTAATGCGTTAAGAATTTTTAAACTTGTAAATAAGGAAAGCTCTTTTCAAAAGCTGTAAAATTACACAAACATTTGCCATATATGTAGAGAAATGTAGTGGAAAATCACATATATGTATATATGAAAACTTATGAGGTCCATAGCTCGAAAACTATGCGTTTGCGACACTTTTTTCGCTTTGGAGCTGCGTCGGCAAACTAGATTTAAGCCTATTTTGTTCCTACATATCGGACTTGATCAACACTATTTAAAAAAAATCGACACGTAATATTCACCCGCGGAAAAATATCTTGCTATATGGTCAACATATTTGTAATGAAACGTTTGGTTAAAAATTATTTTTCATGTGCCTTAAATATTAAATGAAAATGTGTTTTGCTCCGACTCCAAATTTCGAGTTAATACCCTCTTGTTGATCATGTGCGATCGATATCTTTACATTTTAAATCTTTTTTGGTGTTAATTTTTGACAATTGTTGGATCATTTTAAAGGTTGGCCGTCATCAAAAAATTGATAACATGATGTATATCAAATATAATTATTTTAGAGTTATAAATGGCGTTAAATAATTTCCTTAAACACAAATTGTACACAAGTTCGTCATGATGTTAAATGACACAAAAAATAATCAGCTGCGCGCTCAACAGAAAGTTAAACCTCAGAAGTATGAATATGTTTGCCAAATAAAAAGTTTTACACACATTGTGATAAAATAGTTATCAGAATTCAGACTATTTTCTTTAAATGTGCATAAACTATAAATAAACAACTTTTAACAACTTAAATATACGTATAAAAGTTATAATATGTATAACTCTATCCCTAGCAATAAATTAATGTGATGTTTTTAATAACTCCGGAATTTATGTGAACAAAACAAATAAAAATTGGGCCTTAATTAATATATAGCAAAATTGATCAAAAATTATGGGGTTTTTCTAGATTAGTGCTTTTGAAAATTTGAGAGTTGACAACACTGATTATGTGCTATTGCTTTGGAAAAATATAAAAAAATTTTTTTTTATGTCAATGAGATTTTTTTTGCGAATAATCATACCTAAGTTTAATATATTAATAAATAAAACTTGCATTTTTATAAATAAAGGCCCAACTAAAATGCAACAAAAGCAACTGCGGTTGCATTTTTTAATTGTAAACAATTATATGTATCTATTATGTGTCATTTGCTTAAGGAAGAGCGAAATTGACCGCACTTTCCTTAAGCAAATGACACTTGACGAAACTTAACGAAAAGTGTCTTAAGTACATTATAGTTGTATACATTTGATTGTGTGTATTCGCACATTTGCTTAAGGTTCATTAAGCACATTATAGTTAGGCCTTAAGACTGGAATAGACAATTTAACTTTTATCAAAACTGGCAAAAAAAATCAAATGCCAATAACCAAACTACATTCAGCAAGGTAGCAGTTCTAGCTGTCCCTTTTTTTCATATGTAATTTGGACTTGACACATTGAATTCATGGCTTTGCCATAGAAGACATAGTACATAAGCATTGTTAAATGTTAAATAGAGTTGCCCAATAGTAAAGAATTTTCCCTTTTTGTGGGGATTTTTTCGAAAAATTTAAAGCGTTGGGAAAAAATTAAAGATTTTTTATTTTAAGGCAAATGTATGGAATTTACAATATATATCATTTTCTGTATATTACCTAAATATTCGTATTATTTTTATTTAAAAATTAAAATTTTCCATATACAATAGCATTTAAATACAGATGTAGTATATTACTATGCGCCCTAACAGCCTGGCAATCTTCAACAAGTCCCACAACAATGTAAATATATATTAGGGTCGCCAAATATTCAGGTTCACATTTGCGAACTATTCGCTTATTTTTGTTATTTGCATTCGCAATCACATTCGCTAAAATGTATGCGAATATTAAAAGAGAATATTAAGTGGATGAAATTTATACGTAACCCAAAAAAAAAAATCACACCTTCTAAACTAAGAGAAATAAGATCATACAATTTGGAATTTTAAAAAACTTTTAATGAAAACTTTTCAGGATGTATTTTTAAAAGAAAATTATTTTTTAAGAAAATTTTTTTTAGACACGTAGGGATTTTTTTTAAATTTATATTGGCATCACTGTGTATGATAGCTATTGTGCCGGTGTTAAATTGTATAAGCCTCGTCCACTGATAAGAGGAAGGACGGTATCCACGCAAGAAAATTGTATTATCTTATAACCGAAATATATTGGTCATTATATCATAACGATATATTATTGCCTACGGCTGAAAAAAATGTAGAAAATCGATGATTGCTTTATGTTTTCATGCTTTGTTTTTAGCTCTGTATTAGCAGATATTTTATGTAGTATTGTCAATTTAGTTATTTAATAGCTAAATTAAGCTATTTTTCATCATGTTTAGCCATGAGTAAAAGAATTTAGCCATTTGTCTTTAAGTTTTAAGAATCTAGAAATTCATATTCATATGCTAATGAATAATATGATAAAAATATTCCATTTTATCGATGATTTTTATTGTTTAAAAAAATGGTTAGGCATAACTTATTTACCCACTTTTGGTCACGAAAAGTTGGCAAAATTGACCAATAACGACCATCGAACTTATCAACGATGTAATTGATTTAAATATCAACATATTTCATTCAATAATATTTTTTGTAACAAATCGAACTCTTATTTACAATTTTATTAAATTAATTATTGATTTTGGTTATCAAGATCTGGTAACACTGATTATAACTGTTGCTGTATTTTATGTGTTGGCTATTAGCGTATAATTGCTATGCTTTTGGAGACTATGCCAGCTCCAAAATAGACGTTGTTCCTTTAGTTTCCTAAAATTAAGATGTGCAACTTTTGTAAAAAAAATACTTTTTAAGTGAAACAATATAAACCGAGTTAGAGTGCTACAGTCGGCTATGGCGAATCTTATACACCCTTCACCATGATGCGATAAGAACAGCGAGTTATATAAATTCTGTTCCTTAGATAAAAATAAATCTATTGTATCTCGTCCACATTTTGCTAGATCTTGTGTATTGATAACCAAGATGTTTCTACCTAACTTTGAGACTTTGGCTCTTGCCGTTCTCCAGATGTACAAAAATCTATAAGGTCTTTGTATCAGAAGTATAACGCCTAGTTCTCTAATCCCGCCTATGTTTTGTCGGATATTTTGTAATATTAATCAATATGCTTGTACCTAATTTGGATACTTTGGCTGTTGCCGTTCTCCATTTGGAGGAAGTCATAGTTTTTTACTCATATCATAGTTATTTATAAACTGATCTGGCTGACTTCCAATAGCAAACTTAAACGCAGTATATGTGACATAATTATATGACAAGCTCGTCCCATGCATTTCTGGGGTCTTGGTAATCCCCAATTCAACATACACACGGATAGACAGACAATGCTTAATCAGATTCGCTTCGGACCAAGAATATATATTCTTTATGGGGTCTAAGATCAATATTGTAGAAATAGCAAACGGAATGAGAAACTTATATATACCCTTTTACCTTCGGTGAAATATAACAAGAAAGAATGTAGTCGCTTAAGCCCGACCATTTGATATCTACACCACAGTATATAAAGACAAATTGTACCCGATTAAATTGCAATAAAATAAGTTTCGACCAAATTTAATTTTAATATCACGTTAATAAGATAGTTTATTGGCCCAAAGAGTCTATTCCGGAAAGAAGTTTGTATGGGGGTCATGTGAAACTATGAGCCGATTCTCAGCATTCTTAATATGCTTCGTCCTATTTACAATTGAAACCAAATGTCATAAATGATCTTTGAAATTGTGACAGACAACCAGTCGGCAAGACGTACGGACATCTTTAGATCGACTCATGGCACGTTTCACAATATAAAATTAAATTAAGTTAACAAGAAAATTAAAAAACTCCCGGTTAGGTTAACAAGCACTTTTTAACCAACGGTTACCATTGTCTGTTTCACCATCTTCCTGTTACTAAACAAAAACATTAGATAGAAAGTGTGGCAATACCATCTCTGTTTGTTTGCGAAAAAGTGTGTAATGAGAAACATAAAACTGATATTTAATATAAAACTTTTTTAAATTTAAAAATTATGAATTAAAAAGTATTTTCTTTTAGTTTACGCAACCTATACGCAATATTAGGGAACAAATGTGACCAAGTGATAAGGAAAAACTATTAAACCACTACGTCTGTGCAAAAATAACTCCAGTCCCCCTGCGAACACAATATTTATTTAAAAAAAATATATAATGGGATGTCTGACTTATGTACATATATAATTATATGGCCCTTTAACTCTTAATTATTTGTACCAGCTCATGTTTACCATTGTGAAAGTGTGTTTTGTCAAAAATATCATGTAATGGCGACAAAGGGTTATTGTAATAGTAGACCAACTTTTTTTTAATTTTTAATGGTGGTAAATTTATACTGAGAAACAAACGTGGATGTGTAGTAAGACATTTATTTACCATAATACACATTTTGAATTAAAAAATTAATCAAAATAAAGTTTTTATTGATATTGTTTTAATTTTGTCAATATTTTTTATTTATTAAAAACTAAACCAGCATTTTCTTTCGGTTATATTTAACAACAACTTCTCCGTTAAATAGTTTCGGTTACGTGTTAACTTACGGTTAATGTTTCGTTTCAAATTTAATCACAATTGTGAAAAGGGCCGTCAGAAAGTAATTCTGAAAGTGAAATGCCAATTCATTAAAAGTGCGATAAATAGTAGTGATTAAAGGAATAATTTTTTATCCGTAATTGCGATCATGAAACTTTGCGATTAAATGCAAACCCCTCAATCAGACTGCGTATGAACTTTAAAAAAAAAATGTTCTGGCTATACTAACGACAATATTTTTGCATATCGTTGGTCTCATGCAGAAGGTCCCTAACTTTATTTTTATTTTTTTTTGGCAATTGAGTTTTTTACAGGGCTGTGTAGTCGGAGTCGGAATTGAGGTTTTTGTACCGGAGTCGGAGTCAAAGTTACCACAAATACTCGCAACTCCGACTCCAAAATGTTTCGGCATACTAAATTTAAAAAAATTTCCTTCTAAACATTTTTCAAAATAAAAATTGCTCGAAATTGGCGATGCAATATTTAAAATATCGATTTGATATTTTGACATAATAATTTTCTGGCTATATTTAACCATTTAAAAGGTACTGCATTAAAAAAAGTTTAAGGTCAAATAAGGGCCAGTCTCATATACATACATTTAGCATCAATGTTAGAGTAGGAGTCGGAGTCAGACTTAAAAAATTTCAGCGGTTGGAGTCGGGTTAAGAACTATATTTTAACGACTCCACAGCCCTGTTTTTTAGTGATTCCAATGCCTTTCGCACAAAAACACTTCGTCACAAAAATTTACAGTTTCTATGTGAGTTAAGGCCTTTCTACATGAGACCAATGCTATGTATATTTCCAACGAAATTTAATTTTCTTATTATAGTTATTTATAAATCACACTCAAAATAGAAAATGTTTGTTGGGTATTCCTATTCAATAGCAGAGGGTACAAATCTTTTAGGCGTAATGTTCATTCTGAATTTTTTGTATGTCTCTAAATCTGTATCTGTGTGTATACCGATGCAACACGTCTGCAAACAATAAAAGGAATTAAATACAACATCATCAGTACAAAAATAATTTAAGAAAAAAGAAAACGAAATCCACGATTAACAACTCAAGACTACAAAAAAGCGAATAGCCAGTATAACTCCAAAGAAAGACGCACTCTTCCATTCGACAGCAAGATTGCGAAAACAAACAAAACAACAACGATATTCACAAAAATTAAAAAATATAAAAAGAAGAAAACATGAAATTTAATAAAAAGTGAAAAAAAAACACAAATTCGGACGAAGAATTAAAGCAATACACACATGAATTTTGCGAGAATTTTGCAGCGCAGACTATAAAAGCTAAAAATTATTTTAAACTCGAGTTTATTAAAACGAGTGCTGTGCGAGTGTCAAGATCAATCGGTCGATGTTTAACGGACTCAACGACAAAAAAAAAAATAAAGTATACTAAAAATCGACATACAAATTTCAGTACATATGCATATACACACATAGGTACAATAACGATAATGGAACAAAAGTGAAATTATTTTCAAAAGAAGACAACGCCCTGTTTTTTCAGTTTATTACCTTTATATAAATTCGCACGAATTAAGAAAAAGATTAAAAAATAATGATTTTAAAATAGTGAAAAACAAACTCAATTAAAAGTTTTGCATATGTACAATAATTTGCTAGTGTAACACAATTTAAGTGATCAAGTTGATCACACGTTAATCTTATATTTCCAGCACTATTTTCTTTAAAGAAAAAGAAATCTTACATACCGGCTGTAATAGAAAACAAAAAGATATCCAAATCAAGATACTTAATAAGAGAAAAATCATGAATATCCCACAAATAAAATACACAAAAAAAAGAAAAGAAAAACAGAAATAGTAAATAAAAAATTGAAAGTGTTCTACTGACACGAATTAGTTTTACCGGCGCCAACTCTTAACAGCAACAAATAGAAATAGCCTTGGCAACAAAAACAAGCTGCAACATCCACGGTCACTCAACTGACTAGATAATTCTTCGTTTATTAACGATCTCACACACCTAACCAGGGGGGATGTTAAATGTTAAACTAATAGAAAAATAAACAATGCCAAGGCAAAACAAACAGATACTACTACTACAACTCAAGAGGTTTACCAAGCAAACAATTACTAAATTTTTTTTAAAAAATAACTTAAAATTTTCTTTAATATCAAAACATTATCACACTTTTTCAGTAAAATGTTCCTGACAAATAAGACAATTGTTCGTGTAAAATTATTTTTAAGCACATCGTATGTATTCATATGTCTTGTAAGTTTGCTGGGTACACTAAATGCGGAGAAATTTTAACAAGCCCAAAGTGGAAGTCGTGAGAGACATCAGACTTTATTTCTTTGCACCTAACATTGTTACACATACACAACTACAAATCCAGTGCAAAACAATTTCAAGTATTTGCAAAAATATCAAATACAGCAACAGATATACATGTTTTCTCATATATATATATATATATATATGAACATGTTTTCTCATATATATGTATATATATATATATATATCAGTGTTGCCAATGAAGAATTCGGAAACTACCCACGACTGTGTGCCAAATTACACATTTGAAGAAAAATTATACATGATTTTTTTTTTCTTTTTTTTTGCTTAAAAAACGCGTTACAACTAATTTGAATATAAAATCTTTTTTAAAATTAAAATTATTGTTGAAAACTTTTGAAAATGTAATTTTTGGTTTATAAAAATTTCAAGGGGAAAAACAGCCAAATTAACTCGAATATAGAAAAGTATCGAGGATAGATTTGTCGATAACCGAAAAAGAATATTAACGATCATAGAACGAGATAAAAAAATGGGTTTTATTTCGGAATTATACTTAAAACTTTCTTAGAATCTTAACATCTCAGTTCTTAATTTTTTACTTTAAAATTGATTACTTTTATTTCGTTGGTGTCGAAAAAAGTGGTTATGAGCCTGAAGTGGTCCTTAGAATAAATTAGGTATAAAGAAAGAATTTTTAAACTTTTAAAGTTATTATTCCTTAAAAAAAAAAATGTGCATGTTTTTAGTAATGACAAAATTCAGATGAATTAGGAATGTATTTTCTTAAGTTATTATATTTCAAACTGTACAGAACATTTAACTAAAAACAAAAGAATGGAAAGTTTATGACTAGAAAATAGTTCACAGAGAACAAAGCTCTAAAATACTGCACTGTTCTGTATTATGCATTATATTATATAAATTTTTAATTTACTTAAGTAAACAAATGAAAAAACCGCGAATGTTAAAATAAGCCTGAAAAAACAAAGTTTCAGTTATTTTTGCTAACATTTTTACAATTAAAAAAGCATTTTATAAAAATTCAAATGGCTGTATTTTCTCAATGTATCGACAAGTTGCCTGTTACTTAATGTCGACAAAAATTTTTTTGACCTATAAGCTGTCATGTAACGATTTGGGTTTTCACAATATACAGATGAAAAAAATAGATTTCAGTTGGCAACACCTCTCAAAATACCTGTAAAAGTTGCTAAGTCAGGTGATTGAATTTATCTGTACGGCAAATAAATAAATTTCAGATAAGTGCCGGTAAGTTTTGCAGTGTTCTCAGTTTTGGTGATTTACGTACAAACTGGGGTTTTTTTGGATTTGGGGATACGAATTTCGAGAAAATCTCGATTTGATTTTTTTTTTTTTTTGGGGAAAAGTACTTTTTTCGCTGGGGATTTTTGGGGATAGTATTTATTATAAGTTCCCATTGTGTAATGGCAAGACCGATTTAGACAAGATGTGAGTACAAAAATTAATTTTTTTTGGCGGTTTTAAACCTTTTCAAGAGCTTGTTGAAATAGTTTTAAATATGCTTTTTGTACCAACAATCGTTACTTCTGTTGAACGAGGCTTTTCTATAATGAAAACAACCATAATGCAGTATGAGTTATTAGAAAGAAGCTCTTCTTAAAATAACACTTTAAAAATAATGCAGCTTGCTGTGACAAATTTATTCAATCATCTCAAATGCACATAAAAAAACAACATGTAAATCAAAATTGCATTGGCTGATGAATCAGAAGATTTTGATTCCCTTGTTCTTAAAAAGATAAATATTATCGCAAAATTATTTTTCTTTTGCGTTCTTACTAGGGATGCCAATCGGGACGGATTTTTGGAAATCCCGGAATTCCGGGATTTTCGGGATCCCGGGATTTTTCGGGATTCGGGATCAATGTGTTTCTTTAAGATTCTTATTTTTTTTAATAAACAACACTTTTTGAATATTCAAAAGGTTTTATATACGTAACATAAATTTTTAAAAATGAAAACAACAAACCAAATTATTTCATACATATGTTTATAACACTGGCCTTACCCATGATCAAACTGATCAGATTCTGAAAAAAGCTTAAAAAAATATACGTATCTCTTAGCTTTTCTAGGTCAATTCATTTCGGTTTTTTTACAGCAATTCCATTTTTAATGTGAATTAAGTCTTGACGACATTAATACACTGCAAAGTGTAGTCTCCCATCGATCTCGATAACTGATTTAAAAACTGTAACACTAGGTCAACTGCAGTGCAGTACACCTCCAGGGTGAGGGCGAGATTCATAATCAATAACTTAAGTACGTTTTAAATTTATTTTAAAACAAAATGTTTATACAAATGTTTCTAAAACAGATTTCAAGCTTAAATAATTTTTTTATGAATACGTCATATTCTTTAGTTTCTGAATAAACCTTTAATTGGATCGTGAATAATTTTTCTTTTGCTTGATACTCGTGTATAATAATTTCTATATTTTGCATTAAAATAATCATTTTTATTTTGGTATTATGTCTTAAGACAAAGCTGAACTTGCTAAACACAATTGTAAAAAAGGCTTGAGATGTGAATCTGCAAATTTCGTTTCTACTTAAAATAATAGTTTTTATTAAGCAAAATACAAAAATCCAGAAATAGTCGTCATATGTCAAGCAAAAAATGAAAATTTTAAATACTCGCTATATTCCAAAAAACAAAAATTAGACTCAAAAATAAGAATTATTTGCAATAAAAAATAAACTTAAATATAATTTTTTAAAAAAATTTTTTGAAAGAGTATAAAAATTCAAAAAAACGAACATTTTTGTACATAAAAGTTGATATGTTAAAAATCCCGGGACTCATAAAAATAAATCCTGGGATTTATCAATCCCGAAAAATCCCGGGATTTCGGGATTTCCCGTTTGGCATCACTAGTTCATACGTTACCCTTGTTACATAAATACTATACATGTGTACGTAGATATTTAGAACTCAACGAATAAATAACATTATTTTTAACAATACTACACAAATGGATTTATTTAAATAAATCAATGAATGCATAATTTTCCTTTGATATAATATGATTTATATTATTTTTAAGGTAATGTGGTGATTTTTGGGATGAGAAATCGCAATTTAGGGATAAGGCCCAAATTAAAACTGGGAACCCTGCTGTAGCTTTGCGCAGAATAGAAGCATATGAGAAATGAGAAACCAAATATCTATAATGTGCGACTTGTCGTTGGGGAAAAAGATAATCGCCTAATGAGATAACGGCCTAAAGTAAAGTTTAAAAGATCGTATTTTAATTTCCGTAAATCACAATTCAAGATGTCATTTCAAAAGTACAGTTAAATTTCAAAAATAATTAAAAGAACTGAACTCAAAATAAAACTACACAGATCAAACATGAAACTACACGTGCAAGTAGAAATTACACACAATATGTGTAATTACACACGGATTAGCAACACTGATAAATATATATCAATATAAATGTATATATATGTTTATAGATATATTTATATATACATATTCGTTAGCTAAAATGCAAAAAGGCCTAACTAACAAATAATTCAAAATAGAGTTTTTTATCGACTATAATGAATGCCATTAAACTACATACGTATCTCGACAATATTTTACAGTTTTGCGATCAAAAATTATGCTTTTATTATCAAAAAACAAAGGTACTTAACTACAAGTGTGTTTATTTGACAAATTATACATTTACACATTTAAATTACGTAATTACACATTTTTTAACAAAATATAATTGAATGGTTTTCTTTGAAAATTGTTTGACGAATTCCATGGGCATAAATGACTTCAACATCAAATTGGCTACTAAGTCCATTTCTTTGCATTACTAAAATCCCTTTGAGACCCATGTGACGAACAAAAAGTGCATGCTTTTTCAACGTTAAAGAAACTAATGGGCATAATTATGAGTGTCGTTGTCGTTGTCGAATATAACATTTTCATACAAATTGAATTTGAATATTTCACCATATTTCATAAAATCTTATTAAAATCTCAAAAACAGAAGTCAAAAAAGCGAATCACATTACTCTCCAAATAATTAAAAAGGAATTTTTTTGGTTTACAAAAAAAATTTGTGGGTGTGTTTAAAGCGAAATTAGAAATTAATTCGTTAAAGATGTGTATGGTTTTAATTTTGGAAAGTTTTTAGCTTCTCCTGTAAAATAATATTTTTGTTAGTTACGCCTTTTTGCATTTAGACAACGATATGTGTGTTATAGTATTAGAAACAATTTTAATAGAGGCTAAGAGTAAATGTTAAAAAAATTTAAGTAAAGAAACAAGAAGGAGTGCTATATTCGGCTATGACGAATCTTATATACCCTTCACAATGGTTCGATATGAACATATATCCGATGACCGTCCGTTCTGTATCATACAGATTATTACTGCGTTTCACATAATTGTTCGGGGTAAATTTTTTTACAGTAAAAACCCTAAAATTTTTCTGTATTTTATTTACTCGCTTATTTGCATATACATTTAGATCATCAATAAAAACTACTTTTTTCTTATCGGATAGGCACTAACATATTCAATCCCATATTCATTAACAATATTTTAGGTTTACAAAAGGTTTATAACTGGAATTTTTTATTATTTGTTAAATGACCCTTTTAAGTACTTAAAATATTTTTTATGATTAAGGGGGGGGGGGGGGGGGGGGAGGGTTCCAAAGTGGAACAAAGGGCCACAACGAATTTCTTACATTCTGATCTGTCTTTTACCAAATTTTTTATTTAACTCCCGCCTTTTTTTGTCGATTTAACTTCGATTTCACGTGTGGGCTGGCCTTCTTGGTCGTCTACTGCCTTGTTTCAGTATTACAAATTTCTTTCTATGTCAACGCTGCTCACGACTTATCTTGTTCAATGCTCAAGCGAGACTAATTACTGTTGTTTACCTGCAGCTAAAGTCGTTACTAGTAATGTTTTGGACTAGTTTATTACTAGTTGTTAGGCGTTGTAAATAAGAAAGATGTTGAAATTTCGGCGGCGCATATGTATACGTGACGCCGTGTTGTTGTTTCTACAACAACTACAAAAAATTTAAAAAACGATTTAATACTTGTTCGTTGTAGAAACAACAGCAACGCTACAAAAGTAGATAAAAAAACAATTTACTTGTCTGTTGTAGAAACCACAACAATACTAACAGAAGAAAAACGTTAATTTTTGGTTGGTTTTAGAGTTGACAAATAATTTTTATGTTCAAAAAATAAATAAAGACAAGAAAAATTCCCAAATTCTTTTTGTTGAAATTATTTAGTTAAATACATAAAATTCTTTAATGATGATGAAACCATATCGGGACATTCTGCTCGTTTCTTATAATTCTGTAAGCAAAAGGGAACTAAAAAAATTATAACATGGTGGTGTAACAGGAAAATAACGAATGTAAAATTTTTTTTCATAATACCTGACATTTTCATAACACATGGCATGCACAATATCACACTTTTATATATTACTGGAGTTGTTGACATGAATTAATACCAAGCATAAAAGTGTATGCTAGCTTTTAAAATTATTCTCAATTTAATACATACACTATAAAAAATTAATAAACAATTAGAAAAAAATATTTAGGGGAATTGTCAGTAAATTTTACTTTTGCTCTTATTAGTTCTTATACTGTAAATAAAGCAACTAATTTTAAATTAGCTAGTGTGGCTCCTACGACAACCCAACGTTCAATCAGCAGGGTAAATTCTCTACAATGTGTGTGCTCCATAGCTGCCAGATAAAATTTGGAGAAAGTTATCAAATTCTGCAATACAAATTGTCAAAATCGTCAAATCGAATTATGGTAATCGTCACAAAAGTCTTCATTGAAAAATTTAAGCTATTTTCCATTATTTGAAGCAAAAAAAAATTATGCATAGGTGGTTCTTGACTCAAAAAATAGTTAAAAATAAAACCGTTATTCTCATTCCTATTGACTTAAAGTGCAGGTTTTAACTTCTTTATGTAAAAAATTCAGATTTATCAAAAATAAGAAGCTATTATTGGTGAATTCTGGATGCTTGTCAACATGTGACTTTGCTTGTCTTATATTGTGTAGGATGTCATATATCCGAATTTGCTATAAAAATTTAAGAATATAGAATAAGAGACGTAATTCAAATAAGATCTTTAGTCATTCCAAGAAGTTGTTTAAAAAATAAATAATACTAAAATCTTTTGAAAACTAGTAAAACATTTGCCATTTGAAAAATCGTTAAATTAAGGATATGAATCGTCAAATGGTCACGGGGCCATGTTTGCCTCAAGATCGTCAAAATGTCTACAAAACGTCAAATCTGGCAGCCGAGGTGTGCACACGTACGTAATAAAAGAGAGAAGAGAAAACGCGGTGCCCTGATTTTACCGATCGTAGGTTAAAACCTGGTTTAGAGTCTAAAGCTTAGACTCGAAGCCAACTAAACTAAAGTTTAGACCATCGTTGCAGTCATGTTAACTTTAATTTTTTCATGGCCCTCTACAATTACAGTTCTTTAGAAGAAATTACCGTACGCAAAGGTTTTAAATCAAAACAGTATTCACAAACTTTTAAAGACGTTTTTTAATAAATATCTATAAAAAGCATTTATCTTATAGCTTTCAAAAAAGAACTTGATGAAAGTTTCCGTTAATAATTAACATTAAAAATAAGTAGAAATACACACATCTTCATATGGCAAACAATTAAAGTGTATAATCATATCTCTTTTGTTATACTCAAAAGAAAAATCAAAATCAATCCAAACCTTAAGCAAAAGCGGTGTCAAAAGTATCGTAAATACGGATTTTCTTATTTTTTCAAAACCTTTTTTTGGTATACAATAACCCTCTAACTCTTCCGAAAATGAGTAAATTTTTGGAAAAAAAAGTAAAAATCACCCTTAAAACAGGACTGCGTGTAGCTGAAATGTTCTGCGAAAATATTTTTCATGAAATTCTACTGTAGGTCTCCGAACACTCTTAAGTCGAAATTCAACTTTAATACCAGAAATAGGCTAAAACTTAAAAGGTGATTTAAGGGTTAATTATATGATTATGCCAACATGGCATCGCAGAAAAATTATTTTATTGTACACAATTTTTGACGCTGTAAAAAGGCTGTCTACTTTCAAAGTAAATTTTTAGTGATTAAATAAATAAAAATTTTGCAAAAAAAAAATTTTTAGAAAATTTGTAAGCATTTAGAAAATGTCCGATTATTACGAAAAATACGACCTGTTCAGGTGTGTCACAGAAACCAATTTCGTACGAAAGTGAAAATGAAAATGTTTTTACCTTCTCTAAAAAACGTAAAACACAAACATGTCTCGTTTTAAATTCGTTTCAAAATAGTCCGGTGTAATTACTAATTTGAGAGCACTAACATAAAAGAAACGTTCAAAAAATAGTTCAAATGATTGAGAATGATGTTGTTTCTTAAGTTGTGTCTTGAAAAATAGACAAAAAGAAAAAAATGTGAAAATAACCAAAAAATGCATTGCCTTACTTTTTTGTTCTTTTCTGTCTTCTATCACTGTTGCAATTATTACAGCACCGGGCATTTTAATTAATATCGATATTTAGCAATTTTTCAGGGATAAAATTTGGGTTTTCACACATATTTTAATTTATGTGCGAAGTACTCACAATTATTTCTATTTTTTACTAATGATATCATATTTAATAACAAAACAAAAAACAATGAAAGCTAAAGGAGCAACCCCAAAACGGTACGAATTGAAAAATGTGAAAATTTTCACTTTCGTACAAGTTCTGTGACATACCTGATTATTTGTGAACATAGAGTAAATTTCTTCAATTGGCTAGTGGAAGACATCAATAACATGTATTTCGTATTGGAAGATTTTCCCGCCGAACTGTGGATGCCTATTAGGCATCCACATTGCCTAAGCATTGCTGTCGAAATTGTTACAATGGCTTAATGCTTTGGTTTAAAGGTAAATCAATTTTTGTTCTGATGTACTTCTTAACACGGTAGATGTACTTTTGAATTTCTGGTTTAAGGCAACGAAATTCAATGTAATTTGGTATACCCATGCGGTAGCTAGACCCAGGTAAGCATGCTGACTCCTCCTGTTGCGTTTGTCAAAATAGTTCCATACTAAAATCAATAGATATAATTAGCCCTTAAGCCGACTTTGAAATTGTTGCTTATTTCTGGTATTAAAGTTGAATTTTCATGACAAATATTTGCGCAGAATATTTTAACTGCTTACATCCCTGCTGTAACGGTGATTTTCGCTTTTTTTTAAAAAAATTGCAAAAATACCTATTTTCAGAAGAGTAAGAGGGTTAATGTATACTAACAAAATGTTGCTTGTAATGTCATAAACAAATCTTCTGACGACACTTTATACCAAAAACCTACGTATCACACGACTTCCTATACTTTAAATAGGCCATAAAATTAGTTTCAGATGTAAACGATTAAAACGCCGATACACGTATATCTTTTTTAGAGCCATTGTTATTTTGAAAAATATTTCATTATGTGACACAGTGTAATATACAATGACTAATTTTATTTTTCACATTGTGTACTTATTAGTGTATCAGAATCATTTGCAGAAACACAACATTCTTAATTTTTTGGTATAACATTTTTAAACCTCACAAAAGTTAAAATCATAAAACCTACATACTATGTAAGTATCCATATGTTTGTATACCAGAACCCCAAATATTAAAATAACCATATTTTAAATGAAGTTTCTTTGCTACGCTTAGTTTTGCGTGTCACTGTACTTTAAAGTTCTCTCACAATACATGTGCAAAACATTTTTGTCCATCAAGGGTTTAGCCATGACCCAATTAGTAAGTCTGATCAAAACGCCTACTGATTTTTTGAAGAGCTGTGTTTTTATCGTGCAATCGTTTTTGTAGCAATTATTTTTGACATCTTGTCCATTCTCTACACAAACAAATGCATTGCGTTTTGACATCTTTAACATTATTTACACAAACAAAATGCGTGTTGTTTTTTCTATTGTTGCATTGTTGTAGTTCTGCGCAGACTTACTAATTGGGCCACGACGGGTTTAAGCTTGAAAGAGTAACTGGGCATTTGCACATGAAAGTAGGTCGTAATACACTCACACTTTTTCACTAACACATTTACATTTTTCTACTTTCTGTCCAACTTTCAGCTAGCTTTCAATGAAAATTTCAAGAAAGTAATGCTTTAAACACATTCGAGACAGCAGACTACCGACTTCAATATGTCAACAATAGAATACATGTGTGTATATGGAAATGATTATTTTAAAGACGACACGGCAAAATGGCTGCAGGTTGTTGTCTATGCTAATTTTGTCGTTGTAGTCAAATTAAACTCATTTCTATTTTTGTACGCTACAAAACAGAAAAAGTGCTGCTAATATAATCAAAAATTAGAAGAATTAGTGCTTATAATATATAATAATAATTTTTTGGTTAAACAGCAAAGAACCGGATTAAAACAAGAATATAAGCGCGGCTCACCACCATTATCTATATTATTATTACTTTTTAGTATCCTTAAAAAAGTTATATAGGAAGATGTTTATCACGCCAACGCTCTTAGTTTTAGCAGTATGGGTATCATTGAACATTGAAAGTGCTTTTCACATGGTGTTTAAAGCACACCGATTTATTAACCCATTAAGAGCCCATTTCAAATGCTCATACTTCTTGACTGACTTTTTTTTAACTAAATTTGCTTTATCTTTAAATTATGTCGATAAATTAATAATTACACATGTTACCAAAGTTATTAGGACTTTGATTAATAAAGTTTTTCTGTATTGCGGGTTTTCCGCCTTCCGGAACACTTTTCAAATATTTACATATTACTATATTTCAATATGTAACAAGTGCATAAACTATTACCACTATATATTTTAACTCAAACTTATAAATAAATTGTGAAGTTTTCCAAAATAAAATTTTTTTAACCCTTATAACTTTAAAATTTTATATGATGGAGTTTCTAAAAATATAGCATACAAAAACTTGGGGTGTTCTTTATAACATATTATATTTGAGGAAATATTATTATATATATCGACAAAATTTTAAGATAAATCCTCTTAAGGGGTTAATAAATCGGTATATTTAATACATCATATGAAATGTGTTTCGAAAGACTTTATTATGACACCAATACTTTAAAGATTCAGATTATATTTTTCTTCCTATACTATTGATAAAGTGCTCTGAAACCTTTACGACCAATTTCATTTTCAAAATGTCGACAAAGAGTAAACTTCTATAAAAAATATCTCTTCTTCTTCTTTTATTTCATTTTGAAAATGAAATTTCACTTTCATGTAAATTTTCATGAAATTTTATAATTTTTTTTAAATTTGTGGTGATAATACGTATACAGAAATTTCATGAAAGTACTTTCATGTGTAAATGGAGCTTAAGGAACACGCAAGTGAATTGTAGTCAGTGATGCCAACTCGTCACTTCTAAAAATGGCTAAATTCTTAGTAATAAAATAGCTGAACAAAATTTTATTACAAAAATGCATCAAAATGAATAAAAAAAAACTTGAAAAATGTATATTAATTTATTTAAGAGATTATGTTGTTTGTGTTATTATATTTTTAGGAAAAATAAAATAATCAAAAAATCTCTGAATAACGAAAAATTTTAATTATCGTAAAAAATATTACTTTTTTTATTGAAAAATTCATTTGCGTTAATTATTTAATAAATTTTCAACATTACAACATGAAGAAAATTTAGCACAAAAAAAAAAAAAAAAATTGGCCGAAACTTTTAGAGCGAAAACACTTTGGTATTTCGTGAGCTAAACAAAAGGAAATCATACCGGGAAAAACAAATTTAACTTAAATTGTGTACAACGGTTTATTGGCGCTGTTAGTAATGCGAAAAAAAGGAACCAAAATATTTATAAAGTAAAAATACTTATTTGCACTTCAGCTGAAAAATATTCTATATATATATATACATATGTATTGTATATGTGACATATATAGTACATATAAAGAGAATATTATGTTTGTTTGTTTGAACCTTATAAACACATAAGCCGCTGGTCCATTTTTATAAAAATTTAAAAGGTTGTTACTGAAACTATGTCGGTAGGAGCCGGAAAGCTTTACCCGCTATTTAAAAAAAACAGTTTATTTGAAAAATTGTAAAAGCTAAACTTTTAGCGCTAATAAGGTATTAATTTGCATTGCCAGGCTTAAAATTACGTTGGTAGCCCTATAACAAAGTTAATATCGACAGCCTTTTACAAAAAAGGAAAAAATATGAACCCTTTAATCTTTTAAAGTATCAGTACAGTATTAATTTGCATAACCAAGTTTAAAATTGCATTAGTTGCAGCACTCATACAAAGCGAACTATTTTTTCGTTTGTTCTGACAACTACCTATAAATGCTTAAGCTTCTAACATTCTTAATATTAATTAGGTAGAACTTTTTATCTTATTAAATTATGAGGTAGATCTTTAATAGATAGATGCTTTGGCCCAGGGGAAATAATTAAAATCATATTGATCGACATGGGGTCGGAGAGGGAAACACATTTGAACCTTTTCGTTTATCTAGATATGTGTTTCAGCTAGACATATGTATGAAGAACTAAAAGTAGCATATGGTGGTTATCTAAACTTCAAAGTGTAAACCTTATATGGTTTAATTGTTACATAAAAAAAAATCGTTTTGAAGTTTATGAAGAGAAGTATTAATGTTGAATGCACCAATACCATACACACCTATATAGATCCAGAAAAGATAAAGTACTAAAAGAAAAATATTTGGTTATTTTTTAGTTAAAAAAATGTTACCAAAATAATGTACACAAGTACACATTTAATAGAAAAGTAACAAATTTTGGTTAAAAGTAACCAAAATGGCAATGCTGGCTGCAATAACACTTAACAAAGAACAAACAACCAAATTCATTTACAATTTTATATTTTTGCACGATCCAAAATAGTGTTTTGCGACAATAGCCAATATCCAAAGCGACTAATTCGTTATGTTTGCCTTTGGTTTATCAGGGCTTGTTCTGTTGATAGCGCTCGTACCAAAAATCTTTGAACTTGAACTTGCCAATTTGTCTCTACGTTTTCTATCGTTCTACTTAATATGATTCTTGTTGCTGCCCGAAACAATTCTTACCAAAAGCAGAAACAGATACTGTATGAAAATTAAATGAATCAATTTGTATTTGCTTGCTTTTTAGTTATTGTTGTTGTTGCTGTTGTTTAAATCAACACCAAAATACTTGTCGTTTTTGGTTCGTGTTGATATGCGCATATTTTAGTTATCGTATGCAATAAGCAAATAAAAAAAAAAATAATTAAAAAGTGAAAGTGAAAAAAATTAACTAAGCGGTTTGAGTTAAAATTTTTTTTTTGTATCTATTTGAAATATAAATTTAACCAAGTGCATATAAAGGAAAAACATTCTTGGTATAATTCTAGCCTCTACTAGGCTTTGTCTGTGTTCCATGAAATGGGTATTGCATAAAATTTAATATTCAGACATAGCCTAAAAGAGGTTAGGTGAAACAGGAAAAAAATCAACAATTTACATAATAGCTGAATCCTTTAAGTGTGACTCTACAGTAAAATTATTTAAAACAACAAAAGCAACGCATCTCGAATATAATTTTAGTTTAACACAACAAATATTTGCAAAAAAAAGGTAAATATAAAAAAATTTACTTTGAAAGATTACAGTGTAATATCACTAGTCGGACATATTCCTAAAGCACCCCTAAGGGAGGAAAATAGTCCAGGTAGCGTCTAAAGAAAAGCATTGAGTTCTTTTAACCCTAATCATACCGACATAAAATATAACAAATCCTACCAATATGTGTCTCCAGACACATATGTACGTGCAAATTTGAAGAAAAAAAATCAATATAAAAAAGTGAGTTAAGTGAAAATTTTTTATTAAATACATTGTGTACATACAAAAGTTTTTATACAATGTTCAGTACAAGCATTATTGTATAATTTTTCACACATATAGCATATTGTGCCTTTATTTGGTGGACAATTAGTAATATTTGGTGAAGCTTCTTCCTGAAGAATTTCTTGCATGCACTGAACTAAAGGCCGTTGTAATTTATTTTGTAACTTTTGACGAATTTGGGGAGCAATAAGTGCTTCAGTGTCTATGAAACCCATGTCGGTAGTTTATATTGGGTTTTTGTTTGTTTTAACTTATAACAAATAAACTATAAAGAGAGTCACCTCGAAATTTTTCAATATTCACTTTTTGCAAGAAATCGATGTACAGTGATAATCTAACATCATTTTCTTTACCCTTTCTCCAAAAAAATACAGTTGTTTCCACTCTTGATATAAAAGTAGCTTCTCCAGAGTAAGCTACAGATTTATTTTGTGTTGTCCCCAAACGTAAGCTGAACTCATATCAGTTTTTTTCCAGCTAAAGAGAAATATTTTTAGATATTCTAGTGGTTATGTCATAACTGTTAACGTTGCTGATGTTACATATTTTTAATTTAACTGGCACAACTTGAAATGAAACCACTATATAAATGATCAAATTTCACATAAAGGGGAACAACTCAAAAAACTTGTAATTTTTCGATAATCATTGGAAAAATTACAAAAAAAAACTACCGTTGTATACTTCTTACTCGTATTTCTTTACAATGCCATAATTTGTTTCAACTTTCATTGTAAATATTTAAAAAAAAACGGGTTTTTCCTCAACTGAAAAATTGTAATTTTGAGTTGACTCTCTTTAGAGGATCTAGTGCGATATCTTAAATAAAAGCCAGGAAGTTCGGTTGCAATATGCCGAATATTTTCGTTACTACATTGAATTAAATATCAAAATGTGTCATACATTTTAATGGTCCCTTATAGAGTTGTAAATATATTGAGTACTCAATATAACGTATGTATTTTTTGAGTATTCGATACTTAAAAGTAGTTACTCAATACATTTTTAGTTATATGCAAGATATGTTCAGACCTAACAAATATTTGACGAAAAAATAAAAAAAAAAACGTGACCAGTAAGTAAATTGATCCAACCTTATCTTTATTTTTAACAATTGTTATTCACTTACTTAACTTTATTTGTAATATGATAATTGCATAACGTAATTTAGGAAGTGTTAAATGGTGTTCAATCCAGCAAAAGTTTTGCAAAAGCAAACGTATTTTTCACATTACTAGTGGTTTTGTCAAGGACGTTAAATATTTGATAGCTACAAGCATAGCTACAAGCACATAAATAGGATACATGTGTTTATACGGAAATGATTATTTTAACGACGACACGGCTTCATGGCTGCAGGTTTTTGTCTATGCTAATTTTGTCGTTGTAGTCAAATTAAACTAATTTCTATTTTTTTCCGCTACAAAACAGAAAAAGTGTTGCTAATATAATCAAAAATTAGAAGAATTAGTGCTTGATAATTAATTATTTTTTTAAACAGCAAAGAACCGGATTGAACCAAGAATATAAGCTCGGTCCACCACCAAATTTATATTATAATTACTTCTTAGTATCTATAAAAGAAGTTATATAGGAAGATGTTTGTCACGCTTTTAGTTTAAGAGCTATAGGTAGTAAAAGTTTCAAATTACTTGATCCATATAAACTGAATCTTGAAATATTTAAAGTGCGTTTCACGTGGTGTTTAAAGCACACCGATTCTTCCTGGCTGACATTTTTTTTTAACATAATTGGGTTTATCTTTAAATTACGTCAATATAACAATAATTATTTAACAATAATATACACATGTTACCAAAGTTTTAAGGGCTTTGATTAAAAACGTTCTTCAAATATTTAAATATTACTATAATTCAATATGTAAAAAGTGCATAAACTATTACCACATATATATTTTTACTCAAACTTATTAACAAAGTCCAAAATGAAATTCTTGTAACCATAAAAACTTTAAAATGTTATATGATGGATCTTCTAAAAATATAGCATACAAAAACATGAAGTGTTCTCTATAACATATTATATTTGAATAAATATTATTATACATATCGACAAAATTTTAAGATAAATGGAACTTTTTGGAAAAAACTTTTAAGAAATATAAATTTTTGAAGTTGGCTCTTAAGGGGTTAATAAATCTGTATTTTGAATACATCATGTGAAATGTATTTCGAAACACTTTCTTATGATGCAAAAACTTTTATGATTCAGTTTTACCTAAAGAAAAGCCACACAAAATAAGCCACACAAATTGCTTGGCAAACATGCACTTTGTTTTTGATTCTATTTACCAATAAACAGCACAATCATATTTCGTACAAACAAAAATTTTTCATTTTTGTTGCGCTTTCAATAAATGCTGACGACGATTGTGCTGCGTCAATTTTGCTCGCTATTTGTTTAAAACGCAGAAAAAATAAAAAATAAAGAAAAATAATTTGTAGTAAAACGTGCTCTAAACAAAAAACTGTTTTGGGGCAAACAATTCTGCTAAAAAATTAGAATTTACGGCTGAAAATGATTTTATTGCTTCTTCTTCTATGTCATTACTCTGCAAAGTTTTCGCTGAAATGATTACTTTTAGCACTAGACACCACAAAAAGTTTGACAAATATCCAACATGTCTGCCAAATATTAAAAATGTTTAATATTAATACAAACATTGCTTCAAATGTTTGTCCAAACAAATTATTAAGCAATTTTAAATGTTTTTTTAAAAAATTCATTTGGCTTAACGTTACAAAATGTATTTTAAAAAAGTATTTATATTTTTGTAGACCTTAATTAACTTTGTGTACGAGTCTGCAATTATGTATGTTGTTCAATTAATGAAAATTTAAAATGACAATGGCACCACTGATATGTAAATACATAATAAAAAACATAGCTGTTAATATTTTTTCAATTGTAGTTGTCGTCTTTTAGACAATTCAGTAGCTGATTACACGACTACAATTGCAGCCAGCAGCATTTGTAGTCGTGTGTTCGTGCTGCCTGCTGTCTCGAATGTGTTTAATGCATCAGAGCGTGATACAACATGAAGTTAAATAAGTACAACTCACAAAATAATAATTTATTTTCTAAGCAAAAACTAAAACCAAAAATTAATTTTAATTTCTGTGGAATAAATAAAAATCAAGAGATAACTTTTATTTCTGAGGAACAAATAAAACTCAAAAAATAACTTTTATTTTCTAAGCGAAAAATAAAATTCAGGAAATATTGATTAAAAAGTAATTGTTAAAATAAAACTTATAAACGTTACGTTCCCTGATTCTAACATGTAAAATTTTATGTTTTGAAGTTTTCTCTTATTTTATTCTTTGATTCAAAAAATTAAAGTATTGAATAATATTGAGTCAGTACTTCAAAAGTATCGAGTATTCAAAAGTATTGAAATTTTACAAGACTAGTCCCTTATGTATCCGGCCATGAGTGATTCAAAATTGAGTGTACATATATCCAAAATTGCTTAAAAAAAACAACACTTTTGTATAAACAGTAGAATCGCGAAGAAGTTAAGACTTTTAGTGTTCATGTGCTGCCCTAAAAATTTAACTCTTAACAAAGCAGAACAAAACATAGAAAATCAGATTAGATTTACAGCAGAAAGTGAGAATAGATTATATTCGTTTTTAACTTTTGATTTTTTTTATTATTAGATTCTTCTTATTTCAGAATATAACAATAAGTATTCCAATCTTAAATTAACGAATAATTTCTAGGTCTATTACCGTTCCAATAGAAATTCATTTTTTGTAGCGTAAAGTGTTCATCTTTCATGTGGTTCCGCGAGGGCCAATGTGTCGACCCTCCTAAAGCGAATATTTCAATTTATTATACAGTAGATCCTGTGCCAGAGGATTTGGATTGCCAGTTTTCGTACATATTTGGACCAGAAGGTCCAAAAAACTATCGACAGTCAATCAATAGTTTCGATAGTTAGCTTAAAACCTATCGATAGTATCGAAGTGGTTTTTATGTGCCACTTCTGTGGGCAGGGTAGTGAATGAATGTGGTAAGCAATGAAAAAGTGTTAACACTTCATTTACGGATGCATTTCACAGGTATAAAATACCAGCGTATTCACTTAAAATTTCAGTATCATTTATAGTTTATACATATAGAGACGGTTATATGGCAGCACGGTTGACAGTTTTTTTATCTTCGACGGCAAAATATTTACCTTAAATCTAGTAGAAGGTTATTATGTAAATCCAAAAAAAACCTATAGATAGTCAGCCAAAAATAAAACTATCAATACTATCGATAGTACTATCGATTGTTTTGCAGCTCTAAAGCAGACCATACACGATTCAATTCAATTGTCAACTGAGTCGGTTGTTGTCCAAATCAAAGCGTGTATGGCCTTGTCAGTTGATTAGTTTGACGGTTGTCGAGTTGGTTGAAGAAAAATCAGAAGATTTTGATTTTTTCAAGTTGACTACTAAGTCTTTCAATTCGATTGTCTGTGTGTGCTCAAGTCTCTTGATCAGCTGTCAAAATGTATGTAAAAAAATCTAAATTTGACAGTTGAATTAAAATCTTTCAATTCAGTTGAAGAAGTGTGTGGCCAAGTATCAATTCAGTTGAAAGACTCAGTTGGCAACTGTATTGAACCGTGTATGGGGCGCATAATATACCACGTGTCACCAGTAATTAGTCGAAATATTTTATTTTGTCGTCCTTGTAATTTTTCTTTTTTTTTAGAAGTAGAAGCTGTTCCCCATAGTTGGATACCAAAGGACCATATTGGCTTTATAATACCTTCAAGTAGACCCTTCAACTAGAAACAATTACTGGATTTTTATGTACACTTGTATAAACGCTGCATCGTCTGCAAAAAGCGTTTCCTAGAAATATTTTGAGGTACGTGGAAGCTTACAAGCGTTCTATATTTGAGCCAATTAGTATGTATATTAGGGAAACAAAAAGGGTTTTCGATCTTTTGCCAATTAAGCATTGCCATAATAGTGATGTTAACCGTATGGTTATTACCCTTTTTATGGCAATTTTGAGCCCCAAAAGTTTGCAAGGTAGGTTAAGTTAGTCTCCATGGGCAGCCATGGAGAGACAGCTCACTTGGGTCCTTCAGCGGTCCCTTTGTGATACCCAGCGCCAATGCCCATAGAGCAGTTACTCAGATGGCGTCACTGCAGAGTTGAGCCAATTCGTCTTCCTAATGAAGATAAGTAGCAATCTAAGTTCTATTGTAGATACATCCTCCAAGCAGGAAATCACCGGCCCTCCCAGGTATTTTTTCTCTAATGCTCCGTAACCCAGGGCATTGACAGAGAAAGTGAAGCACAAACTCCTCTTCCTCCATATCATCACAACTTTTGCAGTAGTCATTGAATTCCAGACCCATTCTCCTAGCATGAGTCCCAACAGGCCAGTGTCCAGTCACAACCGACGCCACAGTCCTGATTTGGTCGCTATTGAACCTAAGTAGAGATTTAGTTCTCCGTTCATGATAACCAGGCCAGAGTGCCCAGGATATGGAGCAGGTGGACTCACAGGTCCATCCCACTTGCGCAATCCTATAATACTCGCGCCAAATGAGTGACTTACAGTGCGTCATTGCAAGGCCAATGAATTGATCAATGAATGTGTCATCCATGCTACCACCTTCCTTGGCCAGCTCATCTGCTATCTGGTTTACCGGGCAGTTTGAATGCCATGGTATCCATATAAGCGTTTCCCCTGAATGCTCAGCAATTTCATTCAAAAACATCCGGCACTCTACAGTTAACCTAGATGTCGTGTAGACACCCGCAAGATAAGCAATGGCAGCCTTGCTATCACTTAATATACGTATATCTACCGATATGCGATAATACTTTAGCCAGTTGGCTGCCCGCCTTATAGCCGAGATTTCCCTAGGGCTGGTTCATGGAAGGTGCCCATGACCGACAGCGCATTGCTGTGTGCAATATGTGTCGCAGTAGTCCACTCCCTCAGGGACAATCAAGCCTCCCATTATCCTGGAGTGGCCATAATCATGGGTCGACCAGCCGTGTGCTGCGTTCAACCGTGTCGCCGAGCATAGAGACATCTGTCTGGCCGTGGTGTCCACCGGAAGCCAGTTAAGCACAGTAAAAAGGGCCATGGTGGGAGTGGAGTGCATTGATCCTGTAATCATCAATGCGACCAGTCTGTGTACCTTCTCAAGCATTGCACGGTACCTGCCCTTGTCCAGCGCAGGCCACCATACAACAGCACCGTAATGCAGAGTCGGCTTAACTATAGCCTCAAAGATCCAATTGACACACCTCGGGCCCATACCCCAGCTCCTGCCGATTGCACCACTGCACGCATATATAGCAACAATTGCCTTTTCCATTATCATCCGGACGTTCAGCCCCCACGACAGCTTACTGTCAAAGATTACGCCCTGATACTTCAGACGTTCAGCCCCCACGACAGCTTACTGTCCAAGATTACGCCCAGAACTTGTCGCTATGAGAGAACTTAAGTTCAATCCCATTTAGCCTAGAAAGTCTCATGAGCTCGGTCCTATACTTCCTCGCCAAGACTACCAGTTCCGTCTTAGACGGATTAACACCCAATCCGCATGATACGCTCAAGGTGCTAAGTACCTTTAATGCAGCCTCCAAATACTGAGAAATTATATTCAAATGCTTCCCCGTGATGGCCACTGCAACATCGTCAGCATACGCCACAGTTTTAATCCTCATGTCGTCCATCTTCGTTAACATAGTGTTCACACTCAGGTTCCACAATAGTGAGGCTAATACTCCTCCTTGGGGAGTATCCCTGTTTACTAGTATCTGAACGCTGGTTTCACCTATCGTGGACAAATGACCCTATTCCTGAGTAAATTGTCTACAAATCTACATATGCCATCATCAACCTCCAGACTCCTCATGGACGTTACAATAGAGTCCGGTTTGACGTTGTTGAAGGCCCCTTCAATGTCGAGAAAGGCCACCAGAGCACACTCCTTAAATTCGAGTGATCTCTCAATAGTTCCAACTAATGAGTGGAAAGCCGTCTCAACAGACCTACCCTTTGTGTAGGCATGCTGAGAAGTCGAGAGAAAACACCTTGGGATGGTCATACTCAAGTGTATGTCAATAACAGTTTCAAGAGTCTTGAGAAGAAAGGATGCAAGACTAATCGGTCTGTAATCCTTCGCTTTATTATGAGAAGTCTTCCCTCGCTTGGGAATAAAGACCACACAGGTACATATGAAAATCTAACGCATCCCCTGTATATAGCCATCAGCCAGGGTATAATCCGAGTCGAATTCCATTGCAGGTCCGCCTGAATTATACCGTCTATACCCGGAGATTTATACGGGCCAAAGCTGTCGTCAGCCCACTTAATCCTATCGTAGTACATTGGGATGGACATAGGACCGGGCATCGATTCACAAACCTGATCCCGCAAGCTGGGAGTTTCCAGGAAAGTGAGTGTCAATTAACACCTCGAGTGTTTCCTGACTATTCGTAGTCCAACAAGCATCCGATTTTCGGATATAGGTCGGGATGACCGGGGTCGAAGCCATTATTCTACGTAAACGGTTTGTCTCAGAGAATCCCATCACGCCGCTACAGAAGTTCCTCCAAGCATTCCTTTTCGCCGATCTTACCAAGTTTCTGAATCTATTCAATGAAGACTTGTACCCCTCCCTATTTACATGACGCTTAGCCATATTGAACAACCTACGACAGTCTCTTTTTCCCTGCACAATATCAGGATCCCACCACGGTGGACGATCCCCACCCCTCGCACCATTGGCTTACACGCGAAGGAAGTCTCCAACTGCAGTGAGTCTGTAAGTAGACCCACTGCCGCATCGATCCCCCCGATATCGTTGACGCGGGGAGGATCACATAGTCCAAACCAGAGAGGAGGATTGAATCCCCCAATCCATTCCTTTCCTATTCATTGTAGCAATCGATCCTACAGACCTAAGCACCAGACTAAATTCCACGTATCTATGGTAAGAAAGTGAACAATCATTAGAAACCATCCAGTTTGCGATCATATCAATGTGGTTAATGCTAACCAGCGTGACTTCAATAACCTCACACCTATTTGCAACAACAAACGTAGGCTCACGGCCCCTATTTACTATTCCTAAATTATAATTAATAATAAAGGAGAATAGTGACTCACCTACTACATCCGTAGTACACCAGATAGTGTGGTGCGCATTGGCATCGGCTCAGACTATAATCAGAGTTCCGGTGCCTGTTGCCCGTATTACTGCATTACGGACGAGCCGAGTGGGTGGGTCCTGTCCGTGGTCATGCGCCATATGTGCCGAGACCATCCAGACTATACCGTCCCGTGTTTCGAGAGCAACGATTGTAGTGTCTTGATCACTGTTATCAGAAAGAATGAAGATATTCAACGATTTTTTAGCTAAGACACAAGATCTTGTGTTACCTGTACCTTCCGCAAACAATAGTTTGTAGCCTTTGAGATTAAGTCCGCAAAACCCGATCCTTATGAATCCAAGGTTCTTGGAACATCACGAGCTCCTCCCCTCTTTCTACCACCCGGAGGAGCAATGCAGCAGATGCTGCTTTAGAATGGTGGAGGTTAATCTGTAAAACCTTCACCATGATCCACTTTGGCGACCACTGTGATGTTGACGTCCTCCTGGTCAGATTCCTGAAGCACGTCCTCATCAACCACATCACCAAAGTGATCAAAGAAGTCACCCATCAAAAAATAAACAACAGCAAAAATACCAGCAGAGGAATTTTTCGATTTTTATTTTTTTTATTTTTTAATATTAGTTAGCTTTATTAGCTTATTAACAACAAAAAATTTCATTTCGATCGGACAAGATTTTCAGTTTCAAAAGTGACTCTGAAAAACAATTTTCAGGCTTGTTAGGGGCTTACTCTAAAAAAAATTTCAAAATTTTTTTTTTTTAGTTTTGACAAGCATACATTAAAGATATTTTGTCGCTCTTAATAATAGGTTTTTTAAACATTTTTTGTGACGTCGTAATTTTGTTTTTTAATAGGGCCAAAAACTAAATTTTTGCAGCTTTTGGCCCCAATTTAGAACAAAACTTCGATGTCACCAAAAAAAAAAAAAGAAAAAGAAAAACTGTTATCAAGAGCGACGTAAAATCTTTAATGTTTGCTTGTCAGAGCTAAAAAAAAAAAAATTTTAAGTGTTTTGGAGTAAACCCCTAACCATCCTCAATTTTATATTTTTTTTTTTTTTTGAGTCTTTTTTGGAACTGAAAGCCTTGTCTGATCGAAATGAAATTTTTTGTCGTTAATAAGCTAATACAAATTTAGCTAATAAGCCAAATAAGACGAGAGAGAGGCAATATATAGCCTTAGCCATCCACCTGGCTAAGTGCACAGCACCTGGCTTTGCAAATTTAAATCCACGAGGAGGACTTCCACCCAAAAATATTATAATTAATTCCAGGAACTCTTTGTAATCATTTCGCGGGAAGTCTTCCATAATTTTTTTTATTTGCGAAACTTAAAATTTCAGCACATTCTTTAAATTTCCGAGACGATATTTTTTCGAAATATGGGGAAAATAGTTCGTCTAATATTTTCAGGTGGCGTTATTTTAACAATTAGCTTGAACTGATATTAAAAGGTATAAGGGTATAAAAAACTCATAAAATACTTGACTGCAAAAACTAATAAAATTTTCAATATTCGTCAACTAGTGAATTTAATTAGAAATGTATCAAAGAAAATATGACCTGTTAGACTTTAAGTTAACAGAAGGGTTAATGTTTTCACTGTTTTTTTAAGTTTTAGTTTTACATTTTTTTTTTTACCAATTTAGAGTTTAAGAAAATGAGTCATTTTAACCCCCTAGAGCACACATGGGTTAATTTATCTAAAATATTTTCAGATTATAATTTAGCTTACTTGGAACACTAAGCACGTCAGCGAGAAAAAAAAATTATTTCGATCGGACAAGATTTTCTGTTACAAAAGTGGTCTTGAAAAAAAAAGAATTGAGACTGTCTTGAGACAGACATACTCTTAAAAAAATATTTTTTTTTTTAGTTTTTAAAAGTTTACAAAATAGCTTTTGTTTGTTTCTCTTGATAATATAAAATATAATATTCCAAATCTATCATTTTTTTTCTTTCTGGGACATTGTAATCATGCTCTGAAATAGGGCCAAAAACTGCATTTTTCCAGTTTTTTACCCCAATTTAGAACAAAAATGCGATGTCGAAAAAAAATTTTTAAAACCTGGTATTAAGAGCAACAAAAAATCTTTAATGTGTGCTTATCAAAACTCCAAAAAATTTTTTTTTTTAAATTTTTTAGAGTAAGCCCCTAACAAGCCTCAAATTTTTTTTTCGGAGTCACTTTAGAAACTGAAAATCTTGTCCGATCGAAATGAGATTTTTTGTCGTTAATAAGCTAATAAAGCAAACTAATATTAAAAAAGAAAAAAAAAACGAATTTTTTTTTTTTGTTTGTATGGAATTTTTTTTTTTTTATCATTTGAACTTTGATTTCAAAGGGGCACGGGTTAAAGTTATCCGATTTGGCTGAAATTTTTTCCACATCAGTCTTAGACTATGTGGCACAATATTCCGCCCGGAGATGTTGAAAATCCAAAGTTGAAATTTTAGCTGCCACCCTAATGTACATCCATACATAAACACACATTTTTTATTCTCGGTGTTGATAAACAATAACAAATAAGAAGAGCAAAACTGTAAACAGTAATGCATTAAACACATTCAAGACAGCAGGCAACACGAAGGCACGACTACAAATTCTGCAGGTTGTAATTGTAGTCACGTAATCAGCTACTGAATTATTTTGAAGACGACAGCTACAATTGAAAAAATATAAACAGCTGTGTTTTTTATTATGTATTTATATTTCAGTGGTGCCACTATCATTTTTAATTTTTATAAATTTAACAACATGCATAATTGCAGACTCGTACACAAACTTAATTTAAGCCTACAAAAATATAAATACTTATTTATGATGAACTTTTTAACGTAAAAACAAATGAATTTATTAAAAAACATTTAAAATATTTTAATTTTATTGTTTTTGGAACTCATAAAGAATATCATCTTCATGGCAGGTTGAATAAAAAAATCCTAATATACAGTAGAATCGCGAAAAAGTAAACTGAAATGTCCTAAGGGTTGTTAACTTTTTCGTCTTATTTATTAACTTTTCTCAATTGTAAAAAATGCAATAATAAACATAAGTAACTATATTTTTTGCAATGACTTAGTTTTCATCTGTACAAAAAAGAAACTTGGATCTAATTTGTACCGGCTACAATTTATAATTAATAATTATGCAATCAGTCATGTATTATGTGTTAGGTGCTACATATGACGTTTGTCGGAAAATTAGTTCTTTAAAAATTTTCAGATAGCGAATTCTGCGTATTTTTGTCGTGTGCACCCTGTTATCGCGTTCGAGGTTGGCAACGCCAAAAGGGATTTTTTTTTTGCTGACAGCTGGAAGCAAAATGATGGAGGTAAACAAAAACAAAGGCTAGAGAAAAAAAATTATGCTCAAGATGAAAAGGCTGAATCCCGAACGGTGACCAGGGAGCCATATTGGCGTCCCGAGGTTTCGTGGCCGGGGAAAGCCAAAATGTCAGTCTCTTTTTTGGTTGGTAAATTCTGATGAAAGGTGGAGTTTGTGGTCGGCGGAAAAACAAAAGAAAAGTAAAACAAGTGTGCAGAAATTTAAGTTTAACATTTTTTTATTTTGATATTTTTCAAGTACTTAAACTTCAGTAAAGTAACTTGATTAAGAGAAGTAGTTTTTTTGTGAAACTAATCAAGAAATAATTATATCACACCGCCCAGCCACACCATCGCCAACTCCATCCATCGAGGGAGAAGCAGAGCAGCACCACCACTCCTGGGGTGCAGTGGTATAAAAGTGTTTTCCGACCTTGGAAGTGAATTTAAAGCCCGAACCGCGAGTGACGGACAAACCATTCCTTCTTTTTTTTTTTTTTATTTATTTTTTTTTATGAAAAGAGAAAAAAATTATTATATTTAATTAATAATTAAATCAGGGTA
This sequence comes from Pollenia amentaria, assembly GCA_943735925.1. Lineage (NCBI taxonomy): Eukaryota > Metazoa > Arthropoda > Insecta > Diptera > Polleniidae > Pollenia > Pollenia amentaria. The sequence goes on from OX031009.1 coordinate 81,242,653, forward strand.
AAGAATTATATATAACGAGTTAGGAGTAACTTACGTTCGTGCCGTTTCCATCCCGCGTAGACTGTTCCTTTACGCGTGCGCGTCCAGTTAGGGAGAGCTCTCGCCGACTAGGAGTAGTAGTTTTGATGACGTTTTCCTAGAAGTATATATAGTTGCCCCTGTAAAAAAAAAAAAAAAAAAAAACAAAACATTAAATATTTTAAATACGAGAAAACAGAAAGAAAAAGGAAATTCTGTGTGTACAAAAAAAAAAAAGAAAGGAATCGTGAAGCTAAAATTGTTTGTGATACCCGGAATTACGCGGACCATCGGACACGTCACGGACGGACAGGAAAACCCACCGTAATTTCATCTCTGTGCTTGTGGGTATGCCCAAAACGATAATCCCAAGAAAGCTGCTCAGCCTCAATTGAAACCTGTAGAAGAAAAAGTACCCGGCTAGTCCTGAAATAGATTTAGAAGGAAAACTCAACAATTTCGGTTAAAACCATTTATTGAAAAAAAAAACCCAACAGAATTAAGAATTTCAAGCTGAAATTTGACCAGAAAGAAACGGTGTTAGTAAAGTAAAAAAAAAAATTTTTTTTTAAGATAAAATTAACATACTTAGTAAAACAAAACACCTAGAGTAAAGTTAAACATTTAAAAATATAATTGAAATTTGCCTTGAAATAAGAAGTTTAAATGTACAATGAAGTTTGACTTAAAAATCTAAAATAAAATTAACTTTAAAATTTGAATTAAATAAAATAAAAGAAATTAAAAATAGAATTGAAACTAACAGTTAAGGTTTTAGTAAAAAAAAGAAAAAAAAAAAAAAAAAAAAGAGAAAACTAGAATTTCAGAATTAAAGAAAAATTTTAAACTTTAATCTTTAAAATAAGATATTCAATTTAATTTTGGCTTATCTGTGAAATATTTTTGTTTTTGCTTGTGCACCTTTATACAATTTTTTTTTGGTTTAAATTAAATGAAATTCGTATAAGTAGAATTTATACAATAAAACATGAATTTTGTAAATTTAATATGAATTTTATGATGTGTTATAATTAAATATGGTTGCGTAATTTAAATACCGGCAGTAAGTAGGGGAGATCAAAGTTTGCAGGTTACGTCTGGGACATCCCTGAACTTGGATGTCATGGCGGGATCATCCATCCCGAGTGGGAGGGTAACCGCTGGCCCAACACCAGCCAGCGTAATTGTTCGAGGTAATATTCCATAGGGAGATTAGAATTTACCTACTCGGCGCCCCTTTTTCCTTTTTAAATTCTGACGAAAGAGAAAGCTGATATGATTTTTTTTGTGTGTGTGGGTATATAGGTACAGAGCGGTAGCAAGAACCACCCCTTCCGGCGAGCTCCAAGCCCGGCGAACGCGAGCATATCAGCGCCGCTTCCCCTCTGGCAACACTTGGTCTTATCGAGTTTTGGTGTTGTTCGGCGACACCAGAAACCACCACGAAACCACACTACAAAAATGGCGCCCAACGTGGGGCCCGAGTAGGTCCATAGCCTGGAAGTAGAATTTTTGACATTAGTTTTTGTGTAGATTGCGTAGGCCCAATAAGGTTTGTACTAAGAGTCCCTTAGTTGCTGCGACGCAGCCTAGCAAAAATTTACTTTAACTTTTCTCCATTATTTTTTTATTCTGTTTTATTTCCATAGGGGTGAGTCCTTAGTTGTGCATGACAGCTATGGTTCATACCTATGTAGGTCCCGGTCCCACGGACAACCAAGTCCGACACGCGTTGCACGTATGGTGTGGGCAATGGGGTCAGGTAGGACTAGGGATTCACCAGCCTATTCTTTTCTGACGTCTTGAGGCTCTCATAAATGATTGGGTGTTTTGTTGTGATCAACGTTAAGATACGCTCAAGTTGTTAGGAAAGAATGGCTTGACCGGCCAAATTTTTATTTTTTTTAGTTGCAATAGATGCTAAGTATTTGTTAAAAACTTACGTTTTGTTTTCACAGTCCGATAGCAAGGGAAGTTCCTAAGTTTAAGGATGACATGATCCTACCGTTTAGCGGTGCCCTTAAAGTCAAGCTGTGAAGTAACCAATGCTTAATTTTTCCGCCTAGTTGATTTCCTTTTAATTTTAGTTATATTTCTTTACATCTCCTGAAACCAAGAAGAAGACAAAAGAGCATTTAGAATAATATACATACGAACAGTTATTTTTTTTATACGTCTTTTTTTATTCCTATTTCCCTGAAATACACTGCCGATTACGAGATATTGTTTTTCGTTGAAATTTTTGAGTTTTTATCCTTTAGGGATCCAGTATTGGGGTTTTTTTTTTTTTGAAAAAGTCTTCGTCGTATTTTATTTGATCAGATATTTATCTGTGGGATAATTATTTTTTTTTTTTTTATTTTGATAGTATTAATTAGGTTGTTTTTATTTTATTTTATTTCTTAATACGGTTTAAATACTCAGGAAGGTATTTTCGGTCCGGTCTGATTCAGATTCTGCCTATTGGTCGTGCGTTTTTGTTTATTGCTAGTAATGGTAGCAACCCGTTCTGGTAGAAATCATACCCAGGTTAAAAGTAGTTTAGCGAATATGGAAAATATAACTAGAACTAATGTAGCAACGGCAGTTTCCACGGCGCTTCCCGTGTACACCATCGCGAATACCATGGCGACGGCTTCTACTACGGACACCTCAACTGTGACCCCAGCTGTTCAGCAGTTTCTATCCATCGCTCATGAGCGGTCAGGATTTCTAAATGAGTCAGCCATATCGAACAGCACTATAACCACGCCGGAATATAGCAGCATTACAGCCAGGAATGTCCAGCAGGAATACCGTGTAGGTATGCCAGCCGCAGCTCCTCCACCCGTACATAATGCTGCCGCGGCAGGCGATATGTTTAGCTTTATACGGGAGGAGTTACAGAGGCAGATGTCATTGTTGCGTAGCGATATGCAGCAAGAAGTGTCGCAGGCTATAAGTCGTGCGATTCCACACACCGGGCCTCAACAGGCAGCTTTCGTCACCGTTTCACGGGCACCTGGGGAACAACAGAATATATAAGCTACAAATTACCAACCGCCATCCCATGTTAACATACCTGGGCATCATTTTCCGCAGCCATACAGCGTACCTCCACCGCAAGGGCAACCAGCAAACGCGTCACCGCAGCAATCAGCGCGCAACACAACACCAGCTTGGGCACAGGATCGAGCGCAGTCATCGCAGGCACCTAGTTTCCCACCCGAGGGTATTTACCCCCCGCAACGAAAAGTGGATTTATCGAAGTGGGGTATTAAGTTCGATGGAACCTCAAGGTCTATGAGCGCCGAGGATTTTATCTTTCGAGTTGACGTCCTGCGACAAGATTATTGCTGCTCATTCAACGACATACGCCGAAGTTTCCATTCGTTGCTAGAAGGCCAGGCGCTAGACTGGTATTGGAACATGCGCAAGCTGATGCCGATGCAAACCTGGGACGAGCTGGTTACCGCCTTCCTTACCCAATTCAGAAGGTATGAAAGTGAGTTTCAACTTCAGAAACAGATAATGGACCGCCGCCAGCTGCCTCAGGAAAGTTTTGAAAATTTTTATAACGTGGTAATGCGGTTGCGAAACCAACAAAGAAGTCCCTATTCAGAGCGAGATCTGGTGGAAATTATGAAGGGTAATTTGAAGCCTTCGTTATCGCACCTTTTGTTCTCGGTAAAAACCGAGGGGCTCAATGATTTTTGTCAGCAGGCCAAACGAGCCGAAAACTTGCTATCCAGCCAGCGGCAGCAATTTCAGTCGAGGCCCCCAGTACCTACTCGTGAACATGAGCTGCAGTTTCCTGACGACGAACCGCCAACACCCATTGTCGAAGTGGACGCACTAGCTACTAGTAGCCGATATGTCTGCTGGAACTGTAAGCAGCCAGGTCACAGTTTTATGGACTGTCCGTCGCCAACTAGGCGAATATTTTGCTATAGATGCGGTCGAGAAAATGTAGTCACGCCTAAGTGCCCTAAGTGTCAAGTGGGGAACGAGTCCCAAACGGGGGAGACTCGTTCGACCCAAACCTTATCCCGGATGACCCATTAATAGAACCATTTAAGCCTACCAAAATTCTGTCGAACCCCAGAAAACAGGTCCTCACCCCTGCCGAACCCGTAGTGCGAGTGGTTAAGCCTCTTCACCAAAGGGTGAAAGAATACAATGAGGCCAGGTTTAGAATTTTCGGGCAGGTTTCTAATAGAATTAAGAAAGCAAGGCTTAGATACAAGATTAGGAAGCAGGTTAGAAGGGAAATTATGTCCGCTAAGCTATATGAGGGCGAGGACACTCGCATTTATCTAAAAATTTCTATTAATAACAGTATAATCGAAGGTTTATTGGACAGTGGAGCCACTGTTTCATGTCTGGGTAAGGGGTGTCTAGAGTTCGTGGAGAACGCAGGTCTGACAGTTTCAAAATTTATGTCCATTATTAAAACCGCGGATGGCAGTCCGCATAAAATAGTTGGTCGCGTGAGGGTTAATATCAACTTTAATAATATCTTCAGTGAGGTAACTTTTTATTTAGTTCCTACGTTAAGTAGATCCTTATTCTTGGGGGTTGATTTCATGAGGACCTTTGGCCTCTTCCCGAGTTTGTGTAGCCTAACGACTAACGGGGTGAACTTGTGCCCGGAGTCTGAGATTGGTAAGGAGGGGGTTAAAATCCACGTTCTCCCGGCGGATCAGAGGGCGGCATTAGATGGGGTCATATCTAAGTTTCCGTGCTTTTCGAAAAAGGGACTTGGTCAGACTACCCTCGAATGTCATACAATCGACACCCGCGATGCGATCCCAGTGAAGGACAAACATTATCCGGTCTCGCCAGCTGTGCAAAAATTGATGTACGCGGAGCTTGATAGGATGCTTAACCTTGGGGTCATTGAGCCAAGCGAGAGTCCTTGGAGCCACCCGGTTACTCTCGTCCGTAGGGGCGAGAAGAACCGGTTGTGTCTGGACGCTCGTAAGCTGAATGCCCTCACGGTTAAGGACGCCTATCCTCTGCCGCACATCGAAGGTTTGCTCAGCCGGTTGGGGGATACGTACTTTATATCTAGCGTCGATCTCAAGGACGCGTTCTGGCAGATACCACTAGATGCATCTAGTAGAGCGAAAACTGCATTCACGGTGCCAGGTAGACCACTTTACCATTTTACGGTAATGCCTTTTGGGCTGTGTAATGCAGCACAAAGGTTATGCCGTCTTATGGACAAGGTGATCCCCTCAGCGCTTCGTGATAGAGTTTTTGTCTATCTAGATGATCTTTTGATAGTATCGCCAGACTTTAAAGCCCATCTGGAATTGCTGGATCGGGTGGCGCATTGTTTGGATTCGGCGGGGCTGACCATCAACGTAGCGAAGTCGAAGTTCTGCTTCAGAGAGTTAAGGTATCTAGGGTATATAGTGGGAGGGGGTAAATTAAAACCAGACCCGGAAAAAATAGATACGATAGTGAGATTTACTTACCCGAAAACCGCTAGGCAGGTCAGGAGTTTCATGGGGGCCACTGGCTGGTACCGGCGTTTCATCCCAGACTACGCGGGAATCTCGACTCCGATCTTCAACACCCTCAAGAAGGGAAAAACCTTCACCTTTACTGAAGACGCTAAAGAGGCTTTTGATAAGTTGAAAAATGCCCTGACCACCGCACCCGTGCTTACTCATCCCAATTTCAACAAGCATTTTTATGTGCAGTGTGATGCCTCAGATATCGGCCTGGGAGCCGTTCTGTTTCAGAAAGACGAAGACGAAGGGGAGCATCCTATAGCTTTTTTCTCCCATAAATTAACCAGTGCGCAGAAAAATTATTCGGTCACTGAGAGGGAGTGTTTGGCGGTAGTAATGGCCATAAAGAAATTCCGGCCCTACATCGAGTTGATGGCCTTCACAGTAATAACGGACCACAGCAGCCTTAAATGGTTAATGTCCCACAAGGATTTAAGTGGTCGGCTAGCCAGATGGAGCTTGCATCTTCAGTCTTTCGCCTTTACCATCGAGCACCGACCCGGCGCCAAAAACGTCGTACCTGACACCTTGTCGAGGTATAATATGGAAGAGATATCTGCAGAGGTGAACAATTTAATAGATATGGAGTCAAAATATTTCAAAGAGCAATCTTACCTGGATCTAGTGGCGAGGGTAACCGAAAACGCCGCAAACCTACCAGACATTAAAGTAGTTGATGACCTGGTGTATAAGCGAGTTCTACCGTACGACGGAGTTCCGATGAATGAAGACTATGCCTGGAAGTTATGGGTACCGATGGAATTAACGCATGAGATAATAAGAAAGTGCCACAATCCCCCCCAAGCTTCGCACGGAGGATTCGGCAAAACACTCAGACGAGTAAAAGAGTACTTTTATTGGCCAAACCAGAACGTACAGGTTCGCGCCTTCGTAGCAAATTGCCAGATTTGCCGAGAGACTAAGCCAGTTAATTATATTCTAAGGCCGCCGATGGGGGCTGAGTCGCCGACTGAACGCCCGTTTCAGAAAAATTTTATTGACTTTTTGGGTCCGTACCCGCGGTCTAAAAATGGGAATTCTTTTATATTTATCGTACTAGACCACCTCACTAAATTCGTCCTGCTTAAAGCTATGGGTAAAGCTAATACGAAGAACGTAGTGAAATTTCTTATCTCGGATGTTTTCCATAAATTCGGGACACCGGAGACAATTTTGTCGGATAATGGTAAGCAGTTCGTCAGTAAAGAGTTTCAAGATATGGTCAGTAGTTTTGGCGTAAAACACGTAAGGACGGCCATACACTCGCCGCAAGCTAATGCCTCGGAGCGGGTGAACCAGTCTATTCTGTCCGCAATTCGGTCATACCTGAAGGAGGAGCATACCGAGTGGGATAAATACCTGTCAGAAATCGAATGCTCGCTGAGGTCGTCTGTCCAGACGTCCATTGGAGTTACGCCATACTTTGCGCTTTTTGGTATGAACATGATCCCTCATGGCAGTGTTTATCAGCTGGCTAAGAAACTACAGAGTCTGAGCGATCCTGAAGTCAACATACTACAGAAATCTGTGAAAATGGACTTAATCAGACAGCAAATTCGTGAAAACCTGCATAAAGCCTACCTAAGTAATGAGAAAATGTACAATACGCGCTGTCGTCAAGTAAGGTTTATACCTGGTCAGGAAGTTTTCCGTCGTAACTACCAGCAGAGCGATTTTAAAACCAACTATAACGCTAAACTAGCTAAGAAATTCCTAAAATGTAGAATCGTCCGACCTGTGGGCAATAGTCTGTATGAGGTTGAAGACCTTCAGGGGAAATCGTTGGGGGTATTTCACGCCAAGGATTTGAAGCAATAGCTTTAGAATCTTTGGTGGTCTTAGTCCCAACGTTTCCGCCCGTATACCAAACGCAACCGAAAAGGGTAAAATTTACTTTCGAATAGTTTTTTTTATGGTTAGTATATACTGGCTACAAGAAACTAAAAGTAGTTAGTTATATGGGGTTTTTTTATTTTTATCTGTGAGCCGTGTTCAATTTCAAATTTACTAATAGAGTGCCTTTTTCGTTTTTTTTTTTCACCCTACGGCAGGGACTATTGTATGTTTGGGGGAACAATTACCCGTCGGAGTGGGGCCACTATGTTACGAGTAGTTCATTGTCATGCTCATCGATGCCAATGTAACCATTACTAATCACTTGTGACTATCCACCCACAATTGATGCAATTCCGTAGACACTCTGGGGAACTATGCCATTAAGAGCTGAGAATTGTTAGTCATCTTGTGTGGCGAACTGTTTAGGTATAGCTATGGCAGAGATCAATTTTCAACGATTACCCAGCAAGCATTTCATAAAGAAATACGTGGCTTACTCGTAACAGGGAGACTCTAAACCGACGGCGGTTGCTCTCACCAAGCGAATCGTGCCCGGCGAAAATTGGTTTAAGTTTGAGGTAATTAGGATCTTAACGATCATTAAATAATTCTCACTGTTAGATTTTCCACTTGGCTTCTCTTCTTTATGAGCTGACACAATATCTGCAATTGAAAACTCTGCTTTAATAACACAATTAAAGGGCTGTGAACAACCTTGTCGACTGAGAGATCAAGACCGCCGTCGATCATTGAAAATAGAGGCAATATTTTTTTTGTTTTTGTTTTTACTGCGGAATCAAATACTGATGCTAACGTTAGACTAAACAGGATAGCTTAAAAACTAGGGTGTTAATAGGGGCTAATAAAGGATTTTGTTTCACTCACCCATTTTTGCCTGGTCAGCTGTAACTTTCCACGCGGTTCATGCTTCTCGGCAGGAACGCTGGATTCGCCGAAACTACCTGTTGAATTAGAACAAAACGATTAGTTTCTTGTATTAAAGAGGTAGTTTGTGATACTGGTATCTAGTTGTTTCTACTTACCTTGAATTAGTCGCATAGTGGTTGGTGTGAACATAAATTGTCGCGTTTAGAGTCTGCCCCGGAGTGCATTCGTTACCTGTGGGAAGAGCATTTATTAGATAACTTGCCAAGCTTGTGTTTTTTTTGTACAAAGTTCTAGAATAATATTTCTGGAAGTGGTGCAGTCTTTATGGTTATTTTTTTTTTTGTGTGTTTTGTTATTTTTCTCTTGGAAAATGACAGTTTTTGCCTATATTTATGTTAGCTTATATTTTGTTTTTGAAGAGATCGCAGGGGGTATTTCCCGCCAGAGACTCGAGGCTGGGACCGAAGAGCTTTGGTGGACTTAGTCCTTGCATTTCTACCCCGGTACCATAAGATCGGGGATGAGAAATTATGGAATAATTGAAGTCATAAATTTAGACTTACCAGTCCAAAATTGTCCGGAGACCACGTGTACCATCCGCTAAGTCGCTTTTGGAATTGTAAGACCTGTGAAAAAAAAATTGGTATTATAAACCAGGTAGAAATGGCAAGAATGGCATTTAAAGTTTTATGGATTAAAATTTTTCTGTATTGGATTTTACTCATTTCAGTAATTTTTTTGGATTGATAACCTTAGTTTTCATTTGTTCCAGTTTTGTAAAATTAGTATAACTTAAATATTAATTTGTAGCAGCTTTACTCGTATCTTGGGTTCTTCAGAATCACTGATAGGAAATTATTTCTGCACGTCTATGGTAAAGTGAACTTTGGTCATTCACTTCTGGTTTCTACGGTATACCGTTTGTGTCCTAATTGTCGATGTTTCATTTTTTTTTTTTGTAAATTTTGTTTTGTCATTTTTTTCTCTGCTTTACACCCACGGGACCTTCCAATCTTTATTAAGTTTTTCCGGTGGTTACCATTGTAGAATCCGAACCGAAAATATTCATACTTTCAGGGGAAAAAAAAACTTATGCAAGCAAATAATTTGCAATGATTATATAGATTACTAAGAAGTAAAAATTGTGAATAGTTTTTTTTCCTTTGTTTTTTTGGGATAGAAATACTATTTTAAATTGAGCCAGAAACTTTGCCGTATCAAGCGATGTGTTAACTGACTTAAGTTAATAGAGTTCATGTTGTGACAATTGCTAACGCCAGTTTTACAAGTTTAAAGTATTTTATATTAAACAGAAATCCACTGAGTGCTGAGTATTTAATTAATATTTTAAGTGAAACTTTAGGTCAAAGCAATTAGAATGGTAATTAAATCAAAAGGCTATTTTTAAGTCTTATTTCAATACAGAAGAAGGAAAAATTTAATTTATTTGATTATCACATTGTCTGAACTGGAGTACCTTTTTAAACATTCCTTTTCTTTATTGATAGACAAACCACTGGTAATTTATTCTGTGTTCATTGAATAATTTTTTTTTTTTTCATACGGTTGTTAATTTTTTTTTGCTGAACACTCACTCTTGTCACTCACTGTAAAAAGAATTTGTCATGCACTCCCACTTGTAGGTTTTGTGTCTCACTTCACTATTAATTTTAGCTAAGTCTGGAAATATTAATTTATGTTACTAACCTGGGAATCCGTAGCCGGCATAATCCGCGGGGCGATATGAAACAGCAGCTGAAATTTGCGAAATACAAAAAAGAAAGTTTTAATACAAAGAAAGAAAAGGTTTATATTTGCACAAATTTACTCACAGGTCAATTCTGCATCTATTCGTGATGTTCCATGAAGTTGCCAGCAGTTTTCCTGAGACCCATCTGTAATAAAGAAAATGTGTTGTATTTAGCAATTCCACTAGTAGTTTTTGTATTACTTTTGTTTTACTTACCCGGTTTAGACCTGCCAGGAATCGTTACTGGAACCTGTAAAGAGAGAAGGAAGGAAAGTTATTTTATGATTTGACGTAATATTAATTGCTATTTCTTGTAAATTATTTATGTTTAATAAAAAATACTCACCCTTTTTTAGTCCATTCATGTGGTTTTTGTGTTCTTCTTCTTCTTCCAAACGTAGTATTTTTCGCATTTGCCAGCTCCTCTTTTCGTTCATTCATACATCTGTTTCGATCAGTCAGTGTTGCCATAGTGAAGAACTTTTAACGAAGTACAGGGTTGTAATTAGAAAGTCTGGTGAATATGAAGGGAGTTACCAGCGCGTAGGTTTTTATTATGGGGGTAATAAAATACCCAAAATCCCAGGTAAAGGGATTGACACCTAGGGTATGATGACGGATCAGGGCGCTCATTTTCCCCTTCCATCCTGTATCCAGGGATGGACTACAGGAGTGGTTGGGTTTGTCGTGTGCACCCTGTTATCGCGTTCGAGGTTGGCAACGCCAAAAGGGATTTTTTTTTTGCTGACAGCTGGAAGCAAAATGATGGAGGTAAACAAAAACAAAGGCTAGAGAAAAAAAATTATGCTCAAGATGAAAAGGCTGAATCCCGAACGGTGACCAGGGAGCCATATTGGCGTCCCGAGGTTTCGTGGCCGGGGAAAGCCAAAATGTCAGTCTCTTTTTTGGTTGGTAAATTCTGATGAAAGGTGGAGTTTGTGGTCGGCGGAAAAACAAAAGAAAAGTAAAACAAGTGTGCAGAAATTTAAGTTTAACATTTTTTTATTTTGATATTTTTCAAGTACTTAAACTTCAGTAAAGTAACTTGATTAAGAGAAGTAGTTTTTTTGTGAAACTAATCAAGAAATAATTATATCACACCGCCCAGCCACACCATCGCCAACTCCATCCATCGAGGGAGAAGCAGAGCAGCACCACCACTCCTGGGGTGCAGTGGTATAAAAGTGTTTTCCGACCTTGGAAGTGAATTTAAAGCCCGAACCGCGAGTGACGGACAAACCATTCCTTCTTTTTTTTTTTTTTATTTATTTTTTTTTATGAAAAGAGAAAAAAATTATTATATTTAATTAATAATTAAATCAGGGTAAAGAATTATATATAACGAGTTAGGAGTAACTTACGTTCGTGCCGTTTCCATCCCGCGTAGACTGTTCCTTTACCTTTACGCGTGCGCGTCCAGTTAGGGAGAGCTCTCACCGACTAGGAGTAGTAGTTTTGATGACGTTTTCCTAGAAGTATATATAGTTGCCCCTGTAAAAAAAAAAAAAAAAAAAAAAAAAACATTAAATATTTTAAATACGAGAAAACAGAAAGAAAAAGGAAATTCTGTGTGTACAAAAAAAAAAAAGAAAGGAATCGTGAAGCTAAAATTGTTTGTGATACCCGGAATTACGCGGACCATCGGACACGTCACGGACGGACAGGAAAACCCACCGTAATTTCATCTCTGTGCTTGTGGGTATGCCCAAAACGATAATCCCTAGAAAGCTGCTCAGCCTCAATTGAAACCTGTTGAAGAAAAAGTACCCGGCTAGTCCTGAAATAGATTTAGAAAGGAAAACTCAACAATTTCGGTTAAAACCATTTATTGAAAAAAAAACCCAACAGAATTAAGAATTTCAAGCTGAAATTTGACCAGAAAGAAACGGTGTTAGTAAAGTAACAAAAAAAATTTTTTTTTTAAGATAAAATTAACATACTTAGTAAAACAAAACACCTAGAGTAAAGTTAAACATTTAAAAATATAATTGAAATTTGCCTTGAAATAAGAAGTTTAAATGTACAATGAAGTTTGACTTAAAAATCTAAAATAAAATTAACTTTAAAATTTGAATTAAATAAAATAAAAGAAATTAAAAATAGAATTGAAACTAACAGTTAAGGTTTTAGTAAAAAAAAGAAAAAAAAAAAAAAAAAAAAAAGAGAAAACTAGAATTTCAGAATTAAAGAAAAATTTTAAACTTTAATCTTTAAAATAAGATATTTAATTTAATTTTGGCTTATCTGTGAAATATTTTTGTTTTTGCTTGTGCACCTTTATACAATTTTTTTTTTGGTTTAAATTAAATGAAATTCGTATAAGTAGAATTTATACAATAAAACATGAATTTTGTAAATTTAATATGAATTTTATGATGTGTTATAATTAAATATGGTTGCGTAATTTAAATACCGGCAGTAAGTAGGGGAGATCAAAGTTTGCAGGTTACGTCTGGGACATCCCTGAACTTGGATGTCATGGCGGGATCATCCATCCCGAGTGGGAGGGTAACCGCTGGCCCAACACCAGCCAGCGTAATTGTTCGAGGTAATATTCCATAGGGAGATTAGAATTTACCTACTCGGCGCCCCTTTTTCCTTTTTAAATTCTGACGAAAGAGAAAGCTGATATGATTTTTTTTGTGTGTGTGGGTATATAGGTACAGAGCGGTAGCAAGAACCACCCCTTCCGGCGAGCTCCAAGCCCGGCGAACGCGAGCATATCAGCGCCGCTTCCCCTCTGGCAACACTTGGTCTTATCGAGTTTTGGTGTTGTTCGGCGACACTAGAAACCACCACGAAACCACACTACATTTTCTAAACATTTGCCAGCCATCCATTACTGTCATTATTGTCTTTTCAGGTTGCAGTTACACGAACTCGCGCTTAGCTATTGATATTGAAATTAGAACAGTGATTGCGCAATTACGTTTTCGATGCTTCAAGAAAACATTTGTAGAAACTTGCTTTAAGATCGGCATATTTTGGTCTATGTACTGATTCCTGTATGCTTTTTCCTATGTATTCTTCAAAGCCTCGAAAATTTTGTGACGTTTCGTTTTTATTTTTGAGATGGCAACTTCAGATATACAATAATACAACGCCGATAGTTTTTCTTTAATGTATTTCTCAATTTTGTTTAAACTCTCATCTTTCAGCTTAAAATTTAATCTAATTTGTTATCGTTTGAACAAATCAGTACTTTTACGATCTGAAAAGTTAACTTAGAGTTAACGTTTAGAGCGGCACAGAAGCGCTAAAATTTGGTTTTTTGGTTCAACGCACTAAGTTTATGAATTATAGGTCGTAAAGGTTTCAGAGCACTTTATCAATAGTATAGGAAGAAAAATATAATCTGAATCTTTAAAGTATTGGTGTCATAATAAAGTCTTTCGAAACACATTTCATATGATGTATTAAATATACCGATTTATTAACCCCTTAAGAGGATTTATCTTAAAATTTTGTCGATATATATAATAATATTTCCTCAAATATAATATGTTATAAAGAACACCCCAAGTTTTTGTATGCTATATTTTTAGAAACTCCATCATATAAAATTTTAAAGTTATAAGGGTTAAAAAAATTTTATTTTGGAAAACTTCACAATTTATTTATAAGTTTGAGTTAAAATATATAGTGGTAATAGTTTATGCACTTGTTACATATTGAAATATAGTAATATGTAAATATTTGAAAAGTGTTCCGGAAGGCGGAAAACCCGCAATACAGAAAAACTTTATTAATCAAAGTCCTAATAACTTTGGTAACATGTGTATATTATTGTTAAATAATTATTAATTTATAGACATAATTTAAAGATAAAGCAAATTTAGTAAAAAAAAGTCAGTCAAGAAGTATGAGCATTTGAAATGGGCTCTTAATGGGTTAATAAATCGGTGTGCTTCAAACACCATGTGAAAAGCACTTTCAATTTTTCAATGATACCCATACTGCTAAAACTTCTTTTAAGGATACTAAAAAGTAATAATAATATAGATTTGGTGGTGAGCCGCGCTATTTTCTTGTTTTAATCCGGTTCTTTGCTGTTTAACCAAAAAATTATTATTATATATTATAAGCACTAATTCTTCTAATTTTTGATTATATTAGCAGCACTTTTTCTGTTTTGTAGCGTACAAAAATAGAAATTAGTTTAATTTGACTACAACGACAAAACTAGCATAGACAACAACCTGCAGCCATTGTGCCGTGTCGTCGTTAAAATAATCATTTCCATATAAACACATGTATTCTATTGTTGACATATTGAAGTCGGTAGTCTGCTGTCTCGAATGTGTTTAAAGCATAAAAGCACAAAAAAAAAAACTCTTATGAGTGCAAACAGTAGAAATGCATATATCACAGTGAGTGTTAACCAAACAAATGCAGAAATAAAAAAAAGAATTGATGATAGCAAATACCTAACGGCTAAGCCTATTACTCGCACGCGATCTCTTTCACCGTCTGTATTTAATAACACGGTTGATACAATAACAAATATAAAACCTGCTAGCGTTGCCTCAACAGCAAAACAATTTTAATAAGTGATGTAAATATTAACCCCCAATCAGGCATAATAGAAAACTCAGTATCACCTTCGGTGTCTAATAATACGGTTGATCTTAATACATTAAAAAATATAAAACCTGCAAGCGGTGCCTCAGCGGCAAAAACGATTTTAATAAGTGATGAAAATATTACCCCCAAATCAGGCATGATGGAAAACTCAGCTCCACTAGTAAAAAGTGCTCAAAAGCCTCCAGTACAAGTAGGTATTGATAGGTACATAACAGTGCTTAAACGGGGTCGCAGCCCAACCTCCTCAGCAGTTGCTTCGGTCTCAAAAGTCTCAAAAGATGGTACAGCTGATAGAACAAGTTCACAAAATCGTTTTGCAATTCTGGATGAGGAATCCCCGGAAGCACAAAACGTTATCAAATCTTCTAAGCCACCGCCGATATATCTTAGAGAGCAAAACTCAAATGAATTAATAAAGAATTTGAACTCGGTAATAGGTGAAAATTCTTTTTATGTAGCTGCAATAAAGCGGGGTAGTATTAATGAGACAAAAATACAAGTTAATCGCGAAGAAGATTTTCGTAAGGTAATAACTAAATTTGAAGGCCTTAATAAGAATTTTTATACATATCAACTGAAGAGCAGTAAAGGTCTTCAGGTAGTAATTAAGGGCATTGACTCATGCGTGGACCCAGGTGAGATAAAAACGTTTTTAGAAGAGAAGGGCTTCAAAATAAAAAATGTAATAAACATTAAAAATAGAGAAAAAAAATCCCCAGCCACTATTTCGAGTGGACTGAGAACCCGGCGACATTAAGCTTAAAAACACCCCAAGTTTTTGTATGCTATATTTTTAGAAACTCCATCATATAAAATTTTAAAGTTATTAGGGTTAAAAAAATTTTATTTTGGAAAACTTCACAATTTATTTATAAGTTTGAGTTAAAATATATAGTGGTAATAGTTTATGCACTTGTTACATAGTGAAATATAGTAATATGTAAATATTTGAAAAGTGTTCCGGAAGGCTGAAAACCCGCAATAGAGAAAAAATTTATTAATCAAAGTCCTAATAACTTTGGTAACATGTGTATATTATTGTTAAATAATTATTATTATATCGACATAATTTAAAGATAAAGCAAATTTAGTAAAAAAGTCAGTCAAGAAGTATGAGCATTTGAAATGGGCTCTTAATGGGTTAATAAATCGGTGTGCTTCAAACACCATGTGAAAAGCACTTTCAATTTTTCAATGATACCCATACTGCTAAAACTTCTTTTAAGGATACTAAAAAGTAATAATAATATAGATTTGGTGGTGAGCCGCGCTATTTTCTTGTTTTAATCCGGTTCTTTGCTGTTTAACCAAAAAATTATTATTATATATTATAAGCACTAATTCTTCTAATTTTTGATTATATTAGCAGCACTTTTTCTGTTTTGTAGCGTACAAAAATAGAAATTAGTTTAATTTGACTACAACGACAAAATTAGCATAGACAACAACCTGCAGCCATTTTGCCGTGTCGTCGTTAAAATAATCATTTCCATATAAACACATGTATTCTATTGTTGACATATTGAAGTCGGTAGTCTGCTGTCTCGAATGTGTTTAAAGCATAAAAGCACAAAAAAAAAAACTCTTATGAGTGCAAACAGCAGAAATGCATATATCACAGTGAGTGTTAACCAAACAAATGCAGAAATAAAAAAAAGAATTGATGATAGCAAATACCTAACGGCTAAGCCTATTACTCGCACGCGATCTCTTTCACCGTCTGTATTTAATAACACGGTTGCAATAACAAATATAAAACCTGCTAGCGTTGCCTCAACAGCAAAACAATTTTAATAAGTGATGTAAATATTAACCCCCAATCAGGCATAATAGAAAACTCAGTATCACCTTCGGTGTCTAATAATACGGTTGATCTTAATACATTAAAAAATATAAAACCTGCAAGCGGTGCCTCAGCGGCAAAAACGATTTTAATAAGTGATGAAAATATTACCCCCAAATCAGGCATGATGGAAAACTCAGCTCCACTAGTAAAAAGTGCTCAAAAGCCTCCAGTACAAGTAGGTATTGATAGGTACATAACAGTGCTTAAACGGGGTCGCAGCCCAACCTCCTCAGCAGTTGCTTCGGTCTCAAAAGTCTCAAAAGATGGTACAGCTGATAGAACAAGTTCACAAAATCGTTTTGCAATTCTGGATGAGGAATCCCCGGAAGCACAAAACGTTATCAAATCTTCTAAGCCACCGCCGATATATCTTAGAGAGCAAAACTCAAATGAATTAATAAAGAATTTGAACTCGGTAATAGGTGAAAATTCTTTTTATGTAGCTGCAATAAAGCGGGGTAGTATTAATGAGACAAAAATACAAGTTAATCGCGAAGAAGATTTTCGTAAGGTAATAACTAAATTTGAAGGCCTTAATAAGAATTTTTATACATATCAACTGAAGAGCAGTAAAGGTCTTCAGGTAGTAATCAAGGGCATTGACTCATGCGTGGACCCAGGTGAGATAAAAACGTTTTTAGAAGAGAAGGGCTTCAAAATAAAAAATGTAATAAACATTAAAAATAGAGAAAAAAAATCCCCAGCCACTATTTCGAGTGGAGTGAGAACCCGGCGACATTAAGCTTAAAAAGAACGAAACCCATCCCATTTATAATCTTAAATATATCCTGTATAGAAAAATAACAATAGAGGAGCCGCACAAAAGGAATGGTCCCGTGCAATGTTTAAGCTGCAAAGAATTTGGTCACACTAAGGCATATTGTCATTTAACCCCTGTTTGCGTCGTATGTGGAGAATTACATGGTACAGCTCTCTGCGATAAGTCTAAAAACGACCTCAATGTAAAAAAATGTAGCAACTGTGGTGGTAATCACACGGCCAACTATAGAGGATGCCCTGTATACTCTATCGTCAAGCGCTCGGTTGGACCGAAACCTAATCCCCCTCAAATGCAGGCAACAAATCAAGTTTACATTAATGACGTTCAGGTACCGCAGCCTAGTAATAACATAACATCCTACGCTAACGTCCTAAAATCAAACCATATGCCAATGCAAGGTGAGTTGCCAAATAATGATGAAACTCCAGTTTCTAACTTAAGTCGTCTAGAGATAACCATGGAAACATTAGTACAAACAGTAAATAACTTTACAAACACAATGGGTAATATGATGCAGGAAATGTTAAGAATGCAATCGATGTTATTGCAAGCTATACTAAACAAGCCATGAACTGTTTAAAAATTTGCTTTTTGAACGCAAACGGCATCCGCCAACATAAAAATGAACTAGAATACTTCCTTAAAAATAAACAAATTGATGTTATGATGGTTTCTAAAACCCATCTGGCCTCAAGAAACACGTTTAAAATCAATGGTTATATATTATATGATACCAAGGACCCTCGAGGTAGAGCTTGTGGAGGTTCTGCCATTTTGATAAAAAACCGAGTAAAACACTACCTAATGTGCGATCATCGTGAAGATTATCTCCAAGCAACGAGCATTTGCGTTGAGGAATTATCTCGAAACGTAGTAATTTCATCATTATACTCCCCACCTAGATTTTCAATATCAGAAAGCCAATATAATAAATATTTCAAATCATTAGGACCCTGCATCCTGGCTGCTGGCGATTATAACGCTAAACACACTTTCTCGGGGTCACGACTTATTACACCTAAGGGTCGTGTTTTGTTTAACACAATTTGTAAAATGTACCTAAATATGGTCGCGAGCGGACAACCAACATATTGGCCTACTGATCAGCAAAAAGTTCCAGATGTCATAGATTTTGGCGTGGTTAATAACATCCCCATAGACACGATTCATGTGGAAGCGTCCCTAGAATTATCTTCCGATCACACACCTACAATTGTTACTATAATGAATCCAAATAGAATCGTATCTCCGTCTGGTTACTTATCGACATCAGCCTCACAAATAAATTGGTTAAAATATAAAAAATATCTGAGTGCCCATTGCACAGAAAATATTCCGCTTAGCACACCGGAGAACGTGGATCTCGCTATTGTTAATTTTGACATAATCTCAAACTAGCTGTTCAACATTCTAGCATAACACTCAAAAAAACCAAAAACAAAATCATATATTCTACAGATGTCGAGCGTCTATTGACTGAAAAAAGGAGAGTTCGTAGAGAGTGGCAATTGCACAGATCCCCCCAACTTAAGACTTTATTAAAAGAGTGCACAAAAAGGCTGAGAAAGTTACTGCAGTCTCAGAAAACGGCTTCCCTGGAAAAATATCTCAAGGGACTTGATGCAACTCCACAATCAGATTACTCATTATGGCGTGCAGCTAGAAGCCTCAATAGACCAGTTATCTCAAAGCCACCATTGAGAAACTTGAATGGAAGTTGGGCAAGAAATGATATTAAAAAAGGAAATCTGTTTGCTAATCATCTGAAAAATGTATTTACCCATAATATATTTCACGATATAGCAGTCGATTTACCGCCTGTAAATGTTAGAGCAGCTATTCCCCTAAGATTCGAGTTTAGAGAAATCGAAAAGGCTATTTGTGATTTAAACACCAAGAAGGCACCCGGTATTGATAAGATCAGTAATAAAATGCTTTTGGAGCTACCAAGTACAGCAAAGAAAATTATTCTTTTTATTTTTAATCCTATTTTACGCCTTCAATACTACCCTCAGAAATGGAAGGTTTCCTTAGTAACCATGATACCAAAGCCAGGAAAGGATCACACAAAAGTTGAGTCATACAGGCCTATTAGCTTTTTATCTTATATTTCATAGCTATTTGAGAAACTACTAGTGGCAAAATTAACGCCGATTTTAAATGAAAATAGATGTATTCCTAATCATCAATTTGGGTTTAGAAGAAAGCATAGCACAATTGAACAAACTCATCGAATAGTAAATGTAATAAGAAAAGCCTTTGAAGAAAAAAATATTGCTCAGCACTCTTCATCGATGTGTCTCAAGCTTTTGATAAAGTCTGGCATGAAGGTTTACTACTGAAATTGCAGCAAAACTTGCCAGCAAACATACACAAGCTGTTAGGAAGCTACTTAGTCGGTCGTCAATTTATTATAAAGGAAAGCGATTTTTTAAGTTCTCCTCAGCCAGTTAACGGTGGAGTCCCACAAGGCAGCATCCTGGGCCCTCTATTATACTTAATTTATACTTCGAACATGCCAACAAACAGCTACACACAAACCTCAACATTTGCGGATGACACAGCTTTCCTAAGCGTACATGAAAACTGTCAAGAGGCATCTCGTTACTTACAGGATCACATATTTGAACTGGAAAGGTGGTTAAAGCAATGGAGGACAAAGATTAATGAGCAAAAATGCGCACATATAACATTCACATTGCGTCGGGAAACATGCCTCCCTATTAAAATCAATAATCAAATAATACCCCAACACTCGCATGTAAAATACCTCGGTATACATCTAGATCGGCGTTTAACGTGGAAATGGCACATAGAAGCAAAATTAACTCAAATGAAACTAAAAGCAATTCAAATTAATTGGCTCATTGGAAGAAATTATGTTCTTAGTCTCGATTGCAAACTTCTACTTTACAACTCTATCTTAAAGCCAATTTGGTGCTACGGTATTCAGTTATGGGGCACTGCCTCGGCTTCTTATATCGAAAAAATTCAAAGGCGCCAAAATAAACTTCTTCGAATAATAACAGCCGCTCCCTGGTATGTCAAAAACTCAAATATCCACAAGGATCTCAATGTGCCATTGGTAAAAACTATGATAACGAAATATGCAGTAAAATATTTATAAAGGCTGGAACTGCACCCAAATCCATTAGCTCGAAATATTTTAAATTATGGCGGCCACACTCGATTAAGGGGAAGAGACACTGCAGCACTCACCCAATCAGATGAGCGATAAACACCTACATATGTGAACAGAAACCGTGATGACTAAATCTTTTTGTCTGGCACTGGCAGGACATAAAGTAAATATTAGGATAAGATTTGATTAATTATTGTTAGTTCATATTTAATATATGAAGATTCAATAAATAAATACTGAAAAAAAAATTAAGCTGGACAAACAGGGAAGGGGTAATATTTTTTCTTGGAAATTTTAGATATTTTTGAAGTCGATCACATAGATGATATTGAGAAGTTGGTGATCGTTAGAAAAAGAAAAAATAGTTCCCTCTATGGAAGATTTTAGATGTTGATGATTATATAGACGTTAAGAAGATTACTTTAATTGCAATTTGTAGAAGTAGGAAAGGATAACGAGACATTGAAGGAGGCAATTAATCGGAAGAAGAGTTTGTTTTCCTTTTTGTCCTCCTCATAGGGGAGCGAATGTAATAATTTTTGTCTGACTAAAGTAAATCAAGATTTTGATAAAGTAGATTCAGCAGGATATTATTTTTCTTCCCGAACTGTTTAAATTCAATGGCTATTGCCTTTTGTTGATTTTACTGAACTTCTCATTCTTGAATAAATCTGTTCACTACACACTGGGTGTATTTTTAAGCGACGGTCAGCATGACGAGCATTGACGTTGTTTTAGTGTTGATGGTGGAAGAATTGAAGGTAAAATTGGGGAAAGCGGATCTACCTAGGGCCGGTTATAAAGCTAAGTTGCAGGAGCGGTTGATCCAACATTTAGGGCTCAAGCGGGAGGAGGAGGAGACGGAGTCCGAGTATGGGGAAGCTTTGGCAGTGATGGGACGCATAGTAGAAGGGCGCGGCAACACTTTCACATTGCGGGACATTCATGATTCGGTTTAGCTTTTTCCGGGGATGGTTTGCATGATGTTGGCCATTGGCTACAGGAACCCGAAGATGTGGGAACCACGGTTGGTTGGAATGATTGTCGAAAATTTATTTATGCGAAACAGCTTCTGAAGGGACATAACAAACTGGTTAACATTAAAAATTCACTAACAAAAGAACTTGGGATAAAGTTGTCAGCGTTAGAGATCCATAAGCTTTTGTCAAACAGGCGGCAAAGATACAACGAGACATTCCGTGAATACTTATATGTCCTTCAAGAGATTGGTAAACCAATTAAGATCGACGATGAAAGTCTTATCGACTATTTGATACAGGGAATCAAAGATATAGCCATCAACAAATCAAGCCAATACCAGGCTCGAAATATAGATGATCTTGAAGAGAAGCTGAAAACTCGAAGGGGTTCGCTGTCGAATCAAAGCAAGTTCTAAACGCGTAAAATTATAACCTCTGTTTTAAATGTGGTGACAAGGGTCATTTGGCAATTGAGTGTAAGAAACCTGAGGTGAAATGCTTCAAACGCAATCAGTTTGGCCATAAATCGTTTAATTTCACGAGTGGGGGGAACAATGGAAGACGGGATGACCAGAATAACAACAGGGCTGGAATTAACAATAGAAACGGAAATAACAACAGCAGTTTAAATAACGACAGAGCTAGAAATAATAATGTACATACATTAGCTGACGATGTTGTATCTACTTCCAGAAGAATTTTTACGGAAATTGAAATCGACGAAAAGAAAATCCTAGCAATAGTAGACACCGGAAGCGACATAAGCGTTATCCGATAATGATGTTGAGCGATGTAGAGCTAAAACCGAATTATAAGCTGTTAACGGGAATAGGGGGTAAAACTATAACAACATTAGGGAGCTTCAAAACGCGTATCAAACTAAACTCAGCGGAAGTATTAACAAACGTGCACGTAGCTAGAGAAAGTGGCATATTGAATTCGGCGGTAATAGGAAGCGATATATTAGGTCAAGTGGATCTAAAAATAGATGCCGAGGGGGCAAAATTTAATGAGGAAACACAAAATTGGAATTTTAAAGAAAACCTCTGGACATCAATCCAATCTCTGAGCTTAATGATGATTTTGCGGAAATAATGCATGCAGCGGCAAATTAATATTTTAAAGAGGACGAACTTAAGCTTGAACACCTCAACAAGGAAACACAAGAGATCTACGATAGAATTAAAACCTATAGGCCGATAAAACCAAATACTTACCCAGTGAAGATGGGGATTGTCCTTAAAGATGATATTCCGGTGACACATAGACCTCGTCGAGTACCATATCCGGATCAACGGGCAATCGATAATCTGGTGAAATAATGGTTGGAGGATGGAATTATTAAACACATCATTTCTGAATATTCAGCAGCAGTGGTGTTAGTGCAGAAAAACTATGGAACCAAACGTCTATGCTGCGACTACCGAAAACTAAATGAGAAGATAATACGAGACAACTTCGCAATGGCGATTATGGATGACATCATCAATAGATTGAAAGGAGCAAAAGTTTTCACGTTTTCATTAGATTTGCGAAACTGATTTTTTCCCGAACCAATTGAACCAGACTCACAGAAATGTACCTCTTTTGTAACCAATTCTGGACAATATGAGTTCAAGTGTGTACCTTTCGGTATATTGAATTCACCTGCCTATTTTTGCAGATACATAATTTCAGTTTTCCGTAAATTGATTAACAATGGAACGTTAGTGGTTTATATGGACGACATTGTCATACCATCCAATGATGAAATGGAAGGTGCAGCAAAGGTGGGAAAAGTTTTAAGAGTCGCGGCAACAAACGTGCTTAGAACAAAATGGGCAACATGTAAATTCCTGCAGAGAAAAATAAACCTGTTAGGCTACGTTTTCGAGAACTCAACAATCTTCCCATCACTTGAGAAAACAAAGGCAGTTTTAAATTTTCCACTACCAAGAACGCAAAAAGTGTTACAAAGATTTTTGGGGCTTACCTCATTTTAACGACGATTTATACCAAGCTACGCATCTATAGCTAGACCACTATCAAATCTTTAAAGGAAGGACGTAAAATTTAAAATAGGAGACGTTGTTTGAATGCTAATAAGTATTAACAAATTCGATGATAAATCCACCTGTACTTCAAATTTTTGAGCCGAAGTCAGCCACCGAGATCCATACAGATGCTAGTTTATATGGTTATGGTGCGGTGTTAGTGCAGAAGGATGAGGACATGCAATTTCATCCAGTTGAATATATGAGCAGGAAAACTACACACACAGAACAACAATACCACTCATACGAGCTGGAAGTTTTTGCCGTAATAGAAGCACTTAAAAAATGGAGGATATTTGTATTGGGAATTCCGGTAAAAATTGTCACTGATTGCAACGCATTTGCTTTAACAATGCGGAAACAGGACGTGCCAACTAGAGTTTCGAGATGGGATATTTTCTTACTGGACCAGGGAAAAGGATGAAGCACGTAGACACACTTAGTCGTTTAACATGTCTCATGATCGAGGATTCCTTATGTCACCGGTTAAAACAAGCACAAATGCAGGATGATTGGATTAAGGTGGTTCGGAAAATACTAGAAAAGGACTCTTACGAAGATTACTTCATTAAATTTGCTATTCTGTACAAAGACCCTAACAACGAACTGATAGTAGTACCGACCTCGATGGAAAGAGAAATAATCCAGATGGCGCATAGGCAAGCCCATTTTGCTACCCGCAAAACACAGGAACTTATACAAAAGTCATATTATATTCCCAAACTCTCCGATAAAGTTGAGCACGTAATTAGAAGCTGTGTAGAATGTTTGGTTTCGGAAGCGAAAAGAGGCCGCAAGAAAGGATTCTTCAGCTCAATCGACAAGGCAGTTATCCCTGTATTAACATATCACCTAGATCACATAGGACCGATCGAATACACTCGTAAGCAATACAATTACGTATTAGTTGTCGTTGACGTCTTTTCCAAGTTCGTCTGGCTATACCCCACTAAGAATTCTGGCGCAAACGAAGTTGTAGATCCATTGACAAAATAGGCGACTATTTTTGGAAACCCGAGCAGAATGATAACCGATAGAGGTAGCGCATTGTCATCGGGCCAATTTGATGAATATTGCAAATCCCGAAATATACAACACCTTCTTATAGCAACAGGTGTACCCAGGGGAAATGGCCAAGTTGAGAGAATGAACAGCACAATAATCGGTATGTTAACGAAATTGTGTGTAGGGAAACCCGATAGTTGGTATACGCACGTAGGTCGAGTCCAACGAGCTTTTAATAGTACTCCACCTAGAAGAACAAGGGGCACATTCGGAAAATGCTAACCGAACTAACATTAGAAACTTTGAACTCTTAGCGGGAGAGTATAAGACAAGAAGCTAGACAGAACATATTGAAGATACAGCAAGAGAATCTCAAAGAATACAACCGCAAGAGAATCCCAGAGACCACGTATAATTTCAACGAGTTGGTCGCAATGAAGCGCACCCGGTCGGAACCGGTATGAAGCTGAGACCGAAATTTCTTCTTAGACCGTATCGAACCACGCGGAAGCTAAATGATAGTCGGTATGAAGTCGAACGAGTTGGGTACTGTGAAGGACCTAGGCACACTAATACGGTGGTGGATCTGATGAAACAGAGGGAAGAATATTCGAGGGCGAATGTTTAGTCAGTACGGCCGGTTGTGGGTTGGTGAATCTGACAATATACGCTACATTGACAGCACTTACACTGGAATGACAGCACACGTACAACACATACACGTACGTTTCGAACAAGACAAAACGGAGGCTAGGAAAAACTTAGTGACTGGAGTAGGAGTCAGTTTTGTGATAGAGTTGATGAAGTAATGTAACCGCAGAGTGTTGGGCAAGAAGTAAATAGAAGAACTATTAAATAGATTTAACATAACAGAAGTGTAAAATAAACTAAATATAACCTAAGTGTGGAATCAACTAATTAAAACTTATAGTATTAAGTGAAACTAAACCAAACTTATACTAATAATAAAATAAGTGAACTTAATAAATACCTATAATAACCCTACATATGTAAAATAAACTAAGCTGAACTTACCTATAATAATTTCAAGAAATAAATGAATTAAAATAATTTAAAGATGCTATTATTATGTATGGCCTACGTGCCCGGAACTAAAATAAACCACATAGATAGTTTCAGAGCACTAATTAGATTAACAGCAGAAAGTGAGAAAGTTTTAACAAAATTGATTATATATTTAAGAAAAACTATGGGCGGTGGATTATGATTTATCTGAAGTAGCCATCGAAATTCTCGATGCTGTGGCGAAATCATATTTATGTCAGCATTCGTGAAAATATGTTCCGTACCAATTTGAGCTACAAGTGTACCAATAGTTGAAAGATCTTCGGTTTCTTCCCGAATTATATTTTGTAAAATATTTAAGTGCATGTTTTTCTCTTCACTCCATTCACTACCGAATTCGAGCAAGGCGTTCCAGGATTTTCGGATACTGGACATTGATATTTTATACTAGGACGTAGCTAGAATCTGAACTGCATTTTTGAGATTGCAGTTTTTTAGTTTGAGCTCCAAGTGTCGTCCCTTCTCGCCAAGAAAGTGGGTGAGCAGTTGTTTTTTATAATTTAATTTGACCAAGTTGATAACGTTTTGATCTAACGTTGAATAAGCGTGGTAGATTCAACAAGAACAAGGTGAATTGCGCCAAATAAAATTCTGACCCCAAGTGATGAACGATGGATCATTAGAAAAATTAATGAAAACCCCAGGTTATCGGCACAGAAATTGGCTGATGAAGTACCTAATGGGAAAAATTGTAGTGCAGCAACGATTCGCCGTGTGCTACGGTCACATGACTTTCAGGGTCGAGTACCTTTAAAAAAGCCTTTTATTAACAAGAAAAATGAAGTCAGCCGACTAGCCTTCGCAAATTAACATATATCGAAGGGCTTAGAATACTGGAATACAGTAATTTTTTCAGATGAGTCCAAATTTAATATATTCGGCTCGGCTGGAAAGTCTTACGTTTGGCGGAAGCCTGATACAGAACTTCAATTGAAGAATTTGCGTGCGACTGTTAAACATGTCGGTGGTAGCGTTATGGTGTAGGCATGTATGGCAGCAACGGGCGTAGGAAATTTAGTATTTATAGAGGGAAAGATGGATAAAATAATGTATCTTAACATTCTTAAAGATAACTTACTTCAAAGTGCTGAAAAACTCGGTCTAAGGACCGAATTTCGTTTTTACCAGGACAACGACCCGAAACATAAGTCTGGAGTTGTGCAGTTGTGGCTCATATGGAACTGCCCTCATTTGATGGAACCACCAGCTAAGTCTCCAGACCTAAACGTCATTTAAAATTTATGGGCATTATTGGAAAATAAAATTAGAAACCACCACATCAAGCAAAGAAGCTCTAAAAAGTGCATTGCTGCAGGAGTGGAATAAAATAACGCCAGAAACTACACAAAAAGTTGTTGCATCCATGCAAAATCGGTTGAAAGCTGTTATAGACCAAAAAGGCTACAACACAAAATATAAAAATACATTGTCTTAAATATAACGTTATTTTTTAGGTTTTTAATATCTTGCATCAAATAAGCTGTTATATTTGAAAACTACTATTTTTTTAATTTTGTTATTTGTTTAATAGAAAAACATGAAATATGAATACAATTCAACTTTAATTTGAAATAAAAAGGTTAATTTTTCTAACGCTTTTTGAGTTTTTTCAAAATCTTATTTAGTTTATGAATTATAACGACTTGAATTTTTTAGACTTGCTTGCATCAAATAAGCTGACAGCCACTGTATATTGTTTCAAGGAGGACCTGCCTTTGAAAACAATCATCGACTCGTCTATTGATTGTGATGAAGATTTATACGCATTTTCTTGAAACCTCTATTGAGAAGTGTCACTAATGGACGAATTTTGTATAATTTGTCATAAGAGGAGCAGGACCTTGGGAGCTGCATAGAGTTGTCATTCAGATGCAAGCATCGTAAGATTTGCTTGAATCTCCTGTACGGCTTGGTACAAGCTATTACGTTAACTCTAAAATTGGGACCTGATGACCAGTAAAGATCTAATGAAGGTAAAATATTATAGCCCATTATAATTATAACTCCCAAGAATGCTTTCAATTCTTTTGCATCAATTTCGGTCCACCCTATTACGTTATTTTGCTCAGCATATCGGTTAGTTTCTGTAACAATCAATTCAAAAACTTCCAGAGTAAAAATTTTTTCGAAGTAACGAATAGGCATTTGCTGGTAACATGCGTGTTGGGGTCACCGGGACACTATCAAAAGTGTCAGGTTGTGGCCTGATGTTATTCCACGAATTTTTCTTCCATGTATCTTCATCTTCATCAGAAGCATTTGTTTCTGGTTTCTCCTCCGACTCTGCCGAGTCTGGGCTTAGTTGTGTGTTTTTATTTCTACCAGGTAGGTTTGCACTTGACGTGGAAGGTTGAGGCGATAACGAAGCCCTTATATGTTCGATAGACCGCAGGCCTGGTTCATCACTCGAAGTAGAAGGCTGAGGCGAAGCCCTTATTGCATCTTCAGACCGCAGTTGTGGTCCATCTAAGTCCTCTAAAATTCGTTGTAGTTTCGTGGCATTAAACGTAATTTCTTCCTCGTCCGATTCCTGATCGTCTTCGTACTGGTCTGGGTCTAATGGTTAACCGTATAACTCATTCAGCACCAACTCTATTTCATATTATTTTAGTACTTTCTTGCTCATTTTCAGACAACCTATAGTATACAAAAAAAAACATGGTTAGGGGGAATATTCTCCCCACCAAGAAAAATCCCACAAGGAAAAACAATGTGGAAGATTAGTAAAAGATATGTCTCTTTTCTAAGATATTAAATATAAATCTATAAAACGTAGAAGAACTTACCATATATCACCACGAGATTTCGAAGACATATACCGATTTCGTTCGCAGTTGCAAAAACACCTGTTTTCAATTTACAGAAGACCCGTCTCGAAAAAATCATTTACATAATCTGTCACATACAATGTAAAAAAACCATACTTTATTCCTTTCAATTAATGTTGCCAAATCAAACAAAACAACTGCGACTGATCCGTTACCTTACCAATGAAGAAAAAGTTGGTGGGAAAATTATTCCCTCTAAATGTAAAAGGGATGTATTTACACAACAACTGACACGAATAAACTGACAAAATTGAAGATCAAAATCATCCAAAATGGTTAATATACCAAAAGACGAGGATTTCCCATTTTTTTTTTTTTTAGTCGTAGGCTTATAAAGAAAACAGATAAAAGTCGCGAAAATTGAACCCTTTTTTCGTAAACTGTCGCGATTGTAGAACCTGCAATTTTAAAACTTCAGCCGTCGCGATAGCCGTACCGTCAAGATAATGGGTAGTCGCGAAATATTTTACTTTTACACTAAAACTCAACAAAAAAAATGCATTTTGAACTTCCTATAACATGTCGAGTTTTACGTTTTATTAGTAAAGGGCTAAGATCCCACCTATCGAACAAAAAAAAATCGCATAAAAAATACCGATCCATTCAAATTTTACCGTCTTCTTTCCTACTGCTTGGGGACTATTGTGATTACAGATAGTTAGGTCTCTTGTTATTTCTTTGCAGCGAAATAGATCTTGAAAGTTTTCTCGGTGATTTGATCATCTGTTCCATTGTGCTTACCAAGTCTATGTATAAATAGGTACTCTTACCCTAAAAATTAAAATTTCTCTCCGTAAATTTAAAGAATATAAACATTACATACATACATACATATACATATATAAATAAATATAAATCTATGTATATTAGTTTATTTGTTTTTGATTAAACTTGGTAAGAAGATAGAATGTTACAGCGAAATTACTATGGGCTATATTTTTCCGGAATTTTGGAGCAGGGAGGAATAAAATGGTTAAAAAGTAGCAAAACCCGATTTTTTGGAAATAACCCTACAATCATAAATCTAAATTTTTTTCGTACGAATTCCTAATCGGCATTAAAAAGGCAAATTTCAGGTCAATTTTGATCAATTTTAACTACAAAATATTAAGAGTAAATTTATTTTTTTGGCTTAAGCTACCATTAATGATATAGGTTTGAAAAATGTTAACTTAAAGGGACAAAACAGGGTAAAACTTTGTTTAAAATATTTTGGCGATGTTTGAATGAATTTTACATTGTCGCATAAAAGTCGTCGCCTTTAAGGTTTACCCCCTTAAAGTGGGTAATATAAGGAATTTTTGGGATATTTTAATTAAGCTCATTTATACTGCAAAATTTGAAAAGTTTACGGCTTATTTCCGATGTGCGAAAGAATTCTGCATTCATACAAATTCTAAAGTTTGTTTTTGTTTTAAATGTAGTTGTTCGAAAGAAAGAATTCTTTCAAACATCGGAAATAGGCTATTAATTATTTCATGCTAAAACTATCACTTGGGACATACATATATAACAAATACTAAATTCTTTCACATAAAGGTAGCAAAGAAATGAAGTATGTTTTAGGGCAAACAGTTTAAAAATTCGTACTCTTGATACTTTTTGTGAACTCGTTTTTTGCAGTAATTTTGACTGTTTTTCCTCGGGCATCTCCGGAATTTATCACCGTGTATACACATATATAGGCGAGGATTTAGTAGCACTTTTTACTGATACCCATATAAGTGAGGTCAACTTTGTACTTAAAGAGATATTAATAAAGTCTTAAAAAAAATTTTAAGGTCCATAACTCCTTAACTAGCTGCTTTAATATATTGACAATTAATTTTTTTCGAACGCCCATAAAACAAATTGACATGAGGAAAAATACATACATTCTGTGTTTAAGTAAAATGTCTCCGCAAATATGTTAACACGGATGGTATAAGTAAAATAATAGGAAAGATTTTAAGCAGCTGAGTTATTACCAAAAAAGCAGGTGTTTACAGTTTTACAATATTTACAAAAACAACATGAACATTTACTGAATTGATTTTGGTTATTTTTGTAATTTTATAAAAATGTTACCACCTTTAATATATACTGGAGATGAGCGATCCCGTGATTTTTAAAGATCATCGTGATTAGTGAATGTGATTTAAAAATCACTGCTCCTTTAAACTGTGATTGTGATCACGGTTTATCAGTTTTATGTTCTTTTAAAGCAATTGCGACCAAGCTATATGTAAAATGCGCGAGCTTTTGCAAGAGCTTTTGTAAGCACTTTACAACAAATTGTAAGAGCTTTCAAATCTGTTTACTTTCATATACATACATACTTGAACAAATAAATTTTGGCATAAAAAAATTCTAATAAGATAGAAGAGAGAATGAAAGGAACAGCAATATCATTCGACATTTCATTCAAAAAAGCTATTACCCACACAAACAGTAAAATATCATAAATTTGTATATGTAACAAAATACAAAAAGAACGACTTAGAAAGTACCTGTTACTTGACAAATTTGGTCACAACTGTGATTCGTGATTTTTCAGTAACAGTGATTAAATCACAGGTACATAAATGTCGCTCATCTCTAATATATACTGTTAAAATGCGACTCTGGTGTGATGAGAATACATAAGTTTCTAAAATGGTTTAGAAAATGAACATTTACCGATCGCTTGTCAAATTTATCCGTATTATCTCTTACTCAATGCATTTTGCTTTTACATGATAAGAGTTTTCTTATTCTACATCATTTTTTTACATGTCTTGTACATTGTATTAAAACGTAAACAAGAATTTAATAGCATCACCATAGCGCCACATATCGAAACCATGCATACATACACAAAAAAAATTATACCTTCTGAAGTGCCGCAAACTAGACTAAAATGAAGAATTTTGTTTATAACCTGATCATAGCGCTATCTACCGGGTCAAAATTTTATCAGGAAGCTTATTTTTGTTTAATTAATATATTTTGTGAATTTCATCGGAATCGTACCGCAAATTAATAAAATTAAATATCACGACAACAGCGCCACATATCGGGATAAAACTTAAGTTAAACCTGGCTACAGACTAAACTATCTTATTGCCCAAGTTTGGTGACGACACTGCAGCACTCACCCAATCAGATGAGCTATAAACACCTACATATGTGAACAGAAACCGTGATGACTAAATGACTAGATTTGATTAATTATTGTTAGTTCATGTTTAATATATGAAGATTCAATAAATATATACTGAAAAAAAAGTTTGGTGGCAATCGGTCCAGCGGTTCTTAAGTTTGAGGAGCACATACACGGCACAAGCTTTTATATATACTTATATAAAGAATTTATTCGTCTATGAAATTAATCTTTCCAGACTATTTATACATACTTACCTTAATGTTTATAACTCAAATAAAATAATTAATTATGAATATAAATCTATACAGCTCTTTAAATTGAATACACATTCTCCTGAGAGGGTCAGCGTTTGCATAATTAGCTCTGAAAAACCGAACGGATAATGGTGAGAAGTAACGTGCTTGTCGTTTATAATATTCAATAGAAACGAGACATTAAAATAGATTTGCGGCTTTTTAAGGTTGGCAGCTTAAGGCTAGATTACACTATCTCACAAGCCTTACGTATTCCATAATACTTTGTGAGATGGAAATCTAATGAGTTTTGTTGTGACTGTCAAAAAATCGAATGTAACATTACAGTTTGTAGTCACACTATCACACATGAACATGCTTTTGTTAAAATGCAACCCTGATCCAATGAAAAGTATTAGCGTTTAGAAAAATTTAAAAAAACGATTAAGTCGTATGGGATGTCAAACTTTTTTCGTAATACTTGTGACACATTGCATTCACACTATCAGACTTTGCCATATTACTTGAGTTTTTGACATGTATTATTACAAAGTATAATAGTGTAATCTAGCCTTTAACAAGGGTGAGTCTGCTGCTATATCATGGGAGATTTAATGTAGGGTTGCCATTCGTACTGTTTTTATCAGTACCTGTACTTTTTTTGTTTAAAGTACTGATTTATGCATTACACGCAAATCAGTACGCAAATGTACTGATTTTTTATTAATGTACTGTTTTTGAACTGTTTGTTCAATTTATAGTTTGTCATATTGTCAAATTGTTTGCGATACAAATATTAATATATGTAGATGTTCTTATCAATGAAATATTAACATTAAAGGTTTTTGCCGAGTCAGGACGAATAGAGTAGAAGAAAAATGGAAAGAGTTTCTAAATGGTGGTGCATTTACGAATTTGAAGAAATGTGTAATTTTATGTCTTCCATGCCACATTCAAACGCTTTTAAAGAACGAGTCTTTAGTTTTCAAAGTATAGAAAAGAGAGAAACAGGCTCCTAATATAAAACCTAGAAAATGAGTTGCAGATAGAGACAAGAAATTTGTAATGAGTTTTACAATTTCTTGATGACTGAAGACAGGAAAGAAATTATGGACAATGTACAAAAAGGCCATAAATATTTGTAACTTGTAACATTGTAAATATTTATGTCCATACATATGTTTATATATTAATTATGCAAATCTATAGTTCGTCTGAAGAAATCTTCTGAAAAACGATTGTGCCTTTTGCAATAATTACAATTATTACTAATAACACTGTGCTACACTCGAAAAGCACGAAAAGCACTTCTGTTGGTGAGCATTTTTTTTTTTTTTTTTTTTTTTTTTTTTTTGTTAGGACCAGCACTCAGGGGATGACCCCTACTAATGCATTGCATTGTGTTGGAACTAGGAAAATAGGTTATGGGAAGGAGGAAAGAGGGAGTAGTGCTTGTGAACATTCGACTTGAACTTATTCATGTTGTAAGTGAGAGGGAAGACTTCAGCAGGAAGGTTATTCCACATACGAACAGTCCGGCCAAAAAACGAATTTTCCCTGTAATGCGTTGTACAATTCACCGGCCAATCGACCACAAAAGGATGGGCTCTTGAGGAAAAACGTGTATTACGAACAAAGCTATGGGTTTCGGGAACCAAATCCCTAATTTCATCAGAACACATCCCGTTGTAGTAACGATAAAATAGGCAAGTACAACCCACATTGCGACGGTGCTCAAGGGAGTCAATAGAATTGGATGCCCTACTGTCGCCGATGAGAACCTTCGCCCTCTCCTGCACGCGGTCGAGAAGCTCCAAAATAGACTTTGAAGCACCGGCCCACACATGAGAGTTGTATTCCATTCGCGGTCGGATATAGGTGGTATAAATAGTAAGGAGATCAGATGGAGTGAAGTATATCTTACACCGTTTCAAAAAACCGAGGCACTTGAATGCTTCTTTCGACACCTTAAATATATGTTCAGTCCATCGGACATCACATTGTATCCTCATGCCCAGAACATCAAGAGATTCTGTTTCCTCAATATTTATACCACCCATACATACAGATGAGGCACCCTGATCCGTCGCGCGTTTATGCGTCAGTACGCAACATTGGGTCTTTCGGGCATTAAATTCGACCCTATTCGCACGACCCCATTCTGAGATTATGTCTAGGTCACGGCCAAGCGTATCATTCATGTTCTGTCTCATAGCACAAACATCGGACACGCCTGGTCTGTAACCAAATGAATACGAATGGCAAAGTAAAATGAGACGTCATTTGTTGAAATCAGTTGAGAAATGAGGAAGTTTAGTACTTTTTATGAGGAGCTATTATAACAAAAAAAACAATTAAAATTCCTTAAAAAATACTATTTTTTTTCTTTTGTTAATACAATACAAATCGCTTATTTTAAACAAGTAAATTTGAATATATAGGTACAAAAAAACTAAAATAATAAGAACTGGAATTTTTGCTAATGACAAACGAAATTTAAGAGAATCGAGTCAATTGTACTTGTAAATAGCTCAATTTTTGCTCTCTTTTATATGAGTGTAGTATGCTGAGTGTAGGAGTTCACTAAAGTATAGAGAGTATGAGAGAAAGAGCATGAAAGTGTAAGAAAGCAATAAAAAAGATCGTTGAACAGAGATGAGTACGTGAGCCGATTTTGCGTGATTCACTTGAAAAACACTGACGCAGAGTCTTTAAACATTATTCACGTGAATCACGCGATATTTTGACTTTAATCACGTGATTGTGAATGTGTATGGAACTAAAATGAGCCACGATGTCAGTGCGGGATTAGAAAATTGTTCTCTTGTATGAGTGAGTGAGTCAATATCCCCTCACGGACCCATCACTAAAATAAACATTATTGAAAGTAGTTTTTAAAAATACTGTTATTTTTTTTTTTTTTTGATAATTGCAAATCTTCTGTTTTTTAGTTAGTGCTTTTAAAGTCGAATTAGAAAAAAATAGTTTTTGTAAATTAAGGTATTTATTACAATAATATTGTGCTTAAGTAAAGTGTATTTTTAATATTTTATTACAATCCAATACGAAGTTTGCTCACCTTTACAATGTGTAATAAGCGTAATCTTTTTTGTTACATTTGTGGCTTATTTGTTGACAAAAAACATCGCATCGAATTGGTAAAAAATAAATCTGTGGTAGAAGCTTATAATCTATATTTTGATCGGTCGTACGTAAGGAGTGCTTGGAATGAACCCCAATATGTTTGTTTAAAATGCTCATGTATAAATTGGTGATACAAATATAAAATTCGTTAAGTTTTATTAGATTAAAGTTATTTTATTAAATCATGCTAATCTAATCGAAACAGGTTTCCACTCTTTTGTTCGCAAAAAGTATTATAACTTCCTCATTTCTCAACCGAATTCCATAAATGATGTCTCATTTTACTCAGAAAAATACTGTCTTTAATATATTTGTTGTCTTTAAACTAAATTCGGAAAAAAGTCTCGTAGAAATTTTAAAAGTTTAAAAAAATTAAAAATTTCCCATATAATTGAAAAAATCTATTCATATTTGTGCTAATATTGTATGAAAAGTATATAAATTTAAAAATAACAATTATTTTGCTTTCCAAAACCGTTTGAAAATCGGTTAATAAATAAAAAAGTTATAAATGTTTAAAAGTAGCAGCCTCAAAAAAATATCTTTGGTCCATAACTCGGGTATTTGGAGGTATATTGGAACTTTTAAAAACGGGTTTATAATACACTCATCTAGACCTATAACATACACTAGGTAACTTTGAAAGTGCTTGCAAAAAAGGAAATTTTGTAGCACCGTGTTATTAGTTGTAAATCACTTTTAAATAATTTTTTTAAATTATTTTGAAGATAAATACATAACAAGCTTCTTTATTTCAAGTGTTTAGTTGTTTTTTAACATTGTTGTCCTTATATCTGTAGCTTAGTGCTAAAAAGGCCAATGTCAAATAATTCATTTTTGAGAAAATTGAAATTTAAGTTTTTTCATAGAAGAGGTCTTTGTAAAATTGGCTAGCAAAACTTTTTTGAAGCCTTTCTCGGTTAAATTAGACATTGGCTGTTTCCGCAAAATAATTCAGCATGACCTTTTAATTGCAAAATGAAATTAATTATCCTTGAAGATATAGCAAAAAAGTACTTTTATTAAATTTTATATTGACCTATATTCAAAAAATATAATCGAATAAAGGAAATGAAATTTTGGATCACATGTTGATCACGTTTTTTCGCCAAATATTAGATAGGTGTGACCGTAGCTTAAGAAAATACCTAATGCAACAATTAACTCAAAACAGCAATATATTGACATTGGCCTTTCTAGTACCAAGCTACAGACATAGTGAACTCAAATTTTACTTTTAATAAAATTAATGTTTCTTTAAAAAATATTAAACCAAGTAGCTAACAAGAAATTAAGAATCAAATTTTTAACAACTTGTGTTTTAGATTTTTTTGTTATTCACTTTGTATTCCCGCTATAAATATATACGGAATTTAATTATTGTTTTGAAAAAATTCAAAACAATAATTAAATTGAAATTATAGAATGAATTTAAGTTTTGTTTTAAAAAAGATAAAAGATGTACTTTTTATGCAATTGTTCTGATTGTTTCTCTCTTATGTACTGATTTCTCCGATTTAAAAAGTGGCACCCTTATTTAATGGGTTGATGTTTAAACTTCGTAGACAGAATAAAAGGAATTGATTCAA
This sequence comes from Pollenia amentaria, assembly GCA_943735925.1. NCBI lineage: Eukaryota > Metazoa > Arthropoda > Insecta > Diptera > Polleniidae > Pollenia > Pollenia amentaria. Next base: position 81,279,021 of record OX031009.1, read on the forward strand.
TCCTGTCGATATAATTTTGGTACATATGGTCCCAAAATAGGTCTCACAAGTGTTATACAATTAATGAAACTTAGCTTAGGATCCAATAAAACACTAAGATCTAAAAAGCTATCCATTTTTTTCATTTGATTATCGCTTTGATGAAATTTGATGATCGCTTTTTAACGAAACACATATATTTGAACTTTTTTTAGGTTTAGCTCCATTAACCCTAGATCGAGCTTTAAAAATAATTCATAATTCTAGCTATGTATCGTTTTTCATACATACTACTGTTGTTGCACCACTGGCAACGGAAAAAAATTTGGCGTATACGGATCATGGTTTAGGTCGGGATGCGGCTTTAAAAGCCTGGTTGCGTCATCCCTTGTGAATAACTTTTCAAGGGTAGGCAAATTTTTGTCGGAGCCACCACTCCTGCCAATGTCCCGATGGATTTGTTGTAATCGTTTAATATGGAGGGGCATAATGTGTTGGAGCCACTACTCCTGCCCTTGTCCAGTGAGTTTTTATAGTAATTAGCGGCTTGCGGCCAATGGAGACTCTACCTACTGCACGAGTCTGTGTTGGTTTTTTTGCAGGTAGTTAAGTTGTTTGTAGGATAGGGGGATTTTTTTTTGTTGTTGAATTGGTAAGCTGGAAAAAAGAATGAAAGAAAGAAAGAAGGATGAAACATTAACTTTTTTTTAGGAATATACGTAGATTTTTGGAAGGAACGATACAGGTCAATACTTACGTAGATATCATGGTTAATTTCCTTCAAAATGGTACTGAAACCTGAAAGAAAAAAAAATTTTTAAAAAAAATATATACTTACATGCGTGTTTGATGATGACAGGCGAAAAATGAAAAGATAATATGTATATTTATTTATTAGTGTATGTTCAAGGCGAATTCATGTATATGGCGGTGTCGATACTACAACAAGTAACAACACCAAAAACACAACCAATGTATGTTTTTTTGTTGCTTTCGTTGATCGATATGTCAAAAACACAAACAACTTTTTACATTTCTCTCTCTAAGTAAGAAAAAAAAATAGCACAGCTGTGCTTTCAACGCCACCTGATAAATGAATTCGCCTTGTGTATGTGTTATCCTTTACACATTCGAGACAGCAGACTAGCGACTTCAATATGTCAACAATAGAATACATGTTTGTATATGGAAATGATTATTTTAACGACGACACGGCTAAATGGCTGCAGGTTGTTGTCTATGCTAATTTTGTCGTTGTAGTCAAATTACGGCCCTTTTCACAATGTACAATTATTTTGTTTTTAACGTAAAATTAACTAATTGCTGGTTTGCTTAATAGGGACCATTTAACTGACGGCTACCGATTTCCGTTTCACCATCATTCGATTACTTAACAAAAGCAATTAGTAGTTTACGAAAAATAGTGTAATAAAAGATTAAAAAATAAAATTTTCTTTAAAAAGGCGGCATTGAACAAAAAAAAAAGCTCTCAAGAGGCTAAAAAATAAAATTTTCTTTAAAAAGGCGGCATTAAACAAAAAAAAAATAAAAAGAAGCTCTCAAGAGGTCCGCTCTACCTAATGCAACAATTAACTCAAAACAGCAATATATTGACATTGGCCTTTCTAGTACCAAGCTACAGACATAGTGAACTCAAATTTTACTTTTAATAAAATTAATGTTTCTTTAAAAAATATTAAACCAAGTAGCTAACAAGAAATTAAGAATCAAATTTTTAACAACTTGTGTTTTAGATTTTTTTGTTATTCACTTTGTATTCCCGCTATAAATATATACGGAATTTAATTATTGTTTTGAAAAAATTCAAAACAATAATTAAATTGAAATTATAGAATGAATTTAAGTTTTGTTTTAAAAAAGATAAAAGCTGTACTTTTTATGCAATTGTACTGATTGTTTCTCTCTTATGTACTGATTTCTCCGATTTCAAAAGTGGCACCCTAATTTAATGGGTTGATGTTTAAACTTCGTAGACAGAATAAAAGGAATTGATTCAATCCTGTCGATATAATTTTGGTACATATGGTCCCAAAATAGGTCTCACAAGTGTTATACAATTAATGAAACTTAGCTTAGGATCCAATAAAACACTAAGATCTAAAAAGCTATCCATTTTTTTCATTTGATTATCGCTTTGATGAAATTTGATGATCGCTTTTTAACGAAACACATATATTTGAACTTTTTTTAGGTTTAGCTCCATTAACCCTAGATCGAGCTTTAAAAATAATTCATAATTCTAGCTATGTATCGTTTTTCATACATACTACTGTTGTTGCACCACTGGCAACGGAAAAAAATTTGGCGTATACGGATCATGGTTTAGGTCGGGATGCGGCTTTAAAAGCCTGGTTGCGTCATCCCTTGTGAATAACTTTTCAAGGGTAGGCAAATTTTTGTCGGAGCCACCACTCCTGCCAATGTCCCGATGGATTTGTTGTAATCGTTTAATATGGAGGGGCATAATGTGTTGGAGCCACTACTCCTGCCCTTGTCCAGTGAGTTTTTATAGTAATTAGCGGCTTGCGGCCAATGGAGACTCTACCTACTGCCCGAGTCTGTGTTGGTTTTTTTGCAGGTAGTTAAGTTGTTTGTAGGATAGGGGGATTTTTTTTTGTTGTTGAATTGGTAAGCTGGAAAAAAGAAAGAAAGAAAGAAAGAAGGATGAAACATTAACTTTTTTTTAGGAATATACGTAGATTTTTGGAAGGAACGATACAGGTCAATACTTACGTAGATATCATGGTTAATTTCCTTCAAAATGGTACTGAAACCTGAAAGAAAAAAAAATTTTTAAAAAAAATATATACTTACATGCGTGTTTGATGATGACAGGCGAAAAATGAAAAGATAATATGTATATTTATTTATTAGTGTATGTTCAAGGCGAATTCATGTATATGGCGGTGTCGATACTACAACAAGTAACAACACCAAAAACACAACCAATGTATGTTTTTTTGTTGCTTTCGTTGATCGATATGTCAAAAACACAAACAACTTTTTACATTTCTCTCTCTAAGTAAGAAAAAAAAATAGCACAGCTGTGCTTTCAACGCCACCTGATAAATGAATTCGCCTTGTGTATGTGTTATGCTTTAAACACATTCGAGACAGCAGACTAGCGACTTCAATATGTCAACAATAGAATACATGTTTGTATATGGAAATGATTATTTTAACGACGACACGGCTAAATGGCTGCAGGTTGTTGTCTATGCTAATTTTGTCGTTGTAGTCAAATTACGGCCCTTTTCACAATGTACAATTATTTTGTTTTTAACGTAAAATTAACTAATTGCTGGTTTGCTTAATAGGGACCATTTAACTGACGGCTACCGATTTCCGTTTCACCATCATTCGATTACTTAACAAAAGCAATTAGTAGTTTACGAAAAATAGTGTAATAAAAGATTAAAAAATAAAATTTTCTTTAAAAAGGCGGCATTGAACAAAAAAAAAAAGCTCTCAAGAGGTTAAAAAATAAAATTTAACAAATTAAACAAAAAAAAAATAAAAAGAAGCTCTCAAGAGGTCCGCTCTACGTTATAAATTAGAAAAATAAATCAAATTGAACAACTCAGAAAAATTAAGGTAAGTCTTAAAATTAAAGGCAAAAACAAACGAAACAACAGTTTACACATTCCCCTGCTGTTGGGTTTGTACTTAGTTCTGGAATTGAAAATACGGGTCGTATCCGGGCAAAAGTTAATTGTGTTTGCTTATCAACAGACTTAAAATGGAAGAATATAAGTTCGAATGTGTATCACCGTTTGAAAATCTCGACATGGATACCGTAAAAACAAAACGAGCAAGGTAAGTAATTGTAGCTTAGCTCTGTAACATTCATTAATCGTCTTTAATTTTTTTAATAACGTATTTGCAGAGCTTCCAATTTCACGTCTCAGGAAGAAGACATTTTAACATCACTGGCGGAGAAGTATTCCAATGTTTTGGAAAACAAAAAAACAAATGCAGTGGCCTGGCAGGAAAAAAAAGATGTTTGGGATAAAATATCTAAAGAATTTGGATCTCAAAGCCACTCCATTCGATCATCCAAACATCTGAGAGACAAATACGAAAATATGAAAAGAAAGACAAAAACAGCTATATCGGTCCACCGAAATCAACTTTACAAGACCGGTGGAGGCGCGTATGTTATTCAGATAACCAATAATGAGGAGAGAATCGCCTAATTATTAGGAAAATCTGCAACAGGTCTACTGAATGATTTTGATTCTGATATGTGTAAGATTTGGTTTTACGTTCTAGAATTTTAGATTATGCATTCATATATATTTATCATTTATTTTTCAGGCCAACAACAAAATGACAGTATCATCGAAATTGATATTTTGGAGGACGAGTGTGAGGTTGCGCTAAAAACTATAGAAGCAGAAATTGATGATAAGGTATGTTTATACAGTCAACCAAGAATATGTTTTTACATAGTAAAATTAGTTTTGTTTGGACTTTCATCATTAAAAAAAACATTTATTTAATTTTTACTATTTTTTTTTTACTTCATTTTTACCCAAATTTTAACCAACAAACAGTGTTATATTCGGCTGTGCTGAATCTTCCATTCGCAATGGTTTGATTACTTATGTGGTGATCGTCCGTTCTGTATTATACACATCAATACTGTATTTCAGATATTTGTTTTATTTAATGTTCTCTATTTAATGGAATAGCATTTAAAAGGTAGTAAACTTTTCTCATTTCTGGAAACTTTGAAAATTGTTCTTTCCAGCTTGAAAACTAAATTTTCATATACATTTAGATCATCAATAAAAACTATTTTTCTTTCTTGGCATATATATTTAAATCACCAATAAAAACTATTTTACTTTCTTCGGATATGCAATTATGCATTCAAAAACTTATTCATAAACAAAGGGTTTGCAAAAGGTTAATAAATAAAACGAATTTTCTATGAAAATTTGTTTAATGAACCTTTTAAATACCTAAAATACTTTTTATGAATAAATAGGTCAATCTTAATTTAAAATTAAGTTTTGATTAAATGATTTTTGCAATTTTTTTTCGCAAAAGACTAGTTTGAAGCGATGTTTATATGTATGAGAATTTTTTGCCAACGATGCTTATATAAGAATTTTTATGTCGTTTTTTGAAGTAGATTAAAGAATACAGGTTACATGTTACGATAACCGCAATAAGGCTGATTAAAATGTTATTATGTTGTGATGAATTAGTGCATACATATAGACATACATACATAAGAACGACTTAGAAAGTACCTGTTACTTGACAAATTTGGTCACAACTGTGATTCGTGATTTTTCAGTAACAGTGATTAAATCACAGGTACATAAATGTCGCTCATCTCTAATATATACTGTTAAAATGCGACTCTGGTGTGATGAGAATACATAAGTTTCTAAAATGGTTTAGAAAATGAACATTTACCGATCGCTTGTCAAATTTATCCGTATTATCTCTTACTCAATGCATTTTGCTTTTACATGATAAGAGTTTTCTTATTCTACATCATTTTTTTACATGTCTTGTACATTGTATTAAAACGTAAACAAGAATTTAATAGCATCACCATAGCGCCACATATCGAAACCATGCATACATACACAAAAAAAATTATACCTTCTGAAGTGCCGGCAAACTAGACTAAAATGAAGAATTTTGTTTATAACCTGATCATAGCGCTATCTACCGGGTCAAAATTTTATCAGGAAGCTTATTTTTGTTTAATTAATATATTTTGTGAATTTCATCGGAATCGTACCGCAAATTAATAAAATTAAATATCACGACAACAGCGCCACATATCGGGATAAAACTTAAGTTAAACCTGGCTACAGACTAAACTATCTTATTGCCCAAGTTTGGTGACGACACTGCAGCACTCACCCAATCAGATGAGCTATAAACACCTACATATGTGAACAGAAACCGTGATGACTAAATGACTAGATTTGATTAATTATTGTTAGTTCATGTTTAATATATGAAGATTCAATAAATATATACTGAAAAAAAAGTTTGGTGGCAATCGGTCCAGCGGTTCTTAAGTTTGAGGAGCACATACACGGCACAAGCTTTTATATATATATAAAGAATTTATTCGTCTATGAAATTAATCTTTCCAGACTATTTATACATACTTACCTTAATGTTTATAACTCAAATAAAATAATTAATTATGAATATAAATCTATACAGCTCTTTAAATTGAATACACATTCTCCTGAGAGGGTCAGCGTTTGCATAATTAGCTCTGAAAAACTGAACGGATAATGGTGAGAAGTAACGTGCTTGTCGTTTATAATATTCAATAGAAACGAGACATTAAAATAGATTTGCGGCTTTTTAAGGTTGGCAGCTTAAGGCTAGATTACACTATCTCACAAGCCTTACGTATTCCATAATACTTTGTGAGATGGAAATCTAATGAGTTTTGTTGTGACTGTCAAAAAATCGAATGTAACATTACAGTTTGTAGTCACACTATCACACATGAACATGCTTTTGTTAAAATGCAACCCTGATCCAATGAAAAGTATTAGCGTTTAGAAAAATTTAAAAAAACGATTAAGTCGTATGGGATGTCAAACTTTTTTCGTAATACTTGTGACACATTGCATTCACACTATCAGACTTTGTCATATTACTTGAGTTTTTGACATGTATTATTACAAAGTATAATAGTGTAATCTAGCCTTTAACAAGGGCGAGTCTGCTGCTATATCATGGGAGATTTAATGTAGGGTTGCCATTCGTACTGTTTTTATCAGTACCTGTACTTTTTTTGTTTAAAGTACTGATTTATGCATTACACGCAAATCAGTACGCAAATGTACTGATTTTTTATTAATGTACTGTTTTTGAACTGTTTGTTCAATTTATAGTTTGTCATATTGTCAAATTGTTTGCGATACAAATATTAATATATGTAGATGTTCTTATCAATGAAATATTAACATTAAAGGTTTTTGCCGAGTCAGGACGAATAGAGTAGAAGAAAAAAGGAAAGAGTTTCTAAATGGTGGTGCGTTTACGAATTTGAAGAAATGTGTAATTTAATGTCTTCCATGCCACATTCAAACGCTTTTAAAGAACGAGTCTTTAGTTTTCAAAGTATAGAAAAGAGAGAAACAGGCTCCTAATATAAAACCTAGAAAATGAGTTGCAGATAGAGACAAGAAATTTGTAATGAGTTTTACAATTTCTTGATGACTGAAGACAGGAAAGAAATTATGGACAATGTACAAAATGGCCATAAATATTTGTAACTTGTAACATTGTAAATATTTATGTCCATACATATGTTTATATATTAATTATGCAAATCTATAGTTCGTCTGAAGAAATCTTCTGAAAAACGATTGTGCCTTTTGCAATAATTACAATTATTACTAATAACACTGTGCTACACTCGAAAAGCACGAAAAGCACTTCTGTTGGTGAGCATTTTTTTTTTTTTTTTTTTTTTTTTTTTTTTGTTAGGACCAGCACTCAGGGGATGACCCCTACTAATGCATTGCATTGTGTTGGAACTAGGAAAATAGGTTATGGGAAGGAGGAAAGAGGGAGTAGTGCTTGTGAACATTCGACTTGAACTTATTCATGTTGTAAGTGAGAGGGAAGACTTCAGCAGGAAGGTTATTCCACATACGAACAGTCCGGCCAAAAAACGAATTTTCCCTGTAATGCGTTGTACGATTCACCGGCCAATCGACCACAAAAGGATGGGCTCTTGAGGAAAAACGTGTATTACGAACAAAGCTATGGGTTTCGGGAACCAAATCCCTAATTTCATCAGAACACATCCCGTTGTAGTAACGATAAAATAGGCAAGTACAACCCACATTGCGACGGTGCTCAAGGGAGTCAATAGAATTGGATACCCTACTGTCGCCGATGAGAACCTTCGCCCTCTCCTGCACGCGGTCGAGAAGCTCCAAAATAGACTTTGAAGCACCGGCCCACACATGAGAGTTGTATTCCATTCCCGGTCGGATATAGGTGGTATAAATAGTAAGGAGATCAGATGGAGTGAAGTATATCTTACACCGTTTCAAAAAACCGAGGCACTTGAATGCTTCTTTCGACACCTTAAATATATGTTCAGTCCATCGGACATCACATTGTATCCTCATGCCCAGAACATCAAGAGATTCTGTTTCCTCAATATTTATACCACCCATACATACAGATGAGGCACCCTGATCCGTCGCGCGTTTATGCGTCAGTACGCAACATTGGGTCTTTCGGGCATTAAATTCGACCCTATTCGCACGACCCCATTCTGAGATTATGTCTAGGTCACGGCCAAGCGTATCATTCATGTTCTGTCTCATAGCACAAACATCGGACACGCCTGGTCTGTAACCAAATGAATACGAATGGCAAAGTAAAATGAGACGTCATTTGTTGAAATCAGTTGAGAAATGAGGAAGTTTAGTACTTTTTATGAGGAGCTATTATAACAAAAAAACAATTAAAATTCCTTAAAAAATACTATTTTTTTTCTTTTGTTAATACAATACAAATCGCTTATTTTAAACAAGTAAATTTGAATATATAGGTACAAAAAAACTAAAATAATAAGAACTGGAATTTTTGCTAATGACAAACGAAATTTAAGAGAATCGAGTCAATTGTACTTGTAAATAGCTCAATTTTTGCTCTCTTTTATATGAGTGTAGTATGCTGAGTGTAGGAGTTCACTAAAGTATAGAGAGTATGAGAGAAAGAGCATGAAAGTGTAAGAAAGCAATAAAAAAGATCGTTGAACAGAGATGTGTACGTGAGCCGATTTTGCGTGATTCACTTGAAAAACACTGACGCAGAGTCTTTAAACATTATTCACGTGAATCACGCGATATTTTGACTTTAATCACGTGATTTTGAATGTGTATGGAACTAAAATGAGCCACGATGTCAGTGCGGGATTAGAAAATTGTTCTCTTGTATGAGTGAGTGAGTCAATATCCCCTCACGGACCCATCACTAAAATAAACATTATTGAAAGTAGTTTTTAAAAATACTGTTATTTTTTTTTTTTTTTGATAATTGCAAATCTTCTGTTTTTTAGTTAGTGCTTTTAAAGTCGAATTAGAAAAAAATAGTTTTTGTAAATTAAGGTATTTATTACAATAATATTGTGCTTAAGTAAAGTGTATTTTTAATATTTTATTACAATCCAATACGAAGTTTGCTCACCTTTACAATGTGTAATAAGCGTAATCTTTTTTGTTACATTTGTGGCTTATTTGTTGACAAAAAACATCGCATCGAATTGGTAAAAAATAAATCTGTGGTAGAAGCTTATAATCTATATTTTGATCGGTTGTACGTAAGGAGTGCTTGGAATGAACCCCAATATGTTTGTTTAAAATGCTCATGTATAAATTGGTGATACAAATATAAAATTCGTTAAGTTTTATTAGATTAAAGTTATTTTATTAAATCATGCTAATCTAATCGAAACAGGTTTCCACTCTTTTGTTCGCAAAAAGTATTATAACTTCCTCATTTCTCAACCGAATTCCATAAATGATGTTTCATTTTACTCAGAAAAATACTGTCTTTAATATATTTGTTGTCTTTAAACTAAATTCGGAAAAAAGTCTCGTAGAAATTTTAAAAGTTTAAACAAATAAAAATTTCCCATATAATTGAAAAAATCTATTCATATTTGTGCTAATATTGTATGAAAAGTATATAAATTTAAAAATAACAATTATTTTGCTTTCCAAAACCGTTTGAAAATCGGTTAATAAATAAAAAAGTTATAAATGTTTAAAAGTAGCAGCCTCAAAAAAATATCTTTGGTCCATAACTCGGGTATTTGGAGGTATATTGGAACTTTTAAAAACGGGTTTATAATACACTCATCTAGACCTATAACATACACTAGGTAACTTTGAAAGTGCTTGCAAAAAAGGAAATTTTGTAGCACCGTGTTATTAGTTGTAAATCACTTTTAAATAATTTTTTTAAATTATTTTGAAGATAAATACATAACAAGCTTCTTTATTTCAAGTGTTTAATTGTTTTTTAACATTGTTGTCCTTATATCTGTAGCTTAGTGCTAAAAAGGCCAATGTCAAATAATTCATTTTTGAGAAAATTGAAATTTAAGTTTTTTCATAGAAGAGGTCTTTGTAAAATTGGCTAGCAAAACTTTTTTGAAGCCTTTCTCGGTTAAATTAGACATTGGCTGTTTCCGCAAAATAATTCAGCATGACCTTTTAATTGCAAAATGAAATTAATTATCCTTGAAGATATAGCAAAAAAGTACTTTTATTAAATTTTATATTGACCTATATTCAAAAAATATAATCGAATAAAGGAAATGAAATTTTGGATCACATGTTGATCACGTTTTTTCGCCAAATATTAGATAGGTGTGACCGTAGCTTAAGAAAATACCTAATGCAACAATTAACTCAAAACAGCAATATATTGACATTGGCCTTTCTAGTACCAAGCTACAGACATAGTGAACTCAAATTTTACTTTTAATAAAATTAATGTTTCTTTAAAAAATATTAAACCAAGTAGCTAACAAGAAATTAAGAATCAAATTTTTAACAACTTGTGTTTTAGATTTTTTTGTTATTCACTTTGTATTCCCGCTATAAATATATACGGAATTTAATTATTGTTTTGAAAAAATTCAAAACAATAATTAAATTGAAATTATAGAATGAATTTAAGTTTTGTTTTAAAAAAGATAAAAGCTGTACTTTTTTCTGCAATTGTACTGATTGTTTCTCTCTTATGTACTGATTTCTCCGATTTCAAAACTGGCACCCTAATTTAATGGGTTGATGTTTAAACTTCGTAGACAGAATAAAAGGAATTGATTCAATCCTGTCGATATAATTTTGGTCCCAAAATAGGTCTCACAAGTGTTATATAATTAATGAAACTTAGCTTAGGATCCAATAAAACACTAAGATCTAAAAAGCTATCCATTTTTTTCATTTGATTATCGATTTGATGAAATTTGATGATCGCTTTTTAACGAAACACATATATTTGAACTTTTTTTAGGTTTAGCTCCATTAACCCTAGATCGAGCTTTAAAAATAATTCATAATTCTAGCTATGTATCGTTTTTCATACATACTACTGTTGTTGCACCACTGGCAACGGAAAAAAATTTGGCGTATACGGATCATGGTTTAGGTCGGGATGCGGCTTTAAAAGCCTGGTTGCGTCATCCCTTGTGAATAACTTTTCAAGGGTAGGCAAATTTTTGTCGGAGCCACCACTCCTGCCAATGTCCCGATGGATTTGTTGTAATCGTTTAATATGGAGGGGCATAATGTGTTGGAGCCACTACTCCTGCCCTTGTCCAGTGAGTTTTTATAGTAATTGGCGGCTTGCGGCCAATGGAGACTCTACCTACTTCCCGAGTCTGTGTTGGTTTTTTGCAGGTAGTTAAGTTGTTTGTAGGATAGGGGGATTTTTTTTTGTTGTTGAATTGGTAAGCTGGAAAAAAGAAAGAAAGAAAGAAAGAAGGATGAAACATTAACTTTTTTTTAGGAATATACGTAGATTTTTGGAAGGAACGATACAGGTCAATACTTACGTAGATATCATGGTTAATTTCCTTCAAAATGGTACTGAAACCTGAAAGAAAAAAAAATATATACTTACATGCGTGTTTGATGATGACAGGCGAAAAATGAAAAGATAAGATGTATATTTATTTATTAGTGTATGTTCAAGGCGAATTCATGTATATGGCGGTGTCGATACTACAACAAGTAACAACACCAAAAACACAACCAATGTATGTTTTTTTGTTGCTTTCGTTGATCGATATGTCAAAAACACAAACAACTTTTTACATTTCTCTCTCTAAGTAAGAAAAAAAAATAGCACAGCTGTGCTTTCAACGCCACCTGATAAATGAATTCGCCTTGTGTATGTGTTATCCTTTACACATTCGAGACAGCAGACTAGCGACTTCAATATGTCAACAATAGAATACATGTTTGTATATGGAAATGATTATTTTAACGACGACACGGCTAAATGGCTGCAGGTTGTTGTCTATGCTAATTTTGTCGTTGTAGTCAAATTACGGCCCTTTTCACAATGTACAATTATTTTGTTTTTAACGTAAAATTAACTAATTGCTGGTTTGCTTAATAGGGACCATTTAACTGACGGCTACCGATTTCCGTTTCACCATCATTCGATTACTTAACAAAAGCAATTAGTAGTTTACGAAAAATAGTGTAATAAAAGATTAAAAAATAAAATTTTCTTTAAAAAGGCGGCATTGAACAAAAAAAAAAGCTCTCAAGAGGTTAAAAAATAAAATTTAACAAATTAAACAAAAAAAAAATAAAAAGAAGCTCTCAAGAGGTCCGCTCTACGTTATAAATTAGAAAAATAAATCAAATTGAACAACTCAGAAAAATTAAGGTAAGTCTTAAAATTAAAGGCAAAAACAAACGAAACAACAGTTTACACATTCCCCTGCTGTTGGGTTTGTACTTAGTTCTGGAATTGAAAATACGGGTCGTATCCGGGCAAAAGTTAATTGTGTTTGCTTATCAACAGACTTAAAATGGAAGAATATAAGTTCGAATGTGTATCACCGTTTGAAAATCTCGACATGGATACCGTAAAAACAAAACGAGCAAGGTAAGTAATTGTAGCTTAGCTCTGTAACATTCATTAATCGTCTTTAATTTTTTTAATAACGTATTTGCAGAGCTTCCAATTTCACGTCTCAGGAAGAAGACATTTTAACATCACTGGCGGAGAAGTATTCCAATGTTTTGGAAAACAAAAAAACAAATGCAGTGGCCTGGCAGGAAAAAAAAGATGTTTGGGATAAAATATCTAAAGAATTTGGATCTCAAAGCCACTCCATTCGATCATCCAAACATCTGAGAGACAAATACGAAAATATGAAAAGAAAGACAAAAACAGCTATATCGGTCCACCGAAATCAACTTTACAAGACCGGTGGAGGCGCGTATGTTAGTCAGATAACCAATAATGAGGAGAGAATCGCCTAATTATTAGGAAAATCTGCAACAGGTCTACTGAATGATTTTGATTCTGATATGTGTAAGATTTGGTTTTACGTTCTAGAATTTTAGATTATGCATTCATATATATTTATCATTTATTTTTCAGGCCAACAACAAAATGACAGTATCATCGAAATTGATATTTTGGAGGACGAGTGTGAGGTTGCGCTAAAAACTATAGAAGCAGAAATTGATGATAAGGTATGTTTATACAGTCAACCAAGAATATGTTTTTACATAGTAAAATTAGTTTTGTTTGGACTTTCATCATTAAAAAAACATTTATTTAATTTTTACTATTTTTTTTTTACTTCATTTCTACCCAAATTTTAACCAACAAACAGTGTTATATTCGGCTGTGCTGAATCTTCCATTCGCAATGGTTTGATTACTTATGTGGTGATCGTCCGTTCTGTATTATACACATCAATACTGTATTTCAGATATTTGTTTTATTTAATGTTCTCTATTTAATGGAATAGCATTTAAAAGGTAGTAAACTTTTCTCATTTCTGAAAACTTTGAAAATTGTTCTTTCCAGCTTGAAAACTAAATTTTCATATACATTTAGATCATCAATAAAAACTATTTTTCTTTCTTTGCATATATATTTAAATCACCAATAAAAACTATTTTACTTTCTTCGGATATGCAATTATGCATTCAAAAACTTATTCATAAACAAAGGGTTTGCAAAAGGTTAATAAATAAAACGAATTTTCTATGAAAATTTGTTTAATGAACCTTTTAAATACCTAAAATACTTTTTATGAATAAATAGGTCAATCTTAATTTAAAATTAAGTTTTGATTAAATGATTTTTGCAATTTTTTTTCGCAAAAGACTAGTTTGAAGCGATGTTTATATGTATGAGAATTTTTTGCCAACGATGCTTATATAAGAATTTTTATGTCGTTTTTTGAAGTAGATTAAAGAATACAGGTTACATGTTACGATAACCGCAATAAGGCTGATTAAAATGTTATTATGTTGTGATGAATTAGTGCATACATATAGACATACATACATATATTTTTTTACAAACTTAATTATCTATATACATTAGGCCGGGTCGATTTGTGTGGAGGCAAAAAAATCGGCCATGGCTCAGTGAAAATCGTATTCTAGGGATCAAAATAAGAAACTTTGCCGAAGGAACCATACCTCTAAAACGAATTCTACTACCCCCAACTGTTGAGGGGGGTTCCCCATACAAACATTTCAAAAAATCACCATTTTTGGCACTTTTTTTTATTATTTTTTATTTATTTTTATTATTTTATTTAATTTTTCTCTTTAGAAATTTATTTAGTCAGAACATATGTAAATTAAAAAATTTATTTAATTTAGTAATAGAAAAGAAAATAAAAAAAATTACTGTTTGAAGTCTTTTTTGCTTTCAAGTCTGGGCAATTTCGCACGGCTCTCTAATGTCGTCGCCATAACAGCCTCTACATTTTCCGGTATAACTCGTTTGGAAACGCTAGCTAGCAATTGAACGTGTCGTTCTGTTGCAGGTCGTAAAATAGGTTGTGTGGGTTTTTTAAACCACCACAAGACACAGCTGCATGTCGTAAACTTACTTAAGCAAAATCGGTTACAGATAGAATTGAGCATAAAATTATCATAAAGGATTTTCCAGAAGTAATAAAAGGCGCACTTGCTTAACAGAATTTGTGGTCAGATTAACGTTTAATTTACATGTAAGTACTTTATGGGCAGTTTTGACAACAAAATCGGTTTCAGGTAGAATTGAAATTACCATTTCATTCTTATTACCTCGTCTCGTAGACCATATATAACGCAAAAGTTTTTGTGAATGCGTTAAGTCGTTGTGAAGAACTCGAAGTGTGAAGTGCTAATTTTAGATAAAAAAATATTTTAAAAAAAATCATTCCAAATCAAAAAGTTTACAATGAATCCACCATCCTCTACACCGCAAGATGAAGCAATAACAACATCAACAACTATCGAAAACCCAATGAGTCATATACCCAGGCATGATGTTACTGTTTTTGGTGTGTCTACTGATTTGACTGATCTTAATTTACCAACCCATCTGGATATCTTGAAATATTATTTTTACTTGAGCGAAGAAAAAAAGTTGTCCTATAAACCATTCACTATTCAAGTACAAGATAAGTTGATTGGAATTTGGGAAAAACTTGGTATGGAAATAATGCTGAAAAAAAGTGTATGTAATAAATTGAATAGATTGCTTGACAAATATCAAGAGCAAATCAAGAGAAGAAACAAAACCCAACAATTTACAGAGTATGTAAAATCTCTTGAAACAATTTTTTTCATTGGAACATGTAAATGCGATTTGAAGGCAGCTCCATGTGCATGCGGTTTGGTTCCCGAACGCCTCAAAGAGTTTATGCACGATCAACATAATCAGAGAAGACTAACAATAGATGGATTTGCGATGGAAATTGAAGAGCAAGGAGCAACGTCTATGTCATCAATGCCAACATACCAAGATCCCGATGATTCAACATACGCACCGCCACCGGTTCAAGAAGATTTGGATATAACCACAAGTTCTCAATACACACAGAGATACGATTGTTTTAACTTTGCCTTGGTATGTGACAGATTTGGTGTGCCTGATAGAGTAGCATCAGCAATGGGAACCGCTCTTTTCCAAGATTTTAAAATGAAAGATATCCATGACAAACCTCACATCATGGATAAATCGAAAGTTCGCCGAGAAAAAGAGAAATGCAGACAAGAAGTGCTTCGCAAACGGTTAGATGATACCAATTTGTTAGCATTTTCATTTGATGGCAGAAAAGATGATACTTTAACGAGAGATACAATTGATGAGAAGTATCATACTAAGATGGTAAAAGAACCTCATCTTGTTATTTTAAGAGAACCGAATTCTGAATTGATTGCTTACGTAAGACTGGAACATGAAACCGCTGAATACAAAACAACCAAATTAAATGATTTTTTCAACGATAAAAATATATCACTGGATGCATTAATTGGCATATGCACTGACGGTGAGCCAACAAACACTGGCCCAAACGGTGGAATTATACGACGATTCGAATTGCTGTTAAAAAGACCATTGCATTGGTTCGTTTGCCTTCTACACTTCAACGAACTTCCGTTTCGGCATTTGTTTGAAGCTTTGGATAAATCAACCAGCACTGGACCAAAATCGGCAACCGGAAAATTGAGCCGTCAAATCGAAACTTGTGAAACTCTTCCGGTAAGTTATTGCTATCACTCATTATTGTCAATTATAATTGTCAACCGTTTTTAATTGTTTTATTTTTATATATTTTCAGGTGGTGGACGGCTTTCAGAAAATTGAGTTGAAAAATATGCCCCCTGCTCCAGAAAAAATTTGTCTGTATAGTCGGTGGTGTAAAGTTGTGTTTTTAGTGCTCTCTGTTTTGAATAAAGTTTTCATAATCAAAAGACGTGTATAACGTTTGTAACATAGAAAAATCGAAAATATAAAGAAAAACCCACGTTTTGAAAAAATAAACTAAGCATATAATTGCATTTACTTTTGTATAAAGTGATTTTAAAATTAGTCAAAATCCCAATGAGAGACAAATAAAAAAAAAAAAAAAATTAATAGATTGTGTATAAAAGCTGATGGTGTTAAAGGTTGCCGGTTATAGTTTTATTTTGTTGTATGTGTAAACAAAAGTTATCTGTAGAAGCAAACTATGTAAAAGCTTTTAAATATACATAACTGAGCCGTTAAATAAACACAATTGAGCTTTTTGGAACGTAAATTTAAAAAGCTGTTGTAAAACTTAAATATAAATTATAAAAAACGAAAAAGCGGTTGCATACTTTTAGGATGCAAAGAACCAGTGACGGTAAACTGTCAACACCAAATACCCAACAAGCCAAAAGAAAGCAGTCGGATTAACTCCAGAAGAAATGTCAAATGCAGGGGCGTGTAGTTTACCGGCAAATATGCAGTTAAACGATATTGTTAGCATAATTCAAGGTTCAATTCAAACGGTGTTTGATGAGAAGTTAAAAAATTTATCTACCAAAGCCGACATAGAGGAGGTAAAACAAACAATGCAAGATTGCTGCTCACAAGTTGGACATTTAAAGATGGAAAATGAGGCATTGAAGGAAGAGGTAAAAATACTAAAATTCGAACATCAGGAGGATCATTAAGAGCTAATGCGTCTAGTAGATAAAAGCAAACAAAAAAATGTAGTCTTCCGTGGTATTGAAAAAAATGGTGATTTGAAAGAAAATATTACTAAAATATGTGCTGAAACAATGGGAATCCCGGATTTGGTTGTGAAATGGGTCCGTAAGCTGTATGAGACAGATGAAACGGTATGTGGAGTGGCAGAATTCAGGACGGAAGAAATGGCAAATGCAGTTTTTAACAACGCCAAGAAACTTAAAGGTACCTCTGTATTCGTAGATAAAGATTTAAGTGATGAAAAGCAACAAAATAAAAAAGTTATGTTACAATTAAAAACACAACTTAAGTCATTGAATAAAGATTTAAAAATACTAGTGAGAAATGATAGGATGAGAATTGATAAGAAATGGCTATTTTGGAATAAAGATAAATTATTAATGTGTGGTAGTCAAAATGGCAAAGAATTTTTAAAAACGATTTTTAATGATAAAATTGATTCAATAAATTTGTGTTATATGTCATTGTTAAATCAAAAAAACTAAGTATAGCCGGAAGTAGTAAAGTTAAAAATGGTAATCAATGTTTAGTTGATAAGAATTTATGTAATGAAAATAAAAATTGTACACTTAAAATAATTGCTTATAATGTTAACGGTTTAAATAATAAATTTGATAATCTGGATTTATTTGAGTACTTATGGGAATCAGATATATTTATATTGTTGGAGACACATGTCGAAAATAGTAGTTTTGAAAAATTTAATGGTAAATTCAAAAATTTTAATATTAAATGGAAATCAGCTACACGTAATAGCAGGTTTGGAAGAGGTATTGGTGGCTATGTTTTTGGTATTCGTAAAAATTTAACTAATTTTGAAGTGAAGTTTGAAATGAGGGCATATGGCAGTGTTGATACTATGGTTGTAAAATTAAATTCAAAAAACTTCACGATAATACCAGCTTACTTACGAGGTGCAAATTGGGGCAATGAGTTTGAGGACTTAGTTAACGCTTTACTTGAAAATGAAATAATCAACCCTATTATAATGGGCGATCTGAATGTCAGAATTGGCGAAGAGCAACAATATTTGGATGAAATTCTCGAAAATTTTTTTAAGGCTGGCTTAAGTGGTAGAAAGTCAATGGACAAAGTTGTAAAACCAAATGGCAAAACATTTATCGATTTTTGTAATAATTATGGTCTCTTGATTTGAAATGGAAGAACTGCAGGCGATGGAGAAGGTTGTTACACGTATGTTGGCAGTTCAGGAAATTCAGTAAATAATATATGCGCAGTGTCACTTGATATATTAACAATGATCGAAAATTTTACTGTGGATAATCAAACATGGTCTGATCATTTACCAATCACACTTTACCTTAATTTCACAGCAACACAGAATGATAAAAGGAAAATGAACCTATTGCCAAAGTTAAAATGGAACTACAACAACAAAGATAATTATTGTGCCAAGCTTAATTCAAATTTAAATGAAATGCAAAAATATAAAGACAATCTTAACTTAAGCGATATGTCAAAATTAATTGTTGAATCGTATAAAGTACCAAAAATAAATGGCAAACACATACAATTTAAGAATAAATGGTTTGATATTCAATGCAATAATGCGAGGCAAAAATCCCTCGCAGCTTTACAAAAGTTTAGAATCTCTCAAGATGATGTTGATAAAGAAAAATACACAGAGAAGAAGAACAAATATCAAACAATTTGGAAAACAAAAAAAGTAAATTATTACAATTAGAACAATTAGAACAAAAGTTAAACTCGGTTACAGACAGTAAAAAATGGTGGCTAGGAGCTAAAGAAATAAGGCAAGAAGAACGATTGGTTGGAAATAATATAAGCGCAGAAAGTTTTAAAGAATACTTTGAAATGTTGTTAAACCCGCAAAGTAGAGCACTGGACATGGAGTATGCGGCTAATTTAGTCGTGGATACAGATCTAGATAAAGTTTTTACACTGCAAGAGATTAGGTTAGTACTGGCAAAGGTCAAAGAAAACAAAGCGCCGGGTGAGGATAGAATACCCTATGAATTTTTTATAAACGCAAGTAATAACTTTTTAAGCGCTTTGGCGAAAGTCTTTACAAATATATTAAACGGAAGTGGTTCTTTTGAGGTGTTTGAGCGTAGTATTATTTTCCCAATACATAAAAAAGGAGATGCTAATATGCCATGCAATTATAGGGGAATATCCTTCATGAATTGCTTAGCCAAGATACATGAAAGATTAACACAATGGACCACAAACTATAAAACTTTAAATGAGTTCCAAGCAGGTTTTCGTAAAGGCTATTCGACAATTGATAACATCTATAATTTATCGGCAATTGTCAATATCAAGTTTCATGAACATAAGAGAGTCTACGCGTTTTTTGTGGACTTTAAAGCTGCCTTTGATCGTATACCAAGACAACTTTTAATGTATAAACTACGCCAAATGGGATTGTCCACAAAAATAGTTAGCTTTTTAGAACATGTATATAAACATACATTTTCTGCAGTATGAACTGGAGATGAAATCTCGGATTACTTTAGTACAAACTCTGGCGTAAAACAAGGATGTTTGTTGTCGCCTTTGTTGTTTTCCTTGTATCTAAATAACCTTCATGAGCAACTGGAAGGTGGTATGTTCATAGATGAACTGAACATAAGAATTTTAATGTATGCGGATGATATTGTCATTCTTGCCGAAAATATAAGCGTCCTACAGAGAATGATAAATAATTTGGAAATATATTGTGAAACATGGGGAATGGAAGTGAACTTAACAAAATCGGAGATAATGGTTTTTAGGAAAGGTGGTCGTGTTGCCTTAAATGAAAAGTGGAAGTTTAAAGGAGATGAGGTAAAAGTTGTGTCTCAATACAAGTATTTAGGTATTATACTAACTCCGGCAATGTCTTACACGAAACATATAATTACAAAAAATGATGCTGCAAAAGTTTGTGTAAATATCACGTGGAAAAGTTTTATTGCAAAAAGGGATGTGTCGCTAAAGGCAAAGTGGAAGTTATTTCAAGCTGTTTGCAGATCTATACAAGCATATGGGGCTCAGGTTTGGGGTCTGGGTTGGTTTGACATTGTTGATAAATTGCAAAGGTTTTTTACTAAACGCGTGTTAAAATTACCAGAAAATACCCCAAACTACGTACTTGCTCTAGAAACCGGTCAAGAAGATGCACACCTGTATACTTACAGTCTACACCTTCAATATATTTCTAAGACGCTTTTCGAATATGAAAATCATAGGTTACCTCACAGACTTTCATCAAAAATAATATCAAAAAACATTTACTGGTATAAAAATTACGTTGATCGTTTGAACTCTTTTGATTTAAATTCCAATAATATACACCAATCTAAAAACATATGGAATAACTCGTGCAAATCGTTAATTGATACTTAATCTAAATCTAGTCAAAACTACCGCGAAACTGCACTAAAAAGTCAACAACGAATATATAAGTTTTTAGACCACTCAAAAGGCCTTACCTATTGCAACGAAAAATATAACCAACACCAAATATCCTTAATAATGAAAACTCGCGGAGATCTTTTAATGCTAAATTCAAATAAATATACCACCAATCAATCCACTCTTTGTTCTTTGTGTAACCTGAATGAAGATGAAACAATTTTGCACTTTATAGGAAGGTGCCCAATACTTGCAAATATACGAAGAAAATTCCTAGTGTACTCAAGACTTACAGATTATGAAATTTATTATCTTCTAAATGGGGGAAGAGAAGAAAACTGGAGTTCACTTTATCTTTTTGTAAAAAATGCATTACCTTATAGAAAATTTTTAGTCGATGAATACAATTTTTAAAAAAAAAAAAATGTTATTAGTTAAAAATATTTTAAAGGCAAACTTCCGGCTGACGGTTAAAAAACCAAGCCGTAAATATCTTTATTTTAAATATAATTATAATTTTTATATCAAAGTTTTATATTAAAACAAATATTGTTGTACTTAATATTACATATTTCAATAAAGAAAATATCTCTCTCTCTCTCTCTCCCCAGAAAAAATTGAATTTTCCACCGATTCCAAGTACTTATACGACATGGCCCATGCAATTTCTAGCGGCGTGGTTTCAGTGGATCTGGCTAACATCAACCCAGGGAAAATTGTACATTCGTGGTGGCTCACCAAGGCCGCTAGACTATTACGATTATATGTGACAACGGAAAATCCAGATGCAAATTTAAGAATACTGGTTGAATTTATAATTACATGTTATGTGCCAATGTACTTCAATATCAAGTATTACAGCTCTGTCGTGTACGGTAGTAGAATTTTTTTCAAATTCATTAGTTGGTCAAGATTTCTAGAACCTCGTTTACGCAAAATTGTCAATAAAGTAATTACAGATAATTCATATTATGCGCATTCGGAAAATATCTTGTTATCAATGTTGTTTGATGATAGTAAAGAAAAGCGCGACTGTGCTATTAAGATAATTCTACGCTATCGAACCTATGTTGACGACCCAACGGGACTTAGAGCTTATAAAAAACCAGATATAAACTTTTATTGCATAAGTTACACGGAAATTATCAATATGAATGACATAAATGACGTATTTGAACCACCATTCACGCGAAGCATTCCATACGATACTTTGAAAGAATATTTAAATCAAGATGATCCACCGTTTAATGATCCAAAAATTCCATCACACATACAAGGAACAGAACGACACGCTCAATTGCTAGCTAGCGTTTCCAAACGAGTTATACCGGAAAATGTAGAGGCTGTTATGGCGACGACATTAGAGAGCCGTGCGAAATTGCCCAGACTTGAAAGCAAAAAAGACTTCAAACAGTAATTTTTTTTATTTTTTTTTCTATTACTAAGTTAAATTAATTTTTGAATTTACATATGTTCTGACTAAATAAATTTCTAAAGAGAAAAAATAAATAAAATAATAAAAATTAATAAAATAAATAAAAAGTAATAAAATAAAGTGCCAAAAATGGTGATTTTTTGAAATGTTTGTATGGGGAACACCCCTCAACAGTTGGGGGGTAGTATAATTCGTTTTAGAGGTATGGTTCCTTCGGCAAAGTTTCTTATTTTGATCCCTAGAATACGATTTTCACTGAGCCATGGGCGATTATTAAATCGACCCGCCCTAATATACAAATATAAATTGTTACGTTACTGACTCACTGACTGACTGACTGATTCATCATCGCACAGCCTAAACGCCTGAAGCTAAATACTTGAAATTTGGACGAGGGGTTGGCCTCTCCCCAATTCGATCCACTAAGACGGAATTTTTGGAAATTCGAATGTTTAGGGGGTAAAAAAGGGTAAATTCGGTAACATTATATCTCCAAAACTAAAAGAGATACGAAAAAAATTTAATACTTATCGTTGTTCTTTACAAAAATAAGCGGATAGGTGCCTGTTACTTTTTTGAATTCAGCCCTTTAACGGAGTAAACGGGTAAAACCTGTATTTTGGTACTTTCTTGTCACCCCATGTATCTTTTAAACCCATAAACATAGAAATAAGGGTTATATCACATTTAAAACTTATCTAAAAAATCCAAATACGAATTTGGTACTTTTTCGAAATTCGGACATTTAAGGGGTAAAAACCGTAACTATTTTTGGTACTTTTTTACAAAACATTTTTTTTATTCAAAAATTTAGTACTTTTTTTGTTCGATAAAAAAAAATAAGCGGACAGGTGCCTGGTACTTTTTTGAAATTCGGCCTTTTTGGGAAGTAAACGGGTAAAACCTGTATTTTGAAACTTTTTTGCTATGCCATTTATCTTTTAAACCAATAAACATTAAAATAAAAAATATATGACATTCATAACTTATCTAAAAAATACAAATACAAATTTGATGCGTTTCGAAATTCGAACGTTTAAGGGGTGAAATCGTACCTAATTCTATTATTTTTTTTACAAAACATTTTTCTTCATCTACCTATATAATATAAAAATGTAAAGTTACTGACTGATTGATATATATATATATATATATTTATGTATATAGTTATTTTTTGGCCACATAAGTGTGTCAAGTAATTTTAAAAAATCCTATTATCTAACTATTATATTTACCTATCTATTTTAGCAAAACTCATGGAGTAAATGGAACCCCTCCAAATTAAAAAATAAGAAGTCGAAAATGAGGACAGAAGAGCTGAAGAGAGGCATAACCTGCAAATTAATAAACTTCGTTTAAAAGAGGAATTTTTGAAATTAGAAATAGACCTAAAAAAACTAGAAATTCAGAAATTACAACAAAAATATATGTAAATACTGAAAGTTTCATTAGTATAGTAATTTATTTTTTTTATTCTTAAATTTATTTTTTTTTATTCTTAAATTTGTTTACTAATTGTTTTTTTTTTTTTTTTTTGCTCAATGTTATGTTATACATACATTCATATACATATATGTATATATATATATATAATTGTTCAACATGAGGGCATTAACTCGCAATTTTTATTTTTCACTTTTTTGAAGAATCTTCACTTGATATATATATCTACCCAATATTAAAATATCGTGCTATTTTGTGTACTTTTTGGTAATGAACGGGTGGTTTAAAAATTATTTTTCATATGCTTTTAATGTACAATTAATATTTTTAAATGTTGAGCTATTACCCTCTTGTTGATTAAGTGCGATATTTTCTGTGAATTTTTTTTAAGTTTTTACACCTTTTATATTTTTAAATAATCTTTTTAATGAGTAGTCCTTATTTAATAACATTCGAATTGTTAAATTTTTTGGGTTCATTATTTTTATTTTTATTAGTTGTTTAATTGTTAATTTTGTTATATCAAACAAGACTGATAGCCTATTTCCGATGTGCGGAAGAATTCTTTCTTTCGCATAACTACATTGAAAACAAAAACAAATTTTTACACTTTGTTTTTGTTTTCAATATAGTTATGCGTACGAAAGAAATCTTTCGCACATTGGAAATAGGCTATGAATATTGTATTGACTATTTTATTGAACTATTTTTACTATTTTGTTTGTGTACATTAAATCAGTGATCGAAAATAAGTTATTTTGAAATTTTAAAACAAAAAAATATCGTTACTTTCATTTAGAAAACATATTTTTTTTAAGTTTGAGACATAAAAATTGGTAAAAAAAAACATATGTATAAAAACGCTTACTGAAATACACAAACTCTTTTATATATTCTTTTTTTATCAAGTTTTATGGCTGAAACTTAAAAATGTTACATTTTAAAAACGCCTTTTCAAAATTTAAGTAAAGATATACTAGTATTAATTGTAGGAAAACTTATTCAAGTTAACTACATTTATCCTTATGAACTAGTCTTTGATAAAATATATTGCTTTTTAAATTATAAGTTGACTTTAAATATTTATTTTTTTTTTTTTTGTCATCATCACAGGGATTTCTTATGCGCATTAAATTAAATATTTAAAGTCAACTTAATCATTATAATTATGAATTTTGTACGAAAAAATAAAAAAAACCTGGTATTCAGGGGTGTCATAGAAACCAATCTTATCGGTATTGGATTTGAAACCGACAAAAAAAATACATTGGTGTCATGAAATCCAATTTTATCGGTTTTTTGTTCGAACTGAAATTAGTGTCGGTTTTAGGTGTCACAGAAACCAATATTATCGGATTTTTATTGAAAATAAACCAAGCAGCTTACAGCTCTTGTTTTTATATTGAAAATAAATATAGTTGGTTAAAGTTTAATTTTTTCAACAGTTAGTTATTTTGCATAGATGGAAATAAATAAAATTGGTAAATTAGTATTTTTTGCATGTCTCCGGTAGTCTCCGGCAGCGGGCTGCTGCGAGCTTGCAAAAGTATTCTCACTTTTTCTGCGTACAGAAAGTTCGCAACACATTTATTTATTTTATTTATTAACAAGAAACAATTTATTTTTTATTTTTAATAAATTTGCTTTATAATTCTACAAAACAATAAAATTACACAAATGTAAACAACAAATGCAAATATTTAATACATACAACGATGGCATTTATTGCATATGTTTAGTGTGTTTCCATTCTTATTTTCTTTTCTATAATTTTCCTTTTATTACAAACACAAGTTTTAACAATATTTTAGAGCACAATCATAATTTAAAAAATTATCAAACAAAAATTGCATTAAAAACTATAAACACATGAACCAAAACATAAAACAGCTGTTTCGAATATCGGTTTTATTTGTATTCGAAAATAACAAAACCGACTTGTTTTTATGACACCAAATGAAACCAATATTGGTTTGAAAAACCGACAATTAGCAAAACCGACTTGGATTCTATGACACCCCTGATTAACTTATTGTTATGAAAAAAAGGAATAGTATTGCCTTTCATGGCTGTGAATTACAATTTAAGAAATATTATAAATAAATGCCTGAAACAAATCCCAAATCTCGGTTGTTTAATTTTGAATTCATATTACAGAAATCAAAATATTGGCATAGTCATACTTACATATGGGAAGTAAATAGACATTTTTTATGACCAGAAAAGATTCGTGCTTTCTGCCAAACAAATTAAGAAAACATTTATATTTCGGATTAATACAAAATTTTATTTAACGGTTTTGAAAACCAAAACCTATTTTATAATATTGAAAAATAGTTTTCAATAAGGCTGTTTCGTGTTCTCGATAAACCATCTGCAATTGTGTCCTCTTCATCGCTTGATATTGAATAGTTATCAAAGTCAGAATCATCTTTTACAAGTCGACATAAGTTGTGCAAAATAGTACACGATACTATTATTGAAATAGTAGAGTCAAGGGATACTCTTATTCCCAGAGATAATACTGGAAAACGTCGCTTTAAAACACCAAAACACCGTTCTATTACGTTTCGTGTTCTTATTTGTGACTCGTTATATAATTTTTCTCCCTCAGTCTGTGGATTACCTAGTGGTGTCATCAAATATGGCTTCGCCCCATAGCCACCGTCGCCTAAAAGTAAATAGGATTCAAACTCTCCATGTTCAAATCTAGCCTATTATTGAAAATATAGCTGTCGTGGGCCGATCCAGGCCATCTGACTACTATATCCATTATTTCAAGGTTGGAGTTGCAAACAGCCCTTAAATAATTTGTATACATAAGTATGCATAATGAAAATAATTAAAAAAATGCAGTAATTTAAAAAACCTTACTTGAACATTTAATGAAAAATAACCATTACGACATCTAAAAATTTCGGCATCAATACCTCCAGGAGATTGCAATTTAACGTGTGTACAATCTATAGCTCCTATTACTTTAGGAAACTTCGCAATGTCATAAAAATATGAAGCAGTCTTCCTCATATCCTCCTGAGAATATGGCATTGATATGAATTTCATTGAAAGTTTTGAAATTGCTTTGGACACTTTTTTTACAACGCGGCTAGCTGTTGCAATGGATACTCCACAATAATCGCTGATTACGATAAGGAAGCTGCCCGTAGCATAAAACCTTAAGGTCAACAAGAGCATTTGGATAGGTGAAATTGAGAAAAAAAATGATTTTTTATTGTGGAAGAAAATTTTTTGGCGCCTTACCTAGTTGTTACATATATTATGTTGCTGCTTATGAGGTTAGCAACGTATTTTGCTGTGGACTTTGAAATTCTATATCTTTGTCTAAATTCTTCATCACTTAAAGAAAAGTGGTCACGCCGCGCAAAACTTCTTTTTTGGCGCTTTACATTTTTTAAATTAAAAATATTGCTAAAATATAAATGTTGTTTTTCCATATTGACTGTCATTTTTCTTGCAATTAACATGCTAACCGGCGTAGATGGTTCGGTTAGATTTAACAGAAACTTTTTTGTTAAATAGTGTCGGCTAAGAGTTAATCGTACTTTGCGAAATTCATATTTGCCTAACTTGCGGTTAAAGTTCACGTTAACTTTGAATCGTACATCGTGAAAAGGGCCGTTAAACTAATTTCTATTTTTGTACGCTACAAAACAGAAAAAGTGCTGCTAATATAATCAAAAATTAGAAGAATTAGTGCTTATAATATATAATAATAATTTTTTGGTTAAACAGCAAAGAACCGGATTGAAACAAGAATATAAGCGCGGCTCACCACCAAATCTATATTATTATTACTTTTTAGTATCCTTAAAATAAGTTATATAGGATGATGTTTGTCACGCCAACGCTCTTAGTTTAAGAGCTATAGGTCGTAAGAGTTTCAAAATACTTGATCCATATCTCTTAAGGTATAAACTGATTCTTAGCAGAATGGGTATCATTGAACAATTGAACAAGTGCGTTTCACATGGTGTTTAAAGCACACCGATTTATTAACCCATCAAGAGCCCATTTCAAATGCTCATACTTCTTGCTGACTTTTTTTTTACTAAATTTGCTTTATCTCTAAATTATGTCGATATAATAATAATTATTAAACAATAATGTACACATGTTACCAAAGTTATGAGGACTTTGATTAATAAAGTTTTTCTGTATTGCGGGTTTTCAGCCTTCCGGAACACTTTTGAAATATTTACACATTACTATATTTAAATATGTAACAAGTGCATAAACTATTACCACTATATATTTTAACTCAAACTTATAAATAAATTGTGAAGTTTTCCAAAATAAAATTTTTTTAACCCTAATAACTTTAAAGTTTTATATGATAACGTTTCTAAAAATATAGCATACAAAAACTTGGGGTGTTCTCTATAGCATATTATATTTGAGGAAATATTATTATCAGAGAAGACAAAAAAAAGCAAAAAACAAAGTGTTTACAGCAAAAAAAATATATAAAAAAAGCACAAAAATTTAGAAAAAAAAGCAGCAAAAAAAGCATTTTTATTTTTTTAATATATACATTTAAATATAAAAAAATTACAGTTATTCTATTTCTTCAGATTCGTGAAAACAGTTACAATAACCAATCATGTGGGCTTTTATATTTGTAAACGTCATTTTTCTTCGTCTTTCTGTTAAAAGTGAATTGTATAAGTAGAAACTTCTTTCCACGTCAACGGATGTTGTTGGAGCAAATTTATATTTCAAAATTTCATTTCGTCATCAGGTTTAGCACCAGTTTGAAGAATGCTGTTTATTTGTAAAATTTGTTTGAACCCCGGATTTCTTTGAAATACATACTGCATTAAATTTCTTCATATATATTTTTTCATGTAGATTCTCAAGAGCTTTTCGTACATTTGACACAATATTTACACTTTCGTGAATAGCTAACCCAACTGTTTGTAGCTTTTTTTTATAGAAAACACAATAATTGAAAAATTGTTTTTGATAAACGCAAGTTGGGAACTTAATCCGGGCAAGTTATATATTTCCTTGGCGTGCGCGATCGAATCTGAGTCTTCACTTTTCAGTTAAGAAATAACAGCCTTTACTTTATCCAGGTATTCTGCATAATGCATTGTGGCTTCTTTCCAAGTACCCCAACGTGTAGGGCATGAGAACGGTGGAAGAGCCAAATTGGGATTCATTTGTAAAAACAACTGCATTCTACGAGGAGCCTATGGAAATTAAAATTTTAGTTTGTATTTGTGTACGAGTTATTGAAAAATTAACTTAACAAAGACGGATTTGGTACAAGATATTAATTTATTTACATGCTGAAACTCTAAGCGCTGCATCAGTTACCATTAGCAATATTTTGTCGTATTGAATGCCTAGATTAAATTAAAAAAAAAAAACATAAAAAATAAAAAAAAAATTATGAATCAAATATTCACTTACCATCAGGCCATAAAATTTGTAATGAATCGTTGAAGAAAGATGCAATAGAAGCCCCATTTGCATTTTCGAGAACACCCATGTTCAATAAAAAAGGTTTATTTCCAACATCGTCATTTAAAATACCAAATATAAAGTTGGCCACATATATTTGTTCACTGTCTGTTGTTTCATCAACAGAAATCCATATATTTACCTTTAGCCTTTTCACGCATTTTTCCCAAAGCTTCCGTATACATTTGAGGTATGTATTTACCTCGAATAGATCTTTAGCTTGGAACTGACAAATTGGCGTACTTTTGAAAGATGTTTTTGAAACTGGGATGGCTTACTTTTTTTACTGGTATATTGGTCTCCAACAAAAATTTACATATATCTTTGTGAAATGTATTGGCAGTAATAGTAACAGAAAATTCCGTTATAAGTTTTTGTGGGCGATTTTCTTGGCAAGCAGCTAATTTGTGTTTTTTTGTACTAAAATGTTGCTCCACATTGCACTTCTTTTCGCTATTAATTTTACTCGAACAGACATTATAAAAAAGCCAATCTTTTTCAACTTTAAAAACTTCAGGATACAATTTTACCATTTTTAGCAAAAATAACATATTTGACTTTTCTTTCGGCATTTTTTTTATTATTTTTTCGTTCACAACGTCCGGTTTACTTATTTTGTTTTAAACTCAAATAAGTAACATGGCTGTTTTTTTTGGGATGGTAAGTTTATTAATTTTAGTTGTAATAAAGCGCCCAAAAACGTTGAGTCCACAACTAACATATTTTTGTTTTAACCCAGAAAAAAGTTGTCAATTATTTTTTTTTCTCATGTTTTCTCAAAAAAAAATTTTTTACGTAAAAATTATGTTAAAAAAGCTATTTTACAGCAAAAACATAGGAAAAAAGCAAAATAAGCACCATAATAACAAAAACAGCAAAAAAAGCAAATATGGGCAAAAACAGCAAAAAAAGAAGCAAAACAGCAAAAAAAGCAAATTAGTCTTCTCTGATTATTATACATATCGACAAAATTTTAAGATAAATCCTCTTAAGGGGTTAATAAATCGGTATATTTAATACATCATATGATATGTGTTTCGAAAGACTTTATTTTGATACCAATACTTTAAAGATTCAGATTATATTTTTCTTCCTATACTATTGATAAAGTGCTCTGAAACCTTTACGACCTATAATTCATAAACTTAGTGCGTTGAACCAAAAAACCAAATTTTAGCGCTTCTGTGCCGCTCTAAACGTTAACTCTAAGTTAACTTTTCAGATCGTAAAAGTACTGATTTGTACAAACGATAACAAATTAGATTAAATTTTAAGCTGAAAGATGAGAGTTTAAACAAAATTGAGAAATACATTAAAGAAAAACTATCGGCGTTGTATTATTGTATATCTGAAGTTGCCATCTCAAAAATAAAAACGAAACGTCACAAAATTTTCGAGGCTTTGAAGAATACATAGGAAAAGCAAGTTTGTACAAATGTTTTCTTGAAGCATCGAAAACGTAATTGCGCAATCACTGTTCTAATTTCAATATCAATAGCTAAGCGCGAGTTCGTGTTACTGCAACCTGAGAAGACAATAATGTCAGTAATGGATGGCTGGCAAATGTTTAGAAAATACCCAGAATTCACTATCTGAAAATTTTTGAAGAACTAATTTTCTGACAAACGTCATGTGTAGCACCCAACACATAATACATGACTGATTGTATAATTATTAATTATATTATATTATTATTAGTAGCCGGTAAAAATTAGATCTAAGTTTCTTTTTTGTACTGATGAAAACTAAGTCATTGAAAAAAATATAGGTACATATGTTTATTATTGCATTTTTTTACAATTTAGAAAAGTTAATAAATAAAGGTACGTTCAGACTGATGAAATATTTGGTAACAAACATCAAATATTTCATTGCAATAGTCTGAACACAAAATATTTTCGAGTGTCAAATAAAATAACAGCTGATTTTGAGCAAATAAAAGTATTTGCCGGCAAACAAATATTTGTCCAATGTGAACATAGTGTGAACACAAAAAATCAAATATTTTAGTAATTTTTGTGCAAACATTTATTTGATATTACAAAAAAATTGTAAGAGCAAACAACGACAAATAATTTTAATAGAAGCAATTTTTCCTGTAAGTTTTCGGATTCTTTACAGTTTTTTATAATTATTAGACTTTGCTATCATGCCGCTATTAGCAAATTTTTGCGAATTTCCGCTAATATAGCAATTTTTATACAATTTTTGCCATTCAGCTAGTCTCTCGAGGACGTGTTCAGTGAAGGTCGTAGATGAGCTGCTCCCAGACCACACGGGGATTATAGCCAGGTAACAAATTTTTGTAAAATTATAGGTGAGAGTGAAATAAAATCGATCGCTTTTTTTTCAGTCATGAGCGAGCGTGAAAATTTCAAAATTTTTCTGCTCATTTATCCTAATGAGGGTAAGAAAAAAAATATTTTGAATTTCCTCACTCATGAGGAGTGAGAAAAAAAATTCACATGTGAATTTTTCAGATATGAAAAATTTGAATAATTCACGTTAAAATTCTTCATAAGGAAAAAAATGCGATTTGCTCGACCATTTCCACCGGAAAAATAAAGTAGTAAAGAGGCCTTGCGAAGTGAGTAAATTAATAAATTAACTTGCTACACGTCCCAACATAACTAGAAATAAAACGATTTCGACAGGCCTTATCTTGGAATAGAAAATTTGAACTTGTAAAATATTTAATAAAAACTTTTCTAAAAGACTTTTCAAAGAAGGCAGAGTGGGATAAGTCAAAGTTTACTAAAAATTCAATTGTAAACAGGGTTGCCGCACTTGGTCTTTTCCGATCAAATTTGGTCGGATATTTTTCGTTTGGTCGGATGGTAGGCCAAACCTTTTTTTTGGTCGGTTTGAGAAAATATACTATACTAGCTGACCCGGTCCGCGTTGCTGGCCCTAAGCAAACATTAGTGTTGTATTACCAGACGAATTAAATTGATCTTTAAACGAAATTTACGGCCTTTAAATAAAAATCCATGAAATACCTATCATAAAGTTTTTCTTACGAAAAAAGTGAGCGTAAAAGTGGGCGGGGCAACATTTTCTTTCCGCAAAACCTAAGTTAGACCATGGCGATCATTTTAAAGAAAAAATCGTTGAAATCGGTCAAGCCGTTCTCAAGTTATGAATTTTGCCACGCCCCAAGACCGAAAATCAGAAATCAGACTTCACAGTGCCTGAATATTCTGAAGATTCCCTGAAAATTTCATCAAAATCGGCCCAGCCGTTTTGGAGTCCATACGTTACATACATACATACATACATACATACACACATATTATTTTATATATGTATATAGAAGATTTATTTTGAAAAATTTATAACACTGTTCGCAAAGAAGGCAGTTGCAAATTTGATATCATTTTTAAAAACACAAATTTTTTTATTGTTGATGAAACTATGGATGTGGCAATGAAATGTAATTTACTACGTTAGTAACAAGTTACTTTGACGGTGTTAGTGTTATAAAGGATAGTTTTGTCATTTTATTTTAACTTAGATGCAGTTTCAGTTTTTCTTCTTATAAAAAACTTTGTCTCAACAAACCATATATATTCCTTTAAAAAAAGAAATTTGATCGGATTGGCAACAAACGGAGTTAACGCCATGACTGGTAATGTTGCTTAAATCTTACTCAGCAATGACGAAAATATTGAGCTTCTTTGTGGTAATTTTGAAAGTTTTTGCAAGTGCTAAAAGAATAACATTAATTAAAGAATCTCAGGAATACTGTTCTGTACCACCCCAAAAGATACTTGATGTTTCTTAAGGTACGTTCAGACTGATGAAATATTTGAAAGCAAACATCAATTATTTCATTAACGTAGTCTGAACACAAAATATTTTTAAGTGTCAAATAAAATAACAGCTGATTTTGAGCAAATAAAAGTATTTGCCGGCAAACAAATATTTGTCCAATGTGAACATATGGGGTATTCACAAGGTTGCTATCATGGTTTATTGTCATAATGTTTTAACATTTTACAATGGTTTAAAAATATTGTTGTTGGTTTGTAAACAAAAAGTGTCTTAAATAAATAGAACGTTGCTTGCTATGTTTATTGTGCTGTCGTAATTAATAGCACATTAAATTATGAGGGGTTGCTCACAACAGTCGTATTTTTTCATGTTATTATTTTAAGACATATGGCTTTATGACACCTTGTGAAACCCCCAATAGTGTGAACACAAAAAATCAAATATTTTAGTAATTTTTGAGCAAACATTTATTTGATATTACAAAAAAATTGTAAGAGCAAGCAACGACAAATAATTTTATCCATGTTCCCAATAGAAGCAATTTTTCCTGTAAGTTTTCGGATTCTTTACAATTTTAAAGATTTTTTATAATTATTAGACTTTGCTATCATGCCGCTATTAGCAAATTTTTGCGAATTTCCGCTAATTTAACAATTTTTATACAATGTTTGCCATTCCTTATAGTTTTAGCCACTTTTACTTAACTTTATGGCTTGTTTAAAATGTTAAAATTCTTCGCGAATTTTCGTTATTTTTCAGCATTTTTTTTTTTTTTTGTTTTCCCCGAAATTTTGTTTTTTAACCGATTTAGCAATATCAATAATATTTTAGGGTTTGTTTCCAAGTTTGCAATTTTTCGCGAATTTAAGCCATGCTCGCGAAGAAGCGATTTTTCACTGTGAATCTTTCGAGCTTTAACGATTTTTAATAATTATTAGGCTGTGCTATCATACCGCTAATAGCAAATTTTTGCGAATTTCCGCTAATTTCGCAATTTTTATCGAATTTTTGTCATTCCTTATAGTTTTAGGCACTTTTAATAAATTTTATGGCTTGTTTGAAATATCTAAATTTTTCGCGAATTTTCGCTATTTTGCAACATTTATTTCCCAGACATTTTGTTTTTTAACCGATTTAGCGACTTAAAATATATTTTAGGGTTTGTTTCCAAGTTTGCAATTTTTTGCAAATTTTAGCCATGTTCCCGTTACCCATTGTCTTCCAGTTTCTTTTTCTTTTACATTCTCCTGTTCTAATACTTTAAGAGATGCTGCTCCACAGAATAAAACAAATAAGCGCTAATTTTTACTATTTGTGAAATATATTATTATTTTTGAACACTTTCATTAAATAATTATTTGATGCAAATATTTATTTTAGTCTGAACGCATAGCAAACATGATTTAATTGTTTTATTTGAAACTATTTGCCAACTGTTTTAACAAACAAAAATTGTCAAATATTTGATCTTAGTTTGAACATTAAACAAAATATTTTTTTGTTTCACACAGTTTGAAGCAAATATCTGAACAAATATTTTCGTCAAATATTTCATTAGTCTGAACGTACCTTTATTCAGGTAGACTTTTTTGGAGGGAAATATTGTTAGAATTATAGAACAGTGTGATGTTTCGATACTATTTTTTATACATATATATAACAAAAGGTTTGTGCGTGTATGTGCTCCTAAAACCCAAGAACGGGAGTCAGGCTTCTTCTTAGTTTAATCCCGATATGTGGCGCTGTTGTCGCAATATTAATTTTTTTTATTTATAGTACGTCTTGGCTGAAATTCACGAAATATATTTATTAGTCAAAAATAACTATCCTGATAAAATGTTGACCGGGTAAATAGCGCTGGGGTCAAGTTATTAACAAAATTCTCCAAAATCTAGCTAGTGTTTTTTGAAGTCAATCGTATAAGAATCGCAGAACTTGCAGAAAGAATTGGTGAATACCAAAATGCAGAGCAACTTGCTTTTTTAAGTATTCTACAATGCAACCGTGTGTAATTTTACAATGTTATTTGTCCCAAAGTGTACCAAAAAAGTGATCAACGTGTTCACAATAAGCAAACTATGCATTGTAAAACCTTTTGCTACATTTTTCACTTTTTCTGCAAAGTTTTGGATGTTTTGGAGATCAGTCTACTATGTCTTATAAAGTTAAGTACTAAAGGGTCCGCCAAATAACTTCTTTTTTTTTTTTTGAAAATGCTATAAAAAAAACTACTGAATATTTTCTCAAATTTCTTTTTTTATTTGAAAGTACAATCCTTCCGGTTAATAATGGAAAATAATTTCATTCAAATAGCTGCCTCGGCTGGCCATGCAGTAGCCTACACGATCGGTCCAATTTTTAAGCACATTATCGATTGTGTGCAGCTGTATTTCTCCAATGGTTTCACGAATATTGTCCTTTAAAGCGTCAATTGTCTCTGGCTTGTCGGCGTAAAACTTATCTTTGCCGGCACCCCACAAATAATAGTCCAACGGTGTCAAATCGCAGCTCCGAGGTGGCCAAACGACATCAGCTCTGCGGCTGATAATGCGATCTTCAAAAAAAAGGACGCAAAACATCGAGTGTAGCTTCGCCTGTGTGGCACGTAGCGCCGTCCTTTTGAAACCAAATTTTGCCAATATCCTCTTCAATTTTTGTGAACAAAAATTCGTTCAACATGGCCCGATAACGATCGCCATTGACCTTAACGGCCACTCCTTGCTCATTTTCGAAGAAAAATGGCCCAATTATGCCTCTGGACCAAAATCCGCACCAAACAGTGACTAGATTTGGGTGTATCAGCTTTTCAATGTATGCGTGCTGGTTTTCTGTGCCCCAAATGCGACAATTTTGCTTGTTTACATACCCGCCAAGATCAAAATAAGCTTCATCAGAAAAGATGATTTTTTTTTGGCAAAATCGGCATCTTCTGTAAGTCGATCGCAGGCCCATTTAGCGAAGCGAAAACGCATTGGATGGTCAGTTGGCTTCAACTCCTGAACCAATTGGACTTTGTATGGCGTCATACCAAGGTCTTTATGCTAAATTCGTCTCAATGATGTCTACGAAATGTTCAGTTGTTGAGAACGACGGTGAATTGATATTGATGGCGCTTCACGCGCACTTTCTGCCACAGCAGCAATATTCTCGGATGTACGCACTGTTTTTGGCTTTTCACGCTTGGGTTTATCGATGAGGATGCCAGTTTCTTTCACTTTTTTCACAAGATAACGAACATATGGAGCTGACGGTGCTTCTCTTCTTCCAAAATCCGTACGCAATTTTCGCACGCATTCTGCAACATTACCATGATTTTCAAAGTAATATCGCAATATTTCCCAGCGTTGTTCAAGCGTATACACAACCATATTCGTTCAGCGGAAGGATAAAACTAATTATCTGTCAAATCAGACATGAGCTAAGTGTTACCATTCACGAAATAAGCACAAGTTGAAAAAAAACGTTAGATGGCGGACCCTTTATATTTAAAAAATTGTACAAGCTGAAGTCAAACTATTGTGATTAATTTTTTATTATTGGTTTTTTTATGCATTACTGCCTATGTTAAATGAAAAACACATTGCAGCACTAAAATCTTGAAGCAATTGAGGCCCCCAAAATCTGAAAGCTTATGTTCGTTTTTTTTTTATTCATTTTTTATATTGGTTTTTTTTATTCATTTTTTAAGTTTTCGACTGCGGGGGGGGGGGGGGGGGAGGGGCTGGATTTAAGTACAATATTAAAATATTAAAAAAAATTAACTGATTCTTAAGCCTATATCTCGTGAACTATTCGAAATATTGCTCGTCTCTTTACGGACATTTTTAGCTCTTTATCAGATCTAAAAATTGTATCTTGAGATAAAATCCAAAAAAAAAAAAAACAACAACATCTTATTCAAAACAGAAAAAATGTCAAAAAATGTGAAATTTCGTCATAGATTTTTATTGTTGATGATGGAAAATATAAGGACACTTCAAATATTTTTAAATATATACTTAGAAAAATTGATGATTTTGAACATAAGGAATGAAAAATAAGGACCCTTCAAATCTTTTAAAATATATATTGCATTTTAGTCGTCGCTGTCGTAGTTAGTCTCATCATCTAAAAACATGTTTCCGACCGTTTCGATAGCTTTATTTTCGAATGAAAATACTTTATGGTTAGACCAGCATACTTCCCCAAGCATCGCATCTATTTTTTCCTCTTTGAACCGCTTTTCCACCTGGATGGTTACTTGGTGTAAACTTTCATCTTGCTCATTGTTTGAAATTGTTTTTCGAACTCTGCCAAATGATTATTTAAAAAGTAAAGTTTTAATGTCATGGTCACACCGATTGCTTGGAATGAATTAAGCATATTTTTTTACTAAAACTTTCTATTCGTCGTCTCGTTTTTTTCCTAAGATTCATTCTATAACTGCCTTAAGTGCGTCCCAAGCAATTAAGTCGTTTCCGTGCAAAACCATATTTAAATCTTTTTACCAACTTTCGAATTTCTGCTCCATTAAGTACACCTGTTTAAGTCAAATTTTCTTTGGGCAGTGAAATACGTTTTCCTTATTTTTCGTTACTGTCGCTATAAACTTCTTCGTTATGCCCAACTTAATATGCAGCGGTGGCAACAATATGTCAATTATATTTTTTATTAGTGGCTCTGCTGTCATCTCTAAAGTGGCATCTTTCACTCCGACTTTCGTGTTTCCCAAGTGTGCGAGTAGTGATCGACTTTTGCTCGTGTGTCCCAACGGCACAGAAAGTAATAATACTTTGGACATCTACCCTTTATGCCTTGCAAAATATTGACAACTTTAAGGCCGCAACAGATTTTCCATAAATGATCTGCGTATTTAAGGTCTCTTAGCAAACATTCCATTGTTGCATAGCATTCATTTAAGTCTGTGCTAAATGCCAAAGGTATTGAGGGCTTTAGGTTCTGATTGTTTCTTCGGGCTCGAACGGTGAATCAGCCAGCACATTGGCAAACGTTTGAGTCCGTCCATATATCCGGTTGAATATGTAACAAAAACAACGTCTGCATACTACATCTGGTGTCCACGATGAATCGAATAAGTACAACTGGTCAGAATAATATAAGAGGTACCCATTTCTAAATTCAGCAGTAAAATTAGTTTTTTGCGTTTTCATTGAACGTTTGGGCACATACATAAATACCACAAACGTAGCAAAACAAATTCATCTTCCAACATTTTTCCATATAAACTCTTTCTTTCTGCAATGTAAGCCCTAATATTTAAATTCGCCAAATTTATTTAATTCGACCGTGCAATCAAAACAATGTAAATTTTTTGACATTTGAAATATGCCGTTATTTTGCAAAAACAATCATTCAAATGGACGTTGTTTACATGGTACAGGTTTCTCTCCGACAAGATGTTGTTGTTTTTTTTTTTTTTTTTTTTTTTTTTTTTTTTTATTTTATCTCAAGGTAAAATTTTTAGATCTAATTAAGAGCTAAAAATTGCCGAAGAGATACAAGCAATATTTCGAATAGTTCACAAGTTATAGACTTAAGTATGTTTTTTGAAAATTGTACTAAAATCCGGCGAAATAACCCCCCAAAATATAACGCCCCAAAAAAAATATGAAATAACCCCCCAAAAATTTGTGCAGAGAACAACAAAAACGATTTTTGGGGGGTTTTTTCTTTTTTTTTTTGGGTGTTATTTCATTTTTTCAATTCAAAAAATCTTTATGAAATAAATCCCCAATATATTTTTTGGGGGATTATTTCATTTTAAATTTATGAAGAAATAGTAAGAATTGCAAATTATGTCCCGTTATTTTTACAACTTGCATTTACCATTCATAAAAAAAATCAATTTTTGTTATTAGTTGGAGTGATAATTTCGCAGAGTAAAGATCGTGATTTCGCAGTGTAAAAAAGTTATAAATAAAAAAATGAATTTTGAAATTATAACTGGGTATAGAAAAAATAGCCAATTATTATATGTTTTAGATCAACGCATGATATACGTCAAAAAGTCGGTATACAATAGTATAAATAAATATGAGTGTAGGGTAAAAACTTGCAAGGCAAGAGTAAGTGTACACCCAGATGGTAAGTGCGTACTTGCCAAGAATTATGTTGAGCACAACCACGAAAATGAGGAAGAAGTGTATAAGGAGTTAAAGGCACTTAACAGTATTAAGGACGAATGCGAAGATCTTGCAGGAACATTAGGAGGTGATACCTCTGCAATGAGTTCAATAAGATCTTCATTCCGTAAAATTTGTGAGACGTAAGTTTTATAGTACTTCTATCTAAAATTTATTGTTAACAATTCAATTCCATTGTCTTTTAGTTCTCAAAATGAAGCTAAAAATATTTCCTTTCCGAGGATTCAGAGATGTTTACAGAATATTGTCAGCAAACATTTAATAACCTCGCCTAAAAATGCAGTACAGGTAATAGAGACATTTAACTTGAAAAATGTTTGGATGGAGTTCGGGTTAACCAAGGATGATGCGAATCCAATGCACTTTTTCGCTGCATGCATTGCAGAAGAAAATTACTCATTTTGCTTGTTTTCTTCTGAAAAAAGCATCAATTTGGTAAAAGAAAACATCCAGCCGGCACAAAGAAGATATTTAATGGACGCAACGTTTAAAATAATCCCTAAAGGCTGTTTTAAACAGCTATTAATAATATATATAGAATATTTTGGAGAGGTAAGTAATTTTTATTCAATAAAGTAATTTTTCTTGTAAGATTTAGCTTTTTGTTAGATATTTCCCCTCTTCTTTATTCTTATGGATAAAAAAACTGAAGAAATATATAGCTCATTGCTGGACTACATAAAAAACAACGTCTTTGACATGGATCCAGCCATATTTATAACCGACTATGAGCAGGCGATGAGATTAGCAATTTCTAAAGTTTTTCCACGGTGCAAAAACGTTGGGTGTTGGTAAGTTAAAAAATCTTATATATTTGTCGCTATATTTCTAAAGATGTATGAAAATAATTTTCGAATAAGAAATTTTTTATTTATATATTTTTTATTTATAATAACACTAATTAATTTTAAATACAAATCGATATTTCAACAAAACTCGTTTCAGCCAATATATTTACCGCCTTAATCATATAATATATTTCAGGTTTATAAAACGATTTTTCAATATTTTTTATGAATGAGGCCTGTAGTATTAAAATATAATTTTAATAACATACATTAGTTTCTGCTATATTCCTTGTTTTGTTTTTTTAACATACAAATTTAAAAAAAATTTTGCATAACTATTTATTTCTAGGTTTCATTTCTGTCAAGCTATCAGAAGAAATGTATCGAAACGAAAATCGCTTCTCCAATATATAAGATCTTCCAAAGTTGCACATCTGCATTTACATAAAATAATGGCACTGCCCTTACTTCCACCGGATCTTATTAGGCAAGCTTTTCTGGAAATTAAGAAAAAAATTTCCTTAATGGATACTGAAGGAAGATTTTCGGCCTTCCTAAACTATTATGAAATGCAGTGGTTGAACAAGGTATAACTATTTACATGTATTTAACAAACATACTATTGTAAATATAATAATAATATTAAATATGTATATGTAATGCAACACATTTTTCAGATTGGATGCAACAATTTTAGCGTGTATAAACAAAAGACGAGAACAACTTCTGCTGTTGAGGCTTATAACGGTGTCTTAGGGCGCTTTGCTGAAAAAAACGGTCATTTTTTCAAATTCGTGCGATTTATTCGAAACGAAGAGTTTTTCAAAAGTAGGCATTTTTCGATGATGTGCGAAAGTGGAGGAGCACTTTCACAGAAAAGAAGAAAAAAAAGCAAAGCCGCCAAATGGAAGAAAACTGAAGAAGCTTGGATTTTATTGGAAGAAGGAGACTTAACAGTTTCAGAATTTCTTTCAAGAATGGTTTTCAAGGGAAATGGTGTATGTGCAGACATGATTCCGGAAGAAAATATTTTTGAAGAAGAAACGCTTCATGAAGAAGAATCTGAAGATGAATATTTTGATCTGCCAGCTACGGCAAATGAAAATGATTGTGCAATTTGTAAAGAAAAAGCCGCAAACATTGTTTTTATTCCGTGTAAACACCACAAAATATGTAGTCAATGCGATATAAAGCTCATGGCAGATGCTGTTTCGAAGGGCTCCCAAAATTACAACTGTCCATGTTGCCGGGTTACAGTTCAGGAGACTATTCAAGTATATACATAAATTTAAAAAAAAAAATTTAAATTTCGAATAAAAACTTTGTTTTCCATCACCTAGACCGTGCTTGGGGATTTATTTCATTTTAAAATTTGGGGATTTATTTCATATGAAATAAGCCCACAAAAATTAGGGTTTTATTTCATTTTTGTTTGGGGCGTTTTTTCATTTCATTGGGGTTTATTTCATTTTTGAAATTGAGGTTTTATTGCATATGAAATAACGCCCCACACTTTGGGGGGTTATTTCATATTTTTTTTGGGGCGTTATATTTTGGGGGGTTATTTCATGCCGCCCTAAAATCCACCTCAGCCGAAACTTTTTTTAATTTAAAAAACCTTAGCTTATAATTCAAAACCCAGCTAGGGGTTTTCTTCTACCATCATAAGCTTTCAGATTTTGGGGGTCTCAATTGGTTCAAGATTTTGAATTTGAAAAATTGCATGCATATTATAATAAAATAAATTTATAGCTTTATCCAATAAACATTATACTTTATATTGAAAATACATATACATACATGTTGTGGTGAAATATTCATCAAAAATATTTTGAATTGTTGTTTATTAATTTTTTTCGTCAAACACTTACGTTCGGGTAGGGATTTTATAAACAATAATACATACAGTAGAAAAAAGAGCTTCGATACAAACTAAAAAATAGGCGATAGAACACAGAGAAAAGGAAAAGAAATGTCAAACAGCATAAAGTGTCACTAACTGAACACCGAACTGGGGTATTTCATAAGTAAACATCCCGCCGCCCCCCCCCCCCTACACGACTGCAACAAGAGGCGACGGAGAAAAAAATTCCAAAAAAATTCAAGGTTCAATTAGTTAAATTAATCCAGAAATTCAAAATAATTAACTACAAAATAATATAAATATTTCTATAAAAATAATGCAATTCCATATTGCGCGAAGAACACAAAAAAAAATAAACAAATGTAAACTTCAATTTAAACGTGTTGTGGCAATGGCTGTGGTTGTTGCGAACGAGGTTGAACTGGCTGCGACTGTTGTTGCAATTATGCTAGCTGCCGTTGAAGCTGTTGTATTTATTGTTTTAGCTGTTCGGGGTCTTGGGCATTCTTGTGATGACTCCCTTTGTTGTTTTTTTTTGTTGGCTCTCTTGTTGATTTTCTTGGGCTTCTTGGTTTTCGGGGTTTCTATTTGAGTTGATCCGTTGACATTCGTGCGGGGTCTGTTTTTTCTCCTTTAAACCGATGTAAAAGGGTGTGATGCTCCGCTAAGCACTCCATGCACCGATCCCTGCTGGTACACTTGTCCTTCAAGTGCGAGTGTGCAAGGCAGTTAAGGCAGTAACGATACTTTGTTACCACTTTCCATCGCTCTCCCACCGACATTTTACGAAATCGTATCGTAATCGCATGCTCCTTGTTACACACACGGCAATCCTGTAAGCTCTCATCGCGCTGCGTAAGTGCTACATCGGCTTGCCCGCCTGTGGGCTCTTTAGTGAAACGGTGGACCTTGAAGCGAAAAACAGACTTAGACATTCTAAAAAATAATAGGGGGTAAGAAAAAATAAGAGAGAAAAAAATATCAGTTGGAGTTCGAATTAGGAAGGAGAACAAACAAGCTTCACAATTGGACGGGTAATAATGTCAGAAGCTGTCCTCTCGTCAGCGACCCTAACTTTAGAATCCTGACCACAGAGGCAAATTGTCCTGGCGGATTACAACTAAATCCCCTACTACAAAGTGCCTCTCACGAAGCTTCCAATTTGTGCGTTTATGGAGCTCCTTTAAGAATTCCTCTTTCCAACTTAGGGAAAACTGGTGGGAAAGAATCGTTAGCCTCTGCCACCGATTGGCAAGACAAATGGACAAGTTCGAAGTGTCTGGTTCGGCCCGCCCTAGCAACGGACCACCGACCACAAAATGACCAGGGGTTAAAAGCAATAAGTTAGTGGGTTATCGCTAGAGTTCAAGCAGGCCTCAATGCGGGTCAACATTGTTTCCACCATGTAGCGAGTATTTGTGGACATAATCCAGGTACAGCCGGGTAAAAGGAGCACAATAGGGTAGTTTTTTCGGGAACCGTTCATCATTTGTAGGACTCTTGGCTTGGGATAGACGACCATTTACTCTCATGAGCTCGCTTAAGTCAAGAAACGGATTAAAAGAAATCAATTTACTCCCTCGGAATAAACTTCCGCCTTTCGAAAGTTGGGAGTGTTCGGGTAAGTAAAACTGCTGAGATAAAAGAGTTAAACGGGTTTTTACAAATACATGAACGCGTTTCGCTTTTATTCACAATTAAGTAAAGGTATGAATTTCAAAAATTTGCTCGAGATATCCACAAAATTCTTTGGAAAAAACATTGTTGACTTTTTTATGATTCTCAGAATTAAAAAAAAGGAATAAACAAAAGGTTATTTGATTTTTATGATTGCGGTAGCAAAGTACTAAGCGTTAATAAATGTGAGTGGACAATTAAAAGGAAAAAAGGAAAGTGCACTTTTTTAATTATTTGGGGTCTTCCGTTAGTTACCTGCAGATTTTTTTACAGAAATTGCATCCACATTTATGAGTGCTCATATTTTGGAACGTTTCGAAAACATATTTCATAAGTA
This sequence comes from Pollenia amentaria, assembly GCA_943735925.1. Lineage (NCBI taxonomy): Eukaryota > Metazoa > Arthropoda > Insecta > Diptera > Polleniidae > Pollenia > Pollenia amentaria. The sequence continues at coordinate 81,322,594 of OX031009.1, forward strand.
CCTGCCAGTAAAATATTCAAATATTTGTAGTATTTATAGGTGCTCTTTGATCGATTTTGTCATTTAACAAGAGTCGACAAACGCGAGAAGTACAAGTGAATTTTTCTCCGGTTTTTAAAAGTGAATAACAACAAAACATATAATATGGAAAATAACAAGTGCCCACAATTGGAAAATTTTTGTTACGTTCGTGGTCATATCGTCCCAAAAAGAGGCCAACTGGATCGAAAAAAATTGATTACTAAGGAATTCAAAACAGCGTATTGTCATTATTTTGATGAAGCAGATTTAAGTGGTGCAAGTTTTACGCCGAACACAGTGTGCAAAAATTGTTATAATACCCTTATAATGTGGATACATGGAAAAGGTGGACAGTTTTCTTTTATGAAGCCAGTAATTTGGGTGGAAGACCTAACTAGACATGATGAATCCAGGTGCTACGCATGCATAAATTCTCGTCATGGATTAAACAATTGAAAACAAAAGTATACATTGCTGCTTTTACTGCCAGACTTGCACGCTGCTGGTACCGATACACCTAAACCTCCGAGTCTGGATACTGTGTCCCTGCAAGCCGAAACCGTTTTCACCAATCCGACCAATTTGAATGATGCTGATTGGACACCTAATATTGAAAATAATGGACCACAACCGCTCAGACAAATCGATATGGATTACATTGTGGCTATCACAACAAAACTCCGAAATATTTACATCATTTTTGAAAAGCAGAAAACTGACACAGCAAAATGTTAGCGCAACTGATGATGCAGACTCAGAACATGAATATGAACAACCTACGAAGAAAATAAGGTCATCAGAATTACAAGCGTCAACTTCGACGAGGATGGATAGTAATGTTCTAAATTTTGTTTCCATGCAAAGATACCATATAAAAATCGCATATTTTCTGTGTAAGAATAGCTGTTATATGAATCGGAATGTTTATTTTCATGCAAAGTAAAGAATCAATAAAAAAGTCATCAATGTTTTTTCCAAAGGATTTTTTATGAATTAAAAATAAAAAATTTAATTTTTTTGGGCAAAAAATATTTTTTTCTTCATACATTTATTTATAACTGCAAAACTGTTGCTTATGTAGCGAAACGTTGTATGAACAGATAATTGTAATTCTTAATTTTTTTTAAATTTGTTTCAGCTGTAGTGGTTCTCGAGTTATGACAAAGAAAAGAGCCTTAAACGTGACAAATTCCCCTATACGATACTTACTAACTTCAAATTAATTTTTAAATTATTATTTGATGTACCTTGACCAAACTAATTATGCAAACGTTCATCTTTTTGGGTCTACTTTCAGAAACATTTATCAGAATTGAGTCCCGAAGTCATGTGTTGTACTGTGTTATGCATTAACACTATGGCTGAATTTAAATTGAGCAATTATACATAAATAAACTAAAGCATACTTTATGGGTTAACAATAATCTTAACACTATTATGTTATACAATTATAACATTACATTTGTACTGGAAAATTCTGTACAGTGATTTTTACATTAGAAATATGCATTACTAATACAAAAACAATTTAATATAATAAAACTACTAGCAAATAAAAAATAACTAATAAATTAAACTTATTCTTAACTAGAGTTACTTTCGTAAAAATATATACCCTTTCACAATCTGTGATTGGGATTTAAGTATTTTGGCCATAACCAAAGATTATACACAGATTTGTAACAAGTGACGTGTGAAAAATGCGCAAATCAGTTGCGAGGGCAGCTTTCGAAGAAAGAGACAAAAAGGGTTTTTTGGTAGTGAAGTGGCAATGTGTAAAAACAGGCCGGTACAATCAGCACAATCTGCGTGATCAAAACAAAAGTAACAAAACACAAACAACGTTTAACAAAAGCATTAGTTCAACAAGCGTTTTATTTTGTGAAAAACAATGTATTTAGTAATATTGTTTTGTTTTATTACTTAAATATCATTTAAGTAATACTTACTTAAATATCATTTGCTAGTGTTGCGATAATCTTAAAAGTTAATTCTTACAACAGTTTTGCAAATAAATCTCAACTAAATAAATTTGTGGTCATTGTATTGCGGCACAAAAGATGGTTCAAAGAGAAATGAAAAAAGGGCAGCTTTCTAAGAAAGAGACAAAAAATCTTCCGTCTCGTGACATATCTGTGTGTAATCTGTGGCCATAACTCGGGCATTTTTCAATCGATTTGATAGATTTATATACAGACGTCTTTAGGAAGGAATTTTCCATTTACCTTGATTTGAATCTTCAACTTCAGGCAAAAATCCTACAGTCCATAACACTGTATAACACACATAAAAATAACAATGTTTAATTGTTACTATTAATTTGTTTACTGGTGCAAATTAATAGTATCAATTAAACTTTTAACGGTTGTAAACAGTTGATTATAATTTTTATTTAATCATTTATAGAAAAACAGTTATGATAACCTGTCAATAGGACGAGCCTAAAAGTAATAATTGCAGTTTAAGGATACCGTTATTTTTAAATATAAACTAAGTGAAATTCAATAAAGAGATCAATTAAAACCAAGGTCTTAACTGTTATAAGTTTTATCGTGAATTAGTTAAGAAATAAGTACTACATTGTAACTGTTATTCGGGTTTCCTTATTATAATTTTTATCTCGCAATTTTTATTTTTATTGCATGATAATAATTGTAATGTAATGATGTAATATATGTTTGATTGTTCTAATTGGGGGAAAAACAAAATTTTAAAATTTTTCCCAAAACCCTTTGCTTCGCGATGGACATTGGCACGCTGGTATATACGGCTGTAGCTCGCCGGGAATGGGGGGTTCGTGTCCATCTAGGTTCATACAATCATTACTCTATTTCGTGCCGAGATAAAAAGAATGAAAAAAATGAAGCAATAAAAACGAGCAACGTCATACTAGATACCTAACAATAAAAATGTAAATACCTAAAACGAACGGACTGACATTTCGATGACTGAAACTTTCACACTTCAAACGTTTGGCCGGACTCGAATCCTCGGGACAAGGTGTTACGGTCCCGGTCAGGCTGCCCACCCCATATGACAGGTTAATGTCAACCGTGACATTACCTTTTGCCTGAAAAAAAATTTAAGTAATGTCCCTAATGTTACTTACCACACTTTCATTTCACCTTAGCTACTGACCAACCATTTTTATATTAATTAAAACATGTTTGATTATTCAGTAAAAAAAATACAAGGTTAAAAAGTTTATTTAATATGTGTAGATATTACACCTACTTTGAAAGGTACAAATAATCAGTATAATATAATAATAAATTCAAATTACTGATATTACATAAAAAGTCTAATTCATAAATGGGTGATTAATTACGTTTCGTAACCTGTTAAAATTTCGTATTAGATAAAGCTTATATGTATGGTTTACTTAGTTCATCTAAGGATCATGATGATGTGCTTAATATCATAAAAAATATCATTAATTGGAACAAACAAATAATTATTATTTAACCAAACACATTTCAAACTCCTATTGAGACTGCGATCTGAATATACTAGATATCGTTGCAATAAAAAAATTTCAACGATAGACAGATTGCTATCTATGATTATGTAAGCGTTTTTCTTTTTCTTTGTTTTATGTTTTTTTATTTTATTTTTTTTTTAACAAAACTAATGCAACTTATGTATAAAGGATCTAAAAATGAATTTATTAATATTTATCAATTCTACAAAGATTTCAACCAAGACTAGAATAGATTTTTTAGAGAACCTATTGTAAGTCTATTACTATTTTTTTGTTCCAATTTATTTTTTTTTTTGTTAGTTTGTTATCTTACTTTTGTTTCAATCTAAAATTATTTGTTGGGCTTATTTTTTTTTTCATATAAAATTGTTTGTTGGGTGTAACTTTGTTTATTTTTGGTTTGTCAAATTTCAATTCCCTTTTTCTTTTTTACATTTTTAACATTTTTATTTATCTTAACCATCTAAACAATATTTTCCTTAAATCAATACCTTTTTTTGTTTTTTTTTTGAACGCGACTGGGAAGGCAAATTGGTAAGACTGGGTTTTCAAAACATCTTCGTGAACTTTATATACACATTTGCTTAAACTGATTTGATCAACTTTCCTATGTCCTACAGTGATCAGGGCTACATGGGCTTATCCAACTAAGGCTGGTGGTCAAGTCGTGTTAAACTTTTTGAAATTTAAAAAGAAAAAGGTATTCCGAGATTTGTCTCATCACCGGTAAGTATCAGACTAAATAAAATTTTCTTGTTCGGTCATTCAATTAATCGTTTCATGTCACTTGTTCATAACGGCCTCTAGTTATGTATTTACATAGACCGATGTTATTATGTCCTTAGGTCTTTATACTTCCAGGGGCTATTCGAGATCTCTAAGCGCTTAAGGATATAATTAGCCGTGGAAGTTTTGTTACTTTCGATATCTAATTTTTCAACGATTAAGTCCTAATAGTTCAACTTTTGGAATTTTGTTTCAGCGTATAAATCCTGGAATTTAAATTAGGCCTCCAAGTTAAGGTTAATTACATAGACCTAAACTTAGCGTTCTAATCCGATTACTGTATTTCGACTTAATTTCAGTACAAGAATTTAGGATTCGTACTTTTGGTTAAGTATTTAAATTCAAATTCTGGGTTTAGACTTCCAACTAAGATTCAAGACTCAAATTCCGAACTTAAGTTCTAAACCAGATTTAGGTCTAATCCCAAATCCAAATTCAATTACGTAATTTTAACTGATAGATGCTACATCATATACAATTAAAATTTTTAAAACTATTATACCCTTTAGGGCTGTTGCCCATTTTTCAAAAGTGCCAGTCACAAATCTGCAAAAAAAAGGACGTTCAAAAAAAAAGAAAATAACAAAAAAAATTTTTGTTTTTTTTTCCTTTGTTAGATTTTTTTTTTTTTTTTTTTTTTTTTTTTTTTTTTTTATTTTTATTTTAAGCCATTAGTTAACTTTTTTTCTTTTTTTTTCAAAATCTGTGTAACTTGCAATCTTGAGAAATGGACCCCGGATTGAATGCTTCAACTAACAATAGTCAGGCATTCATAGCAAAAACCAAAAGTAAAAAAAAAATCTTAACTGTCGTGACTCCCAGCTGCAGTATTATTTTAATTTATCTTTTACAAAATGTAAGAAAAACTATTCCTATCAAAACCTTTTAAAGATTACAAAGCTTGCATTTAAAAATTTTTATTCTTTTAGCCCATTTACACTACAATAAAATCTAGTAATTACGAGAATTTGAGAAAAATCAAAATCTACTTGATGACTAGATTTTGATGAACTATACTCAAAATCTAATAGTGAGTGCTATGGATGTTTCCATATATCAATACAAAAGACTACGATGCGCAAAAAAAATTACATTTTTATTAAAAAGAGCAAAACAAATACATATAATAATTAAATAGTCAAATGGGAAAATACCAATATTGTCAAAATAAGTGATGTTGATCATAAATAACAGAGATAATGAAAAATTTTAAATGCCTATTTCTTTATACGTATGTCAGTCAGCTGTTTTCAAAAAAAAAAATGTCAAAAAAAAATACAATGTAAACGCGCCACATTCGGAGGACGATTTCAAATCATGTCTAATAGATTTCGTTGTAATGTAAACGGCCTATTAGCGCTTTTTAATATTGATTTTTTTTCCTATTCTATATCCTTTAGGAATAATTAAATATTTAGACAAGTCCGAAATCTTCAAAAAAAATCTATTGCTAATGTAAATAACTAAACAAAAAAAATTTTCATTCCAATAAGAATTTAAACATCTATTTTTTTTAAATCTATTTTTTTTTTCATTTAAAAGTTACTCTAAGAGTTTTGTTTGTATACTACAATTTATTTTCTATTTGCTATATATTAAGAAATTTAAATATTTTTTTTCTTAACATTATGCACAAGCATAGGGTTAAAGACGAAATTTTCTTGTATTTGATTTGTATTTTTTTGTTTTGATGTCTACATACTACGATTTGTTATTTACTATTATTTATAGAGTATCATTTGGTTAGTATGCATGATTAATTTTAGATTTATTCAATAAAAATGATAATTAAGAATAGTATACGTAAGAATTCCCTTTTTTTCATGAAATGTTGATACACAAACTAATAGTATATATTTAAGAAATTTACATTTTAAATTTGTTTTTTTTTTTCAAAATTAAAGGGCTTTTAGACAAGTATTTTCTCTGAATGGATATTATGTAATTTAATTAATTTGTACATGAAATTTGGAAAACATTTTTTTTATTTTCAGTTTCTTATTTTTATAACTGGAAATGTATAATTCATCGAAAGTGTTTTAAAATTGACATTTCACTGACTTGGGTACGCTTATTTGTTCATTAAAAAAAATTTGTACAACCCTCTAAAATATTTTTATGAATAAGGAAAAAGGTTTTTGAACATTACATTGAAAATTTAGGGTATTAAAAGAAACTTTTTCTATGCCCGTGATCAGGATTCCATCCCTTTACTTATTCTACTTTGTATTTGGTGTTTTCTTTTTTTTTCTTTCAAACGAAAATTTGATTTTACCCAAATTTGCTTTACCTCTTTAAGTTGTTATTTTTTTTCTTTTTGTTCTTAAAAGTTTAGATTCAATTTAGCGGTCTGAATTTAATCTCACGGTTCTCATTTCTCCTTTCTTTTCCACCGTAATTTTGCTTCCCAAAAATGTTAAAATTGAACTCCAACTTCACCCGCTCAACAGTCCAGCAATACACTGTGCTGACTTTTCGCCCCCCCCAAGAACGTTAGTGGCCCTGGGCCAAATAGGTGTTACCTGTTGTCCTGGCGATGTTTGTAGAGTTGCTCTTCGTCGTAGACCGATGAAATGTTGCTTCTTTTTGCTATCGAACGATTGCAGGTGGTAAGTTGACGTAAAGTTGCGGCTTCTTGTTGTGGATCGGTTTCGGTTGATTCTTTTTTCTCTTCAAACGATTTTTTTGGTGGACTCTTCGGTTATCCCGGTGAACTTCCTCGGCTGGGGTTCGGTGGAGGTTATGGCAAACCTTTCGTGCCGCCATAGTGTCGCAAATCCACGTGGTGTTTTAGCGGTAGTTTACTTACGATTACGTTGAATGCGTCTAAACTTTCCCAGCGTTCGTCTGAGACACGTGTTGGCTTTTTGGCACTACTTTGGGGTTATGCTCAGCTTTCGAGACACAGTTCTTTGAAAAAAAAAGTAACTTCTCCGTAATCCACCGCGTCTAATCTTTCCCAGCGTTCGTCTGAGACACGTGTTCTAAAAGAAAAAGGAACTTTAGCACCACCTGTTTCTTCCTTTTTTCTATTCTTTTGAAAGAAACCCGCAGACACAAACCTCACTATTTTTTCGTTTTAATTTTTCTTTCTTAAAACAAACACTTTTCACGTTGACTGCCACTGATTAAATGCTTTTTTTTTGAAAGTTCTCTATTCCCACGCTAAGAAAAAAAAACTCATGTGGTAGCGTGGTGTTCTTTCGGGTGCGTTGTAGGGTTGTATTTTTTTTCATTTAAATTAGAACCAAAACTCTTTTTTTGTAAATCAACCACAGTGGTTGTCACAAAGCCAGCTCTTTTCTCGTAGCCTGTGGAGTGAAAAGAGTTGGGAAATCGTCTGATCTGGCAACACCCTACCGTTTCTCGCACCATATGTGTCCACGCCCTCTACCTTCCTTGCAGCGTATCTTTTTCGGGTGTTAATTATCTTTTGGCTTACGTTAGGTTCGTAGTCAGCAAAAATCTCAGCTCTTTTTTGTTCGTATAATTCTAGGCGTTTGTCGTAAGGAAGATGAGGATTGATAGTGGCTGGCAAGTTTGTTTTCTGGTGTTCGTTGGGACTATGATTTTCATTGGGGGTTTTCTTTGCACTCATTTGGCTTCTATCTGGTTTAGTTGCATCCGCGGTTTGGTCAAGAATTTGGGTTTCGGTTGGTATTTCGCTAGCTAGCATATAATTCAAAAAATTGTCATTTACTGGGTTGAGTTTTGGTGTGAACACGCCGGCCCAGTCCTCTGCGTGTTCAGCTTGAGGTTTCCCATACATTTAGGGCAAGTAGGGGTAGTGACATCCTCGAACCCACACTTATAACAAAATACCCTCCTTTGGGTTACAGGACATTCAAAAAACGAGTGGCCGGGGGTTGTACAATTCCAGCAAATAAGCTGTTTTGCCGTGAGTTTTTCCTTTTGTAACTCCTCCACTAGCCGCGCTTGATCGTCGGTTCCCTCGCTGTCAAAAACGTCAACTTCGTATACTCTACGCGTGATTCCTCCAGGCGTACGTTGAGAATACCTTTTGGCGATGTTTCTTTCGGCCCTTTTGCATTCCTCGAGAAGTTGGTCTAAATTATCAATTTTAATGGGAAAAACTAGCTGTGCCAAACCATCCTTTAAATTATCTTTCACCATTTTTACTAATTCGCTTTCTAATACGTGGATTCTCATTTGATTTTTGAGCTTAATTATTTACGTTATGAAAGCATCAGCCGATTCATTCGGAGCCTGTCTACGTTCCATTATTTTGCGCTGTATTTTAAAATCGCTTTCAAAGTTGCGGAATTTTGTAATCAGGTGATGTTTAAATGTATTCCAATCGCATACTGGATGCTTCATACGAAAAGCCCAAAACCAAGTACTAGCAGCTCCAGTAACCAAATGGTGAAAACCCTTCATAACGATGTCCCATGAGCAATTATAATCATGCCTCAAAATTTCTACACGGAAAACGAAATCTTCTACGGTTAATGTTTTTTTGGTACCATCGTACTTTACTCCCCACTTCTCTAACTGGTTAGGACTGATGGTGTTATAGCCCTGATTATGCGGTGAGTTTTCAAAGCTAGGAGGTTCAAAATAATTTAGTGGACTATTTCCAAACACTTGTTGTGGTACACGTGACTGAGGTAATCGCTGTTCAAAAGGCATTTGGGGGTTGTTTGGTGGACGAAATTGCGGTTGGCGTCTGTTTTGATGGTTAAACGGTGTACGAAAATCGTGATTTGGATTCGCCTGTCTAGTATTTTGCTGATTCGCCTGGTCTAGCGAATAGCTACGCTCGGAACGCAAGGATTCCCTAATTAGCTGCGGTAACATCAACTGCATATTCTGCACCTCCCTCATTATTGAAGCTTGTGCCGCTCCAACCGATGCAGCGACGTAATCCCTAATCGTCAGTCCTTCCTCGTTAACGGCTAAGCCTGGGTTGGCTTCTTCTCTTATTGGTGGTAGCTCTCGATCCGGTCGATCCATGAGGTCTAAATTACGTCTCGTTGTTCCGCTTGCTTGTCCACTTATTTCCCGTGCTGTTATACTGCTATACGTTGGTGTACGGATAGTAATGTCGCTCTCCGGCGAAGAATGTGTCTGTGGTCCAAATCCCGGTGGAAATCTGATGGACATTAATGGCGTAACGGCGTTTGTCGAAATAACCGGGGCAATGTTCTGTGAGGTTGTGGTTGTTGCCGAATCCCGAGGCTGGTTATCGTCGATGGTAACGGCGTTTCGACTAGCTGACCTAAGATTTCTAGTACTCATCATAAACTGCCTACCAAAACAACTAAATTCCCTCAACCTACTCAACAGACAATCTTAACGAAAATTTCCTCAATTAAATCCGATCAACTAACCTCCAATAAGAGAATACGCGCAATAAATTGTTAAGGCCAAATACTAAAATTTCGAAAGAAACTACAATTGTATCAACAAAGCTCCTGTTCGATCCGCAAAAACAAATCCCTTTTATAAAATCACCGATACCTACACCGAAAGTAAAAAAAAATGACAGTCGTAGGGTTGGAGTTCCCAAAAATCTCTAAAAAATTCTGAAATAGTGGATAAATAGGTACACCTGAACCGCAGGTAAAAGACGAAATATATATATAAATTCAATAAAAAAAATGTAAAAATGTATGTAAAAAAAAGAAATCAATTTTATTTAAGATTATCTTTATTTCTTTGTGTAATAGTTTTAGTATTTAGTAATTCTACTATTTAATACTACAAGGTTAAATTCTACAAAAGTTTAATATTACAAAAGTTGAATACTATCAATAATTTATATTGTTAAAATACTGAAGATTAAAAATAAAATATAATTAGTATATACGTTTTGTTACACTACAAATGCTTTAATAATGTATTTAGTAGCCAAGTTTAGGAATCTGCAACTAAATTTTATTTATTTACTTTTGTTACTTGCTATATAATATAATTAATAGATTCGTTTTGTTAAACTGCCAAAAGATTAACTAATGTATTAAGTAGTTAAGTCTTCGCCAATATTTTATCAAATTTTTATTTTTGTTATTTAATGTAATTATTATCTTGAGGTTGAAATGTGTAGCATAAAGTGAAATAAAGTATTTGTGGTTAAGAAAAACTAAATTGTTCGAGTCCGCGATTCATCAATCTTCCAATCAGAAGATTGAGTACGACATTCGTGATTTAGAATAAAATTGCTTTTATGCATTGTTTCCAATACAAAAAAACACGAATAAATCTAAATCTTGCCAAACGAAAGAATTTTTATGTTGTGTGAAACTTTGGAATTATTCAGTTTACGGTCATCGAAATAAAAAAAAACAAAAAGAACATCTAATCAAATTGGAGTCGCCAAATCCTTTTCTCCTCTTCTCAAATACCTGAATCTAATGAACGTTTAGCTATTTAGCAACCGGATCATGCTCACGGTTATTTTTAAAAGATTCGATTAAGATCCCTTGACTCCCCCAGTACTAAGTTCCCCTGTCCGGTGCTGACGCAACTCAGGCGTGGCACTATTCACGTACCTTCCAGGACATACAATACCGAAAAAAGTTCCTAATACCGAGATCCCTATACCGAGTTTCCCTATACGATGCAGACGCACTGCAGGCATGGCGTTTACTTAACACCTTCCGCGACATTAGTCATTATATAAAAAAACAAGTACGATATAAAAAAATTTTAAATTGAAATGTTCGAAAGTGCGGAAGCCAGCAAAGATGATTTAAAACACCTTCAGGCTAAATAATTTTAACCCAAAGGGTTAAGTCACTTTCGAGCCCCACGTTGGGCGCCATTTTGTGTAATGATGTAATATATGTTTGATTGTTCTAATTGGGGGAAAAACAAAATTTTAAAATTTTTTCCAAAACCCTTTGCTTCGCGATGGACATTGGCACGCTGGTATATACGGCTGTAGCTCGCCGGGAATGGGGGGTTCGTGTCCATCCAGGTTTCGTGCCGAGATGAAAAATATATATAAAAAATGAAGCAATAAAAAAAAACGAGCAACGATGAACTGGATACCTAAAAAAATAAACGGTAAAGACCTAAAATTGAACGGACAGACATTTCGATGACTGAAACTTTCACACTTCAAACGTTTGGCCGGACTCGAATCCTCGGGACAAGATGTTACGGTCCCGGTCAGGCTGCCCCACGTTGGGCGCCATATTTGTAATGTAATGATGTAATATATGTTTGATTGTTCTAATTGGGGGAAAAACAAAATTTTTCCCAAAACCCTTTGCTTCGCGATGGACATTGGCACGCTGGTATATACGGCTGTAGCTCGCCGGGAATGGGGGGTTCGTGTCCATCTAGGTTCATACAATCATTACTCTATTTCGTGCCGAGATAAAAAGAATGAAAAAAATGAAGCAATAAAAACGAGCAACGTCATACTAGATACCTAACAATAAAAATGTAAATACCTAAAACGAACGGACTGACATTTCGATGACTGAAACTTTCACACTTCAAACGTTTGGCCGGACTCGAATCCTCGGGACAAGGTGTTACGGTCCCGGTCAGGCTGCCCACCCCATATGACAGGTTAATGTCAACCGTGACATTACCTTTTGCCTGAAAAAAAATTTAAGTAATGTCCCTAATGTTACTTACCACACTTTCATTTCACCTTAGCTACTGACCAACCATTTTTATATTAATTAAAACATGTTTGATTAAAGTAAAAAAAATACAAGGTTAAAAAGTTTATTTAATATGTGTAGATATTACACCTACTTTGAAAGGTACAAATAATCAGTATAATATAATAATAAATTCAAATTACTGATATTACATAAAAAGTCTAATTCATAAATGGGTGATTAATTACGTTTCGTAACCTGTTAAAATTTCGTATTAGATAAAGCTTATATGTATGGTTTACTTAGTTCATCTAAGGATCATGATGATGTGCTTAATATCATAAAAAATATCATTAATTGGAACAAACAAATAAGTATTATTTAACCAATCACATTTCAAACTCCTATTGAGACTGCGATCTCAATATACTAGATATCGTTGCAATAAAAAAATTTCAACGATAGACAGATTGCTATCTATGATTATGTAAGCGTTTTTCTTTTTCTTTGTTTTATGTTTTTTTATTTTATTTTTTTTTTAACAAAACTAATGCAACTTATGTATAAAGGATCTAAAAATGAATTTATTAATATTTATCAATTCTACAAAGATTTCAACCAAGACTAGAATAGGTTTTTTAGAGAACCTATTGTAAGTCTATTACTATTTTTTTGTTCCAATTTATTTTTTTTTTTTTGTTAGTTTGTTATCTTACTTTTGTTTCAATCTAAAATTATTTGTTGGGTTTATTTTTTTTTTTCATATAAAATTGTTTGTTGGGTGTAACTTTGTTTATTTTTGGTTTGTCAAATTTCAATTCCCTTTTTCTTTTGTTACATTTTTAACATTTTTATTTATCTTAACCATCTAAACAATATTTTCCTTAAATCAATACCTTTTTTTGTTTTTTTTTTGAACGCGACTGGGAAGGCAAATTGGTAAGACTGGGTTTTCAAAACATCTTCGTGAACTTTATATACACATTTGCTTAAACTGATTTTATCAACTTTCCTATGTCCTACAGTGATCAGGGCTACATGGGTGTATCCAACTAAGGCTGGTGGTCAAGTCGTGTTAAACTTTTTGAAATTTAAAAAGAAAAAGGTATTCCGAGATTTGTCTCATCATCGGTAAGTATCAGACTAAATAAAATTTTCTTGTTCGGTCATTCAATTAATCGTTTCATGTCACTTGTTCATAACGGCCTCTAGTTATGTATTTACATAGACCGATGTTATTATGTCCTTAGGTCTTTATACTTCCAGGGGCTATTCGAGATCTCTAAGCGCTTAAGGATATAATTAGCCGTGGAAGTTTTGTTACTTTCGATATCTAATTTTTCAACGATTAAGTCCTAATAGTTCAACTTTTGGAATTTTGTTTCAGCGTATAAATCCTGGAATTTAAATTAGGCCTCCAAGTTAAGGTTAATTACATAGACCTAAACTTAGCGTTCTAATCCGATTACTGTATTTCGACTTAATTTCAGTACAAGAATTTAGGATTCGTACTTTTGGTTAAGTATTTAAATTCAAATTCTGGGTTTAGACTTCCAACTAAGATTCAAGACTCAAATTCCGAACTTAAGTTCTAAACCAGATTAAGGTCTAATCCCAAATCCAAATTCAATTACGTAATTTTAACTGATAGATGCTACATCATATACAATTAAAATTTTTAAAACTATTATACCCTTTAGGGCTGTTGCCCATTTTTCAAAAGTGCCAGTCACAAATCTGCAAAAAAAAAGGACGTTCAAAAAAAAAGAAAATAACAAAAAAAATTTTTGTTTTTTTTTCCTGTTAAGCTTAGTTTAGACGATATGTTGAATCAACATATTAATGATGAAAAATGTGTTACAAGTGCCAGCATATCGTGTAAACGCAAAAAATTTTCAACATACGTATGTTTAATAACATTTGCTAGCGTTTTGTTAACAATGCAAACAAACGTATGTTGGAAATTTTAGCATATCGTGTGAACAGCGTATTATTAGTGCTTGACAAATTTCCTGCGTATGATGGCAGATATGTTATTTGTTGAAAATCGTATTTAAGCTTTTCAGCATATGACAAATTTGTATGCATATGTACCCAATGGTACATATGTAAATATGGCATTTATACATATGCAGAAAATAAAATACATTGATATATGTTTTTGTATAAATATTTCTTTTGTTTATTTATTTAGTTACAATCTTTGTGTAGAGTAATACAAAATTAGATAATATCTGAAAACGGTCAACTAAATTATTTCTAAAAAGAAAAAAATAAACTTTTACTATCAACTTAAAACGTCATTACACAATTTATATGATAAAAAAGATTGTCGCGAGATTGACTTGTGTAGAGGAAATAAAAGAACTTGATGATATTGGTTTTAACTATTAAAAATTTCAAACTAAGTAAATACGAGCACATAAATTTAGCGACAAGCTTCTACATCATATTAATTGTGTAATGACGTTATAAGTTGATAGTAAAAGTTTATTTTTTTCTTTTTGGTGCATTCAAATTAAAGCTCGTTTTTTAAAAAGGTTTTTACTTTGTATTTATTTAGAATTATATTTGCTGATACTGCCAACCTAATTCACCTTCTTCAATTCTTTTTGTATTTCTTTAGCACCGGTGATTAATTGAACGTCAACGTTTGTTGGAGTTTCTAGCGGTAAAAATTTTGAAGTTGAACTGTATTCCTGTCGCCAAGTACCTTCAGTTAAACCTCCATTTTGATCATATTGATCGATGAATCCAAATGGTGTGTACAATTTTTTATTTGTGTCGATCATATAATTGTGAAGTACACAGCTTGCTAGAACCACTTTTTTAGTTTTTTCTGGGTTTAAATGGATAGGTGACCGCAAAACTCGAAAACGTGCTGACATTATACCAAACGCATTTTCAATAATGCGACGTGCACGACTCAATCGGTAATTATACACTCGTTGCACCATTGTTAAGCCACGTTGACCATACGGTTTCATTAGATTTGGTCGCATAGCAAAAGCATCATCTGCAATAAGTAAATACGGAACACGTAAGTCTCGTCCTGGCAATGCAGTTGGTTCTGGTATATTTAATTTGTTGCTGTCCATCGCCTTTGCAAAGGTACAGCGATTGAAAACACCACCATCAGAAAAACGTCCGTTACGACCGACATCAATGTAAATGAACTTGTATTCAGCATCTGCAACTCCCATTAGTACGATGCTGTGTGTACCTTTATAATTGTAATAAATACTACCAGAATTCGGCGGCGATATCATTACCACATGCTTGCCATCAATAGCGCCAATAAAATTTAGAAATTGCCACCGTTCTTTAAATGCTTTCGCTATAGCTTTCCACTCTTCTGCAGTTGTTGGCATCTACATTATCGAGAAAAAGATGTAGCGTATAAACACAAAAATAATACTTGGGAGGTCTTACCTTCATATATTTCCCTAAAAGCACTGTATAAATCGCATCCAACACATGTGGAATAATTGTACTAATAGTCGATTTTGGGATACGAAAAAGAAACTGCAATGAAGAAAATGAATCACCACTGCTTAGGAAACGTAGGGTCAAAATAAGTCGATCCTTTGCTGTAATGCTTTTGCGCATCACTGTGTCTTGCTAAGTTATTATTTGTGATACCAAAAAAAGCAAATGATTGAACTGATGGATATCCATACGTAGAAAATTTTTGTATAGAGATTCCTCTTCCAATTCCTTGTATAGTTTCACACAAAAACCTTCTTCCTCCCGCCGTTCTATCCATTTTCTTTTCCAAGCTCTGCGTCTTTTTGCTTTTGTTTCTGTTTCGTCGTCATCAAAAACTAGCGCTGCACAAATAATAGCTAGTGATATTTCCTCTGATGACATAATTTTTTTCTTTTTATTGATTTAAATAAATTTTATTGCAAAAATGGTAGTTGCATTAAAAAATAGAACAAGAGCATTGTCAAATTTATTTGTTATTTTTAACCAAATGACTACAATACTCAACATACATATCAACATACAAAATTCAACATATCGTGTAGACACAAAAATTGTATGCTAACTTATATGTTGAAATATCATATGCTGGCATATGATGAATTTGAAAAATTTGGTATTTTCAGCATATCGTCTAGACACCTAACATATTGAATATGCTAATAGAGGCATTTGTTATTATTTTTAAGCATATGAGTGTAAGCATACATTTGCTGATTCAACATATCGTCTAGACTAAGCTTTAGATTTTTTTTTTTTTTTTTTTTTTTTTTTTTTTATTTTAAGCCATTAGTTAACTTTTTTCCTTTTTTTTTTCAAAATCTGTGTAACTTGCAATCTTGAGAAATGGACCCCGGATTGAATGCTTCAACTAACAATAGTCAGGCATTCATATCAAAAACCAAAAGTAAAAAAAAAATCTTAACTGTCGTGACTCCCAGCTGCAGTATTATTTTAATTTATCTTTTACAAAATGTAAGAAAAACTATTCCTATCGAAACCTTTTAAAGATTACAAAGCTTGCATTTAAAAATTTTTATTCTTTTAGCCCATTTACACTACAATAAAATCTAGTAATTACGAGAATTTGAGAAAAATCAAAATCTACTTGATGACTAGATTTTGATGAACTATACTCAAAATCTAATAGTGAGTGCTATGGTTGTTTCCATATATCAATACAAAAGACTACGATGCGCAAAAAAAAATTACATTTTTATTAAAAAGAGCAAAACAAATACATATAATAATTAAATAGTCAAATGGGAAAATACCAATATTGTCAAAATAAGTGATGTTGATCATAAATAACAGAGATAATGAAAAATTTTAAATGCTTATTTCTTTATACGTATGTCAGTCAGCTGTTTTCAAAAAAAAAATGTCAAAAAAAATACAATGTAAACGCGCCACATTCGGAGGACGATTTCAAATCATGTCTAATAGATTTCGTTGTAATGTAAACGGCCTATTAGCGCTTTTTAATATTGATTTTTTTTCCTATTCTATATCCTTTAGGAATAATTAAATATTTAGACAAGTCCGAAATCTTCAAAAAAAATCTATTGCTAATGTAAATAACTAAACAAAAAAAATTTTCATTCAAATAAGAATTTAAACATCTATTTTTTTTAAATCTTTTTTTTTTTTTTTCATTTAAAAGTTACTCTAAGAGTTTTGTTTGTATACTACAATTTATTTTCTATTTGCTATATATTAAGAAATTTAAATATTTTTTTTCTTAACATTATGCACAAGCATAGGGTTAAAGACGAAATTTTCTTGTATTTGATTTGTATTTTTTTGTTTTGATGTCTACATACTACGATTTGTTATTTACTATTATTTATAGAGTATCATTTGGTTAGTATGCATGATTAATTTTAGATTTATTCAATAAAAATGATAATTAAGAATAGTATACGTAAGAATTCCCTTTTTTTCATGAAATGTTGATACACAAACTAATAGTATATATTTAAGAAATTTACATTTTAAATTTGTTTTTTTTTTCAAAATTAAAGGGCTTTTAGACAAGTATTTTCTCTGAATGGATATTATGTAATTTAATTAATTTGTACATGAAATTTGAAAAACATTTTTTTTATTTTCAGTTTCTTATTTTTATAACTGGAAATGTATAATTCATCGAAAGTGTTTTAAAATTGACATTTCACTGACTTGGGTACGCTTATTTGTTCATTAAAAAAAATTTGTACAACCCTCTAAAATATTTTTATGAATAAGGAAAAAGGTTTTTGAACATTACATTGAAAATTTAGGGTATTAAAAGAAACTTTTTCTATGCCCGTGATCAGGATTCCATCCCTTTACTTATTCTACTTTGTATTTGGTGTTTTCTTTTTTTTTCTTTCAAACGAAAATTTGATTTTACCCAAATTTGCTTTACCTCTTTAAGTTGTTATTTTTTTTCTTTTTGTTCTTAAAAGTTTAGATTCAATTTAGCGGTCTGAATTTAATCTCACGGTTCTCATTTCTCCTTTCTTTTCCACCGTAATTTTGCTTCCCAAAAATGTTAAAATTGAACTCCAACTTCACCCGCTCAACAGTCCAGCAATACACTGTGCTGACTTTTCGCCCCCCCCAAGAACGTTAGTGGCCCTGGGCCAAATAGGTGTTACCTGTTGTCCTGGCGATGTTTGTAGAGTTGCTCTTCGTCGTAGACCGATGAAATGTTGCTTCTTTTTGCTATCGAACGATTGCAGGTGGTAAGTTGACGTAAAGTTGCGGCTTCTTGTTGTGGATCGGTTTCGGTTGATTCCTTTTTTCTCTTCAAACGATTTTTTTGGTGGACTCTTCGGTGGTAAGTTGGAGTCAGGTCGAGACTTTTTGTTGTTGCGAATCGCTGTCATGTGGTTGTAGTTCGCTGGTGGACGATGTTAACGAACGATTCCCTTTTCTTATAATTTTTTAAAGAGAGTTGGTGGCAAGTATCAACAACGTTTAACAGGTGAGCACGTGGTTTTGGGGTTACCCCGGTGAACTTCCTCGGCTGGGGTTCGGTGGAGGTTATGGCAAACCTTTCGTGCCGCCCTAGTGTCGCAAATCCACGTGGTGTTTTAGCGGTAGTTTACTTACGATTACGTTGAATGCGTCTAAACTTTCCCAGCGTTCGTCTGAGACACGTGTTGGCTTTTTGGTACTACTTTGGGGTTATGCTCAGCTTTCGAGACACAGTTCTTTGAAAAAAAAAGTAACTTCTCCGTAATCCACCGCGTCTAATCTTTCCCAGCGTTCGTCTGAGACACATGTTCTAAAAGAAAAAGGAACTTTAGCACCACCTGTTTCTTCCTTTTTTCTATTCTTTTGAAAGAAACCCGCAGACACAAACCTCACTATTTTTTCGTTTTAATTTTTCTTTCTTAAAACAAACACTTTTCACGTTGACTGCCACTGATTGAATGCCTTTTTTTTTGAAAGTTCTCTATACCCACGCTAAGAAAAAAAACTCATGTGGTAGCGTGGTGTTCTTTCGGGTGCGTTGTAGGGTTGTATTTTTTTTCATTTAAATTAGAACAAAAACTCTTTTTTTGTAAATCAACCACAGTGGTTGTCACATAATTATTGATAAGGAAAAAAAATATTTGTTTCAAATAACTCTTATTTCTTGATTTTTATTTATAGATTATTTCGATAATAGTTACTCGAAAGACAGTGAAATAATAATTATTCGTAATAGTTATATTAATAATTATAAATGTACAAGTTTTGATCAATATTGTAAAATGCGCGATTATAATTGGGTTATTAACAAGCCCTGTCGTATGCATTGTATCGTCGTATGTAGTAAGTTTTCTGACGTATTAAAAATAAAACATGACAGTTTGAAGTAAACAGTTTTTTGACTAAATTTATTTTTTACTAACGAATTCATTTAATTAATGCAATTGTATTTATAATGAAAATATGAATAAAAACTTTTTTAATATTGGTTCATCACTTAAAAGAACTCTGATTAAGCTTTACAAACATAATAAGTGCCAATTTTTCGTCAGATAGATTGCATCTTTGGTCATTCAAAATCATACGCAAAGCGGAAAAGGCTCTTTCAGCGGTTACCTGCGTAGCTGGAACAGCATGGATAATAAACGCTAGATGTTTAAGGAATGGAAGCGAATATCTATTTTCATGCCAATAGTTTAGTAACTCCATTTTAACGTCTTCTTTCGGTGGCTTATAGTTTTATTTAATATGTTATGTTTACAAACTAATATTAAAAACAAATTTCTAGTTACAAATAAAATTTCTGACGAATTGACTCTTACTTGAACATGTACTTATTTTAATCAATTCTGTCATTATTATCTTCAAGTTCAGTTTGGAGCAAAAATTTTTTTTTTTTTGTTTTTGTTCGGTTTCATACAGATTTTTTTATTTAAGAATTTTTCATAAAAAATAGCAAAATTTTAATTATTATTTGTAAAAATTTATTAATAACTATTAAAACCCAATTTTTAAAATATAAATTGGAAAATAATAATTATCCATAACAAATACTTTTTTTGTTATGCATAACTATTTCGAAGCAATAAATAAAAATATTAATTGGATATTAATCGTTATTTGCAATTTAATTCGTTCATAATAATTACACTGTGCAAGAAATTGACACTTTTTTTTCGTGACAATCTGGGCACCTGGCGTTTTAACATAATTCGGGTACGCTGAATCCAGTGGTGCCCGCGGTTTTTTAAGATTGGCTCTGGTTTTCGAGATATACCGTTATTTCGAAAATGGAGGAGGTTGCACAACATATGTTCGCGTAACTCAAAAACGCTTTAGCTTATTGAAAAAACAACAAAATTTCGAAATTTTTGTTTTTTAAAAATTCATAAAAAATTGGAAAATGCAGCTATGCTTCTAATATACCCACCCGCTATCTCCATTCCTTAAGGGGGCTTCCATACAAAATGTTCAATGCAGACTAGAAATATATTGAAGAAAAAGTCCCATAAATTCCCAGAAGTCGCCCCTAGTGGTATATAATGTATGACCGACCTCAATTAATTTTTTGTCCTTAACATTTTCTCGAGACATACTTGCCCCTTATCATCACATCTTAGGGGGGCTCCCATACAAATATTGCGTTTTATGAAATTCTTAAATTAATTAAAATTTGTCGACTTCTGTGAATAAAATCAAAAGTTGCTAACGGATTTTAACAGATTTAATTATTTATGGCTTGTTTTGTTTGCAGCTTCGTTTTTGATATGTCTGCAAAAAATTAGAAGCATACCTGCATTTTCCAATTTTTTATGAATTTTTTAAAAACAAAAATTTCAAAATTTTGTTAAAAAAAACTATTATGTTTCTAAAAGGACTGCGGATATTAGAAAGATGTTTTACTTTTATTAAAGGAAATTTTATTGCGGAATTTCAGTTTTTTAAGTTTTTTCAATCAGCTAAAGCGTTTTTGAGTTATGCGAACATATGTTGTGCAACCTCCTCCATTTTCGAAATAACGGTATATCTCGAAAACCAGAGCCAATCTTAAAAAACCGCGGGCACCACTGGATTCAGAGTACCCGAATTATGTTAAAACGTATGTACCCGGCTTGTCTGTTTTTTCAACTAGCATAGTGTTATTAACCAATTTTTAAAAATATTCCTCAAAATGGGCAATTTTTTCGATTTTGGAAATGAAGATAATAGTTATTTTGGGTCCTTGATTAAAACATTGCCTGTAAAGTCGTCACTCTTCTGTTTTTCTTGGCATATAAATCTGCCAGTATAAATCCTTGGGCATATAAATCTGCCCTATTAAACATTTACGCCCGTGGCGGTAATTAACGCCGGCAGAACTCTTCAATAAACACCAAATTAAGTCTGAGAACAGTACTTGGCGATCCTGCCAACCATTGCTAAGACGCAGGTACAGAAAGAAGTTCCAAAGGCCCACAACCGATTACGATAGAAGCGTACCAGCAGAGGCAATCGAAAATAAGAGAGGAAAAACTTACAACGGGAAGCTGGTGAAACTGCGTCGCAAGTTGGCTGCCCTAAGAAACGTGCTAAACGCGGATGTACCACCATCCTGGCAAGCAGCAACCGCAGCGTGGGAGCAAATTGAAGCTCTGGAAGCCCAAATGGAGCAATTTAAAAATACCAATTAAATTAACCACAGTTTTATTCATGCTGTATAATTTAAAATGCATATAAATAAAAAAAAGGAAATGGATTTCTTTTTATAGAAAAAAAAAACACAATCACAGAATTATTTAAATAATTTGAATAAGAACAAGAGATATTTTCAGTTTTGTTTAACGAAGTAGATAAGAAAACGAAATATCAGAATTTTAGTGCTGCCTAATGCGGGTATAGTTAGGTCCATGGTACAACTACACAAGGTAAACTCGTTGCTACAACAAGTACAACAAGACAAAAACAACAGGGGAAATTGTTTTTGTATTTGAACCAAGCCCTCAAAAAAAAAGCAACACTGTGCCTTCAAAATAAAAATACAAATTGAAAAAAAACAACACGTGCAGACATTTTAATTATTCGAGTTGTGGTATCTGATTTGACTAATCATGAATTAGAAGTGTTACCCAGAGATTTGCAGCTTTGCTCAGATGTCGGTACTGATGTCGACTGTTTAGGTCAATTTCAATGGGGTGACTTGGTACAACTAGAGTAAGTGAAAAAGGTTAAAATATATTTGTTAAAGTTTGAAATAACATTTTGATTTGTTCAATAGCGCACAAAATGTGGGAGTTATTGTTCGTTTGGAGCGAGAAAATTTCCATGTCTTGGGTATGCATGGCAAAGTAGTTGAGTGCAAACCTACTGCACTGCACAAAAGAAGAGAAAATAGAAACACAATTGCTCTAGATGCTGATCAAAATCAAATGCGGTTAGTATGAATAAAACGTAATAGTTTGGATACATGTTGATAATAAATGTATGACTATTCTTTTCAACCATCAGGGATGGTTGTATAGGATTTATACCACCATACTACACTTACTATACACTTGGCTCCTGTTTTACCAGAAGTTGGAGATGATTTCAAAGTTATTTGTGGTGATGAACGGGAATCGGTCGGTAAAGTGGTCTCGCATTCGGATAAAGACACTAGCATATGCGAACTCAATGGAGAAATAAAGATGATACCTACTGCGTATTTGAGCAAAATGAAATCAATCGATTAATTCATAAGAATACATTAAACAACTTTTTTAACGCAAGCTTCGCGGAAACCCAAAATAATTTCAAATATATAAAAAGATTTTTAAAAATCTTAAGAAATACCTGTTTCTTTTATTTTTAATCATACAAAAATATAGTGTTAAAAGATATGGAACATTTGGGGCCCTGTACCAATTATAAATACGGGAAATGAGAGTTACTTTTGCCTCAGCGCATGCAACAGTATGTGCAAAACAAAACAGTAAAGTCAAATTACATTTGACATTGTGTTGGGATTCCAAAATTTTTGCAGCTTGAATGCCCTCCCAGGTGGAGGCTAATTTTATTAGAATGCGATCCTTTCCAATTCCCATTACTTCGTACAATGAAATCAATTTTAAAGCCTTTATCGGTATCAAAAGACAGACGAGCATCTACTTCAGTCGAAACACGCCCGGGAACAATTTTTAATATTTCACATCCAAATAAAACGCACAAATAATCCATGGCATCTTCAATTTTTTCATCCGCAGATCTGCAAACGAATAAATGTATAAACATAAATATGTACATACATATTGCATTCGCTGCTTGTTTGAAATCATACTAACCCTCCAGTTTTTTCCCATATCCTACTGCTTTTTGAACAATTTCCTTATAGCGATCCATGGGCTTGTAAAGCTTCATGCCTAGAAAATGATAATGGTATAAGTTTTTTGCTAGTCCGAAAGTGTTTTTTTTTTTAGAATATAAATATTCAACGTATGCATGTATTTTGTAAATATGTACATACATACACATATCTGAGTACGTACGAACATACATCTGCACCACAGCACTAATCTATAGGAAGATCCTACACATGTACATACTTATGTGCCATAATCAAGCTTTTCATCTTGGTTCATTATAATTTATGAAAGTTGGAACTCTTAATTTTTGCAAATCACGCTTTACAATCAAGTATATTCGGAGCACGCACTCCATTTGTGTAAAACATTTTATTAATTCTAGAAATGCCCTTTATCTCTGTACTCACTTTCAAAGTCACCGGTATCAGCCACGACAGTAGTGTATTTCTTTAACTGCTCCAAGGCCGACATTTTAGATCTTTTTAGCTCGACTTCAGATTCCAGTTTTACACCGCAAATTTCACATAAATTTAAACTTAAATTTTTTCACAAATTTAATTAAAAATCACAACAATTTTCTATTTAATTAAAATTTTTCCAAAATCAATGTTTTTCACAATTTTTTTTAATTCAACTGAGTATGTAAAAAAACATAAACAACTTTTGACTTTAAGGTTCAAACTGGGGTAAACAGCTGACAAACATCTGGGCCAACGAGTCTACCTTGTGTATATGTACCTTGGTTAGGTCTGCAACACCCAGCTGTTTGATAAAAAAAAAAGAAAAAGTAGTACCTTTTATAGGGTTGCCAGATTTTGATATTTTATACACGAGAATGGTTTTTAATTTTTATGTACATTGAAATTTTACTTTTGAGGTAGATTAATGAATTTATTAAATAATTTTATATTATTAAGTTTCCATACAATATTTTTCTATTTAAATAAATAATTTTTATTTTTTTATATAAATTTAAGTTTTGCATTTATGGAAAAAATTCAGGAATTTATTGATAAACTACGGAAATTCGTAAAACTGTAAAAATTGTGACTGGGGAAAAACGAACTTTCAAATTTTTTTCAAAACCCTTATTGCTTCGCGATGGACGTTGGTACGCTGGTGTGTTAGTGTCCATCTAGGTTTACAAAATTATCAATTTTATCCGTGCCGAAATGGAAATGATTTTTCCAAAAAAAAAAAGAAAAAAAGAAAAGAAAGAAATATACGAACGAGCAACAATGCACCAGATACCTAACAAAAAAAGGTAAAGACCTAAAATGTGAACGGACCGACATTTCGATGACCGAAACTTTCACACCACGATTGTGTGGCAGGACTCGAATCCTCGGGACAAGATGTAATGGTCCCAGTCTGGCTTCCCACCCCATATGACACGTTAATGTCAACCGTGACATTAGTTTTACCTGAAAAAAACTTTAAGTTATGTCCCTAACCGTTACTTACCACGCCTTATTCCACTTTAGCTACATTTCAACCGGTACAAATCAATTAACGCATTTTCAATCCAATTTTTACATACAAAAAAAATTATGTTTATTACAATAAATGGTTTAATCTATTTGATAATATCTACAACATCATAATGATGGCTTAATCTGGATCATTGTAAAAGGAAGTATTTTTAAACAAAAAATAATTTAAAGATCCCAATAGGAATCCTTATTCAAACAATGTATAAACTTATATTAATAAATACCCAGATGCATTTGTTTAACTTGGATCTTTGTTTTCTTAAAGCATCGAAGTATTTATTTATTCTCTTATTCATACATAAGTATTTGTCAGTTCGTATCGGGGCCTAACAATTTTATTCAGTTAACTACTTAAGCCTTCGTTCACTAATTCATTTTCCTAGTTATTTACCTAGTTGTCTATTTATCTATTTTCAGTTATTTACTCATTTATCATTTACTAGCAATTAATCCGCTATTTCGTTAGCGTCTCCTTTTCTTTCTTGGACATATTTGTACGCTAAAGTTTATGTTTCTAGGCTTTAACAGTACGAAAAAGTCACAGAAAAAAATTACTCTTACAGATTTTCATTCACTTGGGAACTTGCAAGTTTAATATTTGCTTATTGGTCCAATTTTAACGGAAATTCAAAGAGTAACAGGTAAAGAACAAAAAGTACCAAAAAGATACTCTTACATATTATCAATCACTCAGCGCATTGCATGGTTAATTTTATGTTTTTAGATCGAATATTAACGAAAATTAAAAAGGTACCAGTTAAAACCAAAAAAGTACCAAAAACATCGCTCTTATAGACATTTAATGTTGAATTGTATGATTCTAGGTCCAATACTAACGGATATTCAAATAGTACCAGTTAAAGACCAAAAAGCCCCTCTTACAGATTCTCATTTACTCAGGACCTTGGATGTTCAATTTTATGTTTCTATCGCCAAAACTAACGGATGTCAAAAAGTACCAGTTAAAAAACAAAAAAGTACCTCAAGTTTCCCTCTTATAGATTCTTGTCCACTCAGGACATTTAATGTTGAATTTTATGTGTCTAGGTCCAATACTAACGGAAATTCAAGTAGTAGCTGTTAAATTACAAAAAAAGTACCAAAAAACACTTTTACAGATTTTCATTCACTCAGGACCATGCATGTTTAATTTTATGTTGATAGGTCCAATATTAACGAAAATTAAAAAAGTACCAGTTAAAGATCGAAAAAGTACCAAAACGATCCCTCTAACAAATTTTTATTCACTCAGGACTTTGCATGTTTAATATTATGCTTATAGGTCCAATTTTAACGGAAATTCAAAAAGTACCAGTTGAAGAGCAAAAAGTACCAAAAAGTACTTTCATAGGTTCTTATCCACTAAGGAAATTGCATGTTGAAGTTTATGTTTCTAGGTCCAATATTAACGATAATTAAAAAATTGACAAAAAGCTAAAGTAAGAAATTATATTTCCCGTATTTCTCCTTTTTGGTACTTTTTTCTCCCCATTGAAGCACCCATCATTTAATACGTATATGTCAATGAATAAAAAAATGTTTTGTAAAAAACGTACCAAAAATAGTTACGGGTTTTACCCCTTAAACGTCCGAATTTTGAAAAAGTACCAAATTCGTATTTGGATTTTTAGATAAGTTTCAAATGTGATATAGCCGTATGTCTATGGGTTTAACAAATAGGAAGGGTGACAAAAAAGTACCAAAACACAGGTTTTACCCGTTTGATCCGTTAAAGGGCTGAATTTTCAAAAAGTACCAGACACCTGTCCGCTTGTTTTTCTAAAGAGCAATGATAGGTATTAAATTGTTTTTTGGATCTCTTTTAGTTTTGGAGATATAAGGTTACCGAATTTACACGTTTTTACCCCCAAAACATTCGAATTTTCAAAAATCCCGTCTCAGTGGATCGATTTGGGGAGAGACCAACCCTTGGTCCAAATTTCAAGATTTTACCTTAGGCATTTAGGCTGTGCGATGATGAATCAGTCATTAACGTTACAATTTTATATAAATTGTACAGATTTAGATTATATAGTTAAATGTTTATTGTGATTATTTTATTGAACTGTTAATGGTTTTTAATCCAAATTTAGATATTTTTAATTAGGCTTAAGTTCATTGAATTTAATTTTCATTAAATTATTTTTATGAAGACAGGAATTTTACAACATGAAATTAATTAAAAATTTTTTTTTATTGATAATTTTTTCATTCTTGACTGCGCTGAGATTTGAACCCAGGCGTTCACGGACAGGTTGCCCAGACTAGTTTCGATTGTAACCACACAATCTCGTCGGTGGGGTTTGCCGTTTTACTCACTCGGCTATTGAGGCCGGGCGACGTCAATAGTCAAACATCAATCCTTAAACCAAATGGTATTTCACTTTGGTAGATCGAAATTTGCTTTTTGAATGAATGATTATCTATTTTAATTGAATTACATGTTCTTCCTAACTTCTGTTTTTTCGTACTTTTTGTCAAGAATTCTTCTTGAAGTCCAAAGTACATTTTTTATTTTTAATGTTTTTTTGTCTTTCTTTTTTCTTGTTGACCTTTTTCAGCACAACTTGAAGGACAAATGTAAACATAGCTCGTGCCTTAGCTGTTAACAATAATTAGTATTGTGATTATTTTATTGAACTGTTAATGGTTTTTAATCCAAATTTAGATATTTTTAATTAGGCTTAAGTTCATTGAATTTAATTTTCATTAAATTATTTTTATGAAGACAGGAATTTTACAACATGAAATTAATTAAAATTTTTTTTATTGATAATTTTTTCATTCTTGAATGCGCTGAGATGTGAACCCAGGCGTTCACGGACAGGTTGCCCAGACTAGTTTCGATTGTAACCACACAATCTCGTCGGTGGGGTTTGCCGTTTTACTCACTCGGCTATTGAGGCCGGGCGACGTCAATAGTCAAACATCAATCCTTAAACCAAATGGTATTTCACTTTGGTAGATCGAAATTTGCTTTTTGAATGAATGATTATCTATTTTAATTGATTTACATGTTCTTCCTAACTTCTGTTTTTTCGTACTTTTTGTCAAGAATTCTTCTTGAAGTCCAAAGTACATTTTTTATTTTTAATGTTTTTTTGTCTTTCTTTTTTCTTGTTGACCTTTTTCAGCACAACTTGAAGGACAAATGTAAACATAGCTCGTGCCTTAGCTGTTAAAAATAATTAGTATTGTGATTATTTTATTGAACTGTTAATGGTTTTTAATCCAAATTTAGATATTTTTAATTAGGCTTAAGTTCATTGAATTTAATTTTCATTAAATTATTTTTATGAAGACAGGAATTTTACAACATGAAATTAATTAAAATTTTTTTTATTGATAATTTTTTCATTCTTGACTGCGCTGAGATTTGAACCCAGGCGTTCATGGACAGGTTGCCCAGACTAGTTTCGATTGTAACCACACAATCTCGTCGGTGGGGTTTGCCGTTTTACTCACTCGGCTATTGAGGCCGGGCGACGTCAATAGTCAAACATCAATCCTTAAACCAAATGGTATTTCACTTTGGTAGATCGAAATTTGCTTTTTGAATGAATGATTATCTATTTTAATTGATTTACATGTTCTTCCTAACTTCTGTTTTTTCGTACTTTTTGTCAAGAATTCTTCTTGAAGTCCAAAGTACATTTTTTATTTTTAATGTTTTTTTGTCTTTCTTTTTTCTTGTTGACCTTTTTCAGCACAACTTGAAGGACAAATGTAAACATAGCTCGAGCCTTAGCTGTTAACAATAATTAGTATTGTGATTATTTTATTGAACTGTTAATGGTTTTTAATCCAAATTTAGATATTTTTAATTAGGCTTAAGTTCATTGAATTTAATTTTCATTAAATTATTTTTATGAAGACAGGAATTTTACAACATGAAATTAATTAAAATTTTTTTATTGATAATTTTTTCATTCTTGACTGCGCTGAGATTTGAACCCAGGCGTTCACGGACAGGTTGCCCAGACTAGTTTCGATTGTAACCACACAATCTCGTCGGTGGGGTTTGCCGTTTTACTCACTCGGCTATTGAGGCCGGGCGACGTCAATAGTCAAACATCAATCCTTAAACCAAATGGTATTTCACTTTGGTAGATCGAAATTTGCTTTTTGAATGAATGATTATCTATTTTAATTGATTTACATGTTCTTCCTAACTTCTGTTTTTTCGTACTTTTTGTCAAGAATTCTTCTTGAAGTCCAAAGTACATTTTTTATTTTTAATGTTTTTTTGTCTTTATTTTTTCTTGTTGTCCTTTTTCAGCACAACTTGAAGGACAAATGTAAACATAGCTCGTGCCTTAGCTGTTAACAATATTTAGTATTGTGATTATTTTATTGAACTGTTAATGGTTTTTAATCCAAATTTAGATATTTTTAATTAGGCTTAAGTTCATTGAATTTAATTTTCATTAAATTATTTTTATGAAGACAGGAATTTTACAACATGAAATTAATTAAAAATTTTTTTATTGATAATTTTTTCATTCTTGAATGCGCTGAGATTTGAACCCAGGCGTTCACGGACAGGTTGCCCAGACTAGTTTCGATTGTAACCACACAATCTCGTCGGTGGGGTTTGCCGTTTTACTCACTCGGCTATTGAGGCCGGGCGACGTCAATAGTCAAACATCAATCCTTAAACCAAATGGTATTTCACTTTGGTAGATCCAAATTTGCTTTTTGAATGAATGATTATCTATTTTAATTGATTTACATGTTCTTCCTAACTTCTGTTTTTTCGTACTTTTTGTCAAGAATTCTTCTTGAAGTCCAAAGTACATTTTTTATTTTTAATGTTTTTTTGTCTTTCTTTTTTCTTGTTGACCTTTTTCAGCACAACTTGAAGGACAAATGTAAACATAGCTCGTGCCTTAGCTGTTAACAATAATTAGTATTGTGATTATTTTATTGAACTGTTAATGGTTTTTAATCCAAATTTAGATATTTTTAATTAGGCTTAAGTTCATTGAATTTAATTTTCATTAAATTATTTTTATGAAGACAGGAATTTTACAACATGAAATTAATTAAAATTTTTTTTATTGATAATTTTTTCATTCTTGACTGCGCTGAGATTTGAACCCAGGCGTTCACGGACAGGTTGCCCAGACTAGTTTCGATTGTAACCACACAATCTCGTCGGTGGGGTTTGCCGTTTTACTCACTCGGCTATTGAGGCCGGGCGACGTCAATAGTCAAACATCAATCCTTAAACCAAATGGTATTTCACTTTGGTAGATCGAAATTTGCTTTTTGAATGAATGATTATCTATTTTAATTGATTTACATGTTCTTCCTAACTTCTGTTTTTTCGTACTTTTTGTCAAGAATTCTTCTTGAAGTCCAAAGTACATTTTTTATTTTTAATGTTTTTTTGTCTTTCTTTTTTCTTGTTGACCTTTTTCAGCACAACTTGAAGGACAAATGTAAGCATAGCTCGTGCCTTAGCTGTTAACAATAATTAGTATTGTGATTATTTTATTGAACTGTTAATGGTTTTTAATCCAAATTTAGATATTTTTAATTAGGCTTAAGTTCATTGAATTTAATTTTCATTAAATTATTCCTGTCTTCATAAAAATAATTTAATGAAAATTAAATTCAATGAACTTAAGCCTAATTAAAAATATCTAAATTTGGATTAAAAACCATTAACAGTTCAATAAAATAATCACAATACTAATTATTGTTAACAGCTAAGGCACGAGCTATGTTTACATTTGTCCTTCAAGTTGTGCTGAAAAAGGTCAACAAGAAAAAAGAAAGACAAAAAAACATTAAAAATAAAAAATGTACTTTGGACTTCAAGAAGAATTCTTGACAAAAAGTACGAAAAAACAGAAGTTAGGAAGAACATGTAAATCAATTAAAATAGATAATCATTCATTCAAAAAGCAAATTTCGATCTACCAAAGTGAAATACCATTTGGTTTAAGGATTGATGTTTGACTATTGACGTCGCCCGGCCTCAATAGCCGAGTGAGTAAAACGGCAAACCCCACCGACGAGATTGTGTGGTTACAATCGAAACTAGTCTGGGCAACCTGTCCGTGAACGCCTGGGTTCAAATCTCAGCGCAGTCAAGAATGAAAAAATTATCAATAAAAAAAAATTTTAATTAATTTCATGTTGTAAAATTCCTGTCTTCATAAAAATAATTTAATGAAAATTAAATTCAATGAACTTAAGCATAATTAAAAATATCTAAATTTGGGTTAAATGTTTATGTTATTATCAGAGAAGACAAAAAAAAGCAAAAAACAAAGTGTTTACAGCAAAAAAAATATATAAAAAAAGCACAAAAATTTAGAAAAAAAAGCAGCAAAAAAAGCATTTTTATTTTTTTAATATATACATTTAAATATAAAAAAATTACAGTTATTCTATTTCTTCAGATTCGTGAAAACAGTTACAATAACCAATCATGTGGGCTTTTATATTTGTAAACGTCATTTTTCTTCGTCTTTCTGTTAAAAGTGAATTGTATAAGTAGAAACTTCTTTCCACGTCAACGGATGTTGTTGGAGCAAATTTATATTTCAAAATTTCATTTCGTCATCAGGTTTAGCACCAGTTTGAAGAATGCTGTTTATTTGTAAAATTTGTTTGAACCCCGGATTTCTTTGAAATACATACTGCATTCAATTTCTTCATATATATTTTTTCATGTAGATTCTCAAGAGCTTTTCGTACATTTGACACAATATTTACACTTTCGTGAATAGCTAACCCAACTGTTTGTAGCTTTTTTTATAGAAAACACAATAATTGAAAAATTGTTTTTGATAAACGCAAGTTGGGAACTTAATCCGGGTAAGTTATATATTTCCTTGGCGTGCGCGATCGAATCTGAGTCTTCACTTTTCAGTTAAGAAATAACAGCCTTTACTTTATCAAGGTATTCTGCATAATGCATTGTGGCTTCTATCCAAGTACACCAACGTGTAGGGCATGAGAACGGTGGAAGAGCCAAATTGGGATTCATTTGTAAAAACAACTGCATTCTACGAGGAGCCTATGGAAATTAAAATTTTAGTTTGTATGTGTGTACGAGTTATTGAAAAATTAACTTAACAAAAACGGATTTGGTACAAGATATTAATTTATTTACATGCTGAAACTCTAAGCGCTGCATCAGTTACCATTAGCAATATTTTGTCGTATTGAATGCCTAGATTAAATTAAAAAAAAAAACATAAAAAATAAAAAAAAAATTATGAATCAAATATTCACTTACCATCAGGCCATAAAATTTGTAATGAATCGTTGAAGAAAGATGCAATAGAAGCCCCATTTGCATTTTCGAGAACACCCATGTTCAATAAAAAAGGTTTATTTCCAACATCGTCATTTAAAATACCAAATATAAAGTTGGCCACATATATTTGTTCACTGTCTGTTGTTTCATCAACAGAAATCCATATATTTACCTTTAGCCTTTTCACGCATTTTTCCCAAAGCTTCCGTATACATTTGAGGTATGTATTTACCTCGAATAGATTTTTAGCTTGGAACTGACAAATTGGCGTACTTTTGAAAGATGTTTTTGAAACTGGGATGGCTTACTTTTTTTACTGGTATATTGGTCTCCAACAAAAATTTACATATATCTTTGTGAAATGTATTGGCAGTAATAGTAACAGAAAATTCCGTTATAAGTTTTTGTGGGCGATTTTCTTGGCAAGCAGCTAATTTGTGTTTTTTTGTACTAAAATGTTGCTCCACATTGCACTTCTCTTCGCTATTAATTTTACTCGAACAGACATTATAAAAAAGCCAATCTTTTTCAACTTTAAAAACTTCAGGATACAATTTTACCATTTTTAGCAAAAATAACATATTTGACTTTTCTTTCGGCATTTTTTTTATTATTTTTTCGTTCACAACGTCCGGTTTACTTATTTTGTTTTAAACTCAAATAAGTAACATGGCTGTTTTTTTTGGGATGGTAAGTTTATTAATTTTAGTTGTAATAAAGCGCCCAAAAACGTTGAGTCCACAACTAACATATTTTTGTTTTAACCCAGAAAAAAGTTGTCAATTATTTTTTTTTCTCATGTTTTCTCAAAAAAATATTTTTTACGTAAAAATTATGTTAAAAAAGCTATTTTACAGCAAAAACATAGGAAAAAAGCAAAATAAGCACCATAATAACAAAAACAGCAAAAAAAGCAAATATGGGCAAAAACAGCAAAAAAGAAGCAAAACAGCAAAAAAAGCAAATTAGTCTTCTCTGGTTATTATATATTTATTTTTAAGTATGTATTTATTATCTAGCTATATAGTCAAATGTTTGTATAAATGTTTATTCGAATAATGTTTCGAATATTTTTTTTTAACATATGTATATATTTAAATATTTATTCGGAAATTTATTCGAAGTTTCATTCAAACATTTATTTAGTAATTTATAGACCTATTATTTAGCTATCCCTTTTTATTTTTTTTTTTTTGGCTTTACTTAAAAACTAAAGTTTTTGGCTGACTATTAAAGTCATATTGCCAGGGTATCCCACGAATTTTTGGAGCTTCAACCACAAGACCTCGTTCGACCTAAACCATCGTATAGGAAGGCGAGAGCTCCCAGAATCCACTCCAGAGTATTATTGGTCTCCACCAGTAAACGTCTGAGTTTTTTTATGGTACTCCACCAGTCACGTTGAGTTATTATTGGTTCTCCACCAGAAAACAAGCTAAAATTTGGGGTTACAAACGATTGCACAAAGTCAATGCCGACAACCGCAAAAACTGTAACTCGGTACAGTTATACGACGCCACGCCATTAACCAATGCGAGGTGACAACGCAAAACGCACGAAAAGCAGACAAACAAGAACGACCTGATTGCCCTTAAGAAATAATGACAACGAGCGCGAGCTGCTTCTCCACTTAGAGCAGTTTTACGAGTGCCCTTTTTATTTAGTTATTTATTTTTTTTAGGTATTTATTTATTTACTATTTAGTTTATTCGAATCATTATAGAATATGTTTATTCGAATCATGTTTCGAATATTCGTTCGAATAATTACCCCAAATGTTAATTTTATATTTTATTTAAATATTTATTCATAAGTTCGTTTAAATGTTTATATGAATAAGGTTTCGGGCTGTAATTCGAATGTTTAACGAAACATTTGTTTACATTTTTTTATTTAAATATTTATTGAAATGTTTATTGGAATAAGATTTATCCCAAACGAATATTTTATTAAAAAAAATTTTTTTTTTATTCAACAATTTCGCTTCGAAATTTATTCGAATATTCATATAAACATTTATTCGGATATTTATTTAGAAGTTTATTCAATTGCTTATTAAATTATCTAAGCAAATATTATTTTTTTATTCATTTAATTATTTATTCAAAGTTTTATGTGAATATTCATTCGAATCTTTATTTGAATATTTTTCTCAGATAATTATTCGAATATTGATTCTAGTGTTTATTCGGATGATTATTCAAGCGCTTATATAATTGTTTAATTGCTTAGATTTTTATTTTGTCATTTATTTATTTAATTATACCTATTTAGTTACTTTTAGTCATTGATTTAGACATTCATCTGGTTAGTTTAGTTATTTATTCGTTTAGTTTTAGTTATTTATTTCGTTAGCTATTTAGTTATTGTTAGTATTAATTTTTAGTATTAATTTTTAAATATTCATTTTGCTACTAATTCAAATCTTTATTTAATCATTTCTCTCTTCAAAATAAATTCAGGGTTAGTTTTGTTTTTCTTATGTAATTAAAAGAAAATTTACCTTTCTTATTTTTTTTTTATTAAGGCACTTTTAATTGCTTTTGATCTATGTGTTATTTTTTCTTTTTAATATTATTAACTAATTGAAGTTACTGGTTAAAGAACTTTATTATTAAGATTATTAGAGAAAATAAAGATCTATGTTCAAGTAGTTATTTTAGGTATATATTCTAACTAAATGAGTTTCAAAAAGCCGAAAGTTGTTTTTCTTTTAAAAATTTTTTCTTTTGGTATTCATAATAAATAATTACTATATCACTAATTATAATCTTATATTCCGTATTTGACCCAGTTATAAAATTATCATTATGCTAACATTGGTAATTATAAGGACCATAGCAATAATATCGAAAATACTAGTTATAAAAGTTAATGTTAAATATAGGTAAGATAGGGTTAAGAGTATATTTATGATAAAAATTTTGTTTAATATAATAAGGGTTAATGAAAACATTTCACATACTAAATTTAGGTTCGATTCATAAATTTAATATATTTAATTCGTTTCCATTTTAATTAAGTCTTGTTTTTTGTCAAAAATCATGTCCGAACTTTAGGGGTCCAAATGGAATGTTTTCTGTGGTTAAATAAATGTTACGTGGCGGATTTGAAACACTTGTGTTGTCCAAGCTACTTCGTTGGTTTGATGCCGGTTACAGATGGTTGTTGTTGTTTCTAAGTGTTTCCTGAGCGTATGTAGTTTGATGGGGGTAATTTCACATGTTGCTGAATAGTCAATGAGGTTGTTTTGTTGCAGGGGGTAGTTATTGTTGTTGTGATTTTGTTGTTATAATTAAGGAGATTTCTTTATAGTTGTTTTAGTTGATGCTTGTTACAGATGCTGTTGTCTCTGGATTTATGGTTGTTTGGCACAGGTGGTAGTTGTTGTTGTTGGTTCGCCGGTGTTGGTATTTGTTGTAATTTAAGGATCTCCTTGTAGAGGTAGTTTGTTTTTGAGCGCTGTTAGATGCAGTGATGCCAACTCTTGCATCATCAAAAGCACTGTGAGCATATAGAAATAGGGTAAAAAAGGGTAAAAATGAAAAAAAATGCTGGCAAAAAAGCACCAACCTAAATTTTTCTTATTATTGATATTTTATAACGAAAAGATAAAAAACGCTTAATTTTTGTATTGAGATCGGTTGGGTTTTATTATAATTAAATAAACAGAAACAAAGAGTCCCAAGCTTTTCTATATTTTTGCTTTTCCATCTAAAGGAAAGCCATTTTTAGTTGATAAACTTTAACAAGCAAAAAATTAATGAAGAACTTACTTTTAATACAACTGTGTAACTTTATAATAGCCAATGCACTTTCTTGCTTAAAATTGCACAAAAACAAATCAACTGATATAATAAAAAAACTGCTAAACAATGATGCCTGAGAAAAGACTAGAAGAGTTTGCGAATAACACTCAAAACACAAATGCAAATAATACGCAGTTGGTTAAAAAAGTATTCGCTGTATTTACATAATAGCAGCAAAATGAATCAGTGCCAAAAATATATGTAGATTACTTAAAAGGCACTTAAAAGCACTGTGAGAAATTGTTAAAAGCACTATAAATACCCGCTTTTCAAAAACGGGTGTTTAACAAAATTTCGGGTATTGCATAAGCAAAAAAGCACCAAAACATACCCGAAAGGCACCAAAATGGCAACGCTGGTTAGATGTGTCGATGGTTGATAGAAGTTGGTGATGGGGATGGCTATTGGTGCCTAAATGATCGGTCGTGGTAGTAATGGTTTTTGTGATTCGCAGTGGTGGTTTTGAAGCTGGTATGTGTTTGTTACTGGTGGTGTATGGTAGTTAAGGTTACTACGCAACACGTGTCATTGGTTTGGCGGTAAGATTGTGGTTAGGGTAAGCAACACATGAAATTGTTTGGCGGTATGTATGTGGTTTGAGTGAGCCTTACGTCTTGGCGCCAAAATTGTGCAGCCCGACACCGATCCACCTTTCTCCCAAGGATTATACCTAGGCTATTCAAACTAACTAAGCCACTGAAGTTTACTTTTGCACGTCCAACCAAATCTTAAGATACCAGCCGCCGATTAAAACATGAAAATGTAATCCGTGGATGTAGTTTTTTTTTTCTTTTTGAGGTTAACTTAAGGCATTTTGTTAATCGTTTTTTTTTTCACTTAAACCTTTTGTTTAAACGATGTGTTCAAGTCTACAAAACCCTCATGTTGTAGAGTGTTAATCTTTTCGTATGTTGTAGGGTTGTATTTTTTACCTTTAAAATAGTTATAGCACTCAGAGCTGGATACTCTCAACTTTTCTAGTGTATAAAATACGCTTAATTTAAAGCAACCGCAGTGGCCGTCACAAAACAGAGTTTACGCTTAGAAAAGTGGAATAGATTGGAATAAAAAAAGGGGTTGGAAAGATATTCTGAGGCTTTGAAAGACGAGGAAAGCGAATCGTTAGTTGTTGAGTTACAAGAATTGTATGACAACTCTATAATATTAGTGCGTAATTTAAATATAAAAGATAATAAGGAACAGGTCGAGGATACAGAAACTTTTGTGGTTGGAGGCAATATGGAAAGTTTCGACATAACAGTGGCAGTCAAAAATCTTCAGATTTTTAAGGGAATGTATGAAGCTCTGGACGATTTTTTGGTTCAAACGGAACTCATACACGATCTTTTAAGAACTGAAGATATAGAAATATAAATTAAGTATGTGTTTAATTTTAAATTAACTGCTCACGCCGACATATCTACATTTAGGGAGAAAATATCTCTGTAATCAGACCAGTTGAGTAAATTTGAAATACAGTCCCTTGAGAACCCTACACAAAGAGAAAAGGATGCCATATACAAAATGAGCGACAGCATGACTCTCAACGATTTTATGAAAGGGGTAAATCAGGAATTCCAAGACCTTTTGAAAGCAAGCAACACGGAAACTTTAAATGAGGCGGTGGACAAATGCATAACTTCCGAAAGGAACAGGAATACCAGTGGTATTTTTAGAGTTGGGAATTCGGACGGTAGGGGTACTTGTCATGGCGATAGCGCAAACAACAATCAAAATTATCGTAACTACTATAACAGCCGCAATGACAACCCACATAATGGCCGCGGTTATAGAAATTACAAGTATCGTAATAATAACAACCGCGATTATCGAGGTCATTATGATGATAACAACCGCGGTTATCGAGGTCACTATGATAGCCGAGAAAACAACCATCACGGTACTAGATTCCACAACAGGAATAATAGCAGCAATACCCACAATAAAAGTAACAATTACCGAAATTATAGGTATAGAGGCGATGACAATTGCACTGGGAGAGATAGACAGGGAAACTAATTGGGCTGGATAACAAAAACTGTTATCCAGGATAACAAAAACTGTTGTCCAGGGTCAAAATTAAATACATTTTGCAAGGGTAATAACCAACTTACCATAACGTGTATCCAGGGTCAAAATTATACACATTTTGCAAGGGTAATAACCAACTTACCGTAATGTGTAAGGGTGTAATAGACACGGGGGCAGACATATTCACCTGCAAGCAAGGGGAAATTAATATAACTGATAGAGCGAGCATTTCACGTTCGGAGTCGATTATATCCATAAGCATTCATACAAACAAGGAAAGCATAATTATATATAAGGAGATAACTCCAGGGGTCTTTGTTGCAAATTGCATTATACCAGCTGTAGGGACGCAACATATAAAAGTTCTTAACACGAATAATGACGATGTACACATAAACAACATAGAGTTGGATAGGATAGCGAGGGTCTCAGAAAAGCTAAATATTGAATCAGTAGAACCTATGGCGAAAAAATCGTTATTAAATATAATCGCAGAATATAATCAAATTTTCCATATTGAAGGTGAAAAACTCACTCTCAATAATTTTTATACAAACATATACAAACAACGGATGCAACACCAGATTAAATTAAATCGTATTTCATTGAACACATAATTCACCGCTATTAGTGGTACCTAAAAAATCAACAGGTGACAAGCGCAAGTGGCGTCTAGTCGTAATATTAAACGAGAAAATAGTGAGCGACTAATTCCGGTTGACAAGAATAGAGGACGTACTTCCCAAGTTAGGCAGAGCAAAATATTTTTCTACATTGGATATGAGTAGCTCGTTCCACCAAATCAATATAGACGAAGATTCTAGACCTCTAACATCATTTTCTACAAATTGGCAATTCCATTTCACGCGGTTACTTTTTGGTCTCAAAATATCGTCTAATAGTTTCCAGCGCATGCTAACAATAGCGTTGAGCGGTTTGAGCGCGGAAGCATTTATATATGTCGAAGACATTATCGTGTTCGGATGTAGTGTACAACATCATCATAACAACTTGATAAAAGTCTTAAAAAGCGTTTAAAACAATATAACCTGAAACTAAACACTGGCACGTGTTGCTTTTTAAAAACAGAGGTAGTTTATTTAGGTCACCTTATAACCGATAAGGGAATACGTACAGATCCAAACAAGTACAGTATGATAAGAAATTATACAATGCCAAAGGATGCGGATGAGGTCAGACGATTTATTGCATTCTGTAATTATTACAGACGATTTATTAAGGACTTTGCACAGATAGCGAGAAATTTGAACCAGTTATTAAAAAAGGATAAACCTTTTGTATGGGATGAAGGCTGTCAGGAATCATTTGAAATCAAAGTTATTTAACCCACCAATTCTACAGTACCCAGACTTTGAAAAGCCCTTTACTTTAGCCACAGACACGTCTAATTTTGCACTGGGAGCAGTCCTCTAACAGGGTGAGATTTCTCAGACCTACCCATATCATACGCAAGTAAGACATTGCCAAAACATGATTTAAATAAATCAGTCATTGAAAAAGAACTTCTGGCCATACATTGGTCAATTAACTTCTTTCCATATCTTTACGGCAGAAAATGTTACGTAGTTACAGATCACAGACCATTAGTGTCTTTGTTTACACATAAGAACCCATCGTCCAAAATGACTAGGATTAGACTTGATCTATGTGACTATGATTTCGAAATATCGTATAAAAAAGGCAAAATGAACACGAATTCTGATGCATTATCAAGGATAATTATAGACACCAATAAATTGCAGACTATGATCCCCACTGAAACGGAAACCAGCAAACAAAATGTATTGGCCATAACTCGTAGTATGAAGAATAAATCAGACCAACAAACCAACAAAAATGGAAACTGCATTTCTGGTGAAGAGCGTCATGTACTTTTCACATGGGAACGCACATCAATTTCCAATATTAAAAATGTGATGAAACTAAGATTTGAAGATGCTAAATTTGTAGAACCTAACATAATAGTTACTGAAATGGAGGTAGTAATAAGGTTCTGCGATAATCCAGTAAACGGAGTGGTCTCTGGAGAAATTTCTACCGATAGAGCTATCCCAAAATATACAGGAACTTGCTTTGAGCACGAATGATAAAATTTTTAAGACAATAAATATTGAAGAATTTTAAAACATTTTTAACAAACTATTCAGAAATAAAGGTGACAATTTAAAAATTTTGATATATAAAACACCAGCACGCATAACTGATAGAGATTTGCAGAAGAATTAATTGCTAAGTATCATGGTTCTACTGTAGGCGGTCACTTAGGAATGAGAAAACCGCTCTTAAACTGAAACAGAGATATATATGAAAAAATATAAGTAAAATGATTAAAGCGAAGAATGTAAAATCAACAAACAAACCAAGCACACGAAGGAAACGTTAATTATAACTGACACACCGGGGAAAAGATTTGAAGTCGTTTTAATAGACACAGTAGGCCCACTTAGTTATTCAAACCAATTCAGGTTCATACTTACTATGCAAGATGACCTTATCTCATACCCTATTGAATCAAAAGATGCCAAAACCGTTGTGAGGGCTATGGTTTATAATTTAATTTTTGTGTACAGCCACTTTAAAATACTCAAATCAGTTAGGGGTACAGAATTTTTAAAAACTTTACTGTCTGAAATATGGATTATACTAAAAATAGACAAAGTTTTTAGCACGTCCTATCACCATGAAACGCTCGGCTCGATAGATAGAAACCACAGTGTGTTAAACGAAGTAATGTTAAATTTTTGCAAAAACGATGTTTTGCTTATAACACAACACCTCATATAGATACAACATACACGCCATACGAACTGTTATTTTGGAGACTGCCAAGTCTTCCCAATGACAATAATTTTGATTCAAAGCCTATTTACAACACTGATAATTATGCACAAGAACTAAAAGCACGATTGCAATTATCTCTATGCAAAGCGAAAGAATATTTAGAAAACTCGAAAAGGAAAAGAGATCAATTTTCTAATACTAAACCTCTAAAATTATAGAAAGGTGATCTAGTTCTTGTCCGAAATTTTAATCGAAAGAAAAACCAACCACCATATCATAGTCCGTATAAAGTAATTGAAACAAAAGGAGTAAACTCTGTCGTGCATTTAAAAAATACATTTAAAGAATTTCCTAATAACAATTTAAAAAAATATTAAACACAAGATCAGAATGTGTATTTCTAACTTTCAAAAAGGTTTAAATGTACATATATACAAAATTTTTAATATAATAAAAATTCTTTTCTAACCTGTAAAAATTTTTCTTAAGGGTTAGGGTGTAGTATAATTTACTTCCTTATTATTAGACAATATACTTGTTTACTTTATTTTTATGAATAATATATTTATTGCAAACCTTACAAATCATCACTACCCTTATTATTATTAATTATTGGAAATTTTTTGGAAATGTCGTTTTAAGCAACAACTATTTTATCAATAATTGTAGTTTAAGGAAACCGTTATTTTTAAATATAAACTAAGTGAAATTCAATAAAGAGATCAATTAAAACATTGCCTTAAAAGTCGTCACTCTTCTTTTTTTTCTTGGCATATAAATCTGCCAGTATAAACCCTGGAGCATATAAATCTGCCCTATTAAACATTTATGCCCGTGGCGTTAATTAGCGCCGGCAGAACTCTTCAATAAACACCACATTCAGTCTGAGAACATTACACCAGTTTCAATTAGCTTTGTCCTTTTGACAATTAAAATTCATGTACCAAATGCAACAAAGTATCTCAACAGCCGGACGTACATCTTTAAATCGATTCAAATGTTACAATCAGCAGCACACACGTATAATACTCTCTTCACCTACATACATATGGATATTAGTGTACAGTATAAAAAAAAACTATTTTTAAAAAAGATTAATCTTTTCATACTTTGATAATACGTTATATTGTTTTAGGAAATAACAATTCCAGCTAACGTAAGCCACACAGCGTTAAGGATATAAAAAAAAAGATTTTTTCAACCGATATACATTTTTGTTTCATTTTAATTCAGATTTAAATGTTTGTTTCAAAATTGCAAACACTTTCCATTTTATAACGATTTTTACTTCCACTGTCAACTTTTGAAAAGAGATGATACGTGGTTTGGGATTTTAGGTGACGATATATATATGTACTAAATATTTCGGCACCTTACCAAAAAAATAAAAAAAATACACACAAACTTTAAGCTCAAACTAAACAGATCCATTTTTTTATGCATTGCAGTGTTATGTTGCCTTTTTAGTTAGTAAATATCTGTTCTTTTTTGAAAATGTTCATCTATATTAATAAATAAGTTCATCAATTGAACTCCAAGTTCATTGATTGCCAATATAAAAAAAAAAAAAATTTCAGAAAGGGGCACAAAAATATACAAAATGTTACAAAGGGGGATTTACATAAAACGGGCAAAGAAAGTGGCAAGGCAGTCAAAAAA
This sequence comes from Pollenia amentaria, assembly GCA_943735925.1. Taxonomy (NCBI): domain Eukaryota; kingdom Metazoa; phylum Arthropoda; class Insecta; order Diptera; family Polleniidae; genus Pollenia; species Pollenia amentaria. The sequence continues at coordinate 81,364,799 of OX031009.1, forward strand.
GGGGCAAAATGCGACTTTAGTCGCATAACGGTAACGTTGGTCGATATTCCTAAATTGCTAGTTTTTGCTGGTAAAGCGTTCATTTACTTTTTTATTTTTTGAGTAATTGGGAGAACAATTTTGTAAATTTTATACTTACTCTCTCGTTGCAATTTTCTGCTAGTAAAGTAGATGAACGCACCTATTATGTCTTGTCTAAGGAATAAATTATAATTTTTAATAATGTGTTGTAACATTTTGCGATATTAATGGTGTTTTCTTTTCTGCAAAAAAAATAAGATGTCTTGCCGACCCTGTAATAATGCAATTTTTTATTTGATGAGAACAAAACACAAAATTGGACCGCCCTGTTTTTAACAGCTGTCAAAAAGTTTGTTCTTGTTTTAGGTTTAAAAATGATTTCTTCTTTTAGCTTTGTTAAAAAAACCCACGTTGGCTTTTTTCTTTTATTTGGATTTGAATACTTTTCATTTTAACACTTTTTAAATAAGGATGTGTGTATTGGGAAAGACACACATTTAAAATACTGCATATAATATTGAGTAAATCTAACCAATTTTTCCTTTAAACAGTAGCGCTGAATTAATAACAGTTGTTTCTTTTTAATGTAACAAGTATTCCAGTATCGCTCAAAATCAATAGCTTATACTAAAACAAAGAAAAAGTAACCTTGTTGAAGTGTTCATCGAAAAATCGGCAGGCCTGAGTACAATACATTTTTGCCCGTCAACCCATATTTCTAAAAGTGGCTGCTGTGTAACTATTTGGTGTTTGTAAGTTTTCTCTTTGTTTTGTTTTGTTTTTTTTTTGTTTCTGCTTGAACGTATGCTTTAAAAATATATGAACAACAAACGTAATAATAGACAGCTGTCGCACACTGGCTCATATTTTAATAAGGCGACCAAAATTATTTATTTTTTTTTCTCCAATTTTAAAATTATTTTATTTCTATGAAAGTAAATACTAGTACACCTTGGGAGCCACCCAATTTTAAGCCTACTTCAACTATTTCATTGAGAACAGGATGGTCCAAAATGGACTTTCTCAGTATGTAGTAATAAAGGGTGGTTAAATTTTTAGGGCCGATGTTGAATGTGACCCACACCTAAACTAACTCAAATTGAACCATGGAAAGATACACAATCGAGCAACGCGTGAATAAAGTTATTCAGGTTTATTATGAAAATGGGCGTTCAAATCAAAATGCATATCATCAATTTTCGAAGAAAATCATCTTCAGTGATGAGGCACATTTTCACCTCAGTGGATTCGTCAATAAGCAGAATTGCTGCATTTGCGCGAATGATAATCCAAGAGTGATTGTCAAAAAACCAATGCACCCACAAAGTGTGACTGCTTGGTGCGGTTTATGGGCTGGCGGCATCATCGGGATGTATTTTTCCAAAATGAGGCCGGTCAAGCCGTTACTGTGAATGGTGTTCGCTATCGTGAGATTATAACGAACTTTTTATGGCCCGAATTGGAAGATATGGATGATATGTGGTTTTAACACGCCACACAGCTAACACTGGCCGTGTTATCTCACGTGGTGGCGAAGTCAATTGGCCGCCAAGATCATGTGACTTTTTTCTTTGGAGTTTTTTGATAGAAAGGTGCAAGTCGATAAGCCATCAACAATTCAAGAGCTAAAGGATGAGATAATTCGGCACATTAACGACATAGAACCTCAATTATGCCTCAGCGTCATCGAAAACTTGGACCATCGGATGGAGGTGCGCCGTACACTGGTATTTTTTGGCAAAAAGTCTATTTTTTACAGTTATTTTTTAGAAATCTAATGATGCAATTTTGTAGAGAAATGTTTCATTAGTAGAAACCCATGATTTGTTTTCGAAAAAAAATAAAATTTGGTATAAAAAAGAGTGTGGTAAAGTTATCTATATATGTATTATACAACGAAAACTGATGAAAATGTTACTACATTTCAGTTGTTTATACAATAAATATGGTTCAACTACCAATAGTTTTAGAGCATTTTTTTTTAAATATAGTATTTTAAATTTAATAGGAAAGAAAAAATATTTAAATTACATATATAGTTTAAGAGATCTGAGCAAATCAAAATGACTCCAAAAAATTTAGCATTTGCAGTTTTCACTAGAAAAAAAATAAGTTAGCTCGGTCTACCTCCGTGTTAGCACTACTACTAAATGAAAGTTTGGAATATTTTCTTTCATTTTATGTAAAAAAAATTGTGCGACTTTTTGCGATCGCTGAACAAACTTATAAATTTTGTGATAAAACTCACGTATTTTTTATGAATATTTACAATAAATTGCAATGCAAAAGGTTTTGTATACTTTTAGGCTTTTACTTTTACATATATAACAGGTATTAGTGAAGAACTAATAGATCGCTTCCGAATTATTCTCCAAATAATTACATATGGGCAAAAAATTGATACGGGGAAGTTTAAGAAATTTTCGTGGGATACTGCTAAGCTATTCGTTCGTAAATACAATTGGTATTCATGCCAGCTACTATCCATAAAGTATTGATACATGGAAATAACATAATTGAAGCAGCAGTGCTCTCTATAGGCATGCTCTCCGAGGAAGCGAAAGAAGCACGTAATAAGGATAATTATAGATTAATGTTTTCCAGAAAATGTAGTAGAACTGCAACAAATACTGATGTTTTGCATCGTTTGCTTGCATCATCTGATCCCTATATAAGTAGTATAAGACGTCAACCACGTAAACATATTTTGGAACTAGATGATGTAGTAAAAGAAATGATAATTGATGAATAAAAAGTTTAAAATTAATTTGGACCATCGGATGGAGGTGTGCCGCCGACGCACTGTGGCTGAAAATTGAATTTCATCGGCCAAAAGTCCAATTTTTTGTCATCGCCGATTTCAAAAATTATAATTATAATTATATTATAACTAAGGTATCAAAAAAACTAGATTAAAATATTCGTAATTGTGGCTGTGGCATGCTGCTGGAAACAAATATTTTATTTTGTTTTAGAAAAAAATTAAATTTTGTAAATTTGATCAGAACTAAATTATGATTTCTCGCAAACCGTTATCAATAATAATTTTTTTTGTTATATTAATGGGATAGTAGTCTTTAAGAAATGGATCATTACATCAATGTATTATTTATACCTGATGTGTTATTAAATGTTTCCCCAGGTTCTATATTTTAGTTAAATCCGAATTTTAGAGGAGTAGAACTTGTTAGGGTCAAAAGGGGTCAAAGAGATTTTAGTACCATCAGAAAGCTGAAGGTGTCCTCTTTAACCCCATATATACTTGTGCAACTGTTTGGAACTGTCTGTTGAACACTTTTTTCATTTTAATGAAATTACTCGCAACATTTTTTTTGCTCTTTTTATTTAAGCTGCTCATATGACTGAAATATAACACAATGGTTTACGAGCGTTTTGTTTTGAAAAATAATTTTGCTTCTTATGGACGGCTGAACATATTTGAATGAAATTTTAAACTGTCATGGCCGGGTAGCTTTTGTGTTGAATTGGAAGAACACGGGTCCATGGAGGGTCGGGAGAGTGACTTGCGGACCTCTAAAATTGGTAACCTCGGAAATTCAAACTTTTAAAAAATTCACCAAAAATATATTTATGGATTGCAAAAAAAAAATTTTACTTAAGCTGAGTTACAAAAAATATGCTTAAATGTTTAGGTTATCTCCTTTGCTTTTGGAGATATTCGGATAAAACGAATTTTTTGGCTTGATTTTTATTATGTTTTATGTCAAACTGTTATCAATAGTGGGTTCAACATTTTTTATATTGGTAGTAAAGCAGTCTTTAAACAATGTTATGTTGTATTACTGTACCGATTATACCTGCTGTGTTATTAAAGATTTTTTCAGGTTCTATATTTTAGTCAAATTGAAGTTCAGAAGAATAGAATTTATGAGGTCAAAAGGGGTTAAAGAAATTTTACTAGCTGTAGGTAGGTGAAAGTATCCACTTTAAACCCAAATGCACTTTTGTACCTGTTTGAACCAGCCTATGGAACACTTTTTTAGTTTGTGTAAAATTATTCGCAACATTTCTTTCGCTCTTTTAATTTTACCTATTCATATGACTGAAATACAAGTGTACCAAGCCAAGTATTTTATATTATATAATTACCAATACCTGTGGGATTTTAAGCGTATCCTACTTAAGCCCATTTTAGTTCTTTATTCTACCTTATTTTACTACCTAGGAACACAGTATAACGCAAGCTATGTATAAAAGCCAGCGGTATTCGAATAAAATCTCAGTTGTTAAAATATATCTAAGCAATAACAATCTAATTTTTTTAATATCTATAAGAATGGAGAGCTTCAGCTATAAAGAATTATCCGAAGAGTATTTTAAAAATAAAAAGGAGGAAGATGTTTTAAGTTACATTGAAGGAAAACTCAATATACATATATTCCTGCAGCACTGAAATACGATCGGAACTGCAAAATAAAATAACCGATTTCGTCAAAAACTTAAAAAAGCGCTTCAAACATGTTGGATGGAGTAAACCTAGATTTTACAACAGTTTTGCAAACTGGTTAGATGGCGAACTCAGTGTCCAGATATCTTCAGAAGGTACAAATGAAAAGAACCTTGGGAGACCAAAGAAATCACTTGAGAACTGTAGCGATAGATCTAAAAGGATATCAACGAAGAAATCGGGGATAAAAATATTCAAGAAGCTTTGCTATATCAACTGCGATCACAAAAGTCGATATTATTGAAAAAGTGTTTATCGCTAGTCCCAAGAGAACAAAACTGATTCTTAAGAGTGTTCCAACGCCAAGCGATGAAAAACAGTTTTCAAATGAAGAGGCATTAGCATTATTTTTAGATTTGAAGTTAACAAAAGAGCAATATATTCAGCTCAGAGTACGTGCAATTGAAAAAGGTTCAAATCTGTATCCTGCTTTCCATCACATAACTGCTGCTAGAAGGAATGTTTGCCACCAAGGGACACTATTAAAATCCAGAAATAAATAAAAATGTTTATATTTTTCGAAAGAAAACATTATGAGTATGCTTGTAGAAGCAATTTTTAGTCAGTTTAACATCTTTACTCCCATATGCCCTATTCCAAATCAAATTTTTCAAAAAAAAAAAAAAATTATTTGAGTAAAAATTCTAATAATTTAACACACCGATTTTTATACAATTAGAACAGTAATGTTTTCTAATATGTCCATTATTTTCTAGAAAATTCTGATCAATATCGAGTGGTAAATTGTATTGCCTTTTTTGAACAAAAAAAAAATTTAAATCCGTTTTCCGGGATTGGGAATTTGGGTATTTCTTAATCAAAAATGGGGATGTTTTTCAGTCCACTGTTTTAAGAACTTTTTAATCTACATAACTGCCAAAATTCATTATGACACCTTTATTCATGTTAGATTTATAGAATGTCAAACATTAAAATTATTATTTATATCGTGTAAATGAATAAAAGGGCTTTCAACATGAGTAAAAAATAATAATTTTATGGTTTGACATTCTATAAATCTGACATGAACAAAGATAAATTAATGAAATTTGGCGGTTATGTAGATTAAAAAGTTCTTAAAACAGTGGGCAGAAAAACATCCCACTTTTTGAATAAAAAATACCATAATTCTCAATCTCAATCATTAGCATTTTAATACTAAATGCTGAAAAACATCAAAAGTTCAACTTTGACCTTAAATTTCTCAACAACTACTGAACCGATTTTAACAAAATTAACACCGCAAAAAAGTTCAAGAAGTCTTCTCTCCTTGCAAAATTATCTCTATCGGTTCAAAAGTTACAGATTTTTGGCCGATGAAAAACGATTTTCAGCCACTGTGCGACGTTGCGGCGCACAGTGGCGCCCGTAAAGCAAGCGAGGTTGCAAAAATCAAAATTTTCATGAGTGCCGACGAAGTTTTGAATAAACCCATGTTATAGGAAACTTTTCAACGATTTCAAATATGCCACTCTTAATAATATCACATTTTTAGTTTAGAAGATATAACCGTTCAAAGTTGACCGACTTTCGGTTTTCAAAAAAACACACAATTTTTAGTCAATTTGTTGCGATTTCAGGTGTAATATCACGAAAAATAGGTAACGAATCGCCTTATTTTTTGTTTGTATTGATTGATGTATTTATTAAATGTATAATGATAAAAAAAAAATTAACTGTTTGCTTTGTGTTTCTCCTGGTAAATCACTATTTAAAAACTATCCGTTTTTTCACTATTTTTCAACTTTGACGGAAAATAAAAAAAAACTATATTTTTCTATATTTGCCATATTTGCAAAACCTGTTCTTTGATTATTTCTTTACATAATTCAAAAAGTTTTATCTGCCCGTACGTGCCCGTTTGGCTTCTAGAGGTAAAAAAGTTTAAAAATACATGGTTGCAGAAATTGTATGGCGTCCATCCCTTATATGTTTTGACGGACAGTAGTTTGATCTAATAGTTTGAAAAAAACTACTCATTGAAATTAGCAGGTACGTACCTCACATAAACAATACTTTGGCGTACAAATGGTCAGGAACAATATTGACTTATGGTCCCTACAGGTAGGCACTAGAGTTGTGTCGGTCGTGAACGACCTCGTTCAATTGAACGGATCAGTCAGACGCACGATGAACGGCCGTTCAGTTTCATCGTTCGATTTCGTTCACTTGGGTCTTTTGAATCAGTCGGTCACTTGCTTGCCGGACAACTGGTTGAAAAGAAACAACAATACTTTTGTGTTGTATAAGTTATGCAATTATAATATACTTATTTCTTTTACTCATTGCCACATTGCTTTACACATTTTCATAATACAATCAGGGTTGTCAAGTTTCTTGGCGACCTAATTTTCGATTTGGCGACTTTTTGGCGGCTTATAAAATATATGGCGATTTTGTTGGCTATTGATTTTCTATAAACTTGTTTTGAGACTGTTGGACAAATTTACCGTTTGTTATTTAGAAAGATTATATCAATGATGGTATTCCATCTAATATATATCAGGTTTTGCATAAAGCTTATAGCTATAAGGATACGTCAGGTACTTACCATTTTAAAGAACTTGCTTTGACGGTCTTTATATGCATTTAATTCCAACTGCTAATGCCTGTGTTGAAATAGTTCTTTTTAATAATTTACTCTACTAAAACTCGCCTTCATTGTTACGAGTTATAAATTATATGAATGTAAATAGCACTTTTTGTACCTTCGCACGATATTTTGAATATACATTGTTAAAAAAAAAACAGTAAGAATTGCCTTGCCGGTGAAGTGTATAGCGTGTTAGATATACATATATCCAATATTTATTTAATACTAAACACAAAAAAACGTTTTGCTGCTTTAATTAGATTATTATAAACTATTGTATCTTTTGTGTGTTCACCAATAATTTTACTTTTATTCAAAAAAATATACATATGTATATCAAGGCGACTTTGTCCCATTTTTGGAAAATTTTAGCGATTCAGAAGAAATATATTTTTTTAGGATTTATAGAAAACATTGGAGAAAGTTCTAAAATAAATTTTATGTTGTCAAAAACGCAAAATAAGCCTTGGCGATTTTTGACATTGAATTTGGCAAAAAACATCAAAATAAATCTGAAAACCCTGGCTGCTTTTCACAATTTTTCTACCATTTACATGAGCGTTGCCAGTTGTTCTTAATACAAAACCCGCAAAATGCTAATTTTTTTCATTTGAGCAGAAAATTTTATAAATATTTATTTCTTTTAATTTTTTAAATAAGTCCCTTTATTTATAAAAGCTTAGTAAAGTTTTACAGCACGAAATTAGTATGGAAAAAAACTTTTAATGTATACATTACATTCGTTTATGAATAAGACTCTTAAAATATAAAAAAAATTAGCAATGTATGTTTGTTCGGTGAAATCTTGCAACTCAATTTTGAAGCAGATACCTCGAACCGATTGAGCTGTCATTTTTAAACACGTTTAGTTAAGATGACGATGCATGGTTAACTGTGTTACGTTATTCTAAATCTAACATTATAAGACACCCAAGATGGCAGACTTATTTTTAATGCATTCCTACAATATGAGTATCAAATGGGAGGGCTTGCTGAGAATAAGTCGAAAAAGAAAGTGACGTTACTCTAAATCATATATGGCGGACTAAGTTTTTAATGCTTGCCTTCAAGATGGGTATCAAATGAAAGGACTCATGAGAATACGAATGCTAGTTTTAATATAAACTAAAAGTAAATAACCTTTTTAAAAAACAAGCTTTTATTGAAATGCGCTTCAAAGAAAAATATAAATGAAAAGTATAAAACTACTATCAACTTATAACGGATTACATAATTTATATGATATACGAGATTTACTTGTGTAGACAAACAAGTAAATTATACATATAACTTGATGTGATTGATTTAAACTATTAAACTTTTCAAACCATGTAAATACTAGTACTTAAATCTCGCGACTAGCTTTTAAATCAAATAAATTGTGTAAAGACAAGCGACAAGCTTTTATATCATATAAATTTATTAATGATGTTATAAGTTGATAGTTAAAGCTTATTGCTCTTTTCTTTTTAGCGCATTTAATAAAAGCGTGTTTTTTAAAAAGGTTTTTTAGTTTTTATAAAATAAAAACAAAAAATAAAATTTATATTATCACATATTTTGAGAATATAATACATATAACGCATGAATAATAATAATCACTATTGCTATTTGTTCATTTTTGTAATATTATTTTGATATTAAAATTGTGCAATTGCTATTATTTTTTTGTTATTAAAAGTATTTTGTTCTTAAAATACCACATAAATTTGAAATTTTTTTCTCTCATTATTTTTGTTTAAATTAATTTTTAAAGAATTGGGCTCTTACTTTGAATAAGCCCTCGCAACAATTTTTTGTTCTTTCTATTAAAATGGAATTACCTAAGCATATAATAAATAAACAAGTTTTAAAATCGCCACGTTTGGCGAGAAATTACTACGTATGGCAGCCCAGATTGTACTATGAATTTTTTAAAACAGTGTGGCAAGTCGCCACTGGCAATGTGTTAAAAGAAAAACGTATAGCATACACACTTATAGTGTTGTTGTTTCTTTTTAATCAAATGAACGAAAAAAATGCGTATTTGGTTTGTGCTTATTGTTTTCTATTCTTGGTTACACTCAAAAAAGTTTTACAGTAACTTAATGAGATTTATTAAAATTGTTTTCCGTAATTAATGAAATTTTTTTATTTTATTAATTAAACTGTTTCTGCATATTGTTCCGAAAACAAACTACAAAAATTAATAAGGGTTTTCATGATGAGGCAAACTTGCAAGACTCGTTTCATGAAGACCCTTGTTAATTTTGGTGTCATTTTAAATACAAAAATCGATACAAAAATCAATTAAAAGAAAACAACTATAAAATTAAAAGCTAAAATTTGTGAATAAAAAGTGAAATTTGTTTTTTAAACAAGCATAAATAAAGCATAACGACTAATTTGCTTAAATTACTGCAAGATTTTATTGTTTATTAACACTTAACACATTTTTCATTGAAAACGGCGGTAAATATTAAACAAACAGCGCCAGTTTACGAGTCAAAATTGTTGAGCAAATTTACGAAGTTTGTGTAAACGAATTCTCATACAATTTTTGGCAGTTCATTTGAGAGCGCGTAAAAATGCACAGTTTGCGAGACTTTTAGTGATATCATGAAAACCCTTAATGATTTTTATTTCTGTTAATATGTTCAGTTATTTTTTATGCATAAAATAAAACTGAAGTAAATGTGTACATATGTACATAAATAAAAGAAAATAGAAAGGAAAAAATATTTGGCTCATTTGGTAGGTCATAATGACAGATAAAAACACTGCTTTAGCTGTCTTAGTACGTAATTTAAATTAAGTTCAAATTAACTGAAAAGCCTTTGAATATATTTTTTGTACCTAGTGTGTACTTTTTTTTAATTGTAAATAAAGAGAAAAGTTAATTAATTTTTAATTAATATCTCCGTTATAAAATTAACAGTAAAAAATTACCTTACAATTCCTTTATTTAAAATTATCCGTTTTCTAATTACATTTTCAGTTTTCTAAACTTAATGCCTATTCTTTTGAATTTACTTACATAATGTTTCGAGTGTAATCTCACATGTTGTTTCTTTTAACACATTCAATCGATTGTTTAGTAAAGAGGACAAGACAAGTGAACGACTGAACGAAAGCGACAAATGATTCAAAAGACAAACTGACCCAAAAGACAAAGTGACCTGAAACGAACGATTGAACGAAAAGTACGAGCTCGTTCACTGTTTCGAATTGAACGATAATGACCGGTCACTTAAACGAACGATTAAGCCCAAGACTAGTAGGCACAAATCTTATTTGGACACGTGCATAATATCAAAATTGCATTATTCAGCCTAAATCCATATGTATGCAGGGAACAGGTAAATTTTTAGGCATGGTAGCATAAGCCTATATATTGCAAAATAAGCATAATGCCTGGATTAGTCTACGCCTGAAAGTTGGCGCAACAATTACTGAAACCATTAAACAATTTAAGTACTGAAAACATGGCGTTGAACAATTTAAAATTATTTGAACTGTTTAGAAAGTCAACCACACCAAAGTTTTTCACGGAAGTGAAAATTCTTCCTGAGAAGTTGACAGTGATCAGCAAATGGGGCTGCGATGGATCATCCGGACAAAGCGTTTATAAGCAAAGGATATCTTCCGATGACGCTACAATATCGGACGGAAATATGTTTATGGCATCTGTTGTTCCTTTGCGGCTAAAATCGGATGATTCCCTACACTGGAAAAATCCACGTCCGTCATCAGTGCATTATTGCCGACCAATAATGTTTCAGTTTGCAAGGGAATCGGCAGAACTCATAAGGACTACGGTGAAGGACATTGAAGAACAAATAAGCAAGATTAAGCCTACAAAGCTGCAAATTGGAGAAGGAAAATATATTGAATGCAATTACGAACTGACAGGAACAACCTCAACAATGTCATGCCCGATTTGCAAAAAGAGTCAGAAGAACTTTTTTCAATTCAATTCAATTTATTTCATATATAATATGTTACATCTCAATTTTATATAATTAGTTGTAAAGAGTTTAAGATTAGTATCTTTTTCTGCTTAATTATAATATATTTCAATTAGTTATCATATACATATATATAGACAGAATTATATTGGAGGTAAAAATTTAGCAAAAACCTATTTAAACCCCTTTTTTCGTTTTATTTTTATATTTTTTTTATCGATTTTATATTATTATTTGTCAGAAGAACTTTGGTAATTTAAACGATTCTACAAATGAGGAGAATTACGAATATGGAATGTCACCATTGCACGCAAGGATAAGGTGTATGGAATTCTTGCTAAAACTGGCATATACCCTACCACAAGAGGAGGAAAACTTCGATGAAAATACATCAATAAAGGATAAGGAAAAGATCAGAAAGAAGCAAATACAGGATGCTTTTTTTAAACACGTTGGACTAAAAGTAGACTGTCCCAAGCACGGATACGGTAACTCAAACGATGGAAACACTTCTAGGAGATTTTTTGAAAATGATGAGGCAGTAACTAGAATCATTGGAATTGACAATCAAATCGTGAAAATTGAGTACCAGTCTTTGCCAATTGGAGAGCTTTCTGAAGAAGCACAGGAGTCTCTTAACAAATTTTATAAAAAATATAGATTGCAGAACACATTCAAAGCATCAAGGGTAAGACAAAATAAGGACCTCTTCAACATGTTGGCAGCATCTTCCGATCCACTTATTTCTTCCCTGCGGCATGTGAAGTCACGAATAGAGTAACAAAATAATTATAGTTTAGAAATGGTTAGTCTTTTAGATATACCTTCTCTTACGAATTGTGATGAATATTTTACAGAAAATTGAAAAAATAAATTTAAAAAAAAAATTATTTTTTTTTAATTTGTTGGGTAATAATTTAAAACATAAAACCCTAAAGAAAAAAAATAAAAACAATCTAAAAATGTAAAAATAATTTTTTTTAGTTACCACAAAATTGATTTTTCTACTAATTTTAACTTTGATAACCCATAAGTAGGCCCCTACAAAGCGTAGCACCCTTTCCAAACGCTCATTTCATAGGCTGAACAGTTATCTATCATATGCTGTTTAAACTGTTCAATTATCTTATTCGGTTCAAAAGATATGATTTTTGCAACGAAAAAACTCAAATGGCGCCACTGTGCGGCGGCCATTTGGCCAATATTTTGTTCCATACATAATTGAACCATACCAACATTTTCATGATAAAAGAAATGACAATAATTTCCTAAATAATTAATCAAAATCTTTATAAAAAAAATATGTACAAAAATTAAAAAGTTTGTTATTCCAAATATAAAAAAAAATATACAAAAACCAAAATTTGTTAATATATTGATATTAAATAAATAAATAAATCAACAAAAAGAAAGACGAAATTCCAATTTCTTTAGATTGTTTTTAATAAAATATGTAAATAAGAAAATACCTTTGCCAGATTGCTCATTTATTAACACCAAGTTTTTCAGATTTCTAAATCCTCTTAAATTTTATATCACTGACAACATATCATTAACAATGTAATGCTTTCTTATGTTTTTGCTATTAATTAATAGAAAAAATAACTATTAAAATTTTAAATTTTTACTGTCCTGATTAGATGAGATTTTTTCCCAACTTCGGCTGGAAACCCTATATATAAACCCATCTTTTTACAGGGCATTATCAACACTGTCGATTTTTACGGGGCGTAAAGTGCCTTTTGCCATTAGTAAGGGTGCATTTTTTAGAATAAAACAAGTCACCATTTTAGAGAGCGAAGCATTTTTAAGAAACGAACACGAAATTACATTTTTTTAAAATAAAATATCACATTTTTTGTAGAAAAGAAAACACCATAAGTAATTTCATTTCCAGGCAAACAATAAATGATGAATTGGTAAGCAAACAAAACCTTCAAAACAAATGGAGGCTGAAAAGATCAGCAAGAAGTTCGTTTCGGTTTGTATATTAGAATTTAGTGCAGCACATGGCAAACCTTTGAAGATATGAGGGACACAATGCACAATCAATTTAACAAATTATTAAATGGTACATGATTCTCTTTTGTTGTTATCTTACTTGGTTGAGCTGTATCTAATTTTTAACGTACCATATCATTGCAAAACAAAATGCCTCTCTTATGCTTCAAAAATTATTGCAATATGCAACTGCTTGTTGGCATCCAGCTACTTGCATCCATCATAAGCGTAGCAACATTGTTATGCTGGGGTAGACAAGTGCACTCCCTTCCCAAAAATAAAGAAAATACCCTTTTAATGAAAACAAATTAAGTTTTGAGTAAAAAAACTACATCATATATTGCAATAATTCAGTTTGCAAAGTATGTAACAAAAAACCAAGTATTTAAAAAATTCCAAGAATGCAACTTGTTTTTTTAAACTAAAAATAGGTCTCTCTGCGTACACATATTTTGCATCATTTTGTGCAAAATGTTGCGAAATCTTGCCAAATGTTGTCTGCGTACTCCAAATCTCTTGCAGCGAAAGAGCCAAAAAGAGAATTTTTGACAGTTAGAAGTTAGGGAACTTGCAAAATGTTGCTGGAGAAATTTCCGCTTGCAAGATTTTGCAACTAGTTTGAACAGCTGTTTTTATTTACTGTTTGAATGAAAATGAAATTTAACAATGGCAGAGGTAAGTAGTTAGAATTGTGTTGATTTTTAACGTTTATAATAAATTATAATAAATAAAACATTTTACTTCATGCTAGAATGGTAGAAATAGTGCCCAATTACAGCGAAGAGGAATTTCGAAGAAATTTCCGGATATCGAGGCAACTGTTTGAAAGCCTATTGAAATTGAACTTACCATATTAATAAAAGTGTCATAAACAAGTTTTTTAATTTACAACACTTTTAAGGCTTCACTTTAATTAATAATTTTTTAAATTACCGCGAGAATTCACTTTTGCGTACACATATGCTAAAATTCTTTTGCTTCGTTATTTCAATTGTTTACACACCGATCAGCTGTTTTCTTGCCAGATTTCACTGGATACTGTCTGCGTACTTGTTGAGATATTTTCAGCCGAAAGTATAAAATTGGTTTTACTTTCACAAAAAAATTTACTGAGTATTTGCTACTGGAAAAGTACCCAGACAGACCTAATATATAAATAATAATTATATTAAAATCAATTTATTATTGAAATTAGTACACCGGAGAATGTTGATCTCTCTAATGTAAATTTTGACAGTTATCTTAAACTAGCTGCTCAACATTCCAGCAAAACGCCCAAAAAAATCAAAAATACTGAAACATATTCTACAGATCTCGAGCGTCTCTTGACTGAAAAAAGGAGAGATCGATGAGAGTGGCAATTGCACAGATCCCCTCAACTTAAGAATTTATTAAAAGAGTGCACAATAAGGCTAAGAAGTTACGGCAGTCTCAGAAAACGGCTTCCCTGGAAAAATATCTTCAGGAACTCGATGCAACTCCACAATCAAACTACTCATTATGGCGTGCAGCTAGAAATCTCAATAGACCAGTTATCTCTAAGCCACAATTTAGAAACCTGCATGGAAGTTAGGCCAGAAATGATATTAAAAAAAGTAATCTGTTTGTTAATAATTTTAAAAACGTATTTACTCCAAATATATATATCTCAATATACAGAAGTCGAGTTACCGCCTGTTAATTTTAGAGCAGCGTTTCCCCTAAGATTTGAGTTCAGACAAATCGAAAAGGCTATTTGTGGTTTAAACACCAAGAAGGCACCCATCATTGATAAGATCAGTAATAAAATGCTTTTGGAGCTACCTCACATAGCAAACAAAATTATTCTTTTTATTTTTAATGCTATTTTACGACTTGAATACAACCCTCAAGAATAGAAGGTTTACTTAGTAACCATGATACCAAAGCCAGGAAAGGCCTATTTTTTTTTTTTTTTTTTTTTTTATATATTATTATTCCTACACTAAATCCCGCGAAGCTTTTTGCTTGTCTGCAGGAGACCAGAGTCTCTGGCGGGAATCGAACCCGCAACCTCGGTACTGATAGACTAGCTCACTACCAGCTAGCCTACCGGGGCACCCCTTACTACTCAATATTTCATAGTTATTTGAGAAACTACTAGTGTCAAATCATCAATTCGGTTTTAGAAGAAAGCTCAGCACAATTGAACAAACTCATCGAATAGTAAAAGTCATAAGAGAAGCCTTTGAAGAAAAAAAATATTGCTCTGCAATTCTTATCAATGTCTAGCGAGCTTTTTATAATGTCTTGCATGAAAGCTTATTAAATTGATGCAAAACTTACCAGCAAGCACACACAAGCTATTAGAAAGCTACTTAGTCGGTCGTCAATTTATTATTAAGGAAGGCAATTTTTTAAGTTATCCTCATCCAATTGACGCTGTATCCCTACAAGGTAGAATCCTGGGCCCTCTATAATACTTAATTTATACTTCGGACATGCAAAAAAAAAACAACTACACCCAAACTTCAACATTTGCGAACGATACACCTTTTCTAAGCATACACGAAAACTGCCATGAAGCATCTCGTTACTTGCGCGATCATATATTTGAACTGGAAAAGTGGTTAAAACAATGGAAGATAAAGTTCAACGAATAAAAAGGCGTACATATAACATTCCCATTGCGTCGGGAAACATGCCCCCCTATTAGAATCAATTATCAAATTATACCTCAACACTCGCATGTAAAAACCCCGGTATCATTCTTATATATACATAAATACGGGAACAATTTTTTTGTACTTGATTTTTAAGTATCTTATCGTCCACCGATTTTAATGAAACGTAAATCGTTTTAGAGGTGTTTGTGTGTAGATATGCACAATATAAATTGCTTTTCTATATTTTTAGAATTTAAGTGCTTAAAAGTATTTAAATTTATTTCGCAAACACACGTACACACATGTATTAACGGTGGTTAAAAAATACAATGCTTTTTGTTGTTGTTTTGTTTTTTTTTTGTACTTGCAAACACACACCCACACAAATAGATGACAACAGTGCATTTTGTTGCTTTCTTAAAATGTGAACGTTTTTGTTGTGTACGCACTGGTTCCCTCGAGAGTAAATGTCAAATGGTCGAATGTCGGCCACCGGGCGAAACTAGGACATATATAAATAGGGGGAAAAATGTTGTAGCTGATTTTTAAGTTTCTTATCGTTCACCGATATTTTTTTTCTTTTATACATATCCACAAAATTTTAAGATAAATCCTCTTAAGGGGTTAATAAATCTGTATACTTAATACATCATATTTTTTTTTTTTTTTTTTTTTTTTTTTTCAGTATTTATTTATTGAATCTTCATACATATATTAAATATGAACTAGCAATAATTAATCAAATCTTATCCTAATATTTACTTTATGTCCTGCCAGTGCAAGACAAAAAAGATTTAGTCATCATGGTTTCTGTTCACATATGTAGGTGTTTATCGTTCATCTGATTGGGTGAGTGCTGCTGTGTCTCTTCTTCTTAAGCGATAATTTTAAATATTTCAAGCTAATGGATTTGGGTGCAGTTCTAGCCTAATTAAATATGTTACTGCATATTTCGTTATCATAGTTTTTACTAATGGCACATTGAGATCCTTGTGGATATTTGAGTTTTTGACATACCAGGGAGCGGCTGTGATTATTCGAAAAGGCAATGCCCCATAACTGAATACCGTAGCACCATATTGGCTTTAAGATAGAGTTGTAAAGTAGAAGGAAGCAATCGAGGCTAAGAACAGAATTTCTTCCAATAAGCCAATTAATTTTAATTGCTTTTAGTTTCATTTGAGTTAATTTAGTTTCTATATGCCACGTTAAACGCCGATCTAGATGTATACCGAGGTATTTTACATGCGAGTGTTGGGTTCTTATTTGATTATTGATTTTAATAGAGGGGGCATGTTTCCCGACGCAATGTGAATATAATATGTGCGCATTTTTGGTCATTGATCTTTATCCTCCATTGTTTTAACCACCTTTCCAGTTCAAATATATGATCCTGTGAACGAAATGCTTCATGACAGTTTGCGTGTACGCGTAAAAAAGCTGTTTCGTCCGCAAATGTTGAGGTTTGGGTGTAGCTGTTTGAATAAAGTAAGTATATTAGAGGGCCCAGTATGCTGCCTTGTGGGACTCCAGCGTTAATTGGCTGTGGAGAACTTAAAAAATCGCCTTCCTTAATAATAAATTGACGACCGACTAAGTAGCTTTCTAACAGCTTATGTATGTTTGCAGGTAAGTTTTGCTGCAATTGCAGTAGTAATCCTTCATGCCAGACTTTATCAAAAGCTTGAGACACATCGATAAAGAGTGCTGAGCAATATTTTTTTCTTAAAAGGCTTTTCTTATGACATTTACTATTCGATGAGTTTGTTCAATTGTGCTGAGCTTTCTTCTAAAGCCGAATTGATGATTTGACACTATTAGTTTCTCAAATAGCTTTGAAATATTGAGTAATAAGCTAATAGTCCTTTCCTGGCTTTGTTATCATGGTTACTAAGTAAACCTTCTATTCTTCAGGGTAGTATTCAAGTCGTAAAATAGCACTAAAAATAAAAAAAGAACAATTTTGTTTGCTATGTGAGGTAGCTCCAATAGCATTTTATTACTGATCTTACCAATACCGGGTGCGTGCTGGTTGCTTAAATCACAAGTAGCCTTTTTGATTTTTCTAAACTCGAATCTTAGGGGAATAGCTGCTCTAACATTTACAGGCGGTAACTCGACTGCTATATCGTGAGATATATTAGGGGTAAATACGTTTCTCAGATGGTTTACAAACAGATTCCCTTTTTCAATATCATTTATTGCCCAACTTCCATTTAAGTTTCTTAATGGTGGCTTAGATATAACTGGTCTATTGAGACTTCTAGCTGTACGCCATAATGAGTATTCTGATTGTGGAGTTGCATCAAGTTCCTTAAGATATTTTTCCAGGGAAGCCGTTTTCTGAGACTAAAGTAACTTTCTTACCCGTTTTGTGCACTCTTTAATAAAGTCTTGATTTGGGGAGACCTGTGCAATTGCCACTCTCTTCGAACTCTCTTTTTTTCAGTCAAGAGGCACTCGTCATGTGTTGAATATATGTTATGGTTTTTGTTTTTTTGAGGGTTATTCTGGAATGTTGAACAGCTAGTTTGAGATAACTGTCAAAACTAAGAATAGCGAGATCCACTTTCTTCGGTGTACTAAGCGGAATATTTTCTGTGCAATGGGCACTAAGATATTTTTTATATTTTAACCAATTTATTTGAGTGGCCGACGTCGCTAAGTAACAAGACGTAGACACAATTCTATTTGGGTTCATTAAAGTAACAATTGTAGGTGTGTGATCAGAAGATAGTTTTAAGGAAGCTTAAACATGAATCGTTTCTGCGGGGATGTTTTTAACCACGCCAAAATCGATGACATCTGGAATTTGTTGCTGATCAGTAGGCCAATAAGTTGGTTGTCCGCTCGCGACCACATTTAAATCCATTATAGAGATTGTATTATACAAAAAACGACCCTTTGGTGTTATAAGCCGTGACCCCCAGAAGGTATGTTTAGCGTTGTGATCGCCAGCGGCTTGGAAACATGGTCCTAATAATTTATAATATTTATAATACTAACTTTCTGATATTGAAAATCTAGGTGGTGAGAATATGGATGAAAGTACTAAATTTCGACTTAGCTCTTTAACGCAAATGTTCGTTGATTGCATATAATCTTCACGATGATCACACATTAAGTAGTGTTTGATGCGGGCTTTCATCAAAGTAGCAGAACCTCCACAAGCTCTATATCGAGGTTCCTTGGTATAATATAATATATAACCATTGATTTCAAACGTATTTCTTGAGGTCAAATGAGTTTCAGAAATCATTATTACATTAATTTGTTTACTTTTTAGAAAGTACTCTAGTTAATTTTTATGTTGGCGAATGCCGTTTGCGTTCCAAAAACAAATTTTTAAACAATTCATGGTTTGTTAAGTACAGCTTGCAATAATATCGATCGCATTCTTAAAATTTCCTGCATCAGATTACCCATTGTGTTGGTTAAGTTATTTACTGTTTGCACTAGGGTTTCCATGGTTTTTTCTAGACGACCTTGCATTGGCATATGGCTTGATTTTAGGACGTTAGCGTAGGATGTTCTGTTATTACTAGGCTGCGGTACCTGAATGTCTTTAGCAGTGTTTAAAAATGCTTGACTATTTTTAATGTTTTTGTAATTGCTTAACTTAACTTAAGAAAAAGAACACAGCAAAAGCAAAAAGCAAAAGCAAACGCAGAAAAAGTGAGAGTAAATAATTTATTTATTCTCACCATGTTTATGTTCTCAGCTTAAAAAGCCAGCCAAGCAACCACTTGAAAAAAAAAATTGCTGTTGCTGTAAGTAATAAGTTTTTGTTTATTTTTTTTTTGCTTTGGCTTAACTGTAAATTGATGTGCTTAAATTCAGCGAGTATTAACTTCTTTGCTGTTTTTGACTTCATTGCTGTTGCTTGCTGTTGCAGGCGTTAGTTTCATAGAATAGGTATATACATAATTACATAACACAAAATAAACAAATTAGTTTAAAAAAACGTGTAGTTTCATTTATGTATGTATGTACCTATTTATTAAAAAAAAACGCAAAATACCAAAAAAATTCGAAACAAATTCGTTCATAATATATTAAGTTCCAGCAACAGCAAAGAAGTTAACTTGCTGACTTT
Source organism: Pollenia amentaria (assembly GCA_943735925.1). NCBI lineage: Eukaryota > Metazoa > Arthropoda > Insecta > Diptera > Polleniidae > Pollenia > Pollenia amentaria. Next base: position 81,384,549 of record OX031009.1, read on the forward strand.
AAGCGCATCAAAAGCAAAAAAAAAAACAATCAAAAACTTAATACTTACAGCAACAGAAAATTTGTTTTCTTAAGTGGCTTCTTTGCTGACAGATTTAGCAGAGTACATGCACATAGCGAGTTTAAACAAATTATTTACTCTCTTTTGTTTTGCTTTTGCTTTTTTGCTTTTGCTGACTCGTTATCAAAGAGTTAAGTAAACACTTATACACACAGTTTTTTAATTTGCTGCAAAAAATGTAAACAAAGCAAAAATGTGCGACTGTTGCTATTTTAAAGCAAGCAATTTAAACACTGGTCTTTAGTGTTCATTTTATAGCTGTAATATAGCAAATTAAAAAGGTACCACTTGTAGAACGAAAAAGTAAAATAAAGACATTTAATTTTCCGCATTTCACCATTTTTATATTTTTTCTCCCCATTGAAATATAAAAAATCGTTATTGTAGTGGATAATTAAGAAGGTATATTGCATAGAATGGAGAAAAATGTTTTGTTAAGAAAGTACCAAAAATAGGTACAATTTTCACCCTCGAATTTCGAAAAAGAAACAAATTTGTATTTTTTGGATATGTTACGAATGTAAATAAACAAGGCTTCACAATGGACCATATTGGTCTCTGGGTGAAGGTGTGAAGGAGACTTCACCCCAGCCTTTCTACCTACCTACCTATGAATGTAAAACAGTTTTTATTTCAATGTCTATTGGCTTTTATTGAAAAATTAATGGTTTAATTTTAATTCTTGTGCAGAACCAAATGAGCTGTGATGCAACTTTTGTTCTATTTGTACATAAAAGTTGAATTGAGTTGCCACATAATAAAGTGCTTTAGTGCAACAATTGTGTTTTTGCTGAATAATTAAATAAAAAAATAAATATAATTAAAAATAAAAAAATCCTTTTTTTCGGAAAAAGGAAATAAACACTGGGGGCTAAATTTGGAGAATATGGCGGATGACTTTTTGCTTGGCCATATGGGGTCGTTTTTTTTAAATCCTCGTTAAATCGGTCTAATAAGTTGGCATTCTATTCGCTGTTTATTGTTTTTCCCTTTTGAAGGTAATCGATGTGGATTATCCCGCGTGTATCCCAAAAAACTGTTGCCATCAGCTTATTGGCCGACAAACTTACCTTGGCCTTCTTCGGAGCCGGTTCACCCGGAGAAACCCATTCTTTAGACTGCTGCTTGGTCTCCGGAGTGTTGTAATGGATCCATGTTTTTTCACAGTTAAAAAACGCCACAAAAATCATTCGAATTGCGGTTAAACAACTCCAAACAATCCTTTGAAGTTGTCACACGATTACGTTTATGGTCAATTGAGAGCAAACGCGGCACCCATCTTGCAGACAGTTTTCTTAAACCCAGCTGATCATCTAAAAACGAAACCACACTGCCATATGAAATGCCTATGGCATCAACAATCTCACGCATTTTTACTCTTCGATCGGCCAACACGTTTCAGAACGTTCAGCGTCATTTGTACTTGTGCGACCACAACGAAAGTCATTAAACCACTTTTTTACCATTGAAATCGATGGTGCAGAGTCCCATTAGTATTTATCAAGCTTTTCCTTGGTTTGATTGACGATTTTTTTTCCGCAAAAAATAATGTTTAATGAGCACTCGAAATTCACTTTTTTCCATTTTTAAATAAATCTACGAGGTTGTATGTTTTGAACAGCTGTTAAACGCAAAGTAAATGACGGAACTTGCTCAAAATTTGACAGTAGTCTATTAACAGGTGGTACTTGAGCAGTGTTGCATTTCATATAACTACGAGGGAAGTTCGAAAAGTCACGGACTTATTGATCCGCCCTCGTAAGTACTTTGCTAGTTGTGCTGCCAGTTTGAAGAATTGTTTACATCTGTAAACCATATGGTAGTTTTGTTTTTCCTGGCAAATTTTCAAAATGTAAGGGAGTTACACTTATGAAATATAACATAATTTAAATTTCTCGCATATAAGCTCTTTAGACATTCGATATATGTTTATTTCTCGCTTTGAAAACTGATGTGATTTACGTGAAAAAAAATTAGCATTGGAAAAATAGTTATTTCAGCGTTTAAAAGACTTTATAAATTGAAGATATTTTTTATGAATAAGGAGGTTTTACTATTACATACAATTTTATTAAATTATTGTAAATATTAGTATTGTGGTTATTTTATTGAACTGTTAATGGTTTTTAATCCAAATTTAGATATTTTTTAATTATGCTTAAGTTCATTGAATTTAATTTTTAATAAATTATTTTTATGAAGACAGGTATTTACAACATGAAATTAATTAAAATTTTTATTGATAATTTTTGAGATTTGAACCCAGGCTTTCACGGACAGGTTGCCCAGACTAGTTTCGATTGTAACCACACAATCTCGTCAGTGGGGTTTGCCATTTTATTGTAAAATTGATTTAACATTTTATATTTTTTTATCAAAAGAATAAATAATTTCACAGTGTTCTAAAAAAATGAACACAAAGCGATCGATTCTCTTCAAGTACTTAATACCGCATTTAAAAATTTTGGGATTGTATGCCTTATTTTACAGCAGTAGAGTAAGGCCGAGGCCACGCAATGAGCGGCTAAGCGGCAGAGCGGCGAGTTCGAGTAGCAAGTGGCTTATTACTGAGCGTAATTTCTGAGCAGTTAATTAATAAAATGCCACTGTCAAGAGAGAAAAAGAAAAAAAAAGATTTGTTGTTCATCCAATAAATCAACCCAGGCGAAATTAAGACGAATTTAAACATTTATATACAAATCTTTGCAAATTTCTAGACAGATTTTGGCAATACTGCCGTATGTCTGAGAAATCCTTTGATTTGCTGTTGCAAAAAGTTAACAACAGATTGGCTGGTTTTAACTTTGAGTTACATAAGTTAATTTTTTATTATAGACATGTATATCAACATTTTACCAACTTCACTCCATAATTTGTCGGTTATATTTTTATTTTTAAAATTTGATAATCTGTCTTGCCATAATACCGGTTGGCTTGATACAGATGAAATTATAATCTCCACATTCACATTTGCCATGTTTATTATTTGCCGCTCAGAAAACAACTAAAAATTAGAACATGTTTTATTCCTGAGCGGCATGGCTCATTGCGTGGCCACTTCAGTAGTAAATCATAGGCTTTAATTTTTTGCTGCTCACCGCTCAGACGCTCGCCGCTTAGCCGCTCATTGCGTGGCCTCGGCCTAAGGCGTAATCTAAAGACGCAAAAAAAAGAGTTGGTTGGGATGCAGCGATTTTTGGGATTTTTTGCTGCGACACCGTGAAGAAATTGCGTTAAATGCAAAGTTGACACTTACATATGTATACAAAAATGTTCAAACGAAACCCGCAATTAAATAGCAAGGGTTGGCAGATGCAGGTCTGGGTGGGTTTTGCCATCCCAGCCCTTCCCTATCTACGCCAATGACACCCATCCATCTATATATCCATTCATTATTTACTCATTTCCAAGTAGATGATGATCGAATTAAAGTATTCTGAGCACTTGGTTACTAAGGCAAATAAAAGCAAAACTCTTCGTGATATAAAATTAAATTGCTAAGCTGGGTTCGAACCAGTTGTACTCTTGTCAGAAAACGGTAGACACGTACACGCTAAGACAAGAAACCTCAAAACGGTAAAATACATTTTTTTTAAGTGAGTCTGATAAAAATTAAAGCCAGTAGTGGTACTCAAAACCGGAGGTATTTTGCAACGCATCATCCACTATTCATCGCAAAGCAACTCACATCCACAAAGTATTTTTTTTAACACGTACGAATAAAGACCACCGCCACAACTAATGAGTAAAAATAACCAAAATCTCACAATACAATCAAATGGACTTCGAATATTGATCGATCCATACAATACACATACATTTATTTTAAATTAAATGTATAACTAATATTGTGTGTAGTACATTTTTTTATTTTTCTTGTTGTTTTTTTTATTACATATTTTTTAAAATTTGAATTTTTTAACATTTATATTCAATTTAATTGTTTGCTCTTTTTTTTTTTTTTTTTTGTTTGAGCACACATGGCAGTTCACTTTTATGCGATATCCACGTTTTAGTTTGTGCTTGAGCTTCCGCCGCTGTGGTCGATCGGTTAATAGAGTCAAATTGAAGTTTGAATACCCGTTTGCTCATACATTTATTTTTTGTCAACGAATGTTTAAAACGTGCGACGGGCTGTGTGTGTATTTTTCTAACGTCTTTAGAGTACGTACGGGTTCGATTGATTTATTCTGTATTCATAAAATATCTACATATTTGCATACAAACAACCAATACTCGCTCACCCTGTATATAACTATATATAACATAAAATCGTTTCTTAATTTTACTTGTACAATAATTCCTTATTTTTGTTATTGTTGTATTTTGTACGAGTATTGTGTTTATTGATCAATGTTGCCGTTTGACTAAATTGTTTAAAGTATTTCGATAACTGTTCAATCCTCTTTGTTGCGTGTTACAAAAAAAAAAAAAAAAAAAAAAAAATATATATATATATATATAAGAAGGACTTAACAAGTTCCTGACTTTCAAAGCTTTTCGAAAAAAAAAAACATATAAATATGGGCACTGCTTGTGTAAACTACCATCTGTAACTTAATGTTCTTCAAAGATATACGTATGTAAATAAAAATGTTGGGTAATAGTAAAACATTTTTCAAAAAACAAATTAAAAATTATAAGTATATAAATATATATATATATATATTAGTATATATGTATTTAATTCCTTGATAAGTTCTTTGAATACAAACAAAATCTAAAATTTTCCACCAGAATTTACTTTGTATTATCCTTCGCGAAGTTCGTAGGTATAAATTCCTGTTTTTTTTCGATTGCAACTGCAATCACCAAGAGATTTTAAACGATATATGAAATATTTATTTATTATAAAGCAATTAAAGCTCTGGTCAAAGAATAAATTATATTACCCAATCCGCCCTCGTATTAGCAACTGCTTAAAATTGTATACAAATGTAAATAGTTGCATATTACGTAGGTTGGCAGCCGTTTTAAACTAAAGAATTTCTTTTGCGTCAATCTATTCCTATAACAAAATTAAAATAATTCGGTCAATTTCATTCATATTAATTTTCTTATATCGAAATTTTTAACAAAAATTAATAGATATTACATCGGATAAAGTTTTTCTAAATTAAACGGTTACTAAGCAGTTTTGTTTTTAATAGTGATTTATTTACAAATACCAAACTAAACTAAAAAATTATCAAAAATTATTTTCGGGAATGAAATATTTTATTAATTTATTCATTTATTAATGATGTGCTAATAATCCCAATTTTTTAATGAAAACACTGAAATTTATTGTTGTGGGAAAGCTAGTTTCTATGCGCATTTCTGAAAATTGGGATTATTAGCACATCATTAATAAATTAATAAAATATTTCATTCCCGAAAATAATTTTTGATAATAAATTTGCATGTGCCCGGCAAATAAAAAACTTAAGTGCCAAGCTGCTTTATTTAAGCAACTTGTTTTTTTTTAATTTTGTTATTTTTTTCTTTCTATCCTCTTACAACTACAATTCGTGTTGGAAAAAACCAGCCAATTGTAGGGGAATGTAAGAAAGAAAAATTGACGGTTTATTGTTGTGTCTTTGTTGAAGCTTTGATATTGTTAAATGTAAGACCTGAGTGTTTTAAAATTCTTATTCACTTTATGGTCTTACTTGTATAATATTTTTAGCTTTTCTAAAGTATTTGGAAAACGTTTCCTGACGAGCTGGCCTAAGCAACCAGCGAAATGCGCATAGAAACTAGCTTTCCCACAACAATAAATTTCAGTGTTTTCATTAAAAAATTGGGATTATTAGCACATCATTAATAAATGAATAAATTAACTAAAAAATAATTTAATGCTTGTATGGTGAGAGATAACTTAAGAACTTTAAAAGTGTATTGCTACGTTCTGTTATTAGCTTGTGTTTCTGCGAGTGTATATATTTATGCATATTTTTAAGTTTTTTTTCGGTATATTTGCATAAATATTTTAAACATTTTTGTGCATATTTAACTTGCCCAGCTATTAAAAGTGAATACTGGAATGAAAGACTAGCAATTATTCTCACATAATACATATACATTTTCAGATAGAAAATAAAAAAAAAATTTCATAATATCTTTAGTTTCATTTGGATGACATAAGGGTGCTGACTTTTTAAATTTTGTTTGCAAATATAAAATTTGAAATGCCCTAGCCAAAATTGCCATAAAAAATATTAAGAAACGTCATATTTCTTTTTCGCTATTTTAGCAAAAGTTATCCGCACCAAACGGGTTAAAATTTGTTCTTTATTAAACGATGCTGTTTGGTTCAGACATTTCATATATAAACATATTTAAAACTCCGGCCTTTTTATTTAATATAATATATTATATATATTATATTATATGTATGTAAAATACAATCCACAATAGTTTGTTCTTTATTCAAAAACTGCAACAATATAGCAGGTTAAAAAATTCGTCAGTTTTACGTATGATTTTCTCGATATGATTATCTTTCTAGGACTAAAAAATAATTAAATTATTAAATTTTCCATTGCTGTAATTTTAAAAAGCTAAAAAAGCGTGGTTCTTTTTTTTTTTTTTTTTGCAATTGCCCTTTCTGAACACCGCTAATGTAATAAAAAAAATCTGTGAATTTTTAGAAATTGCACTTTGTGCGGAAGGTTTTTTTGTCAAAAAAAAAAACACCAAATACGATTTTTATTAGTAATTTAGTATTGACTATCACGTAGTAATAAGTACATTTGTTGGGAAAATGAATCATTGACCTAATGTACATAAGTATATACATATGTATATAAAATAGCAAACAATTGTCGAATGGTACTACAGAAATTTTTTACTTTAATAGCAGAACCTCCTGGCAACACTGATGTTGTTGTTTACCTCTCATACATTATTTTGAAATTGGTTTATTGCAATTGTTGTTGTGATAGCGATTGTTGTTTCTATTTCTGTTTTTTCTTGGACTGAAGTCAAGTTAAGTAACTGTTGCCCATTTGCCATTTAATAATTAGCATTAAGGTTATCAACAGTGGTACGAATATGCCCAAATTTCGATTGCATGTGAACCTGTATGCGAAACATGAACAGAAAAATCGTAATTTTAAGTCCATTGATTGACTAACTGGGAATCTGTCTTATGAATGGATCGGTCTGGTTTGCCGTTGTGTTAACATTTGAAATTTTTCGAATAAATTTAACTAAAAAAAAATGAGGTTTCAATCGAGCGTAAGAGTGCGACTGATGCTAATTTTTCTTCAGAGAGTTTTCGAACAAGTAAAATTATTTTGCAATAATTGTGTGAGTTTGTACCTGGCTCTTGATCTGTGGTGGATGTGTAGAAGTGAGAGTATGTGCATGTGTTCACGTTTGTGACTGTAGTCAATGGCAAATTTTTAAATTGCAGATACTATTGTGCAATTATCAGAAGTGCATACAAAATATCTTACACATGCATCTAGAAACATACATATATATGTATTTACAGTGCCTCAATAAAGAAGCCGGACACTGATGCAAAATAAAAAAACTATAATTTTGCATATTTAAAACCACAGATTACACACAGATATGTAAAAAGTGACGTGAAAAAGGCCCAAATCAGATGCGAGGGCAGCTATCGAAGAAAGCGACAAAAAGCGTTTTTTTTTTGTAGTGTAGTGGCAACGTGTAAAAGCAGGCCGCTACAATCAACAGAAATTGCGTAATCAAAACAAAAATAACAAAACACCAACCACGTTTAACAAAAGCATTAGTTCAACAAACGTTTTATTTTGTGCCAAAAAAAATTATTTAGTAATATTTGTTAAATAATGTTATTTACTTACTTAAATATTATTTACTAGTGTTGCGGTTAATTTAAAAGTTAATTTTTTACTTAAATTTTCATTCTAAAATATTACGCCGAAAAGGAAATCGGGCATTAAGAAGACAATTCTCTTAAGCTTTTTTTAAAAAATACTCATAAACTTATTTAATACTTTGTAGGAAGGCCTTTGATAACTGCTTCTTATCTTCTCGGCATTGATTCTACAAGGTTTGTGTTCTTTATGAGATCGTTTTTATTGGAAATCGTATGTTTTTTAGATGGTTTTCTGCCCATACATGCTATATGACATCACTGATACGTGTTATTGTGTGTCTCGCATTGTTCTCCGAAATAATATTAAATTTTACTGTTTAATTTTGTGTTTAACATAAATTCGCGGTTTCTTTGTCATATTTAATCCATTAATCATTCGTCTATTACGTAAAATCTGTGTTTTTTTCGTTTTATCGTTCACCTGTGTTTTAAAAATAAATAATCATAAAGCTGAGAATACTGCATAAACGTTGTTTACATTATCTATATGCACTATTCTAATCATATGTTTTGTATTGATCATATGTTTTAATTTTCTGTTTATTCTGGAACTGTATTACCGACTCTGACAATACTGTGGTTTGTGTATTTAATAAGCTGTAACAGAGCATTACCATTTTCATCCAAAAACTTCCTGTGCTGTCAAACCTTTTTTACTAATTATGGAATGTTCAAACATAAGCTGCCAAATAACAGGAAATGATCGTATGGTATCTTGCTGGCTGTGCGTAGGGTGCTATCATTTGAAATGCTGTAGCCTAAAAGCACGCGATGCTGATGCTCTTGCTGATCCTCAAAAATCTCTGCACTGGACATGTCCAAATTGCAGAACTATTAGTGTTGAATTTTATAACCTATTTAAAAACTCTAAAGATGAATTTGATAAAATCAATAAGGAATTTCTGTTGCTGCAAACTAAACTCAGTAAATTTGGAGAATTGTTTACCAAATACCCTAATTTGGAAAAATTTTCATCATTAGCGAATGTTTTGTCTCCTAAACGGAAGAAGACGAACTCTGGCACTGTTGTACCACATACCACCTCCTCAAATGCTGCCGGATCTACATCATCGTCTGTTGTCGATACTAACTTAACTGTCAGTTATACTAATACAAACTTCAACATAAATCCTTCTTTTTCTGCAGGTGTAAATGTCCGTCCATCAGAAATTTGCTCTCGTTCCCCCGTGGAATTTACAAGTTTAAATATGATGGCTGCTAACACGGAAACACCATTTAAAGTGTGGGTACAACAAAAAGAAGCCTCGGTACAAGAGTATCAGAACACGAAGCAGACATAAGGAAAAACAAAACTACAACAGCTCTGTCCACACACTGTGTTGAAGAGCAACATGTACCCGATCTGACAAACATCAAAATATTAGACAAGGAAAAGAGAACAAATAAGCGATACACTCTTGAAAGTTTGCGAATACAGGAAAAAGCTACTAGGGCACTGAACACAAAAAAGGACAAAAATAACACCAATGCAATATATACCATTGCAATATTTTAGTTTAATAATTTACCATCTGTGATATAGTTTGACAAAAAAATTTTATAATTTAACATTAATAATTTTTTAATAGTAAAAGTTTGTTTTCATTTGTGTTGTTAATAAAAAATTTATGTTTTATGTTGTATGTATAAAACTAAATTTGTAAAATAACGAAAAATTTAAACAATTGACGAAAAAATTATAGATATGTAAGTTATATTATTCCTGTGAAGCTGTATTGTTGTGGATTTTTATTAAATTATTGTTTTTCTATTGTCTATGGTTACCAGATCAATAAAAATATCTCCCTGAAGATGTTGGGAATCTCCAACGAAACGTCGCACAGTGGCGCCCGTAGAGCAAGCGAGGTTGCAAAAATCAAAATTTTCATGAGTGCCGACGAAGTTTTGAATAAACCCATGTTACTTTTCAACGATTTCAAATATGCCACTCTTAATAATATCACATTTTTAGTTTAGAAGATATAACCGTTCAAAGTTGACCGACTTTCGGTTTCCAAAAAAACACACAATTTTTAGTCAATTTCTTGCGATTTCAGGTGTAATATCACGAAAAATAGGTAACGAATCGCCTTATTTTTTGTTTGTATTGATTGATGTATTTATTAAATGTATAATGATAAAAAAAAAATTAACTGTTTGCTTTGTGTTTCACCTGGTAAATCACTATTTAAAAACTATCCGTTTTTTCACTATTTTTCAACTTTGACGGAAAATAAAAAAAAACTATATTTTTCTATATTTGCCATACTTGCAAAACCTGTTCTTTGATTATTTCTTTACATAATTCAAAAGGTTTTATCTGCCCGTACGTGCCCGTTTGGCTTCTAGAGGTAAAAAAGTTTAAAAAGACATGGTTGCAGAAATTGTATGGCGTCCATCCCTTATATGTTTTGACTGACAGTAGTTTGATCTAATAGTTTGAAAAAAACTACTCATTGAAATTAGCAGGTACGTACCTCACATAAACAATACTTTGGCGTACAAATGGTCAGGAACAATATTGACTTATGGTCCCTACAGGTAGGCACAAATCTTATTTGGACACGTGCATAATATCAAAATTGCATTATTCAGCCTAAATCCATATGTATGCAGGGAACAGGTAAATTTTTAGGCATGGTAGCATAAAATCGGCTAAAATCGGATGATTCCCTACACTGGAAAAATCCACGTCCATCATCAGTGCATTATTGCCGACCAATAATGTTTCAGTTTGCAAGGGAATCGGCAGAACTCATAAGGACTACGGTGAAGGGCATTGAAGAACAAATAAGCAATATTAAGCCTACAAAGCTGCAAATTGGAGAAGGAAAATATATTGAATGCAATTACGAGTTCCACCTGACCATGGTTGACGGAAAAGTCGTAAACGAACTGACAGGAACAACCTCACAATGTCATGCCCGATTTGCAAAAAGAGTCAGAAGAACTTTTTTCAATTCAATTCAATTTATTTCATATATAATATGTTACATCTCAATTTTATATAATTAGTTGTAAAGAGTTTAAGATTAGTATCTTTTTCTGCTTAATTATAATATATTTTAATTAGTTATCACATACATATATATAGACAGAATTATATTGGAGGTAAATATTTAGCAAAAACCTATTTAAACCCCTTTTTTCGTTTTATTTTTATATTTTTTTATCGATTTTATATTATTATTTGTCAGAAGAACTTTGGTAATTTAAACGATTCTACAAATGAGGAGAATTACGAATATGGAATGTCACCATTGCACGCAAGGATAAGGTTTATGGAATTCTTGCTAAAACTGGCATATACCCTACCACAAGAGGAGGAAAACTTCGATGAAAATACATCAATAAAGGATAAGGAAAAGATCAGAAAGAAGCAAATACAGGATGCTTTTTTTAAACAAGTTGGACTAAAAGTAGACTGTCCCAAGCACGGATACGGTAACTCAAACGATGGAAACACTTCTAGGAGATTTTTTGAAAATGATGAGGCAGTAACTAGAATCATTGGAATTGACAATCAAATCGTGAAAAGATTGGGAACGATCTTGGATGTTTTAAACTGCAAAGAAAATGTCAATTCTACAAAATATGGAGAATATACGTCGAAAACTGCATCTCTTTTAGCAGAAATGTATCCACAGAAGAAGTTGACCCCGACCGTCCATAAAATATTGGCGCATGACAAAGATATAATTGAGTACCAGTCTTTGCCAATTGGAGAGCTTTCTGAAGAAGCACAGGAGTCTCTTAACAAATTTTATAAAAAATATAGATTGCAGAACACTTTCAAAGCATCAAGGATAAGGCAAAATGAGGACCTCTTCAACATGTTGGCAGCATCTTCCGATCCACTTATTTCTTCCCTGCGGCATGTGAAGTCACGAATAGAGTTACAAAATAATTATAGTTTACAAATGGTTAGTCTTTTAGATATACCTTCTCTTACGAATTGTGATGAATATTTTACAGAAAATTGAAAAAATAAATTAAAAAAAAAAATTGTTTTTTTTTTATTTGTTGGGTAATAATTTAAAACATAAAACCCTAAAGAAAAAAAATAAAAACAATCTAAAAATGTGAAAATAATTTTCTTTAGTTACCATAAAATTGATTTTTCTACTAATTTTAACTTTGATAACCCATAAGTAGGCCCCTACAAAGCGTAGCACCCTTTCCAAACGCTCATTTCATAGGCTGAACAGTTATCTATCATATGCTGTTTAAACTGTTCAATTATCTTATTCGGTTCAAAAGATATGATTTTTGCAACGAAAAAACTCAAATGGCGCCACTGTGCGTCGGAAGAAAAAATTATGTTATAATCTTTTTATTTTTCATAAAACACAAGACCTTAATAAGCCCGTTTAGAGTTTTCTAAAAAACATAACAACCATTTATCCCTACTACGTCTGAAATTCCGCCTGTAGTTATTCATCCAACTCAGAACTCTAATAACATCCATCCTCTTAGGCTGGGTTTTTGGGATCTCAGTTAAACCGGGTTTAGTTAATCTGAAAACAGATTTGTGCCGCCGTTACCAAGTTTTTCTATAAAATTTTGACGGAGCAGCTTAGTTTTGCTTAAAATGTTGTCCTTTCATGAAATAATAAAAAAATAATCACATTTCGCCGGAAAAATCCGAGTTTCAGAGCACGTTAAGCTAAGTTTAAACTTAATCCATATGTCAAAAACCCGGTCTTAGAGTTATTCCGCCTAAAAAAACTATTTTTATATCCCGTTTTGCTTTTGACACTTTAACTGAAGATATTGAATATTATATTAAAACTAAATTAAATTTCAATGCTGAAATAGTGATCCAGAAGTTTAAATATTCTCAGCCGAGAACTATTGCATCATTTAAGATTATGGTATCATCTGAAGTAATTGACCTTATAATAGATCCTAGATTCTGGCCTGAAAATGCATTGATTCGTGAGTATGTATACAGAGATAATCAAAGACCAGCTTACACTGTTCACTTACCATCCCGCTCGACTAATGTTTCAAAAAACTGATTGACAACTACGATAATCAATTAAATTTTGTATATCAAAATGTAAATGGTATGAAATCTAAACTATCAAACCTATATATCGATAGTTTTGATCTTAATCTTCAAATTCTTGTATTTTCTGAAACGTGGCTCAATAGCAATATTTTGGATTCTGAAATTCTCTGCAATAATTATATAATTTTTAGACGTGACAGAGTTACCAATACTACTGGTGGTGGAGTTTTGATTGCAGTATCTAAATATTTGGAAGCCGTCAAAGTTGATAATATTCCCATGGACAATATTGAATTTATTGCAGTCAAAATAAAATTAAACTGCAAAAATCTTTTCATAACGTGTTCTTATATCCCACCAACTTCTGAACAGATAACATATCTTCAACACTTGACTGCTCTAAAATCCATCCTTTTTTCGATTAACCCTCAAGATTTGGTCCTCGTGTTTGGTGATTTTAATTTACCGTATTTATCTTGGAAATTTTTACCTGATTTGCTATATTATTCTCCAATAAATACAAACAATTTCATCGAAGAATTCTTAAACAACATATCGGATTTATGTCTTTTTCAAATAAATGGAGTATTAAATGATTCTAAGAAGCTGCTTGATTTGGTATTCGTAAATGAACCTAAAGATTGTACTTCATCATCCTATTACTAGGCCTGAAGATCGTCATCATCCTACTATTTAAGTCAACTGTAATTATCCATTGTCTGCGAATCCAAATAAAAAACTCAATAAAATTAATGATTACTGTTTTAAAAAGACTAACTACAGCGATTTAAATTTCTTGTTATCTAACACAAACTGGCTGGAAATTTTGTCATTATCCAGTGGTACTCCGGCAGCAATCGATGCAGCTATAAGTTCTTTTTATAATACTTTGTTTCATTACATCGATGATTGTGTACCTAAATATGCAGTTGTTAACAGATCTGGCCCTCCATGGAACTCAAACTCTCTATCGAGATTAAAGAATATAAAAAATAAGTTTTATAAGAAGTATAAACAAACTGGACTACTGACTGATTACTCTAAATATTCTTTTTACCGTGCTAAATACAATTTACTCAACCATAACCTTTATAAAAATTATTTAAGCAGGATGAAACTGAACCTTAAGCGCGATCCGAAAGCATTTTATAAATTTGTTAACTCGAAAAAAAAATCCATCGGATTTCCATCTTCAATGAAATACCTTGCCACAGAGTCATCCAATCATATGGAAACAAGTAATATGTTTGCGGATTTTTTTGCTTCAACCTACTCTAATGAGGAATATGATTCATCGAAAACCTATCCATTTTATATCCCTGAACAACAACCCATTTCATTTCCATTCGTCACTACTGCCAATATAACAACACTATTATTAAAACTAAAATCTTCGTTCTACAGTGGACCTGATGGTATTCCTAGCTGCCTTCTTATAAACTGGTCGCAAATTCTAGCTATACCTTTAACAATTTTATTTAATATGTCTATAAAACATGGTTACTTCCCGAAATTATGGAAAAAATCTTTTATTATTCCACTGTTTAAATCAGGGAATAAATCGGACATTACGAACTACAGAGGTATTGCCAAATTAAGTGTCATTCCCAAACTTTTTGAACAGTATCTTACTGAATTTTTAAGTCGACAAGTCTCTTCCATACTCACACCTTTCCAACATGGTTTTCGTAAAGGATGTTCAACTACGACCAATTTACTAGAACTGACAACAATAATTAACAATGGATTTAAAAACGGATGTTATACCGATGTTATATACACCGATTTTAGTAAGGCTTTTGACAGAGTTAACCATGATCTTTTATTGCATAAGCTGTATTTAATGGGATTTACGAACTGCTGTTTGAATTGGATAAAATCTTATCTTTTAGGTCGTGAACAGCGTGTGTATTATAATAATTACTTATCTAAACATATCATTGTCAACTCTGGTGTTCCACAAGGTAGCCATCTCGGACCAATACTTTTCCTATTGTATATCAACGACCTGCCTACAACAATAAAATTTTCCAATATACTTATGTATGCTGACGATGTAAAAATATTTTCAAGTTTTGCCGACTCCATTTTTCTTTAATTGGTGCCAAACAAACTTACTGGATATAAACCTTAAAAAATGTAAACATATTCGTTTTTCCAGAAAAACTAGACCTATTGGCTTCTATTTTATTGGTGACTACAAATTGGAAGTTGTTGATGTTTTCTTGGATCTCGGTGTATTATTTGACACAAAGTTATCTTTTACTGAACATATAAATATGTGTACTAATAAAGCTCGTGGTGTACTTGGATTTATTAAGCGATGGTCAAAGGAATTCTCTGACTCATCTATAACAAAACAGTTGTACATAGCACTTGTCAGACCTATAATCGAATATGGCTCAATAATTTGGGATCCGTATTACAACGTCCATAGTGATCGTATTGAGTCTTTCCAAAAACAATTTTTGCTATTCATATTACGGAGCACTTACCCAAATCCATCTATAAATCTTCCTTCATATAGAACCAGGTTATTAGAGATTCATTTACCAACTTTAAAAAGCCGCCGAACAATGCTGAACGTGATATTTGTCATCAATCTGATTAAAGGCAATATTTGCTCGGAGTTCCTGCTAAAAAGTTTATTTTTTAATGTTCCCCGACGCCATACACGTTATTACCAGCCATTATCAATTGAATACTTTCAACAAAATTATGCAAATGCCGACCCTGTTCGTAGAATATGTGTAAATTTTAATGATCTGTACGTATTATTGATATAACTTTGGATATTAACACTATCAAACACACTCTAATTTTATATTTAAATAGATGATGTTAAATTTATTTGTAAAATATTTTAATATTATGTAATTTTTGTCTGAAAGGAGTTAATCCATAGACTAATAAATAAATAAATAAAAAAAAAATAAATAAATAAAAAATGACATAAATGTCCGGATACTGTGCTGGCATTTCAAGCACATACAAAAGCCACATGCGTACGGCAGGTGACTTATGTTTTGGATCATCATCCTGATAGAATTGAAATGTGTCTTTTTTACCTAGTTTTTTGACACTCGGCACCAAGTTTTGCATCAAAATGGATATATATTTAGATTGGTCCATAATGCCATTTATTATGTATTGTCTGTCTGATCGAAATAAATTAAATTTACCTTTATCTTTAAATAATACTTTGTTCCAGAATGCAATTTCCATGTTTTTGTACATTTTGGCAAAATTAATGCGCTTAACTCGATTAACATGATTAATGTATGGTTTCTTACGCGCGACTCTACCATTATAACCATTTTTTCGCAACACTTATCTTACTTTTTATGGCCTACAGTCCTTAATTATACGTTGAGAAATTTAACTATCCAACTTTGGAGCACTGACCTTAAGATTTTGTTCAATTTGTTGGATGATACATCGCTCGTGTGAAGTGGTAAATAATTTTGGCCTTCCAGATTTTGGCTTATTTTCCACTGATTTGGTTTATCTATACCTTTTAATTATAACATGGATTGTTGACTTTGGCCTTCCAACTAAGTCACCTATTTTTCGGATAATTTTTCCTCTTTAAAATATGTTTACAATAACGTCTTCCGTTGTATATAGCCTTGGTTTTGACATTTTAACAAATTTAAATTGAATAATGAACTTTTTTTTTAATTGTATGGGTAATAACTATCAGTTGTGAATAAATATACCCTACAAGAAGACTACCTGTCATTTTACTACTTAGATGACCAGTAGTGCTCACCGATATATTGGGTAAAGTTTCTATTAGTTTATTAAGAGCAAAATGAAAAAACTAACCGAAACCTTGTGTACATGTGATTTTGCCTCTCTCTAACTCATTATGTGTCTCTCTCTAACTTATTAATTCAATGTAAGATTAGTAATTTTTTTTAGTTTTGGTTATTTATTTCTTGTATGGACTATAAGCAGTTTAAGAATATGGCGATTCACAGAGTTGATTTTACATTAGTAGCAAGTGTTGCCATATGTCCGACTACTTTATGGCGCTTAATTTTACACCGTGACAATTTTTTATGAAATTAAATTAAAGTAACAATCTATTTTCATAAAAAAAAAATTTTTTATTTTAATGGACAACGTCATAGAATAATAAAACAGCACAATTTAGATCTTTCCGCTCATTTAATTATAGAAAATATTAAGCTCAATATTATTTTATAGTTTGTCCGACTACATTATTGAGCCACTGTATGTGAATTTTTCAAATGTTCAGAAATTTAGAAAAGCATTATTAATAAAAATCAAAATAATCAAGTAAGAGAGATATATTCTGCTGTGGCGAATCACTATGTTGCGATAAGAAAGGAATGTTATATAAATACCGTTCTTTAGGTATAAATTAATCCATTCAAGGCCACGCTCACTTCTCCAATACCGCCCACTTTTTGTCGGATGTTGTGTATTTATAACCAATATACTTGTACGTAATTTGGAAACTTTAGCTCTTGCCGTTCTATATGTATGCATAAAAGTAAAACAAGGGATTTATGGGTAAAATTAGAGGCAGTCGTGGTTTGTTGCTCCTATCTCAGCCATGTGTGGACAAGAGACCTGTATAAATACCATTAAAAGAGAAAAGTGTGCATTCATTCCATTATTGAATTGTAAACATGTGCTGCGTCTCTCTCTATTAAATTCCGTGTGTATTCCTTTTCATCTTTATATGCATTCATTGAAATGGTGGCTGAAAAACTTGAACACACAACAATTACTCAAAACAGCAATGAATCATATCTTTTACGAAGATTTTGTAATGTTTTTGCTCGCCAACATCATTTCCTCCCTTTTTGTCTTCGTTAATATTAAATTCATAAAAATTGCTTATATATCGCGAGATAGTCGTTGGATTCGGCAATAATGTTTCCATATTCAGACTATTTCCAAAGCTGGCTCCAACAGACACGAAACAGCTAGCCAATATTTTAGTCCAGCGTCAGCTGTTATGTCAATTGAACGGCGATTCCCAACGGTCCATTCAGTCATTATCTTGGTAATTTTTTTTTTTTTTGTTTCCAAATCGAAATTAACTTCCTCATTGTTATTACGATTAGCGTTAACAACCAAAAAACATTTATGACGAACTTAATTCGCCGTACTTTTTCCAAATAGGAAGCGTTTAACAACCGAAGAATGTGTAACAATTTTTTTCTGATTCGCTGCGAAAAAACTTGTAGGCATCTTTAAAAATAGAACATGTATCATGCTTCAAAATGTGAAATGTGCCCTGTAAACTTAAAAAATACTGCCAAAATTCTATTTTGATTTAATTATGAAAACAAATGCAGCAAAGGGTAAAATATGTTTAAATATGCACTTACAAATCGATGTCAAAATTCATTAAATGCTCTAAAACGGGTAAATATATTGTTCCTGCCTTTATTGGTCGCAAAAGGAAAAACAACTGCATATATACGGTTTATCTGTACATAACCAATTATAACAAAAATTAAGTAACATAACATTGTGTTAAAAAAGAGCACTTCTGCGTGCTTTAAACTTTCAAGTTTTTAGAGCACATTTTGTAAACAAAAGCACATGTATGTACTCTTTAAAAGAGCATGTCCGGCCAGGCCGATTTATTGGCATTTTGACGATTTTTTGCCTTAAAAATAGCAAAGTTCAGTAGCTCGTTTCTGTATTTCTCGCATCGCAAATTTTCTCATATTAAGTGTGAAACAAAAAATTCCATCGTTTCTCGATTTGTGAGAAAAAAGTGTTTCTGTATTTAAATGCGAGAACAGACAACACAGATTCTGTTTTAACTGGAATACTTCCAGTAATTAAGTGTCAAATGCAAGCGAAACGTCAACGAAAGAAATATATAAAATAAAAATAAGGCTGCCAGATTTAAAGATTTATCGACATTTTGACGATTTTTTTTTTTTGTTCCAAAATTGGCAAAGTGACAATTTGCTGATTTTTTTCTAGTGACGATTCAGTCTTTGAAATAAAACAATTTTAAATAGTTTTATATGTTTGTGTATTAGGCACCACAGAAAACCGATATCTTTAAAAACAAGGCAGATTAAAAAATGTATCGGCAAAAGCAAAATTTCGAACGGAAACTGTTTAATTTTTATTTGCTTGGATTATTTAACACATTTGTTTGTGTGATCAAAAGATTAAACTATTACCCCATTTTTCAGTCAATGCACTTTAGGAAATTTTTGCCTTTTACTTTGTCCAAAAGTGTTTATTTTATTTCAATATGATATTTTGTCACTCCTTTGTGTGATTTCTGCAGGGAAAAATAACAATCTGAAATTTTAAACTCTTATCGGATTAAGGAAAATAAAATAAATAATTTTATTTAAATAGACCTCAAGCTTATGTATGTATAAAATATGTATTTTACCCATGAACTTAATGTTTAATGTTTAAGGATATTGACGTTTTTTTCACAAATTTATCTGGCAGCCCTGCATAAAACAAACACAATGAAAGGCCAAAAAAATTTAAATAACAAAATATAACAATTGTGTTTTATATACTTATTTTCATCATTTAAATTCTTTCTTTAAAAAAAAAATAAAATAATACACATTCTTGTGTACATACATACATAATTTAGGCTCCATTTTTTTCAATTTTGTTTTCTCGCATCAATTTCAAATATGACTTATTTTGACAGTTCTTGTGAGAAACTTTTTGCAAAATATTGTTACAGAAACACTTGTTCTTACATCCTTCCAATAATTGCTAGAAAATTATTTAAATGACAGATAATTCTCGCAAAGTAATAGTACAGAAACACTTATGTGAGAAAAACCATTTTTTGTTTCATATTGCACTGTTTTTGTCATAATTCACTTGTTTCATGCGGGAAATTTTACGATGCGAGAAATACAGAAACGGGCTACAGATTTGCCGATTTTTGCTCCAAATATGCCGATTTTTGTATAAACAATTAAACCACGGTAACTTTGCTTGTTAACATGTAATTTATAACCTCCACGTCTCCATGCGCTATCGATTTGAACAAGACATGAACATAACGCCGGCAGAGCAAAGGTATTAATTTGTTCATGTTCTTGTATGTGGCAAATACGTTTTGATGTTCATGTTCTGATTTACCTCAATTTTTGTTGTTGTGCGTTTGGTTATAGACAGAAAATGGCATTGTAAGGCGACCATCATGGCGAACATGGTTTCTAAGACATATGTTTACAACGATGGCAGCACATGGACAAAACATGAACATGAACAGTCTACACGAGTAGAATTCATGTGCGACATGATGTTCTTACCAAGTTGATGGATAGTGGAGACGGGTAGTCTTTTTGGGCAACTTTGAAGCACTTGTCATAACCTATACAACCAAATGGAAAGTCTTTTTTTAAAATGCATTAACCATAAAAAAATATTAAAAACAGTTATATGTACTTAACGGAATTAATGAACACAAAGAAATTTTTAAATTTTTTGATTAGTATTTGTGCTTATTGGCTAATAAATTACTATCAAAATCAAAACTGAACAAAAGCGAAATTAACAAAATTGTTCATACCTAATTATATTAATTTTAATACAGAACTTGCAAATCAAATATTAAAACGTTTTGATTTTGAACACACATCTTATACATCTTTAAATATGATAGCCCTAACAAAATTATGAAAAAGGAAAATCAAGGCGAATAAATGTACACGGCGGTATCGATACTACAATAAGTAACAACACCAAAAACACAGCAATGTATTTTTTTTGTTGCTTTCGCTGATCGATATGTCAAAAACACAAATAACTTTTGAAATTTCTCTCTCTAAGTAACCTAGCGTTTACACGTGAAAGTAATTTCATGAAAGTAGCAATACACTCACACTTTTTCACTAATACACTCCCATTTTTTTACTTTCCACTCAGCTTTCAACGATTTTTTCAAGAAAGTAATTTTTTGACACTTTCTGAAAGTAAAATGACAGAGCGGTAAACAAAGTTGCCCACTAAACAGACTTATACAAATTTACAGGATTGTGGTAAAATAATAATTGTAAATTTAATTTATTTTGTACACACAAAAAAATAATAATTTTAAATTTAATTTATTTTGTACACACAAAAAAATAATCTAGGTAATTTTACCAATGCGAAAATACATAATTGATAATAATGGTCGCATCTTAAATATTTTATACTTTCTCCGTTTAAAAAAAAATGTGTCGTTTTTTTCCAAGTTGATCAAGCAAATCAAAAATTTTAAACACGTTTATTTCGAAATGTATTTTTTGAATAATTACGACGTTGCAGCAAATGAGCGATATATAGATTTAGAAAGACAATCAAGTAAAATGTTTCAGTAGATAATTTAGTTAATTGTTATACATTATGAATTGATAAATATCATATTACAATGAAATGAATAAGGAAGTTAATTTTATTTAAAGTGTGTAACTGAAATAAGTATAAAGTTTTTTCAAATATGCTTACTTTACAACAAAATTTTACATGTTGTGCAACTTCAATAGAACAAAATGAGTTGCTTTTTGTTTATTATTAATGTACGTCATTAACTATTTGAGCGGTTTATGCTAGCTATTGCGGTTTTGTAAAGGCTAGTTTACATGGTAATACAATGTATTACGACTTTGTGGAATCAAAATATTATGAAATTCTCTCCGTGTTTAAAATAAAAAATAAAAATCTGTTGGTAAGTATTTTTCATGTTTACACGGATGGTTTAAGAAAATAAAAGCAAAGTGAGTTAATAACAAAAAAAAAGTTTTACAATATTTACAAAAACAGCATGAACATTTCCTGAGTTGATTCTGCTTGTTTTTGTAATTTTATAAAAATGTTACCACCTTCAATATACTCTGTTAAAATGCGACTCTGATGTGATGAGAATACATAAGTTTCTAAAATGGTTTAGAAAATGAACATTTACCGACCGATTGTCATATTTTTATCCGTATTGTCTCATACTCAATGCATTTTGCTTTTACATGATAAGATTTTTCTCATTCTACATCATTTTTTGACATGTCGTAACACATTGTATTACCGTGTAAACTAGCCTTAACCAATATTGACATTACTAATGGCTTGGAAAAAGTTAGTGCTGGTTCAAACAGTTAAAGTTTCAGCCGTCAGGTCTTGAGCTTTTAGGATATAAGGGCAAAGAGAATTCCATTTCTTTTCCTTTCTCTCCTAAAAACTCTAGACTTGACGGCTAAGACTTGAACAGTGTGAACCAGCACTTAAAACGATAATAATATACATACAATTTTATTTTAATGTGTCAACATTTTGATATATTATTTTTAAGCAATATTTTCACAAAATTCTAAGCAGTTTGTGTTATGACAAACAAAATAAAACCTTGGTTGTGCGAAAAAAGTAGAAGTGCCAAAGTTATAAAACAGGGCAGTTTAAACACCTTAAGTGAAAGTGTGGGTTAAATATGCAACATGTTTCGCATGTTTTTCACCAACATATCCACAAAAGAAATGTTTCCCACAGTTTTATTTTTTCTACAAACGAACACAAAAATGTAGAACATTTAACATTTATGCAACATATTCCTCAGAAAATAAATCTTTATTAGATAATTTTCCAAAAATAAAATAACTTTTCAAATATTGGTAAATTTTCTTACTTTTTCGAACATAGAAATTACCTAATTTAATATGTAGTTATATTACCTAAGAAACTTAGATAATTCCATGCTTTCCTTGCGCTTATTTAATTGTATACCCTATTTTTAGGTAATTTAACCTATGTATTTTCTTGTGTGTATGTATGAATGTATTTATAATATTTTTCTTCAAATATACATAAAAAATGACATTGCGTGTTATAAAACACAAAAATGTTATTATAAAGTTAACATAATTATTATTTCCAACTATTGCCCTATAAATTTGTGTATGTGATAACTTTGGCAACTCTCATTAGGTAGTAATCAAAACAACACGCATGAAGAAAAAATTAAAACTTCAAAGTATAATTAAATTAATAAATTTATAATGTGCATACCTAATTTTATTGGTATGAATAATAAATCATACATATACCTTCCATTTCTAGTTTTTTTAATTCTAGAAGTTAAATAATTTTTGCAACTTTTCGCTTTGACGGCATTTTAAAAATGAACTTTCACTTTCCTGTGTAATCGCACAAGAAATTTTCAAGAAAGTCGTCCATTTAATTGAAATTTTTATTTGTAATACAAATACAGAAATTTCATTAAAGTACTTTCACGTGTAAATGCAGTGTAAGAAAAAAAAGTAGCACAGCTGTGCTTTCAACGCCACCTTAAAAATGAATTCGCGTTGAGGAAAATGTCTTCATAAAAAATAATTTAATGAAAATTAAATTCAATGAACTTAAGCCTAATTAAAAATATGAAAATAAAAAATTTCATCTTTTCTGAAAAAATCAAAAGTTGTAGACAGACTTTAATCACTTATACCTGCAGCGCCTGAGATGCCCCTAGACGGGCCAAATGTATGACCAGCGCAACTTTATTTTTCATTCCCATCATTTGTTTCTAAAGCCTAGGATTCACTCCTAGGGGGATAAGATGTATGACCGACCTCCAATGTTTTTTGTTCTTAACATTTTCTTAAAACATAGTTGCCATATATCTCCACCCCTTAGGGGGGCTCCCATACAAATATGGCCGTTTATTGAAATTCTTAAATTTGGCCCCTGCAGCGCCTAGGAAGCCCCTAGATGGGTCAAATGTATGACCAACCCCACTTTATTTTTCATCTCAATCATTTATTTCTAACGTACCCACCCGCTATCGCCATTCCTTAAGGGGGCTTCCATACAAAATGTTCAATGCAGACTAAAAATATATTGGAGAAAAAGTACTATAAATGCCCAGGAGTCGCCCCTAGGGGGATAAAATGAATGAATGACCTCCATTATTTTTTTGGTCTTAACATTTTCTCAAATTATACTTTCCGTTTATCATCATCCCTTAGGGGGGCGTTTTATGAAATTCTTAATTTAATTAAAATTTGCCGACTTTTGTGAATAAAATCAAAAGTTGCTAACAGATTTTAATCATTTATGGCTTGTTTTGTTTGCAACTTCGTTTTTTATATGTCTGCAAGAAGCCTACCTGCATTTTTTAATTTTTTATGAATTTTTAAAAAACAAAAATTTCGAAATTTTGATAAAAAAATTATGTTTCTAAAACGACTTCCGATATTAGAAAGTTTTACTATTCTTAAAGGAAATTTTATTGCGGAATTTCGGGTTTTCAAGTTTTTTCAATTAGCTAAAGGGTTTTTGAGTTACGCGAGCATATGTTGTGCAACCTCCTCCATTTTAGAAATAACGGTATATCTCGAAAACCAGAGCTAATCTTAAAAAACCGCGGGCGCCGCTGGATTCAGCGTACCAGAATTATGTTAAA
Organism: Pollenia amentaria; assembly: GCA_943735925.1. Classification (NCBI taxonomy): domain Eukaryota; kingdom Metazoa; phylum Arthropoda; class Insecta; order Diptera; family Polleniidae; genus Pollenia; species Pollenia amentaria. The sequence continues at coordinate 81,408,897 of OX031009.1, forward strand.
ACGCCAGGTGCCCAGCTTGTCACGAAAAAAAGTGTAAATTTCATGTACAGTGTAATTAATTAAATCTTATCCTAATATTTACTTTATGTCCTGCCAGTGCAAGACAAAAAAATTTCTTCATCACGGTTTCTGTTCACATACTCGTATGTAGATGCTTATCGCTCATCTGATTGGGTGAGTGCTTCAGTGTCTCTTCTCCTTAAGCCAGTGTGGCCGCCATAATTTAAAATATTTCGAGCTAGTATATTTGGGTGCATTTCAAGCCTTTTTACATATTTTACTGCATATTTCGTTGAGATCCTTGTGGATGCTTGAGATTTTGACATACCAGGGAGCGGCTGTGATTATTCGAAGAAATTAATTTTGGCGTGTTTGAATTTTTTCGATATTAGAAGCCGAGGCAGTGCCCCATAACTGAATACCGTAGCACCAAATTGGCTTTAAGATAGAGTTGTAAAGTAGAAGTTTGCAATCGAGACTTAGAACAGAATTTCTGCCAATAAGCCAATTAATTTGAATTGCTTTTAGTTTAATTTGAGTTAATTTTGCTTCTATATGCCATTTCCACGTTAAACGATCTGGATGTATACCGAGGTATTTTACATGCGAGCGTTGGGGTATTTTTTGATTATTGATTTTAATAGCGGGCATGTTTCCCGACGCATGTGAAAGTTTTTTGCTCATTGAACTTTATCCACTACTGTTTAAACGACTTTTCCAGTTCAAATATATGATCCTGTAAGTAACGAAATGATTCATGACAGTTTTCGTGTACGCTTAAAAAAGCTGTATCATCCGCAAATGTTGAGGTATGAGTGTAGCTATTTGTTGGCATGTCCGAAGTATAAATTAAGTATAATAGAGGGTCCAGGATTCTGCCTTGTGGGACTCCAGCGTAATTGGCTGAGGAGAACTTAAAAAATCGCCTTCTTTAATGATAAATTGTCGACCGACTAAGTAGCTTTCTAACAGCTTATGTATGTTTGGAGGTAAGTTTTGCTGCAATTTCAGTAGTAATCCTTCATGCCACCCTTTATCAAAAGCTTGAGATACATCGATGAATAGTGCTAAGCAATATTTTTATACCCCCCACCACCACTAGTGGTGAATGAGGGTATATAAATGGTGTTTTCTTTTCTACAAAAAAATACCACCGTGTTGAACGGCACATGTATAATATGTCTTGCCGACCCTGTTATAATGCAATTTTTTATTTGACGGGAACAAAACACAAAATCGGACCGCCCTGTTTTTAACAGCTGACAAAAACTTTGTTCTTCAAAATATAAAAAAATATGTACATAAATTAAAAAGTTTGTTCATCAAAATATTTATCCAAAAAAAAAAATATACATAAACCAAACTTTGTTAATAGATTGATATTAAATAAATTAATAAATGAACAAAATTAATGACAAAATTGTAATTTCTTTGGTTTGTTTTTATAAAATATGTAAGAAAGAAAATACCTATGCCAGATTGCTGATTTATTAACACCAAGTTTTTCAGATTTCTTGATTTGACGTTATTTTTTAAAAAAAAATTTTATAACACCGAATCCACTAAAATTTTATATAACTGACAACCTATCATTAATAATGAAATGCTTAATAGGTTTTTACTATTAAATAATAGAAAAAATAACTATTAAAATTTTAAATTTTTACTGTCCTAATTAGAGGCGATTTTTTCTCAATTTCGTCTGGTAACCCTATGTATAAAAAGAAGTCATCTTTTTACAGGGCATTATCAACGCTGTCGTTTTATGCGGGGCGTAAAGTGCCTTATGCCATTAGGAAGGGTGAATTTTTTAGAATAAAACAAGCCACCCTTTTAGGGAGCGAAGCATTTTTAAGAAACAAACACAAAATTGCATTTTTTTAAATCAAATGTAACATTTTTTGTAGAAAAGAAAACCCCATAAGTTTGTCATTTCGTGTGAAACTTTTTTATTATACATCTAAGACCCCATAAAGTATTTATATTCTGGCTCCATGAGTAATTCTAAGTCGATTTAGCCATGTCCGTCAGTTGAAAACACGCTCACTTTCGAAAAACGCAAAAGAAAAGAACAAACTTGGTCTCGAATTGCTTGTAGTTATCCTTACCAAATTGGGATTGAAATCCCACAACATCGGTTCAGTTGGGTCAGAATTATGAATCAAAATGTGGAGCCGCTACCCTAAAAAAAATTTATCATTTTGATACAAAAACTAACATAAATTTTGTGAAGATCGGTCCATAATTGACCATAGGCCCCATATAAATCCTACTCGCGGAAAACAGGTAAGTACGCCTAAAACCGTAATAAATAACGCTATCATTCTAAAATTTGGTACGTCACAGTTTTATAGGACCAGAATACACACTGTAAAATTTTTTTAATATCCGTCCATAATTTACACTAGGCACCATATAAACACTACTCCCGGCAAACAGTTTAGCACGTCTAAAACCGTAAAAAATGTTGCTATCACTGCTAAATTTCGTGAATATCGGTCCATAATTTACCTTCTTCCCCCAAATACTTTTGGAATATTAGATAATAAGCTAATGGTTACATTCTTGAGGGTAGTATTGAAGGCGTTAAATGACATTAAAAATAATAAGATTAATTTTTTTTTGCTATACTTGGTAGCTCTAAAAGCATTTTATTACTGATCTTATCAATACCGGTTGCATGTTTGGTGCTTAAATCATAAATATCCTTTTCGATTTCTCTAAACTCTAATCTTAGGGGAATAGCTGCTCTAACATTAACAGTCGGTTACTCGACTGCGATATAGGGTGAGATTTATAAGGGGTAAATACGTTTCTCAGATGGTTTACAAACAGATTCCCTTTTTCAATATAATTTCTTGCCCAAAGATATTTTTCCACGGAAGTCGTTTTCTCAGACTGCAGTAGATTTCTTAGCCTTTTAGTGCACTCTTTTTATACAGTCTCGAGTTGGGGGGATCTGTGCAATTGCCACTCTCTTCGAACTCTCCTCTTTTCAGTCAAGACGCGCTCGTCATCTGTATAATATATGTTATGGTTTTTGGTTTTTTGATGGTTATGCTGGAATGTTGAACAGCTAGTTTGCGATAACTGTCAAAATTATCAATAGCGAGATCCACGTTCTCCGGTGTACTAAGCGGAATATTTTCTGTGCAATGGGCACTAAGATATTTTTTTTTATATTTTAACCAATTTATTTATGTGGCTGACGTCGCTAAGTAACCAGACGTAGATACAAATCTATTTGGGTTCATTAAAGCAACAATTGTCGGTGTGTGATCGGAAGATAGTTCTAAGGAAGCTTCAACATGAATCGTCTCTGCGGGAATCTTTTTAACTACGCCAAAATCGATAACATCTGGAATTTTTACCTGATCAGTGGGCCAATACGTTGGTTGTCCGCTCGCTACCACATTTAAATCCATTTTAGAGATTGTATTATACAAAACACGATTCTTTGGTGTTATGAGCCGTGACCCCCAGAAGGTATGTTTAGCGTTGTAATCGCCAACGGCTTGGAAACATGGTCCTAATAATTTATAATACTGGCTTTCGGATTTTTTTTTCTCTATTTTTAATATTTATTATTTTGAAGCCCTTCTCTTCTTAAAAAGTTTTTATCTACCTTTGGTCCACGCTGAGTGAATGCCCTTAATCACTACCTGAAGACCTTTTCTGCTCTTCAGTTGATATGTATAAAAGTTTTTATTAAGTGCTTAAAATTTAGTTATTACTTTACGAAAATCATCTTCATGATTAACTTGTATTTTTGTCTCATTTATACTACCATCCTTTATTGAAGCTAATTAAAAACAATTTTCACCAATTACCGAGATCAAATTCTTTATTTCTTCATTTGAGTTTTGCGCTCTAAGATATATCGGGGGTAGCTTAAATGATTTGATAACGTTTTGTGCTTCACAGGATTCCTCATCCAGAATTGCAAAACGATTTTGGGAACTTATTCTATCAACTGTACCATCATTTAAGACTTTTCGGAGCGAAGCAACTGCTGAAGCGGTTGGGCTGCGACTCCGTTTAAGCACTGTTGTTTACCTACCAATGCCAACCTGTACTTGAGGCTTTTGACCACTTTTTACTTGTGACACTGAGTTTTTCACTTTGCCTGATTTGGGGCTTATATTATTAACACTTATTAAAATTGTTTTTGCCGCTGACGCAACGCTTGCAAGTTTTATATATTGTTCCTTAGTTAAGAATTAATTAAGAAATAATTTAATTTATTACTTATCTTATATTTATGTAAAGATCACTGTACAGAATTTTCTTGTACACATGTAATGTTAAAATTGTTATACATAATTGTACTTCAACGCCACACACTGGAGATTTTTGTATGGAGGTGAAGAAAAAAATATATTTGTCAAAAAATGTAATGATTTCATCACAAATTAAGTTTTATTTATATAGTAATACACAAAAGTAATCAAAATAAAGAAAGTTAGAGAAATGTATATCGTTACCCACAATGTAAAAAGCCCTAACTAACAAAAAAATTTTAAATGATTTTTTTAATTTTTAATTCATTATTTATTTTAAATATATTTTTAATTTCATCACAAATTTAGTTTTATTTATATAGCAATACACAAAAGTAATTAAAACAAAGAAAGCTGGAAAAAATTATATCGTTACCTACAATGTAAAAAGCCATAACTAACAAAAAAATTTAAATGATTTTTTTTATTTTTAATTTATTATTTATTTTAAATCTATTTTTAATTTATTATTCTAAAAGAGCCTTAACTTCGTCGCTTATATCACTATGCTTTTTTTTGTCTAAATGAAGGAGTCAAGTGTGAGATCATGAGATCTGATGTTACCATCATTCGGTGCATAATATCTTCGTTTGTGGCAATTCGACTGCATTTTCTGAAGTATCTAAGGCGAAATTTTTTATAGTCTTTGCTACGACTTTCCTAAGCCTATTCGGATAGTAAGCCTACAGGAAAAATACACTTTTCAATTACATATTTTCCATGAATCTAAATTGTGTGGAGTGTAAGTGGCATATTGTAAAACTCATACAGTGCAGCAAACTCTTTTGCCGTCTCCAGACAAAAATCATAAAATTTTTTCGGATCTACTGCCTCGGTAATTGTTATAGCTTCGAGAATTATTGAAAACCTCTTGATAATGTCTTCATCTAGACCCGTGATTTCGGAAATCAAAGCAGGATTAGCAAAGAATGTTCTTGACGTATTTCCTGAATTTGTCGTACCAGAGCCTTGCCTAACAGTATCAACCTGTATTCCAATTTTCTCTTTAATTTCAAGCTTTATCAAACATTTTCGGGCTTCTTTTATCGGTCGAGTATTTGAGTCGACTCTTCCATGTTTAAATTCAATATTGTAAGCTACATGCGAAAGACACTATATCAGCTTAATACGCGCATAAAGTGGTGACATACCAAATTGCAGTGCTGGTTCATTTACGGGCATAGCTTGAACTTCTTCGATTTTATTCATCTTGGATGTTGTGGCTCCACAAATAAAACAGGAAGATGCTGCTGGTGTTTCTGTTACTGATTTTGCTGTCTTACCGTCAATCATTATAAAATATAATTCATGTTTTAGTTTAAAGTTACGATTCATTACTGTTAACTCAAATTCTTTTAGTTGAGATATCTCCTCATCGACTCTTCTCTTTTCTTCTCGTATAACTTGAGGTGTCTCTTTAACGTATGCAAACTGTAGTGTTCTACAATACTATGTGGAAGAAGGTTTGTTGTTGCTCCATACTAATTTATTTATGTCATCACTTAATGCTAATTTAAGTGGTACAACTGATGTCATATATAAATGAGAGTCAGAAATTTGATCATCTGAAAACCTCTGTTGGTATTCCCTTTGACCAGATGCCCCATCACATCCCCATTTATAGTGAGTTGTTAGACTTCCGCTTTCAATTTTATTTATTTCCTTTACTGACTTGGTATCTAGGATTCTTTAGGCAGTATGATCCAACAGATTTTGCAGAGGTACACTGCCTGAACTTTCAGTAATAGACATTCCTTGAGGATAACTGTTAGTTTTTTCTTTCGTGAGTTGTTTGTATGGTACGAGTATGTTATATCCTTCATTTTGTAACCAATGCATTAGATACTCGTATTTTTATTTTGTAAGTTCAAGCTTTATAAACATCCCCAAAGTTTTTAATGTACAAATTTTGTGGTTGGTTTTTGAAATACTAGAAGAAAAATCAATTACTTCTTGAGGAAACTGTCGAGCCGATATTAAATAAAACGATGTTGTGTTGTTGAGTGTTATGTATAGACTGCCAGGGTGTTGCTGTGTCTTCTTTATTTATACATATATTGAAATTAACTTAACTTACCTAACTTAACTAATCTTAACCTAACGAAACAATGTATGTTTTGTAGTGTGCAGGGATGGCACAATACCTCCCTTTTATTGAAAAAACGAAATGGGTATACCGGTATACAATAGAGTATTGGACAATAAAAATTTTCTATTTTTTTTATTTATACATCATTCCTTCCCTTTTGAAAAAAAGAAAAATTATGAAATGAACAAGTTGATCAGGCTTGGTTATTTCATGATTTTTTCCTTTTTAACTTTACAAATGTTTTTATATGGACATTTAGGTTTATTTCTTCAAGTGTATTAATTATTATTAAAATATATTTCCTACTAGTATTACATATTTCATTTAAAATTTTCTAGTTTGGTGTGTTTTGTTTAATTTTCATTTAAAAAGAATATTTCTATTTAAATATAATACAAAATTTTAATTACTTTTACAATTTTCTGATTCTGTTTTTGCGTACTGTAATAAGACATTATCGTTAACTTGCAACTTGATAGGTTTGGAATGTAAATCATAAAATGTTTTGTTTCTTGTTTTATGTTTCTCTATTAGTTTATTGGCCAAAATATGAGTTTTTTGAAGTCTGTATTTTACTTCTTTACTATAGTTATCAATATTGTATATAGGATCTAAATTGTTATTGGTATCATTCAACATTGTTACACGTTTACCAAAAATTAATTCAAAGAGTGTGAATTTGCCATCAAAAACTGTGTTCGCTGACGTATTATGATAAAAGGTGAAGTATTTCAGGTAAGTGTCCCAATCAGATATGTTTTCTCTCAAATATGCCCGAATGTATTCGTTGAAAACTCTATGGCTGCGCTCCAATGTCCCCAACGTTTGATGGTGATAACAAGTTGAAAATTTTATTTCAATTTCGAATAATTTGCATAGTTCAGACATGATTTCATTTTTAAATTCCGTCCCTAAATCCGATTTTATAATACTCATTTTTCCATAAATTAGGATAAAATTTTCGAATATCGTACGAGCTACCGTCCGTACCGACTTGTCCGGGATTGATATGGTTACCAGATATTTAGAAAGGTCACACATTAGTGTCAGAGCATATTTACTTCCGTAGTTAGACGTCGGTAAGGGACCTATATATAGTATATAATACAACGATATCAAATGGTCTCGCGGGAGTCGGAGTCATGACAAGTTCCTCAGTGTTTCCTGGTCTGACTTTATTAAGAATACACTCCGAAGAACTTCTAACAAATTTCGAGATGTCCCAAGTCATGCCCTTCCAAAAATATTTTGTCCTAATCTTCGCGTAAAGTTTCTTCTGTTCGCAATGCCCTCCGATAATAGGATCATTATGATAAATAGTCATTAATTTCTGTCTCTCTGACAGTTCCCTAACCGTTTCTTTGGGTTCAGTAAGGATAATTTCAAAGGTTTTTAGTATTCTGTTACCGTGGTCTTCTAGATCCTGCATCCTACAAATTGTAAAAAACAAATCATTCTTAGGCCATTCTGCCCTGTAAATCTTTAAACCGCTGGCCTCAGTTTGCAGCCTCGAAAGCATATAGTCTAGACTAAAAGTTTCGTTAACTAGATCAAATCCTACAGATATCAGTTTCCTAAATTTCCTATATATATCAATATGTATCCTCCTCGTGTTATCATAATCAATTATTCGGGTTCTTATCTTCGCGATATCCTTACTAAATTCATGGCAAAACTTATCATATATTTTCAGCTCAATACCATTATCATCGCGAAATTGGTTTAAGTAGGTTCCACTGTAATTTCGTTCATTAGCCATTGCGCGCGTCGTGACCAATACCTGTTTGCCTTTCTCTTTTAAGTCACTTATCGAAACCCTGGATAGTGCATCGGCCCCTACATTTAGCTTCCCCTTAATGTACTCAACTGTGAAATCATACTCCGAAAGCTCGAGTCTAATTCTTGTCAATTTAGAAGATGGGTCCCTGATATTAAAAAGGTGGTCCGATCTCACAACAAATTTAGTTCCATAGACATATGGACGAAATTGTGTTATTGCGAAATGAATAGCAAGAATTTCGAGTTCGATGATTGGTTTCTTCTGTTCAGACTGTGTAAATGAATTCGAAGCATAGTATATGGGTAAATCGTTGCCTTCAAAGGTTTGGCTTAATATGGCCCCGCATCCCAATTTAGATGCGTCAACAGTTATCAAGAATTCCTTCGAAAAATCAGGATATTGTAAAATCCTAGGTGATAACAAGGCAGACCTTAAATTGTCAAAAAATTCCTGACATTGCCCATTCCAATTAAAACTAACATTCTTTCTCGTCATATAATTCAAGGGTGCCGCTAAAGTAGCAAAATTTGGGATGAAGCGCCTGTAGTAATTTGCAAATGCCACAAAACGTCTAACAGAATCTTTGTCAAAGGGTGTTGTATAGTTTCTTATCGCATTAATTTCGATTCGTCGGGTAAAAGACCATTAGCTGTGCATTAATGTCCAAGAAAGGTTACTTCTGGACGAAAAAATTTACATTTGTACGGATTTATTTTTAAATTATGCTTCCTCAGGATATCAAATACGGTTTTCAAATTATTTAAATGGTGGTTTCTACTACAACCAATGATAATGATGTCTTCGACATATAAAAATGCCTTGTTTGGCATAAGACCAGAGATTGCCATTGACATCATTCTTGAGATTGAATTAGGTGCTACATTTAAATCAAAAGGTAAAACCTTCCAACGAAAAGAACCTTTATCAGTGCTGAAGGCGGTTATATCACGCGGATCTGGATGCAATGGGATTTGGTGAAATCCCGAAAATAAATCTATAATTGAAAAGTGTTTCGCGCGACCTAAGTTGTCTAAAATATCGTCAATACGTGGTAATGGGAATTTGTCTGCATATAGCTTCCTATTCACAGCGCGATAGTCTTCACACATTCTGTACGCTTTTCGGTCATCCTTGCTCTTTTTCGGCACAAGAATCAACGGGCTATTAAAGTTCGAGCTACTCGATTCGATACAGTTGTTGTCCAATAAATTCTGAACCTGTCTATTAATTTCCTCCTTTTGAGCTATAATTTTTCACATAAACTGGTAATGAATCAACCATTCTAAATTTCTGTTCATAAAAGTTATTTATCGTCATTTTATCGTCATCGAGTGCAAAAATGTCCGAATAGGACTCACAGAACGGCATTAAATCAGGTCGAATGTCCTCAGGCATTTGGTCCCTAAGTACTAAAGTGTCTATACGATGCCTACTCGTCAATGAACATGGATTAATAAAGTAAATGTGAAAATTCCGCAATTTTTCCATTATGACTTTGTCGTTCCTGATACACTGGAATTCCCCAGTCGTGCTTACTACCCTCAGAATTGGTTCTCCCGAATCTATAATTCCCTTCGCTACAAAAACTCCCTCGGCAATTTCCTGTGATTCCACGAAAATAGGTTCTCTGACGTTCCGCAAACTGAATACCTCGCCCTGAATACCTCGCACCTCGGGGGTATAAAGCAAGTAAAATTTTCAGTTCCGTTAAGTATAGGTACTTGTACCTGTGCATTTCGTATCGAAATTGCCAAAGTCATATTCTCATAATCTATAATACATTTATTGTTTTTCAGGAAATCCTTGCCCAGGATTCCATTAGCCGGTATATTGAAATTGTCATTAACAATGTACAAATATTACCTAACGTGGAAACCGCATTGGAGGTGAAACTCCGGTTGAAAAATAATTTTATTATGGGTTAATTCCCCAGTACTTGTTCTTCCCTCAACAGCGGCTGTTGAGGAGCCTCTGCGTTTAAAGCCCTAACAGAAGCCCTCGAATTATTGTTGTTAGGAGAAGAATAATTGGTGGTGTTCCCTCGATAGTTGTTCCGAAAATGGTTATTATCGTCAGAATTACTATTTGCCGCAGGGAAATTATAAACATGGGAGTCTCCACGATTATTCCCTCAGTATGAGCCAGCGCGATTTTGATTAAAATTGTTGCCCCTGCTGAAGCCGTTACGTGATCTTTTAAAATTATCCCTATTCGAGCCGTCCCGAAATTGACCAAAGTCATTATTTCTGTGCGATCCGTCACGAAATTGACCAAAATTACTATTCCTGTACGATCCGTCACGAAATTGACCACAATTATTACCTCTATTTCTACCATTATTCCTAACTGCCAAAACCTGTTGTTCTCTTATCTCCGATGTCTCTTCGACCACTAACTTGGCAACAACCTCTTTGGGGTCCCTAAAAACAGAAGAATATTGATTTGACTAAGGTCGACTTTGCGTTCAAGCGACAAACACTAACTGTCTGTTCTACCGCCATTTCATGCGCCTTGCCCTTCGCGATACCCTCTACGACCAAAGCACGTTTTAGAGAATCAGCAAGCTCCTCCACCTGCTTGCCAAACTCAGAAAAATTACCATTCCTCACGTTAAGCGCCGCAATTTTGCCAGTAACAACCTTTTTCAGGTCTGATTCCGTTCTTCAAAGCTGTCCTAACCTCTTCCACTGTAGCAACGTTGTCCGGCAACGCTTCACGGGCTCTAGAATCAAGCTTTGATTTAATAAAATTTTAAAAAGTGGTATGTAATATTGGTTCTGTAGGGTCATCGATCAGGTCAATTTTATCCAAAAATGATTGTAATGTAAGTGGATTACCATCATAGTTATGGCAGCACACATAGTGATAAATGATGTTTTCTGTTCGATCGTAGCCAATTGACTCCTATTTTCAAATTACGATCCGAATTAACAATTTGTTTACTTTGTGAATTGAAATTTCCGCTACCTGTTATTTTACCTTCTATCACAACACTTCTATCTACACGTGCCAACAAATTCACTTTCTCTGGGATTTTTATGTTACTTTCAAGTTTATCAAAGCATTCTATCAATATTTCTCTACAATTGCCAATTTTAGAAAATATTTTAACTCTTTCCTCATCCAACAAAATATTCAAATTAGTCTCCGTATATTCTAGAATTAAATTATAATGTTCGATTAAAGCGTGATATTTTCATTGATCTTATATACATACATACTTTGACAACGGCCTGTTTTGTATGACCCTTTTCCTCACATTGTAAAATTTGTGTAACAATTCTTTAAAAAAATTTTTATTCAAATTTGGCATTTGATACATTCATATTTATTAAAATTGGTTGTTAAGGATTTTATTAAAATCGATTTTAAAAGAATATTAAAAGTGTAGTAAACTTGTTAATTATGTCACAGAAAATAGTGCAAAAGAACCAAAAAAACCTATTTATAATTATTTTTTCATGAATTATTGATACTTAAAAGAATTTAAGTTGATCAGATTTTGCTATTTCATTATAATTTGGAAATTTTTTTGATTTTAAAATTATTGTTTTCATTTGTTTTTCCTTTTGATTCTGCTCATTTACAATTAGAAGCTAACAGAGACCAAATAATTTTTTGGTTTTTTTCCACATAATAAGAGAAATGTACGCTGTCAACCGGTACCTTCTCTTATATTACAAATTTTCCCACAGCTTATTTTGTCTCTCTTAGTTTCTTAATAAAAATTCATTTTCTCTTTCATTGTATGTTCACACTTGATCATTTGTTTTGTTTTTATTTTATTATCCAAAATTTAGCATAACATTGAATTGTTTATGAATTTATATTTTCTCTTATATTACAAATTTTCCCACAGCTTATTTTGTCTCTCTTAGTTTCTTAATAAAAATTCATTTTCTCTTTCATTGTATGTTCACACTTGATCATTTGTTTTGTTTTTATTTTATTATCCAAAAATTAGCATAACATTGAATTGTTTATGAATTTAAGTTACAAATATATTGAAATGTGTCAACTTACGAACTACAGTAAGTAATACTTATACTATCCCTTGCGCGTTGATGTTAAAATTGATGACGTAGTGATGGTAGTAATATATTGTTGTTGGGTTTCCGCCATTCCCATATTTCTCTCTTTTTGCGTTGATTTCAATTCTATTCGCTATGCATGTCAATTCGTTCAGTTCTTATGTATATAATTTTTGTAGTTTGCATTTTTGTTGATTTCGTTTTTCTCATTAAAGGAGTTTTCCGCCACTCGTTTTGCGTTAATTTCAATTTTTGTTGCTTAAGTGTTTTTTTTTTTTTTTTTTTGAAAATTTTACAGTTCTTGATTTGATGTTCCTATTAATTCACTTTTAATCTTGGGTCTTTTCTTTTAAATTTTTGTGTTTCTTATTTTTTTGTACTTTTTATGTTGATTTTTATACTTAAACAAGTACTGGTATATTTAACGTCTTATTTATGTAATATTTTTTTACACATATGTATATTTTACTTTTTAACTTCAATTTTTATTATGCTTTGTTTGTTTTGAATTTCATGTTCTTTTATTTTTTATTTCTTTGTTAAAATTTCTTTTCTTTTTTCTTCTTTTTTTTTAAATTTCACTGGTCCTTGTTAACTTTATTGAATTCGTTGTTTTTTTTTTGTTATTAGAACTGATCTATTTGCTATACACACTAGCAGAACCCTTTAAGGTAATGTCTGTTAAACAAACTTGCATTGCTGTTTCGAATTTGTGATTTATAATAAATAATGATTTTTATAGTCACTTTTTTTAGTACAATTAAACTGTAGATGTTTTACATATAAGTTATATATAATTGTAGTTTGTAATTATGTTGTTTAGAAGATGTTTCAGTTACTTATTAGCACTAATCTTATATTTGTTATGTTACTATTTTGATTTGTTTTTTTCCTACTTTTTGTTTTTTTTTTTTGACACTTGTCGCTATGTGTTGTAGCCGGTGGTTTTTTAAATAGTAAGAAAATATAAAGCTTGAATCTTGTATTTAGTAATTCATTTATTAAAGTATAGCGATAATCTAATTACAAAATCTAATATAGATAAAATAAAAGGTAGTACCAACATTTAGGATTTAAACATGAATAAGTGTTGGTTAATGAACTTTGATTCTGAACTGGCGCAGGATCTAAACCAGTAGATGAAGAGGGTTCATGACCGCTGGGTGGGGCTGTAGATCGATTTGCTGATGACTCCTCTTCAAACACTCCATTGCGATTGTTGACATTGCCTGGATTGTCGATTGTTCCCTGCTGGAAGATAACTTGCTGACCTGGTTGTTTATGATTACTATTTTCTTCGTTCGTTTGTTCAGGCGATGGTTGGATACTGGTTAACCCACTAGTTTGAACGTTTGTTGAAAGCAATTGATTTATATGTCTCTTAAAAACATATCCATTGTCCAATTTGACAATATAGTGAAGACGACCTATTTTCTTAATTATAGTACCAAATTTCCATAGCGGTTTGTTTGGAGTGTAGTATCGGGCTTGAACCCTTTCTCCCACGCATAGTTGTCTTGATGGAATATGGTCGTAGTTATTATTTTGAATTTTTGGCGGTTGTAAAACATCCAACCGACTTCGAATTTGTCGGCCTAAGTATAATTCGGAAGGCGTTTTACCACTTCTTAATGGCGTAGTTCGATATTTGAAAATAATGTCTCTTACCTTCTTCTGCATTGACGATACTTCATTTGACATAGCTGCTAATTTGTGTTTGAGGGTCTGAATATTTCTTTCAGCTAGACCATTAGTAGCTGGATGTCCTGGAGCGATGAACTTCTGAAAAATACCGCAATCCTGGCAAAAGGTGGAAAATTCTTCACTTTTGAAAATTGTTGCATTGTCGGATACCATGACATCCGGATATCCATTTCTTGTAAAAATATTAAGTAGAATCTCTATCGTTGACATTGACGATGGCGCTGTCGAACATATTCCAACTTCTATCCATTTTGATTTGGCATCCACGACCATTAAAAAATAGTGGCCTTGAAATGGCCCAGCGTAATCTATGTGGATACGCTGCCAGTTGTAGTCTGGTTCTTCCCATGGATGAAGCGGGGCTTTTGCCGGACTGCTCTTCGTAGAAGCACAAGCCTGACAAGCACGTACAAATTTCTCGATGTCTTTATCGATCGCACTCCAGTAAACGTAACGCCTGGCTAATTGTTTCATCTTAGTCGTACCTGTGTGTGTATGATGAAGTTCCTGTAAAACATAGTTTTGTAAAGAGCTCGGTATTACCACTCGTTGCCCTTTAAATAAAACGTTGCTATCAATAGTTAGCTCCGAATCATTTGCTGTACTGTGACGTAAATTATATAAAATTTTAAAAAGTGTTTCATCTTTTTGCGTCTCTTCTTGAATTGTTTTGAAGTTAAGGCGTCTTGAACAAATTTGGTTGATTGATGCAATGCATAACTGATGTACTTCCTGGTCAATTGAATTTATACAGTTCCCTGTACGTGTTACAGGAGCCCTTGAAAAACAATCTGCACTGACGTTTTCTGTACCATTTTTGTGAATAATTTTGTAATTATAACCACTTAAAAACGCAGCATATCTTTGTAACCGGGCTGATGTCATTTGTGGTAGCTTATTGCTTTGATGAAATATTCTAACCAAAGGCTGGTTATCCGTAACAAGGTTAAACTGTCGACCAAAGAGATATTCGTGAAATCGCTGAATTGCGTAGAAAATAGCCAAAGCTTCTCTGTCCAACTGCGAATAATTTTGTTCTGCCTTTGTTAGGGATCGAGATGTAAAGGCAATTGGCCTTTCTTCTCCCTGAACTAGATGGGAAAGTACGCCTGCTATACCAGTTGGGCTCGCATCACAAGCCAGTTGAAGTGGCAGCTCTGGGTTGTACGGCATAAGTACCCTATCACTTGCGATTTCCTTTTTTAGTTTATTGAATGCATTTTGACATTCGGCGGACCACTTAAATTTAGAATTTTTATATAATAGTTTACGTAAGGGTGTGGTTATCGTTGAAACGTTTAATATAAATCTTGAATAATATGTGACCATACCTAGAAATCGCCTGACATCATCCGCCGATTTAGGCTCTGGCATTTGCAAAATTGCTTGAATTTTTGATGGTGATTTTTGCACTTTATTGTGTTCTATAGTATGTCCCAGAAATTCAATTTTGTTTTCGAAAAACACACACTTGGAAACATTTAGGTGCAAGTCGAACTTCTGTAATTGTTGTAAACAGCACTTCAAATTGGATTTGCACTCTTCAAAAGTTTCCCCATGTACAATAATATCGTCAAAGTAAGACTCAGTGCTTGGTACGTCACGGAGGATTTGATCTATTATCCGATTAAACTCGGCAGGTGCAGTTTTTATACCAAAAGATAACCTGTGCATACGATAAGTCCCTCTATGTGTTGATATGGTTTGTACCATACTTGATGGTTCATCAACTGGAAGATGTAGGTAGGCCTTATACAAGTCGAGTCGACAAAAATATTTCGCATTACGAAGACTATTAAAAATATGTTCAGTTTTTCGAATTGGGTAGTGTGCGTTTACTAAGCGCTGATTTACTCCCACTTTGTAATCCACGCATAATCGAACGCCTCCATCGGTTTTTGGAATTACAACCAGGGGTGAGCCCCAGTCACTATTCGAAATTTTTGAAATTATACCTGCACTTTCCAAACTATCTAATTCCTTATCAACGCGTTCTCTTAATGAGTATGGCACCTGACGTTCTTTTGTATAAATCGGTTTAGCATTATCACGTAATTTTAGAGATACTTTGTGATTTGGAACACATCCAATTTTTTCTTCAAAAACGTCTTTAAATTCGCGCATAATGTCTTCAATGCCATTATGATTATAGAAAATATCATTTGATTTCTTACCTAAATCCAACTCATCTAGCTCATTTAAGTTGATTTTGAGGCGTCGAATCCAAGATCTACCTACTAGGGCTGCACAATCATCTGGAACAATATATAATTCATCTACGGTTGACACTCCCTTAAAGTGAACGTTGACACGGACTTTGCCATATGGTACGAAAGTATTTTGTGTATACGATCGGAAGATCAAGCTTGTAGGATTGACTTGCGCATTTATATTCAATTCATTGAATTCTTTTCTTGGAAGGAATGTAAATCCTGAGCCAGAGTCAACTTCAAACTTCACAGGCTTCCCTTCAATTGTTATGTTTGCATAATAACGTTCTGAGTTTGAGTTTTGAAAATTGTTTTGATAAACATCAATTATTTTGTAGACGCCGTAGCTTGTATCTTGAATATTTTGCACTTGATTTACTGTTTTGTCAGCTACTTTACTTCCCGAGTTTGTTTTTATAATTCCTTTAATACATACTTTGCTTACGTGACCAGTTTTATTACAGCTCGAGCATTTCAATTTTCCCTTATCCGTTCGACACTCTTTGGCCTGGTGGTTATTTCTCCCACAGCGAAAACATAACCCAGAAATACCCAGGTCTTGATAATTTATTCTGTTCTGATTTACGTGTTTGGCCGGACGTTTCGATTTTTTAAAATTTGAAATTTTATTTATGTCTGTAGAAATATTTGTTGACGGACCAGCTTTATCTGCTAGTTCCCGGGCATCACTTTTAGCCGCTTCAAGTGCTAAAGCTTTTGCAACGATTTCATCAAACTTTGCAGTACTGGACTGTAGCAATTGCTCACGTATGTGACAGTCTCGGATACCACGTATAAATTGTGCGCGCAAAAACATATCTGCAATTGAAATTTTACAATTGCATGGAGAGGTAAACTCACATTCGATTATTTCTGCACGTAGAGTAGCAATATATTCAGCTATTGTCTGTTGATCATTTTGATATTTTGATAGAAACCGATGCTGTGCAACTAATACATTTTTTGTTGGGGATAAATGCGTTATTAGCAGTGCAAGCAATTCCTCGTACTTGAGTTCAGTCGGAGATTTCGGTGCAGCCAAAGATGTGATTACATTAAATGTATTTGTCCCAATTGAATTAAGGAGAAGTTTTAAACAATACTCCTTGTTAGTGCTAATTCCTTTCATCTCTATATAATTTTGAAATCTTTGTATGTAATTCTTATATGGCTCTTTATTAGAATCGAACGGATCAAAATTTGGGACCAAAATTGCATTGGATGTGCTACTTTGAAGTTGTACAGGAGTTGTCGCCATTTTCATTTGTTCAAGCATTTGCCTTTGTACTTCTAAAAATTTCTCGAACTGCTTAGCGTCCATTTTGTATTACCACGCGTATAGAAACTGAAAAGAATTTTTGCAAATTAATGTTCGTACTATTAATTGCTTTTGTGTTCGAATTATTGTAGAATTTAGCCAATTTCCTTTTAAGATGTTGTTTCTCCAATCGTCGCCAATTGTTGTAGCCGGTGGTTTTTTAAATAGTAAGAAAATATAAAGCTTGAATCTTGTATTTAGTAATTCATTTATTAAAGTATAGCGATAATCTAATTACAAAATCTAATATAGATAAAAATAAAGGTAGTACCAACATTTAGGATTTAAACATGAATAAGTGTTGGTTAATGAAAAGGTTTTTTTGAACAGATGTTATAATACATTAGGGGTATAACACTATGCGTATACCAGCTTTACTTTATTTCTTCATACATACGTATTTATATAAACTTGGTATTCATAACGGTTTCACCTTTTTTTTATATTCTATTCCTTTTGTATCTTCGTTTCTTGTTATAATCTTTATTAACGGAAAGTTTTAATGGTTCTTCCAATTTTTGTATTTTGTTCAAATTATTGGAATTTAACGGTTCTTTTTTTTGGGATGATTGGAATTTAACGGTTAGTATTTTGTAGTTATTGACATTAAACGATAATTTAGTACAGTCACGTTAAAAAGCACATGTTTTAGCCAATGTTAATTGTCACATTATATTTGTGTTTTTCCCAAACTAACTAAAAAAATTAGTTTTTTGACTGTTCTAAAAGTTTGCAAAGATGTTAATTCTGTGGTTTTTCCATTAAACACGAAGTTTTAAACTAGTAAATCTTTTCTATTTTTTTATTTTTTAGTTGTTATTGTTAATAATAATAATTTGGTGTTCTTATTTGAGTTGAGTTTTTTTTATATTAAATTTTTAAGATTCTAATATTAACTTTTACTTTTGTTTATTTTATATTTTTCTGTTTAAATTAATATTATAATTTTATATTCTTATATCTTGCGTTTTTTGTTTTTCTATTTTAAATTTTATTTGATGTTTTTTCTCATAAAATTTTCATTATTGTTTTTAATGTTATGTATGTATATATAAGGATTTTAAAAAATGCTTCATTTATTTTATTTTAATTTATTTTTATTTTTTATAGGTATATCCAACTATTTATGTCACATTTTGCGCCCGTAGTCTTTTAATTTTGAAAAACTGTACCATTATTTTAAGCTTCCCGTTATGTTTATTAACTTCACTTTGCCGTTTGACTGATTAAACTCGTATTAACGCTTGCACTAGTTTTAACTTTTAAATGAAAGTGAAATAAATTATTTTCCAATTATTTGTTTAAAATGTACAGCTTATTTAATTTGCTTTGAAGTTTATTTGTTAAACTTTTTTTTTAATGTCCGTTTTTGGAATTGACTATGATTTTAATATTTTTTTTTATTCCACTTACTGTCCCGGTCGCCATGTCGAGCCGATATTAAATAAAACTATGTTGTGTTGTTGAGTGTTATGTATCGACTGCCAGCCTGTTGCTATGTCTTCTTTATTTATATATTGAAATTAATTTAACTTACCTAACTCAACTAATCTTAACCTAACGAAACAATGTATGTTTTGTAGTGTGCAGGGATGGCACTATAAATAATAGCACGTACTTCATCCCTTTTGTATCGTTTGGCGCGATCACAGCACTCCTCAAACGATTTGCGTGGTCGACCAAGGGCAGAACTGGTAGAACATTCAGCCTCAGTAAACTTAATTGCAAATGTGCCTTCAAGCCAATTTACATTCTTTTTTTCAAATCACGACTTCGTACGATTATAATCCTGCCATCTTTGTTTGAAGTTAGAGTAAAAGCTTTTATATATTGTATCCAAAATTTTACATGCTCTAGTATCGTTTAAGCCAACGTACGATTGTTGCAAAAACTGTTTTAATATTGTTCTGTCTTTGTCAAACTCCAGAAGCTTCGAGCATAAAACCCCATGAGAAATAGAAAAACTTTCCATTGCCGTTAAATTCTTGGGCCTTAGTTTCAGTTATAATTAAAAAACCGGAGAAAAATTGGTTGTACTTTTCGTCAGCACTTGTTAAATGACAAAAATCGATCAATAAACACCTATAAATACTACGTATTTTTCAATATTTTATTGAAAGGTATGTTCCAAAACATGAGCACTAATAGACGTGGGTGGAATTCAGGTAGCCAACGGAAAAACCCAAATAATTAAAAAAGTGCACTTTCCTTTTTTCCTTTCAATTGTCCACGCACATTTATTACCGCTTATTACTTTGCTACCGCAATCATAAAAATCAAATAACCTTTTGTTTATTACTTTTTTTTTTTTTTAATTCTGAGAATCATAAAAAGTCATAAATGTTTTTTCCAAAGAATTTTGTGCATATCTCGAGCAAATTTTTGAAATTCATACCGTTACTTAATTGTGAATAAAAGCGAAACGCGTTCATCGATTTTCATGATTTATGTCTCATTTTGTTCATAGGTTATGCGACTTTACGTGAAAGTAATAGGACTTGACACGTTTTACCGTTTTGGATTTTTTATAAATTAAAAAAATTTTAAATTTTTAAGGCAAAAAATATTTTTTTTTTCTTCATACATTTATTTACAACTGCTAAACTGTTGCTTATGTAGCAAAACGTTATATAAACAGATGAAAGTAATTGCAATTCTTAATTTTTCTAAATTTGTTTTAGCAAAATCCGACTAGTTGTTCTCGAGTTATGTTAAACAAAAGAGCCTTATCAGAATTGAGTCCCGAATCAATCAGCTGAAAAATGTTGTACTGTGTAATGCAACAAATTGGGAGGTGGCACTTGAAATTGATTAAAAATGTAAAAACAGATATGAGACAATATATTAGCAGGGATTTTCAACTGTGGGAAAGTAAGGCTAAAATTGCAGGTCCAAATGTTTGGAGAAAAAAGGGATTTTTGTTATATGTTCATAAAAATACGCAAAAAATAACATTAAGTCTCTGCAGATTTATTTTTTCAATTTTAGTATACTGAAATATCGTACTTTAAATACAAAATAAAAAGAAAAACGTTAGCTTACATAATAAAATAATATTCGTTTTAAATTCTTAGGTTTATATTAAGTTGGTTCGATAAAACATACAAGTACTGAGTTTGAGACGGATATAAAAAAAACTGTTTGATTTAATTGTACCATTAAGTCTAAAATTTCAAAATATCACTGCATATTCCATGAAGAGTATGTTGACAATTTGACTTTTTTCCGCGAAATCCCCAGTGCGCGCCACTGCACGCAGAGAATAAATATTTTTAGATATGGTCACCTCCAACAAAACTATTTTTAGACAAAATTTTAAACATATTATGTTTAAATTTAACCATATTATTGTCACCGACAAACATATAATTGTTAAATAAGTCCTCCATCAACAAGCCACAACCATATTATGGTTGCCTCTAAACATGTTATGGTTAAATATGACAATAATTTGTTTTTAAATTAACAAAAGTATTTTCCTCTTTTCTAAGAGCAACATGCTTTGGTTGAAAATCAACCATGCTATTATAAATGTTAAACATATTTTAGTTATTACTAACCAAAAGATGTTCGGAGGCAACCATAATATGGTTGTGCCTTCTTGATGGAGGACTAATTTAACAATAATATGTTTGTCGGTGACAATAATATGGTTAAATTTAAACATAATATGTTTGCAATTCTCTTTAAAAATAGTTTTGTTGGAGGTGACCAAATTTAAACACATTTTTTCTCTGGGTGTGTAATTTTCTTATATTCGATAATAATAGGTCTGTCTGCGTACACATATTTTGCATAATTTTGTACAAAATATCGCAAAATCTTGCAAAATGTTGTCTGCGTACTCCAAATCTCTTACAGCGAGAGAGCCAAAAAGAGAATTTTTGACAGTTGGAAGTTAGAGAACTTGCAAAATAATATTGGAGAAATTTCCTCTGGTAAGATTTTGCAACAAGTTTGAACAGCTGTTTTTATATACTGTTTAAATGAAAGAGTTTACGTGTGCCAAGATAGCGTCGACGAAATAGCGTCGAATTTGGGAATTTAAAAACCGGGAAACCAAAATACCCAAATAATGGGGATTTACAGTATATGAACAAAAAGTTAGCGTCGAATTTAGGAATTTAAAAAAGGGAAGTAAAAATATATTTACATTTTTAATAAAAATACTAAAAATATTTACCACAGGCTTTTGCACGGTATAAACTGTATATTTTCTGAAAGTAAATAGTTTTCTGGACAAAATGAGCGATGCGTGCAAAAAATATATACTTTATACCGTGCAAAAGCCTGTGGTTCATTGCATAAATCAGTAAAGATTTTTACTGACCATTTTGGATGAACCCAGATTTCTCGGAAACTATCCGAACGATTTTTTGCACGCATCGCTCATTTTGTCCAGAAAACTATTTACTTTCAGAAAATATATAGTTTATACCCTGCAAAAGCCTGTGGTAAATATTTTTTGTATTTTTATTAAAAATATAAATATATTTGGGCTTAAATCTAGTTTACCGACGCAGCTCCAAATAAAAAAAAAGTACCTAGGGTGATAGAAAATGGAAAAATAAGAAAAAATATAATAAGAAAGTTGTCGCAAACGCTTAGTTTTCGAGTTATGGGCGTTTTAAGTTTTATATAAATATGTGATTTTGCAGTACATTTCCAAATGTATATGGCTAATATTGGTATCATTGCAAAGCGTTTCACTAGATCTTTCTGGACATACAGAATTTATTTTAATATTTTTAGTTTATTAAGAAGTGGGACGAGTTTGCAAAATACAAAAGTTTTTTAGTAAGCATAAAAACAAATTTATTAATTTTTTCTAATTCTTTAATGTATGTATATACTACATACTAATTTATTTAAGAATTTTAATTAAAATGCAAGTAAAACCTTCTTTATGTTTATGTTATACTAATGAGGAGAGAATCCTTGCCCATGGGCAGAGGCCGTCTATGCAGAGAATCTTTAGTTAGCGAAGCCGGCATTAGTTATACCATAGGGGAGAAAATATTTGCGCCCGACCGAAGGCCGGCTATGCAAGGAAACTTTAGTAGAGAAGCACATCCTTGCGTCCGGCCAAAGGCTGGCTATGCAAAGAATTTTTTTTTGCGATGCTAGTGTTTGTTATTTAATAAAATTTTTATTACACTTTTATTTAAATAAACTACATTCTTTCCTAGTGCACTTCCGTAACATTTCGACGTAAATTGAAAAAAACTGTAATGTGATCTAAAGAGTTTAATATTTTGAAATAAATTATGTATATCCAGAAAAATCTGTTCAAGAGCTTTAAAATGATACCAATATTGGCCATATACGTTTAGAATTGTAGTGGAAAATCACATATTTATATGAAAACTTTAAACGTCCATAATTTGAAAACTAAGCGTTTGCGCCAACTTTTTTATTTGATTTTTTCTTCTTATTTTTCCATTTTCCATCACCCTGGGTATTTTTTTTTATTTGGAGCTGCGTCGGTAAACTAGATTTGTTCCTATATTTGTACTTCCCTATTTTAAATTCCTAAATACGACGCTAACTTTTTGCTTATACTGCGAAAACCCATTATTTGGGTATTTTGGTTTCCCGGTTTTTAAATTCCCAAATTGGACGCTATTTCTTCAACGCTATCTTGGCTCACGTTTGTTATTTCAATTGTTTACACACCGATCAGCTGTTTTCTTGCAAGATTTCACTGGATACTGTCTGCGTACTTTTTGAGATATTCTCAGCCGAAAGAGTAAAATTTGTCTTACTCTCCCAAAAAAATTTACTGAGTATTTGCTACTGGAAAAGTACCCAGACAGACCTAATGTTAAAATTATTGTTAATCCTTAAAGTATGCTTTAGTTTATTGATGCATAAAAGTTTATTTTAAATTCAGCCATAGTGTTAATGCATAATGATAGTAGCTGTTAAGATAATAAAAGCTCCAGAAAGTGCGAAAATGTTACAGACATTTAGAAAACGAGTATAAATACTCGTGAAGGTTGGCATCGAATCGGTATTAGTACAAAAGTTTAAGTGTGTATATTGCAATTGTAAATTTTTAAAGTGACTAAGTTCTAAATAAAATTCTGTGAATAATTTATAGTACCATCTATAAATATACAGCCGTATTCATAACGAAAATTTGGCATGAAGTTAGCACAAAGTTCATTTATAATACACTAACCAAACTCTGGCTAACGATTTGCTAAACTCTTGTTAACCACCTGCCAAACGTTTGCCACCTTGTGAAAAACAGGAGTTTAATGTTGAATAAGTTTGTTTGTTTCTTTTAATTCACTGTCTTTTTTTTAATTAAGTCCTTTTTTAAATTAAAAAACATTTAACATTTTTATGTGGGGAGGCAAAAACAAAAAATAAAAAAAATTATGAAATGAAATGACAAAACAGCGATGATTTATGCAAAACGTGTTGCATTTTTGAGCACTATAATGTGGCATCATTAATATTCAGAGTTGATTTATTAAAAGTTAGCAGACGGATAAAATTCGTTATAAATAAACTCTGTGATAACAAGCTGCTAAGCTTAATCGGCATTCTAGTTACCAGCTCGTTGTACGTAGTGTACAAACTGTGGCTAACTTTTTGTTATAAATACGGCTGGTAGTGTTTAAAGAGTTTTATTTATTTTATTAAAGTTGATATAAAAGAACTCAAGAGGTTTATTATAAAGGAAATAAACCAAAAACGTTATTGAAAAGGCAGTAACGTAACAATATGGTAGTGTATCAACCGAATTATTAAATACAGAGGGTGATAGGGATCGCGATCGAGTAATAGGTTTAGCCGTTAGGTATTCATCGATTCTTTTTTTTATTTTTGCATTTGTTTCGTTAACACTCACTGTTATATATGCGTTTCTTTCATTCGGTTTTATTGTTTTTGCATTATTTGCACTCATCGGAGTTTTTTTTTTTTACTTTACTGTTAACAGTTGTGCTCTTCTTATTATTTAGTGTTTATCAACACCGAGAATAAAAAACAAAAAATATTTTTGCTCAAAATGTGTATGTTTATGTATGTTTGTACATATGTACATATGTATATATATTTTTTTTCTTTTTCTTGTATTTTCTTTTTTTAATATTTTATTTATTTACTTTTATGTATTTTGTATGTATATTCGCTTGTTTTTTATTTGACTATAAATATTAATTTATTTTAAAAAATAAACCGTATGCCAAGCTAAGAGAACACGTCTATTTTCAACGAGCGCTGCCGACTTGGGCGCAATTTTTCGTTCAAATTTATTTTTTACTTTATAAAAAAATAAGGAACTTACTTCTTAAATTCTCTTGGATATCCACACTTTGATTTTTATTAAAAAGCGCAAAAGCAAATGTTGAAAAAATCAAAATAAAATTTGGCAGCTTATGTTGAACTCGCTATAATTCTCTCCCATCTGACCAATAAGCACAGACTTTCTGAAAAAAAAACTTTCGTAGTACAAACCCAGACTTAGCAAGGGTATTGCTCGTAAAGATGGAAAGCGAAAGAAGTCAGGGTGTAAAAAACAATTTTGACTGTGATGGAAGCTGAGCAAATTGCAAAAGCTCAATGTTCGAAAAGAAAATCTTGACTGTCAAAAATTAATGAAAAAAATAGAACTTAATGATTACACAAAGATTACACATGAAAGTAATTATACATAGGTTTCACACGTAAGTAAAAATTACACACAGCATGTGTAATTACACATGGATTGGATAGTTGGGGTTTTTTTTCCCAACTATGCATAGCTTGTTATTTTTTATTATTGGCCATCTGGAACTTATATTATACATATATGTATTTTTTTCTGTCCTAATTCCTGTAATATAAATGTTCGCGCAACTAGGGCTAGTTTTAATTAATTTTGAGTAATTGCGTCTGCTCATATAAATACCTTGTAGTTCATTAAGACTTAGGCTTCTGTGATTACTAAATGAATTCACTACAATTCAAATAAAAAACCGCTAAACGGCCTTATGAAACGTTTGGCCGAACTTTAAAAAATCAAGCTAATAACTTCTTGTATAAATCCCATATAAATGCATTTATATAGTTCACACTATGAACTTATATCGGGCCGTACAACTTATGAAGGCCAATATGTTGAGCTATTTGCTGCACATTTTGTTAAAAAAAACAATGTCGCATACTTTGAAAGATTTAAAACGTCAAATTGTGCTGAACTTTTTTCACAAATTGGAACAGGCTTTATAGCTGAACAATTTGGAGACGATCTGAATCATGAGTCTTTCCATGATGATTTGCCAAACGATACTGAACAAAAATGACAAACCAGTTTGATATGAGTCACGCGTGATCTGTAAAAAAGCATTTTAAAAATTAAACCTCACGATAAATCATCCTTAGACTGCATTGAATTAATTGTCGGAGTTAAATTCCATAAAGTATTAACATAAAGGTGATTTCTTTGTTGTGTTTTTTTTTTTTTTTTTTTTTTTTTTTTTTTTTTTTTTTTTGTATGAAAAAATCAGTTTTAATGTTAAAACGTTTGCAATTTTTAAATAGTACTAAACATGTCATTGGAGTACTTCAGTACTTTTGCAATGCTAATAGTACTGAAAAAAATACATTTATACTGACTTAATCATCCCTGCTACAAATAGTTGCACACAAAAAGAAATTTCCTATGATACCTTTCATACTCGGCAAGTTAGTTGCGCCTGTCCATTTATTTATTTTATTTTCTTTTGAACTAGCTTTTACGTTCACACTCTTTCAATTTCTTTTTACTAAAAGTTTTCGTAATTTTTTGATGTTTCTATTTTATTTTTCAATTTCTGCCTTCATTTTAATTGTAAACAGTGACTTGAATTGTAAAATGTTGGTGTACCACATTTTTGGCTGCTTATTTTAGTGACGTAATGTATGCCGTATCTTTAGAACTTCTTGAAACGGAGGAAAGTTTAACTTGGTGCACATTTATTTGAAGCATGTGGACTTATTAACGGTGATACTAATCGAAGTCGTGGCGTCGATGAACCTTTACAACTTATCAATTTAAGGCACTTTAGGCACCTTAATTTGTATTTTTAATTCGTTCGCAATATCTCCGGATATGACATCTGTTTAATAAAATATATAATATTAAGAATACCCTTATACAAATTATTACATATTTACGTTTTTAACTGAACACCTATTTTTTTAGCATTTTGAATTGATTTTTGTTTTTTACAAGAACACACGCTTTCATAAGCGATTTGTATTAATATCATTCATTATCAGGGAAACAAGAAATATGCTCTAAAAACACGTTTTATGCACATTAAACATGCAGAAAAAAAACTCAAAAATATGCCCTGAAAATTGTTAATAATATGCCCCAAAAAAACTAAAAGTGCTCATTTGAAAACAAAATATTCAACAATTTTAAAACATTTGCATTACAAAAAAACAATCTTGAAATTATAGTCGGTTAAGACCAAACACCATTTTTACAGACGAATTTTCGAGACTTTAACCTATTTGGAAACGATGAGCAGTGGCTATAATGGACTCACAAAAACAAAGTTACGTTTGAGCTTACAATTCATATAAGTGGCGAATATTATCTAGATATTAACATCCATATGAGATTTTTTGTCTTAAAGAGATTTCAGGGACGTTCGCTAAATTGTTTATTAATGTTAACATCTAAAAGGAAGTTAAAGCTATTTATAGATGGAAGCATTTGGCAAGTGTGAACCGCTTCGAAAATAATTTTATTTACAGTAAAATATTTTTTCTGCGAATTTAATCTAAATACCAACGTAATTAGATGGCTTACGGGCACAAAAAGCCTAAAGGCAGAATAAGTTAGTCTGTTCTGCTCTGTTACGAATCAGCTGTTTTGTTCAATTGAAAGTCTGTATGTGTGGTTTGCTTACCCTGTTTTGTTTTGTACTGATGCGGACAAATCCGTTAAAAATAGAATTCAACGTTAAGCGCATAATAAACCACACAAATAGCTTGGCAAACATGTCAAAATGTTACGTTTGTGCAAATATTTTGTGTTGTTAATAGGGGTGTTTGCTGTTTGGACAAACATTTGGAGCAATGTTTGTAGAAATATTAAAAATTTTTAATATTTGGCAGCCATGTTGGATACTTGTCAAACTTTTTGTGGTGTCTAGAGCTAAAAGTAATCATTTCAGTGAAAACTTTGCAGAGTAAAGACGTAGAAGAAGAAGCAATAAAAACATTTTCAACCGTAAATTTTTATTTTTTTAGCAGCATAGTTTGCCTCAAAACCGATTTTTGTTTAGAGCACTCTTTACTACAAATTATTTGTCTTTATTTTATATTTCTTTTATATTTTAAACAAATAGCGAGCAAAATTGCCGCGGAACAATCGTCGTCAGCATTCATTGAAAACAAAAAAAAATGAAAAATTAATGTTTGTACGAAATATGATTGTGCTGTTTATTGGCAAACAGAAGCAAAAACAAAGTGCATGTTTGCCAAGTAATTTGTATGGTTTATTATGCCCTTTAGTTTACGGCCAAAGTGTGAATGTATTAAGGCCGGTTAAGCCGACCGTAAATGTAGAAATGTAAATGTAGTGTAAACAGCTGATCGTTTCTATTATATGGAAAGCAATGCAAATGCTTAACTGACTGCAACGTGCCAACCTGTAGAAAATAGAATTCCATTACGATGTTATGTGACAGTTTTAGATAATGATGGACTGCTTGTATTTTAAATGGAATGCAGGTATGTATATTCGCTCTTTTTTGTACTTTTTTCAGTTATAATATCTGAGGACTTTTGACAAAATAACTTACAAAACAACATACAAATATATGTATTGATTTTTAAAATAAATAAATGCATACATATAAAATAAAAAATCTGAAATATATAAATGGTTTTTAATGGTATAAAAACCTTGTTTTGTATATATAAGAACCTCGTTTGTGCACTCATGATGAAACAAACAGGCGGCACTACTACGGCAGATGACGATTTTTTTCTCTTGTATTGTTTGTCTAGTCTTATGTCAAAGTTTTGCTTATGTTTATAAAAAGTCCACGTTTTGTGATGTGATTATTGTATTGTATTAAAGTTTTTGATTATTTAAATTAAAATTAAATAAGATAGTAACCATAGTGAAATAAAAATTGGCTAAAAATTAATTTATTTCATCGCGTTTGTCGGCAAAATTTGATTTTAATTTAATATAATTTTTGACGTATACGGAGACTTATTTTTCATTTTTGTTGTAATGTTGTATTTGTTGCCTTAGTGCTGCCACCTGTATTATTTCACCATGTGTGCACTAAAGACGTGCGCAGATATATCTGTTTGTACAAGTTTCTGTGTGTTACCTAAAGTGAGTGTGTATGGATGAGTGGTCGAGTGTTTCTGATATAAGTTGATATGGATATTTTTTGTAACATAGTGGATATAAGTTGATAAAAAGAGAATGAGAGTAACATATCTGTTTATATCTGTTTCACCAAAGAAGATACTAGTTGATACTGATCGAATACAATGAGTTACTTATTGTACGATGCCGTTTTTCAATATTTAGTTTTTGTAACAAATTCTATGATGCCCTTAAAAGGATGGGTTCTTTTCGTTCAAGAAACATGTAGACAAAAATTATTGAAAAAAAATTACCAAAAAAACCACATGTATTTTGTTTTTGTAACAAATTCAGTGATGCCCTTAAAAGGATGGGTTTTTTCGTGCTGTGGTAGTGAAAATTGCCGAGCAACTACAACAACACTAGCGAGTAGCGTTGCGATCAGGCCTGCCATATTTACCGATTTATCAGTATTTCGCCGATTTTTTTCTCTATATTATCAAAGTGTCTGTTTACCGATTTTTTGATAAAAACTTAAAACTCGGTAGCTTTTGGTTTGTGTTATATAAATTTTTAATTTTGGGTAACTTGTAACGTTACAAAGATACAACTGTTATTAATTCAGCGCTTATACTTAGGAAAAATGGGTTAGATTTATTCCATATATGCACATATGTAGTGTTTGTCTAACCCATCACACACACACATTTTGTAAAATATTCAACTAGGTATAAAGAATAAAAGAATTAACTCCAAATGAAAGAAAAAAACTTAACGGTTTTTTGGCCAAAGCTAAAAGAAGAAATAATTTATTTTTCTAAAGGAAAAAGGAATTATTACTTACAAAAGAGTA
This sequence comes from Pollenia amentaria, assembly GCA_943735925.1. Classification (NCBI taxonomy): domain Eukaryota; kingdom Metazoa; phylum Arthropoda; class Insecta; order Diptera; family Polleniidae; genus Pollenia; species Pollenia amentaria. The sequence continues at coordinate 81,438,479 of OX031009.1, forward strand.
AGGTTAAGCCTAATTTATATTCACTGTAATTGTAAATATTTAATTTAATAGGATTATATGCTATTGAGGATAAAGCTTATACCTCCGGTAGCCAATTTAATTTAAGAAAGTAAAGTAAATATTCAAGTTTTTTTGCAAAAAGAAAATCAGATTTAAAATGCGAGAATTCTTTAACCTAAAAAAACCAAATTTCGATATCCACTGAAAAATTAATCTTTGCAAGGAATTATTTTTTCTAAAGATTATTTCAAATTTAATAATTCGATTTTTATGCTTATATTTAAAGTTATTTAATAAAAGTGTCAAACTCATATATCGCACTTGATCAACAAGAGGGTATTTACTCAAAATTTAAAAATTTTCAGTAGAAACAAAATAATTTTTAATTTAATATTAATGGCATATGAAAAATAATTTTTAAAACAAACGTTTCATTACCAAAGAGTAGACAAAATAACCCGATATTTTTAGAGCAGGTAGAAATGAATATAACATGACGATTTTTTCTACAAAGTGAAAAAATAAAAATTTTGAGTTAATACCCTCTTGTTGATCAAGTGCGATATGTATAATAATAAAAAAATTAAAACAAAAACTTTTTATATCCATAAAAACAATTAACCGGGAACGGTGGCAGTTATAACTGGTATCAAAAAAGTTCTTTAATAACAGTTATTTCAGGGATCGTAACAGTTATAAAATAAGCGACAAAAAAAATCATCGAAAAAATTTCTGTTTATGTAAACGTTGTACGTAAAGTTCAGGTCGCAGTTTTGAAGATAAATTGCTGAAATTTGGTACAAAGGTTCTAATTGTCCTAAGGAACAAGCATATTGTCAATGGTGAGAACTTTGACATGAATCTTAACTTCATAAAATAATGGCGTGGTCCATGATTGCCCATGGGTCCCTAAGCTACACTCTAAATATTGTGATGTGGAGTATCGTATGGACGGGCATGCAGACTATACTTTCTTATTTGCTTGTAATGGCTAATTGCAACCAAAAAAATAAATTATTGGTTTATAATGGAAAAATAAATGCTTTTTTACAATACATATTTTTAACCGAAAAATGTTTTGGTTAAAATAATGGTTATCAATAACAAAAAAAAATTGTTACTTTAATTGGCTACGATAACTCAAACAAAATGTATGTAGCGATAATGTTTAAAAATTCCCAACTGGAAATAAAAGAATTTTTCTCATAGCCTTTCAAAAAAATAATAGTTATTATTATTTTCAGTCCCGGAGTACTTTTGTAAATTAAAAACAAAAAAGTCAAATTAAATTCTTAAAAAGGGAGTTCGATTTAGCCGTCATAAATTAAAACTCAGTTGAGGAATAAAAGATCGACACTCAAAGCTTGCCGCTGGTCAGATCACTACAATTTGTATAGCATTATTATCTAATCAGCTTGTACTGCAATTAAATTGTCATTAAAAAAAGAAGAAAAACAAAATGAGTGTTATTATCAGTGTTGCCAGTGAAATTTCGAGAAATACACATTTTAGTTTCCAAAGAGATACGCTTTTTTTGAAAATCCATTTTAAACGTTTAACATTTATTAACATAACATTTTTATTACATAGTTCATGAATATTATAAAGAAAATGATATCATATAAATTAATTTTTATATTTTTTTAAGTCATAAATATTAGGTATGTAAATTTAAAAATACAGTAAGCAAACGTTAAAGTTTATTATATGTAACTATCTTTGGATGTTATCAAAACAAATTCATTTTTGCAAAAATTAATATACGAGTTAAGGCGTTTATACTAAGGCGATTATATCAAAAAGTTCATATATATTTTTCTTCTAAAATTTCATCTTAACACACATGCACAAGAATAAGCAACCGACAAAAGAACTTAGAAAACCTAACAACATAATACATGTTATTTTTGTATTTAGTTGTCACTGTTTTTTAGTATTCATAACGAAATTATAACTTTAATAAACTTTGTCAGAGTAGGAAAGTTTAAAATTTGATTTCTGTACACTTTGCGCACAGATTCAAAAGATACGAAAAATATCAGGATTATACATGGTACATGAAGTCATCAAAAGATACGAAAAATGTATCTTGCGTATCCTAATGGCATCACTGGTTATTAAGGACGTAAAAATATAAATCCTTAAAAGACTGTTATTTGTTGACAGCCAAGTGAGTTTTATTTTAGGCTGAAAACTCCTCAAGTTTTATTTAATTTTTTTAGAGAGAAAACTCTACTTTTATTGTTTAATCTGAACTTTTATATTTTCGTTGAAAAATTAGTCTTAACTGTGGAGTTGAGATCATTTTTTCTAGATCACCATAGATTCTGAAAGAGCACTTTAATACGAATCTATTGTTATATGACAGTATGTCTCCGTTGGCTCTGATATGGAAAATTCATATAAATTTTTAATTAACTAATTTTTAGATATTGGGAATTATTTCTTTTTCATAAGCAACTTTATTATAATCAACATTTTTAATTTTTCGAATATATTCTATGAGTTAAATTTCAGTTATGTATTTTAAAAAGCTTTAGAAATCATACTTAGGACTTCAACAGCAACTTTTGTTCTGCGACCTTTTCATAATTCCGTTACTAACCAAATTACCGTTGTTTTTTGGTTATTGAAGAAAATCATAATTTTGACCTTTAAGTTTACAGAGTTCGGCCAAATGATGCTTGGCAACTTTGTACAAAATCCTTTGGCGAATATTTATTCTGAACATATGAACTCATAATAGCTGTGTTCATTTACTAGAAATTGTTATGAATTTGTAACAATTGTTACTGGAACCCAAAAAATTTGCAAGTTGCGAGCGTCAAAATAGAGAAAAAAATTGAGAGACAAAAAAATTCTTGCAAATTTTTAATTGCAAGAATTTTTGAATCAGCTGTTTCATGTTTTTGTTTACAAAACAAATTTTTCCAAACGAAGTGTAAAATAAGGATATTTTGCTAAATGTTGATTTTTAAAATTTTTAAAAATATTTATGTGATTAGAAATCATACTTTTGTTTAACTTAGGACAGATATTTCGATATTTTTATTGCTAAATAAAATAACGAACTTGTTAAAAAAATCCCTTATGTATTTTGTTTTGCTTTTAACCGATCAGGTGTTGTTATTAGTACTGTGAGTATAATGGTTACCTAGATACCCGATACTTTACACAATTGCAGTATAATACCCCGTTAGTTAAAAAATTTGTTTGCAAATTAAATTATTTCCGAAATTAAAGATTCTTATTATTTATGAAATAATTTGAGATATTCTCATTGTTTACTTTATGACCGTCTTGTTTATTATGAAACAAACACCAAAGAAATGCATTTGGACCATATAAAACGGCCATAAAGTAGGTAATGAGAATATCTAAAATTATTTTATAATTATAATTAACAATAATTTAACACGTTACATCGTTACCTTCTTTCGTGGTCATATTTAAATGCCAAAGTTTATGTTTCTAAGTTTAAAAAATATTACCAACGTTATAGGTTGTGCTGCCAATTTGTATATTTGTTTGAATCTGTAAACCATATGGTAGCTTTGTTTTTCCAGGCAAATTTTTCGAAATAGTTGAATCGTTCTGGATTAAAAAAATTATTCTTCGGACAAAAATATTGTTCGGAACGTATGGATGAATCCACAGTTAGTTTAGGAGTTTTGATGTTAGCGAATTTACTCGTTTTTACGCTATTTATCCCCTAAACATTCGAATTTCCAATAATTCCATCTTACCTAGCATTTAACCATGAAAATAATTTCTTGCGAGTATCAATGCACTAAATTTGTTCACCAACTCACACACAGTTTTCGTACTATTAGGCCATTTCTTCGATTTTTAGTGGATCGATTTAGCGAGAGACCAGCATCCGGTTCAAATTTCAACCTTATAACTCACGGGGTTAAGGCTGTGCGAAGATGAATCTGACAGTCCGTAACGTTAAAATTTTATATGCCTATATACATAGGTTATTCATAGATTGTTAAATTAAATATTTTGTTTTGCCTTATATATACTTTTATTGTAAACAAAGGGTTTTTTATCTCTTATTATTGATGAAAACCCGAATTCTTCTTTCACCCCCTGAATAAAAAAAAAATCCAATTCATGATTCAGTTTATTCAACATAAACAAATATAAATTAATAAAATCACATTATCTTTACCGTTATGAATAAAATTTTCCCAAGTCTTAGACTAATTAATGGGTTTTTCCTGTAAATCCTGTATATTCGTCACTACTTTAACTTGCAAATTTTAGCTGGCAATGTGTTCATTTACTTTTTAGTATTTTTGAGAGCAATTTCTTTAAATTCCTACCTTCTCTCTCTTTGCAAGTTTCTGCTAGTAAAGCAGTGGTGTCAATTATGATTGTGTTGGTGCGATTACTCTTGTCTTTTACATTCCCAGCGGGAGAAATCTGCGGTTGCGAGGCCTTTTACGAGGCCTAATTAACATACATATTTTGCTATGAAGACTTTAGAGCAATTAATAATAATACAATTATCGAAAAATGTTGAGTTATGGACAGACACAATCAGTTATTATTTAAATAAATTTAATTTGGAACCTGCATTTCGTAGAAACTTTGCTTATTTTTTGGAAAAGTTGAGCACTTGACAATATTTGAAGTCTTTTTACAACCTTATACAATTCTTTCCAATATTTTTAATTTTGTGCTCAACATACCTTTGCGAATGCCAACAATGAAAATTCATTTGCACATACTAATGCAAATAATAACCCCATTAAGTTTAAAAATATTCTATAATTATTAACCACCATTATAAAAAGAGAAGATTTTACTAGCCTATAAAAATATACTTTTATTTACCAATAATATCTTCTTAATTTAAATTGCAGTTTCGAAACAACAAAACATTTTTTAGGTTTGTGGACGTTAAACAATAAAGTTTCATTAATACATCAATAATACACATCTTCTTACACAAAAATTTTACCTGCTGTCACATTTGCTTTTATGTGTATAGGTTTACACATAAATTATAGGAAAACAAGACTTTTTTAGCAAGTTTTTTAAATATTTTTACTTAATTAAGAAAAGTGTTTTCAAAGAAAAAACCCACCGACGCGATTGGTACAGAAAGAAAAATATTTTTACAAGCACAAAATACCAACAAATTCTTGTGGCTATTTTTTTCTTAATAATTTTTGCATTTAGGTACGTCTTTTTAACGAAAGAAAAAGGGACCCTTTAACAGGCATCAAAGAATTTTTTTTCACAAACAAAACACATATCGTTAGCTTAAATGGAAAACAATCTAGATATTATTTGTCAATCATTGTACAATGTTAAAAACAGAAATAAAACAAAACATAAACAAAGATAATAAATATATTATTTCTGATTAGGGGCCTCTAAACAGGTCGTGTGATATAGCCCTGTAAATGAGAGTGTTTTGCATTAAAAAATTATATTTTACGCTCGCAAAATAAAAGAGCGTAAGCGTACATGTGAGTTTTGCTTACACAATTGTGTATGACGCTGACATTCCTGGTTTAATACAGGCGTTTCCATTTCTTTGCACAATTGTGCACACCACTACTAACACATATTTTTATACTCTTCAATTCAGTCGTCGATGTTAGGCTTGGGCTTAAAAGTTCATTTTAGTTCATTTAAAAAAAGAACTAGTTCGTTCTTTTAGTTCACCGGTCACTTTGTCTTTTGTGTCTTTTGTCGCTTTCGTTCAGTAGTACACTTGTCTTGTCATCTTGGTCTTTACAATCGATGATAAATGTGTTTAAAGAAACAAATATAGCATTCTCGTGTGAAATACACTCAAAATATTATGTATGTAAATTCAAAATAATATTAAGTTTAAAAACTGAAAATGTAATTAGAAAACGGATCATTTCATTTTAAATAAAGGAATTTTACGGTTAATTTTATTAATGTTCATTTTATAACGTAGAAATTAATTAACTTTTCTCTTTATTTTAAATTAAAAAAATTCAAACTACAAAAACATATTCAAAGGTGTTTTCAGTTAATTTTAACTTAATTTAAATTACGTACTAAGACAGCTAAATCAGTATTTTAACCTGTTATTATTACCTAACAATATTTTTTGTTTTTATTTTCTTTTATTTATGTATGTACACATGTTTGTACACATGTGTTTCAGTTTTATTTTATGCATAAAACTGAACATATTAACAGAAATAAAAATCAATTAGGGTTTTCATTATATCTCTTAAAAGTCTCGCAATCTGTGCAAACTGTGCATTTTTAAACCTTCCAAAATGAACTGTCAAAAATTGTATGATTCATTTACACAAACTTCGTAAATTTGCCCAACAATTCTGACCCGTAAACTTGTGCTGTTCAATTGTGCATTTATACAAACGAATTTTTTTAATTGCTTAAGTTGCATGTACACGACATGTTTTTTACATCTGACTTGTCAAATTTCCCACTGCAAAATACATACATGTCGTGTGTTACCTTTAAAACATTGCATCTGTAAAAGTCAGACGCAAAGTCATCTGACAAAATTTCAATTAGAGCGTGCTCTATTTTTTTTTTTGACAAACCATCTGACATCAGCTGTGTCAGAAATCTATGCCGGGAAGAAACCCGCAGCGGCGGTGCACTGTTGACGGAATCATTAGCCGGCTTAAGTTAATATTTAACAATACCGATATATGTATAATAATTTCACCATTGAATAGAAATTAAGTACATATATAAATAAAAACGCACCATTATAATATCCTAAATTGGTATATTCGAATTTAAAGAAAAAAAAAATGTTTAGATGGCTGAACTTTTTTACGGCGCAAATAAAAATTTTTGTGGCGGCAGCACGCTATTTTGAAACCAAGAACTACTTTGTTTTATTCCATAGCTACAGAGAAAAACATAGACAATGTCAGAAGCAAATTACATGTACGTTTGTGACCAAATGTTATTAACTTTCTGTAAAACAGCAATTTTGACAGACATTCACAATTACATATGACTTGAAAAGTTGACAAGTCAGATGTAAAAAACATGTCGTCTACGGGCACCTTTAACACCGTTTTCAATGAAAAATTCAAATGTTAATAAAATCCGCAACAATAAATTCTTACAATAATTTAAGCAAATTATTCTTTTTTGCTTTCTTTATGCATGTTTAAAAAACAATTTTCACCTTTTATTCACGAATTTCAACTTTTATTTTTATAATTTATTTTTGTATTGACATTTCAGTTTGAAATGACATTAGTCTCTTAAAATTACACAAAAATTAAAAAGGGTATTTATGAAACGAGTCTCGCAAGTTTGTTCATTTCCACAAATGGTAATTTTAAGCGATATCCTGAAAACCCGTATTATTTTTTGTAAATTGTATTTGAAAAAATATGTAGAAACAGTTAAATTAGTTTTATTATATTTAATATAACAAAATTTTCATTAATTTTTTAACTTTACGGAAAACGATTTTAATAAATTGCATTTAGTAACTGTAAAACATTCTGTCTGTCGCGCTCGTTGAAGATAGACGTGTTTTCTAAGCTCGGCATACGGTTTATTTTTTATAAAAACGTGAACAAATAAAGTATTAAAAAAAAGTAAATAAAAGAAGAAAAAAATACATGTATGTACATACATACATAAACATACACATTTTTTATTCTCGGTGTTGATAAACAATAACAAATAAGAAGATCACAACTGTAAACAGTAAAAAAAAAAAAAAACTTTTATGAGTGCAAACAGTGCAAAAACAATTAAACATAATGATAGAAATGCATATATCACAGTGAGTGTTAACGAAACAAATGCAGAAATAAAAAAAAGAATCGATGATAGCAAATACCTAACGGCTAAACCTATTACTCGCACGCGATCCCTCTCACCCACTGTATTTAATAATAATGTTGATACACTAACAAATATAAAACCTGCAATCGTTGCCTCAACCAATTTTAATAAGTGATAAAAATATTAATCCCAAATCAGGCATAATAGAAAACTCAGTATCACCTTTTGTGTCTAATAAAGCGGTTGATTTTAATACAATAAAAAATATAAAACCTGCAAGCGGTGCCTCAGTGGCAGAAACGACTTTAACAAGTGATGAAAATAATACCCCCAAATCAGGCATGTTGGAAAACTCAGTATCACAGGTAAAAAGTAGTCAAAAGCCTCAAATACAAGTTGGAATGGATAGGTACATAACAGTGCTAAAACGGGGTCGCAGCCCAACCTCTTCTGCAGTTGCTTCGGTCCCAAAAGTTTTAAAAGAGGGTACATCGGATAGAATAAGTTCTCAAAATCGGTTTGCAATTTTGGAAGAGGAATCCTCGGAAGCACAAAACGTTACCAAATCTTCTAAGCCACCCCCGATATATCTTAGAGAGCAAAATTCCAGTGATTTAATAAAGAATTTGATCTCGGTAATAGGTGAAAATTCTTTTTATGTAGCTGCAATAAAACGTGGTAGTATTAATGAAACGAAAATACAAGTAAATCGTGAAGATGATTTTCGTAAAGTAATAACTAAATTAGAAGCACTAAAAAAAACTTTTATACATACCAACTGAAGAGCAGTAAAGGTCTACAGGTAGTGATAAAGGGCATTGATTCATGCGTAGACCCAGGTGAGATAAAAACGTTTTTAAAAGAGAAGGGCTTTAAAATAAAAAACGTAATAAATATTAAAAATAGAGAAAAAAATCCCCAGCCACTATTTCGAGTGGAGTTAGAACCCGGCGACGTTAAGCTTAAAAAAAACGAAACTCATCCCATTTACAATTTGAAATATATCCTGTATAGGAAAATAACGATAGAGGAGCCGCACAAAAGGAACGGTCCCGTGCAATGTTTAAACTGCCAAGAATTTGGTCACACTAAGGCATACTGCCATTTAACCCCTGTTTGCGTTGTATGTGGAGAATTGCATGGTACAGCTCTCTGCGATAAGTCTAAAAATGACCCTAATGTAAAAAAATGCAGCAACTGTGGTGGTAATCACACTGCCAACTATAGAGGATGCCCTGTATACTCTATCGTAAAGCGCTCGGTTGGACCGAAACCTAATCCCCCTCAAATTCAGGTAACACATCAAGTTAACACTAATGACATTCAGGTACCGCAGCCTAGTAATAACAGAACATCCTACGCTAACGTCCTAAAATCAAACCATATGCCAATGCAAGGTGATTTGCCAAATAATGATGAGACTCCAGTTTCTAATTTAAGTCGTCTAGAAAAGACCATGAAAACACTAGTGCAAACAGTAACTAACTTTACCAACACAATGGGTAATATGATGCAGGAAATGTTAAGAATGCAATCGATGTTATTGCAAGCTGTACTTAACAAGCCTTGAATTGTTTAAAAATTTGTTTTTGGAACGCAAACGGCATTCGCCAACATAAAAATGAACTAGAATACATTCTTAAAAGTAAACAAATTGATGTAATGATGGTTTCTGAAACTCATTTGACCTCAAGAAATACGTTTAAAATTAATCGTTATATATTATATGATACCAAGGACCCTCGAGATAGAGCTTGTGGAGGTTCTGCTATTTTGATAAAAGCCCGAATCAAACACTACTTAATGTGTGATCATCGTGAAGATTATCTGCAAGCAGCGAACATTTGTGTTGAAGAGTTAAATCGAAACTTAGTACTTTCATCTTTATACTCTCCACCTAGATTTTCAATATCAGAAAGCCAATATTATAAATATTTTAAATCATTAGGACCCTGTTTCCTAGCCGCTGGCGATTACAACGCTAAACATACCTTCTGGGGGTCACGGCTCATTACACCAAAGGGTCGTGTTTTGTATAATACAATGTCTAAAATGGATTTAAATGTGGTCGCGAGTGGACAACCAACTTATTGGCCTACTGATCAGCAAAAAATTCCAGATGTCATCGATTTTGGCGTGGTTAAAAACATCCCCGCAGAAACGATTCATGTTGAAGCTTCTTTAGAATTATCTTCTGATCACACACCTACAATTCTTACCATATCAAACCCTAATAGAATTGTATCTCCGTCTGGTTACATAGTGACGTCAGCCACACAAATAAATTGGTTAAAATATAAAAAATATCTCAGTACCCACTGCACTGAAAATATTCCGCTTAGAACACCGGAGAATGTGAATCTTTCTATTGTAAATTTTGACAATTATCTCAAACTAGCTGTTCAACATTCTAGCATAGCCCGCAAAAATATCAAAAATAGTAAAATATATTCTACAGATGTCGAGCGTCTCTTGACTGAAAAAAGGAGAGTTCGAAGAGAGTGGCAATTGCACAGATCCCCTCAACTTAAAAATTTACTAAAAGAGTGCACAAAAAGGCTAAGAAAGTTACTGCAGTCTCAAAAAACGGCTTCTCTGGAAAAATATCTTAAGGAACTCGATGCAACTCCTCAATCTGACTACTCATTATGGCGTGCAGCTAGAAATCTTAAAAATCTTATCACTAAACTGCCATTAAGAAACTTAAATGGAAGTTGGGCACGAAATGATAAAGAAAAAGGAAATATTTTTGCTAATCATTTGAAAGCCGTATTTACCCCTCATACATCTTTCGATACTGCGGTCGAGTTACCACTTGTTGCTGTTGGATCAGCTGTTCCACTTAGATTTGAGATAAGAGAAATCGAGAAGGCTATTCATGATTTAGACCCCAAGAAAGTCCCTGGTTTTGATAAGAGCAGTAACAAAATGCTTTTGGAGCTATCCAGCATAGCAAAGAAAATTATTCTACTAATTTTTAATGCTATTTTACGCCTTGAATACTACCCACAAGAGTGGAAAGTATCCTTAGTTACCATGATACCCAAACCAGGAAAGGATCCCACAAAAGTTGAGTCATATAGACCTATAAGCTTATTGTCTAATATATCAAAGCTATTTGAGAAACTACTAGTGTCAAAAATAACACCGATGTTAAATGAAAACAGATGTATTCCCAATCATCAATTCGGCTTTAGAAGAAAACACAGCACAATTGAACAAACTCATCGAATAGTAAATGTCATAAGAAAAGCCTTTGAAGAAAAAAAATATTGTTCAGCACTCTTCATCGATGTGTCTGAAGCTTTTGATAAAGTCTGGCATGAAGGTTTACTACTGAAATTGCAGCAAAACTTACCAGCAAACATACACAAGCTGTTAGAAAGCTACTTAGTCGGTCGGCAATTTATTATTAAAGAAGGCGATTTTTTAAGTTCTCCTCAGCCAATTAACGCTGGAGTCCCACAAGGCAGCATCCTGGGCCCTCTATTATACTTAATTTATACTTCGGACTTGCCTACAAACAGCTACACCCATACCTCAACATTTGCGGACGATACAGCTTTTCTAAGCGTACACGCAAACTGTCTAGAAGCATCTCGTTACTTACAGGACCATATATTTGAACTGGAAAGGTGGTTAAAAAAATGGAGGATAAAAATCAATGAGCAAAAATGCTCACATATAACATTCACATTGCGTCGGGAAACATGCCCCCCTATTAAAATCAATAATCAAATAATACCCAAACACTCGCATGTAAAATACCTCGGTATACATCTAGATCGGCGTTTAACGTGGAAATGGCATATAGAAGCTAAATTAACTCAAATGAAACTAAAAGCAATCCAAATTAATTGGCTTATTGGAAGAAATTCTGTTCTTAGTCTCGATTGCAAACTTCTACTCTACAACTCTATCTTAAAGCCAATTTGGTGCTACGGTATTCAGTTATGGGGCACTGCCTCGGCTTCTAACATCGAAAAAATACAAAGGCGCCAAAACAAATTTCTTCGAATAATCGCAGCCGCCCCTGGTACGTCAAGAACTCAAATATCCACAAGGATCTCAATGTGCCATTGGTAAAAACTATGATAACGAAATATGCAGTAAAATATTTAAAAAGGCTGGAACTGCACTCAAACCCATTAGCTCGAAATATTTTAAATTATGGCGGCCACACTCGCTTAAGAAGAAGAGACACTGCAGCACTCACCCAATCAGATGAGCGATAAACACCTTCATATGTGAACAGAAACCGTGATGACTAAATCTTTTTTGTCTAGCACTGGCAGGACATAAAGTAAATATTAGGATAAGATTTGATTAATTATTGTTAGTTCATATTTAATATATATGAAGATTCAATAAACAAATACTGAAAAAAAAAAAAAAAGGAACTGTAAAACTATTTTGAGTGTACCCAAGAATAGAAAACAATAAGCACATACCCAAGGCGAATTCATTTTTCAGGTGGCGTTGAAAGCACAGCTGTGCTACTTTTTTTCTTACTTAGCGAGAGAAATGTCAAAAGTTGTTTGTGTTTTTGACATGTCGATCAACGAAAGTAACAAAAAATACATTGATGGGTTTTTGGTGTTGTTACTTGTTGTAGTATCGACACCACCGTATACATGAATTCGGCTTGCACATACCAAATTCGCAATTGTTTTTTTGTTCGGTTTCATATTATATACCAGGGATGTTAAAGTTGGTACAATTGTACTTTTTTTTGATACATTTTGAGTTTCCAAAGTACCGTGGTACTACCGTGACTCATTTGGTACAATTTAAAAATTTGTCATAGCTCCCCCTTTTTGCTTTTTTTGTATAACAAGCAAATAAATGAGTCCTTTTCATTGCATTTATGTTGTACAACATGTAATGGTTGCTTAAATATGCAACTAGTATTTTGGTGTATAGAGCACTTAGTCCCCTTTTACAAGATAAGGGGGCGACGCACTGTGGCTGAAAATTGAATTTCATCGGCCAAAAGTCCAATTTTTTTTCATCGCCGATTTCAAAAATTTTAATGCCATTCGATGGCAAACATATTAGAACTTAGGTATCAAAAAAACTAGATTAAAATATTTGTAATTGTGGCTGTGGCATGCTGCTGGAAACAAATATTTTATTTTGTTTTAGAAAAAAATTAATTTTTGTAAATTTGATCAGAACTAAATTATGATTTCTCGCAAACCGTTATCAATAATTGGTCGAAATTTTTTTTGTTATATTAATGGAATAGTAGTCTTTAAGAAATGGATCATTACATCAATGTATCATTTATACCTGATGTGTTATTAAATGTTTCCCCAGGTTCTATATTTTAGTTAAATCCGAATTTTAGAGGAGTAGAACTTGTTAGGGTCAAAAGGGGTCAAAAAGATTTTAGTACTATCAGAAAGCTGAAGGTGTCCTCTTTAACCCCATATATACTTGTGCAACTGTTTGGAACTGTCTGTTGAACACTTTTTTCATTTTAATGAAATTACTCGCAACATTTTTTTTGCTCTTTTTATTTAAGCTGCTCATATGACTGAAATATAACACAATGGTTTACGAGCGTTTTGTTTTGAAAAATAATTTTGCTTCTTATGAACGGCTGAACATATTTGAATGAAATTTTTAACTGTCATGGCCGGTTTGTGTTAAATTGGAAGAACACGGGTCCATGGAGGGTCGGGAGAGTGACTTGCGGACCTCTAAAATTGGAAACCTCGGAAATTCAAACTTTTAAAAAAATCACCAAAAATATATTTATGGATTGCAAAAAAAAAAATTTAACTTAAGCTGAGTTACAAAAAATATGCTTAAATGTTTAGGTTATCTCCTTTGCCTTTGGAGATATTCGGATAAAACGGATTTTTTGGCTTGATTTTTATTATGTTTTATGTCAAACTGTTATCAATAGTGGGTTCAACATTTTTTATATTGGTAGTAAAGCAGTCTTTAAACAATGTTATGTTGTATTACTGTACCGATTATACCTGCTGTGTTATTAAATATTTTTTCAGGTTCTATATTTTAGTCAAATTGAAGTTTAGAAGAATAGAATTTATGAGGTCAAAAGGGGTTAAAGAAATTTTACTAGCTGTAGGTAGGTGAAAGTATCCACTTTAAACCCAAATGCACTTTTGTACCTGTTTGAACCAGCCTATAGAACACTTTTTTAGTTTGTGTAAAATTATTCGCAACATTTCTTTCGCTCTTTTAATTTTACCTATTCATATGACTGAAATATAAGTGTACCAAGCCAAGTATTTTATATTATATAATTACCAATACCTGTGGGATTTTAAGCGTATCCTACTTAAGCCCATTTTAGTTCTTTATTCTACCTTATTTTACTACCTAGGAACACAGTATAACGCAAGCTATGTATAAAAGCCAGCGGTATTCGAATAAAATCTCAGTTGTTAAAATATATCTAAGCAATAACAATCTAATTTTTTTAATATCTATAAGAATGGAGAGCTTCAGCTATAAAGAATTATCCGAAGAGTATTTTAAAAATAAAAAGGAGGAAGATGTTTTAAGTTACATTGAAGGAAAACTCAATATATATTCCTGCAGCACTGAAATACGATCGGAACTGCAAAATAAAATAACCGATTTCGTCAAAAACTTAAAAAAGCGCTTCAAAGAAGTTGGATGGAGTAAACCTAGATTTTATAACAGTTTTGCAATATCGTTAGATGGCGAACTCAGTGTCCAGAAACAATGACACCAACAAGGATTTAAGAAGTATAAAAAAGAAGCATGTTCAGGATGAATTTCGCAAATGTGGGTTGATTATAGACCAACCAAAACAAGGATCAGGCAATACGAATGATGGGAATGCAGCAAGAAGGTTCTTTTCTGATCCCAAAAAAGCATCTGAAATAACAGGTGTTGATATAAGTCTTATATCAAGATTTAAAACAATCATTGATGTACTTGCATGCAATGAACAAATTGATTATAGAAAATTTGGGGATTATGCCAAAGAAACAGCACGAATATATACTACCAAATATCCATGGAGAAATATGTCTGCAACAGTTCATAAAATCTTTTATCATGGAGAGGACGTCATTAGGCATCATTTAGTACCACTAGGAGATCTGTCAGAGGAAGCCCAGGAAAAAAGGAATAAAGATTACAGATTTTATAGGGAGCACAATACCGGAAAAATCTCACGAGACTTTACAAACGAAGATCTGTTTAATATATTGTTGGCAACGTCAGATCCGCTCATCTCTAGCATTCGAAGTCAATGGAAAGTAGAACATCGGGACTTAGATGAAGAAGCAAAAGGGCTGCTACAGGACAGACGTAATACAAAACCAAATATGGAATATTTGGAGCCAATTTTCCAACCGAATGAATAGTAGATATAATTAACTTTTATTGTTATTTAAGCAAAAAATATGTTTTTCGTCCTTATTGTTATTTAAAAAAAAAAAAAGAAAATAAACATTTAATAATTTACACTTATTTATTTTTTTAATTTAAAAAGTATGCCAGTGGAACTGGTTCCAGTTGAACATGTTGTAGAGTTGATAATGTAGAAACCTATTCACAAAATGATCATAGGTATTATTACATGCCTATGTATTTTTTTTAAAGGTATAATGGTATATACGAGGCGAATGTATATGCATATAAAGGTAATACGAATACTCATTTGTTCTTTCGCTGATAAAAAAATATTTTCTCCAGAAATAAATAAAAATGTTTATATTTTTCGAAAGAAAACATTATGAGTATGCTTGTAGAAGCAATTTTTAGTCAGTTTAACATCTTTACTCCCATATGCCCTATTCCAAATCAAATTTTTCAAGCAAAAAAAAAAAAAAAAAGTAAAAAATTCTAATAATTCAACACACCGATTTTTATACAATTAGAACAGTAATGTTTTCTAATATGTCCATTATTTTCTAGAAAATTCTGATCAATATCGAGTGGTAAATTGTATTGTCTTTTTTGAACAAAAACAAAATTTAAAGCCGTTTTCCGGGATTGGGAATTTGGGTATTTCTTAATCAAAAATGGGGATGTTTTTCAGTCCACTGTTTTAAGAACTTTTTAATCTACATTACAACAAACAAAATCTTTAAATAAATAATAGTATTCCCAAAAAACAACTTTGATAATAAAATTTTAGCAAGTGCACATGCATAAAAAACTGAACTGGCAAATTGTTTTTATTTTGATTTCTTGCGAAAACAATAAAAGCACTTTGCTTTTGTTTTTAATATGTTTTTTCTTTACCCACTTACAACTACAATTAATGTTGGGAGAATTCCAAATAATTGTAGCGGGAAATGTAAGAAAAGATAAACTCATCACTGATTCATTGTTGGGTATTTTGTTTAAGCTTTGATATCGTTGCAAAGAAGACTTTTTGAGTGTTTGTAGGTCCCAATTTACACTAGGGACATTTCTTGCCGGACATTTTTTGAATTCTCTTTTAATCTTACCTGTAGCGTTTACATATGAAACATTAGAAGTCAAACAGAAATTTTATACTTGTTTCTTTCTTTTCTTCATTCGTAAAGTTTGGCGGCTTTTTCTTGTAGTGTTTATTATAATAGTCTGTGGTGTTATTTTGCAAATTTAAATTGCCAAACATTTTTGTAAAATTAAAACCCGAGTATTATATTCATTTACCACAAAAATTTATTTTTATTAATTAATTTTTTGTTTTTACTTTAATTTATTAGTTTATTTATTTAGAAAGCACAAGGCAAGTTAACAACACCACAAACATAACACAATACAAGCCAAACTGACGACAAATTGAGAAAAATGATATAAAGCAACAAGATGTAAACTACGAAAAGTAAGAAAGAGAAATGAAAAAATGTCCAGTACAGATAGTCATGTATTACACACTCTACCTTTTCGACCCCTCGCCGTCAAACTTCGTCTGTCCGGCAAGAAATGTCCCTAGTGTAAATTGGGACTAGGTAATTATCATTCCCTCTGTAGTTTTGTTTGCTGATAGCTTTGGCTTTTCTAAAATTATTTAGGAGAACGTTTCCTGATGATCTGGCCTAAGCAACCACTGAAATGCGCATAGGAACAGCTTATCCTCCAACAATAAATTTCAGTATTTTTTTTATCAATTATTTAAAAAGGGAATTAAGCACAACAAGCAAAATCTTTTAATCAAAAAGAAAGTTTTTAGAATTTGTTTTTGTTTTAAATGTAGTTGTTCGAAAGAAGGAATTCTTTCGCACATTGGAAATAGGTTATAATATGCCTTTTTTTAATATTTTTTATGTCCAGAAATAATGATGCAATTTTGTGTATTCTAGATACTGGGTACAAAAGTGTGCAGCACCAACACACATCAAGCTGATGCAAAACTTCAGTGTTTTAAAAATTGACTGTTAAAATAATCGTGTATTTTCTATAAGCAAAATTGAAGTAAAAATCAGAATTTCTAAAAATAAAAAATCAGCATTTGAGAAAAAAATCTTTAATCATATTTTTGTTTAAGAAATAATCCAAAATATGATAAAATCATCATTCTGGCAACGCTGTTTATATATTATATTCAAACAAGAGAAAACAAAAATTTGTCAAATTAAACTTTGTGTGTCTGAGCACCAAACAAAGTTTAAAAGAGAATTCAACAGACTTTGTCAAAGTAAACTTTGCCTGTCTGAAAGGGGACTTATACTTTTTTCTTTAACATATTGCCAGTAGCGGTTTGCCACACTGTTTTAAAAAATTCATAGTACAATCTGGGCTGCCACATGTAGTGATTTCTCGCCAAACGTGGCGATTTTAAAACTTGTTTGGTGTTCTCATTTTCCATTTGTTTAGATAACTTCATTTTAATAGAAAGAAAAAAAATTTGTTGTGAGGCTTATTCAAAGTAAGAGCGCAATTCTTCAAAAACTAATTTAAACAAAAATAATGTAAGAAAAAATTTCGAATTTATGTCGTATTTTAGCAGCGATTGCACCAACTCTAAATATTAAAACAATGAACAAATAGCAATAGTAATTATTATTATTCATGTGTTATGTGTATTATGTTTTTATTTTGTAAAAATTAAAAAACCCTTTTTAAAATGCGCTAAAAAAAAAATAAATAAACCTTTACTATCGACTTATAACGTCATTTATATGTATTTACTTTGTTTGAAAATTTGTATAGTTAAAATCAATCACATCAAGTTATATAATTTACTTGTTTGTCTACACAAGTTAATCTCGCGACAAGCTTTTATACCATACAAATTGTTTAATGACGTTATAAGTTGATAGTAAAAGTTCTAAACTAAAATTTTCTTTTTAGAGCATTTAAATAAAAGCGTTTTTTTAAAAAGGTTTCTTATTTTAAAAATATTTTTTTCTTTTCAGCGCATTTAAATAAAAGCTTGTTTTTTTTAAAAAAAGATTTTTTACTTTTAATTTATTTCATTCAAAACTTAGTCCGCCGCATTGGATCTAGAGTAACGTCACTTTATTTGTCGACCTTTTCTCAGCAAGCCCTTCCTTTTATACTCATATTGTAGGAATGCATTAAAAATAATTAGTCCGACATCTTGGGTGCCTTACCAAGCTGGATTTAGAATCACTTTACAAAGTTAACCGTGCATTATCAGCCAAACTGAACGTATTTACAAGATGTCAGCTTAATCGGTTCAAGGTATCTGCTTCAAAATTAAGTTGCAAGATTTCACCCGAACAAATAAAAATTCCTTTGAAAGAGAGGAAAACTCATATATTTTATGCTTTATTTTATTTTTTAATAAAATGCTTAACTTAAAAATTTGTTGTTGATTTTTTACTTTAAAAATCGTTCCGCTAGAATTTTTTTTTAAAAGTTTGTCGATTCGAAGAAGAGTAACTTTATTTTACTTAAATGAAGAGTTACGTTTCATAAACGAATGCTTAAGTAATGTATACAATAAAAGCGGGTTTTTCATACTAATTTCGTGCTCTAAAACTCGACTAAGCTTTTAAAAATAAAGCTGTCGAATATCGAATTTGGTTAATTATTTATAGGTCTTATTTTAAAAAAATAAATTAAATTATTAATTAAAATCATGATATGAACAAAATAAAAATGAAAAATCCTCGTCTTGACCTAGAAATTATTTTTTTTTTATATATAACGCACTCGCATCCCAAATACCGACCATAACTAACTTAAAGGAAAAGACCTAAGCTTAATTTTGAGCACAAAAAAAAAAATACCCTTTTCAAAAAAATAAAAAATAAGTTTTAAATTTAAAAAAAAAATTTTAAAAAATTTAAAATAAAACAAAAAAAATATTTTTTGAAAGCTATCTAATTTGTTTTGGACAAATTTTGCTACCACCAACAGATTATAAGATTATAAGTTAGTTGGCCAAAATGTCAAATTTTGACCCCCTCTAACTCACAAACTTTTTGACCGATCTTGTTGAAAAACTACTATCCAATAAAACTAACCTTGGTGCAAATTTTATTCAAATCGGAAGACATCGATTTCAAAAGTTGGGTCACATGACATGAAATCCCTCATATGTGTATCTATAACGGTATACATTTCAGCTGCAAGACAATTCTTATTGTTTTTCCAATACATTGTATAGGATTTTTTTGATTAATTATATTGCATATAATTCATAACTCGTAATAACTTTCAATATATAATGCAATAGGACATTCGCATTATATATTGAAAGTGAGTTTTTGTGGAGTTCATTATTAATAAAACTCTTTCAACACAGGCATTAGCAGCTGAAATTATATGCATATAAAGACAGTCAAAGCAAGTTTTTTGAAATGGTACGTACCGGACGTATAGCTATAACATTTTAGTCAAAACTGATTTAAATTAGATGGAATACCATCATTGAAATAATCTTTCCAAATAAAAAACGGAAAATTTTATAGGAAACAAAATCGACATATATCTTATAAACCGCAAAAAATCGTCATGTCGGCAAAAAGCTTGATAATCGCCGTTTGTCGAGAAATTATTAGACTCGACAACCCTGATTGTATTATGAAAATGTGTAAAGCAATGAGTAACAGAAACAGCTCACAAGAATAAAAATACACAAATATAGTATTGTTGTTTCTTTTCAGTCAGCTATTCTATCGAGTAAGCAACAAAAACAGACAAAAAGTGAACTGACAAAAAAGACCAAAATTGAACTAACTGACAAAAAAAGACCGAAAGTGAACTGACAAAAAAAGACATACTGACCCAAAACGAACTAGTGAACTAAAACGTACGGTGATCCAAAAAGACCGGTCATCGTTCATCTGACTGAATAGTTCAATTGAACTAGGTCGTTCATGAATTACACAACTCTACTAAGTTGTACCAGAATGTAATGAAAGTATCACAACCATTTCGGTTTTCTTTTCAAACCAGTCTCAAGATGGTCGCGAGTTACATACTCACCCGCTACTGCACTGTATTCCATACCACAACTGCAATGTGTACAATAAAGGGGGTCAATGCACTAGACGCTACGTTGCAAACTGCAAATATAATTATTAAGAATTTAATTATCAATTTCAAGTTAAATATAAAAATATTGTATTTATTAAATAAACAGGAAATAAAATATGTTGTTACAATTGTGAAATTTAATTTAAGTTGCATTTGCCAAATATAATAAAAAATAGCTTAAGTTGCAATTGTAAAACTTAGTTTTAAAATATAATGTACTGAAAAAAGAATAATAAATTTTTAGAAGTAAATTGGTGTGCAAACCTAAATGTTGTGTTTTTTTTTGCTCTAAACTAAGAGCTAATCATAACTCGCGCCATGTGTGGTCCCTCAAAGTAGTCTATGGCATAAACTCAAATGAAACTCGAATATTACTAGAAGTTGCAGTTTCGTTGCAGTTGCGTTTCGCCGTCTGTTCTGGGCCTTAAACCCGTCCAATATCCATACAAAATTCAGTATATTGAAAGTTAATAAATTGATTTTTTTTTTTTAATATGTCCTTTGCAATAAACGAAATTTGTCCTTTTTCAGTTAGGGTGTTCAGTCGATTAATTCTTGTTCGATTAATCGAACAATTTTAGACGATTAATTGTTCGATTAATTTAAATTTGCTGATTTCGATTAAAGGATTAATCGAAGAATTTATGCCGATTAATCGAATAACAATACATATATGGGTTTTCAGTCAAATGTATAATTTTTAAAGTTTTTAGTAAAATAAACAAACCTAATGTATGTGTCCGTTGGAATTAAAGAAAACAGTCATGTTAAGTGAGTAATTCACATACATGGACGTACTGCTTACCGAAAAAAAATTTCAATAACCAGTAAAATAGTGAAATAATTCAGTAATCCGTTAATTTTACTTATAATTGAAACAAATGTAAAAAAATATTTTTAACCCTGGAGCCACACGTTCGATAGATCACTTTCAAGATGTTTACAAAAACTGCTTGTCAAAACTTGTTTGAATTGACGGCTGTGTCACAGGCTGCACTAAATTTGATAATTAATTTAATTTTAAAATTGCGCCGACGAAGAAACAACTCAAAATAGTAGCATCACTCAAAGTATATTGTAAAAAAGAACAAGACTTTTTTAGAACACAATTTTTTTTTTATAAAGCACATTTATTTTTTTAAGCAATATATTTTTCACAAAGAAAGCGCCAAAGTTAATTTGTGGTCAGTGTTAAATTGAACGTAAAATTTTCAAGCAAATGGAAAGGTAAACCTGAGACCAATCTCGTGGTCAATTTAAAAAGTGTGAGTGCGTTAGAAGAAAAGGTTAGAGAGTATGGCAAATTTAAAGGAAAGACAAAACTTGATCGTGTGGCTTCCAGGTAAAACAAAACATTTAAACAACATTTTATTTTTAAAAGATTATTTTAAAAGATCTGTTTAATTGTTTGTATATAAAAAATATTATAATCTCAATACATGTTATATTTTTTTTATCGTTGAAAAGGATTTATCAATTAGAATAAATTGTTACGTTTGTTTTTTTTTCTTGTTAATTATATATTAAAATACTTGTAATTAATAATGTTTATTTACTCAAGTACCAATTTCTTCTAAAATGATCGAATAAAACCCTTAACTTATAAAATTTCTGGATTTTAAATTATTAGATTAATCGTTTAATTTTAAAATATTATTCGTTTAATCGAATAAGTCAAAAATGCCAAATATCGATTAATCGAACCATAAAGCTGATTAATTGAACACCCTTTTCACAGTTATAAATAACAGCAGGGCTGTAAAATTTTTTTAACCTTTTGGCGATGGAAATTTAAATTTGGCGATTCTTAAATTCACGCAATTTTTGTACATGAAATTCGATATATTCTAAAATTATGGATCATATATCTATTTATTTTTTGAAATCTTTAAAATACCTATGTGTATTTCGCTATATTAAAATTATAAGAAATAATAATGTAAATTTAGAAGATTCAAGTTTTTAGAAACACTTAAACTACTTTTGTGTACTTTTTCAGTCATATTTGGAAATCGATTCCGTTTGATATTATGCACTTTAAGTACTTAATAAAATTAATTGAAAATCTCCATCGATTAAAACTTCATTTGATTTCAATTTTAAAACATGGCCGTTTCTAATATAAAAATCACATTTCTTAACAAAAATATCTAGTATGTAGCTATTTTGAAAGGGATTTTTGTTTTCGATAAAGTATAAAAACTTCAGTTTATTTGAAACAAATAATGAGAAAATCGTGGTGCAAAGTACACATTATTCGAAGTCGTAAATAATTTTCTTTGAATTGAAACACGCGATTAACCCCCCATGTAAATAAAAACTTTTAAATTAAAAAAAAAAAACGTAAATTGCAAGTGTATCATGAAAAACTAACTCATACGTATTTTATATTTTAGAACAACAAGTAACCAAAATGAAAAAAATATTCACAACTCCACATTAAGAAAAAATTACCAATTTTGGTTAGAGATAATCAAAAACGGCTTCAGAATGCAATATTACACCATGTGCATGATTTCTCGTAGATGACGTATTTTGTGAGTGGCAAGGGCTGCCAAGTATAAAAGTCCCTCAGTTTCACGAATTTTTTATAGGAAATGTATGCACATTATAAGAGCTGGCAACCCGCAACCAAACAGCAACTATCTTAAGTTTGATTGCTTGAAATTATTTCCCAATATATATGCAGTTCGCGTGACGTCATTTGTGCGACATGCGTAGCATATTTCAACTTTGTTATTGGGATGGCGTAATCGTTATTTCTATCATTCTTGGCTGTACCAGTCACTAGGGTAGCCAAATTTAAGATCGGGAAAACAGTACTCGTACAATGGATACAAAAAATTACTATATCTGCCAGTTTACAATAGATTTTTTTAAGTTTTTGTATCATATTGCAAAATATGAGGATATTATGAAAATATTACTGGATAGCATATTATTTGAAACTTCCAAACATGTTGTAATGACTGGAAGTCATTTAAATAAAAAAAGAAGTCCCTACTTTAGTGGGTTATAGGTTTTTATTTGGCCGGCGTTTGAAACGCCACTGGCACTACTATTTTATGCCGGCACTAACAAGCGCCAAGGCAAAGCACTACTTGGAGCGCTGGTGATTTTAATAAAAAGCAAACAAAGAGCCAATTGCTCGGCTAAGTTTCAAATTAGAATCTTGCTTTATTACAAAATTTGTCTTCTTATAAACTAAAATAACGGTACTTAAATCTAATCCTTATTCTATATATTTACATGCAATTATATGCTTACACATACATACATAAAATATTGTTTATTTACTAATAAAAATATAAATAACACAGCTGATTCTAAAAACATATGAAACAGCTGATTCAAAGATAAATTATTAGAGATGTGTAATAAATGATTAGAGATGTGTAATAAATACATTACACCCTCACCCTTTATTGAAAAAAAAAAAAATTTTTTAAAATAAATTTTTTTTTTTTTTTTTTTTTTTTATAATACAATTCATTTAATTATATTTTTTCAACATATTATTATGATATTTTCTCGCTTTACCTCCTATATCTAAAATAGAATTAACTCCTTGTTTTTCTATTATCCTGTATGGCCCATGATATGGTGCCTGGTTTTTCTTCCTATTCACTGTTCTTAGTAGCACTAGCTCTCCTACTTCAAAATTAAGTGTTTTTGTGTTTTGAAATTTATTAACTCTACTGACTTTAGCTATATCTAAATATTTTTTTGTTTTCTCTAAAGAAAATTGTAATCTTTGCTTTAATTCGCTTGCATAGTTTTCTATATTGTAAATTTTTTCATTACTTCTAATTTCATCGTTTGGCAGGTAAGGTAACTTCCCAAAGACCAATTCATATGGCGTGTAATTTGTATCTATGTGTGGCGTTGTATTGTACGCGAATGTAAAATACTGAACCCAAGTATCCCATTCACTATCTTTACAGAAGTTTAATAAAAATTCATTGAGTACTCTATGATTTCGTTCTATTGAGCCCAAAGTCTCATGATGGTAAGGTGCGCTAAAAATTTGTTTTATATCTAACAATTTGCATATTTCTGACATTAATTCATTTGTGAATTCAGTACCCTTATCTGATTTTCAGATTTTAAAATTACCGTATTTCAAAATAAATTGTTCTACCAGTGTTTTTGCCACTGTTCTCGCCTCTTTAGTCTCCATGGGAAATGCTACCACGTATTTTGTAAGTTCGCATTGAATTGTAAGTATGAATCGGTTGTAGTTTGACAAACGCAAAGGTCCAACCGTATCGATTGACACCACCTCAAAGCTAGTTCCTGGTGTGTCTGTTAACATCATTTTTTCTTTTGTATGTCTAGTTTGTTTATTTATTTTGCATTGTTTGCAATTCAAAATATGTTGTTTTATCATTTTGCTCATATTCTTCCATATGTAACGCTGCTTCAGCTTCAAAACCGTCTTTCTGATGCCTAAATGTCCTCCATGAGTTGAATTGTGGTATTCATTAATAAGTTTCATCTGTGTTTCTTTACAAAGTATTCGTTTTGGTTCTTCATATATCAATATTTTTAAATTTGTTTTCGTTTTCAATTGTAATTTGTTGTATAAATTTTTAAATTTGTCCATGGCCATGGCTTTAAATATTTCATCGTTTTTACTCAACGCTAGCTCGGTTATTCTTAAATCACGCATTTTTGATAACAGTTTCTTCAACGTCAACGTTGTGCTCGATGAATTATCGCTGCATCTTGCTATGATTTCATTATCCGATACTTCTATTAAATTATTCTTAAAATCTGTATGTATTTGAAACTTGAGTTTTCTTGTTTTACGTAAATCTGATATTGATGTGCAGTCCCAGACAAAAAGTTGATCAGGCCTTTGCTCGGACGTACATTTTGCACTGTTTGTAATGTCAGGGTTATTTTCATTTTCCAATTGTTTTTTCCTGTTTCTGGTTATTGCTAACACTTTCTTAGCTGATTCATCCGCTTCTGGGATCATTGCTCTCAATGTGTCGCTATTCAAAACTATTCTCGACAATGCATCCGCATTCGTATTCATTTTTCCTTTCTTGTATTGTATTTCGAAATTATAATCAGATAAATCCATTCTAATTCGTGTCATTTTCGACGACGGGTTTTTGTGTGAAAATAGAGAAATTAACGGTCTGTGGTCAGTGACTACGATAAAATCTCTACCATATAGGTAAGGTCTAAAAAAATTAATTCCCCAATGAATAGCTAACAACTCCTTCTCTATTGTAGGTTTGTTTAGGTCATGTTTTGATAATGATTTGCTCGCGTATGAAATTGGTAAATCTGTTCCAACTTCACCTTGCGATAAAACTGCACCAAGAGCATAATTTGACGCATCTGTGGTTAAAATGAATGGTTTGGTAAAATCTGGGTATCGAAGTATTGGTGGTTTCATAAGCTTTTCTTTTAGTGTTTCGAACGAGTCTTGACATTCCTTGTTCCATAGAAAAGGTTTGTCTTTCTTTAATAGTGCATTTAAATTTTTAGCTATGTCTGCAAATTTTGGTATAAATCGGCGATAGTAATTGCAGAAAGCCACAAATCTTCTTACTTCATCTGCACTTGTCGGAACTGGATAGTTTCTAATTACGTCATCCTTAGCTGGATCTGTTGTAATTCCTTTATCTGTTATGAGGTGCCCAAGATACACTACCTCTGGTTTCAAAAAACTGCACTTGCTTGCATTTAACTTGAGGTTGTATTTCATTAACCTTTGAAAAACTTTTATTAAATTGTCGTTGTGGTGCTTTAAACTGCATCCAAATACGATAATGTCATCCACATATAGAAAAGCCTCAGCATCTAAGCCACTAAGCGCAATTGTTAACATTCTCTGAAAACTGTTTGAAGATATTTTCAAACCGTAAGGCAATCGCTTAAATTGGTAATGACCATTTCCTGTGGAAAATGCTGTCAAAGGTCGTGAATTTTTATGTAACTTTATTTGATGGAATGAACTGGTCATGTCCAGCGTCGAAAAATATTTGGCTCTACCAAGTTTGTCGAGCACATCTTCTATTCTTGTCAGCGGAAATTTGTCGTTGACTATCTTCTCATTTAGTTTACGGAAATCTACTACTAGACGCCATTTTTTTGTATCATCTGTTGACTTTTTTGGTACCACGAGTAGTGGTGAATTGTATGGGCTAACCGAATTCTCAATTATGTTGTCGCCTAATAATTGGTCAACCTGATTGTTTATTTCCTCTACTTGTGTCTGTGGAAGCCTGTAGTTTTTTATATATACCGGTGTTGAATCTGTTGTTTGTATTTGTTGTGTATAAAAATTATTAACACTAAGTTCTTCACCTGGAAGATGGAAAACATCTTGAAATTCTTTAAAAATTTCTCTTAGAGATTTTTCTGCATGTGGGTCACTTCCCCCAATATCTAAAATTTCCAAAAGTGTACATAATCTGTCACCGTCAGGCTGACTTGATTTTCCTGTCAAATATACATTATAATTTTTTAGTGGTTTTATTTTGCAACCAGCACCTTTAAAAATCACACTGTTGTCAGTAGTATTCAGTACTTTAACATGCGCTACACCTTTCGCGGGTATTAAGGAATTTCCTAAAAATACACCTTCGGCTAACTCCTCACTCAGCACAATGCTCTCTTCATTTACTTCTACATCGAGAGGAATGATCGCCTCTGTTCTTGCTGGTACAACCATGTTTATTGGTTGAATTTTTTTCGAATTCATTGGTATGACAACCTCCTTCTCATTTATATTAAAAGTGATTGTGTATGTTTCAAAATCAATTATACATAAGTGTTTTTCCAAAATGTCCCGTCCGATTATTCCATCGGTTTGGATTGGAAAATCATTCTCCACAATGTGAAAACTGTGTTGAAAAGTTTCTCCTATTATTTTTAGATTTAAACTTTTTGTGCCTATACAATCTACGGCTTCTTTTGTTATACCGGTTAATCTGTCAATTTCTGTTGTATTTATATCACAGAAATTTTTATTCTTACATATTGAAATATCCGCCCCTGTATCAACTAAAAATTTTAGACTCCTATTAATATTACAACATTCTAAAGTTATGTATACATTTATGTTGCTCGATATTTTATAAACTGTTAACTTTGGCCTCATTGGGCAACTTTTTTCGTTACCCGGCCCCCTTAGTTTCCCTCATCAGCATTGTAGTGTAACGACCTGTGTGCGTTATTTTTACTATTTTGTGCTTTCTTGCTGTTATCGCTATTTTCATTGAAATCGTTGTTTCTAGTGGGGTTCTTATTTTGATTATAATTACTATTTCTGAAGCTATTGTTGCCATTATTTTTATTGTTGTAATTGTTGTTTCCAAAATCGCCATTATTTCTCTTAAAATTGTTGTTCGCACCATTGGTGTTTCTGTAATTGTTGTTTGAACTATTGCTGTTCCTGTAATTGTTGTTATAACCATTGTTTTTCCTATAATTGTTGTTTGAACTATTGTTGTTTCTACAATTGTTGTTAAAACCATTATTGTTTCTATAATTGTTGTTAAAACCATTATTGTTTCTATAATTGTTGTTAAAACCATTGTTGTTTCTATAATTGTTACTTGAACGGCTATCTATACGAAATAGGTTCATATTATCTACTCCTAAATTTCTTTCTGCCGTCATGCATCTCTCAACTGCCTCATTTAATGTTTTTGGCATATTTGCCAATAAAAGTGGTTGATATTCAACATTCACTCCTTTCATAAATACATTTAGCGCAACACTATCACTCACTTTGTAGATAGCATCTTTAGCTTCTTGTGTAGGGCTTGGCAAATTTTTAATTTCAAAATTACTCATATGGTCTGAAAGTTCGGCAATTTTCTTCCTAAAATCAGATATGCTACTCTTACCTTGCTTTGTTGTACCTAACTCTGTCAGAACTTGTTGAAGCGTTTTCGGATTAGGAAAAGCGCTTTCCAATGCTTTTTTTAAATCATCAAAAGTTACTGGTCGGTTTGAACGACCTAAAATACTTCGCACATGTACCGACAATTTAAAATTGTAGATGTACTTAACGAATATTTCTCTATCTTCTTGTTTTATCAAATCATGTAATAATTCCGATTGAGTTATGAAATCCTCTAAGTATTCATAAGAACCTTTAAAAACTTGTAGGTTTTTACTAACCATACCAATATCAAAATCAGCCATTTTTGGTAAATTACCTTCTTGCCTATCCTGTTCAATATCTTTCTTCTTTATATTTATGTTTTCAATTATTTCAATTAATTCTTTGTGCAAAATTTCAAATTCTGTTTTAAGTGTTTCACTATTTTTATCTTCACTATCTTTAGTGAACTCTTCAACGCTCTGTTTTAAAAATGCTAATCTTCCTAATTTACCTTCCCTATATTTTTCCTCATAAACTCTGTTTTTGCTCTTTTTTATATTCAATTTGAGCTTTTCTAACTCCTCAATACACTCATTTATAAAACTCATTTATCAAAATAATAATAAAAAAAATAATAGTTAATATAAAAAATTTTGTTAATTTAATACCTTAATTTCTCCATGTGTATTAATTTACAAAAAAAAATTGGTTTTTCCATTCAAATATTTGTTTTAAACAAAATAAAAATTAGTTTTAAAAAAAAAATATATTATTCTACTGCAATAATTTTTCTAAGTGTATGTACTTAAATACAACCCTGTAGTGGTAGGTGTTCAGTGATTAGCTGATCTACAAAATACTCTGCGATGATTGACGTTTAATCGTCAGCTGATCGGTAGATGACTTTTTCGTATTTTCTTTTAATGTGCTTTTTCTTTTACTTTTTAACAAGTGCTAATTTAATAAATTTTTAAAGTTTTTAATTTAAAGCTTTTAAATTCAATTAAATACTTTCTTCAGACTTTAAAATCAAGTGTTGTGTTTTTTTTTTATATAATATAATACATGATTTGTATTTTTTTTTTAGCATAAAATAAAAAATTAAAATAAAAATTATTTTTAATGCCACATAATGGCGTTTTGTTATACGTGTTTTTATTTTTTACATTATTCAAACAAAAAAAACTATTTGTTTTTGTGAGCTTTTAGCTCATGCGTTATAGCATCGATTTGCTCCCAAATCTCTGATGCCCGTTCCCAAGATGGTGGAGTTTCGGACGACACAATATTTTTTAATGCTGCCAACTTTCTTCGCAGCTTCACAATTCTGCCTGCTCTCCTTTTTTTTTGGTTTTTGTGTTGGCGGGATTGCAGTTAACTTTTCTTCCGTTCTGCGCTGCTGCCGCTTTAAATATTCCTCGATGGTAATCGGTTGTGGCTGTTGTTTTGCTGGAGTCTTCGCCGTACTGGTAGGTGCTGTTGTATTCCCTGTGACCGGCACAGAAGTTTGTTCCAAATTAGGCAGGATCGCCATGTAATGACTGGAAGTCATTTAAATAAAAAAAGAAGTCCCTACTTTAGTGGGTTATAGGTTTTTATTTGGCCGGCGTTTGAAACGCCACTGGCACTACTATTTTATGCCGGCACTAACAAGCGCCAAGGCAAAGCACTACTTGGAGCGCTGGTGATTTTAATAAAAAGCAAACAAAGAGCCAATTGCTCGGCTAAGTTTCAAATTAGAATCTTGCTTTATTACAAAATTTGTCTTCTTATAAACTAAAATAACGGTACTTAAATCTAATCCTTATTCTATATATTTACATGCAATTATATGCTTACACATACATACATAAAATATTGTTTATTTACTAATAAAAATATAAATAACACAGCTGATTCTAAAAACATATGAAACAGCTGATTCAAAGATAAATTATTAGAGATGTGTAATAAATGATAAGAGATGTGTAATAAATACATTACAATGTATTACTTTAACAGAGGTTTTCTTTATATCTTTGTTTTTTGTAGACTAAACCAAAAAAAAAAAAAAAAAAAAAAAAAAAACCAGTACAAAGTGTAAGAAAAATTACATTTGCGTACGGTTTCATGCGTTATTCATAAAACAGTACAATTGAAAAAAAGTCAGTACATGTAGTGCTAAAAACAGAACGTCTGGCACTCTACCCGTAAAGGACTGCTAGCACGTTGGTGAACTTATAGAATATTTAAAAATATGTCATTCTGTCGGTCGCGCTCGTTGAAGATAGACGTGTGCTCAAAGCTCGGCATACGGTTTATTATTTATAATAAATTACTTTTAATAATAAAAAAAAGAGAATTTTTAATTTAAATTATTAAATTATAAACGTAAATAAATAAAATATTAAAAAAAGAAAATACAAGAAAAAGAAAAAAATATATGTATGTACATACATACATAAACATACACATTTTGAGCAAAAATATTTTTTGTTTTTGATTTTTTTATTCTCCGTGTTGATAAACAATATTTAATAATACGGTTGATACACTAACATATATTAAACCTGCAAGCGATGCTTCAGCGGCAAAAATAATTTTAATAAGTGATGAATATATTAACCCTGATAGGTACATACCAGTGCTTACACGGGGTCGCAACCCAACCTCTTCAGTAGTTGCTTCGGTCTTAAAAGATGGTACAGCTGATAGAATAAGTTCACAAAATCGTTTTTCAATTCTGATTGCGGAATCCTCGGAAGCACAAAACGTTATCAAATCCACTAAGCAACCCCCGATATACCTTAGAGAGCAAAACTCAAATGAATTAATAAAGAATTTGATCTCAGTAATATTTGAAATTTCTTTTTTGCAATAAAGCGTGGTATAAATGAGCCAAACATACAAGTTAATCGTGAAGATGATTTTCGTAAAGTAATAACTAAATTTGAAGCACTTAATAAAAACTTTTATACATATCAACTGAAGAGCAGTAAAGGTCTTCAGGTAGTAATTAAGGGCATTGACTCATGCGTGGACCCAGGTGAGATAAAAACGTTTTTAGAAGAGAAGGGCTTCAAAATAAAAAATGTAATAAACATTAAAAATAGAGAAAAAAAATCCCCAGCCACTATTTCGAGTGGAGTGAGAGCCCGGCGACATTAAGCTTAAAAACACCCCAAGTTTTTGTATGCTATATTTTTAGAAACTCCATCATATAAAATTTTAAAGTTATTAGGGTTAAAAAAATTTTATTTTGGGAAACTTCACAATTTATTAATAAGATTGAGTTAAAATATATAGTGGTAATAGTTTATGCACTTGTTACATATTGAAATATAGTAATATGTAAATATTTGAAAAGTGTTCCGGAAGGCTGAAAACCCGCAATACAGAAAAACTTTATTAATCAAAGTCCTAATAACTTTGGTAACATGTGTATATTATTGTAAAATAATTATTATTATATCGACATAATTTAAAGATAAAGCAAATTTAGTAAAAAAGTCAGTCAAGAAGTATGAGCATTTGAAATGGGCTCTTAATGGGTTAATAAATCGGTGTGCTTTAAACACCATGTGAAAAGCACTTTCAATTTTTCAATGATACCCATACTGCTAAAACTAAGAGCGCTGGCGTGACAAACATCTTCCTATATAACTTCTTTTAAGGATACTTAAAAGTAATAATAATATAGATTTGGTGGTGAGCCGCGCTTATATTCTTGTTTCAATCCGGTTCTTTGCTGTTTAACCAAAAAATTATTATTATATATTATAAGCACTAATTCTTCTAATTTTTGATTATATTGCAGCACTTTTTCTGTTTTGTAGCGTACAAAAATAGAAATTAGTTTAATTTGACTACAACGACAAAATTAGCATAGACAACAACCAGCAGCCATTTTGCCGTGTCGTCGCTAAAATAATCATTTCAATATACACACATGTATTCTATTGTTGACATATTGAAGTCGGTAGTCTGCTGTCTCGAATGTGTTTAAAGCATGAGTAATCGTGAAAACCCCAGTTTTTTGTCTGTAAATTTAGTGCAAATTTTAAAGTTGCACTCAAATGAGTGAAGAACAAAAAAGTGGCAATAAACTGCTGATTGCTTTTTCTTAAATCAAACAATTTTTTTTGAGTGAGGCTTCATCACTTTTTCACTCAACATCAAAAAATGATTGCAATCATTTTGCACTATCACTAACTGTGAGTAGAGTTGTGTAGTTCATGATGTAGTTCAATTGAACTATTCAGTCAGATGAACGATGACCGGTCTTTTTGGATCACCGTACGTTTTAGTTCACTAGTTCGTTTTGGGTCAGTATGTCTTTTTTTGTCCATTCACTTTTGGTCTTTTTTTTTGTCAGTTAGTTCACTTTTGGTCTTTTTTTGTCAGTTCACTTTTGGTCTTTTTTTGTTGTTTACTCGATAGAATAACTGATTGAAAAGAAACAACAATACTATTCTTGTGTACTTTTTTTCTTGTGAGCGGTTTCTGTTACTCATTGCCACATTGCTTTACACATTTTCATAATACAATCAGGGTTGTCGAGTATAACAATTTCTCGACAAACGGCGATTTTCAAGCTTTTTGCCGACAAGACGATTTTTTTTGATGGCTTATAAGATATATGTCGATTTTGTTTCCTATTTGATAAGCCATAAATTTGTTTTGAGACTCTTGGACAAATTTTCCGTTTTTTATTTGGAAAAAATATTTCAACGATGGTATTCCATCTAATTTAAATAAGTTTTGACTAAAATGTTATAGCTATACGTCTGGTACGTACCATTTCAAAGAATTTGCTTTGACTGTCTTTATATGCATGTAATTTCAACTGCTAATACCTGTGTTGCAAGAGTTTTATTAATAATGAACTCCACAAAAACTCACCTTCAATATATAATGCAATAGGAACTTCTTTACGCGTTATTACAAGTTATGAATTATATGCAATATAATCAATCAAAAAAATCCTATACAATGTATTGCA
The DNA here is from genome assembly GCA_943735925.1 of Pollenia amentaria. Taxonomy (NCBI): domain Eukaryota; kingdom Metazoa; phylum Arthropoda; class Insecta; order Diptera; family Polleniidae; genus Pollenia; species Pollenia amentaria. The sequence continues at coordinate 81,471,553 of OX031009.1, forward strand.
AAAACAATAAGAATTGTCTTGCCGCTGAAATGTATACGGTTTTAGATATATATAAAATATTTGTTTAATACTAGCTGCTTTAAGTAGACTACCATAAACTTTTTATAGTCAAATTGTACTTTTTTGTGTCCGCTAATCATTTTTATATTGTTAATTAAACAATGTTCATGTCATGGCGACATTTTTATATAATTTGTCGAAATAAAGGTATTCGGAAAAAATTTATTTTTGAGGATTTATAAAAAATATTTTTAATAAAAATATATACATCTATTTTATAGATATATATAGATGTAATAGATGTATTCCTAACCATCAATTCGGTTTTAGAAGAAAGCACAGCACAATTGAACAAACTCATCGAATAGTAAATGTCATGAGAAAAGCCTTTGAAGAAATGGCAATATAGAAGCTAAATTAACTTAAATGAAACTAAAAGCAATTCAAATTAATTGGCTTCTTAGTCTCGATTGCAAACTTCTACTTTACAACTCTATCTTAAAGCCAATTTGGTGCTACGGTATTCAGTTATGGAACACTGCCTCGGCTTCTAACATCGAAAAATTCAAATGCGCCAAAATAAACTTCTTCGAATAATCACAGCCGCCTCCTGGTACGTCAAAAACTGAAATATCCACAAGGATCTCAATGTGCCATTAGTAAAAACTATGATAACGAAATATGCAGTAAAATATTTAAAAAGGCTGGAACTGCACCCAAATCCATTAGCTCGAAATATTTGAAATTATTGCGGCCACACTCGCTTAAGAAGAAGAGACACTGCAGCACTCACCCAATCAGATGAGCGATAAACACCTACACATGTGAACAGAAACCGTGATGACTAAATCTTTTTTGTCTGGCACTGGCAGGACATAAAGCAAATATAAGGACAAGATTTGATTAATTATTGTTTGTTCATATTTAATATATGAAGATTCAATAAATAAATACTGAAGAAAATAAAAATATATTTTATTGTCAAAAACTAATAAAAAAGGCTTTGGCGTTTCTGACATTAATTTTGGCAAAAAAAAAATCTGACAACCCTTGCTGCCATTCCTAACTTTCCTACAATTTACATGGGTGTTGCCAGTTGCAAATTTTTTCATTTGAGCAACAAATTTTGTGCATATTTATTTAATTTATTTTTTTAAAATAAGACCTATAAATAATTAACCAAATTCGATATTCGACAGCTTTATTTTTAAAAGCTTAGTCGAGTTTTAGAGCACGAAATTAGTATGGAAAAACCGCTATTAATGTATACATTACTTAAGCATTCGTTTATGAAACGTAACTCTTCATTTAAGTAAAATAAAGTTACTCTTCTTCGAATCGACAAACTTTTAAAAAAAAATTCTAGCGGAACGATTTTTAAAGTAAAAAATCAACAACAAATTTTTTAGTTAAGCATTTTATTAAAAAATAAAATAAAGCATAAAATATATGAGTTTTCCTCTCTTTCAAAGGAATTTTTATTTGTTCGGGTGAAATCTTGCAACTTAATTTTGAAGCAGATACCTTGAACCGATTAAGCTGACATCTTGTAAATACGTTCAGTTTGGCTGATAATGCACGGTTAACTTTGTAATGTGATTCTAAATCCAGCTTGGTAAGGCACCCAAGATGTCGGAATAATTATTTTTAATGCATTCCTACAATATGAGTATAAAAAGAAGGGCTTGCTGAGAAAAGGTCGACAAATAAAGTGACGTTACTCTAGATCCAATGCGGCGGACTAAGTTTTGAATGAAATAAATTAAAAGTAAAAAATCTCTTTTAAAAAAAACAAGCTTTTATTTAAATGCGCTGAAAAGAAAAAAATATTTTAAAAATAAGAAACCTTTTAAAAAAAAACGCTTTTATTTAAATGCTCTAAAAATAAAATTTTAGTTAAGAACTTATACTATCAACTTATAACGTCATTAAACAGCTTATATGATATAAAAGCTTGTCGCGAGATTAACTTGTGTAGACAAACAAGTAAATTATATAACTTGATGTGATTGATTTTAACTATAAAAATTTTCTAACGCGAGTAGCTTTTTTTTTATCATATAAATTGATTAATGACGTTATAAGTCGATAGTAAAGGCTTATTTATTTTTTCTTTTTAGCGCATTTTAAAAATGTGTTTTAATTTTTATAAAATAAAAACAAAAAATAAGATTCATATTATCATATCTTTTGAAAAAAAATACATATAACACATCAATAATAATAATAATAATTACTATTTGTTCATTGTTTTGATATTTAGGGTTTGTGCAATCGCTGCTATTTTTTTTTTTTTTGCTTAAATTAAAAAGTATTTTGTTCTTAAAATACCACATAAATATGAAATTTTGTTCTGATATTAATTTTTGAAGAATTGCGCTCTTACTTTGAGTTATCTAAACTTATAGAAATTGAGAAAACCAAACCAGTTTTAAAATCGCCACGTTTGGCGAGAAAACACTACATGTGGCAGCCCAGATTGTCCTATGAATTTTTTAAAACAATGTGGCAAATCGCTACTGGCAATGTGTTAAAAGAAAAAAGTATAATAAATACACTATAATAGTACTCGTTTTTACTCTTATTCCATTTAACGTCGTCGTCATCGTCAACAATTTAATATAAATTTAAATTGTTATCGACGTCATCATCAATTCGATACAAAACATGTATAACAGCAATTATTAATAGCGGCATGATAGAAAAGATTAATATTTATTAAAAATTGTTAAAGCTTTACCGAATCAGAAAACTTACAGAAAAAATTGCTTCTATCGCGAACATGGCTAAAATTTGCGAATTTCCACTAATTTTGCAAATTAAATGGAATTTTAGCCATTCTTTATAGTTTTAGGGACTTTTAATCAATTTTATGGCTTGTTTAAAATATTAAAAATTTTCACACATTTTTGTAATTTTCGCGTAGCTTAGTTGCTCTTTTTCCATTTTTTTTAATTCAACATTATTATTATTATTGAAAAATTAAAAAGGAATAAAACTGTTTCGACACCATTAAGACTGACGACAAAATCAGAGTCAATTTATATCGATGTAGACGTTAACGTTGCGTACCAAAAATACATAGACGATTATCGATAAAACTTGATATTGACAATGGGCAAACCGATTTACAACAATCGACACTCAACGACATCGTTTCGTATTGATGACGCTAAATGGAATAAGGGTGATTGTTGTTTCTTTTCAATCAGTTGTTTTGTATATAATAAGGCCCTAATCATGTAAAACATAACCCAACGCCAAAGAATAACATTGAAAGCACAACCAATATCAAAAATATTTTGTAATTTTGTTGTTGCTTTCTACAGAAATTCATGTACCGTTTTAAAATTTGCAAAGCCACAGGCAATGAAGCGTTTGAAATTTTAAAACGCTATGTGAATTTCTGTAGGAAGCAACAACAATATTACAAAATATTTATGACATTGTTTGTGCTTTCAATGTTATTCTTTGGCGTTGCGTTGTGTTTTACATGATTAGTGCCTAAGAAACTGAACAAAAATCAACTGCGAATTTGGTTTGTGCTTATTCAAGGCGAATTCAACCATGTGCTTGTGCTTATTATTTTCTATTCTTGGGTACACTCAAGAAAGTTTTATAGTAACTGAATGTAATTTATTAAAATCTTTTTCCGTAAAGTTTTAAAATTAATGAAAATTTAATGCGACAAAAGCATTCCAAAAAAAGGAGGCGCAATAGAGTGTACCCAATGTGGCAATTGGTGTCATTCTAAATGTGCTGATGTTACCAATGATCAACTGAAGCTATTAAAGCTAAATGCTAAACATGGTTTTTTTGTGGTACTTGCCAGGATGAGGATGAAGTTGATGATGTTTTACCCTCTTCTTTAACTGATAAAAATGAAATACAGGTCTTGCGCAATGAGGTTAAGTCTGGTTTTGATACAATGAATAAAAACTTCAAAGACATGATGGAACAAATGAATGCAACACTTTCCATGAAGATTTCAGAATTAAAAAGTGACATTGACAGCTGTAATACAAACAATAAGGCTACTGCGTCTAAAGTATCGGCATTAGAAATTGAGAACAATGTCCTCCATAAGAGAATCAATAATTATGATGTAATTGCAACAGGTATGTCTTATTCCAACAACATCATGGATACTGTACTAAGCCTTGCTGAATTTTTAAATGTACCAATTACTGCACATGATATTCAACAATGCTGTTTTGTTGACAAAAAAGATAAAATCCTTATTAAGTTCAATTCTGCTGATAAAAAAGACTTATAAATGGAAAGCTATTTCAAAGTTGAAAAGTTAAAATTATCAGATTTTGTAAAGGATGATAATAACATTGAAGGGAATAAGAGTATAGATGATATTCAACGAGGAGATAAAAATCAAAACGGAAAAGAGAATCAAAAACAGAAGCGGACTATTAAAAATATACATGCAAGGGTATATCTTAATGATAACCTCACTCCTATGGAGCGTAAATTGTCCTATTTTTGTCGCAATCTAAAGAGAAGTGAGAAGATACAAAAATTTAAACTGATGCACAGTAACATTCTAAAAGTAAAAATAGTATTACCTAGTGGAAATAATAAATATCTACTTTTTTTGGGAATGCTATGCAGAATTCGGTAATCAACTTCAACAACATTAAGTACCTCTTGGTTTTCGGTGACTATGATCTCTTTATACAAAAGTTGCACTTCTTATTATTTTTTTTAAGAAATTATCTACTAATATTATATAATTTAAACTTTTGTCAATTTATAAAAGGTAAATAATTATAGAATTTTTTGAATTGAATTTTTAAATTTAAAAAAAAAAAAAAAAAAAAAAAAAAACTCATTTATTAATGATGTGCTAATAATCCCAATTTATGATAAAAAAACACTGAAATTTATTGTTGTGGGAAAGCTAGTTTCTATGCGCATTTCGCTGGTTGCTTAGGCCAGCTCGTCAGGAAACTTTTTCCAAATACTTTAGAAAAGCTAAAAATATTATACAAGTAAGACCATAAAGTGAATAAGAAAATAAAAATGCTTTTTTTGCTGCTTTTTTTTCTAAATTTTTGTGCTTTTTTTATATATTTTTTTTGCTGTAAACACTTTGTTTTTTGCTTTTTTTTGTCTTCTCTGATAATAATATTTCCTCAAATATAATATGCTATAGAGAACACCCCAAGTTTTTGTATGCTATATTTTTAGAAACGTTATCATATAAAACTTTAAAGTTATTAGGGTTAAAAAAATTTTATTTTGGAAAACTTCACAATTTATTTATAAGTTTGAGTTAAAATATATAGTGGTAATAGTTTATGCACTTGTTACATATTTAAATATAGTAATGTGTAAATATTTCAAAAGTGTTCCGGAAGGCTGAAAACCCGCAATACAGAAAAACTTTATTAATCAAAGTCCTCATAACTTTGGTAACATGTGTACATTATTGTTTAATAATTATTATTATATCGACATAATTTAGAGATAAAGCAAATTTAGTAAAAAAAAAGTCAGCAAGAAGTATGAGCATTTGAAATGGGCTCTTAATGGGTTAATAAATCGGTGTGCTTCAAACACCATGTGAAAAGCACTTTCAATTTTTCAATGATACCCATACTGCTAAAACTTCTTTTAAGGATACTAAAAAGTAATAATAATATAGATTTGGTGGTGAGCCGCGCTATTTTCTTGTTTTAATCCGGTTCTTTGCTGTTTAACCAAAAAATTATTATTATATATTATAAGCACTAATTCTTCTAATTTTTGATTATATTAGCAGCACTTTTTCTGTTTTGTAGCGTACAAAAATAGAAATTAGTTTAATTTGACTACAACGACAAAATTAGCATAGACAACAACCTGCAGCCATTTTGCCGTGTCGTCGTTAAAATAATCATTTCCATATAAACACATGTATTCTATTGTTGACATATTGAAGTCGGTAGTCTGCTGTCTCGAATGTGTTTAAAGCATAAAAGCACAAAAAAAAAAAAACTCTTATGAGTGCAAACAGTAGAAATGCATATATCACAGTGAGTGTTAACCAAACAAATGCAGAAATAAAAAAAAGAATTGATGATAGCAAATACCTAACGGCTAAGCCTATTACTCGCACGCGATCTCTTTCACCGTCTGTATTTAATAACACGGTTGATACAATAACAAATATAAAACCTGCTAGCGTTGCCTCAACAGCAAAACAATTTTAATAAGTGATGTAAATATTAACCCCCAATCAGGCATAATAGAAAACTCAGTATCACCTTCGGTGTCTAATAATACGGTTGATCTTAATACATTAAAAAATATAAAACCTGCAAGCGGTGCCTCAGCGGCAAAAACGATTTTAATAAGTGATGAAAATATTACCCCCAAATCAGGCATGATGGAAAACTCAGCTCCACTAGTAAAAAGTGCTCAAAAGCCTCCAGTACAAGTAGGTATTGATAGGTACATAACAGTGCTTAAACGGGGTCGCAGCCCAACCTCCTCAGCAGTTGCTTCGGTCTCAAAAGTCTCAAAAGATGGTACAGCTGATAGAACAAGTTCACAAAATCGTTTTGCAATTCTGGATGAGGAATCCCCGGAAGCACAAAACGTTATCAAATCTTCTAAGCCACCGCCGATATATCTTAGAGAGCAAAACTCAAATGAATTAATAAAGAATTTGAACTCGGTAATAGGTGAAAATTCTTTTTATGTAGCTGCAATAAAGCGGGGTAGTATTAATGAGACAAAAATACAAGTTAATCGCGAAGAAGATTTTCGTAAGGTAATAACTAAATTTGAAGGCCTTAATAAGAATTTTTATACATATCAACTGAAGAGCAGTTAAGGTCTTCAGGTAGTAATTAAGGGCATTGACTTAGCGTGGACCCAGGGTAGATAAAAATGTTTTTAGAAGAGAAGGGCTTCAAAATAAATAATGTTATAAATATTAAAAATAGAGAAAAAAAATCCCCAGCCATTATCTCGAGTGGAGTTAGAACCCGGCGACGTTAGGCTTAACAAAAAAACGAAACGCATCCCAATTACAGTCTGAAATATATCCTGTATAGGAAAATAACGATAGAGGAGCCGCACAAAAGGAATGGTCCCGTGCAATGTTTAAACTTCCAAGAATTTGGTCACACTAAGGCATGCTGCCCCTGTTTGCATTGTATATGGAGAATTACATGGTACAGCTCTCTGCGATAAGTCTAAAAACAACCCTAATGTAAAAAATGTAGCAACTATGGTGGTAATCACACTGCTAATTATAGAGGATGACCTGTATACTCTATCGTCAAGCACTCGGTTGGACCGAAACCTAATCCTCCTAATGACATTCAGGTACCGCAGCCTAGAAATAACAGAACATCCAACGCCATCAAAAACGATGGCAACATTAGTGCAAACAGAAAATAACTTTAAGAGCACAATGGGTAATATGATGCAGGAAATGTTAAGAATGCAATCGATGTTATTGCAAGATGTACTTAACAAGCCGTGAATTGTTTAAAAATTAGTTTTTGGAATGCAAACGACATTCGCCAACATAAAAATGAACTAGAGTACTTCCTTAAAACTAAACAAATTGATGTAATGATGGTTTCTGAAGCTCATTTGACCTCAAGAAATACGTTTAAAATGGTTATATATTATATAATACCAAGGACCCTCGAGATAGAGCGTGTGGAGGTTCTGCTATTTTGATAAAAGCCCGAATCCAACATCATCGGGAAGATTATCTGCAAGCAACGAGCATTTGTGTTGAAGACCTAGATCGAAACATAGTACTTTCATCTTTATACTCTCCACCTAGATCCTTAATATCAGAAAGCCCATATTATAAATACTATAAATCATTAGGACCCTGTTTCCTGGCCGCTGGCGATTATAGCGCTAAACACCCTCTTCTGGGGGTCTCGACTTATAACACCAAAGGGTCGTATTTTGTTTAATACAATCTCTCAAATGGATTTAAATGTGGGCGGACAACAAACATATTGACCTACTGATCATCAAAAAATTCCAGATGTCATCGATTTTGGCGTGGTTAAAAACATCCCGATAGAAACGATTCATGTAGAAGCGTCCTTAGAACTATCTTCAGATCTTACACCTACAATTGTTACTATAAGGAATCCAAATAGAATTGTATCTCCGTCTGGTTACTTATCGACATCAGCCACACAAATAAATTGATTAAAATATAAAAAATATCTTAGTGCCCATTGCATAGAAAATATTCCGCTTAGTACACCGGAGAACGTGGATCTCGCTTTGCTTAGTTTTGACAGTTATCTCAAACTAGCTATTCAACATTCCAGAATAACCCTCAAAAAAACAAAAACCATAACATATATTCAACACATGACGAGTGCCTCTTGACTGAAAAAAGGAGAGTTCGTAGAGAGTGGCAATGGCACAGTTCCCACCAAATCAAGAGCCTAAGAAAGTTACTGCAGTCTCAGAAAACGGCTTCCCTGGAAAAATATCTTAAGGAACTTGATGCAACTCCACAATCAGACTACTCATTATGGCGTGCAACTAGAAATCTCAATAGACCAGTTTTGTCTAAGCAACCATTAAGAAAGTTTAATGGAAGTTGGACAAGAAATGATATTGAAAAAGGAAATCTGCTTGTTAATCATCTGAAAAATTGATTAACCCTTGATAACACTCGCGATATAGCAGTCGAGTTACCGCCTGTGAATGTTAGAGCAGTTAATCCCCTAAGATTCAAGTTTATAGAAATCGAAAAGGCAATTTGTGATTTAAACACCAAGAGGCGCCCGGTATAGATAAGATCAGTAATAAATGCTTTTGGAACTACCAAGTATAGCAAAGAAAATTATTCTTATTATTTTTATGCTTTTCTAAGCCTTCAATACTACCCTCAAGAATGGAAGATTTCCTTAGTAACCATGATACCAAAGCCAGGAAAGGATCACACATAAGTTGAGTCATACAGGCCTATTAGCTTATTATCTAATATCTCAAAGCTATTTGAGAAACTTCTAGTGTCAAAATTTACGCCGATTTTAAATGAAAATAGATGAATTCCAAACCGTCAATTCGGTTTTAGAACAAAGCACAGCCGAATTGAACAAACTGATTGAACAGTAAATGTCATAAGAAAATCCTTTAAAGAAAAAAGTATTGCTCAGCACTCTTTACCGATGTGTCTCAAGCTTTTGATAATGTCTGGCATGAAGGATTATTACTGAAAATGCAGCAGAACTTACCAGCAAACATACACAAACTTTTAGAAAGCTACTTAGTCGGTCGTCAATTTTTTATTAAAGACCCGATTTTTTAAGTTCTCCTTAGCCAATTAACGCTGGAGTCCCACAAGGCAGCCACCTGGACTTAATTTATACTTCGGACATGCCAACAAACAGCTACACCCAAACCTCAATATTTGCGGACAATACAGCTTTTCTAAGCGTCAAGAAGCATCTCGTCACTTACAGGATCATATATTTGAACTGGAAGGGTGGTTAAAACAATGGAGGATAAAGATCAATAAGCAAAAATGCGCACATATAACGTGCCCCTTTTAAAATCTTTAATCAAATAATACCCCAACACTCGCTTGTAAAATACCTCGGTATACATCTAGATCGGCGTTTAACGTGGAGATGGCTTATAGAAGCTAAATTAACTCAAATGAAACTAGAAGCAATTCAAATTAATTGGCTTATTCGAGAAATTCTGTTCTTAGCCTCAATTGCAAACTTCTACTTTACAACTCTATCTCTATCTATGCCTCGGCTTCTAATTTAGAAAAAATTCAAAGGCGCCAAAATAAACTTCTTCGAATAATCACAGCCGCTCGCTGGTATGTAAAAAACCCAAATATCCACAAGGATCTCAATGTGCCATTAGTAAAAACTATGATAACGAAATATGCAGTAAAATATTTAAAAAGGCGGCCACGAATATTCGTCGCCAAAAATAAAACATAGTGGTGTATAAGAAAATACACGTAATAATAGCGTCCGACGTTGCAATAGCTATATTACTATTTCATACGAAAAAATCAGAACCAGGTGACCATGTTTGGTTTTACTTAAGATGTATTTTAGTAAATAAAGCTACTTTATAAATAAATCTATTGCAAAGACGCCGCGTATGACTAATTTCGCCGAGCGCTATTATGGTGTGTATTGTCATATACACCATTTTTTTTTACTTTTATCGTTCGTCCAAATTGTGTTCCTAGCATTACTTTGGCACTTATGTTTGTACTTTTTCCCCTTCTTGCATTGAAAAACGAAAAATATGGACCAGTCATGGAAGAAAACAGAAAATTTCGTGTTTGTTAAATGTTGATATTCCGGTACTTACGGAGATTTCTGAACTTATAGTACAGAAAATTATAATCAAAGATTGCGTAAGAAAAAATATATATAACGGTTGGCACATCACTCAAACCAATTTTGCACAAGAAAAGTTTCAAAGAAAGATATAAAGAATAAAATAAATATCGGGTGTCCAAATTTGAGGTAGCAATGGTCTATGGAAATCGTTACATGGAGATGATTCGATGCATTTTGGGAGAAAAATTGATGATTTAGACGTAGAGAATATGTAGGTTCAACAGGATGGTGCCGTCGATAGAGGAGGGGGGTGTGATTTGACCACTACGGCGTGCAATTTGACACATTTAGACTATTTGTGGTGCTGGTTTTTTAAATCGAAAGTGTACAGCAATAATCCCACAACAGTTCAAGAGCTTAAAAACGATATTAATGAGCAGATAGCAACCATCAACAGTGGATTGAGAATTTTGGTAAAAGATTGGGTGCCAGCCGAGCCTTGACCGACATAATTTTTCAATTTGAACCAGAATGTATTTGTAATAAACTGAAATACATATCTCAAAAAAAAAAAAAAAAAAACTTTAAAACTTAAAATTATACCTCAATTTTTGGACACCCTTGTCGAACAGTTGGAAAATTGATTCGTTAGAAGAAATTTTATTCACAAAAGATTTCTTAAAAATTTGCATTGTCTTGCCATATATATTCATATGTACTTATGTATAAATATCTTTAATGATTGCAATATTTGATCTGTTCTAAATTCCTAATAAGTCTTTTGATAGTTTAAATAACATGTCAAGCAATTAACTTTTAATTTGTTATTTAAAATTACAAAGATGTGATTAATCCTTACCCAGCCTGAGTAGTAAAGTTTGGATAGATATTTTATATGCAAAAACATCCAAAAATGATCAGCCATGTTCTGAAAATCGCATTCGAGTGAAATTAAAATCAACCAAATTTTTAAAACTTTTATTTCTATGTTGAAAGTTCCTAAAATATTTCCTTTTTTATACCGCATACTTTGAAGACAACTTATATTAACCGGTATCCCGTTTCTGTATTTCTCGCATCGTAAAATTTCCGCATGAAACAAGTGAATTATGACAAAACTGTGCAATATGAAACAAAAAATGGTTTTTTTTCACATAAGTAAGTGTTTTTGTACCTTTACTTTGCGAGAATTTTCTGCCAATTAAATAATTTTCCAGCAATTATTGGAAGGATGTGAGAAAAAGTGTTTCTGTAACAATATTTTGCGAAAAGTTTCTTACAAGAACTGTCAAAATAAGTCACAAATGAAATTGATGCGAGAAACATAAAACTTCAAAAAATGGAGCCCAAATTATCCGAAAAAATAATTATGTGTATACATTAGGGATGCCAAACGGGAAATCCCGAAATCCCGGAATTTTTCTGGATTGATAAATACCGGGATTTATTTTTATGAGTTCCAGGATTTTTAACATATCAACTTTTATGTACAAAACTGTTCGTTTTTATTGAATTTTTATACTATATACAAAAAAATTATTAAAAATTATATTTGAGTTATATTTTTTATCGCAAATAATTCTTATTTTTGATTTTAATTTTTGTTTTTGGAACACAGCGAGTATTTAAAATTTCAATTTTTGCTTGATATATGACGACTATTTCTGGATTTTTGTATTTTGCTTAATAATAACCATTATTTTAAGTAGAAACGAAATTTGCAGACTCACATCTCAAGCCTTTATTACAATTACGTTTAGCAAGTTCAGCTTTGGCTTAAGACATAATTCCAAAATAAAAATGATTATTTTTATGCAAAATATAGAAATCAATAAATAATTGTTATATATCAAGCAAAAATAAAAATTATTAACGATCCATTTAAAGTTTTATTTAGAAACTAAAGAATAAAAGTTGATATAATTACAACAACTAAGTCGTAATATTGATGAAATAGCTCATATTCCTTCCGGTCCAATAATAATAAAAAATTTGCTTAAAAAACATACGGTAAATAAAATAATTTTTTTTATAAATAAACACTATTTGACGTATTCATAAACAAATTATTTTAACCTGAAATCTGTTTTAAGTAAAATTTGTATAAAAAAAAGGAGTAGCAATTTAAGGCAACACATTGATCCTGAAATCCCGGGATTTTCAAAAATTAGTCCCGATTGGCATCCCTAGAATACATATACACATGTATGTATGTACACAAGAATGTGTATTTTTTAATTTGAAAATAAAGAATTTAAATAATGGAAATAAATAAAACACAATTGCTATAATTATTTTTAGCCTTTCATTAGCTGTGTTCATTTACTAAAATTGTTACGAATTTGTAACAATTGTAACTGTAAAGTGCTCATTATACCAAAAAATTTGCAAGTTGAATGCGTCAAAAGAGAGAAAAAAATTGAGAGACAAAAAAAATTCTTGCAAATTTGTACTGGTAAAATTTTTCTTGCAAGAATTTTTGAAACAGCTGTATCATGGTTTTGTTTACAAAACAAACTTATCCAAAAGAAGTTTTAAATAAGGATATTTTGCTAAATTTATAATCTAATGTTGATTTTTAAAATTATTAAAAATATTTATGCGATAAGAAATCATACTTTTGTTTAACTTAGGACAGATATTTCGATATTTTTGTTGCTAAATAAAATAACGAGAATGTTAAAAAATCCCTTATGTATTTTGTTTTGCTTTTAACCGGTTAGATGTTGTTATTAGTACTGTGAGTATAATGGTTTCCTAGATACCCGATACTTTACACAATTGCAGTATAATACCCCGTTAGTTAAAAAATTTGTTTGCAAATTAAATTATTTCCGAAATTAAAGATTCTTATTATTTATGAAATAATTTGAGATATTCTCATTGTTTACTTTATGACCGTCTTGTTTATTATGAAACAAACACCAAAGAAATGCATATGGTCCAAATAAAATGGCCATAAAGTAGATAATATCTATAATTATTTTAAAATTAACAATAATTTAACCAGCTACCGCGTTACCTTTCTTTCGTGGTCATATTTAAATGTAAAAGTTTATGTTTCTAAGTTTTAAGAAAAAAATTACCAACGTAATAGGTTCTCCTCATTCACTCAGGACCCTGCACCTATAATTTTATGTTTTAATATCTATTATAGCAAATTAAAAAGGTACCATTTTTTATATTTTTTCTCCCCATTGAAATATAAAAAACGTATATTACAAAGATTGGAGAAAAATGTTTTGTTAAGATAGTACCAAAAATAGGTCAATTTTCACCCCTTAAATGTTTTTATTTCGAAAAAGAAACCAATTTGTATTTTTTGGATAAGTTACGAATGTACAACAGTTTTTGTTTCTATGTTATTGGATTTATTAAAAACTTAATGGTTTAATTTAAATACTTGTGCAGAACAAAATGAGCCGCGATGCCACTTTTTTTTATATTTGTTCATAAAAGTTGAATTGAGTTGCCACATAATATAGTGTTATATTGCAGCACGTTTAGAAAACAATTCAATATAAGTACTTTGCTAGATGTGCTGCCATTTTGAATAATTTTTTACATCTGTAAGCCATATGTTAGCTTTGTTTTCCGGGCAAATTTTCCGAAATAGGTGAATCGTTCTGAAGAACACTCTCAGTAAAAAAAATTATTCTTCGGACAAAAATATAGTTCGAAACGCATGGATGAATCCACGTTTTTACGCTATTTATCCCCTTAACATTCGAATTTCCAAAAATTCCATCTTACCTAGCATTTAAACATGAAAGTAGTTTCTTGCGAGTATCAATGCACTAAATTTGTTCACCAACTCACACACAGTTTTCGTACTATTAGGCCATTTCTTCGATTTTTAGTGGATCGATTTAGCGAGAGACCAGCATCCGGTTCAAATTTCAACCTTATAACTCACGGGGTTAAGGCTGTGCGAAGATGAATCTGACAGTCAGTCCGTAACGTTGAAATTGTATATGCCTATATACATAGGTTATTCATAGATTGTTAAATTAAATATTTTATTTTGCCTTATATATACTTTTATTGTAAACAAAGGGTTTTTATCTCTTATTATTGATGAAAAACCGAATTCTTCTTTCACCCCCTGAATAAAAAAAAAAAAAATCCAATTCATGATTCAGTTTATTCAACATAAACAAATATAAATTAATAAAATCACATTGTCTTTACCGTTATGAATAAAATTTTCCCAAGTCTTAAGCTGGGATCACACGATTGCCCCAAATGCACCAATATGACACAATTTTGATTGTGCTTTATTGACGCACAATAATGAAATTGCCCCAATAAAATATTCTGGAATCACACGATTGCCCTGTTTTATACAAATTTAATTGCCGCTAGTTGGTACAAAGCGAAATGAGTACAATAATTGCCGCAGCACTGTCACACGATTTTTCTTACTTGTGTCAACTGCGAAAACTACTGTTGTGGTAACTTTTTTATTTGTTTGAAAGTTCTAGTTGGCTTATTCATAAAAAAAGAAAATTCTATCATATAGGTATTCAAACAAAGTTTTGTTGAATAGTTTTATTTTAAATTTTTTAAGTAAAATATATGAAACTCCAAAAATAAAACAAAGTAAAATTCTATTTTAAATATATAAAGAAATAGAGAATATTTATATTCAAAAATAAATTCGCTTTAAAAAATTAGCTATTGCACTAATTTAAAAAAAAAAATTAATTTTTGGCGTATTTTAGCGATACGGAACAAATTTTTTTTTGGGATTTACAAAAAAATATTTTTAATTATTCTTAAAATACGTATATTATTGTCTAAAACTAAAAATTAAATGCTTTGGCGATTTTGGCGATTTTTGACATTGGATTTGGCGAAAAAGTTCAAAATCAATCTGACAACCCTGAATCCGATAACAATTTAAAATATCAGATTGTTATTTTTCCCTGAAAAAGTCACACAAAGGCGTAACAAAATATCATATTGAACTAAAAATAAAATTAATATTTTTATAAAATCAAAGAGACGGCAAGCTTCATAAAATAAACATAAACATTTGTTAAAAGTACATGTATGCAAATACCGAGATCAAAATTGAACATTTTTAAATTAAACCAGCCTTGATATCAGTATTATAAATATTAAAGGTTTTTATTTTTCCGAAAACCCCAGAATTGATGGTGACGACGTTGTTTTATATTTATATCATATTTATTTCGGAATATTATGCTATTGAAGTTTAACTATATCGGCTCAGAAATGGTTGAGATATGAGCAAAAAACACTTTGCCTCTAATTTTTATCCATAAACCTATAATTTTTTACCTATTCTATTCATTAACTTGATTTTTGTTCACTTTTTCAATTTAACTTAAAATTAACTTAATTGGTTCATAATTGAACAGGTTATAGACAAATAACTATTTGTTTTCTTGCCGAAATAAATTGGCGCACTTAAGATACCTAGAAAAATACGCTTTTAAAGAGATTTGTAAGTATTTGCAGCTCAATTTTGATATTTATGGAAGATATTTTATTGCTCTAGAGAAAATTCAAGTTATATGACTATCAATTGCAATCATTTTTTTAAGGACCAAGTGAAATTTCAATTCGTATCTATCAATCCACTTCAATTCTGTCGATATAAACGCAGTAATAGAAGCATTCCACAATATTTCAATATATATAAAAAATACTCACTTTCGGCATTAGTTTTCATTTTTATTTTTCTGTAATCATAAGTTATTTGTATCAAAACTTTTATTAAAAAATGCCAGCCAAACTAGGAAGTGTCAGGGCATAAACTCAACGGCAGCAACGATTTTTACTGACCATTTTGGATGAACCCACTTTTCTCTGGAACGGCTCCGGAGCCTTTTCCAAAATTGATGTCATTTAATCTGTAGGTAGTATTCTAACATATTCCGTTGAGTTTATGCCCTGACACTTCCTTGTTTGGCTGGCATAAATCAGCAACGATTTTTACTGACCATTTTGGATGAACCCACTTTTCTCTGGAACGGCTCCGAAGACTTTTCCAAAATTGATGATATTTAATCTTTAGGTGGTATTCTACCATATTCCGTTGAGTTTATGCCCTGACACTTCCTAGTTTGGCTGGCATAAATAAGCAACGATTTTTACTGACCATTTTGGATGAACCCACTTTTCTCTGGAACGGCTCCGGAGACTTTTCCAAATTTGATGTCATTTAATCTTTAGGTGGTATTCTACCATATTCCGTCGAGTTTATGCCCTGACACTTCCTAGTTTGGCTGGCATAAATCAGCAACGAGTTTTACTGACCATTTTGGATGAACCCACTTTTCTCTGGAACGGAAGGCTGAAAGGTTGATTTTTTTAATCTCTTTCCACTAAATTTCTTAAATCATTATATCCAAAAAATACCTTCATTTTCAATTCCGATGTTGCCACTAAATCCCTTGATTTTTTATTTCCGCCGTTGCTATCTTTCGTTGCTATCTTGGCGGACGTTAAAATTTTTACTTGCAAGAATTTTTGAAACAGCTGTTTCATGGTTTTGTTTACAAAACAAACTTTTCCAAAAGAAGTTTTAAATAAGGATATTTTGCAAAATGTATAAGCTAATGTTGTTTTTTAAAATCATTAAAAATATTTATGCGATAAGAAATCATACTTTTGTTTAACTTAGGACAGATATTTCAATATTTGTATTGCTAAATAACATAACGAGCTTGTTAAAAAAATCCCTTATGTATTTTGTTTTGCTTTTAACCGATCAGGTGTTGTTATTAGTACTGTGAGTATAATGGTTTCCTAGATACCCGATACTTTACACAATTGCAGTATAATACCCCGTTAGTTAAAAAATTTGTTTGCAAATTAAATTATTTCCAAAATTAAAGATTCTTATTTAGTGTAAAATAATCTTGTTTATTTTTTTTTATTATCAAAGTTGTTTTTGGGAATACTATTATTTATTAAAAGATTTTGTTTGTTGTGCTTAATTCCCTTTTTAAATAATTGATAAAAAAAAATACTGAAATTTATTGTTGGAGGATAAGCTGTTCCTATGCGCATTTCAATTGTTTTTATTTTGATTTCTTGCGAAAACAATAAAAGCACTTTGTTTTTGTTTTTAATATGTTTTTTCTTTACCCACTTACAACTACAATTAATGTTGGGAGAATTCCAACTAATTGTAGCGGGAAATGTAAGAAAGGATAAAAACTCATCACTGATTTATTGTTTGGTATTTTGTTTAAGCTTTGATATCGTTGCAAAAAAGACTTTTTGAGCGTTTGTAGGTAATTCTCATTCCCTCTGTAGTCTTGTTTGCTGATAGCTTTGGCTTTTCTAAAATTATTTAGGAGAACGTTTCCTGATGATCTGGCCTAAGCAACCAGTGAAATGCGCATAGGAACAGCTTATCCTCCAACAATAAATTTCAGTATTTTTTTTATCAATTATTTAAAAAGGGAATTAAGCACAACAAACAAAATCTTTTAATAAATAATAGTATTCCCAAAAACAACTTTGATAATAAAATTTTAGCAAGTGCACGTGCATAAAAAACTGAACTGGCAAATTGTTTTTATTTTGATTTCTTGCGAAAACAATAAAAGCACTTTGTTTTTGTTTTTAATATGTTTATTCTTTACCCACTTACAACTACAATTAATGTTGGGAGAATTCCAACTAATTGTAGCGGGAAATGTAAGAAAAGATAAAAACTCATCACTGATTTATTGTTTGGTATTTTGTTTAAGCTTTGATATCGTTGCAAAAAACACTTTTTGAGCGTTTGTAGGTAATTCTCATTCCCTCTGTAGTCTTGTTTGCTGATAGCTTTGGCTTTTCTAAAATTATTTAGGAGAACGTTTCCTGATGATCTGGCCTAAGCAACCAGTGAAATGCGCATAGGAATAGCTTATCCTCCAACAATAAATTTCAGTATTTTTTTTATCAATTATTTAAAAAGGGAATTAAGCACAACAAACAAAATCTTTTAATCTTGTTTATTATTAAACAAACACCAAAGAAATGCATTTGGACCAAATAAAACGGCCTTAAAGTAGATAATGAGAATATCTAAAATTATTTTATAAATAATAATAATTTAATCAGCTACCTCGTTATCTTTTTTTCGTGGTCATATTTAAATGCCAAAGTTTATGTTTCTAAGTTTTAAAAAAAATTACCAACGTTATAGGTTCTAATTCACTCAAGACCCTGTCTCGTAATTTTATGGTTCTAATATCTATTATAGCAAATTAAAAAGGTACCACTAGTAGAACGAAAAAATAAAACAAAGACATTTAATTTCCCGCATTTCACCATTTTTTATATTTTTTTTACCCATTAAAATATAAAAAAACCGTTATTGTAGTGGATAATTAAGAACGTATATTGCAAAGAATGAAGAAAAATGTTTTGTTAATAAAGTACCAAAAATAGGTACAATTTTCACCTCTCAAAGGTTTGAATTTCGAAAAAGAAACAAATTTGTATTTTTGGGATTAGTTACGAATGTAAAACAGTTTTTTTTTATGTTTATTGGCTTTAATTGAAAAATTAATGATTTAATTTTAATTCTTGTTCAGAACAAAATGAACTGCGATGCCACTTATTTTCTATTTCTACATAAAAGTTGAATTGAGCTGCCACATAATAAAGTGCTATAGTGCAACAATTGTTTTTTTTTACTGAATAATTAGATAAAAAAATAAATATAATTAAAAATAATAAAATCACTTTCCTTAACACACTTTTAGAACACAATTCAGTATAAGTAGTTTGCTAGTTGTGCTGCCAGTTTGTATAATTGTTTACATATTTGTTTTTCCGGGCAAATTTTCCGAAATAGGTGAATCGTTTTGAAGAACACTCAAAAAAAAAATTATTCTTCGGACAAAAATATTGTTCGGAACGCATGGATGAATCCACGGTTAGTTTAGGAGTTATGAGGTTAGCGAATTTACTCGTTTTTACGCTATTTATCCCCTAAACATACGAATTTCCAAAAATTCCACCTTACCTAGCATTTAAACATGAAAGTAATTTCTTGCGAATATCAATGCAGTAACTTTGTTCACTAACTCACTCACAGTTTTCGTACTTTTAGGCCATTTCCTCGATTTAGCGTGGGACCAGCATCCGGTTCATATTTCAATCTTATAACGCACGGCGTTAAGGCTGTGCGAAGATGAATCTGACAGTCAGCCCGTAACGTTAAAATTTTATATACCTATTTACATAAGTTATACATAGATTGTTAAATTAAATATTTTGTTTTGCCTTATATGTATATACTTTTATTGTAAACAAAGGGTTTTTTATCTCTTATTATTGATGAAAACCCGAATTCTTCTTTCACCTCCTTATTAAAAAAAATCTAATTCATGATTCATTTTATTGAACATAAACAAATATAAATTGATAAAATCACATTATCTTTACCCTAATGAATAAAATTTTCCCAAGTCTTAGACTAATTAATGGGGGTTTCCTGTAAATCCTGTATATTCGTCACTACTTTAACTTGCAAATTATGGCTGGCAAAGTGTTCATTTACTTCTAAGTATTTTTAGAGCAATTTCTTTAAATCCCTACTTATAGTGCGTTTCCACTTACGTGTTTTGGGCCACAAAACCAGTTTTGCAGCAAAACACTTTTGTATGTTCGAAAAACTCAAACAAAAACAGGTTTTGCTCAAAAACATGTCGAAAATTGTCTGTGCAACACTGCATTTCTTCTATGATTATAAATGCAACTCTGGGATATCCATTAATAGTGATTGAAAAATTCGAAAAAGTGACATATTTGATTATCATTTGCAATAATAAAAACGCGCTGAAAAAAACTAAACATTTAAAAAAAGAAAGTTTACAAAAATAAAAAAATTTGTGCTTAAAAATTTATAAAATTTTCCGTAAGTGATACATTTTGTGGATAATAAAGTTATTTATACATATGTATATATGTATATTAATACATGATTGATAGTATGTATGTATACTCGCGTGTGTGAACTAGAAGTGCATTAAATAAAATAATTTAAAAGATAAAGGTTTTTCTATTCTAATATAGTGCAGTTTAGCAACGCAGCTCCAAACACCTTTAAATTCATCTTCATCACGTAATACTGCAAGCAAGAACAAAAACCGAGATTATTTGATACAAAAAATATTAAAAAAAAATAGAATTTATAGAAGAAAGTGAAGAGAAGGAAAGAACAGAACATTTTAAATGGGAAGAAAAAATATATAATTTAGAAGTCGAAAAGAAAAAAATTTTGGAAAAGATATCGACTGACAGCGAAGAAATTAAAAAAGAACTACTTATTTTTTTTAAAAAAGACCACTAAAAACGTTACAGTGAAATATAAAAAGATGTGGCTTTTTAAAAAAGCCTTATAAAATTGAAATTCACCTTATAGAATACATTCCAAAAATGAATATGTTGAATATTACAAAAAAAAATTATTCTCAGATTCTTATACATAATTATATTGTTTTTATTAAATAAATAAATAAAATAAATTAACAATTGTTTATTGATTTCTTAGTAAGACCCCTTTCAGACAAGCAAAGTTTACTTTGCAAAGTCTTGAGTTTATAGAAGAGAAGGGAAAAGAGTATAGCGGGGGAGTACATACTTTGCTGTACTCGCAAAGTCGTTTTGTTTTTCGTTCGTAGATTATACCTGAAGTTGGCTTCAACTTTATATTTATATACAGCGTTACCAGAATCTTTGGAATAAAAATTGTCATATGGGGAAGAAATCATATTTTGAAGAGGAAAATCTTAAATTTTTTTTATAAAACCATACTTCTTATTATTTAAATTGAAATACATAAAAAGATAATTCGTCAGTATATGAAACTTTATAAAAATACATTTTTTCATTTCACCTATTTCCGATGTACTAAAGAATTATTTACTTCTTAAGGTACGTTCAGACTAATGAAATATTTATCGAAAATATTTGTTCTGATATTTGCTTCAAACTGTGTGAAACAAAAAAATATTTTGTTAATGTTCAAACTAAGCTCAAATATTTGATAATTTTTGTTTGATGAAACAGTTGGCAAACAGTGTTAATAAAATAAATTAATTCATGTTTGCCATGCGTTCAGACTAAAAGAAATATTTGCATCAAATAATTATTTAATGAAAGTGTTCATAAATAAAAATATATTTATATGTGGATCAGCATCTCTTTTAGTGTTAGAACAGGAGAATGTAGAAGAAGAAAAAAATGGAAGCCACTGGGTAACGGGAACATGGCTAAAATTTGCGAAAAATTGCAAACTTGGAAACAAACGCTAAAATATATTTGAAGTCGGTAAATCGGTTAAAAAACAAAATGTCAAGAAAAAAACAAAAAAAATGTTGCAAAAATAGCGAAAATTCGCGAAAAATTTAGATATTTTAAACAAGCCATAAAATTTATTAAGGGTGCCTAAAACTATAAGGAATAGCAAAAATTCGGTACAAATTGCATAATTAGCGGAAATTCCCAAAAATTTGCTAATAGCGGCATGATACCAAAGTTTAGTACTCATAATTATTAAAAATAGTTAAAGCTGCAAAGAATCACAGAAAGAAATCGCTTCTTTTGGGAACATGGCTAAAATTCGCAAAAAAATGCAAATTTGGAAACAAACCCTAAAATATATTTTAAATTGCTAAATCGGTTAAAAAACAAAATTTAGGGGAAAAACAAAAAAAAAAAAATGTTGCAAAAATTGCGAAAATTCGCAAACCATTTTAATATTTCAAACAAGCCATAAAATTTAGTAAAAGTGCCTTAAACTTTAAGGAATGGCAAAAATTCTATAAAAATTTCTAAATTAGCGGTAATTTGCAAAAATTTGCTAATAGCGGCACGATAGCAAAGTCTAATAATTATAAAAAATCTTTAAAATTGTAAAGAACCCGAAAACTTACAGTAAAAATTGCTTCTATCTGGAACATGGCTAAAATTATTTGTCGTTGTTTGCTCTTTCAATTTTTTTGTAATATCAAATAAATGTTTGCTCAAAAATGACTAAAATATTTGATTTTTTGTGTTCCCACTATGTTCACATTGGACAAATATTTGTTTGCCGGCAAATACTTTTATTTTCTCAAAATCAGCTGTTATTTTATTTGATACTCAAAAATATTTTGTGTTCAGACTACGTTAATGAAATATTTGATGTTTGCTTTCAAATATTTCATCAGTCTGAACGTACCTTTACAAATACATTTAAAACAAAAACAAAGTTTTTAGAATTTGTTTTTGTTTTAAATGTAGTTGTTTGAAAGAAGGAATTCTTTCGCACATTGGAAATAGGTTATAATATGCCTTTTTTAATATTTTTATGTCCAGAAATACTGATGCAATTTTGTGTATTCTAGATCGCTTTTATGCACATTGGTTAGAAGAATTTAACGCTTTAATGTATATCAACATATGCACTTATTAATTTTGCAAGCAAAATTAATAAGTGCTTTTTGGTTCGATTTTTTTTAATTCGTTGTAGGCACAATTTTCTTTGGTGTTCGCACAAAATTGTTGCATTTGAAATAGCACTAAACACTTTTGTTAACATGTTGTTGTTATATACAATATAATTTGTTAATAACTTAATTTTATTTTCCATTTTAATAAATTTTTTTGTAAAACTTATAACTTTTTTTTGGTCACACAAATTTTGTTTTGCATCCATGTTTGTTTACAACATAAACGTCAAATTGATTTCGAAAATTCGAAAACCAAAACCACTTAAACATAATGGAAACACTTAAACACGTTTTGCCCAAAACAAGTTGTTTTCCTCATAGTGGAAACATACTATTACTCTCTCTTTGCAAGTTTCTGCTAGTAAAGTAAAGAAACACACCTATCTATTTCAAGATTTTTCAAACTTAACGTTTTTATAAGTTGCAGGTATACAACATTGTTTTGCAATGGCAAACAAAAATAATGTTTTTTTTTTAATTGTCATTAAAGAAAAGTAAAACCAAAAAATTTTTTATAATTTCCCAGATCCTAAAACAAAAAAATTTAACTTTATTATAAATGTTATCGCTTTTCTACAGTTTTCTTTGTGAAACGCTTGTTATAAAAACCACTTTACAAATACAAAATAAAAAATTACAAAAAATGATAAGCTGTTGCTTAAACATCCATGCGAAATAATACGAGCTGCACTTGTTTCGCACGGAAAATAAACATATTGCTATTAAAAATTAAATTAAAATTTTTTCGATTGTATTTCTCAGAAATTTTTTATATATTGAGTTTGAAAACATTTCGCACGAAATACTGAACAGAGTACCAGAGTGCTTTGATGATTTACTAGATTAAAAGAAGCGCTTAGCAGAAAATATTCCTCCAAGCCGGGAACACCCCATATAAAAATCAGGCATCCCTTCAGCAGGTTTGAAGCGATTTGAATATATATACTTTATAGGATCTAAGATCAATATTGTAGAAATTACAAGCGGAATGACAAATTTTTCAAACGATTTGACAGATTTATGTATATACCGAAGTCTTTAGGAAGAAATTTACCAATTACTTAGGTTATAAAACTTAGCCTCGGTCGATGGTTTCCGAAAATGGGTATGTTTAAAAAAAAAATTGATTTTGGGCAAACCTCTTTCCTTGCTGGAACAAAAATTTCAGACTTTTCGGGAAATATATTCTGCTTAAAATATTGAAACGTGTCTATAGGTATATGGGTGCCCCGGTAGGCTAGCTAGTAGTGAGCTAGTCTATCAGTACCGGGGTTGCGGGTTCGATTCCTGGCAGAGACTCTGGTCTCTTGCAGACAAGCGAAAAGCTTTGCGGGATTTAGTGTAGGAATAATAAGAAAACAAAAACTAGACCATTTTTTGAGTATGTATTTTCAATAATATCTTTGTACGGGAGGTACTACGCCCACTTTTTCAATCCCGCCCATATTTTGTGCAATGATAACCGATATGTTTGTACCTAATTTGAAAGCCCTGGCTCTTGCTGTTCGCTAGATATACAGAAAAAATTAATAAAAAACAACAACAACAACATGGGATTTAAGGAAAAAATTGGAGGTAGTCGTGGTTTTTTGCTCATATCTCATATCAAAATTATAATGAGCACATCTGACATAAATATATACCAACCAAGTCCCCATCATATCTGGGGTCTTCGAAAAACCCATTTCAACAAACGGACGGACAGACGGACAACCAGATTAGAACTTCCCTTCTCATAAGGAGCCAGAATATATATACCTTATAGGGTCTTAGATCAATATTGTAGAAATTACAAACGGATTGACAAAGTTATATATACCCTTTTACCTTCGGTGAAGGGTAAACAAATATAGTTGTTGACACATGAATAACTTGGTGTGGAGAATTGAATACAGGAAACAATGCAGTTGTACAGGGGTATAGTGCGTAGATTGTTAAAAATTGCGACTATCAAAGTGTAACTACATATACATATGTATATTTGCTTTCTTAGTTATTCTGTACGTATGCATTATCAATTTAATATGAATTCTTTTTTTTTTTCTTTTTATACTTTCTTGCAAATAAAATATGCATTCTATATTAAATTATTTTTATATATACATATAATAAAAATATTGTTTTCATTGGATAATTATGGTATAAAGGCGTTATTTGTTTGTATAACTATGAGTGCAGCAAACGAGTAACTTATTCATCAAGTTTCAAGAATTAAAGTTACTGTTAATGCAGCAAACTGGTATCTCGATAAATGAATTCATGCTTAAACTAAAAAAAGGTAAGTATATTATTACTACTAATTAACATAGATGTAATTAATTCCTTAATAATGGCTTTTGATGAACCGTTTTTTTTTCTCTTCTGAAAAGTTGTATTTTTCAAGATACGTGGTTGAGAAAGTAAGTTCTGGTTCACACTGTTCAAGTTTTAGCCTTCAAGTCTTAAGCTTTATGGAGAGAAGGGAAAAGAAAATGCCAAGGCGAATTCATGTATACGGTGGTGTCGATACTACAGCAAGTAACAACACCAAAAACATAATGTATTTTTTTGTTGCTTTCGTTGATCGATATGTCAAAAACACAAGCAACTTTTGACATTTCTTTCTCTAAGTAAGAAAAAAAGTAGCACAGCTGTGCATTTAACGCCACCTGGAAAATAAATTCGCCTTAGAGAATGCCATTTCTTTTCATTGTTTCCACGACGACTTGAATCACCTGCTTCGCTCTCTGAATCATGCGAATGAATCATGGTGTTTACACGACTTGTCTACTTGCTTCGATTTGACAGTTGTCTTTAATAAAAAAATCAGCGTTGGTAACTGTGAATTTTTGAAACGCGCCAAAATGGAGAAAAAGCACTTAATTTAAAAAAAGCAGCAAGTTTAGACTTTCTTTTTTTATTTTAAAAGCTTATTAAATTAATTTTGCATAATAGTTGAATATTAAAAATACAGTATAATCGCGAAAAAGTTAATCTCACCAAATTTTAGCGCCCCTGTGCCGCTCTAAAAAGACCGAAATATAATGTGCTTAAGTTGGCTTAAGCAACTGTTCGAATACATGTATATCATATGGGTAAAACCATATTGAACCATATTTTTGTTAAGTTTTTTGAAACTGACATTTGCTTAAGCAAAGTGCGAAACCGATCGCACATTCCGTATGGAATCAAATGTTATTTTTTTTTTGTTTTTGTTTTTTTTTTTTAAATACATTTTAGAGACTTTTTGTTAATTTTTGACAGAAGGTTAAGCAAGATTATGTTTATTTTGTTTGGCCCTAAACTGCTTGTTTTAGAACACGAGCGCACAACTCATTCGTTTGACTTACATTTAAAACAAAAAAAAAAAAACAAAAATCTGAAATTTTGTTTTAGTTCCAAACACTTTTCTGAGCGTATTAATAAAAAATGTCAACAAATCAGGGCAAAACATCACAAATCAGATTAGATTTTAAGGAGAAAGAGGTACTTTTGAAGTAGCCATCTCAAAAATAAAAATGAAATGCCAAAAAATTCTCGACGCTATGGAAAACACATAGGAAAAAGCACACAGGAAAACATTACATGTACCGAAATTTTTTGATATTAAAGTAATTTAAATAAATTTTGTATGTTATTTTGGAAAAATCATTATTTATTATTGCATTTTTTAGAATAAAATACCGCTTAGAAAAGTTAATAATTCAAAAAACTATACAACCCCTGAAACATTTCGCGATTCTACTGTATAAGAATAAAACAGCCTTTTGCAGTTCAGGTTTTTTTTCGATTTCCAGACCACCCCTGAATATATTTAGAAAAAAATACCAAAAAAACTTAATAAAAAAGGTGATACATTTTCGTACATTCATTTAATAAATTCTGTTTAGATCTTTTTAAAAAGAGATCACAAATTTATAATAATTATTCCATATTAATAAAGCTAATATTTTCATCATTATAAAAAGTATAAAAAAGCACCAACAATGGTACAAAACGCACCGAGTTGACAACGCTAACACAAACGATTTATTCAGCTAGTTCAGATAAATATTAGAGAAGAGAGGAATTTTTCCTGCTTCGCAAGTAGATTCAATATGAATCTACCTGATTCGCTCTCAATATTTTGTATGGCGAAGCAAGTTGTTGCGTTCATGATTAGGGTGTGAAGCATGAATAGAGAGCGAAGCACGTACCGTGGAAACATAGCATTATTTTATTGTATTGCTTATTTCAAGTTTCAGAGTTACCGAGCCAATTATTCACGTCGAACTTCAGGCATTCGTTTAAAATAATATTTATTTTGATTAGTTTTCATGATATTTATAAATTTTAATTAGAATCATTGTGTTCTTGATATTTAGTTAAAAAAATATATTAAAATTCTTTATATATACAAAAAAAAATTTCAACACTGCTTAGTTATTGTCATTTACTTTCATGAAATCGCTTTCTTGAAATTTTCATTGAAAGCTAGCTGAAAGTTGGACTGAAAGTAGAAAGATGTAAATGTGTTAGTGAAAAAGTGTGATTGTATTGCTTCTTTCAAGAAACTACTTTCATGAGTAAATGCCTAGTAAGCACTAAGGCATCGAGAGGGGACAGCTGATGGCAAATAAATGTAGTGTTAAAGAATTTTTACACTTTTGACTACTTAAATCGTTTTCTTATCGGTACTTGATAAAATACTTTTTATAACAGGAGCAGTTTAAGAAAATACAAAAAAAAAATTAATTCTATGTACAACCAGGTGTTAGATCACCAACGCCTACAAGATGATCTAAGTTGATTTTATGAATGTATCGTTTATTCTGAACATTATTAATGGTGGTATCTGCGCTGGATTTTTAATTAATGAGATTTCATTTAATATTCCTCAACGACCATCTCGAAATTTCATACCATTATCCATTAAATACTTTAGAGCTAATTATGGTGATGCTGACCCTCTTAGAAGAATGTGTAACACTTTCAATCAATTATATAGATTTATTGATTATTCGTTGGATCCAAAGTCAATAAGTAGATTAATAATTGCTTTTCTTAATTGATGATAAAATTTGTGTAATGTAATCAAATATTAGTTATAGTCTATTTTATTTAAGTGTAATTTTAAAATGTCTAAAATGTCTGTAAGGATTAATCCATAGACAATAAATAAATAAATAAATAACCTTTCATACTTGTTTTTCTGTTTTTTAATTTGATTTTGCTAATTTGTGCCTGGGTTAATTTATTCAAAAGAACATGTATAATTTTTTTGCTATTGATTACTTAAAAAAACAAGTGCAGTTCTAAGTAATCAAATACTTCACACTTTAACAACTCTAAAAAATTAACCTAACAAAACAAAGTTTCAAAAGTATTTAGCCAAATAAATGCTTCACAAACATGCTTAATTAATTAATATTTATTTAGCTTTTGGTTTGGTTTAATTTTTATTTAAACTTTTCTTTTTAACAATTTGTATACTTCTTGTCTGTTAACTTTTGCATGTTTGCCTTTGAAACATATGTTTTTTGTTTTACTTAATTTTACTGCAAAAATTTATGCAGTAAAAATTTGTAAATATGTATTTACTCAGTCAAGAACTGTCACTTTATGCTAGGAACACAACTGGGACGAACGACGAATTTCGCCCAACACGACGAATTTTTCCGTAAAAATTCGTCATATGAAGCACAATAACGACGAATAGCTGGCAGATTTTATAATTGAGAAAGTTGATTACTATTTGTGCAAAGAGAGAGAAATAGTGTGACCATATTCAAAAAAATAATGCTTAAAAATAAAAACATAATCAAAAACACAACTAAAAACTATTTTTATAGCCAAATACTTTGTATACTTATTTTATGTGTTATACAATAATAAAAAAAAAACAATTATTAAAGTAAAAAGTAACTTTATTTACTAAACTACTTTTTAACTAAAACCAAACATGGTCAACTAGTTCTGATTTATTCGTCGTTCGCCGGCGTATGAAATAGAATTAAATCTATTTAAAGTTCGCCGCGTCTGGCGAATTTTCGCCGGCGCACACTGGTTCATATTTTGAGAAGGCGGCCAAAACTATTTTTTTTATGTTCTCCGATTTTGGAATTTTTTGTTATTCATGTGAAAGTAAATACTAGTGAACCTCGGGAGCCAAAAAATTTCAACCCTATTTCAACTATTTCATTAAGAACAGGGTGGTCCCAAATGGACTTTCTCAGTATTTGGTTATAGTTTTGAATTTCTGAGTAAACTTTTGAAGTTGAAATGCTCATAACTTTTTTGTTTTTCAAGATTTTTTGACAGAATAAGTTTTGTGTATTAGTTTATCTTATTAGCTATACGTGGTTTAAAGCATTAAACTCTGCGACCTGTAGAACTATTTAATTTTCTTTTTTTTTTAATGTCAAAATTTAACGGAAATTTCCTATTTTATAGAACATAAGTCCTGCCCGTCAAAACGCGTCAAAAAAAATCTATACTCTCTTGTAGTCCAGAATCTAACCTACATTTCTATACCCCATTGTACACATATCTGGATACGGTCTTGCGAACTACAGCAATTTCTGTGACCCGAGGTAAGATATTCGGTTCAAAAAATAAGTCCTGCAAGGAAACATTACTGAAATTAAAGAAGGTGAATCTTAAAGAATTTTCGACAAATAAAGCAGTTCAGGCCACATAAATTATCTAGCACGTCAGGTTATCAATTAATTTGGAGAAGGTAAAGGTATTGCCATTGTTATGAACTTATTGTGGGTGAACGGATGCTGCAAAACGAAAAGGCGACATAAATAGACTAACACGTTATATTTCTGAGTAAGTTAAAAGGTTAAACATTAGTAAATAGCCGCAACATAAACTACATAGTTTAATTACCTGAAAATTGCAACTTAATTTAAAAAAATGGAAGAGCAGTTATATTTTACGTGAAAATTACCTACATGTTACCTGTCAATTTATTGCCGGTATATTATCCTTTTAAAAAGTGTGAAAACAGAGGTTTTTTTATGTTTCAAAGAAATGGTAATAAAAGATTAAATTTGTACTTAAAAAAGGGTTTTTATGTTTCCAAGAAGTGGTAACAAAAGATCATTTAAAAAAACTTCTATCAAGAGTATAAAAATGCATGCATTCATAATTTTACCTTCATTATTGTTTAAACAATGGCTAAGTTCAGTTATAAAGTTCTTGCAGATATACATATATTTTCAACAGAAAGATGAAAAAGATTTTGTGTTACACATAATGAATAATCCATTCTTTAAATTATGCAACGAACAAGAAAAAGAAAACGTTTTACTTACGCAACAAAAAATGGCTAACAAATGATCTGATTTTTAAGAAGCTGTCAATAACCGCTGAGGAAACTGGAAAAGTGGGTCGGCCCGCAAAACAAATTGACAATTGCAGTGAAAGATCACGAAGCAAGCTTGCAAATATCAATGAAGAAATTTCTCATAGTATGATAAAGGATTCATTTCTGCATCAAATTCAACCAACGCACAATAAGAAAACAAAAATTGCAATAATTGAAAAAATAGTGGAAGCAAGCCCTAAACGCACAAAGAGGATTTTAAAAAGTATGCCTACACCAACTGAAGAAATGAAATAAAATCCAGAAGAAGCATTTGCACTATTTTTGGATTTAAAACTGACAAAAAATCAGTATACAGAACTGCGACAGCGAACCGACGAAAAAATTGTGGAATCTTTCCAGCATATCGAGATTTAGTTTCTGTCAAAAAAGAGTGATTACCTTCAAAAACGGCTATTAGTGTAACTTCAAGTTCAGCAGAAGTAAAATTGCAGGCTCTTCTCGAACACACTGTAGAACGATTATTAAATACACTTGATGCTGACTGTTTAAAAAAACTTTAAAATTGCAGCATCACTTTATTTTCTAAATGGGGATGTGATGGAAGCTCTGGTCAGAAACAATACAAGCAATGTAATTCAGAAAACTCATCTGATGCTAACTTATTCATGGTATCTTTCGTTCCATTACGTTTAAGAAAAACTTATATTAGCTTAGAGCCGTCAACCAGTAGAGTTACAGAAATGGATGTATGGAAAAATGAAATTCCCTCTTCAACAAAGTATTGCAGACCAATAAAGTTTGTTTACAAAAAGGAAACTAAAGATGTCATAACTGAAGAAGTTCGAAAAATAAAAGATAAAGTTAAAGAACTTCAACCGGCAATATTTAAATTTGATGACCAATGCATTGAAACTAATTTTCAAATGTTCCTTACAATGATCGATGGAAAAGTTGCACAAGCATTAACCGAAACAAAGGGTTCGTCAAGCTGTACCATATGCCAAAAGACATCAAGTCAATTAAGCCAACCCTTATCACAAGACAATAGTTTCAATGAAGCATACGAATTTGGAATGTCCCCTCTTCATACCAGAATTCGTTTCATGGAGCATATTCTTAAATTGGGTTATGATTTGGAATTTGGCCCGTCTCAGTGGCGAAACAGTGAGAAAAAACAAAGAAAATGTGGAAAAAAGGAAGCAAAGAAAAAAACAAATTCAAGAAAAATACCTTCTTATAATTGATCAGCCAAAACAAGGAGAAGAAAATTCAAATGATGGAAACACTGCAAGGAGATTCTTTTCCGATCCAGAAACTGCAGCATCTATCACAGGAGTACATTTTGAATTAATAAGACGATTCCAGATCATTTTACAAGTTATATCATGTAGCAGAAAGATAAATGCAAAAAAATTTGGCCAGTATGCAAATGAAACAGCAATTCTTTATAACAAAAAATACTCTTGGAGACATATGCCAACCACAGTTCATAAAATTTTATACCATGGGGAACAAATAGTTCAAAACAATATCCTACCAATTGGAGATCTATCTGAAGAAGCGCAAGAAAAAAGGAACAAAGACTACAGATTCTTCCGCGAGCATAATACAAGAAAAATGTCCAGATGTTGTACTAATGAAGATCTTATTACTATTTTGTTGTGCACATCAGATCCATATATGTCCAGTATTCGACAAAAATGGAAATCAACCTCAATCGAATTAGAGGAAGAAGCTAAACAACTTCTGGAAAATGAAACCCAAAGCTATTTAGAAGAAATTTTTACTAATATTGTTTATAGATTATAATATGTTTTTGATTTAAGTATATATTTGTGTTAATATATAAAAATAAAATACACATATGTACCAGAGAATGACAAAAGTATAATTTTAAGTACTCTTTTAGTATTAGTGAGAAAACATGTATGGGCATGTATGGGTAAAGATCAAAACCATACACATACATACCATTACCCATAACAAGTTGAATTAAATATGTATAGGTATACGCTGGCAATGTGTATTTGTATATTCATTCTTCTTTTAGAAAGTACATGCAGATATAAATAAAACTTGTATTGACTATCTGCAATACCCATAAGATTAAATAAGTATGTGTATTTACGTATGTATAACGTAAGTATACACAGAGTATGTATAACATCGCAGAGATGGCAAATGCAATTTTAAAAATTTTGGAATTAGGCAGAAATTCAATTTTGGGTTTTTATTTAGGAAAATAGCGAGATAATTTTTTTGTTTTCAAAGCTGTTTTATAACTCGAGAACCACTCAACCAATTTACAAACCAATGCATGAGTTGGAAAGGGGTACTTTCACTGATGGTTAAAAAAAACATTGAAAAGTTAGGACCACGAGGGGCGGTGGGTGGCAATTTCTGCTTCTCTGAAACTATCCAACAGATTTTAAAGAAATTTAGAACATAGTTAGATCCCTATTTATATGGCCACATTAGCTATGCATTTTTTTTTTAAACTAGGACCACGAGGGGCGGCAGGGGGCAATTGTTGCCTCTGCGAAACTATCTAACATATTTTCATGGAATTCAAAACATAGATAGATCCAAGCAAATAATGTACAATTGAGGGCAAACCAGGGAAAAAATACTTACTTTTGGTACACTAAAAAGAAAAAGGCTGTTTTAATTTTTGTAAATCAAATTTTAATTCATCATAGTTTTCAATAATGCGTAATGAAGATAATTTTTATGTATGTAGACATACATTGGCACTGCTGATGTTACAAAAAAAAATTTATTTTATGTATCAAAAAAAAAAAATATGCACATAGTCCCATACCTGGCTAGTGATCAAAGCACATTTTTGCTAAAACATTTCATACAAAATTTTTTTTTCATATTTACGCAGTAGTGCCAAAAATACTGAAAGTACCCATGTATATTTTCTTACACATAGATATTTTATATGTATGGCAGATAACCAAAACACATTCATGGGTATTGAATAATATCTGCATACATTCATGTATTTAAGTTTACTGAATGTGGTTGTGAGAAATATTGCCGTGCGTAAGTATAAGTAATACACATATTTTTTGCGACGCACAACCATAGCTGTTGTTATTATTTGTGTTATAAGTATGGATATACACAATAACGTTAAGCGTGGGTAAATACCTCTGTATATTATTCTTATGGGTACTTGTTGTCATTCTCTGATATGTACATCTCAAATCAAAAATAAAAGTTGAATTACCTTAAATGTTATCGATAGCCAAGAATGCTATTTGGGCATTTTTCAAAATATTCCTTTTCAGTTTTATCCTTATAACAACTCGCCTCGTTCCAAAAAAAGCCAACCTTTGGCCCCTGTGAATATTGGGACTAAAAAATTTACAGGGGCCAAATATTGGCATTTTCTGACAGGATCTAAGTTCGACAATAAAAAATAAGTATTAGTTGTAAAATACAAGAGAAATAATGATAAATTAAAAAAAAATTAATATTTAAAATATTCAACTTTTACACCGAAACTCAACAAAAAAATGAAAAAGCATTTTGAACTCCCCATAACTTTTGCTCCTATCATTTTACGTTTTATAGCGCAAATTAAAGCCTAATATCGCACCTATCGAGCAAAAAATATCGCATAAAAAAATACCGAATGTTCGCGGCCAAAAATTCGTCGTTCGCCCCAGTTGTGTTCCTAGCATTACGCGATCAATTTGTGTTCTCATTTAGTGTATTCTGTGTACGCGAACGCAATTTATTAAAATGCAGTGAAGTCGTTTTCTGTAATAGAATAAAATAACACACACCATGGGGGGATTCACAAGGTGTGCTATCAAGTCATATCGTCATAATGTCCTAAATAATATTTTACAATTGTTTAAAAAAAAAAATATTTTTATATGTTGTTTGAAACACAATAATATTTTTTTTAAACCATTGTAAAATATTATTTAGGACATTTTGACGATATGACTTGATAGCACACCTTGTGAATCCCCCCCATGTGTTCTTAAATTTACTACATAAAACGACTTAGTTGGTTCCGAGAACGAGAACCGTAATAAGGCTGATTAGGAGATCAATACAGAACTCTGGTCACCACAATCTGGTAAATCTGCAAATTTTAAGCCCCAAGCAAGCTTGAGGCAGGTGCTCCCCCATAAGATATTTGCACAACTTTAGGGCGCATACGTAAAGTATTCACTTGATGTTAAAAGCGCAGTTTGGTTAGTCCCATTAAAAGCTATATACTTTAAACTTGAAACATCTCCTATATGAGCAGCACAGTTTAAATATAAGCAATTGGGAGAAATAAGTTTCTAAAATAATAATAAATGTAATAGGACCAAGAAAAATTTAGTTATAGATTTTAAAATGTCTACTAAAAAAATAAATAAAAAAATATATTCGGTTTAATTGGTCTTCAAACGGAATATATTTACAAAACAAATTTTGTATGCACATTTCACTTAATAAACGTTTGTTTAATTTAATAGTCGTTTTTGAACACGGGGGCATATTTTTATTATCTAAAACAAATTTCTAGAACTAAATAACCAAACTCGCAATTATTTATTTCAAAGTTCATTTTAAAAATGTCGTCAAAGCGAAAAGTTGCAAAAATTATTTTACTTCTAGACTTAAAAACACTAAAAATGGAAAGTATATGCATGATTTATTATTCATATATCATAAAATTGGGTATGAACGATATAAATTTATTAATTTTATTCAACTTTGGTGGTTTAATTTTGCCTTCATTTGTGTTGTTTTGTTTACTACCTAATTAGAGTTGCCAAAGTTCTCACATACACTAATTTATAGGGCAATAGTTGGAAATAATTATTGTTGTTAACTTTTTAATGACATTATTGTTATAAAACACATAAATTGTCATTTTTTATGTACAGTCAATCAATATCGTTCAGGCACAGCATGACTTTCAAAAGAGATCGGTTCATTACCATTACATCTGCGTAGATATTTTACAATATACTGACACTAGTATATGGCCTCTGTACAATGAAACAAATTTCGCGATATGATTATCCTTGCGGGTGAAGATTTATAATAATTTTGTGGACGTCAATGGAAATTTCTGACCGATTGCTCATTTTGCTGTTTTCGCCAAAAATACAATATCGAGAACAATTTTTTGCATTTTAAACTCGGCTACTGTGCAATTAACTTGTACAGAAAAACGAATTAACACATAACAAACTAAAAAATTGCCGTTATAAAAGCAAAATCCACATAAGACAGTATGTGCTTACACTTTTCTATGTGGATTTTTATGTCCTTTAGTTTTCAAAGCGTTGTGTGATACAAATAATACAATATGAAAAAAAATGTTGCACTGAATTAACAGTTAAACGATCAATGCATAAAAAGATATCAAAAAAATTTTTTAAGTTAAGAGGATGTTAAGTTATTGACAGATATCTTTAGAGACATGTTGTGCCTAAAATTTATTGACTGACTGTATATTTGAAAAAATATTATAAATATATCCATATATACACGCAAAAAATTCATAGGTAAAATTACCTAAAAATATGGTACAAAATTAACTAAGCGCAAGGGAAGCATGGCATTATCTAAGTTTCTTAGGTAATACATATAACTAAGTATTTAATTAGGTAATTTCTATGTTCGAAAATTTATCTAAATATTTTTTTTAAATTACTTAAAAACTTTGTAATTTTACAATGATAGCAAAGTTATTTTATATTTTTATTTTAAATATGTTGCATATCTTACCCCCACTTTTACTTAAATACTTCGTACAACCAAGGTTTTATTTTGTTTGTCATACACAAACTGCTTATAATTTTTTGAAAAAATTGTTTAAAAACAATATATAAAAATGTTGACATATTAAAATGAAAAACTGTATGTATATTATTATCGTATTAACATTTTCCAAGCCATTAGCGATATCAATATTAGTTATAAAACTGCAATAGTTTGCAGAAACCGCTCAAATAGCTTAAAAATCACTAATGACGTACATTAATGACAATATTGAAGTTGCACAACATGTAAAATTTTGTACAAGAACTTGGATTTAGGTAAATTTAATACTATTTTTTTGATAAAGCTAGCATATTTGAATAAAGTATATACTTTTTTCAGTTAAATAATTTGAATAAACTAACTTTAAATAAATTAACTCCCTTTTTCATTTCATTGTAATATGTTATTTATCAATTCATAATTAGCAATTAACTAAATTATCAACTGAAACTTATTACTTGTATATCATTCTAAATCTATGTTTATATCGCTCATTTGCTGCAACATCGTAATTATTCAAAAAAAAAAAAAAATACATTTTGCTTGCTCCACTTGGAAAAAATAACGACACATTCTCTTGAAGCGGGGAAAGTATAAAAATATAAAAATTAATATTATACATAATATAAAGAAAAACATAGCGACCTATTTTTTATCACTACCTCCATTTGTGCGATAAATAACGAAATACTTCTTGTAAGTTTAAGATGCGACCATTATGATATTTTTAAAGAAATTGAAGAAAATGCAAAACAATTTTATATCAAATTTTGCGAAGTTTTGAGAACCAAAGTAAACTTTAATAAGGAAGTTTTAATGTGGATCCATAAATTTACTCCTGACAATGTTATTTCAGGTAAAACAAGTAGTGTTGTACCTCTTCTAGCAAAAATGTTCCCGAATGAAATTTAAAATTTTGATTCAATTAATAATCCATTGAGAGCTTTAGCAGATGTCGAGCAACTGCAGTCGTTAAAAACTGAAAACGTTTGTAGTTTTTGTTCGGCAGTAGCTAATTTACAAAATGAGATTAATGTCCATATATTTCCTGGCATTTCTAGAGTCGTTGCTGGAATTTAATCTATTCCACATTCGTCTGCAAATGTGGAAAGAGTTTTTTCTTTTCGAAATATAATAAAAACTAAGGAAAGAAACAGACGACACGTGCCAACATTATCAAGTCTCATACAAGCAAAGGATTGGTTAAGATCGACAAATGCATGTTGCTATGAAGTAACAATTCCAAAAAGTTTATTAATTTAACAAATAAGTGCCTGATTTTTATCTTATATATTTATAAGACTTTTATGTACCTTATTTTATTCATACATATGTATGTTAATGTTAAGTTTTGTTTTTATGTGTACAAATAAATTTGTATGTACTTTTTTTGTTGCTTTAATAAATTTTAAAAAAAATGGTTCCGTGAAGGTCCAAAAAGTACATTTTTTTTTTTGGAAGTTGGTACCAAACTTAAAACCCCATTTAACATCCCTGTTGTATTTATATGCTTTCTTACAGTACGTTTACATTTGACAGTACTGGCAAGACAGTAACCAAATACATATTAGTTGCCAAAAACACTACTTGCTGTCTTCGTGACGTAGGCGTCCAGACAGTAGTTAAGACAGTTCACTTTTAAGAAAATGTCTAACGTGAATGTCGCATTGCAAGTTCTAGCTAAACGTGTTTTATATGAACTTAACAAATTAAAAAAAGCATTTAACAACTATTTTTGTGAATATAGATAACACTTAAGTAAAACATAGAAAACCAAAGCATAATTTATTAGTTTTCTTTTAATTGTTGATTTTTTTTTTACTTTTGCAAACAAAACTTCAAATTACTGTCAGCAAATGTCAAATCACTGTCCATTTTACTGTCTGCAAAATTAGCTAGACAGTAGACAAGACAGTTGGAAAAGTGTACAAGTGAAAAAGTTTGCATGTATTGCAACTGTCTTGCCAGTACTGGCAAATGTAAACACCGTGTTAAGCCTCTAGTACACGGAATGTAAAAAGCCACATGCGCAATGCGTGTTGTGTGATGACGTCAAAATTACGTCAGAAACACATGCGCATGTGGCTTTTTACATGCCGTGTACTAGAGGCTTTACTCTTGTTGAAAAATCCGTAATATAAGTATTTTTCTAAATGTAATATTGGGCAACATTAAACTTTTTATGAAGAAAGTCAAAACAAAACATAGTATACAACTAGTATGCCGCTTTTTGATAGGTACATAACTCAAATGTCAAGGTACCTAGCAAGGTCTATCCATTAGCTCCTCGCAAGAAGCCAGATGTTTTTTTGGTTTATTCCTCAACGATGTCAAAAGTTGCTTAAATTTTAGGTGTGTTCCACAAGATCTCGGGCAAGTTCGGACTAATGAGAGTAAAATAAAATTAAATTTAATTTTCATTAAATTATTTTTATGAAGAAAGGAATTTTACAACATGGAAGATTAATTAAAATTGTTATTGATAATTTTCATTCTTGACAGCCTGGCTTCGAATCCCAGGTCAGTCAAGAATGAAAATTATCAATAACAATTTTAATTAATCTTCCATGTTGTAAAATTCCTTTCTTCATAAAAATAATTTAATGAAAATTAAATTTAATGAACTTAAGCCTAATTAAAAATAGTAAAAATTTGGATTAAAAACCATGAATAGTTCAACAAAATAACCACAATACTAATTATTGTTAAAGCTAAGGCACAAGCTCTATGTGTTCATTTGTCCTTCAAATTGTGCTGAAAAATGTCAACAAGAAAAAAGAAAGACAAAAACATGATAAACAAAAAATGTACTTTGGACTTCAAGAAGAATTCTTGACAAAAGTACGAAAAAACAGAAGTAAGGAAAAACATGTGAGATCAATTAAAAATGGATAATCATTCAAAAAGCAAATTTCGATCTACCAAAGGTTAAAATACAATTTGGTTTAAGGATTGATGTTTGACTACTGACGTCAGCAGTCATCGATGGCTGCGAGTGTAAGACGGCAAATCCCTCTGAGGAGACCTAGTGGTTGAGGTCGAAACATGTCAGGGTAACCAGCCGCCTGGGTTCGAATCACACGCCAGCCAGCCTGGCTTCGAATCCCAGGTCAGTCAAGAATGAAAATTATCAATAACAATTTTAATTAATCTTCCATGTTGTAAAATTCCTTTCTTCATAAAAATAATTTATTGAAAATTAAATTTAATGAACTTAAGCCTAATTAAAAATAGTAAAAATTTGGATTAAAAACCATGAATAGTTCAACAAAATAACCACAATACTAATTATTAGTAAAATAAAAATTAATCTCTGAATTTGCCAAAACTACCCAAAATTGCTGGAACGCAAAAAACCATTATTGCCCTTCTTCAAATACGAATGATGCTTACTTTTCAAATTAAGATCTATTTAAGTGATTTTAGACGCTTAAAAATCATAACATTATAAAACCAAAATATTTGCATCATTGTCATTTTTTATATTTTGTTTTCGTTTATGTTAAAAATTAAGGGAAATATGTATGCAATAATGTATTTACAACTTTAATTTTTTCATTAAAATTTTACATTTTGCTTTCTTATATATTTTTTAATAAAACCTAAACTTTTTCTCTTGCTTGTAAATTTCCTGATTCATTTTTCAGTTTCATATGGAAACAAAAACTGCTGATTGTTTATTCTTGTCCGAACTTACCCAAAGAAAAAGTTCGTGCAAATTTGTACAGGAAATGAAAAAAAATACTCTCTCAATTACTCTCTTAAATGCACAAGAATGGTTATGTGGAACGCTTTTGGGTAACTTTGTGCAAGTTCGGACTGTTTCGTTATGCATCTGGAACAGAGCTTTTGCTTATTTACATGTACATATATTTTTGTTTAAATTTTTTGCTTTTGACACACATACATGCATACAAAACACGTTTTTCTTTTGTTTATCCTGTGAAGTAGTAATATTTTGACAAACGCGAGGAATGTGGCAAAAAACATTTCCTTAATTCGAAAAATGTTCAATTATTTATTATTGTCTGCATTTATAAACTTTTAAAACCGATGTTTGTTTAGTTTTTGTTCTGCAATAACGGAAAATATTTAAATAATTTAAGATTTCAAATATTTTTCCATCCCTCAAAATACTACTTTGCTGGCTATAATAATTTAACAACAGAAAAAAATTTATTTAAAATTGTGTAGTTTGTGAAAAATAAAAACATTTTTCAAAAACTAATAAGCAAAATGTGTTGGAAAAAATTATTAATTATGTGCTTGTGTCATACAATTAAACAAAAACCCCCTTATTCATAAAGAAAAGTTTTGATTAATAAAAGGTTTATGAAATGAATTTTCTACGAAAATTTGTTTAATAAACCTTTTATAAACCTAAAATATTTTTTATGAATATTGGGGAAAGTGTTTAAACCAAAGCAGGTTGTCGTTATAGATAAAAGTTTTTTTAAACTTAAAATTTTTTTATATGTATAAGCAAAGTTTAAGGTAAAATCATATATAAACGGTTTTGACGATTTAATCCTTAGAAATCAGGACCAATCTACCGATCAACTCAGAATCACTTTT
The DNA here is from genome assembly GCA_943735925.1 of Pollenia amentaria. Classification (NCBI taxonomy): domain Eukaryota; kingdom Metazoa; phylum Arthropoda; class Insecta; order Diptera; family Polleniidae; genus Pollenia; species Pollenia amentaria. The sequence continues at coordinate 81,511,989 of OX031009.1, forward strand.
TTAAATTGATCAAACGATTTCCATCCGTCCGTCTGGCTAACCGTCCATGTTAACTGTGTGCGCAAAGTACAAATTGCAATTTTGTAGATAATTTTACTAAATTTGGTAAATACATTTTAATTATACTTAGGGTGAAGTCTGTGTAAATAGTGATAATCGGTCTATAATTTCACATATCTACCATAAAAACTTCTTTCTTAATTAAGGCCTCGTTTGTTTTTACTTTCTGTTGCCGTTCTGTTTTGTGCCTTTCTGTAAAGCCTATAGTAAACGGCATGTAAAAAGACACACGCGCATGTGGTTCTGACGTAATTTTGACGTCATCACACAACACGCAATGTTTATTGTCAAAATTACGTCAGAACCACATGCGCATGTGTCTTTTTACATGCCATGTACTATAAGCTTAACAAATATTTTGTTTTAAAAATTTAGCTTTTAAAAAGAAAAACAATAAGATATCATATACCCTTCACCATGGTACGATAAGAACAAAAGTATATTTATATATACATATGCAATATATCTGTGGCAATTAATAATAATGGCAAAAAAATTTTTCGGAATTACTCTTCCATTTCTGGGAAAAAACTTCCAGGGTTTTCGGGAAATATATTCTGCTTCAAATTTCTGATAAATAAAACGTGTTCATATACTAGCACCCTTAACTTAAACATTTTGAGTATTATCTCGTTTCGTTCTCCTGATATACAGAAATGTATAACGTCTTTGTATGGGAAGTGCCACACCCACTTCTCCAATCGCGCCCATTTTTTAGAGAGTTGGTGTATTGGAAACGAAAATGTTTGTACCAAATTTGAAAGCCCTAGCTCTTGCCGTGCTCCAGACATACAGAACAAATTAATTTAAGAAACAACAACAACATGGGAGTAATGGGAAAAATTAGAGGTAGTCGTGCTTTTTTGCTCATATCTCAGCATTTTATGGACCGATCTTCCTGAATTTCACTAGCAAACAATTCCGGACTATATGTGACATAAATTTATAACAACCAAGCCTTCATCATATCTGGGGTCTTCGGAAAACCCATTTCAATGGTGGCACAGCCGGACGACTGGATTTGAGCTTCCCTTTTCATAAGAAGCCAGAATGTATATACTTTGTATATATCTGGCTTAGAAAAAAAACTTGGACTGGGAAAGATCTACGGTTCCCGAAAATAGGTATTTTTCTGAAAAAAAAAAAAATAATATTTTGGTAATAACTTTTTTGTATCTGAACCGATTTTTCCGAGTTATGTTCTTCTAAAAAATATGTTCTACCAATTTTCTTTTTTTCTGGTCTTTTGATATATTAGACGTTTCCATAGGTCATATAACAGCTCTAAAATTTTAGTTTTTATAAAAATTTTGCTGCTTTTTAGCCATTTTTGGAGTATTTTGCTAATCACTTAACCATTTCTTAACCGATTTGGCAGATTTCTATACTCACGTCTTTAGGAAGAAATTTACCATTTACTAAGATTATAAAACTTGGACTCGGGAAGATCTATTCTTCCCGAAAATGGGTATGTTGAAAAATTTCTGGGAAAAAACTTTCAGGGGTTTCGGGAAATATATTCTGCTAAAAATTTATAATATTTTGATATATAAAACGTGTTCATATGTCATACTAGAGCCCTAAAATTAAAAATTTTCAATAATGTCTTTGTACGGGAGGTACCACCCACACTTTTCCAATCCCGCCCATATTTTGTGTGATGCTGTGCATTGATAACCGATATGTTTGTACCTAATTTCGGAACTTTAGCTCGTTTCGTTCTCCGGATATACAGAAATGTATAACATCTTTGTATGGGAAGTGCCACACCAACTTCACCAATCCCGCCCATTTTTTAGAGTTGGTGTATTGGCAACCAATATGTTTGTACCAAATTTGAAAGCCTAAGCTCTTGCCGTTCTCCAGATATACAGAAAAAAGGATTTAAAAAACAACAACAACATGGGATTATGCTCATATCTCAGCCATTTATGGACGTTTAACGTGGAAATGGCACATAGAAGCAAAATTAACTCAAATGAAACTAAAAGCAATTCAAATTAATTGGCTCATTGGAAGAAATTCTGTTCTTAGTCTCGATTGCAAACTTCTACTTTACAACTCTATCTTAAAGCCAATTTGGTGCTACGGTATTCAGTTATGGGGCACTGCCTCTGCTTCTAATATCGAAAAAATTCAAAGGCGCCAAAATAAACTTCTTCGAATAATCACAGCCGCTCCGTGGTATGTCAAAAACTCAAATATCCACAAGGATCTCAATGTGCCATTGGTAAAAACTATGATAACGAAATATGCAGTAAAATATTTAAAAATGCTGGAACTGCACCCAAATCCATTAGCTCGAAATATTTTAAATTATGGCGGCCACACTCGCTTAAGAAGAAGAGACACTGCAGCACTCACCCAATCAGATGAGCGATAAACACCTACATATGTAAACAGAAACCGTGATGACTAAATCTTTTTTGTCTGGCACTGGCAGGACATAAAGTAAATATTAGGATAAGATTTGATTAATTATTGTTAGTTCATATTTAATATATGAAGATTCAATAAATAAATACTGATAAAAAAAAAAATTTATGGACCGATCTTCCTGAATTTCAATAGCAAACAATTCCGGACTATATGTGGCATAAATGTATAACAACCTAGCCTTCTTCATATCTGGGGTCTTCGAAAAACCCATTTCAACATTCGGACAGACGGGCAGACGGACAACCGGATTTGAACTTCCCTTGTCATAAGAAGCCAGAATGTATATACTTTATATGGTATTAGATCAATATTGTCGAAATTAGAAACGGAATGACAAAGTTATATATGTATACCTGTTTACCTTCGGTGAAGGGTATAAAAAAACTTTTCGTAAAAAATTAAATATTAATATTTTTAGCAATATCCCAAAAAATTTACCTTTTCATTTTCAAGCTATGAATGCCATTGATTTAAAGTGCTTCGGGGGTAGAGTCAGCTACCTTTATGTCTAATTAGAGTGTCCCTCACTTGTCCAAAAACAGAAACGTAGGGTGCACTTTAAAACTTGGATTTTTAGCTATTTATGAATTTAACGCATTATTCATGTTAAAAGCTACCAAGGCGAATTCATTACAGGTTATCTCGGTACTACAACAAGTACAACTCTACAAAAACCACAAGCATTTTGTTTTTGTAAAATCATTGTACAATGTCAAAATAAATGACGTAGGGCGAAAAAATAAACCAAGGCGAATTCATTAATCAATAATAATAATAATAAATTAATAAAATACATGCTGGAAATACGCACGATTTAGTGAAAATGTATGCAGGAAAGTGAAAAATAAAGCAAAAGGAGATGAAACATTGCATACAGAATTAAATTTAGAAAAGCTGTTTAATTTAACAGTGAACGAAATCAAAAAGCTCCATGTTCTTATTGGCCGGGCTATGATTGAGCTTAAGAGAATTTTGCAGGAGACTGAACAAAAACATATCATATCTTCTCTAATGACGAGGAAGTAAACAAAGGAAGTATAGTGATTGCAACAAAAAAAGAAAAAAAAACTAAATACTCCCATGATACTTAATCCGATGATTTATGGCATGTATGGTAGAAAAGGGTATCGTAGTTTCGGATGGTGGTGGTTATTTTTTGACCGGTGCAGCAACACACGCTTAACACTGTGCTACTCTACTCTTATGCAGGGAGTTACAATTATCTTCCGTGCATTGGTATCCCGTTACAATTGTAATGGCCAAACTATAAAATTAATAATGCTTAGTTAATCGTTTAAAAAAATTACATTTGTACCTATAAATTTAATTAAATTTGTTTTAACTCTTAGACCATGTCAATAACGAACAAACAATTAAAATAATTCCTGAAAAGGAAAGCTCAGAAAAATTAATGCAAAATGGCAATTAGTAATGTTTTTAATTTGATAATATTAAAAAAGAACATCACCATATTTAAGAAGTTTTAATCATTTTTATTAAATTTGTTCGATACGAAAATAACAATATATAAACAACTTAATATAACACTAGTATTTTTAAAATATATATTTAAAAAGAAAAGACTAAAGGAAGAAACGTTAATAAAATTTTCCGGACATAAAAGTGCTGAGGCTGCAAAATTCTTCCCACAAATTTCACCCCACCTTTTCCTGCGTTCAATGTTTTTGGGCACACTGAACAAAGTGCCATTTCCTTTTTCAAAACGTTTCTTGCACAAGGAACACTTACGCATTTTCAGTTTTTTTAAAATAATTTTCTATTTTTTTATATATATTTTCTTTTTTAAACCGTTATTTACAGAAGGAAACTTACGCGTTTTTCGGGGTTTTAAATTTATTTTATATTTTTTCTATGGATTTTATTTTTTAAAACTTTTTTTTTCATAAAACTTTTTTCACCTTATTTTTTTTTTTAATTTCTTTATTTAATGTTAAAATTTTTTCATGCCTGCTGAAAATTTTCAACTTAAATATAAACAAAAATAATAAACAAATTTTGACATCCAACAATTATAAAACTTAAAAAAAAAAGTTATCACCTGGGCTTATAAGACCACCTGTTATGAATTCGCCTTGAAAGCTACAAAACCAATTTTTTTTTTTTTTTGTTGGATCGTTAGTTTGGGTAGTAATCTTCTATTTTCGGATATTGTTGCAATAAAACACTTAAAAAAATTGCATCAACCAAACTTGGAAGCAAGAAAATTATACTGCTAGCATTTAACGCGGCACAAATTAGGCTGCATATTATGTCTTGCCATTTAACACAGTTGTTAATGACTTTAAAATCTAAAATTCTGCTGTGGGGCGTGACGATCGCATGTTTACAAGAAAATTTTGAAAATTTAAAAAAAGCGTAAAAATTGAAAAAATGTGTTTTTTTCACTTTAATTCACATATAACTTTTGAAGTAGAAATGAAATCTTCAAGCACCACCGCATAATTCTAGATATTATAGGTATCAACAACTATGTTGACTTTCAAGGTATAATATTCAGCAAATTTTGCCGTATAAAAAACATTAAAGCCTATTTTCAGCAAATGTTATTAATTTATTTAAAAAATAGTGTGAATATTTAAAAGAATGGAAATTTATGGTACTGAAATGAGTTTACTTTACAATTTATTCTTAAGTAATTAAGACCATAGGCAAGGCGAATTCATGTACACGGTGGCGTCGATACTACAACAAGTAACAACACCAAAAACAACAACAATGTATTTTTTTGTTGCTTTCCTTGAATGATATGTATATAAAAAACACAAGCAACTTTTGACATTTATCTCTAAGTAAGAAAAAAAAGTAGCACAGCTGTGTTTTCAACGTCATCTAAAAAATCAATTCGCATTGGCCATAACAACTGTTTTTTCATTTTGTTTTTCGTTTGTATTTTATTTAAAAAAATCGTTTAAAAATGTATCAAATTTGTAAAGAACAATAGTGATGTGTTTGACTCTTTTAAACTATTTATGGTTAAAAATATTAATGCGCAGTGTACTTACGATTAAAGCCTAGTACTCTGTTCCAATTTGTGAAAATTGTTTAGCAACATCTATTATTTCATGCGAATAATTTGGCATATATCAATGTTATCTATTTCGAGAGTTTGCACAATTTGACGTTTTCAATCTTTCAAAGTATGCGACATTGTTTTTCATATTTAAACAAAACCCACATGTATTTTACTAAAAAGTATTTTTTTTAAATCAAAATCAAAGTAAATATGGATAAAAGACTGTTACAGATTGTGTTATTTATGTTTTTCAGTTCTCATTTTAATATTGAATTTAAACTTTTTTTATTTGCTTAAAATTTCACGTGAATTAAGTGCAGCTTATATTATTTCGCAGTTGTAAAAAAATGTTGCCCGAAACATTTCGCAACTTTTTCACAAATAAAACAGAGTACAACTCTATTAACATTATTTCATAGAAAATCCGCAAAAGTTTTTTTCATATGAGTTTTGACAGCATTTAACGTGGAATGTTGAACAGAGCACCAGGAAAGAAGAACAGTTCTACGGAAGTTTGATAACTTTAAAATGCTGCATCAAAAAGTCTTAAGAGGTATTTTTTTAATCTTTAATTCGATGGTATATGCAAAAAAGACGATTGGTTTAAAACCCGTTTAAGCAATTCCGGATTCATAGTAAAACTTAAGGAAAAATACCTACGGAATTATTTAATTTATTGCATGAACTATCTTATGTCGATGTACAGAGTAATCGGATAAAAATTCTTAAAAAAACAAATAAACATTTTAAGAGGTTTAAATTATAAATATCATGGTAAAAAAGCTTGGCAAACAACAAAGTTGGATTTAGAGCAGTGGTGTCAATTATGATTGTATTGGTGCGAATACTCTTGTCTCTTTCATTCTCAGCGGGAGGAATCTGCGGTTGCGAGGCCTATTACGAGGCCTAATTAACATACATATTTTGCTATGAAGACTTTAGAGCAATTAATAATAATACAATTATCGAAAAATGTTGAGTTATGGACAGACACACTCACTTATTATTTAAATAAATTTAATTTGGAACCTGCATTTCGCAGAATCTTTGCTTATTTTTTGAAAAAATTGAGCATTTGACAATATTTTAAGTCTTTTTACAACCTTATACAATTCTTTCCAAAATTTTTAATTTGGTGCTCAACATATCTTTGCGAATGCCAACAATGAAAATTCATTTGCACATACTAATGCAAATAATAACCCCATTAAGTTTAAAAATATTCTATAATTATTAACCACCATTATAAAAAGAGAAGATTTTACTAGCCTATAAAAATAAACTTTTATTTACCAATAATATCTTCTAAATTTATATTGCAGTTTCGAAACAACAAAACATTTTTTAGGTTTGCGGACGTTAATTTTTTGCGTTGTTTTGAGCAAATGTATTTCAAATCGGAAAATATTTGTTGGCAAAGATATATTGAGGAAAAAAAGCAACAAACATTTGAAGGAATTTTTTTTTAATACAGGATATAGTGCCCCGTCTAAATTTTTCCAGAACTCAATAATATTTTCCCTATCTGGATGATTAAATTTTAAATAAACTCATCCGCTTGTATGCTCGTTATCGCCGTCTACAAGACTAATTAATAAAATTCAAATTTGAAGTTTACAGAAGCTCAATAAACACAACATCAAGGCGAATTCATCACAGTTATTCTTGATACTACAACAAGTACACTACACCTCCTACAAAAACCACAAGCAATTTGTTTTTTTAAAATCATTGTACAATGTTAAAAACAGAAATAAAACAAAACAGAAACAAAGATAATAAATAATAAATATATTATTTCTGTTTAGAGGCCTCAAAACAGGCCGTGCGATCCCTGATATAGAGCAGGGATGTCAGCGTCATACACAATTGTGTCAGCAAAACTCACATGTACGCTTACGCTCTTTTATTTTGCGAGCGTAAAATATAATTGTTTACTGCAAAACACTCTCATTCAGCGGGAAATATCGCACGATCGCACGGCCTGTTTTGAGGCCTCTAAACAGAAATAATATATTTATTATTTATTATCTTTGTTTCTGTGTTGTTATATTTCTGTTTTTAAGATTGTACAATGATTTAAAAAAAACAAATTGCTTGTGGTTTTTGTACGAGGTGTACTTGTTGTAGTATCAAGAATAACTGTGATGAATTCGCCTTGATGTTGTGTTTATTTAGCTTCTGTAAACTTCAAATTTGAATTTTATTAATTAGTCTTGTAGACAGCGATAACGAGCATACAAGCGGATGAGTTTATTGAAAATTTAATCATCCAGATAGGGAAAATATTATTGAGTTCTGGAAAAATTTAGACGGGGCACTATATCCTGTATTAAAAAAAAATTCCTTCAATTGTTTGTCGCTTTTTTTTCCTCAATATATCTTTGCGAACAAATATTTTCCGATTTGAAATACATTTGCTCAAAACAACGCAATAAATTAACGTCCGCAAACCTAAAAAATGTTTAGTTGTTTCGAAACTGCAATATAAATTTAGAAGATATTATTGGTAAATAAAAGTATATTTTTATAGGCTAGTAAAATCTTCTCTTTTTATAATGGTGGTTAATAATTATAGAATATTTTTAAACTTAATGGGGTTATTATTTGCATTTGTATGTGCAAATGAATTTTCATTGTTGGCATTCGCAAAGATATGTTGAGTACCAAATTAAAATTTTTGGAAAGAATTGTATAAGGTTGTAAAAAGACTTCAAATATTGTCAAATGCTCAATTTTTCCAAAAAATAAGCAAAGTTTCTGCGAAATGCAGGTTCCAAATTAAATTTATTTAAATAATAACTGATTGTGTCTGTCCATAACTCAACATTTTTCGATAATTGTATTATTATTAATTGCTCTAAAGTCTTCATTGCAAAATATGTATGTTAATTAGGCCTCGTAATAGGCCTCGCAACCGCAGATTCCTCCCGCTGGTAATGTAAGAGACAAGAGTATTCGCACCAACACAATCATAATTGACACCACTGATTTAGAGCAGGGATTTCCAAAAATCTTTTGGTTGTGTAGTAGTGAGTACCAGAGAGTAAACAAATTGAGAGAATGCATTCATTTACAGCCGAAATAAAATGTTAGTAATATATTTTATAAGTTGTAAAAATTTTTTGTGTTGATAAAAAATTTGTAGCAACTCTACCAATTCAATGTCGCTGATTTTAAAACTGCACTTTTTTTATTCGGAAGCTTTTTGACTCTAAATCAGTTTCAAATATCTTATCAAACAATTGTAAAAAAATTAAAGATTTTTATGTTTAAAAAATTCATAAAAAATAAATATTGCACACAAATCACAGCTGATAGAAAAAAGTGCAGTTTTAAAATCAGCGACAATAATTGGTAAAGAACTGCTACAAATTTTCTATCAACACAAAAAATGTTTAATTTTGTTCCCTTGTGTGTTACAACTTATAAAATAAAATCTTCTAAATTTATACTTTTATGGCATTTTCGTAATAGTAGAATGCTTTTTAAATGGGATGAACTTAATTTATTACGTTGCTTGGAACAAATAAATTTTAAGTCCGAAAAAATTTGTTCGCATAGTTAAGTAGTGCCGAAGAAAGAGAGGCACTTAAATTAATTTTTTTTTTATTTCAGGATAGAACTCGCCATCCAAATCTTTCCAGAACTCTACAATATTATTTTCGTCTGGAGCATTTGCTTCGCTTCGTAGTATGATTAGTTCCGATTGAATATCAAATTCATAGTTGCTTACATCGCAACGAAAAGGGTTTTCGAAAAGATCTAATAGCGGTTGTAAAATTACAAAATCTTGAAACCTGTCTTGAAAAGTGTTTCAAATATTTCGGCATATTCATATCTTTTGTCGATTTCGAGATTTCTATATACAAGTGAAGTTTTTGGAAAATTGGAAAAATCACCAGTTTTAATTTGGGAAAAAATTAGAAAAAGTTTTGTTTTAAAATTTTTGAATGATTTTTGATATGTCGCATATATTGCGTTCCTTTCCTTGCAATTCAAAATTAAGTTCATTTAACATAATTGTCGTATCTGCCAAAAAAGCTAAGTCTAAAATAAAATTATTGTCTTTTAAACACTGTATTAAAACTTTTTCTATTTTCTCAGTTTCTAGGAACTGAAGAACTTCTTCTCTTAAATCATAAAGTCTATTCAGGCAATCACCGCGACGTAGCCACCGAACTTCTGTAAACATTTTCAGATCACAATTCACAGCATTTTTGTTTTTTAAAAAGGTTACAAATTTTCGGTGGGTAAGCGCTTGATGTCCGCCTCGAATTTTATTTATTATATCCTCTGCTGTCTTCATAGATGGGGTATCATTTATTAATTTCGATGCAAGAGCGGTCTGATGAATTATGCAGTGAAAATTATGAACTGCAAATTCGTATTTTTTTAATTGGCCTATAAGCCCATTATATTTGCCCAACATTACATTGGCTCCATCTGTGCAGACTCCAGCAAATTTGTTTGTGTCTACAATGGGAAGAAGCTTTTCTGTGACAACATCATACAACAACGTATCAGTTACATTTCCATAAAATGTTTCTAAAGTAAACATGGACTCAAAAATAGTGTATTCGCTGTCTACGCATCGAATACAAATTACAAGTTCACACAGATCTTTTATGTCAGTGCTTTCGTCTAAACAAATTGAAAAAAATTACTTTTTTCCTAATTGAAGATTCTACACATGTTTCTAATTGAACAGTACGACGGCCGACAGTTTGACTGGACAGGGGAAGAGACTCTATAAATTTAGTATTATAATTAAGCCTTTCGCAAATTTTTTTTTAGCAATTGCTTGATAAAAACACCATCCCACAATGGTCTTCCTTTCTTAACAATTTCCAATATTACTAAACTTGAAATCTCCTTTTTCAATTTGGGAACTGATTTTGGTTCATAAATTTCCTCTTCTAATAACCATTTTTTCCATTTTTCTAAAAAAAATTGTTTTTTTTTATAAAACAGGTCTTCTCTTTCCTTATCAATTAAATTATTTATATTATTACTAGCTGACCCGGTCCGCGTTGCTGGCCCTAAGCAAACATTAGTGTTGTATTACCAGACGATTTAAATTGATCTTTAAACGAAATTTACGGCCTTTAAATAAAAATCCATGAAATACCTATCATAAAGTTTTTTGAATGAAAGTATGGCACATTGTTAAGAGGATAAGTGTCTATATGTGAGAGCATTAGAAAAAACGTCCTCAAAATAAAATTGATTTTATTTCACGACCGCATTCTCTGGCAAAATTTCATGGCAAACTGCATGTAACACATCGTTCATCCCCAGTTCTGTTTCATCATTATAATATTATAAATTAAAATGTTGTTCATATACATATGTTTAATTTACATTTGATTTGAAAATACATATGGTTGTATGTATGTATATATATGCTGTGAATCTTACGAAAAAAGTGAGCGTAAAAGTGGGCGGGGCAACATTTTCTTACCGCAAAACCTAAGTTAGACCATGGCGATCATTTTAAAGAAACTCGTCCAAATCGGTCAAGCCGTTCTCCAGTTATGCGCTTAATAGAAAAAGTGGGCGTAAAAGTAGGCGTGGTAAATTTTTCTTTCGATGAAAACTTAAAGTTGATTAATACGAACATTTGAAAGAAAAATTAGTCAACTCGATGGAGCCGTTTTCTGATTTTAGGTAAATCAAAAAAAGTGGGCGTAAAAGTGGGCGGGGCAAAATTTTCTTTCCGTAAAAACCTAAGTTGGACCATGGCGATCATTTTAAAGAAAAAATCGTTCAAATCGGTCAAGCCGTTCTCATGTTATGGATTTTGCCACGCCCCTCCGCCCCCAGGCCATTAATTTAAATAATAACTATCCTATCATCAAAGTTGGACCAAATTACATATATATGCCAATTTTCATGAATATCAGTTGACTCGTTTTTGAGTTTATTCGAAACATACACAGTGACACGGATTTTTTATATATTAAGATGAAAACGATCGCAATGCCGTTTAATAACATATTCCGTTCCTTCCTTAAATGTTGGATAGCATATAAGGCATTGGATGTTACCAAAAGCGTTTTTGACCGCACAAAAATTTTTTTTAAGTGCCATCATAAAGTTTTTTCTGTTAACCTGAAACAAAAATATGTATTAGTAGTGGTATACACAATTGTGCATAGAAATGTATTTCCCTGGTCTATTTATTCAAAAAGAAAATAAATTACATGAGAATTATAACGTGAAAAAGTTATTTTAGTAAAAAGTTAGGGTATTCATAGTGGTAAGTAAAATAGAAAAGGTATTCACGTTGTTGGGTTACTCATACTTCAAACATCTGTGCATTCATTTTAATTCTTGCTAATGGTATATCATAACTTTTTACAAAATACCAAATGCGCACCTGAGTGCCTGCAAAAATGTAGAAAGTCATTATAACAGGTCAAAGTTACGTTAAATAAATACCATAAATTAGTAAGGTTAACTCTTTGGACTTGGTCATATAATTGTAGCATAAAAAAGTAAGCAATAAAAATAGTGCCAAACAATAAAGTTTCATTAATACATCAATACAACACATCTTCTTACCAAAAAATTTTACCTGCCGCCACATTTGCTTTTATGTGTATAGGTTTACACATAAATTGTAGGAAAACAAGACTTTTTTAACTTGTTTTTTAAATATTTTTACTTACTTAAGAAAAGTGTTTTCAAAGAAAAAAAAACCTACCGACGCGATTGGTACAGAAACAAAAATATTTTTACAAGCACAAAATACCAACAAATTCTTGTGGCTATTTTTTTCTTAATAATTTCTGCATTTAGGTACGTATTTTTTACGAAAGAAAAAGGGACCCTTTTCAGGCATCAAAGAATTTTTTTCACAAACAAAACACATATCGTTAGCTTAAATGCAAAACAATGTAGATATTATTTGAAAATTTGAAATTTTTGTTGATTAGGATTCACGTTACATATGTATTTTTATATAAGTTTAAGTTATTTACAAAATTAAAAATAACGTATCATCAAATAAATATATATTTTTTTTTTAACAGCATAATGTATAATCACACTCAATAAAAAAATTAGCAGAGTTTTTAATTCTTTTTATAAGAACACATTAATATTTTTAAACAAAAAAACTTGGTAATCTGTTTTATAACTATTACCGCGGTGTTAGTGGAATTAGTGATCAGATAATAATTTATAATAATAGTTTTTAGTATTGCATAAGAAAAAATAAGAAAGTGCTGTAAAATTATAAGAACCGAAGCCATATACGTATGTAAAATAAATCCTATAATAAATGTGACTATCAGCTTCTTCCACATTGGACTGTTAGACATTTTGAAATTTGTTATCTGAAATATTAAAAGTTGCTTTTAAATCTCAAATAATTAGCATTTTACAAAGTTCTTTGCTTTGCATGTAAACTTATGAAATGTTACATTATTCTACATTTAAGTCTTAAAATTTAAACTCTAAATAAAAATTGCACGCAAGGCATTGGATGTTACCAAAAGCATTTTTGACCGCACAATATTTTTTGAGTGTAAGCTGAAACAAAATAATATAGCATCCGCTTGACATGCACACTTGTCGAAGTCACATCGACTAGAGTTGTGTAGTTCATGAACGACCTAGTTCAATTGAACTATTCAGTCAGATGAACGATGACCGGTCTTTTTGGATCACCGTACGTTTTAGTTCACTAGTTCGTTTTGGGTCAGTATGTCTTTTTTTGTCAGTTCACTTTCGGTCTTTTTTTGTTGCTTACTCGATAGAATAACTGACTGAAAAGAAACAACAATACTATTCGTGTGTATTTTTATTCTTGTGAGCTGTTTCTGTTACTCATTGCCACATTGCTTTACACATTTTCATAATATAATCAGGGTTGTCGAGTCTAATAATTTCTCGACAAACGGCGACTATCAAGCTTTTTGCCGACATGACGATTTTTTGAGGCTTATAAGATATATGTCGATTTTGTTTCCTATTTGATAAGCCATAAATTTGTTTTGAGACTCTTGGAAAAATTTTCCGTTTTTTATTTGGAAAGATTATTTCAATGATGGTATTCCATCTAATTTAAATCAGTTTTGACTAAAATGTTATAGCTATACGTCCGGTACGTACCATTTCAAAGAATTTTCTTTGACTGTCTTTATATGCATATAATTTCAGCTGCTAATGCCTGTGTTGAAAGAGTTTTATTAATAATGAACTCCACAAAAACTCACTTTCAATATATAATGCGAAGTTCCTATTGCATTATATATTGAAAGTTATTACGAGTTATGAATTATATGCAATATAATTAATCAAAAAAATCCTATACAATGTATTGGAAAAACAATAAGAATTGTCTTGCAGCTGAAATGTATACCGTTATAGATACACATATGAGGGATTTCATGTCAAGTGACCCAACTTTTGAAATCGATGTCTTCCGATTTGAATGAAATTTGCACCAAGGTTAGTTTTATTGGATAGTAGTTTAGACACAAATTTTCAACAAGATCAGTCAAAAAGTTTGTGAGTTAGAGGGGGTCAAAATTTGACATTTTGGCCAAACCGGTGTTCTTTCACATCCATGTAACTTTTAATCTGTTGGTGGTAGCAAAATTTGTCCAAAACAAATTAGATAGCTTTCAAAAAATATTTTTTTTGTTTTATTTTAAATTTTTTAAAATTTTTTTTTTAAATTTAAAACTTATTTTTTATTTTTTTTGAAAAGGGTATTTTTTTTTGTGCTCAAAATAAAGCTTAGGTCTTTTCCTTTAAGTTAGTTATGGTCGGTATTTGGGATGCGAGTGCGTTATGTATAAAAAAAAATAATTTCTAGGTCAAGACGAGGATTTTTCATTTTTATTTTGTTCATATCATGATTTTAATTAATAATTTAATTTATTTTTTTAAAATAAGACCTATAAATAATTAACCAAATTCGATATTCGACAGCTTTATTTTTAAAAGCTTAGTCGAGTTTTAGAGCACGAAATTAGTATGGAAAACCCGCTTTTAATGTATACATTACTTAAGCATTCGTTTATGAAACGTAACTCTTCATTTAAGTAAAATAAAGTTACTCTTCTTCGAATCGACAAACTTTTAAAAAAAAATTCTAGCGGAACGATTTTTAAAGTAAAAAATCAACAACAAATTTTTAAGTTAAGCATTTTATTAAAAAATAAAATAAAGCATAAAATATATGAGTTTTCCTCTCTTTCAAAGGAATTTTTATTTGTTCGGGTGAAATCTTGCAACTTAATTTTGAAGCAGATACCTTGAACCGATTAAGCTGACATCTTGTAAATACGTTCAGTTTGGCTGATAATGCACGGTTAACTTTGTAAAGTGATTCTAAATCCAGCTTGGTAAGGCACCCAAGGTGTCGGACTAATTATTTTTAATGCATTCCTACAATATGAGTATAAAAGGAAGGGCTTGCTGAGAAAAGGTCGACAAATAAAGTGACGTTACTCTAGATCCAATGCGGCGGACTAAGTTTTGAATGAAATAAATTAAAAGTAAAAAATCTTTTTTTAAAAAAAACAAGCTTTTATTTAAATGCGCTGAAAAGAAAATTTTAGTTTAGAACTTTTACTATCAACTTATAACGTCATTAAACAGTTTGTATGGTATAAAAGCTTGTCGCGAGATTAACTTGTGTAGACAAACAAGTAAATTATATAACTTGATGTGATTGATTTTAACTATACAAATTTTCAAACAAAGTAAATACATATCATTAGATTAATGACGTTATAAGTCGATAGTAAAGGTTTATTTATTTTTTTCTTTTTAGCCCATTTTAAAAAGGTTTTTTAATTTTTATAAAATAAAAACATAATACACATAACACATGAATAATAATAATTACTATTGCTATTTGTTCATTGTTTTAATATTTAGAGTTGGTGCAATCGCTGCTAAAATACGACATAAATTCGAAATTTTTTCTTACATTATTTTTGTTCAAATTAGTTTTTGAAGAATTGCGCTCTTACTTTGAATAAGCCTCACAACAAATTTTTTTTCTTTCTATTAAAATGAAGTTATCTAAACAAATGGAAAATGAGAACACCAAACAAGTTTTAAAATCGCCACGTTTGGCGAGAAATCACTACATGTGGCAGCCCAGATTGTACTATGAATTTTTTAAAACAGTGTGGCAAACCGCTACTGGCAATATGTTAAAGAAAAAAGTATAAGTCCCCTTTCAGACAGGCAAAGTTTACTTTGACAAAGTCTGTTGAATTCTCTTTTAAACTTTGTTTGGTGCTCAGACACACAAAGTTTAATTTGACAAATTTTTGTTTTCTCTTGTTTGAATATAATATATAAACAGCGTTGCCACAATGATGATTTTATCATATTTTGGATTATTTTTTAAACAAAAATATGATTAAAGATTTTTTTCTCAAATGATAATTTTTTATTTTTAGAAATTCTGATTTTTACTTTAATTTTGCTTATACAAAATACACGATTATTAAAACAGTCACTTTTTAAAGCAATGAAGTTTTGCAACAGCTTGATGCGCATTGGTGCTGCACACTTTTGTACCCAGTATCTAGAATACACAAAATTGCATCATTATTTCTGGACATAAAAAATATTAAAAAAGGCATATTATAACCTATTTCCAATGTGCGAAAGAATTCCTTCTTTCGAACAACTACATTTAAAACAAAAACAAATTCTAAAAACTTTCTTTTTGATTAAAAGATTTTGCTTGTTGTGCTTAATTCCCTTTTTAAATAATTGATAAAAAAAAATACTGAAATTTATTGTTGGAGGATAAGCTGTTCCTATGCGCATTTCACTGGTTGCTTAGGCCAGATCATCAGGAAACGTTCTCCTAAATAATTTTAGAAAAGCCAAAGCTATCAGCAAACAAAACTACAGAGGGAATGATAATTACCTACAAACACTCAAAAAGTCTTCTTTGCGACGATATCAAAGCTTAAACAAAATACCAAACAATGAATCAGTGATGAGTTTATCTTTTCTTACATTTCCCGCTACAATTATTTGGAATTCTCCCAACATTAATTGTAGTTGTAAGTGGGTAAAGAAAAAACATATTAAAAACAAAAGCAAAGTGCTTTTATTGGTTTCGCAAGAAATCAAAATAAAAACAATTTGCCAGTTCAGTTTTTTATGCATGTGCACTTGCTAAAATTTTATTATCAAAGTTGTTTTTTGGGAATACTATTATTTATAAAAAGATTTTGTTTGTTGTGCTTAATTCCCTTTTTAAATAATTGATAAAAAAATACTGAAATTTATTGTTGGAGGATAAGCTGTTTTTGTTTTAAATGTATTTGTACGAAGTAAATAATTCTTTCGCACATCGAAAATAGGCAGTTAGAATATTGATAAAAAAGATATTTGTGAAAAGAAAAAATGTATTTTTATAAAGTTTCATATACTGACGAATTATGTTTTTATGTATTTCAATTTAAATAATAAGAAGTATGTTTTTATAAAAAATTAATAATTCTTACTATTTTGCCCTTGTTTTAAAAAATTTAAATTAAGAAAAAAAAATTTAAGATTTTCCTCTTCAAAATATGATTTTTTTCGCCATATGACAATTTTCATTCCAAAGATTCTGGTAACTCTGTATATAAATATAAAGTTGCAGCCAACTTCAGGTATAATCTACGAACGAAAAAATGTAAGAAAGAAAAAAAATTCACTATTTATTGTTGTGTCTTTGTTGAAGCTTTGATATTGTTACAAGTAAGAGCTGAGTGTTTAAAATTCTTATTCACTTTATGGTCTTACAGCCGTACCTAAACAAGAGCGGAAGGCGTAACGTTTTCTTCAGCGTAGCTTTTACGCTGATATGCCATACCTAAATAAGAGCGTCAGCGTTGTGCCATAAACAGTAGTGTTAACTTTCGTGCCGACTAAAACCCGCATAAAAGACATAATAAATTGAATTAAAACCGCTAGTTTGACCTAAAAATAGCTAATTTGCCATTATTTATTATCAAACAATAAAAACAGGGTTGTCAAAACAACAAATATAGCAGCCCTGTTTATTTTAACGCGCTGTCAAAATCGGATTTTCCAATTGCAAAGCGTTGACGCCGCGTTATTTAGGGATGCTTCATACAAATTGTATGGGCATGAGGATTTTTGACAGCTAGAAAACGCGTTCCGCTCTTGTTTAGGTATGGCTGTTACTTGTATAATATTTTTAGCTTTTCTAAAGTATTTGGAAAGAGTTTCCTGACGAGCTGGCCTAAGCAACCAGCGAAATGCGCATAGAAACTAGCTTTCCCACAACAATAAATTTTAGTGTTTTTTATCATAAATTGGGATTATTAGCACATCATTAATAAATGAATTAATTAACAAAACGAATTTGTGAGTACAAAGTATGTACTCCCCCGCTATGCTCTTTTCCCTTCTTTTCTATAAACTTTGCTTGTCTGAAAGGGGTCTAAGCACTGTAATAGTATTGTTGTTTCTTGTCAATCAGTTATTTGGTATATAACAGGGATGTTTAATATGGTTTTTAATTTTGTACAAACTTCCAAAAAAAATGTACTTTTTGGACCTTCACGGAACCATTTTTTTTTAATTTATTAATACATATAACAAAAAGAGTGAACGTTATAAAAATAAAACAAAAAAAGCAGGATAAGAATAATGTCTTTCGCATATACTTGTTAAGTTAAGTAGTACTTCTATATTCCAAAAAAATACTGATGTTTTGCTTATAGTGCCATCGTCTGTGGTAAAAAAGAAACAAAGGTAGTAACACAGAATTTGACTAATGTTGCCTCGTCTGTGGGTACCATAAGTTCCCTTTTACAATGTGGCAATTAAAAGGCAGACAGGCGACGTTTGTAGGCGATAAAAGAAAAAGTAAAGTGTGTTACGTATACAGCGTCGCCCCCTTATCTTGTAAAAGGGGACTAAGTGCTCTATACACCAAAATACTAGTCGCATATTTAAGCAACCATTACATGTTGTACAACATAAATGCAATGAAAAGGACTCATTTATTTGCTTGTTATACAAAAAAAGCAAAAAGGGGGAGCTATGACAAATTTTTAAATTGTACCAAATGAGTCACGGTAGTACCACGGTACTTTGGAAGGTCAAAATGTATCAAAAAAAAGTACAATTGTACCAACTTTAACATCCCTGGTATATAATATGAAACCGAACAAAAAAACAATTGCGAATTTGGTATGTGCAAGGCGAATTCATGTATACGGTGGTGTCGATACAACAACACCAAAAACCCATCAATGTATTTTTTGTTACTTTCGTTGATCGATATGTCAAAAACACAAACAACTTTTGACATTTCTCTCGCTAAGTAAGAAAAAAAGTAGAACAGCTGTGCTTTCAACGCCACCTGAAAAATGAATTCGCGGGTACACTCAAAATAGTTTTACAGTTACTAAATGCAATTTATTAAAATCGTTTTCCGTAAAGTTAAAAAATTAATGAAAATTTTGTTATATTAAATATAATTAAACTAATTTAACTGTTTCTACATATTTTTTCAAAAACAAACTACAAAAAATAATACGGGTTTTCAGGTAATCGCTTAAAATTACCATTTGTGCAAATGAACAAACTTGCGAGACTCGTTTCATAAATATCCTTTTTATTTTTGTGTAATTTTAAGAGACTAATGTCATTTCAAACTGAAATGTCAATACAAAAATAAATTATAAAAATAAAAGTTGAAATTCATGAATAAAAGGTGAAAATTGTTTTTTAAACATGCATAAAGAAAGCAAAAAAGAATAATTTGCTTAAATTATTGTAAGAATTTATTGTTGCTGATTTTATTAACATTTGAGTTTTTCATTGAAAACGGTGTTAACACCTTTGAATATGTTTTTGTAGTTTGAATTTTTTAATTTAAAATAAAGAGAAAAGTTAATTAATTTCTACGTTATAAAATGAACATTAATAAAATTAACTAAAATTCCGTTATTTAAAATGAAATGATCCGTTTTCTAATTACATTTTCAGTTTTTAAACTTAATATTATTTTGAATTTACATACATAATATTTTGAGTGTATTTCACACGAGAATGCTATATTTGTTTCTTTAAACCCAGTTATCATCGATTGTAAAGACCAAGATGACAAGACAAGTGTACTACTGAACGAAAACGACAAAAGACACAAAAGACAAAGTGACCGGTGAACTAAAAGAACGAACTAGTTCTTTTTTTAAAATGAACTAAAATGACCGGTCACCAAAATGAACTTTTAAGCCCAAGCCTACTAGCATACAACTGAATGCAATTAAAGTTTTTTACAGTCTTTGAAGTGAGTTTCGGTAAAATTTGGGTTGTGTGTGTGAAAATCCCGAAAAGTTCTCGGCCCCTGGATGCATAGCGTTATGATCGTTGAATTATATCTTTCCTGTACTTTATAATTTATCTATACTTGATAATTGTTGAACTTTAATATTATTATGTCTATCGAGCGATTATCTTGCCCGCCTGGCTGACGATTCACTCCTCGTTTCCATAATTTTGGGATAATAAAAATAAAACTATGTTAAGAATGCAATCGATGTTCTTGCAATCTGTACTTAACAAGCCAAGAACTGTTTTAAATTTTGTTTTTGAACACAAACGGCATCCTCTAACATAAAAATGAACTAGAATACTTTCTTAAAAATAAACAAATATATGTTATGATGATTTTTGAAACTCATCTGACCTCAAGAAATACGGTTAATATTAATGGTTATATATAATCCAAGGACCCTCGAGGTAGAGCTTGTGGAGGTTCCGCCCGAATAAAACTTTACTTAATGTGTGATTAGGGTAGCCAGATTTAAAATTGGGGAAAACAGTAAAATGAATAAAAAAAGTGTACCATCAAGAAAAAAACAGTAAATTTTTTTGAAGAAAATGTATAAACTATTTGTTGAAATTATTCAACATTTAAAACTTTTGATTCAATATGCAACTTCAATAATATAAAGAAATACACTTGAAAAGTAAAGAGAGATTGAAATTTTATCTCATTTTATATACGAAATTACACCATATGCGTTTATAAAGCATATACATATGTAAATCACAATCGAAGCATATGGCCATAGTTCATGTTCCAATGTATAAAGTTTAAATATTTTTGTTTATATGTTACTTTTTATTTGTTAATAAAAATTTCAAAAAATAAATGCTCCTTTTTTTGCAAAATATAAAGACAGGAAAACAATAAAAATTTTGTAAGCAATAAAATAAAATAGTTGAGTTAAATACATTCAATTTATAAAGTATCACTATCCAGTGTAACACAAAGAATGCTGACGAAGGCAGTAGCGGGCCGGAAAATGCATTACATTGTGCTGGTGTCTAATAATTGTAAATTTTTCGGTACATACAATATACTTCATTGCTATTCAATGGAAAGCTAAGGTAAAATGTAACAAGAAAATACAAGATAATAGTCTGGTAGTGTATAAAGTCATTCCTGAAAAATTTAAGGAATAGAACTATTACAAAAAGCTTTATAAAAATACATAACTGAAATTTAACTCATAGAATAAATTCGAAAAAAGAAAATGTTGATTATAATAAAAGTGGCTTATGAAAAGAAATAGAGAATATTTATATTCAAAAATAAATACGCTTTAAAGAATTTTAATACATTTTGCTCCGTTTTCCTGTATACATATATTCTTTTATATTGTCCTGAACAGCTATTGGACTTATTTAAAAAAAAAAAAAATTTCGCGAATACAAAATTTATTATTTATTTATTTATTAATGACTTGCTAGATTCCCAATTTTTGTTTTTGATAAATTTAATTTTTGTTTTTAATTTATTCCTACTAAAAGAAACACACAAAAGTAAATTTATTAAAAAGGCAAATATTGGCGCGTATTGTGTTGTTTAATTGCCGCAGATGAAGCCAATAAATATTGGTACATTTTTCTCATTTTTATTGACGCGCGGTTGCATATCAAGTAGACACACGATTGTCGCACCGGGGTTGCATTTTATTAGTAAAAGTAAGCACAATATTGCCCTAGATTGGTACATGATGCATTTGATTATGCAGTCACACGATTTTGGTATTAAAAAGTGTGAAAATTGGTGCATTGCGGCAATCGTGTGATCCCAGCTTTAAACAATTTTTAATTTATTAAGGCCAATTTCAGCTATTATTAACTATGCATTTCTATATCCGCCAGTTCACAATAGGTTTTTTCTTTAAGTTTTTGTATTGTATTGTAAAATAATAGGATATTATGACAATATGACTTGATAGCATACCATTTAAAACATCAGAATATGTATTACTTTAACAGAGGTTTTCTTAATATCTCTGTTTTTTTGTAGACTGAACCAAAAAAAAATACAGTACAAAAAATAGTACAAAGTGTAAAAAACAGTACATTTTCGTACTGTTTTGGGTGTTGTGCATAAAATAGCACATTTGGAAAAAATGTAATAGTACATGTGCTGCTAAAAACAGTACGTCTGGCGCCCCTATGTGTGATCATTGAGAAGATAATTTGGAACCAACGAACATTTGTGTTGAAGAGCTAAATCGATAGTAATTTCATCTTTATACTCTCCACCTAGAGTTTCAATATCAGAAAGCCAATATTATTAATCATTAGGACCCTCTTTCCTAGCCGCTGGCGATTACAACGCTAAACATACATTCTGGGAGTCAAGACTTATAACACCAAAGGGTCGTGTTTTGTTAAAGACTATTTTTACAATTGATTTAAATGTGGTCGCGAGCGGACAACCAACTTATGGGCCTAGTGATCAGCATAAAATTCCAGATGTCATCGAACTTGTTGTGGTTAAAAGCTTCCCCATAGAAACGATTCAAGTGGAAGCTTCCTTAGAACTATCTTCCGATTGTACACCTACAATTCTTACTATAACAAACCCCAATAGAATTGCATCTCCGTCTGGTTTCTTAGCGACGTCAGCCACACAAATACATTGGTTCATAAAAAAAAATATATCAGTACCAACTGCACTGAAAATATTCCGCTTAGTACACTTGTGAATGTGGATCTTTCTATTGTAAATTTTTACATTCCAGCATAACGCCCAAAATCTTAAAAAAAATAAAATATATTCTACAGATATCGAGCGTCTCTTGACTGAAAAAAAGAGAGTTAGAAGAGAGTGGCAATTGCACAGATCCCCTCAACTTATGAATCTATTAAAAGAGTGCACAAAAAGTCTATGGAAGTTACTTCAGTCTCAGAAAACGGCATCCCTGAAAAAATTTCTTAGGGAACTTAATGCAACTCCACAATCGGACTACTCATTATGGCGTGCAGCTGGAAATCGCAATAGACGAGTTATTTCTGCAACACCATTAAGAAACCTAAATGGAAGTTAGGCTAGAAATGATATTGAAAAAGGAAATCTGTTTGTTAGTCATTTGAAAAAAGTATTTACCCCAAACATATCTCACGATATAGCATAGCAAAGAAAATTAATCTATGTATTTTTAATGCTATTTTACGCCTTGAATACTAACCTCAAGAATGGAAGGTTTACTTCGTAACCATGATACCAAAGCCAGGAAAGGATTGTACAAAAGTTGAGTCATACAGGCCTATTAGCTTATTATCTAATATATCAAAACGTTTTGAAAAAACTACCAGTATCAAAACTTGTACCGATTTTAAATGAAAATTTATGTTTTCCAAGCCATCAACTCGGTTTTAGAAGAAAGCACAGCACAATTGAACAAACTCATCGAATGGTAAATTTTATAAGAAAATCCTTCGAAAATAATATTTCTCAGCACACTTCATCGGTGTTTCACAAGTTTTTTATAAAGTCTGGCATGAAATCTTATTACATAAGCTGAAGCTTAACTTACCAGCAAACACACATAAGCTGTTAGAAAGCTACTTAGTCGGTCGTCAATTTATTATTAAAGAAGGCGATTTTTTAAGTTCTCCTCAGCCATTTGGCGGTGGAGTCCCACAAAGCACCATCTTGGCCCCTCTATTATACCTAATATGTATATATCTCGGACATGCCAACAAACAACTACATCCAAACTTCAACATTGGCGGACGACACATCTACCGTCACGAAGCATCTCGTTACTTACAGGATCATATATTTCAACTAGAAACATGGTTGAAACGATGGAGGATAATGGTATATGAGAAAAAATGCATACATAACATTGCGTCCGCAATCATGCCTCCCTATTAAAATCAATAATCAAATTATACATCAACATTCGCAAGTAAAATATCCTGGTATACATCTACATAGATCGGCGTTTAACGTCGTAATGTAATATAAAATCAAAATTAACTCAAATGAAACTAAATACAATTCAAATTTATTGGGTTATTGGAAGAAACTCTGTTCTTATACTTGATTGTAAACTTCTACTTTACAACTCTATCTTAAAAAGCGAATCTGATGCTACTGTATTCAGATATGGGGCACTCCCTCGGCCTCCAATATCGAAAAAGGTAAAAGGCGCCAAAATAAACTTCTTCGAAATGTGCCATTAGTTAAAACTATGATGACGAAATATGCAGTAAAATATTTAAAAAGGCTGCAACTGCACCCAAATCCACTAGCTCGAGATATTTTAAATTATGGCGGCCACACTCGCTTAAAGAGAAAATACACTGCAGCACTCATCCAATCAAAAGAGCGATAAACACCTACATATGTGAACAGAAACCGTGATGACTAAATCTTTTGTCTGGCACATAAAATGATTAATAATTGTTAGTTAATATTTAATATATGAAGATTCAAAAAGTAGATACTGCTAAAAAGCTCCTCTAAAATATTCATGATGGTGATTATACACAATAAGAGATTATTAATTACTTAAAAAAAAACGTAAAAGGAATTGAAAAAAAAATTCTTGAAGAGCAAAATGAAATATGTTTATTTAATTTAGATGATTTAAACACAAAAATTGCTTTGGTAATTAAATCTTAAATTTTAGGCAATTTGTAATTAACGCAGATTTCATCGATTTTTAACGACTTTAGTGAGAAACTTAGCTAAGCAACTTTTATCAACGAAATACTTTTAGCAACTTTTAAAATCATTAGGCAAATTTTACAAACAACTTTTCATTCGTTCACGACTTTGTCTACTCATTTACTGACTGCCTCCCTTTAACTGCATTCATCTTATTCTTATCAAATGTACGCGTGGTGAATATTTAGTAACGGCAACTTAACCCAGTTATCAGTTTATATATATATCGCATAAAGAGTTGGTGGTTTAATTTATTGTGTATAATCAATTTTCAGTTGGCATAATCTTAATATTTGAGTAAATGTTATGTAATAGCTTCGCCGTGTAATTGCTCAATGCAATAATTATAAAATTATGATGTCCATTTTAAAAATTAAGAATTCAAACACTTTCCCCTATATTCATAAAAAATATTTTTGATTAATAAAAGGTTTTAAACAAATTTTCATAGAAAATTCGTTTCATAAGCCTGCTATAAACCTTAAATATTTTTTATGAATACGGGGGTTTGTCTTTCACTTATTAATAACAAGTGTGTATTTTGTTTATTATTTTTTATTTATGAATGGCCGTTTGTATTCTCAACAATGACTTTTGGCTTGTGGGGCCATTTTTGGTTACACAAAGTTTGAAGCTCATGTTACATACAGAAGGTATGGTAACTATGACTTATCAAACACACTACAGTAATACAATACATTAAATAAATACTACGATTTCGTTAATATAAACAAATCCTAAAACTTATTGTTAATCCTTAAGAACAAAATTTTTAGCAACACACGTACACAAATCAAAGAAAAAAAGTTAAAAATGTAGCAGATTTATTATTTAGTTGGCATAATCGCCTTTAAGTTTATGTTATATATGAATTGTTTAATAAATGTAAGCAAAAATAGTAAGTAAGCTATGCACTAGTTACTAAAACAGGGAATCTTGTGGGAGGGTGTGCGGGTTATAAGACCTTGGCAGACCGAGTGTGGGGGTTCAACATTTAAGGTTGGTTGAATGATACTAAGACTATCAAAATCAGCTGATAATGTCAAACATTTGTAAACAAAACTTTGTAACGGGTTAAAAAATATATAAAATAAATAATCCGGGAAACAAAGCACTGTGTAGTCAGATTTATATTATTTTTATTATATCAGACTTATAACATTTAAATTGTAAAGTTACTCCCAGCTTACGTATAGGAATGAAAAAACTGAGCTGGCGGATGAATATTTAAAAAATTATTTAGAGAATAGAATATTGGTCTGTGATCTTACTACACATGAACTTGTCAACACAAAACAGAACTGTCAGATTGAAAAGTTTCACCCAAGGCGAATTCATTTATCAGGTGGCGTTGAAAGCACAGCTGTGCTACTTGTTTTCTTACTTAGAGAGAGAAATGTTAAAAGTTGCTTGTGTTTTTGACATTTCGATTAACGAAAGCAACAAAAAAATACATTGGTGTGTTTTTGGTGTTATTACTTGTTGTAGTATCGACACCACCGTATACATGAATTCGCCTTGATTTCACCTCTTAATCAATTATGTTAGATAGCAAAACATATGGAACAGAGCTTGTGGGTTATGACTTAGATAAGTAAACGGACTATGGATTAAAAAATCAGAGCTGCCAGATTGAAATGTTTCACCTTTTAATCAGTGCTACCAGATCAAAAAACATATGGAATATAACTAAAAAAAGGAGTTCACATACGGTTAACATCCCTAATGGCATGCTCCCAACTTTGTATGAAAAAAGTGGATTAGAATGTCCACAAAAATACTACTTACAGCTTCCATTCCATTCCCGAAAATATTTAAGCATAATTATCCTTTTAAATATTAATATTAATAGAAAATTATACGACCTTCCCTTTCATCCCTTTAAGACAAAAAATCCTTTATATTTATATTCGGCACAAATAACTCTTATATGAATCTAAAAACGTCGTTGACGTTCCTCAGAGGGTATGGTCTGGATATAAGCCAACCTGTCGGGGTCGCGGTCGTACCAGAGACCCACTCAATTGCTGTCTTCTCCAGCAATAAAAAAAAGAGATGGAAAAACAAGGGGAAAGAACGTTGATTGTTTCCCAATAAGAAAAAAAAACGTTTTTTTTTCTCTCTTGAAACAAAAACATAGTTTACTTTTAATACGTTATGAAATTGGAATTTTATTAAAGTATTCGTAAGTAAGGTTCCACGATAGATAAATTATTCAGGTCGATAGTTTAAAGCGCGCGAGCAAATGGGAAGATTACTTTACGGTATGGCAGTTTAACCACGAATAATAAAAAATTTTAAGAGCAACTTCATTTTTAAAATACCAAAAAAAAAACTTAAAACATAAAAAAAACATAAAAATTTAATTAAAAACTTAAAATAAACTTCTTGATGACGGTGGCGCCTCGAGATGTCCAAGTTCAATCTAATTAGACCCCAGGGCTGGAAACACCGTTACCTTCAGTTTAGACGTAAACATCGCGCCGGCCTTGCTGTACAGCAATCCAACATGTCACCTGAAAACCTATATAATATCAAAAGATAAAAAATATCTAAAATCAAACCAAAATTTCATAAATATAAAATTGAAAATCTCCATTGATTGCAGAAATCCAATAAACTTAAAAAATACACTTTAATCCGTGATGAATCTCCTCGCGCACTCTAAAGTCGGATAGCCTTCATCCCAGAACTAGCGATCAGAACAAAACATTCTCATTACGGGGAACAGGATCCAGAAACTATGCATCCAAAAATCTAAAACTGTGCCAGTGGTTTGCCAAACGTGCCGCCATATACGCTGTTTTTAATAATTTGGCTATAAATATCGCCACCCAACAACAAGCCTGCGGGAGCCGACACGTTGAATTGGGGATCTGCCATTAGTAACCCAGGAAACTAATCAACAATCCGCGCTTCTAAGGATTGCGTCAGCATATCGCAATTTCAAAATCAGTCTTCACTTCAGCATAAAATTCGAGCACAGTGCTGTCACCGTAATTACCCCCAATCCTAAGGGCACACTTCTCTTTGCTTCCAAACCGAATTTTACGTCCACCAATTCTTCGGACCAGGCTCTCTGCTATTACCGAGCACTCAGAGCTGGCATCTATGACAGCCCGTTCCTCAAAAATCGTCCATTCGCATCAAGCTTTACGATGGCCGTTGCTCTTATCATAATCGATTCTCTTATTTGATACGAGGGTCGCACTTGAGTACCTTCGGTCGACTCCTGCTTCCCCTGACGATTGTGTCTTTGCCGGCGGCGAGTATTTCGGTTCCTCCCAGTGCTCAGAACCAGAGCTTGAGAGAACTAGGTCTCTCACTCTCATGACCATCGGACGAACGAGGTCCCCTGGCGGAGCTATTAGACGAACTAGGTCTGTTATGCTCTCGACGACTGGACGAACGAGGTCCACGCTGCAAACGCTTGGTCTTGACTCTCTGTGACGAGCCAGTCGGCCTGCCCTCCTTGTGTAACAGCGTGTGATGCATGTCACCGCAGCGTTGCACTTGCCTGTACTCTCACATGTATGCCAGGTATGGTCATGACTCCAGCAGCCAGCACAATAACGATAATTAAACACAAGTTGCATCCTCTCTTCGTAGTTCACTTGTAAAAATTTTCTACAAAAATGCAGCGGGTGACCTTTAAGGCAAACCCGGCTGACCATCTGTTTGGTAGAGGGATGACCATCAGTATATTTTCTAGCTCCGACCATGTTCCTGTAAAATATATATTAAAAATAGAAAAAACTAATAAGTTGGAAGAACGATGGGCTTCACTACTGGTCTTACTACCGAGCCCCGTGCCGTTTTTACCTCTACAACTCTAACGTGGCCGTCCTTACCCATATGTAATTTTTCCACCGACCTAAACGCCATTCGTTCGTCGGCAGGTTATCTTCTCTAATAACTCCCATGTCACCGACTCGTAGGTCTCTACGCGCAAACTTCCATTTATTGCATTTTTGGAGATCCTTCAAATATTCATCTTTCCACCTAGCACATAACCTTTGATTTAACGCTTTGACCCTCTGCCAGCGGTTTACAATTGAAATTGGGCTCGCCGAGACCTCAAACTCCGGAGGTGCAAGTAGTCGGCCGCCAGTAAGAAAGTGGCCCCGAATCAAGCAATCTAAACTCTCGAAACTCTTTGATAAGGGGTACAAAGGTCTCGAGTTAAGACAAGATTAAATTCGTGCAAGCAACGTGGAGAATTCCTCATAGGTATACCTTAAGCCCCCGGCAATTCTCCTAAAATGATGCTTAAAACTTTTAACTCCCGACTCCCATAAACCTCCCATATGCGGAGCTCTGAGAGGGTTAAAATACCTTTTAACACCTTGGTGTGCATACACGGCATTCACTTCCGAACCTATTTCACGCAAAAAACACCGGAATTCAGCCTTAAGCACACTCGAAGCACCAACAAAATTAGTCCCATTATCTGAATACATATTGCTAGGACAACCTCGGCGAGAAACAAATCTAGCAAACGCTCCCAAGAACGCCGGAGTTGCCAAGCTGCTTACGGCTTCTAAATGGATCGCCTTGGTAGCAAAACAGATAAAAACACACACATATCCCTTCGTTATTAAACAAGTTCTGCCTGTATAATTTTTTATTTCAAATGGCTCAGTAAAGTCCACGCCAGTCGTACTGAAGGGACGAGAGATAACCGTACGGGCTGTTGGCAGTGCAGCCATAATCTGACTATGTGTTTGTTTTCTCCAAATCGTACAAGACTTACACCGACCGATCACAGTCTTTATCAAATTCTTGTCCCGAGGTATGGAGAACTGTGTGCGTATTACCCTTAACATTAGCTGATTACCACCGTGTAGAGTAATTCCGTGAATAAATTTTACCAAAAGCCTAGCAAAGTGACAATTCGAAGGCAATAAAATAGGGAATTTTTCATTGTAGGTTAAATTAGAAGCATTTTCCAATCGACCTCCTACCCTCATGACCCCCTTCTCATCCAAAAAAGGGTTCAAATTTAAAAACCTACCTGTTCAATAATAGTACTAAACTGTATTGAATTGAAGTTGAATTTGTACAACAGTAGCACTTTAACTATGTTGCGATTGGTTTGTTTGGACAACAACAGGACTTGAAACTGTGTTGCTTCTTCTTAATTAAAAGTCTTTCACCTTCAAAATAAGAGTCACTTTATTAATAAATTTTCTTAACTTATATACTAATTTTACAATAAAATTGTGACCAATTGTTTATTTAAATTTGCTGGCAGTTTATTTTGTCATGACTTAATTAATAATACATTGAACCATTTTTCTGCCGAATCTACAAATTATCATATAAACACTACCATTCCTTAAAGATCTTCCACAGAGAAGTTCATAATATTTCTAGGCAAACTCAACTTTCTGTGCGACTATAACTAACTTCTCTCTAACAGAATTTAATTCCCCAGATGATAACTCCAACGTCGTGAATAAATCCTTGTCAATTTTTACAAATCTAGAAATGCCCATATAAACGTAAGCCATTATTCTAAGGGCTCTTGCGTACGACGTTATGTAAACGTTGCTCTTCCCTTGTACCGAAATCTCGCGAAGCTGGAGACATCCAAAATTTCTGTGGGGAACATAGCCACGAAGGCCCATTCCACCAAAGGGAATTCCCCACTAAGTCCTGTGGCCGAACACCACGACTTATTAAATCAGCGGGGTTATCTTTCGAGTTAACGTGGCTCCAACATTCTCTACCAGTTGTCCAAGAATTAGGAGGTTTTTGTAGCCACGCTAAAACAATCATCGAATCACTCCACGTATAAAAATTTGTTCAATTTTTGTCCAAATCAAAATCTTTGCGAACAACTTCCAACAAGTCTGCCAATAAAAGAGCGCCACAAAGTTCAAGGCGGTGTAAAGAAACAGTCTTAAGTGGCGCAACCCTAGACTTGGCTACCAGTAAAATCGCTTTTATACCGTTTTCCCCATCATCGACCCGAACATAAACACAGGCCCCATAGGCCCTCTCCGAAGCATCACTGAACCCGTGCACTTCAAGCGTTGTAGAAGGCTTGAAGCCAATCCAGCGATGAATTTGAATATCGTTTATATCCGCGTAATCCCCGAGAAATTGAGTCCATCTACTTAACGCGGATTCTGAAATATTTTCATCCCATGGTGTTTCCTCGCACCAAATCTGTTGCATCAGTATCTTTGCTGTTACTACTATTGGCCCTAGCCACCCAGCTGGATCAAACAGATGAGCAATAGTGGACAAGACCTCCCTTTTAGTAAACAGTTCCTTTGAAGGGATTGGAGAGGTGGAAAAATAAAATCTATCCGTTTTCGCATTCCACCGTATACCCAATGTTTTAGCTACACTTTCATCGCTAATTTCAAAAAAAATTTCATTCAAAAGATCATCTTTCGAAATACCCTGTAGAATTTGTTTCTCATTTGACGTCCATTTTCTCATGGAAATACCAGCGGATGACAAGGCTGAGATAAGTTGATCTCGAGCTTTTATGGCCAAATAAATTTCGTGCGCCTCTATCAAAGCATCATCCACATACATCATGTGTCGCAAAATTTTAGACGCTAACGGCCATTTATGTTCGACATATTCCGCTAGTTGCAACAAATTCCTAATCGCCAAAAAAGGTGCACAGTAAACACCGAAAGTAACCGTTTTTAACTCGTACTCTTTCAAATCCTCGTCCGACTTTTTACGGAACACAATCCTCTGCAATTTCGTTTCACCAGGATCTACTATAATTTGGCGATACATTTTATCGATATCACCATTAGAAACATACCGATAAAAGCGCCATCTTGTTACCAACAACATCAAATCGTTTTGTAAAACTGGCCCGGGATACAAAATATCATTTAGGCTCAAGCCAGTGGAACTGCGAGCCGATGCATTAAAAACCACCCTCACCTTCGTAGAAGAGATTTCGGGTTTAAGAACAGCATGATGTGGTAAATAGAAACTGTCCGAAAATTCTGACCCAACAAAATCAGTTTCGATCATATGACCTAAAACTTTTTATTCCGATAAAACATCATCATATATTTCTTTTAAGGCCAGATTCTTACTCAAGGAAACTTCATTCCGCAAAAATTGTCTCCTGGCCTTTTCACGCGAATGCCCTAAACATCGATCAACTGAATACTGTGGTTTGAAAGGTAATGAAACCTTATAACGGCCCTCTGGCGTTCTCCTAACATTCCTCTTGAAATGCTCTTCACAGTACTCATCCTCAGGCGTACTCGAGGAAATATGTGGTGGCTCTTCCAAAGTCCAAAATCGCTCGAGCTGTTCGTCCAGCCTTACATCCGTATAATAGGACACGGTTGTGGTATAAACCCTTTGATCCGTACCTGAAAGTGGACCAGTCAAGATCCACCCAAAATGGGTTTCTTGAGCCAAATTTCCTAGTACGTTTTTTCTAACACCATTAAGCATGATGCTAGGGTAGCTATCACCAACAATCAGAATATCAATCTGGCAACTGTTCGCAAAATTTGGGTCGGCTAGTTTCAAATCCGATAACGAAAGTTTGGACACGTCAACTGAATTACTTAGCAGTTTTCCAGTTAATCTTGGCAGTATAAGGCCCCCTTACCTTTAACCTAAACCTGGATCACTATTAGAGCCCAAAACAAACGAACATTGTCTCTGAACTGATCCTGCCAAAGCGCCGTTCAAACCCGACACTCTCGCTCTAATGCTATCAATAGGCAAATTAAGTCATTTCTGTAGCCTTTCCGAAATGAAAGTAGCCTGAGAACCAGAATCGATCAGAGCCCTAGCAGAAAATACTTCACCACAAGATATAACCTGTACCATAGCCGTTCCCAATAAAACCCGTTTACTGGTACCTGCAAAACAGTTTTGTACTGTCTGGTCCCGCGTCACTGCCTGACTGGTACCTGGACCATCCCGGCCACCAACATTATCCGATGAATCCGTTGGGTCCCGATGCAGCATGTTATTATGCTTTAATTTGCATGTCAAACACCCATATTGACTACCACAACTGTCCAACTTATGGCCACTACTCAAGCAATTAATACAAAGATTGTGCCTCTTTACTACCACTAATCGTTCCCCCGGATTCATGTCCACAAATTTGGCACACAATCTCAACAAATGGTTCTTTGAACGCAGAACACAGGCTTGCTTTTGAACCTTAGT
Source organism: Pollenia amentaria (assembly GCA_943735925.1). Classification (NCBI taxonomy): domain Eukaryota; kingdom Metazoa; phylum Arthropoda; class Insecta; order Diptera; family Polleniidae; genus Pollenia; species Pollenia amentaria. The sequence goes on from OX031009.1 coordinate 81,544,700, forward strand.
CTGAAAGTTTCTAACTCTTCCACCAGGAAATTCATTATTTGTGGAACTAGATTTATTCTTATCATTAACCCTAGTGGTCTTTAACCATTTATTCTTGGTAGGGTACCCCGAATCCTCTGAATCTACCCTCGTCTGACCACAATTCTTTATGCCAAAAACTGTTTCCAGAGATTGAAACCTATCAGTTAAAAATGTGTCCATTTGACACCATTTAGGAATTTCCTTCTTGTATTTTACACTCTGTTCCCATAACGACAGTGTAAGAACTGGTAGATTAGTTGAACAAAGGTATACAAAAATTGGGTCCCAAGTTTAAATTTCAACACCATGTAAATTTAAGACCGAAATACAATTATTTATATCCCTTTGCAACCTTTTTATCTTCTTTGCAGACTCGACTTTAACAGGCACCAGACTAAACAAAATTTCAAGTTGACTATTCACCAAAATCCTCTTATTTTCGTAAGCCTCACTTAAGTTATTCCATGCGTTTGCAAACCCTTGATTTGTTAATGGCGAATCTTTAACAATCTCCTGAGCTTCACCAGAAGTAAATTGTCGTAAATAAAATAATTGTTCTACTCCGGTTAAGTCTTCACAATTAATGTAAACTGCGGTGAACATGTCCCGAAAAGATGGCCAAGATTTATAATCACCTTTAAAAACATCCATCGTACATGGTGGCAACTTCATATGAAGTTGCCACCATGAAGCTTCTCCAGTTTCTGAACCAAGTTGAGTGGAGGTAGGAATAGGCCTATTAATGAAGGATTGCGATAGCTCACCCATCTGAGCAGCAACAGTAATATAGGCTAACCTGCATTCCTTATAAAGTTGCTTTGATCGCGATCGTCGTCAGAATGGTGACGAAAACCTCATATGCATCTTTCACTTTCTCCCATAATGAATTAAACTCCTCCTTCAAGAGTTTCGACTCTCCTGTGGCACCTCGTCATAAACCCTCTCAAATTCAAGAAATAACGCAACCAGCGTTTCAAATTTATTTTAAATTATCGGATTTCCCCATTTTATTTTTTTTATAAATATCAACTGAAACTTAGAAAATCAAATTAAAAAAAAAAAAGACAATTTTGATGTAAATTGTACTTTTTACAAAAGTGGCAAAAACCAAGTCGCAATCACAAAAACTATATAAAAGAAATTTCAGTAAGAACAACTCGCAAAAACTAGCAATTCAAAAGGTAAATAAAAACACCCAAATATACCAGTATACCAATATACTAAAAATTTCACAGAGCACACAATAGCGACTTTTTAAAAATATCACTAATAAATTCCCCCACCGCATCAGTAATCGAGTTTAAAAAAAAATTAAACTCACGAAACCCTGATCAGAAACTATATGATCCATAAATCGAAATTAAGACCCCATATTACTTTACCAAAAAAGTTATACCCGTATTAATAAAAATTTCTCAAATGTAACAAAGATTAACGCAACAAGTTTGTTAAAATTCAATAATCGTCTATTAATAGCGGGGAAAGTAACTCGACAAATAAATAAATGTAAATAAATCAAGAAATAAATGTAAATAAATGAAAAGGTATATATTTAAAAACTCAGTCAAGTCAAACAAAATACGACGAACTTTTCAAAAATCAAAATAAGAAACATACCTTGACAGCTAGATCTTACCGATGGTACTTTCTTCCGACCCACACTGAGGTTATTATTCCGGCTGTGGTTGGCCGTATGAGGATGATACTGTTGTTGTTGGTTTTTATGATGTCCCTTGTGTTTTCGCTGAGGATATCTTGCTTTGCCAATAATGGACCTCCCACAGTACTAGCAGCAATTGTTGCTATGTTAGTATCCATGCTTGACGTCGTTCCACCAACGCTTGTTTTATCCTCTTTCTCATTTAAGGTTCTTACTGTTTGTTGTGTTGTTTACCAATTCGTTAGAGTCAATTTGTAACTTGTATATGTACCACTAGGCGTTTTCTTATTTCACTTTGTTTTCAATAAAAAAAATTTTTTTTTTTATTTTTAACAAAATCTGGCTAAATAATTTATAACTGGTATGGGCCATCTAGAAATAACTTATTTGTACCGTTATTTCTAATATTTATTTAATCTAAAACTTTATTAAATATGTATATACATTAGTGTGTCCCAAAAAAAAAAATATTATTTTATGCCCCACCTTTTTTTTAAACGTTATAGTGTGAAGTATTTTTGTGATTTTTTCAGATTTTTCGGAAGAGGTTTAGAGGTCGCTAAAATCGAATTTAACCCAAAAATCGGGTTTTCTCGACTTTTTTGAATTTTGCTGATTACTCGGCCCATTATCACGATTTTCTTTGTTACTAAGTCAATTTTATTAAAGAAAACTTCTCAAACTTTACTTCCCTGTGCAGATATTAAAAGTTTCGGTTATTTTTTTTTGCTCATTTGGGTCCCCTTAATCACATTTTTTTGTAAATTTAGCATAAATTTGAAAAATAATGCTCTGTAACTTTTAAAATTTATATTGAAGTTAAAATAACTAATGATTCAGTTTAAAAAGCATACAAACAAATCATTTAATGAAGCAAAGAACAAAGTTCAGCAATTGCACGTGGTAAATGATGTCACAGAACGCGGCGTGGCCTTAGCTAATACTTACATTAATCTAACAACCTCTGCAACAGACTTTCAGAATTTATTGCAGGGCATAGAGCTTCATCGTAAAAGCTCTAATAAATAATTGAAAGCTAAAAAAAAATAGTTTTTTAATATATTTTTTTTTTTTTGGTATGAGAAGTAAGCTGCCTAGAATTTTTTGGACTCGCATTGCTGAAGTCTGTGCAACAGAACAAAACACCACCCAAATTTATTATTTTAAAAGAATACCTTATATCTAAATATCTAACATTTAAAAAAATCCGAAGCATAACTGGCAAACATATTACAATATTTTTAATTTCACAAAATGGGTACAAAACTTAAAAAGGGTATAACTTTGGAACAGTAAGACCTTTTAAACTAAATCATTGGTTTTTTAACTTCAATATAAATTTTAAAAGTTACATAGCATTATTTTTCAAGTTTATGGTAAATTTTCCAAAAAAATGTGATTAAGGGGACCCAAATGAGCAAAAAAAATAACCGAAACTTTTAATATTTGATCAGAGAAGTAAAGTTTGAAAAGTTTTCTTTAAAAAAATTTACTTAGTTACAAAGAAAATCGTGCTAATTGGCCGAGTAATCAGCATAATTCAAAAAAGTCGAGAAAACCCGATTTTCGGGTTAAATTCGATTTTAGCGACCTCTTCCGAAAAATCTGAAAAAAATCACAAAAATACTTTACCCTATAAGCAAATGCTGGGGTACCTATAAAAATCAAAAAAAAAATTTTTTTTTGGGACACACTAATATACATATGTAGAAATATATTTATTTAATGTCAAAAAACATATCGCACTTGATTATAAACAGAGAAGTAACTCAAAATGTAATAATTCTCAGTAGAGCAGAACAATTTTTAATTTTATGAGGCATATTTCTTTTAGGCATATGAAATTTAGTGACAATTTTTCTAAAAATGTATATATAACATAAGTTCCCTAATCTCAATGTTTATAACAAAGCCTTTTATATATTTTCCATTTATATTTATTTCGTTTATGAATTATGTTCTTATATCCTCTCTATATATATATGTTTTGTAAATACGTGATTATCATATAACAAATGACCATGATCGGTAGTGTCTGTTATATAAAATCGCAGCCCATCAAAACATCGCACTTTATTTTAAAAAAAATGCAATAAACACATTATTTACAATGTAACCATATTAATAATGTAACAATAACATTAAAATTATACATAAGCGCAAAAATTTAAGAAATCAATGGTAACATTTAAAACAACAACTCTCCCAAAAAGAAAACAAAATATTTAAAATTGTCTTTCTCTTTTTTATTTCTTAATAGGTCTGTCTGCGTACACATATTTTGCATAATTTTGTACAAAATGTCGCAAAATCTTGCAAAACGTTGTCTGCGTACTCCAAATCTCTTACAGCGAGAGAGCCAAAAAGAGAATTTTTTGACAGTTGGAAGTTAGAGAACTTGCAAAATGTTACTGGAGAAATTTCCTCTGGTAAGATTTTGCAACTAGTTTGAACAGCTGTTTTTATATACTGTTTGAATGAAAGAGTTTACGTGTGCCAAGATAACGTCGACGAAATAGCGTCGAATTTGGGTATTAAAAAACCGGGAAACCAAAATACTCAAATAATGGGGATTTACAGTATATGAACAAAAAGTTAGCGTCGAATTTATGAATTTAAAAAGGGGAAGTAAAAATATATTTATATTTTTAATAAAAATACTAAAATTATTTACCACAGGCTTTTGCAGGGTATAAACTATATATTTTCTGAAAGTAAATAGTTTTTTGGACAAAATGAGCGATGCGTGCAAAAAATATATAGTTTATACCGTGCAAAAGCCTGTGGTTCATTGCATAAATCAGTAAAGATTTTTACTGACCATTTTGGATGAACCCAGATTTCTCGGAAACTATCCGAACGATTTTTTGCACGCATCGCTCATTTTGTCCAGAAAACTATTTACTTTCAGAAAATATATAGTTTATACCCTGCAAAAGCCTGTGGTAAATATTTTTTGTATTTTTATTAAAAATATAAATATATTTGGGCTTAAATCTAGTTTACCGACGCAGCTCCAAATAAAAAAAAAGTACCTAGGGTGATAGAAAATGGAAAAATAAGAAAAAATATAATAAGAAAGTTGGCGCAAACGCTTAGTTTTCGAGTTATGGGCGTTTTAAGTTTTATATAAATATGTGATTTTGCAGTACATTTCCAAATGTACATATATGGCTAATATTGGTATCATTGCAAAGCGTTTCACTAGATCTTTCTGGACATACAGAATTTATTTTAATATTTTTAGTTTATTAAGAAGTGGGACGAGTTTGCAAAATACAAAAGTTCTTTAGTAAGCATAAAAACAAATTTATTAATTTTTTCTAATTCTTTAATGTATTTAAGAATTTTAATTAAAATACAAGTAAAACCTTCTTTCTGTTTATGTTATACTAATGAGGAGAGAATCCTTGCCCCTGGGCAAAGGCCGTCTATGCAGAGAATCTTTAGTTAGCGAAGCCGGTATTAGTTATACCATAGGGGAGAAAATATTTGCGCCCGGCTGAAGGCCGGCTATGCAAGGAGGCTTTAGTAAGCGAAACCGGTGTTTATTATACCATAGAGAAGTACATCCTTGCGTCCGGCCAAAGGCTGGCTATGCAGAGAATTTTTTTTTGCAATGCTAGTGTTTGTTATTTTATAAAATTTGTATTGAACTTTTATTTAAATAAACTACATTCTTTCCTAGTGCACTTCCGTAACATTTCGACGTAAAATGAAAAAAACTGTAATGTGAGTTAAAGAGTTTAAAATGTTTAAATAAATTATGTATATTCATAAAAATCTGTTCAAGAGCTTTAAACTGATGCCAATATTGGACATATACGATTCGAATTGTAGTGCAAAATCGCATATGTATATTAAAACTTTAAACGTCCATAACTCGAAAACTAAGCGGTTGCGTCAACTTTTTTATTTAAGTTTTTCTTCTTATTTTTCCATTTTCTATCGCCCAAGGTACCTTTTTTTATTTGGAGCTGCGTCGGTTAACTAGATTTGTTCCTATATTTGTACTTCCCTATTTTAAATTCCTAAATTCGACGCTAACTTTTTGTTTATACTGCAAATACCCATTATTTGGGTGTATTTTGGTTTCCCAGTTTTTAAATTCCCAAATTGGACGCTATTTCTTCAACGCTATCTTGGCTCTTGTTTGTTATTTCAATTGTTTACACACCGATCAGCTGTTTTTTTTGCAAGATTTCACTGGATACTGTCTGCGTACTTTTTGAGATATTCTCAGCCGAAAGAGTAAAATTTGTCTTACTCCAAAAAAAAATTTACTGAGTATTTGCTACTGGAAAAGTACCCAGACAGACCTAATATCTACTGTTCTCCAATTTAATGCATAGCAGAAAACTCTGCATGTTGTTGTTCTTTTTACTATGTAAACACAAAAACAAAGCATACTGCTTCTGTTATGTGTTTACATTGTTTTTGCTCACACGTATGTGAATTGTTTCAATGTATTAGCAAAGACTATAAACAAAGACTATAGATTTATAAAGATATTGCACTGCCATACAAAGTTCATACATTTTTCTGTCTATATTAATTTTTCTGGTGGATTTAGCCGCTAAATCCACTTGTGAGAGTAAATTATAGTCTTTGTTTTTACGCTCAGAGAACTTTTTATTCTAATCTATCAGCGTATATGTGCATGCATACGTGTGTGTATGTACTCGTATATATGTATGTACATGGCAATGAAAAAATATAAAAAAACTAAAAGAAGTCTTGTTTTTCTCGTTGAAAACACATTTAAGTAATAAAAGAAGTTTTGTTTGCATGCCATTTATGTGCAAAAAACCTATGTAAAAGCAAATGTGACCGATTTTTAATTGTAGGGCAATAATATGTGTTTTATTGTTGTACAGATGAAGCTATATCGATTTGAGCCGAAGTTCAAATGCTGTTATTGTCTAAATTTAAACAATTGTAGGAATATAAAAAATATTTTTTCTAAAAAAATTAATTGCTTATTTATAAAAGATATTTTATGTTTACTAAAGCGACATGGAGACATAATCAAAATGCTTTTGATTTTCATAAAAATTTGAAGCCAGTTTGATTTGTGTGCACGTAATTTCTTGAAATTTTATTTATTTTTTGTTTAAAAATGTATGAAAACTTGATTTTCAATGATTTTTTATTAAAATTGTATTATTTGACAAATTATTAAATTGTTTCCGATGAAATATTCAATTTTGTTTATTATTACAACAAATAATTATTACAAATTATGAAAAATAGTCAGGCTTTGGAAGTCTACGTTTAAGAAGTTTGTAAAATTCTTATAAAGGTCTGCAAAAATATTTTTACAAAATAAAGCAATGAAAATTAAAAATGTATTAATTTATTTATTGTTTTTGGTTTGCGGAGAATAACGTATGTTATAAAGACAGGATGGAGATGTTAAATTTACTAGTCCTTCCTTATATTATGACGGAAGCAATACACATGGGAAACATTTAAATACCTTCAAATCATCGATTACATATTGAAAAAGTTAAAATTTGTAACCATTAAACATGTAAAGAGCGAATAAGTAAAATTATTACCTAAATACTCGTGGTAAATAGTTAGGGCGTGTGTGAAACGGTAGCAAAGTATTTCCGTGTGGGGAAAAAAATTCATGTTTCTGCTGTGTGAAATGATATCTTTTAACGAAATAAAGAATGCTTTTTCATCGTATACCTATATAAACAAGGATATATTCAAAATATGGGACTACGGTAGTATACCACATTTATAGACGAGTCAACGAAATAAACTGCAATTAAATTACCGATGTTAATCCATTTAGGGATAACATGTTGCCAAACTTATATATTAAAAAAAAATGGTGGCTACACCGATATGGTGCCTAAAACTTTTCTTTTGTTTCTAAGCTGTTTCCCATTTTAATTATACTAATACATAGCTAATTAATATATCAAAATTCCTAAAAAAAAATACCTTAGATTTTATGATTGTAAATATACTAGTGCTCGAACACGGGACAGTGTATGTTATATTAACTACTATTTGTTTGGTTATTGTCTACATTATAAAAATTTTTTGAAAAATATCGTTGGGAAAAATTATATCTTTTTTGACAATATAAAATTTTGACTTTGTGTTAAAATATTTAAAAAAAAATTATGTACAGTACTTTTTGCTTATAGTCACAAATCGTGGACTATATCGCTAGAATGACTATACGCCTAGTTCACATGTGTATATGTGTGCCACATATGTAAATTTTTGGCAAAATTTAAAAAAGTTAGCGATTTATGAAAAGCAATTTACATTTCTTTCTTAATTATATAAAAAAAATTATGAACAAGGCCAAAGTTTTTTCTTTAAGTTTCTAACAAATTTTAAAATCGCAATACGAATGAGATTGTTTTAGATGAAAAATTGATAATATTGCCAGATAATTACATTAAACACATTTAAAAATTGTTGCTTTAGAAACTTGGAATAAATCTTAAGCTTTGTTTGATTTTCAGACATTTTCCTTGCCAAAAGTTATCAAACTTCGGATCTCTACAAGAAAACAAGTAAATTTTTTATTTATTATGGAAAATAAATTCTAAAAATTCACTGATCTCTCAAGTTCTAGGTTTTAAGATATTCAGCCTTGTTATGATATTCGCACGATTTAAAAAAGTAAAACGCCAGATTTATTTGACAGAGTTCGGAAACTCGTATGTTATGCTTGCGATCTGCCATAGTTTCATACACAAATTCTAGTTTCCTTCAGCATACTTTTGTAATTTTAATTCGTCAAACTTCGTGCTATTGTGATTTACAGAACACATATTATACGATTTAAAGTCAGAATCGCAAATGTTAAGCGTTTTACGATTGTCAGAGCATGCCCGATTTATTTTAAATCGTTCAAAAAACTATAATATAAACACACTACTGGATAATGCTAAAAATTAAAATTTTTTGCCGATTTTTGGCAAATTTAATATGAATTTATAAAATAAAAAATTATATTAACAACACTGACAGCGGGCTTATAGCTTTGCAACAGAGTTGCAAACTGTTTTAAAAAAGTTAAAACAATAATAAGATATTTCATTACTCTTACCAAACACAAAAACTAATTTTTTTCGATTGGAGAGTTGATAAGAAAAAGTAAACGATTAATTTCTTGATTCTTTGATATGGTTTATAACTTCGAAAACAAACAAAAAACTTAGGCTTATGTGACTAAAGCGTTAATAATTTGCTTTACTTTTGCCTTTTCTAGCCGCTGATAGATGGAATATATGGTAAATGCGCTTATATCGCCAAATGGACTATAACGTAAATACTTTCTATTAATCTTCTGTATAGCGGCAAAAATAAAGATTAAATGGACTATATCGCTAATGTGACTAACAATGGAAATGACTATAAACGAAAAGTACAGTATTAAATAATGAACAAATTAGGAAAATACAATTTTTTTGCAGGTGGCTCTATGCATTTTATTTTATATATATTTTTTTTTTTGTTTTGAATTCACAAAATATTTTAAACGTTTTTATTTGACTTTTTCAATTACAATTTTCGATTTGCTGCTTGTCAGAAATTTTGTTGGTTGTTTCAAAAATTCTACTAGCCCCCAGGGCTATTGAAATGTAATTAATTTTAGAAGTGTCAACATTTTTCTTAAAAAAACACTTTTTTTTAATAAATTCGTTTGATACAAACATACACATATTAAAAGTACATACCTACATAGTTGAATTGTCTAAAAAATTTAATTATAATTCGGTTCGAATCGTTATAATTTCATTTTTACAACAATAAAACACATATTCTTACCCTACCAATTTAACAATCGGTCGCATTTGTTCCTACGTATGTTATATGCACATAAATTGCTTGAAAACAAAAACAAAATCATTTTAAAAAAAATACCGAAAACCGGTTTCAACAAAAAAAAAACATACACACACACACGTTGGTTGACAAAAACAGCAAACATGTGTATGTATGTATTAATGAATGTGTTTTTTTGCTCTCTTCAGTTTTCTGAATGTGAGCACGAACTTTTTGCTTTCCTTGTTACTCCCCCCCCTCATCATTGAGAAACACAACATTTTTGTCAATTCCAAATGTACTAAGTGCAACATCTCTATAAACCTATAGTCTTTGGTATTAGTACCACTTTCTAACGCGTATAACTCGTGAAATACAGAACTGATTTTTAAATTAACATAATCTCCCAAAAAATATCTTTCGAATGATATATCATTTGTTAAAATACAATATATAGTTAAGGCGTAAAAGGGATCCTAAGAAATCCACTTGCCTTTTAATCTATATGATTCTTCTGTTGCTTCCATTGGATTTAACTTTGTTAACCAGTTCTTCACTTCCAGCCCCAACACAGTAAATAAACTTCTATTGTTTAACACAGCTTGGGTTATTTACCTATTGAATAATTTGTCGAATTTCAGCAATCAATTTTTCTTCATTAATTTTACTTTTTAATTTTCTTTTAAATAAGTTTTACAAAATAAATGAAATTGGATTGACATTTCCATAAAAAATATTGACAACTTTTCAACTCACTATGATGAAAATAGCAAAACAAGACTGTCATCTGTCAGACAAAACAGAGTGGTTAAAGATAAAACAGCAATGTATCCTAGGCACGGCCGCTAAGAGTTGTAGGTCGGTAATAGCGTACCTCAAAGCCACGACATAAACCTATTTTTTATCCAGCCCAAAATACTGGTTAAAATGCAAAGGTTTTCCCTTTCTTTTCTAAAAAAATTAAAGTTGTTTTTGCAAAATGATGTGTATTTCGCCACAAAATGTTCAACAACAATAATAAAAAAATGAAAAAAAATAGAGCAATATCACCTTTTTTCCTTTTTCAATCCGACGAATCCAAAAACTTCCCAAAATCCGGTTCGAAGGACCAATAAAAACGTCGTTGACGTTCCTCAGAGGGTATGGGTGGATATAAGCCAACCTGTCGGGGTCGCGGTCGTACCAGAGACCCACTCAATTGCTGTCTTCTCCAGCAATAAAAAAAGAGATGGAAAAACAAGGGGAAAGAACGTTGATTGTTTCCCAATAAGAAAAAAAAACCTTTTTTTCCTCTTGAAATAAAAACACAGTTTACTTTTTATACGTTATAAAATTGGAATTTTATAGAAGTATTCGTTAGTAAGGTTCCACGATAGATAAATTATTCAGGTCGATAGTTTAAATCGCTCGATCAAATGGGAAGATTACTTTACGTTATGGCTTTTTAACCACGAATAACAAAAATTTTTTAGAACAACTTCATTTTTAAAATACCAAAAAAAAAAAACTTAACGAAAATACATAAAAATTTAATTAAAAACTTAAAATAAACTTCTTGATGACGGTGGCGCCACGAGATGCCAAAGTTCAATCTAATTAGACCCCAGGGCTGGAAACACCGTGGCCTTCAGTTTAGACGTAAACAGAATCTAAGCCTAATAACTTTATTCTGGTGAGCCAATTAGAATACAATCTCGAAAATTCGTCTGCAAATACTTTTAGCGACTATAATTTTTTCCGTGTTTTGTAATGCAAATATTAAATGGTTGAATATTTTGCTTTCAAATAAACCATATTTAGTTTTTTGGGGCCTATTTTTTTTAAATAATTTTAATGCATATTTTCAAGTTTTAAATGCATATTTAATGCTCATAAAACACTTTTTCAAATCATATTTCCGGGTTTCCTGCTTATTATTAACACGTAAACTGGGTTGCATTACTTGCTGTTTTGTTGTCAAATAGAACTGAGGCAATTAAACGAACGAAATGTACTGGGCATTTACACATGAAAGTAGATTCTTGAAAGTCGCAATACACTCACACTTTTTCACTAACACATTTACATTTTTCTACTTTCAGTCCAACTTTCTGCTAGCTATCAATGAAAATTACAAGAAAGCGATTTCATCAAACTCTACGTTCATACGGCTCATGTTTTAATGACATGATTCTTCCTTTTTCTTCTTTGAACATGAATTGTTGTCAGCGTTGCCATAATTTTTTTGATAATAACTGCATCTTAAGAAAAAAAAAACTGATTTTAACGTAAAAAAACTGCACATAAAAATAGCTCAAAGAAATATATATAATTAACTTAATTATTATATTATATTATATTATATTATATTATTAACGAATATCGTTACTTTGTTAGCTAGATGAAAGAGAGTGGAATAGAAATTTTACAATGAAAACTCAAATGCAACTTTGAAAAAGAAACAACAAAAATCACAAAATGTAAGCAGGGACATAATTAAAATTTCAAAAGTAAAAGCGTAATAAACTACTCAAACGGCTTGACAAACATGTCAAAATTGTACGTTTGTACAATCCTTTTGCGTTAATCATTGGGGTATTTGACAAAGGATTAATACATTTTTGTAGAAAAATCGAAATCTTGCATATTTTCCAAACTTGTTGCGCTACCTATTGCTAAATTTATTCATTTAAGTGAAAATTTTGCAGAGTCAAGAAGGAAACGACGAAGCATAAAAAATAAGAATAAAAGTTTTTGATTAAATTTATTGCAAAATTATTAATTAGATTTGTGTGGGTTATTTGTTAACGGAGAGTGCGTATTTCCTAAACCGTTAGTTTTTTTTGTTTGGCTCTAAAAGCTTGCCACTGTTATACAAGTATGTGCTAAGCAAATTAGGTAAGATTATGACTTAAGAAATAAAAAATAGTATAACAGAATTGAAAATAGAAATATTTTAATGCAAAAACTGCTAAATCTGCATAATTTACAAAAAAACTTATTTTTTTTAATAAAAAACTTCAAAACTGTTCAATGTTTGGAAAAACTGCAAAATGCAGATAAATCTGCACATTTGGCAACGCTGATTGTTGTTCAAATGATTCATGTCATGTTGACGACACGTTTTTTTTTGTATAGTTTTAAAATACGAATAAGAAAGAAGAAGAAAAGCGAATGAGAAAGCAAAGCGTGTTGACAGTACATGCATGTGTGTACTCGTAGCAATCATGTCATTAAAACATGAGCCATATGAACGCAGACTAAATGACAATAACTAAGGAGTGTTGCCAATTGAAACTTTTTTTTTTCGTATATATAAAAATTGTAATATATTTTTTCAACTAAATATTAAGAACACAATGATTCTAATTAAAATTTATAAATATCATGAAAACTAATAAAAATAAATATTATTTTGAACGAATTCCTGAAGTTCAGCGTGAATAATTGGCTCTGAAACTTGAAATAAGCAATAAAAGAAGAAGAAGATAATTGTTTGATAGAAGTTTGCCCTTTGACATTTTGAAAATGAAATTTCACTTTCATGTAAAGTTTCATGAAATTTTATTATTTTTTTGTGAAATTGTAGTGATAATACGTATACAGAAGTTTCATTAATGTACTTTCATGTGTAAATGCAGCGCTACCATAGCGGTGTCATATTGTTTTGGTTGCTTAATTTTTATGGCAATTAAGGCGAATTGGGTAATTAAGCGCATGGCAATTAAACGTGGACTTTTGCTTAAAATGGAAGAAAAAAACGGGTATTTCAAGATAAGCAAGCGTAACAGGCATTTAAGCTTGGGGTTATTAAACGTGATATAGTCTAGCTTGAAACGTAGAACACAAGTAAGGGGTAAAAAACATGCGATGCATGGAGGGGAAAACGTGTGATGTGTCCCTTAACAGGGTGTTCACTAACTCAATTTTCTTAATGCCTATGTCCTCCTTTAAAGCTCGTTTATTTGTACCGTTATTTCTAATATTTATTTAATCTAAAACTTTATTAAATATGTATATACATTAGTGTGTCCCAAAAAAAAAAATATTATTTTATGCCCCAGCTTTTTTTGAAACGTTATAGTGTGAAGTATTTTTGTGATTTTTTCAGATTTTTCGGAAGAGGTTTAGAGGTCGCTAAAATCGAATTTAACCCAAAAATCGGGTTTTCTCGACTTTTTTGAATTTTGCTGATTACTCGGCCCATTATCACGATTTTCTTTGTTACTAAGTCAATTTTATTAAAGAAAACTTCTCAAACTTTACTTCCCTGTGCAGATATTAAAAGTTTCGGTTATTTTTTTTTGCTCATTTGGGTCCCCTTAATCACATTTTTTTGTAAATTTAGCATAAATTTGAAAAATAATGCTCTGTAACTTTTAAAATTTATATTGAAGTTAAAATAACTAATGATTCAGTTTAAAAAGCATACAAACAAATCATTTAATGAAGCAAAGAACAAAGTTCAGCAATTGCACGTGGTAAATGATGTCACAGAACGCGGCGTGGCCTTAGCTAATACTTACATTAATCTAACAACCTCTGCAACAGACTTTCAGAATTTATTGCAGGGCATAGAGCTTCATCGTAAAAGCTCTAATAAATAATTGAAAGCTAAAAAAAAATAGTTTTTTAATATATTTTTTTTTTTTTGGTATGAGAAGTAAGCTGCCTAGAATTTTTTGGACTCGCATTGCTGAAGTCTGTGCAACAGAACAAAACACCACCCAAATTTATTATTTTAAAAGAATACCTTATATCTAAATATCTAACATTTAAAAAAATCCGAAGCATAACTGGCAAACATATTACAATATTTTTAATTTCACAAAATGGGTACAAAACTTAAAAAGGGTATAACTTTGGAACAGTAAGACCTTTTAAACTAAATCATTGGTTTTTTAACTTCAATATAAATTTTAAAAGTTACATAGCATTATTTTTCAAGTTTATGGTAAATTTTCCAAAAAAATGTGATTAAGGGGACCCAAATGAGCAAAAAAAATAACCGAAACTTTTAATATTTGATCAGAGAAGTAAAGTTTGAAAAGTTTTCTTTAAAAAAATTTACTTAGTTACAAAGAAAATCGTGCTAATTGGCCGAGTAATCAGCATAATTCAAAAAAGTCGAGAAAACCCGATTTTCGGGTTAAATTCGATTTTAGCGACCTCTTCCGAAAAATCTGAAAAAAATCACAAAAATACTTTACCCTATAAGCAAATGCTGGGGTACCTATAAAAATCAAAAAAAAAATTTTTTTTTGGGACACACTAATATACATATGTAGAAATATATTTATTTAATGTCAAAAAACATATCGCACTTGATTATAAACAGAGAAGTAACTCAAAATGTAATAATTCTCAGTAGAGCAGAACAATTTTTAATTTTATGAGGCATATTTCTTTTAGGCATATGAAATTTAGTGACAATTTTTCTAAAAATGTATATATAACATAAGTTCCCTAATCTCAATGTTTATAACAAAGCCTTTTATATATTTTCCATTTATATTTATTTCGTTTATGAATTATGTTCTTATATCCTCTCTATATATATATGTTTTGTAAATACGTGATTATCATATAACAAATGACCATGATCGGTAGTGTCTGTTATATAAAATCGCAGCCCATCAAAACATCGCACTTTATTTTAAAAAAAATGCAATAAACACATTATTTACAATGTAACCATATTAATAATGTAACAATAACATTAAAATTATACATAAGCGCAAAAATTTAAGAAATCAATGGTAACATTTAAAACAACAACTCTCCCAAAAAGAAAACAAAATATTTAAAATTGTCTTTCTCTTTTTTATTTCTTAATAGGTCTGTCTGCGTACACATATTTTGCATAATTTTGTACAAAATGTCGCAAAATCTTGCAAAACGTTGTATGCGTACTCCAAATCTCTTACAGTTGGAAGTTAGAGAACTTGCAAAATGTTACTGGAGAAATTTCCTCTGGTAAGATTTTGCAACTAGTTTGAACAGCTGTTTTTATATACTAGCGGAGTTCAGTGTTTTGTGCAAATGGTCTTGCGAAAGAGCAAATGCAAAATTTCGTAGCTTTTTTATGAAATCTAAAGGAAACTCTGTGCATTTTGTTGTTGGATTTAACAAAAAAGCTATGATATTTTGCATTTGCTCTTTCGCAAGACCATTTGCACTTAAAACTGAACTCCGCTACTGTTTGAATGAAAGAGTTTACGTGTGCCAAGATAACGTCGACGAAATAGCGTCGAATTTGGGTATTAAAAAACCGGGAAACCAAAATACTCAAATAATGGGGATTTACAGTATATGAAAAAAAGTTAGCGTCGAATTTATGAATTTAAAAAGGGGAAGTAAAAATATATTTATATTTTTAATAAAAATACTAAAATTATTTACCACAGGCTTTTGCAGGGTATAAACTATATATTTTCTGAAAGTAAATAGTTTTTTGGACAAAATGAGCGATGCGTGCAAAAAATATATAGTTTATACCGTGCAAAAGCCTGTGGTTCATTGCATAAATCAGTAAAGATTTTTACTGACCATTTTGGATGAACCCAGATTTCTCGGAAACTATCCGAACGATTTTTTGCACGCATCGCTCATTTTGTCCAGAAAACTATTTACTTTCAGAAAATATATAGTTTATACCCTGCAAAAGCCTGTGGTAAATATTTTTTGTATTTTTATTAAAAATATAAATATATTTGGGCTTAAATCTAGTTTACCGACGCAGCTCCAAATAAAAAAAAAGTACCTAGGGTGATAGAAAATGGAAAAATAAGAAAAAATATAATAAGAAAGTTGGCGCAAACGCTTAGTTTTCGAGTTATGGGCGTTTTAAGTTTTATATAAATATGTGATTTTGCAGTACATTTCCAAATGTATATGGCTAATATTGGTATCATTGCAAAGCGTTTCACTAGATCTTTCTGGACATACAGAATTTATTTTAATATTTTTAGTTTATTAAGAAGTGGGACGAGTTTGCAAAATACAAAAGTTTTTTAGTAAGCATAAAAACAAATTTATTAATTTTTTCTAATTCTTTAATGTATGTATATACTACATACTAATTTATTTAAGAATTTTAATTAAAATACAAGTAAAACCTTCTTTCTGTTTATGTTATACTAATGAGGAGAGAATCCTTGCCCCTGGGCAAAGGCCGTCTATGCAGAGAATCTTTAGTTAGCGAAGCCGGTATTAGTTATACCATAGGGGAGAAAATATTTGCGCCCGGCTGAAGGCCGGCTATGCAAGGAGGCTTTAGTAAGCTAAACCGGTGTTTATTATACCATAGAGAAGTACATCCTTGCGTCCGGCCAAAGGCTGGCTATGCAGAGAATTTTTTTTTGCAATGCTAGTGTTTGTTATTTTATAAAATTTGTATTAAACTTTTATTTAAATAAACTACATTCTTTCCTAGTGCACTTCCGTAACATTTCGACGTAAAATGAAAAAAACTGTAATGTGAGTTAAAGAGTTTAAAATGTTTAAATAAATTATGTATATTCATAAAAATCTGTTCAAGAGCTTTAAACTGATGCCAATATTGGACATATACGATTCGAATTGTAGTGCAAAATCGCATATGTATATGAAAACTTTAAACGTCCATAACTCGAAAACTAAGCGGTTGCGTCAACTTTTTTATTTAAGTTTTTCTTCTTATTTTTCCATTTTCTTTCGCCCAAGGTACCTTTTTTTATTTGGAGCTGCGTCGGTTAACTAGATTTGTTCCTATATTTGTACTTCCCTATTTTAAATTCCTAAATTCGACGCTAACTTTTTGTTTATACTGCAAATACCCATTATTTGGGTGTATTTTGGTTTCCCAGTTTTTAAATTCCCAAATTGGACGCTATTTCTTCAACGCTATCTTGGCTCTTGTTTGTTATTTCAATTGTTTACACACCGATCAGCTGTTTTTTTTGCAAGATTTCACTGGATACTGTCTGCGTACTTTTTGAGATATTCTCAGCCGAAAGAGTAAAATTTGTCTTACTCCAAAAAAAAATTTACTGAGTATTTGCTACTGGAAAAGTACCCAGACAGACCTAATATCTACTGTTCTCCAATTTAATGCATAGCAGAAAACTCTGCATGTTGTTGTTCTTTTTACTATGTAAACACAAAAACAAAGCATACTGCTTCTGTTATGTGTTTACATTGTTTTTGCTCACACGTATGTGAATTGTTTCAATGTATTAGCAAAGACTATAAACAAAGACTATAGATTTATAAAGATATTGCACTGCCATACAAAGTTCATACATTTTTCTGTCTATATTAATTTTTCTGGTGGATTTAGCCGCTAAATCCACTTGTGAGAGTAAATTATAGTCTTTGTTTTTACGCTCAGAGAACTTTTTATTCTAATCTATCAGCGTATATGTGCATGCATACGTGTGTGTATGTACTCGTATATATGTATGTACATGGCAATGAAAAAATATAAAAAAACTAAAAGAAGTCTTGTTTTTCTCGTTGAAAACACATTTAAGTAATAAAAGAAGTTTTGTTTGCATGCCATTTATGTGCAAAAAACCTATGTAAAAGCAAATGTGACCGATTTTTAATTGTAGGGCAATAATATGTGTTTTATTGTTGTACAGATGAAGCTATATCGATTTGAGCCGAAGTTCAAATGCTGTTATTGTCTAAATTTAAACAATTGTAGGAATATAAAAAATATTTTTTCTAAAAAAATTAATTGCTTATTTATAAAAGATATTTTATGTTTACTAAAGCGACATGGAGACATAATCAAAATGCTTTTGATTTTCATAAAAATTTGAAGCCAGTTTGATTTGTGTGCACGTAATTTCTTGAAATTTTATTTATTTTTTGTTTAAAAATGTATGAAAACTTGATTTTCAATGATTTTTTATTAAAATTGTATTATTTGACAAATTATTAAATTGTTTCCGATGAAATATTCAATTTTGTTTATTATTACAACAAATAATTATTACAAATTATGAAAAATAGTCAGGCTTTGGAAGTCTACGTTTAAGAAGTTTGTAAAATTCTTATAAAGGTCTGCAAAAATATTTTTACAAAATAAAGCAATGAAAATTAAAAATGTATTAATTTATTTATTGTTTTTGGTTTGCGGAGAATAACGTATGTTATAAAGACAGGATGGAGATGTTAAATTTACTAGTCCTTCCTTATATTATGACGGAAGCAATACACATGGGAAACATTTAAATACCTTCAAATCATCGATTACATATTGAAAAAGTTAAAATTTGTAACCATTAAACATGTAAAGAGCGAATAAGTAAAATTATTACCTAAATACTCGTGGTAAATAGTTAGGGCGTGTGTGAAACGGTAGCAAAGTATTTCCGTGTGGGGAAAAAAATTCATGTTTCTGCTGTGTGAAATGATATCTTTTAACGAAATAAAGAATGCTTTTTCATCGTATACCTATATAAACAAGGATATATTCAAAATATGGGACTACGGTAGTATACCACATTTATAGACGAGTCAACGAAATAAACTGCAATTAAATTACCGATGTTAATCCATTTAGGGATAACATGTTGCCAAACTTATATATTAAAAAAAAATGGTGGCTACACCGATATGGTGCCTAAAACTTTTCTTTTGTTTCTAAGCTGTTTCCCATTTTAATTATACTAATACATAGCTAATTAATATATCAAAATTCCTAAAAAAAATACCTTAGATTTTATGATTGTAAATATACTAGTGCTCGAACACGGGACAGTGTATGTTATATTAACTACTATTTGTTTGGTTATTGTCTACATTATAAAAATTTTTTGAAAAATATCGTTGGGAAAAATTATATCTTTTTTGACAATATAAAATTTTGACTTTGTGTTAAAATATTTAAAAAAAAATTATGTACAGTCCTTTTTGCTTATAGTCACAAATCGTGGACTATATCGCTAGAATGACTATACGCCTAGTTCACATGTGTATATGTGTGCCACATATGTAAATTTTTGGCAAAATTTAAAAAAGTTAGCGATTTATGAAAAGCAATTTACATTTCTTTCTTAATTATATAAAAAAAATTATGAACAAGGCCAAAGTTTTTTCTTTAAGTTTCTAACAAATTTTAAAATCGCAATACGAATGAGATTGTTTTAGATGAAAAATTGATAATATTGCCAGATAATTACATTAAACACATTTAAAAATTGTTGCTTTAGAAACTTGGAATAAATCTTAAGCTTTGTTTGATTTTCAGACATTTTCCTTGCCAAAAGTTATCAAACTTCGGATCTCTACAAGAAAACAAGTAAATTTTTTATTTATTATGGAAAATAAATTCTAAAAATTCACTGATCTCTCAAGTTCTAGGTTTTAAGATATTCAGCCTTGTTATGATATTCGCACGATTTAAAAAAGTAAAACGCCAGATTTATTTGACAGAGTTCGGAAACTCGTATGTTATGCTTGCGATCTGCCATAGTTTCATACACAAATTCTAGTTTCCTTCAGCATACTTTTGTAATTTTAATTCGTCAAACTTCGTGCTATTGTGATTTACAGAACACATATTATACGATTTAAAGTCAGAATCGCAAATGTTAAGCGTTTTACGATTGTCAGAGCATGCCCGATTTATTTTAAATCGTTCAAAAAACTATAATATAAACACACTACTGGATAATGCTAAAAATTAAAATTTTTTGCCGATTTTTGGCAAATTTAATATGAATTTATAAAATAAAAAATTATATTAACAACACTGACAGCGGGCTTATAGCTTTGCAACAGAGTTGCAAACTGTTTTAAAAAAGTTAAAACAATAATAAGATATTTCATTACTCTTACCAAACACAAAAATTAATTTTTTTCGATTGGAGAGTTGATAAGAAAAAGTAAACGATTAATTTCTTGATTCTTTGATATGGTTTATAACTTCGAAAACAAACAAAAAACTTAGGCTTATGTGACTAAAACGTTAATAATTTGCTTTACTTTTGCCTTTTCTAGCCGCTGATAGATGGAATATATGGTAAATGCGCTTATATCGCCAAATGGACTATAACGTAAATACTTTCTATTAATCTTCTGTATAGCGGCAAAAATAAAGATTAAATGGACTTTATCGCTAATGTGACTAACAATGGAAATGACTATAAACGAAAAGTACAGTATTAAATAATGAACAAATTAGGAAAATACAATTTTTTTGCAGGTGGCTCTATGCATTTTATTTTATATATATTTTTTTTTTTGTTTTGAATTCACAAAATATTTTAAACGTTTTTATTTGACTTTTTCAATTACAATTTTCGATTTGCTGCTTGTCAGAAATTTTGTTGGTTGTTTCAAAAATTCTACTAGCCCCCAGGGCTATTGAAATGTAATTAATTTTAGAAGTGTCAACATTTTTCTTAAAAAACACTTTTTTTTAATAAATTCGTTTGATACAAACATACACATATTAAAAGTACATACCTACATAGTTGAATTGTCTAAAAAATTTAATTATAATTCGGTTCGAATCGTTATAATTTCATTTTTACAACAATAAAACACATATTCTTACCCTACCAATTTAACAATCGGTCGCATTTGTTCCTACGTATGTTATATGCACATAAATTGCTTGAAAACAAAAACAAAATCATTTTAAAAAAAATACCGAAAACCGGTTTCAACAAAAAAAAAACATACACACACACACGTTGGTTGAAAAAAACAGCAAACATGTGTATGTATGTATTAATGAATGTGTTTTTTTGCTCTCTTCAGTTTTCTGAATGTGAGCACGAACTTTTTGCTTTCCTTGTTACTCCCCCCCCTCATCATTGAGAAACACAACATTTTTGTCAATTCCAAATGTACTAAGTGCAACATCTCTATAAACCTATAGTCTTTGGTATTAGTACCACTTTCTAACGCGTATAACTCGTGAAATACAGAACTGATTTTTAAATTAACATAATCTCCCAAAAAATATCTTTCGAATGATATATCATTTGTTAAAATACAATATATAGTTAAGGCGTAAAAGGGATCCTAAGAAATCCACTTGCCTTTTAATCTATATGATTCTTCTGTTGCTTCCATTGGATTTAACTTTGTTAACCAGTTCTTCACTTCCAGCCCCAACACAGTAAATAAACTTCTATTGTTTAACACAGCTTGGGTTATTTACCTATTGAATAATTTGTCGAATTTCAGCAATCAATTTTTCTTCATTAATTTTACTTTTTAATTTTCTTTTAAATAAGTTTTACAAAATAAATGAAATTGGATTGACATTTCCATAAAAAATATTGACAACTTTTCAACTCACTATGATGAAAATAGCAAAACAAGACTGTCATCTGTCAGACAAAACAGAGTGGTTAAAGATAAAACAGCAATGTATCCTAGGCACGGCCGCTAAGAGTTGTAGGTCGGTAATAGCGTACCTCAAAGCCACGACATAAACCTATTTTTTATCCAGCCCAAAATACTGGTTAAAATGCAAAGGTTTTCCCTTTCTTTTCTAAAAAAATTAAAGTTGTTTTTGCAAAATGATGTGTATTTCGCCACAAAATGTTCAACAACAATAATAAAAAAATGAAAAAAAATAGAGCAATATCACCTTTTTTCCTTTTTCAATCCGACGAATCCAAAAACTTCCCAAAATCCGGTTCGAAGGACCAATAAAAACGTCGTTGACGTTCCTCAGAGGGTATGGGTGGATATAAGCCAACCTGTCGGGGTCGCGGTCGTACCAGAGACCCACTCAATTGCTGTCTTCTCCAGCAATAAAAAAAGAGATGGAAAAACAAGGGGAAAGAACGTTGATTGTTTCCCAATAAGAAAAAAAAACCTTTTTTTCCTCTTGAAATAAAAACACAGTTTACTTTTTATACGTTATAAAATTGGAATTTTATAGAAGTATTCGTTAGTAAGGTTCCACGATAGATAAATTATTCAGGTCGATAGTTTAAATCGCTCGATCAAATGGGAAGATTACTTTACGTTATGGCTTTTTAACCACGAATAACAAAAATTTTTTAGAACAACTTCATTTTTAAAATACCAAAAAAAAAAAACTTAACGAAAATACATAAAAATTTAATTAAAAACTTAAAATAAACTTCTTGATGACGGTGGCGCCACGAGATGCCAAAGTTCAATCTAATTAGACCCCAGGGCTGGAAACACCGTGGCCTTCAGTTTAGACGTAAACAGAATCTAAGCCTAATAACTTTATTCTGGTGAGCCAATTAGAATACAATCTCGAAAATTCGTCTGCAAATACTTTTAGCGACTATAATTTTTTCCGTGTTTTGTAATGCAAATATTAAATGGTTGAATATTTTGCTTTCAAATAAACCATATTTAGTTTTTTGGGGCCTATTTTTTTTAAATAATTTTAATGCATATTTTCAAGTTTTAAATGCATATTTAATGCTCATAAAACACTTTTTCAAATCATATTTCCGGGTTTCCTGCTTATTATTAACACGTAAACTGGGTTGCATTACTTGCTGTTTTGTTGTCAAATAGAACTGAGGCAATTAAACGAACGAAATGTACTGGGCATTTACACATGAAAGTAGATTCTTGAAAGTCGCAATACACTCACACTTTTTCACTAACACATTTACATTTTTCTACTTTCAGTCCAACTTTCTGCTAGCTATCAATGAAAATTACAAGAAAGCGATTTCATCAAACTCTACGTTCATACGGCTCATGTTTTAATGACATGATTCTTCCTTTTTCTTCTTTGAACATGAATTGTTGTTCAAATGATTCATGTCATGTTGACGACACGTTTTTTTTTGTATAGTTTTAAAATACGAATAAGAAAGAAGAAGAAAAGCGAATGAGAAAGCAAAGCGTGTTGACAGTACATGCATGTGTGTACTCGTAGCAATCATGTCATTAAAACATGAGCCATATGAACGCAGACTAAATGACAATAACTAAGGAGTGTTGCCAATTGAAACTTTTTTTTTTCGTATATATAAAAAATTGTAATATATTTTTTCAACTAAATATTAAGAACACAATGATTCTAATTAAAATTTATAAATATCATGAAAACTAATAAAAATAAATATTATTTTGAACGAATTCCTGAAGTTCAGCGTGAATAATTGGCTCTGAAACTTGAAATAAGCAATAAAAGAAGAAGAAGATAATTGTTTGATAGAAGTTTGCCCTTTGACATTTTGAAAATGAAATTTCACTTTCATGTAAAGTTTCATGAAATTTTATTATTTTTTTGTGAAATTGTAGTGATAATACGTATACAGAAGTTTCATTAAAGTACTTTCATGTGTAAATGCAGCGCTACCATAGCGGTGTCATATTGTTTTGGTTGCTTAATTTTTATGGCAATTAAGGCGAATTGGGTAATTAAGCGCATGGCAATTAAATGTGGACTTTTGTTTAAAATGGAAGAAAAAAACGGGGATTTCAAGATAAGCAAGCGTAACAGGCATTTAAGCTTGGGGTTATTAAACGTGATATAGTCTAGCTTGAAACGTAGAACACAAGTAAGGGGTAAAAAACATGAGATGCATGGAGGGGAAAACGTGTGATGTGTCCCTTAACCGGGTGTTCACTAACTCAATTTTCTTAGTGCCTATGTCCTTCTTTAAAGCTCGTTTATACATTTTGCAATCCAACCAGTAGTTTAGGAGATTCGGTTTTATTATCAATTTTGTTGCGATTAAACCCACTGTGTGGTGGTGAAGTTTAGAAAAACATATTTTGTTATCATATGGATTTGCAAATTTTCATTGTTAAAACAATAAATTAAATTTTTTTTAGGTACAGTAGCAAAATGCCATTTTACAGTTTGTAACTGTGTAATTTAAGGATAATTGGTTTTTATAAAAATTTGAACACACTTATCTTGAATGTACTAAATGGCATACAAAAGGCGGCCGCCAATTAAGACAGAAGTAAGAGTGACTGACGACTGTCTACGGAGGAAAGAAAAACCAAAAAGAGAACAAAAACAAAAATATCAAACAAAAAATTTATGGGCTAAAATGGATTTCAGTTATGGACTATTATGGCTCTTTGGCGTTTTATTTGGTAAGTAAATAAAAACAAAAAACATTTATGTAAGTATGTTCGTATAAATGAAATTTTATGTGATCCGTGCATTGTTTATGGAACTTTAATAGGGTATGTTTGAGCATTTACTATCTAACCTAGAAACACACTATAAGAAAACAAAACTAGCATTCTACTTAATTAATATTCAACACAATAACTTACATATAAAAAAACTCACTACAGAATCGACAATACAGTATATGTACGTATGTATGTTGATAGTATATACTACGAGTAGTTAATTACTTACTAAACTACGGACGTCGAATATACATATGTACATACGAATATATACATACGAACATATACATACATTTTTTGTACGTATTCGTATAAGGATGACCTTTTTTATATCTGTATATGAATTTGAATTGGCGTAGGTATGTTCCATATTTCAATTATTCTCATATTAAATTTATTCCATTTTTGAAGCAATGAATCAACCAATTTAAAACACTATCTGTATTGTAGAGAACTGCACAATTCCATTAGAGCACAAAATCGTTGAAATTGTTTAAACTCTACACTGTAGTGTCACTGTCCAGTGAAGCCAACTTAGCCCTTTTTTGGCTAGATTTAAGCCCCTTTTTACTTTAAGTTTGGAATGATTGGCAGGATTCAAAAATATGTGCGTTTTTTTATTGCAACTGTTTGCATTTGCTACGTTTTTGTCATTAACTGTGAGCGCCCATGACGCCTTTTTGCAATTTTATTTTAAGTAACACCTGATTGTCATCAATTAGTTTGCAAAATTCGTTTTTCGTCCCAGTTGTGTTCCTAGCATAACTTCGATATCCATGCGCTATATTCGAAGATATTAAGTCTATGTCAGATAAAACTTTTGCTTCGTGTTGCGTTACAGATTCGCTCTGATATCTTAGATGAAATGTACATACTAATACGAAACATGTCACATAAGGTACTTTTAACGTAGAGCGGAGCGAAAAGGTTGACAACTCTTATTTTTTGCGCGCTTTGACTATCAGCTAGTATAATTTTCTTTTATTTTATTTTTTTGCAAAATTCAATTCCAATAAATGGTCCAACAAAATTGTTAACGTTTATTTTTATAACAAATAATTAAATGTAAAATTTACCAACCGCTTTTTAGGTAACCAAACAATGCGTGAGTGTTGTCAAAGTTTTTTTTGTGTCATACACCTTTTTCTTTACCATGGCCCAATTAGTAGGTCTGCGCAAAACTACATCAATGCAACAATAGAAAAATCAACACGCATTTTCTTTGAGTAAATTCCCTGCACACAAAGTAACTGTTCAATCTAAGGCTCGTTTGCCTTGTTAAACCTTGTTAGATAATTGGTTATCGAGGTGGTACACCAAGATACCTATCGTGTATGTTGAGTTACCCGAGTGCTTCACAAGGATAACTGGTTGCTCTTTCTTCATCAAGGTGATGCACCAGGATGAAGGTAATGAAAAAGCACGAAGTGTTGTTTACCACACGTTATGTGTAAAAGAGTGAACTTTATTAAAAACGTAACATATTTATACTCTAAATTTATTTACAAAAAAAAAACTTAAAATTAAATAATAAACAAAAAAATTATATAAAACAAAAATGTAAGCAAATGCATGTCAGAAATCGTTCATTCTTTTGCTTCACAAATTTTAGTTCCCACCGTTGGTCTATGCAAAAGATATTAAGTTTCATACTTACTGGCTGGTAATTTGAATAGGCACGTGTAAATTTAATATTTCGTATATTTAGGTTGTGCCATCAATTAAGCTGACGTATGAATTCTCACGCTTTGCTTGACCAGAATGTGGAAACTAAAATAGAAAACAAAACAGGAAATTTAATTCCATGGGAGATTCACTTTATTTTGTTGCTAAAATAAAATGATCATAAAGAATTTGCTTGTGAAAAATGAAAAACAAACAAAAAGGGAAATTTAATTCTATCCGAGATTAATTTTTTTTTTGTTGCCAAAATAAAATAATCATAAGAATTAACAGTAACTACTATTTAGCTAGCAATATACGGGTTGGTATTTACTTTAAACTAGTTGCCCTTTTCATTTTCTTCATGATGCATTAAACACATTCGAGACAGCAGGCAACACGAAGACACAACTACATATGCTGCAGGCTGCAATTGTAGTCGCGTAATCAGCTACTGAATTATTTTGAAGAAGACAGCTACAATTGAAAAAAATATAAACAGCTATGTTTTTTATTATGTATTTACATTTCAGTGGTGCCACTATCATTTTTAATTTTTATAAATTTAACAACATGCATATTTGCAGACTCGTACACAAACTTAATTTAAGCCTACAAAAATATAAATACTTATTTATGATAAATTTTTTAACGTAAAAACAAATGAATTTATTAAAAAACATTTAAAGTATTTTAATTTTATTGTTTTTGGAACTCATAAAGAATATCATCTTCATGGCAGGTTGAATAAAAAAATCCTAATATACAGTATAATCGCGAAAAAGTAAACTGAAATGTCCTAAGGGTTGTTAACTTTTTCGTCTTATTTATTAACTTTTCTAAATTGTAAAAAAATGCAATAATAAACATATGTACCTATACTTTTTGCATATTTTCATCTGTACAAAAAAGAAACTTAGATCTAATTTATACCGGCTACAATTTATAATTAATAATTATACAATCAGTCATGTATTATGTGTTAGGTGCTACATATGACGTTTGTCAGAAAATTAGTTCTTCAAAAATGTTCAGATAGCGAATTCTGGGTATTTTCTAAACATTTGCCAGCCATCCATTACTGACATTATTGTCTTTTCAGGTTGCAGTTACACGAACTCGCGGTTAGCTATTGCTATTGAAATTAGAACAGTGATTGCGCAATTACGTTTTCGATGCTTCAAGAAAACATTTGTACAAACTTTAAGATCGGCATATTTTGGTCTTTGTAATGCTTTCCTGTATGCTTTTTCCTATGTATTCTTCAAAGACTCGAAAATTTTGTGGCGTTTCGTTTTTATTTTTGAGATGGCAACTTCAGATATACAATAATACAACGCCGATAGTTTTTCTTTAATGTATTTCTCAATTTTGTTTATACTCTCAACTTTCAGCTTAAAATTTAATCTAATTTGTTATCGTTTGTACAAATCAGTACTTTTACTAATACGATCTAAAAAGTTAACTTAGAGTTAACGTTTAGAGCAGCACAGAAGCGCTAAAATTTGGTTAACCTTACCGCAAGATTACTGTATCGCGATTTTACTGTAATTTTTTGGTTCAACGCACTAAGTTTATGAATTATAGGTCGTAAATGTTTTAGAGCACTTTATCAATAGTATAGGAAGAAAAATATAATCTGAATCTTTAAAGTATTGGTATCATAATAAAGTCTTTCGAAACACATTTCATATGATGTATTAAATATACCGATTTATTAACCCCTTAAGAGGATTTATCTTAAAATTTTGTCGATATGTATAATAATATTTCCTCAAATATAATATGTTATAGAGAACACCCCAAGTTTTTGTATGCTATATTTTTAGAAACTTAATCTTAAAGTTATTAGGGTTAAAAAAATTTTATTTTGGAAAACTTCACAATTTATTTATAAGTTTGAGTTAAAATATATAGTGGTAATAGTTTATGCAATTGTTACATATTGAAATATAGTAATATGTAAATATTTGAAAAGTGTTCCGGAAGGCTGAAAACCCGCAATACAGAAAAACTTTATTAATCAAAGTCCTAATAACTTTGGTAACATGTGTATATTATTGTAAAATAATTATTATTATATCGACATAATTTAAAGATAAAGCAAATTTAGTAAAAAAGTCAGTCAAGAAGTATGAGCATTTGAAATGGGCTCTTAATGGGTTAATAAATCGGTGTGCTTTAAACACCATGTGAAAAGCACTTTCAATTTTTCAATGATACCCATACTGCTAAAACTAAGAGCGCTGGCGTGACAAACATCTTCCTATATAACTTCTTTTAAGGATACTTAAAAGTAATAATAATATAGATTTGGTGGTGAGCCGCGCTTATATTCTTGTTTCAATCCGGTTCTTTGCTGTTTAACCAAAAAATTATTATTATATATTATAAGCACTAATTCTTCTAATTTTTGATTATATTGCAGCACTTTTTCTGTTTTGTAGCGTACAAAAATAGAAATTAGTTTAATTTGACTACAACGACAAAATTAGCATAGACAACAACCAGCAGCCATTTTGCCGTGTCGTCGCTAAAATAATCATTTCAATATACACACATGTATTCTATTGTTGACATATTGAAGTCGGTAGTCTGCTGTCTCGAATGTGTTTAAAGCATGAGTAATCGTGAAAACCCCAGTTTTTTGTCTGTAAATTTAGTGCAAATTTTAAAGTTGCACTCAAATGAGTGAAGAACAAAAAAGTGGCAATAAACTGCTGATTGCTTTTTCTTAAATCAAACAATTTTTTTTGAGTGAGGCTTCATCACTTTTTCACTCAACATCAAAAAATGATTGCAATCATTTTGCACTATCACTAACTGTGAGTAGAGTTGTGTAGTTCATGATGTAGTTCAATTGAACTATTCAGTCAGATGAACGATGACCGGTCTTTTTGGATCACCGTACGTTTTAGTTCACTAGTTCGTTTTGGGTCAGTATGTCTTTTTTTGTCCATTCACTTTTGGTCTTTTTTTTTGTCAGTTAGTTCACTTTTGGTCTTTTTTTGTCAGTTCACTTTTGGTCTTTTTTTGTTGTTTACTCGATAGAATAACTGATTGAAAAGAAACAACAATACTATTCTTGTGTACTTTTTTTCTTGTGAGCGGTTTCTGTTACTCATTGCCACATTGCTTTACACATTTTCATAATACAATCAGGGTTGTCGAGTATAACAATTTCTCGACAAACGGCGATTTTCAAGCTTTTTGCCGACAAGACGATTTTTTTTGATGGCTTATAAGATATATGTCGATTTTGTTTCCTATTTGATAAGCCATAAATTTGTTTTGAGACTCTTGGACAAATTTTCCGTTTTTTATTTGGAAAAAATATTTCAACGATGGTATTCCATCTAATTTAAATAAGTTTTGACTAAAATGTTATAGCTATACGTCTGGTACGTACCATTTCAAAGAATTTGCTTTGACTGTCTTTATATGCATGTAATTTCAACTGCTAATACCTGTGTTGCAAGAGTTTTATTAATAATGAACTCCACAAAAACTCACCTTCAATATATAATGCAATAGGAACTTCTTTACGCGTTATTACAAGTTATGAATTATATGCAATATAATCAATCAAAAAAATCCTATACAATGTATTGCAAAAACAATAAGAATTGTCTTGCCGCTGAAATGTATACGGTTTTAGATATATATAAAATATTTGTTTAATACTAGCTGCTTTAAGTAGACTACCATAAACTTTTTATAGTCAAATTGTACTTTTTTGTGTCCGCTAATCATTTTTATATTGTTAATTAAACAATGTTCATGTCATGGCGACATTTTTATATAATTTGTCGAAATAAAGGTATTCGGAAAAAATTTATTTTTGAGGATTTATAAAAAATATTTTTAATAAAAATATATACATCTATTTTATAGATATATATAGATGTAATAGATGTATTCCTAACCATCAATTCGGTTTTAGAAGAAAGCACAGCACAATTGAACAAACTCATCGAATAGTAAATGTCATGAGAAAAGCCTTTGAAGAAATGGCAATATAGAAGCTAAATTAACTTAAATGAAACTAAAAGCAATTCAAATTAATTGGCTTCTTAGTCTCGATTGCAAACTTCTACTTTACAACTCTATCTTAAAGCCAATTTGGTGCTACGGTATTCAGTTATGGAACACTGCCTCGGCTTCTAACATCGAAAAATTCAAATGCGCCAAAATAAACTTCTTCGAATAATCACAGCCGCCTCCTGGTACGTCAAAAACTGAAATATCCACAAGGATCTCAATGTGCCATTAGTAAAAACTATGATAACGAAATATGCAGTAAAATATTTAAAAAGGCTGGAACTGCACCCAAATCCATTAGCTCGAAATATTTGAAATTATTGCGGCCACACTCGCTTAAGAAGAAGAGACACTGCAGCACTCACCCAATCAGATGAGCGATAAACACCTACACATGTGAACAGAAACCGTGATGACTAAATCTTTTTTGTCTGGCACTGGCAGGACATAAAGCAAATATAAGGACAAGATTTGATTAATTATTGTTTGTTCATATTTAATATATGAAGATTCAATAAATAAATACTGAAGAAAATAAAAATATATTTTATTGTCAAAAACTAATAAAAAAGGCTTTGGCGTTTCTGACATTAATTTTGGCAAAAAAAAAATCTGACAACCCTTGCTGCCATTCCTAACTTTCCTACAATTTACATGGGTGTTGCCAGTTGCAAATTTTTTCATTTGAGCAACAAATTTTGTGCATATTTATTTAATTTATTTTTTTAAAATAAGACCTATAAATAATTAACCAAATTCGATATTCGACAGCTTTATTTTTAAAAGCTTAGTCGAGTTTTAGAGCACGAAATTAGTATGGAAAAACCGCTATTAATGTATACATTACTTAAGCATTCGTTTATGAAACGTAACTCTTCATTTAAGTAAAATAAAGTTACTCTTCTTCGAATCGACAAACTTTTAAAAAAAAATTCTAGCGGAACGATTTTTAAAGTAAAAAATCAACAACAAATTTTTTAGTTAAGCATTTTATTAAAAAATAAAATAAAGCATAAAATATATGAGTTTTCCTCTCTTTCAAAGGAATTTTTATTTGTTCGGGTGAAATCTTGCAACTTAATTTTGAAGCAGATACCTTGAACCGATTAAGCTGACATCTTGTAAATACGTTCAGTTTGGCTGATAATGCACGGTTAACTTTGTAATGTGATTCTAAATCCAGCTTGGTAAGGCACCCAAGATGTCGGAATAATTATTTTTAATGCATTCCTACAATATGAGTATAAAAAGAAGGGCTTGCTGAGAAAAGGTCGACAAATAAAGTGACGTTACTCTAGATCCAATGCGGCGGACTAAGTTTTGAATGAAATAAATTAAAAGTAAAAAATCTCTTTTAAAAAAAACAAGCTTTTATTTAAATGCGCTGAAAAGAAAAAAATATTTTAAAAATAAGAAACCTTTTAAAAAAAAACGCTTTTATTTAAATGCTCTAAAAATAAAATTTTAGTTAAGAACTTATACTATCAACTTATAACGTCATTAAACAGCTTATATGATATAAAAGCTTGTCGCGAGATTAACTTGTGTAGACAAACAAGTAAATTATATAACTTGATGTGATTGATTTTAACTATAAAAATTTTCTAACGCGAGTAGCTTTTTTTTTATCATATAAATTGATTAATGACGTTATAAGTCGATAGTAAAGGCTTATTTATTTTTTCTTTTTAGCGCATTTTAAAAATGTGTTTTAATTTTTATAAAATAAAAACAAAAAATAAGATTCATATTATCATATCTTTTGAAAAAAAATACATATAACACATCAATAATAATAATAATAATTACTATTTGTTCATTGTTTTGATATTTAGGGTTTGTGCAATCGCTGCTATTTTTTTTTTTTTTGCTTAAATTAAAAAGTATTTTGTTCTTAAAATACCACATAAATATGAAATTTTGTTCTGATATTAATTTTTGAAGAATTGCGCTCTTACTTTGAGTTATCTAAACTTATAGAAATTGAGAAAACCAAACCAGTTTTAAAATCGCCACGTTTGGCGAGAAAACACTACATGTGGCAGCCCAGATTGTCCTATGAATTTTTTAAAACAATGTGGCAAATCGCTACTGGCAATGTGTTAAAAGAAAAAAGTATAATAAATACACTATAATAGTACTCGTTTTTACTCTTATTCCATTTAACGTCGTCGTCATCGTCAACAATTTAATATAAATTTAAATTGTTATCGACGTCATCATCAATTCGATACAAAACATGTATAACAGCAATTATTAATAGCGGCATGATAGAAAAGATTAATATTTATTAAAAATTGTTAAAGCTTTACCGAATCAGAAAACTTACAGAAAAAATTGCTTCTATCGCGAACATGGCTAAAATTTGCGAATTTCCACTAATTTTGCAAATTAAATGGAATTTTAGCCATTCTTTATAGTTTTAGGGACTTTTAATCAATTTTATGGCTTGTTTAAAATATTAAAAATTTTCACACATTTTTGTAATTTTCGCGTAGCTTAGTTGCTCTTTTTCCATTTTTTTTAATTCAACATTATTATTATTATTGAAAAATTAAAAAGGAATAAAACTGTTTCGACACCATTAAGACTGACGACAAAATCAGAGTCAATTTATATCGATGTAGACGTTAACGTTGCGTACCAAAAATACATAGACGATTATCGATAAAACTTGATATTGACAATGGGCAAACCGATTTACAACAATCGACACTCAACGACATCGTTTCGTATTGATGACGCTAAATGGAATAAGGGTGATTGTTGTTTCTTTTCAATCAGTTGTTTTGTATATAATAAGGCCCTAATCATGTAAAACATAACCCAACGCCAAAGAATAACATTGAAAGCACAACCAATATCAAAAATATTTTGTAATTTTGTTGTTGCTTTCTACAGAAATTCATGTACCGTTTTAAAATTTGCAAAGCCACAGGCAATGAAGCGTTTGAAATTTTAAAACGCTATGTGAATTTCTGTAGGAAGCAACAACAATATTACAAAATATTTATGACATTGTTTGTGCTTTCAATGTTATTCTTTGGCGTTGCGTTGTGTTTTACATGATTAGTGCCTAAGAAACTGAACAAAAATCAACTGCGAATTTGGTTTGTGCTTATTCAAGGCGAATTCAACCATGTGCTTGTGCTTATTATTTTCTATTCTTGGGTACACTCAAGAAAGTTTTATAGTAACTGAATGTAATTTATTAAAATCTTTTTCCGTAAAGTTTTAAAATTAATGAAAATTTAATGCGACAAAAGCATTCCAAAAAAAGGAGGCGCAATAGAGTGTACCCAATGTGGCAATTGGTGTCATTCTAAATGTGCTGATGTTACCAATGATCAACTGAAGCTATTAAAGCTAAATGCTAAACATGGTTTTTTTGTGGTACTTGCCAGGATGAGGATGAAGTTGATGATGTTTTACCCTCTTCTTTAACTGATAAAAATGAAATACAGGTCTTGCGCAATGAGGTTAAGTCTGGTTTTGATACAATGAATAAAAACTTCAAAGACATGATGGAACAAATGAATGCAACACTTTCCATGAAGATTTCAGAATTAAAAAGTGACATTGACAGCTGTAATACAAACAATAAGGCTACTGCGTCTAAAGTATCGGCATTAGAAATTGAGAACAATGTCCTCCATAAGAGAATCAATAATTATGATGTAATTGCAACAGGTATGTCTTATTCCAACAACATCATGGATACTGTACTAAGCCTTGCTGAATTTTTAAATGTACCAATTACTGCACATGATATTCAACAATGCTGTTTTGTTGACAAAAAAGATAAAATCCTTATTAAGTTCAATTCTGCTGATAAAAAAGACTTATAAATGGAAAGCTATTTCAAAGTTGAAAAGTTAAAATTATCAGATTTTGTAAAGGATGATAATAACATTGAAGGGAATAAGAGTATAGATGATATTCAACGAGGAGATAAAAATCAAAACGGAAAAGAGAATCAAAAACAGAAGCGGACTATTAAAAATATACATGCAAGGGTATATCTTAATGATAACCTCACTCCTATGGAGCGTAAATTGTCCTATTTTTGTCGCAATCTAAAGAGAAGTGAGAAGATACAAAAATTTAAACTGATGCACAGTAACATTCTAAAAGTAAAAATAGTATTACCTAGTGGAAATAATAAATATCTACTTTTTTTGGGAATGCTATGCAGAATTCGGTAATCAACTTCAACAACATTAAGTACCTCTTGGTTTTCGGTGACTATGATCTCTTTATACAAAAGTTGCACTTCTTATTATTTTTTTTAAGAAATTATCTACTAATATTATATAATTTAAACTTTTGTCAATTTATAAAAGGTAAATAATTATAGAATTTTTTGAATTGAATTTTTAAATTTAAAAAAAAAAAAAAAAAAAAAAAAAAACTCATTTATTAATGATGTGCTAATAATCCCAATTTATGATAAAAAACACTGAAATTTATTGTTGTGGGAAAGCTAGTTTCTATGCGCATTTCGCTGGTTGTTTAGGCCAGCTCGTCAGGAAACTTTTTCCAAATACTTTAGAAAAGCTAAAAATATTATACAAGTAAGACCATAAAGTGAATAAGAATTTTAAACACTCAGCTCTTACTTGTAACATTATTAAAGCTTCAACAAAGACACAACAATAAATAGTGAATTTTTTTTTGCTTTCTTACATGACGAGCTGGCCTAAGCAACCAGCGAAATGCGCATAGAAACTAGCTTTCCCACAACAATAATTTTCAGTGTTTTTTTTATCATAAATTGGGATTATTAGCACATCAATAATAAATGAATTAATTAATAAATATTCCATTCCCGAAAATAATTTTTGATAATAAATTTGCATGTGCCCGGCAAATAAAAAACTGAAATGGCAAGCTGCTTTATTAAGCAACTTGTTTTTTTTTTTAATGTTGTTTTTTTTTTTTTTTTCTATGCTCTTACAACTACAATTCGTGTTGAAAAAAACCCAGCCAATTGTAGGGGAATGTAAGAAAGAAAAAATTCACTATTTATTGTTGTGTCTTCGTTGAAGCTTTGATATTGTTACAAGTAAGAGCTGAGTGTTTAAAATTCTTATTCACTTTATGGTCTTACTTGTATAATATTTTTAGCTTTTCTAAAGTATTTGGAAAAAGTTTCCTGACGAGCTGGCCTAAGCAACCAGCGAAATGCGCATAGAAACTAGCTTTCCCACAACAATAAATTTCAGTGTTTTTTTATCATAAATTGGGATTATTAGCACATCATTAATAAATGAATTAATTAATAAATATTCCATTCCCGAAAATAATTTTTGATAAAAAAAAAAAAACATTTTTTTTTTTTGTAATATGGATCTAAGCGTGAACTTAGGTCATGTTACTAGTAATAATGATTATATTTTAAGACATTTCTCGAACAAGGAACAATATTTAAATATAGGTCACCTAAACGTGCAAAGCATAAAGCCATCAACGCGGGTTTCAAAATTTGAAGAGTTTAAGAATATTTTAAGTGGAAACATCCTGGATGTTGTTGGGGTAACGGAAACGTGGTTAAAATCGTGGGTTGGCAGTAATGCTGTACACATACCAAGTTATCGACTTTTTAGAGTTGATAGGACGGACGATATGTGGACTGGTGGTGTTGCATTGTATGTAAGGGAAGGGATGAAGTCCAAAGTTGTATATGAGTTATCAGAACCAAATTCAATGGAATGCTTATTTTTGGAAGTAATCGGTGAAGATACAAAAATACTAATAGGTGTTGTCTATTTTCCAAAAAGTAGCACTGCTAGTATGAGACGTCTTGATATTATATTGAGTGATATCACGTGTCGCTATGATCATGTTGCCGTAATGGGAGACTTTAATTATAATCTATTTGATCCTATAAAGTCAGGAGTCGTGAGGGATTTGTGTTATCGTAATAATTTGAACTACGTTCACAATATAATGCCAACACATTTTGATATAAAGGAAAACTCTGTCTCTTTAATAGATTTCTTTATCCTGAGTAATAATTCTTCTTTAAAGTTTTCCGGGCAATTTCAAACCCCGCATCTATCTAAACACGCTTTTATTTGTGCAAGTTTGGATTTTCCTAAATATGTGGAAGATGTTTTTGTAGAATATAGAGACTATAATGCAATTGACTACAGCCTTCTTGAACAAAAGATTCTCAACTCTGACTTTGGTAGTATTTATCTAACATCGCATGTCAATTTTCAAATTCAACAACTCAATTATATTATTTTTGATCTCTACTCCTGTGTTCCTGTTAGGCGTAGAAAAATTCGAAAAATCCATAACCTCCAGAATACGGAAGAAGTTAGAACTGCTCAATATCTACGAGATCTAGCATATCGTGCATACTGTGAGTGTAAAAATGATCAGAATTGGTCAGTGTATTGTAAATATAGAAATCGAGTAAAGAAAGTTTTAAGAAATCTAAAATTTAGGGAATGTACGAAAAAATTCAGAGGTTATGACAGTAAATCAACGATCAAAATGATTTACCTACCTCGGAAGACCCTAATATTTTAAACACATCCTTTGCATCTAATCAAACCCATGATTTTTGTCCATTAGTAGAAATGAATGACACAGGTGTTTTTTCTTTAAGTCGATTTAATAAGATTGATTTACAAAAAGCTTTTTTTAGTATTAAATCTAACTCATTAGGTGTTGATGAATTTCCGATTAAATTTTTAAGAATCTTATACCCTTCTATAGAAAAACATATTTTACACATTTTTAATACAATCATTATGACATCAACTTTTCCGTTATTATTAAAAACTGCTAGAATTGTGCCGATTAAGAAACCAGGAGTTCACGGAGTGGATGGTTTTCGGCCCATCAGTATACTTTCTTGTCTTTCCAAAGTATTGGAACATCTACTAGTAAATCAAATAAACAAATATTTGTTTGATAATAACTTACTCAGTATTTGTCACAGTGGATACCGAAAGGGTTTCAGTACAACTACCCTTCTACTTTCTTTGACGGATAGAATTAGGCAAAATCTGAATAATCATCGAGTTAGTGTTTTATTAGCCTTTGATTTATCCAAGGCATTTGACACCATAAATCATAATAATTTGATAAATAAATTGTACTCGCGATTTAAATTCAAAAAGGAAACATGTAACTTAATGTTATCATACCTAAAAAACCGGTCACAATTTGTTGCTTGTGGACATAAAGTTTCTACAGAGCTGCCCTGTGTAAGCGGTGTTCCACAGGGCTCTATCCTAGGTCCACTGTTTTTCATGATATATATGGATGATTTTATTCAGAATGTAAATTTACCCGTTTCAGACATTTACTTATACGCCGATGATATTCATATGGTTTTCTTTGGCAAAAAACAATTTGTTGATTCATTAAATGAACGGATAAATTATACACTTGGAATTGTTGGATCCTGGATGAAGGACAATTTTTTTTCTGTAAATACAAACAAAACTAAAGCAATGTGCTTTGGTAATAAAAATACATCTACTTTGAAAATTAAATTTAACGCTTGTGATATTGACGTTGTGGAAAACATGCGATGTTTAGGTATAGTTCTTGATAGTAAACTTTTATTTAATAAACACATAAGTGTAATAACTTCTAAAGTAAATTTTACCTTAAAAAAACTGTACAGTTTAAAGTATAATCTTCCTAAGAAAGTTAGAATTATTGTGGCACATACACTCCTGTTGTCAATCGTAAATTATGGTATTGAAGTCTATTCGGCAACGAATCGAACTAATCTTAAAAACATTCGGAGAGTTGTAAATAGAATAGTAAGATATGTATATGGTCTGAAGGTGCGAGATCACATCTCTTCACATGTCAAATTGTTTTTTGGTTTCTCATTTGTACGGTATATTCGGTTAAGATTGCTGTTGTTATTTTACAAAATAATTTTCAATAAAACCCCACCCAATTTGTATGATAAGTTTATTTTTTCAAGGTCTACTCGTTCACCCCAAATCATTATACCTAGAATATTTCTTTCAATATTTGAACGTTCTTTTGTGGTTAGAATTTCAAGAGTTTGGAATTTTCTTCCCAATAATTTAAAGATTTTTACTTTTTCTAGAGCAAAGTTATTGTTTCTGGAACACTTTGCAAATCAATAAGCTTAATATTGTTCCTTGTTATAATGTTATATTGAATTTAAATGGTATCTTTAAAATATATGAATTTGTTAATATCATTATTTTTAGTTTAAAGTGTTACATTGTTTTTGCACATTATATAATACTATTAGCCGTATATGGCCCATAAGGGCTCGGTTAATTTAAATAAATGAATAAATAAAAAAAAAAAAATAAAAAAAGTTAATTAATTTTCAATGAATTTCTACGTTATAAAATTAACATTAAAAAAATAACCGTACAAAATCAATCCATCCGTACTCAAATCAAACCGATGCGGTATCAATAGTACGGTGAGTACGGTAAGTACAGATTTTTTTTGAAGCAAGTACAGAAAGATTGATTCAAGTACGGATTATTCAATCGCGAAATACTCAATTTATCCATATTCAATCCCGGATTCGTTCTTAAAATAATCCGAAATCGAAACTACCGTGACTCATTTGGTACAATTTAAAAATTTGTCATAGTTCCCCCTTTTTGAATTTTTAGTATAGCAAACAAATTATTGAGTCCTTTTCATTGCATTTATGTTGTACAACAAATCGTTAATGTAACAGGCGCTTAAAAATGCGACTAGTATTGTGGTGTATAGACTTAGTCACCCTTTACAATGTGCCAAGTGAAAGGCAGACATACGAAGTTTGTTGGTAAGGGGGCAACGCTGTATGCGTGACACACTTTACTTTTTTCACTTGTCACATTGTAAAAGGTGACTTATGGTACCACAGACGGGGCTACATTAGTCAAAACCCGTGTTACTACTTTTGTTTCCTTTTTACCACAGACGATGACATTAAAAGCAAAACATTAGTATTGTTGTTTTTTTTAATAACAAATATATGCGAAAGAAATGTTTCATATCTAGTAGCTAATTTAAAATGAGCTAAATGTCCATATGTTTCTAGATATTTCTATAGTTGCTGGAATTCCATTTCACATTCGTCTGCAAATGTGGAAAGAGTTTTTTATTTTTAAAATATAATAAGAACTAAAGAAAGAAACAGACTACATGTGCCAACATTATCTAGTCTAATACAAACAAATTCATGCTGCTGTGATGTAAAAATTCCAAATAGTTTATTAACTCAACAAATAAGAGCCTGATTTTGATCTTATATATTTGTAAGAATTTTATGTACCTTATTTTATTTATACATGTATGATGTACAATGTATGATAATGTTTAGTTTTGTGTTTTTGTGTACAATTTAATTTTTTTGTACTTTTTTTACTGTTTTATTAAATTAAAAAAAAAATGGTACCGTGAAGGTCTAAAAATAACATATTTTTTGGAAGTTGGTATAAAATTAACATCCCTGCTTCTAACAATTTTTTTAGTCCTGCCAAGCTTAAGACGGTACTAGATATTGGATTTGGTACGGCAATATACTACATTTAATGCGTATAGTACTGCCAGACTTCGCTAACTATAGTTTCAACTTTTTTATCCTGTTTTTTTAAATAAAA
Organism: Pollenia amentaria; assembly: GCA_943735925.1. NCBI lineage: Eukaryota > Metazoa > Arthropoda > Insecta > Diptera > Polleniidae > Pollenia > Pollenia amentaria. The sequence continues at coordinate 81,584,585 of OX031009.1, forward strand.
TAAAAATTTTCGTTTAGGAAATTAAGGTACACACAGACGAGACAACATTTGTCGAAACATGTGTTAAGTTATTCACAGACGAGGCAACATTTGTCGAAACATGGGCATGTTTCACTAAATGTTGCTACGTGTGTGGGGATGTTTCTGGTAGAAATTCTTGTTACCTTTTTGGTTTCTTAAATATCAAAAATTTTGCAAAATAAAAAAATTAAAAATGAAGATTTCAAGCCAAATAAGCTTGGAAATCGCACAGCAAGGAAGACCATTTCTGGATGGAATGCTAGCAAAAAATATTTTACAAAAAACTTTTCAAACTTCAAATTATAGAACCGATTTCAAAAAGTAAATTCCCTTGTCACCCCAAACTGTGGCTAGGCGTATTGCCCAAATAGGAAATTCGGTGGAGTCTTCTATTAAAGAAAATTGATAAATTGTAAATTTCTTTCGGTTTGTTTAGATGAAAGTACAGATATCAATGATCTTTGTCAACTGGTTGTCTGTGTAAGATGCTTTGATGAACATTTTCATGTTTTTGAATCAATGTTGACATTGGAAACCTTTTATGGACATGTAACTGGAAAGCTTTTGATGGAAGTTGTAACTTATAAACTTTTTGCTATTGTTGATGTAAACAAAATTGTAGGTGTCTGCACAGACGGGGCAAATGTAATGATAGGAAAAAACACAGGTTTGATAGGTAATATAAAAAAAAGAGAAATGGCAATGCAAAACATTCACTGCATTATCCATCAAGCCGCGCTTGCATCTAAATTTATTACTCAAGACTCTACTATGAAGACCGCAGAGGGTATTATAAATTAAATAAGAGGAGGACACAATGCCCTCACTCATCGAAAATTTGCAAAATTTTTAACATCTAAAAACGCAGCTTTCAACGATCTTAAAATGTTCACTGAGGTACGTTGGCTCAGACGTGGCGACTGTCTTTACCAGCTATATGATTTAAAAGAGGAAGTCTTAGAGTTTTTAGAAAAAGAAAATATCGATTAATCGGCAAAAAAAATTTTAAAAGATACACAATTCATATCAGATCTAGCTTTTCGAGCTGATACAACTTCTTTGCTTAATGATTTCAGCTTAGAGCTTCAAGGAAAAGGTAAGAATATATCTGATATTTGTAAAAGTTTATTTAATTTTAAAACAAAACTTTTTCTTATACTTTGCCAAATTAAGTCAAATCAAAATGATTTCGATTTTCCAGAGTTAAAAAGAAATGCTTTGAAATTGTTAGTAGTAGGGAAATGGGGAGGCAGCAAAAATTCTGCCTCCCCGTTCCATATCCCACAGAGGGAGCATTTTGCTTTTTATTTAAAGCCACAAAAATTCTGCCTACCCATTAGTTTTTTTTCCCCCAATGTATTTTTCCATAAGGAGGAGTTTTGAATATAAATAAAATAAAGAATTTTTTGAGTAGTTTTAAATATAAAAAAGAGTAATATTAAGTTGATCATATTTATATTTTCTTCGATGAAGAGAAATTTAAAGAATTCTGTAATATGTTTAAATGTATTAGTTGAGTATTTAAAAATAAGATTCGTTAAGTATTGATTGAAAGAATTAGATATAAAATTGCTTTCGAATCGAGAAAGTACTCGATCACGACTGCCAGAATTAGGTCCCAGTATGCAAAATAAGTGAATTTGATAAAAAAAAATTTCTTGGGCTGATTTTCTATTTGAAAATAAGTGGATATTTTGTACTATATGCACATATGAAAATTTAGCTTTCCACTAATACCCCGGAAACGATTCCGCGCGCACAAATCAAGCTAGTGTCTATCGATAGGGCATAATAATCTGAATCGACGTCGCTATAGCTGATTTTCTGAAAGACTTGGGGGAAAAGTTATAGCGCAGCAAACTTTTTAAATTGTCAATCTATGCATATATATAAATTTCGGTATCCTTTTTTTACTATTTTCAATATATTCGGCATACTTTTAACCAGTATTTTCTAAAAGCTAGGTTACATTTTATGTAATTCCTCCTGAAGAGCTTTTTTACATCGTCGTTTTTACATATGTGGGCATTTTCCTGTCGATATAACTTTACAAATTTGCAATGCGGTTAATATCTCTTCAGGATGAATTACATAAAATTTAACTTAGCTCTTTCACAATACTGGCTAAAAGGATGCACAAAAAATATTAAAATTTATAAAAGTTAAAACATTCTTTAAACTTTAAAGTAGTGCAGGAGTTTGACTTTAGCGTTGAAATACGCATTATTTTATGTTTTTGTTTTATATCAATCTTAATAGAACTAAAAATTTAAATTTTTACTAAAAGTATACGAGTTTCGCTTGGAGTAACTGTATAAAAATTAAGTTTTTCACTAATAAATCTGGGTTTATACTAATAACTCGAAAACTATTCCGCGTGCACTTAGTATCTAGCTAGTATCAATCGATAGAGCATAAAAATCTGATATCGTTACAGTTTATTTATATATAAAAGACTAGAGGGGAAAAGTTATAGCGTTAGAAATTTTTAATTATAAACGTATGCATAATAAAATTATAAATACATATAATATTTGTCTGTCAAATAAACTTTGTAAACAAAAAATGTACAATTCAAGCAGGGTTGCTAATCTATTAATATGCTGTCAAATCCAGCGATTAAAATAAAAGTTTTTTTTCTATTAGTGCGATATCTAGGGATTTTTGCAAAATATTTTTAAGACATTATTTTTTAACGAAAGTGATAAAAACTTGAAGTTAAAAAACAAACCAAGAACTTAACATTAGTAAAATTAAGTTATTTATAAGATACACAATAATTTCTAAAAAAAATTAACCGACTATAATTGATTATACATACTATAAAAACGTAGACTTGCCGATATAAGTGATCAAACTTGTTAAATTTCCAAAAAAAAAAAAATTATTTAGTTTTGTTGTTCATAAAATAGAAACGATTTCGCGTGCGTTCATGTAGGTAGTACCAATCGATAGAGCATCATGATAGAAACATCATGGTGACAATTATTGGAACATGATCTCCTATATAGAAATATTGTAAGAATCGGAATATGATGTTGTCACTTTCGAGAAATTAACCGTTTATACCCAAAAAAGTTTAAAATTAAAAAAATCCATAAATATATATGTAGTTTGTTACTATTTAAAATAGATAAATTTCATTATAAGTAATATTCAAAATTAATATCTTATATCTGCTAAGCGAAAGAACTCTTTTCTTCGCACAACTACATTTAAAATAAAAACAAAATTTTATAATTCTTTCACACATCAGCAACAGGCAGTAAATTTTTAAGTAAACAAAAGAAATACTAAAATCACATAAAAATTATATCATTAAAGCAACTCTAAAAATTCTTAACGCAAAAGAAGACATTTAAAAAAATTATGCCTGTGTTAATAAAAATGTTTTTTAATTTAACTGTAGTTCTTTGGCTGAGTGACACAAAGAATATTAAACAATATTCCAACTTAGGGTGCAGAACTGCAGGGCACTGCAAGATTCGAGATGATCTTGTTGGTTTTAGAATATTGTAATTATAATCACTCCCCGGAGTGATTATAATTGTAGCGATGAAATAAAAGCAAAGAAAAAAGAGAGAAGTTAGTTATTTCTTTGCTAGCTAAGAGTAAATTGTAAATGCTTGGGTTGGAATTACCTTTACTTTGGGGTTGAGTTTCCACCGTAGGTTAAGGGGATGAGTACTAGAGTAAGTACTTGATGGGTTATGGTTCCAAGTTCAACAAAAGATTAGCAGGTGTAGTTGTATTTAGGTATAGTAGGTAGGTATTTATTTTATACTCAATTTAGATTTAATAGGTATTCATTTAGTATTTAATTGTATTTATTTTGTATTTAATTTAGATTTAATATTCATTTAGTATTTAATTTTAAGGTTAACAATTTTTAGGGTAATCACTTGTTTAGGTTAAGCCACTTTAAGTAACATTAATAAAAAAAAGAAAAGTTCAACTTATTTTCACTGTTGCTAAGGCGCAATTGAGGTATACATATTTTTTACTTTGAATCTTAACCTGTCTTCGGTTTGCAGATAGCCGAAGAGGTTTGGAATAACCCCGTAAGTACTAAGTACTAAATCCAGATACTTATACTACAGTGACTTTCAAACTACAATGCAACTGATATCAATTAGAAATTACAATTCATCCATTAAAATTCAGTTATAATTCAAATATTAATTCTAATTCATGTTACATTATAATTTCTTCAAGGTAACAAATTTAAATATTACTTTTTAATTCAGTTTATACGATTTAATCTTATTTATGTTTTTTAATTCTGCTTTCAATTCATAGTGTTCAAATCACATTTGAACATGGTGCGGGCCTTCTCTTTGGCAATCGTTTACTGGTTATCCCTTAGACACAGAACTTGCGCCAACGACTTTATGGCCTCTGCCAATATTTTGGTGTCAGGCTGCACAGCTGGCTGTGATGGTGGTTCCACGGTTGGCTGCTGCGGTAGTTGCGGTTGCTGCTGTCGTTGTTGATGGTGACGATGTTGTTGTCTCTGCTGCTGACGGTGCTGTTGTCTCTGCTGCTGACGGTGTTGGTGTCTTTGGTGCTGACGACTTTGATGACTTTGAAGACGATCTTCTCTTCGTCGGGATCTGGGGTTCGACCTGCCGCTACTGCTTGACGTTTGCTGCCGTTGTGGACGACGTGGCAGATGCAGCAACGTGTGATGCAGTTGATCGCATCTTTTGCAGGCCTCCATAGACGTGCAATAATTCAGGGTATGGCTTCTTGCCAGGCAATTAAAACAGTACCCCAGATTTCCGACCACTTCTCTTCTTCTCTCTATCGTCATCCTCTTGAATTTCCGGCATCCCATTAAGCCGTGGTATCCTCGGCAGAGAACACAATAGTATACCTCCAAATCTTTAGGCGGGCAACTAGGATCGCGACTAGAATCACGACTTGGGTCCGGTACCCGAGTGGCGGTTAGCCTGCGATTGGACCTATGACTAAATGGGAAGACAACAAAGAGACAAATACAATTTTATTAGTAAAGGATAGAATTATTATGGAATGTGGGCAAGGAATCGATTGAATGTAAGCGGACATTTAAAGATGGTATTCGCGGAGTAAAAGGTTAATGGAATATGAGCAGAGGCTAAATTAAGGGTAGAGTAAAAATTCATGTTTATTAAATCATGCTCTATTTTCCTGAGATGATCCATAAACAACAAGAACCAAAAAAATGGAATCCCACCGATATTAATAATAGTAATGGCAGGGTAGTCGTTGACCGGTGTACATTTTCCTCGTACAGTTTCAGTTGCCCAAGAATGGAAGGTAGCATAGCTTCACTATGGGTCGAGTTACTAGCCCAGAGGATGTACGAATCTCTGCAATACGAGCGTTTTTGTCAGAACCAGAAAAAATTCTCTCGATTCTACCCAGACGCCATTCATTGGGCGGTAATAAGTCATCCATTATGACTACCAGGTCGCCGACTTGTCGGTTTGGAACGGTGTTCTGCCATTTATATATTTTATGTAATGCCTTCAAATACTCTTCCCTCCATCGTATAGAGAATTGATGATGTATAGCCTTCAACTTTTCCCATCTGTTTATGACCGATATGTTTTGGCAGGTTTGTTCGGGAAATGCCATTAATGGAGCACCTCTTAAAAAATGCCCGGGAGTTAGAGCTGTCAAGTCCGATGGGTCTTCTGTGATGGCAGAGATTGGCCGAGAATTCAGAACACCCTCAATTCGAGCCAGTATTGTTGCAAATTCTTCGAAGCTGGATTTGTGAGCGCCTGCTATCCGCTTGAAATGAAACTTAAAACTCTTTACCGCGGCTTCCCATAAGCCGCCCATGTGCGGAGCGTGGGGGGGTATGAATCTCCATTCAAATCCATGAGACATATATTCTTGCGCTATATCTTCAGCTGCTCCTCGCAGAAATGCCGCAAATTCGCGCTCAAGAGCCCTACTGGCGCCAAGAAAGTTCTTCCCGTTGTCTGACGTAACCCTATGAGGGAGGCCCCGCCTCCCGACGAAACGAGCAAACGTGGCCTGAAACGCCTTCGAAGATAGCTCAGAGCATGCTTCCAAATGAAAAGCTCGCGTACTAAAGCATACAAAAACGGAGACGTACCCTTTTACGTATGTTGATTTGCGCAATGAAGAGACTTTGAGCTCAAATGGCCCAGCAAAGTCAACGCCTGTTGTGTGAAATGGTGGCGATAAAGTGCACCGTTCAGGTGGCAATGGAGCCATAATTTGTGTACATGGTTGCTGTCTCTGTATAATGCAAATTTTACAATTGCGAATTATACCCTTTACCCGAGGTTTAAGTCTCGCTATAAAATATTCGGTTTGTATCATTCTGCACATTTGGCTGCACTCTGCATGGTACAGGAGTTCGTGCAAGAATTTCAAATACAGAAAACAGAAGTGCGAATTACCTGGTAGTATTACAGGGTAACGCTCATTGTATGGAAGAGTTGACTGAACTAATCTACCGTTTGCTCTTATACAGTAATTTTGACTTAGCTGCACAATATCCTTTGCACGATTTTTTGTGCAGCTAAATCAAAAATGCAGTTATCTTAAATGTATTTACCTGCCTTAATGTGCAGGTATACAATTGTGGTTACCTGCATAAAAGTGCAGCTAAAGAAGAGTGTTTAGGAGAAGAATAAAAAACGTTTTTATTAAAAAATTGATGTTGTATTAAAATTTTATTTCAAATAAGAAATCATTTTATAAACATATGTATATTTTATATAAAAGGAACATTAACAAAAACATTGAGAATTCACAAAAATAAAAATTTAAAAAAAAAACAAAAAAATTTATAAATACCCTGCCAGATATCGAACTAGAACCTAGCTAGAACAAAACTAGTACAACGATCACCAGTACTAGTTCTCGAATGTCTACTTTTCTATACTATCTTAATGCTCAAATTAGCATTGGGTGTGCTTGGAAAATCACTAGTACTATTGGTTCTAGACGTGTACTAATACACTTTGACCCAATTGGGAGCTTAACGGCCATATTCTGGAAATCGAAATCATGTGAAATTGAAACCGTTGGATATTTTCAATTCAGATTTGAACGCATCTTTTCCTGATTTGAAAAGAGGTAGTGGTAAAGATAGTGGACTTCAAAATATGAGGCATATAAAAAGAAATATTTTTATAAACTTTAAACACAGGATAATTTTCAAATTTTGTTCGATTTGATTTCACGTGATTTCGATTTCCAGAACATGATCGTAAATAAATTATAAATAAATTATTTCAAATAAAATTTAAAAATTCTCGTAAGTATCAAAATACAAACATTTGTTTTGAAAAATTTTTTTTCACAAAAATGCTATCAGTTTACAACCGGTGCTCTTGTACTACATTAAGTACTAGTACTAATAAGTACTAGCAATTTTATATAAAAACTCTAACACCGTTACCACTAGTGCCTCTGGTTCTGGTAATTGTACTAGTGGCTTTTTGACAATTAACGCCTTATCTCCTGAAGGGTACATACATAGATATAGAACATATCTGTTATAGTACATTTCGGTTTCAATTTTGTCAACCGATATGTCTATATTCATGAAAAAACAATACTTTTGAACAATATTAAAGGCAATCAATGATTCTTTAAGTGTCGGAATCTCGTTGTCATCTTCACTTTCATCGTCTTGATTATCAGATTCAATTACATTATAAATTTTTTGTTCAGCACTGGTGATCCCCCTAATTATTTCGCTTTCAGTCAATTCTCCATAGCGATTTATATTTTTAAAAACAGCTTAAATTTGATATTTATGTGAAAAAGTGGCCACTTTATGTTTTTCATGTGTGCAGCTAACTTTGATGTTTGATGTGAAAATATTTTAAAGCTGCTCAAAAATATATGTGCAGGTAAACAAAATGCACGTAAACAAGGATTTTGAAGAATAATTACAGAAAATATATATTTTGGGTAGTTAAGTCAATGTGCAGCTATCTTTGATTTTTTGTATGAAAATAATTATAAAATGCCAAAAATATTGTGCATTTATCTTAAATGTGCAGTTATAGAAAGCGCACTTAAAAAAGGAATTTGTATGGGATTTGAAAGAATAATGACAAAAAATATGAATTTTGTGCAGTTAAGTCAAATGTGCACTTAAACAAAAGGCAGTTAAGTCAAAACTACTGTAATTGAATCTGAGTCCAAAAATGGATTTAATGGTTTTAGGGTACTTTTACTTTGCAAACTTTGAGAGGCTTTCAGACTTTTATAATCTTCGGGATAAAATGTTTCCTGTGCCATAACTATTAGTCTGATTTTTACAAATTTCATTTCCGCCTGTGCCAGATTTACCCGATGCCCAGTTTGAGATTCTCTCCCCTCACTTTTCTTGCATTTGTTATAAAATCTGAATATGTAGCCTATGACTCGTAACGCTTTGCCATACGAAGAAAATCTACTCAGAATTTCACTATCCTGAATTTCTGCATGCAAAGTTTGAGTTTGTTTTTCAGGTATTTCGGAGTTTTTTAGAGGATTTCTCTTTGGCCATTCTGGCGGGGGATTAATAAGCCATGATGGTCCATGCCACCAGAGTGAATTATGAGCTAATTCTTGGGGCCTGCAACCTCGAGTTCCAAGATCCGCAGGGTTATCGTGAGAGGGAACGTGATGCCATTTTGCATTGTCCACTAAGCTGTGAACTTGAGCTACTCTATTGGCGACATATGTTTCGCATTTCGATGGCGTTTTCGATAGCCACCCTAAAGTTATGGACGAATCAGTCCACAAATGAATCTCCTCTGGATTAAAATCCAGGGATGAAATAACATAATTCACAAGCTTAGCAAGAAGAACCGCTCCACTGAGTTCCAGACGAGGCAGAGAAACCGTTTGAATAGGAGCTACTTTACTTTTTGCCACTAATAAATTGGTGAACGTGGTATAAGAACTAGTCTGACAACGAATATAAACTGTAGCACAATATGATGTTTTAGAAGCGTCTGAAAACCCGTGCAATTGAATCTTATCTGAGGGATCGTATTGTACCCAACGATTTATCGAGATTGTGTCCACTTGTGACAGATCCTGAACCAGCTCATTCCACTTTTGCATAGACCCCTGAGACACTTCCTCGTCCCATTCTAAGCCTTCCAACCAAAGTTGTTGAATTAATGTTTTAGCTCTTATAACAATAGGCGCGAGCCATCCAGCAGGATCGAATAACTTTGCCACAGATGACAGAATTTGACGCTTAGTACTCCTTGTCGCTTGATCAATTGGATCAAACTTATAAGAAAATGAATCTGATAACGCATTCTACTTTATACCAAGGGTTTTGGTAGAGCTGGCATCATGAAAGCGTAGAAAATCAGAATCATACAAGTCTTCTTTTGGAATGTGGGAAATCAATTTGGGATCATTGGCAGTTATTTTCTTTAGAGAAAATCCAGCTGACCGCAACACGACCATAAGTTGTTCTTGAGCTGAGAGAACATCTTCTAACGAGTAACCTCCAGAGAGAATGTCATCGACATACGTTTCTGTGCGCAGAATTGAAGCTGCTTTAGGGTACGCAGATTCAGAATCAGATGCGAGTTTTAAAAGTGTCCGAATTGCTAGATACGGGGCACAGTTTACTCCGAAAGTTACTGTTTTTAATTCATAATCCTTAATCGGGCCGTCATCTTGAGGTTGAAATAAAATCCTCTGAAAGGGTATATCAGCAGGATGTAATAATATCTGGCGATACATTTTTTGAATGTCGCCATTAAAAACGTATCGATATTTCCTCCAATTGAGTATTATGGAGATCAAATCGTTTTGCAGTGTGGGGCCTGTGTATAGAATCTCATTAAGAGAGAATTGCGATTTTGACTTTCTAGAGGCATTAAATACAACTCTTAGTTTGGTTGTTTTGTGTTCTGGGCGGACTACGCCGTGATGTGGTAAATAAAATGAACCATATTTACCGTTCGAGTGAATTTCCGTCGATTGCGTTTCAACCATATGACCTAGAGTGAGGTATTCATTTATAACATCCTTATACTGTGACTGAAGGTCGGGATCTTTGGCTAGAGTCTTTTCCATGCTCGTGTACTGAGCTAAGGCTATGAATCGAGATGATCCAAGATATATTGATTCGGGATACTCAGGTTTGAATGGTAATCGCACGAAGTATCTACCATTTTCATTACGTGTAGTTGTTTCATTATAAAACTTTTCACAAAAGTCATCTTCCACTGACCTTGAGGGAGCTACTGGAATTTCTTCCTGTTCCCAGAACTTTTTCAACAGCGTATTAAGTTCAGAAACTTCAGTCGGAACAACCGTAGTTGTGAATGTCTGAATCGATTGAGTTTTTATAGGACCACTGAGTACCCAGCCAAAGATAGTATTATAAGCTGAAGTTTGACCGCAAATATTTTTTCTCATACCTTCAATATTTAAAGAGTGTTCGTAATCATTTCCTAAGATTAGATCTATCTGCGAAGATTTGTTGAACGTCGGATCCGCTAGATCTAATTCAGCCAAATCGGTTGAATAAGGTATTTCAAAAGTGCATGCTGGAAGTCTATTTGTCACTTTTGGCAGCACTATGGCTTTAATGGGAACTCGCAAGTCATACCTTTTGGCGTATAAAATGAATTCGCATTCTTTGGTTGCCGTTTGCCTTTTCCCGCCAATACCGATTATTTCGAAATGTGACTTTCCGTAGGGTAGCTGTAGGCGATTACGAACTCTTTCTGTTAAAAAGGTTCTTTGGGAGCCGGGATCAATTAACGCTCTAATAGTAAAAAGTTCACCCCTGTGCTCTATTTGCATTAATGCAGTGCGCAGCAATATATTTTCGTTGCTCGTAGCACAATTAGCTTGATACTGCCTTGAGGTGCTAGGAGCATCATCCTGGCTATTTTTTCTAGAGATTTGAGTACTATTTTGAGAAGAGTTTTGAATTGTGTTGTTGGGAATTGTGTCAGATTGTTTATATTGTGAGCCTTGTGCCGAGGGATTAGGGTTTTGTGGCCTTTGTCTCATATGCAATAGGGTGTGATGAGGTTTTTTGCATTGAAGGCACGTATGTTTGCTCTTACAATTCGATTTAAAATGAGAAGAGGCCAAACAATTATTACAAAATTTATTTTTGAACACATAATCCACTCTTTGTTGTACCGTGAAGGCTCGAAATTTTGGGCATGTTCTCAAAGAGTGATTTTCTTTGCACAATTTGCATGACAAACTTAAGTTGTCTTGTGATACGTATGTGTGTATATCAGGGTTGGATGTGTCCTTAAGTGTGAAACAATCCTTTGTAATTTTTATACTATTGAGCCGTTCTACTGCCTCATACCTGTCCACAATGAATTGGGACATTTGGGTCCACTTGGGAAGTTCACGAGGTGAAGTGAGGGATTGCTCCCATAACGACAGTGTTACATGTGGCAGTTTAGTTGATATGAGTCGAATCAGAATAGGGTCCCAGCTCTCCACGTCGACGCCGAGCGTTCTGAGAGTTGCCAGGGAATCATTAACCGAAGATTGAATTCTTCGAATTGATTCGCTTTCTTCACTTTTTGCCGATGGTATGTCAAATAGGATTTTAATTTGGTTGTCAACCAAAACTCTTTTATTTTCATATCGTGTTTTAAGGGCATTCCACGCAAGATCGAAATTGTTATTTGAAAGAGGGTATCTTTTTACGATTGCACCAGCTTCACCCCTTGTTTTATTCCTAAGGTGATAGAGCTTAGTGATTGGGGTTAGCTTTGGGTGGCTTATATACACGGCCGTGAACATGTCACGAAATGACGGCCACTGTTCATAGCTTCCCTTAAAAATCTCAGTATCACATGGTGGAAGCTTTATGCAAATTGAGCTATCAGGGAATAAGCTAGGATTCGGTTGAGAATAGCGAGACGTCGATTGAAACACTGGTATTTGAGAACCCTCTATTCGACTTACTTTGAGTAAGTCATTAATTTGAGAATTACACTGGAAATACGCCTCGGAACACGTATTGTATATTTTTTTGTATTTTAAATTCAGTATCAACCGATTGTTCTTGGGATAACATTACTTTTCTATAGGAATCCTTCAAATTTGCCCATTCTGAATCTAGTTCCCTTAATTTTACCTCAAGTATTGACTCGTTGTGATCTTCAACCGTGCCATTATTAAATGTCTCACAAAATTGCATTAGATTCCCACAATCGAATAGAAATTGCTCCTTATATAAAGGATTAAAAGCCACGCTTGATGTTTCAGTTGTTGAAGTTATTTTGTGAACAATGAGATAAATAATAAGTCAAATACTATTGAGAATTCTCGATATGAGATTTACGCGCAATAGCCAAGAAACCCGAGTTTAGTTATAATTATCAGTTTTATTAATATATTTCAGTATATCACACTAAAATTAATTTGATTGCCGCAGAGTTATAACTGTTTGAATCGGTCTTCTATATTATCTTTCTAGTGTTCGGGCTACGGAATAGCGCTAAATGCAAATTCTATAGTTTAAAATAAGAGATAATAGATTTCTACTTAAAGTGATTATATTGGGATTTGAACTATCTGAGTATATCACTAGATGTGGATGTCTAGTATTTTTGTAATTTTAAAATTTTGGGGCTATCTGGGTATAGCACTAGATATGTATGTCTAGTATTTTGTAATTCAGAAAAAATTTCCAATATTAATATACGTATGTATGTATGTATGTACCAAGAGAAACTTAATGTTAAGAGCACTTACTTGCACAATCACTCTATCCAATGTATATGGGTACATTTTCCAAACGATTGAATTTGGTGGTTGAAATTAAAAGGTAAGTACATATGTACGCCGGTTGTTTAATAAGGACTCACTCTCGATATGTACCACCTAAATAATGCACAATTAATCAATAAGCAATCTTTCACTCTCTTTTTTTCATAGGCTTTGCTTGCTTTTTTTTTCTTAACAGATTTCTTTTTTCTTATTCTCTTTCTACATTTTTAAATATAAATATTTTTCAAGCCTTAACGAAAAGTAGCGGGATGTATTATTATGTATAAATAAATGTATGTATGTTTGCGTTTCGTGTTGTTATTTATTATTGGGTAGGGGAATTTTATTGTCATTCTTTTTGTTTCCACTTTTCTATGTTGATATGAAACTAAGCCTTAACAAATTTATGTAAAAGTAGGTATGTATATGGATATACATACATACATACATACATATATCTTTTTATATGACGTGAATTATCCAAATATGACGATATTATATGCAATAATGCATTTTTTTCCGATTTTTTTTTCCAAAATGGCAGAACTACTTTTGCGCTTAATTTATTTAACCGCACTTTTCGTTTAACACATATTTATACATACATACATTTTTCACACATTTTTCTAATTTTTATCACTTTTTCCCGCACTTTTCTTTGAAATTCTTTATTTTTGTATTTTCTAATCTGATACCTAATTATTAACATGCATACATAATTATTCACTAATCAAAATGGGATATTTTATTGGAATATTGGGTTGAATATGTGTATGTACGTATGCATGTTATTACTTTTTATTATTTTTTTTTTTTTCTATTTTTTATTTAACCAATAGGTTCTTCTAAATTTTACCTTGATAGGTATATACATACATTGGTGCACTGTGGTAAGTATTTGTAAATTTTTTTTTTTTAGTACATATTTTTGATTTCACAATTTAGATTTTTATTTTTATGTACCCAGGTATTTTCAATATTTATGTACTTATTTAATTTATTTGTCTACTCACTTATTATTTGATGGTTTTGTTTGTACTGATTTGCTTGTGTCATTTATTCCTCATTTACCTCATTTTTTTCTTCCTTTGAGTTGTTGGGTATTGGTACTTGTTCCAATTGTCGATTAATGCTCTTTTGGTAATTTTTCTCTTCCTTATTTCCACTGGTTTAAAAGTCGAAGGACCATGTAGTTCTTTGGCTGAGTGACACAAAGAATATTAAACAATATTCCAACTTAGGGTGCAGAACTGCAGGGCACTGCAAGATTCGAGATGATCTTGTTGGTTTTAGAACAATGGTGCGCAAACCATAGAACAATTGTTCAAAATCAAATCACACACATTCTTATGCTCTTGTTAGTAGCGATTGTCGACTCAACGAGACAACGTCGTATGTACATGAGCACGGGTGTATGACTGATTCTTTATTTTTTCAGATTTTATTTACGTATTTTTTGTAGGTGCACTGAACAAAATAAATTGTTTAATTATGGCATGTAAAAAATATTTTATGATTAAAAATGCTTTTGGTAAAATGCAATGCCTGTTTTGTCATAAGTCATTTAAAACAATGAAAGAAAGTTTTTTAAAAAGACATTTTGATAGCTTTCATAGCATTACTATGAAAAAGTTAAATGAAGAAGGAAAAGAAAATCTTTTTCAAGAAAAAAAAAACAAAATTGTTTAAAGATGATTAAATAATGGTTGGAAGAAAAAGAATTAAATCAGTCGTCAAATAAAAAACTTAAGCAGGAGATATCTAGTCTTATAAGTTTAGACGTTATTACACAAGGTAGACCGTTCACTGATGGGGTATTTATTAAAAACATATTACTCCACGTTACGCAAAAATTAAATTATAATGTTGACATTATAGAAAATCTTCTGTTGTCCCGTGATACTGTTGCACGTCGTAGTCTTCATTTGGGAGAATACGTAGAATCTAAAATTAAAGAAAATTTAAAAAATTGCGAATTTTTATCTTTTTCATTAGATGAGAGCACTGACATCAACGATCTCTGCCAGCTCGTTATTTGTATTCGATGTGTAGATATGGAATATAATGTCTTTGAAACTATGTTTTCACTAGAAACCTTTTGCTCAAACGAAACAGGCAAAATATTGTTCTATGTTATTAATGAAAAACTTTTTTCTACAGTAGACTCCAAAAAATTAGCTGGCGTTTGTACTGATGGCGCAAACGGCAGTTTTCACGGCAGGGTGAGATGTTAAAACTTTTGATGCCAGCACTACCAGGTGCACAATGCGATTAAAATTATTGAATATATACTCATGTCGTTTTAGTTGACACATTTAACTTCCATATTTTTTCACACGATATTTCTGTCATCTACACAGAGGTCAATAAATTTTCTGGAGTCCGCAATTGATAAAAATTTTTCATGAATAACATTGAACAAAAACCTTGGCTGTTACTTTTGTGTAAACAGTTTTGAGAGAAATCATTGTTTCAAAGATTTAATACTCTTTATCTGCGTAACAAGCTAGCAAGTCAGTGCTTTCATCAAAAGCAAAAGAAAAGAAATCAAAATTTTTTATATTTTCTTTAATGGCAAACTCTGCGTATACTCCTAACTAAACAGTACGGCGAGCAAAAGTATCACGGGACAGAGGATTCTATAAAATTAAAACTACAATTAAGATTTTGTTTTATTTGGAGGAATATATTCTTAATAAATATTTCGTCAGAAAAAGGTCTACCTTGCTTAATAATAGCTAAATTTTAAGGACTAGATACCATCTGTCTTAGTTTCTTATATCCTATTTTATGATTAAAAATGCTTTTGGTAACATGTAATGCCTCTTTTGTCATTAAACATTTAAAACAATGAACAAAACTCATTTTTAAAAGGCATTTTTATATCTTTTATAGCACTTCTATGAAAAGTTTAGTGAAAAAAAAATCTTTTTCATTTTTATAAGGTATTTATCAAAAATAATTTATTTAAAGGTTTACTTTTTCTTTTATATTTAATTTATTTTCAAAACAAAAAAAAATTACAAAATTTTTCACACCGTAAAAAAATAACAACAGTTCTTTTAAATTTCACAACCTTTCTCCCAGTGCACCTGTGGTTTTGTCAGTGTATTGGTGAGAGAATTTAGTTTTGCGCATCACTGTTTTAGAATATTGTAATTATAATCACTCCCCGGAGTGATTATAATTGTAGCGATGAAATAAAAGCAAAGAAAAAAGAGAGAAGTTAGTTATTTCTTTGCTAGCTAAGAGTAAATTGTAAATGCTTGGGTTGGAATTACCCTTACTTTGGGGTTGAGTTTCCACCGTAGGTTAAGGGGATGAGTACTAGAGTAAGTACTTGATGGGTTATGGTTCCAAGTTCAACAAAAGATAATGAAAATCAATGCTTTGACCGTGATGAAGAACCTGTTGAAATGGAAGCAAATGAAGAACAAATTATTTATGAAACCGATGAAGAGGAGTTAGAAAGAGAAACTAACTGGATCTTGAAGAAAGCCAGAGAGAGCAAGAAAGTAACTTTTCAAAAACCAACTACAACCGAAAAAAATATAAAAAAAAGAGGTGATCAACGTAAAGAAAATGCTAACAACGAACACATGTATCATATTCCACCGCCGCCAATAAATATAATCAATATACACGAATTTGAAACTATCCAAAATATTTTGAAAGATATACCAAAAGAAAATTATAAAATCGTTGCTTTAAATAATAATATGTTTAAAGTAAATTTAACTGATGAAAGTACATATAGAAACTTGGTTAATACACTTAATGTAGGTAATTACCAATGGTTCACATATGAAAATAAAAATGAGAGACCAATAAGAGTAATGATAAGAGGACTTCATTGCTCAACAAAAACTGTAGACATCATTGATGATCTGAAATTTCAAAATCTCGATGTTATAGATGTAGTTAACATCATTAAAAAAACTAACTCTGAGGGAAATAGAGTAAAAACTCCTTTACCGCTGTTTATGGCATCTTTCAGCAACAAAGAATCCGTCGATAGTATTTATAATGTGAGATATGTGTTGAATACTAAGGTTAAAGTTGAAAGTCTAAAAAAGAACAACATCATAATACCTCAATGCAAACGTTGCCAGGGCTTTAATCATACCCAAAAGTACTGCTCTAGAGAACCACGTTGTGTAAGCTGCTCTGGAAAACACCTATCAGCTCAGTGCACAGTAGAAAAAACAACTGCTCCATCATGTGTTAACTGTATGGGAAGACATCCTGCCAATTATAGAGGCTGCGAAGTTGCAAAAGAATTGCAGAAAATTAGAAAGAAAACTATTAGAAGCAAGCAAAATGATCGTAATAACAATCAAGGTGATCTAGTAGAAAATATTGAAAAGCATAGTTATCCCCAACAAGCGACAAATCATAGCCATCAATCGTATGGCTCTCGTACCTATGCACAAGCATGCAAATCAAAGAGCTCACAAAATAATGAAGATGTAAGTAACAATACAAATCAAGAAATTTTAAAAGCCATTACACAACTAAATAGAAGATTAGAAGAACAATCATATATCAATGAGAAAATTTTTGATAAATTGAGAACCATTGAGGCTCGTCTTTAAAATGGAAAACAAAATGGTAAAAAATCTAAAAATCGTAACTTGGAATGCAAATGGACTACATAACCATTTAAGTGAATTAAACTTGTTTCTAAAAAATGAAAATATTGACATATGTCTAGTATCGGAAAGTCACAATACGAAGCAGTCGTATATAAACATAAAAGGGTACGCGAAGTATAATGCTTATCATCCTCGTAATTTAGCAAGAGGTGGTGTAACAATTTTTGTTAAGGAAAAAATAAAACATCATGAGTTTTCGAAAATTGAAACAGAACAAATGCAGGTGGTAACCGTATCCGTGTTAATAAACAACAAACCATGCAATATTTCATCAATATATTGCCCGCCAAGACATAATCCTACCGCAAATGAATTTATTGATCTTTTGAAAACTCTGGGTCCTTGTTTTATCATTGGAGGTGACTTCAATGCAAAAAATGTATACTGGGGATCAAGACTTACAACAAAAAAAGGTAAAGAATTACTAATAGCTGGAAGATATATGAAATGTGAATTCCATTCTGGCAACAAACCAACTTATTGGACTACTGATCCGAACAAACTCCCAGATATAATAGACTTTTTTATATCAAAAGGCATTAATAAAAATCACGTTTTAATGCATAATAGCAATGATTTGTCTTCGGACCATTCACCTGTGGTAATGATTATCAATGATAATATCTTGGAAAAACCTCATCCGCCGTCGCTTATAAATAATAAAACAAATTGGTACTTATTTCAAAGATGTGTGACAGAATCTACTGATTAAAACGTATCGTTAAAAACACCCTATGAAATAGAAGAAGAGTTAGATAGTTTTATTGAAAACATACAAATAGCAGCGTGGACTTGTACTCCTCAATATGTAAAAACGTGTAGAACGTCAAGCACAGAAGAAGTTAAAACACTTCTAAAAGAAAAAAAAGCCCGCAAAAAGTGGCAACAATGTAGAACATCAGAAAATAAAAACAGATTAAATCAGCTTTGTAACAAGTTAAAACGAATTTTACATAATAATGAGCAACAATCATTATCAAATCGTCTAAAACATGTAACAGCAACGAAAGATACCGAGTATTCTCTTTGGAAAACAACAAAAAACTACTATAAATCATCAGTTACTATACCACCAATAAAGAAAGATGATGGGACCTGGGCCAAAAGTGCCAAAGAAAAGGCAAATACATTTGCAGATCATCTTGAGGACACTTTTAAGCCGCTACCTTCACTTTCATCTCAAGAAAATGTAGTAAATACTCATAAGGTTGACTACCAAAGTATAACACTGGTATCTCTTCAAGAGTTAAAAGCACTTATAAAGTTTGATTTAAAGCCAAACAAAGCTCCCGGGTATGACCTTATAACTGGAAAAGTTCTGAAAGCACTACCAGACAATGGTATAAGAAAGCTATTGTATATCATCAATGCATCTTTAAGATTACAATACGTTCCAAGTCAGTGGAAAGTTGCTGAGGTAATAATGATACTGAAGCCAGGAAAGCAACCAAATGACAAAAAGTCTTACAGGCCAATATCACTGCTTCCGATAATGTCAAAAGTATTTGAAAAACTTCTTTTAAAAAGGTTAAATGTTATTATTGAAGATAGGAACCTAATACCAACTCACCAGTTTGGTTTTAGATCCAAACACTCAACTGTGGAACAAGTGCACAGGGTTACAAACGAGATAGAAAAATCGTTGAATGATAATAAAATATGTTCAGGAGTTTTCATAGACGTGGCACAAGCCTTTGACAAGGTTTGGCATGATGGTTTGAACTTTAAACTCTATAGAGATTTACCAAATCAATATAGTGGAATACTAAAATCGTACATAGCTGGAAGATTCTTTCGTGTAAAGTTTGAAGACGAATATTCAAAAATAAGAAAATTAACTGCGGGAGTACCACAGGGAAGTGTTTTAGGTCCAACCTTATATATACTATTTACAAGAGACATCCCAACTGCAAATGATATAAAAATTGCTACTTTTGCAGATGATACGGTTATACTTGCAACGGGTTCGACGGTAACCGAAAGTACCAAAAAGTTACAAGCCTCAACAGATGATATTATTAGTTGGACGAAAAAATGGAGGATAAAGTTAAATGATACAAAATCTGTGCATGTCAACTTTACAAATAAAAAAATACAAAACCTACCTGTCTATATGAACGGTAACGCAATACCATACGCCAACACAGCAAAATATTTAGGGTTTACATTAGATGCAAAGCTAAAGTGGGAGGAGCATGTGAAGAAAAAGGTTAATGAATTAAACCTTAACTTTAAGAAAATGTATTGGCTACTTAACCCATACTCTAGTATGTCAATGCAAAATAAAATACTACTCTACCAGCAAATTCTTAAACCAAAGTGGACGTACGGTATTCAAATATGGGGCTGTACAGCGAAATCAAATCTTAAACTAATTCAGACCTTTCAAAACAAGGTCCTGAGACTAATCACCAACTGTCCGTGGTATGTCAGGAATGTTGATATACATAGAGATCTACATATAGCATCTGTAAATGATGAAGTTAAGTTTTATGCGAAAAAGCACTCTTTAAAGCTACTACAACACGCAAACGAAGAACTACAGGATGTGATAAGAAATCCAATGCACCGCAGAAGACTAAGAAGAACTCTACCAATGGACCTATGTCTGGAGACCTAAAATAATTTAATTTGTATTAGTTCAATTAGTTATAACCAATGGGTTATAATCTAAGCACCTGTGATTTTTATTGAAATGTAAATTACTAGATGGGTCTTAAATGTACTCAGTTGTAATAAAATCCAAAAACATTGAAAAAAAAAAAAAAAAAAAAAAGATTAGCAGGTGTAGTTGTATTTAGGTATAGTAGGTAGGTATTTATTTTATACTCAATTTAGATTTAATAGGTATTCATTTAGTATTTAATTGTATTTATTTTGTATTTAATTTAGATTTAATATTCATTTAGTATTTAATTTTAAGGTTAACAATTTTTAGGGTAATCACTTGTTTAGGTTAAGCCACTTTAAGTAACATTAATAAAAAAAAGAAAAGTTCAACTTATTTTCACTGTTGCTAAGGCGCAATTGAGGTATACATATTTTTTACTTTGAATCTTAACCTGTCTTCGGTTTGCAGATAGCCGAAGAGGTTTGGAATAACCCCGTAAGTACTAAGTACTAAATCCAGATACTTATACTACAGTGACTTTCAAACTACAATGCAACTGATATCAATTAGAAATTACAATTCATCCATTAAAATTCAGTTATAATTCAAATATTAATTCTAATTCATGTTACATTATAATTTCTTCAAGGTAACAAATTTAAATATTACTTTTTAATTCAGTTTATACGATTTAATCTTATTTATGTTTTTTAATTCTGCTTTCAATTCATAGTGTTCAAATCACATTTGAACATTAACAAAGGTTTACAAAGCCAATTTACAAATCAAAAACTTAAAATTTTTTTTTTGAATGGAGAGCTTTTTGCCTAACGATAGAAAAATATTAAATTAAAACTATTCTATTCAACAGCTGCCGTATTCATAAAAATATTTGGCTTAAATATACACACAAAAAAAAAATAATTTAGATATTTTTACGTAGATATGTTACTAATAATCCAGAACCGTTTCTGGGTTATTAGTAAAAACCTAAATTTACATGTGTGCATAGTTTGAACATTAAAAAAGTTTGATGCGCTATAACTCCCCACCCCCCCAAGTCTTTAAGAAAATAAGTTATAGGGATATCGATTCAGGTTTTTATGCCCTATTGATACCACCTATATATGAGTATGCTTATTCGTTTTTACTTTATAAGCGCAAACCTATGCATTTATATTATTTATGCAAAAAAAAAACGCAAGTGATACTAAATACTACTTTATTATCAACTCTAGAAATAGTTTGCCAAAAAACAAAAAGTTTGTTTTGTTCTTGTGCGTTTAGAAACTTAAGGCCGTGTCCGATACAACTTCGTCGCTTTGCGTGACGTTTCTAATGCCCAATCCACACGTTGCAAGTCTTATTGATCAGCTTGCTACTTTAAAGGCGAGAGAGGCGAGGAAAGAATCGATTCGCTGTCTCTCTCTTTCATCTGTAAATTAGCAAGCTGATCAATAAGAAAAGCGCAATGCAAAATGTGTATGACACAATAAAAACTTTGAAAACACTCACGCATTGTTTTTTTTTACCTGTTATAAAAATAAAAGTTAAGAATGTTATTGTTATTTGACACGGACTTTATGTATTCTCATCACACCAGTAGTGCGATTCTGTAAATAATTTTAACAATAGTTGTCATTGTTAAAAAATTTAACCAGCAAATTAACGATTTTGCCATTCTGTAACCTTTTAAACAACACTTGTTATCGTAAAGTCAGCTGTTTGCGTTAAGTAAACGACAACTTTTTTAGTCTTGTTTATTTATTGTTTAATATCGAAAAAAAAATTGTTTAAAGAAAAAATATAACTTGCAAATGGCCATTGAATATTTTGCATTTAATTTTACAGTTAAAATATTTTACTTCACTTCTTTAAAAAAAAAAGTAAATAAAATCTGTTTAGTTTTAATAATTTGATTGTTTTTATTTTGTATTCCTCTTTGTGTTTTTCGTTATTTTGCCATTTTTTTGACAGTGATGCCACTTGACATTAATTTTTATCTATGTTGTTAAGAACAATTTACAGAATCGCATAGTCGTTAGTGCAAACAACACAATAGGTTGACAAATATAACGGCAGTTGTTATTGTTAAAAGTTACAGAATCCCACTACAGACGTGTATATTAAAGCAATCATTGGCAACACTACCAGAATATATTGATCAGCGTTGTCAACGTTCAAATTTCAATACGCACCAAAATGGAGTAAAAACGCACCAAGTTTAGACTTTCTTTTTTATTTAAAATGTTGATTGAATAAATTTTGCTTAAAACGTATAATATTTTTATATTTAAAATATAAAATAAGTGTTTTTAAGTTAATTGTTTTTAGAAAAAAGAAAGAATTAAACATAACAAAAATAAAACAACTAAGCAAATTTGTTTGTATTCATATATACCAGATAATAGATTTTTTTTTAATTTCATAAATTCTATACAAAACTTTTCAAAAAGATACCAAAAATTAATAGTAAGGATGCAAAAATAATAATAGTTCAGTGTTTATTCTTTTTTAATTTTAAAATTGTATTTTCTATCAGATGTTAATTATTTTCATATCTATGCATCACCTGAGAACGGCTGGAACGATATGGCCGATTTTTTTTCAATCGATTCGAAATTTACAGGAGTAAAGAAAAATGCCTAGTAAAACACGTAAAATCGGACTTTTTAATGTATTGCATACTATTCTCTTCACATTTTTTCTAAGTATAAGCTAATTTAAAGGAAAACGTTAAAAATTTTATATTTTACCTCCTTCCACTTCTCATTTATCTAAGTTTGCGCAAATTCTAGGAGAAACTTGAAAATTGAACACACTGCCTTCTTTTCAGCGCTGCCTCCTATTACTCCTCACTTTCCTTTATAAGAGAAAATTTAAGGAGAAATTTGTTTAAAATTTTTAAAAAGAGATCAAAAAATTTATAATAAATAATAATAAAGCCAAAAATAAAGCTAAATTTTTTTTATTGCTTTTTAATAGTAACGTTTAATTATTTCGATATATCTATACATATAAAACTGAAACGTTATTGACTAACTGAATGATTCATTATCGCACAACCTAATCGACTGAAGCTCAAAACCTCAAATTTGGAACGGACGTTGTTCTCTCGCCAAATCGATCCACTAAGACGACATTTTTCGAAATTCGAATGTTAACGGGATTAAAAAGGGTAAAAACATGTAAATTCGCTTACCTTATCATATCTAATAAGCTAAAAGAGATAAAAAAATTAATACTTATCGTTGGTCATTAAAAACAAAAAACGACAGGTGTCTGAATCAATTTCATATAATTTTTTTCTTTGATTAAATAAAAAATATCATTACGGGAATAAAATTTTATAAATTTAATAATGAAATTTCATTAACACACAAGGCAAAATAAAAAAAAATGCATTTACAATATACCATTTAATAAATGAGGGTCTATAATAGTTTTTATAAAAGACTCTGGAATAAAAATTCGGTTCCATGGATAATTATGTTATAAGTAAAAAAGATTATTGTGCATTCTTAAAGCCCAAGTTTTCTATATACATATATAGAAAAAAATCGTGGTTTGTTCGACAGTTTGAAATTTGAAAACGATTGGATAAATGGGATACTTCATTCTGCGGGTTTGTTTGCAATTGCTACGCGAAGCTTTTGAAAAAAAGAAAAATCCACAAAATAGGGTAAAAAGTCGTACCCTTGGGTACTTTTTTTAAACACATCTTTTGCAAAATAATATTGCTTAAAATTAAAACCTATGTTCTTAACTATAAAGGCATTAAACAAATAAAGTATATTCCAGGGCAGAACTTGGTAAAAATTCATAATTTTGGTACTTTTTGCTTAAACGTTCTTTCTGAAATATTTTTTTTTAAACTGGAGACTTTTGTTCTTAAACATAAAGGTGGAAAGCAAATAAAGTAAATTTGAGGTCAAAATAGGGCGAACGTGCGCACTTTTGAGACTGTTTGAAAGCACGTTTTTGTTTATAAAAATATTTTAAGATAAAATAAGTATAGAAAACTAAATCAAATGTCTGTATTAATTTTTTTTTTTTTTTTTTTGATAAAACACTTTCTTTAAATGTTGCATTAATTTTCACGTGAACGAAGTTGCGGGTAAAAGCTAGTAGTCCTCATCCTTTTATGAAACACTTGCTGCAGAAACTTTCTTCAGTTCTCTTTTGAAACTGCATTCGTGTCCATACAATATAATTATTGTTTTAAAGTATTCATTCATTTTCTATGCCTTCTCTCTTTCTTTTAATAACAAACTCACAAAAATTGCTTGTTCATGAAATAAAGTACTCTTTTCCATTCGTCTTTCTCCTTTTATCATCAAACTCAAATGTTTTGCAGCAAATGCTTCATAATATGGACTGGGATATAAGAGTAGTTAAGACAAGTGCACAAAATCAGCTTGATAAATCTTTTTGATATGTATTTTTGACGTTTGTTACAATTTATTTTATTAAAAAGTTTCCAGATGTTATTGATATTGTCATCCTTATATATCCGTTTGAAATTCTCGCATACATTTTAGCGAATGTAATGCAACCAACAATATTCAGCGAATAGTTCGCAAATACGAATCCGAATATTTGCCGCACCACTTACTATTTTATACAAAAGGAGCGAATAAATAATATAATTTTTATAAGCCATGCGGGTTGATAATGCGTACCATTTTATTAACACGCGTCTTTTAAAATAATTCTACACAAACTTGAAAACTATGTATGTTCCATAACATAATGGCAGGCAACAAGATAAAAATTCGTACGTTTATCACTTTTTATCAAATAGGTTATATATTAGACATTTTTGTTTTGCAAACTTTAAACATGTTTTTAATTAGTAAAGGCAGCAAAATGTAATGTACACGTAGTAAGTAGCAAAACTGGGTAAAAACTATATCTTTTGGTTCTTTTCATTCATACGATTTGTTTTAGAAAACTGTGCATAAACTTTAAACCCATATTCATTAATAGGAAGGTATGAAAGCAATGAAGTACATTTAAGAAGCGAAAGAGGGTAATAATTCTTACTTTTGGGACTTTTTGTAAAAACGTTTTTTAACCCTCTAACCGGCGAGCCTGCCTTTAGACGGTGTATAATAAATACGTTACTATGCAGCTCTATTTCTTAATAGCTCTGTTCTAACGGTAAATATCAGCAGAGAAACAACCAGTTGCCTTATTGAGGCAAATAGCAGCAAGCATTTGTGATTTGATTGCAAACTGTTGAGTGCTAAAGTCATTTTTTTGACAAAGTGTGTTAAATAATTATTTGTGTATCAAGTGCAATTTTTAAATACGTGTAAAAACTTGTTAATTTATAATTTGGATGTAAAAAAATTATTTTCATACAGGTAAATATATATTCTTTTGTCTTCAGAGTTTTAAATTTATTGTTTTTAGCAAAACTTAGCTTTTAGCCGGTAAAAATTGGACACCGTCTAAAGGCGGACCTGCCGGTTACAAGCTACTATTGCATACATATAGCTCTTGTTCATAGTGTTTTTTGTTTCATTTTTCTTAAAACATTTTTCGGTTTCAAACATTCTAGGAAGGAATTAATTGTTTGAAAATGTTTTCACAAAGAAAAAATTTAAATTTTTCAAAATTTACTGATAAGGAAATTGAAGCACTCATGGCTGAATCAGTGGATGGCGCAGATTCAGAAGACGATTATGACTTTGACGACGATGATGATTTGGAAGACCCTGACTTTCAACTACCAAACGTAGACTTTACTACATTAGAAGAAGAGTGGAATAATGCAGACAACAATTTTCTTTCTGATATCATGAACATCTCGCAAAATTCAGAAAAACATCTGCCAGAAGTGAACGACAACGTGGAGCTTTGCGAAGAGTCTTTACCATCAACAACTGGAAAAACAAAAACAACGAGAACAAGATCTCCTCTACCAGAAGTTGAAGCTGGTGAAATTGCTGTAGTGTCCAATGCGGGGGGGTTTAGCGGAAATGTAATTGATATTACACCCCAAAACCCAGAGTTCAAAAAGATTTTATGGAAAAAAAACTTCCTTGAACTTGAAAAAAAACAATGAGTTGACGATGTAGGAGACAAGGAATTGCCACAACAATTCAAAGAATTAACCACACCATTCCGTTGCTTTTCTTATTTTTTTAACGATGACTTGCTGAATGAAATTGTGTATCAGAGCAATCTGTATGCAAAACAGCAAGATGTTTCCACAAGTTTTAATCTTACGACGTGTGAATTAAAAAAATATATTGGAATTTTGATTTATATGTCTGTGTACCGGTATCCCAATGTTGAGAGTTACTGGTCGAAACATTCCTTCGAGCCAATTAGAAACACCATGACTTCCAAACAGTTTTTTTTTCAATAAGAAAATATCTTCACTTTAATGACACCACAAAAATTAAAAAACCGCAGGAAGCAGGATATGACGAGCTGTACAAAATTCGTCCAGTTATTGACAGACTCAATATGCAATTTGAAGCTGTGCCAAAAACACCTCGGCTATGTATTGATGAACAAATGTGTTCAACAAAAATGTTGACAAAATTTCGGCAATATATGCCCGCAAAGCCTCACAAATATGGCATGAAACTTTTTGTCCTTTGTGACTCGGACGGCTTTTCGTACAGATTTGAAGTATATAAAGGAGCTGGAGATAATGAAGTGATACCTAACACCCCTGACTTAGGAGCAACAGCTAATGTGGTCATAAGGTTGTCAAGCACAATTCCAGATTTCAAAAATCATATATTGTACTTTGATAATTTTTATACCTCGCTGCCACTTCTTGTTTATTTACGAAGCAGAGGAATTTATGCATTAGGAACCGTCCGATCTAACAGGATACCCAACTGCAAGCTGGCAAAGGAAGTGGAATTAAAAGATAAGGAACGTGGATACTCAGAGGAGTTTGTTGGCCGTGCCTTTGGAGTAGACATATCTTGTGTTCAATGGAAGGATACAAAATATATACGATTGGTATCCACATATGCTGGAATTAAGCCTTTTAAAACACTACATAACAATTCACAACCATTAAAAATATGCCGCTATGATCGAAAAAATAAATCCTTCGTTGATGTAGACTGTCCTAACATAATTAAAGAGTATAACCACCATATGGGTGGTGTTGATTTAATGGACAGTTTACTTGGTCGCTATCACATCCGAATGAAAATAAAGAAGTGGACTTTACGCTTATTTTATCACCTAATTGATATGTCGTTAGTAAATTCATACCTCCTTTTCCAGCGTATTCATGGAATTGACTGTAAAGATGCTACTCATAAAAAATTACCAGATTTTCGTATTGAGGTGGCTGATGTACTTTGTCGTTATGAGAACGCTAATGCCAAAAGAGCTGTTGGTAGACCTCAGAGCCAAAGCCCAAAAATACAAAAGCCAAAGAAATCATACGGTCCACCAGATGACATTCGTTTTGATGGAGTTGGACACATGCCTGACATTTTGGACCGCAGTGGTAAAAAAGTATGCAAACTACAGGGATGTAAGTCCGAAACACAAATGTATTGTAGTAAATGTAAATTAAATCTTTGTTTATCACACAACAAAAAATGTTTCCAAATTTATCATACAAACCAATAAAAAAACTGAAAAAAATTTCAAGTCAAATCATCCCTTATTAACTTTTTTTATTACGTTACCAGGCAGGTCCGCCTTTTGGCGGTCAACAAATTTTCTCACCTGGAAGGTAAGTTTTACATTTTTTTCAACTTTTAACATTAACGTATATTTTATTTATCCAAAAACTATCAATAAATAATTTTTTTTAATTGGAAAAAAATTGGCCGGTTAGAGGGTTAAATAATTTTTGACAAAATGTATTTGATTTATTTCATGTCTACCAACTTTGTTCCAAAGAATATCACTAAAACAAAATAAAAATAGCTAAATTTTTTAAATAATAAACAAATTGTTAATTTTAAATAATAAACAAATTTAGCAATAAATCAGTAAAAACAACCTATGTTGAGATAAAATTATTGATCTATTAAAAACTTTAGCGATAAAACGCTGAAAAATTTATTTGTAAAATTTGATTAAAAATCGCGGAATTGAGCGAGAAAATAGCTAAATTGGCAGCAGTGTAGAAAGAAACACAGAGTCACACTTGTCAGCGTTACCATTGTCATGTTTTCCATTTTTTGAAAGATGTGAAAATGTTTACAATTTTTATAAAGATTTTTATAGATATATAATCTAAAATTTTTAGTATATTGGATGAAAACATTTAGTCATGTATTTATATAATAAAGCGATCTTATATTGTATCTGTCCTTTATTATTGCAACGTCCAAAATATATGATTTGATGTGCTGAAGTATATGAAGATTATGTAATCAACAGAGTTCACTGTTCAAAGTTTCATGTTGAACTATGTAATGTTCTGTTTAAAAGTTCGATTTTGATAAGGACCTTCTGAAACACGTTGCAGTTTAACTTTTTAATATTTTAAGCACTTTTTCTTCATTCTTCTGCTTATATTTTATTAATAATAAAAAATGTATCAAGGGGTTTCTTATACACTTATTATTTATTATTATTCCTATACTAAATCCCGCGAAGCTTTTTTTGCTTGTCTGCAGGATACCAGAGTCTCTGGCGAGAATCCACCCACAACCTGGTACTGATAGACTAGCTCACTACCAGCTAGCCTACCGGGGCACCCTCTTACATACTCTTGATCTCGGAAACCAATAAGAATATTGTTTTCCTGTCTTCGCCACAATCTAAGCTATAAACTGGATGAAGGAAAAAACTGCGTTTAGTGCATTAAAATTGCTAAAGTATTTAACTTTTATAAATTTTTCAACCTTTTTGGCTCATAGCTCAAATTTTTTGAGTCATCGAGTTCAAACTCTTTCTCGTATGGAATTTCTCGAAGTATGAAACCCTTTCTGCGTTTTGCTAGTTTTTATGTTATTTTGTTCATGTCTATATCTCGGGAAGCAATTATCTTCGCCGCAATTGTAGCTATAGACTATTAGAAAAAAAGTAGAACAAATTAATCAGAACAAAATGCATATAATGCCACACATTGCTAAAATGTCGAAAAACTTTAATTTTTTATCTTTTTGCACCATTTTTGGCCCGTAGCTGCCAAATCGTGGGAAATTCAGTCAAGTAATATTCAGAAAAAATATATATGATCTTAATCTAATTCATAATTCCTCAGATTATATATAACCACTGCGAAATGCATTTTTTCTCATTTTCTAGCTGTATTTTATATCGGAAATTTATGAAATAAATATGTAGCAAAAGGTAAAAGCGTATATTTGTACAAATTGGATTTGTACATATCAACAGAAGAATCAACAAACGTTGTAACTATTACCTCAAATTGTATTATTTAATCATATTTTTAATCCCATTTCCTTACCTAATAATGAGTTGAAATATCAAATTTAAATGCGCTAAATTTAACTGAATTTTATTGAACTATTATAATCACCACACCTAATATCGTAAATTTGATGAAAGTTGCCCGCACTGTAGAATAAACACTCGCTGCAGCCTTTCCATTTGTCACTTGTAACGAATTTAGACATACTTTTATATTTTCACATTTTGTTGATGCGAAAGGGGACACTTACTTTTGAGCAAGAGAACAAGCAACATCGTTACCCGGCAGTGTGAGCAGCTATCATCAAATTTACAAGTTTAAGTTGTGGCATAACAAACCAATATTTGCCAAGCATAGAATCCATTTTGTAACCCATGTACGTATGTATAATTATTTTAAGAAGGAAACCTGAATGGTAATAAACAAGATTGAAATATTACTAAAGTCTGGTTTCATTTTCTCCTCATCACCCCACTCTATTATAATTACTCCTCTGGAGCAATTATAATAATAACCCTTTTCTAGATAGCCCACCGTTACATCTGAGCGGCCTTTCCTAACATCTATCCAGAAGAAGGTTATTTTACACTGGTGTCCAACCCACACACCAGTACATGGTCCTTCGAGATTCCAACCAGTGACAGTGGTCAGTTCATCATATTTTGGTTTTAAAAAAGGAAATACTCACATCAGAACTGCAGGGTATTATTGCGTGGTAAAAAATAAGGAAACCAATTGTCTCTTTAATAATTACAACAACAAAGGAACACGTAAAGACGATATTTTGAGGTAAAGTGCATGTAGTTATTAAGAAAAAATCAGTAGTAAAGCGATCAAAGAAAGGGCAGTAAGTAAGCCGACGGTATTTTGCAAACGAAACAAATTTAAAAAAAAAACAAAAACCAAAATTGAATAGAAAAAGACAGGCCAAAACGTGAAAGAAAATCAAAAAGTTATTTTGAAAAAAAGGCCAAAAATCGTAATTATTTGAAGGGAAAACCCGAAATTCAAAAATAGTGCGGAAAACAAGAAAAAAAACACCAAAGTTAGTACCTATAGATATTAATCGAAAATTCCAGAAAAGCCAAAATAAAAGTTAAATCGTGAGGAAAAATATGTATATGAAATTAATATACAGGAAAAAAATAATGTTATAGAGTGAATAACGGTGTACAAAACGGTTCGTCAAAGAATAGAAAAAGTTAAAAGGAAAAGATACCGGTTTTTAAGAAAAGAAAAAGCCAAGTAGAAAAAAAGGTTAAAGTTTCAAAGAAAAGGAAAATATATACATACATAGGAAATTGTTCAATTATATAAAAGCATATGTTTAAAAAGTGATTTGGAATTTGCGGGAAAAAAAAAACTTTAATATTTGTTCTTTGTTGGGTACTCCATTAACACACACCCATACGCAATTTAATCTACACACTAAAAGAGAAACCCAAATTTTTGTTTGCAGATCGCATTCTCTTAACACCACGGTTTATGAGAATTCTCTCACGACTTATTAAAAAAAAGAAGAAGAAAAACTTTAGCTTGCTTAAAAATTTAGAGGGTTGAAAATTTTAACTTTAAATTTAAATAACAATTGTGAAACGTTGAGAATAAAAGATAATTTAAATTAGAAAATTGGAAAAAAAATACATATCTACCTACATTAAAAGTGGAATTTAAGTTTGTTTATATTATAAAGGTTATAACTCAAAAAAAAAAAAAAACTCATTCTCGTTAAATTTTCTAAAACCTCAATAAATTAAGCGTATTGATACTCTTAGTTTCTTCTTGATTTTAATCTCTTTGGTTTTTAAAGTATCACTGAAATTCCTGAAAAGTTGTTAAGCCGTAATAACATTTATCTCAGTACTGAGCTTAACAAACAACATTTTAATTTAAAATTTGTGAAGCAATCTAATATAACTACTGGTAAAAGACAATTTTATCCATTTCTGATTTATTTAATTTAATACGATATTTCTACAAAAACAATATTGAAATTGAGTGCAGAAGAAGGGCAAAATTATTTTAGTTCAAATGAGTCAATTTATTACATAGGTACGCGCACAAAAATATGTACATAATATAGTGTGAAAGAGTTAAAAACATAGAGAAATAAAGTCAAAGAGGAAGGAAAACACTACGAAAGTTCTAGAAGAAGAAGAGAATTAAATGGATACAATTCAATCAACAACTTGGATCCCTTTTAAAATAAGTAAGTCTCTCTTAATAATTTTTTCATAAATTACCTTCAATTATTTCATATTTAGTACATATTCTCATTTATGGTAATTATACCATTAATATACATACAAAGAAAAACAACCACCAAATTTGCCGAACTCGGTGCATAGGCTGTACGGTGAATACCTATCTCTTGAGTTTAATGATTCTCTTTAAATTTAGTTGCTTTAAATAAGAAAAAAATAAATAATAACAAAACAAAACAAATGAGAATTATTTTCTACCAGGGATGGAAACATCAGTAGTATGGAAAATAATTTCGGAAAAATTAATAATAATAGAAAGAAAATTGCAAATTGGTCATATTAAGCAACCTCTAACGTATCTAACACGAAATAAGCAAATAAATTTGGCATTAAGGCAGCGGGCAGTTAATTTAATTCTGGAAAGAAAAATTATAAATAAAAAGGCTTTATACATTTGAAAAATAAATATTTTGCTTTTAAACATTTTTTTACCAAATTGAAGTTAAATAGAAGTTCGTTAACAAAAAAGAGGTGAGGTAAATTTGCTGGTCTATTAGATGATGTATATGTGAAGTTGTAAAATATTTGGGAAAAAAGCATTTACCATCCCTGTGCACGGAAAAAAATCAAATACAATACTCAAACAGCGTTACTGCTGCGTAGTTTACTGTAATCCCGTAAAACTGTTAGTAATTCTACTGGAGCAATTAATTCTTATAGGAAATTTTTTCTCATTATTGGTTTAATGTAAAAATTCCAATTTGAAATAAATTTAAAATTCGTAAAACCATCTAACTCATAATTCGGAGAGATTATTTTATATATGTATTGATTTATGGATTTATTTGAAATTTCTTGTGCAATTTCGTGGAAAAAAAAACTCTAATATCCTACCTACCTACTATTAAAATTAAAATACAAAAATAAAAGTTAAATAAATTTATACTTTTATTCTTTAATTCATTTTGTGAGGGTGCATTTGGGAAAAAACCAATTGCTCATACCTGTGTGCAAGACAGAAAGTTTATTTATTTAAAATACACAAACAGAGTTACCGTTGGGCAGTTTCTTAAATCCCGGAAAATTGAGTAAATAACTCCTCGCAGTCAACTAAGTCCTTATAAAAAATTTGTCTCGGTGCTGGTTTAACAAACCCAATTTTAATTCCAAATTATTAATTAAAAATTCTTTAAGCGTCTAAATCGGTTTGCGTGGAGGAAACTTCCTTTATTTATATTTTGGACTATTGAATAATTTAAATTTCTTTTTCTATTTATACGTGGAAAAATTATTAAAAATTAGTAAATTTAAATTATTAAAGGTGAAGTTAATATAAATTTGTTCGGGTTTTATTTCTTCAGGCAGAAAAAAAACTTATTACAATATAATTTTTTAATTTTTCACACATATTTTGAATTTTCGATGTTAATGCAGCTGAAAAAGGTAAACAAAATTTGGATTATTTTTTCTGAATATTGCTGTCCATAGTTTGGCTACTGTGGACCAAAAATGTTGAAAAATATATTAATTCAAACTAAAATTTTTCGACATTTTAGCAATTTTATGGCATTTGCTGCAGTTTTTTCGCGTTTGCTTGTTACACACTTTTTGCTCCTAGTCTATAGCAGTAATTATGAGAACTAACCTGTAATTGGTTTCTGAAAAAGTTGCATGTTCTTCAAAAAAATCGAGTTTTAGCTAAAATTTTCAATAGGCCATAAAATCCGAACGGCAGCTAAACTCATTAAATCATTAGATATTCGGTTTAAATATTCGCAAACATTTTAGGGAATGCAAATAGAAAAAATCAACGCATAGGTCGCAAATGAGAATCCGAATATTCGACTCACCCTAATAGATAAATGCGGTATTTAGAAGCGCTTTTTACTGATACACATATTTGTATCAAGTGTGTCCTTAAATATATATGCATAAAGACTTAAAACATTTTAAGGTCCATAACTCCTAAACGATTTCAAAAATTTTTATTTTCAAAGCACTTTTTAATGCTGTATATTTATATACATGTATAATGTCTTCTACTTTTTTTTACTAGAGCGCCGATATCTTTACGTATTGGCGCTTTCATACAAGAACGTTTGCAACAAGCAATACTAAGTGCATAATCAGAACAAAAAGAATTTACAATTTACATACATACAATATATATATACATGGATGAAGAAAAAATTATCTTTTTGTTGCAAAAAAAAAAAAGAAATTTCTTTCTATTAAATAACTATCATCATGACTCTAAGAAGCCGGAAAAGAAGAAAACTGCATGGAAAGAAGTTGGAATGGCAATGGATTATTTTGGGTTTATTTTTACTTCAACACCATATGACACGTTTATGTATTTTTTACAACTACCAGCCTTTGAAGTCGACCGCAACATTTACTTATCCGCACCATAAGAGTAATAAGGCCTTCATTCTATTTTATACGACGCACAGTGGCGCCATTTGAGTTTTTTCGTTGCAAAAATCATATCTTTTGAACCGAATAAGATAATTGAAAAGTTTAAACAGCATATGATAGATAACTGTTCAACCTATGAAATGAAATGGAAAGGGTGCTACGCTTTGTAGGGGCCTACTTATGGGTTATCAAAGTTAAAATTAGTAGAAAAATCAATTTTATGGTAACTAAAAAAAATTATTTTTACATTTTTAGATTGTTTTTATTTTTTTTCTTAAGGGTTTTATGTTTTAAATTATTACCCAACAAATTAAAAAAAAAATTATTTTTTTTTTTAATTTATTTTTTCAATTTTCTGTAAAATATTCATCACAATTCGTAAGAGAAGGTATATCTAAAAGACTAACCATTTCTAAACTATAATTATTTTGTAACTCTATTCGTGACTTCACATGCCGCAGGGAAGAAATAAGTGGATCGGAAGATGCTGCCAACATGTTGAAGAGGTCCTTATTTTGCCTTACCCTTGATGCTTTGAATGTGTTCTGCAATCTATATTTTTTATAAAATTTGTTAAGAGACTCCTGTGCTTCTTCAGAAAGCTCTCCAATTGGCAAAGACTGGTACTCAATTTTCACGATTTGATTGTCAATTCCAATGATTCTAGTTACTGCCTCATCATTTTCAAAAAATCTCCTAGAAGTGTTTCCATCGTTTGAGTTACCGTATCCGTGCTTGGGACAGTCTACTTTTAGTCCAACGTGTTTAAAAAAAGCATCCTGTATTTGCTTCTTTCTGATCTTTTCCTTATCCTTTATTGATGTATTTTCATCGAAGTTTTCCTCCTCTTGTGGTAGGGTATATGCCAGTTTTAGCAAGAATTCCATACACCTTATCCTTGCGTGCAATGGTGACATTCCATATTCGTAATTCTCCTCATTTGTAGAATCGTTTAAATTACCAAAGTTCTTCTGACAAATAATAATATAAAATCGATAAAAAAAATATAAAAATAAAACGAAAAAAGGGGTTTAAATAGGTTTTTGCTAAATTTTTACCTCCAATATAATTCTGTCTATATATATGTATATGATAACTAATTGAAATATATTATAATTAAGCAGAAAAAGATACTAATCTTAAACTCTTTACAACTAATTATATAAAATTGAGATGTAACATATTATATATGAAATAAATTGAATTGAATTGAAAAAAGTTCTTCTGACTCTTTTTGCAAATCGGGCATGACATTGTTGAGGTTGTTCCTGTCAGTTCGTAATTGCATTCAATATATTTTCCTTCTCCAATTTGCAGCTTTGTAGGCTTAATCTTGCTTATTTGTTCTTCAATGTCCTTCACCGTAGTCCTTATGAGTTCTGCCGATTCCCTTGCAAACTGAAACATTATTGGTCGGCAATAATGCACTGATGACGGACGTGGATTTTTCCAGTGTAGGGAATCATCCGATTTTAGCCGCAAAGGAACAACAGATGCCATAAACATATTTCCGTCCGATATTGTAGCGTCATCGGAAGATATCCTTTGCTTATAAACGCTTTGTCCGGATGATCCATCGCAGCCCCATTTGCTGATCACTGTCAACTTCTCAGGAAGAATTTTCACTTCCGTGAAAAACTTTGGTGTGGTTGACTTTCTAAACAGTTCAAATAATTTTAAATTGTTCAACGCCATGTTTTCAGTACTTAAATTGTTTAATGGTTTCAGTAATTGTTGCGCCAACTTTCAGGCGTAGACTAATCCAGGCATTATGCTTATTTTGCAATATATAGGCTTATGCTACCATGCCTAAAAATTTACCTGTTCCCTGCATACATATGGATTTAGGCTGAATAATGCAATTTTGATATTATGCACGTGTCCAAATAAGATTTGTGCCTACCTGTAGGGACCATAAGTCAATATTGTTCCTGACCATTTGTACGCCAAAGTATTGTTTATGTGAGGTACGTACCTGCTAATTTCAATGAGTAGTTTTTTTCAAACTATTAGATCAAACTACTGTCCGTCAAAACATATAAGGGATGGACGCCATACAATTTCTGCAACCATGTCTTTTTAAACTTTTTTACCTCTAGAAGCCAAACGGGCACGTACGGGCAGATAAAACTTTTTGAATTATGTAAAGAAATAATCAAAGAACAGGTTTTGCAAATATGGCAAATATAGAAAAATATAGTTTTTTTTTATTTTCCGTCAAAGTTGAAAAATAGTGAAAAAACGGATAGTTTTTAAATAGTGATTTACCAGGAGAAACACAAAGCAAACAGTTAATTTTTTTTTTATCATTATACATTTAATAAATACATCAATCAATACAAACAAAAAATAAGGCGATTCGTTACCTATTTTTCGTGATATTACACCTGAAATCGCAAAAAATTGACTAAAAATTGTGTGTTTTTTTGAAAACCGAAAGTCGGTCAACTTTGAACGGTTATATCTTCTAAACTAAAAATGTGATATTATTAAGAGTGGCATATTTGAAATCGTTGAAAAGTTTCCTATAACATGGGCTTATTCAAAACTTCGTCGGCACTCATGAAAATTTTGATTTTTGCAACCTCGCTTGCTCTACGGGCGCCACTGTGCGGCGTATGAAATATAATTAAATCTATTTAAAGTTTGCCGCGTCTGGCGAGTTTTCGCCGGCGCCCTGATTGTGTACATTTTCATATACACAAACGTCTTTTATTTTTGGCGACGAATATTCGCGGCCAAAAATTCGTCGTTCGCCCCAGTTGTGTTCCTAGCATTACACTGGAAAGCCTACGAATACAGGAGAGACTTAATACAGCTGTAAACAAAAAAGATGACAAAGACCGAACGAATGCAAATTACACGATTGCAATATTATAATTTGGTCCATTTTCAACTGGCATTAAGAAAAGTTTAAACAGTGATATTTTTTATTAATTATGCATTTATATTTTTGTTTTATGTGTGTGTTTAATTGTACTGAGTGTATTGTTTAAAACCACATTTAAATTAAAAATGGAAATGTAAATACAAATTCAAGATTTTATGTAAGTTAAATTGTTCTTTAAATGTTATTGTATTATTTTTTTGATGTTTTTTGATATTATTGCTTTTTATAATTTGTTGTTGCCAGATTTCAATAAAAATAATCCCTGAAGAGGTAAGAAAACAGCCTACGAAACGTCGGAGGAAAATATGAAATAAATCTTTTATTTACATATAGGTAATAATTAGACCTTGAAAGCCTGTTTGGAAATCCCAAAAAACATTAATATAGTAGAAAAAGGTCGATAAATATAAAAAAAAAACAATAAATAAATTTTTCATTTTTGTTTTGCTTTCAATGAATGCTGACGACGATTGTGTTGCGGCAATTTTGTTCGCTTTTTGTAAAAAGCAGAAGAAATATAAAATAAAGAAGAAATAATTTATAGTAAAGAGTGCTTTAAAACAAGCAGTTTTGGGGCAAACAATGCTGCTAAAAAATTAGAATTTACGTCTGAAAATGATCTTATTGCTTCTTCTTATACATATTTACTCTGCAAAGTTTTTGCTGAAATGATAACTTTTAGCACTAGACACCACAAAAAGCTTGACAAATATCCAACATGTCTGCCAAATATGAAACATTTTTAATATTTCTTCAAACATTGCTTCAAATGCTTGTGCAAACAGCAAACACCCCAATTAACAACACAAAATATTTGTACAAACGTAAAATTTTGACATATTTGTGTGGTATATTATGCCCTTTAGGCTTAGCACATGGCCCAATTAGTAGGTCTGCGCAAAACTAGAACAATGCAACAATAGAATAAACAACACGCATTTGGTTTGTGTAAATTATGTTAATGATGTCAAAACCCAATGCATTTGTTTGTGTAAAGAATGGACAAGATGTCAAAAACAATTGCTACAAAAACAATTGCACGATAAAAACACAACTCTACAAAAAATCAGGAGGCGTTTCTAGCAGACCTACTAATTGGGCCATGCTTAGCAGATAGTTATCAAAGAGTTTATTTAAAACGAATTTTTAGCTGTCAAATTATACGAGTATATAGCCAACTATTTATTTATTTCTAGCAGTCGCCTTCGATCACTTCATCGATTGAAAGCAATCTTATTTCTAGTTGTATTAGTCTATAGTGAACGAATCGATATTATTATTTATCAGTGTTGTGAACACAGAAATAAATGCTTTACGGCCAATTTCATCAAGTTCAGTTAAATTTTACTTTTACTTTAACTTCCAGTTACCAATATGTTTTCGACAGTTATAACTGATGGTAAATTATAACCGAACTTGGTGAAATTAGCCACTTAATTTCATGCCGCTATTGCGGTTCTCCACTCAACTCAGTTTGGTCGTGTGAGAGTCAACCCAACTTATGCACAACCAAACTCATTTTAGGTATTGTGATACCCAACGGTTTTTAGTTGAGTTCGCTATAAAGTTGCCAACTTAAAATATCGATTTACCAACTTTAAATATAATGTTTGACAAGTGAAAATTTTATAAAATTAAATAATTTTTTAAACTAAAAGTATTTTTAATTGTGTATTGAATAAAAAGTATTTACAATGGATATTAGTGTCGATTTATTTTATGATGATGAAAATGAAAACTCTTGTACAGATGTGCTACGTATAAGAAGAAAAATTCCTGATGATTCCAACCCTCTTGAACTACCTAATGCCAAGTAAGAACTTATAATTAGTAACATAACTAAATAATAGATATTGGGAATTATTTCTTTTTCATAAGCAACTTTAATTTATTCAAAATTTTTTTATTTTTCGAATTTATTCTATGAGTTAAATTTCAGTTATGTATTTTATAAAGCTTTTTGTAATATTTCTATTTCTTTTATTTCTATTCCTTAAATTTTTTTAGGAATGACTTTATACACTACCAGACTATTATATTGTATTTTCTTGTTACATTTTACCTTAGATTTCCGTTGGATAGCAATGAAGTATATTTACGTACAGAAAAATTTACAATTATTTAAATTTAACTCATAGAATAAATTCGAAAAATAAAAAAATGTAACTAAATAATAATTTTAAATTTGTAGATTTAAAAGTTATTTCCGACTAAACAAGGAAGCGTTTTGTTATTTGCTGGATGAAATCAAAGATAATTTAAAAACCACCTGTTCGCATAGTGGCTATTCCTCCTATATTAAAGTAATTTGTTAAAGTCCCATATATCTTTACACTGGTTTTTGGTCATACCAAATTTTGGTTTTCCACGTGCAATCTCTGGATTTTTTTCCATTAGATTAACAAGCCTCTCAAATTGTGCTTTAATTGTAATTTTCAAAGATCTACGAATGTATTAAATGCTGTGAAATTCTAATATACAGTATAACAAATCTTTCTACTTACGGTTTTTCCATTGTTACTTTCTTTTTGGTTTTAAAAATGAAAGTCAACTGAAACTGAAAACAACTCAACTACTAATAAACAGTTGTGTATTTATAACGTTTCTGTCGACCAAACTTTTACAAGGTTGAAAACGGCAATACCACGAAAAAAACAGATACACAACTGAAAAGCCAACTGCCAGTCGAGTTGAGAATGGCAATGCAAATTTACCAAAGACAACCAAACTGTTACAAAAGTGGAGAACCGCAATAGGGGCATCAACTTCAGATGTTTTATAAGCATCATTATTATAATGTGGCAATTAACACTAGGTGTGTTCATTTACTTTACTAGCAGAAACTTGCAATGAGAGAGTAAATTAAAAATTTATCGAATTAGAAATAAAATAAAATCGAAAAAGTATTCGATTACGACTGCCAGAATTAACCCCTCGTTTATGGCCAGATGATAACAATAATGATGAAACTATTAGCTTTATGCATTGGGAATAATAATTATTAATTTTTGATCACATTTTAAAAAGTTTTAAACATAATTTATAAACAACATTTTTATTCTTCGAAAGAATTCTATGAGGTAAATATTTAATTTTATAAAGCTTTTTGTGTTATAGTTCTATTCCTTCCTTAGATATGTACATACATATGTATCTTTAGGAATGACTACCAGACTATCTTATATTTACTATTTATAAAACTAATGTACAAAAGTGTATTTGCTTGTACAAATGAATGCAAACATGCATACTATGCATAATTCTTGATTCGTGCATACTATGTATGTACAAATTTGCTTGTGTTTTTTTTTTGTTTCTTTTTTACACTATATTGTAATAGGCTGTCTTATTGTAAGATTTTTAATATAAAAATATTAAACTTCTGATAAAAACTACATTTTTAAAAATGTTTTAATAAAAGTATAAAAACTGAACTATTGTTAATTTTGAATCCCTACTATTAATCGCTGATAACTTTTTAAAGAGTTTTGTATAGTATATATGAAATTAAAAAAATTTATTATCTAGTACAAATGAATACAAACAAATTTGCTTAGTTTTTTTGTTTTTGTTAAGACTGCTTTATTGTTATATGTATTTTAATACCCTCCAGTGGTGAGTTCGTCATTCAATGTGAAATTTTTTTATTATACATCTAAGACCCCATAAAGTATATGGGGGATTTCATGTCAAGTGACCCAACTTTTGAAATCGATGTCTTCCGATTTGAATGAAATTTGCACCAAGGTTAGTCCTATCGGATAGTAGTTTAGACACAATTTTCAACAAGATCGGTCAAAAAGATTCTGAGTTAGAGGGGGTTGAACTTTGACATTTTGGCCAAACTTTCTCATCCATGTTACTAATTTTCTATTGGTGTTAGCAAAATTTATCTTAAATTAGATAGCTATTTCTTCAATCTTTCCAAAAAAAATTTTTTTGTTTTTTATTTAAAATTTTTTTTTTACATAAACATTTTTTTTTTTAAGCGGGTATTTTTTCTTTTTTTTTCTTGTCAAAAGAAAGCTTAGGCCTTTTCCTTCAAGGTAGTTCTGGTTGCTTTTTGGGCCGCGAGTGGGTTATGTATAAAAAAAAATAATTTCTAAGTCAAGACTAGGTTTTTAAATTTTTAGTATATGCACTATTTTGAATTTTTTCCTATTTGTGCGTAAGTGTTTCTAAAATCTTAAAAATAAAATTTATGCTGAGAAACTAGACAAATTACCCTTTCCGACGGTATATAACATACCTAACTAGCCTTTCATACCCTCGATACTGTAATACCCACAATATGCCCAGGAATTAAATCACTTTTTTTCTATAGAGATGTTGACAAATTAAATATTTTTATTTATTTGTAATAATAATTAAATTAATATAAAATAATAAAAACAAAAAGATAAATAATCTAAATAATTTAATCTTAATCACATAACCTTTTATACATTTTTTTTTTTGATTTAAAACTTTTTTTTAAATTTTTTTTAAAAGGGGTACTTTTTTTTTTGCTCAAAAGAAAGCTTAGGTCCTTTCCTTTAAGGTAGTTCTTGTCGCTTTTTGTGCCGCGAGTGGGTTATGTTTAACTTGAGTCTTCCATCGACAAGCGGTATAAAAGCATGGTATTGAGCGGTGCCATCGATTGTTTCCGCAGCATCGAATCTGCTCTTCAGTGTTTTTAATGTTTCCTCATGATCCTCTTTGCTACTAAAAACTATTTAAGTTTCTTTAAAATAATTCTTTGCCCAATGGAATAAAGCAGTCGCATCTAAGATGCGATGTTGATGAGAGTACTGGAGGCTATACTTCGCTGCATTTCTTTTGAGGTTTGCTCCAACACAATCACATACTTTACCATGATCTATCAGATTTGCAAAGCTACCTTTGTTTTTAAAATGTTGACGAGCTCCGTCCGAAACGTAGTATACCTTCTCTACTGTAAATTTAGATTTTTTATAATTTAGTATAATCTTCTGGTATTCATAAACTGCAACGGCATCATGTTTTAAATCGTTGGATATTGTTGCCATACTTTTATGGTCCAGTTTTTCATCTTTCATCTAGTAAATAACTTCTGTAAATATAGTTGCTTGGTCGTTATTGAAGTGGAATGACTGTATGGCATCCTGAAGAACATATTTATTCTCTACGAAATCAAACGAAATAACGAATTCCCCAGACTTTAAATGTATCTTCAAATCCTTGAAGAATGACCAATGTTCTTTGACTAAAAAGTCATGGGTTCTTAAATTTAGCAATCCTCTATACATTTCTTCCACAAAATCATGCACATTTGAAATGATTGTTTTCAATGTTCATCTTTCAGTCTGAAAATTATCCACTCGCGGCCCAAAACGCGACCAAAAAAAAAAAAAAAAAAAAAAAAAAAAAAAACCCGCTTCAAAAAAAAAAGTTTTATATAGAAAACAAAAATTTTTTTAAAACCAAAAAATTTGTTTGGGACAAATTTTGCTAACACCAATAGATAATAAGTAACATGGATGAGAAAGAACACCTGTTTGGCCAAAATGTCAAATTTTGACCCCTCTACCTCAGAAACTTTTTGACCGATCTTGTTGAAAATTTGTATCTAAACTACTATCCAATAAGACTAACCTTGGTGCAAATTTCATCCAAATCGGAAGACATCGATTTCAAAAGTTGGGTCACTTGACATGAAATCCCCCATATATTCTGGCTCCTTGAGTAATTCTAAGTCGATTAATGTGATGTTTCCAGGTGACAAGCAATTGATTGTGTAGTAAAATTTATAATCACTCAGTTTTTAGAGTGCTGTTCATATAAATTTTACAACACAATCAATTGCCTGTCGCCTGGAAACATCACATAAGCTATGTCCGTCTGTCTGTCCATCTATCCGTCTGTTGGAAACACGCTCACTTTCGCAAAACGCTCACTGGTCTCAAACTGCTTGATGTTATCTTATGCAGTTTGGGATAGAAATCCAGTAACATCGGTTCAGTAGGATCAGAACTATGAATCAAAATGTGGAAACACCACCCTAAAAAAGTGATAATTTTGATACAAAAACTAACATAAATGGTGGAATAATGCACGGAATGATATACAATTTTGCACGAATTCGCTTTATACGACTCCAAATCATACTGTTAAATTTCGTCAAGATCATATAAACCCTACTCGCGGAAAACAGTTTAGTACG
Source organism: Pollenia amentaria (assembly GCA_943735925.1). NCBI lineage: Eukaryota > Metazoa > Arthropoda > Insecta > Diptera > Polleniidae > Pollenia > Pollenia amentaria. The sequence goes on from OX031009.1 coordinate 81,627,691, forward strand.
CCTAAAACCGTAATAAATAACGCTATACTACTAAAATGTGGTACGTCACAGTTTTATAAGACCATAAATCATACTGTAAGATTTTTTGACGATCGGTCCATAATTTCCACTAGGCCTCATATAAACCCTACTACCGGAAAATAATTTAGTACCCTTAGAACCGTAATAAATAATCATAATTAAATTCGGTAGGGTACAGTTTTGTAGGTCTAGAAATCACACTGCAAAATTTTTGGAAGATTGATCCATATAAACCCAACTCCCCGAAAACCTTTTAGTACGCCTAAAACCGTAATAAATAACGCTATCATACTAAAATTTGGAGCGTCATAGTTTTATAGGACCTGAAATCAAAATATAAAACTTTTTGAAGATCGGTCCATAATTTACACTAGGCCCCAAATAAACCCCTCTCTCGGAAAACCGTTTACTACGCCTAAAAACGTAATAAATAATGCTATCATAATGAAATTCGGCACGTCACAGTTTTATAGGACGAGAAATCACACTGCCAAATTTCGTGAAGATCGGTCCATAAATTACTCTAGGCCCCATATAAACCCTACTCCCGGAAAATAGTTTAGTACGCCTAAAACCAAATAGAGCCCACTTTGGGAAAATAATTCAATTTCCCTAAAACCTAACAGATATAAATATTGCGGTAAAATTGATTCCAACTCAGATTCATATGGCCAGAAACAATATCCTGCAATATTGTGAAATTCACTGTTAACGCTTGAACTAATTACACTGCTGTATTGAAATTCGCTCTAATTTATTTTTTGTAATAACAAAAATCAGTCCTTAGATGATTGGTCCATAATTTACCATGGGTCCAATACAAATTACAAAAATCGTTTTAGTTCGGCTAAAACTGTAACGAAGCATGATATTTTACTCAAGCCAGTTCAAAGTTCTAACAAGAAACGCATAAAAATTTCTTATTGTCGGTCAATAATTTTTGTTGTTGCTTTCTACAGAAATACATACTGAATTTTTAAATTTCAAACACTGCATATCTTGTGGCTATGAAAAGTTTAGCGCAGTATGAATTTCTGCATAAAGCACCAACAAAATTATGAAATATGTTTGACTTTGTTTTTGCTTTCAATGGCATTTTGGCATTGCGTTGCGTTTTACACAATTAGGGCTTTATTTTCTGGTCACACTACGCACATTTATTTGCCCATTTTTGTTTGCTCAAACAGATATGAAATAGCTTCAAATAAAATATGGCAAAACATGTTTGCCCTGTGTTCACATAAAAAATGTATGCCTTAAAATAAATATTTGATCAAATTGTCACAAAATTATAATATATAAATAAAAATACTTTTATTTAAACCAAAAATCAACATTTTGATGCAAAAACGAAATTTTTTTGGTTTTATGGTACAGGAAAGCGAGAACAGCAATTTTAAAAGTAAAAGAGGAAAAGGATAGTAAATATAGGGATAAGGGAGGAAACATTTTTAAAGATATCGACCCCTTTGCGCGAAATTATCGTATATGCCAATTTTTTGAAATTGAGCTTTTGATGCAATCTTATTCTTCATTCAAAGAGACGTCACCTGACAAAATATTTTAGGCGAATTCCACTTCGTTGCTTCAAGAATTAATTGAATACTTTATCGTATGTATATTACACTCCATTTTTTCTTGTGAGCGATTTTATCGTATCCGCCAATGAAGAATATTTTGCATATTGTAGTTGTTACAATATTTACTACATATTTCTTTCTAAGTTAGAATTAGAAGGTAAAGGGAATTGCTCGCTTTATTTTGTTTTTTGCCTCTATTCGTTTTACCGGTTATTTTACAGAAAAGGCTATATTAAATTTGAAGAGAAGCATTTAGCATGCATTCTTTTTCTGATCATGTGTATGAGGTAATCAGTTAATGTAAACCATTCCAAGTAAAACATTTTCCACAGAGAAATTAGTAAATAGTGCCTTAATAATGCTATCAATTTTCAAAACCGTAAGTAAATAATATAACTTTAAAGTAATTTGATGTGGATCTTTTTAATGTGTAATTATGATTATGTGGTGATGTTTTGTGTAAAATGCATGATCTAATCCATCTAACTGTATTGAAATAGGCCACTCAGAGTTTGAAAACTAGAAGTCCTTTGCAAATCTGTTACTATCAAACTAAGTTAAACTAAACATAAATAAAGTTCGCATAGCTTTATTAGACAAAAAATCAAAATTAATTGAACTCATTTACGGATATTCCGCAATTCCACTAAAAAAACTATAAATAGCTTTAATTTTACCTTTCAGTTACAAAAGTTGTACAATTCACCTTTGTATATCTCTTTTCAAAAATTCAATGATTTGAAAATCTATGTTTAAAAAATAACATACCGTCAAAATACCACAATTAATATTTAAATTTAAAATATTCTGTACTCGCAAAAGACATGTTAAATGAAAGCGACGAAGAAGATTAACTAACTTATTATTATTATTGGTTTTTTTAGTTTTTTTTTAATGAATTACATTAAACAAAATATAAAAACAAAACAAAATTTGAAATTTTTCAATTTAAAATTTTTCACAATATAATAACACTCATGTTTAATTTTATGACTTAAACACATAATTAATAATTTTTTTCAATACATTTTGCAAAATGTTTTTATTTTTCACAAACTAAAAATTTTTAAATACATTTTTTTGACACTAAATTTTTTCTGTTGTTAATATTATTAAAGCCAGCAGAGTAGCATTTTGTGGTATAAAAATAATATTTGAAATCATTAATTATTTATATATTATCCGATATCGCAGAATAAAAATTTAGCAAACATGGCTTTTAAAAGTTTATAAATGCAGCCAGCATTCAATAAATTGAAAATTTATTGAACTAAGAAAATTTTATTTTTGAAAAAAAAATTGTTGCCACATTCTATACGATTTTATGCAACTATGTTTAGTGGTGGAAATAGTTTTATACACCAATACATTTGAAAAAATCTTACTAATACAAACATAAAATATGTACCACTGACAGTTGAGTTATGTACCTGTCAAAGAGTCGGCATTCTAGTTGTATACTATGTGACAAATAATGTCGCAAGTGCCAGTTTCTACACACGCATCTACGAAATGTTGTGAATGAAATTATCGTATGTGGCAAAAATACGTTTTTGTGGAAAAACTTGAACTTTTCCACCGGAATACTTTTAGATATAGTTATATTAGTTAATTATTTAAGCACATGTATATTTTCATTTTGATATTGCAAGCGAAAGCAGAGAAACGTAGAAAAATGGCTGTCCTGTAAAATTTGGTTTTTGTAACTTACGATAATTTCGTGCAAAGGGGTCGATATGTTGAAATATTCGGTTAAATATAGAAGTTTTTTGGCATAGTATAGAACTTGTATGCCAACTCGAGAGAGTGTTCTCAATTTTTTAGTTCACCCCTCACACATATAGGTTCTGTGTGAATTCAACACACATAAGAACAACAAAAACAAAACAATATTTGAAATTTTTCAATTTAAAATTTTTCACAATATAACACATTATGTTTAATTTTATGACATAAACACATAATTAATATTTTTTTCCAATACATTTTGCTCATTTGCCTTTGCAAAATGTTTTTATTTTTCACAAACTAAAAATTTTTAAATAGATTTATTTGACATTAATTTTTTTCTGTTGTTAATATTATTAAAGCCAGCAGAGTAGCATTTTGTGGTATGAAAATAATATTTGAAATCATAAATTATTTAAATATTTTTCGATATTGCAGAATAAAAATTTTGCAAACATTGTTTGTAAGAGTTTATAAATGCAGCCAGCATTAAATAAATAGAAAATTTATTGAACTAATAAAAATTTTTTTTTGGAAAAATTTTTTTTGCCACATTCTATACGATTTTATGCAACTATGTTTAGTGGTGGAAATAGTTTTATACACCAATACATTTCAAAAAAAAACTTACTAATACAAACATAAATTAGGTCCCACTGACAATTGAGTTATATACCTGTCAACGAGTCGGCATACTAGTTGTATACTATGTTTTTTGGTATTAACTTAACAAGTGCATAACTTGGGTTTAAAAATACCAAAATGTTTCTGGTATAAGGGTACAACATTCGGCCGTGCCGAGAATAACAATATTTCAGGATGCTTTATTTGGGAACTATAATAAATTATGAACCCCAGTATTAGAATTTATCGCGGTTTTAGTCGTATTTAGCTAAATTTCGTGAGTACCTATGTACCTATACCTAGTATGTTAAATTATGAGTCGATTATCAAAAAGCAATATTGTACCTAATTAAGAGACACAAAGCGTTTTTTGGTAGTGAAGTGGCAGTGTGTAAAAGCACTCCACAAATTGCGTGATCAAAACCAAAAAAAAAAACAACAAAACACAAACCACGTTTAACAAAAGCATTAGTTCAACAAACGTTGTATTTTTTGCCATAAAATGTATTAAGTAATATTGTTTTGTTTTATAATGTTAATTACTTACTTAAATATTTGGGGTATTCACAAGGTGTGCTGTCATGGTTTATTGTCATAATGTTCTAACATTTTACAATGGTTTAAAAATAGTGTTGTTGGTTTGTAAACAAAAAGTGTCTTAAATAAATAGAACGTTGCGTGCTATGTTTATTGTGCTGTCGTAATTAATAGCACATTAAATTATGAGGGGTTGCTCACAACAGTCGTATTTTTTCATGTTATTATTTTAAGACATATGACTTTATCACACCTTGTGAATCCCCCAATTATTTATATATTTTACAACAGTTTTGCAAATACATCTTAACTAAATTACTTTGTCTTCATTGCATTGCGGAATAAAAGATGGTTCAAAGAGAAATGAAAAAGGGCAGCTTTCTTAGAAAGAGACAAAAAATCTTCCGTCTCGTGACATATCTGTGTGTAATCTGTGCTAATTTCAACAAACTGATTTTAATGAGAACATTTTATATTCGACATATAATAAATTATGAACCGATCATTACGACATTTGATGAAGTATAAAACTAAATTTAACCACTAAAGCATTATTCGTTAGTGCTTTGGACGTTATAAAGTGTTTCTGACAGTGGACCTGTTGTAAATTATAGACCGATCTTCACGAAATTTGGTAGTATGATGTATAGTAATAAAAATAGAATTTGTGCAAAATTTAACGGCAATACGTACATTCCGCCACCATTTTTTTATGTAAGTCTGTGCAACAGAAATATCGAAGGCTGTTTAACATTTGTATCTATAACTATTTTTCTACTATACCAATTGGGCATGATTTTAATCCCAAACTGCTTGGAAGAACAAGAACAACTTAAGCACCAAAATTTATATTTCTGAATCGATATAACAATATGTTAACCTTATTCACAAAGTACAGGTCGCAATTTTGGAGATAATATAATTACATTTTGTGTATAAGTTTCAGTTGTCATAAGAAGTAGAAAGAATGGGTCCATAATTTTACATTGCCCCCATAAGAACTTCTTTCCGAAAAATTCTTTGTGTCAGTATTTGAAATTGATTTTCCACCCTATTTACCTTACCAAATATTATGGTAATAGGTCCATATGTCACCATAGCTCTCATACATATACCACTTCTGTAAATAGCTTTTAATGCCATAATTATTTATTAATGTTGGTTTGAAACAGAGATACGTATATTGTACTCATATTACATAAATTATTTATTTACTTAAGAAAAATGTATTTTGTAACATATTGAATCAAAGAGATAACACAGGAGAAATGTTTACAAAAATATGCCTTTTTCGTCATTAAAAAATTGTTTAATTTTGTTAATTCTTTAACTTTTTTTTTTATTTTAAAACTTTTTGTTTGACGCAGTTTGATCTTACTAAATTTTTTAAGAATAAATATTTATTTCCCCAAAACACGAGGAAAATAGTTGACACTTACTGTTTGCCCAAAATCAGCTGTTTTTCTGTTTGCCCCTCAAAAATATTTTGTGGTCAGATTATGGCAAACAAATATTTGACATTTTTTTGTCCAATATTTGGCATATGTGATCGTACCTTAAGTCATTAATATTTATTCACGTAATAAAATATTTTATATTTTTTTTTTGTCAATTAGGTTTAATGTTTTCATAATGTTTACGTAAGACTTTAAAGTTTTAATATAACACCCAATTTTCACGATGATTTAAAAGACATGTCTTTTTTGTATTTCTTTTCTAAAGAAACTTCCAAAAACCTGTTAAATTTTCACCATGTTTCTTTTTTTTTGCATTTAGAGTTGATTTTTTCTGATTTCCTTAGTTTCTTATTCGTAATAATATTTAAAATTTTGTTATTCCATATAATTTTGATATGTTTTGCATTTTTTTTTAATTAAAATATTTAATTTTTCCATATTTTAATAAGCGCATGTAATTTTGAAATAAGAATAAAACATAAATTAAAAAACACAAATAAGTGCAAAGAGGAATGTCAAAAAAGAAACACAGAAACACGATTCATGTCTTTTTATCTACCCTGCTAACTTCTCTACCCCGCTCGCTATCAAACAAAATAAGACATGATTTTAAAATAGGGGAAAAAATCATCGTGAAAATTGGGTGTAACACATAACATGATGGCAAAAAAATGCCTTAACAGATATCTTATATCTCTCTAAATAACTAAATCTAAGAATATTTCTAGACGTCCGTACAAAGGAAGGAAACAGTCAGATGGTTTTAAATTCGCTCTTAGGTCTTTCCTACAATCAAATAATTTAAATTGAACAAATTTCAAATGTACAGAAACTCATTCTAAGGGGTTAAGATCTAATTTTTCTGTTTTTTTTTATTTTACCAATGTTTGCTGTTTTTTTTAAATACATACATATATACTAATTGACATATTTTTTATAAGAAAAAACTAATACAAGAAAAAAAAGGTCTACATGCACCAATAATAAAAGTGCAATAGATAACGGTTATAAGAACATCTTATATTAGAAAAAAAGGCTTTTAAGAAAGTATTTCAAAAGTTTAAAAAGTATAGGGTAATTTTTGACCCCAAGTGCATTTAAGGGTTAATCTCCATTATGCACTGTTTTGTCTACGGATGACTTAAGAGTATATTTTTCTCCAGTTTTATAAAAATCGGCACAAAAATATACAACATTTCGCTATCTTTCCTTTAGACAAATATGTCAAATATGTTAAAATTTTACTTTTGGCTTTCATCATTTTAGGGTTAATGTTTTCCGATTTTAGTAAAATCTTCAGAGTATATTTAAAATTATCTGGACTATAACATTCTGATAAAGTTTTACTTTTAATTCATAACAGAAAGGAAATTGGGTATTCCACAAAATATGGGCAAAAAAATCGTTTTTCCCGAAACTTGGAAAATTAAATCGTAGGTACAAAAAACCTATGGGAGGTATTGCCATAATTCTTGACATTTTTATTCCCAATTAAATCCTCAGTAAATCCCAATATGACGATTAAAAAATTCTGCAATTTTTAAAAATTTGAAAATGGAATTTTGAAACTGCTATTAAAGAAATTATTTTTTTGTCATACTTGCGAATAGGTTAACGAAGACAAAAACTCATATACAAATAAGCAGGGGCTTATTTTAAGTAAAAATTAGCTCCTATTCAAATATTTCTCAAAATATGTTAATATCGTGCCATAACCGCAAAAAAAGCTCAAGCGACATAAAAAAATTTTATAGGAGAAGGTTTTTTTTATTATATTTCATAAAAATTTTGCATGAAAATTGGCGCTTAAAATAAAATTGTTTTTGCTATAAAATCGTAACGGTACCTTCTGTGACCATGAGATTTTAGGAGATAATGCAAGTGTTGCCAATCAATTCATTTATTAAAAAAAATTTAAAATGTTGTCGCTTAAGCTTTTTTGCGGTTGTGGCTCGATATTATTCCTAAATTTCTTGTTTAAGTGGCCGGAAGCACGTTAATGATGGCCTGGTAAATTTTTTATAACTTTAAAATCTTTAAGCCAAATTTTGTGTTTTATATCTCATTTATATTTTATTGTAAAAGTAATTATTTAATGGCAACAGTTTTATAAAAACTGAAAAAATTTAGTTTTTCCGCTTGTAACGTTATCCTATTATTTTTCACAACATCCTATCCTATTATTTTTCTACAATACATAAAACAATTTTAGGCTCATTCTATGAGCAAAACATCGCAAATTTTATGCTTTTTTATACACTTTTACATTAAATACGCCTAACAGAATTCTCGTAGTTAAAATACGAGAAATTGGTACCTAAATGATCGAGTTATAAAAAAAACTTCATGAAAGAATGGTTTTGTAACGGCAACACTAATGGTAAAGAAGAAAATATTTTTACCAGTTAACATCAATTCAACTCCAAACCACACAAAAACTATTCTCGCCAATTTCTTATTTTTTTTTCAATTAAACCATTTATCAAAAAAATTAGTTTTAATAAAAAAATTTAATGAAGTTAATTAAATGTTTACTCATATCAACAACATAACTGCAGAAAATAATGTTAATATCAAAAAATATTTCATTGATACTATTATTTTACTGGTGCAAATTTAATAAATTTTCAGTGTTTAAAAAACTGCATTCAAAGTTGAAAAACTTCTTCATTTCTCATTGGCCAAAGAAGCGCTTCCTTTTATTTCTGATTAATTAAATGTAAACAGTCGCGGTCAAACCAACTCAAAAAGCGAAAAGGTGTACACCACTTTTCAAAAGGTGAAAAGGAGTACACAAATTTGTAAGCTATACAAAACAGGCCATGAACTGTTTAAATATTTGCTTTTGGAACGCAAACGGCATCCACCTACATAAAAATGAACTAGAATACTTTCTGAACAATAAACAAATTGATGTTATGATGGTTTCTGAAACTCATCTGACCTCAAGAAATACGTTTAAAATCAATGGTTATATATTATATGATACCAAGGATCCTCGAGATAGAGCTTGTGGAGGTTCTGCTATTTTGATAAAAGCTCGAATCAAACACTACTTAATTAGATTTTTAATATCTGAAAGTCAATATAATAAATATTTCAAATCATGAGGACCCTGCTTCCTAGCTGCTGGTGATTATAACGCTAAACACACTTTCTGGGGGTCACTGCTCATAACACCAAAGGGTCGTATTTTGTTTAACACAAATTGTAAAATGGATCTAACTGTGGTCGCGAGCGGACAACCAACATATTGGCCTACTGATCAGCAAAAACTTCCAGATGTCATAGATTTTGGAGTGGTAAAAAACATCCCCGCATAAACGAATTATGCTAAAGCTTCCTTACAATTTTTACTATAACAAACCCTAATAGAATTGTATATCCGTCTGGTTATCACTAAACCACCATTAAGAAGCTTAACTGGAAGTTGGGCACGAAATGATATAGAAAAAGGAAATATTTTTGTTAATCATTTTAAAACCGTACTAACCCCTCATAGATCTTTCGATACTGCGGTCGAGTTACCACCTGTTGCTGTTACAGCAGCTGTTCCACTAAGATTTGAGATAAGAGAAATCGAAAAGGCTATTCATGATTTAAACCCCAAGAAAGCCCCTGGCTTTGATAAGATCAGTAGCAAAATGATTTTGGAGCTACCTAGCTTAGCAAAGAAAATTATTCTATTATTTTTAATGCTATTTTACGCCTTAAATACTACCCACAAGAATGGAAAGTATCGTTAGTAACCATGATACCAAAACCAGGAAAGGATCCCACAAAAGTTGAGTCATATAGACCTATAAGCTTACTGTCCAATATATCAAAACTTTTTGAGAAGCTGTTAGTGTCAAAATTAGCGCCAACTTTTAATGAAAATAGATGTATTCCTAACCATAAATTCGGCTTTAGAAGAGAACATAGCAGAATTGAACAAACCAATCGTATAGTAAACGCCATAAGAAAAGCCTTTGAAGAAAGAACATATTGTTCCGCTCTCTTCATCGATGTTTCTCGAGCTTTTTATAAAGTCTGGCATGAAGGATTATTACATAAATTAAAGCTAAACTTACCGGTAAGCACACACAAGCTGTTAAAAAGCTACTTAGTCGGTCGAAAGTTTATTATTAAAGGCCGGTATTCACTGTGCTATTCAGTCGCACGATATGTCGAAAAAATCGTGTGTGCTCATAATGTATGACAGTGTGGCTTAAAATTGAATTGAGTGACAGATTTTTTTGACAAGTCTGTCCGACTTGCAAATGTTTATGAAAATTTTCATAAAATGATAGGTTCTATGCGACCAGAGTTGCATTTTCTTGTAAAGTAGCTGAGTCATTTGAGTCTGCATCTTTTTTGTGGGATAGTGTGGCATTGACAGCAGATTTTGTAGACCTTTTTTTAGGTCGGATAGAGTTCTGTCAGATTTTCGTGTGAATGAATCGTACGATTGCCTAGGATAGTGAATCACGGCCTTAAAGAAAGGGCTTTTTTAAGTTCTCCTCAGCCAGTTGACTGACTGGAAAGTGGTTAAAACAATGGAGGATAAAGGTCAATGAGAAAAAATGCATACATATAACATTCACCTTGCGTCGGGAGTCATGTCCCCCTATTAAAATCAATAACCAATTAGTGCCCCAACAATCGCATGTAAAATATATCGTTATTCATCTAGATCTGCGTGTAACATGGAAATGCCATATAGAAGAAAAACTAACACAAATTAAACTACAAGCAATTCAAATTTATTGGCTTATTGGAAGAAGTTCTGTTCTTAGTCTCGATTGCAAACTTCTACTTTACAACTCTATATTAAAGCCAATCTGGTGCTACGGTATTCAGCTATGGGGCACTGCCTCGGCCTCAAATATCGAAAAAATTCAAAGGCGCCAAAATAAATTTCTTCGAATAATCACAGTCGCTCCCTTGTATTTTAAAAGCTCAAATATTCACAAGGATCTCAATGTGACATTAGTAAAAACTATTATTACGAAGTATGCAGTAAAATATTTAAAATGGCTTGAGTCGCACCCAAGTCCACTAGTTCGAAATATTCTAAATGACAGCGACCACTCTAGATTAAGGAGAAGAGATACTGCAGGACTCATCCGATGAGAAGAACGCTAAACATCTACATATGTGAACAGAAACCGTGAGGAGAGAAATTTTCGTCTGGCATTGGCAGGACAAAAGTAAAGTATTAGTATAAGATTTGAATAATTATTGTTAGTACATATTTAATATATGAAGACTCAATAAATAAATAATGAAAAAAAAAACAAATTTTCGTTTGTTGTTCGACAGTTTTTGTTTTCGACTGCAGTTTTTTAAACCCTGTAAATTTTTTTATTAATATCACAAACTTTTTATTTGAAATTAATATATATTTTTTTTCTGTGCAGTATTTGATATGCTATACAATTAATGTCAAAATCCTTAAACTTAACACTGTTTAAATAAAACTATTGGAAATTCGTTGAAGCTGAAATAATTTTCCTATTACGTCCATATTATAAGAAAATGTTAGAATTGTCTTATTATGGCGATTAGATAAACAATCTACATATGTACCTTTTAAAATCTTAAAAACAAAATTGAAGTCAAACAGGAATTATTTCGTAATTTACCACGCAATGCAATATCATGACAACATATTTCCTTAATTTCAGGACCAATATTATTTGCGGTTGTTTCACTGCAGGATATAGCAAGTCCAGTTTTTCAAAATCACAAAACAAAGGAATGGACAAACTTAGATAACATTACATTTTCATTCGATTGCAGAAATCGCCCTGTAGGGTTCTACGCCGATATGGAGTACAATTGCCAGGTAAAATTAATTTCTTGAAGAAGTTTTATTACTTCACTTGAATTCGCGCATATCGATTCAAAATACTAAAGTTTTTATATTTATTTCTAAGATATTCCACATGTGCGATGAGGAGAACAATCGAATACCACATTTGTGCGCCAACGAAACATCTTTTAATCAGGAATACCGCATTTGTGATTGGGATTATAATTTTAACTGTACGGAATCACCTGTAAGTATTATTGAACAATGAAAGCGTTCGATATTAAAAAAAAAATGAATTGGACTCTTTCAGAAATGGTTTTATTTGAATGAACTGACGTATGCCACAGAACCACCAGATGAAGATGAAGACTACTAGAAAATCTTTTAAACGAATCTACATAATACCAATTGATGATGAAGTCCATGTTCTAAAATGTGTATGTTATATACATACATAAATTTTTTTGGTTTTCATCTATAGTGTTATGGAACATTATTGTCAATATATTTCTAAGTTGCGGTGATGTCCAATTAATCTCTGACTTTTTCTGTTTAAATGTATTAAGAAAATTTTTTAATTTACTTGAAATTAACACCGTAAAATATTTTTACTATACTTCATTTTATTCTATTATTGATTTTCTTCCAACTTAAATTTTCTATTGACTTATATTAAATTAATTACTTTGTAAATGTTTATTTTGTACTATTAGCACAACTTGTAAATTGTTAATTTTATTTAAAAATGTACAACAACTGTAGATTGTTTGAAAATTTGTTGATATTCTAGTTTGAAAATAAAATGTGTTAAATATTTTTATACTGTTACAAAAAAAATTTATATTTGGGTGAATCACAAGATCATAGTATACAACTAGTATGCCGACTGGTGAGAACGTTCTCTTTTTTTTATAACTCTCATCACACATATAGGTTCTGTGTGAATTCAACAGACATAAGAACAACAAAAACAAAACAAAATTTTAAATTTTTCAATTTAAAATTTTTCACAATATAACACTTCATTTTTAATTTTATGACTTATGCATTAAACACATTCGAGACAGCAAGCAACACGAACACACGACTACAAATGCTGCTGGCTCCAATTGTAGTTGCGTAATCAGCCACTTAATTATTTTGAAGACGACAGCTACAATTGAAAAACTATAAACAGCTGTGTTTTTTTTTATGTATTTACATATCAGTGGTGCCACTATCATTTTTGATTTTTATGAATTGAACAACATGCATAATTGCAGACTCGTACACAAAGTTAATTTAAGTCTACATATATATAAATACTTATTTATTATACATTTTGTAACGTAAAAAGAAATTCATTTATTAAAAAACATTTCAAATATATTAATATTTTGTTTGGACAAACATTTGAAGCAATGATTGTAGAAATATTAAAAATTTTAAATATTTGGCAGACATGTTGAATATTTGTCAAACTTTTTGTGGTGTCTAGTGCAAAAATTAATAATTTCAGCGAAAACTTTACAGAGTAAAGTCGTAGAAGAAGAAGCAATTAAATCATTTTCAGCCGTAAATTCTAATTGTTTAACAGCCTTGTTTGCCCCGTTAGATTACTCTTTACTCCAAAATTCTTTTTCTTTCTTTTATATCTTTTTTCCGTTTTAAACAAATAGCGAGCAAAATTGCCGCAGCACAATCGTCATTTGCATTCATTGAAAACGAAACAAAAATTAAAAATTGATGTTTGAACGAAATATGATTGTGTTGTTTATTGGCAAACAGATTCAAAAACAAACCACAAACAAGTTTTGCAAGCAATTTGTTTGGTTTATTATGCCCTTTAGTTTATGAATTCTAGGTCGTACAAGTTTTAGAGCACATTATCAATATCTCTTTAGGTAAAAACTGGATCTTAAAAGTTTAAGTATCATAAGAGAGTCTTTCGAAATACATTTCACATGATGTATATAATATACCGAGTTATAAACCCCTTAAGAGCCAACTTCAAAAATTAATATTTCTTAAAAAATGTTTCTACAAAATTTCATTTATCTTAAAATTTTGGCGATATGTATAATAATATTTATTGAAATATTATATGTCATAGAGAACACTTCAAGTTCTTGTATGCTATATTTTTAGAAGCTCCATAATATAAAATTTTAAAGTTATTACGGTTAAAAAAATTTAATTTTGGAATTTATTAATAAGTTTGATTAAAAATATGTATGTGGTAATAGTTTGTGCACTTTTTACATATTTAATTATAGTAATATGTAAATATTTGAAGAACTTTTTTAATCAAAGCCTTAAAAACTGTGGTAACATGTGTATATTATTGTTAAATAATTATTGTTATATCGACATAATTTAAAGATAAAGCCAATTTAGTAAAAAAAAGTCAGTCAATAAGTAAGAGTATTTGAAATGGGCTCTTAATGGGTTAATAAATCGGTATGCTTTAAACAGCTGTCAAACGCACTTTGAATTTTTAAATGATACCCATACTGCTAAGATTCATTTTATACCTTTAGAGATATGGATAAAGTATTTTGATACTTTTACGACCTAAAGCTCTTAAACTAGGAGCGTTGGTATGACAAATATCTTCCTACACAATTTTAAGCCACACTGTCATACATTATGAGCACACACGATTTTTTCGACATATCGTGCGACTGAATAGCACAGTGAATACCGGCCTTTAATAATAAACTTTCGACCGACTAAGTAGCTTTTTAACAGCTTGTGTGTGCTTACCGGTAAGTTTAGCTTTAATTTATGTAATAATCCTTCATGCCAGACTTTATAAAAAGCTCGAGAAACATCGATGAAGAGAGCGGAACAATATGTTCTTTCTTCAAAGGCTTTTCTTATGGCGTTTACTATACGATTGGTTTGTTCAATTCTGCTATGTTCTCTTCTAAAGCCGAATTTATGGTTAGGAATACATCTATTTTCATTAAAAGTTGGCGCTAATTTTGACACTAACAGCTTCTCAAAAAGTTTTGATATATTGGACAGTAAGCTTATAGGTCTATATGACTCAACTTTAGTGGGATCCTTTCCTGGTTTTGGTATCATGGTTACTAACGATACTTTCCATTCTTGTGGGTAGTATTTAAGGCGTAAAATAGCATTAAAAATAATAGAATAATTTTCTTTGCTAAGCTAGGTAGCTCCAAAATCATTTTGCTACTGATCTTATCAAAGCCAGGGGCTTTCTTGGGGTTTAAATCATGAATAGCCTTTTCGATTTCTCTTATCTCAAATCTTAGTGGAACAGCTGCTGTAACAGCAACAGGTGGTAACTCGACCGCAGTATCGAAAGATCTATGAGGGGTTAGTACGGTTTTAAAATGATTAACAAAAATATTTCCTTTTTCTATATCATTTCGTGCCCAACTTCCAGTTAAGCTTCTTAATGGTGGTTTAGTGATAACCAGACGGATATACAATTCTATTAGGGTTTGTTATAGTAAAAATTGTAAGGAAGCTTTAGCATAATTCGTTTATGCGGGGATGTTTTTTACCACTCCAAAATCTATGACATCTGGAAGTTTTTGCTGATCAGTAGGCCAATATGTTGGTTGTCCGCTCGCGACCACAGTTAGATCCATTTTACAATTTGTGTTAAACAAAATACGACCCTTTGGTGTTATGAGCAGTGACCCCCAGAAAGTGTGTTTAGCGTTATAATCACCAGCAGCTAGGAAGCAGGGTCCTCATGATTTGAAATATTTATTATATTGACTTTCAGATATTAAAAATCTAATTAAGTAGTGTTTGATTCGAGCTTTTATCAAAATAGCAGAACCTCCACAAGCTCTATCTCGAGGATCCTTGGTATCATATAATATATAACCATTGATTTTAAACGTATTTCTTGAGGTCAGATGAGTTTCAGAAACCATCATAACATCAATTTGTTTATTGTTCAGAAAGTATTCTAGTTCATTTTTATGTAGGTGGATGCCGTTTGCGTTCCAAAAGCAAATATTTAAACAGTTCATGGCCTGTTTTGTATAGCTTACAAATTTGTGTACTCCTTTTCACCTTTTGAAAAGTGGTGTACACCTTTTCGCTTTTTGAGTTGGTTTGACCGCGACTGTTTACATTTAATTAATCAGAAATAAAAGGAAGCGCTTCTTTGGCCAATGAGAAATGAAGAAGTGGAAGAAATGTCAGTTTTTCAACTTTGAATGCAGTTTTTTAAACACTGAAAATTTATTAAATTTGCACCAGTAAAATAATAGTATCAATGAAATATTTTTTGATATTAACATCATTTTCTGCAGTTATGTTGTTGATATGAGTAAACATTTAATTAACTTCATTAAATTTTTTTATTAAAACTAATTTTTTTGATAAATGGTTTAATTGAAAAAAAAATAAGAAATTGGCGAGAATAGTTTTTGTGTGGTTTGGAGTTGAATTGATGTTAACTGGTAAAAATATTTTCTTCTTTACCATTAGTGTTGCCGTTACAAAACCATTCTTTCATGAAGTTTTTTTTATAACTCGATCATTTAGGTACCAATTTCTCGTATTTTAACTACGAGAATTCTGTTAGGCGTATTTAATGTAAAAGTGTATAAAAAAGCATAAAATTTGCGATGTTTTGCTCATAGAATGAGCCTAAAATTGTTTTATGTATTGTAGAAAAATAATAGGATAGGATGTTGTGAAAAATAATAGGATAACGTTACAAGCGGAAAAACTAAATTTTTTCAGTTTTTATAAAACTGTTGCCATTAAATAATTACTTTTACAATAAAATATAAATGAGATATAAAACACAAAATTTGGCTTAAAGATTTTAAAGTTATAAAAAATTTACCAGGCCATCATTAACGTGCTTCCGGCCACTTAAACAAGAAATTTAGGAATAATATCGAGCCACAACCGCAAAAAAGCTTAAGCGACAACATTTTAAATTTTTTTTAATAAATGAATTGATTGGCAACACTTGCATTATCTCCTAAAATCTCATGGTCACAGAAGGTACCGTTACGATTTTATAGCAAAAACAATTTTATTTTAAGCGCCAATTTTCATGCAAAATTTTTATGAAATATAATAAAAAAAACCTTCTCCTATAAAATTTTTTTATGTCGCTTGAGCTTTTTTTGCGGTTATGGCACGATATTAACATATTTTGAGAAATATTTGAATAGGAGCTAATTTTTACTTAAAATAAGCCCCTGCTTATTTGTATATGAGTTTTTGTCTTCGTTAACCTATTCGCAAGTATGACAAAAAAATAATTTCTTTAATAGCAGTTTCAAAATTCCATTTTCAAATTTTTAAAAATTGCAGAATTTTTTAATCGTCATATTGGGATTTACTGAGGATTTAATTGGGAATAAAAATGTCAAGAATTATGGCAATACCTCCCATAGGTTTTTTGTACCTACGATTTAATTTTCCAAGTTTCGGGAAAAACGATTTTTTTGCCCATATTTTGTGGAATACCCAATTTCCTTTCTGTTATGAATTAAAAGTAAAACTTTATCAGAATGTTATAGTCCAGATAATTTTAAATATACTCTGAAGATTTTACTAAAATCGGAAAACATTAACCCTAAAATGATGAAAGCCAAAAGTAAAATTTTAACATATTTGACATATTTGTCTAAAGGAAAGATAGCGAAATGTTGTATATTTTTGTGCCGATTTTTATAAAACTGGAGAAAAATATACTCTTAAGTCATCCGTAGACAAAACAGTGCATAATGGAGATTAACCCTTAAATGCACTTGGGGTCAAAAATTACCCTATACTTTTTAAACTTTTGAAATACTTTCTTAAAAGCCTTTTTTTCTAATATAAGATGTTCTTATAACCGTTATCTATTGCACTTTTATTATTGGTGCATGTAGACCTTTTTTTTCTTGTATTAGTTTTTTCTTATAAAAAATATGTCAATTAGTATATATGTATGTATTTAAAAAAAACAGCAAACATTGGTAAAATAAAAAAAAACAGAAAAATTAGATCTTAACCCCTTAGAATGAGTTTCTGTACATTTGAAATTTGTTCAATTTAAATTATTTGATTGTAGGAAAGACCTAAGAGCGAATTTAAAACCATCTGACTGTTTCCTTCCTTTGTACGGACGTCTAGAAATATTCTTAGATTTAGTTATTTAGAGAGATATAAGATATCTGTTAAGGCATTTTTTTGCCATCATGTTATGTGTTACACCCAATTTTCACGATGATTTTTTCCCCTATTTTAAAATCATGTCTTATTTTGTTTGATAGCGAGCGGGGTAGAGAAGTTAGCAGGGTAGAAAAAAAGACATGAATCGTGTTTCTGTGTTTCTTTTTTGACATTCCTCTTTGCACTTATTTGTGTTTTTTAATTTATGTTTTATTCTTATTTCAAAATTACATGCGCTTATTAAAATATGGAAAAATTAAATATTTTAATTAAAAAAAAATGCAAAACATATCAAAATTATATGGAATAACAAAATTTTAAATATTATTACGAATAAGAAACTAAGGAAATCAGAAAAAATCAACTCTAAATGCAAAAAAAAAGAAACATGGTGAAAATTTAACAGGTTTTTGGAAGTTTCTTTAGAAAAGAAATACAAAAAAGACATGTCTTTTAAATCATCGTGAAAATTGGGTGTTATATTAAAACTTTAAAGTCTTACGTAAACATTATGAAAACATTAAACCTAATTGACAAAAAAAAAATATAAAATATTTTATTACGTGAATAAATATTAATGACTTAAGGTACGATCACATATGCCAAATATTGGACAAAAAAATGTCAAATATTTGTTTGCCATAATCTGACCACAAAATATTTTTGAGGGGCAAACAGAAAAACAGCTGATTTTGGGCAAACAGTAAGTGTCAACTATTTTCCTCGTGTTTTGGGGAAATAAATATTTATTCTTAAAAAATTTAGTAAGATCAAACTGCGTCAAACAAAAAGTTTTAAAATAAAAAAAAAAGTTAAAGAATTAACAAAATTAAACAATTTTTTAATGACGAAAAAGGCATATTTTTGTAAACATTTCTCCTGTGTTATCTCTTTGATTCAATATGTTACAAAATACATTTTTCTTAAGTAAATAAATAATTTATGTAATATGAGTACAATATACGTATCTCTGTTTCAAACCAACATTAATAAATAATTATGGCATTAAAAGCTATTTACAGAAGTGGTATATGTATGAGAGCTATGGTGACATATGGACCTATTACCATAATATTTGGTAAGGTAAATAGGGTGGAAAATCAATTTCAAATACTGACACAAAGAATTTTTCGGAAAGAAGTTCTTATGGGGGCAATGTAAAATTATGGACCCATTCTTTCTACTTCTTATGACAACTGAAACTTATACACAAAATGTAATTATATTATCTCCAAAATTGCGACCTGTACTTTGTGAATAAGGTTAACATATTGTTATATCGATTCAGAAATATAAATTTTGGTGCTTAAGTTGTTCTTGTTCTTCCAAGCAGTTTGGGATTAAAATCATGCCCAATTGGTATAGTAGAAAAATAGTTATAGATACAAATGTTAAACAGCCTTCGATATTTCTGTTGCACAGACTTACATAAAAAAATGGTGGCGGAATGTACGTATTGCCGTTAAATTTTGCACAAATTCTATTTTAATTACTATACATCATACTACCAAATTTCGTGAAGATCGGTCTATAATTTACAACAGGTCCACTGTCAGAAACACTTTATAACGTCCAAAGCACTAACGAATAATGCTTTAGTGGTTAAATTTAGTTTTATACTTCATCAAATGTCGTAATGATCGGTTCATAATTTATTATATGTCGAATATAAAATGTTCTCATTAAAATCAGTTTGTTGAAATTAGCACAGATTACACACAGATATGTCACGAGACGGAAGATTTTTTGTCTCTTTCTAAGAAAGCTGCCCTTTTTCATTTCTCTTTGAACCATCTTTTATTCCGCAATGCAATGAAGACAAAGTAATTTAGTTAAGATGTATTTGCAAAACTGTTGTAAAATATATAAATAATTGGGGGATTCACAAGGTGTGATAAAGTCATATGTCTTAAAATAATAACATGAAAAAATACGACTGTTGTGAGCAACCCCTCATAATTTAATGTGCTATTAATTACGACAGCACAATAAACATAGCACGCAACGTTCTATTTATTTAAGACACTTTTTGTTTACAAACCAACAACACTATTTTTAAACCATTGTAAAATGTTAGAACATTATGACAATAAACCATGACAGCACACCTTGTGAATACCCCAAATATTTAAGTAAGTAATTAACATTATAAAACAAAACAATATTACTTAATACATTTTATGGCAAAAAATACAACGTTTGTTGAACTAATGCTTTTGTTAAACGTGGTTTGTGTTTTGTTGTTTTTTTTTTTGGTTTTGATCACGCAATTTGTGGAGTGCTTTTACACACTGCCACTTCACTACCAAAAAACGCTTTGTGTCTCTTAATTAGGTACAATATTGCTTTTTGATAATCGACTCATAATTTAACATACTAGGTATAGGTACATAGGTACTCACGAAATTTAGCTAAATACGACTAAAACCGCGATAAATTCTAATACTGGGGTTCATAATTTATTATAGTTCCCAAATAAAGCATCCTGAAATATTGTTATTCTCGGCACGGCCGAATGTTGTACCCTTATACCAGAAACATTTTGGTATTTTTAAACCCAAGTTATGCACTTGTTAAGTTAATACCAAAAAACATAGTATACAACTAGTATGCCGACTCGTTGACAGGTATATAACTCAATTGTCAGTGGGACCTAATTTATGTTTGTATTAGTAAGTTTTTTTTTGAAATGTATTGGTGTATAAAACTATTTCCACCACTAAACATAGTTGCATAAAATCGTATAGAATGTGGCAAAAAAAATTTTTCCAAAAAAAAATTTTTATTAGTTCAATAAATTTTCTATTTATTTAATGCTGGCTGCATTTATAAACTCTTACAAACAATGTTTGCAAAATTTTTATTCTGCAATATCGAAAAATATTTAAATAATTTATGATTTCAAATATTATTTTCATACCACAAAATGCTACTCTGCTGGCTTTAATAATATTAACAACAGAAAAAAATTAATGTCAAATAAATCTATTTAAAAATTTTTAGTTTGTGAAAAATAAAAACATTTTGCAAAGGCAAATGAGCAAAATGTATTGGAAAAAAATATTAATTATGTGTTTATGTCATAAAATTAAACATAATGTGTTATATTGTGAAAAATTTTAAATTGAAAAATTTCAAATATTGTTTTGTTTTTGTTGTTCTTATGTGTGTTGAATTCACACAGAACCTATATGTGTGAGGGGTGAACTAAAAAATTGAGAACACTCTCTCGAGTTGGCATACAAGTTCTATACTATGCCAAAAAACTTCTATATTTAACCGAATATTTCAACATATCGACCCCTTTGCACGAAATTATCGTAAGTTACAAAAACCAAATTTTACAGGACAGCCATTTTTCTACGTTTCTCTGCTTTCGCTTGCAATATCAAAATGAAAATATACATGTGCTTAAATAATTAACTAATATAACTATATCTAAAAGTATTCCGGTGGAAAAGTTCAAGTTTTTCCACAAAAACGTATTTTTGCCACATACGATAATTTCATTCACAACATTTCGTAGATGCGTGTGTAGAAACTGGCACTTGCGACATTATTTGTCACATAGTATACAACTAGAATGCCGACTCTTTGACAGGTACATAACTCAACTGTCAGTGGTACATATTTTATGTTTGTATTAGTAAGATTTTTTCAAATGTATTGGTGTATAAAACTATTTCCACCACTAAACATAGTTGCATAAAATCGTATAGAATGTGGCAACAATTTTTTTTTCAAAAATAAAATTTTCTTAGTTCAATAAATTTTCAATTTATTGAATGCTGGCTGCATTTATAAACTTTTAAAAGCCATGTTTGCTAAATTTTTATTCTGCGATATCGGATAATATATAAATAATTAATGATTTCAAATATTATTTTTATACCACAAAATGCTACTCTGCTGGCTTTAATAATATTAACAACAGAAAAAATTTAGTGTCAAAAAAATGTATTTAAAAATTTTTAGTTTGTGAAAAATAAAAACATTTTGCAAAATGTATTGAAAAAAATTATTAATTATGTGTTTAAGTCATAAAATTAAACATGAGTGTTATTATATTGTGAAAAATTTTAAATTGAAAAATTTCAAATTTTGTTTTGTTTTTATATTTTGTTTAATGTAATTCATTAAAAAAAAACTAAAAAAACCAATAATAATAATAAGTTAGTTAATCTTCTTCGTCGCTTTCATTTAACATGTCTTTTGCGAGTACAGAATATTTTAAATTTAAATATTAATTGTGGTATTTTGACGGTATGTTATTTTTTAAACATAGATTTTCAAATCATTGAATTTTTGAAAAGAGATATACAAAGGTGAATTGTACAACTTTTGTAACTGAAAGGTAAAATTAAAGCTATTTATAGTTTTTTTAGTGGAATTGCGGAATATCCGTAAATGAGTTCAATTAATTTTGATTTTTTGTCTAATAAAGCTATGCGAACTTTATTTATGTTTAGTTTAACTTAGTTTGATAGTAACAGATTTGCAAAGGACTTCTAGTTTTCAAACTCTGAGTGGCCTATTTCAATACAGTTAGATGGATTAGATCATGCATTTTACACAAAACATCACCACATAATCATAATTACACATTAAAAAGATCCACATCAAATTACTTTAAAGTTATATTATTTACTTACGGTTTTGAAAATTGATAGCATTATTAAGGCACTATTTACTAATTTCTCTGTGGAAAATGTTTTACTTGGAATGGTTTACATTAACTGATTACCTCATACACATGATCAGAAAAAGAATGCATGCTAAATGCTTCTCTTCAAATTTAATATAGCCTTTTCTGTAAAATAACCGGTAAAACGAATAGAGGCAAAAAACAAAATAAAGCGAGCAATTCCCTTTACCTTCTAATTCTAACTTAGAAAGAAATATGTAGTAAATATTGTAACAACTACAATATGCAAAATATTCTTCATTGGCGGATACGATAAAATCGCTCACAAGAAAAAATGGAGTGTAATATACATACGATAAAGTATTCAATCAATTCTTGAAGCAACGAAGTGGAATTCGCCTAAAATATTTTGTCAGGTGACGTCTCTTTGAATGTAGAATAAGATTGCATCAAAAGCTCAATTTCAAAAAAATTGGCATATACGATAATTTCGCGCAAAGGGGTCGATATCTTTAAAAATGTTTCCTCCCTTATCCCTATATTTACTATCCTTTTCCTCTTTTACTTTTAAAATTGCTGTTCTCGCTTTCCTGTACCATAAAACCAAAAAAATTTCGTTTTTGCATCAAAATGTTGATTTTTGGTTTAAATAAAAGTATTTTTATTTATATATTATAATTTTGTGACAATTTGATCAAATATTTATTTTAAGGCATACATTTTTTATGTGAACACAGGGCAAACATGTTTTGCCATATTTTATTTGAAGCTATTTCATATCTGTTTGAGCAAACAAAAATGGGCAAATAAATGTGCGTAGTGTGACCAGAAAATAAAGCCCTAATTGTGTAAAACGCAACGCAATGCCAAAATGCCATTGAAAGCAAAAACAAAGTCAAACATATTTCATAATTTTGTTGGTGCTTTATGCAGAAATTCATACTGCGCTAAACTTTTCATAGCCACAAGATATGCAGTGTTTGAAATTTAAAAATTCAGTATGTATTTCTGTAGAAAGCAACAACAAAAATTATTGACCGACAATAAGAAATTTTTATGCGTTTCTTGTTAGAACTTTGAACTGGCTTGAGTAAAATATCATGCTTCGTTACAGTTTTAGCCGAACTAAAACGATTTTTGTAATTTGTATTGGACCCATGGTAAATTATGGACCAATCATCTAAGGACTGATTTTTGTTATTACAAAAAATAAATTAGAACGAATTTCAATACAGCAGTGTAATTAGTTCAAGCGTTAACAGTGAATTTCACAATATTGCAGGATATTGTTTCTGGCCATATGAATCTGAGTTGGAATCAATTTTACCGCAATATTTATATCTGTTAGGTTTTAGGGAAATTGAATTATTTTCCCAAAGTGGGCTCTATTTGGTTTTAGGCGTACTAAACTATTTTCCGGGAGTAGGGTTTATATGGGGCCTAGAGTAATTTATGGACCGATCTTCACGAAATTTGGCAGTGTGATTTCTCGTCCTATAAAACTGTGACGTGCCGAATTTCATTATGATAGCATTATTTATTACGTTTTTAGGCGTAGTAAACGGTTTTCCGAGAGAGGGGTTTATTTGGGGCCTAGTGTAAATTATGGACCGATCTTCAAAAAGTTTTATATTTTGATTTCAGGTCCTATAAAACTATGACGCTCCAAATTTTAGTATGATAGCGTTATTTATTACGGTTTTAGGCGTACTAAAAGGTTTTCCGGGAGTTGGGTTTATATGGATCAATCTTCCAAAAATTTTGCAGTGTGATTTCTAGACCTACAAAACTGTACCCTACCGAATTTAATTATGATTATTTATTACGGTTCTAAGGGTACTAAATTATTTGCCGGTAGTAGGGTTTATATGAGGCCTAGTGGAAATTATGGACCGATCGTCAAAAAATCTTACAGTATGATTTATGGTCTTATAAAACTGTGACGTACCACATTTTAGTAGTATAGCGTTATTTATTACGGTTTTAGGCGTACTAAACTGTTTTCCGCGAGTAGGGTTTATATGATCTTGACGAAATTTAACAGTATGATTTGGAGTCGTATAAAGCGAATTCGTGCAAAATTGTATATCATTCCGTGCATTATTCCACCATTTATGTTAGTTTTTGTATCAAAATTATCACTTTTTTAGGGTGGTGTTTCCACATTTTGATTCATAGTTCTGATCCTACTGAACCGATGTTACTGGATTTCTATCCCAAACTGCATAAGATAACATCAAGCAGTTTGAGACCAGTGAGCGTTTTGCGAAAGTGAGCGTGTTTCCAACAGACGGATAGATGGACAGACAGACGGACATAGCTTATGTGATGTTTCCAGGCGACAGGCAATTGATTGTGTTGTAAAATTTATATGAACAGCACTCTAAAAACTGAGTGATTTTCCTATAAATTTTACTACACAATCAATTGCTTGTCACCTGGAAACATCACATTAATCGACTTAGAATTACTCAAGGAGCCAGAATATATGGGGGATTTCATGTCAAGTGACCCAACTTTTGAAATCGATGTCTTCCGATTTGGATGAAATTTGCACCATGGTTAGTCTTATTGGATAGTAGTTTAGATACAAATTTTCAACAAGATCGGTCAAAAAGTTTCTGAGGTAGAGGGGTCAAAATTTGACATTTTGGCCAAACAGGTGTTCTTTCTCATCCATGTAACTTATTATCTATTGGTGTTAGCAAAATTTGTCCCAAACAAATTTTTTGGTTTTAAAAAAATTTTTGTTTTCTATATAAAACTTTTTTTTTTGAAGCGGGTTTTTTTTTTTTTTTTTTTTTTTTTTTTGGTCGCGTTTTGGGCCGCGAGTGGATAATTTTCAGACTGAAAGATGAACATTGAAAACAATCATTTCAAATGTGCATGATTTTGTGGAAGAAATGTATAGAGGATTGCTAAATTTAAGAACCCATGACTTTTTAGTCAAAGAACATTGGTCATTCTTCAAGGATTTGAAGATACATTTAAAGTCTGGGGAATTCGTTATTTCGTTTGATTTCGTAGAGAATAAATATGTTCTTCAGGATGCCATACAGTCATTCCACTTCAATAACGACCAAGCAACTATATTTACAGAAGTTATTTACTAGATGAAAGATGAAAAACTGGACCATAAAAGTATGGCAACAATATCCAACGATTTAAAACATGATGCCGTTGCAGTTTATGAATACCAGAAGATTATACTAAATTATAAAAAATCTAAATTTACAGTAGAGAAGGTATACTACGTTTCGGACGGAGCTCGTCAACATTTTAAAAACAAAGGTAGCTTTGCAAATCTGATAGATCATGGTAAAGTATGTGATTGTGTTGGAGCAAACCTCAAAAGAAATGCAGCGAAGTATAGCCTCCAGTGCTCTCATCAACATCGCATCTTAGATGCGACTGCTTTATTCCATTGGGCAAAGAATTATTTTAAAGAAACTTAAATAGTTTTTAGTAGCAAAGAGGATCATGAGGAAACATTAAAAACACTGAAGAGCAGATTCGATGCTGCGGAAACAATCGATGGCACCGCTCAATACCATGCCTTTATACCGCTTGTCGATGGAAGACTCAAGTTAAACATAACCCACTCGCGGCCCAAAAAGCGACAAGAACTACCTTAAAGGAAAGGACCTAAGCTTTCTTTTGAGCAAAAAAAAAAGTACCGCTTTTAAAAAAAATTTAAAAAAAAGTTTTAAATTAAAAAAAAAAATTTATAAAAGGTTATGTGATTAAGATTAAATTATTTAGATTATTTATCTTTTTGTTTTTATTATTTTATATTAATTTAATTATTATTACAAATAAATAAAAATATTTAATTTGTCAACATCTCTATAGAAAAAAAGTGATTTAATTCCTGGGATTAGCATATTGTGGGTATTACAGTATCGAGGGTATGAAATGCTAGTTAGGTATGTTATATACCGTCGGAAAGGGTAATTTGTCTAGTTTCTCAGCATAAATTTTATTTTTAAGATTTTAGAAACACTTACGCACAAATAGGAAAAAATTCAAAATAGTGCATATACTAAAAATTTAAAAACCTAGTCTTGACTTAGAAATTATTTTTTTTTATACATAACCCACTCGCGGCCCAAAAAGCAACCAGAACTACCTTGAAGGAAAAGGCCTAAGCTTTCTTTTGACAAGAAAAAAAAAGAAAAAATACCCGCTTAAAAAAAAAAAATGTTTATGTAAAAAAAAATTTTAAATAAAAAACTAAAAAATTTTTTTTGGAAAGATTGAAGAAATAGCTATCTAATTTAAGATAAATTTTGCTAACACCAATAGAAAATTAGTAACATGGATGAGAAAGTTTGGCCAAAATGTCAAAGTTCAACCCCCTCTAACTCAGAATCTTTTTGACCGATCTTGTTGAAAATTGTGTCTAAACTACTATCCGATAGGACTAACCTTGGTGCAAATTTCATCCAAATCGGAAGACATCGATTTCAAAAGTTGGGTCACTTGACATGAAATCCCCCATATACTTTATGGGGTCTTAGATGTATAATAAAAAAATTTCACATTGAATGACAAACTCACCACTGGAGGGTATTAAAATACATATAACAATAAAGCAGTCTTAACAAAAACAAAAAAACTAAGCAAATTTGTTTGTATTCATTTGTACTAGATAATAAATTTTTTTAATTTCATACATACTATACAAAACTCTTTAAAAAGTTATCAGCGATTAATAGTAGGGATTCAAAATTAACAATAGTTCAGTTTTTATACTTTTATTAAAACATTTTTAAAAATGTAGTTTTTATCAGAAGTTTAATATTTTTATATTAAAAATCTTACAATAAGACAGCCTATTACAATATAGTGTAAAAAAGAAACAAAAAAAAAAAACACAAGCAAATTTGTACATACATAGTATGCACGAATCAAGAATTATGCATAGTATGCATGTTTGCATTCATTTGTACAAGCAAATACACTTTTGTACATTAGTTTTATAAATAGTAAATATAAGATAGTCTGGTAGTCATTCCTAAAGATACATATGTATGTACATATCTACAGCTTCAATGCAAAGGTTGGCTTAAGCAAAAAAGTATGTGAAATATTGAAGGAATAGAACTATAACACAAAAAGCTTTATAAAATTAAAAATTTACCTCATAGAATTCTTTCGAAGAATAAAAATGTTGTTTATAAATTATGTTTAAAACTTTTTAAAATGTGATCAAAAATTAATAATTATTATTCCCAATGCATAAAGCTAATAGTTTCATCATTATTGTTATCATCTGGCCATAAACGAGGGGTTAATTCTGGCAGTCGTAATCGAATACTTTTTCGATTTTATTTTATTTCTAATTCGATAAATTTTTAATTTACTCTCTCATTGCAAGTTTCTGCTAGTAAAGTAAATGAACACACCTAGTGTTAATTGCCACATTATAATAATGATGCTTATAAAACATCTGAAGTTGATGCCCCTATTGCGGTTCTCCACTTTTGTAACAGTTTGGTTGTCTTTGGTAAATTTGCATTGCCATTCTCAACTCGACTGGCAGTTGGCTTTTCAGTTGTGTATCTGTTTTTTTCGTGGTATTGCCGTTTTCAACCTTGTAAAAGTTTGGTCGACAGAAACGTTATAAATACACAACTGTTTATTAGTAGTTGAGTTGTTTTCAGTTTCAGTTGACTTTCATTTTTAAAACCAAAAAGAAAGTAACAATGGAAAAACCGTAAGTAGAAAGATTTGTTATACTGTATATTAGAATTTCACAGCATTTAATACATTCGTAGATCTTTGAAAATTACAATTAAAGCACAATTTGAGAGGCTTGTTAATCTAATGGAAAAAAATCCAGAGATTGCACGTGGAAAACCAAAATTTGGTATGACCAAAAACCAGTGTAAAGATATATGGGACTTTAACAAATTACTTTAATATAGGAGGAATAGCCACTATGCGAACAGGTGGTTTTTAAATTATCTTTGATTTCATCCAGCAAATAACAAAACGCTTCCTTGTTTAGTCGGAAATAACTTTTAAATCTACAAATTTAAAATTATTATTTAGTTACATTTTTTTATTTTTCGAATTTATTCTATGAGTTAAATTTAAATAATTGTAAATTTTTCTGTACGTAAATATACTTCATTGCTATCCAACGGAAAGCTAAGGTAAAATGTAACAAGAAAATACAATATAATAGTCTGGTAGTGTATAAAGTCATTCCTAAAAAAATTTAAGGAATAGAAATAAAAGAAATAGAAATATTACAAAAAGCTTTATAAAATACATAACTGAAATTTAACTCATAGAATAAATTCGAAAAATAAAAAAATTTTGAATAAATTAAAGTTGCTTATGAAAAAGAAATAATTCCCAATATCTATTATTTAGTTATGTTACTAATTATAAGTTCTTACTTGGCATTAGGTAGTTCAAGAGGGTTGGAATCATCAGGAATTTTTCTTCTTATACGTAGCACATCTGTACAAGAGTTTTCATTTTCATCATCATAAAATAAATCGACACTAATATCCATTGTAAATACTTTTTATTCAATACACAATTAAAAATACTTTTAGTTTAAAAAATTATTTAATTTTATAAAATTTTCACTTGTCAAACATTATATTTAAAGTTGGTAAATCGATATTTTTAGTTGGCAACTTTATAGCGAACTCAACTAAAAACCGTTGGGTATCACAATACCTAAAATGAGTTTGGTTGTGCATAAGTTGGGTTGACTCTCACACGACCAAACTGAAATTAAGTGGCTAATTTCACCAAGTTCGGTTATAATTTACCATCAGTTATAACTGTCGAAAACATATTGGTAACTGGAAGTTAAAGTAAAAGTAAAATTTAACTGAACTTGATGAAATTGGCCGTAAAGCATTTATTTCTGTGTTCACAACACTGATAAATAATAATATCGATTCGTTCACTATAGACTAATACAACTAGAAATAAGATTGCTTTCAATCGATGAAGTGATCGAAGGCGACTGCTAGAAATAAATAAATAGTTGGCTATATACTCGTATAATTTGACAGCTAAAAATTCGTTTTAAATAAACTCTTTGATAACTATCTGCTAAGCATGGCCCAATTAGTAGGTCTGCTAGAAACGCCTCCTGATTTTTTGTAGAGTTGTGTTTTTATCGTGCAATTGTTTTTGTAGCAATTGTTTTTGACATCTTGTCCATTCTTTACACAAACAAATGCATTGGGTTTTGACATCATTAACATAATTTACACAAACCAAATGCGTGTTGTTTATTCTATTGTTGCATTGTTCTAGTTTTGCGCAGACCTACTAATTGGGCCATGTGCTAAGCCTAAAGGGCATAATATACCACACAAATATGTCAAAATTTTACGTTTGTACAAATATTTTGTGTTGTTAATTGGGGTGTTTGCTGTTTGCACAAGCATTTGAAGCAATGTTTGAAGAAATATTAAAAATGTTTCATATTTGGCAGACATGTTGGATATTTGTCAAGCTTTTTGTGGTGTCTAGTGCTAAAAGTTATCATTTCAGCAAAAACTTTGCAGAGTAAATATGTATAAGAAGAAGCAATAAGATCATTTTCAGACGTAAATTCTAATTTTTTAGCAGCATTGTTTGCCCCAAAACTGCTTGTTTTAAAGCACTCTTTACTATAAATTATTTCTTCTTTATTTTATATTTCTTCTGCTTTTTACAAAAAGCGAACAAAATTGCCGCAACACAATCGTCGTCAGCATTCATTGAAAGCAAAACAAAAATGAAAAATTTATTTATTGTTTTTTTTTTATATTTATCGACCTTTTTCTACTATATTAATGTTTTTTGGGATTTCCAAACAGGCTTTCAAGGTCTAATTATTACCTATATGTAAATAAAAGATTTATTTCATATTTTCCTCCGACGTTTCGTAGGCTGTTTTCTTACCTCTTCAGGGATTATTTTTATTGAAATCTGGCAACAACAAATTATAAAAAGCAATAATATCAAAAAACATCAAAAAAATAATACAATAACATTTAAAGAACAATTTAACTTACATAAAATCTTGAATTTGTATTTACATTTCCATTTTTAATTTAAATGTGGTTTTAAACAATACACTCAGTACAATTAAACACACACATAAAACAAAAATATAAATGCATAATTAATAAAAAATATCACTGTTTAAACTTTTCTTAATGCCAGTTGAAAATGGACCAAATTATAATATTGCAATCGTGTAATTTGCATTCGTTCGGTCTTTGTCATCTTTTTTGTTTACAGCTGTATTAAGTCTCTCCTGTATTCGTAGGCTTTCCAGTGTAATGCTAGGAACACAACTGGGGCGAACGACGAATTTTTGGCCGCGAATATTCGTCGCCAAAAATAAAAGACGTTTGTGTATATGAAAATGTACACAATCAGGGCGCCGGCGAAAATTCGCCAGACGCGGCGAACTTTAAATAGATTTAATTATATTTCATACGCCGGCGAACGACGAACAAATCAGTACTAGGTGACTACCCTGTCGGATTTTTTTTAGCTAGCTCAACATTTGGTTGACTTTTAGCTAACTTATTTACAACTGACTAGTGACTAACTCATAATTGGTGCAGATTTGAGTCAGGCGTGTTTTGTGCGACTGACTTCTTCTCGATAAGTATTGAACTAGCCTTTGGCTAACTCAAAGCTGATGCAGAGATTAGTGAGTTGTGTTTTGTGCGACTGACTTCTTCTCGATAAGTAATGAACTAGCCTTTGGCTAACTCAAAGCTGATGCAGAGATTAGTCAGTTGTGTTTTGTGCGACTGACTTTTTCTCGATAAGTATTGAACTAGCCTTTGGCTAACTCAAAGCTGATGCAGTGGACTGTGGTAAAAACACGTTTTGCTTGTTTTGTGTACTTTTTTAAAGTTAAATAATAAGCAAAAGTTCCCATATTCTCTTTGTTAATATCATTTAGTTAAATACATCTTATTTTCAAAGTAGAATTATTATGAAAACCGGTTTTTGCCATATCGGGCATGCTGATGGTGTCTTATAACTGAGAGTTTTTCTGTAGACAAAGGGGGAATACAACAAAAGTGAAAGAAAACATATGTGTAATAGTCTAGACAGACAGAGACAGAGCTCTGTCTCTCTTTAAAAAATAAATAAAGCAAAATACGTAATTTTTTTTTTATTCTCTTATTAAAGTCAACATATTGTATGCACCACAAGCTGACTCATAATGAGCTAACTTATGGCTAACTAAAAAGTTATGCAGTGTGAGTGAGTACTGACTCGTACTGCGGACATTGCGTGTAAAAACTGAATAGCTTTAACCATGTAAATGAGTTAGCTTGTGAGTCACCTCTGACTAACTTCTGGTTAACCATGAGTTGACTTTGAGCTAACTCATTTTCCGACAGGGTATGTTCGGTTTTAGTTAAGAAGTACACTCACAATATTCTGTACGTAAAATTAACTGAAATTGTAATATAAAATAAATGAATATTCAGTTAAAAACCGGTCTACTTATTTTTCATTTAATTTTAACGAAAAGTTCATTTAATTTTTACCGTCAAAAATTCAACCTCGAATTCCGTAGAAACAAATGAATTTTCAGTTATTTTATGAAATTTAACTAACAAAAAAATAACCCCGAATTCCGTCAAAACAAATGAATTTTCAGTTATTTTATGAAATTTAACTAACAAAAAATTAACCCCGAATTCCGTCAAAACAAATTAATTTTCAGTTATTTTATGAAATTTAACTAACAAAAAATTAACCCCGAATTCCGTCAAAACAAATGAATTTTCAGTTATTTTATGAAATTTAACTAACAAAAAAATAACCCGGAATTCCGTAAAAACAAAAGAATATACAGTTATTTTATGAAATTTAACTAACAAAAAAATAACCCGGAATTCCGTAAAAACAAATGAATTTTGAGTTATTTTATGTAATTTAACTATCAAAAAATTAAACCCGAATTTTTCAACTGTTAAAAAACACATATTTTTTAAAAAAAATTTAATATTTTTACTTTATTTTGTTAATAAAAATAATAATTTTTAAATTGAATTTATATATAATATAATCTACTGTATTTACAAAATAACTAATTAAAACAAAGAAAACTATAAGTTAATTTTTTAATACATACAAAAATACATGTTTATAAATGTAATATTTTAAATTTAAAAAAATTATATATAATTAATTTTTTATTAATTCAATATTTATATTACATTCAAAAAAAATATTAATTCAATTTTGTGATTCAAAAAATGATGATAAGCTTCTTAATGAATTTCCTGCATAATAACCTTTTAAAATTATATCAAATAAAACTGTTTGCACAAATAACCAAAAGTTTTTGCATTTTGTGTTATATTTTAAATTGAATATTTGGTGAATTTTAAAACATAGGGCCAATGCCCCTGCAACCGTATCTACCTTATATATAATTTGGTCTACTACCACAAATATTTCTTCAACAACAAAAATACTTTTTTTAATTAGGAGAAATGGGGAATGCCCTGTATATAAATTTATCTGAATCTCCGTTTCTACGAATTTGATGGTAGCCATTTGAGATTCGGCTATAGTTGCTTTTCCAACTTCTTTTGAAATTCTTTCAGGTTTCAAAATTCCATGTAAAATAAATATAAAAAGTGCATCTTTTATATCTGAAAATAAAATTTAATTAATTTTGCAAATATTTGTGTATATGTATTTATATAAATGTATACATATATTACTTTGATCCAATGTTGGCCATTTCTCCTTTGCTTCTACCCATACCGATTTCATTTTAACATCTTTTAAATTCATGTTAAGATACGTTGGCAATATGCTATTCAATTTCGCCCAATTTGAAAAGAAGTTATTATTTTTTTCGGGATATAAGCCCTCAAAATCAATTGAAACCTAAAAAATAAATAAAATTATACAGATATACAGTACACATATAAATATGTTTACATTATTTTTACCAGATCTGCTCCAAAAGTCTGTTTATATGCAGGCCAACTGTCAATAATATTTGCAATATTTACATCTGCACATTCCGCTAACTCTTTTAGGCGACAATTCATACATTGTTTCCAACGTTGGCATGTTTCTTCCTTGTCGGCAAAGTTATATTTTAAAAAATATTTTGTTTGCAATTCATCTGCTACTTAAAATTTATATATGTATAAAATAAATCAGAAATAAATAGTACATATTTCGTACATACCATTTGCAAGGCGGGAAATGTTTTTTTTCAGTAAACTGTTTTTGAGACTTTTTATTTGGCTTCGCATTTGGCTTCAACATATTTTGGTATCTAAAAAAGAGTTTGCCCTTCGCCCTTTGGTTTTTTTGTTTTTCAAAGTAAACTTCTTGTGCTTCGTTTGAAATGTAGTGGATTTTTAAATGGTTAAAAAATCCTTTATGACACCTAAACAACTTCTTACACACAAAACACTCTGCCATTTCTTTAAATTACCGTGTAAACTAAAATAAATAATATTATTATTTTAATTTTTCACAATACCACAATTTTTTACTTTAATTAAATTTTATTACTTACATATTTATACAATATAATTCACAATAAATACATTTCTTTAACACACATTAAATTTTAAATCTTCATAAACACCAACTTATTAGGCTTGTGATTAATGACTGATACATTTATGAAAAACAAATGCTGTACATTCTATATTAAAGTGTATGTACCTACAAACATAAAAATAAGAACAGTTAGTTTTTGTCTGCTTCTTAGTCGCCGTTTACCTTGTGCGATTTTTGTCTTTGCGATTCTTACTTTATTGGTGTAAGAGGAGAGAATAATTAATTCATCTCTCCTCTCTCACCAATAAAGTATGTAAGAATCGCAACGGCAAAAGTCGCACAATGTAACCGGCTATTAGTTCAATTATAAGGTCGACACAAAACAAAAGTATTTTGTTGGTGTAAAACAGTTTTCTTCACTTCTTTACTATAGTTTAGTAAATAAAGTTACTTTTTACTTTAATAATTGTTTTTTTATTATTGTATAACACATAAAATAAGTATACAAAGTATTTGGCTATAAAAATAGTTTTTAGTTGTGTTTTTGATTATGTTTTTATTTTTAAGCATTATTTTTTTGAATATGGTCACACTATTTCTCTCGCTTTTTGCACAAACAGTAGGACCACTTTCAGACAAGCAAAGTTTACTTTGCAAAGTCTTGAGTTTATAGAAGAGAAGGGAAAAGAGTATAGCGGGGGAGTACATACTTTGCCGTACTCGCAAAGTCGTTTTGTTTTTCGTTCGTAGATTATACCTGAAGTTGGCTGCAATTTTATATTTTTATACAGCGTTACCAGAATCTTTGGAATAAAAATTGTCATATTGCGAAAGAAATCATATTTTGAAGAGGAAAATCTTAAATTTTTTTTTCTTAATTTAAATATTTTAAAACAAGGGCAAAATAGTAAGAATTATTAATTTTTTATAAAAAAATTTTTCTTATTATTTTAATTGAAATACATAAAAACATAATTCGTCAGTATATGAAACTTTATAAAAATACATTTTTTCTTTTCACAAATATTTTTTTTATCAATATTCTAAAGGTACGTACAGACTGATGAAATATTTGAAAGCAAACATCAAATATTTCATTAACGTAGTCTGAACACAGAATATTTTTGAGTATCAAATAAAATAACAGCTGATTTTGAACAAATAAAAGTATTTGCCGGCAAACAAATATTTGTCCAATGTGAACATAATGTGAACACAAAAAATCAAATATTTTAGTAATTTTTGAGCAAACATTTATTTGATATTACAAAAAAATTGAAAGAGCAAACAACGACAAATAATTTTAGCCATGTTCCGGATAGAAGCAATTTTTCCTGTAAGTTTTCGGATCCTTTACAGTTTTAAAGATTTTTTATAATTATTAGACTTTGCTATCGTGCCGCTATTAGCAAATTTTTGCGATTTTCCGCTAATTTAGCAATTTTTACCATTCCTTAAAGTTTTAGGCACCTTTAATAAATTTTATGGCTTGTTTGAAATATCTAAATTTTTCGCTATTTTTGCAACATTTTTTTTGTTTTTTTCTTGACATTTTGTTTTTAACCGATTTAGCGACTTCAAATATATTTTAGGGTTTGTTTCCAACTTTGCAATTTTCGCAAATTTTAGCCATGTTCCCATTACCCAGTGGCTTCCATTTTTTTTCTTTTACATTCTCCTGTTCTAACACTATAAGAGATGCTGATCCACAGAATAAAATAAAAAAATTAGCTTTTTCGGTCATTTTTACTATTTGAGAAATATATTTTTATTTTTGAACACTTTCATTAAATAATTATTTGATGCAAATATTTCTTTTAGTCTGAACGCAATGCAAACATTAATTAATTTATTTTATTTAACACTGTTTGCCAACTGTTTCATCAAACAAAAATTGTCAAATATTTGAGCTTAGTTTGAACATTAAACAAAATATTTTTTTGTTTCACACAGTTTGAAGCAAATATCAAAACAAATACTTACGTCAAATATTTCATTAGTCTGAACGTACCTTAACTGATGAAATATTTAACGAAAATATTTGTTCTGATATTTGCTTCAAACTGTGTGAACCAAAAAAATATTTTGTTTAATGGTCAAACTAAGCTCAAATATTTGACAATTTTTGTTTGATGAAACAGTTGGCAAACAGTGTTAAATAAAATAAATTAATTAATGTTTGCATTGCGTTCAGACTAAAAGAAATATTTGCATCAAATAATTATTTAATGAAAGTGTTCAAAAATAATAATATATTTCACAAATAGTAAAAATGAACGCAAAAGCTAATTTATTTTTTTTATTCTGTGGAGCAGCATCTTTTATAGTGTTAGAACAGGAGAATGTTAAAGATAAAAAAAACTGGAAGACAATGGGTAACTGGAACATGGCTAAAATTTGCGAATAATTGCAAACTTGGAAACAAACCCTTAAATATATTTGAAGTCGCTAAATCAGTTAAAAAACAAAATGTCGAGAAAAAAAATTTTTGCAAAAATAGCGAAAATTCGCGAAAAATTTAGATATTTCAAACAAGCCATAAAATTTATTAAAAGTGCCTAAAACTATAAGGAATGGCAAAAATTCGATAAAAATTGCTAAATTAGCGGAAATTCGCAAAAATTTGCTAATAGCGGTATGATAGCAAATCCTAATAATTATTAAAAATCGTTAAAGCTCTAAAGATTCACAGTAAAAAATCGCTTCTTCGCGAGCATGGCAAAAAATTCGCGAAAAATAGCTAACTTGGAAACAAACCCTAAAATATATTAGAAATTGCTAAATCGGTTAAAAAACAAAATGTAGGGGAAAAACAAAAAAAAAAAAAATGTTGCAAAAATAGCGAAAATTCGCGAACCATTTTAATATTTCAAACAAGCCATAAAATTTAGTAAAAGTGCCTAAAACTATAAGGAATGGCAAAAATTCTATAAAAATGGCTAAATTAGCGGTAATTCGCAAAAATTTGCTAATAGCGGCACAATAGCAAAGTCTAATAATTATAAAAAATCTTGAAAATTGTAAAGAATCCGAAAACTTACAGGAAAAATTGCTTCTATCCGGAACATGGCTAAAATTATTTGTCGTTGTTTGCTCTTACAATTTTTTTGTAATATCAAATAAATGTTTTCTCAAAAATTACTAAAATATTTGATTTTTTGTGTTCACACTATGTTCACATTGGACAAATATTTGTTTGCCGGCAAATGCTTTTATTTGTTCAAAATCAGCTGTTATTTTATATTTTATGTAATATTTTGTGTTCAGACTACGTTAATGAAATATTTGATGTTTGCTTTCAAATATTTCATCAGTCTGATTTAAAACAAAAACAAAGTTTTTAGAATTTGTTTTTGTTTTAAATGTAGTTGTTCGAAAGAAGGAATTCTTTCGCACATTGGAAATAGTTTATAATATGCCTTTTTTAATATTTTTATGTCCAGAAATAATGATGCAATTTTGTGTATTCTAGATACTGGGTACAAAAGTGTGCAGCACCAACACACATCAAGCTGATGCAAAACTTATTTAAAAATTTACTGTTTAAATAATCGTGTATTTTCTATAAGCAAAATTAAAGTAAAAATCAGAATTTCTAAAAATAAAAAATCATCATTTGAGATAAAAATCTTTAATCATATTTTTGTTAAAAAAAAATAATCCAAAATATGATAAAATCATCATTCTGGCAACGCTGTTTATATATTATATTCAAACAAGAGAAAACAAAAATTTGTCAAATTAAACTTTGTGTGTCTGAGCACCAAACAAAGTTTAAAAGAGAATTCAACAGACTTTGTCAAAGTAAACTTTGCCTGTCTGAAAGGGGTCTAATCAACT
Organism: Pollenia amentaria; assembly: GCA_943735925.1. Taxonomy (NCBI): domain Eukaryota; kingdom Metazoa; phylum Arthropoda; class Insecta; order Diptera; family Polleniidae; genus Pollenia; species Pollenia amentaria. The sequence goes on from OX031009.1 coordinate 81,665,602, forward strand.
TTCTCAATTATAAAAGCTGCCAGTTGTGTTCCTAACATAAATCTTCTGTTTACCCTCCGCTCTACGTCTAGTACTTTAACATCGTTAAGATTTGGTGTGTGCTTATTATCAATGCAATGTAGGGCTAAAGCTGTTGAGTATTTTACTTTGTCAATGTCTGCTTTATGTTCGTTTAACCTAGTAGCTAAATTTCTTCTGGTTGTTCCAACATACACTTTACCGCACGTTTCGTCATTATTACCCTCACATTTAATTTCGTACACAACATTTCTACGATCATATTTTTCAATTTTGGTTTTTGTTTGTGTAAATAGTGTGCTAATTGTTTTATTGGGTTTATGAGCCAATGATATTGTTTCATCTTCTATTATCTCCTTCATTTGTTTGCTCTCTGTCAGTTTTGGTATATATGAGAGACTGTAAAATCGTTTGGTGATGTATTATTTATAGTTTGTTCCCGAGTTTCTTCATTTGTTTCTTTGGTAATTAGGTTATTTATAATATTCATTGGATAATTATTAGACGTCAAAATATTTGTAATTATTTTTAAGTTTTTGTCTTTGAATTTAGTATCACTTAATTGGTCAACTTTTTTAATTAAATTTATCGCGGTATTGGTTTTTTGATTCAGTGGTTGTGTGGAGTGATAATTAAGTAAACGGCCGGATGCGACCGATTTTGTAAACCAATCCGTAATGAGTTTAATATCCTCTCTATAGATTTTCATATCTAAGTAGGATATGGCATTATGTTGTTCCTTTTCAATAGTGAACTTAAGTTTCTTATGGTAGCCGCAGGGCTGTGGAGTCGTCCGAAAAAAGTACTAACTCCGACTCCGACTCCAAACGCTGAAATTTTTTAAGTGCGACTCCGACTCCGACTCCGACTCACGACTCCGACTCCTACTCTAACCGTGATGCGAAATGAATGAGACGTAAAATTATTTCTCTTTTGTGTAGAAACATCTTTATTAAACGAATTATGGGAATCGACGCGTAATGTTTATAAGAAAAACATGAGTGTTATGGTATTCATTTAAGGCAGGCCGATAAAGATGTTTCTACACAAAAGAGAAAAAATTTTACGTCACAATTTTTCTAATACATACTAGTATTTATGCGCTATAGCAACACTTATTCTGTACAATGTTGAAAATATTTCAGCGTTGATGGTTAAAAAATTCTGATATTAAAATTATTGGCAATTCCTGTCATTAACATTTTTTAGCATGAGTAAATTATTTAAAAAATCACACATCTTTTTCAACTAGATCAATAACTGAGTTTTGCTAATGTAATTTAGACTTTTTCCCACACGTATAAAAAACATACCTAAATATATTTAAATAGTAAAGTACTTGAATCAACCATTTCTCATAAAATAAATTAAAATCTACGTATGCATATTGATCTGCAAAATATTGCATCGCCAATTTCGAAGAATTTTTATATTGGAAAATATTAGAATTTTTTTTTAATTTTTTATGCCGAAAAGTTTTGGAGTCGGAGTCGCGCGTTTTTTTGGGTACTGCGACTCCGACTCCGACTCCGGTACAAAAACCTCAACTCCGACTCTTCAACTCCGACTCCGACTCCACAGCCCTGGGTAGCCGTTAAAAGTATTTAATATATCTTTGTACGAAATATGATTGTGCTGTTTACTGGCAAACAGAAGCAAAAACAAAGTGCATGTTTGCCAAGCAATTTGGCTTATTATGCCCTTAATCTTTCTGCTAGTTAGCAGATCGTTGTGTGTGACGTATGTATATGCAGTGGCTAAATTTTGTTAATAAATACGGTCGTTGTTGTTTTTTTTTTTTTTTGTACGAACGAAGAATTACCTAACGAATATTTTTTAAAGCAAATCCAACTAAAATATTGAATAATGCAGTGTTGGCCTGCTGCATTATTTCTTTGTTCTTTATTTTTTAAATAAATAAGGAAAATATTAAAAATAACAGTAAAAAATATATGTATAAACAAAAATATCTACTCGCCCTTTGATAATCTAAAGATTATGACCCTAATCATGTACAACGCAGCGCCACAGAACTAACGCGCCACAGAACTAACGCGCCACAGAACTAACGCGACGCCAAAGAATAACATTGAAAGCACAAACAATGTCATAAATATTTTGTAATTTTGTTGTTGCTTTCTACAGAAATTCACATTGCGTTTTAAAATTTCAAACGCTCCATTGCTTGTGTCGTTGAAAATTTTAAAACGGTACATGAATTTCTGTTGAAAGCAACAACACAATTACAAAATATTTATGACATTGTTTGTGCTTTCAATGTTATTGTTTGGCGTTGCGATGCGTTGTACATGATTAGGGCCTATATTTCGTTCAATCAATCGATAGCTTGGAGTATTTCGAGCTGAACGTCGCGAAGTAAATAACGAAATAAGCGTTCCGAGATTAGTTGTCTGAATGCAACTTTGAAGCAGTGATGTCAGACGAAATTTTTAAAATTCCCTACGTTTTGATAAAAAAAAATCCCCACATTTCCCTACAACAGCAAATTTTTCCCTCTTCAATTTTCCCTACCTTATATTAGTTATAGGTATACTCAAAACTTATAAATAATTCAAAATAGTATATTTTATTTACTTTAAACAATTATATTTTAAATAAATTTCAGGTAGCTTGAGTAAAAAAACAAAAAAAAGTATTATGTATAACATAAAAATCTTCGTATGTTTGTATACGTAACATTTAAAAAATTATTAAAAAGACAACGGAAGCTTGTACAGTTTAACATTTTTTATTGTAAGTGACATTGAAGAATATATATTATTTCTTTTTCTACAGTTTATTTCTCTTTTTTGTACGGATGTCAGTATAAATTAAAAATATCCTCTCAGCAACTGCATTGGCATGTGGTAAACTCAGTAGAATTTTGGATAATTTTGAGTGGCAAGGGAATACTAAATTATCATTGAAATTCTAAGTCTTTGATATATATGACCGAAATGATTACAAATCCATCTTTGAGGGAGAATTTATTTCTTGTTCTAAAAAATTATATTCTAGGATTAGAAATTCTTGACTGAGTAGTAATCTGTGGTATATTTTACCGCGTGCAAGTTATAAAAATGCAATAATTGCCGCTTTAAGAGTTGCAAAAGTATTGAGAACTTGGGTACTTAATACTCAAAAACAATTATTTAATAACAAAGTAGCCATATTGTAATTATTGAAGCGATATGCTTTCATACCAGAGAGGTTTTTTCAGAAGTTAGTTCGATTATATTTGAATTTACATACAAAGGAAAAATTCCCTATATTTTTAGGAAAATAAAAAATATGTCTTTTCCCCCCCCTACAGTCTTATTTTTGAAGAAAAAATCCTTACAAGTAGGGAATTTTACCTACATCTGACATCACTGCTTTGAAGCAACGTAGTTAATATGACAATAGCATTCAGTTCGAATTTTTGTGAATGTTGCGTTCAGCTAATTTAATTGGAAATATACGCTCAAATTCAAGTCGATGCAACTAATGCACGCTTTATATAATATTTATATACATAGAGATAGGGTGTTAATATCATACCTGCTAAATATCGATTACGATTATTAATCAATAAGATTACTTTTTAAAAGTAATTGTACACTGAAAAATCAATCCATACGTACTTAAATCAATCCGAAGCGGTATCAATAGTACGGTAAGTACGGATTTTCTTGAATCAAGATTTATTCAAAGTAAGATAGAATTAATCTCAAAATGCGCTTGATTCAAGTATTATAAAGTTGATTTAATCCCGAATTCGTACTTGAAATAGTCTGAAATTGAAATTCGATGGATTCTTACCTTAAACACTAGAGTTGTGTAGTTCATGAACGACCTAGTTCAATTGAACTACATATTCAGTCAGATGAACGATGACCGGTCTTTTTGGATCACCGTACGTTTTAGTTCACTAGTTCGTTTTGGGTCAGTATGTCTTTTTTTGTCAGTTCACGTTCGGTCTTTTTTTGTTAGTTAGACCCCTTTCAGACAAGCAAAGTTTACTTTGCAAAGTCTTGAGTTTATTGAAGAGAAGGGAAAAGAGCATAGCGGGGGAGTACATACTTTGCTGTACTCGCAAAGTCGTTTTGTTTTTCGTTCGTAGATTATACCTGAAGTTGGCTGCAACTTTATATTTATATACAGCGTTACCAGAATCTTTGGAATAAAAATTGTCATATGGCGAAAGAAATCATATTTTGAAGAGGAAAATCTTAAATTTTTTTTTCTTAATTTAAATTTTTTAAAACAAGGGCAAAATAGTAAGAATTATTAATTTTTTATAAAACCATACTTCTTATTATTTAAATTGAAATACATAAAAACATAATTCGTCAGTATATGAAACTTTATAAAAATACATTTTTTCTTTTCACAAATATTTTTTTATCAATATTCTAACTGCCTATTTCCGACGTACGAAAGAATTATTTACTTCTTAAGGTACGTTCAGACTAATGAAATATTTAACGAAAATATTTGTTCTGATATTTGCTTCAAACTGTGTGAAACAAAAAAATATTTTGTTAATGTTCAAACTAAGCTCAAATATTTGATAATTTTTGTTTGATGAAACAGTTGGCAAACAGTGTTAATAAAATAAATTAATTCATGTTTGCCATGCGTTCAGACTAAAAGAAATATTTGCATCAAATAATTATTTAATGAAAGTGTTCAAAAAATAAAAATATATTTCTCAAATGGTAAAAATGAGCGCAAAAGCTAATTTTTTTATTTTATTCTGTGGATCAGCATCTCTTTTAGTGTTAGAACAGGAGAATGTACAAGAAGAAAAAAAAATGGAAGCCACTGGGTAACGGGAACATGGCTAAAATTCGCGAAAAAATGCAAACTTGGAAGCAAACCCTAAAATATATTTGAAATTGCTAAATCGGTTAAAAAACAAAAAAAAAAATGTTGCAAAAATTGCGAAAATTCGCGAACCATTTTAATATTTCAAACAAGCCATAAAACTTAGTAAAAGTGCCTTAAACTTTAAGGAATGGCAAAAATTCTATAAAAAATTTCTAAATTAGCGGTAATTTGAAAAAATTTGCTAATAGCGGCACGATAGCAAAGTCTAATAATTATAAAAAATCTTTAAAATTGTAAAGAATCCGAAAACTTACAGGAAAAATTGCTTCTATCCGGAACATGGCTAAAATTATTTGTCGTTGTTTGCTCTTTCAATTTTTTTGTAATATCAAATAAATGTTTGCTCAAAAATTACTAAAATATTTGATTTTTTGTGTTCACATTATGTTCACATTGGACAAATATTTGTTTGCCGGCAAATACTTTTATTTGCTCAAAATCAGCTGTTATTTTATTTGATACTCAAAAATATTTTGTGTTCAGACTACGTTCAGTCTGAACGTACCTTTACAAATACATTTAAAACAAAAACAAAGTTTTTAGAATTTGTTTTTGTTTTAAATGTAGTTGTTCGAAAGAAGGAATTCTTTCGCACATTGGAAATAGGTTATAATATGCCTTTTTTAATATTTTTATGTCCAGAAATAATGATGTAATTTTGTGTATTCTAGATACTGGGTACAAAAGTGTGCAGCACCAACACACATCAAGCTGATGCAAAACTTCATTGTTTTAAAAATTGACTGTTTAAGTAATCGTGTATTTTCTATAAGCAAAATTAAAGTAAAAATCAGAATTTCTAAAAATAAAAAATCATCATTTGAGAAAAAAATCTATAATCATATTTTTGTTTGAAAAAATAAAAAAAAATATGATAAAATCATCATTCTGGCAACGCTGTTTATATATTATATTCAAACAAGAGAAAACAAAAATTTGTCAAATTAAACTTTGTGTGTCTGAGCACCAAACAAAGTTTAAAAGAGAATTCAACAGACTTTGTCAAAGTAAACTTTGCCTGTCTGAAAGGGGTCTTAGTTCAATTTTGGTCTTTTTTGTCAGTTCACTTTTTGTCTGTTTTTGTTGCTTACTCGATAGAATAACTGATTGAAAAGGAACAACAATACTATTCTTGTGTATTTTTATTCTTGTGAGCTGTTTCTGTTACTCATTGCCACATTGCTTTACATATTTTCATAATACAATCAGGGTTGTCGAGTATAATAATCTTCGACAAACGGCGATTATTAAGCTTTTTGCCGACATGACGATTTTTTTGCGGCTTATAAGATATATGTCGATTTTGTTTCCTATTTGATAAGCCATAAATTTGTTTTGAGACTCGGAAACGGAAAAATTTTCCGTTTTTTATTTGGAAAGATTATTTCAATGATGGTATTCCATCTAATTTAAATCAGTTTTGACTAAAATGTTATAGCTATACGTCCGGTACGTACCATTTCAAAGTACTTGCTTTGACTGTCTTTATATGCATATAATTTCAGCTGCTAATGCCTGTATTGAAAGTGTTTTATTAATAATGAACTCCACAAAAACTCACTTTCAATATATAATGCGAAGTTCCTATTGCATTATATATTGAAAGTTATTACGAGTTATGAATTATATGCAATATAATTAATCAAAAAAATCCTATACAATGTATTGAAAAAAAAAACAATAAGAATTGTCTTGCAGCTGAAATGTATACCGTTATAGATATATGGGGGATTTCATGTCAAGTGACCCAACTTTTGAAATCGATCTCTTCCGATTTGGATGAAATTTGCACCAAGATTAGTCTAATTGGATAGTAGTTTAGACACAAATTTTCAACAAGATCGGTCAAAAAATTTCTGAGTTAGAGGGGGTCAAATTTTGACATTTTGGCCAAACAGATGTTCTTTCTCATCCATGTAACTTATAATCTATTGGTGGTAGCAAAATTTGTCCAAAACAAATTAGATAGCTTTCAATTAGATTAGATAGCTTTCAAAAAATAATTTTTTCGTTTTTTTTTAAATTTTTTTTTTTTAAATTTAAAACTTATTTTTTATTTTTTTTTGAAAAGGGTATTTTTTTTTTTTTTTTGCTCAAAATAAAGCTTAGGCCTTTTCCTTTAAGTTAGTTATGGTCGCTATTTGGGATGCGAATGGGTTATGTATAAAAAAAAAATAATTTCTAGGTCAAGACGAGGATTTTTCATTTTTATTTTGTTCATATCATGGCGACTTTTTTATATTTTTGTCGAAATAAAGGTATTCGGATTTCGTATTTTTGAGGATTTATAAAAAATATTTTTAATAAAAATATATGTTTTATTGTCAAAAACTGACATTAAATTTGGAAAAAAAAATCTGACAACCCTGGCTGCCGTTCCCAACTTTCCTACAATTAACATGGGCGTTGCCAGTTGTTATTAATATAAAACCAGCCAAATGCAATTTTTTTAATTTGAGCAAAAAATTTTGTGCATATTTATTTAATTTATTTTTTTAAAATAAGACCTATAAATAATTAACCAAATTCGATATTCGACAGCTTAATTTTTAAAAGCTTAGTCGAGTTTTAGAGCACGAAATTAGTATGGAAAACCCGCTTTTAATGTATACATTACTTAAGCATTCGTTTGTGAAATGTAACTCTTCATTTAAGTAAAATAAAGTTACTCTTCTTCGAATCGACGAACGATTTTTAAAGTAAAAAATCAACAACAAATTTTTAGTTAAGCATTTTATTAAAAAATAAAATAAAGCATAAAATATATGAGTTTTCCTCTCTTTCAAAGGAATTTTTATTTGTTCGGGTGAAATCTTGCAACTTAATTTTGAAGCAGATACATTGAACCGATTAAGCTGACATTTTGTAAATACGTTCAGTTTGGCTGATAATGCACGGTTAACTTTGTAAAGTTATTCTAAATCCAGCTTGGTAAGGCACCCAAGATGTCGGACTAATTATTTTTAATGCATTCCTACAATATGAGTATAAAAGGAAGGGCTTGCTGAGAAAAGGTCGTTACTCTAGTTCCAATGCGGCGGACTAAGTTTTGAATGATATAAATTAAAAATAAAAAATCTTTTTTAAAAAAAAAAAACAAGCTTTTATTTAAATGCGCTGAAAAGAAAAAAATATTTTAAAAATAAGAAACCTTTAAAAAAAAAACGCTTTTATTTAAATGCTCTAAAAAGAAAATTTTAGTTTAGAACTTGTACTATCAACTTATAACGTCATTAAACAGTTTGTATGGTATACAAGCTTGTCGCGAGATTAACTTGTGTAGACAAACAAGTAAATTATATAACTTGATGTGATTGATTTTAGCTATACAAATTTTCAAACAAAGTAAATACATATAAATAGATTAATGACGTTATAAGTCGAAAGTAAAGGTTTATTTATTTTTTTCTTTTTAGCGCATTTTAGAAAGGTTTTTTAATTTTTATAAAATAAAAACATAATACCCATAACATAATAATATGATAATAACATAATAATCAATAATAATAATTACTATTGCTATTTGTTCATTGTTTTAATATTTAGAGTTGGTGCAATCGCTGCTATTTTTATTTTTTTTTTTGTTTAAATTTAAACGTATTTTGTTCTTAAAATACGACATAAATTCGAAATTTTTTCTTACATTATTTTTGTTTAAATTAATTTTTGAAGAATTGCGCTCTTACTTTGAATAAGCCTCACAACAAATTTTTTTTCTTTCTATTAAAATGAAGTTATCTAAACAAATGGAAAATGAGAACACCAAACAAGTTTTAAAATCGCCACGTTTGGCGAGAAATCACTACATGTGGCAGCCCAGATTGTACTATGAATTTTTTAAAACAGTGTGGCAAACCGCTACTGGCAATATGTTAAAGAAAAAAGTATAAATCCCCTTTCAGACAGGCAAAGTTTACTTTGACAAAGTGTTGAATTCTCTTTTAAACTTTGTTTGGTGCTCAGACACACAAAGTTTAATTTGACCAATTTTTGTTTTCTCTTGTTTGAATATAATATATAAACAGCGTTGCCAGAATGATGATTTTATCATATTTTGGATTATTTCTTAAACAAAAATATGATTAAAGATTTTTTTCTCAAATGATGATTTTTTATTTTTAGAAATTCTGATTTTTACTTTAATTTTGCTTATACAAAATACACGATTATTTAAACAGTCACTTTTTAAAGCAATGAAGTTTTGCAACAGCTTGATGCGCATTGGTGCTGCACACTTTTGTACCCAGTATCTAGAATACACAAAATTGCATCATTATTTCTGGACATAAAAAATATTAAAAAAGGCATATTATAACCTATTTCCAATGTGCGAAAGAATTCCTTCTTTCGAACAACTACATTTAAAACAAAAACAAATTCTAAAAACTTTCTTTTTGATTAAAAGATTTTGCTTGTTGTGCTTAATTCCCTTTTTAAATAATTGATAAAAAAAAATACTGAAATTTATTGTTGGAGGATAAGCTGTTCCTATGCGCATTTCACTGGTTGCTTAGGCCAGATCATCAGGAAACGTTCTCCTAAATAATTTTAGAAAAGCCAAAGCTATCAGCAAACAAAACTACAGAGGGAAGGATAATTACCTAGTCCCAATTTACACTAGGGACATTTCTTGCCGGACAGACGAAGTTTGACGGCGAGGTGTCGAAAAGGTAGAGTGTGTAGTACATGACTATCTGTACTGGACATTTTTTCATTTCTCTTTCTTACTTTTCGTAGTTTACATCTTGTTGCTTTATATTATTTTTCTCAATTTGTCGTCAGTTTGGCTTGTATTGTGTTATGTTTGTGGTGTTGTTAACTTGCCTTGTGCTTTCTAAATAAATAAACTAATAAATTAAAGTAAAAACAAATAATTAATTTATAAAAATAAATTTTTGTGGTAAATGAATATAATACTCGGGTTTTAATTTTACAAAAATGTTTGGCAATTTAAATTTGCAAAATAACACCACAGACTATTATAATAAACACTACAAGAAAAAGCCGCCAAACTTTACGAATGAAGAAAAGAAAGAAACAAGTATAAAATTTCTGTCTGACTTCTAATGTTTCATATGTAAACGCTACAGGTAAGATTAAAAGAGAATTCAAAAAATGTCCGGCAAGAAATGTCCCTAGTGTAAATTGGGACCTACAAACACTCAAAAAGTCTTCTTTGCAACGATATCAAAGCTTAAACAAAATACCAAACAATGAATCAGTGATGAGTTTATCTTTTCTTACATTTCCCGCTACAATTATTTGGAATTCTCCCAACATTAATTGTAGTTGTAAGTGGGTAAAGAAAAAACATATTAAAAACAAAAGCAAAGTGCTTTTAATGTTTTCGCAAGAAATCAAAATAAAAACAATTTGCCAGTTCAGTTTTTTATGCATGTGCACTTGCTAAAATCTTATTATCAAAGTTGTTTTTTGGGAATACTATTATTTATAAAAAGATTTTGTTTGTTGTGCTTAATTCCCTTTTTAAATAATTGATAAAAAAATACTGAAATTTATTGTTGGAGGATAAGCTGTTTTTGTTTTAAATGTATTTGTACGAAGTAAATAATTCTTTCGCACATCGAAAATAGGCAGTTAGAATATTGATAAAAAAAATATTTGTAAAAAGAAAAAATGTATTTTTATAAAGTTTCATATACTGACGAATTATGTTTTTATGTATTTCAATTTAAATAATAAGAAGTATGTTTTTATAAAAAATTAATAATTCTTACTATTTTGCCCTTGTTTTAAAAAATTTAAATTAAGAAAAAAAAATTTAAGATGTTCCTCTTCAAAATATGATTTCTTTCGCCATATGACAATTTTCATTCCAAAGATTCTGGTTACTCTGTATATAAATATAAAGTTGCAGCCAACTTCAGGTATAATCTTCGAACGAAAAAATGTAAGAAAGAAAAAAATTCACTATTTATTGTTGTGTCTTTGTTGAAGCTTTGATATTGTTACAAGTAAGAGCTGAGTGTTTAAAATTCTTATTCACTTTATGGTCTTACTTGTATAATATTTTTAGCTTTTCTAAAGTATTTGGAAAGAGTTTCCTGACGAGCTGGCCTAAGCAACCAGCGAAATGCGCATAGAAACTAGCTTTCCCACAACAATAAATTTCAGTGTTTTTTATCATAAATTGGGATTATTAGCACATCATTAATAAATGAATTAATTAACAAAACGAATTTGTGAGTACAGCAAAGTATGCTATGCTCTTTTCCCTTCTCTTCTATAAACTCAAGACTTTGCAAAGTAAACTTTGCTTGTCTGAAAGGGGTCTAAGCACTGTAATAGGATTGTTGTTTCTTGTCAATCAGTTATTTGGTATATAACAGGGATGTTAAATAGGGGTTTAAATTTTGTACAAACTTCCAAAAAAAATGTACTTTTTGGACCTTCACGGAACCATTTTTTTTTAATTTATTAATATAACAAAAAGAGTGAAAGTTATAAAAATAAAACAAAAAAGGCAGGATAAGAATAATGTCTTTCGCATATACTTGTTAAGTTAAGTAGTACTTCTATATTCCAAAAAAATACTGATGTTTTGCTTATAGTGCCATCGTCTGTGGTAAAAAAGAAACAAAGGTAGTAACACAGGATTTGACTAATGTTGCCTCGTCTGTGGGTACCATAAGTTCCCTTTAACAATGTGGAAATTGAAAGGTAGACAGGCGAAGTTTGTAGGCGATAAAAGAAAAAAATAAAGTTTGTTACGTATACAGCGTCGCGCCCTTACCATGTAAAAGGAGACTAAGTGCTCTATACACCAAAATACTAGTCGCATATTTAAGCACCCATTACATTAACGATTTGTTGTACAACATAAATGCAATGAAAAGGACTCATTAATTTGCTGGTTATACTAAAAAAATTTTAAACAAATTTTTAAATTGTACCAAATGAGTCACGGAAGTACCACGGTACTTTGGAAGGTCAAAATGTACCAAAAAAAAGTACAATTGTACCAACTTTAACATCCCTTGTATATAATGTGAAACCGAACAAAAAAACCATTGCGAATTTGGTATGTGCTTATTGTTTTCTATTCTTGGGTACACTCAAAATAGTTTTACAGTTACTAAATGTAATTTGTTAAAATCGTTTTCCGTAAAGTTAAAAAATTAATAAAAATTTTGTTATATTAAATTTAATAAAACTAATTTAACCGTTTCTACATATTTTTCCAAAAACAAACTTCAAAAAATAATACGGGTTTTCAGGATATCGCTTAAAATTACCATTTGTGCAAATGAACAAGCTTGCGAGACTCGTTTCATAAATACCCTTTTTAATTTTTGTGTAATTTTAAGCGACTAATGTCATTTCAAACTGAAATGTCAAAACAAAAATAAATTATAAAAATAAAAGTTGAAATTTGTGAATAAAAGGTGAAAATTGTTTTTTAAACATGCATAAAGAAAGCAAAAAAGAATAATTTGCTTAAATTATTGTAAGAATTTATTGTTGGTGATTTTATTAACATTTTAATTTTTCATTGAAAACGGTGGTAAAGGTGCCCGTAGACGACATGTTTTTAACATCTGACTTGTCAACTTTTCAAGTCATATGTAATTGTGAATGTCTGTCAAAATTGCTGTTTTACAGAAGGTTAATAACATTTGGTCACAAACGTACATGTAATTTGCTTCTGACATTGTCTATGTTTTTTCTCTGTAGCTATGGAATAAAACAAAGTAGTTCTAGGTTTCAAAATAGCGTGCTGCCGGCACAAAAATTTTTATTTGCGCAGTAAAAAAGTTCAGCCATCTAAACATTTCTTTTTTCTTTAAATTCGAATATACCAATTTAGGATATTATAATGATGCGTTTTTATTTATATAAGTACTTAATTTCTATTCAATGGTGAAATTATTATACATATATCGGTATTGTTAAATATTAACTTAAGCCGGCTAATGATTCCGTCAACAGTGCACCGCCGCTGCGGGTTTCTTCCCGGCATAGATTTCTGACACAGCTGATGTCAGATGGTTTGTCAAAAAAAAATAGAGCACGCTCTAATTGAAATTTTGTCAGATGACTTTGCGTCTGACTTTTACAGATGCAATGTTTTAAAGGTAACACACAACATGTATGTATTTTGCAGTGGGAAATTTGACAAGTCAGATGTAAAAAACATGTCGTGTACATGCAACTTAAGCAATTAAAAAAATTCGTTTGTATAAATGCACAATTGAACAGCACAAGTTTACGGGTCAGAATTGTTGGGCAAATTTACGAAGTTTGTGTAAATGAATTCTCATACAATTTTTGACAGTTCATTTTGGAAGGTTTAAAAATGCACAGTTTGCACAGATTGCGAGACTTTTAAGAGATATAATGAAAACCCTAATTGATTTTTATTTCTGTTAATATGTTCAGTTTTATGCATAAAATAAAACTGAAACACATGTGTACAAACATGTATACATAAATAAAAGAAAATAAAAAACAAAAAATATTGGTAGGTAATAATAACAGGTTAAAATACTGATTTAGCTGTCTTAGTACGTAATTTAAATTAAGTTAAAATTAACTGAAAACACCTTTGAATATGTTTTTGTAGTTTGAATTTTTTTAATTTAAAATAAAGAGAAAAGTTAATTAATTTCTACGTTATAAAATGAACATTAATAAAATTAACCGTAAAATTCCTTTATTTAAAATGAAATGATCCGTTTTCTAATTACATTTTCAGTTTTTAAACTTAATATTATTTTGAATTTACATACATAATATTTTGAGTGTATTTCACACGAGAATGCTATATTTGTTTCTTTAAACACATTTATCATCGATTGTAAAGACCAAGGTGACAAGACAAGTGTACTACTGAACGAAAGCGACAAAAGACACAAAAGACAAAGTGACCGGTGAACTAAAAGAACGAACTAGTTCTTTTTTTAAATGAACTAAAATGACCGGTCACAATGAACTTTTAAGCCCAAGCCTATTAAACACCTACCCTAAAGACAGAAGGAGAATATTATTATGATTGATTTACTTAGCCCTTTTCCACCTTACAGAATTTCAATTATAAAACCCCAGCATCATGCCCGACATGGTTTCTACCTTAAAAATATATTTAACAAAAACTATTAACTTAATGGAAACTTTTGTTTATATTTTACTTTTTAAACATGAAAAAAAGTTTCTTGTTACTTGTTCTGCTATTTTTGTTGTTCATACACAAAACAAGCGAATCATTTTTTACCTACTTGTATGGTTTTGGTGTAGTCTCTACAACAAACTTTGACAAACACACGCGTATGTACGCATATTAAATGCTGGGTTGCCAATGAAGAGTTCGGAAGCCAGAGTTCCGAAAAATTCTTATATGATCGCTCATATTTTACCATTCATGAATTTTTTCATGAATGAGGAATTTAAAACGTGTAATTTTTTCACAACCATGAATGAATTGTGAATTTTTTTGCCAATTCATTCATGAGCGTGAGGAAAAATAAATTTTTGCCTTTCCTCAGTCATGAAGAATGAGGAAACAAAAAATTTTCTTAGCGCTCCTCACCAGTAATGTTTTTGTTGCTCGACAGTTTGCATGACCACAGCACGAAATGCCTTTGTGTGTATTTTGTTTTTGTTAAAGGCAACGAGCCAAAGTGTGTGTTGATTTTTTTGCAAATATTATTTAAAAAAAAAAAAACTAAAAGAACTGCACATTTCGTCATCTTAAATGCAGAATAATATAACATCACAGTTTTCATGAGAAGCAAAACACGTTGTAAAATGGAAATTAATTGAGATATAAAAGCAATTTTAAATATTTAGAATAAAAATGCGATAACCGATTTTTTTTTTTGATAAACAAATATTATTTTTACTGTTATTTATTTAGTTATGTGTGTTACGTTATTTTAATTTGTAATTCTCTGAAGCAAAACGACGAATCATCAACTAAAGTATGATAGTATTAAGTTAAACAATCATTTAAAACATTAAATAATTAAATATTTCTGTTAAATTACAGGTATAATAGAATATAAAGATAATGTACATGGTTATAAATGCAATACTGCGTTTAAACAATAAATTTAAATATGGTTAAATGCAAATATAAAAATGATAGTCACACAATTAATATGCAGCATCATTAGGATTGCGTTGGCATGGTGAAATAAGTTTGCTTTTCTGATGCAGTGCTGCTACCAATACTACTTTTAATTGATAAACTCTTTCATTCTTCTTATTTAAATTTTTCAGAAATTAACTAATTAAAATTTACTTCTTGCAGAAGTTTTTTTTAAATAATTCCTTATATGAAGGCAAATATGCATGTATGTATATGAGTCAAATTTTTTACAAAACTTGTTTATTGTAAGGAAAAATTCAATTGAGAAAATTCATTATAAGGACATCAAAATACACGTTAGTTATAATGGAAAAGTTGGATTTTTAAAATCAATTTAAATTTAATGAAGTACTTTTTTAGTTTAATCCACTTCTAACTAGAAATAAAAAACTATAAATAATATGTCATAATAATATCTCTAATAATATAACATCTCTACGTTCTCAAATGCAGTACTGCCTGCACTGCATCAGAAAAGCAAATTTATTTCACCATGTCAACGCAATCCTAATGATGCTGCATATTAATTGTGTGACTATCATTTTTATATGTGCATTTAACCATATTTAAATTTATTGTTTAAACGCAGTATTGTATTTATAACCATGTACATTACAGTGATGGAAAATTCATTACTTTGGTACTATTTTCAGTACATTTTCTTTTCATAAATACCACAGTACCCCCACGTAAGTTTTGGTACTATTTTCTTGTTATGCTTCTTTGTTAAGAAATCCAGTGTTGCTATTTTTTTTTAAACATTTCCTACCTACCAATAACATACAGGGTACACATACACTTTAGTGTTCTTTATCGTTCATGTTTTTTGTTGCAAAATATTGATTTTCTTCAAGCATCAATGTCATTTTAAATGCGTTTTAACTACATGGTTTCAATGACGGTGTAACATACTAGTATGAATTTCCTATTTTGCCTCACCAATAATTAACAAACATATTTTGAAAACCACTAGAAAATATTTAATAACATTAAGATTGTTTAGCAAAATTTTATAATTTTAATACTAATTATAGTTATAATTAATGTTTAACTCTTTTATATATGTTTTTTATATTTTTCAAAAAAAAAAAAAAAAAAAAAAAAAAAAAAAAAAAAATAGGTTATATAAAAAGTACCAAAACGGTTAATAAAGTACTCTTTTGCTTAGTGGTCAGTACCATCTCAAATTTTCAATTTTTCATCACTGGTACATTATCTTTATATTCTATTATACCTACAGAAATATTTAATTATTTAATGTTTTAAATGATTGTTTAACTTAATACTATCATACTTTCGTTGATGATTCGTCGTTTTGCTTCAGAGAATTACAAATTAAAATACCGTAACACACATAACTAAATAAATAACAGTAAAAATAATATTTGTTTATCAAAAAAAAAAATCGGTTATCGCATTTTTATTCTAAATATTTAATATTGCTTTTATATCTCATCTTATATCTTTTACAACGCTTTTTGCTTCTCATGAAAACTGTGATGTTATATTATTCTGCATTAAAGATGACGATATGTGCAGTTCTCTTAGGCCCTAATCATGTACAACGCAGCGCAACGCCAAACAATAACATTGAAAGCACAAACAATGTCATAAATATTTTGTAATTTTGTTGTTGCTTTCAACAGAAATATTTATGACATTGTTTGTGCTTTCAATGTTATTCTTTGGCGTTGCGTTAGTTCTGTGGCGTTGCGCTGCGTTGTACATGATTAGGGTCTTAGTTTTTTTTTTATTTCAATAATATTTGCCTACAAAAAAAAACAACACACACATTTTGGTTAACCAGTCAAGAAATAACTTTACAAAAAAAAATACACACGGACTAAGCGTGCTGCCCGGCGGGGAAAATTGCAAGCGAATCACTTTTTAGGCCTTTATGTTTACAATTGAATTTTTAGTAAACTTTTACTTATTCCACTCTGCCTTTTTTTAAAAGGTCTTTTAGAAAGGTTTTTATTTAATATTTTACAAACTCAAATTTTCTATTCTAAGATAAGGCCTGTCGCAATCGTTTTATTAGTAGTTATGTTGGTGCGTGTTGCAAGTTTAGGTTTTAATTTACTCACTTCGTATTATTACCCACAACAATTATACTTGGATAAATCTTTATTCTTAAATCTTTTTATAAGCCCTTCCAGAAGTGTTTAAAATATATGCAAAATGTAAGGTGTTGGTCTCCAATGACACACCTTGCCAATTGGTAATAAAGTTGGAATGCGGCTGGGAGATCTTATGTCTGCAAAAAGGCCTTCTATAAGGCCTCTTTACTACTTGATTTTCCCTCTGGAAATGTTTAAGCAAATCGCATTTTTTTTCCTTGTGAAGAATTTTAACGTAAATTTTTTCAAATTTTTCATATCTGAAAAATCACATATGAATTTTTTGTTTTGCTCACTCCTCATGAGTGAGGAAATTTAAAGAATTTTTTTTTCCTCACCCTCATGAGGATGAATTTGTAGAAAATTTTTGAAATTTTCACGCTCGCTCATGACTGAAGAATGAGCGAGCGTTTCGGTACTCTGTCGGAAACTACACATGACTGTATACCAAATTAACCATTTGAAGCCAAATTATTATTGATAAAAAAATACTGAAATTTATTGTTGGAGGATAAGCTGTTTTTGTTTTAAATGTATTTGTACGAAGTAAATAATTCTTTCGCACATCGAAAATGGGCAGTTAGAATATTGATAAAAAAAATATTTGTAAAAAGAAAAAATGTATTTTTATAAAGTTTCATATACTGACGAATTATGTTTTTATGTATTTCAATTTAAATAATAAGAAGTATGTTTTTATAAAAAATTAATAATTCTTACTATTTTGCCCTTGTTTTAAAAAATTTAAATTAAGAAAAAAAAATTTAAGATGTTCCTCTTCAAAATATGATTTCTTTCGCCATATGACAATTTTCATTCCAAAGATTCTGGTTACTCTGTATATAAATATAAAGTTGCAGCCAACTTCAGGTATAATCTTCGAACGAAAAAATGTAAGAAAGAAAAAAAATTCACTATTTATTGTTGTGTCTTTGTTGAAGCTTTGATATTGTTACAAGTAAGAGCTGAGTGTTTAAAATTCTTATTCACTTTATGGTCTTACTTGTATAATATTTTTAGCTTTTCTAAAGTATTTGGAAAGAGTTTCCTGACGAGCTGGCCTAAGCAACCAGCGAAATGCGCATAGAAACTAGCTTTCCCACAACAGTAAATTTCAGTGTTTTTTATCATAAATTGGGATTATTAGCACATCATTAATAAATGAATTAGTTAACAAAACGAATTTGTGAGTACAGCAAAGTATGTACTCCCCCGCTATGCTCTTTTCCCTTCTCTTCTATAAACTCAAGACTTTGCAAAGTAAACTTTGCTTGTC
The DNA here is from genome assembly GCA_943735925.1 of Pollenia amentaria. NCBI lineage: Eukaryota > Metazoa > Arthropoda > Insecta > Diptera > Polleniidae > Pollenia > Pollenia amentaria. Next base: position 81,683,996 of record OX031009.1, read on the forward strand.
TGAAAGGGGTCTAAGCACTGTAATAGTATTGTTGTTTCTTGTCAATCAGTTATTTGGTATATTTTTTTTTTTTTTTTCTTTCATTATTTATTTATTGAATCTTCATATATTAAATATGAACTAACAATAATTAATCAAATCTTATCCTAATATTTGCTTTATGTCCTGCCAGTGCCAAACACAAAAGATTTAGTCATCACGGTTTCTGTTTACATATATAGGTGTTTATCGCTCATCTGATTGGGTGAGTGCTGCAGTGTCTCTTCTTTTTAAGCGAGTGTGGCCGCCATAATTTAAAATATTTCTAGCTAATGGATTTGGGTGCAGTTCCAGCCTTTTTAAATATTTTACTGCATATTTCGTTATCATAGTTTTTACTAATGGCACATTGAGATCCTTGTGGATATTTGAGTTTTTGACGTACCAGGGAGCGGCTGTGATTATTCGAAGAAGTTTATTTTGGCGCCTTTGAATTTTTTCGATGTTAGAAGCCGAGGCAGTGCCCCATAACTGAATACCGTAGCACCAAATTGGCTTTAAGATAGAGTTGTAAAGTAGAAGTTTGCAATCGAGACTAAGAACAGAATTTCTTCCAATGAGCCAATTAATTTGAATTGCTTTTAGTTTCATTTGAGTTAACTTCGCTTCTATATGCCATTTCCACGTTAAACGCCGATCTAGATGTATACCGAGGTATTTTACATGCGAGTGTTGGGGTATTATTTGATTATTTATTTTAATAGGGGGGCATGTTTCCCGACGCAGTTATTTGGTATATAACAGGGATGTTAAATAGGGGTTTAAATTTTGTACAAACTTCCAAAAAAAATGTACTTTTTGGACCTTCACGGAACCATTTTTTTTTAATTTATTAATATAACAAAAAGAGTGAAAGTTATAAAAATAAAACAAAAAAGGCAGGATAAGAATAATGTCTTTCGCATATACTTGTTAAGTTAAGTAGAACTTCTATATTCCAAAAAAATACTGATGTTTTGCTTATAGTGCCATCGTCTGTGGTAAAAAAGAAACAAAGGTAGTAACACAGGATTTGACTAATGTTGCCTCGTCTGTGGGTACCATAAGTTCCCTTTAACAATGTGGAAATTGAAAGGTAGACAGGCGAAGTTTGTAGGCGATAAAAGAAAAAAATAAAGTTTGTTACGTATACAGCGTCGCGCCCTTACCATGTAAAAGGAGACTAAGTGCTCTATACACCAAAATACTAGTCGCATATTTAAGCACCCATTACATTAACGATTTGTTGTACAACATAAATGCAATGAAAAGGACTCATTAATTTGCTGGTTATACTAAAAAATTTTTAAACAAATTTTTAAATTGTACCAAATGAGTCACGGAAGTACCACGGTACTTTGGAAGGTCAAAATGTACCAAAAAAAAGTACAATTGTACCAACTTTAACATCCCTTGTATATAATGTGAAACCGAACAAAAAAACCATTGCGAATTTGGTATGTGCTTATTGTTTTCTATTCTTGGGTACACTCAAAATAGTTTTGCAGTTACTAAATGTAATTTATTAAAATCGTTTTCCGTAAAGTTAAAAAATTAATAAAAATTTTGTTATATTAAATTTAATAAAACTAATTTAACCGTTTCTACATATTTTTCCAAAAACAAACTTCAAAAAATAATACGGGTTTTCAGGATATCGCTTAAAATTACCATTTGTGCAAATGAACAAGCTTGCGAGACTCGTTTCATAAATACCCTTTTTAATTTTTGTGTAATTTTAAGCGACTAATGTCATTTCAAACTGAAATGTCAAAACAAAAATAAATTATAAAAATAAAAGTTGAAATTTGTGAATAAAAGGTGAAAATTGTTTTTTAAACATGCATAAAGAAAGCAAAAAAGAATAATTTGCTTAAATTATTGTAAGAATTTATTGTTGGTGATTTTATTAACATTTTAATTTTTCATTGAAAACGGTGGTAAAGGTGCCCGTAGACGACATGTTTTTAACATCTGACTTGTCAACTTTTCAAGTCATATGTAATTGTGAATGTCTGTCAAAATTGCTGTTTTACAGAAGGTTAATAACATTTGGTCACAAACGTACATGTAATTTGCTTCTGACATTGTCTATGTTTTTTCTCTGTAGCTATGGAATAAAACAAAGTAGTTCTAGGTTTCAAAATAGCGTGCTGCCGGCACAAAAATTTTTATTTGCGCAGTAAAAAAGTTCAGCCATCTAAACATTTCTTTTTTCTTTAAATTCGAATATACCAATTTAGGATATTATAATGATGCGTTTTTATTTATATAAGTACTTAATTTCTATTCAATGGTGAAATTATTATACATATATCGGTATTGTTAAATATTAACTTAAGCCGGCTAATGATTCCGTCAACAGTGCACCGCCGCTGCGGGTTTCTTCCCGGCATAGATTTCTGACACAGCTGATGTCAGATGGCTTGTCAAAAAAAAATAGAGCACGCTCTAATTGAAATTTTGTCAGATGACTTTGCGTCTGACTTTTACAGATGAAATGTTTTAAAGGTAACACACAACATGTATGTATTTTGCAGTGGGAAATTTGACAAGTCAGATGTAAAAAACATGTCGTGTACATGCAACTTAAGCAATTAAAAAAATTCGTTTGTATAAATGCACAATTGAACAGCACAAGTTTACGGGTCAGAATTGTTGGGCAAATTTACGAAGTTTGTGTAAATGAATTCTCATACAATTTTTGACAGTTCATTTTGGAAGGTTTAAAAATGCACAGTTTGCACAGATTGCGAAACTTTTAAGAGATATAATGAAAACCCTAATTGATTTTTATTTCTGTTAATATGTTCAGTTTTATGCATAAAATAAAACTGAAACACATGTGTACAAACATGTATACATAAATAAAAGAAAATAAAAAACAAAAAATATTGGTAGGTAATAATAACAGGTTAAAATACTGATTTAGCTGTCTTAGTACGTAATTTAAATTAAGTTAAAATTAACTGAAAACACCTTTGAATATGTTTTTGTAGTTTGAATTTTTTTAATTTAAAATAAAGAGAAAAGTTAATTAATTTCTACGTTATAAAATGAACATTAATAAAATTAACCGTAAAATTCCTTTATTTAAAATGAAATGATCCGTTTTCTAATTACATTTTCAGTTTTTAAACTTAATATTATTTTGAATTTACATACATAATATTTTGAGTGTATTTCACACGAGAATGCTATATTTGTTTCTTTAAACACATTTATCATCGATTGTAAAGACCAAGATGACAAGACAAGTGTACTACTGAACGAAAGCGACAAAAGACACAAAAGACAAAGTGACCGGTGAACTAAAAGAACGAACTAGTTCTTTTTTTAAATGAACTAAAATGACCGGTCACAATGAACTTTTAAGCCCAAGCCTATTAAACACCTACCCTAAAGACAGAAGGAGAATATTATTATGATTGATTTACTTAGCCCTTTTCCACCTTACAGAATTTCAATTATAAAACCCCAGCATCATGCCCGACATGGTTTCTACCTTAAAAATATATTTAACAAAAACTATTAACTTAATGGAAACTTTTGTTTATATTTTACTTTTTAAACATGAAAAAAAGTTTCTTGTTACTTGTTCTGCTATTTTTGTTGTTCATACACAAAACAAGCGAATCATTTTTTACCTACTTGTATGGTTTTGGTGTAGTCTCTACAACAAACTTTGACAAACACACGCGTATGTACGCATATTAAATGCTGGGTTGCCAATGAAGAGTTCGGAAGCCAGAGTTCCGAAAAATTCTTATATGATCGCTCATATTTTACCATTCATGAATTTTTTCATGAATGAGGAATTTAAAACGTGTAATTTTTTCACAACCATGAATGAATTGTGAATTTTTTTGCCAATTCATTCATGAGCGTGAGGAAAAATAAATTTTTGCCTTTCCTCAGTCATGAAGAATGAGGAAACAAAAAATTTTCTTAGCGCTCCTCACCAGTAATGTTTTTGTTGCTCGACAGTTTGCATGACCACAGCACGAAATGCCTTTGTGTGTATTTTGTTTTTGTTAAAGGCAACGAGCCAAAGTGTGTGTTGATTTTTTTGCAAATATTATTTAAAAAAAAAAAAACTAAAAGAACTGCACATTTCGTCATCTTAAATGCAGAATAATATAACATCACAGAAGCAAAACACGTTGTAAAATGGAAATTAATTGAGATATAAAAGCAATTTTAAATATTTAGAATAAAAATGCGATAACCGATTTTTTTTTTGATAAACAAATATTATTTTTACTGTTATTTATTTAGTTATGTGTGTTACGTTATTTTAATTTGTAATTCTCTGAAGCAAAACGACGAATCATCAACTAAAGTATGATAGTATTAAGTTAAACAATCATTTAAAACATTAAATAATTAAATATTTCTGTTAAATTACAGGTATAATAGAATATAAAGATAATGTACATGGTTATAAATGCAATACTGCGTTTAAACAATAAATTTAAATATGGTTAAATGCAAATATAAAAATGATAGTCACACAATTAATATGCAGCATCATTAGGATTGCGTTGGCATGGTGAAATAAGTTTGCTTTTCTGATGCAGTGCTGCTACCAATACTACTTTTAATTGATAAACTCTTTCATTCTTCTTATTTAAATTTTTCAGAAATTAACTAATTAAAATTTACTTCTTGCAGAAGTTTTTTTTAAATAATTCCTTATATGAAGGCAAATATGCATGTATGTATATGAGTCAAATTTTTTACAAAACTTGTTTATTGTAAAGGCAGAATTAGTTTGTACGTTCTGTTCTGTTACGAATCAGCTGTTTTGTTTCTGTTCAAGTGAAAGTCTGTATGTGTGGTTAGTTTTTCCTTTTTCGTTCCGTTCTGTTGCGGATAAATCTGTTGAAAATAGAATTCAACGTTAAGTTACGGCCAAAGTGTATATGCATTAGTTTGTTGTGATATGAAAAATCTGTAATTTTTTGTTCAAAGCTAGAAAAATAGGTTTTAATTAATGATTTTTTAAGAATTGACGTATTTTTACACAAAATATTATTTTTTTATTTTTTACGAAAAGTTTTTTTTTTACAATTTCAATGCTTTTCTTTTTAAAAGCAGATGATTTCTTTCACAGAAAAAGTAATTACAAAATATTTGCTACAGAAAGGAACGAAACAGAACGGCAACGGAAAGTAACAACTAATGAGGCCTTAAGGAAAAATTCAATTGAGAAAATTCATTATAAGGACATCAAAATACACGTTAGTTATAATGGAAAAGTTGGATTTTTAAAATCAATTTAAATTTAATGAAGTACTTTTTTAGTTTAATCCACTTCTAACTAGAAATAAAAAACTATAAATAATATGTCATAATAATATCTCTAATAATATAACATCTCTACGTTCTCAAATGCAGTACTGCCTGCACTGCATCAGAAAAGCAAATTTATTTCACCATGTCAACGCAATCCTAATGATGCTGCATATTAATTGTGTGACTATCATTTTTATATGTGCATTTAACCATATTTAAATTTATTGTTTAAACGCAGTATTGTATTTATAACCCTTTCCGACCCCACCTACACAAATGTGTAGGTAAATTTACCGTTTATTGAAGAGACGTTTATTTAAAATTTAGTGGTTTTTTCGTGCAATATTAAGTCTCTCAATTTTATTTATTATCTCTTTTTTGCTCTGAAATATGATTTTGTGCGGTTTTTTTTAGTATTTGTGTGTATGAGCTCGAGCGAGGTGATCATGTTTCGTAGTGCGGGAGGCAACAAATGTAAGTATCATTATTTTTACTAAGTAAACGTGAATACATGAAGATTTTATAATTTTTTGGTAAAGAAGGCATCAAATATTTCAATTACATGAAAATATTTAAAAATGCACATAAAATTATACTACTTTTCCTTAGCACAATATGTGCCTACACATATGTGTAGTATGGGTTTCTACTAAGTCAGTTTATCGTCATTACAGCAAAAAAGTATAATTTGGAGAACGATTCTGATGTAGAAAAAGTTCTTCAATTACTTTGCGATTTGTCGGATGTTGAAGAGGACAGTTCATCGGATGAGTTTCAGGATGAAATACGTGTGCAGTCTACACACTCCGACGATGATGACAGCTCGGATGCAGAATTAAACGAAACAAATAATGCTGAGACCAATAGTGCCGTTGAGCAAACGAGGGCAAATAATGCTGAAACCAATAGTGCAGTTGAGCAAACGAGGCCATTATTATGGAAAAGGGGAATGTTCAACCCTATAAATACTATACCACATGATATTTCCCACCAGCCAACAGACCCTCTTCTGCCAATTAAATATTTTGAACGGTATTTTACTGATGACCATTTTCAGCAAGCAGCACAGTACACAAATATGTACCACCTTAAAACATTTGGTACTGAACTAAAGGCTGATGAATCAGAAATTAAACAATTATATGGTGCTCACTTATATTTTGGATGCGTTAAACTTCCTCGCTTGCGAATGTACTGGGAGCAGAAATTTGGCAAAAATATTGTGTCTGAAAAGATGGCAAGAAATCGATTGTATCTTTTGCGCAAATGTCTGCACTTTGTTGATACGGCTGAAACTCCAGAAGAAGCGCGATCAAATTATTTATGGAAGGTTCAGCCCATAGTTGATATTGTCAGAGCTCGATGCCTTTCCATTCGCAGAAACTTCGGTGCCTTTTCAATTGATGAGCAGATGATACCATTTCTTGGAAGATTGCCTGGTGGGCTTCGCCAATATGTTCGCAATAAGCCTCGGCCAGTTGGACTTAAAAATTTTGTAATGACTTCGTCATCTGGTATTATCTTTAATGAATTATTGATACAATTATTATATTACTCGATTTTTCAGGCATTGTTTTGGATTTTGAAATCTATCAAGGTTCTAAAACACCACTAGGCGATCGGACACTTGGATTAGGACCAAGTGTTATTCTGCGTTTAGTGAGGAGTTTGCCAGAGAACTCTTCAGTATTCTTTGATGGTTATTTCACCACCTTACAGCTATTGGAGCGATTAGCTCAAGTTAACATTCATGGAACTGGTACTATTCAGACCAACCGGTTGCGAAAACTCTCTCTGAGGGATGACTCTGATCAAATAATAAGATCAGACGAAAAAATTGTTGTTGTCAAGTGGAGGGACAACAAGTCTGTTATACTTGCTTCCACAATTTATGGTCAGGATCCACTTGGTACCGTGAAAAGATGGAATAAAGAGCAAAGAAGCCGAATCGAAATTACTTGCCCTGCCATCGTCATGCAGTACAACCAAAACATGGGTGGAGTGGATATTTGCGACCAAATTATGGAGTGCAACAGAACATGGCTAAAATCAAAAAAGTGGACTTTAAAAGTAGCACTCCACTTTCTGGATTTGGCTGTTGTAAATTCTTGGATGGAGTACCGTGTTGACTGCAAATCCAAAAATATGCCACGTAAATCAGTCAAGGATCTGCTTTTTTTTCGACTGGAAGTTGCAGAAGCTTTGCTATGCACGCCGAAAAGAAAATTTACGCAGCTGATCGAAGAAGACCAGGAAGAACCAATAAGAACGAACACCAAATGTTCTGCTTTACCGGGAAGTAGTAAAAGATTGGATGGAAGTGGTCATTGGCCCGTTGTCGACAAACTTACGACAGCCCGTGCATGCCGTTTTCAAAAATGTAATAGTCGCACTCGAACTCGGTGCGAAAAATGTGATGTGTATTTGTGCCTTTCTTTCGAAAAGGATTGCTTTAAAAAATTTCATACTGTGATGTAATGTACAATTGAATTTTTTTTGTTTTTTAATTTATTATTTATATTTTTGATAATAGTTAGTCTTGTGAATTTTTCATTTAATTTTAATTTTTGAGACATGAGACAAATGTTTTTTTTACTTTGTAATTACATTATTTACATCTACTTTAGTTGTACCTTTTTCAGAAAAAAAGACTGCGGTTTCTTATGTAATTTAATTTTATAAAAAATTTATGAATTGTTTTTGTTTTTTTTTATATTATTAATAATTTTGTTAGTTTTTGCAATATGAAATAAATTGTTATCTTTTTTTTACTTTTGAAAGAAAATTGTTATTTTTTGACTAAGCATAGTCCCAAGATACACATTTGTGTATGTCCTGTTTCTAAGGATATAAAAATCGTACGGACACAAAAAATTCATTTTTATGATTCTTAAACTCTATATATCACGCGCTGAAAGTTTCATTAAAATCCATCAACTTTGAAATTCCTTGGGCCGGAAAGGGATAACCATGTACATTACAGTGATGGAAAATTCAGTACTTTGGTACTATTTTCAGTACATTTTCTTTTCATAAATACCACAGTACCCCCACGTAAGTTTTGGTACTATTTTCTTGTTATGCTTCTTTGTTAAGAAATCCAGTGTTGCTATTTTTTTTTAAACATTTCCTACCTACCAATAACATACAGGGTACACATACACTTTAGTGTTCTTTATCGTTCATGTTTTTTGTTGCAAAATATTGATTTTCTTCAAGCATCAATGTCATTTTAAATGCGTTTTAACTACATGGTTTCAATGACGGTGTAACATACTAGTATGAATTTCCTATTTTGCCTCACCAATAATTAACAAACATATTTTGAAAACCACTAGAAAATATTTAATAACATTAAGATTGTTTAGCAAAATTTTATAATTTTAATATTAATTATAGTTATAATTAATGTTTAACTCTTTTATATATGTTTTTTATATTTTTCAAAAAAAAAAAAAAAAAAAAAAATAGGTTATATAAAAAGTACCAAAACGGTTAATAAAGTACTCTTTTGCTTAGTGGTCAGTACCATCTCAAATTTTCAATTTTTCATCACTGGTACATTATCTTTATATTCTATTATACCTACAGAAATATTTAATTATTTAATGTTTTAAATGATTGTTTAACTTAATACTATCATACTTTCGTTGATGATTCGTCGTTTTGCTTCAGAGAATTACAAATTAAAATACCGTAACACACATAACTAAATAAATAACAGTAAAAATAATATTTGTTTATCAAAAAAAAAAATCGGTTATCGCATTTTTATTCTAAATATTTAATATTGCTTTTATATCTCATCTTATATCTTTTACAACGCTTTTTGCTTCTCATGAAAACTGTGATGTTATATTATTCTGCATTAAAGATGACGATATGTGCAGTTCTCTTAGGCCCTAATCATGTACAACGCAGCGCAACGCCAAACAATAACATTGAAAGCACAAACAATGTCATAAATATTTTGTAATTTTGTTGTTGCTTTCAACAGAAATATTTATGACATTGTTTGTGCTTTCAATGTTATTCTTTGGCGTTGCGTTAGTTCTGTGGCGTTGCGCTGCGTTGTACATGATTAGGGTCTTAGTTTTTTTTTTTATTTCAATAATATTTGCCTACAAAAAAAAAACAACACACACATTTTGGTTAACCAGTCAAGAAATAACTTTACAAAAAAAAATACACACGGACTAAGCGTGCTGCCCGGCGGGGAAAATTGCAAGCGAATCACTTTTTAGGCCTTTATGTTTACAATTGAATTTTTAGTAAACTTTTACTTATTCCACTCTGCCTTTTTTTAAAAGGTCTTTTAGAAAGGTTTTTATTTAATATTTTACAAACTCAAATTTTCTATTCTAAGATAAGGCCTGTCGCAATCGTTTTATTAGTAGTTATGTTGGTGCGTGTTGCAAGTTTAGGTTTTAATTTACTCACTTCGTATTATTACCCACAACAATTATATTTGGATAAATCTTTATTCTTAAATCTTTTTATAAGCCCTTCCAGAAGTGTTTAAAATATATGCAAAATGTAAGGTGTTGGTCTCCAATGACACACCTTGCCAATTGGTAATAAAGTTGGAATGCGGCTGGGAGATCTTATGTCTGCAAAAAGGCCTTCTATAAGGCCTCTTTACTACTTGATTTTCCCTCTGGAAATGTTTAAGCAAATCGCATTTTTTTTCCTTGTGAAGAATTTTAACGTAAATTTTTTCAAATTTTTCATATCTGAAAAATCACATATGAATTTTTTGTTTTGCTCACTCCTCATGAGTGAGGAAATTTAAAGAATTTTTTTTTCCTCACCCTCATGAGGATGAATTTGTAGAAAATTTTTGAAATTTTCACGCTCGCTCATGACTGAAGAATGAGCGAGCGTTTCGGTACTCTGTCGGAAACTACACATGACTGTATACCAAATTAACCATTTGAAGCCAAATTACCCACACAATTCTAAAAAAGCAACTTTGATAGAATGAATTTGCCCTGCAAAACCTTATGAATATTCCTTACTTTCAATTAAATCGTTATGTTTACAAAAATGCTAAGCTTACCAATTGCTGTAGTAAGAAAGAACAGGACGAATATGTTTAACATCACGTATCGACGCATAGTATTTATATCCAAACATAAGCAGTAACGTCGGCGGAAGCTTAAGCAACATACATTTTTTTTACATTCGCTGTGAGTTGTTCTGTTTGATACAAATGTTTTGACTTTAGGTACTTATTGACTACACAATATTGTTTAGCACTTTATAGCTATTATTATTGTCGTTTTGATTCACACTATTCAATAAGTTGCGCAATATAGAAAAAGTAATGTAGCGCATTTTTTGCGCAACTTAATTTTTAATTTATTACATTACATTCCATTTAAAACATAAGGATCTTACTTCTTAAATTCTAAACCTCTTGAATGTTCAAAACAAATGTTAAGGAAATTAAAACCAAATTTTACAATTTATGTTTAACATGCTATTCTTCTCTCCCCTCTCACCAATAAACCCAGACTTTCCGAAAAAAACTATCATAGTGCAAACCCTACTTTACAATACAATTTGACAGTAGAGCAGGAATGACAGCGTCATACACAATTGTGTAATCAAAACTCACATGTACGCTTACGCTCTTTTATTTTGCGATCGTAAAATATAATTGTTTACTGCAAAACACTCTCATTCAGCGGGAAATATCGCACGGCCTGTTTTGAGGCCTATAAACAGAAATAATATATTTATTATTTAGTATCTTTGTTTCTGTTTTGTTTTATTTCTGTTTTTAACATTGTTGCTTGTGGTTTTTGTACGAGGTGTACTTGTTGTAGTATCAAGAATAACTGTGATGAATTCGCCTTGATGTTGTATTTATTGAGCTTCTGTAAACTTCAAATTTGAATTTTATTAAGTAGTCTTGTAGACAGCGATAACGAGCATGCATTTTTTTAAAAAAAAGATAAATGATGCCATATAAAAAATATTTTATGATAAAAAATGCACTTAATGATTTTCAATGTCTCTTATGTTTTATATTAGTATATTTGTATAGGCTAGTAAAATCTTCTCTTTTTATAATGGTGGTTAATAATTATAGAATATTCTTAAACTTAATGGGGTTATTTAATTAATTCATTTATTAATGATGTGCTAATAATCTTAATTTTTGAATGAAAACACTGAAATTTACTGTTGTGGGAAAGCTAGTTTCTATGCGCATTTCGCTGGTTGCTTAGGCCAGCTCGCCAGGAAACTTTTTCCAAATACTTTAGAAAAGCTAAAAATATTATACAAGTAAGACCATAAAGTGAATAAGAATTTTAAAACACTCCGGTCTTACATGTAACAATATCAAAGCTTCAACAAAGACACAACAATAAACCGTCAATTTTTCTTTCTTACATTCCCCTACAATTGGCTGGTTTTTTTCCAACACGAATTGTAGTTGTAAGAGGATAGAAAGGTTATTATTTGCATTAGTATGTGCAAATAAATTTTCATTGTTGACATTCGTAAAGGTATGTATGTTGAGCACAAAATTAAAAATATTGGAAAGAATTGTATAAGATTGTAAAAAGACTTCAAATATTGTCCAAAGGTTCTGCGAAATACAGGTTCCAAATTAAATTTATTTAAACAATAACTAATTGTGTCTGACCATAACTCAACATTTTTCGATAATTGTGTTATTATTAATTGCTCTAAAGTCTTCATAGCAAAATATGTATGTTAATAAGGCCTCGTAATAGGCCTCGCAACCGCAGATTTCTCCCGCTGGGAATGTAAGAGACAAGAGTAATCGCACCAATACAATCATAATTGACACCACTGCAGTAGAGTATTGCATGTGCAGATGGAAAGTGAAGAAAGTCAGTGTGTAAAAAACATTTTTGACTGTGATGAAAACTGAAAAACATGACAAAATCCCAATGGTCAAAAAGAAAATCTTGACTGTCAAAAATTAATGAAAAAATAGAACTTAAAGTAAAATTTCACATAAATTACACATGATACTACCCACCAAACAATTTTCGGAGCGCTCCTAAATATGACTCTTAAAAGATTCCTTTTCTTGAGATTTTTATGATAACCCTCCTAATTTATGAGCAACTCTGATTGATTTCGGAGCCTGTAGAATTCAGGACTCCGAAAAGACTCATTTTTATGAGCAATTTAGGAGCACACTCCTAGAAAACTCTTATTTATGAGGGTTTTCTGAGGGGCAACGGTAGTTTGTTTTCTTTTTCTTGATAATCTCAATATTTTGCGTTTGTCTGTCATTATTGCGATCATTTTGCGCGGTTCGGTTGTGGTTTTGATAAAATCTTTGAGAAAACAAATGCTTTTTATTCATTTATGTTATTTATTTTTTAACTTTTTCACTAATATTTGTTGTGTACTTTATGTGTGAATATTTGACTTAACATTGCCCTTGTAAATCTTTCCATTAGACAAAACTATCCATTTGAACTCCTTGTAAAAAGAAAATTAGGTGGTTTTGTCCGTTGAAATTTGTTTAAAATGATTATTATTTCCCTGCACAAAATATATATTAATAAAATTTTAATAAAAGCTAAAAAGCACAAATTTACATTACACATAATTATAATTATTTATGGTCTACACATGCAAGTAAAAATTACTTACAATCACTGTTGCCAGAAGTGCAGATTTTATTCCCCTAAAATATAAAAATGCTTTAAATACATTCTGAGTATGTATTATTAATAATATAAATATAATGTTTCAATAATAAGAAGTCACTCTTATTCAATTTTAATATTGCGAAATATTTTCCATAGTTGTTTAAATCTATGTCGGACTAGTGCCTTTGGAGGTTAATCCAACTTAATTTCACCACAATATTTAAATTTACTACAATTTAAGCTTCTTTTTAATTATATTATAAAATTATAGGCCTATCTTCACGAAAAATTATTTCTTGTCTTAGCACACTGAAGTGTAAATTTTTCAATAATAAGGTTTTGCGGCTAAGGGCGTAATAAAGTGTTTTCCTAGATTGTGCTTTATATGCGGCATTTCAAGTAATTTTGAGTCTTATGAAAGTAGAATATGCTAAATTGCACCACAAAAGCAGTATTCGTTACGCTTTGAGCCATACTTACATGATTTACAAGATTGGTCTAAGCATGGAGCCGTATGTAAATTAAGGACCGACATTTACGAAATTTGGTGCCTTATAAAACGAATTTGTAGAAATTTAATGAGAAAAAGTGCATTTCGCCACAAATTTATGTTAGTTTTTGTGGAGTTTTTAGGGAGGTAGTTCCACATTTGTGTGCATAAATCTTTCCCTACAGAAGCGATTCTACTGGAATTCACTCCCAAACAGCCTAGAAGATCTAGAAGCAATTTGGCACCCATATGACTAAATCGGCTTTGAATTAATGAAGGATTCACAATAATATTAAAAAGGATTCACATAGAATGACAAACCTAGTATGCCTTCATACACCTCTGCTGATTAAGGGTTATAACATTGTAAAAAATATGTTATTAAATATAAGTAGTAAATAACATTTCTCCTTCCTGGGGAATTTGTTAAACGGTAAAATTATTTCAGAATTACTATTTCGTAATGTTGTGCTTTCAGTTCCTAATCGCCCTTTCAGAAATTTTATTCCACTCAGATTTCAATACTTTCATTCTTATTATGTAAATGAGATCTGAATTTGAGAATGTATATATGTACGTATATTGATTTCTATGATCCTATTGGCATCACAATAGCCTCTTAAGAGTCTTAAAATTACTTTAATCTTAAATTGTTTACGTTTTTGTTATATAATAGATACTAGATTTAATTATTTTAAGCGTAATAGCAAGTAAGAAATATAAGTTTCATTTGAGAAATACGTAAATAAATAAATAAAAAAAATTTGGGCGGAAATCCCGGGATCCCGGGAATTTGATATTTATTTCCCGCTTTCCCGGGAATCCAAAAAGTGCGGGAATAAAAAAACTCTAGTAATTACGCATTGGTTGGCAGCACTGATAAAATGAAATGCTGCGTAGTGTAACCATCTTAGCATTTTTGCAGCTAAATTTAGCATTACAAATATTGACTTAGCAGCAAAATTTTCATTTAGCACTTGGCATTTTATTTAGCATTTTGAGAAAATACTTTTAGCTTTTTTAGCATTATTTAAATTATTTTTATAAACTATAAAAATAGTTGTACCCAAAAAATTTCGTATGAAAATGGATAATTCTTATGTTAAGAAACATCTTATCTGTCTTGTTAAAAAAAAAATAGAATATTCAGGGAATAATAGAAATGCCCTCATCATGTTGATTTTAAATATTATTTGCCCTTTGATATTACGATATAAAAGTAAAAAGAAATCTCACTTTGTATTAAAATAAAAATTCTTTAGTGGAAATGTTTGAAAAAATTGTTTGCTCTAAACTGCTGAAAAAATAATAATTTCAAAACTTCAACTTCTTTAAACTATAAGAAATAAAATGATCTAAAAAATTTGTACATTCTATAAATAAAATCGTTTAAATTTTGTATCAGAGGTCCGCGGGCCTCCTAAACTTAAAATTTAATTTCAATTACCTTTACTATATATTTACATATACACGCAGAGAAAAAACATGATTAAGGAATGGTCACTACGACCATTTTTATTCATATTTGCCTAAAATGTTTACCATAATAAATTAATTATAGTCCTAATATAACTTGAAAAAGTGTTTTTTGTCCTTAACATTTTGAAATTCGATATAATAATATTATATGGTCTTTTACACCTAAAAAGTTACTCTGATCCAGCTAAACATATTAAATTATTTGATATGTTTGCTACTATAATATATATATTTTCAACTATACAATTAAAATCATAATATTAGTTGCACACAAAAGGTTTGCTTAATACCATAATTTTCTTGCTTTTAAACACATTCTCTTAATGAGCAAACATTTATTGTCAAAACAGACAGCGTGTGCTTATAAAAAAAATATAAAATTTTCTCCGTCCGCGAGCGTCAGTTAAGGCCGCTTTAGCCGACCGTAAATGTAATGAAATGCAATGTAACGTACCATAACGTACTGTAAGCTCGTTTGTGCACTTATAGAACATGTAAGAACGTGTCATCTGTTTTTCAAAACATAAACAAAAAAGCATTAGTATACATAAAACAACACACACAGTGATGGGAATTTAAAATGTTCAAATGGTGTCAGCTTTGCAGAAAAAGTACCAAGTGATTTAAATTGTATTAAAAATGTATTTCTTGTATGTATAATAACATAAATTATTTACAGCCGTATTCATAACGAAAAGTTAGCCACAGTTTGTACACTACGTACAACGAGCTGCTAACTAGAATGCCGATTAAGCTTAGCAGCTTGTTAGCATAGAGTTTATTAATAACAAATTTTATCCGTCTGCTAACTTTTAATAAATCAACTCTGAATATTAATGATGCCGCATTATAATACTCAAAAATGCAATACGTTTTGCATTAATCATCGCTGGTTTTGTCATTTCATTTCAGTTTTTTTTTTATTTTCCCTCTTTATATAAAAATTTGAAATGTTTTTACATTAAAATATATTTAAAAAAGGACTCTAAACTAAAAAAAAACAGTGTATTAAAAAAAACAAACAAAATTATTCAACATAAAACGGCTGTTTATCACAAGTTGGCAAACGTTTGGCAGCTTGTTGACAAGAGTTTGGTAAGTGTATTATGAATAAACTTTGTGCTAACTTCATGCCAAATTTTCGATATGAGTACGGCTGTTAATCAGGTATGTGATGAAAATCGATTTCGATATCAAATCGAGTATATTTAGGTAAAAGGTCTGATGTGGTTATTTTTTCGTTTTTATGTTCTCGATTTCAAATTCCATTTCATTCTATGAAAAATGTAATCGCTTTGGTATGTGATGGAAATCGTTATTTTAAGTTTCAATTCGTTTTTAAATCACATTAGCATTGGATTGTGAATTTAGTTTTTTTTTTATTAGAAAAAATTTAAGTACAATTTATTTAAGCATAAAAACAAAAATATAATTCTGTTTGCTAATTTTATAGGGGAAAACACAAAAATTTACGTCAAGAGGATGCCTTCATAAAGTTTATGGAAGGTTAGGTTAGGTTCCATTGGCAGCCGTGATCAAGCACAGCTCACGTGGGTCCATTGCTTAGTTCCCGTTGTGTTACCATATCACGCCGTCTCCCATGGGTCCTATGAAATCTGGCTGCTAGTATTCCCATGCAGCCAACCGGTCGATTCAATAAAGGAGTGGATCCTATTTACGTCAACATCAGAGAGACAAGTTTTGTCCCCAAGGGTTCTTCGACCAAACATTTTGAGTCTTAAGTCTCCGAAAGCCGGGCAGTTACAGAGAAGATGTTCCGTTGACTCTTCCTCCTCCTCATCGCCGCAACTTCTGCACAAGTCGTTATAAGGGAGCCCCAGCCTCTGGGCGTGCCTCCCAATTGGCCAGTGGCCAGTTATAACCGCAGTTAGGTTTCTTAGATGATGTCTGGACAGCTGTAATGCCCGCCGTGTCCTTTTTTCATCTATGATGGGCCAGATTTTCCTGGTTTCCCCACAGGTGGTTTCATCGTGCCACCTCTGACTGGCGATAAGATGAAACTTATGCGCTATAAGTTGCTTACACCTTGGGAGTGAAGCACCTACATATGTGGAACCGTCCCGATTCAAGGTGGTACCTGCATGCGCCAACGAATCCGCCATGCAGTTCCCATGTATGTCCCCGTGTCCGGGGACCCAATTAAGGGTGACCAGTGAATGTCTCGCTATCTCCTCCAGAGACATCCGGCATTCTCGGACAATTCTCGATGTGATGAACACATTCTCCAGGGATCTTATGGCCGCCTTGCTATCGGTAATAATGTGAATATCCCTTCCAGATATTTCACCGTACCGGATGCGTTTCGCGGCTGTGTGGATGGCCATTATCTCGGCCTGGATTACACTGCAGTGGTCCGGCAGCCTTATAGGAATGCTCCAGTTTAGCTGCTCGGAGTATATGCCAGAACCGACACCATACAGTGTTTTAGACCCGTCCGTGAAGATTCGAATCGTATTCGCGGGGATTTGCAGGTCATCATAGTGGACCACGTTATCCATAATGCTTACCGTGAAGCCAGGATCAAAGATTGGCTCGGGTGTGACATAATCAACATCCATGTGCCAATTAATATCATTCAGAATGTTAGCATGTCCGATATTATAATCTCTCCATGCTCCGGTGGCCCTTAGTCTTACCGCCGCGTTCGCAGCTAACCTTTTCGCCAAAATGTCTGGTGGTAACCAGTTTAGAATCGTAAACAATGCCTTAGAGGGGGTTGTTCTAATGGCACCTGTTACCGCTATCGCCACCATTCTCATTGTACGTTCAAACCTGGATTGATGACTCTTCGCCTTGAGCGCCGGCCACCAAACAGCTGCCCCGTAGAAGAGAATGGGTTTAATGACACATTCGTATAGCCAGTATACATTCCTCGGGTTAATTCCCCAGTTTAGGCCAATGGCCCTTTTGCAGCAATATAATGCAGTAGCCGCTTTATTAGTCCTGGAGCTGGTGTTCATCCTCCAGTTCAGTTTACTGTCCAATATTAGCCCAAGATACTTGGCGCTGTCAGACAGTTCCAGTGACACCCCTTTTATCCTCGGGGTATTAAATTTGGGAATTTTGTATCTCCTTGTGAAAAGTACCAGTTCTGTTTTGGCGGGATTTACATCCAGTCCACATCCCTGGCACCATTTTGTTAGGACGTCCAGTGCGGACTCCATTAGTTCAGACAAAAGTCTGGGATCTTTACCCATAGCCACAACTGCAACGTCATCCGCATATGCGACCGTTCTGCAGCACGTCCTTTCCATGGCTCTGAGTAGGGTATTTATATTCAGATTCCAAAGTAAAGGTGACAGTACACCACCTTGCGGGGTGCCCCTAGTCGCAACCTTTGAAATGTTCGAGGCGCCCAAGTTGGATTCGATACGCCTGAAGTGCAAGATACTGCTGACAAATTGAATGATCGCTGGGTCGATCTCCAAATGTCTCATAGCGTTAATAACCGATTCAGGTTTAACATTGTTGAAAGCGCCCTCAATATCCAGGAATGCCACTAAAGCAAATTCCTTGTAATGCAGGGATCTCTCTATGTGGCCCACCAGTGAGTGAAGCGCAGTTTCAGTGGACCTTCCCTTCGTGTAGGCGTGCTGAGCCGGTGACAGGGAATTGGGTCCTAATGATGATCTAATGTGAATATCCAAAATCCTCTCCAGTGTTTTCAGTAGAAAGGAGGATAGACTAATTGGTCTAAAGTCTTTAGCCATAGTGTGAGATGTCTTCCCACTCTTGGGGATGAAGACGATCTTATATGATGTCCACGTTGCTGGGACATGTGAGAGACTCAGGCAGGCTCTAAATATTGCCAAGAGCCATGGCATCAATATTCCCAGGTTATTTTGTAGGTCCGCTGGGATAATGCCATCCGGGCCTGGAGATTTAAAGGGATGGAAGCTTTTGACCGCCCATTCCACACGATGGCGAGTTATCGGAATATTAGAGATATCCCGAGCGCCGCTAAAAGTTTCCTCCCTAGGCACATCATCAGTGCAACCAGGGAAGTGTGTATTCATCAGGACGTCAAGGGTGTCCCGACTGTTTGTGGTCCAGGATCCATCCATCTTCCGTATAAATGATGGAATAGCTGGATTATAGGATAAAATCTTACGAAGCCGACTTGTCTCCGAGGAGTTTTCCACGTCACTGCAGAATTTCCTCCATGACTGTCTCTTGGCCTTCCTTATAAGATTCTTGAATTCATTAACTGAGGACTTGTAATTGTTCCAAACACCATTACGTTTTGCCTCATTAAAGAGCTTCCTGCTTTCCTTGCGTTTTTCAGCAATTTCCGCATTCCACCATATGGGCTTAGCTTTGCCCCTCCTGTCCATTATTTTACAGGCTTCGTTTGTTGCCTCCATTAAGGCACCGGTCAATGACTCCACTGCGGAGTCGAGCATGGACACACTGTCTATGAGAACTGGGCACATAGGCAACTTGTCGCCGAGTACACTCGCATAGATAGACCAGTTAGTCCTTCTTCTGTTCGTGTAGGGTTTAACTGAATCAACTCTAAAGGAAAAATTGAAATCAACATACATGTGATCAGAGAAGGAACAGTCCTTAGACACGTTCCAATCGCTAATCATATCCGCGAACTTATCACTAATAAGCGTAATATCAAGAACCTCCCTTCTGTTAGTCACAATAAAGGTGGGCTCACTACCCCTATTAACTACTGTTAGTTCATTTTCTACTATGAAGTCCAAAAGCGACTCACCTCGTGGATTGACATCCGAGCTGCCCCAGACGGTATGGTGTGCATTCGCATCTGCACATATTACTAGGGGGATGTTGTGCCTTTTAGCGTGCGACATCGCCTTCCTGGTTGTGGTGTTTGGAGGGTTAGCACCCTGGTCGTGTGCCATGTAGCAGCTCATAAACCAGACTGTACTGGTTTTGCACTCTACTGCGACAGTGCATGTGTCCTTATCGCTAAAATCAGAAAGAATGAAAGCTTTAAGGATGTTTTTGACCATAACACAAGCTCTGGTCTTACCTTGATCGGCTGCGTACAGAGTACTGTAACCGTCTAATCTGAGTCCGCAAACCCTGTCTCTATACAACAATGGTTCTTGGATGCATATAAGCTCCTCCGTGCCTGAAGCTAATCGGAGGAGAAAGTTTATGGAAAGTAATTCCGATATTGCTAGAGGCTTTACCAAAGGTGAGAAGCTTTGTGTAGAAAATCTATAGAAGGATTTGACCAAAGAATTAAATTCGTTGGGTCCTCCATTGCATGATATGTCCGGTTGGAAGAAAGTAAGTATTTAAACAATGTTAATTTGTGCAAAATGGTTAAATAATAAACTATCATTTTTTACCAGGTATGGTGTGATTGGAAGGCTGGTGTAAAAAAGAAAATCGCTACAAACAAATTAGAGGCTAGAGCAACAGGTGGTGGCCCATTTAATCAAGTTTACATCTCCAAAAAAGATGAGACTATTGCACAATTATGTGGTTTGTATACTATTGTGGAGGGAATAGAAAATTCCCATTCATTTGGGACAACGAAAAGTGTATCGTCATCTTCAGATGAGGAAGAAACTTTAGTTGAGCATTCAATGCCAAAAGCAAAAAGAAATGAGACCTTTAGAGAGACACCAAGCACATCTAAGTGGACTTCCTCAAAATATCAAGACAATTTCAAGGACTATTTAAAAGATTATATTGGCAGTGACCTTCAAAACGGAAAGCAGTTGTCAAACTCGGTGAAAGAGTTGTCAGATAAATGCGAGAAAAACTCTGAAAAGCTTGAAGTAATTGGGGGTAATATAAGACGCGTCTACAAATCTGTAGAAAATTTAACAAACAGTCTTATACAGGAGCTTAAAAGACATCACGAAGAATTAGAAAAGGCTGCAATTAAAAAAACCAGTTAAGAAAAGAGGATATTGAAATAAAACGAAAAAAATTGGAATTAGAAGAACTTAAGAACCATTTCTAATTTGTTTTTTTTTTTTTTTTTTGTTAATAAAATACTCTTTTAAATAAGACCTGTTAATAACAATTTTAAATTTTATTAAACCAAAAATGTAAATTTTATATTAAAATGAAATTGTTATAAAAAAGCTTAAAATAAATGTTTCCACTCATTTAAAAAAATGTGTTTTAAAAAATCAAATTTAAACTTTCAGCTATGTCATCTCTTATTACTGCAGCGCCATTTTGAAGAGCAGATTCGGTAGGGACCTCTTCGTCATCTATTTCGTTGCTTTGACTGCTGACTCCTTCAATAACAATTTCAGGTGTAAGCTCTATTTTTAGAGAGTTGCAAAGATTATGCAAAGCACAACAAATATTTATTATTTGAACTGCTTTTGACGGTTTATACC
Source organism: Pollenia amentaria (assembly GCA_943735925.1). Lineage (NCBI taxonomy): Eukaryota > Metazoa > Arthropoda > Insecta > Diptera > Polleniidae > Pollenia > Pollenia amentaria. Next base: position 81,705,286 of record OX031009.1, read on the forward strand.
ACAAGGTTCTACACAAGCACCTGAAACGGCTTTTCAGAACCCCAATTGTCCTCTCTACAATATTTCTAGCTGAGGTATGTCTTTTATTAAATTTTTGTTGAGGAACACTACTTGGACATCTATATGGCGTTAAAACAATGGGCTCAAGGGCATACCCTGAATCGGCAAGAAGCCACGAACCACGTTCACCACTTTGGTATGCACCCAACAAAACGCTTCGTGCTCTGCTCATGTTCCATATAAATGAATCGTGGCTCGAGCCAGGCCTAGTTGCATCGACAGCTTTTATGTTCATCATGTAGTCACATATCTAAAATAAAATAAAGAGTATTAAAGAAAAATATGAAGTTATTCATTCTTTGCATCAACTCACAATCATTGCATTAATGCTGTAGTACGCTTTCCTGTTAAAATATAGGTGTTCTTCGCCAGTTACACTTTTAATAGCAATGTGTGTGCCGTCTATACACCCTATAACACCAGGTAAACCATATTTAAAAAAAAAAAAATTTTTAGATTTTCTTAAATCATCTTCGCTGGATTCTAATTTAATAAACATTGGGCAAATTTTTCTTTGTATACAGTTTAACATTTTTTTCAACGATTTTGAAACGGTGGTACGATGCATTGATATGTTTATATCGTTTCCAACAGATCGTTGAAAACTCCCTTCAGCCAAAAATCGTAGTGTAGCTGCCAATTGCAATACAATTGAAATGGAGGTATCCTCCCAAATGCTTTCAATATTGTTTAGGACAATCATAAACCCTTCTTTATTGAGGCGAAAACATTGTATAAATCTAAAAAATAAATTAAATTAAAATTACATCTTATGAAATAAAAATTTTCTCACATGTTTTCGGGCAAATCCAATGGATCTGATTTGTCTCTCAAGCGTTTTCTCTTTATATTTTCTTTTCTGTTTTCTTCCTACAACAAAATAATAGAAGATGTTATAATAAAAGCCATTTCTTAGGCTTATTAAAATTTTTTTATTGCTCCACAAGATAATTTTAGCTTTTAAATGACTTTCCACTACACAAGTTTGTATGTTATTTAAATTAGAGTTGCATTTGAAGTAAGTGTTGCATTTTTGATTGAAACAATATGGAATTAAAACAAAATTGGAAAATGAAATCTATCGAAATTCATCACACTCTTATCGATTTGAAAACTCGATTTACTTTTGAAATCGATCGAATTTCATCACATACCTGAATATTTACTATTTATATTATAGATTTACAATAAACAAATATTTATTATAGCATATGCATACACGTTTACTTATATTATTTTGAAAATGTGCTTAAACAAAACTAGGTTTTGATACCATTAAAAACCACAGTTTTTATTGTTTGTGTATACGTATGCATTTTTTTATTTTATACATCTTAACATAAATTTGTATAAAGGATAATAAAAACATACATTTGTATATTATAATTGTACGTTATTTTGTCAAAAGTCCACAGATATTATTACTGAAAAAAGTACCAACAAAAAAGAGTACATTTACCCGTATTCCATTTAAAATACAAGCAGCCCATCACTGTCACGTAACCTCGTAATAAAATTCTGTTTTCTACAGCTTGGCACGTTACGGTTAAGTGACATTACAGTCAGTTAAGCATTTGTATTGCTTTCCATATAACAGAAACGATCAGCTGTTTACATTACATTTACATTTCTACATTTACGGTCGGCTAACGAGACCTTTAATCATGAATGATTACAAATTCATTAAAACATTTTTCGGGAGCAAAAAGGCTCCCCGCAAAACTAACGAAATAAATTATTATTTATAAATAATTATAAAAATATATAAATGTGCAATTACTTTGCCTTTCTTGCAGCCAAAAAGCATTGAACCCGATATAGAAATTTTGACACAAAGTTTTGTCATTAGCTCCGATTTGTTTTCAATAGCTGCTTAATAGTATATTGATATTGTAGATTTTATAAAAGAAATAAAAGTTAAGTCTGTGTTATTGCAGCCGTAGATTTCTTATTTTTTGGATATATTTGTACCACAAAACATAATATAAAACTTATAAATTAAAACACACACACATGTATATAAATGAGTGTATTTAATTTAATTTTTTAATATGTTTTATTTATTAATATATGCTGTATATTTCTAATAAAACATAAATTATTGATATTAAGTTTGTTATTGTTTTTATTGTGAGAACTATATAACATGTGGAACAAGACATTTTGCATGGTTTTGGGAAATATAGAAACTTGGTTTGAAAGATCGTTTGCGTTCTTCTTCTGAACATAATAATATGGTTGAGCCAATAATTAGCTTAAAACATTCTGTCTGAACATATTGTCCGTTAAGACGTGTTTGACACAATCATAACCACAAACATTAATGATAGTTTGCGATTGTGATTGCATCAACCATGTTTTTTCTTTGCGTGTATGTATCTGATGTTTTTCAAAAATCTACACAATAGTTTAAATATGAATTAAATATTTATTTTAATTTCGTCAAAGTCACTAAAATGTATCTATTTAGTTTTGAATACAATTTCATACTGGCAATAAATTTTTAACAAACATCTTGAAAAATATTTTAGCATATTTTAAAATAATATTTAGCATTTTTAGGCCATGTCTAATGCCAGATTTAGCTGTAAAAATTTCAAGATCTGGTCACACTGGAAATAACCCTACAAGAAATGCGTAACCAAAACTAAAACAACAATTTACTAACACACTTGCAACAATTTTACAATGCCAATTTTTTAATATAAATTTTTCATGCGCTTGGTCTGTCGATTCTTGTAAAAAAATTGAATTGATTAAATGTTAGTTCTATGGTTTAAGTTAAATATTACAAAAGTTATTTGCCATATTAAGTTAAAAAATTAATTTTCTTATCTCCTTTGCAACTACGTTGCATATTAAAGTAAAGGAGGGCGTACTGATGGCGGCTCCAGAAAACGTGGTGGTAAATTTTCTGGAAATAACAGGTCATGTACGAAACAGTCGTGTTAAAAAAAGTGGTGTTCCAACAGGTAGCGGTCATTGCTTTGGCCGGGATACTCGTTAAAGATTTGGCGGTGATAATAAAGGAGCAAATAATACCAAATATTTAAAATCCTGATGACTTTTCAAGTATGTATGCACGTATGTATTTGGATTTTTAGTCACAAGTTGTTACCAAAATAATATTTCTTTATATGATATACGAGAAATTAATTGGTAATGAGTACGTTTACCTCTATTACAAAAGAACTTTTATAAAAAAGATTCCAAAACGAAATCCAGACCCATGTGAGAAAGGAACGTTTTAGAGCAGCTACAGAAATAACGTGACGTAGTCCCGCACCCTAACCCTGCCATTGCTATTATTTGCTTGATACTTAAGTAATATTATAATCCCAAATTTTTGTCTCCAAGACATAATTTTGCGGTTGTATATTATACTTGTGTTATTATGCCTTATTTCAGCAATGCCGGTCACAAGCCCGGAAAAAACGGCGAGTGTTTGAGGTAAAGGGTAAAACTGATCCTCAGTAAAATATCTGATAGTTGGTCCGAATGGCCTACATGAAAATGTGGCGTCTCGGGGAGTATGTATGGTAATTATATTATGATAAGTTAGCTATCAGTTACTCGATGTCATTCCTAGAGGACGTTAGGTGGCAGCCCCATCATCTAGGATATTCTGCGAATGACCAATCACCAATCCAGAAGAAAAACAACAACGATTACAGAAACTTCAACAAGATTAAAAAACAACAAACCCCCAACATTGATGACGGAACTTGGCATAAGAACACGGATTACGATAGGACAATGGAACGTCAGAACACTAAGAGAAACATCCAGATTAGCACAACTAGAAAAACAACTGACAACCTATAGAGTTGATATAATGGGTATTAGTGAGATGCGATGGACTGATAGTGGTGAAATTACAACAGCAAATGGCAATAAAGTACTGTTTAGTGGTAAACCATCAAGAGCTGAAAGTGGCGTTGGAATTGTTATAGGGAAGAGAAATATTGATGCCCTGATCAACTGGAAGGCAATATCAGATAGAATTATACTAGCAAGATTTAGAGGAAAAGTTAGACATTTGACCATAATTCAATGTTATGCACCCACCGAAGATGCTGAGGACGATGACAAAGATAATTTCTATGAACATCTTATTAAGACAATAAACTCCACAAGCAAGAGAGATGTCATCGTACTCATGGGAGACTTAAACGCCAAAGTGGGATGTGACAACAACAACACAGAAAAAGTCATGGGGAAACACGGAATAGGTGACAAAAACAATAATGGTGATCGTCTTATTAACCTCTGTCAAACATCCCAATTGGTCATAGGGGGAACTATATTTCCACATAAACGTATCCATAAATACACATGGACATCACCAGATGGCCGCACGCAGAATCAAATAGATCATATATGTATAAGCAGAAAATGGAGAAGCTCACTAATCGATGTAAGAACTAGAAGAGGAGCGGATATGGATACAGATCACGAACTCGTCACTGCCATCATTAAGATGAAGATTAAAGGCCAAAAACAACAGAAACATCTTAGAAGAAAGAAGCCAAACCTCGCGAAGTTAAAGAATAATAATATAAAAGAAACCTTTAACGGTAATATATCATCTGCAACATCAACAAACCGCTCATGGGATGGAACAGCTGCAATCTACAACAGCACAGCCCTACAAACTCTAGGACAGCAAGAGCCGAAGAGGAAATTGTGGTTAACAGATGATACATGGAATAAAGTTAAAAAACAAAACAAAATGAAACAGAGAATCAATAACAACGAGAACAACAACGATAACTCCCTTAGACAGGAATATAGAAATGTGGCCAAAATGGTCAAACGAGCCGCCCGCAGAGATAAACTTAACTATCTTAACAGCCTTGCCGAACAAGCTGAAGAGGCATCTGCGACCAACAACATGCGGAAGCTCCACCAAATAATAGGCGAACTCACCAATCACAAGGCGAAATGTCAACAACCAATTAGGGATAGAAATGGCACTCTACTTACCACCAATGAACAACAGTTGGAAAGATGGAGACAGCATTTCGAAGAAACGAGTAATTCCGTACCACAGAATGATCATACACCAAACTTTCTTTTGCCAAACAACAACAACACTCTTGCAATATCCTGCAGCGCACCAACAGTCCGAGAAATTGAAGAAGCAATAATCAAACAAAAAACCAACAAAGCTGCTGGTGAAGATGGTATGCACGCAGAACTGCTACTAGCTGACCCTCAAATCGCAGCTAATCTTCTTCATCCCCACCTACAACAAGCCTGGCAAGAAGAACATTTCCCTTCTACGTGAAAAAAAGCCGTTATAATAAAAATTCCAAAGAAAGGCGATCTACGTGACTGCGGCAATTGGAGAGGCATAACTCTTCTAAATATGATTTATAAGATAACTGCCAACATAGTACAGAAGCGAATACAGGAAAAGCTAGAGGGTAGCCTAAGAGAAGAACAAGCTGGGTTTCGTCCTGACAGAAGCTGCATCGACCAGTCCAACACTCTTCGAATAATCGTCGAACAATGTATTGAATGGCAAACTCCTTTATATATGGTTTTTGTAGATTTCAAAAAAGCTTTTGACATGATGAACAGATCTGCAATATGGGCGTGTCTTAAAAAGAAAGGTGTTCCTGATAAACTTATCAACATCATTAGAGCGTTATATGATGGTTCTGAAGTATCAGTCCTCCACAACGGCACCTGTAGCAACACTTTTACAACAAATGCTGGGGTAAAACAAGGTTGCCCTCTTTCGCCACTACTCTTTACTATAGTACTGGACGAAATAATGAGAGAAGTGTGTACCATCAAGAGAGGGATAACTTGGACATTTAGCAGTCATCTCGAAGATCTTGACTTTGCGGATGATATATGTTTGTTATCACATAAGATCAGTGATATGCAATCAAAGTTAGACCACCTCCAAGAACTAGCAAAGAAAGTTGGCCTAGAAATCAACGTCGCGAAAACAAAGGCTATGAAAATAAATAACAATAGGCCACATCATATTTTATTGAACAACTAACGCATCGAATACGTCAACCAATTCTGTTACCTAGGTAGCATAATAACAACATCAGGCGGAACAAAAGACGACGTAGCCAATCGAATAAACCGAGCAAGAGCAGCATTCGGTAGACTAAACGCGGTCTGGCGCTCAACACAAATATCTAAGAACACCAAACTGAGGATATTCAAAGCGTGTGTCAAATCCATTTTACTTTATGGTTGTGAAACCTGGTTGGTATCCATAGGCACGACCAGGAAACTTCAAGTGTGCTTAAATAAATGTCTTCGTATTATTCATAAAATATTTTGGCCAGCCACTATACGCAACCAAGATCTTTGGCAACTAGCGAACGAAGAAGCAATTGGCAAACAAATAAAAAGAAGAAAATGGAGGTGGATAGGTCACACTCTGAGAAAAGATGCCACAAATATAACAAGAATGGCACTAAAATGGAATCCCCAAGGTTCTAGAAAACGTGGCCGTCCAAACAACACATGGAGACGATCAGTGAAAAACGAACTTGAACGATATGGTTTCACGTGGGACGATGCCGCAGTTGAAGCTAGAGACAGATTACGTTGGAGAAATCAACATGTTGAAGCGCTATGCTCCATTGAGGAGTAAAGTAGGACAAAGAGAGAGAGAGTCCCGCACCCAAACCTATTATATACTTTAATAAAGACTGCTTGATTATATTTTTTTTTTAATAAAAACTTTATTTTAGAAATAAAATAACAAATAAAAAATTATTTTATAAAGGCTAGTACTAACCAATTTTTACGCTATGAATAACTAGTTAGTGCTAACCTCTATTTACGTTATGACTAACTAGTAAGTGTTAACATTTATTTACGCCATCACTAACTAATATAAAGGAGAGTAGTAAGCAGTACAGAAATATGTTCCGTAGTCGAGTGGAATTAATTAGTTGGAAAGAGAGGCAAAATCACATGCACACAAGAGTTTCGGTTAGTTTTTTCAATTTGCTCTTAATAAACTAATAGAAACTTTATTTAATAAAGTGGTCAAAACTACCGGTCATTTTACTAGTACTTGTAGCGAAACTTAACCAAGAACAATCAACTTACTAATTCAGATTCCATTGCAGTCAGCAGGCGCCGGATGACAGATGAAATGTTGCTCAGTAGGCTTATCGATGAATGTATACAAGCAGAGAGTGTATTCGTGCCTTAAGCTAGACTGGTTTTCGGGTCTGTTCTGAAAATCACGTGATTTCAAATCACGTGTTTTTAGAATCACATGTGTGATTTTGCGGCGTCCTGAAAGCCATACCATTTTTGTGTTACTCGGTATGCTTTCGGCTATTGAAAATCACAAGGAAGCACACAAAAACGGAACACCAAAATATCACACGTGTAATTTTAAAAGGCACATGTGATTTGAAATCACGTGATTTGAGTTAAAGTGATTTTCAGAACAGGCCTGTTTGTATTTGGTCATAGCCAAATCACAGATACACTATATTAAAATGTGGTTGGTAAAAAAAAAATGTATATGTATTTTGGTGAATATTTTAAATGGTATCAAATGTGTGTTTGATGTCCAGATATAAAGTTGTTTTATCACATCTAATACAAAAAAAAATTTCAATTTAATTTATTTAAGTTTAGGTAAATAAAAATTAACTAATTATATCGATTTTTTTTCTTTTCTTTTTAATTTTTAAAATTGGAAGGTTAGTAAAATTTAAGTTTAGTTTAGGCTATTTACAGCCACAATTTGAGAAGAACTTAAGGCCACTGGTTTGCAATTTGTATCAACAATCACAGTGTCATATTCAAGAGACTCATTCGAATTTAAAAAAAAACTTTGTCAACTCTGGTCACCCTTCTGAACAAAAAAGGTGCCAGAGATAGTTTTAACTATAGTTAAGTTTGTTTCTCAGCACTTATTAAAGGGGTTAAAATAAACCAACAGTGGGTTGTTTTCCCTTATGAGCGTAGATACTTAAAAATTTGACTCAAACAGTCGTTTGGTTAATTATTCGTAAGTGCTAATGATTATAAAAATTTCCCTTTATAGAAAGCCACTTTTCCCCAGTTAGTCCCCACTTTATCGTTCTTGCAATTGTGGGTAAGTGGATCTTTACTCCTCTTCACTGCTCTAAACGCCGAAACCCTCGTCAACTGTTGGTCACCAAAAAATGAAAGAATGAAAGAATTTCTCACTCAAACAAATTCGTCACAATACAAATTCCAAACTTACCAATTGAATTCCAAAATAGAATTTACCCGGAAAATTAAAAGAAATGCATATTTTCCAAAACTTATTACAATTGTTCGCAATTTAATAAAATTAAAATGAATTAATTTTTTTTTCTTTATTTTCGACGGACTCACTTAGAAATAATTTTTCATATAAGAAAATATATAAAAAAAATATTGATAAATCAAAGCCTATCACTTTTAAAATTTTAAAATAGGAAAATATAGAAATGAATAAGAATTTTCCTACCTCCAAAACGATATATTAGTAAAATGTTATTAAAATGTAAACTGAACTTTCGTAAATTGTTAATAAAACAAGTCGCCATCACAAAACAGATACAATATGAGGGACACTGTAGAATTTCATCTGAAACAAGGTGACTATTGGTAAACACTATGTCCAAATATCTTTCATATGGTGTACCCCTACATGCTTGCCGTTGCTGTCCTCGAGTTCGTAATTAACGTTACCAATCTTCCATTTTAAAACAGCCCTAACACATGTCGGAGCAAGCTTGGCATTGAAATTATCCGCCTGTGAGCTTTGTACGAAATTTCGCCGAAAAACAATTTGACCAATATTGAATTCCCGCCTGAGTGATCTGAAATTGTTGGACCTAACATTACGTTCATATGAGTCCTTTAACTTTGTCCGTATAGAGTCACATAAAAGTGTAAATTTATCCTGTCATTCCAATTGTGCATCTATCTTCGCCAACAGTTTGAGACTACGTAAAATTGTATAGTCCTGTCCATGTGTTATCATAGTCTGTCCGAATACTAAGTCATATGAGGTCCGTCCGGTGGTATGATGAACGCTGCTACGAATAGCACAATTGACGCTAGGAAGATGTTCATCCCATTGTCGTTGGTCATTACGAATGTAAGATCGGAGAGCCTCGTTTAATGAGCGGTTTACCCTCTCGCTTGCGTTGAACTGTGGGCTATGTACAGCGCTGAATTGGGGCTGAATTCCGAACTTGTCAACTAACTTTTTGAATTCATTAGACTTGAATTGGCATCCATTATCAGAAACAATGATCTCAGGAACACCGAAGCAAGTAAAAATTTCGTTCTGAAGATCGTGAAATGGTGAAGGATTATAAAAATGTCTATATTACCGGATTTAGTACGTGGGAATGGTCCTATGAGGTCCATATAAAGACGTTGGAATGGCCTTTCGGTTTCAATAATCTGACCCATAGGTGGTTGAAGACACGAGGTTGGTGCTTTGGATGCTCTGCACAATTCGCAGTTGAGGACGTATTCCCTGACATCGGACACTAATTTTGGCCAAAAGAAGAATTTTCTGATTCTATGTTCAGTCTTAGCTATACCTCCATGTCCCACGTTCGGTATATCATGTGCTGTGTACATGACATCCTTACGTAGTTCATCAGGTACAACCAATTTCCATAAGTCAGACTCATCAGAGTTGCCCGACGTGAATCCTATTCTCCTATAGATATACTTGTCTACAACTCGATAGTCCGGTATTTCCGACTTCAAAAATTCCATTCTCACATGTATCTTAAAAAATGTTCAAATGTATTTTAAAATTGTCCAAATGTACATATGGAGCCATAACCGCAAAAAAAGCTTAAGCGACAACATTTTAAATTTTCGTTTTTTTTAATAAATGAATTTATTGGCAACACTCATCTCCTAAAATCTCATGGTCACAGAAGGTACCGTTACGATTTTATAGCAAAAACAATTTTAGTTTAAGTGCCAATTTTCATACAAACTTTTTATGAAATATAATAAAAAAAACCTCCTGTAAAATTTTATTTTTGTCGCTTGAGCTTTTTTTGCGGTTATGACTCGATATGTTAAAATTTGCCCAATTGAATTTTAAAATTTTTAATTTTTTTTTCTTTTTTTTTTGTAGAAATTGCCCAGCTAGCATAGGCTGTGTGTTAGACGAATATGATCAATATACAACTCCTAAAATAATCTTCTAATGCATTAAACACATTCGAGACAGCAGGCAACACGAAGGCACGACTACAAATGCTACTGGCTGCAATTGTAGTCGCGTAATCAGCTACTGAATTATTTTGAAGACGACAGCTACAATTGAAAAAATATAAACAGCTGTGTTTTTTATTATGTATTTACATTTCAGTGGTGCCACTATCATTTTTAATTTTTATAAATTTAGCAACATGCATATATGCAGACTCGTACACAAACTTAATTTAAGCCTACAAAAATATAAATACTTATTTATGATAAATTTTTGAACGTAAAAACAAATGAATTTATTTAAAACATTTAAAATATTTTAATTTTATTGTTTTTGGAACTCATGAAGAATATCATCTTCATGGCAGGTTGAATAAAAAAATCCTAATATACAGTATAATCGTGAAAAAGTAAACTGAAATGTCCTAAGGGTTGTTTACTTTTTCGTCTTATTTATTAACTTTTCTAAATTGTAAAAAAATGCAATAATAAACATATGTACCTATATTTTTTTCAATGACTTAGTTTTCATCTGTACAAAAAAGAAACTTAGATCTAATTTGTACCGGCTACAATTTATAATTAATAATTATACAATCAGTCATGTATTATGTGTCAGGTGCTACATATGACGTTTGTCAGAAAATTAGTTCTTTCAGATAGCGAATTCTGGGTATTTTCTAAACATTTGCCAGCCATCCATTACTGACATTATCGTCTTTTCAGGTTGCAGTTACACTCGCGCTTAGCTATTGATATTGAAATTAGAACAGTGATTGCTTAATTACGTTTTCGATGCTTCAAGAAAACATTTGTACAAACTTGCTTTAAGATCGGCATATTTTGGTCTATGTAATGTTTTCCTGTATGCTGTTCCCTATGCATTCTTCAAAGCCTCGAAAATTTTGTGACGTTTCGTTTTTATTTTTGAGATGGCAACTTCAGATATACATTAATACAACGCCGATAGTTTTTCTTTAATGTATTTCTCAATTTTGTTTAAACTCTCAACTTTCAGCTTAAAATTTAATCTAATTTGTTATCGTTTGTACAAATCAGTACTTCTACTAATACGATCTGAAAAGTTAACTTAGAGTTAACGTTTAGAGCGGCACAGAAGCGCTAAAATTTGGTTAACTTGACCGCAAGATTACTGTATCGCGATTTTACTGAATTTTTTGGTTCAACGTACTAAGTTTATGAATTATAGGTCGTAAAGGTTTCATAGCACTTTATCAATAGTATAGGAAGAAAAATATAATCTGAATCTTTAAAGTATTGGTATCATAATAAAGTCTTTCGAAACACATTTCATATGATGTATTAAATATAACGATTTATTAACCCCTTAAGAGGATTTATCTTGAAATTTTGTCGATAATATACATATTATGTATAATAATATTTCCTCAAATATAATATGTTATAGAGAACACCCCAAGTTTTTGTATGCTATATTTTTAGAAACTCCATCGTATAAACTTTTAAAGTTATTAGAGTTAAAAAAATTTTATTTTGGGAAACTTCACAATTTATTAATAAGATTGAGTTAAAATATATAGTGGTAATAGTTTATGCACTTGTTACATATTGAAATATAGTAATATGTAAATATTTGAAAAGTGTTCCGGAAGGCTGAAAACCCGCAATACAGAAAAACTTTATTAGCAAAGTCCTAATAACTTTGGTAACATGTGTACATTATTGTTAAATAATTATTATTATATCGACATAATTTAAAGATAAAGAAAATTTAGTAAAAAAAAGTCAGTCAAGAAGTATGAGCATTTGAAATGGGCTGTTAATGGGTTAATAAATAGGTGTGCTTTAAACACCACGTGAAAAGCACTTTAAATTTTTCAATGATACCCATACTGCTAAAACTAAGAGCGTTGGCGTGACAAACATCTTCCTATATAACTTCTTTTAAGGATACTAAAAATTAATAATAATATAGATTTTGTGGTGAACCGCGCTTATATTCTTGTTTCAATCCGGTTCTTTGCTGTTTAACCAAAAAATTATTATTATATATTATAAGCACTAATTCTTCTAATTTTTGATTATATTAGCAGCACTTTTTCTGTTTTGTAGCGTACAAAAATAGAAATTAGTTTAATTTGACTACAACGACAAAATTAGCATAGACAACAACCTGCAGCCATTTTGCCGTGTCGTCGTTAAAATAATCATTTTCATATACACACATGTATTCTATTGTTGACATATTGAAGTCGGTAGTCTGCTGTCTCGAATGTGTTTAAAGCATAATACAAACATAAAATATGTACCACTGACAGTTGAGTTATGTACCTGTCAAAGAGTCGGCATTCTAGTTGTATACTATGTGACAAATAATGTCGCAAGTGCCAGTTTCTACACACGCATCTACGAAATGTTGTGAATGAAATTATCGTATGTGGCAAAAATACGTTTTTGTAAGAAAACTTGAACTTTTCCACCGGAATACTTTTAGATATAGTTATATTAGTTAATTATCTAAGCACATGTATATTTTCATTTTGATATTGCAAGCGAAAGCAGAGAAACGTAGAAAAATGGCTGTCCTGTAAAATTTGGTTTTTGTAACTTACGATAATTTCGTGCAAAGGGGTCGATATGTTGAAATATTCGGTTAAATATAGAAGTTTTTTGGCATAGTATAGAACTTGTATGCCAACTCGAGAGAGTGTTCTCAATTTTTTAGTTCACCCCTCACACATATAGGTTCTGTGTGAATTCAACACACATAAGAACAACAAAAACAAAACAAAATTTGAAATTTTTCAATTTAAAATTTTTCACAATATAACACATTATGTTTAATTTTATGACATAAACACATAATTAATATTTTTTTCCAATACATTTTGCTCATTTGCTTTTGCAAAATGTTTTTATTTTTCACAAACTAAAAATTTTTAAATAGATTTATTTGACATTAATTTTTTTCTATTGTTAATATTATTAAAGCCAGCAGAGTAGCATTTTGTGGTATGAAAATAATATTTGAAATCATTAATTATTTATATATTATCCGATATCGCAGAATAAAAATTTAGCAAACATGGCTTTTAAAAGTTTATAAATGCAGCCAGCATTAAATAAATAGAAAATTTATTGAACTAATAAAAATTTTTTTTTGGAAAAATTTTTTTTGCCACATTCTATACGATTTTATGCAACTATGTTTAGTGGTGGAAATAGTTTTATACACCAATACATTTCAAAAAAAACTTACTAATACAAACATAAATTAGGTCCCACTGACAATTGAGTTATATACCTGTCAACGAGTCGGCATACTAGTTGTATACTATGTTTTTTGGTATTAACTTAACAAGTGCATACCTTGGGTTTAAAAATACCAAAATGTTTCTGGTATAAGGGTACAACATTCGGCCGTGCCGAGAATAACAATATTTCAGGATGCTTTATTTGGGAACTATAATAAATTATGAACCCCAGTATTAGAATTTATCGCGGTTTTAGTCGTATTTAGCTAAATTTCGTGAGTACCTATGTACCTATACCTAGTATGTTAAATTATGAGTCGATTATCAAAAAGCAATATTGTACCTAATTAAGAGACACAAAGCGTTTTTTGGTAGTGAAGTGGCAGTGTGTAAAAGCACTCCACAAATTGCGTGATCAAAACCAAAAAAAAAAAACAACAAAACACAAACCACGTTTAACAAAAGCATTAGTTCAACAAACGTTTTATTTTTTGCCATAAAATGTATTAAGTAATATTGTTTTGTTTTATAATGTTAATTACTTACTTAAATATTTGGGGTATTCACAAGGTGTGCTATCATGGTTTATTGTCATAATGTTCTAACATTTTACAATGGTTTAAAAATAGTGTTGTTGGTTTGTAAACAAAAAGTGTCTTAAATAAATAGAATGTTGCTTGCTATGCTTATTGTGCTGTCGTAATTAATAGCACATTAAATTATGAGGGGTTGCTCACAACAGTCGTATTTTTTCATGTTATTATTTTAAGACATATGACTTTATCACACCTTGTGAATCCCCCAATTATTTATATATTTTACAACAGTTTTGCAAATACATCTTAACTAAATTACTTTGTCTTCATTGCATTGCGGAATAAAAGATGGTTCAAAGAGAAATGAAAAAGGGCAGCTTTCTTAGAAAGAGACAAAAAATCTTCCGTCTCGTGACATATCTGTGTGTAATCTGTGCTAATTTCAACAAACTGATTTTAATGAGAACATTTTATATTCGACATATAATAAATTATGAACCGATCATTACGACATTTGATGAAGTATAAAACTAAATTTAACCACTAAAGCATTATTCGTTAGTGCTTTGGACGTTATAAAGTGTTTCTGACAGTGGACCTGTTGTAAATTATAGACCGATCTTCACGAAATTTGGTAGTATGATGTATAGTAATAAAAATAGAATTTGTGCAAAATTTAACGGCAATACGTACATTCCGCCACCATTTTTTTATGTAAGTCTGTGCAACAGAAATATCGAAGGCTGTTTAACATTTGTATCTATAACTATTTTTCTACTATACCAATTGGGCTTGATTTTAATCCCAAACTGCTTGGAAGAACAAGAACAACTTAAGCACCAAAATTTATATTTCTGAATCGATATAACAATATGTTAACCTTATTCACAAAGTACAGGTCGCAATTTTGGAGATAATATAATTACATTTTGTGTATAAGTTTCAGTTGTCATAAGAAGTAGAAAGAATTGGTCCATAATTTTACATTGCCCCCATAAGAACTTCTTTCCGAAAAATTCTTTGTGTCAGTATTTGAAATTGATTTTCCACCCTATTTACCTTACCAAATATTATGGTAATAGGTCCATATGTCACCATAGCTCTCATACATATACCACTTCTGTAAATAGCTTTTAATGCCATAATTATTTATTAATGTTGGTTTGTAACAGAGATACGTATATTGTACTCATATTATATAAATTATTTATTTACTTAAGAAAAATGTATTTTGTAACATATTGAATCAAAGAGATAACACAGGAGAAATGTTTACAAAAATATGCCTTTTTCGTCATTAAAAAATTGTTTAATTTTGTTAATTCTTTAACTTTTTTTTTTATTTTAAAACTTTTTGTTTGACGCAGTTTGATCTTACTAAATTTTTTAAGAATAAATATTTATTTCCCCAAAACACGAGGAAAATAGTTGACACTTACTGTTTGCCCAAAATCAGCTGTTTTTCTGTTTGCCCCTCAAAAATATTTTGTGGTCAGATTATGGCAAACAAATATTTGACATTTTTTTGTCCAATATTTGGCATATGTGATCGTACCTTAAGTCATTAATATTTATTCACGTAATAAAATATTTTATATTTTTTTTTTGTCAATTAGGTTTAATGTTTTCATAATGTTTACGTAAGACTTTAAAGTTTTAATATAACACATAACATGATGGCAAAAAAATGCCTTAACAGATATCTTATATCTCTCTAAATAACTAAATCTAAGAATATTTCTAGACGTCCGTACAAAGGAAGGAAACAGTCAGATGGTTTTAAATTCGCTCTTAGGTCTTTCCTACAATCAAATAATTTAAATTGAACAAATTTCAAATGTACAGAAACTCATTCTAAGGGGTTAAGATCTAATTTTTCTGTTTTTTTTTATTTTACCAATGTTTGCTGTTTTTTTTAAATACATACATATATACTAATTGACATATTTTTTATAAGAAAAAACTAATACAAGAAAAAAAAGGTCTACATGCACCAATAATAAAAGTGCAATAGATAACGGTTATAAGAACATCTTATATTAGAAAAAAAGGCTTTTAAGAAAGTATTTCAAAAGTTTAAAAAGTATAGGGTAATTTTTGACCCCAAGTGCATTTAAGGGTTAATCTCCATTATGCACTGTTTTGTCTTCGGATGACTTAAGAGTATATTTTTCTCCAGTTTTATAAAAATCGGCACAAAAATATACAACATTTCGCTATCTTTCCTTTAGACAAATATGTCAAATATGTTAAAATTTTACTTTTGGCTTTCATCATTTTAGGGTTAATGTTTTCCGATTTTAGTAAAATCTTCAGAGTATATTTAAAATTATCTGGACTATAACATTCTGATAAAGTTTTACTTTTAATTCATAACAGAAAGGAAATTGGGTATTCCACAAAATATGGGCAAAAAAATCGTTTTTCCCGAAACTTGGAAAATTAAATCGTAGGTACAAAAAACCTATGGGAGGTATTGCCATAATTCTTGACATTTTTATTCCCAATTAAATCCTCAGTAAATCCCAATATGACGATTAAAAAATTCTGCAATTTTTAAAAATTTGAAAATGGAATTTTGAAACTGCTATTAAAGAAATTATTTTTTTGTCATACTTGCGAATAGGTTAACGAAGACAAAAACTCATATACAAATAAGCAGGGGCTTATTTTAAGTAAAAATTAGCTCCTATTCAAATATTTCTCAAAATATGTTAATATCGTGCCATAACCGCAAAAAAAGCTCAAGCGACATAAAAAAATTTTATAGGAGAAGGTTTTTTTTATTATATTTCATAAAAATTTTGCATGAAAATTGGCGCTTAAAATAAAATTGTTTTTGCTATAAAATCGTAACGGTACCTTCTGTGACCATGAGATTTTAGGAGATAATGCAAGTGTTGCCAATCAATTCATTTATTAAAAAAAATTTAAAATGTTGTCGCTTAAGCTTTTTTGCGGTTGTGGCTCGATATTATTCCTAAATTTCTTGTTTAAGTGGCCGGAAGCACGTTAATGATGGCCTGGTAAATTTTTTATAACTTTAAAATCTTTAAGCCAAATTTTGTGTTTTATATCTCATTTATATTTTATTGTAAAAGTAATTATTTAATGGCAACAGTTTTATAAAAACTGAAAAAATTTAGTTTTTCCGCTTGTAACGTTATCCTATTATTTTTCACAACATCCTATCCTATTATTTTTCTACAATACATAAAACAATTTTAGGCTCATTCTATGAGCAAAACATCGCAAATTTTATGCTTTTTTATACACTTTTACATTAAATACGCCTAACAGAATTCTCGTAGTTAAAATACGAGAAATTGGTACCTAAATGATCGAGTTATAAAAAAAACTTCATGAAAGAATGGTTTTGTAACGGCAACACTAATGGTAAAGAAGAAAATATTTTTACCAGTTAACATCAATTCAACTCCAAACCACACAAAAACTATTCTCGCCAATTTCTTATTTTTTTTTCAATTAAACCATTTATCAAAAAAATTAGTTTTAATAAAAAAATTTAATGAAGTTAATTAAATGTTTACTCATATCAACAACATAACTGCAGAAAATGATGTTAATATCAAAAAATATTTCATTGATACTATTATTTTACTGGTGCAAATTTAATAAATTTTCAGTGTTTAAAAAACTGCATTCAAAGTTGAAAAACTGACATTTCTTCCACTTCTTCATTTCTCATTGGCCAAAGAAGCGCTTCCTTTTATTTCTGATTAATTAAATGTAAACAGTCGCGGTCAAACCAACTCAAAAAGCGAAAAGGTGTACACCACTTTTCAAAAGGTGAAAAGGAGTACACAAATTTGTAAGCTATACAAAACAGGCCATGAACTGTTTAAATATTTGCTTTTGGAACGCAAACGGCATCCACCTACATAAAAATGAACTAGAATACTTTCTGAACAATAAACAAATTGATGTTATGATGGTTTCTGAAACTCATCTGACCTCAAGAAATACGTTTAAAATCAATGGTTATATATTATATGATACCAAGGATCCTCGAGATAGAGCTTGTGGAGGTTCTGCTATTTTGATAAAAGCTCGAATCAAACACTACTTAATTAGATTTTTAATATCTGAAAGTCAATATAATAAATATTTCAAATCATGAGGACCCTGCTTCCTAGCTGCTGGTGATTATAACGCTAAACACACTTTCTGGGGGTCACTGCTCATAACACCAAAGGGTCGTATTTTGTTTAACACAAATTGTAAAATGGATCTAACTGTGGTCGCGAGCGGACAACCAACATATTGGCCTACTGATCAGCAAAAACTTCCAGATGTCATAGATTTTGGAGTGGTAAAAAACATCCCCGCATAAACGAATTATGCTAAAGCTTCCTTACGATTTTTACTATAACAAACCCTAATAGAATTGTATATCCGTCTGGTTATCACTAAACCACCATTAAGAAGCTTAACTGGAAGTTGGGCACGAAATGATATAGAAAAAGGAAATATTTTTGTTAATCATTTTAAAACCGTACTAACCCCTCATAGATCTTTCGATACTGCGGTCGAGTTACCACCTGTTGCTGTTACAGCAGCTGTTCCACTAAGATTTGAGATAAGAGAAATCGAAAAGGCTATTCATGATTTAAACCCCAAGAAAGCCCCTGGCTTTGATAAGATCAGTAGCAAAATGATTTTGGAGCTACCTAGCTTAGCAAAGAAAATTATTCTATTATTTTTAATGCTATTTTACGCCTTAAATACTACCCACAAGAATGGAAAGTATCGTTAGTAACCATGATACCAAAACCAGGAAAGGATCCCACAAAAGTTGAGTCATATAGACCTATAAGCTTACTGTCCAATATATCAAAACTTTTTGAGAAGCTGTTAGTGTCAAAATTAGCGCCAACTTTTAATGAAAATAGATGTATTCCTAACCATAAATTCGGCTTTAGAAGAGAACATAGCAGAATTGAACAAACCAATCGTATAGTAAACGCCATAAGAAAAGCCTTTGAAGAAAGAACATATTGTTCCGCTCTCTTCATCGATGTTTCTCGAGATTTTTATAAAGTCTGGCATGAAGGATTATTACATAAATTAAAGCTAAACTTACCGGTAAGCACACACAAGCTGTTAAAAAGCTACTTAGTCGGTCGAAAGTTTATTATTAAAGGCCGGTATTCACTGTGCTATTCAGTCGCACGATATGTCGAAAAAATCGTGTGTGCTCATAATGTATGACAGTGTGGCTTAAAATTGAATTGAGTGACAGATTTTTTTGACAAGTCTGTCCGACTTGCAAATGTTTATGAAAATTTTCATAAAATGATAGGTTCTATGCGACCAGAGTTGCATTTTCTTGTAAAGTAGCTGAGTCATTTGAGTCTGCATCTTTTTTGTGGGATAGTGTGGCATTGACAGCAGATTTTGTAGACCTTTTTTTAGGTCGGATAGAGTTCTGTCAGATTTTCGTGTGAATGAATCGTACGATTGCCTAGGATAGTGAATCACGGCCTTAAAGAAAGGGCTTTTTTAAGTTCTCCTCAGCCAGTTGACTGACTGGAAAGTGGTTAAAACAATGGAGGATAAAGGTCAATGAGAAAAAATGCATACATATAACATTCACCTTGCGTCGGGAGTCATGTCCCCCTATTAAAATCAATAACCAATTAGTGCCCCAACAATCGCATGTAAAATATATCGTTATTCATCTAGATCTGCGTGTAACATGGAAATGCCATATAGAAGAAAAACTAACACAAATTAAACTACAAGCAATTCAAATTTATTGGCTTATTGGAAGAAGTTCTGTTCTTAGTCTCGATTGCAAATTTCTACTTTACAACTCTATATTAAAGCCAATCTGGTGCTACGGTATTCAGCTATGGGGCACTGCCTCGGCCTCAAATATCGAAAAAATTCAAAGGCGCCAAAATAAATTTCTTCGAATAATCACAGTCGCTCCCTTGTATTTTAAAAGCTCAAATATTCACAAGGATCTCAATGTGACATTAGTAAAAACTATTATTACGAAGTATGCAGTAAAATATTTAAAATGGCTTGAGTCGCACCCAAGTCCACTAGTTCGAAATATTCTAAATGACAGCGACCACTCTAGATTAAGGAGAAGAGATACTGCAGGACTCATCCGATGAGAAGAACGCTAAACATCTACATATGTGAACAGAAACCGTGAGGAGAGAAATTTTCGTCTGGCATTGGCAGGACAAAAGTAAAGTATTAGTATAAGATTTGAATAATTATTGTTAGTACATATTTAATATATGAAGACTCAATAAATAAATAATGAAAAAAAAAACAAATTTTCGTTTGTTGTTCGACAGTTTTTGTTTTCGACTGCAGTTTTTTAAACCCTGTAAATTTTTTTATTAATATCACAAACTTTTTATTTGAAATTAATATATATTTTTTTTCTGTGCAGTATTTGATATGCTATACAATTAATGTCAAAATCCTTAAACTTAACACTGTTTAAATAAAACTATTGGAAATTCGTTGAAGCTGAAATAATTTTCCTATTACGTCCATATTATAAGAAAATGTTAGAATTGTCTTATTATGGCGATTAGATAAACAATCTACATATGTACCTTTTAAAATCTTAAAAACAAAATTGAAGTCAAACAGGAATTATTTCGTAATTTACCACGCAATGCAATATCATGACAACATATTTCCTTAATTTCAGGACCAATATTATTTGCGGTTGTTTCACTGCAGGATATAGCAAGTCCAGTTTTTCAAAATCACAAAACAAAGGAATGGACAAACTTAGATAACATTACATTTTCATTCGATTGCAGAAATCGCCCTGTAGGGTTCTACGCCGATATGGAGTACAATTGCCAGGTAAAATTAATTTCTTGAAGAAGTTTTATTACTTCACTTGAATTCGCGCATATCGATTCAAAATACTAAAGTTTTTATATTTATTTCTAAGATATTCCACATGTGCGATGAGGAGAACAATCGAATACCACATTTGTGCGCCAACGAAACATCTTTTAATCAGGAATACCGCATTTGTGATTGGGATTATAATTTTAACTGTACGGAATCACCTGTAAGTATTATTGAACAATGAAAGCGTTCGATATTAAAAAAAAAATGAATTGGACTCTTTCAGAAATGGTTTTATTTGAATGAACTGACGTATGCCACAGAACCACCAGATGAAGATGAAGACTACTAGAAAATCTTTTAAACGAATCTACATAATACCAATTGATGATGAAGTCCATGTTCTAAAATGTGTATGTTATATACATACATAAATTTTTTTGGTTTTCATCTATAGTGTTATGGAACATTATTGTCAATATATTTCTAAGTTGCGGTGATGTCCAATTAATCTCTGACTTTTTCTGTTTAAATGTATTAAGAAAATTTTTTAATTTACTTGAAATTAACACCGTAAAATATTTTTACTATACTTCATTTTATTCTATTATTGATTTTCTTCCAACTTAAATTTTCTATTGACTTATATTAAATTAATTACTTTGTAAATGTTTATTTTGTACTATTAGCACAACTTGTAAATTGTTAATTTTATTTAAAAATGTACAACAACTGTAGATTGTTTGAAAATTTGTTGATATTCTAGTTTGAAAATAAAATGTGTTAAATATTTTTATACTGTTACAAAAAAAATTTATATTTGGGTGAATCACAAGATCATAGTATACAACTAGTATGCCGACTGGTGAGAACGTTCTCTTTTTTTTATAACTCTCATCACACATATAGGTTCTGTGTGAATTCAACAGACATAAGAACAACAAAAACAAAACAAAATTTTAAATTTTTCAATTTAAAATTTTTCACAATATAACACTTCATTTTTAATTTTATGACTTATGCATTAAACACATTCGAGACAGCAAGCAACACGAACACACGACTACAAATGCTGCTGGCTCCAATTGTAGTTGCGTAATCAGCCACTTAATTATTTTGAAGACGACAGCTACAATTGAAAAACTATAAACAGCTGTGTTTTTTTTTATGTATTTACATATCAGTGGTGCCACTATCATTTTTGATTTTTATGAATTGAACAACATGCATAATTGCAGACTCGTACACAAAGTTAATTTAAGTCTACATATATATAAATACTTATTTATTATACATTTTGTAACGTAAAAAGAAATTCATTTATTAAAAAACATTTCAAATATATTAATATTTTGTTTGGACAAACATTTGAAGCAATGATTGTAGAAATATTAAAAATTTTAAATATTTGGCAGACATGTTGAATATTTGTCAAACTTTTTGTGGTGTCTAGTGCAAAAATTAATAATTTCAGCGAAAACTTTACAGAGTAAAGTCGTAGAAGAAGAAGCAATTAAATCATTTTCAGCCGTAAATTCTAATTGTTTAACAGCCTTGTTTGCCCCGTTAGATTACTCTTTACTCCAAAATTCTTTTTCTTTCTTTTATATCTTTTTTCCGTTTTAAACAAATAGCGAGCAAAATTGCCGCAGCACAATCGTCATTTGCATTCATTGAAAACGAAACAAAAATTAAAAATTGATGTTTGAACGAAATATGATTGTGTTGTTTATTGGCAAACAGATTCAAAAACAAACCACAAACAAGTTTTGCAAGCAATTTGTTTGGTTTATTATGCCCTTTAGTTTATGAATTCTAGGTCGTACAAGTTTTAGAGCACATTATCAATATCTCTTTAGGTAAAAACTGGATCTTAAAAGTTTAAGTATCATAAGAGAGTCTTTCGAAATACATTTCACATGATGTATATAATATACCGAGTTATAAACCCCTTAAGAGCCAACTTCAAAAATTAATATTTCTTAAAAAATGTTTCTACAAAATTTCATTTATCTTAAAATTTTGGCGATATGTATAATAATATTTATTGAAATATTATATGTCATAGAGAACACTTCAAGTTCTTGTATGCTATATTTTTAGAAGCTCCATAATATAAAATTTTAAAGTTATTACGGTTAAAAAAATTTAATTTTGGAATTTATTAATAAGTTTGATTAAAAATATGTATGTGGTAATAGTTTGTGCACTTTTTACATATTTAATTATAGTAATATGTAAATATTTGAAGAACTTTTTTAATCAAAGCCTTAAAAACTGTGGTAACATGTGTATATTATTGTTAAATAATTATTGTTATATCGACATAATTTAAAGATAAAGCCAATTTAGTAAAAAAAAGTCAGTCAATAAGTAAGAGTATTTGAAATGGGCTCTTAATGGGTTAATAAATCGGTATGCTTTAAACAGCTGTCAAACGCACTTTGAATTTTTAAATGATACCCATACTGCTAAGATTCATTTTATACCTTTAGAGATATGGATAAAGTATTTTGATACTTTTACGACCTAAAGCTCTTAAACTAGGAGCGTTGGTATGACAAATATCTTCCTACACAGAAAAAATTATTTATATTTAAGACTGGACCTACAAACGATTAACTTTTTTTTTTTTTAATTATAAAAACTTGAAACCGTATATCATATTTTTGTATAATTGTCAAAATTTTTGTTGCTAAAATAAAAATCAAACAAAAATATTTATAGAAACAGTAAACAAAAATTGTTGAAAATAATAAAATTTTTAAACAAGGATTTGCTTGAAAATATTTTAGCAATAATTTTTTCTGTGTATATAAATTCCTTTAAAGATACTAAAAAATAATAATAATATTTGGTGGTGAGCCGAGCTTATATTCTTGGTTCAATCCGGTTCTTAGCTATTTAACGAAAAAATTGTTTTTTAAGCACTAATTCTTCTAATTTTTGATTATGTTAGCAGCACTGTTTTTGTTTTGTAGCAGACAAAAATAGAAATTAGTTTAATTTGACTACAACGACCAAATTAGCATAGACAACAACCTGCAGCCATAAAGCCGTGTCGTCGTTAAAATAATCATTTCCATATACACACATGTATTCTAGTTTTGACATATTGAAGTCGGTAGCCTGCTGTCTCGAATGTGTTTAAAGCATTAAACCCATAATTAATAATTTTTTTCAATACATTTTGCTAATTTGCTTTTGCAAAATGTTTTTATTTTTCACAAACTAAAAATTTTTAAATAAATTTTTTTGAAACTAAATTTTTTCTGTTGTTAATATTATTAAAGCCAGCAGAGTAGCATTTTGTGGTATAAAAATAATATTTGAAATCATTAATTATTTATATATTATCCGATATCGCAGAATAAAAATTTAGCAAACATGGCTTTTAAAAGTTTATAAATGCAGCCAGCATTAAATAAATTGAAAATTTATTGAACTAAGAAAATTTTATTTTGGAAAAAAATTGTTTCCACATTCTATACGATTTTATGCAACTATGTTTAGTGGTGGAAATAGTTTTATACACCAATACATTTGAAAAAAATCTTACTAACACAAACATAAAATTTGTACCACTGACAGTTGAGTTATGTACCTGTCAAAGAGTCGGCATACTAGTTGTATACTATGCACAAGATCGTCAGAAAGTTGTAAAGTTATATGACTTAAAATAACTACATATATATGGCTACTGTGGAAAACCGCTTATAATTAAGATTTCTACTGTACAGATATGGCGAAATAATTAACACAGCATTACATTTTTAATTTCGTTTGAAAAACAATATTTTTTTAAACAATTACAAAATATTATTTAGGACATTGTGACGATATGACTTCATAGCACACCTTGTGAATCACCCAATAGTAAAGTGCGTTAAATTTGTCGCTACTTGTTTTAATGAATTGCTCTTGGCAAACAAAGAAACCTGTTGTAATTGTTTTTATTTTACTTTAAATATTTTAAACAAACAATAGCAATCGTGGCGCTAATAGTAAATTTGCTTAAAGCATTAATTGTCAGGAGCTATATCCTTTAAAGTTTTGTTTAGCAACAATTATTTGGAATATGATTCGTTGGTAATTTAAATTAACAGCCTTACGAAAGACAATTAGTAAGGGCATAAGCGCACCTTTTACCGATAAATTATCTAAGTTTTAATCATCAGCCTAAGGAAATGGCTTATTTAGCCACGATGTTGCAAGACAGAATTTCTTTTACATCGAATACTCAACAGGAACACAAGTGGTACCCTATTTAGATTTGGTTCACGGTGAACGACCCACTGGGTCTCGTTGGAATAATAATAATGCAGTGCGACACAGAGGGACATTTCGGAACTACGGACAGACAGCAAAGAGACAGAGTGAGGCCTCATCGAGGCTTACGGGAGCAAAGCAACAAAGGAACAACCATGTTGCTATAGGGACCTCCCAATTGAGTCAGGCTCAAGATGAATACCAGGCGACATCCGATCAAGAAATCTCCTTGATTGGGGATGAAATAAATTATAGCGAAATTTATTTTTTAGCCAGGACTTTCTGCTCCCATTCATAGGAAGGGTCATAGCAGGGAGAACCATAAAGTTGCTAACAGATACATTTGCGGCAAATCCATACATGGACACAGATTACACACAGATATGTCACGCGACGGAAGATTTTTTTGTCTCTTTCTTCGAAAGCTGCCCTTTTTTTCATTTCTAATTGAACCATCTCACTATAGGTCAAACGATCGATTTAACTGGCCAAAAGTCAAATTTCGCACATTGTGTTATCACTTCTTTTGTGTTACAATCTTATAAGAAATACATCAAAGCAAATAAAAATGCATTTGGTTTTTGCAACAACAATTATACAGCTACATGACAAGCTGTCAAATGTGAATTATTGAAGTGGCATTGGAAACGTGTTCATGTGGTGAATTTACTTTTAAACATTTAAAGTGAAAATAAAACCAAAGTGTTAATATGAATAACGAATTAATAAGTAAGTATTCGATATTTTTTATCAAAAAATCTGTCTGTATCGTTATTTTTGTGTATAAATGTAACATATTGCATGCTGCCTTAGATCGGTCGCCGAAAATGTTAAACTTTGAGGTTATGTAAGCTTTTAAAGAGTAGGCAACGTTGGGCAATTGAAAGGAAAATTGAAATTTGTTTGTTAATTCGTGCTAAATCTGGAAAATATCATGTGGTTTTGCGGTTTTCTAATTCTACTACTTTTTTCACATTTTGCGAATTTATTCGAAGTCTGGGTTAAACCACGCACCAAAGAAAAGAAGCAAGATGCTGTGTATGGATATATTGCTAGCCAAATCAGAGTCGATAACATTCCCACTGATAACATTCCCACTACATACTTAATGATATTCAATAATTTACTGTATTAATAAAATAAAAAAACCGATAATACATATATGAATAAACTAGGTTTGGTCCCTAAAAGGTGAAGGGACCTGTAATGCATTAAGGCCTTAAACTGTTAATTTTTTTCTTCAATTTTGCCTATAATCTGAGTCTAGAAAGAAAATAAGTTAGTGGGGCTGTTTTTTTGAGAAAAACGGATTTTTATCAAAAAAGTGAAGTAATAAAGTCTTATTTTTTTAATTTTCCATCAATGGGTTAATTTATATACAGATTTATAGAGTTTTAAATTATCTTTATAATGATACTAACCGGACCCAGATCAGAGCATAAATAGCTGAGATATGACCGATTATATACTCAAGCTTTAATGGCCCATATCTCTAGAAGTTGGACCGAGCGCCAAAAAAATTTTTTTTCTTCGACACAGCGCAGAAATCTATGCCTCTGGTAAAATGTTGGTGTAGATCAGAGTGTTACAGGTATTCCGTATTTATGCGGCTTTGTCTCCGAAGGGTTAAGGGGCGTAAAAGGCACAGCGGGGCCAAAAAGGTTATATATTTTGTTTAATTTTTTCACTTTTTTCCTCACAAAGCATTCTGAACACATTCCAGTTAACATAACCTAATATTTTGAGTTTTATGACTTTTGGCCAGTGAAATAGCTCATTTGACCTATATTGCATCTTTTATGCCGCAATGCAATTAACACAAATTTATTTAGTTGACATTTATTTGCAAAACTGTTGTAAAAACTAACTTTAAGTTTATCGCAACACTAGTAAATAAAATTTTAGTAACTAAATAACATTATAAAACAAAACAATATTACGAAATACATTTTTTGCGCAAAATAAAACGCTTGTTAAACTAATGCATTAAACACATTTGAGACAGCAGGCAACACGAAGGCACGACTACAAATGCTGCATGTTGCAATTGTAGTCGCGTAATCAGCTACTGAATTATTTTGAAGACGACAGCTACAATTGAAAAAATATAAACAGCTGTGTTTTTTATTATGTATTTACATTTCAGTGGTGCCACTATCATTTTTAATTTTTATAAATTTAACAACATGCATAATTGCAGACTCGTACACAAACTTAATTTAAGCCTACAAAAATATAAATACTTATTTATGATAAATTTTTTAACGTAAAAACAAATGAATTTATTAAAAAACATTTAAAATATTTTAATTTTATTGTTTTTGGAACTCATAAAGAATATCATCTTCATGGCAGGTTGAATAAAAATTTTCTTATATACAGTATAATCGCGAAAAAGTAAACTGAAATGTCCTAAGGATTGTTAACTTTTTCGTCTTATATATTAACTTTTCTAAATTGTAAAAAAATGCAATTATAAACATATGTACCTATATTTTCTCAATGACTTAGTTTTCATCTGTAAAAAAAGAAATTTAGATCTAATTCTACTGTAATTTTTTGGTCCAACGCACTAAGTTTATGAATTATAGGTCGTAAAGGTTTCAGAGCACTTTATCAATAGTATAGGAAGAAAAATATAATCTGAATCTTTAAAGTATTGGTATCATAATAGAGTCTTTCGAAATACATTTCATATGATGTATTAAATATACCGATTTAACCCCTTAAGAGGATTTATCTTGAAATTTTGTCGATATGTATAATAATATTTCCTCAAATATAATATGTTATAGAGAACAACCCAAGTTTTTATATGCTATATTTTTAGAAACTCCATCATATAAAATTTTAAAGTTATTAGGGTTAAACAAATTTTATTTTGGAAAACTTCACAATTTATTTATAAGTTTGAGTTAAAATATATAGTGGTAATAGTTTATGCAGTTGTTACATATTGAAATATAGTTATATGTAAATATTTGAAAAGTGTTCCGGAAGGCTGAAAACCCGCAATACAGAAAAACTTTATTAATCAAAGTCCTAATAACTTTGGTAACATGTGTATATTATTGTAAAATAATTATTATTATATCGACATAATTTAAAGATAAAGCATATTTAGTAAAAAATTCAGTCAAGAAGTATGAGCATTTGAAATGGGCTCTTAATGGGTTAATAAATCGGTGTGCTTTAAACACCATGTGAAAAGCACTTTAAATTTTTCAATGATACCCATACTGCTAAAACTAAGAGCGTTGGCGTGACAAACATCTTCCTATATAACTTCTTTTAAGGATACTAAAAAGTAATAATAATATAGATTTGGTGGTGAGCCGCGCTTATATTCTTGTTTCAATCCGGTTCTTTGCTGTTTAACCAAAAAATTATTATTATATATTATAAGCACTAATTCTTCTAATTTGTTATTATATTAGCAGCACTTTTTCTGTTTTGTACACATGTGTGTATATGGAAATGATTATTTTAACGACGACACGGCTAAATGGCTGCAGGTTGTTGTCTATGCTAATTTTTTCGTTGTAGTCAAATTAAACTAATTTCTATTTTTGTACGCTACAAAACAGAAAAAGTGCTGCTAATATAATCAAAAATTAGAAGAATTAGTGCTTTTAATATATAATAATAATTTTTTGGTTAAACAGCAAAGAACGGGATTGAAACAAGAATATAAGCGCGGCTCACCACCAAATCTATATTATTGTTACTTTTTAGTCATTGAAAAATTGAAAGTGCTTTTCACATGGTGTTTAAAGCACACCGATTTATTAACCCATAAAGAGCCCATTTCAAATGCTCATACTTCTTGACTGACTTTTTTACTTAATTTGCTTTATCTTTAAATTATGTCGATATAATAATAATTAATTCACAATAATATACACATGTTACCAAAGTTATTAGGACTTTGATTAATAAAGTTTTTCTGTATTGCGGGTTTTCAGCCTTCCGGAACACTTTTCAAATATTTACATATTACTTTATTTCAATATGTAACAAGTGCATAAACTATTACCACTATATATTTTAACTCAAACTTATAAATAAATTGTGAAGTTTTCCAAAATAAAATTTTGTAACCCTAATAACTTTAAAATTTTATATGATGGAGTTTCTAAAAATATAGCATATAAAAACTTGGGGTGTTCTCTATAACATATTATATTTGAGGAAATATTATTATACATATCGACAAAATTTTAAGATAAATCCTCTTAAGGGGTTAATAAATCGGTATATTTAATACATCATATGAAATGTGTTTCGAAAGACTTTATTATGATACCAATACTTTAAAGATTCAGATTATATTATTTATTCCTATACTATTGATAAAGTGCTCTGAAACCTTTACGACCTATAATTCATAAGCTTAGTGCGTTGAACCAAAAAATTACAGTAGAATCGCGATACAGTAATCTTGCGGTCAAGTTAACCAAATTTTAGCGCTTCTGTGCCGCTCTAAGCGTTAACTCTAATTTAACTTTTCAGATCGTATTAGTAAAAGTACTGATTTGTACAAACGATAACAAATTAGATTAAATTTTAAGCTGAAAGTTGAGAGTTTAAACAAAATTGAGAAATACATTAAAGAAAAACTATCGGCGTTGTATTGTTGTATATCTGGAGTTGCCATCTCAAAAATAAAAACGAAACGTCACAAAATTTTCGAGGCTTTGAAGAATACATAGGAAAAAGGATACAGGAAAACATTACATAGACCAAAATATGCCGATCTTAAAGCAAGTTTGTACAAATGTTTTCTTGAAGCATCGAAAACGTAATTGCGCAATCACTGTTCTAATTTCAATATCAATAGCTAAGCGCGAGTTCGTGTAACTGCAACCTGAAAAGACAATAATGTCAGTAATGAATGGCTGGCGAATGTTAAGAAAATACACAGAATTCGCTATATGTAAATTTTTAAAGAACTAATTTTCTGACAAACGTCATATGTAGCACCTAACACATAATACATGACTGATTGTATAATTATTAATTATAAATTGTAGCCGGTACAAATTAGATCTAAGTTTCTTTTTTGTACAGATGAAAACTAAGTCATTGAAAAAAATATAGGTACATATGTTTATTATTGCATTTTTTACAATTTAAGCCCGCTTAGAAAAGTTAATAAATAAGACGAAAAAGTTAACAACCCTTAGGACATTTCAGTTTACTTTTTCGCGATTATACTGTATATTAGGATTTTTTTATTCAACCTGCCATGAAGATGATATTCTTTATGAGTTCCAAAAACAATAAAATTAAAATATCTTAAATGTTTTTTAATAAATTCATTTGTTTTTACGTTAAAAAATTTATCATAAATAAGTTTTTATATTTTTGTAGGCTTAAATTAAGTTTGTGTACGAGTCTGCAATTATGCAATTTATAAAAATTAAAAATGATAGTGGCACCACTGAAATGTAAATACATACTAAAAAACACAGCTGTTTATATTTTTTCAATTATAGCTATCGTCTTCAAAATAATTCAGTAGCTGGTTACGCGAATACAATTGCAGCCAGCAGCATTTGTAGTCGTGCCTTCGTGTTGCCTGCTGTCTCGAATATGTTTA
This sequence comes from Pollenia amentaria, assembly GCA_943735925.1. Lineage (NCBI taxonomy): Eukaryota > Metazoa > Arthropoda > Insecta > Diptera > Polleniidae > Pollenia > Pollenia amentaria. The sequence goes on from OX031009.1 coordinate 81,736,041, forward strand.
ATGCATAATGCTTCAGTTAAACGTGGCTGGTGTTTTGTTATTTTTGTTTTGATAACGCAATTTGTGTTGATTGTAGCGGCCTGTTTTTACACATTACCACTCCACTACCAAAAAACATTTTTTGTCTCTTTCTTCGAAAGCTTCCCTCGCAACTGATTTGGGCCTTTTTCACACGTCACTTTTTACATATCTGTGTGTAATCTGTGACATGGGTCTATACCAGGGATTTCCAAAAATTTTTTGGTTGTGTAGTAGTGAGTCCCAGAGAGTAAACAAATTGAGAGAATTCATTCATTTACAGCCGAAAAAAAATGTTAGTAATATATTATATAAGTTGTATAACACAAAGGTAAAAAATTAAACATTTTTTGTGTTGATAGAAAATTTGTAGCAGTTCTTTACCAATTTAATGTCGCTGATTTTAAAACTGCATTTTTTTTTTATTCGGAAGCTTTTTGACTCTAAATCAGTTTCAAATATCTTATCAAGCAATTGTAAAAAAATTAAAGATTTTTATGTTTTAAAAATTCATAAAAAATAAATATTGCACGCAAATCACAGCTGATAGAAAAAAAAGTGCAGTTTTAAAATCAGCGACATTGAATTGGTAAAGAACTGCTACAAATTTTCTATCAACACAAAAAATGTTTAATTTTGTTCCCTTGTGTTATACAACTTTTAAAATAAAATCTTCTAAATTTATATTTTATGGCAGTTTCGTAATAGTAGAATGCTTTTCAAATGGGATGAACTTAATTTATTACGTTGCTTGGAACAAATAAATTTTAAATCCGAAAAAATTTGTTGGCATAGGTAAGTAGTGCCGAATAAAGAGAAGCACTTAAATGAATTTTATTTTAGTTCAGAATCTTTCCAGAACTCTACAATATTATTTTCGTCTGGAGCATTTACTTCGCTTCGTAGTATGATTAGTTCTGATTGAATATCAAATTCGAAGTTGCTTACATCGCAACGAAAAGGGTTTTCGAAAAGATCTAATAGCGGTTGTAAAATTACAAAATCTTGAAACCTGTCTTGAAAATTATTGAAAAGTGTTTCAAATATTTCGGCATATTCATATCTGTTGTCGATTTCGAGATTTCTATAAACAAGTGAAGTTTTTGGAAAATTGGAAAAATCACCAGTTTTAATTTGGGAAAAAATTAGAAAAAGTTTTGTTTTGAAATTGTGAATGATTTTTGACAAGTCGCAATTCCAAACTAAGTTTATTTAACTTGTCGTATCTGCCAAAAAAGCTAAGTCTAAAATAAAATTATTGTCTTTTAAACACTGTATTAAAACTTTTTCTATTTTCTCAGTTTCTAGGAACTTAAATCATAAAGTCTATTCAGGCAATCACCGCGACTTAGCCACCGAACTTCTGTAAACATTTTCAGGTCACAATTCACAGCATTTTTGTTTTTTAAAAATGTTACAAATTTTCGGTGGGGTATCATTTATGAATTTCGATGCAAGAGCGTTCTGATGAATTATGCAGTCAAAATTATGAACTGCAAATTCGTGTTTTTTTAATTGGCCTATAAGCCCATTATATTTGCCCAACATTACATTGGCTCCATAAAACAGGTCTTCTCTTTCCTTATCATTTAAATTATTTATATTATTATGAAAACGATCGCAATGCCGTTTAATAACATATTCCGTTCCTTCCTTAAATATTGCATAGCATATAAGGCATTGGATGTTACCAAAAGCGTTTTTGACCGCACAATATTTTTTAAGTGCCATCATAAAGTTTTTTCTGTTAACCTGAAACAAAAATATGTATTAGTAGTGGTATACACAATTGTGCATAGAAATGGATTTCCCTAATATATTTATTCAAAAATAAAATAAATTACATGAGAATTATAACGTGAAAAAGTTATTTTAGTTAAAAGTTAGGGTATTCATAGTGGTAAGTAAAATAGAAGGGTATTCACGTTGTTGGGTTACTCATACTTCAAACATCTGTGCATACATTTTAATTCTAGCTAATGGTAACTTTTTACAAAATACCAAATGCGCACCTGAGTTTGCCTGCAAAAATGTATAAAGTCATTATAACAGGTCAAAGTTACTTTAAATAAATACCATAAATTAGTAAGGTTAACTCTTTGGACTTGGTCATATAATTGTAGCATAAAAAAGTTAGCAATAAAAATAGTGCCATACAATAAAGTTTCATTAATTCATCAATAAAACACATCTTCTTACCTAAAAATTTTACCTGCTGTCACATTTGCTTTTATGTGTATAGGTTTACACATAAATTGTAGGAAAACAAGACATTTTTAACTTGTTTTTTAAATATTTTTACTTACTTAAGAAAAGTGTTTTCAAAGAAAAAAAAACCCCACCGACGCGATTGGTACAGAAACAAAAATATTTTTACAAGCACAAAATACCAAGAAATTCTCGTGGCTATTTTTTTCTTAATAATTTCTGCATTCAGGTACGTATTTTTAACGAAAGAAAAAGGGACCCTTTTACAGGCATCAAAAAATTTTTTTTCACAAACAAAAAACATATCGTTAGCTTAAATGCAAAACAATGTAGATATTATTTGAAAATTTGAAATTTTTGTTGATTAGGATTCACGTTACATATGTATTTTTATATAATTTTAAGTTATTTACAAAATTAAAAATGACGTATCATCAAATACATACATATATAATTTATAATTAACAGCATAATGTATAATCACACTCAAGAAAAAAATTAGCAGAGTTTTTAATTCATTTTATAAGAACACATTAATATTTTTAAACACCAAAACTGGGCTATCTGTTTTATAACTATTACCACGGTGTTAGTGGAATTAGTGATCAGATAATAATATATAATAATAATTTTTAGTATTGCATAAGAAAAAATAAAAAAGTGCTGTAAAATTATAAGAACCGAATCCATATACGTATGTAAAATAAATCCTATAATAAATGTGACTATCATCTTCTTCCACATTGGACTGTTAGAAATTTTGAAATTTTTTATCTGAAATATTAAAAATTGCTTTTAAATCTCAAATAATTAGCATTTTACAAAGTTCTTTGCTTTGCATGTAAACTTATGATATGTTACATTATTCTACATTTAAGTCTTAAAATTTAAACTCTAAATAAAAATTGCACGCAAGGCATTGGATGTTACCAAAAGCATTTTTGACCGCACAATATTTTTTGAGTGTAAGCTGAAACAAAATAATATAGCATCCGCTAGACATGTACACTTGTCGAAGTCACATCGACGACTGAATTGAAGAGTATAAAAATATGTGTTAGTAGTGGTGTACACAATTGTGCTAATAAATGGAAACCCCTGGTCTATACTATAGATCAGTGGTGTCAATTATGATTGTGTTGGTGCGAATACTCTTGTCTCCATAGCTGCCAGATTTGACGATTTATCGTCATTTTGACGATTTTTAGGTAAAAAAATGGTCTATTGACGATTGGACGATTTATACCCCAAATTTGACGATTTTTTATATGACAAATTTTGTTCAAATTTACAAATATATTTAATATATTTTCACGTTGTATTTAGGCTTCTAATATAATTTTATTTGAATTATTTGATTGGCAGTAATTTCCATGTCTTAGCTGTTCATCATATAAAATACGATTGTTTTTTAGCACAATGCATATTTGTAAGAATTCTATTTGATCAAAGCCTGTAATAAAGAAGTACTAATCTTTATTACAGGCATTTTACAACTACTCTCTTTAGGCTTGGTTCACATTATGAACCCTTCAGGAGATTAGGCGTTAACTGTCAAAAAGCCACCCGTACAATTACTAGAACAAGAGGCACTAGTGGTAACGGTGTTAAAGATTTTATATAAAAATACTAGTGCTTATTAGTACTAGTACTTGATGTAGTACAAGAGCAGCACATGTAAACTGATTGTGCAAAAAAATTTTTAAAAACAAAAATTTTGATACTTATTTTTAAATTTGATTTTAAATAATTAATTTATAATTTATTTATACATTATTTACGGCCATGTTCTGGAAATTGAAATCACGAGAAATTGAAATCGAACAAAATTTTAAATTTATCCTGTGTATAAAGTTTATAAAAATATTTTTTTTATATGCCTCATATGTTGAGGTCCACTAACCTTCACCACTACCTCTTTTCAAATCAGGAAAAGATGCGTTCAATTTAAAAAAAAAATGAATTGAGAATGTCCAATTGGGTCCAAGTAAACTGGTACACGACTAGAACCAATAGTACTAGTAATAGCACATACAATGCTAATTTGAGCATTAAGATAATATAGAAAAGTATACAGTCGAGAACTAGTACTGGTGATCTTTGTACTAGTTAAGTACTAGCTAGGTACTAGTTCGATCTCCGGCAGGGAAACTTTTCTTTCAGAGAGTCTGATTTTATTGGTGTTTACCTGACTTAAGTTCTTAAACAGGATTTTCGACGTGAAAAATAGGTGTTTGATATACCTTGGTTTTAGTTTATTTTCTTAGTTTTCTTATGAACGCCAATACTTTTAAAAAATGTTTGGTTGTGTTACTTCAATAATAAGTTTCTTAACGAATATATTAAAATTTTATTAGCAACGAAAACTAAAAATAACAATTTATTTTCAAAACTTATAAAAAATTAGTGGTTTTTTACAATGACGATTTTTGTGACGATTTAGCTTAGTCAATTTGACGATTTTTTCCTCAACATTTGACGATTTTCGACCAATATTATCTGGCAGCTATGCTTGTCTCTTACATTCCCAGCGGGAGGAATCTGCGGTTGCGAGGCCTATTACGAGGCCTAATTAACCTACATATTTTGCTATGAAGACTTTAGAGCAATTAATAATAATACAATTATCGAAAAATGTTGAGTTATGGACAGACACAATCAGTTATTATTTAAATAAATTTAATTTGCAACCTGCATTTCGCAGAAACTTTTCTTATTTTTTGGAAAAATTGAGCATTTGACAATATTTGAAGTCTTTTTACAACCTTATACAATTCTTTACAATTTTTAATTTGGTGCTCAACATATCTTTGCGAATGCCAACAATGAAAATTCATTTGCACATACTAATGCAAATAATAACCCCATTAAGTTTAAAAATATTCTATAATTATTAACCACCATTATAAAAAGAGAAGATTTTACTAGCTTATAAAAATATACTTTTATTTACCAATAATATCTTCTAAATTTATATTGCAGTTTCGAAACAACAAAACATTTTTTAGGTTTGCGGACGTTAATTTATTGCGTTGTTTTGAGCAAATGTATTTCAAATCGGAAAATATTTGTTCGCAAAGATATATTGAGGAAAAAAAGCGACAAACATTTGAAGGAATTTTTTTTTAATACAGGATATAGTGCCCCGTCTAAATTTGTTCAGAACTCAATAATATTTTCCCTATCTGGAGGATTAAATTCGCTCCTAAGTATGATTAGTTCACACATCAAGGCGAATTCATTACAGTTATTCTTGATACTACAACAAGTACACCTCGTACAAAAACCACAAGCAATTTGTTTTTTATAAATCATTGTACAATGTTAAAAACAGAAATAAAACAAAACAGAAACAAAGATAATAAATAATAAATATATTGTTTCTGTTTAGAGGCCTCAAAACAGGCCGTGCGATATTTCCCGCTGAATGAGAGTGTTTTGCAGTAAACACCCAGCGGTCAAAAAGTTATTACAAATTGAAACACATCCGATTGTTTACAATAATGTCAATAGGAAAAATAAAAAACAAGTTCGTTAATCGCATACAACTAGCATCCAAATCAGATTAGTCTTATTGATATCCCGTTGTTAAATAAAATGTAAATAAGAATCAAAAACAAGACAATCGCGAATAAAATGTAGCCATCGCACTTGCATCTGATTTGGATGGCTTAGTAATGTATCATATTTTTTTGTACATTTTCAATTGTGTATTTTGCTTATTTTCTTCTACTTTTTGTTCCGTTATTTTTTCAATTTGTTTTTTGAAAATTTTAAAGTAAAAGTTCAAAGTGTAAAGTGCGTTCAAAAGTGCAAGTGAGTAAACCGTGTAATTGTTATTAAAAAAAATAAATAAAAATTTGTTGAAAAATAAAAATACCTATTTTAAGTATTAAAAATTATAAGAATTGTAAGTGATTCTGAATATTTTCTCTAAAAGGACTACGGCCAAAAAATAAGAAACGGTTTCAAAATTCATAAATCCAGACATTTTCGCAAGCTTTCGTATAATAAAAAAAATATAAAAAATGAATTAATTACATACATATATTATTTTTAAGTTAATTAACCAACACAAATATAAATATAAAATCGTTTAAAAAAACATGGATTTCTACTTTATTCAAATAGATTAAACCCATCATATGATTTATCTTATTCGGACCCATCTAATACTTATACAATGTCTGCAACAAAGGACTGATTACATCGAGACAAATCTTAGTACCCTCTGAATCACCACAATCATTGGACCCATCCAACCTTCACTTACAATGTATGTAGTGTCGGATCAATCTGATAGCCTAGGCCATCTCTGTGTAATTGTAAGTAGGAATTGAATACAGACTTTGGATGGGTCGCACTTACATTGTCGTTAGTCTCAGACCGAAGATGTATGTGATAAAAAGTCTACTGGGCAATTATATTTTGATCTAGATTCTAGATCAGGGATTTCCAAAAATTTTTTGGTTGTGTAGTAGTGAGCACCAGAGAGTAAAATATTGAGTGAATGCATTCATTTACAGCCGAAATAAAATGTTAGTAATATATTTTATAAGTTGTATAACACAAGGGAACAAAATTAAACATTTTTTGTGTTGATAGAAAATTTGTAGCAGTTCTTTACCAATTCAATGTCTCTGATTTTAAAATTGCACTTATACAACTTATAAAATAAAAGCTTCTAAATTTATACTTTTATGGCAGTTTCGTAATAGTAGAATGCTTTTCAAATGGGATGAACTTAATTTATTACGTTGCTTGGAACAAATAAATTTTAAGTCCGAAAAAATTTGTTCGCATAGGTAAGTAGTGCCGAATAAAGAGTTTTCTGTAAACATTTTCAGGTCACAATTCACAGCATTTTTGTTTTTTAAAAAGGTTACAAATATTCGGTGGGTAAGCGCTTGATGTCCGCCTCGAATTTTATTTATTATATCCTCTGCTGTCTTCATAGCTGGGTATCATTTTGAATTTCGATGCAAGAGCGGTCTGATGAATTATGCAGTGAGAATTATGAACTGCAAACTCGTGTTTTTTAATTGGCCTATAAGCCCATTATGTTTGCCCAACATTACATTGGCTCCATCTGTGCAGACTCCAGCAAATTTGTTTTTGTCTACAATGGAAAGAAGCTTTTCTATGACAACATTATACAACAACGTACCAGTTACATTTCCATAAAATGTTTCTAAAGTAAACATTGACTCAAAAATAGTGTATTCGCTGTCTACGCATCGAATACAAATTACAAGTTCACACAGATCATTTATGTCAGTGCTTTCGTCTAAACAAATTGAAAAAAATTCGCAATTAATTACTTTTTCCCTAATTGCAGATTCTACACATGTTCCTAATTGAACAGTACGACGGCCTACAGTTTGATTGGACAGGGGAAGAGACTCTATAAATTTAGTATTATAATTAAGCCTTTCCCAAATTTGTTTTAGCAATTGCTTGTTAACCTGATACAAAAATATGTATTAAGGCCTCGTTACTCTTTACGTAAATGTTGCGGATACGTAAATGTTGCGGTCGACTTCAATGGTTGGTAGTTACTAAAAATACGTAAACTTATCATATGTTCTTAAAGTGTGTTAAAAAAAAAACAAAGAAAATGAAATAAAAAATTTTGTTTTGTTTTGATTTTGCACTCATGCATTAAACACATTCGAGACAGCAAGCAACACGAACACACGACTACAAATGCTGCTGGCTCCAATTGTAGTTGCGTAATCAGCCACTTAATTATTTTGAAGACGACAGCTACAATTGAAAAACTATAAACAGCTGTGTTTTTTTTTATGTATTTACATATCAGTGGTGCCACTATCATTTTTGATTTTTATGAATTGAACAACATGCATAATTGCAGACTCGTACACAAAGTTAATTTAAGTCTACATATGTATATATAAATACTTATTTATTATACATTTTGTAACGTAAAAAGAAATTCATTTATTAAAAAACATTTAAAATATATTAATATTTTGTTTGGACAAACATTTGAAGCAATGATTGTAGAAATATTAAAAATTTTAAATATTTGGCAGACATGTTGAATATTTGTCAAACTTTTTGTGGTGTCTAGTGCAAAAATTAATAATTTCAGCGAAAACTTTACAGAGTAAAGTCGTAGAAGAAGAAGCAATTAAATCATTTTCAGCCGTAAATTCTAATTGTTTAACAGCCTTGTTTGCCCCGTTAGATTACTCTTTACTCCAAAATTCTTTTTCTTTCTTTTATATTTTTTTCCGTTTTAAACAAATAGCGAGCAAAATTGCCGCAGCACAATCGTCATTTGCATTCATTGAAAACGAAACAAAAATTAAAAATTGATGTTTGAACGAAATGATTGTGTTGTTTATTGGCAAACAGATTCAAAAACAAACCACAAACAAGTTTTGCAAGCAATTTGTTTGGTTTATTATGCCCTTAAGTTTATGAATTCTAGGTCGTACAAGTTTTAGAGCACATTATCAATATCTCTTTAGGTAAAAACTGGATCTTAAAAGTTTAAGTATCATAAGAGAGTCTTTCGAAATACATTTCACATGATGTATATAATATACCGAGTTATAAACCCCTTAAGAGCCAACTTCAAAAATTAATATTTCTTAAAAAATGTTTCTACAAAATTTCATTTATCTTAAAATTTTGGCGATATGTATAATAATATTTATTGAAATATTATATGTCATAGAGAACACTTCAAGTTCTTGTATGCTATATTTTTAGAAGCTCCATAATATAAAATTTTAAAGTTATTACGGTTAAAAAAATTTCATTTTGGAATTTATTAATAAGTTTGATTAAAAATATGTATGTGGTAATAGTTTATGCACTTTTTACATATTTAATTATAGTAATATGTAAATATTTGAAGAACTTTTTTAATCAAAGCCTTAAAAACTGTGGTAACATGTGTATATTATTGTTAAATAATTATTGTTATATCGACATAATTTAAAGATAAAGCCAATTTAGTAAAAAAAAGTCAGTCAATAAGTAAGAGTATTTGAAATGGGCTCTTAATGGGTTAATAAATCGGTATGCTTTAAACAGCTGTCAAACGCACTTTGAATTTTTAAATGATACCCATACTGCTAAGATTCATTTTATACCTTTAGAGATATGGATAAAGTATTTTGATACTTTTACGACCTAAAGCTCTTAAACTAGGAGCGTTGGTATGACAAATATCTTCCTACACAGAAAAAATTATTTATATTTAAGACTGGACCTACAAACGATTAACTTTTTTTTTTTTAATTATAAAAACTTGAAACCGTATATCATATTTTTGTATAATTGTCAAAATTTTTGTTGCTAAAATAAAAATCAAACAAAAATATTTATAGAAACAGTAAACAAAAATTGTTGAAAATAATAAAATTTTTAAACAAGGATTTGCTTGAAAATATTTTAGCAATAATTTTTTCTGTGTATATAAATTCCTTTAAAGATACTAAAAAATAATAATAATATTTGGTGGTGAGCCGAGCTTATATTCTTGGTTCAATCCGGTTCTTAGCTATTTAACGAAAAAATTGTTTTTTAAGCACTAATTCTTCTAATTTTTGATTATGTTAGCAGCACTGTTTTTGTTTTGTAGCAGACAAAAATAGAAATTAGTTTAATTTGACTACAACGACCAAATTAGCATAGACAACAACCTGCAGCCATAAAGCCGTGTCGTCGTTAAAATAATCATTTCCATATACACACATGTATTCTAGTTTTGACATATTGAAGTCGGTAGCCTGCTGTCTCGAATGTGTTTAAAGCATCAGTGTTACTTTAAAGCATGTTGTTAATGTTCTTGTTTGAAATCGCCAATACATAACGATATCGACGCTTTTCTAAATAAGAAGTAGAATATATTTGCATATGTATGTATATTTAGAGATATGTTTGTATGTACAGCACTGAAAAATGCTATAACATAGAAACTTCTGATATAGTTTTTAGCACCTAGTTAAGGAGTTATGGACCTTAAAATTTTTTTAAGACTTTATTGATATCTCCTTAAGTACAAATTTGATCTCACTTATATGGGTATCAGTAAAAAGTGCTACTAAATCCTCGCCTATATATGTGTATACACGGTGCTAATTTCCGGAGATGCCCGGGGACAAAAAATCAAAATTACAGCAAAAAAACGTGTTCACAAAAAAGTACCAAAAGTACGAATTTTTACCCTGTTTACCCTTAAATGTACTTTATTTGTTTGCTACCTTTATATTAAAGAAAAAAGGTTTCAAGTTTGCGCAAAATTATTTTGAAAAAAATAAAGAAAACGTGTTACCGTTATGTGTCTTTAATTAAGTTTTTGTTATATATGTATGTCCCTAGTAATAGTTTTTGCATGCAATAATTAATAGCCTATTTCCGACACATTTAAAACAAACTTTTTAGAATTTGTACGAATGTAGTTGTACGAACGAAAGAATTCTTTCGCACATCGAAAATAGGCCGTAAACTTTTAAAATTTTGCAGTATAAATGAGCTAAATTAAAATATCCCAAAAATTCCTTATTTTGCCCACTTTAAGGAAGTAAACCTTAAAGGCGACGACTTTCAAAATGTACTTTTATGCGACATTGTAAAATTCATTCAAACATCTCCAAAATATTTAAAACAAAGTTTTACCCTGTTTTGTACCCTTTAAGTTAAATTTTTCAAACCTATATCCCTAATGGTAGCTTAAGCCAAAAAATAAATAAACTTTTAAAATTTTGCAGTCTAAATTGATTAAAATTTACCTGAAATTTTCCTTTTTAATGCCAGTTTTCCGATTAGAAATTCGTACGAAAAAAATTTGGATTTTAGATTGTAGTGTTATTTCCAAAAAATCGGTTTTTGCTAATTTTTTACCATTTTATTCCTCCCTGCTCCAAAATTCCGGAAAAATATAGCATATAGTAATTTCGCTGTAACATTCTATCTTCTTACCAAGTTTAATCAAAAACAGTTTTGGGCGTTATTGTAAAACAAACAAACTAATATACATATAGAGCAATTCCATATGAAAGCGATCACCTTTTGGACGACCCCTCTCCGATTTTAAAATAAATAGTCTCAATCGATTGCCCAGCAAAAAATAATGTACCTACATATGAACTGGCAAATTGTTTTTATTTTGATTTCTTGCGAAAACAATAAAAGCACTTTGTTTTTGTTTTTAATATGTTTTTTCTTTACCCATTTACAACTACAATTAATGTTGGGAGAATTCTAACTAATTGTAGCGGGAAATGTAAAAAAGATAAAAACTCAACACTGATTTATTGTTTGGTATTTTGTTTAAGCTTTGATATCGTTGCAAACAAGACTTTTTGAGTGTTTGTAGGTAATTCTCATTCCCTCTGTAGTTTTGTTTGCTGATAGCTTTGGCTTTTCTAAAATTATTTAGGAGAACGTTTCCTGATGATCTGGCCTAAGCAACCAGTGAAATGCGCATAGGAACAGCTTATCCTCCAACAATAAATTTCAGTACTTTTTATCAATTATTTAAAAAGGGAATTAAGCACAACAAACAAAATCTCTTAGTACCTACATATTTTTTTTTTTTTATAGTGACTGGTTTAGTGGTGGTGTACACCACTGTCATGTGACAAAATTGAAGAATTCTTCATAAGGGACCTCATTGAAAAAAACTACTAAAGCGATCGCAACGAGTGATAGCTCGTTGGAAAGGTATTGAATCAGGCTTTAATTGAAAAATAAAATTTTCCTAATTTTTCTTAGAAATTTACCTTTCAATTTTCCCAAGAAAATTAAATTTTCCGATTTTCCACAGAAGCTCCTAAATTTTCCGGCTAATTTTTTTTTTGGATTCCTCATAATTTTTGCTTTAAGAATCAGCAATAAAAAAATGGGCCCGGACTCCTTGTTTGGACAGGAGAAGAGCATTTAAGAGACCACCTTGTTAAAAATACATTTTAAAAATTATTTTACAGTTAAAAATACATTTATGAAGAAAAAATCTTTCTTATTTTGCTGCTTATACTTAATTACAATATTTATTAAAAATTTCAATTGTCTTGGCATCATTATAAAATTAAAGTAACTTTAAATTTAGCACGTCGGCAGACGAAGAGTACCGCTTTACATTAATTGACATATCAGAAATATTTTGTATGAAGCAATGAAACTTTTGCGTTCCAGTTATAGTTTTGACATTATTATATCTGTTTTAAATTCGTCGCTCCATGGCATCGTGTTCTTTTTGAGTGCATAAAACTGTGTTAATGGCAATTTCTTTGCTTTGAATCCACGAAAACAAATGTTGTACATTTAAGATCTGGTCAGTATATGGCCTTTGCAAACTTGCCTTAGTCGCCATGCGTTTTAGGGTTCCCCCTAACGCATCGCATGGGCCCTTACCGTGGGACGTCGCGAAAAAGTGCCACTCGACCTTGCAGTTTTGTTCTTCTTCAATTATGCAAAGATTGTAAAAATTTTTTTTATTCTTGTACTGAGAAGCCGCGCCGTCTGAGAAAAACGTTACTTTGTCGATTGCATCGAATTTTGATCTTAAGAATTCAAACAGTTTCATTTGAAATAAATAAACGGACACATAATTATGAGCTAAACTCTCCGCGACAACAACAAGGCTTACGGTCTGTAGTTCGTTATCTTCGTTTTTGAAATAAATGCAAAAAGGATGCACCGTGCACTGGTCATTTGCCCAGTGATAAGCCTGAATTTCATCCTGAACGAGAAAAGTGTAATTCTCGGCAAAGTCGCTTATCACAATGAATTCATTTTGGGCTAATTTCTCCTTACTTTCCTTTAGAAATTTCGATTGCATCTCGGATATGAAATGGTGCGCCTTCAGTTCATTCAACTTGAATCCGAATTCCTCGATGAATTCCGGAATCTGCTTTACCACGGTCTCAAGGGAACATCTGCCGCTGCTAACTATCCACTGTTTGAAATGCACCTCCTGAATTAACAGCTGTTCAAACTTTTCCGCCAAATATTGCTCTAGCTCGTCAATCTTCGGACAATTGTCGCATTTGGACAGATGACAATTTTCCGTGGGGTATGCAGGAGGTCCCTATATGTTTCAATTTCACCGTGAAATACTTTCAATTTCTTGCATGGAAATAAAATTAATTTGATGTTTTGATGAAACATGCAAACGCAGACTGAACGCGTTCCGTGCCTGTCTAATGCCAGCACGCATTCTTTTGGTCGTAGGATGGCAAACTTAGAAAATCCCACTTTTTCTGCTGGGTATTTCTCATTGAACTGATGGTATGCTTCGGATAGATTACATAATAATAATCTGCGCAGCTTGTGTACTTTTTCTCCATCTTCACGTGTGATAACATAGTCACGTGTACCTGGGCAGGCGCGGCTGTTGTCATCATTGCAGTAAAAATCTTGAATCAATTTCACCGTTGCTTCGCTGAGGGTCCTTGAGCCAAATTTCTTGGTGGGAGTCGCTAATATGCCCTTCTGTCGAACTAATTCGTTGCTTCTTCTCGCGATGTAATAAGATGTTTGAAACTGTTCAGAAATCTTGCGTATAGACCATGATTGAGGCAGCACAGATAAAATGAGATATTTCTCCGGAAAAGTGGTCGCTAAATTGAATTTTCTTTTCAACTGCTCAATCATTTGTTTGCTGTCATCAACGTCATCTGCTTGACTGCATTCGTTATCAAAGCCTTCATCAAATATTGTCGCGATTGCACTCATAACCTTGCCTTTTTTCTCTTTCCTGTATGTTTCACTTCGCAACTTTCTTTTTCTAATAGGCGTTTCACCTAAAGTGGTAATAGCCTCATTCAAAGGACTCAAAGACATATTGACCATCGGAATGCCTGCCTCACTATCAGATGAAACATTTTGTTCACTTGTCATTTCACTCTCGGATTGTGGCTGCATTTGTTTCAATGCATTTGCTTGTTGAGACAAATCGATTTTACACTTGGGGCAAATTAATTCTGCTTCTTCACCGTATTGTATATTTAATTCATTCATGTATCGCTTCGAAACACCAGTTAATTTTAATACTTTTATCTTTTTCGAACGATGTCCACTCTTGTTAAAAGGATTGCAGCAAAATTTATTCATTTTACTTTAAATTGTCTTTACAGCTTCACTCTTTACTTTACAAAAAAAACACTTTAACACTTTCACGTTTAGTATTCAATGAAATTTGACTCAGAATGTGTGAAGTATTTATATTTATTTTTTGGTAAAAAATAGGTAAAAAAAAATAAGCGATATTTGCTTTTCTTTAATAGGAAAATTTGATTGAACTACTGGTCATAAAATGTTTTTTAAAAGGGACTTAATTGGTTACTGCCAATAAGCCGACCACAGGTCATAAAATGTTTTGCAAATTTTTTAAATTACCAGGTAATAAATATTTCGCCATATTTATGGAAAATCCGCGTTTTATGACTTGTTTCTGCACGTGTCATTTTAGGCGAAATATTTATTACCTGGTAATTTAAAAAATTTACAAAACATTTTATGACCTGTAGCCTCAGTCGGGTTTGGTGTGCCATTACATGCCACTGCTGCTATTATCCTTGGATTTATGGCCGATCTTGTGAAGGCAGGCAGACCTTATTCACTACACACTCAACTTGGGGCTCTTAAAAAAAAATTGATTTTTTCTTCATAAATGTATTTTTAACTGTAAAATAATTTTTAAAATGTATTTTTAACAAGGTGGTCTCTTAAATGCTCTTCTCCTGTCCAAACAAGGAGTCGGGGCCCATTTTTTTATTGCTGATTCTTAAAGCAAAAATTATGAGGAATCCAAAAAAAAAAAAATTAGCCGGAAAATTTAGGAGCTTCTGTGGAAAATCGGAAAATTTAATTTTCTTGGGAAAATTTAAAGGTAAATTTCTAAGAAAAATTAGGAAAATTTCAATACCTTTCCAACGAGCTATCACTCGTTGCGATCGCTTTAGTAGTTTTTTTTTAAAACAACTTTCAATGAGGTCCCTTATGAAGAATTCTTCAATTTTGTCACATGACAGTGGTGTACACGGCTGAAGTGCACTTTGCGGGGCGTACGAAAAAAAAATATAAAAAATATGCCACCCGATCCAGAATTAAAAAAAAAAAATACCAAAATTAATATTTAAGGGGGCTGAGGCCCGTGGGGACCCCTGGGTCCAAAAAACCGCCCCGCCCACTGAATGGTATGTGTGGGTACTCAAATTAAAGGTAATTGTGCAACAAAAACGAAAATAATAAAATTTTGGGTGGGCGGCATTTCTAGGGCCCTCTGGGGCAAAAAAAGTGTCCCCCCCATAACACTTATGTATATCTGTGTGGGTACTCAAATTAAAGGTAATTTGCTCACGATTGCAAATATGTATTTTGTTTTTGTATTCGTTTAATATTTTCCTCTCTAGGTTAATTTATGTATCTTTTATAGGTATGCAGAGAAGTTTTAGTTAGCGAAGCCGGTCTTTGTTATACCATAGAGGAGAAAATCCTTTTGCCCGGCCGAAGGCCGGCTATGCAGAGAAGCTTTAGTAAGCGAAGCCGGTCTTTGTTATACCATAGAGGAGAAAATCCTTGTGCCCGGCCGAAGGCCGTCTATACAGAGAAGCTTTAGTTAGCGAAGCCGGTCTTTGTTATACCATAAAGGAGAAGATCCTTGCGCCCGGCCGAAGGCCGGCTATACAGAAAAGCTTTAGTTAGCGAAGCCGGTCCTTGTTATACCATAGAGGAGAAAATCCTTGCGCCCGGCCGAAGGCCGGCTATACAGAAAACCTTAAGTTAGCGAAGCCGGTCTTTGTTATACCATAGAGCAGGAAATCCTTGCGCCCGGCCGAAGGCCGGCTATACAAAGAAGCTTTAGTTACAAAAAAATAATAAAACTCATTTAAAAATTTTAGCGCATAGGTATAACATTAAAAAAGCAAAATAAAAACAAAATATTTACAATCGTAAGCAAAATACCTTTCATTCGAGTACCCACACATAGTTATAAGGGTGGGAGGGGCAATTTTTTTACCCCCAGAGGGACCCAGAAGTCCCGCTCGACCTAAATTTTATTAATTTCGTGTTTTTTACACAATTACCTTTAATTTGAGTACCCACACATACCACTAAGTGGGCGGGCCGCTTTTTTTGATCCATGGGGTCCCAGGGGCCTCAGCCCCCTTAAATTTTAATTTTGGTTTTTTTCTTTTTTTATTCCAGAGGGGGTCCAACTTTTTTTTTTTTTTTTCGTACGCCCCGTAAAGTGCACTTTTGCCGTGTACACCACCACTAAACCAGTCACTATAAAAAAAAAAAAAAATATGTAGGTACATTATTTTTTGCTGGGCAATCGATTGAGACTATTTATTTTAAAATCGGAGAGGGGTCGTCCAAAAATTTGCCAATTTTGATCGTTTTCATATGGAATTGCTCTATGTTTATATTTATTTAAATATGTATATGTATGTATGTATGTAAAGTTTATATTCTTTAAATTTATGTTTTAAAAAGAGAATCTTATAATTTAAATCTAAAAGTAAACCGCCGGCTAATACGTTTTGTTGACAACACTGCTTGAAAATAAAAATAAAATTCTTAAGAGCGCATACGTAAAAACGGAGAGAAATTTTAATTTTATCAGGTTCATCCGCAACGCAACGTTACGTTTACGTAAGAGTACCTATTTATACATAGACTTGGTAAGGAAAAAGGAACAGCTGATCAGCAACGTATACGTTTACGTAAGAGTAACAAGGCCTTTAGTAGTTGTATACATAATTGTGCATAGAAATGGATTTCCCTGGTCTATTTATTCAAAAATGAAATAAATTACATGAGAATTATAACGTGAAAAAGTTATTTTAGTAAAAAGTTAGGGTATTCATAGTGGTAAGTAAAATAGAAAGGGTATTCACGTTGTTGGGTTACTCATACTTCAAACATCTATGCATACATTTTAATTCTAGCTAATGGTATATCATAACTTTTTACAAAATACCAAATGCGCACCTGAGTTTGCCTGCAAAAATGTATAGTCATTATAACAGGTCAAAGTTACGTTAAATAAATACCATAAATTAGTAAGGTTAACTCTTTGGACTCGGTCATATAATTGTAGCATAAAAAAGTTAGCAATAAAAATAGTGCGAAACAATAAAGTTTCATTAATACATCAATACAACACATCTTCTTACCCAAAAATTTTACTTGCTGTCACATTTGCTTTTATGTGTATAGGTTTACACATAAATTGTAGGAAAACAAGACTTTTTTAACTTGTTTTTTAAATATTTTAACTAACACAGTACAACATTTTTCAGTTAATTGATTGCCAACTCAATTCTGTGAACTGTATGTGAAATTAGACCCAAAAAGAAGAATTTCTGCATCATTCGTTTTGTCTTCTTACCTGCGATTTGAAGTTAGTATCGATTTGAAGTTAGTACTATCGTATAGGGGAATTTATCACGTTTTAGGCCCTGTTGTTTGACATAGCTCGACAACCCCTAGCCCAATTTAGTTGAAATAAATTTTAAAAAATTAAGAATTACAATTCCCTTTATCTGTTCATATATTGTTTTCCTATACAAGTAACACTTTCGAAGTTAAAAATGAATGTATGAAGGGAAAAAATTATTTTTTGCCTAAAAATTTAAATTTTTTTTTTTAAAAATACATAAAAAATCCAAAATGGAAAAAAGTTTCAAGTCTAGTTATTTTTTCGCAAAGTCACATAACCTATGAGCAAAATGAGACAAAGATCATAAAAATCGATGCACGCGTTTCGCTTTTATTCGCAGTTGAGTAAATGTATGAATTTCAAAAATTTGCTCGAGATATGCACAACATTATTTGGAGAAAACATTGACACCTTTTTCATGATTCTGAGAATTAAAAAAAAAGGAATAAACAAAAGGTTATTTGATTTTTATGATTGCGGTAATAAATGTACGTGGACAATTAAACGGAAAGTGGACCTTTTTATTATTTGGGTTTTTCCGGTGGCTACCTATATGATTTTTTTACAGAAATTGCACCCACATTTAAGGGTGGTCATTATTTGGAAAGTTTTGCACAGTTTGAAACGTACAAGTGCTGAATCAGGTATATAGCCAGCCGCCCTTAAAATATGCGCCCATTTATAAGTACCTGGCAGTAAAATATTCAAAAATACGTAGTATTTATAGGTGTGCATTGATCGATTTTTGGCATTCAGCCAGTGCCGACGAACGCGAACAGTAAAAGTGATTTTTCTCCAGTTTTTTAAAAGTGAATAACAACAAAACATAAAATATATCAATATGGAAAACAACAAGTGCCCATATTTGGATGAATATTGTTACGTTTGTGGGCATATCGTCCGAAAAATACAGAAAAAAGATCGAAAAAATTTGTTTACTGAGCAATTCAAAACCGCGTATTGTAATTATTTCGATGAAGCAGATTTAAGTGGTGCAAATTTTACGCCGAACACAGTGTGCAACAGTTGTTATACTACCCTTCTAAAATGGATTCACGGAAAAAGTAGAAAGTTATCTTTTATGAAGCCAGTAATTTGGGTGGAAGACACAACTGGACATGATGACTCCAGGTGCTATGCATGCATAAATTTTCGTCCTGGATTAAACAGACAACAATTGAAAACAAAAGTATACACTGCTGCATTTACTGCCACACTTCCAGTGCAACGCCCTGCTGATACCGATGCACCTAAACCTCCGAGTGCGGATACTGTGTCCCTGCTAGTCGAAACCGTTTTCACCAATCCGACCGATTTGGATGATGCTGATTGGATACCCGATATTGAAAATAGTGCACCACAACCGCTACCACAAATCGAAATGGATAACATTGTGGCCAAGCTGGGACTATCACAACACGACTCCGAATGGCTGACATCATTTTTGAAGAGAAGAAAACTCACACAGCAAAATGTCAGCGCAACATCATACCGACAACGCCAAGCTGATTTTCAGAAATTTTATTCCGTTGACGAAGCAAATACGTTCACGTTCTGCCATGATATCCCAGGTTTAGTGAAAAAATTGGGAATGGATTATATCGCTGGCGACTGGCGTTTATTCATCGATGGTTCAGTTACTAGTTTGAAGGCTGTGCTGCTGCACAAAAAAAAATAAAAAACCATGCATTCCATTGGGATTCAGCACAACTATGAAGGAAACGTATGAAGCATTGGGCGAAATTTTGAAGAAAATCAAATACGATGAACACAAATGGAACATTTGTTGCGATCTGAAGGTGGTCAACATACTACAAGGGATTATAGAAAAGGGCGGATATCCAAAATACTTCTGCTTCCTTTGTAATTGGGATTCACGATACAAAGGAAATCAATATCAATGTAAAGATTGGAAAGGAAGAACTCCCGAGCTCAACAAACAATTAAAATTACGCAATGAACCTATGATAAAGGACCTGGATGATATTTTGTTGCCACCGCTCCACATGAAACTGGGAATAGCTGGGAAATTCGTTGAAGTGGTGGTCAAAAAAATTAACGGCGCCTTTGACTGTTTGAAATCCATCTTTCCAAAACTCAGTGATGAGAAAACTAAAAACGGTACGTATCGTACTCTGTATTTCAATATTGTCATATCTAAACTTGTTAGTTTCTATACATTCGCATTACCAATAATTTTTTCGTTTTTCTTATGTATTTAAAACAGGTATTCTCAATGGACCTGATATTCGGAAATTGATCAAAAGTGATTCTTTCACACATTTGCTTTCAGAGCATCACGACCACCAACATGCATGGAACGCATTGAAAGAAGTAATAGAAGGCGTTCTAGGAAAGAACCGTGTCCAGCGAGAAGAGATACAGCAACGAGTGGACAGGTTGCTGTTTTATTTCGAAAAAATCGGTGCATCCATGACGCTGAAATTGCATTTCTTGCACCACCACCTCGATACTTTTTTGGCACAATCACCTCAGGAATCAGACGAACAAGGAGAGAGGTTCCACCAGGTGACCATGCCATTTGAAAAGCGGTTCAAAAGCAAAAAATTGGATGCATTGCTTGCGGAGGTTTGTTGGTGGAGTTCCACAATTATGCAGTTTGAAGAAAGCACCGAAGATGAAGACATTGAAATTGGTGGACACAGTGAAAGAAACACGCCCTTGAATAGTATGTGTATCTCGGATGACGATACAGACTCAGACCATGAATATGAACAACCTACGAAGAAAACAAGATCATCAGAACCACAAGCGTCAACTTCTACAAGGATGGATATTGCCAATAATTGAAAAAATGTTCTAAATTTTGTTTTTATGCATATTATAATTGCGTATTAATTGCATATTATTTTATTTTCATTAAGTTTTTATAAATAAAGTTTTTTTTTGCATGATAATTTTTTAATTTATATTTTTATTTTTATTTTAAGGGTGGTGGCTATAACTGATTTTTGAAATTCATACCTTTACTCAATTGCGAATAAAAGCGAAACGCGTGCATCGATTTTTATGATCTTTGTCTCATTTTGCTCATAGGTTATGTGACTTTGCGAAAAAATAACTAGACTTGAAACTTTTTTCCATTTTGGATTTTTTATGTATTTTTAAAAAAAAAAATTTAAATTTTTAGGCAAAAAATAATTTTTTCCCTTCATACATTCATTTTTAACTTCGAAAGTGTTACTTGTATAGGAAAACAATATATGAACAGATTAAGGGAATTGTAATTCTTAATTTTTTAAAATTTATTTCAACTAAATTGGGCTAGGGGTTGTCGAGCTATGTCAAACAACAGGGCCTAAAACGTGATAAATTCCCCTATACGATAGTACTAACTTCAAATCGATACTAACTTCAAATCGCAGGTAAGAAGACAAAACGAATGATGCAGAAATTCTTCTTTTTGGGTCTAATTTCACATACAGTTCACAGAATTGAGTTGGCAAATCATGTGTTGTACTGTGTAACTTAACCTTTTATGTATACAACCACCTACCTAGGTAAGTTTTTCATATTCCGTTCAATATATTTTCGCTATCTGATAAGGTATCGACTTGAAATTTTTAATATGTGCCTAAAATATGGTTTTTTAACATCAAAAAAAAAATTATTTAAAAAATTGTTTTTTGGAAAAAATCTACAAGAAGTTTTTGAGATTTACCCCTTAACCATACATCCGACATACCCGGGTAAGCAAAGCACAATTCAAAAACTTTTTTGATTCAAAGTCAAAAAAAAATGTACATAATTATTTTAATGTTTAATTTAAGCCAATTCAACCGTTTTAATATTAAAAAAAATTACACACGTAAATAAAAATAGTTTAGAATCACAAGTTTGTGTGTATGTACATACATTTGTACGTATAAATAATTATATTGTTTTTTTTGTATCGATTTTTTTCTATTTTGTACATAGATGACAAAAAGTTACATCCTCCGAATGCTGAACACAAACCGGTTTTTTACACTCCTTGCAGGATTTTCTTGTTGATCTCCTCTTTTCACACATGTAGCAATTTCCTTTGTGCTTTGTTCTGCCAGAAGCGTCGCGTTCTTCTTGAGCACGTACTGCTTCAGTAACGTTATAAGACTTTACTGAGCGGCTCTGAATTGCGTACATAGCTAACTGCGTACCTACGTTTTGAAGAAACAGTCTTCTTCGGCTCATTGACGATTTAAGGCCGGGATTTTTCTCCATATAGATGACAAAAGCTGCAAATGCAGCCACGTCAATAATATTATAAAAAAACGCTAAGGGCCATCTTTTTGTTCTCCTCTTTGTCGTATATTCGCTCAGACATTTATCCATATTGTCAACTCCACCTTTGCTTTTATTATAATCCAGTATCATTACTGGTTTCCTTTTTTTCACCTCTAACCTCGCTATTATAATAAGATGTAGATAGTAGCACAACCGATTTGTTTTTTTTTTTTCGGGATAACGCACATACTAATGTTGTTGCTAAGCCCAAAGACTGAAGATTCTACTTCTCTTCCTCGGGGATTAGAAAATTCAGCCGTAACAAATGTTCGCCTTTTGTTCACGGTGCCCCAGATAGACAAGTTATAGTCCAACATCAAAGAAGAGGCCAAATTGTAGCTTGTAAAAAAGTTGTCACAGACGATGTTTCGTCCACTTCCACGAAAACGGTTGCAACACAAATCTTTGACTACTCGTTCACCCTGATTTTTTCCCTTTCTCCGGAAGGCGCCAAGTATATATCTGTCCACTGAGTGGATAAGATGTAAGGGAATCACAAACCCACCAAACCTTTATTCCATATTTCGCTGGTTTTGAAGGAATATACTGAGTAAATCCTGTGCCACCACGAAAGGGATAAAGTTGCTCATCAACAGTTATGTTGGCTCCTGCCACAAAGTTGTTTTGTAGGTTTCTATTCAGAAATATGTAAGAAATGGCTACTGCTTTATCCCTTCCCTTACGTTGCTGGCGTGTACTACCATTATCAAATCTGATATAACTGCTTATAGACCAAAAACGTTGAAGGCCCATCGAAGCACAATATAAAGGATGGGAATTCGTTTTCCATAAATCAGTTGTATGGACAAATTAGAAGGTGTCACTCCAACCATCAAAAGTTTTCCAAGTTAGGCATCAAACTCTGAAGTTGAAAGAGGTTTCCAAACACGCGTTGGTGTTTTGGGGTTTTCTTTTTGCATTTGTTCGTAACAATGCCTTGCTTTTCTATTTGTTTGTCGAATTATTATATCACATATTTCTTCAGACATTATTAATTTGAATGTTTTTATAATACTTATATTTGCTGATTTAGAAGTTGGCCCAATATTTGAAGATCGGAAAATATTATGTGACAAAATCCTACGTAGTTCAGGTGGTTGATTCGACCAAATTGTGCCGTCTCTTGCAGTATAATTTAATGCAGAAGATTCCACTGGATCACTATACTCTGCTTCAGAATCAGTCTCATCAGCAGGTGTATATTCTGGTAACTTTAATTCCTCTATATCTGAATCATCAATTGTTTAATTTTTCCCTTCGCCCTCTTCATCTGTGAATATATGTATGTGCAAATATTTCTTGTTCAACTTCACTATCTTGTTCATCTTCACAATCAAAAACGACGACGTTTTCTTTTCATAATAACGGATGCAAATCATTCAATTTGCTGAGAAAAACAAAAAATAGTGGTTCATCTGAACAAATTCCCTAGCAAAGTGTACGACTTACCCGGGTATGATGGTTGTATGTTTAACGGAAATTTTTTGGTTGTAGACACAAAGGTTAAGAAAAGTGTTTTCAAAGAAAAAAAAACCCACCGACGCGATTGGTACAGAAACAAACATATTTTTACAAGCACAAAATACCAACAAATTCTTGTGGCTATTTTTTTTTTTTCTTAATAATTTCTGCATTTTGGTACGTCTTTTTAACGAAAGAAAAAGGGAAAGAAACAAAACACATATCGTTAGCTTAAATGCAAAACAATGTAGATATTATTTGCAATTTTTGTTGATGAGGATTTACGTTACATATGTATTTTTATATAATTGAAAGTTATTTACAAAATTAAAAATGACGTATCATCAAATAAATATATAATTTTTTTTAACAGCATAATGTATAATCACACTCAAGCTAAAAATTAGCAGAGTTTTTAATTTTTTTTATAAGAACACATTAATATTTTTAAACACCAAAACTGGGTAATCTGTTTTATAACTATTACCACGGTGTTAGTGGAATTAGTGATCGGATAATAATTTATAATAATCATATATATTATTTCTAAAGCACTTTTTTTGTCGGTTGCAAATATCTCCCATACTACCGCATCAAATTTAATGAATGATATCTCATTTTAAAGCTTATTTCTAACACTAAAGGCCAAAAATTATTAGAAATTGAAAAATTAATATTTTCATTGATAAAAATTATATTTTATATAGAACAGCATGATAATACTGTTGTCATTATGATTATATGTTTTGGTTCAAGTGTGGTAATACAGGGTCGCTTAATAGTAATGCAGTTTTAATAGAACTGCATGATAATACTGTTGGCATTATGATTATATGTTTTTGTTCAAGTGTGGTAATACACGGTCGCTTAATAGTAATGCAGTTCTTCATAATATAGTATGTATTAAAATCCATTCTGGCAATACCGCTATTTACTATAATGCCGTTTATTACTAAGTCAGTTATATATAATTGCTTACGTTTAAAGATATTTTTGTTTGTATTAAGGATTCGTACGGGCAAAAAGTTAACGATGATTATGTCATTTCCTCTAATATTGTATTCAAAGAAGTATTATAAAATCATTTAAACATATGTATGTATGTGTGTAAATATGTATGATATATATTATGATTTCTAATATTTTTATACTTTTAATAAAATGTATTGAAGTTACTAAAATTTCTATTAATTATTTTCATTTTATGTTATAAAAATCACATCTAACGGTGCGAAATATTCGCACGGGTTATCTAGTAATTTTTAGTATTGCATAAGAAAAAATAAAAAAGTGCGGTAAAATTATAAGAACCGAATCCATATACGTATGTAAAATAAAACCTATAATAAATGTGACTATCAGCTTCTTCCACATTGGACTGTTAGACATTTTGAAATGTTTTATGTGAAATATTAAAATTGCTTTTAAATCTCAAATAATTACCATTTTACAAAGTTCTTTGCTTTGCATGTAAACTTATGAAATGTTACATTTTTCTACATTTAAGTCTTAAAATTTAAACTCTAAATAAAAATTGCACGCAAGGCATTGGATTTTACCAAAAGCATTTTTGACCGCACAATATTTTTTGAGTGTAGGCTGAAACAAAATAATATAGCATCCGCCAGACATGTACACTTGTCGAAGTCACATCGACGACTGAATTGAAGAGTATAAAAATATGTGTTAGTAGTGGTGTACACAATTGTGCAAAGAAATGGAAATCCCTGTTCTAAACAATTGTTTGCCTGAATGAGCATCACTGTATTAAATGCAGAATATTGTAACATCAAATTTAATAAGTTAACATGAGAAACAAAAAACGTTGGAAAATGGAAATTATATGAGATATTAGATTTGTAATTTGTAATTCTCTGAAACAAAACGACGAATCATCAACGAAAGTATGATAGTTTTAAGTTAAACAATCATTTAAAATATTAAATAATTAAATATTTCTGTTAAATTACAGGTATTATAGGATATAAAGATAATGAACATGGTTATAAATGAACTACTGCGTTTAAACAATAAATTTAAATATGCAGGGTGTTCTGGAAATCGAAAACGCAAGAATTTTGAAGTTATTTTATATATACTATTAATCCAATTTTTTATAATTTTCTTATAGATTTCTGTTTAATAGAGAAATACTTGTATTGCTTTTTTTTGTATATTTTTTACTACAAAAATTTTATTAAAAAAAACTAGTTTTAAATTCTTGTAGAGTTGTTATATTATTAGAGATATTATTATGACATATTATTTATAGTTTTTGTATTTCTAATTAGAAGTGGATTAAATTAAAAAATGTACTTCATTAAATTGAACTATAAATTGATTTTAAAAAGCCAACTTTTCCATTATAAATTACGTCTATTTTGATCTCCCATAATGAATTTTCTCAATTGAATTTTTCTTTACAATAAACAAATTTTGTAAACAAAAATTTGACTCATATACATACATGTATATTTGTCTCCATATAAGGAATTATTTAAAAAAAAAACTTCTGTAGACCATACTTATAACGCTATATACGGAGCAAGAAGAACATTTTAATTAGTTAATTTCTGAAAAATGGAAATAAGAAGAATGAAAGAGTTTTTCAATTAAGAGTAGTATTGATAGCAGCCCCCGTATTCAGTGAACGAAAATGTTGTACAACGAAGCACTTATCCTAAAAAAAATTCCATTAGTATTTAATAAAGCCGTAAAAGGATTAACACAAAATATAGTTAAACATTTTATATTCCAGCACTTTATAAAAAATGCTATTATTCTAAAGATGTAGAAAACAAGTAATTTATTAATTAACACAAAAGGCTTTATAACAGACTTTTTCAGGATATTGATAAAGGACCACTTGGAAGAATGAAATCCTAACAAAAATACCATATTATTTTAAATATACGTGGAAAAAATATTTCTATTGTATTGTAAACATTCTATATTAATAATGAAGAAATATTCTGGTCCAATAGTAACAGATTCATTATAGGAAACTCGACTGTATTAAAATTTATTAAAAAGTATATATGTACATATATAAACTCATAAGGCGGGAAACGAAACAAATGATGGAAAATCATATCATAAAAATAATGGCAGTCTGCTGGAAGAAAAAACTAAGGACCTGCAGATGGTTCTATTTATTCTTGGAAATTCTTAGCGTATGGGAGTGCAATGGGTTAAGCTGTAAAATTTCTAACAGTATAATGTTGAAGAAGCTGATAGTCATACTTAATATAGGAATTTCCTTTATATATATATATGGATTCGGTTAATATTAATTTTACAGCACTGTTTTTCTTTTTTGCTCATGCAATAATTTGCAGTTTGATCACTTATTCCACTAACACGTTCAGAGTATGATGTATGAGTTAAAAATATATCAAATACTCGGCAATTATTTTTTTTTGAATTAAGATTATTCATTATGTTTTTAAGGATTTAATATACTTAATGATAAGCCATTTTTGATTTGGTTAATAGCTTGGATATTTTTTAAGGTGGAAGTTTTCTTTAAATATTAAACGTAAATCGTAATCAATGAAAAAGTCAATTCCAAAATTTTCAATGATACATTGCTTTGCATTTTAGCAAACGATATGTATACTGTTGTAAAAAATTATTTGATGCCTTTAAAAGGTTCGGTTTTTTTCTTAAGCAGACATAAAGGCAAAACTTATTGAAAAAAAACTCGAAGTAGATACGTGCATTTTTTTATTGTAAAACAATTTTGGTTTTACCAACCATTTTGGTATTTTTTAAAAAATATGATATCCTACCATTAAGTAGAATTCAAATTTATGCACAGATGTGTGAATTAATTGTCATGTTACTTTTTCTTATTATACATTTGGCTTTGTATTGTGGTTACCTGTTTATCATTGTACCAGGCAATTTCCAACATATTTACATATATACATGGAAATAGTTTTTGCTGAAAGCAGTTCTTAATAGGTGATTGACGTGGAGTGTGTGTCTACGTTCAAAAGTTTAACAATGCCAAAAAAATAGTTCATTATAGAAAAATTTGTGTCGTCAAAGCATCTTCAAACAAAAGCACTTGTTTAATAACATCCTCCAAAAAATAACTTTGTGGAAAGATAAAATCGAACATTAAAAGGCATTATAAGCTTGTTCATCAGCAGGACATCAAAAGTGATAATGAAAGTGATGATGTCCCTGTTTGCAAAACATATAAAAAAAAAACAATAAAGTTAAGCACAACAATTGACAAACCTAATTTTTGGAAATGTTGTATTGGATTGGTGACGAAAAAAAAATATTCCCTTTAGAATATTTGACGACCAGATTGCTTTAAACAATTAATTGCACCGTACGAGAAAAAATTCAATACAAATTTAAACTCCAGTAATATTGGAACCATATTGGAAAAGGCTAGTAGTCATATAAAATCAGAAATAACCGCTTGAGTAAAGCATAAAATGATATGCCTAAAAATAGATATTGCTAGCCGAATGGAAAGAAATGTAGTTGGTATTAACATACAATACATTAAAGATAACAAAATTTGTGTTAACACTCTTGGTTAAAATGAGCTATAATGATGAAGAACAAGATTAATAGAAAAAATAATTGCAGAAGGCATTTTCTAAATTCAGATTTTCGATAACTTATCGACGTCGACACAACATTCTTTTAAAATACCAAATTAACGTCGAAGTGATGTAGTTGTCGACTTGATGTGACAACAATTTAAAAATAATGTCGACAACGACTTACATAAGAGGGGTAATGGAAAACAAAAACGTATTTGAGTTTATTGTTGTTTCAATATAAATTCGCAACCGAAAATTTTTATTTTATTTTGAACAACAGGCAATAAATACACAAAATATACAAACATGTTTATTCGTATTAAAGTTACAGATTTTTAAGAGAAATATGCAGTATGTGCTCAAGCATAATTTAAAAGCTTAGAGGGTAAAGTATTTTGATTTCAGATTTTTCGAAAGAGGTTTAGAGGTCGCTTAATTCGATTTTATGCCAAAAATCGGGTGTGCCGGTCTTTTTTGAGTTTTCTTCATAACTTCGGCACAAGCCAATATACCAAGCTTTATTTTTGTGCGCAAAGACTAAGTTTTTGCAATGCATTTGCTCGTTTAGGCACCCTATATTAACATGTTTTATCAAAACTAATGAAAAGACTGACTTTAATTCTAAACATTTTAACCATTCTTCTTAAACTATTGAAATTACTCACATTTTATTTTTTAATTAATACATAATTAGTCAATTCACAAGGTATCCTAACATGTCATATTGTCAAAATGTCCTAATATTTCACAATGGTTTAAAAATATTGTTGTACGGCTCAGCCGCTCAGCGCTGGACTTTTCTGATTAATTACGACAGCACAATAAACACAGCAAGCAACGTTCTATTTATTTAAGACACTTTTTGTTAACAAACCAACAACAATATTTTTAAACCATTGTGAAATATTAGGACATTTTGACAATATGACATGTTAGGACACCTTGTGAATTGACTAAATATGTATTAATTAAAAAATTTATATTACATATTTATGAATCAATTTTCAGTTTGTTATGTTAGTTTTGTTATTGCTTCTTTTTACTAATAGACTCCAAATAATAAATTATTTATGAATTTTTATTTATTAAAATTATGTACAAAAAATAATTATGTTTAAAAAAAAAATATGTATTCCCGTAAACAAATTTTTTGATAATTATGTACTTAATTTATAAAAAAAAACTTTATTAATCGGTTAACCGATCAATAACAAAACTAACCGATTAAACCAAAACATCGGTTAATTAATCGAGCGATTAACCTATTAAAGCAAAACCCCGATTAAATTAATACCCTAGTATGTATATGGGGGATTTTATGTCAAGTGACCCAACTTTTGAAATCAATGTCTTCCAATTTGGATGAAATTTGCACCAAGGTTGGATAGTAGTTTAGTCACAAATTTTTAACAAGATCGGTCAAAAAGTTGTTGAGTTAAAGGGGGTCAAAATTTTAGATATTGGCCAAATAGGTATTTTATCCCATCCATGTAACTTATTATCTATTGGTGTAAGCAAAATTTGTCCCAAACAAATTAGATAGCTATTTCTTCAAACTTTCGCAAAAAATGTTTGCTTTTTTAAATTTTTTTTTTAATTAAGGTAGTTCTGGTCGCTTTTGGGCCGCGAGTGGGTTGTGTATAAAAAAAAATAATTTCTAAGACAAGACGAGGATTTTTAAATTTTTAGCATATGCACTATTTTGAATTTTTTCCTATTTGTGTATAAGTGTTTCTAAAATCTTATGCTGAGAAACTAGACAAATTAACCTTTCCGACGGTATATACAATACCTAACTAGCATTTCATACCCTCGATACGGTAATACCCACAATATGTTAATCCCTGGAATAAAATCACTTTTTTCTATAGAGATGTTGACAAATTAGATATATTTATTTATCTATATACGAGTATATAAAATTGTAACGTTACTGACTGACTGACTGATTCATCATCGCACAGCCTAAACGCCTGAAATTTTGACCAGGGGTTGGTCTCTCCCCAAATCGATCCACTAAGACGGGATTTTTGGAAATTCGAATGATTAGAGGGTAAAAAAGGGTAAATTCGGTAACCTTATATCTCCAAAACTAAATGAGATACAAAAAAATTTTATACTTATCGATGCTCTTTAGAAAAATAAGCGGACAGGTGTCTGGTACTTTTATCTTTTAAGCCCATAAGCATAGACATAAGGGTTATATCCCATTTGAAACTTATCTAAAAAATCCCAATACGATTTTGGTACTTATACGAAATTCGGACGTTTAAGTAACTATTTTTGGTACTTTTTTTACAAAACATTTTTTTTATTCATTGACATATACGTATTAAATTATGGGCTCCCACCACAATATTGAAATTTTTTATGCTTCAATGGGGAGAAAAAAGTACCAAGAAGGGGAAATACGGGAAATTTAATTTCTTACTTTAGCTTTTTGGTTCTACAACTGGCAATTTTTTAATTGTCGTTAATATTGGACCTAGAAACATAAACTTCAACATGCAATGTCCTGAGTGGATAAGAACCTATGATGGTACTTTTTGCTCTTCAACTGGTACTTTTTGAATTTTAGTTAGTATTAGACCTAGAAAAATAAAATTAAACATGCAAGGTCCTGAGTGAATGATAATTTGTTAGAGGAATCTTTTTGGTACTTTTTCGTTCTTTAACTGGTACTTTTTAAATTTTCGTTAATATAAGACCTATGAACATCAAATTTAACATTCATGGTCCTGAGTGAATGAGAATCTGTAGAAGGGCTTTTTGGTACTGTAATGTCTTTTTAGAAGGTTGAACAATGACAACCAAAATAACAAGAAACTTTATTGATATCAACTATTGATACAAAACTACAATTTGTGATGAAAAGCTTTATGTTACTCTAAGCTTAACTCTAAGCTTAAAAGAGATAGTGTTGCCATTGAGCAGCGTAAGTACTTAATATCCAACACGGTCTCCCTTAAGTTGTTATTATATACATACATACATTTTTTTTTATTATATTAATAAAAGTACTGTAGTTTCTTTTCTTCTTTCCTCTTTCAATTAACAATTTTTAAAGCTTAGTTATATAGATATACATCACATTTTATACTGTTTGAACGTGTATAATTATAAAATGTTTGTATATATATATATATCTATGTGTATTAAAAAGTAAGAATATAAATCTTAAAGTTACCAAAGTTGAAGAGAATTAAAAGTAAAATCATTTTTATACCGACTCATCTTTTAATACTCTTCCATCACGACGTGGCCGTAATGATCTTTTAGAAGCTTCATTATGATTAAACGTATTGGAATTAACATTATTATTATCTGGTATAATCGACCGTGCTTCACCCTGCTCATCAGAATTCTGAACTGGTGTAGATGTCGGCAAGTGTTCTTCTTCAGTTGCTTTCTGTATTTCCGTTAAGGCAATATCGCTGTTCGCAGTATTGCGATTTCGGATTTGATCCAAATGACGTTTTATTTCTCTGTTGTTGTGAGTAATGATGCAACTATATGATAGTGAACCTATTTTTTTTTAATTGTTGCTGGAGACCAGCCCTGTTTGTTTGGATCTGTGTAATCACGAATTAATACTTCCTGTCCCTCGCTAAACTCCTCCATACGTTTACCTTTATAATAAGAAATAGCTTTCTCCTGACTGTTCAAAATTACGTTTTCAATCAAAGGTGGTTTTAAAAAACTAAATCGCGTCTTTAGAGATCTACCAAAAAACAATTTTGCGGGCGATTCGCCAGTAACACAGTGTCTAGTGTTCCTATAATCACATAAAAATCTATTTATGATGGTGTCCATGTCAGTGCTACTATCACCTTCTAAACTAGCATATATTGATTTTTTTAAGGTTTTTACCATACTTTCTGCTTGACCATTTGTCGATGGATGTCCAGGCGCAGTTAACACATGTTTTATGTGATTATTGCTTAGAAAATTTTTAAATTCCTGCGAGGAGAATTGTCGACCGTTATCACTCACAAGGGTGTCAACAAGCCCATATCGACAAAAGAGTTCCCTCATTTTATTTATGGTAAAAGCAGATGTTATTTCCCTAGTTCTGAACACTTCAATCCATTTCGAGAAAGAATCTACAACTATAAATAAGAATTGGTTTTTTATAGGACCCGCAAAGTCAACATGAATTCGACTCCAAACTGAGCCAGCCGGTTTCCAAGGAATAAGAGTGCTTTTTTCAGGACTCGCTTGAGTTTTTTGGCACGAAAAACATTTTTTTATCATATTTTCAATATCTTCATTTATTTTAGGCCACCAGACGTAAGAACGAGCTAATGCCTTTGTTTTTACAATACCTAAATGAGATGAATGTAGTTCCTCTAGTATACTTTTACGAAATTTTTGAGGGACAACAACCCTATATCCCCATAGTATACAGTCACCTTCAACTGTAAGTTCGAGGCTTTTACTTCGAAATGCATCGAATTGATCGCCTTTCAAACTAGCGACAACCCCTTTATGTATTGCTTCACACAATTTTGCTAAAATTGGATCACGCCTTGTTTCCTTAGCAATATCCTTATAGCATAAATTTAAACAACTATTATTTTCAATATAATTTATGTAATTACAACCGTCCAAGCTTTCGAAATTTTCATATTCAATTTGTGGCATTCTTGACAAACCATCGGCATCATTAAAAGTTCCTTTCACATATTTTATTGTATAATCAAAGCCTGATAGAATAAGTGCCCATCTTTGAACCCGGGCCGCTGCCATAATAGGCAACCCCCTACCTTCGCCAAAAATTGACAACAAGGGCTTATGATCTGTTTGTAGAAAAAAATGAGTACCTAGTAAATACTGTTTTAATTTAGTAACAGAAAAAATGATTGCAAGCGCCTCTTTTTCAATTGCACTGTAGTTGCGTTCACTTTTCAAAAGTGCTCTTGAAATAAAGGCAATCGGCCTTAAAACATTGCCAAATTGGTGCGACAAAACGCCAGCAATTGCATTATTGGAAGCATCGGTGGATAAAATAATCGGTAGTTTTGGATTGAAATGCACTAGAACCTTTTCTGACGCAATGTCCTTTTTTATAATCTCATATGCTTCCTGACATTTACTAGACCAATGAAAATCATGATTTTTTTGTAATAATTCATATAGAGGATACATTTTCTGAGCAAAATTATCAATAAATTTAGAATAGTAGTTGACCATTCCTACAAAAGCTTTAACTTGAGTCACATTTTTAGGAATAGGCGCATCAATTACGCTTGCAATACGTTCCTTTGTTTTACTTAAACCGTTGCTATCTATAATAAATCCTAAATAAGAAATTTTCGATTTAAAAAAATCACATTTTTTTATGTTCAGCTTAAGACCAGCATACTCTAGTTTTTTTAAAACTATCTTTAGTGTTTTTATGTGCTCATTTAAATTTTTACCGGTGACTGTTATGTCATCCTGGTACACAACAACTTGTGGAATATCTCTTAGTAAGCTTTCGATGGTTTTTTGAAATATTGCTGCGGCCGGCTTAATACCAAATGGCATACGTTTCATTTTAAATGTACCTATGTGTGTGCTCCAAGTGCACAAATGTTGAGACTTATCATCAAGAACCAATTGATTATACGCATTTGATAAGTCGAGCTTTGTGAAAAGCTCACCACCTGACAATGAAGAAAATATCTCATCAATACGAGGCAGTGGGTATTTAAAATCTACTAAAAACTTATTGATAGTGACCTTATAGTCGCCACAGATACGTAGGTCCCCATTGGGTTTGATTATCGGCACCAATGGTGTCCCCCAATCTGAACTTTCAACTGGTTCCAAAACATCTTTTTCAATCAAATCACGCAACTGCAGCTCAATCTTGCTCTTCCACGCAAGTGGAACTGGCCGAGGCTTAAAAAATACTGGTACTGCAGTATCTTTGATTGGGAGTGAGATTTTACCTAGCCTGTAAGTCCATAGTTGCTGATTAAAAACCTCAGAAAACTCATTCTTTATTTCATCAATAATCACTGAAAAATCTGCTTCTGTAACGGAATTCACCTGGGCCAATTCAAAGTTGAATGCCCTTAAAAAAGAACGACCTAGCAAACACGGTTTTTTTTAAATCTGAGACTACTACTCTTACCTTTTTAGAAACACCCCGATAGCCAATTGTTGCATCAAACTCACCCATACGATTACCACAGTAACCAACATATGGAACCTGACATAGCTGTAGCGGTTTATTTCCATGTATTTTTTTATAAAGTTCCGCTGAAATCAAGTTACAGGGAGCACCTGTATCACATGCCATTTCCATATCTACTCCGTCAAAATTTACTGAGAGCGAGTACAGCTCGGAAGATTTACCATCAGTTACACTATAAATAGAGAAATCAAAACTATCATTAACGCTATCTACATTAAAACTATAATTTTCTTCCGAATCCGATACATAGTTTATAGATTTCCTGGTTTTAGAACGACAAACATTAGACAAATGGCCACTTTTACCACAGGAGTGACATTTGTAGTTTTTAAATTTGCATGCATTTGATTCATGATTGCGCCAACCACAATGAATACACGTTTGCTTATTTTTCATGATGTTATCTGGATTGCCAGAACTGCTGTTTCTCGTAGCCCTTCTTTTGTCTATATTGTTTCTATCATTCTCTCCTTTTTTGTTGTTAAACCATCGCTTTCCGACTTTTGATACCGTTTTTCCACTTCCCACAAAATTAATATCAGATTCATCTCTGGTTGATTTTAATGAAAATTTTGTTTCCCAAATCATGGCTTTTTTTAACGCATCATCAATAGTAAGCGTATGACTTTCTTCACACATCCTTTCGAAGAGTTTACCAGTAAGTCCCATCACGAATTGGTTTAAAATAAACGCATCTAAATCAGACCCAAAACTGCAATTTAATGCAAGTTGTTTTACTCGAGCAAACCACTGAGCAACAGATTCTTCTTCGCCCTTACATGAAGAATGAAATTTTTTCCGCTCACTGAATATTATTACAGGTGGTGTATAGTGTGTCATCATTATTTCACATAACTCCTTATATGTTTTCATTACGGGTGAGCTGGGACTGCATAAATTATGCAGCAACTTGTATGGCATAGCTCCAATCGATTTTAATAAAATCGCTTTTTTTACATTATCTTCTGTGCAATTGATTTCACAGAAGTGTATATCCAAGCGTTCCTTCCATAAAAACCACGAGTCACGCTCTGGTACAAATTCTGGAACATTCGATGCCACAATTGTTGTTGTTCCTGTGATCATATTGTGGGGTGCATTTGCTCCAGCTGAAGTTGGCATTTAAAACAAGTTAAAATATTTCTTATTTTAATTAAAAAAAAATTTTTTTTTTATATAATATCTGTATTATACAGTTTAAACTCAGCAAAATTTGCAATTTTATTATACACACATGTACTTTTCTTTTAACATGTGGGCTCTTAGGTGTTTAAAAATAGAAATTTCTCGTCGCCAAATGTAATGTCTTTTTAGAAGGTTGAACAATGACAACCAAAATAACAAGAAACTTTATTGATATCAACTATTGATACAAAACTACAATTTGTGATGGAAAGCTTTATGTTACTCTAAGCTTAACTCTAAGCTTAAAAGAGATAGTGTTGCCATTGAGCAGCGTAAGTACTTAATATCCAACAGGTACTTTTCTGTTCTTTAACTGGTACTATTTCAATTTCCGTTGGTATTGGACCTAGAACCAAAAAAATTCAACATTAAATGTCCTTAGTGGACAAGAATCTATAAGAGGGATATTTTTGGTATTTTTTTCGTTTTTTAACTGGTACCTTTTTTAATTTTCGTTAATATGGGATCTACAAACATAAAATTTAGCATGAAATGCCCTGAGTGAATGAGAATCTGTAAGAGGGGCTTTTTCATACTTTTTGGTCTTTACCTGGTACTTTTTGAATTTCCGTTAAAATTGGACCTTTAAAGATAAAATTAAACATGCAAGTTCCTGAGTGAATGGGAATCTGTAAGGGGGATTTTTGGTACTTTTTCGTTCTTTAACTTTTTAATTTTCGTTAATATTTAACCTATGAAATTAAATTAAGCATACTTGGTCCTGAGCGAACGAGAATCTGTAAAAGGGCTTTTTGGTACTTTTCTGTTCTTTAACTGGTACTATTTGAAATTCCGTTAGTATTGGACCTAGAAACATAAAATTTATCATTAAATGTCTTCAGTGGACAAGAATCTATAAGAGGGAAATTTGTGACACTTTTTTGTTTTTTAACTGGTACTTTTTGAATTTCCGTTAGCATTGGTCCTAGAAACATAAAATTGAACATCCGAGGTCCTGAGTATATGAGAATCTGTAAAAGGGGCTTTATGTTACTTTTTGGTCTTTAACTGGTACTCATTGAATTTCCATAAGTATAGGACCTAGAACCATAAAATTCAACATTTAATGTCCTGAGTGGACAAGAATCTATACGAGGGATCTTTTTGTTACCTTTTCGTTTTTTAATTCCTACCGTTTTTTAATTTCCGTTAATATTGGATCTACAAACATAGAATTAAGCATGCAATGCCCTGAGTGAATGAGAATCTGTAAGAGGGGCTTTTTGGTACTTTTTGTTCTTTACCTTGTACTTTTTGAATTACCTTTAAAATTGGACCTATAAACATAAAATTAAACATGCAAGTTCCCAAGTGAATGAGAATCTGTAAGAGTGGTTTTTTGATACTTCTTCGTACTGTATTGTTTACCACCAGGTACTTATTGAATTGTTGTTAGTATTGTATCTACAAACATAAAATTAAAAAAGCAATTCGTTGAGTGAATTAGCATCTGTAAGAGGCGCTTTTTGGTACTTAATTAATACTCATTAATAATCGTTTAAATCAATGCATATAGAAAAAAAAATTATATAAAATTCGTAACTTACACAGTACAACATTTTTCAGGTGGTTGATTCGGGACTCAATTCTGATAATTGTTTATGAAAGTAGACCCAAAAAGAAGAACTTCTGCATCATTAGTTTGGTCACGGTACATAAAATAATAATTTAAAAATTAATTTGAAGTTAGTAAGTTTTAGGCTCTTTTCTTTGTCATAACTCGAGAACCACTAGTCCGAATAAGCTGAAGAAAAAAATATTTTTTGCCCAAAAAATTTAAATTTTTTATTTTTAATTCATAAAAAATCCAAAACGGTAAAAAAGTGTCAAGTCCTATTACTTTCACGTAAAGTCGCATAACCTATGAACAAAATGAGACATAAATCATGAAAATTTATGAAAGCGTTTCGGTTTTATTAATAATTAAGTAAAGGTATGAATTTCAAAAATTTGCTCGAGATATCCACAAAATTCTTTGGAAAAAACTTTGATGACTTTTTTTATGATTCTCAGAATGAGACACAAATCATAAAAATCGATGAACGCATTTCGCTTTTATTCACAATTAAGTAAAGGTATGAATTTCAAAAATTTGCTCGAGATATCCACAAAATTCCTTGGAAAAAACATTGATGACTTTTTTTACGATTCTCAGAATTAAAAAAAGGAATAAACAAAAGGTTATTTGATTTTTATGATTGCGGTAGAAAAGTAATAAGCGTTAATAAATGTGAGTGGACAATTAAAAGGAAAAAAGGTAAGTGCACTTTTTTAATTATTTGGGTTTTTCCGTTAGTTACCTGCATGATTTTTTTACAGAAATTGCACCCACATTTATGAGTGCTCATGTTTTGGAACGTTTCGAAAACATATTTCATAAGTACCTGCCAGTAAAATATTGAAATATTTGTAGTATTTATAGGTGCTCTTTGATCGATTTTTGCCATTTAACAAGAGTCGACGAACGCGAGAATTACAAGTGAATTCACTCGGTTTTTAAAAGTGAATAACAACAAAACATATAATATATGGAAAATAACAATGGCCCACAATTGGATAATTTTTGTTACGTTTGTGGTCATATCGTCCCAAAAAGAGGCCAACTGGATCGAAAAAAAATGATTACTGAGGAATTCAAAACAGCGTATTGTCATTATTTTGATGAAGCAGATTTAAGTGGTGCAAAGTTTACGCCGAACACAGTGTGCAAAAATTGTTATAATACCCTTATATTGTGGATTGGTGGACAGTTTTCTTTTATGAAGCCAGTAATTTGGGTGGAAGACCTAACTGGACATGATGAAACCAGGTGCTACGCATGCGTAAATTCTCGACATGAATTAAACTGAAATCAAAAGTATACATTGCTGCTCTTACTGCCACACTTTCAGTTAAACGCGCTGCTGGTACCGATACACTTAAGCCTCCGAGGCTTGATACTGTGTTCCTGCAAGGCGAAACCGTGTTCACCAACCCCACCAATTTGAATGGTGCTGATTGGACACCCGATATTGAAAATAATGGACCACAACCGCTAACACAAATCGAAATGGATTACATTGTGGCTAAGATGGGACTATCACAACGAAACTCCGAAATGTTGACATCATTTTTGAAAAGCAGAAAACTGACACAGCAAAATGTCAGCGCAACATCATACCGACAACGCCAAGCTGATTTTCAGAAATTTTATTCCGTTGACGAAGC
The DNA here is from genome assembly GCA_943735925.1 of Pollenia amentaria. Taxonomy (NCBI): domain Eukaryota; kingdom Metazoa; phylum Arthropoda; class Insecta; order Diptera; family Polleniidae; genus Pollenia; species Pollenia amentaria. The sequence continues at coordinate 81,774,586 of OX031009.1, forward strand.
AAATAGGTTCACCTACTCCCATGATATCCCAGGCTTAGTGAAAAAATTAGGAAGGGATTATATCGCTGGCCACTGGCGTTTATTCATCGATGGTTCAGTTTCAAGTTCAAAGGCTGTGCTATTGCACAAAACGAACAAAAAACCGTCCATTCCATTGGGATTCAGCACAACTATGATGGAGACGTATGAAACATTGGGCGAAATTTTGGAGAAAATAAACTACAATGTACACAAATGGAAGATTTGTTGCGATCTAAAGGTTATCAACATAATACAAGGTATTGTATTTTAAAGGGCGGTTTTCCAAAATACTTCAGCTTCCTATGTAATTGGGATTCACGATACACAGGAAATCAATATAAATGTAAATATTGGAAAGCAAGAACTCCCGAGCTCAAGAAACAATTAAAATTACGGAATAAACCTTTAATAAAGGATCTAGATGATATTTTGTTGCCATCGCAACACATGAAATTGGGAATAGCTGGGAAATTCGTCGAAGTGGTAGTCAAAGATATCGATGACGCCTATGACTGTTTGAAATCCATCTTTCCAAAACTCAGTGAAGCTAAAATTGAAAAAGGTACGTATCGTTGTCAGTATTTTAATATTGTCATATCTAAATTTGTTCACTTCGACATATTGGCTTTACCAATCATTTTTTCGTAGATGTTTTTTTTTTTTTATATTTCAAACAGGTATTCTCAATGGACTGGATATACGAAAATTAATGAAAATCTTTCACAAATATGCTTTCGAACCATTATAGCCACCTACATATGTGCATGTGACGCATTGAAACAAGTCATCGAATGCGTTTTAGGTTTCACAAGAAGTTACACGTACATTTTTTGCTCCGTATCTTTTTATCAAAATCTTTCAATTTAAAAAGTATTTAGATCTGTGATTTATATTAAAATATTCGTTTAATTTTTCGCTAAAAAATATTACAAACAGTTCATAAAGTTATCTCTAACTATCAAAGTTTTCAAAAAAAATTTATTAAAACTACCAAAATCATAAACAGCCCAATTATAAATATTCCCGGGGAAATGAGTTCCCAGGGAATTAGTTTTTCCCTGGCATAAAACTCCCCTATTCTAAACAGACGGGGAGAATAGTATTATGGGAAAGGGAATTTCGAAAATTCGCAGTCAGCTGTTTTGCTTGAGCTGTGTTGTGTTGACTTAAAACTTGTAAATATTTTTGAAAAAAAACAAGCGAATAAGTGAAATATAAAATAATTTTGAATAAAAAACAAAATATAATGTTTAGTGTAGCATTTCGGATGGGAGCTGAAGAAGCAGAAAATCAGCAACATTTAAAAACGAGCACAGGGTTGCTAGGAGATAGTTGCGTGAAAATGCAAACCCACTCGAGTTGCCGCAAACGTTGTAGGTATATAAAGATGTTATTATAAATATTTTTTAATTGGTTTGTTGCGTTGCACAACAAACATTATTTTAAATGCAATACTATTGTATCTGATATAGACTGTTTCGATATTTTACTACACAAGAGAGTAATGTGATGTCCTTAGCCCTCCAACAGTATTTATCTGCAGCCCAAACCATTAGAAATACCATTGGAAATAATTTGTAACGATTTTATTTTACGTGGAAAAAACACGCCACGTATACGCTTTTGTACACTGAATTATTAACAAACAAACACAATAAAAATAATATTTTAACTTTAAATCAAAAATAATTCATTTTTAGGAACTTCAGTTATATATGAGTGAAAACATGTCAAACCATCATGCCGTTCGGATACAACACCTCTGATTTCAATGAAATTTACCACAACTGTTGTATGGTATTGGACTTTAACAAAACATAAATTTTCAGACCCCAGATTCTTTCGGCTTCCGAAATATGACGTCATAAAAGATGTGAAAAATTTTAAAAAATCACAAAAGTCTCCTTACAAAAGGGGATAGAACTTCTGAACTATGCAAGATAATTTAGTTTTTTTGGTATCGTTTTAAAGGTGAAAGTGCACCCTTTAAAATTATATACATATTGTGTGTTTTTAAGAAAAGGTCAAAGGTCATTTCTTGGGGTCTTGAGTTTAAAGGTCCATATCTGAAAAAGTATATTTTTTAAAATTCTTAAAAAAAATATATGTCAAGTATTAGACCCTCTTCTATATTCGCAGAAAATTTTAAGGTGGAGACTCGATTGGTTTCAGAGTTTTAGACCAGAACGTGATCCTAAGTATGTTTTGTGTTCATATTCAATTGATTGTTTGTTTTGTACAAGCTGAAGTATATATGTGCACACTTTCTGTTTCGATTGTTTTTGCAGTTTTTTTTTTTTAATTATCAAAAAATTTTGTAATTGTGTGCTATTATAAGGAAGATTTGGATACGATGCTGAATGGTACTTTTTCGCTACTAGCCATGGAAAAGGCCATAATGACGCTTTTTTGGGCTACGCACAATTACAGGTACACAAAAATATCATTGCTTCATTCCTGAAGGAGAAAATAAGTTTAGCGTAAAGATTTTTCAAATGATAGCGTATTTTTAATTGAAAATGTTCGTTACTTATTTATGTTTTACGGTGGCATGTCATAACGTCCAGTGTCATAGTGTCCATGGACACTATGACACTTTCAAAAGTGTCATTAGGTCCATAATTACTAAAGAAGTTAAATACAAAAAAATGATCTGCATACACGCAGAGAAAAACATGTTTCATTATGGTCCCAACCAACAAAACTATTTTTAAAGAAACTAATTTAACCATAATATGGTAGTCGGTCACAATGATTTGGTTAAATAAAACATAATATGGTTAAAAAAATTTTAAAAATGGTTTTGCTGCTTTTTCTCTGGGTGTATATATTAAATATATAACGAAAACACTTTTGGGCGCAAGGATTTTCTCCTCTATGGTATAAAAAATACCGGCTTCGCTAACTAAAGCTTCTCTGCACAGCCGGCCTTCGGCCGGGCGTTATGACTCTTTCAATTTTAAACTCTAAAAAACACGGTCTCTATGGACTCCAACAAAACCAAATTGGTACATTGAATAACTGTTTTCTCAACTTTTGTATCATAGTGTAAGTTTGCGCTTTTTATAAGCGAGTCGTGTTCTACAAAAAGGCTGCAGGAATTTGAAGAAAAATACTGGTTAAACAAATCACTCTTTAGGTGGTTGTCTAAAATAAACTCTCCGTTAGCGTCTCTCACTTTTATTTCATTCTTTTACTTTCTTCCAATATTTTCATTTAAAAATTTCTAGCATTTCTTCGGGTCCTGTTGTATTTGATTTAAATGACTGTAATAGAAGTTGTGCATACATTGCTTGCAAGCTTTTCTGATAAAATTACTAATTCTTTTTTATCTGCTTTCCACATCACGTGTTTTTCTCTGTTTCAAAAGATTTTTTTATATAATATAAGAGCTTGTAAATTTTGATTTAGCGAAGGTGTTAACTCATTTTTTTCAATTTTCTTTCAGTTTTTTCTACAGTAGAATTTATTGTTGCATTTATAATATGTGATATAATTTGCGAAGTATCAACAGACGGGTCACCAGTTTCTTGAAAAGCTTCTAAATAATTAGTTAAACTTTCTTTTGCAAGTTCATAATTACACTTTAAACTTTTTGAACATACTCAGAATTTGTAGCATTACTTTTTAGCATACAAGATATTATACAGCATTCAATGGTATTTATCAAGAGTTCATCTGGGATATACTATACACATTGTATATACATTTTCCAGACTCCGGACGAGTTATTAATTTATGACAGTTTTTATAATCAGAGCTTGACAAAATGTTAATTAAATCTGCTGAAGTATTGTTAATAAAAATCAATGTTAGTGTCTCCAACTCAATAAAACTCGAAAATAAAATCCTTACTACAACAACTTTCAACATTGCATGCAGACTGTTATTTATGTAAACTGATGCTCCACCATATCCATCTGACCTACAGCAGTGACCAACTTCATAACCAGGAATATTATAAATAAAATATAGTTTGAATTAAACCACGTCTCTTGAACTGCTATAACACTTGGTAGTCTTGGTAATTTAGAAATCATATATTTAAATTTATCAATAGAAGAAATGCTTCTTATGTTTATTGAAATAATATTCAAATTAGGAAAATTTATTCCACAAAAATAAGTTTTAAAAGATTTAAAAAATGTTTATTATTAATCATATAACAAAAAAAAGAAATATTTAAGTATTTATCAAAATACTAGCATTTAACCCGCTACTTCGTTAGCGCCCCTTTTTCTTATGTGGACATATTTTTACGCCAAAGCTTATATTTCTAGGTTAAACCCGCTACTTTGTAATGGAACGATTTGTACCTCTAAATGTTCGTATTTCGAAAATATTTATTTGTATTTTTTAGATACGTTACGAATGTGATATTTTTTTATTTCAATGTTTATTGGTTTAATAGATAGATGTAGTGGCAAAAAAGTTTAAAGGTACAGGTTTACTCCCCAAAAGGGTCTAATTTCAAAAAAGTACCAGACACCTAACCGCTTATTATTTTAATGAACATCAGGTTAGGGAATTTCCCGTTTTAACCTCTTTTACCCTCTAACCATAACAATTTCCAAAACTCCCATCATAGGTAATCGATTTCGCGACAGGCCAACCTCCCGGGCAAATTTCAGCATTTTAGTTCAGGCGTTTAGGTCGTGCGATGATGAATCATGCAGTAACATTACAATTTTATATTATATAGGTAGATGAAGAAAAATGTTTTGAAAAAAATAACACAATTAGGAACGATTTTCACCCCTTAAACGTTCGAATTTCGAAACGCATCAAATTTGTATTTTTTAGATAAGTTACGAATGTGATATATTTTTTATTTTAATGTTTATTGGTTTAAAATATAGATGGTATAGCAAAAAAGTTTTAAAATTCATGTTTTACCCGTTTACTCCTTATTTCAAAAAAGTGCTAAACACCTGTCCGCTTATTTTTAATGAACAATAATAGGTTTAAATTTTTTGGTATCCCTTTTAGTTTAGCAGATATGAGGTTAGCGAAATTCCGTTTTCACCGCCTTTTTTTATTGAACCACAATAAGTATTAAATTTTTTTGTATCTCCTTTAGCTTAGCAGATATGAGGTCAGCGTGATCGATTTGGCGAGAGGCCTGCCTCAGGTCCAAATGTCAACTTTTTAGCTTCATGCGTTTAGGCTGTGCAATGAAAATAAATAGATGAAGAAAAAATATCTTGGGAAAAGTAACAAAATTACGTACGATTTTTACCCCTTAAACGTTCGAATTCAGAAAAAGAACAACATTTTCACTTGGCATATTTTAGATAAGTTACGAATTTTATATAATTTTTATTTCTATGTGCATTGATTTAAACGGTAGATGGGGGACAAAAAGAACCAAAATTCAGGTTTTACACTTTTACTCCCTAAAAGAGCCGAATTTCGAAATAGTACCAGACACCTGTTCTCCTTTTTATTTAATGACTAACAATAAAAGCACAAAATAAAGTACAAAAAAGTACCAAAAATTGCCTCTTACAGATGCTCATTCAACGCTTTGCTTGTTTAATTTTATGTTTGTAGCTGCAATACTAACAAAAATTTAATAAGTACCTGTTGGCAAATAATACAGTACGAAAAAGTACCAAAAAACCACTCTTACAGATTCTCATTCACTTGGGAACTTGCATGTTTAATTTTATGTTTATAGGTCCAATTTCAACGGAAATTCAAAAAGAAACTGGTAAATAACAAAAAGTACCAAAACGTCCCTCTTACAGATTCTCATTCACTCAGGACATTGCATTTTTAGTTTTATGTTTGTAGATCCAATATTTACGAAAATGAAAAAGGTACCAGTTAAAAAACGAAAAAGTACCAAGAAGATCCCTCTTATAGGTTCTTGTCCACTCAGGACATTTAATGTTGAATTTTATGATTTTAGGTCCAATACTAACGGAACTTCAAATAGTACCAGTTAAAGACCAAAAGGTACCAAGAAGCCCCTCTAACGAATTCTCATTCACTCATGACCTTGCATGTTGGATTTTATGTCAATAGGTCTAATTTTAACGAAAATTAAAAAGTACCAGTTATAGAATGAAAAAGTACCAAAAAGATCCCTCTAACAAATTCTTATTCACTTAGGACTTTGCATGTTTAGTTTTATATTTCTAGGTCTAATACTAACGGAAATTAAAAAAGTACCAGTTAAAGATCAAAAAATACCAAAAAGTACCCTCAGAGGTTCTTATCCATTTAGGACATTGCATGTTGAAGTTTATGTTTCTAGGTCCAATATTAACGATAATTAAAAAAATTGTCAGTTGTGGAACCAAAACCTATAAAGTAAGAAATAAAATTTCCCGTATTTCCCCTTTTTGGTACTTTTTTCTCCCCGTTGAAGCATAAAAAATTTCAATATTGTAGTAGGAGCCCATAATTTAATACGTATATGTCAATGAATAAAAAAAATGTCTTGTAAAAAAGTACCAAAAATAGTAACGGTTTTTACCCCCTAAACGTCCGAATTTCGAAAAAGTACCAAATTTGTATTTGGATTTTTTAGATAAGTTTCAAATGTGATAAGGGTTATATTTCTATGTTTATTAGTTTTAAAGATAGATGGGGTGACAAAAACGTACCAAAATACAGATTTTACCCGTTTACTCCGTATATCCCCTTTTTGGTACTTTTTTTCTCCCCATTGAAGCATGAAAAATTTCAATATTGTAGTGGGAGCCCATAATTTAATACGTTTATGTCAATAAATAAAAAAAAATGTTTTATAAAAAAGTACCAAAAATAGTTACGCGTTTTACCCCTTAAACGTCCGAATTTCGAAAAAGTACCAAATTCGTATTTGGATTTTTTAGATAAGTTTCAAATGTGATATAACCCTTATTTCTATGTTTATGGGTTTAAAAGATAGATGGGGTGACAAAAAAGTACCAAAATACAGGTTTTACCCGTTTACTCCGTTAAAGGGCTGAATTTCCAGAAAGTACCAGATACCTGTCCGCTTATTTTTCTAAAGAACAACGATAAGTATTACATTTTTTTTGTATCTCTTTTAGTTTTAGAGATATAAGGTTTCCGAATTTACCCGTTTTTGCCCTTTTTTACCCCCTAAACATTCGAATTTCCAAAAATCCCGTCTTAGTGGATCGATTTTGGGAGAGACCAACCCCTGGTCCAAATTTCAAGTTTTTAGCTTCAGGCGTTTAGGCTGTGCGATGATGAATCAGTCAGTCAGTCATTCAGTCAGTCAGTCAGTAACGTTACAATTTTATATATATAGATAGATAGGTAGATGAAGAAAAATGTTTTGAAAAAAATAACACAATTAGGAACGATTTTCACCCCTTAAACGTTCGAATTTCGAAACGCATCAAATTTGTATTTTTTAGATAAGTTACGAATGTGATATATTTTTTATCTTAATGTTTATTGGTTTAAAATATAGATGGTATAGCAAAAAAGTTTTAAAATTCATGTTTTACCCGTTTACTCCTTATTTCAAAAAAGTGCTAAACACCTGTCCGCTTATTTTTAATGAACAATAATAGGTTTAAATTTTTTGGTATCCCTTTTAGTTTAGCAGATATGAGGTTAGCGAAATTCCGTTTTCACCGCCTTTTTTTATTGAACCACAATAAGTATTAAATTTTTTTGTATCTCCTTTAGCTTAGCAGATATGAGGTCAGCGTGATCGATTTGGCGAGAGGCCTGCCTCAGGTCCAAATGTCAACTTTTTAGCTTCATGCGTTTAGGCTGTGCAATGAAAATAAATAGATGAAGAAAAAATATCTTGGGAAAAGTAACAAAATTACGTACGATTTTTACCCCTTAAACGTTCGAATTCAGAAAAAGAACAACATTTTCACTTGGCATATTTTAGATAAGTTACGAATTTTATATAATTTTTATTTCTATGTGCATTGATTTAAACGGTAGATGGGGGACAAAAAAGAACCAAAATTCAGGTTTTACACTTTTACTCCCTAAAAGAGCCGAATTTCGAAATAGTACCAGACACCTGTTCTCTTTTTTATTTAATGACTAACAATAAAAGCACAAAATAAAGTACAAAAAAGTACCAAAAATTGCCTCTTACAGATGCTCATTCAACGCTTTGCTTGTTTAATTTTATGTTTGTAGCTGCAATACTAACAAAAATTTAATAAGTACCTGTTGGCAAATAATACAGTACGAAAAAGTACCAAAAAACCACTCTTACAGATTCTCATTCACTTGGGAACTTGCATGTTTAAAATTTTAAAAAGTTTTAAGATTCATGTTTTACCCGTTTACTCCTTATTTCAAAAAAGTGCTAAACACCTGTCCGCTTATTTTTAATGAACAATAATAGGTTTAAATTTTTTGGTATCCCTTTTAGTTTAGCAGATATGAGGTTAGCGAATTTCCGTTTTCACCGCCTTTTTTTTATTGAACCACAATAAGTATTAAATTTTTTTGTATCTCCTTTAGCTTAGCAGATATAAGGTCAGCGTGATCGATTTGGCGAGAGGCCTGCCTCAGGTCCAAATGTCAACTTTTTAGCTTCAGGCGTTTAGGCTGTGCAATGAAAATAAATAGATGAAGAAAAAATATCTTGGGAAAAGTAACAAAATTACGTACGATTTTTACCCCCTAAACGTTCGAATTCAGAAAAAGAACAACATTTTCACTTGGCATATTTTAGATAAGTTACGAACTTTATATAATTTTTATTTCTATGTGCATTGATTTAAACGGTAGATGGGGGACAAAAAAGAACCAAAATTCAGGTTTTACACTTTTACTCCCTAAAAGAGCCGAATTTCGAAATAGTACCAGACACCTGTTCTCTTTTTTATTTAATGACTAACAATAAAAGCACAAAATAAAGTACAAAAAAGTACCAAAAATTGCCTCTTACAGATGCTCATTCAACGCTTCGCTTGGGAACTTGCATGTTTAATTTTATGTTAATAGGTCCAATTTTAACGGAAATTCAAAAAGTAACTGGTAAATAACAAAAAGTACCAAAACGCCCCTCTTACAGATTCTCATTCACTCAGGACATTGCATTTTTAGTTTTATGTTTGTAGATCCAATATTAACGAAAATGAAAAAGGTACCAGTTAAAAAACGAAAAAGTACCAAGAAGATCCCTCTTATAGGTTCTTGTCCACTCAGGACATTTAATGTTGAATTTTATTATTTTAGGTCCAATACTAACGGAACTTGAAATAGTACCAGTTAAAGACCAAAAGGTGCCAAGAAGCCTCTCTAACGAATTCTCATTCACTCATCACCTTGCATGTTTGATTTTATGTCAATAGGTCTAATTTTAACGAAAATTAAAAAAGTACCAGTTATAGAATGAAAAAGTACCAAAAAGATTCCTCTAACAAATTCTTATTCACTTAGGACTTTGCATGTTTAGTTTTATATTTCTAGGTCTAATACTAACGGAAATTAAAAAAGTACCAGTTAAAGATCAAAAAATACCAAAAAGTACCCTCAGAGGTTCTTATCCATTTAGGACATTGCATGTTGAAGTTTATGTTTCTAGGTCCAATATTAACGATAATTAAAAAAATTGTCAGTTGTGGAACCAAAACCTAAAGTAAGAAATAACATTTCCCGTATTTCCCCTTTTTGGTACTTTTTTCTCCCCATTGAAGCATAAAAAATTTCAATATTGTAGTAGGAGCCCATAATTGAATACGTATATGTCAATGAATAAAAAAATGTTTTGTAAAAAAGTACCAAAAATAGTAACGGTTTTTACCCCCTAAACGTCCGAATTTCGAAAAAGTACCATATTTGTATTTGGATTTTTTAGATAAGTTTCAAATGTGATAAGGGTTATGTTTCTATGTTTATTAGTTTTAAAGATAGATGGGGTGACAAAAAAGTACCAAAATACAGATTTTACCCGTTTACTCCGTATATCCCCTTTTTGGTACTTTTTTTTCTCCCCATTGAAGCATGAAAAATTTCAATATTGTAGTGGGAGCCCATAATTTAATACGTTTATGTCAATAAATAAAAAAAAATGTTTTATAAAAAAGTACCAAAAATAGTTACGCGTTTTACCCCTTAAACGTCCGAATTTCGAAAAAGTACCAAATTAGTATTTGGATTTTTTAGATAAGTTTCAAATGTGATATAACCCTTATTTCTATGTTTATGGGTTTAAAAGATAGATGGGGTGACAAAAAAGTACCAAAATACAGGTTTTACCCGTTTACTCCGTTAAAGGGCTGAATTTCCAAAAAGTACCAGACACCTGTCCGCTTATTTTTCTAAAGAACAACGATAAGTAATACATTTTTTTTGTATCTCTTTTAGTTTTAGAGATATAAGGTTTCCGAATTTACGCGTTTTTGCCCTTTTTTACCCCCTAAAAATTCGAATTTCCAAAAATCCCGTCTTAGTGGATCGATTTGGGGAGAGACCAACCCCTGGTCCAAATTTCAAGTTTTTAGCTTCAGGCGTTTAGGCTGTGCAATGATGAATCAGTCAGTCAGTCAGTCAGTCAGTAACGTTACAATTTTATATATATAGATAATAATATCCTAATTGAAGCTATTAAGCCGGTGACAAAAAAGCAGCAAGCGTTTTATCTTCATCATCATCCGTATCTTCAATTGCTAATGGCGGCTGATGATCAGATCTACGTATTTTAAGCTTGTTAGTTGTGGCTTCCTTCTCAAATCTAATTAATCTAGGCTTAGAAATTTCGCTTCGTTTTACATAAACTCTACCACTATAGGTGTACACAGATTGATATCCTACTCTTTGTATGGTTTTAGCATGTCAATGACAATTGTTTACATAAACTGATTTTGTTTCTTCTTTTTCTTTAAATTTTGGTTTTGCAGACATAAGCTTTGTTTAGATTTTTTCGAATTAAATTTTACAATAGATTGAAAACATGTCAAACCATCATGCCGTTCGGATACAACACCTCTGATTTCAATGAAATTTACCACAACTGTTGTATGTTATTGGACTTTAACAAAACATAAATTTTCGGACCCCAGATTCTTTCGGCTTCCGAAATATGACGTCATAAAAGATGTGAAAAATGTTAAAAAATCACAAAAGTCTCCATACAAAAGGGGATATAACTTCTGAACTATGCAAGATAATTTAGTTTTTTTGGTATCGCTTTAAAGGTGAAAGTGCACCCTTTAAAATTATATACATATTGTGTTTTTTTAAGAAAAGGTCAAAGGTAATTTTTTGGGGTCTTGAGTTTAAAGGTCCATATCTGAAAAAGTATATTTATTAAAATTCTTAAAAAAATATATGTCAAGTATTAGACCCTCTTCTACATTCTCAAAAAATTTTAAGGTGGAGACTCGATTGGTGGCAGAGTTTTAGACCAGAACGAAATCCTAAGTATGTTTTGTGTTCATATTCAATTGATTGTTTGTTTTGTACAAGCTGAAGTATATATGTGCACACTTTCTGTTTCGATTGTTTTTGCAGTTTTTTTTTAATAAATCAAAAATTTTGCAAATTTGTGCTATCATAAGGAATATTTTCGATGCGATGCTGAATGGCACTTTTTCGCTACTAGCCATGAGACCAGAACGTGATGCTAAGTATTTTTGTGTTCATACAAGACAAACCTTTTATGTTGGATTTTTAATATGACATTAAGGCTTATTATTCTAAATGTATTTCCCATGCGAATTATTTATATTGTATTGTTGAAGAAGACATTATAATTTTAATTTATTGTTTTATTACAAAATATTGAACAAAACATTAAAATAATTCAATTCAATTTTTTTAAATAATACAGTTTAAAGCTTTCAGTTGAAATTTGTAATGTTAATTTAAAATGTAGTACAAAAAATAGCAAGAATTGAAAAAACAATAATATAATTCAGGTAATTTTTTTGTATTAAATTTATTATATATAATACTATTTAAAGCTTTTAATTGATAATTTGTGTTTTCAATTTTTAAAATTTATTACAAAAATTGTTTTTAAACCTTTTAACCTTTGATTTAAATATAACATTTATTCAGACAGTAAAACAGGTGGCATGTCATAACGTCCAGTGTCATAGTGTCATAACGTCCATCAAAGAAATGTCGTAGCGTCCGCGGACGTTATGACACTTTGCAAAGTGTCATAATTCCACAACTTAACTTATAATGAAAAAAAATAAAATGTGTAAAATTTGTTTTGAAATAACAAATACCGGCTTCGCTTACTAAAGCTTCTCTGCACAGCCGTCCTTCGGCCGGGCGCAAGTATTTTCTCCTCTATGGTATAACAAACACCAGCTTTGCTAAGCAAAGGTTCTAAAATCTGCCTTGTTTCCGAACGAAAGCCGACTATGCAGAGAAGCTTTAGTTAGCGAAGCCGGTTTTTGTTATACCATAGAGGAGAAAATCATTGCGCCCGGCCGAAGGCCGGCTGTGCAGAGAAGCTTTAGTTAGCGAAGCCGGTATTTGTTATACCATAGAGGAGAAAATTCTTTCGCCCAAAAGTGTTTTCGTTATATATTTAAAATATACACCCAGAGAAAAAGCAGCAAAACCATTTTTAAAAATGGACGTTATGACACTCCAAAAAGTGTCATAGTGTCCATGGACACTGCGACACTTTTGAAAGTGGACATTATGACACTTTCAAAAGTGTCATTAGGTCCATAATTACTAAAGAAGTTAAATACAAAAAAATGATTTGCATACACGCAGAGAAAAACATATTTCATTATGGTCCCAACCAACAAAACTATTTTTAAAGAAACTAATTTAACCATAATATGGTTGTCGGTCACAATGATTTGGTTAAATAAAACATAATATGGTTAAAAAAATTTTAAAAATGGTTTTGCTGCTTTTTCTCTGGGTGTATATATTAAATATATAACGAAAACACTTTTGGGCGCAAGGATTTTCTCCTCTATGGTATAAAAAATACCGGCTTCGCTAACTAAAGCTTCTCTGCACAGCCGGCCTTCGGCCGGGCGTTATGACTCTTTCAATTTTAAACTCTAAAAAACACGGTCTCTATGGACTCCAACAAAACCAAATTGGTACATTGAATAACTGTTTTCTCAACTTTTGTATCATAGTGTAAGTTTGCGCTTTTTATAAGCGAGTCGTGTTCTACAAAAAGGCTGCAGGAATTTGAAGAAAAATACTGGTTAAACAAATCACTCTTTAGGTGGTTGTCTAAAATAAACTCTCCGTTAGCGTCTCTCACTTTTATTTCATTCTTTTACTTTCTTCCAATATTTTCATTTAAAAATTTCTAGCATTTCTTCGGGTCCTGTTGTATTTGATTTAAATGACTGTAATAGAAGTTGTGCATACATTGCTTGCAAGATTTTCTGATAAAATTACTAATTCTTTTTTATCTGCTTTCAACATCACGTGTTTTTCTCTGTTTCAAAAGATTTTTTTATATAATATAAGAGCTTGTAAATTTTGATTTAGCGAAGGTGTTAACTCATTTTTTTCAATTTTCTTTCAGTTTTTTCTACAGTAGAATTTATTGTTGCATTTATAATATGTGATATAATTTGCGAAGTATCAACAGACGGGTCACCAGTTTCTTGAAAAGCTTCTAAATAATTAGTTAAACTTTCTTTTGCAAGTTCATAATTACACTTTAAACTTTTTGAACATACTCAGAATTTGTAGCATTACTTTTTAGCATACAAGATATTATACAGCATTCAATGGTATTTATCAAGAGTTCATCTGGGATATACTATACACATTGTATATACATTTTCCAGACTCCGGACGAGTTATTAATTTATGACAGTTTTTATAATCAGAGCTTGACAAAATGTTAATTAAATCTGCTGAAGTATTGTTAATAAAAATCAATGTTAGTGTCTCCAACTCAATAAAACTCGAAAATAAAATCCTTACTACAACAACTTTCAACATTGCATGCAGACTGTTATTTATGTAAACTGATGCTCCACCATATCCATCTGACCTACAGCAGTGACCAACTTCATAACCAGGAATATTATAAATAAAATTTAGTTTGAATTAAACCACGTCTCTTGAACTGCTATAACACTTGGTAGTCTTGGTAATTTAGAAATCATATATTTAAATTTATCAATAGAAGAAATGCTTCTTATGTTTATTGAAATAATATTCAAATTAGGAAAATTTATTCCACAAAAATAAGTTTTAAAAGATTTAAAAAATGTTTATTATTAATCATATAACAAAAAAAAGAAATATTTAAGTATTTATCAAAATATAATAATATCTGAATTGAAGCTATTAAGCCGGTGACATAAAAGCAGCAAGCGTTTCATCTTCATCATCATCCGTATCTTCAATTGCTAATGGCGGCTGAAGATCAGATCTACGTATTTTAAGCTTGTTAGTTGTGGCTTCCTTCTCAAATCTAATTAATCTAGGCTTAGAAATTTCGCTTCGTTTTACATAAACTCTACCACTATAGGTGTACACAGATTGATATCCTACTCTTTGTATGGTTTTAGCATGTCAATGACAATTGTTTACATAAACTGATTTTGTTTCTTCTTTTTCTTTAAATTTTGGTTTTGCAGACATAAGCTTTGTTTAGATTTTTTCGAATTAAATTTTACAATAGATTGAAAACATGTCAAACCATCATGCCGTTCGGATACAACACCTCTGATTTCAATGAAATTTACCACAACTGTTGTATGTTATTGGACTTTAACAAAACATAAATTTTCGGACCCCAGATTCTTTCGGCTTCCGAAATATGACGTCATAAAAGATGTGAAAAATGTTAAAAAATCACAAAAGTCTCCATACAAAAGGGGATATAACTTCTGAACTATGCAAGATAATTTAGTTTTTTTGGTATCGTTTTAAAGGTGAAAGTGCACCCTTTAAAATTATATACATATTGTGTTTTTTTAAGAAAAGGTCAAAGGTAATTTTTTGGGGTCTTGAGTTTAAAGGTCCATATCTGAAAAAGTATATTTATTAAAATTCTTAAAAAAATATATGTCAAGTATTAGACCCTCTTCTACATTCTCAAAAAATTTTAAGGTGGAGACTCGATTGGTGGCAGAGTTTTAGACCAGAACGAAATCCTAAGTATGTTTTGTGTTCATATTCAATTGATTGTTTGTTTTGTACAAGCTGAAGTATATATGTGCACACTTTCTGTTTCGATTGTTTTTGCAGTTTTTTTTTAATAAATCAAAAATTTTGCAAATTTGTGCTATCATAAGGAATATTTTCGATGCGATGCTGAATGGCACTTTTTCGCTACTAGCCATGAGACCAGAACGTGATGCTAAGTATTTTTGTGTTCATACAAGACAAACCTTTTATGTTGGATTTTTAATATGACATTAAGGCTTATTATTCTAAATGTATTTCCCATGCGAATTATTTATATTGTATTATTGAAGAAGACATTATAATTTTAATTTATTGTTTTATTACAAAATATTGAACAAAACATTAAAATAATTCAATTCAATTTTTTTAAATAATACAGTTTAAAGCTTTCAGTTGAAATTTGTAATGTTAATTTAAAATATAGTACAAAAATAGCAAGAATTGAAAAAACAATAATATAATTCAGGTAATTTTTTTGTATTAAATTTATTATATATAATACTATTTAAAGCTTTTAATTGATAATTTGTGTTTTCAATTTTTAAAATTTATTACAAAAATTGTTTTTAAACCTTTTAACCTTTGAGTTAAATATAACATTTATTCAGACAGTAAAACAGGTGGCATGTCATAACGTCCAGTGTCATAGTGTCATAACGTCCATCAAAGAAATGTCGTAGCGTCCGCGGACGTTATGACACTTTGCAAAGTGTCATAATGTCCACAACTTAACTTATAATGAAAAATAATAAAATGTGTAAAATTTGTTTTGAAATAACAAATACCGGCTTCGCTTACTAAAGCTTCTCTGCACAGCCGTCCTTCGGCCGGGCGCAAGTATTTTCTCCTCTATGGTATAACAAACACCAGCTTCGCTAAGCAAAGGTTCTAAAATCTGCCTTGTTTCCGAACGAAAGCCGACTATGCAGAGAAGCTTTAGTTAGCGAAGCCGGTGTTTGTTATACCATAGAGGAGAAAATCATTGCGCCCGGCCGAAGGCCGGCTGTGCAGAGAAGCTTTAGTTAGCGAAGCCGGTATTTGTTATACCATAGAGGAGAAAATCCTTGCGCCCAAAAGTGTTTTCGTTATATATTTAATATATACACTCAGAGAAAAAGCAGCAAAACCATTTTTAAAAATTTTTTAACCATATTATGTTTTATTTAACCAAATCATTGTGACCGACAACCATATTATGGTTAAATTAGTTTCTTTAAAAATAGTTTTGTTGGTTGGGACCATAATGAAATATGTTTTTCTCTGCGTGTATGCAAATCATTTTTTTGTATTTAACTTCTTTAGTAATTATGGACCTAATGACACTTTTGAAAGTGTCATAATGTCCACTTTCAAAAGTGTCGCAGTGTCCATGGACACTATGACACTTTTTGGAGTGTCATAACGTCCATTTTTAAAAATGGTTTTGCTGCTTTTTCTCTGGGTGTATATTTTAAATATATAACGAAAACACTTTTGGGCGAAAGAATTTTCTCCTCTATGGTATAACAAATACCGGCTTCGCTAACTAAAGCTTCTCTGCACAGCCGGCCTTCGGCCGGGCGCAATGATTTTCTCCTCTATGGTATAACAAAAACCGGCTTCGCTAACTAAAGCTTCTCTGCATAGTCGGCTTTCGTTCGGAAACAAGGCAGATTTTAGAACCTTTGCTTAGCAAAGCTGGTGTTTGTTATACCATAGAGGAGAAAATACTTGCGCCCGGCCGAAGGACGGCTGTGCAGAGAAGCTTTAGTAAGCGAAGCCGGTATTTGTTATTTCAAAACAAATTTTACACATTTTATTATTTTTCATTATAAGTTAAGTTGTGGACATTATGACACTTTGCAAAGTGTCATAACGTCCGCGGACGCTACGACATTTCTTTGATGGACGTTATGACACTATGACACTGGACGTTATGACATGCCAACTGTTTTACTGTCTGAATAAATGTTATATTTAACTCAAAGGTTAAAAGGTTTAAAAACAATTTTTGTAATAAATTTTAAAAATTGAAAACACAAATTATCAATTAAAAGCTTTAAATAGTATTATATATAATAAATTTAATACAAAAAAATTACCTGAATTATATTATTGTTTTTTCAATTCTTGCTATTTTTTGTACTACATTTTAAATTAACATTACAAATTTCAACTGAAAACTTTAAACTGTATTATTTAAAAAAATTGAATTGAATTATTTTAATGTTTTGTTCAATATTTTGTAATAAAACAATAAATTAAAATTATAATGTCTTCTTCAACAATACAATATAAATAATTCGCATGGGAAATACATTTAGAATAATAAGCCTTAATGTCATATTAAAAATCCAACATAAAAGGTTTGTCTTGTATGAACACAAAAATACTTAGCATCACGTTCTGGTCTCATGGCTAGTAGCGAAAAAGTGCCATTCAGCATCGCATCGAAAATATTCCTTATGATAGCACAAATTTGCAAAATTTTTGATTTATTAAAAAAAAACTGCAAAAACAATCGAAACAGAAAGTGTGCACATATATACTTCAGCTTGTACAAAACAAACAATCAATTGAATATGAACACAAAACATACTTAGGATTTCGTTCTGGTCTAAAACTCTGCCACCAATCGAGTCTCCACCTTAAAATTTTTTGAGAATGTAGAAGAGGGTCTAATACTTGACATATATTTTTTTAAGAATTTTAATAAATATACTTTTTCAGATATGGACCTTTAAACTCAAGACCCCAAAAAATTACCTTTGACCTTTTCTTAAAAAAACACAATATGTATATAATTTTAAAGGGTGCACTTTCACCTTTAAAACGATACCAAAAAAACTAAATTATCTTGCATAGTTCAGAAGTTATATCCCCTTTTGTATGGAGACTTTTGTGATTTTTTAACATTTTTCACATCTTTTATGACGTCATATTTCGGAAGCCGAAAGAATCTGGGGTCCGAAAATTTATGTTTTGTTAAAGTCCAATAACATACAACAGTTGTGGTAAATTTCATTGAAATCAGAGGTGTTGTATCCGAACGGCATGATGGTTTGACATGTTTTCAATCTATTGTAAAATTTAATTCGAAAAAATCTAAACAAAGCTTATGTCTGCAAAACCAAAATTTAAAGAAAAAGAAGAAACAAAATCAGTTTATGTAAACAATTGTCATTGACATGCTAAAACCATACAAAGAGTAGGATATCAATCTGTGTACACCTATAGTGGTAGAGTTTATGTAAAACGAAGCGAAATTTCTAAGCCTAGATTAATTAGATTTGAGAAGGAAGCCACAACTAACAAGCTTAAAATACGTAGATCTGATCATCAGCCGCCATTAGCAATTGAAGATACGGATGATGATGAAGATAAAACGCTTGCTGCTTTTTTGTCACCGGCTTAATAGCTTCAATTAGGATATTATTATCTATATATATAAAATTGTAACGTTACTGACTGACTGACTGACTGACTGATTCATCATCGCACAGCCTAAACGCCTGAAGCTAAAAACTTGAAATTTGGACCAGGGGTTGGTCTCTCCCCAAATCGATCCACTAAGACGGGATTTTTGGAAATTCGAATGTTTAGGGGGTAAAAAAGGGCAAAAACGGGTAAATTCGGAAACCTTATATCTCTAAAACTAAAAGAGATACTAAAAAAATGTAATACTTATCGTTGTTCTTTAGAAAAATAAGCGGACAGGTATCTGGTACTTTCTGGAAATTCAGCCCTTTAACGGAGTAAACGGGTAAAACCTGTATTTTGGTACTTTTTTGTCACCCCATCTATCTTTTAAACCCATAAACATAGAAATAAGGGTTATATCACATTTGAAACTTATCTAAAAAATCCAAATACGAATTTGGTACTTTTTCGAAATTCGGACGTTTAAGGGGTAAAACGCGTAACTATTTTTGGTACTTTTTTATAAAACATTTTTTTTTATTTATTGACATAAACGTATTAAATTATGGGCTCCCACTACAATATTGAAATTTTTCATGCTTCAATGGGGAGAAAAAAAGTACCAAAAAGGGGATATACGGAGTAAACGGGTAAAATCTGTATTTTGGTACTTTTTTGTCACCCCATCTATCTTTAAAACTAATAAACATAGAAACATAACCCTTATCACATTTGAAACTTATCTAAAAAATCCAAATACAAATATGGTACTTTTTCGAAATTCGGACGTTTAGGGGGTAAAAACCGTTACTATTTTTGGTACTTTTTTACAAAACATTTTTTTATTCATTGACATATACGTATTCAATTATGGGCTCCTACTACAATATTGAAATTTTTTATGCTTCAATGGGGAGAAAAAAGTACCAAAAAGGGGAAATACGGGAAATGTTATTTCTTACTTTAGGTTTTGGTTCCACAACTGACAATTTTTTTAATTATCGTTAATATTGGACCTAGAAACATAAACTTCAACATGCAATGTCCTAAATGGATAAGAACCTCTGAGGGTACTTTTTGGTATTTTTTGATCTTTAACTGGTACTTTTTTAATTTCCGTTAGTATTAGACCTAGAAATATAAAACTAAACATGCAAAGTCCTAAGTGAATAAGAATTTGTTAGAGGGATCTTTTTGGTACTTTTTCATTCTATAACTGGTACTTTTTTAATTTTCGTTAAAATTAGACCTATTGACATAAAATCAAACATGCAAGGTGATGAGTGAATGAGAATTCGTTAGAGAGGCTTCTTGGCACCTTTTGGTCTTTAACTGGTACTATTTCAAGTTCCGTTAGTATTGGACCTAAAATAATAAAATTCAACATTAAATGTCCTGAGTGGACAAGAACCTATAAGAGGGATCTTCTTGGTACTTTTTCGTTTTTTAACTGGTACCTTTTTCATTTTCGTTAATATTGGATCTACAAACATAAAACTAAAAATGCAATGTCCTGAGTGAATGAGAATCTGTAAGAGGGGCGTTTTGGTACTTTTTGTTATTTACCAGTTACTTTTTGAATTTCCGTTAAAATTGGACCTATTAACATAAAATTAAACATGCAAGTTCCCAAGCGAAGCGTTGAATGAGCATCTGTAAGAGGCAATTTTTGGTACTTTTTTGTACTTTATTTTGTGCTTTTATTGTTAGTCATTAAATAAAAAAGAGAACAGGTGTCTGGTACTATTTCGAAATTCGGCTCTTTTAGGGAGTAAAAGTGTAAAACCTGAATTTTGGTTCTTTTTTGTCCCCCATCTACCGTTTAAATCAATGCACATAGAAATAAAAATTATATAAAATTCGTAACTTATCTAAAATATGCCAAGTGAAAATGTTGTTCTTTTTCTGAATTCGAACGTTTAAGGGGTAAAAATCGTACGTAATTTTGTTACTTTTCCCAAGATATTTTTTCTTCATCTATTTATTTTCATTGCACAGCCTAAACGCATGAAGCTAAAAAGTTGACATTTGGACCTGAGGCAGGCCTCTCGCCAAATCGATCACGCTGACCTCATATCTGCTAAGCTAAAGGAGATACAAAAAAATTTAATACTTATTGTGGTTCAATAAAAAAAGGCGGTGAAAACGGAATTTCGCTAACCTCATATCTGCTAAACTAAAAGGGATACCAAAAAATTTAAACCTATTATTGTTCATTAAAAATAAGCGGACAGGTGTTTAGCACTTTTTTGAAATAAGGAGTAAACGGGTAAAACATGAATTTTAAAACTTTTTTGCTATACCATCTATATTTTAAACCAATAAACATTAAGATAAAAAATATATCACATTCGTAACTTATCTAAAAAATACAAATTTGATGCGTTTCGAAATTCGAACGTTTAAGGGGTGAAAATCGTTCCTAATTGTGTTATTTTTTTCAAAACATTTTTCTTCATCTACCTATCTATCTATATATATAAAATTGTAACGTTACTGACTGACTGACTGAATGACTGACTGACTGATTCATCATCGCACAGCCTAAACGCCTGAAGCTAAAAACTTGAAATTTGGACCAGGGGTTGGTCTCTCCCCAAATCGATCCACTAAGACGGGATTTTTGGAAATTCGAATGTTTAGGGGGTAAAAAAGGGCAAAAACGGGTAAATTCGGAAACCTTATATCTCTAAAACTAAAAGAGATACAAAAAAAATGTAATACTTATCGTTGTTCTTTAGAAAAATAAGCGGACAGGTATCTGGTACTTTCTGGAAATTCAGCCCTTTAACGGAGTAAACGGGTAAAACCTGTATTTTGGTACTTTTTTGTCACCCCATCTATCTTTTAAACCCATAAACATAGAAATAAGGGTTATATCACATTTGAAACTTATCTAAAAAATCCAAATACGAATTTGGTACTTTTTCGAAATTCGGACGTTTAAGGGGTAAAACGCGTAACTATTTTTGGTACTTTTTTATAAAACATTTTTTTTTATTTATTGACATAAACGTATTAAATTATGGGCTCCCACTACAATATTGAAATTTTTCATGCTTCAATGGGGAGAAAAAAAGTACCAAAAAGGGGATATACGGAGTAAACGGGTAAAATCTGTATTTTGGTACGTTTTTGTCACCCCATCTATCTTTAAAACTAATAAACATAGAAATATAACCCTTATCACATTTGAAACTTATCTAAAAAATCCAAATACAAATTTGGTACTTTTTCGAAATTCGGACGTTTAGGGGGTAAAAACCGTTACTATTTTTGGTACTTTTTTACAAGACATTTTTTTTATTCATTGACATATACGTATTAAATTATGGGCTCCTACTACAATATTGAAATTTTTTATGCTTCAACGGGGAGAAAAAAGTACCAAAAAGGGGAAATACGGGAAATTTTATTTCTTACTTTATAGGTTTTGGTTCCACAACTGACAATTTTTTTAATTATCGTTAATATTGGACCTAGAAACATAAACTTCAACATGCAATGTCCTAAATGGATAAGAACCTCTGAGGGTACTTTTTGGTATTTTTTGATCTTTAACTGGTACTTTTTTAATTTCCGTTAGTATTAGACCTAGAAATATAAAACTAAACATGCAAAGTCCTAAGTGAATAAGAATTTGTTAGAGGGATCTTTTTGGTACTTTTTCATTCTATAACTGGTACTTTTTAATTTTCGTTAAAATTAGACCTATTGACATAAAATCCAACATGCAAGGTCATGAGTGAATGAGAATTCGTTAGAGGGGCTTCTTGGTACCTTTTGGTCTTTAACTGGTACTATTTGAAGTTCCGTTAGTATTGGACCTAAAATCATAAAATTCAACATTAAATGTCCTGAGTGGACAAGAACCTATAAGAGGGATCTTCTTGGTACTTTTTCGTTTTTTAACTGGTACCTTTTTCATTTTCGTTAATATTGGATCTACAAACATAAAACTAAAAATGCAATGTCCTGAGTGAATGAGAATCTGTAAGAGGGACGTTTTGGTACTTTTTGTTATTTACCAGTTTCTTTTTGAATTTCCGTTGAAATTGGACCTATAAACATAAAATTAAACATGCAAGTTCCCAAGTGAATGAGAATCTGTAAGAGTGGTTTTTTGGTACTTTTTCGTACTGTATTATTTGCCAACAGGTACTTATTAAATTTTTGTTAGTATTGCAGCTACAAACATAAAATTAAACAAGCAAAGCGTTGAATGAGCATCTGTAAGAGGCAATTTTTGGTACTTTTTTGTACTTTATTTTGTGCTTTTATTGTTAGTCATTAAATAAAAAGGAGAACAGGTGTCTGGTACTATTTCGAAATTCGGCTCTTTTAGGGAGTAAAAGTGTAAAACCTGAATTTTGGTTCTTTTTGTCCCCCATCTACCGTTTAAATCAATGCACATAGAAATAAAAATTATATAAAATTCGTAACTTATCTAAAATATGCCAAGTGAAAATGTTGTTCTTTTTCTGAATTCGAACGTTGAAGGGGTAAAAATCGTACGTAATTTTGTTACTTTTCCCAAGATATTTTTTCTTCATCTATTTATTTTCATTGCACAGCCTAAACGCATGAAGCTAAAAAGTTGACATTTGGACCTGAGGCAGGCCTCTCGCCAAATCGATCACGCTGACCTCATATCTGCTAAGCTAAAGGAGATACAAAAAAATTTAATACTTATTGTGGTTCAATAAAAAAAGGCGGTGAAAACGGAATTTCGCTAACCTCATATCTGCTAAACTAAAAGGGATACCAAAAAATTTAAACCTATTATTGTTCATTAAAAATAAGCGGACAGGTGTTTAGCACTTTTTTGAAATAAGGAGTAAACGGGTAAAACATGAATTTTAAAACTTTTTTGCTATACCATCTATATTTTAAACCAATAAACATTAAAATAAAAAATATATCACATTCGTAACTTATCTAAAAAATACAAATTTGATGCGTTTCGAAATTCGAACGTTTAAGGGGTGAAAATCGTTCCTAATTGTGTTATTTTTTTCAAAACATTTTTCTTCATCTACCTATATAATATAAAATTGTAATGTTACTGCATGATTCATCATCGCACGACCTAAACGCCTGAACTAAAATGCTGAAATTTGCCCGGGAGGTTGGCCTGTCGCGAAATCGATTACCTATGATGGGAGTTTTGGAAATTGTTATGGTTAGAGGGTAAAAGAGGTTAAAACGGGAAATTCCCTAACCTGATGTTCATTAAAATAATAAGCGGTTAGGTGTCTGGTACTTTTTTGAAATTAGACCCTTTTGGGGAGTAAACCTGTACCTTTAAACTTTTTTGCCACTACATCTATCTATTAAACCAATAAACATTGAAATAAAAAAATATCACATTCGTAACGTATCTAAAAAATACAAATAAATATTTTCGAAATACGAACATTTAGAGGTACAAATCGTTCCATTACAAAGTAGCGGGTTTAACCTAGAAATATAAGCTTTGGCGTAAAAATATGTCCACATAAGAAAAAGGGGCGCTAACGAAGTAGCGGGTTAAATGCTAGTATTTTGATAAATACTTAAATATTTCTTTTTTTTGTTATATGATTAATAATAAACATTTTTTAAATCTTTTAAAACTTATTTTTGTGGAATAAATTTTCCTAATTTGAATATTATTTCAATAAACATAAGAAGCATTTCTTCTATTGATAAATTTAAATATATGATTTCTAAATTACCAAGACTACCAAGTGTTATAGCAGTTCAAGAGACGTGGTTTAATTCAAACTAAATTTTATTTATAATATTCCTGGTTATGAAGTTGGTCACTGCTGTAGGTCAGATGGATATGGTGGAGCATCAGTTTACATAAATAACAGTCTGCATGCAATGTTGAAAGTTGTTGTAGTAAGGATTTTATTTTCGAGTTTTATTGAGTTGGAGACACTAACATTGATTTTTATTAACAATACTTCAGCAGATTTAATTAACATTTTGTCAAGCTCTGATTATAAAAACTGTCATAAATTAATAACTCGTCCGGAGTCTGGAAAATGTATATACAATGTGTATAGTATATCCCAGATGAACTCTTGATAAATACCATTGAATGCTGTATAATATCTTGTATGCTAAAAAGTAATGCTACAAATTATGAGTATGTTCAAAAAGTTTAAAGTGTAATTATGAACTTGCAAAAGAAAGTTTAACTAATTATTTAGAAGCTTTTCAAGAAACTGGTGACCCGTCTGTTGATACTTCGCAAATTATATCACATATTATAAATGCAACAATAAATTCTACTGAAGAAAAAACTGAAAGAAAATTGAAAAAAATGAGTTAACACCTTCGCTAAATCAAAATTTACAAGCTCTTATATTATATAAAAAAATCTTTTGAAACAGAGAAAAACACGTGATGTGGAAAGCAGATAAAAAAGAATTAGTAATTTTATCAGAAAAGCTTGCAAGCAATGTATGCACAACTTCTATTACAGTCATTTAAATCAAATACAACAGGACCCGAAGAAATGCTAGAAATTTTTAAATGAAAATATTGGAAGAAAGTAAAAGAATGAAATAAAAGTGAGAGACGCTAACGGAGAGTTTATTTTAGACAACCACCTAAAGAGTGATTTGTTTAACCAGTATTTTTCTTCAAATTCCTGCAGCCTTTTTGTAGAACACGACTCGCTTATAAAAAGCGCAAACTTACACTATGATACAAAAGTTGAGAAAACAGTTATTCAATGTACCAATTTGGTTTTGTTGGAGTCCATAGAGACCAAAAATAGTTTTAGTTTTTTTTAGGTCTCTTCGTAAAGTGATTTTATAACGGTAAATTCAGTGAAAATCGTGTTTTTTAGAGTTTAAAATTGAAAGAGTCATAACGTCTTTGTGTCCCAACGGATTTCCATAATTTTTGAACAAGGTATGCTTTTTAAAAATCGGTTTATAAATGGCTAATTTATAGTGGTTGAAGTTTGAAAAAACACATTTAAAAAAAAATACTTTCATCAGGCTCTAACTTATGAGATACAAAACAATATATATATATAAGTAAGCTTTGCAAAATGGGTAACTACAAATTAATCGGTTTAAAAATAAATTAATTATGCTTAGTTTTTTGTTTTGACTTTTTTGCTTTTTGTTTAGAAATTACATGTTTTTCCTGCTTTTTATAAACTTCGCTGTCAGTATCGCGCCCTATTCCACAAAACAACTTATCAACTTTTCACTTTGCACTTATCAAATTTTTCGTCAATTTGCAAAACTTTATGTTCCACAGAACTATTAAATTTGATAAGTGATAAGTTGAAATTGATAAGTGTAATTTGCAAAGTCTTTGCAATTTTTATATTCTCTTTGCAATTTCTGTTCCACGTAAGTTCTCTTATGCAAACTGCAAAGTTAATACTGAAAAGTGTAATTTGCAAAGACTTTGCAAATAATTATGCTGTTTCGTTCCACAAAAACTGTAAATTCTATTTTTGCAAAGGAAATTTTGATAAGTTTGTCAAAAATTTGCAAGGTAAACGATCGCTTTGCAAATTCATATTCGTATATCTTTTGAAGCTTTCAAAATGTTAAGACGTGAGTTTTTGTTTGACGATATTGAAGAAGTGGTTATAACCCGAAATTATAGAGACCTAATAAATTTTTCGGGACTACAAAAGTTTAATTTTAAAGAGTGCTTCCGTTTAAATGAAATTCAAATTGATTTCATTTTAAATAAAATTGGGGGAAAATACACAGCACACTAATGCTTTGTCGGATCAAAATCAACTGCTTCTGTGCTTGCATTGGCTCGAAAATTGTTGCCAGTACCATGGAGTTGCAGCTATACATAGTGTTGCAAAATCAACAGTTTGCAGAACCATCCAAAGAGTTGTCGACGTTTATATAGACGTTTTATTTTAAAACGCGATGACGTTTCAAAACTTCCTCCAAGGCAGCCTGTTTAGCTTATTTATTAACCTTCAAAATGATATATATTTTCAAAGAGAGCAAAGTCTTTGCAAAATTTTGCTTACTGCAAAGTGAGATTTGCAAAGAATATTGTGGAACAGAAACACTTATCACTTTGCCAAAAAATGAAATTTGATAAGTGTAAAGTGAAAAGTTGATAAGTTGTTTCGTGGAATAGGGCCCAGCTATAGTTAGAAAGCATCCCGAGTTTATTTTTTCTATAAATCGCTGTTCAATTCTAAATATATCCTTTCTCATTACTCATCTATCTTAACTATGATGAAAATCTTTCCAATTATAGTAAACACGTTCTTACCTTCTCCTTTAATCCGCAAACCTTATTTTTAGTTATCCAATGTTCTTGGATAAGGGGTACGTCCGTTCGAATATTGGTGAGGAAATTGGTTAGTTCGGCCGAAGCTGCTTCACAATGGTGCAGGTTTAACTGCACCACTCACAGCTTCTTTTGTCATGGTTCGGATACCGGAACCTAACATTACCGTCCGCCAAGATAGCAACGAACGTAAGCAACGGCGGAATCAAGGGATTTAGTGGCAACGCCGGAAATGAAAATTAAGGGATTTTTGTGGCAACGTAGCTTAATTAGAAAAATAATACATAAGAAATTATTATCAGGGCATCCACTCAACGGAATATAGAAAAATGCCACCTAAAGAATAAAAAAACATCAACCTTGGAAAAATCTCCCGAGCCATTGCAGAGAAAAGTGGGTTCATCCAAAATGGTCAGTAAAAATCGTTGCTAAATTATGCCAGCCAAACTAGGAAGTGTCAGGGCATACACTCAACGGAATATGGAAGAATACCACCTACAGATTAAAACCATCAACCTTGTGGTTCATCCCCAGTGAAAATAGCAAATCCCCTATAAATTTTGCTCTGACCCGACCAGCTCTTCCTATACGGTAATATTACCTCTGGCAAACGCCCAAAGTCAACCCTAGTGCCCACATAATCAGTGGAGCCAGGCGAACCCAGGTAATATAACCACCAGCGCTAATATCACCCAAGATCCTTGAGTGACACTCCGTGAAATTTCCTATCAGTCCTAGCTCCCTCAGTTACTGTGTTGCAATATCTTAAATAAATAACCTGTGATATAATAATCATTCAAAAACTAATTTCGATCTACCAATTTGGTTAAAATATTGATGTTTGACTATTGACTGCCTGCCGCCTTCAATGGCGGTGAGGGTAAAACGGCAAAGACCTCTGAAGAGATAGTGTGGTAACTAACGAAACGCGTCAGATCAACCTGTCCGTGAACGTGGTTTCACGGCAGTCAAAAATAATTAAGTTAAATACATACAATTTACAATAAGCACTATCCAGTTTTAAGATACAAAGAATCCTGACGAAGGCCGTAGCGGGCCAGAAAATGCATTACATTCTGCTGGTATCTAATAGTTGTATACATTTTCTGTACAATTTATTTCATTGCTAGCCAAAGGAGAGCTCAAGTAAGCCTCAACACATAAATATACAAACAAACAAAATTGTGATAGTGCATAGAAAATATTCTTGGAAAATATTGAAGGAATAAGACTATTAAAGTATGAAAGCTTTAAAAATTGTAATTTCACTTAGAATACACATTCGTATTAATATGAAAATTTATAATAAAAATGAAATTCAACATGAAAAATAAAATGTCCACATTCTACCAAGGCGAATTCATTACAGGTGATTCTAAAAGCCCTGCTGGTGACTTTTTTTCTTTAGCTTTATAATTGTTGGATGTCAAAATTTTGTTTATTATCTTCGTTTCTGTCTTGATTTGTTTCGGTTTTTGACATTGTGCAATGATTTTACAAAAACAAATTGTTTGTGGTTTTTATACGAGTTGTACTTGTTGTACAACCGAGATTACCTGGAATTAATTCGCCTTGCATTCTACTATCAATAAATTTTAATTAATTTCATGTTGTAAAATTCCTTCCTTCATACAAATAATTTTTTTTTTTGTTGCTCACAATCCCATAACCTAGCCTTTAAAGGCCATAATCGGTTACAAATTTCTACTAACAAATGCATAATTACAAAAGGGCAAGATAGCTTAATAAAAAATGAAAGAATACTAGCTATGAATAAATCCCAAAACGAACAATTCAGAAAATTATAAGTAAATATCATATTTACATACATATATGAATATATTTTTAATATATATTCATATATACATATTCAAACACACACATCTGTATGCATATACATGTACATATGTATAAGTAAAAAAGATTTCTCCAAAAAATATCAAGAATTAATATATGTACATATGTATTAGTTAAATTCACGAAGAAGAAAAATATAAAGCGGATAGTTGTAAACTTCCAAAGTAAAAATAAGCATTCATTTTATATTCATAATATCTAGGAGAACGCAACCTATAAGACTTATAAAAGTGGACAAGATTTCTAAAATTAATGAACTGTACAATTGGAAAACCTTAAAAATTGTAAAACAAAAGGTGAGACGAGACATGCTGTCTTGTTCTCAACGAGTAAAGATATCTCATAACTAGAATTAAAACCAATCTTAATTTTTTTTTAGAATATAGCCAATTGTTCCAGAATACACCTCCAAGCCATATAAAAACTGTGCATTATAAGCCCATGAATAATTGGTTTTTATCATAAGTTGGTAACATTTAATCTGTGTTGTACAATTTACGTAAGGCAAAATTCACTTTAGATATTTTAACATTGACATGACTTTCAAATGATAATTTAGTATCAAGAATTACACCTAGACAATTAAGACAAACTCCATATCACCACCACTAAGAGCAATAGAAAACTCAGAACTACAACATTTACCAAACAACATTGCCTTAGTTTTACCAGTATGAACTAAAAAAACAGTATCCAAAACCCAACTATCCAACAATTGAACGGTATAATTGATCACATTTGGCAGTACAGCAGAAAATTTAGGTGTACCCTAAACAAAATCTGCAAATCATCAGCAAAAGAAAAGAGAAGACACAAATTGCTAGAAATTTTATCGAAAAGATCATTAATAAATATTATAAAAAGTAAAGCTCCAAGGACCGATCATTAAAGCACACCATTGCGAACTGAAAGCAAGCTAGAAGCTAACAACGTATTGACTTCTACCAAGAAGATATGAATTTATTAACTTGCAAGCAGAACTGAAAAAGTTATAATATATATGCAATAAAGTCGAATGACAATTAGATACAAACACCGTCACTGGATAGATTATTACGAATATTATCGGTTAGGCCAAGCAGTAAAAAGGTAGTACTCCTATTAGCTCTAAAACCAGATTGACAATCATATAACAAATTATGAGGATCATTATATTTTAAAAGTTGTATCTTCTTAAGATGCTCCACAGCTTTAGATAGAACAGTCAGACCCAATTGTTGAATTATTTTTACTTATGGGAACTATTCTGGCAATCTTCCAAAATAACGGGAAATTCGACGTTATCAATATTGTATTGACTAATTGAAGAACATCATTTCCAATAATTCTCATCAAAATTCTAAAAAACCTCAGTCTAAAACCATCCAAACCAACAGCATTTGACTTGATTGAATAAAAAGCCAAAACCATTTCTGACAATTTAACTGGAAGAAATGAAAATCCACTTTGACTATAGATCTATCAAATATTCTTTTGGTATTATTAATTTGATTGGATGAAAAGTCATAATTTAATTTAATAGCCAGAATCAACGTGATCCAAATTGTCATAATTATCACAAAATCCGTGCCTTGTAAAGACAGACCAAATATCCTTAGCGTTTGTATTTTCATAGATTAAACAATGCACCCTCCTTTTTGTTTTCCTAAAAAAAATATAGAGCGAAAGACAACTATATTGTGATTTTATAATACCTTCCTTTAAGAGACAAAAAAAAAACTATAAAGAGCGTTATAAAATTTATAGATAAAATGTAAGAAAGAAAAAATTCACTATTTATTGTTGTGTCTTTGTTGAAGCTTTGATATTGTTACAAGTAGAGCTGAGTGTTTAAAATTCTTATTCACTTTATGGTCTTACTTGTATAATATTTTTAGCTTTTCTAAAGTATTTGGAAAAAGTTTCCTGACGAGCTGGCCTAAGCAACCAGCGAAATGTGCATAGAAACTAGCTTTCCCACAACAATAAATTTTTTTGGTTTAATTTTGTTTTGTTTTTTAACTTTAAATGACCCTGATTTCTGCAAAAAATTTTGCGAATAAGGAAAAAAGGGAAAAGTAACGGTTCAAGAAATTTTTGCAATTTTAAACTAATATGTATGTATGTATTTCTCACTGTTGAACTTTTCTTTAAATTTTGGTGGTTGAAATGAATTTATACATACTTATGTTTGTTTGTATGTACATATGTAGCTTTTTTCCTTTTGTTGCAAAACCCTTGAAACGAGGGGGGGAAATATTTCACTTCACTGGGTTAATGTAGCTATGCATATGTATGTACATATGCAGCTATCTATTTATGCACTTTTTCTTATTGTGGAGCTATTAACATAAACTACTTCCTATGCAACTAGGTATATTTTTTCTATTTCAGATCAAACTTTTAACAGATCTGACTTTTTAGTTTTAATTTTCTTGATTAATTATTATTATTTTTTAATTTTATTACCGTGTGTAGTATGTAGATCGGTGCACTTTTCACTATTGTTTTATTTGGTTTTTATTTTTAGTGTTACTCACGTTTTTGTTGTTGTTTTTGTCATGCTGACTATGACTTTTTATTTTTTCTTACGTTGGTTGTTTTATGTCTGCCGTCTACTTTTGCACTGGTGCTTGTACTTGATTTTTGCGTGTATGTTTCTCCAACTTGTTTGTTAGTTTAAGGTGACCAGCTTTTCGTCGGCGAAGGACCATGAATATATTTACCCATGCGAGAGTGTAGATGTGGGTATATATGTAATTAGGTGGATGGGATGGTTGAGAGTTTATAAAGAAATGAAAAGGAGTTTGAATGTATGATTGTGGTTAAATTGAGATTAGGGAGAGATGACTGGTAGTATGACCAGTGATAACTGAGATAAATTATGTAGGAAGTGTTTATACTTGCGTGTTTAGAATATGATGTGAGATGGGGGGGATGATGAAGATGAGGACAATTACTTAGCGTTGATATCAATCTCAACGGTACAGTGCGGTAGAAAAAGCTTCCCGTGGATAGAAGTTGAAGAGGCTGCGGGAATAAAAAGACCAGCGAGTAATTCTGATGTACTTCAAGTGATTTATTCCGTACAGATGATTATAATTTATAAATGTTACTTATAATTTACATATATAAATTTTAGATTTATAATTTACAAGTAGGATTACTTAAAAGCAAAAACCAGTAGTTTACACTTCAACGATACAAAAGTAAGTAAGTATAAATTACGATGATTCCCAACCACGAAGGGTGGGTAGAGAAAAAAGATGGCTATCTTACGAGGTGGCAAAAATGACAATTGTAAATGTTAGGTTATCCGCGCGTTAGCATTAGTTTAAAGTTTGTTAATGTTAGGTTAGGTTAGGTTCCATGGGCAGCCATCGAGAGACAGCTCACTTGGGTCCTTTAGCGTTCCTTTGTGGTACCCAGCGCCAATGCCCATGTTAATGTTACAATCAGTGGCTTTTAAACTTTTTTTTTTTTTTTTTTTCTCAGTATTTATTTATTGAATCTTCATATACTAAATATGAACTAACAATAATTAATCAAATCTTAACCTAATATTTGATTTATGTCCTGCCAGTGCCGGACAAAAAAGATTTCGTCATCACGGTTTCTGTTCACATATGTAGGTGTTTACCGCTCATCCGATTGGGTGAGTGCTGCAGTGTCTCTTCTTCTTAATCGAGTGTGGTCGCCATAATTTAAAATATTTCGTGCTAATGGGTTTGGGTGCAGTTCCAGCCTTTTTAAATATTTTACTGCATATTTCGTTATCATAGTTTTTACTAATGGCACATTGAGATCCTTGTGGATATTTGAGTTTTTGACGTACCAGGGGGCGGCTGTGATTATTCGAAGAAGTTTATTTTGGCGCCTTTGAGTTTTTTCGATGTTAGAAGCCGAGGCAGTGCCCCATAACTGAATACCGTAGCACCAAATTGGCTTTAAGATAGAGTTGTAAAGTAGAAGTTTGCAATCGAGGCTGAGAACAGAATTTCTTCCAATAAGCCAATTTATTTGAATTGATTTTAGTTTCATTTGAGTTAATTTAGCTTCTATATGCCATTTCCACGTTAAACGCCGATCTAGATGTATACCGAGGTATTTTACATGCGAGTGTTGGGGTATTATTTGATTATTGATTTTAATAGAGGGCATGTTTCCCGACGCAATGTGAATGTTATATGTGCGCATTTTTGCTCATTGATCTTTATCCTCCATTGTTTTAACCATCTTTCCAGTTCAAATATGTGATCCTGTAAGTAACGAGATGCTTCTTGACAGTTTGCGTGTACGCTTAGAAAAGCTGTGTCGTCCGCAAATGTTGAGGTATGGGTGTAGCTGTTTGTTGGCAAGTCCGAAGTATAAATTAAGTATAATAGAGGGCCCAGGATGCTGCCTTGTGGGACTCCGGCGTTAATTGGCTGAGGAGAACTTAAAAAATCGCCTTCTTTAATAATAAAATGACGCCCGACTCAGTAGCTTTCTAACAGCTTATGTATGTTTGCTGGTAAGTTTTGCTACAACTTCAGTAGTAACCCTTTATGCCAGACTTTATCAAAAGCTTGAGACACATCGATGAAGAGTGCAGAGCAATATTTTTTTTCTTCAAAGGCTTTTCTTATGACATTTACTATTCGATGAGTTTGTTCAATTGTGCTGTGTTTTCTTCTAAAACCGAATTGATGATTGGGAATACATCTGTTTTCATTTAAAATCGGCGTTAATTTTGACACTAGTAGTTTCTCAAATAGCTTTGATATATTAGACAATAGGCTTATAGGTCTATATGACTCAACTTTTGTGGGATCCTTTCCTGGTTTAGGTATCATGGTAATTAAAGATACTTTCCACTCTTGTGGGTAGTATTCAAGGCGTAAAATAGCATTAAAAATTAGTAGAATAATTTTCTTTGCTATGCGGGGTAGCTCCAAAAGCATTTTGTTACTGATGTTATCAAAACCTGGGGCTTTCTTGGGGTTTAAATCATGAATAGCCTTTTCAATTTCTCTTATCTCAAATCTTAGTGGAACAGCTGATCTAACAACAACAGGTGGTAACTCGACCGCAGTATGGAAAGATGTATGAGGGGTAAATACGGTTTTCAAATGATTAACAAAAATATTTCCTTTTTCTATATCATTTCGTGCCCAACTTCCATTTAAGTTTCTTAATGGCGGTTTAGTGATAACTGGTCTTTTTAGATTTCAAGCTGCACGCCATAATGAGTAGTCAGATTGAGGAGTTGCATCAAGTTCCTTAAGATATTTTTCCAGAGAAGCCGTTTTTTGAGACTGCAGTAAGATTCTTAGCCTTTTTGTGCACTCTTTTAGTAAATTTTTAAGTTGAGGGGATCTGTGCAATTGCCACTCCCTTCGAGCTCTCCTTTTTTCAGTCAAGAGACGCTCGACATCTGTAGAATATATTTTACTATTTTTGATGATTTTGCGGGCTATGCTAGAATGTTGAACAGCTAGTTTGAGATAATTGTCAAAATTTACAATAGAAAGATTCACATTCTCCGGTGTTCTAAGCGGAACATTTTCAGTGCAGTGGGAACTGAGATATTTTTTATATTTTAACCAATTTATTTGTGTTGTTGACGTCGCTAAGTATCCACACGGAGATACAATTCTATTAGGGTTTGCTATAGTTAGAAGTGTAGGTGTGTGATCAGAAGATAATTCTAAAGAAGCTTCAACATGAATCGTTTCTGCGGGGATGTTTTTAACCACGCCAAAATCGATGACATCTGGAATTTTTTGCTGATCAGTAGGCCAATAAGTTGGTTGTCCACTCGCGACCACATTTAAATCCATTTTAGACATTGCATTATACAAAACACGACCCTTTGGTGTAATGAGCCGTGAACCCCAGAAGGTATGTTTAGCGTTGTAATCGCCAGCGGCTAGGAAACAGGGTCCTAATGATTTAAAATATTTATAATATTGGCTTTCTGATATTGAAGATCTAGGTGGAGAGTATAATGATGAAAGTACTAAGTTTCGATTTAGCTCTTCAACACAAATGTTCGTTGCTTGCAGATAATCTTCACGATAATCACACATTAAGTAGTGTTTGATACGGGCTTTTATTAAAATAGCAGAGCCTCCACAAGCTCTATCTCGAGGGTCCTCGGTATCATATAATATATAACCATTAATTTTAAACGTATTTCTTGAGGTCAAATGAGTTTCAGAAACCATCATTACATCAATTTGTTTACTTTTAAGAAAGTATTCTAGTTCATTTTTATGTTGGCGAATGCCGTTTGCGTTCCAAAAACAAATTTTAAACAATTCATGGCTTGTTTAGTACAGCCTGCAATAACATCGATTGCATTCTTAACATTTCCTGCATCATATTACCCATTGTGTTCGTAAAGTTAGTTACTGTTTGCACTAGTGTTTCCATGGTTTTTTCTAGACGACTTAAATTAGAAACTGGAGTCTCATCATTATTTGGCAAATCACCTTGAATTGGAATATGGTTTGATTTTAGGACGTTTGCGTAGGATGTTCTGTTATTACTAGGCTGCGGTACCTGAATGTCATTAGTGTTAACTTGATTTGTTGCATGCATTTGAGGGGGATTAGGTTTCGGTCCGACCGAGCGCTTGACGATAGAGTATACAGGGCATCCTCTATAGTTGGCAGTGTGATTACCACCACAGTTGCTGCATTTTTTTACATTGGGGTCGTTTTTAGACTTATCGCAGAGAGCTGTACCATGCAACTCTCCACATACAACGCAAACAGGGGTTAAATGGCAGTATGCCTTAGTGTGACCAATTTCTTGGCTCCTCTATCGTTATTTTCTTATACAGGATATATTTCAGACTGTAAATGGGATGCGTTTCGTTTTTTTAAGCTTAACGTCGCCGGGTTCTAACTCCACTCGAAATAGTGGCTGGGGATTTTTTTCTCTATTTTTAATATTTATTACGTTTTTTATTTTGAAGCCCTTCTCTTCTAAAAACATTTTTATCTCACTTGGGTCTACGCATGAATCAATGCCCTTTATCACTACCTGGAGACCTTTACTGCTCTTCAGTTGGTATGTATAAAAGTTTTTTTTTAGTGCCTCTAATTTCGTAATTACCTTACGAAAGTCATCTTCACGATTAACTTGTATTTTTGTCTCATTTATACTACCCCGCTTAATTGCAACTACATAAAAAGAATTTTCACCTATTACCGAGATCAAATTCTTTATTAGTTCATTTGAGTTTTGCTCTCTAAGATATATCGGCGGTGGCTTAGAAGATTTGATAACGTTTTGTGCTTCCGGAGATTCCTCATCCAGAATTGCAAAACGATTTTGAGAGCTTGTGTTATCAGCTGTACCATCTTTTAAGACTTTTGAGACCGAAGCAACTGCTGAAGAGATTGGGCTGCGACCCCGTTTAAGCACTGTTATGTACCTATCAATACCTACTTGTACTGGAGGCTTTTGACCTCTTTTTACTTGTAGAGCTGAGTTTTCCATCATGCCTGATTTGGGGGTAATATTTTCATCACTTATTACAATCGTTTTTGCCGCTGAGGCACCGCTTGCAGGTTTTATATTTTTTATTGTATTAATATCAACCGTATTATTAGACGCCGAAGGTGATACTGAGTTTTCTATTATGCCTGATTGGGGGTTAATATTTACATCACTTATTAAAATTGTTTTTGTTGTTGAGGCAACGCTAGCAGGTTTTATATTTGGGATTGTATCAACCGTGTTACCAAATACAGACGGCGAGAGGGATCGCGTGCGAGTAATAGGTTTAGCCGTTAGGTATTTGCTATCATCGATTCTTTTTTTTATTTCTGCATTTGTTTCATTAACACTCACTGTGATATATGCATTTCTACTGTTTGCACTCATAAGAGTTTTTTTTTTTTTTTTACTGTTTACAGTTGTGCTCTTATTATTATGTTGTTATTGTTTATCAACACCGAGAATAAAAAAATGTGTGTTTATGTATGTATGTATGTACATACATGTATTTTTTTTTTCTTTTTCTTGTATTTACTTTTTAAATACACAAATCAATAATCACGTTTTAAAAATTAAAAAATAAACCGTATGCCGAGCTTAGAAAACACGTCTATCTTCAACGAGCGCGAGAGACTTAAAAATTAAAAAGTAGTAAATTCATTTAAAGGACGGTTAGACTTCCAATTCAAATCAAATATGTAGGATCACTTTATGCTAGTTTAAACAAATATAAAGATGTTATTATAAATATTTTTTAATTGGATGGAGGTGCATTCTTGGCGCTAGAGAGCTGCATTACGCTCCAACAAAAGTAGCAAAAAATACGAATGTTTGTTGTGCGTTGCACATCTGCATTTATTTTATATGCAATACTATTGTATATGATATAGACTGTTCTGATACTTTTACTACACAAGAGATTAATGTGGTGTCCTTAGCCTTCCAACAGTATTTACCTGCACCCCAAACCATTGGAAATACCATTGGATATAATTTGTAACGCCGCATATACGCTTTTGTGTACTGTATTATTAACAAACAAACAAAATAAAAATAATATTTTAACTTTAAAACAAAAATAATTCATATTTAGGAACTTCAGTTATATATTTTAGTTACGGTTTGTATGTTTTATAAAAAAAACAGGAAAAAATTAATTTATTAAAAAGAAAACTTAAAATATTCTTAAAAAATAAAAGGAGAAAGTAAACAAAATAAAAATAAAGTGGAAAACTTTAAAAGCAAAAGTGTTCATATTCAGGTACACCAATAACATTTCACTTAAAATTTGAAACACAAAACTTATTAATAGCTATATTTCACAGTCCTTTTTATCACACTTTATCTGGGGGTTTTCATTTCGTTCAAAAGGATCTCAAACTGTTTTTTATTTGTTATTTTTGACCTGAAAATAAGGAATGCAGTGATATGAAATTATTTATAAAAAAAACTAAAGAACCTACATTTTTTAGCACCACTCCCTTGCAATTTTTTGGCGGAACTATTTTTAAAATTTGTCATCACATTCTCCCTTCAATTGTCATTCATAATACCTACTTTTTTCCCGGGGAAAAGTTTCGCATTTTCGAAGTCTGTTTAGAACATAGATAGGCAAAAGGCAGCACATGGGCGCTTTGTTACTCTCTTATTTACACGTACTTAAACACACGTATGGAAGAAAAAAAAAAACAAATCAATTCAGTCTCGAATGAGCTGTCGTACAAGCAGGTTGTGTACGCTTGTTGCTTGATCAGCGTTAGGTTAGGTTAGGTTCCATGGGCAGCCATCGAGAGACAGCTCACTTGGGTCCTTTAGCGGTCCCTTTGTGATACCCAGCGCCAATGCCCATCCCAAAGAGCAGCTACTCAGATGGCGTCACTGCAAGATTGAGCCAATTCGTCTTCCTAATGAAGAGAAGAAGCAATCTTAGTTCTATTTTTGATAGATCCTCCAAACAGGAAAACACCGGTTCTCCCAGGTATTTTTCCCTGATACCCCGTAGCCCAATGCATTGACAGAGAAAGTGAAGCACAGTTTCCTCTTCCTCCTCATCATGACAACTTCTACAGTAGTCATTGAATACCAGACCCATTCTTCTAGCATGAGTCCCAACAGGCCGGTGTCCAGTTATGACCGACACCACGGTCCTGATTTGGTTCATATTGAACCTAAGTAGAGATTTGGTTCTCCGTTCATCATATCCAGGCCAAAGTGCCTTGGATGTAAGGCAGGTGGACTCATGGGTCCATCCCTCTTGCGCAATTCTATAGTTCTCGCGCCGAACGAGTGACTTACAGTGAGCCATTGGAAGGCCAATGAATTGATCAATGAATGTTTCATCCATACGACCACCTTCCTTGGCCAGGTCATCTGCTATCTGGTTGTCCGGGCAGTTTGAGTGACCTGGTATCCATATAAGCGTTAACTCTAAATGTTCAGCAATCTCATTCAAAGACATCCGACATTCCACAGTCAACCTAGATGTCGTATAGACCGACAGCGCACCCTCGTGCGCTATATGTGTCGCATACCTCGCGCCAAAGAAAGGCTCCGGGGTGCAGTAGTCCACTCCTTCAGGGACAATCGAGTATCGCATTATGCTGGAGTGTCCATAGTCACGGTTCGACCAGCCGTGTGCCGCGTTCAACCGTATCGCCGAACAAAGAGCCATATGTCTGGCCGTGATGTCCACCGGAAGCCAGTTTAGCATTGTAAACAGCGCCCTGGTGAGAGTGGAGCGCATTGATCCTGTGATCATCAATGCGACCAGTCTGTGAACCTTCTCAAGCATCGCACGGTACCTGCCCTTGTCCACCATACGACAACACCGTAATACAGAGTCGGTTTTCATTCAAAAATTGGGATTATTAGCACATCATTAATAAATGAATTAATTAATAAAATATTTCATTCCCGAAAATAATTTTTGATAATAAAATTGCATGTGCCCGGCAAATAAAAAACTGAAATGGCAAGCTGCTTTATTTAAGCTACTTGTTTTTTTTAATTTTGTTTTTTTCTTTCTATCCTCTTACAACTACAATTCGTGTTGGAAAAAACTAGCCAATTGTAGGGGAATGTAAGAAAGAAAAATTGACGGTTTATTTTTGTCTCTTTGTTGAAGCTTTGATATTCTTACATTTAAGACCTGAGTGTTTTAAAATTCTTATTCACTTTATGGTCTTACTTGTATAATATTTTTAGCTTTTCTAAAGTATTTGGAAAAAGTTTCCTGACGAGCTGGCCTAAGCAACCAGCGAAATGCGCATAGAAACTAGCTTTCCCACAACAATAAATTTCAGTGTTTTCATTCAAAAATTGGGATTATTAGCACATCATTAATAAATGAATTAATTAGTAAAATATTTCATTCCCGAAAATAATTTTTGATAAATTATATACTTATTTGGGCTATTTTTATGTGCAGTTTTTAAGTTAGAATCAAGTCCTTTTTCTTTATATGCAGTTTTTTGGAAAAAAAAATTATGGCAACGGTGCAGTACACTGAGAGCGGGAGAGTCAAATGGCACCAACATTACTATAAAACAGTGGTGTCAGATATGATTGTGTTGGTGCGATTACTCATGTCTCTTACATTCCCAGCGGGAGAAATCTGCGGTTGCGAGGCCTATTACGAGGCCTTATTAACATACATATTTTGCTATGAAGACTTTAGAGCAATTAATAATAATACAATTATCGAAAAATGTTGAGTTATTGACAGACACCATCAGTTATTATTTAAATAAATTTAATTTGGAACCTGCATTTCGCAGAAACTTTGCTTATTTTTTGGAAAAATTGAGCACTTGACAATATATGAAGTCTTTTTACAACCTTATACAATTCTGTCCAGTATTTTTAATTTTGTGCTCAACATACCTTTGCGAATGCCAAAAATGAAAATAATATTTGCACATACCAATGCAAATAATAACCCCATTAAGTTTAAAAATATTCTATAATTATTAACCACCATTATAAAAAGAGAAGATGTTACTAGCTTATAAAAATATACTTTTATTTACCAATAATATCTTCTAAATTTATATTGCAGTTTCGAAACAACAAAACATTTTTTAGGTTTGTGGACGTTCAACAAAAAAGTTTCATTAATACATCAATAATACACATCTTCTTACCCAAAAATTTTACCTGCTGTCACATTTGCTTTTATGTGTATAGGTTTACACATAAATTGTAGGAAAACAAGACTTTTTTAACAAGTTTTTTAAATATTTTTACTTACTTAAGAAAAGTGTTTTCAAAGAAAAAAACCCACCGACGCGATTGGTACAGAAAGAAAAATATTTTTACAAGCACAAAATACCAACAAATTCTTGTGGCTATTTTTTTCTTAATAATTTCTGTATATAGGTACGTATTTTTAACGAAAGAAAAAGGGACCCTTTAACAGGCATCAAAGAATTTTTTTTCACAAACAAAACACATACCGTTAGCTTAAATGCAAAACAATGTAGATATTATTTGTCAATCATTGTACAATGTTAAAAACAGAAATAAAACAAAACATAAACAAAGATAATAAATATATTATTTCTGTTTAGGGGCCTCAAAACAGGCCGTGTGATATAGTCCTGTGAATGAGAGTGTTTTGCAGTAAAAAATTATAATTTACGCTCGCAAAATAAAAGAGCGTAAGCGTACATGTGAGTTTTGCTTACACAATTGTGTATGACGCTGACATCCCTGCTATAAAATGCACAAGTATGTGTTCAGCGTTACCGTTATGCGACTAAAGTCGCATATTTGCCCCTTTTTGACTGACTTGCCACTCTTTTTGCCCCTTTTTCCCAGCTCCTTTAGTATCATTTTGTATTATTTTGTATCACTTTTGCCCCTTTTTGAACTATTTTTTTTTTATGGTGGCAGTAAAGGGCTACAACAAGATAACCAACCAAAGATATGCCCATGTTCTCAAAAGACAACACAAGTACCTGCCCACTCAAAACACAAACAATATCATCTTTTCTTGCTTAAATAAAATATTTATTATCTTTCATTTTTAAGAAATGATAATCTCGGAAACTCATCGATATGCTTATTTTACCATAAATCTCATTTTGTCTTCTAAGATTTTGGAAATCCTGGTCATCTAACAACCGAATAATTAGTCACTGGTTTAAGATAAACGAAAAAACTGTTTTTTATGAAAATCAGTATGTGCCTAGAAAAAAAGTTCTGACACGCTTTTTTATTAATTTTTTATGTATCTGCGTACATTCAGGAAACGACCAATATTTACTCAAGTAAAACGAGATTTCCATCGATCTCACTTTTATCATTTTATAGGTAAATTTAATTAACTGTTTCGGTATTGACAATTGCTCACATTTTGAGAACAAAAAAGACAAGCATAACAAATTGCGTGATATTACCGAGACAGTTTTTACTAAGGTAATGCAGATCTTTAATTGGCAGTCTACGAACGCACATGTGCCTGCCAGCTTTTTTTATCTTCATATGTTTTTACTTCGTATATTTTACTTCGTATATTTTTTATAAATTCCTTATAATAAATTTTCAAACCGTGTTTTTTTAGAATGATCCAATTTTTCAAATATAAATTTCACTTTCATACATTTTTGTCTGCATATAATAAATTATTTTAAAAAAATTTTCTATTCGGCGATACCAAAAGATGAAAATAGGAATATAAGAAAAAGGTTATGTGAAAACAATTTTCCCAGCATTCGCTCGTGTTTAGTGAAAGAAAATGTAGCAGCATTTAATTATTTTAAGACAATTTGATCAGTTAAAGTTAAAGCAGCAACACATAAAGTTTTGTATATAAGCAGTTTATATTACAGCGCTTTATTAAGAAGGCAATTCTAAAAACGTAGAAACAAGCAATTAAGCACCAAACGCAATAGATTTCAAACTTGACCTTTCAAGGATTTATTAAAGCAAAGGCCAAATCGATAACCGCCGTTCGTGGAAGTGTAATCGAAACTAAAATACCGGTTTTTATAAACAAAAGTGAAAAAAATCAAGTTCTGTACAATGAAGTGATTTTCTGGTTCCATGCAGATTCATTATGGTGAAGTGAAAAGAAGCTACAAAGACAACATATGTTTTTATTTAAGAATAATTCTAAACACTTACCCGTGGAACCAGAGAGAGGGAGAATACTATTATTTATTTTCCTGTAACACATGTTTCACCTTTTTTATATTCCCACTCACACTCACAATTAAAAGACTCCAGCAGAATGGGCCATCGTCATCACTCTACTTTGGAAATGTTATGTATTTAAGTAAATAGGTTTAACAAAAAGAATACGGGAATTTACCTTCTTTTTACAAATTATATTAAACACGAAAACCCAAAAAATTAGGTTTTTTTTCTTGAAGTGTTGTTGTTGTTTTTATACATAATAAGTAAAACAGTCTTTTATGGACTCAATATTGAACAATGTTAATTTGACATCTTTCTTTTAAATTTAATATAAAACATTGACAGTTAAATATAAATACCATGCTAATGTAGAAATTTACTATGATTTTCAATTAACATTTCGCAATGTTAATTAACCATTGATATATTTTCTCTGTGCAAGATGTTTATTTTTATACCCTTCACCGAAGGTAAAAGGGTATATATAACTTTGTCATTCCGTTTGTAATTTCTACAATATTGATCTAAGACCATATAAAGTATATATATTCTGGCTTCTTATTATTCTGGCTTCGGAAGTTCAAATCCGGTTGTCCGTCTGTCCGTCCGTTGAAATGGGTTTTCCGAAGACCCCAGATATGATGGAGCCTAGGTTTTTATATATTTATGTCACATATAGTCCGGAATTGTTTGCTATTGAAATTCAGGAAGATCGGTCCATAAATGGCTGAGATATGACAGACCCTGAAACCTTTCTCCCAAAAATGGAAGAGTAATGCCCAAAATAAAAATTTTTTTTTTAAACATACCCATTTTCGGGAACAATAGATCTTCCCGAGTCCAAGTTTTATAATCTAAGTAAATGGTTTTTTCTTCCTTAAAACGTGGGTATATAAATCTGCCAAATCGGTTAAGAAATGGTTCAGTTATTAGCAAAATACTCCAAAAATGGGCTAAAAAGCATCATAATTTTTATAAAAACTAAATTTTTAGAGCTGTTACATGACCTATGGATACGTCTTATATATCAAAAGATCGGAAATTTTTAGTAGAACTCGGAAAAATCGGTTCAGATACAAAAAAGTTATTACCAAATATTTTCGGGAACCGTAGATCTTTCCGCCACAATTTTTGTGAAACGATGTTGGAGCGTTTTCGCACTGTAACCCCATTTTTTTGGAGCGACGAGGCTCATTTTTACTTAAACGG
Organism: Pollenia amentaria; assembly: GCA_943735925.1. Classification (NCBI taxonomy): domain Eukaryota; kingdom Metazoa; phylum Arthropoda; class Insecta; order Diptera; family Polleniidae; genus Pollenia; species Pollenia amentaria. The sequence goes on from OX031009.1 coordinate 81,818,047, forward strand.
CCACGTCAACAAGTAAAACTGCCGCTCCTGGTCTCCAAGAACTCGCAACCCTCGATTGAAACATCAAAAACCATTGCATTGCCCCAGGGTAACTGTTTGGTGTGCCTTATCCTCGCATGAGATAATATGACCATTTTTTTTTAGATTCTCGAGGCCAGGCGACGAATGTCAACCGTGAAAATTTTCGACGCATGATTACGAAATACTTTTTGCCAAACCTGCGGGAAAATTTCACCCAAAAACTGATCAGTCGCATTGCAGACATCCCATGGCCACCGATGTAACCCGATCTAACTCGCATGGATTTTTATGGGGTCACCTCAAAGAGAGGGTTTAGAATGTCAATCCCCAATCTCTTGTGGCTTTAAAGGAAAATATTTGTCGAAAAATCAGCTCAATTGAATCAAGTTTATCAAGTGTGTAGCGCAGAACACAAGGCTCCGTTTTGAACAGTGTGTTCAACTCGACGGAAGACATCTGGATGACATACTCTATTAAAAATAAAATCCGCATTTCCATTCATTCTATCGTTCAATGCTCTTAATAAAAGTTTGTGTCAATTATTACATATTTTATTAATCTGCTACCATACACCTTTTATAAATAAATACACTTGAAAAATATAGGAAAGATTTAAATTTTATGGCATTTCATATACGAAATGATACCATTTGCGTCTATAAAGGAAACATCACACAAAAATCATTTGGCCAGTGTGACCAGATCTTAAAATTTTTTACAACTAATTCTGGCATTAGCCGTGGCCGAAAAATGGTAAAATTGATTTTTAAAAGTGCTAAAAATAATGCCAACATTTTTAAAAACATTGTTAAAAATGTATTACCAGTATGAAATTTTATTCGAAACTAAATACATTTTACGTCCAATTTCACCAATTTAGTTAAAACTAACTATTGCTTTAATTTCCAAAATTTTTTTTACAGCTATAACTGATAGTAAATTATAACTGAACTTGGTGAAATTGTCCGTTAGTGACTTATATTTTAACGAAATTTAAATAAATGGTTATAATTAAACAATTGGAAAGATGTTGGAATGACATCAGATACTTATAAATATGTAGCACAGGTAGTTGAGAATTAATTTTAAATTTAGGGGACCCCTGATACGTGCAAAACTGCAACGATTTTATTTCTATGCTATACAAAATCTTTAGATAATTTTATTTCTTATAGTTTAAGAAAATTTTAAGTTATAATATATTATTTTTTCAGCAGCTTAGAGCAAAAATGCTTTTCAAATATTTACACTTAGAATTTGTATCTAAATACAAAGTTGTACTTTAATATCGTTATATCAAAGGACGAACAATGTTTACAATGAACATGATGAGGGCATTTCTAATACATATTCCCATTCTTAACATAAGAATTATCCGTTTTCATACGAAATTCCATTTTGGTTACAGCTATTTTTAGCCAAAATTTATTATAATTTATAAACAAATTTAATAAAACTATTCGTCAAATTTTTTTAAATAATTCAAAAAAAAAGCTAAAAACAATTTATAAAAATGCTAAATAAAATGCCAAGTGTTAAATTAAAATGTTGCAGCTAAGTAGAAATTTTTAATGCTAAATTTATATGCAAAAATTAAAAAAAATTATACTGCATTTTGCCATAGTTCATGTTCAATTGTATGTATACCGACTCACTTTGTATGAAGCTGAAAAATGTGTTTTTGTTACCCCTCTGAAAATAAAGCTTTGTATGTTTTATGATGATTCCCAAAATATTTTGGTTCAAGAGTTGACCATCCGTGAGCTGGGCCATTTTTAGAAAAGGTATTTTTACAGTTTTTCGAATTTTTTTGGACTTTGCTCCAAGACGACATAAATAAAATTTTGTATCATCGATATGAAACGGATTTGCTATGAAAATTTATTCAATAAACCTTTTATTCATGAAAAACATTTTTTATTTTTAGTTTTTATTTTATTTTTATTAATTTATTTGAGGTTTTTAATGCTATTTTCTTTAAAATATCAAGAATTATTATATGAATCTTAATAGTATTGATCTTATTTAAGTGATAAGGGTATTATGAGTTTAGGTGAGGTGTGAAACACATGCAAATCTTTTTTGTAGTATACCGATCGACTTAGAATCAGTATCTGCTGCTGAGCCCATGTTGACCTTTTGCGCAAAATGCAGGTCGCAATTGTTAAGATAACGTAATTTAATAACATTTGATTCATAAGTCTTTTTTAAATTTTACGAATCGTAGTTCATATAAATCACTTTAAGGCGAAAACACCTCAAATATATATACACCCAATTTTCACGATGATTTAAAAGACATGTCTTTTTTGTATTTCTTTTTTAAAGAAACTTCCAAAAACTTGTTAAATTTTCACCATGTTTTTTTTTTCAGTCAGAATTGTTTTTTTTTTGATTTTCTTAGTTCCTTTTGATATTCCACATAATTTTGATATGTTTTGAATTTTTTTTAATAAAATTTTTGTATTTCTCTATATTTTAATAAGCACTTGTCACTTTGCAATAAGAATAAAACATCAATTAAAAAACACAAATAAATTCAAAGAGGAATGTCAAAAAAGAAACATATAAAATACGATTCATGTCTTTTTTTCTACCCTGCTTACTTCTCTACCCCGCTCGCTATCAAACGAAAAAAGACATGATTTAAAAATAGGAGAAAAAATCATCGTGAAAATTGGGTGATAGTTACCTAAATAATATTCGGCGTTAAGAATTCCTATATTATAAGTCTTAACCGCATATCATAATTTTGTTTTTATAGGTCCATAATTGCATATGGGACCTGACAAGGGAACACTCTTAAAAATTAGTCGATAAGTTCTAATTTGTTCTTTTTTGTAAGTTTTTTTTAAAGTTAAACGTTAAGGTGTTATTTCATATAAATTGGGTAATTTTGCGTCATCTCAAGTGCAGTTTTGAATTTTGCCGGTGGTAACACTGGCTGCAAGCCATATAAGAATGTCTAACATCGAAAGAGACAAAGAGAGAAAAACCTTACTTTGCTTAACAAATTTACTGATTGATTGAGTTAGAGAATTTTCTTTAAAAATATTGGTTTTTAAAGCAATTTTCACCACGCAAATAGTTGCACAAATCGTAAAGAATTTGAGAAAATTATCTTTTTCTTAGATAATTTTCTAATTTCAAACAATTTTTAATTTATTAAGACCAATTTCACCAAGTTCTGCTATAATTAACTATCCATTACTATAACTGCCAGTTAGCAAAATGACGTGATAGCACACCATTTGAAACGCCCAAATATGTTCTACTTTAACAGGGGGTTTCTTAACCCTTTCCGTGTTTTTGTCGAACATATTCGACATTACTTTGTACTCTGTTTCTATGCGCTTGAACGATATACAAATTTAGAGTTTATTATAATATAGAGATTGCAGTTGTTTCTTTATTTTTAAGCGGAGATGGCCAAGATGAAAACTAAAATTTTTCCTGACTTTAGCATCATCACATTACATTAAATATAAGTTTTTAAGCTCGACTTAAATTATTTTTGACCCGGAAAGGGTTTATATCTTTGTTTTTTGTTGACTGAACCAAATTAACAGTACAAAGTGTAAAAAACAGTACATTTGCGTACTGTTTTGGGTGTTGGGCATAAAACAGTACAATTGAACAAATCAGTACATGTAGTGCTAAAAACAGTACGTCTGGCACCCCTAGCACAGTTGCTTAAATTGACTTAAGCGACGTTATGCATATTTTCGTTGGGCCTTTACTTGTAAGTAACAAATTTTTCAAAAAATGTTTATACAGCCTTTAGAGAATCGGAAGACCAGTTTTGTAAAAAAAAATTTGTTCCAAAGTTCATCTTTAAAAAGTTATTAAGTTTTTTTTCGTTTTGCGAAAATGAGTTGTTGACGCTTACGTTGTTAATGCCTGGAACTGAATTAAGTAGTTTTACTAGCTGAAGCTGAAGAATGCTCTGCAGCGCAACAAAGTTCAATATTCAGAACTTTGCGCTTCCATTTCAGCTGCAACGACTACTACAACTGCGTGTTCTGTTGACACGTCTTTGGAACACCCGCTTTTAAAATTTCACAGCTTGCATCGCTATTCACAACGTTGGGCTACAGCGACTATTCTGTTAAATTTTTTGTATATGTTTTACATGTACATTAGATCGTACCTCAAAAAAAGTTTCTCCGTAACCCCTTTAATATAAAATAGTTTTGCAAGGAGGTTTCGAAAACAGAAATTTCTTTTTTTCATTATAACAAATAGAACCTGGGAATTTTAGTTCAAATGTTGAGTTTCATTTTTATTATAAATGTTTATATTAATTCGAGTCTGTATTCTAAGTCAAATAACAATTTATAAAGCTTTCATACTTTAATAGTCATTTTCCTTCAATATTTTCCAGGAATATTTTCTATGCACTGTCAGAAAGTAATAATAAGATACAAAGAATGCTGACGAAGGCCGTAGCGGGCAAGTAAATGCATTACATTCTTCTGGTATCTAATAGTTGTATAAATTTTCTATACAATTCACTTCATTGGTAACTAAAGTAAGTCTCGTAACAGAAATATACAAACAAAAAATAAATAAAATAAATTCTGAAAGTGCATAGAAAATAGTCCTTTATAATTTTTTAATTTGACTTAGAATACACATTCGAATTAATATAAACATTTATTTTTCATTATATCTTAGACATATACAGTCCGATCTTAAAGTATGATATATCAATGTTTTCATCACGAGAAGGCCAATGTTTTGCCCTTAGGGGCGATTGAACTCAAGTATCTCGTTCTAGTATTTATCCACCAGATCTCAGTTCGTACCACCATAATGTACGAAAATTAAAGCTCGCAAGAAACTATTAAACGTTTGCTAAGGAAGTAATTCGATAATTCCAGCAAAAACATATATAAATTTAATTTTACAAAAATAACTAAAAACAAGTTAGAGTGCTATATTCGGCTGTGCCGTATCTTAAATACCCTCCACCCACAGAGGTGGGCTCTATATAATAAATAAATATATATAATATTAACTAAGCTTCACAAAAATCAACGCCAGCATTAAAATTGGTTGCGGTTTAGACCTGAATTAATATACATATTGACCGACAATAAGAAAGTTTTATGCGTTTCTTGTTAGAACTTTGAACTGGCTTGAGTAAAATATCATGATTCGTAAAAGTTTTAGCCGAACTAAAATAATTTTTAGGAGGGTAATTTGTATTGGACCTGTGGTAAATTATGGCCCAATCATCCCAAAATTCTGAAGACTGATTTCTGGTATTACAAAAATAATTTAGAATAAATTTCAATACAGCAGTGTAATTAGTTTTAGCGTTAACAGTAAATTTCACAAATTTGCATGATATTTTTTCTGGCCATATGAATTTCAGTAAGAAATTTTACCGCAATATCTATATCTGTGATGGTTTTAGGCGAATTTAATTATATTCCCAAAGTGGGCTTTATTTGGTTTAAGGCGCAATAAACTGTTTTCCGAGATTAGAGTTTATATGGGGCCTAGGGTCAATTATGGACTGATCTTCACGAAACTTAGCAGTGCGATTTCTCGTCCAATAAAACTGTTACGTACCGAATTTCATATTGATAGCATTATTAATTACGGTTTAAGGCGTACTAAACTGTTTTCCGGAAGTAGGGTTTATATGGGGCCTAGTGTAAATCACGGACCGATCTTCAAAAAATTGTACAGTGTAATTTCTGGTCCTATAAAACTGTGACGTACCAAATTTTAGTATGCTAGCGTTATTTATTGCGGTTTTAGGCGTACTAAACTGTTTTCCGCGAGAGGGGTTTATATTGAGCCTATGATCAATTATGGACCGATCTTCACGAAATTTAACAGCATGATTTGCAGTCGTAGAAATTTATTGTCATTCCGTGCAATATTCAACCATTTATGTTAGTTTTTGTATCAAAATTATAAATTTTTTTAGGGTGGTGGTTCCACATTTTGATTCATAGTTCTAATCCTATTGAACCGATCTTGCTGGATTTTAATCCCAAGCTGCTTAGGATAACTACAAGCAATTTGAGACCAAGTTTGTTCTTTTCATTTGCGTTTTTCGAAAGTGAGCGTGTTTTCAACAGACAGACAGACGGACATGGCTAAATCGACTTAGAATTACGCAAGGAGCCAGAATATACATATCGTTACCTAAAACGCAAAAGGCCCTAGCTAACATTTTGAAAATTTTACAGGAGAAGCAAAAAACTATTTAAAATTGATAAATTGCCTTAAACTGTTTATAATTAATTTTCTTCTGTTTTCTACTTAAACCTACCATGTGGTTTTGACAAATAATAATGTTGCATATAATGCAAGCTGTTAGTTATATCTATTAGCGTTTATCGTATAATATTTTGTAGATGGGACTTTTTGCTTATTGTTGATAAAATCGCTTATTTTCTTCGAAAGATTCCAAAATTTGTTGTGGACATTTGTGTTGATGCAATACATCAGAATCTACGAAAAAGTCGATTTTTAATTTTTCGTTAGTTAGGGCCTTTTGCGTTTTAGGTAACGATATATACTTTTTGGGGTCTTAGATGTATAATAAAAAAGTTTCATACGGAATGACAAGCTTAGAATACCCTCATTCACCACTAGTGGTGGTGGAGGGTATGAAAAATAAGATAAAATAAAATGTAGGAAATTGTAATCAGTCATATTTCGAAGTGATTGGCTGTATTTTTTGCGGCTCTCTAATTTAGAAAAAATATGACACATGCGTTGGTCATCCGTGACCGCCTTGGAAGATTCATGTACTACATAAACATAACACTCGGTGTTTTATGAACGGCATGGCTAAGCTGTGAAAACAATTAAGTTTACCAGGTAATTCGATTATTTCTTTGGAACACTGAAATGTTTCCAGCTGATCTTGCGTATAGAATGCAAACATGGCGGCTCAGTCAATTCGAAATTGGTGCAATTGATCATGAGTCACTCTCGAAGTGTATGATATTATGAAATTGTGGACCCAACATTTGGCGAATGCATCCGGTTCAGTGTGACCAGATCTAAAAAAAATTAACAGCTAAATCTGGCTTAGATATGGCCACAAAATGCTAAAAACTATTTTAAAAAAAGCTTAAAATAATGCTAATTTTTTTTTTTTTAAATTTTTGTTAAAAGGTTATAACCAGCATGAAATTTAATTCGAAACTAAATACATTTTATTGACTTATTTTTTAACGAAATTGAAATAAAATGTTATATTTAAACAAGTGGGTAGATGTTGGTAAAGCATCTGATACATATAAATATGTAGCAGAGGTAATTAAGATTAAATTTTAAATTAGGGGGCCCGCACGCCCCTGATATTTTATTGATTTTTAACGATCTTTTCGAAACCTTCTTGCAAAAATACTTTATATAAGAGGGGGCTACGGCGCACTTTTTTTCCTTGTAAGGTGGTACGCTCTAATGTATATTGTTGTTCAAAATAAAGAGTTCTTTCGCATGTAGTGAAACACGAGTATACAGTTAGTAATGAGCAAAGTTTTTAATTAAAAAACTTAAATAAATATTATTACTGTTTTTAATATAACCTTTTGTTTCGGTAATTAAAATTTATTTGAACACTTAATAAAATAATTCATAATTATCAATAACAATAAGCCGAAAGTCTTTACGTTTGTGTGTATAATTTATGGGTAGTTTCTTATAAAAACAGGAACGGCAGTGACTAAAGCATTAGTAAGCTCTAAAATTTCGGCAACTATTTAATAAAAATTTAACTGAGAAGTAAAAAGTGTGTAAAAGTGAAAAACCGACTTAGATTTCGAGAAAATAAGTTAATTAATTGTTTTAAGAAATAAAAATATTTAATATACATACATACATAGGGAAATTTTACTAAATGGCGGGTCCATGTTTGATTTTAGCTATAGCCGTTGGGGTAATAATACTAATAAGTGCTGTAGGAGCACAACCAAACACCACCCAACCCACACCTACTACCCCACCCACACCCATCCACGGAGTTCATTACCGTTTACCCTCTAACATAAATCCCATCCATTACGAAATTATCCTCCAAACTGATCCCAGAAATGTTACTTTCAATGGTGAATGTTTCATTGAAATTCAAGCTTTAAAAAATACCAGGCAAATTCTATTGCACATTATGAATTTGAATATTTCCTTAAGTGAATATTATAAAAAGAATACCACAGTGAAAACTGGCCTTCCCAAAGCCACTCCTAACAGTTTAACAGACATTGTGGTTTACAACTTAAACGAAGAATTACAAGCTAATGTATCCTACATTTTGCATTATGAATATGTTGGCATTATGAATGAAGATGTTCGCGGTTTCTACCGCAGTAAATACACAACCTCCGGAAAGGTTACCAAGTAAGTTTTATAAACCCTGTTTAATAAAAAATGAATTTTTTGAAAATATCCTGCATTGAAATATAGATGGATTAGTGCTACCGAGTTCGAACCAACTCATGCCCGCTGTGTCTTCCCCTGTTTGGATGAACCAAAATTCAAGGCAACCTTTAAGATTTCTTTAAATTATGACGACTTATTTAAGTCCATGGGCCCTACTATTTTTGTTTATCAACAGTATTCCCGTTATCGTAGAACTGTTAAATTTGATACTACTTCTATAATGTCTACCTTTGGTTTGTTCTTCGCCGTTTCCGAATTAGATGTTTCCACTGATGACCAATTTGGTATTATTGTTAGACATGAGTACTCTTCGCAAACAAGCTATAGCTACGAATGTGGTAAAAATCTTTATAAGGCTTTTTGTAAATACTTTGATACAAATATTTGCACAATACCTCAAAATCTAATACACTTGGATGCTGTTCCTAATTCCGAAGTCCGTGAATCGTTGCTTCTCTACGATAACAAACAGAGCACATTGAAATCGAAACAAGTGGTTGCTAATATTGTTGCCTATCAAGTGGCACACTTGTTTTGGGGAATTGTAGTTACCTGTGAATGGTGGAGTTATACCTGGTTGAATGTAGGTTTCGCCACTTACTACCAATATTTTGGTACTAATTTGGTAAGTGCACATAATATTTTATCCATAAGTTAAATAAGATAACAACACATAAACAAATTAACAAATAAAATGTTGTGTTGGTTGGAAAGGTTTTCCGAAGACCCAAGACATGAAGGAAAAAATAAAATGTGTACTATTTTAGACAAATCGTTCCACAAATCTTTTTAACTGCTAGTCTTAATTATTGCCCGTATATCCCTTTAATGCCCTTTAATGTAGTTTTAATAAAACGTTACATTATAAAAAAAATGGCTCAGATATGAGCATAAGCCGCGACTCCCTTTCATTTGAAACGAACTATAATTTTAATATCCTATTGTAGGATAATAATGTTTTCCTTCATAAATTTATCAGAATACTGTGGGTTGTAGACAATTCAATTCTTTTTTATACCCACACTACTCTAAAGTGGAGAGGATAAAATGCGTTTCTGCTGATGACCAGATATGGGCAAAACATGCGCGCGGTGCGATTCTCGAATTAGTTTTTTTTTACACGTACACGTACCCACACTGTATGAGCACAAGCAAATTATTCAGTCTCAAATTGAAGGCCTGAAGAAAAATATTTTAAATAAATTATTGAGTTTCATTTCTTTGACCATTTTATTAATATTAATTAATATTAATAAACTTTTTAAGCTCAAGTTCCATTTTATTAAAAATATATATGTGAAAGATTTCTGAACGATAAGATGGCTCATAAAACATATAATACATTAAAATTAATTATTTAGTAAAATGAAAGATATGACAGATAAATTAGATAGATATATTATTTACAAGATATTTTACAAGGGTAAGGATAATACAATTTGCAGTAACGTTTATATAGGTACCATGAAAACTAGATTCGTTACAAGTTATCAACATACCAATAGAACAAAGAATTAATTTTAAAACAGATACAGACAATGTAGCTCAAAATTACGGACATTTAATTTATAAGAATAAGATAGGAACTTAAATAAATTTATAAAAATCTAATAGAAAAATTTTTGTTTCCTATGTATAATTTTTAATATATTTCATAATCGATAATTTTGTTTTATACCCTCCACCACCACTAGTGGTGAATGAGGGTATACTAAGTTTGTCATTCCGTGTGAAACTTTTTTATTATACATCTAAGACCCCATAAAGTATATATATTCTGGATCCTTGAGTAATTCTAAGTCGATTTAGCCATATCCGTCTGTCTGTCCGTCTGTTGAAAACACGCTCACTTTTGAAAAACGCAAAAGAAAAGAACAAACTTGGTCTCAAATTGCTTGTAGTTATCCTAAGCAGTTTGGGATTGAAATCCAGCAACATCGGTTCAGTAGCATCAGAACAATGATTGAAAATGTGGAACCACCACCCTGAAAAAATTGATAATTTTGATACAAAAACTAACATAACTGGTTTATTAATGCACGGAATGACATAAAATTTTGCTCGAATTTGGTCTGTACGACTGCAAATCATACTGGTAAATTTCGTGGCGATCGGTCCATAATTTACCATAGGCCCCATATAAACCCATCTCGAGAAAAACAGTTTAGTACGCCTAAAACCGCAATAAAAAACGCTAGCATACTTAAATTTGGTACGTCACAGTTTTATAGGACCAGAAACCACACTGTAAAATTTTTTGAAGATCGGACCATAATTGACACTAGGTCCCATATAAACCCTATTCCCGGAAAACAGTTTAGTACGCTTAAAACCATAATAAATGACGCTATCATACTAAAATTTGGTACGTCACAGTTTTATAGGACCAGAAATCACACTGTAAAATTTTTTGAAGATCGGTCCATAATTTACACTAGTCCCCATATAAACCCTACTCCCGGAAAACAGCTTAGTACGCATATAACCGTAATAAATACCGCTATCATACTAAAATTTGGTACGTCACAGTTTTATAGGACCAGAAATCACACTGTAAAATTTTTTGAAGATCGGTCCATAATTGACCCTAGGTCCCATATAAACCCTACTCCCGAAAAACAGTTTGGTCCTAAAACCGTAATAAATGACGCTATCATACTAAAATTTGGTACGTCACAGTTTTATAGGACCAGAAATCACACTGTAAAATTTTTTGAAGATCGGTCCATAATTGACCCTAGGTCCCATATAAACCCTACTCCCGAAAAACAGTTTGGTCCTAAAACCGTAATAAATGACGCTATCATACGAAAATTTGGTACGTCACAGTTTTATAGGACCAGAAATTACACTGTAAAATTTTTTGAAGATCGGTCCATAATTTACACTAGGCCCCATATAAACCCTACTTCCAGAAAACAGTTTAGTACGCCTTATACCGTAATAAATAACGCTATCATACTTAAATTCGGTACGTCACAGTTTTATAGGACGAGAAATCACATTGCCAAATTTCATGAATTACACTGCTGTGTTGAAATTTATTCTAATTTATTTTTTGTAATACTAGAAATCAGTCTTCAGAATTTTCGGATGACTGGGCCATAATTTACCATAGGGTTAATACAAATTACCCTCCTAAAAATTATTTTAGTTCGGCTAAAACTTTTACGAATCATGATATTTTACTCAAGCATGTTCAAAGTCCAAACAAGAAATGCATAAAATTTTCTTATTGTCGGCCAATAATTTAATTCATGTCTAAACCGCAACTAATTTTAATGCTGACGCTCGTTTTTGTGAAGCGTAGTTAATAATATATATGTATTTATCATATAGAGCTCACTCCTGTCGGTGGAGGGTATCAAAGATTCGGCACAGCCGAATATAGCACTCTAACTTGTTTTTAATGTTATTGTTTTCGATGAAAATAACTTAATAAATATGTTTGATTTTTAAAACTGTTCTTGTCTTTAAAGTTGCCCCTTTTTTTCTCAGAATTCCCCATTTGTGCCACTTATGTTTTGAAAATCCCGTTCTTGTGCCCCTTTTTTGAACGGTCACGCTGTATGTGTTTGCCTTTCTATGGTTTACAGTACGTTTACATTTGACAGTACTGGCAAAACAGTAAGCAAATACATATTAGTTGCCAAAAACACTACTTGCTGTCTTCGTGACGTAGGCGTCCAGACAGTAGTTAAGACAGTTCACTTTTAAGCACAGAGTACCATAATATTAATATAATATTACTCTAATATCTCATATAATTTCCATTTTAGAACGTTTTTTGCTTCTCATGAAAACTTATGAAATTTGATGTTACAATAGTTTGCATTTAAGATGACGATATGTGCAGTTCTTTTAGTTTTTTTTATTTCAATAATATTTGCCTAAAAAAAAACAACACACACATTTTAATTCATCAGTCAAGAAATAATTTTACAAAAAAAAAAAAAAAATACGCACAGACTAAACGTGCTGCCCGGCGCACAGTGGGAAATTTTACGAGAAGGTGGCCAAAATTCCATAACTTTTGACTGGATCGGTATTTTTTTATGCGATTTTTTTTGCTCGATAGGTGCGATATTAGGCTTTAATTTGCGTAAAGGCTATAAAACGTAAAATTCGACTGATAGGAGCAAAAGTTATGGGGAGTTCAAAATGCATTTTCATTTTTTTGTTGAGTTTCGGTGTAAAAGTTGAATATTTCAAATATGAATTTTTTATAATTTATCATTATTTCTCTTGTATTTTACAACTGATACTTATTTTTTATTGTCGAACTTAGATCCTGTCAGAAAATGCAAATATTTGGCCCCTGTAAATTTTTTAGTCCCAATATTCACAGGGGCCAAAGGTTGGCTTTTTTGGGACGAGACGAGTTGTTATAAGGATAAAACTGTAAAGGAATATTTTAAAAAATGCCCAAATAGCATTCTTGGCTATCGATAACATTTTAGGTAATTCAACTTTTGTTTTTGGTTTGAGATGTATGTGTATTTTATTTTTATATATTAATACAAATATATACTTAAATAAAAAACAAATTATAATCTATAAACAATTTTAAATTAAACAATATAGTAAAAATAGTAATAAGATCTTTATAGTACAATATCTGGACATTTTTCTTGTATTATGCTCGCGGAAGAATCTGTAGTCTTTGTTCCTTTTTTCTTGCGCTTCTTCAGATAGATCTCCAATTGGTAGGATATTGTGTTGAACTATTTGTTCCCCATGGTATAACATTTTATGAACTGTGGTTGGCATATGTCTCCAAGAATATTTTTTGTTACATGATATAACTTGTAAAATGATCTGGAATCGTTTTATTAATTCAAAATGTACTCTTGTGATAGATGCTGCAGCTTCTGGATCGGAAAAGAATCTCCTTGCAGTGTTTCCATCATTTGAATTTCCTTCTCCTTGTTTTGGCTGATCAATTATAAGGCCTAGGTAAAGGTATTTTTCTTGAATTTGTTTTTTTCTTTGCTTCCTTTTTTCCACATTTTCTTTGTTTTTTCTCACTGTTTCATTTGATTCATAAGTCTTTTTTAAATTTTACGAATCGTAGTTCATATAAATCACTTTAAGGCGAAAACACCTCAAATATATATACACCCAATTTTCACGATGATTTAAAAGACATGTCTTTTTTGTATTTCTTTTTTAAAGAAACTTCCAAAAACTTGTTAAATTTTCACCATGTTTTTTTTTCAGTCAGAATTGTTTTTTTTTTGATTTTCTTAGTTCCTTTTGATATTCCACATAATTTTGATATGTTTTGAATTTTTTTTAATAAAATTTTTGTATTTCTCTATATTTTAATAAGCACTTGTCACTTTGCAATAAGAATAAAACATCAATTAAAAAACACAAATAAATTCAAAGAGGAATGTCAAAAAAGAAACATATAAAATACGATTCATGTCTTTTTTTCTACCCTGCTTACTTCTCTACCCCGCTCGCTATCAAACGAAAAAAGACATGATTTAAAAATAGGAGAAAAAATCATCGTGAAAATTGGGTGATAGTTACCTAAATAATATTCGGCGTTAAGAATTCCTATATTATAAGTCTTAACCGCATATTATAATTTTGTTTTTATAGGTCCATAATTGCATATGGGACCTGACAAGGGAACACTCTTAAAAATTAGTCGATAAGTTCTAATTTGTTCTTTTTTGTAAGTTTTTTTTAAAGTTAAACGTTAAGGTGTTATTTCATATAAATTGGGTAATTTTGCGTCATCTCAAGTGCAGTTTTGAATTTTGCCGGTGGTAACACTGGCTGCAAGCCATATAAGAATGTCTAACATCGAAAGAGACAAAGAGAGAAAAACCTTACTTTGCTTAACAAATTTACTGATTGATTGAGTTAGAGAATTTTCTTTAAAAATATTGGTTTTTAAAGCAATTTTCACCACGCAAATAGTTGCACAAATCGTAAAGAATTTGAGAAAATTATCTTTTTCTTAGATAATTTTCTAATTTCAAACAATTTTTAATTTATTAAGACCAATTTCACCAAGTTCTGCTATAATTAACTATCCATTACTATAACTGCCAGTTAGCAAAATGACGTGATAGCACACCATTTGAAACGTCCAAATATGTTCTACTTTAACAGGGGGTTTCTTAACCCTTTCCGTGTTTTTGTCGAACATATTCGACATTACTTTGTACTCTGTTTCTATGCGCTTGAACGATATACAAATTTAGAGTTTATTATAATATAGAGATTGCAGTTGTTTCTTTATTTTTAAGCGGAGATGGCCAAGATGAAAACTAAAATTTTTCCTGACTTTAGCATCATCACATTACATTAAATATAAGTTTTTAAGCTCGACTTAAATTATTTTTGACCCGGAAAGGGTTTATATCTTTGTTTTTTGTTGACTGAACCAAATTAACAGTACAAAGTGTTAAAAACAGTACATTTGCGTACTGTTTTGGGTGTTGGGCATAAAACAGTACAATTGAACAAATCAGTACATGTAGTGCTAAAAACAGTACGTCTGGCACCCCTAGCACAGTTGCTTAAATTGACTTAAGCGACGTTATGCATATTTTCGTTGGGCCTTTACTTGTAAGTAACAAATTTTTCAAAAAATGTTTATACACCCTTTAGAGAATCGGAAGACCAGTTTTGTAAAAAAAAATTTGTTCTAAAGTTCATCTTTAAAAAGTTATTAAGTTTTTTTTCGTTTTGCGAAAATGAGTTGTTGACGCTTACGTTGTTAATGCCTGGAACTGAATTAAGTAGTTTTACTAGCTGAAGCTGAAGAATGCTCTGCAGCGCAACAAAGTTCAATATTCAGAACTTTGCGCTTCCATTTCAGCTGCAACGACTACTACAACTGCGTGTTCTGTTGACACGTCTTTGGAACACCCGCTTTTAAAATTTCACAGCTTGCATCGCTATTCACAACGTTGGGCTACAGCGACTATTCTGTTAAATTTTTTGTATATGTTTTACATGTACATTAGATCGTACCTCAAAAAAAGTTTCTCCGTAACCCCTTTAATATAAAATAGTTTTGCAAGGAGGTTTCGAAAACAGAAATTTCTTTTTTTCATTATAACAAATAGAACCTGGGAATTTTAGTTCAAATGTTGAGTTTCATTTTTATTATAAATGTTTATATTAATTCGAGTCTGTATTCTAAGTCAAATAACAATTTATAAAGCTTTCATACTTTAATAGTCATTTTCCTTCAATATTTTCCAGGAATATTTTCTATGCACTGTCAGAAAGTAATAATAAGATACAAAGAATGCTGACGAAGGCCGTAGCGGGCAAGTAAATGCATTACATTCTTCTGGTATCTAATAGTTGTATAAATTTTCTATACAATTCACTTCATTGGTAACTAAAGTAAGTCTCGTAACAGAAATATACAAACAAAAAATAAATAAAATAAATTCTGAAAGTGCATAGAAAATAGTCCTTTATAATTTTTTAATTTGACTTAGAATACACATTCGAATTAATATAAACATTTATTTTTCATTATATCTTAGACATATACAGTCCGATCTTAAAGTATGATATATCAATGTTTTCATCACGAGAAGGCCAATGTTTTGCCCTTAGGGGCGATTGAACTCAAGTATCTCGTTCTAGTATTTATCCACCAGATCTCAGTTCGTACCACCATAATGTACGAAAATTAAAGCTCGCAAGAAACTATTAAACGTTTGCTAAGGAAGTAATTCGATAATTCCAGCAAAAACATATATAAATTTAATTTTACAAAAATAACTAAAAACAAGTTAGAGTGCTATATTCGGCTGTGCCGTATCTTAAATACCCTCCACCCACAGAGGTGGGCTCTATATAATAAATAAATATATATAATATTAACTAAGCTTCACAAAAATCAACGCCAGCATTAAAATTGGTTGCGGTTTAGACCTGAATTAATATACATATTGACCGACAATAAGAAAGTTTTATGCGTTTCTTGTTAGAACTTTGAACTGGCTTGAGTAAAATATCATGATTCGTAAAAGTTTTAGCCGAACTAAAATAATTTTTAGGAGGGTAATTTGTATTGGACCTGTGGTAAATTATGGCCCAATCATCCCAAAATTCTGAAGACTGATTTCTGGTATTACAAAAATAATTTAGAATAAATTTCAATACAGCAGTGTAATTAGTTTTAGCGTTAACAGTAAATTTCACAAATTTGCATGATATTTTTTCTGGCCATATGAATTTCAGTAAGAAATTTTACCGCAATATCTATATCTGTGATGGTTTTAGGCGAATTTAATTATATTCCCAAAGTGGGCTTTATTTGGTTTAAGGCGCAATAAACTGTTTTCCGAGATTAGAGTTTATATGGGGCCTAGGGTCAATTATGGACTGATCTTCACGAAACTTAGCAGTGCGATTTCTCGTCCAATAAAACTGTTACGTACCGAATTTCATATTGATAGCATTATTAATTACGGTTTAAGGCGTACTAAACTGTTTTCCGGAAGTAGGGTTTATATGGGGCCTAGTGTAAATCACGGACCGATCTTCAAAAAATTGTACAGTGTAATTTCTGGTCCTATAAAACTGTGACGTACCAAATTTTAGTATGCTAGCGTTATTTATTGCGGTTTTAGGCGTACTAAACTGTTTTCCGCGAGAGGGGTTTATATTGAGCCTATGATCAATTATGGACCGATCTTCACGAAATTTAACAGCATGATTTGCAGTCGTAGAAATTTATTGTCATTCCGTGCAATATTCAACCATTTATGTTAGTTTTTGTATCAAAATTATAAATTTTTTTAGGGTGGTGGTTCCACATTTTGATTCATAGTTCTAATCCTATTGAACCGATCTTGCTGGATTTTAATCCCAAGCTGCTTAGGATAACTACAAGCAATTTGAGACCAAGTTTGTTCTTTTCATTTGCGTTTTTCGAAAGTGAGCGTGTTTTCAACAGACAGACAGACGGACATGGCTAAATCGACTTAGAATTACGCAAGGAGCCAGAATATACATATCGTTACCTAAAACGCAAAAGGCCCTAGCTAACATTTTGAAAATTTTACAGGAGAAGCAAAAAACTATTTAAAATTGATAAATTGCCTTAAACTGTTTATAATTAATTTTCTTCTGTTTTCTACTTAAACCTACCATGTGGTTTTGACAAATAATAATGTTGCATATAATGCAAGCTGTTAGTTATATCTATTAGCGTTTATCGTATAATATTTTGTAGATGGGACTTTTTGCTTATTGTTGATAAAATCGCTTATTTTCTTCGAAAGATTCCAAAATTTGTTGTGGACATTTGTGTTGATGCAATACATCAGAATCTACGAAAAAGTCGATTTTTAATTTTTCGTTAGTTAGGGCCTTTTGCGTTTTAGGTAACGATATATACTTTTTGGGGTCTTAGATGTATAATAAAAAAGTTTCATACGGAATGACAAGCTTAGAATACCCTCATTCACCACTAGTGGTGGTGGAGGGTATGAAAAATAAGATAAAATAAAATGTAGGAAATTGTAATCAGTCATATTTCGAAGTGATTGGCTGTATTTTTTGCGGCTCTCTAATTTAGAAAAAATATGACACATGCGTTGGTCATCCGTGACCGCCTTGGAAGATTCATGTACTACATAAACATAACACTCGGTGTTTTATGAACGGCATGGCTAAGCTGTGAAAACAATTAAGTTTACCAGGTAATTCGATTATTTCTTTGGAACACTGAAATGTTTCCAGCTGATCTTGCGTATAGAATGCAAACATGGCGGCTCAGTCAATTCGAAATTGGTGCAATTGATCATGAGTCACTCTCGAAGTGTATGATATTATGAAATTGTGGACCCAACATTTGGCGAATGCATCCGGTTCAGTGTGACCAGATCTAAAAAAAATTAACAGCTAAATCTGGCTTAGATATGGCCACAAAATGCTAAAAACTATTTTAAAAAAAGCTTAAAATAATGCTAATTTTTTTTTTAAAAATTTTTGTTAAAAGGTTATAACCAGCATGAAATTTAATTCGAAACTAAATACATTTTATTGACTTATTTTTTAACGAAATTGAAATAAAATGTTATATTTAAACAAGTGGGTAGATGTTGGTAAAGCATCTGATACATATAAATATGTAGCAGAGGTAATTAAGATTAAATTTTAAATTAGGGGGCCCGCACGCCCCTGATATTTTATTGATTTTTAACGATCTTTTCGAAACCTTCTTGCAAAAATACTTTATATAAGAGGGGGCTACGGCGCACTTTTTTTCCTTGTAAGGTGGTACGCTCTAATGTATATTGTTGTTCAAAATAAAGAGTTCTTTCGCATGTAGTGAAACACGAGTATACAGTTAGTAATGAGCAAAGTTTTTAATTAAAAAACTTAAATAAATATTATTACTGTTTTTAATATAACCTTTTGTTTCGGTAATTAAAATTTATTTGAACACTTAATAAAATAATTCATAATTATCAATAACAATAAGCCGAAAGTCTTTACGTTTGTGTGTATAATTTATGGGTAGTTTCTTATAAAAACAGGAACGGCAGTGACTAAAGCATTAGTAAGCTCTAAAATTTCGGCAACTATTTAATAAAAATTTAACTGAGAAGTAAAAAGTGTGTAAAAGTGAAAAACCGACTTAGATTTCGAGAAAATAAGTTAATTAATTGTTTTAAGAAATAAAAATATTTAATATACATACATACATAGGGAAATTTTACTAAATGGCGGGTCCATGTTTGATTTTAGCTATAGCCGTTGGGGTAATAATACTAATAAGTGCTGTAGGAGCACAACCAAACACCACCCAACCCACACCTACTACCCCACCCACACCCATCCACGGAGTTCATTACCGTTTACCCTCTAACATAAATCCCATCCATTACGAAATTATCCTCCAAACTGATCCCAGAAATGTTACTTTCAATGGTGAATGTTTCATTGAAATTCAAGCTTTAAAAAATACCAGGCAAATTCTATTGCACATTATGAATTTGAATATTTCCTTAAGTGAATATTATAAAAAGAATACCACAGTGAAAACTGGCCTTCCCAAAGCCACTCCTAACAGTTTAACAGACATTGTGGTTTACAACTTAAACGAAGAATTACAAGCTAATGTATCCTACATTTTGCATTATGAATATGTTGGCATTATGAATGAAGATGTTCGCGGTTTCTACCGCAGTAAATACACAACCTCCGGAAAGGTTACCAAGTAAGTTTTTAAAAAATGTTTAATAAAAAATGAATTTTTTGAAAATATCCTGCATTGAAATATAGATGGATTAGTGCTACCGAGTTCGAACCAACTCATGCCCGCTGTGTCTTCCCCTGTTTGGATGAACCAAAATTCAAGGCAACCTTTAAGATTTCTTTAAATTATGACGACTTATTTAAGTCCATGGGCCCTACTATTTTTGTTTATCAACAGTATTCCCGTTATCGTAGAACTGTTAAATTTGATACTACTTCTATAATGTCTACCTTTGGTTTGTTCTTCGCCGTTTCCGAATTAGATGTTTCCACTGATGACCAATTTGGTATTATTGTTAGACATGAGTACTCTTCGCAAACAAGGTATAGCTACGAATGTGGTAAAAATCTTTATAAGGCTTTTTGTAAATACTTTGATACAAATATTTGCACAATACCTCAAAATCTAATACACTTGGATGCTGTTCCTAATTCCGAAGTCCGTGAATCGTTGCTTCTCTACGATAACAAACAGAGCACATTGAAATCGAAACAAGTGGTTGCTAATATTGTTGCCTATCAAGTGGCACACTTGTTTTGGGGAATTGTAGTTACCTGTGAATGGTGGAGTTATACCTGGTTGAATGTAGGTTTCGCCACTTACTACCAATATTTTGGTACTAATTTGGTAAGTGCACATAATATTTTATCCATAAGTTAAATAAGATAACAACACATAAACAAATTAACAAATAAAATGTTGTGTTGGTTGGAAAGGTTTTCCGAAGACCCAAGACATGAAGGAAAAAATAAAATGTGTACTATTTTAGACAAATCGTTCCACAAATCTTTTTAACTGCTAGTCTTAATTATTGCCCGTATATCCCTTTAATGCCCTAAAGGAGCTGAGACTTTGAATATTGTATGAATTAAAACAAATTTTTTTTTTGTAGTTTTAATAAAACGTTACATTATAAAAAAAATGGCTCAGATATGAGCATAAGCCGCGACTCCCTTTCATTTGAAACGAACTATAATTTTAATATCCTATTGTAGGATAATAATGTTTTCCTTCATAAGTTTATCAGAATACTGTGGGTTGTAGACAATTCAATTCTTTTTTATACCCACACTACTCTAAAGTGGAGAGGATAAAATGCGTTTCTGCTGATGACCAGATATGGGCAAAACATGCGCGCGGTGCGATTCTCGAATTAGTTTTTTTTTACACGTACACGTACCCACACTGTATGAGCACAAGCAAATTATTCAGTCTCAAATTGAAGGCCTGAAGAAAAATATTTTAAATAAATTATTGAGTTTCATTTCTTTGACCATTTTATTAATATTAATTAATATTAATAAACTTTTTAAGCTCAAGTTCCATTTTATTAAAAATATATATGTGAAAGATTTCTGAACGATAAGATGGCTCATAAAACATATAATACATTAAAATGAATTATTTAGTAAAATGAAAGATATGACAGATAAATTAGATAGATATATTATTTACAAGATATTTTACAAGGGTAAGGATAATACAATTTGCAGTAACGTTTATATAGGTACCATGAAAACTAGATTCGTTACAAGTTATCAACATACCAATAGAACAAAGAATTAATTTTAAAACAGATACAGACAATGTAGCTCAAAATTACGGACATTTAATTTATAAGAATAAGATAGGAACTTAAATAAATTTATAAAAATCTAATAGAAAAATTTTTGTTTCCTATGTATAATTTTTAATATATTTCATAATCGATAATTTTGTTTTATACCCTCCACCACCACTAGTGGTGAATGAGGGTATACTAAGTTTGTCATTCCGTGTGAAACTTTTTTATTATACATCTAAGACCCCATAAAGTATATATATTCTGGATCCTTGAGTAATTCTAAGTCGATTTAGCCATATCCGTCTGTCTGTCCGTCTGTTGAAAACACGCTCACTTTTGAAAAACGCAAAAGAAAAGAACAAACTTGGTCTCAAATTGCTTGTAGTTATCCTAAGCAGTTTGGGATTGAAATCCAGCAACATCGGTTCAGTAGCATCAGAACAATGATTGAAAATGTGGAACCACCACCCTGAAAAAATTGATAATTTTGATACAAAAACTAACATAACTGGTTTATTAATGCACGGAATGACATAAAATTTTGCTCGAATTTGGTCTGTACGACTGCAAATCATACTGGTAAATTTCGTGGCGATCGGTCCATAATTTACCATAGGCCCCATATAAACCCATCTCGAGGAAAACAGTTTAGTACGCCTAAAACCGCAATAAAAAACGCTAGCATACTTAAATTTGGTACGTCACAGTTTTATAGGACCAGAAACCACACTGTAAAATTTTTTGAAGATCGGACCATAATTGACACTAGGGCCCATATAAACCCTATTCCCGGAAAACAGTTTAGTACGCTTAAAACCATAATAAATGACGCTATCATACTAAAATTTGGTACGTCACAGTTTTATAGGACCAGAAATCACACTGTAAAATTTTTTGAAGATCGGTCCATAATTTACACTAGTCCCCATATAAACCCTACTCCCGGAAAACAGCTTAGTACGCATATAACCGTAATAAATACCGCTATCATACTAAAATTTGGTACGTCACAGTTTTATAGGACCAGAAATCACACTGTAAAATTGTTTGAAGATCGGTCCATAATTGACCCTAGGTCCCATATAAACCCTACTCCCGAAAAACAGTTTGGTCCTAAAACCGTAATAAATGACGCTATCATACTAAAATTTGTTACGTCACAGTTTTATAGGACCAGAAATCACACTGTAAAATTTTTTGAAGATCGGTCCATAATTGACCCTAGGTCCCATATAAACCCTACTCCCGAAAAACAGTTTGGTCCTAAAACCGTAATAAATGACGCTATCATACGAAAATTTGGTACGTCACAGTTTTATAGGACCAGAAATTACACTGTAAAATTTTTTGAAGATCGGTCCATAATTTACACTAGGCCCCATATAAACCCTACTTCCAGAAAACAGTTTAGTACGCCTTATACCGTAATAAATAACGCTATCATACTTAAATTCGGTACGTCACAGTTTTATAGGACGAGAAATCACATTGCCAAATTTCATGAATTACACTGCTGTGTTGAAATTTATTCTAATTTATTTTTTGTAATACTAGAAATCAGTCTTCAGAATTTTCGGATGACTGGGCCATAATTTACCATAGGGTTAATACAAATTACCCTCCTAAAAATTATTTTAGTTCGGCTAAAACTTTTACGAATCATGATATTTTACTCAAGCATGTTCAAAGTCCAAACAAGAAATGCATAAAATTTTCTTATTGTCGGCCAATAATTTAATTCATGTCTAAACCGCAACTAATTTTAATGCTGACGCTCGTTTTTGTGAAGCGTAGTTAATAATATATATGTATTTATCATATAGAGCTCACTCCTGTCGGTGGAGGGTATCAAAGATTCGGCACAGCCGAATATAGCACTCTAACTTGTTTTTAATGTTATTGTTTTCGATGAAAATAACTTAATAAATATGTTTGATTTTTAAAACTGTTCTTGTCTTTAAAGTTGCCCCTTTTTTTCTCAGAATTCCCCATTTGTGCCACTTATGTTTTGAAAATCCCGTTCTTGTGCCCCTTTTTTGAACGGTCACGCTGTATGTGTTTGCCTTTCTATGGTTTACAGTACGTTTACATTTGACAGTACTGGCAAAACAGTAAGCAAATACATATTAGTTGCCAAAAACACTACTTGCTGTCTTCGTGACGTAGGCGTCCAGACAGTAGTTAAGACAGTTCACTTTTAAGCACAGAGTACCATAATATTAATATAATATTACTCTAATATCTCATATAATTTCCATTTTAGAACGTTTTTTGCTTCTCATGAAAACTTATGAAATTTGATGTTACAATAGTTTGCATTTAAGATGACGATATGTGCAGTTCTTTTAGTTTTTTTTATTTCAATAATATTTGCCTAAAAAAAAACAACACACACATTTTGGTTCATCAGTCAAGAAATAATTTTACAAAAAAAAAAAAAAAATACGCACAGACTAAACGTGCTGCCCGGCGCACAGTGGGAAATTTTACGAGAAGGTGGCCAAAATTCCATAACTTTTGACTGGATCGGTATTTTTTTATGCGATTTTTTTTGCTCGATAGGTGCGATATTAGGCTTTAATTTGCGTAAAGGCTATAAAACGTAAAATTCGACTGATAGGAGCAAAAGTTATGGGGAGTTCAAAATGCATTTTCATTTTTTTGTTGAGTTTCGGTGTAAAAGTTGAATATTTCAAATATGAATTTTTTATAATTTATCATTATTTCTCTTGTATTTTACAACTGATACTTATTTTTTATTGTCGAACTTAGATCCTGTCAGAAAATGCAAATATTTGGCCCCTGTAAATTTTTTAGTCCCAATATTCACAGGGGCCAAAGGTTGGCTTTTTTGGGACGAGACGAGTTGTTATAAGGATAAAACTGTAAAGGAATATTTTAAAAAATGCCCAAATAGCATTCTTGGCTATCGATAACATTTTAGGTAATTCAACTTTTGTTTTTGGTTTGAGATGTATGTGTATTTTATTTTTATATATTAATACAAATATATACTTAAATAAAAAACAAATTATAATCTATAAACAATTTTAAATTAAACAATATAGTAAAAATAGTAATAAGATCTTTATAGTACAATATCTGGACATTTTTCTTGTATTATGCTCGCGGAAGAATCTGTAGTCTTTGTTCCTTTTTTCTTGCGCTTCTTCAGATAGATCTCCAATTGGTAGGATATTGTGTTGAACTATTTGTTCCCCATGGTATAACATTTTATGAACTGTGGTTGGCATATGTCTCCAAGAATATTTTTTGTTACATGATATAACTTGTAAAATGATCTGGAATCGTTTTATTAATTCAAAATGTACTCTTGTGATAGATGCTGCAGCTTCTGGATCGGAAAAGAATCTCCTTGCAGTGTTTCCATCATTTGAATTTCCTTCTCCTTGTTTTGGCTGATCAATTATAAGGCCTAGGTAAAGGTATTTTTCTTGAATTTGTTTTTTTCTTTGCTTCCTTTTTTCCACATTTTCTTTGTTTTTTCTCACTGTTTCACCTAACGGGCCAAATTCCAAATCATAACCCAATTTAAGAATATGCTCCATGAAACAAATTCTGGTATGAAGAGGGGACATTCCAAATTCGTATGCTTCATTGCAACTATTGTCCTGTGATGGGGGTTGGCTTAATTGACTTGATGTCTTTTGGCATATGGTACAGCTTGACGAAGACTTTGTTTCGGTTAATGCTTGTGCAACTTTTCCATCGATCATTGTAAGGAACATTTGAAAATTAATTTCAATGCATTGGTCATCAAATTTAAATATTGCCGGTTGAAGTTCTTTAATTTGATCTTTTATTTTTCGAACTTCTTCAGTTATTACATCTTTAGTTTCCTTTTTGTAAACAAACTTTATTGGTATGCAATACTTTGTTGAAGAGGGAATTTCATTTTTCCATATATCCATTTCTGTAACTCTACTGGTTGACGGCTCTAAGCCAATATAAGTTTTTCTTAAACGTAATGGTACGAAAGATACCGTGAATAAGTTAGCATCAGATGAGTTTTCTGAATTACATTGCTTGTATTGTTTCTGACCAGAGCTTCCATCACATCCTCATTTAGAAAATAAAGTGATGCTGCAATTTTTAAGTTTTTTTAAACAGTCAGCATCAAGTGTATTTAATAATCGTTCTGCAGTGTGTTCGAGAAGAGCCTGCAATTATACTTCTGCTGAACTCGAAGTTACACTAATAGCCGTTTGTGAAGGTAAGCACTCTTTTTTGACAGAAAATAAATCTCGATATGCTGGAAGGATTCCACAATTTTTTTCATTGGTTCGCTTTCGCAGTTCTGTATACTGATTTTTTGTCAGTTTTAAATCCAAAAATAGTGTAAATGCTTCTTCTGGAGTAAATTTCATTTCTTCAGTTGGTGTAGGCATACTTTTTAAAATCCTCTTTGTGCGTTTTTCAATTATTGCAATTTTTGTTTTCTTATTTTGCGGTGGTTGAATTTGATGCAGAAATGAATCCTTTATCATACTATGAGAAATTTCTTCATTGATATTTGCAAGCTTGCGTCTTCGTGATCTTTCACTGCAATTGTCAATTTGTTTTGCGGGCCGACCCACTTTTCCAGTTTCCTTAGCGGTTATTGACAGCTTCTTAAAAATCAGATCATTTGTTAGCCATTTTTCGTTGCGTAAGTAAAACGTTTTCCTGTTTCTAGAACATTTAAGGTATCGTTTTCTTAATGTATATGAAAAATTTTTAATTTTTATCTTATGAATTTTGATTTCTTCTTCGTTGCATAATTTAAAGAATGGATTATTCATTATGTGTAACACAAAATCTTTTTCATCTTTCTGTTGAAAATATATATCTGCGAGAACTTTATAACTGAACTTAGCCATTGTTTAAACAATAATGAAGGTAAAATTATGAATGCATGCATTTTTATACTCTTGATAGAAGTTTTTTTAAATGATCTTTTGTTACCACTTCTTGGAAACATAAAAACCCTTTTTTAAATACAAATTTAATCTTTTATTACCATTTCTTTGAAACATAAAAAAAGCCCTGTTTTCACACTTTTTAAAAGGATACCATACTGGCAATAAATTAACAGGTAACATGTTGAAATTTTCACGTAAAATATAACTGCTCTTCCATTTTTTTAAATTAAGTTGCAATTTTCAGGTAATTAAACTATGTAGTTTATGTTGCGGCTATTTACTAATGTTTAACCTTTTAAATTACTCAGAAATCTAACGTGTTAGTCTATTTATGTCGCCTATTCGTTTTGCAGCATCCGTTCACCCACAATAAGTTCATAACAATGGCAATACCTTTACCTTCTCCAAATTAATTGATAACCTGACGTGCTAGATAATTTATGTGGCCTGAACTGCTTTATTTGTCGAAAATTCTTTAAGATTCACCTTCTTTAATTTCAGTAATGTTTCCTTGTAGGACTTATTTTTTGAACCGAATATCTTACCTCGGGTCACAGAAATTGCTGTAGTTCGCAAGATCGCATCCAGATGTGTGTACAATGGGGTATAGAAATGTAGGTTAGATTCTGGACTACAAGAGAGTATAGATTTTTTTTTGACGCGTTTTGACGGGCAGGACTTATGTTCTATAAAATAGGAAATTTCCGGGAAATTTTGATATAAAAAAAAGAAAATTAAATAGTTCTACAGGTCGCAGAGTTTAATGCTTTAAACCACGTATAGCTAATAAGATAAACTAATACACAAAACTTATTCTGTCAAAAAATCTTGAAAAACAAAAAAGTTATGAGCATTTCAACTTCAAAAGTTTACTCAGAAATTCAAAACTATAACCAAATACTGAGAAAGTCCATTTTGGACCACCCTGTTCTCAATGAAATAGTTGAAATAGGGTTGAAATTTTTTGGTTCCCGAGGTTCACTAGTATTTACTTTCACATGAATAAAAAAATTTCAAAATCGGAGAACATAAAAAAAATAGTTTTGGCCGCCTTCTCAAAATATGAACCAGTGTGCGGCGGGGAAAAGTGCAGGCGATTCACTTTTTAGGCCTTTAAGAATGTTTACAATTGAATTTTTAGTAAACTTTTACTTATTCCACTCTGCCTTCTTTGAAAAGGTCTTTTAGAAAAGTTTTTATTAAATATCTTACAAATTAAAATTTTTCTTTTCTAAGATAAGGCCTGTCGCAATCGTTTTATTAGTAGTTATGTTAGAACGTGTAGCAAGTTTAGTTATTAATTGACTTACTTCGTATTATTTGCCACAACAATAAAATTTGGATAAAGCTTTATTCTTAAATCTTTTTAGAAACCCTTCCAGAAGTGCTTAAAATTGATGCAAAAGTGCAAGGTGTTGGTCTCCAATGACACACCTTGTTAATTGGTAATAAAGTTAGTGTAATGTCTTTTTAGAAGGTTGAACAATGACAACCAAAATAACAAGAAACTTTATTGATATCAACTATTGATACAAAACTACAATTTGTGATGAAAATCTTTATGTTACTCTAAGCTTAACTCTAAGCTTAAAAGAGATAGTGTTGCCATTGAGCAGCGTAAGTACTTAATATCCAACACGCTCTCCCTTAAGTTGTTATTATATACATACATACATTTTTTTTTTATTATATTAATAAAAGTACTGTAGTTTCTTTTCTTCTTTCCTCTTTCAATTAACAATTTTTAAAGCTTAGTTATATAGATATACATCACATTTTATACTGTTTGAACGTGTATAATTATAAAATGTTTGTATATATATATATATCTATGTGTATTAAAAAGTAAGAATATAAATCTTAAAGTTACCAAAGTTGAAGAGAATTAAAAGTAAAATCATTTTTATACCGACTCATCTTTTAATACTCTTCCATCACGACGTGGCCGTAATGATCTTTTAGAAGCTTCATTATGATTAAACGTATTGGAATTAACATTATTATTATCTGGTATAATCGACCGTGCTTCACCCTGCTCATCAGAATTCTGAACTGGTGTAGATGTCGGCAAGTGTTCTTCTTCAGTTGCTTTCTGTATTTCCGTTAAGGCAATATCGCTGTTCGCAGTATTGCGATTTCGGATTTGATCCAAATGACGTTTTATTTCTCTGTTGTTGTGAGTAATGATGCAACTATATGATAGTGAACCTATTTTTTTTCTAATTGTTGCTGGAGACCAGCCCTGTTTGTTTGGATCTGTGTAATCACGAATTAATACTTCCTGTCCCTCGCTAAACTCCTCCATACGTTTACCTTTATAATAAGAAATAGCTTTCTCCTGACTGTTCAAAATTACGTTTTCAATCAAAGGTGGTTTTAAAAAACTAAATCGCGTCTTTAGAGATCTACCAAAAAACAATTTTGCGGGCGATTCGCCAGTAACACAGTGTCTAGTGTTCCTATAATCACATAAAAATCTATTTATGATGGTGTCCATGTCAGTGCTACTATCACCTTCTAAACTAGCATATATTGATTTTTTTAAGGTTTTTACCATACTTTCTGCTTGACTATTTGTCGATGGATGTCCAGGCGCAGTTAACACATGTTTTATGTGATTATTGCTTAGAAAATTTTTAAATTCCTGCGAGGTGAATTGTCGACCGTTATCACTCACAAGGGTGTCAACAAGCCCATATCGACAAAAGAGTTCCCTCATTTTATTTATGGTAAAAGCAGATGTTATTTCCCTAGTTCTGAACACTTCAATCCATTTCGAGAAAGAATCTACAACTATAAATAAGAATTGGTTTTTTATAGGACCCGCAAAGTCAACATGAATTCGACTCCAAACTGAGCCAGCCGGTTTCCAAGGAATAAGAGTGCTTTTTTCAGGACTCGCTTGAGTTTTTTGGCACGAAAAACATTTTTTTATCATATTTTCAATATCTTCATTTATTTTAGGCCACCAGACGTAAGAACGAGCTAATGCCTTTGTTTTTACAATACCTAAATGAGATGAATGTAGTTCCTCTAGTATACTTTTACGAAATTTTTGAGGGACAACAACCCTATATCCCCATAGTATACAGTCACCTTCAACTGTAAGTTCGAGGCTTTTACTTCGAAATGCATCGAATTGATCGCCTTTCAAACTAGCGACAACCCCTTTATGTATTGCTTCACACAATTTTGCTAAAATTGGATCACGCCTTGTTTCCTTAGCAATATCCTTATAGCATAAATTTAAACAACTATTATTTTCAATATAATTTATGTAATTACAACCGTCCAAGCTTTCGAAATTTTCATATTCAATTTGTGGCATTCTTGACAAACCATCGGCATCATTAAAAGTTCCTTTCACATATTTTATTGTATAATCAAAGCCTGATAGAATAAGTGCCCATCTTTGAACCCGGGCCGCTGCCATAATAGGCAACCCCCTACCTTCGCCAAAAATTGACAACAAGGGCTTATGATCTGTTTGTAGAAAAAAATGAGTACCTAGTAAATACTGTTTTAATTTAGTAACAGAAAAAATGATTGCAAGCGCCTCTTTTTCAATTGCACTGTAGTTGCGTTCACTTTTCGAAAGTGCTCTTGAAATAAAGGCAATCGGCCTTAAAACATTGCCAAATTGGTGCGACAAAACGCCAGCAATTCCATTATTGGAAGCATCGGTGGATAAAATAATCGGTAGTTTTGGATTGAAATGCACTAGAACCTTTTCTGACGCAATGTCCTTTTTTATAATCTCATATGCTTCCTGACATTTACTAGACCAATGAAAATCATGATTTTTTTGTAATAATTCATATAGAGGATACATTTTCTGAGCAAAATTATCAATAAATTTAGAATAGTAGTTGACCATTCCTACAAAAGCTTTAACTTGAGTCACATTTTTAGGAATAGGCGCATCAATTACGCTTGCAATACGTTCCTTTGTTTTACTTAAACCGTTGCTATCTATAATAAATCCTAAATAAGAAATTTTCGATTTAAAAAAATCACATTTTTTTATGTTCAGCTTAAGACCAGCATACTCTAGTTTTTTTAAAACTATCTTTAGTGTTTTTATGTGCTCATTTAAATTTTTACCGGTGACTGTTATGTCATCCTGGTACACAACAACTTGTGGAATATCTCTTAGTAAGCTTTCGATGGTTTTTTGAAATATTGCTGCGGCCGGCTTAATACCAAATGGCATACGTTTCATTTTAAATGTACCTATGTGTGTGCTCCAAGTGCACAAATGTTGAGACTTATCATCAAGAACCAATTGATTATACGCATTTGATAAGTCGAGCTTTGTGAAAAGCTCACCACCTGACAATGAAGAAAATATCTCATCAATACGAGGCAGTGGGTATTTAAAATCTACTAAAAACTTATTGATAGTGACCTTATAGTCGCCACAGATACGTAGGTCCCCATTGGGTTTGATTATCGGCACCAATGGTGTCCCCCAATCTGAACTTTCAACTGGTTCCAAAACATCTTTTTCAATCAAATCACGCAACTGCAGCTCAATCTTGCTCTTCCACGCAAGTGGAACTGGCCGAGGCTTAAAAAATACTGGTACTGCAGTATCTTTGATTGGGAGTGAGATTTTACCTAGCCTGTAAGTCCCTAGTTGCTGATTAAAAACCTCAGAAAACTCATTCTTTATTTCATCAATAATCACTGAAAAATCTGCTTCTGTAACGGAATTCACCTGGGCCAATTCAAAGTTGAATGCCCTTAAAAAAGAACGACCTAGCAAACACGGTTTTTTTAAATCTGAGACTACTACTCTTACCTTTTTAGAAACACCCCGATAGCCAATTGTTGCATCAAACTCACCCAAAATTTTTATACGATTACCACAGTAACCAACATATGGAACCTGACATAGCTGTAGCGGTTTATTTCCATGTATTTTTTTATAAAGTTCCGCTGAAATCAAGTTACAGGGAGCACCTGTATCACATGCCATTTCCATATCTACTCCGTCAAAATTTACTGAGAGCGAGTACAGCTCGGAAGATTTACCATCAGTTACACTATAAATAGAGAAATCAAAACTATCATTAACGCTATCTACATTAAAACTATAATTTTCTTCCGAATCCGATACATAGTTTATAGATTTCCTGGTTTTAGAACGACAAACATTAGACAAATGGCCACTTTTACCACAGGAGTGACATTTGTAGTTTTTAAATTTGCATGCATTTGATTCATGATTGCGCCAACCACAATGAATACACGTTTGCTTATTTTTCATGATGTTATCTGGATTGCCAGAACTGCTGTTTCTCGTAGCCCTTCTTTTGTCTATATTGTTTCTATCATTCTCTCCTTTTTTGTTGTTAAACCATCGCTTTCCGACTTTTGATACCGTTTTTCCACTTCCCACAAAATGTATATCAGATTCATCTCTGGTTGATTTTAATGAAAATTTTGTTTCCCAAATCATGGCTTTTTTTAACGCATCATCAATAGTAAGCGTATGACTTTCTTCACACATCCTTTCGAAGAGTTTACCAGTAAGTCCCATCACGAATTGGTTTAAAATAAACGCATCTAAATCAGACCCAAAACTGCAATTTAATGCAAGTTGTTTTACTCGAGCAAACCACTGAGCAACAGATTCTTCTTCGCCCTTACATGAAGAATGAAATTTTTTCCGCTCACTGAATATTATTACAGGTGGTGTATAGTGTGTCATCATTATTTCACATAACTCCTTATATGTTTTCATTACGGGTGAGCTGGGACTGCATAAATTATGCAGCAACTTGTATGGCATAGCTCCAATCGATTTTAATAAAATCGCTTTTTTTACATTATCTTCTGTGCAATTGATTTCACAGAAGTGTATATCCAAGCGTTCCTTCCATAAAAACCACGAGTCACGCTCTGGTACAAATTCTGGAACATTCGATGCCACAATTGTTGTTGTTCCTGTGATCATATTGTGGGGTGCATTTGCTCCAGCTGAAGTTGGCATTTAAAACAAGTTAAAATATTTCTTATTTTAATTAAAAAAAAATTTTTTTTTTTATATAATATCTGTATTATACAGTTTAAACTCAGCAAAATTTGCAATTTTATTATACACACATGTACTTTTCTTTTAACATGTGGGCTCTTAGGTGTTTAAAAATAGAAATTTCTCGTCGCCAAATGTAATGTCTTTTTAGAAGGTTGAACAATGACAACCAAAATAACAAGAAACTTTATTGATATCAACTATTGATACAAAACTACAATTTGTGATGAAAAGCTTTATGTTACTCTAAGCTTAACTCTAAGCTTAAAAGAGATAGTGTTGCCATTGAGCAGCGTAAGTACTTAATATCCAACAGTTAGCATGCGGCTGGGAGATCTTTAGTCTGCAAAAAGGCCTTCTATTAGGCCTCTTTACTACTTGATTTTCTTGAATTTTAACGTGAATTTTTTCAAATTTTTCATATATTTTTGCACTATTTGTTTCTTATATTTCTGCACTCCTGTTATAAAACTCAACTTCAAATTATATTTTCTCAATAAATAAACTAACTACGCAGACACTAAAAAAAACATATCATGTTAGCTAAAAGTTAACTACGTGTTCACTAAAAAGTACAGATAAGTACCTCAAAAGAACTTAACACGGACTCTAAAATAAGTTCGGTAAGTTATCTAAGTGTTTCTGTTCGTCAGCTCACAATAGTTATGTACCATATTTTGTTTGTGTACAAATGCACAAACAAAAATTAAAAAAACTGTGTGGTACCTTAACTTGCTGTACTTTACAGTTTATTTTCGAACTCTGATTTTAATTAAACTAGTAAACTATTACTTACCTCTTCAGATCCTTAGGAAAGATGTGCAGCTTTTCTCCGGGAGGACATCATTTAATACATTTAGGGCTCCTGAAAAGAAGAAAAAAAAATTTGCTAAAAATTTTCTTTTGACCCATTATATGTAGGTACTTACATTTTTTAAAGCCAAATAAAACCTTTTCTGTTGAAATCTATATGAAAAAAAAAACGGAAAAACAGTTGTTTTAATAAATAAATAATGAAAAATAAAAAATTCTTTTAAAATATTTAATATTTCACCAAAAAAATTTTACTTACCTTCACAAAATCTAGAAAACAATGAAAAATTGTTGTTCGATTTTGCTTTGTGTTCATTGTTTGCGCCACAAAGACAATGCAAAGAGAAATGCAAAAAGGGCAGCTTTCGTAGAAAGAGACAATGTCCGTCTCGTGACATATCTGTGTAGTAATCTGTGCTTTTAAGAAAATGTCTAACGTGAATGTCGCAGTGCAAACGTGTTTTATATGAACATAACAAATTAAAAATAGCATTTAACAACTATTTTTTGTGAACATAGATAACACTTAAGTAAAACATAGAAAACCAAAGCATAATTTATTAATTTTCTTTTAATTGTTGATTTTTTTTTTTACTTTTGCAAACAAAACTTCAAATTACTGTCAGCAAATGTCAAATCACTGTCCATTTTACTGTCTGCAAAATTTGCTAGACAGTAGACAAGACAGTTGGAAAAGTGTACATGTATTAGTGAAAAAGTTTGCATGTATTGCAACTGTCTTGCCAGTACTGGCAAATGTAAACACCGTGTTAGAATAAGGGAAAAGGGAAAAGAGAGAACTTTCCCCAGGAGATTTTATTTATAATAGGGGAACAGGGAAAAGGGAATAAATTCCCGGGGAATTGTTATTCATAATTGGGCTGAAAATAAAATAATATACAGACATAAAATCATTAAACCAATAGAACAAAGCATAAAAAGAATTAAAAAAACAAGAAAAAAATTTATATAACAACAATAACAATAGTAAACAAACAAGCAAGTGCATGTACTTAATTTACATCAGTGATGCGCAAAACTAAATTCTCTCACCAATACACTGACAAAACCACAGGTGCACTGGGAGAAAAGTTGTGAAATTTAAAAGAACTGTTGTTATTTTTTTACGGTGTAAAAAATTTTGTAATTTTTTTTTGTTTTGAAAATAAATTAAATATAAAAGAAAATGTAAACTTTTAAATAAATTATTTTTGATAAATACCTTATAAAAATGAAAACAGATTTTTTTTTCACTAAACTTTTCATAGAAGTGCTATAAAAGATATAAAAATGCCTTTTAAAAATGAGTTTTGTTCATTGTTTTAAATGTTTAATGACAAAAGAGGCATTACATGTTACCAAAAGCATTTTTAATCATAAAATAGGATATAAGAAACTAAGACAGATGGTATCTAGTCCTTAAAATTTAGCTATTATTAAGCAAGGTAGACCTTTTTCTGACGAAATATTTATTAAGAATATATTCCTCCAAATAAAACAAAATCTTAATTGTAGTTTTAATTTTATAGAATCCTCTGTCCCGTGATACTTTTGCTCGCCGTACTGTTTAGTTAGGAGTATACGCAGAGTTTGCCATTAAAGAAAATATAAAAAATTTTGATTTCTTTTCTTTTGCTTTTGATGAAAGCACTGACTTGCTAGCTTGTTACGCAGATAAAGAGTATTAAATCTTTGAAACAATGATTTCTCTCAAAACTGTTTACACAAAAGTAACAGCCAAGGTTTTTGTTCAATGTTATTAATGAAAAATTTTTATCAATTGCGGACTCCAGAAAATTTATTGACCTCTGTGTAGATGACAGAAATATCGTGTGAAAAAATATGGAAGTTAAATGTGTCAACTAAAACAACATGAGTATATATTCAATAATTTTAATCGCATTGTGCACCTGGTAGTGCTGGCATCAAAAGTTTTAACATCTCACCCTGCCGTGAAAACTTACGTTTGCGCCATCAGTACAAACGCCAGCTAATTTTTTGGAGTCTACTGTAGAAAAAAGTTTTTCATTAATAACATCGAACAATAGTTTGCCTGTTTCGTTTGAGCAAAAGGTTTCTAGTGAAAACATAGTTTCAAAGACATTATAGTCCATATCTACACATCGAATACAAATAACGAGCTGGCAGAGATCGTTGATGTCAGTGCTCTCATCTAATGAAAAAGAAAAAAATTCGCAATTTTTTAAATTTTCTTTAATTTCAGCTCCCAAATGAAGACTACGACGTGCAACAGTATCACGGAACAACAGAAGATTTTCTATAATGTCAACATTATAATTTAATTTTGGAGTAATATGTTTTTAATAAATACCCCATCAGTGAACGGTCTACCTTGTCTAATAACATCTAAACTTATAAGACTAGATATCTCCTGCTTAAGTTTTTTATTTGACGACTGATTTAATTCTTTTTCTTCCAACCATTCTTTAATCATCTTTAAACAATTTTGTTTTTTTTTTCTTGAAAAAGATTTTCTTTTCCTTCTTCATTTAACTTTTTCATAGTAATGTCTTTTTAAAACACTTTCTTTCATTGTTTTAAATGACTTATGACAAAACAGGCATTGCATTTTACCAAAAGTATTTTTAATCATAAAATATTTCTTACATGCCATAATTAAACAATTTATTTTGTTCAGTGCACCTACAAAAATACGTAAATAAAATCTGAAAAAATAAAGAAGCAGTCATACACCCGTGCTCATGTACATACGACGTTGTCTCGTTGAGTCGACAATCGCTACTAACCACAAGAGCATAAGAATATGTGTGATTTGATTTTGAACAATTGTTCTATGGTTTGCGCACCATTGATTTACATACATTTTACAGTAACAACAAATAATAAACTTATCAGCTGCTCCTATCGCTGCCAAATTTAGATAGAAGCTTTGCCATATCTGACATTCATTCACAATAATATTTTATTACAATACACTTAAAAAAATAACATAAAGTATCAATTTTAAAATCTTAAAATTTCAATTTTAATAAATAATATAATTAAAAACCAAATAATATTAATAAATTAATAATGGCATGTTTGATGAAAAATTGTACGATTAAAGGTGACGGGGAAAGAATAATTACTTGTTGTTTTGTCATCTTAAATGTAGTGGTTTTTCTGGACTTGTTGCTGATTCTATCAACAATAATAAAGGGCTACGTTGGTGTTGCAACGACTGTAGAAAAATTGGTGTTAGTTTTTACCGCTTTTTCCAGGACACTAAAAATAAATTCTTGGATATGCAAGAGGAAGCCGCAAAACTATCTAAGCGTATTTCTGCATATGGAAAATTGTTTGATGATTTTAAATCCTTGGATAATTTAAAATCTCCACCTGGATATTCACCAAAACGCCGTAAATCAGCAAGAAATGCTAATAAAGATAAACGTGATGATCATGTGCCTGTTGTTAATGTTATTGGTACTCCGTGTTCATCTACACTTACTAATACTAATACGCCGTTGAGTTATGCTTTAGTGGCCTCAAATTAACCAGACCCCGCTAATAATTCTGGTCAAATCAACAATTATACGCTAAGAGCTGTTCCTCCTAAAAAAAACCATTTTTATTTCTCGTTTAGCTTCTGAAACTACTGCTGAAGCAGTGGATTCTTGCGTAAAATCTAAGGTGGATCCAAACGCAGATATTTCAACATATAAGTTTGTTTTTTCTGAACCAAGATCGATAACATCTTTTAAAGTAACTGTTTCTGCTGATCTTTTTGAACGTATTCTTGACCCAAATTTTTGGCCAGAAAATACTTTGGTTCGTGAATATAAATACAGGGAAAATCCAAGATCAATTAATTTTGGCCGTCTTCCCCAACACGTTTCAAATGTTGCAAAAAACTAAGAGCTTTCACTGGTGATAACATTTCATAAGTGTACCAGAATGTCTGTGGATTGAAAACTAAACTGTCTGATTTGTATATAAAAAGTTTTAACATTAATTATCACGTACTCGTTTTTACTGAAACTTGGCTAAACGATACCTTTTTGGATACTGAAATACTTTCTAATAAATATAATATTTTTAGACGTGACCGTGGTACCTTAACGAATGGTGGCGGTGTTCTTATTGTGGTCTCCAATATTTTACCATCTGAGGTGTTATTAATTGATTCTTCACCCAACATCGAATTTATCGCAGTATTAATCAAACTTAAAAGCAAAAAAATATTTATCACTTGTACTTATATCCCTCCATCATCCCCTCAGTCTTTATATGATACACATGGCGAGGCTATTAAATTTGTTCTTCGTGATGCTAATCCGGATGGCTTAGTTATTGTTCTTGGTGATTTAAATTTACCTTCAATAGCCTGGAAATTCTTACCAGATGTTAAATATTTTGTTCCGTCTAAATCAAATAATAAGTGTGATGAGCTTTTCAATATTTTACATGATATGAGTCTTTTTCAAATTAACGGTATACTTAATAATAATTTTAAATTATTAGATTTAATATATGCCAACGAAACTGAGGAGTGTTACATAAACCGAACAAATCCAATTTCTACTCCTGAAGACC
Source organism: Pollenia amentaria (assembly GCA_943735925.1). NCBI lineage: Eukaryota > Metazoa > Arthropoda > Insecta > Diptera > Polleniidae > Pollenia > Pollenia amentaria. The sequence goes on from OX031009.1 coordinate 81,855,630, forward strand.
GATATCATCCTACCATTGAAATTAATTTATCCGTTCCATCTGGACTTGTAAATAAATCTTCTAAAAATAATGATAAATGTCTACAACACGATGTATTCAATTATGGACTTATGTATTCCGAAACGAGTTATCAAAATACTATCCGGGCCTCCTTGGAACACCGGGCCTCTTTGGAACACTGGCTAAAGTTAAAAATAAAAAAATAAAGATATCAAAAAGTACAAACAATCTGGTTCTCTTGTCGATCATGGGAAATACTGGCTGTATTAGTCGCGCTGAATATATTACTCTGAATAAATCATGTAACTCAAATTATTTAATCAAAATGAAAAATAGCTTTAAACATAATCCAACATAATTTTACAAATTTGTTAACTCTAAGAGGAAAACAACTGGCTTTCCGGCTATAATGAAATTTCAGCATAATGAATCCAGTGATGATGCTGTTATAAGTAATTTGTTTGAAAACTTTTTCTCAACTACATATTCGGATGCAATTTTTGATGATTCAAACATTTATCCATATACACTTACCGCTAATCAAACAATAAATATTCCATTGCTTGATGTTTCTACAGTTTCTCATGGATTAAGAAAGCTTAAATTTTCCTACAAAAGTGGACCTGATAATATTCCTAGTTTTATTTTAATTAAATGTGCAGATGTTTTAGCTATTCCATTGATACTTATGTTTAATACATCAATAAAATATGGGTTTTTTCCAAATAAATGGAAAGATTCCTTCATTATTCCGCTATTTAAATCTGGAAACAAGTCCGACATTACAAATTATCGAGGTATTGCCAAATTAAGTATTATACCAAAATTTTATGAAAAACTTATAACGCATTACCTATGTCATCAAGTCACCACTTTAATTTCTCCCTCCCAACACGGTTTTCAAAAAAGATGTTCAACTTCAACAAATCTATTACAACTTACTACAATAGTCAATCGCGGTTTTCTTCAAAGAAAACAAACAGATGTAGTTTATACAGACTTCAGCAAAGCTTTTGATAAAGTCAATCACAAACTTCTTATAAAGAAATTACACTTAATGGGATTTGCTAATATAAGCTTAATGTGGATTAACTCATATTTAACAAATAGAAAACAAAGCGTACTTTTCAAGAATGAATCCTTGAAAAATATAAACGTATCATCCGGGGTACCACAGGGCAGCCACCTTGGACCGCTTTTATTTTCCTTGTTTATAAACGATTTACCACAAGTAATTCAGTTTTCAAATATTTTAATGTATGCTGATGATGTAAAAGTTTTCCTGAGTATTAGTGAATACTCCAACCATGTTTTACTTCAAAATGACTTGGATTCGTTTTACAAATGGTGTCATTCAAATTTAATGGGGCTAAATCTAAAAAAGTGCAAATATATGCGTTTTTTATTATTTTTTTATATGCTGGGCAATTGTCAACTAGAAAAATTGGATAGCTTTTTAGATCTTGGTGTTTTATTGGATCCTAAACTTAGTTTCATTAATCATATAACAATTATGGTAAACAAAGCCAGAGGAGTACTTGGTTTTATAAAACGGTGGGCTAAAGAGTTCAATGACTTTATACACATCACTTGTTAGACCTATTTTGGAGTATGCTTCCATAATTTGGGACCCTATGTACCAAACTTATATCGACAGGATAGAATCTGTGCAAAAAAATTCCTGTTGTTCTGTCTTCGAAGTTTAAATTTCAACCCATTAAGTCTTCCATCATATACCAGCAGACTCGCACTTGTTAAGCTGCCAACCTTAAAAAGCCGACGATCTATGTTAAGTGTCTCGTTTCTATTGAATATTATTAACGGTGATGTTTGTTCTGGTTTTCTGATCAACTGATTCTGATTTCGTTCAACATTCCTTAACGACCAACACGTTACTTCTCACCATTATCCGTTCAGTTTTTTAGAGCTAATTATGCAAACGCTGACCCTCTCAGGAGAATAGTATAGATTTATAGATTTTTCTTTAAATACTAATGTAACTAAAAGTAAAATAATAATTTTGTTAAATTCATAATTAATTATTTTATTTGAGTTATTAACATTTGTGTTGTATAAATAGTCTGTAAGGATTAATTCCATAGACGAATAAATTAAATAAATAAATAAACCGTGTACAGCGAGATGACATACAGACACGAGTGGACAGCATGCTGTATTATTTTGAAAAAAATCAATGCATCCATGACGTTAAAATTACATTTCTTGCATTTCCACCTTGAAACCTTTTTGGCACAATTACCTCAGAGGTTCCACCAGGTGACCATGCCAATGAAAAGGCGATTCAAAGGCAAAAATGGATGCATTGTCATCAAAACCACAATCGTCAACTTCAACGAGGATGGATAGTGACAATAATTGAAAATGTTCTAAATTTTGTTTAGATAACATATAAAAATCGCATATTTTCTGTGTAAGAATAGCTGTAATATGAATCGGAATGTTAATTTTTCATGCCAAATAAAGAATCAATAAAAAAGTCATCAATGTTTTTTCCAAAGGATTTTTTCTGAATTAAAAATAAAAAAAAATTTAAATTTTTTGGGAAAAAATATTTTTTTTTTTATACATTTATTTATAACTGTGAAACTGTTGCTTATGTAGCGAAACGTTGTATGAACATATAAATGGAATTGTAATTCTTAATTTTTCAGCTTATTCGGACTAGTGGTTCTCGAGTTATGATAAAGAAAAGAGCCTTAAACGTGACAAATTCCCCTATTCGATACTTACTAACTTCAAATTAATTTTTAAAATATTATTTGATGTACCTTGACCAAACTAATGATGCAGAAGTTCTTCTTTTTGGGTCTACTTTCATAAACAATTATCAGAATTGAGTCCCGAAATCATGTGTTGTACTGTGTTATCTAAAAAATGTAAGTGCAGATTTGGTACTTTTTCGAAATTCAAACGTTTAAGGGTTGAAAATAGTACCTAATTTTGTTACTTTTCCCAAGATATTTTTTCTCCTTCTATTTAACTTTCATCGCACAGCCTAAACTCCTGAAGCTAAAAAGTTGACATTTGCACCGCCAAATAGATCACGCTTATCTCATATCTGTTAAGCTAAAGAAGATACAAAAAATGTAATACTTATTGAAGTTCAATAGAATAAAAGGCAGTAAAAACGAAAATTCGCTAACCTCATATCTGCTAAACTAAAAGAGATACAAAAAAATGTAATACTTATTAATAAGCGGGCATGTGTCTAGCATGTTGAAGTAAGGAGTAAACGGGTAAAACCTGTATTTTGAAACTTTTTTGTTACGCCATCTATGTTTTAAACCAATCAACATAGAAATAAAAATTATATCACATTCGTAACTCATGTAGAAAATACAAATAAAAATTTGGTAATATTTCGAAATTCGATCCCTAACCTAAACGGGTGAAAATCGTTCCTAATTTCGTTATTTTTTTAAAATAGTTTTCTTCATCTATCTATCTATTGGACCTAGAAATATAAAATGCAACATTAAATGTCCTGAGTGGACAAGAATCTATAAGAAGGAAATATGTGATACTTATTTGTTTTTTAACTGGCACTTTTTGAATTTCCGTTAAAATTGAACCTATAAACTTTCTTTTGAGCAAAAAAAAAATTTTAATTTAAAAAAAAATGTTTAAAAATTTAACAAAAAAAATTTTATTAAATGGTCTTATATGATTAAGATTAATTTTTTTAGATTATTTACCTTTTTGTTTTTATTATTATTATTTTATATTAATTTAATTATTATTACAAGTAAATAAAAAAAATTAATTTGTCAACATCTCTATAGACAAAAAGTAATTTTATTCCTGGGATTAACATAATGTGGGTATTACAGTATCGAGGGTATGAAATGCTAGTTAGGTGTGTTATATACCGTCGGAAAGGTTCATTTGTCTAGTTTCTCAGTATAAGTTTTATTTTTAAGATTTTAGAAACACTTACACACAAATAGGAAAAAATTCAAAATAGTGCATATGCTAAAAATTGAAAAATCCTCGTCTTGACTTAGAAATTATTTTTTTATACACAACCCACTGGTCTTTTGACGATGGGACGATTTATACCCTGAATTTAACGATTTTTCATATGAAAAATTTTGTTCAAATTTACAAATCTTTTTAATATAATTTCACATTTTTTTTACCTATGCTAGTCCCGCGAAGCTCTTCGCTTGTCTGCAGGAGACCAGAGTCTCTGGCGGGAATCGAACCCGCAACCCCGGCACTGATAGACTAGCTCACTAGCAGCTAGCCTACCGGGGCACCTGTTTGTTTATTTGCATTATTTGATTGGCAGTAATGTTCATGTCTTAAGCCCAGTACTCTGTCCAAATCTGTGAAAAATGTTCAGCAACATCTATTATTTCATACGAAAAATTTGACACGTATCAATGCTACCTATCTCGAGAGTTTGCAAAATTTGAAGCTTTTAATCTTTTAAAAAAAAAAAATGCGTATATAAACAAAACCTACATGTATTTTACTAAAAAGTGTTTTTTTAATAAAAAATTAAATAAAATAGAAAGTAATTTTCAAAATACATTGCTGGTTGCTGGTAATCTTCTTTCACACAATTTATTATAAACTTTATTTACAGCTGTCAAAATTCCGTATAAAATAAAAAGCATTTGCTTTATTTCACAGTTGTAAAAAAATGTTGCCAGAAACATTTCGCAACTTTTTTACAAAATGAACAGAGTACTACTCTATCAACATTATTTCATAGATATTCCGTACACGTTTTTTTTTTTCAAATGAGGTTCGACAGCATTTCACATGAAATGTTGAACAAAGTATTAGATGTTCATCATATAAAATACGATTGTTTTTTTTAGCACGATGCATATTCTTTATTACACGCATTTTAAAACTACTCTCTTTAATCTGGGTTCACATTACGAAACTTTTTTTTTCAGAAAGTGTGATTTTATTGGTGTTTACCAGACTTAAGTTCTTAAGCAGGATTTTCGACGTGAAAAATAAGTGTTTGATATTTCTTGGTTTTAGTTTATTCTCTTACTTTTCTTATGAATTCCAATATTTTAAAAAATGTTTGGTTGTGTTACTTCAATTATAAGTTGCTTAACGAAACTTTTTATTTAATTTAAAAAAACAGGCAGAATATATTAAAATTTTATTAGCAACGGAAACTAAAAATAACAATTCATTTTTAAAACTTATAAAAAATTAGTAATTTTTTACAATGACGATTTTTGTGTCCTCAAAATTTGACGATTTTTTACCAATTTTATCTGGCAGCTATGCTTACAACCCGGAAGCTTGTATCTTACCCTATTTTCTTGGAATTCCGGTAAGTGGTCCACATGATCGCGCCTGATATCTACGGATGGTATATCTGATGCTGGACCTTGTTTTTCTTTTGGACATGCAATCTTTCGACAGAAGGTGAATCGTTGGATCATGCACGTTTCTGTGTTGTGTTTATTTTTATAAGTGTCAATGCCAGATATTTACGAAATTTTAATAGTGTAAGAGTCGTATTTGTAACGATTCTGTGTTTGGGTATGCTAAGTTTGGGAACGAGGCAACCAATTATATTCGGCCGTGCTCGTCGGATGGGGGGGGTTGTGAGGTGTCCCCAAAAGCAAAAGGTGGAATAATTTTTGAATCGTAACCAGAAACTTTACTTTAGGTAGCATGACTAAAATAAATGATCTACAGAGTTAGGGGGAGAAGAGAGAAGAAAGAAGTGGTTGCTGACCATGCTGTCAGTATGCTAATTATTCGCTGTCAGCCCAACATAAAATAAAATAAAGAAAACGAAATCTAAATTGTCCTATATACCTCCATACCCTACTTTACCTTTCGTAGTAAAAAAAAAAAAAATTTAGAATCTAATGTAATATAAAATTATAATATTTCAAATATTAAATGAAAATACTCAAGCTCGAGGTCTGTTGTATGTAAAATGTTCTTTATTTGTTTCCAATATTTCGATATTCTTTGAATATCATCATCAGGGAATGGTTAATGAAAATTTACATAAACTACAAAAAAAGGAGTAATAGCTCTTTACGTTTCAGCATCAAAAACTGTAGTTTTAGATATTCAAAGAATACACTGTGCAAGAAATTGACACTTTTTTTCATGACAAGCTGGGCACCTAGCGTTTTAATATAATTCGGGTACGCTGAATCCAGTGGTGCTCGCGGTTTTTTAAGATTGGCTCTGCTTTTCGAGATATACCGTTATTTCGAAAATGGAGGACGTTGCACATATGCTCGCGTAACTCAAAACCCCTTTAGCTAATTGAAAAAACTTAAAAAACCGAAACTCCGCAATAAAATTTCCTTTAAGGAATATGCAGCTATGCTTCTAATTTTTTGCAGACGTATAAAAAATTAAATTCCAAACAAAACAAGCCATAAATGATTAAAATCTGTTTGCAACTTTTGATTTTATTCACAAAAGTCGACAAATTTTAATTAATTTAAGAATTTCATAAAACGCAATACTTGTATGGGAGCCCCCCTAAGGGATGGTGATAAAGGGAAAGTATAATTTGAGAAAATGTTAAGAACAAAAAACTAATGGAGGTCAGTCATACGTTTTGTCCTCCTAGGGGCGACTCCTGGGCATGAATGGGACTTTTTCTTCAATATATTTCTAGTCTGCATTGAACATTTTGTATGGAAGTCCCCTTAAGGAATGGAGCTAGCGGGTGGGTATGTTAGAAATAAATGATTGAGATGAAAAATAAAGTGGGGTTGGTCATACATTTGACCTATCTAGGGACATCCTAGGCGCTGCAGAGGCCAAATTTAAGAATTTCATTAAACGGCAATATTTGTATGGGAGCCCCCCTAAGGGGTGGAGATATATGGCAACTATGTTTTAAGAAAATGTTAAGAACAAAAAACAATGGAGGTCGGTCATACATTTTATCCCCCTAGGAGTGAATCCTAGGCCTTAGAAACTACTGATGGGAATGAAAAATAAAGTTGCGCTGGTCATACATTTGGCCCGTCCAGGGGTATCTCAGGCGCTGCAGGTGCAAAATTTAAGGCTAGGGTTCTACGCGTATAAATAACAAAGTTCCAAACAAAATAAGCTATAAGTGATTAAAGTCTGTCTACAACTTTTGATTTTTTCAGAAAAGATGAAATTATTTTATTTTTTATAATAACCTAACTTAAAAATTTTAAAACATTTATTTTTGTTGTTAATTAGTTAAACTGAAAGGCCCATACTCATAGTCAAAATAATGTATACTTTAAACTAAAATCGGCTTTAAATGCATGTGAACACCATTGTTCTAAAGTATGCTTTAGGAAAAGTCGACTTTATTTGTGACTATGATTATGGGCCAAAGTTTTTATTTGGAAATTTATTCTTCTTCCTCCTGCAGATTCCAACAAATATCCCCTAATAGCGAATCAAGTTGTTTGCCGCTATACCAGTGTTCGAGCCTGGCTGTTACTTGGTGAAATCTCTCGCCATGTTTATCAGACTCGGCTGGTGATTGTTCATTAAATTTTTCGGCATGGTAATGCAAAAAATGTATTTTCAATGACATTCTAGCGTTTAAGTTTCTAAATGCGGTTAGCATATTTTTGAATAAAATTCGCCAGTTTTTAGACCGATGATTTCCTAATACATTTTCTATTACTGATTTCACACAATTCCAGTCCAATAGCTCGATATCATTCAATGCAGCCTCAAATTAATGGTCCTTCATAAGACGACGAATGTCCGGTCCATTAAGAGTTCCTGTAAAATAAAAACAATATGATATGAAATATAAATCTAATTTAATAAAGTAGTTAGAGTTCATACCTTCTTTTACTTTCATGCCGCTTAATCGTGGAAAAATTCGGCGCAATTCGGTAAAAGCAACACAATCTGGGCTCAATGCTTTTATAAAATTTTTTACAATACCCAGTTTGATGTGGAGCATTTATGACTTTATTTCTTAATTCTAAGAATTTTTTAATCGGTAACTGTGGATTTACCAAAATTCCTCCCGCAAAGTGAAAGTGTGGTAGTGTTGTATGCATATTTCTTTGGAATATGATAAATTTGAATATTTGTTCTTTTGTTTTGTATTGTAAATGGCACAAAAACCACATTTAAAAAATTTTACGTCAAAATGTCATTGAAAATAAATTTTCTGCATTGGCACCTCCATATGGGCCCTTTGCTGCAATAGAGTCATAACCCAAATTTGAATTTCTAGCATCTAAATATTTAATTCTTCTCTCTAGAGTTGAATATAGAAGATATTTGTATGAAATGTTTACACAATATGAAGAAGCGATATGGTGATTACCTCCACATTATTAGCTAGAAGGCGGCCTTATGTTCCACTGCTAAAGCATTAAATACATTAGCTCAAAAATCAGCGTTTTTGAGTTATGACTCTATTGCAGCAAAGGCTCGATATATACATTATGTTGAATAAAGAATTTAATAATTAAAAAAAATCCAATAAATGCTCCATATAAATTATATTCCTCATATATATTGAAGAAAAAGTCCTACAAATTCCCTGAAGTCGCCCTAGTGGTATATAATGTATGACCGACCTCAATTAATTTTTTGTCCTAACAGATTTTAATTATTTATGGCTTGTTTTGTTTGCAGCTTCGTTTTTGATATGTCTGCAAAAAATTAGAAGAAAATAACAAAAATTTCGAAATTTTGATAAAAAAATTAATTTTTTTTTCAAAAAAAAAATTATGTTTCAATAACGACTACTCATATTAGAAAAAAGGTTTTATTTTTCTAAAATTAAATTTTATTGCGGATTTTCGGTTTTTTTTAGTAATTTCAATAAACTAAACCGTTTTTGAGTTACGCGAATATATGTTGTGCAACCTCCTCCATTTTCGAAATAACGGTATATCTCGAAAACCAGAGGTAATCTTAAAAAACCGTGGGCACCACTGGATTCAGCGTACCCGCATTATGTTAAAACGCCATTATAATAAAATCGGCTTGTCTGTTTTTTCAACTAGTATAGTGATATCGCAATATTGGAAGCAAATAAAGAACATTTTACATACAACAGACCTCGAGCTTGAGTATTTTCATTTAATATTGAATTTTAAAGGTCGAATAAAAATATAACTTAAAGAAAAAAAAAATATTTCAAATATTTATTTATAAACAACAAAAAAATTAAGTTGTTAATACAAAAAAAAAAACTACGAATATGACCGTTAAACCATATTAAAACTACTTAATACTAATAGGTATCATCAATGAACAAAATTGATTAAAAAAATAAAAAATAATTTAAAATGGAATTAAATAAAAATAAAGAATTTAAATTTATAGAACAATTAAGATATGTTCATTAAACTTTATGCAAATTTGTGATTTATAAAAAGACAAATTTAAACAAAAATTAATTATATGTAACTTGTGTGTATGGTGCTTATTATTCATAATATGAATATTCTACATTTATAAACAATATCTAATGTATAAATATTTTATTTGCGACATTAGTTATAAAAGATTTGTTTGCAACATTGGCATCTATAGGTTTCATAATTAATCATTGGAAGCTCTAAAACAAAACCGTTGTGTACTTTACCGTGCGGCCACACGATCAACTTTTTGTTGATAGTCTTTTACATATACTGTTTGTCAAAATTAACATAAATTGAAAGCTGTGACGTAGGCTGCACGCAATTTTTAAGCAATTTACTTTCAAAATGTCATCAAGAAAACAATTTATAGTGACAAACGAAAAATGTGCTCACTAAACTTCTAATCAGCTGTTTAATTGAACGTAAAATTGCCAAACAAATGGATAGTTAAAATTAAGAGCAATCTCGTGATCAATGTAAAAAGTGTGAGTGTGTTAGTAAAAAAATGAGAGTGAGAGGAAATTGAAAGGAATTGAAAGACAAAAATTGATAGTGTGGCCTCCAAGTTAGCAACATCCAATGTATTTGTATTTACATATTTAAATTATCAGGGTTGGAATAAAAAAAAAATTAAATGTCTATTAACTATATATTCATATTACTAATAAGATGAGTGACACAGGGTCTCCACCTGATATAAGATTTTTATATAAGCAAACGTCAAATTCAACCGCAGAGAGTATTATCTTAAGTGTGGACTCTCAAATAGTGTTAGTATTAATATTATAATAAATGTTATGAGACAGTTGTTATGAAAAATCTTATAACAACTATCTTATAAGATGAGCTGTCAAAAATACACATACATACATACACATAAATTAATAATAAGACGCTATCATTAAAATGTTTAATTTTTTAAGTGAAAATAGTTGAATTCTTGTGAAAAGTGCTTAAAAAATAATATTAAACACTAAAAACAGAGAAAAAACTAAAAAAAGAATCAAAAACGACACAAGTTTACTGTACGAAAATCAGTAAATTATGAAATCTTATAAGATACGTGTTCCCCTTGTTTAAGATTAAGATTAACATAAAGAAATGTGCTCTCTCATTCTGCCGACGTTCTCTCACATATTATATCAGATATTATCTCAGGTGGAGACCCTGTGTAAAAGAGAGTGTTTGGAATTATGACGGAAATAATCAGTGTGGCCATTTTGGCATTTCTGCAGCTAAATTTAGCATTAAAAAATTTTTATTTAGCTGCAAAATTTTCATTTAGTACTTGGCATTTTATTTACCATTTTTATAAAATATTTTTAGCTTTTTTTAGCATTATTTTTTTAAAAAATTTGGACGAGTAGTTTTATTGGTTTTAACTTAAATTTTTTTATAAATTATGATAAATTTTGACTTAAAATAGTAGGACTCGAAATGAACTTTCGTATTAAAATATATACTTCTTATCTTAAGAAACATCTTGTAAGAACATAGAATATTTATGGAATATTAGAAATGGCCTCATCATTTTGATTGTAAAAATTATTTGCCATTTTATATTATGACATAAAAGTAAAAAGAAATCTCACTTTGTATTAAAATAAAAATTCTTTAGTGGAAATGTTTGAAAAAATTGTTTGCTCTAAACTGCTGAAAAAATAATTATTTTGAAAACTTCAACTTCTTTTAAACTATAAGAAATAAAATGATCTAAAAAATTTGTACATTCTAAAAATAAAATCGTTTAAATTTTGTATCAGAGGTCTCCTAAACTTAAAATTTAATTTCAATTACCTGTACTACATATTAACATATATGTATCTGATGTTTTTCAAAAATCTACACAATAGTTTAAATACGAATTAAATATTTATTTTAATTTCGTTAAAGTCACAAAAATGTACCTCTTTGGTTTTGAATACAATTTCATACTGGTAATAAATTTTTAACAAACATCTTGAAAAACATTTTAGCATTATTTTTAGCATTTTTTAAAATAATATTTAGGCCATGTCTAATGCCAGATTTAGCTATAAAAATTTTCAAGATCTGGTCACACTGGAAATAACCCTACAAGAAATGCATAACCAAAACTAACACATATGTTAGAGTGAAACAAATAACACAACCTAAATAATGCCAATTTTTTAATATAATTTTTTCATACGCTTGGTCTGTCGATTCTTGTAAAAAAATTTAATTGTTTAAATGTTAGTTCTGTGGTTTAAATTAAATATTATAAAAGTTATTTGCCATATTAAGTTAAAAAATTAATTTGCTTATCTCCTTTGCAACTAAAGTAAAAGAGTACTGATGGCGGCTCCAGAAAACGTGGTGGTAAATTGTCTGGAAATAACAGGTCATGTACGAAACAGTCGTGTTAAAAGAAGTGGTGTTCCACCAGGTAGCGGTCATTCGGGTGGTTGCTTTGGACGGGATAATCGTTAAAGATTTGGTGGTGATAATAATATACTTTAATGAAGCCTGGTTGATTATATTTTTTTTAATAAAAACTTTATTTTAAAAGTAAAATAAAACATTATTTTATAAAGGTTAGTACTAACCAATTTTTACGCTATGAATAACTCGTTAGTGCTAACCTCTATTTACGTTATGACTAACTAGTTAGTGTTAACCATTATTGACGCCATCACTAACTAATATAAAACAGCGTAGTAAGCAGTACAGATATATGTTCCGTAGTCGACTGGAATTAATTAGTTAGAAAGAGAGGCAAAATCTCATGTACACAAGAGTTTCGGTTAGTTTTTCATTTTGCTCTTAATAAACTAATAGAAACTTTATTCAATATAGTGGTCAAAACTACCGGTAATTTTACTAGTAAAATGACCGGTAGTCTTCTTGTAGGGAAACTTAACCAAGAACAATCAACATACTAATTCAGTAGCTCGTTTCTGTATTTCTCGCATTGCAAAATTTTTCACATTAAGTGTGAAACAAAAATATCCATCGTTTCTCGATTTGTGAGAAAAAAGTGTTTCTGCATTTGAATGCGAGAACAGTCAACACATATTCTGTTTTAACTGGAATACTTCCAGTATTTAAGTGTCAAATGCAAGCGAAACGTCAACGAAAGAAATAGATATAATAAAAATAGGGCTGCCAGATTTGACGATTTATCATAATTTTGACGATTTTTTGTTCCAAAATTGGCAAAGTGCCGATTTGCTGATTTTTTCTGGAGACGATATTATTCAGTCTTCGAAATAAAATAATTTTAATTAGTTTAATATGTTTATATATTCGGCACCACAGAAAAATTATATCTTTAAAAACAAGGCAGCTTAAAAAATGTATGGGCAAAATCAAAATTTCGAAGGAAAACTGTTTAATTTTTATTTCCTTAGATTATTTAATATATTTTTTTATGTGATCAAAACATTAAACTATTACCCCATTTTTCAATCAATGCACTTTTGCCTTTTTTTTTGGCAAGTTCAATATGATATTTTGTCACGCCTTTAAGTTATCTTTTCAGGAAAAAAACAATCTGAAATTTTAAATTGTTATCGGATTAAAGAGAAAAATAAAATAAATAATTTTATTTAAATAGACCTCAAGTTTAAGTATGTATGTATATATGTATAAAATATGTAATTTGTCCATGAACTTTACCAATTTTTTTTTTTTTGATTATGTTTTAATAAAAATCAAACAAAATTTTTGTCAAAATTCATTTTAAATTGTCCGATTTTTTAAAACAAATTAGCCGATTTTTTTTTATTTTTTTCTTAGGAAATTAACGATTTTTTCAAAAATTTATCTGGCAGCCCTGCATAAAACGAAAACAATGAAGGGCTTAAAAAAATTAAAATAACAAAATACATATAAGAATTGTGTTTTAATTATTTTCATCATTTAAATCAGGGCTTTCCATTTCTTTGCACAATTGTGCGCACCACTACTAACACATATTTTTATACTCTTCCCCTGTCGGATTTTTTTTAGCTAGCTCAACATTTGGTTGACTTTTAGCTAACTTATTTACAACTGACTAATGACTAACTCATAATTGGTGCAGATTTGAGTCAGGCGTGTTTTGTGCGACTGACTTCTTCTCGATAAGTATTGAACTAGCCTTTGGCTAACTCAAAGCTGATGCAGAGATTAGTGAGTTGTGTTTTGTGCGACTGACTTTTTCTCGATAAGTATTGAACTAGCCTTTGGCTAACTCAAAGCTGATGCAGTGGACTGTGGTAAAAACACGTTTTGCTTGTTTTGTGTACTTTTTCAAAGTTAAATAATAAGCAAAAGTTCCCATATTCTCTTTGTTAATATCATTTAGTTAAATACATCTTATTTTCAAAGTAGAATTATTATGAAAACCGGTTTTTGCCATATCGGGCATGCTGATGGTGTCTTATAACTGAGAGTTTTTCTGTAGACAAAGGGGAAATACAACAAAAGTGAAAGAAAACATATGTGTAATAGTCTAGACAGACAGAGACAGAGCTCTGTCTCTCTTTAAAAAATAAATAAAGCAAAATACGTAATTTTTTTTTATTCTCTTATTAAAGTCAGCACCACAAGCTGACTCATAATGAGCTAACTTATGGTTATCTAAAAAGTTATGCAGTGTGAGTGAGTACTGACTCGTACTGCGGACATTGCGTGTAAAAACTGAATAGCTTTAACCATGTAAATGAGTTAGCTTGTGAGTCACCTCTGACTAACTTCTGGTTAACCATGAGTTGACTTTGAGCTAACTCATTTTCCGACAGGGTCAATTCAGTCGTCGATGTGACTTCGACAAGTGTGCATGTCTAGCGGATGCTATATTATTTTGTTTCAGCTTACACTCAAAAAATATTGTGTGGTCAAAAATGCTTTTGGTAACATCCAATGCCTTGCGTGCAATTTTTATTTAGAGTTTAAATTTTAAGACTTAAATGTAGAATAATGTAACATTTCATAAGTTTACATGCAAAGCAAAGAACTTTGGAAAATGGTAATTATTTGGGATTTAAAAGCAATTTTTAATATTTCAGATAAAAAATTTCAAAATGTCTAACAGTCCTATGTGGAAGAAGCTGATAGTCACATTTATTATAGGTTTTATTTTACATACCTTTATGGATTCGGTTCTTATAATTTTACAACACTTTTTTATTTTTTCTTTTGCAATACTAAAAATTATTATTATAAATTATTATCTGATCACTAATTCCACTAACACCGTGGTAATAGTTATAAAACAGATTACCCAGTTTTGGTGTTTAAAAATATTAATGTGTTCTTATAAAAAGAATTAAAAACTCTGCTAATTTTTTATTGAGTGTGATTATACGTTATGCTCTTAAAAAAATTATATATTTATTTGATGATACGTCATTTATAATTTTGTAAATAACTTAAAATTATATAAAAATACATATGTAACGTGAATCCAAATCAACAAAACTTTAAAATTTTCAAATAATATTTACATTGTTTTGCATTTAAGCTAACGATATGTGTTTTGTTTGTGAAAAAAAATCTTTGATGCCTGTAAAAGGGTCCATTTTTCTTTCGTAAAAAAGACGTACCTAAATGCAGAAATTATTAAGAAAAAAAATAGCCACAAGAATTTGTTGGTATTTTGTGCTTGTAAAAATATTTTTGTTTCTGTACCAATCGCGTCGGTACACTTTTCTTAAGTAAAAATATTAAAAAAAACATGTTAATAAAGCCTTGTTTTCCTACAATTTATGTGTAAACCTATCCATATAAAAGCAAATGTGACAGCAGGTAAAATTTTTGGGTAAGAAGATGTGTTTTATTGATGTATTAATGAAACTTTATTGTTTAGCACTATTTTTATTGCTTACTTTTTTATGCTACAATTATATGACCGAGTCCAAAGAGTTAACCTTACTAATTTATGGTATTTATTTAACGTTACTTTGACCTGTTACAATGACTATACATCTTTGCAGGCAAACTCAGGTGCGCATTTGGTATTTTGTAAAAAGTTATGATATACTATTAGCTAGAATTAAAATGTATGCCCAGATGTTTGAAGTATGAGTAACCCAACAACGTGAATACCCTTTCTATTTTACTTACCACTATGAACCCCCTAACTTTTTACTAAAATAACTTTTTCACGTTATAATTCTCATGTAATTTATTTTATTTTTGAAAAACTAGACCAGGGAAATCCATTTCTATGCACAATTGTGTATACCACTACTAAAGGTAGTGAAAGCAAACATCAAATATTTCATTAACGTAGTCTGAACACAAAATATCTTTGAGTATCAAATAAAATAACAGGTGATTTTGAGCAAATAAAAGTATTTGCCGGCAAACAAATATTTGTCCAATGTGAACATAGTGTGAACACAAAAAATCAAATATTTTAGTAATTTTTGAGCAAACATTTATTTGATATTACAAAAAAATTGTAAGAGCAAACAACGACAAATAATTTTAGCCATGTTCCGGATAGAAGCAATTTTTCCTGTAAGTTTTCGGATTCTTTACAATTTTAAAGATTTTTTATAATTATTAGACTTTGTATCGTGCCCCTATTAGCAAATTTTTGCGAATTACCGCTAATTTAGCAATTCTTATAGAATTTTTGCCATTCCTTATAGTTTTAGGCACTTTTACTAAATTTTATGGCTTGTTTGAAATATTAAAATGGTTCACTATTTTCGCTATTTCTGCAACATTTTTTTTTTGTTTTCCCCCTACATTTTGTTTTTTAACCGATTTAGCAATTTCAAATATATTTTAGGGTTTGTTTCCAAGTTTGCAATTTTTCGCGAATTTTAGCCATGCTTGCGAAGAAGCGATTTTTCACTGTAAATCTTTAGAGCTTTAACGATTTTTAATAATTATTAGGCTTTGCTATCATACCGCTATTATCAAATTTTTGCGAATTTCCGCTAATTTAGCAATTTTTATCGAATTTTTGCCATTCCATTTAGTTTTAGGCACTTTTAATAAATTTAATGGCTTGTTTGAAATATCTAAATTTTTCGCGAATTTTCGCTATTTTTGCAAAAAAAATTTTTCCCGACATTTTGTTTTTTAACTGATTTAGAGACTTCAAATATATTTAAGGGTTTATATCCAAGTTTTCAATTTTTCGCAAATTTTAGCCATGTTCCCGTTACCCATTGTCTTCCAGTTTTTTTTATATTTTACATTCTCCTGTTCTAACACTATAAAAGATGCTGCACCACAGAATAAAAAAAATAAATTAGCTTTTGCGCTCATTTTTACTATTTGTGAAATATATTATTATTTTTGAACACTTTCATTAAATAATTATTTGATGCAAATATTTATTTTAGTCTGAACGCATGGCAAACATGAATTAATTTATTTTATTTAACACTTTTTGCCAACTGTTTCATCAAACAAAAATTGTCAAATGTTTGAGCTTAGTTTGAACATTAAACAAAATATATTTTTGTTTTACACAGTTTGAAGCAAATATCAGAACAAATATTTTCGTCAAATATTTCATTAGTCTGAACGTACCTCAATACATATTTTTGTTTCAGGTTAACAGAAAAAACTTTATGATGGCACTTAAAAAATATTGTGCGGTCAAAAACGCGTTTGGTAACATCCAATGCCTTATATGGTATGCAACATTTAAGGAAGGAACGGAATATGTTATTAAACGTGTGATTTGCGTGCAATATTTATTTTTTATGAATTTTTAAAACATAAAAATCTTTAATTTTTTTACAATTGTTTGATAAGATATTTAAAACTGATTTAGAGTCAAAAAGCTTCCGAATGACAAAAAAGTGCAGTTTTAAAATCAGCGACATTGAATTGGTAAAGAATTGCTAAAAATTTTTTATCAACACAAAAAATTTTTAATTTTGTACCTTTGTGTTATACAACTTATAAAATATATTACTAACATTTTATTTCGGCTGTAAATGAATGCATTCTCTCAATTTGTTTACTCTCTGGTACTCACTAATACACAACCAAAAAATTTTTGGAAATCCCTGATTTAAATTCCCTGTCGGATTTTTATTAGCTAGCTCAACATTTGGTTGACTTTTAGCTAACTTATTTACAACTGACTAGTGACTAACTCATAATTGGTGCAGATTTGAGTCAGGCGTGTTTTGTGCGACTGACTTCTTCTCGATAAGTATTGAACTAGCCTTTGGCTAACTCAAAGCTGATGCAGTGGACTGTGGTAAAAATACGTTTTGCTTGTTTTGTGTACTTTTTCAAAGTTAAATAATAAGCAAAAGTTCCCATATTCTCTTTGTTAATATCATTTAGTTAAATACATCTTATTTTCAAAGTAGAATTATTATGAAAACCGGTTTTTGCCATATCGGGCATGCTGATGGTGTCTTATAACTGAGAGTTTTTCTGTAGACAAAGGGGAAATACAACAAAAGTGAAAGAAAACATATGTGTAATAGTCTAGACAGACAGAGACAGAGCTCTGTCTCTCTTTAAAAAATAAATAAAGCAAAATACGTAATTTTTTTTTATTCTCTTATTAAAGTCAACATATTGTATGCACCACAAGCTGACTCATAATGAGCTAACTTGTGGTTATCTAAAAAGTTATGCAGTGTGAGTGAGTACTGACTCGTACTGCGGACATTGCGTGTAAAAACTGAATAGCTTTAACCATGTAAATGAGTTAGCTTGTGAGTCACCTCTGACTAACTTCTGGTTAACCATGAGTTGACTTTGAGCTAACTCATTTTCCGACAGGGTTGTTTCTGATATAACCCTGTCGGAAAATGAGTTAGCTCAAAGTCAACTCATGGTTAACCAGAAGTTAGTCAGAGGTGACTCACAAGCTAACTCATTTACATGGTTAAAGCTATTCAGTTTTTACACGCAATGTCCGCAGTACGAGTCAGTACTCACTCACACTGCATAACTTTTTAGATAACCACAAGTTAGCTCATTATGAGTCAGCTTGTGGTGCATACAATATGTTGACTTTAATAAGAGAATAAAAAAAAATTACGTATTTTGCTTTATTTATTTTTTAAAGAGAGACAGAGCTCTGTCTCCATAGTATATAACTAGTATGCCGACTGGTGAGAACGTTCTCTTTTTTTTATAACTCTCATCACACATATAGGTTCTGTGTGAATTCAACACACTTAAGAACAACAAAAACAAAACAAAATTTTAAATTTTTTAATTTAAAATTTTTCACAATATAACACTTCATGTTTAATTTTATGACTTAAACACATAATTAATAATTTTTTTCAATACATTTTGCTAATTTGCTTTTACAAAATGTTTTTATTTTTCACAAACTAAAAATTTTTAAATAAATTTTTTTGACACTAAATTTTTTCTGTTGTTAATATTATTAAAGCCAGCAGAGTAGCATTTTGTGGTATAAAAATAATATTTGAAATCATTAATTATTTATATATTATCCGATATTGCAGAATAAAAATTTAGCAAACATGGCTTTTAAAAGTTTATAAATGCAGCCAGCATTCAATAAATTGAAAATTTATTGAACTAAGAAAATTTTATTTTGGAAAAAAAATTGTTGCCACATTCTATACGATTTTATGCAACTATGTTTAGTGGTGGAAATAGTTTTATACACCAATACATTTGAAAAAAATCTTACTAATACAAACATAAAAATGTACCACTGACAGTTGAGTTATGTACCTGTCAAAGAGTCGGCATACTAGTTGTATACTATGTCTGTCTCTGTCTGTCTAGACTATTACACATATGTTTTCTTTCACTTTTGTTGTATTTCCCCTTTGTCTACAGAAAAACTCTCAGTTATAAGACACCATCAGCATGCCCGATATGGCAAAAACCGGTTTTCATAATAATTCTACTTTGAAAATAAGATGTATTTAACTAAATGATATTAACAAAGAGAATATGGGAACTTTTGCTTATTATTTAACTTTGAAAAAGTACACAAAACAAGCAAAACGTATTTTTACCACAGTCCACTGCATCAGCTTTGAGTTAGCCAAAGGCTAGTTCAATACTTATCGAGAAGAAGTCAGTCGCACAAAACACGCCTGACTCAAATCTGC
The DNA here is from genome assembly GCA_943735925.1 of Pollenia amentaria. Classification (NCBI taxonomy): domain Eukaryota; kingdom Metazoa; phylum Arthropoda; class Insecta; order Diptera; family Polleniidae; genus Pollenia; species Pollenia amentaria. Next base: position 81,875,020 of record OX031009.1, read on the forward strand.
ACCAATTATGAGTTAGTCACTAGTCAGTTGTAAATAAGTTAGCTAAAAGTCAACCAAATGTTGAGCTAGCTAAAAAAAATCCGACAGGGAAGTTGATATGGATATTTTTTGTAACATAGTCAGTGTGGCCATTTTGGCATTTTTGCAGCTAAATTTAGCATTAAAGATTTTTATTTAGCTGCAAAATTTTCATTTAGCACTTGGCATTTTATTTAGCATTTTTGAAAGATGTTTTTAGCTTTTTTTTAGCCTTATTTATTTAAAAAATTTGGACGATTTTACAAAATTTTGTTATAAATTATAATAAATTTTGACTAAAAATAGTTGTAACAAAAATAAAATTTCGTATGAAATTAAGAAACATCGTACCTGTCATGTTGAAAAAATAGACTATTCAGGGAATATTAGAAATAGCCTTGTCATGTTGATTGTAATTATTATCTTCCCTTTGATATTACGATCTAAACGTACAAGGAAGTTTCACTTTGAATTTAAGTTCAAACGTGTAAATGTTTAAAATGTTTGCTCTATACTGCTGAAAAAATAATTATTTTAAAGCTTCAACTTTTCTTAAACTATAAAAAATAAAATGATCTAAAAAATTGGTTAATTAATCGTTTAAACTTTGCATATATCAGAGGTTTGCAAGCCCCTAAATTCAATATTTAATCTTAACTACCTGTGCTTGATATTTATATGTATCGGATGCTTTAGCAAAATCTAGCTATTTGCTTAAATATAACCATTTATTTTAATTTCGTTCAAAAATTATCACTTTTCAATTTCGTTCAAAAGTTGTCACTAAAATGTTTTTAGTTTCGAATAAAATTTCATACTGGTAATAAATTTTTAACAAAAATCTTTAAACAATTTAAGCATTATTTTAAGCATCTTTTAAAATCCTTTTTAGCATTTTTTGGCCTTGTCCTAATGCCTGATTTAGCTGTAAAATTTTTTTAGACCTGGCCACACTGAACATAGTGGATATGAGTTGATAAAAAGAGAATGAGAGTAACATATCTGTTTATATCTGTTTTACAAAAGCCGATACTGATCGAATACAATGAGTTACTTATTGTACGATGCCGTTATTTTCAATTGTCTTTCAAGGAAAATATTTTGTTTTTGTTTTCGTTCAAGAGACATGTAGACAAAAATTATTGAAAAAAATTACCAAAAAAAAAACCACATGTATTTTGTTTTTGTAACAAATTCTTCGATGCCCTTAAAAGGATGGCGTTTATTCGTTCAAAAGACATGTAGACAAAAATTATTGGAAAATATAATAAAAAAAATTACCAAAAAAACAACACATGTATTTTGTTTTTGTAACAAATTCATTGATGCCCTTAAAAGGATGGGTATTTTTCGTGCTGTGGTAGTGAAAATTGCCGAGCAACAACAACAAAACTAGCAAGAAGCGTTGCGATCAGGCCTGCCATATTTACCGATTTATCGGTATTTTGCCGATTTTTTTCTCTAAATTATCAAAGTGCCTATTTACCGATTTTTTGATAAAAACTTAAAACACGGTAGCTTTTGGTTTGTGTTATATACATTTTTAATTTTGGGTAACTTTTAACGTTACAAAGCGACAACTGTTATTAATTCAGCGCTTATACTTAAGGAAAATGGGTTAGATTTATTCCATATATGTATGTACATATGTAGTGTTGTCTAACCCATCACACACACATATTTTGTAAAATATTTAACAAGGTATAAAGAATAAAAGAATTAACTCCAAATGAAAGAAAAAAAACTATACGATTTTTTGACCAAAGCTAAAAGAAGAGATAATTTATTTTTCAAAAGGAAAAAGGGGTTATTACTTACAAAAGAGTAAAGTTAAGCTTAATTTATATTCACTGTCAATGTAAATATTTAATTTTATAGGATCATATGCTGTTGGGTGAAGCTGCCCAAGCCCACGATTTCCAATAAGATTGTAAACACCAAGTACAAACGATTTATAATATCAATTTATTGGTTTATCTTGAATGTTTTAATTCCTATAAATAAACATTATTAATTAAAACATTAGGAACAAACACATAAAATACACACTTTTTTGGTATGGAAACTGAGCAAGCTTCTTTACACGATTAAATTCAATTAGCACTAAGACTTAACTGTATCGATCTTGGTCGTCTATTAAAGTTAAACTGTTGACATAATAAAAAGATGGCTTTTGACTGATTTATCTTACTTTACGCGCGGAACTCACAAGTTTATAAAAAATTTGGCATGTATCTAAACATAAACACAAACGTAAATACGGATAAAATATGTAAACAAAACATTATTCACAATAGTGGTTAGGCAGTGGCGGTTACACTCCCTCCCAGTATGGCGAGAAATATCGATGACTTACTCCAGTTTTTCCGTCACGTCTAATACCGCTAGCTTAATGGCTGGCCTTTCCAGAATGCCGCTAGAAGTCATTATTTTGGCTTTCCTGACTTGCCCATCATCGGCTTTAAAAACTTCGATAACCTTTCCACGAGGCCACACATTTCTTGGATTCATTGGATCAACCACAACAACAAGGTCTCCCACTTTTAACGGCTTTGATTTTTCATACCACTTTGTCCGACATGTCAACATTGGCAGGTATTCTGCCACCCACCGCTTCCAGAAAACTTCAGCAAACTGTTGAGCGGATAACCAAGATTGTTGAAGGAGGACCCCAGTGTCGTCATAAGTGGCTAGAGGTTTCATACCATTTGAGTTTCCCAATAAAAAATGGTTTGGTGTAAGCGCCTCCATGTTTTCATTTTCAATTGGGACATATGTAAGAGGACGAGAATTAATTATATTTTCAACCTCTGCCATCATGCTCCTTAAAATTTCATCACTAGGGTTCCTTTGAATTGATATTTTGGATAAAACACTCTTGACAGATCTCACCATTCGCTCCCAGGCGCCACCCATATGAGGTGCTGAAGGTGGGTTAAAATTCCACTTCGTTGTTGCCGTTGTAAAACTTCGTATCAATTGATTGGTATCAACATCTCTTAATGCTTGCCGCAACTCACGATCAGCACCAATAAAATTTGTACCGTTATCACTAAAGTACTCTCTTGGAGTGCCCCTTCTAGCTGAAAAATTTCTAATGGCCATGATACACGAGCTGGTGTTGAGCGAATTAACGATTTCTATATGTACTGCTCTAACTGTCAAGCAGGTGAAGAGGGCGCCATACCGTTTTTCCTTATGTCGGTTAACCGTTACAAGTATTGGTCCAAAATAATCAATTCCTGTAAAGGTGAAAGGCGATACATAAGCAGCTAGCCGGGCTCGAGGTAATTTTGCCATTTGTGGCACCACAGAAACAGGCTTCCTTATTTTGCACATTTGGCAACATTTAATAACTTTTTTGAATATATTTCTGAGATGAGCAATATAAAACCGTTGACGTAGTTCGTTAATTGCAGTTTCCTGATGAACGTGTTGAAATTGGTAATGATAATGTAAAATAATAAGTTTTGTAACATAACTATTTTTTGGTAATATTGCTGGATTTTTCATCTCTTTTGGTACATTAGCGTTATCAATTCGGCCGCCTACTCGAATAATAAAATCATCGTCGAGAAATGGTGACAGTTTGTATATTGAACTTGATTTTAGTACCGATTTGTTTTGTTGCAAGGTGCATATTTCACATGCAAAATATTCTTTTTGAACTTCTTTGATCAGTATAATTTCGGCAAACCTTATTTCATCTTGGCTAAGCTCTTTTGCAAGTTTATCTTTTATGATTCGGTTTTTAATTAAGTTGCAAAATTTTATTACATATGCAACAGCCCTTACCAATCTGCACCATCGGGAAAAACGTTCTACTTCAATAAACTTAGGTGATAAATGCATTACATAGTTTACTTGTTTAATTTCTATTTCAGTAGATTCTAAAAGGGTTTCATCAGCCGGCCACGTGTCTTCTGACAATTTTAAAAAACTTGGACCACCAATCCATCTGCTGGATTCGGTTAAATCCGGCATATGCGTCCACTTCGTGGCATCATCAGCAACGTTCAGTTTACCCGGAACCCAGCGCCATTCTTTTATTTCTGATAAGTCTAGGATTTCACTTACGCGAACTGCCACAAATTGGTTATATTTTCTGTGGTCTGAACGAATCCAACACAAAACTGTTTTAGAATCCGACCAGAATACTTTTTTATGAATTTTAATGTTATGGCTCTCTATTATATTTTTAGCAAAACGTGCACCGATCAGTGCAGCCATTAATTCTAATCTTGGTATTGACGCTACCTTCAATGGAGCGACTCGTGTTTTGGATCCGACTAACGAGACAACAATACTTTTATTCGACAAAATTCTTAAATAAGCAACAGCGGCGTATCCATTCTCACTCGCATCAACAAACGTGTGTAATTCTACAAATGCACCTTCATAGTTTGCTATACACTGCAGATAACATCTTGGAATCTTGAAATTTTTAATTTTTGGTAAAATCGAAAACCATTTGTCCAATTTTTCTGTCTGGACAGCTAATATAGGTTCATCCCATCCAACGCCACTTCTCCAAATCTCTTGCAGTGTTATCTTAAGAAACATTAAGACATGCCCTATTAATCCCAAGGGATCATAAACGCTCATAAGAATTTTTAGCACTTGTCTCTTCGTAGGCTTCTTGTTTCCTAGATAAATATCACTATTTAGAATTAGAGGAGAAATTTTAAAAATTATAAAATCTCTAGACGGCTCCCAAAATATACCTAAAACTTTTTCTTCTTTTACATTGTTAGCAATATTAAGACACTTGTATTCAGAATTATTTGCGTTAAGTTTTTCTAATGCCAAAATATTATTCGAACACCAGTTTCGAAGATTAAACCCGGCTTGGGAATGTATAAAGTGTACTTCGGTTGATAGCTTAAGCGCCTCTTCTACAGTATCTGTTGATATTAAAAAATCGTCGACATAATGATTATTTTTTATAGCATTAGCAGCATCGGGAAATTTTGATTCATATTTTTCCGCATTAAGATTTTTAACGAATTGAGATATGCATGGAGAGCACGATGCTCCAAATATTAAAACGTTCATTACATAGATTTCAGGGTCTTTCGAAAGGTCACAATCACGCCACAAAAATCTTTGTGCATCACGATCTTCTTTCCTTACATAAATTCGATGGAACATTTGTTCTATATCGGCTGTAACAGCAATTTGCTTTTCACGAAATTTAAAGAGTATTGCTAGTAATGGTGAAAGAAGATCTGGCCCTTTTAGTAATACTGAGTTAAGTGATACGCCATGAGATTTAGACGCTGCGTCCCATACAATTCTTGTTTTCTTAGGTTTGTTTTTATTGAAAACCGGGAAAATAGGCAGGTACCAAACATTTTTTGCACTTTCTGAACGATATTTAAGTTTTGTTATATAATTTTTTTCTACATATTCAGATAAAGTTTTTCTAAAAATTGTCAATAAATCATTATTATTTTTTAAAACTTTTTCGAGGGAATTTAACCTTCTCTTTGCCATGGTAAAACTTTCGGGAAAAGTAAAATTATCATGACGCCATAGTAAAGCAGTTTCATAACGGCCATCTGATTTTTGAGATGTATATTTTTTTAACATTTCTATAGCTCGTTTATCCTCTTTAGAAAGAAATTTAGAATTTCCTGAGACGCCAGCCGTTTCAATAGTATAAAACTGTTTTACTAAACTATTCAATTCGTTGTCATTACAAGAACAAACATGAACACAAGCAAATTGATTAGGATTTTGCTTACCACTGATGTTTCCGCACAAATACCAACCCAATCGTGTACAAATAGCAATAGGTTCTCCATAAAGCCCTTCTTTAATACGATTCGATGTGCATAAATTTATATTGTTAAGGCCGATTAAAACACAGGGAACAGCGTCTGTATAACTCTTAATTGGCAGTCCTTTTAAATATGGATATTGTTTGCTTAAGCTGCTGTAGTCAATACTTTGTGTTGGTAATGACAAGTATCGGACGGTACGAACCTCCATAAAATGTTTTTTATTATTCGGTCCAGCCAAGTTAATTGACAGCTTTTGTGACGACTTTTCATTCCTTTCCATATTGTTTGTCCATTTCAAGCACAGTGGTTCTAGTTCACCGCACAAATTTAATTGCTCAATAATTGATTCGTCGATCAGACTAACAGATGAACCCTCATCTATGAAAGCGAATGTTTCAAGTGATTTATTATTTTGTCCAAATATTTTTATGGGAATTATTTTAAAAAGTATTTTATTAAAATAACTACTTTGCGTATTGACATTGTGTGTTTCATTACATTTGCTTTTATTTTCATTTGAAGTTTCTACTTCATTTTCACTATATATTTGTTGTTTTTCATTATTTGCTTCTTTAACTTCCATATTCTGAGTAGAATGTAAAAGAGTATTATGTTTGATTTTACAGTTCCCAACACCACAAATTACATTGCTTTTACATACACCATAATGTCTACGCAAACACAGTTTACAGAGATTGTATTTTCTTATAATGTTCCACCTTTCATTTCGATCAGCAGCTAAAAACTTGTCACACTCAGCGACGTTGTTACAGTTGCTGTTACATAAGACGCAGCTTCTCTGATTTTGATATGAGTGCGTGTGTATGTACGTTGTTTGCTTTTTCTGTGAAGTATTCTCTGTCGAAGAAGAAGCAGTGCTGTAATTCTCAAAACTTACACTGTTAGCAGATACACCAACGTCGTAAAGCCAACACGAAAATTCTGACAAGTTTGCTTTCATGTTTTCTTTTATCAATTTCATTTTATGTGTACCCCAATTAAGTTGCAAATTTGCTGGCATTTTATTTATTAACTCCTGTAAAAGGGAAGAATTGTTCAACTCATCATACATTCCACAAACTTCAATTGTCGTTTTTAGACCTTGAACTTCAAGAGCATAAGAGGTAATAGTTTCTAATTTATTAGCATTTACGGAGGGAAGTAATTTAATTTTATTTTTTATAGAATTGAGTATTTTTTCTGGGTGGCCGAAAAGAAGCTTCAAAGTAGAGATAATTGTTGACACACAATTCGGGTGAATAAGAATATGTTGTACTGACTTAAGTGCATCACCGCGAAGAGACTTTTGAAGCCTCACCAGATTCTCTGCATCAGTAAGGCCGCAAACAGAAGTCGACCATTCATAAGTAGAATTAAAGAGCGGCCATTCCATAGGATTGCCGGTAAATATTGGAAGTTCCTTTGGTACTGTCTGCCGCGAATTAATTTGTTGTTGTGTAAGATAGTGTTGACTACTGTTGGCCGTGGCGTTGTCACTGAAAGACGGTAGTGTTTGCTGAACACAAGGAACTTGGTTGCGCTGTGTATTATTTTGTAAATCCGCGGAGCCCGGGTTATGTAAATTATTTGACAGGAGATTCTGAGAAAATAAAGATGGATTGTTTTGCTGTTGTGATATATTATTGTTGATCGAAGTGGATGTTAAAATAGGTTGTGTAGTTGTGGTACAAATTTGGTTTGAGGTTATGTTGGTATTTTGCGACACCGCTGGTGCATGTGAATCTGTTTGAAAAATATCATGTTGATCGAGATCTGGTTGGTTAGCTAACCATTGGCGTATAGGGTTTGTTGCAGAATTTTGTCTGCTCTCATCATCCTGTAATTGTTCTAGAATTTCGTATTTTCTTCGAAGGAAATCTTTTTCTAGTTGCTTCTCTTCTTCTAAACGCTGCAGTTCTAATTGTATTTTATTGTGAGACCCTTTAGAAATATTGCAACTGTGATAACTTGAGGCCGATGCAATTGACATTGGTGGCCTGTCTGCTGAACAATGGGTACAATACCACGAATTATTATTGTTTGTGACTTCGGCACATTGAAGATGGTACGGTAGGTGACAGTTATTGCAGTTTATTACATTATCCGATGTGAGTGGTTGTTGACAAATTTGGCATTTTTCGGAACCAGTGGTATCTTCATGAATAAGTTGTTGTGGTTGACCCTGTAAAGTAAAAGAATTCATTTTATAGGGACTTACAGTGTTACAGCCAGTTTATATTTATTTTATTCGTTCGTATAAGAACACAATATTTCCTTAGTAGCCGCAAAAAAGAATTAAAATTATGTTGGGTAAAGCTGCCCAAGCCCACGATTTCCAATAAGATTGTAAACACCAAGTACAAACGATTTATAATATCAATTTATTGGTTTATCTTGAATGTTTTAATTCCTATAAATAAACATTATTAATTAAAACATTAGGAACAAACACATAAAATACACACTTTTTTGGTATGGAAACTGAGCAAGCTTCTTTACACGATTAAATTCAATTAGCACTAAGACTTAACTGTATCGATCTTGGTCGTCTATTAAAGTTAAACTGTTGACATAATAAAAAGATGGCTTTTGACTGATTTATCTTACTTTACGCGCGGAACTCACAAGTTTATAAAAAATTTGGCATGTATCTAAACATAAACACAAACGTAAATACGGATAAAATATGTAAACAAAACATTATTCACAATAGTGGTTAGGCAGTGGCGGTTACATATGCTATAAAGGATAAGGCTTATACCTCCGGTAGCCAATTTAATTTAAGAAAGTAAAGTAAATATTCAAGTTTTTTTGCAAAAAGAAAATCAGATTTAAAATGCGAGAATTCTTCCACCTTAACATTAAATTTCGATATCCACTGAAAAATTAATCTTTGCAAGGAATTATTTTTTTAAGGATTATTTCAAATTTAATAATTCGATTCTTATGCTTATATTTAAAGTTATTTAATAAAAGTGTCAAACTCATATACCTATGTATAATAATAAAAAAATTAAAACAAAAACTTTTTATATCCATAAAAACAATTAACCAGGAACGGTGGCAGTTATAACTGGTATCAAAAAAGTTCTTTAATAACAGTTATTTCAAGGATCGTAACAGTTATAAAATAAGCGACAAAAAAAATCATAGAAAAAATGTCTGTCTATGTAAAAATTGTACGTAAAGTTCAGGTCGCAGTTTTGAAGATAAATTGCTGAAATTTGGTACAAAGGTTCTTATTGTCCTAAGGAACAAGCATATTGTCAATGGTGAGAACTTTGACATGAATCTTAACTTCATAAAATAATGGCGTGGTCCATGATTGCCCATGGGTCCCTAAGCTACACTCTTGAAAAGTTATCTCTAAATATTGTGGTGTGGAGCATCGTAGGGCCGGGCATGCAGACTACTTTCTTATTTGTTTTTAATGGATAATTGCAACCAAAAAAATAAATTATTTGTTTATAATGGAAAAATAAATGCTTTTTTACAATACATATTTTTAACCGAAAAATTTTTTGGTTGAAATAATGGTTATCAATAACAAAAAAAAAATTGTTACTTTAATTGGCTACGATAACTCAAATAAAATATATGTAGCGACAAAATAATAATTATTATTATTTTCAGTCCCGGAGTTATTTTGTGAATTAAAAACAAAAAAGTCCTTTTTAAACAGTTACCTATTTAACGTAAATATAAAAGGTCAAATTAAACTCTCAAAAAGGGAGTTCGATTTAGCCGTCATAAATTAAAACTCAATTGAGGAATAAAAGATCGACACTCAAAGCTTGCCGCTGGTCAGATCTTTACAATTTGTATAGCAGTATTATCTAATCAGCTTGTACTGCAATTAAATTGTCATTAAAAAAAGAAGAAAAACAAAATGAGTGTTATTATCAGTGTTGCCAGTGAAATTTCGAGAAGGATACATTTTAGTTTCCAAAGAGATACGCTTTTTTCCGAAATGATACATTTTGGAAAACATTTGAAAATCCATTTTAATGTTATCAAAACAAATTCATGTTTGTAAAAATAAATATACGAGTTAAGGCGTTTATACTAAGGCGATTATATCAAAAAGTTAATATAAATTTTTCTTCTAAAATTTCATGTTAACAGACATACACAAGAATAAGCAAGCGACAGAAGAACTTAGAAAACCTAACAACAAAATACATTTTATTTTCGTATTTAGTTGTCATTGTTTTTTTTAGTATTCATAACGAAATGATAACTTTTATAAACTTTGTTAGAGTAGGAAAGTTTAAAATTGGATTTCTGTACATTTTGCGCACAGATTCAAAAGATACGAAAAATATCAGGATTATACATGGTACCTGAAGTCATCAAAAGATACGAAAAATGTATCTTTCGTATCCTAATGGCATCACTAATTACACTGTGCACGAAATTGACACTTTTTTTCGTGACAAGCTGGGAACCTGGCGTTTCAACATAATTCGGGTACGCTGAATCCAGTGGTGCCCGCGGCTTTTTAAAATTGGCTCTGGTTTTCGAGATATACCGTTATTTCAAAAATGCTTTAGCTTATTGAAAAAACTTAAAAAACCGAAAATCTTTCTAATATCCGCATTCGTTTTAGAAACATAATTTTTTTTTTGGAAAAAAAAATAATTTTTTTAACAAAATTTCGAAATTTTTGTTTTTTTAAAATTCATAAAAAATTGGAAAACGCAGCTATGCTTCTAATTGCAGACGCATAAAAAACGAAATTCCAAACAAAACAAGCCATAAATGATTAAAATCTGTTTGCAACTTTTGATTTTATTCACAAAAGTCGACAAATTTTAATTAATTTAAGAATTTCATAAAACGCAATATTTGTATGGGAGCCCCCCTAAAATTAATTAAAATTAGCTAAAGCGTTTTTGAGTTACACGAACATATGTTGTGCAACCTCCTCCATTTTTTAAATAACGGTATATCTCGAAAACCAGAGCCAATTTAAAAAAACCGCGGGCACCACTGGATTCAGCGCACCTGTTCAGCGAATTATGTTAAAACGCCATGTGCCCGGCTTGTCTGTTTTTTCAACTAGCATAGTGTGTAAAGGTGCTGGCTACGAAATAATGGTGGGAACAGATTTTTTTAAATTTAACGGACTAAAACTTGAAAGACTACCTAAGAACGTAAATAAGTGGTAGTTTCTTTTAATGCGATACTAGAGATGTGATCAAACGTCATTTTTTGAAATATTTGGTAGCACACATTTTTTTTGTGGTAGATACAATTACACTTCCATTAAGCAATAAGACCAATGTCAGGCCCATGGTATAAAAGGCAAGAATGGACAAAATGCGGTCTTTTTCCTGTTTTAACCTCACTAAAAACTAAATAACATACCAGTGAAAACGTGGCTAAGAAAAATACTTAAATTCTTATGTGCATTAAAATTTTTTTGTTAAAAAGAGTAAGGAAAAAAAATCTAAATTTTTTTTACCAAAAATTTTATAAAAAAAAAAAACACAATTTTGTCTTGCTGGAAGTAATTGTTCAATAATTGTAAAGTTATACATCAAGTAACTTGCTTCATACGGGTGCCATTCCAAAAAGGGTAAATTCTTATTATTCAAAAAAATTCTTAATTTCTGTTTGACTCACAAAATTATTTTAACAGATTTGGCACCAAATTATAAATTAGGGAAAAAGAGTACACTTAACACTTATGCCAAATTCAAATTCATTAAATCTCTGGATTATATTGCCCAAATAAAAGAACTTCAACTTTTAACCTATGGTGGAATTCCTATGATGAAGTAAAGTGGTTATCTGTGACACGAGTATCAAAAAACCTCCAGGCGACCCATCATCATTAGAAATTTAAATCAACATAATTATAAAACCTAGTTTGTTCTATCTTAATTATAAATTTAACTTCAAACAGGCAGAAGTGGGGTTTTAAATATTGCATAAAGGAAAAATAAGAACAAATTTTAAAAGGCTCAATTCTATCTTCACATCAATGCAATATTAACTTTCTATCTCTCTTCAGCTTATGAAACTCCAATTGCTGAATGGCCATTCAACGGTGGATACTCAGGAAAAAAGTAAGTCGAAGAAATTAATCAAAAAAGTAAAATTTTAGTTATCTTCTTTAGCTACGGCAAAGCACATGTCTCAAAAATTAAAAATTACAATTTTTTTGTTTTTATTTAAAAAGAAAACAAAAATTAATAAGTAAATTTATCAAATAAGAATAGAGAAAAAAAGGAAAAAACCAGTGAAAATAAAATATTAATATTAAATAAGAGAAAAGTGAGAAGATAATTACAATTTTACTATAAAATTATTGCTATTGATGTGGAATGAAAAAAAAATTAATGTAATGAGAAATTAACAATAGTAAGCAAAGAAAAAAAAGAATAGTAAAGGAAAAATGCAAAAAGTAAAAAAATTGTGTAGGAGAAAAAAACCACAAAAGTGAAACAAATATTATTATCACAAATATTTAATAATTTGTTTTATATTAATTCAACAGGTATTTCAAACCCCAATTTTAGTCATACTTATCTATATTTTTTCCCATTTTTTTTGTAAATTATTATTATTATTAGGAGAATTTTTATTTTCCTAGAACATTTTCCCCGCAAAATAACTATTAAGATTCCTTCAGGCAACCCTTAATAATTTTTTCTTTCTCTTTTTTTTAATTTCATTTCTTTTAATTTTTAAAAAAAAATTGCTACAAAGTTCAATGAACTCGTTTTTGGGTCTATTTACTTTTACGTTATATACTTTGCAAAGCAATTATACAGGGTCACAAGATCTATTAGAGATATTGTATTTCGTGTATTTTGAATGAACGTTTTACGAAAATTTATGTAGAATTAGTTTTCTATTTGAAATTTTTTTCCCTTAGAATATAATAAACTTTATAATGAATTTCTAAATATTTTTGTGTTGTGATTTCGAGTGAACTAAGTAGTTTAAGGTAAAGAAACGCAGATTGTAGGGATTATTCAACTTAAACTTTAGTGATTCGGAATATAGAGTGTGGGTAATCAATGGTTGGGATGGGCATACTGTTCTTTCAATGTCACCTAGGAAGGACCTATCTTGTTTGGCGTAAACCATCATTTTCCTATAGATTCTGATAACAAATTTTTTCCTCCCCCTCTTTCACAATAAGACATTCCTGTTTTTTTATTTCCTCAATCCCCGTGACATAATTCGCATGCATTAAAATATTTATGTCTATGTAGCCTTTTTAATTACAACTCCGTTAAGCTCTCAATTTCTGCCGAACTATCTTTTATCTCTACTTTTGTTTTTTCTATTGTTTTGGAAATCAATTTCTTTTTTGACCAAAATAAAGTTTATCAGCTTGTTATTTCTAAATTTAACTCTTTTATTTTTCAAAATTTTAAGTTTTTGTCTGGAAGATCATACAGTTATTAGGGTTATGACCGTGTGGAGCCATGCGTGTGGAGCCATGCAAATATTGAGTTTATTTAAATTGTTTATTATCTTTAGCTAGAATTGGAATTTAAGTATTGGACAAGCGATTCGATTCTTAACCATCTAGACAACTTAAATGATTCTTTTATTTAGATTTGAATTCTGAGATTAGGAATGGTAAAACTAATCTAAGGCATCTAAATAGATCTATTCTATCTTTAAAACGCACTTTAACTTTCAGTTTTTGAGAGATGTAATCTTTTCTTTTTTTTACGTCAACAACATTTATAAATATCTGTAATTCTTTACCAAACAACGAAATTTTTCACAAGAAATCACAACTAGATTGAGATTTGATTCATATAATTTTTTCCGTTTAATGAAAAACTTTAATTTGCATCGTTACGACCCCTATTTACAGTACTTCTCTACATTTTAGTATTGGATCAGTAAGCTCGAGTATTTTATTATTTTCTAACGTTTTATTAAAGTTATCCGAGTTAAGTATACAAAATGTCTGTTAAGCGAAGTACCGAGAATTTGTCAGTAATTCCACCCCCTGCTAATTCTAATAATCATATAAGTCCATCTCAACAAGTTGCATTCGGATGTGAAATCTGTAAGAACAATATAACGGTTAAAGCTCATGCATTAAAGGCTAACTGCAACCACAATTTTCACAAATCCTGTTTTAGTAAATATACTCAAAATAGTACCAATTGTCCAACATGTTATACTCAATTAACACTACCCATATTATCCAATCCGAAGACCCCTACAAACTCGAATTTAACTATGACCACTAGGCATCAGGCTCGGCAACAACAATTGGATGAAAATAGGCAGGGTAATGAAACACAAACAAGACCTAGTACTCCAAATACGTCTCGTAGTTCTGATAATTCTCCTAGAAGTGCAGACCAACAACGTCAATACATACGTAATTTAGTCACAGCTGCTGTCGGAGCTCAGCAAGCTGAAATGTTATCCTCACTTAGTGAACAGCTATCACAATTAATTCAAGCGAATATTGAAGCAGGCTTCCAAAGACTAAATTTATGTAATAATAATAACATTAATTCTGTTCCGATTGGAGAACCAAATAGCGTGCAAAATGACACGGGTATGTATGCCCATAATAACCATGGCCAGGGCATGGAAAGTCAGACCTTAAACCAGCTGTTAGGTATTACTCAAAGAAATAATCAGGATGATTTTATTAACTTAAATGCTAATCCTCCGCCTGGTAATATGGTGAGGTTAGGCTCGGGAATTTCCGCGGATTTATCCGTGAGACCGGATAAAATTAGCCAAATTATAAGTAACTGGAGGCTAAAGTACGGGGGGAATTCGTCTAATCTTTCTGTTGATGCATTCTTATACAGAGTTGAAGCCCTCACAAATCAGACATTAGGCGGTAACTTCGATGTGTTATGTAAAAATGCAAGCGCTCTCTTTGAAGGGAAAGCCTCTGATTGGTACTGGCGGTATCATAAAACCGTTGGGGAAATAACATGGCCAGACCTTTGTTTGTCCCTTCGTAGGCAGTTCAAGGACACTAGAACAGATATGGATTACAGGGAATTAATACGAGATAGGAAGCAGAAGCCTGGGGAGAGCTTCGATACATTTTATGATTCGATTTTAGAACTCGTTGACCATTTAGACCAGCCTATAGGAGAAACTCTAATGATAGAAATTGTTAGAAGAAATATATTGCCTGAGATTCAACACGAGATCTTAAATTTGCAAATATTTTCGGTGGATCACCTGCGAGATATTTGCAGGAAAAGGGAATTTTTCCTACAGGACATACGCAAACGAAACATGGCTCAAAGACCATTGGTTTTTTCGAAAAAGGTAGCTGAAGTTTACCAAGAAGATGAGATTCCTCAAAACATTTTATCTGAGTCCGACAATTATATTTCTGAATTAGCACTCATATGTTGGAACTGTAAAAAAACCGGCCACCGATACCAAGAATGTCTTTCAGAAAGAAATATATTTTGCTATGGGTGTGGTACTTCTAATTCCTATAAACCCACCTGCCCAAAGTGTAACCCAGCAAAAAACTTTCAGTTGAGTGCACGACCAAGTGCACGCAAACATCCACCTGTGAAGAAAGCGGATCGCTCGACGAGCACCGATTAAAATTGAAATCCCCTGACATATCAATTTTAAAACCACAAACTTTTAATTCTAGAATAAGTAATAGCAATCTTAGACCAATTATACCACTACATGAACGGATTGAAATCTATAATCAAGCTCGCAATAGAATTTTTAATAACGATTGCTTAAAAAGACAAACCAGGTCATCTAGGAGAATGAGAAGATATTGGTCAAATAATAAGAAAATTCAAAAGAACATTGTTAGCAGCATTTTTGAAAAGGAAACCGACTTACGCCCATATGCGGAAGTAATAATATTTGGTGAGAAGATAGATGGACTTCTCGATACAGGTGCTTCCATCAGTTGCATTGGAGGAAGTTTTGCAAGAAAAATTTTAAACTCTGAACACCTTTATAAGAAATTAAATTGCAAGGTCCATACTGCCGATGGAAAAGCTCAGAATATAGTAGGTTTTATTGAAACTAACATTGTATTTAGGTCAGTAGAAAAGAGTATTGGGATATACATTATACCTAGCTTATCGCAAGCCTTGTACCTTGGAATAGATTTCTGGAAATTATATGAACTTCTACCCTTTCAAATTTCAAATCCTTCATTAACTCCATCAATCTCAGCCCTTTTCGACTCTTGTAATTTGGATAATATTCAAAGACACCAGCTACAAAAAGTCATAGAAACGTTTCCGTCATTTACGAAAGAGGGACTGGGAAAGACCGATTTAGTTAAGCACGTGATAGATGTAGGTGAGGCAAGGGCAATCAAACAGAGACACTACCCGGTTTCACCAGCTATAGAGAGGCTTATGTATGAGGAACTTGACAGGATGTTAAAGTTAAATATTATAGAGGAGTCAAGTAGCGCTTGGAGTTCTCCTGTTGTTTTGGTTAGAAAACCCGGGAAAAATCGATTATGTCTAGATTGTAGGAAGATAAATGACGCTTACCCCCTTCCAATCATCGACAGTATATTGAGCAGGTTACCAAAGGCTAGATTTATAACCAGCCTGGATCTTAAAGATGCCTTTTGGCAAATTCCTTTAGACCCAGCATCAAGAGACAAAACAGCATTCACAGTACCCGGAAGACCATTATACCAATATAAAGTAATGCCTTTTGGTCTGTGCAATGCGCCCCAAACTATGTCTCGTTTGATGGATAAGGTTATTCCGGCTCATTTGCGTAACGAAGTTTTTATATACCTAGATGATTTGCTCATAATTTCGGATAATTTTGATAAGCACCAGGTGGTATTGAGTGAAGTAGCAAAACATTTTCGTAGGGCTGGCCTTACAATTAACGTGGAAAAAAGTAGTTTTTGTAGGGAGGAAGTTAAGTATCTGGGACATATAATAGGCAAGGGAGTTATTCGTACTGATCCAGAGAAAATAACGGCCATTCTTGAATATCCGACCCCCGGATCAGTGAAAGATATCAGACGCTTTCTAGGTATGACGGGGTGGTATCGGAAATTCATAGAAAACTATGCATCGCTCACAGCTCCGATTTCTGATTTGCTGAAAAATAAGAAAAGGTTTATATGGAATGAAGATGCCAATAAATCCTTTGAAACTTTAAAGCGTTTGTTGAGCTCGGCACCTGTCTTACATAGTCCGGATTTTACGAAACCATTCTATATCCATTGTGACGCAAGTAAGACCGGAATAGGAAGCGTATTGGTCCAGTTAAATTCTGAAGGCGATGAAGTCCCTTTGGCATTTATGTCGAAGAAACTTAATAAAGCCCAAAGAAATTACTCAGTGACCGAACAGGAATGCTTAGCTGCTGTACTAAGCATTAAAAAGTTTCGCCTATATGTTGAAGGACATGAGTTCACTATAGTGACTGATCACGCGTCTCTTAAGTGGCTTATGTCCCAAAAAGATTTAAGCTCCAGATTGGCTCGCTGGGCTTTAAAGCTTCAAGGATTCAATTTCAAAATACAACATAGAAAGGGCACTCAAAACATTGTACCTGATGCCTTATCCCGAACCACGTCGTCAGACCCGGTAGAATGTTTATCGGAAGGACAGTTAGGCATAGTAGTGAGTAGTCTGTCTGATGACAACACCGTTTTTGTTGACTTAAAGTCACCACATTTTCAAACCGACGATTATGTAAACCTTATTAAAAACATTACTGATAATCAGAACAAATTTCCGGATTTAAAGGTCTTAGACGGGTACGTATATAAACGCACAGAACATGCGACTGGGGAACAACTAAATGACGATTTTTGCTGGAAACTTTGGATTCCAAATGAACTCGTGTGTGATGTATTATTCAAATCACACAACAACCCACTATCGGCCCATTTTGGCATTAATAAGACTCTTGAGAGAGTGCGGAGATATTATTTCTGGCCAGGACTTGTGAATAGTGTTAAAGATTATATAAATAACTGCGATGTATGTAAATCCACAAAACATCCAAATTTTGTATTGAGGGCACCTTTAGGACATCCTCCTATGCCTGAACGTTTGTTTCAAAGACTCTACATTGACTTTTTAGGACCATATCCCAGATCTAGAACGGGAAATATTGGCATATTTGTGGTTCTGGATCATTTTTCAAAATATCCCTTTTTAAAGCCGGTGAAAAAACTAACTACTGACATAGTAGCAAAATATCTAGAAGAAGAAATCTTTCACGTCTTCGGCGTCCCTGAAACCATAATTTCGGATAATGGTGTGCAATTCAAATCCAAATTATTCAAAGAGTTGTTGGATCGCTACAGGATACATCATACACTTACGGCAGTTCACTCACCACAGGCTAACGCTTCTGAACGAATAAATCGATCAGTGATAGCGGCTATTAGAGCCTACATAAATCCGAATCAGAAAAACTGGGACGAGGTCTTAAGCAGTATTGCGTGTGCTATTCGTTCTAGCGTTCACTCGTCTATAGGAGTTGCTCCGTATTATTTAGCTTTTGGACAGTATATGATAACAAATGGCGATACTTATTCACTGTTGAGGAAACTAGGAGCCTTAGAAGATAGATCTGTGAATTTTACAAGGGAGGACTCGATGGAAATAGTTAGAAAAAGGGCTATTGAGTTAATGGAAAAACAATTTCAGAGAAATGAACGTACTTATAACTTGAGATCAAGAGTAGCTAATTTTAAAGAGGGTCAGGAAGTCTTCAGGCGCAATTTTAAACAGTCAAATTTTGAAAAAGGGTACAATGCGAAACTTGATCAGGTCTTTGTGAAAGCACGAATAAGGAAAAAGGTTGGGAATTGCAATTACGAACTCGAAGATTTAAAGGGCAACTACGTGGGTAAGTATCACACGAAAGACATCAAGCCGGCGTAATCGTTGCTACTTAAACTTAAAAAACACAAAAATATCTTAACAATTTAAAGCCAGCTGGAACTTATTTTGGGGTAATTTCTCCCCAAAATCAGTTCTTGCCGGGGGGCGATTGTAAAGGTGCTGGCTACGAAATAATGGTGGGAACAGATTTTTTTAAATTTAACGGATTAAAACTTGAAAGACTACCTAAGAACGTAAATAAGTGGTAGTTTCTTTTAATGCGATACTAGAGATGTGATCAAACGTCATTTTTTGAAATATTTGGTAGCACACATTTTTTTTTGTGGTAGATACAATTACACTTCCATTAAGCAATAAGACCAATGTCAGGCCCATGGTATAAAAGGCAAGAATGGACAAAATGCGGTCTTTTTCCTGTTTTAACCTCACTAAAAACTAAATAACATACCAGTGAAAACGTGGCTAAGAAAAATACTTAAATTCTTATGTGCATTAAAATTTTTTTGTTAAAAAGAGTAAGGAAAAAAAATCTAAATTTTTTTTACCAAAAATTTTATAAAAAAAAAAAACACAATTTTGTCTTGCTGGAAGTAATTGTTCAATAATTGTAAAGTTATACATCAAGTAACTTGCTTCATACGGGTGCCATTCCAAAAAGGGTAAATTCTTATTATTCAAAAAAATTCTTAATTTCTGTTTGACTCACAAAATTATTTTAACAGATTTGGCACCAAATTATAAATTAGGGAAAAAGAGTACACTTAACACTTATGCCAAATTCAAATTCATTAAATCTCTGGATTATATTGCCCAAATAAAAGAACTTCAACTTTTAACCTATGGTGGAATTCCTATGATGAAGTAAAGTGGTTATCTGTGACACGAGTATCAAAAAACCTCCAGGCGACCCATCATCATTAGAAATTTAAATCAACATAATTATAAAACCTAGTTTGTTCTATCTTAATTATAAATTTAACTTCAAACAGGCAGAAGTGGGGTTTTAAATATTGCATAAAGGAAAAATAAGAACAAATTTTAAAAGGCTCAATTCTATCTTCACATCAATGCAATATTAACTTTCTATCTCTCTTCAGCTTATGAAACTCCAATTGCTGAATGGCCATTCAACGGTGGATACTCAGGAAAAAAGTAAGTCGAAGAAATTAATCAAAAAAGTAAAATTTTAGTTATCTTCTTTAGCTACGGCAAAGCACATGTCTCAAAAATTAAAAATTACAATTTTTTTGTTTTTATTTAAAAAGAAAACAAAAATTAATAAGTAAATTTATCAAATAAGAATAGAGAAAAAAAGGAAAAAACCAGTGAAAATAAAATATTAATATTAAATAAGAGAAAAGTGAGAAGATAATTACAATTTTACTATAAAATTATTGCTATTGATGTGGAATGAAAAAAAAATTAATGTAATGAGAAATTAACAATAGTAAGCAAAGAAAAAAAAGAATAGTAAAGGAAAAATGCAAAAAGTAAAAAAATTGTGTAGGAGAAAAAAACCACAAAAGTGAAACAAATATTATTATCACAAATATTTAATAATTTGTTTTATATTAATTCAACAGGTATTTCAAACCCCAATTTTAGTCATACTTATCTATATTTTTTCCCATTTTTTTTGTAAATTATTATTATTATTAGGAGAATTTTTATTTTCCTAGAACATTTTCCCCGCAAAATAACTATTAAGATTCCTTCAGGCAACCCTTAATAATTTTTTCTTTCTCTTTTTTTTAATTTCATTTCTTTTAATTTTTAAAAAAAAATTGCTACAAAGTTCAATGAACTCGTTTTTGGGTCTATTTACTTTTACGTTATATACTTTGCAAAGCAATTATACAGGGTCACAAGATCTATTAGAGATATTTTATTTCGTGTATTTTGAATGAACGTTTTACGAAAATTTATGTAGAATTAGTTTTCTATTTGAAATTTTTTTCCCTTAGAATATAATAAACTTTATAATGAATTTCTAAATATTTTTGTGTTGTGATTTCGAGTGAACTAAGTAGTTTAAGGTAAAGAAACCCAGATTGTAGGGATTATTCAACTTAAACTTTAGTGATTCGGAATATAGAGTGTGGGTAATCAATGGTTGGGATGGGCATACTGTTCTTTCAATGTCACCTAGGAAGGACCTATCTTGTTTGGCGTAAACCATCATTTTCCTATAGATTCTGATAACAAATTTTTTCCTCCCCCTCTTTCACAATAAGACATTCCTGTTTTTTTATTTCCTCAATCCCCGTGACATAATTCGCATGCATTAAAATATTTATGTCTATGTAGCCTTTTTAATTACAACTCCGTTAAGCTCACGTACCCTCCCGATTGCCGACGAGCCAGTGCCGGAATTCTATGCATGCACGAGCTTGACACAAAAGAATTAAGTTTGACTTATAGGCTGTATGCTACAAGTGTTATTAAAGACGTAAAAATATAAATCCTTAAAAGAGTTTTATTTGTTGACAGCCAAGTGAGTTTTATTTTAGGCTGAAAACTCCTCAAGTTTTATTTAATTTTTTAGAGAGAAAACTCTACTTTTATTGTTTAATCCGAACTTTTATATATTCGTTGAAAAATTTTTCTTAACTGTGGAGTTGAGATCGTTTTTTCTAGATCACCATCGATTCTGAAAGAGCACTTTAATACGAATCTATTGTTATATGACAGTATGTCTCCGTTGGCTCTAATATGGAAAATTCATATAAATTTTTAATTAACTAATATTTATTTATAAAACGTTTATTTGTATTGATTTTTATGTTAAAAGCATTAGGTAATGGTAAATTGTTGCTTTGTTATTTTTTGTCATTAAAATATGTTTTGTTGTGTTTAAAAAAGGTATTTTTGAAATTAAATTTCCGATTTGTTGTTGATGATATGCAGATTTCTTACCAAAACCATCTGGCACCCCTGGTTGAGATCGTATATAAATTTTTATAAGCTCTGTTATTTGCATCAACTCTCCAACAATATTTGAAAATACAACAGATAACAACAAGTATTGTTAAAATACCATGGTGACAACAGATATTTGTGAGCAAAAAAAAAAGTTATGATATACTCAATCCAATACCATAAGCAACTGTTTTGGTTTTTTGGATATGGTGAGTGGACAAAAGCAAAACCATACAATATCAGTTACACTCATTCTCTCATTTATATCAATAGTAACAGAAACATATCTGGTGTATCTGTTTTGACAATACTTTATGATACACTCGTGCAGGTCTTTAGTACATACATACATAATTTGTGCTCCATTTTTTGAAATTTTATTTTTCTCGCATCAATTTCAAATGTTACTTATTTTGCCAATTCTTGTGAGAAACTTTTAGAAAAATATGGATACAGAAACACTTTTTCTCACATCCTTCCAATAATTGCTGGAAAATTATTTAAATGACAGATAATTCTCCCAAAGTAAAGATACAGAAACACATATGTGAGAAAAACCATTTTTTGTTTCATTTTGCACTGTTTTTGTCATAATTGACTTATTTCATGCGGGAAATTATACGATGCGAGAAATACAGAAACGGGCTACAGATTATATTGCAGTCAGCAGGCGCCGGATGACAGATAAGTATTCGTGCCTTAAGCTAGACTGGGTTTGTATTTGGTCATAGCCAAATCACAGATACACTTTATTAAAATGTGTTTGGTTAAAAAAATTTTTATGTGTCTCTAGACCAGAGCTCGGCAAAAGTACTACACCGTGCTTTTTTTCTCACAATAACATTCGCTCTCACTTTGTAAAAAACAAACAAAATCATTTATTTTCGTACGAACATTCAAACAAGAAGGTTCTGTTGACGCTTGCTTAAGAATAACACTGCGAGAAATGTTCAAGACAGAATGGGAATTTGATTTCTTTTTTGCCGAAAATTTTTTTTATTATATTATATTTTTTTATATTATATTATATAAATTATTATCTGATCACTAATTCCACTATAGTAATAAAAAAGATTACCCAGTTTTGGTGTTTAAAAATATTAATGTGTTCTTATAAAAAGAATTAAAAACTCTGCTAATTTTTTTCATGAGCTTGATTATACATTATGCTGTTAAAAAAAATTATATATTTATTTGATGATACGTCATTTTTAATTTTGTAAAGTTATATAAAAATACATACATATGTAACGTGAATCCTAATCAACAAAAATTTTAAATTTTCAAATAATATCTACATTGTTTTGCGATATGTGTTTTGTTTGTGAGAAAAATTCTTTGATGCCTGTAAAAGGGTCCCTGTTTCTTTCGTTAAAAAGACGTACCTAAATGCAGAAATTATTAAGAAAAAAATTTTCACAAGAATTTGTTGGTATTTTGTGCTTGTAAAAACATTTTTGTTTCTGTACCAATCGTGTTTTCTTTGAAAACACTTTTCTTAAGTAAGTAAAAATATTTAAAAAACAAGTTAAAAAAAGTCTTGTTTTCCTACAATTTATGTGTAAACCTATACACATAAAAGCAAATGTGACAGCAGGTAAAATTTTTGTGTAAGAAGATGTGTTTTATTGATGTATTAATGAAACTTTATTGTTTATTATTTTTATTGCTTACTTTTTTATGCTACAATTATATGACCGAGTCCAAAGAGTTAAACTTACTAATTTATGGTATTTATTTAACGTAACTTTGACCTGTTATAAAAAAAAGAGGTGATGTTATTTTTTGAAAATAATCCATCGAATGAATCGAATGAATTACTAAGATATTAAATAGATAACATGTTTGTATTATATTTTGCGTTTTTAACAGATATTACCGAATTAATTAATCAGTTAAATCTTCAATTGCAAGGAAGAAATAAAACTGTATTTTCTTTATATTTCTCTGTAAAACAGTTTATAACAAAAGTTCAAACTCTGATTACAAATCTTAAAAATAAAAATGTAATATGTTTTAAAAGAACAAATGAAATATATGATGAATTTTCTAATAATTATAGACTTGAATATATTAGTTTACTTCAAGTCATATTAGATAATTGTAACAATCGTTTTTCGGATTTTTCTAAAATTGAGTGTTTATTAGAACTGCATAGCAATCCTTTAACATGTGATGTCAATAAACAGGGTAATGACATCAGAGAAGAACTTTTGAAAATGCGTTCGGATTTAAATATACCGTTGACGGCTGGGGTGGAATTCTGGAAAAATTTAAACGAAGAGATATACTTAACAACTAAAAATGAAATTTTTAAATTATACTCTATGTTCTGGTCAACATATGTATGCGAGTCCTCGTTTTCAATTTTAAAGCTAATTAAAACTAAACTTAGAAATAGTTTAACAGATGAACATTTAGGGGATGAAGTTTTTGAAAATGTTATTACAAATAATGAAAATTAGTTTTTAACGAAATAAATTAAATGGTTGTTTTCCATTCAATTTTTCCTGAAGAATCGTTTAAGTTTTATGAAAGTAATTAATTTCTGAATTTATTTTTGCTTTAATATATTAACACGTTTTTATGAAATTATAGTTTTTTTATTTTTCTTGAAGAATATGAGAGGGAGAGTTATTCACACTTATTGTGTTTGGCGTAGTTGAAAAACGACAGCTGTCGTAGTTGCTCTCGAATTTAAAATCTTATGCTACCGTCTATAATTTTCGACAAGCAAAATTTTGTAAATGAATCATAATGTAATAGACTACGCAAAAATAAATGATTATGAAACAGCCTGTTAAAGAGCTGTCAATCAAATCTTTCAAAATAACAAAAATAAAATTCAAATATACATATGTAACTTTTTGCTAAATAAAAACAATAATAAATAAATAAAACCAATAATTATTAAATTTCTGTTAATTTATTGTGTTAAAATGTTAAGTGTAGCTTTTTATTCATCCTCTGAAGATGAAGAATGAACCCCAGCGTTCAAGAAATAAATAAAATAAAGAATCATCTAAGACAGCAATCGAATATATTTCCACTTCCTAAGACTTCGGAACGGGATAAGGGACAATTTAAATCTTTGGGAACGGCGTTCCACTCTTCTTTAATATTATGGCCTTTAAACTTTTATTGAAGCGTTTTGCCATATAAGATTTTTGCTCTCATAATTCGACTAATTTGGCTGCCACACAGTTGTAATTTTTACGCTAAAATACATTTCGAAAGTTTTACAGGAGAAGCAAAAGCTTTTTAATATGATAAATTTATTAATTGCATTAAACTGTTTAAAATAAATTGTTCTTTTATTTTTCTTGTAAAACCTACCAGTTGTTTTGACAATTAGCAATTTTGTATATTAAGCAAATTGTTAGTTAGTCCTTTAAGCATTTTTCGCGTTATCTTTTGTAGATAGGGCGTATTTTTGGTAAATAAAATCGCTAATTTTAGTCGAAAGATACCAAATTGTTTTGTGGCCATTTGAGTTGATGCAATACATCAGAATCAATGAAAAAGCCGATTTTTAATTTTTTGTTAGATAGGACCTTTTGCGTTTTAGGTAATTTTTGATTTTCTGTTAAATAAGTCGTATTAATAGCAAACTAATACAGGAAAACAAAAGTAAAAAAGTTGAAAATTAGACCTTATTTACTTTTACTTTCTGAAACATGTCTGGTTAAATTTGTTTTTGCATACTCATTTTTATCTTCTTCTATTAAACTTATATTTTAATAACTTTGAGTAACGTCGTGAGCACATATTTTAACGACAATTTTTTACACTTTTGACAGACAAATACGCCAAACACGGTACTCTTTTAACGTCGTTTTTGTAGTAGATTTGAAAAGTTTCGTACTCATTGGCGTTTTTCGTCAACCACGGTACCACTTTTAAAAAACGACTAGTTTTCACCGCAAAAACGCCAAACACAATAAGGGTGATTATTCTCTCACAAAAAACAAAAAGTCTGCATGTATGTGTTGCCGGGCTCTGCTCTAGAGTCTAGACGAGCCTGTTATTGGTGAGTATTTTAAATGGTGTCAAATGTGTGTGTGATGTCCAGATATAAAGTTGTTTTATCACATCTAATACAAAAAAAAATTAAAATTTTATTTTTTTAAGTTTAGGTAAGATAAAAATTAACTAATTATATCGATTTTTTTTTCTTTTCTTTTTAATTTTAAAAATTGCAAGGTTAGTAAAATTTAAGTTTATTTTAGGCTATTTACAGCCACAATTTGAGAAGAACTTAACGCCATTGGTTTGCAATTTGTATCACCAATTACAGTGTCATATTCAAGAGACTTATTCGAATTTTAAAAAAAATCTTGTCACCCTACTGAACAAAAAGGGTGCCAGAGATAGTTTTAACTATAGTTAAGTTTGTTTCTCAGCACTTATTAAAGGGGTTAAAATAAACCACCAGTAAAATTTGGCTAAAACAGTGGTTTAATTAAATCGCTATGTTGAATTATTCGTAAGTGTTGATGATTATAAAAATTTCCCTTTATAGAAAGCCAATTTTCCCCTGTTAATCCCCACTTTATCGTTCTTGCAAGTGTGGGTAAATGGATCTTTACTCCTCTTCACTTCTCTAAATGCCGAAATCCTTGTCAACTGTAAGGCACCAAAAAATGAAAGAATAAAAGAATTTCTCAATTAAACAAATTCGTCACAATACAAATTCCAAACTTACCAATTGTTCGCAATTTAATAAAATTAACATGAATTAATTTTTTTTTCTTTATTTTCGACGGACTCACTTAGAAATAATTTTTCAAATAAGAAAATATATAAAAAAAAATATTAATAAATCAAAGCCTATTTCCTATTAAAATTTTAAAATAGGAAAATATAGAAATGAATAAGAAGTTTCCTACAACCGAAACGAAATATTAGTAAAATGTTATTAAAATTTAAACTTTCGTAAATTGTTAATAAAACAAGTCGCCATCAAAAAACAGATGAATATGAGGGACACTGTAGAATTTCATCTGAAACAAGGTGACTATTGGTAAACTGTATGTCCAAATATCTTTCATATGGTGTACCCCTACATGCTTGCCGTTACTGTCCTCGAGTTCGTAGTTAACGTTACCAACCTTCTGTTTTAAAACAGCCCTAACACATGTCGGAGCAAGCTTGGCATTGAAATTATCCGCCTGTGAGCTTTGTACGAAATTTCGCCGAAAAACAGTTTGACCAATATTGAATTCCCGCCTGAGTGATCTGAAATTGTAGGACCTAACATTACGTTCATATGCGTCCTTTATCTATGTCCGTATAGAGTCACGTAAAGTGTAAATTTATCCTGTATTTCCAATTGTGCATCTATTTCCGCCAACAGTTTGAGACTACGTAAAATTGTATAGTCCTGTCCATGTGTAATCATAGTCTGTCCGAATACTAAGAGCCACTGTTCTTAATCTGAGAATTAAGTTTAACTAGCATTAATTGAATTTGATATTTTTGGCGGTGGCTTAAACCATGTAGTGCTACCATACTGAAAACAAATAAATGGCAAAAAATTTTTGCAAATGTCAAATTTTTTTTATCAAATCGACATGGAAGAAGAAAATGCGCGAATTCAATATTGTTTACAAGCTACAAGTGTTTAAAGAATTACTAAAGAAAAGGTTTAAAAGAAAAAATAAAAAAATTAAAATATATACAAAAAAAAAAAAAATGCTTATCAATATGGACTAGAGAAGATCAGCGAATTTTACAACGAGTAAAGTTAAATTGGTAAATGAAAGAAAATAAATAATTGAGTGCAAAAAATGGATAGAACCACCGCGGTAGAAAAACCCATTGCTGGGTAGGCATCCAGTATGATTTTAACGCCCAGTTTAATGGATTTAGGTCATACAAAACACTTAAGATTAAGTATGACAACATGAAAAAAATGCCAAAAAACGTCAAATATATATACATTGGATAACGATATAATTGAAATGCTGCAGATGGAACAAGTTGAAATTCTACCCTCTATATATGATGATGATAGTAGGTAAGTATCTATCACCAGAAAGTTTTTTTTTTTGTAATTTTAAATAACTATTTTCAGAAATTGAAAATGTATTAACCAAAAACGATTTGCAAGAAGATAGCAATGATTGTGTCGGTATGCTAATATTTACATATTTTATTTATGCTTGCTTACATACTTAATGCACTTTCTTTGAAATATAGAAGACAAATCAGAGGAATATTCTTTTCTCCCAAAATGCTAAGAGCCCCTAAGCATTCAGCACTTACTGCAGAAAACAAGAAGAGAACCAGAGATGTATGGGCTGATGTAGCAAAAATTAAATTAAAAAAATACGAGTTAGAAATAAAAGTAATCGAAGAAGAGGCAGAGTTAAGAAAAATAAAGTTAAAATTAGAAATAGAAGAATTGCAATATAAGGTTAGGGAATGTTCCAAAAAGGACACAACGGCGTTGCATATTTACCCCAAAGAGTTTTAAATTATTAATTTGATTAATAACGTTATTTAAGATAGTTTATAACCCGATGCCAATGAATTTTAACGGGATCTCATTAATTAATTTTTAAAAATTAATTTATAATACTTTTTGCCCACAAGAATATGTGATATATTTTTCTTTATTATCTTTTTTTTTTTTTTTTGTTATGTTTTGAATTGTTGATTTTTTTTTTAATATAAATTAAAAAAACATAGCTATATATGTATGTGTTTTGCTTTTGTTTTATTGGAATTCGTTTTTTACAATATTTATTTGAAATAATACTTTATTAAGGCACGTCTCACATAGTTGTTATTTTCCTGACTTTGCCTATTATTAGGGACAGATGCAACAAAATCAACAGCTTCTTGCAAATTTTTTATGTGTGGGCCAATTACTAAAACATTGTATGCTGAAGATTTGGACAACCGGAACCTTTGAATGAACTCTGTGTCATCGTACAAATGGAAGTGATTTGCTCGTGTCCTTATTGTTCTTGGTTTTCTTGTAATTGTTTTATTAAGGTTTTGATACATTTCGAAATCACTAAAATCTTCGTCCGCACTTGAATAATCCATTTCTTTTTAATTTTCTTAAAATTCTTTTTTGTTTTTATTTTTGCAACAGCTTTTTATGTTAAACATGTGTATATTGACAGTTAAATATTCGGTTTAAACCACCACCATTGGCCGCTTAAACTAGCAAAAACAAGTTTAAAAAATACAATTAAAAAAGTTAATACGGAGATTAAAGTTAATTTATTCGCTAATCTCTAACCCAAAAAGTGGCTCTAAGTCATATGGGTCCGTCCGGTGGTATGATGAACGCTGCTACGAATAGCACAATCGACGCTAGGAAGATGTTTACCCATTGTCGTTGGTCATTACGAATGTAAGATCAGAGAGCCTCATTTTTGGAGCGGTTTACCCTCTCGCTTGCGTTGGACTGTGGGCTATGTACAGCGCTGAATTGGTGCTGAATTCCGAACTTGTCAACTAACTTTTTGAAATCATTAGACTTGAATTGCCTTCCATTATCAGAAACAATGATCTCAGAAACACCGAAGCAAGTAAAAATTTTGTTCTGAAGATAGTCGACTATGGGTTTTGTCACAAATTTTCTTTGTGGCTTCATAAATGTAAATTTCGTGAAATGGTCAAGGACTATAAAAATGTCTATATTACCGGATTTAGTACGTGGGAATGGTCCTATGAGGTCCATATAAAGACGTTGGAATGGCCTTTCGGTTTCAATAATCTGACCCATAGGTGGTTTAAGACACGAGGTTGCTGCTTTGGATGCTCGGCACAATTCGCAGTTGAGGACGTATTCCCTGACATAGGACACTAATTTTGGCCAGAAAATTCTTCTTCTGCTGATTCTATGTACAGTCTTAGCTATACCTCCATGTCCCACGATCGGTATATCATGTGCTGTGTACATGACATCCCTACGTAGTTCATCGGTCAAACCAATTTCCATAAGTCAGACTCATCAGAGTTGCCCGACGTGAATCCTATTCTCCTATGGATATACTTGTCTGCAACTCGATAGTCCGGTATTTCCGACATCAAAAATTCCATTCTCAAACAGCCATACTCCGGGCTATCAAAAGCTGCAGAATTCATGTCAATAGATGGCAAGGTTTCTATGTCAATAGTAGCTATGCTTCTTCGAATGCTCGGGATAAAGCATGTGGCACAAAATTTTCGCTCCCCTTTCGGTGTTCGATGGTAAAATCAAAACCTTGCAGTTTAAGTGCCCACCTGGCCAAACGTCCGGCACGACCCTTCTGTCGTATGAGCCACTTGAGGCTGGCGTGGTCAGTTATGACTTTAAACTCGTGACCTTCAATATAGGGTCGAAACTTTCTAATGGCCAGAATAACAGCCAAACACTCAAGCTCAGTGATGGAATAATTTCTTTGGGCTTTATTAAGTTTTTGAGACATGAACGCAATCGGCCGTTCGATGCCATCGTTGTCGATTGCGTTGTCGTTGTCGGTTTTTCGAAATCGGCGTGTACCAAAACGGGAGCTGACGTTAATTTGGTTTTGACACTGTCGAATGCCCTCTGGGCATCGACTGTCCATACAAAAGTTTTACGCTTTGACAATAGCTCGGTCAGCGTAAAAGTCACAGTCGCGTAATCGTCAATAAAACGACGATACCAACCCGTCATACCAAGAAATTGGCGTAACTGGCACACCGTTTTAGGAACCGGAAACTCAAAAATGGCCTTCACCTTTCCTGGATCTACTCCTAACGATCCTTCCCCTACAATACATCCCAGATACTGTTAAGAAAATTAACTTTTCTTAACATTTACTGTTAAGTTGGCTCGGCGAAGTTGTGTGGCCACCTCTTGCAAGTGTGTCATGTGTTCGTCCAAGTCTTTTGAAATAATTAATAAATCGTCCAAGTACACAAAAACATTTGTTGTAAGGGTTTACGGAATGACGCGGTCCATTAGTCTGCACATCGTTTGTGGTGCGTTACTCAACCCAGGGATTGTGAATAAAGTCTTCTGTCGCGATTGTTCATCCAATTCTTCAATCACACCTAGTTGCAGCATCCTGTCAACTTCACCACACAAAAGTTTTTCCCTGGCTGGTGAAAAAGTGTAGTACCTTTGTTTGATAGGGGAGGAATTGCCAGTATCGATATTGTGTACTAGCAGTGTAGTGCATCCAAAACCGTCGCGGTCAGAATTTGGGAAATAATCAATTACTTTTTGTAATTGTTGCCTCTGGGATAGAGATAACAGTATTTTATCCGAATCTACGTCGGAAACTATCCCACTGATGGTTAGTATGGGGACGATTTGGATCCCAAATTTCTACCAGAAGTCCATCCCACAAATCACATCCTGGGAAATAGAAAGTATTACTAAGAAATCAATTGATTTCTTTTGACCACTGTACGTTATATCTAACGTCACGGTACCTGAAACTTGCTGTCGTTGTACGTCTGCTGTTTTGACGTTACCCATACTACGTCTAAATTGATGAAAATGTAATATTTCAACACCAAGCTCACCACCAGTAACATTGACATTCCCGCCACTGTCCATTAATGCCAAATAATTATTATTAAGAATATTCAATCTAATGTCAAATAATTATTATTAAGAATATTCAATCTAATGTCAAATAATTATTATTAAGAATATTCAATCTAATGTAGGGTCTATTATCGTCTTCCTTATTTACTAAAGAAATGTTTTACACGCTTATAAAATTCACGAGTCCTTCTGGAGGATCGGGTTGGCGATTATATTCCCCAAGGCGTATGTGGTAAGGTCGTCGTAGATGGTGTAATATTGATAAATCAGTTTTATTTTTGGTATTATCAAGTACAGGTCGAAAATCAGGTAAATCAGAACGTTCTGGTTTTACATCCGAAGAAATGTCGCGAGTTATATGGTTTTCGGATGTTCGTGCGACGAAGGACGAACTTTGCCCACTTTGACAGACAATTGAAACAGTTGGGCTATAAATATTCTTGGCCCCACAACCGTAGCAAAACACTGTCCTCGGTTCCAAACAATCTATGAAACTGTGACCAACGTTGTCACAATTCCAACATTTTCCCGATTTAATCCTAAAACAAATTGTCGGTTATTTAGGTGTCTACTACGATCTCGGACAACTGTTTCTGAAAAGAACGTTTGCTCGAAGTTGAAGCAAAATCCTTAATAAATTTTTCGTACCTTCGTACTGCAAGTCTCAATTGGGATAACTGAGTAACTTCGAGATGTAAGATCTCGTGTCTTACTTCAGGTCTTAAATTGCGTTGGATAGTCTCGCATAAATCATTTTCGGTAAAGGGAGTTCGTAATTTGTCACAAAGGGTCATAATTGAAGTCGGTTGTTTGAGTGAACGGACGTGTTTTAAATAAGCTCCACAATTGTTAAAAAATCATCATAAAATTAGAAATATAAAAAAAATAAAACAAAAAACAACTTAACACAAACACTTTTGTTTAAACAGTTAAATTACAAAGTTAAATTATTATAAGAATAAACACAAAAAAAATTAAAAATAGCTTGGAAAAAAAAAACAAATTACACAACAAAAAACTCATAAACGAGCAATCATACATATTTTTATGCCTCCAATAACACGTAACTATATAAAAAGTAATACAAAAACAATGTCCGCAACTTCTGCCTCAAAAAAAGCAAGAGAATCATCGCAAATCTCTTGTAATAACAATAGTTATAACTCTACAACATGTCGTGTGCACCCTGTGATCGCCTTAAAGGTTGGCAACACGAAAGGGGATTTTTTTTTTTATGACAGCTGGAAAACAATAATAAAAATCAACAAAAACAAAGACCGGCATGAAAAAGTTTTATAATTTAAGGCAAAGGCTGAATTCGAAACCATGGAGCCATATTGGCTGGCCGAGGTTTCGTGGCCAGAAAAATTGAAAATGTCGGCCTCTTTGATTTTCGGAAGTTTCTGGTGAAGGTGGAGTTTGTGGCGGGAAAGAATATAAAATTTATAAAAACCACTTGAATTAAATTCTGATTGATGTTTTTTTATTAACTTTTAAATTGTAAATGGAAAGTGTATTGTAAATTTTAATTAAAAAAGAATATTGAAATATAATAAGCGTAAATCCCAAGAGCCGAGCCACACCATCGCCAATTCCATCCAACGCGGGAGAAGCGGAGCAGCACCACCACTCCTGGGGTGCGTTGGTATATAAGGTTTTCTGACCTGTACTTAACTTCAAACCCGTACTGGTAAGACGTACGATAGTTCCTTTTTTTTTCCTATTTAATAACAAAATAAAGAAAATAAAAAAAAAGGAAAATATAGAAAAAAAAACTAAGGTAAATTACATTGGAATTCCGGGTAAATATTCGTTGGTGTCGTTTGCATTCCGCGGGGAAAGTTATTGTGAAACCACGCGTGCGCGACCAGTTAGGGAGAGCTCTCGCCAACTAGGATTAATTAAAACGGAGATTGTTGAGTTATCCGGTAATTAGGTGTAGTTTCCCTTAAAACAAAAAAAAAAAAAAGAAAAGAAATTGATAAATAAAAGAAAAAGGAATCTTTAAAATTTAATGTGTTTTTAATACTGGGAATTACGCGGACCTCTGGACACAATACGGACGGACAGGAAAACCACTTTCACCCCTGCTTTGTGCTTTCCACCTGTGCCTGCATAAATAAAAATTGGTAGAAGTTGCCCCGTCTAAATTAGTTGCGTAGGAGTGAGAAGGGAATCGTGAGGAAGAGCTGTGCTAAAAAAAAAAAATTAAAGGAAACAAAAACTCAACCATTTCTTGTAAAAAAAAAAATTTATCTATTGAACAAAATTTGAAGTCATAGAAGAAAACTAGAGATTAAAAGAAGTTTTGTGAAGTGAAAAATTTAATAATTTAAATTAAAATAAAATTATAAATTTCACAATTTGAATTTAAATTAAAATAAAGCAAACATTTTCTGGTTTGAAGTTAAGGTTAAAAATTTATTAATTGGAATTTAAATTAAAAATAAAATTAGCATTTAATAAATTTAAATTGAAACTAGAAATGAAATCTAATACTTAATACCTTGAATATCAATTACGAAACACAATTTAAAATTAAATTAAAAATAACATTAATAATTTAATAACTTGAATTGGAAATTAAAGTAAAATTAAATTTAATTAAAATAACATTAAAAATTTAATAAGTTGAAGTTAAATTTTAAAACTTGAATATCATTTTTCTTTTTTGTTTTTGACAAAATAAGTAGTTATTGTACTTAATTTTAATGCAGTTTTTAATAATAAAATAAAGCATGAAGTGTGTAAATTTAAAATGAATTTGGTAAAGTTTTCTCATTAAAACATGAGCGAATAATTACAATAATAGGCGGTAAGTAGGGAAGATAAGGATTTGCAGGAAACGTTTGGGACATCCTTAAACCTGGATGTCATGGCGGGATCATCCATCCCGAGTGGGAGGGTAACCGCTGGCGCAACACCAGCCAGCCAAATTGTTCGCTAGGTAGTTTAGCAGGGAGACAGAAGTAACCTACTCGGTGCCTCCTTTTTATTATTATCCCAAGCAAAATTGCTGATATGATTTTTTTGTGTGTGTGTGGTCATGTATGTCCAGAAGGGTAGCAAGAATCACCCCCATCCGGCGAGCTCCAAGCCCGGCAAACGCGAGCATATCAGCGCCGCTTCCCCTCTGGCAACACTCGTTTTTGTTATGTTTTGGTATTGCATTCGTAATACCATAAACCACCACCGTACCACGCACGACAGAATGGCGCCCAACGTGGGGCCCGAGTAGGTCCATAGCCTGGAAGTAGAAGTTTTGTCATTAGTTTTTGTGTAGATTGCGTAGGCCCAATAAGGTTTGTACTAAGAGTCCCTTAGTTGCTGCGACGCAGCCTAGCAAAAATTTACTTTAACTTTTTATCCATTTTTTTTTTATTTTGTTTTATTTCCATAGGGGTGAGTCCTTGGTTGTGGATGACAGCTATGGTCCATACCTATGTAGGTCCCGGTCACCAGGACAATGAAGTCCGGCACGCGTTGCGCATATGGTATGGGCAATGGCGTCATGTAGGACTAGGGATTCACCAGCCTGTTCTTTTCTGACAGCGTGAGGCTCTCATAAATGGTTTTCATTTTTATCAACATTAAGATAAGCTCACTTTGTAAGGAAAGAATGGCTTGACCAGCCAAATTTTTATTTCTTTTAATGCAATAGGTAAAAAGGAATTGGTTAGAAACTTACGTTTTATTTTCGCAGTCAGGTAGCTAGGGAAGTCCCAAAGTTTAAGGATAAAAGAATCCGACCTTGCAGTTGCGCCCTAGGGTCAGGCTGTGGAGTAACCGATACTTAGTTCTTCCACCCAGTTAATTTTTTATTTTTTTCTTTATATTTCTTGTCATCTCCTGAAACCAAACAGAGTAAGAGAAATTAGTCTAAATTATATATGCGAACAATTTTATTTTATACATTACCTGCAAATTTTTATTTTCCTGAAATACACTGCCGATTACGAGATTTTGTTTTTCGTTGAAATTTTTGAGTTTTTACCCTGTAGGGATCAAGCCTTGAAGTTTTTGGAAAAAGTTTTCGTCGTTTCTCTATTTTTTTTTTCCGATCAGAGATTTATCTGTGGGATAATTATTTTTTTTTTATTTTGGTAATATTAATTATTTTGTTTTTATTTTTTTTATTTCTTAATACGGTTTAAATACTCAGGAAGGTATTTTCGGTCAGGTCTGATTCAGATTCTGCCTATTGGTCGTGCGTTTTTGTTTAGTGCTAGTAATGGTAGCTACCCGTTCTGGTAGAAATCATACCCAGAGTGAGAGTAGTTTAGCAAATATGGAGAATATAACCAGAACTAATGTAACAACTGTAGTTTCCACGGCGCTGCCCGTGTACACCATCGCCAATACCATGGTGACGGCTTCTGCTACTACCACCTCAATTGTGACCCCAGCTGTTCAGCAGTTTCTATCCATCGCTCATGAGCGGTCAGGATTTTTAAATGAATCCGCCATTTCGAACAGCACTATAACCACACCGGAGTACAGCAGCATTACAGCCAGAAATGTCCAGCAGGAATACCGTGTAGGTATGCCAGCCGCAGCTCCTCCACCCGTACATAGTGCCGCCGCTGCAGGCGATATGTTTAGCTTTATACGGGAGGAATTACAGAGGCAGATGCAATTGTTGCGTAGTGATATGCAACAGGAGATATCGCATGCAGTAAGTCGTGCGATTCCACCCACCGTGCCTCATCAGCCAGCTTTTGTCACCGCTTCACAGCCACCTGGGGAACAACGAAATATGTTCGCTACAAATTTTCGATCGCCCTCTCATGTAAATCATGTGAACCTACCTGGGCATCAGTTTCGGCAGCCATATAGCGTACCTCCGCCGCAGGGGCAACCAGCCAATGCGTCACCGCAGCAATCAGCGCGCAACCCAACACCCGTTTGGGCACAGGAACCGGCGCAGTCATCGCAGGCACCTAGTTTTCCACCCGAGGGTATTTATCCCCCACAACGAAAAGTGGATTTATCGAAGTGGGGTATTAAGTTCGATGGAACTTCAAGGGCTATGAGCGCCGAGGATTTTATCTTTCGAGTTGACGTCCTGCGACAAGATTATTGCTGCTCATTCAACGACATACGCCGAAGTTTCCATTCGTTGCTAGAAGGCCAGGCGCTAGACTGGTATTGGAACATGCGCAAGCTGATGCCGATACAAACCTGGGACGAGCTGGTTACCGCCTTCCTTACCCAATTCGGAAGGTATGAAAGTGAGTTTCAACTTCAGAAACAGATAAT
Source organism: Pollenia amentaria (assembly GCA_943735925.1). Lineage (NCBI taxonomy): Eukaryota > Metazoa > Arthropoda > Insecta > Diptera > Polleniidae > Pollenia > Pollenia amentaria. Next base: position 81,911,379 of record OX031009.1, read on the forward strand.
GGACCGCCGCCAGCTGCCTCAGGAAAGTTTTGAAAATTTTTATAACGCGGTAATGCGGTTGCGAAACCAACAAAGAAGTCCCTATTCCGAGCGAGACCTGGTAGAAATTATGAAGGGTAATTTGAAGCCGTCTTTGTCGCACCTTTTATTTTCTGTTAGAGCAGAGGGACTTAATGATTTTTGCCAGCAGGCCAAACGGGCTGAAAACTTACTATCGAGCCAGAGGCAACAGTTTCAGTCAAGGCCCTCACTACCCAATCGTGTGCATGAGTTGCAGTTTAGTGACGACGAGCCGCCAGCACCCATCGTCGAAGTAGACGCCTTAGCGGGCAGTAGCCGATATGTCTGCTGGAACTGTAAGCAGCCAGGTCACAGTTTTTTGGACTGTCCGTCGCCAACTAGGCGAATATTTTGCTATAGATGCGGTCGAGAAAATGTAGTCACGCCTAAGTGTCCTAAGTGTCAGGGAAACCAGGCGGGGAACGAGTCCCAAACGGGGGAGACTCGTTCGACCCAAACATAATCCCGAATAATCCCATAGAATCGGTTAGGCCTACCAAAATTTTATCTAACCCTATAAGACAGGTCACCACCGTTGTTGAACCGGTGTTGCGCACTATTAAATCTCTTCACCAAAGGGTGAAAGAATACAATGAGGCCAGGGTTAGAATTTTCGGGCAGGTTTCTAATAGAATTAAGAAAGCAAGGCTTAGATACAAGATTAGGAAGCAGGTTAGAAGGGAAATTATGTCCGCTAAGCTATATGAGGGCGAGGACACTCGCATTTATCTAAAAATTTCTATTAATAACAGTATAATCGAAGGTTTATTGGACAGTGGAGCAACTGTTTCATGTCTGGGTAAGGGGTGTCTAGAGTTCGTGGAGAACGCAGGTCTGACAGTTTCAAAATTTATGTCCGTTATTAAAACCGCGGATGGCAGTCCGCATAAAGTAGTTGGTCGCGTGAGGGTTAATATCAACTTTAATAATATCTCCAGTGAGGTAACTTTTTATTTAGTTCCTACGTTAAGTAGATCCTTATTCTTAGGGGTTGATTTCATGCGGACCTTTGGCCTCTTCCCTAGTTTGTGTAGCCTAACGACTAACGGGGTGAACTTGTGCCCGGAGTCTGAAAGTGTGAAGGAGGGGGTTAAAGTCCACGTTCTCCCGGCGGATCAAAGGGCGGCATTAGATAGGGTCATATCTAAGTTTCCGTGTTTCTCTCGAAAGGGACTGGGTCAGACTACCCTCGAATGTCATACAATCGACACCCGCGATGCGATCCCAGTGAAGGACAAACATTATCCGGTCTCGCCAGCTGTGCAAAAATTGATGTACGCGGAGCTTGATAGGATGCTTAACCTTGGGGTCATTGAGCCAAGCGAGAGTCCTTGGAGCCACCCGGTTACTCTCGTCCGTAGGGGCGAGAAGAACCGGTTGTGTCTGGACGCTCGTAAGCTGAATGCTCTCACGGTTAAGGACGCCTATCCTCTGCCGCACATCGAAGGTTTGCTCAGCCGGTTGGGGGATACGTACTTTATATCTAGCGTCGATCTCAAGGACGCGTTCTGGCAGATACCACTAGATGCATCTAGTAGAGAGAAAACTGCATTCACGGTGCCAGGTAGACCACTTTACCATTTCACGGTAATGCCTTTTGGGCTGTGTAATGCAGCCCAAAGGTTATGCCGTCTTATGGACAAGGTGATCCCCTCAGGCCTTCGTGATAGAGTTTTCGTCTATCTAGATGATCTTTTGATAGTATCGCCAGACGTTAAAACTCATCTGGAATTGCTGGATCGGGTGGCGCATTGTTTGGATTCGGCGGGGCTGACCATCAACGTAGCGAAGTCGAAGTTCTGCTTCAGAGAGTTGAGGTACCTAGGGTATATAGTGGGAGGGGGTAAATTAAAACCTGACTCAGAAAAGATAGATACAATAGTGAGATTTACTTACCCGAAAACCGCTAGGCAGGTCCGGAGCTTCATGGGGGCTACGGGCTGGTACAGGCGTTTCATCCCAGACTACGCGGCAATCTCGACTCCGATCTTCAACACCCTTAAGAAAGGAAAATCCTTCAACTTTACTGAAGACGCTAAAGAGGCTTTTGATAAGTTGAAAACTGCCCTGACCACCGCGCCCGTGCTCACTCATCCCAATTTCGATAAGCACTTTTATGTGCAGTGCGATGCCTCGGATATTGGTCTGGGGGCCGTTTTGTTTCAGAAAGACGAAGACGAAGGGGAGCATCCGATTGCTTTCTTCTCCCATAAGTTGACCAGTGCGCAGAGAAATTATTCGGTCACTGAGAGGGAGTGTTTGGCGGTAGTAATGGCCATAAAAAAATTCCGGCCCTACATCGAGTTGATGCCCTTCACAGTAATCACGGACCACAGCAGCCTTAAATGGTTAATGTCCCACAAGGATTTAAGTGGTCGATTAGCCAGATGGAGCCTGCATCTGCAGTCTTTCGCCTTTACCATCGAACACAGACCCGGCGCCAAAAACGTCGTACCTGACACCTTATCGAGGTATGATATGGATGAGATTTCTGCAGAGGTAAACAGTTTAATAGATATGGAGTCAAAATATTTCAAAGAACAAAATTACCTGGATTTAATCGCCAAAATAACCGAAAACTCCGATAGCCTACCAGATTTAAAGGTAGTGGACGACATGATTTATAAGCGAGTTCTGCCCTATGACGGAGTCCCGCTGAATGAAGATTTTGCCTGGAAGTTATGGGTACCGATGGAATTAACTCACGGAATAATTGAAAAGTGCCACAATCCACCTCAAGCTTCGCATGGAGGATTCGGCAAAACGCTCAGAAGAGTAAAAGAGTACTTTTATTGGCCAAACCAGAACGTACAGGTTCGTGCCTTCGTAGGCAATTGCCAAGTTTGCCGAGAGACTAAGCCAGCTAACTCGATTTTAAGACCGCCTATGGGAGCTGAATCACATACTGAACGCCCGTTTCAGAAAATTTTTATTGATTTTTTGGGACCGTACCCACGGTCTAAAAATGGTAATTCGTTTATATTTATAGTCCTAGACCATCTCACAAAATTCGTCTTGCTTAAAGCTATGGGAAAAGCTAGTACTAATAACGTAGTTAAATTTCTCATCTCGGAGGTTTTCCACAAATTTGGAACGCCTGAGACGATTTTGTCTGATAATGGTAAGCAGTTCGTAAGTAAAGAATTCCAAGATATGGCCAGTAATTTTGGCGTAAAGCACGTAAGGACAGCCATACACTCACCCCAGGCCAACGCCTCGGAACGGGTGAACCAGTCCATTCTGTCCGCAATTCGGTCATACCTGCAAGGGGACCATACCGAGTGGGATAAATACCTATCGGACATTGAATTTTCGCTAAGGTCCTCTGTACAGACGTCCATTGGAGTTACCCCATACTTTGCGCTCTTTGGTATGAACATGATTTCGCATGGCAGTGTTTATAAACTGGCCAAGAAACTACAAAGTCTAGACGATCCTGAAATCAATATGCTGCCGAAATCCGAAAAAATGGACTTAATCAGGCAGCAAATTCGTGAAAACCTGCATAAAGCCTACTTAAGAAATGAGAAAACGTACAATACACGTTGCCGTCAAGTTACGTTTATACCCGGTCAGGAAGTTTTTCGTCGAAACTACCAGCAGAGTGATTTTAAAAATAACTTCAATGCCAAGTTAGCTAGGAAATTTATAAAATGTAGAATCGTCCGACCTGTGGGCAATAGTCTGTATGAGGTCGAAGACCTTCAGGGGAGATCGTTGGGGGTATTTCACGCCAAAGATTTAAAGCAATAGCTTTAAATTCTTTGGTGGTCTTAGTCCCAACCTCTTCGCCCGTATAACTAAGGGCAGGATCAGCCTTACCAAATATTGAGCGAGAAATCTGAAGTGTAACCAGTAAATTGATCGAACGTTAACTTTATTCTTCTTTGTTTTTTTCAATTATTATTGATTTACTAAACTTTACTTGTATGAAGTTTGATCTACCGAACGTTTTGCAAAAGCCAAACAAATTTTCTTTGATAAAACTAGTGGTCACGTGTTAAACGTCAAATGTTTGAGGGGTGTGAAGATGGCCTAACTCTACCGGAATTAGAAAAAGGACGATTTTCTGGAAATTTTCTATAGGGTGTTAGTATGTACTTACTACTCAAAGCTACAATTAGTTAATTGTGTTTTATTTGTTGTGTATTTTGCCTTATTTAATTTTGATTTTTATTAATAGGGTTTTTGTTGTTGGGGTTGCGTTGAACCACAGCAGGGATGATTGGTTGCTTGGTGGAACAATTACCAGTCGCAGTAGAGTCACCATGTTACGAGTAGTTCATTGTCATGCTCATCGATGCCATTTTAACCATTAATCACTTGTGATTATCCACCCACGATTGATGCAATTCCGTTAACACTCTGGGGAACTATGCCATTAAGAGCTGGGAATTGTTAGTCATCTCGTGTGGCATACTTTTAAGGTAGCCATGGCAGAGATCAATATTCAACGATTACCCATCGAACATTTCGTAAAGAAATACGTGGCTGACTCGTAGCAGGGAGATTCTGCACCGACGGGGATTGGTTCTCACCAAGCGAATCATACCCGGCAAAGTATGCTTAATTTGAAGAAAATTATGATATTAACGATCATCGAAAGTAAGGGCAGTATAGATTTATTTTTTTTATTATTTTTTTCTTTCTACAGATACTGGTACTAACGTTAGACTAAACGGTATATCTTAAAATTAATGAGGTAGTAATTGGTAATAATGAATTTGACTTACCAATTGGTTTACTTTGGTGGTCGACGGGAAATATTTTTCTTGATTTTATTTTGCTTGTCAGGGAAGCAGGATTCAGGAAGTTACCTGTTGAAATTAAACAAAGCAATTAGTTTTTATTAAAAATATATTAAGTTGATTTATCTACTTACTCTGAAATGTTCACCGAGTGATAGGGATAGGCCCAATTGTCTCACTTAGAGTCTCCCGCGAAATGAATTGGTAACCTGCGGGAAGAACAGTTGTTAGATAATTGGCCAAGTTGTTTAAGTTTTTGTTAGGATTTTTCCGAACACAATTTTCTAAAAGTTTTTTTTGAGTTTGCACTACAGTGCAGTCGATACGTTGATTCTTTTTATTTCTTTTAGAAAATTGCAAGTTGGGTTTATTATTTTTTTTTATTATTATTTTTATTTTTATATTTTTTCTTTTTTTTTTTTTTTTATTATCTTTGTTCAATTAACCCTAGGATAAATGGCAAGGGGTATTTCTCGCCAAAGACTCTGGGCAGTGGTCTAGGGGCTTTGGTGGACTTAGTCCTTGCAGTTTTGATGTTAGATTTAACTTACCAATTTAAAACCAATGAGCCAGATATTCGTAGAGTCGAGACTTCGTACGCAGGTGTCTTCTGAATTTTTGACCTGTGAAGAGAGGGAAAGAGAACTCTGTTAAATGGTTTAGTTAGTGGGTGAATTTTTACTTGGATAAATTGGTTTCTTTTACTATGGGGAAGGTTTTTGCTTTCTTTTGAGAAATCTATGTTTTTTTAGTTGTTTAATTTTTTTTAGGAGAAATTGCAGGGGGTATTTCCCGCCAAAAACTCTAGGTATTGACCGAAGAGCTTTGGTGGACTTAGTCCTGGCATTTCTACCGAGGTCCTATGATGAGGGCGTATATTGAAGGCTTATTCATAGGGGATGTTTAATATTTATAACAGCTTTATGAAGCCGTTGATTTTAGCTGTTAAACAAACTCTTTGGTAAAACCGAAATATTTTTTTTTTCTTTTTAAATTTTTGTTTTTTCCTTTATTTACTTTTTACAGTCACGGTTTATCATGGTTTTTATTGTTTTTTTTTAATTTTGTTCCTGCACAGGAAAAATTTCGAAGTTGCTTCTCATCGCCAAATTGATATAAAATTCGTAGAGTCAAGTAAGCAGTTTGTTGGATTCGACCTATCAACAAAGTGGTTATATTAATTACTGAAAGTTTTAGGAATTAGAAATTGGAGTTTTTCTTAATAGAATATTTTTTAAAATCTTATTAAAAAAAAAAAAAAACACAAAAAAAAAAAAAAAAAAGAAGGAAGGAAAAAAAACTATGCGATTTCAATCAATGGGTTAACTGATTCAGTTATAAAAACAATTAAGAAGAAAATTGATATCTTATTGAGTAACATCATTTGATTGAAAAAGAAACAATAATAAATTAATAAAGTAATTGAATTGAGCAAACCAGTAATAGGATTTTAACCAAAACCCAATTAAGATTTTGGTCTTATTTAACAAATATTTTAGTTGAAAATTTGCCTCAAAGCAATTAAAATATTCATTCCATCAAACTGATAATTTAAATCTTTCTTCAGAAAAAATAGAAAATCATCGATGCAATTATTGCATTAATTCAATTTGAATAACTTTTAGATAATTTTTTTTTTGTAAGAAACTACTTATATTTTGTTCTGTGTGGAAAATTCGGTTCAAAAGTTTTTCCACATTTTTTTTTTCTTATATTTGGGGTACTTAACACTCACTTTAGTCACTCCAGGTAACTTGAAATAGTTTTCGTACCAAACCACTATTGTTTTATTTTTTTTTTTTTCTTTTTTTACACTTTTAAACAATAGGGCAACAATTTGTGTCGCGAACACACGCATTTTATATAAAGGAACCGTTTGCAAATTTTGCCCACAGCAATATAGGGTTTTTATTTTTAATTGGCTGGAACAATCGGTTAAAATTCTCATTCAAAACTAACTAAAGTCGTCTTTCAAGACTAAATAAAGTTAATTTATACATCATAACCAATTCCATACAAATTGTCTCTTAAGTTGAGGTTGACTCAACTCCTCTTTTTTTGTTGTTGTTTTTTTTTATAAGATGTAGTTAAATTTTTGTTTGAATAAAGGTCATAATAAACAACACAAATTGCTTGGCAAACATGCGCTTTGTGTTTGCTTCTGTTTGCCAAGAAATAGCACCATCATATTTCGTACAAACATTAATTTTATTTTTTTTGTTTTACTTTCAATGGATGCTGACGATGATTGTGCTGCGGCAATGTTGCTCTCTATCTGTTTAAGACGTAGAAGGAATATAAAATAAAGACAAATAATTTATAGTAAAGAGTGCGCTAAACAAAATGCTGTTTTGAGGCAAACGATGTCGTGGGAAAAAAAATATGAAGTTACGGCTTAAAATGATTTTATTGCTTCTTCTTCTACGTCTTTACTTTGCAAAGTTTTCGATGACATGATTACCTTTAGCACTATACACACCACAAAAAGTGTGACAAATATCGAACATGTCTGCCAAATATTAAAAATTTTTAATATTTCTACAAACATTGCTTCAAATGTTTGTCCAAACAGCAATCACCCCAATTAACAACACGAAATATTTGTACAAACGGAAAATTTTGAAGTGTTTGGCAGGCTATTTGTGTGGGTTATTATGCCTTTAAGGAAACACTTTGAGGAGACACTTTGATTGTGAGCAAAGCTTAATCAATCAAGAAATATCAATTTGTACTTACCTTTTGCAATTCAGCTACGTTTTCACACCCTTCACAAAGTCGACATTCGTCTTTCCTAGGCCCAGCTGTAACGAAAGAAATTTGTTAATATACAACTCCACTAAGAATTTGTATTACAATTTCATTTTACTTACCGGTGTCGGGGTCTATAAGGCCATCTATATCTTCTAGAACCTGTAGGAAAAAATTATTTGGTTAGTCAATGTTTTTTTTTAACTTATTTGGTATATAATTAACATACTTACCATTGTTTTACCATTGCTTGGTTTTTTTTTTTTTGAATGGGTGCTTCTTCTTCACACATGCCTAGTATTTTTCTCGTTTGCCATCTCCTCTTTTCGTTCAGTCATACATCTGTTTCGATCAATCAGTGTTGCCATAGCAAAGAACTTTCAAGAGTACAGGGTTGTTATCAAATAATTGCGGCGAATTCAAAAGGGGTTACCATTGCGATTTTTATGGGGGGTAATAAAATACCCAATATCCCAGAGGAATGGATTGGACATTAGAGTACGATGAAGAACCAGGGCGCTTATTTTTCCCTCCCATCCTGTATCCAAGGATGGACTACAGGAGTGGTTGGGTTTGTCGTGTGCACCCTGTGATCGCCTTAAAGGTTGGCAACACGAAAGGGGATTTTTTTTTTATGACAGCTGGAAAACAATAATAAAAATCAACAAAAACAAAGACCGGTTAAGAAAAATAAAGTTAAAATTAGAAATAGAAGAATTGCAATATAAGGTTAGGGAATGTTCCAAAAAGGACACAACGGCGTTGCATATTTACCCCAAAGAGTTTTAAATTATTAATTTGATTAATAACGTTATTTAAGATAGTTTATAACCCGATGCCAATGAATTTTAACGGGATCTCATTAATTAATTTTTAAAAATTAATTTTTAATACTTTTTGCCCACAAGAATATGTGATATATTTTTCTTTATTATCTTTTTTTTTTTTTTTTTTGTTATGTTTTGAATTGTTGATTTTTTTTTTTAATATAAATTAAAAAAACATAGCTATATATGTATGTGTTTTGCTTTTGTTTTATTGGAATTCGTTTTTTACAATATTTATTTGAAATAATACTTTATTAAGGCACGTCTCACATAGTTGTTATTTTCCTGACTTTGTCTATTATTAGGGACAGATGCAACAAAATCAACAGCTTCTTGCAAATTTTTTATGTGTGGGCCAATTACTAAAACATTGTATGCTGAAGATTTGGACAACCGGAACCTTTGAATGAACTCTGTGTCATCGTACAAATGGAAGTGATTTGCTCGTGTCCTTATTGTTCTTGGTTTTCTTGTAATTGTTTTATTAAGGTTTTGATACATTTCGAAATCACTAAAATCTTCGTCCGCACTTGAATAATCCATTTCTTTTTAATTTTCTTAAAATTCTTTTTTGTTTATATTTTTGCAACAGGTTTTTATGTTAAACATGTGTATATTGACAGTTAAATATTCGGTTTAAACCACCACCATTGGCCGCTTAAACTAGCAAAAACAAGTTTAAAAAATACAATTAAAAAAGTTAATACGGAGATTAAAGTTAATTTATTCGCTAATCTCTAACTTAAAAAGTGGCTCTAAGTCATATGGGTCCGTCCGGTGGTATGATGAACGCTGCTACGAATAGCACAATCGACGCTAGGAAGATGTTTACCCATTGTCGTTGGTCATTACGAATGTAAGATCAGAGAGCCTCATTTATGGAGCGGTTTACCCTCTCGCTTGCGTTGGACTGTGGGCTATGTACAGCGCTGAATTGGTGCTGAATTCCGAACTTGTCAACTAACTTTTTGAAATCATTAGACTTGAATTGCCTTCCATTATCAGAAACAATGATCTCAGAAACACCGAAGCAAGTAAAAATTTTGTTCTGAAGATAGTCGACTATGGGTTTTGTCACAAATTTTCTTTGTGGCTTCATAAATGTAAATTTCGTGAAATGGTCAAGGACTATAAAAATGTCTATATTACCGGATTTAGTACGTGGGAATGGTCCTATGAGGTCCATATAAAGACGTTGGAATGGCCTTTCGGTTTCAATAATCTGACCCATAGGTGGTTTAAGACACGAGGTTGCTGCTTTGGATGCTCGGCACAATTCGCAGTTGAGGACGTATTCCCTGACATAGGACACTAATTTTGGCCAGAAAATTCTTCTTCTGCTGATTCTATGTACAGTCTTAGCTATACCTCCATGTTCCACGATCGGTATATCATGTGCTGTGTACATGACATCCCTACGTAGTTCATCGGTCAAACCAATTTCCATAAGTCAGACTCATCAGAGTTGCCCGACGTGAATCCTATTCTCCTATGGATATACTTGTCTGCAACTCGATAGTCCGGTATTTCCGACATCAAAAATTCCATTCTCAAACAGCCATACTCCGGGCTATCAAAAGCTGCAGAATTCATGTCAATAGATGGCAAGGTTTCTATGTCAATAGTAGCTATGCTTCTTCGAATGCTCGGGATAAAGCATGTGGCACAAAATTTTCGCTCCCCTTTCGGTGTTCGATGGTAAAATCAAAACCTTGCAGTTTAAGTGCCCACCTGGCCAAACGTCCGGCACGACCCTTCTGTCGTATGAGCCACTTGAGGCTGGCGTGGTCAGTTATGACTTTAAACTCGTGACCTTCAATATAGGGTCGAAACTTTCTAATGGCCAGAATAACAGCCAAACACTCAAGCTCAGTGATGGAATAATTTCTTTGGGCTTTATTAAGTTTTTGAGACATGAACGCAATCGGCCGTTCGATGCCATCGTTGTCGATTGCGTTGTCGTTGTCGGTTTTTCGAAATCGGCGTGTACCAAAACGGGAGCTGACGTTAATTTGGTTTTGACACTGTCGAATGCCCTCTGGGCATCGACTGTCCATACAAAAGTTTTACGCTTTGACAATAGCTCGGTCAGCGTAAAAGTCACAGTCGCGTAATCGTCAATAAAACGACGATACCAACCCGTCATACCAAGAAATTGGCGTAACTGGCACACCGTTTTAGGAACCGGAAACTCAAAAATGGCCTTCACCTTTCCTGGATCTACTCCTAACGATCCTTCCCCTACAATACATCCCAGATACTGTTAAGAAAATTAACTTTTCTTAACATTTATTGTTAAGTTGGCTCGGCGAAGTTGTGTGGCCACCTCTTGCAAGTGTGTCATGTGTTCGTCCAAGTCTTTTGAAATAATTAATAAATCGTCCAAGTACACAAAAACATTTGTTGTAAGGGTTTACGGAATGACGCGGTCCATTAGTCTGCACATCGTTTGTGGTGCGTTACTCAACCCAGGGATTGTGAATAAAGTCTTCTGTCGCGATTGTTCATCCAATTCTTCAATCACACCTAGTTGCAGCATCCTGTCAACTTCACCACACAAAAGTTTTTCCCTGGCTGGTGAAAAAGTGTAGTACCTTTGTTTGATAGGGGAGGAATTGCCAGTATCGATATTGTGTACTAGCAGTGTAGTGCATCCAAAACCGTCGCGGTCAGAATTTGGGAAATAATCAATTACTTTTTGTAATTGTTGCCTCTGGGATAGAGATAACAGTATTTTATCCGAATCTACGTCGGAAACTATCCCACTGATGGTTAGTATGGGGACGATTTGGATCCCAAATTTCTACCAGAAGTCCATCCCACAAATCACATCCTGGGAATTAGAAAGTATTACTAAGAAATCAATTGATTTCTTTTGACCACTGTACGTTATATCTAACGTCACGGTACCTGAAACTTGCTGTCGTTGTACGTCTGCTGTTTTGACGTTACCCATACTACGTCTAAATTGATGAAAATGTAATATTTCAACACCAAGCTCACCACCAGTAACATTGACATTCCCGCCACTGTCCATTAATGCCAAATAATTATTATTAAGAATATTCAATCTAATGTCAAATAATTATTATTAAGAATATTCAATCTAATGTCAAATAATTATTATTAAGAATATTCAATCTAATGTAGGGTCTATTATCGTCTTCCTTATTTACTAAAGAAATGTTTTACACGCTTATAAAATTCACGAGTCCTTCTGGAGGATCGGGTTGGCGATTATATTCCCCAAGGCGTATGTGGTAAGGTCGTCGTAGATGGTGTAATATTGATAAATCAGTTTTATTTTTGGTATTATCAAGTACAGGTCGAAAATCAGGTAAATCAGAACGTTCTGGTTTTACATCCGAAGAAAAGACTAGGATTAATTAAAACGGAGATTGTTGAGTTATCCGGTAATTAGGTGTAGTTTCCCTTAAAACAAAAAAAAAAAAAAGAAAAGAAATTGATAAATAAAAGAAAAAGGAATCTTTAAAATTTAATGTGTTTTTAATACTGGGAATTACGCGGACCTCTGGACACAATACGGACGGACAGGAAAACCACTTTCACCCCTGCTTTGTGCTTTCCACCTGTGCCTGCATAAATAAAAATTGGTAGAAGTTGCCCCGTCTAAATTAGTTGCGTAGGAGTGAGAAGGGAATCGTGAGGAAGAGCTGTGCTAAAAAAAAAAAATTAAAGGAAACAAAAACTCAACCATTTCTTGTAAAAAAAAAAATTTATCTATTGAAGAAAATTTGAAGTCATAGAAGAAAACTAGAGATTAAAAGAAGTTTTGTGAAGTGAAAAATTTAATAATTTAAATTAAAATAAAATTATAAATTTCACAATTTGAATTTAAATTAAAATAAAGCAAACATTTTCTGGTTTGAAGTTAAGGTTAAAAATTTATTAATTGGAATTTAAATTAAAAATAAAATTAGCATTTAATAAATTTAAATTGAAACTAGAAATGAAATCTAATACTTAATACCTTGAATATCAATTACGAAACACAATTTAAAATTAAATTAAAAATAACATTAATAATTTAATAACTTGAATTGGAAATTAAAGTAAAATTAAATTTAATTAAAATAACATTAAAAATTTAATAAGTTGAAGTTAAATTTTAAAACTTGAATATCATTTTTCTTTTTTGTTTTTGACAAAATAAGTAGTTATTGTACTTAATTTTAATGCAGTTTTTAATAATAAAATAAAGCATGAAGTGTGTAAATTTAAAATGAATTTGGTAAAGTTTTCTCATTAAAACATGAGCGAATAATTACAATAATAGGCGGTAAGTAGGGAAGATAAGGATTTGCAGGAAACGTTTGGGACATCCTTAAACCTGGATGTCATGGCGGGATCATCCATCCCGAGTGGGAGGGTAACCGCTGGCGCAACACCAGCCAGCCAAATTGTTCGCTAGGTAGTTTAGCAGGGAGACAGAAGTAACCTACTCGGTGCCTCCTTTTTATTATTATCCCAAGCAAAATTGCTGATATGATTTTTTTGTGTGTGTGTGGTCATGTATGTCCAGAAGGGTAGCAAGAATCACCCCCATCCGGCGAGCTCCAAGCCCGGCAAACGCGAGCATATCAGCGCCGCTTCCCCTCTGGCAACACTCGTTTTTGTTATGTTTTGGTATTGCATTCGTAATACCATAAACCACCACCGTACCACGCACGACAGAATGGCGCCCAACGTGGGGCCCGAGTAGGTCCATAGCCTGGAAGTAGAAGTTTTGTCATTAGTTTTTGTGTAGATTGCGTAGGCCCAATAAGGTTTGTACTAAGAGTCCCTTAGTTGCTGCGACGCAGCCTAGCAAATATTTACTTTAACTTTTTATCCATTTTTTTTTTATTTTGTTTTATTTCCATAGGGGTGAGATACCTATGTAGGTCCCGGTCACCAGGACAATGAAGTCCGGCACGCGTTGCGCATATGGTATGGGCAATGGCGTCATGTAGGACTAGGGATTCACCAGCCTGTTCTTTTCTGACAGCGTGAGGCTCTCATAAATGGTTTTTATTTTTATCAACATTAAGATAAGCTCACTTTGTAAGGAAAGAATGGCTTGACCAGCCAAATTTTTATTTCTTTTAATGCAATAGGTAAAAAGGTATTGGTTAGAAACTTACGTTTTATTTTCGCAGTCAGGTAGCTAGGGAAGTCCCAAAGTTTAAGGATAAAAGAATCCGACCTTGCAGTTGCGCCCTAGGGTCAGGCTGTGGAGTAACCGATACTTAGTTCTTCCACCCAGTTAATTTTTTATTTTTTTCTTTATATTTCTTGTCATCTCCTGAAACCAAACAGAGTAAGAGAAATTAGTCTAAATTATATATGCGAACAATTTTATTTTATACATTACCTGCAAATTTTTATTTTCCTGAAATACACTGCCGATTACGAGATTTTGTTTTTCGTTGAAATTTTTGAGTTTTTACCCTGTAGGGATCAAGCCTTGAAGTTTTTGGAAAAAGTTTTCGTCGTTTCTCTATTTTTTTTTCCGATCAGAGATTTATCTGTGGGATAATTATTTTTTTTTTATTTTGGTAATATTAATTATTTTGTTTTTATTTTTTTTATTTCTTAATTCGGTTTAAATACTCAGGAAGGTATTTTCGGTCAGGTCTGATTCAGATTCTGCCTATTGGTCGTGCGTTTTTGTTTAGTGCTAGTAATGGTAGCTACCCGTTCTGGTAGAAATCATACCCAGAGTGAGAGTAGTTTAGCAAATATGGAGAATATAACCAGAACTAATGTAACAACTGTAGTTTCCACGGCGCTGCCCGTGTACACCATCGCCAATACCATGGTGACGGCTTCTGCTACTACCACCTCAATTGTGACCCCAGCTGTTCAGCAGTTTCTATCCATCGCTCATGAGCGGTCAGGATTTTTAAATGAATCCGCCATTTCGAACAGCACTATAACCACACCGGAGTACAGCAGCATTACAGCCAGAAATGTCCAGCAGGAATACCGTGTAGGTATGCCAGCCGCAGCTCCTCCACCCGTACATAGTGCCGCCGCTGCAGGCGATATGTTTAGCTTTATACGGGAGGAATTACAGAGGCAGATGCAATTGTTGCGTAGTGATATGCAACAGGAGATATCGCATGCAGTAAGTCGTGCGATTCCACCCACCGTGCCTCATCAGCCAGCTTTTGTCACCGCTTCACAGCCACCTGGGGAACAACGAAATATGTTCGCTACAAATTTTCGATCGCCCTCTCATGTAAATCATGTGAACCTACCTGGGCATCAGTTTCGGCAGCCATATAGCTATGAGCGCCGAGGATTTTATCTTTCGAGTTGACGTCCTGCGACAAGATTATTGCTGCTCATTCAACGACATACGCCGAAGTTTCCATTCGTTGCTAGAAGGCCAGGCGCTAGACTGGTATTGGAACATGCGCAAGCTGATGCCGATACAAACCTGGGACGAGCTGGTTACCGCCTTCCTTACCCAATTCAGAAGGTATGAAAGTGAGTTTCAACTTCAGAAACAGATAATGGACAGCCGCCAGCTGCCTCAGGAAAGTTTTGAAAATTTTTATAACGCGGTAATGCGGTTGCGAAACCAACAAAGAAGTCCCTATTCCGAGCGAGACCTGGTAGAAATTATGAAGGGTAATTTGAAGCCGTCTTTGTCGCACCTTTTATTTTCTGTTAGAGCAGAGGGACTTAATGATTTTTGCCAGCAGGCCAAACGGGCTGAAAACTTACTATCGAGCCAGAGGCAACAGTTTCAGTCAAGGCCCTCACTACCCAATCGTGTGCATGAGTTGCAGTTTAGTGACGACGAGCCGCCAGCACCCATCGTCGAAGTAGACGCCTTAGCGGGCAGTAGCCGATATGTCTGCTGGAACTGTAAGCAGCCAGGTCACAGTTTTATGGACTGTCCGTCGCCAACTAGGCGAATATTTTGCTATAGATGCGGTCGAGAAAATGTAGTCACGCCTAAGTGTCCTAAGTGTCAGGGAAACCAGGCGGGGAACGAGTCCCAAACGGGGGAGACTCGTTCGACCCAAACATAATCCCGAATAATCCCATAGAATCGGTTAGGCCTACCAAAATTTTATCTAACCCTATAAGACAGGTCACCACCGTTGTTGAACCGGTGTTGCGCACTATTAAATCTCTTCACCAAAGGGTGAAAGAATACAATGAGGCCAGGGTTAGAATTTTCGGGCAGGTTTCTAATAGAATTAAGAAAGCAAGGCTTAGATACAAGATTAGGAAGCAGGTTAGAAGGGAAATTATGTCCGCTAAGCTATATGAGGGCGAGGACACTCGCATTTATCTAAAAATTTCTATTAATAACAGTATAATCGAAGGTTTATTGGACAGTGGAGCAACTGTTTCATGTCTGGGTAAGGGGTGTCTAGAGTTCGTGGAGAACGCAGGTCTGACAGTTTCAAAATTTATGTCCGTTATTAAAACCGCGGATGGCAGTCCGCATAAAGTAGTTGGTCGCGTGAGGGTTAATATCAACTTTAATAATATCTCCAGTGAGGTAACTTTTTATTTAGTTCCTACGTTAAGTAGATCCTTATTCTTAGGGGTTGATTTCATGCGGACCTTTGGCCTCTTCCCTAGTTTGTGTAGCCTAACGACTAACGGGGTGAACTTGTGCCCGGAGTCTGAAAGTGTGAAGGAGGGGGTTAAAGTCCACGTTCTCCCGGCGGATCAAAGGGCGGCATTAGATAGGGTCATATCTAAGTTTCCGTGTTTCTCTCGAAAGGGACTGGGTCAGACTACCCTCGAATGTCATACAATCGACACCCGCGATGCGATCCCAGTGAAGGACAAACATTATCCGGTCTCGCCAGCTGTGCAAAAATTGATGTACGCGGAGCTTGATAGGATGCTTAACCTTGGGGTCATTGAGCCAAGCGAGAGTCCTTGGAGCCACCCGGTTACTCTCGTCCGTAGGGGCGAGAAGAACCGGTTGTGTCTGGACGCTCGTAAGCTGAATGCTCTCACGGTTAAGGACGCCTATCCTCTGCCGCACATCGAAGGTTTGCTCAGCCGGTTGGGGGATACGTACTTTATATCTAGCGTCGATCTCAAGGACGCGTTCTGGCAGATACCACTAGATGCATCTAGTAGAGAGAAAACTGCATTCACGGTGCCAGGTAGACCACTTTACCATTTCACGGTAATGCCTTTTGGGCTGTGTAATGCAGCCCCCTCAGGCCTTCGTGATAGAGTTTTCGTCTATCTAGATGATCTTTTGATAGTATCGCCAGACGTTAAAACTCATCTGGAATTGCTGGATCGGGTGGCGCATTGTTTGGATTCGGCGGGGCTGACCATCAACGTAGCGAAGTCGAAGTTCTGCTTCAGAGAGTTGAGGTACCTAGGGTATATAGTGGGAGGGGGTAAATTAAAACCTGACTCAGAAAAGATAGATAGAATAGTGAGATTTACTTACCCGAAAACCGCTAGGCAGGTCCGGAGCTTCATGGGGGCTACGGGCTGGTACAGGCGTTTCATCCCAGACTACGCGGCAATCTCGACTCCGATCTTCAACACCCTTAAGAAAGGAAAATCCTTCAACTTTACTGAAGACGCTAAAGAGGCTTTTGATAAGTTGAAAACTGCCCTGACCACCGCGCCCGTGCTCACTCATCCCAATTTCGATAAGCACTTTTATGTGCAGTGCGATGCCTCGGATATTGGTCTGGGGGCCGTTTTGTTTCAGAAAGACGAAGACGAAGGGGAGCATCCGATTGCTTTCTTCTCCCATAAGTTGACCAGTGCGCAGAGAAATTATTCGGTCACTGAGAGGGAGTGTTTGGCGGTAGTAATGGCCATAAAAAAATTCCGGCCCTACATCGAGTTGATGCCCTTCACAGTAATCACGGACCACAGCAGCCTTAAATGGTTAATGTCCCACAAGGATTTAAGTGGTCGATTAGCCAGATGGAGCCTGCATCTGCAGTCTTTCGCCTTTACCATCGAACACAGACCCGGCGCCAAAAACGTCGTACCTGACACCTTATCGAGGTATGATATGGATGAGATTTCTGCAGAGGTAAACAGTTTAATAGATATGGAGTCAAAATATTTCAAAGATCAAAATTACCTGGATTTAATCGCCAAAATAACCGAAAACTCCGATAGCCTACCAGATTTAAAGGTAGTGGACGACATGATTTATAAGCGAGTTCTGCCCTATGACGGAGTCCCGCTGAATGAAGATTTTGCCTGGAAGTTATGGGTACCGATGGAATTAACTCACGGAATAATTGAAAAGTGCCACAATCCACCTCAAGCTTCGCATGGAGGATTCGGCAAAACGCTCAGAAGAGTAAAAGAGTACTTTTATTGGCCAAACCAGAACGTACAGGTTCGTGCCTTCGTAAGCAATTGCCAAGTTTGCCGAGAGACTAAGCCAGCTAACTCGATTTTAAGACCGCCTATGGGAGCTGAATCACATACTGAACGCCCGTTTCAGAAAAGTTTTATTGATTTTTTGGGACCGTACCCACGGTCTAAAAATGGTAATTCGTTTATATTTATAGTCCTAGACCACCTCACAAAATTCGTCTTGCTTAAAGCTATGGGAAAAGCTAGTACTAAGAACGTAGTTAAATTTCTCATCTCGGAGGTTTTCCACAAATTTGGAACGCCTGAGACGATTTTGTCTGATAATGGTAAGCAGTTCGTAAGTAAAGATATGGCCAGTAATTTTGGCGTAAAGCACGTAAGGACAGCCATACACTCACCCCAGGCCAACGCCTCGGAACGGGTGAACCAGTCCATTCTGTCCGCAATTCGGTCATACCTGCAAGGGGACCATACCGAGTGGGATAAATACCTATCGGACATTGAATTTTCGCTAAGGTCCTCTGTACAGACGTCCATTGGAGTTACCCCATACTTTGCGCTCTTTGGTATGAACATGATTTCGCATGGCAGTGTTTATAAACTGGCCAAGAAACTACAAAGTCTAGACGATCCTGAAATCAATATGCTGCCGAAATCCGAAAAAATGGACTTAATCAGGCAGCAAATTCGTGAAAACCTGCATAAAGCCTACTTAAGAAATGAGAAAACGTACAATACACGTTGCCGTCAAGTTACGTTTATACCCGGTCAGGAAGTTTTTCGTCGAAACTACCAGCAGAGTGATTTTAAAAATAACTTCAATGCCAAGTTAGCTAGGAAATTTATAAAATGTAGAATCGTCCGACCTGTGGGCAATAGTCTGTATGAGGTCGAAGACCTTCAGGGGAGATCGTTGGGGGTATATCACGCCAAAGATTTAAAGCAATAGCTTTAAATTCTTTGGTGGTCTTAGTCCCAACCTCTTCGCCCGTATAACTAAGGGCAGGATCAGCCTTACCAAATATTGAGCGAGAAATCTGAAGTGTAACCAGTAAATTGATCGAACGTTAACTTTATTCTTCTTTGTTTTTTTCAATTATTATTGATTTACTAAACTTTACTTGTATGAAGTTTGATCTACCGAACGTTTTGCAAAAGCCAAACAAATTTTCTTTGATAAAACTAGTGGTCACGTGTTAAACGTCAAATGTTTGAGGGGTGTGAAGATGGCCTAACTCTACCGGAATTAGAAAAAGGACGATTTTCTGGAAATTTTCTATAGGGTGTTAGTATGTACTTACTACTCAAAGCTACAATTAGTTAATTGTGTTTTATTTGTTGTGTATTTTGCCTTATTTAATTTTGATTTTTATTAATAGGGTTTTTGTTGTTGGGGTTGCGTTGAACCACAGCAGGGATGATTGGTTGCTTGGTGGAACAATTACCAGTCGCAGTAGAGTCACCATGTTACGAGTAGTTCATTGTCATGCTCATCGATGCCATTTTAACCATTAATCACTTGTGATTATCCACCCACGATTGATGCAATTCCGTTAACACTCTGGGGAACTATGCCATTAAGAGCTGGGAATTGTTAGTCATCTCGTGTGGCGAACTTTTAAGGTAGCCATGGCAGAGATCAATATTCAACGATTACCCATCGAACATTTCGTAAAGAAATACGTGGCTGACTCGTAGCAGGGAGATTCTGCACCGACGGGGATTGGTTCTCACCAAGCGAATCATACCCGGCAAAGTATGCTTAATTTGAAGAAAATTATGATCTTAACGATCATCGAAAGTAAGGGCAGTATAGATTTATTTTTTTTATTATTTTTTTCTTTCTACAGATACTGGTACTAACGTTAGACTAAACGGTATATCTTAAAATTAATGAGGTAGTAATTGGTAATAATGAATTTGACTTACCAATTGGTTTACTTTGGTGGTCGACGGGAAATATTTTTCTTGATTTTATTTTGCTTGTCAGGGAAGCAGGATTCAGGAAGTTACCTGTTGAAATTAAACAAAGCAATTAGTTTTTATTAAAAATATATTAAGTTGATTTATCTACTTACTCTGAAATGTTCACCGAGTGATAGGGATAGGCCCAATTGTCTCACTTAGAGTCTCCCGCGAAATGAATTGGTAACCTGCGGGAAGAACAGTTGTTAGATAATTGGCCAAGTTGTTTAAGTTTTTGTTAGGATTTTTCCGAACACAATTTTCTAAAAGTTTTTTTTGAGTTTGCACTACAGTGCAGTCGATACGTTGATTCTTTTTATTTCTTTTAGAAAATTGCAAGTTGGGTTTATTATTTTTTTAATTATTATTTTTATTTTTATATTTTTTCTTTTTTTTTTTTTTTTTTATTATCTTTGTTCAATTAACCCTAGGATAAATGGCAAGGGGTATTTCTCGCCAAAGACTCTGGGCAGTGGTCTAGGGGCTTTGGTGGACTTAGTCCTTGCAGTTTTGATGTTAGATTTAACTTACCAATTTAAAACGAATGAGCCAGATATTCGTAGAGTCGAGACTTCGTACGCAGGTGTCTTCTGAATTTTTGACCTGTGAAGAGAGGGAAAGAGAACTCTGTTAAATGGTTTAGTTAGTGGGTGAATTTTTACTTGGATAAATTGGTTTCTTTTACTATGGGGAAGGTTTTTGCTTTCTTTTGAGAAATCTATGTTTTTTTAGTTGTTTAATTTTTTTTAGGAGAAATTGCAGGGGGTATTTCCCGCCAAAAACTCTAGGTATTGACCGAAGAGCTTTGGTGGACTTAGTCCTGGCATTTCTACCGAGGTCCTATGATGAGGGCGTATATTGAAGGCTTATTCATAGGGGATGTTTAATATTTATAACAGCTTTATGAAGCCGTTGATTTTAGCTGTTAAACAAACTCTTTGGTAAAACCGAAATATTTTTTTTTTTCTTTTTAAATTTTTGTTTTTTCCTTTATTTACTTTTTACAGTCACGGTTTATCATGGTTTTTATTGTTTTTTTTTAATTTTGTTCCTGCACAGGAAAAATTTCGAAGTTGCTTCTCATCGCCAAATTGATATAAAATTCGTAGAGTCAAGTAAGCTGTTTGTTGGATTCGACCTATCAACAAAGTGGTTATATTAATTACTGAAAGTTTTAGGAATTAGAAATTGGAGTTTTTCTCAATAGAAGATATTTTAAAATCTTATTAAAAAAAAAAAAAAACACAAAAAAAAAAAAAAAAGAAGGAAGGAAAAAAAACTATGCGATTTCAATCAATGGGTTAACTGATTCAGTTATAAAAACAATTAAGAAGAAAATTGATATCTTATTGAGTAACATCATTTGATTGAAAAAGAAACAATAATAAATTAATAAAGTAATTGAATTGAGCAAACCAGTAATAGGATTTTAACCAAAACCCAATTAAGATTTTGGTCTTATTTAACAAATATTTTAGTTGAAAATTTGCCTCAAAGCAATTAAAATATTCATTCCATCAAAATGATAATTTAAATCTTTCTTCAGAAAAAATAGAAAATCATCGATGCAATTATTGCATTAATTCAATTTGAATAACTTTTAGATAATTTTTTTTTTGTAAGAAACTACTTATATTTTGTTCTGTGTGGAAAATTCGGTTCAAAAGTTTTTCCACATTTTTTTTTTCTTATATTTGGGGTACTTAACACTCACTTTAGTCACTCCAGGTTACTTGAAATAGTTTTCGTACCAAACCACTATTGTTTTATTTTTTTTTTTCTTTTTTTACACTTTTAAACAATAGGGCAACAATTTGTGTCGCGAACACACGCATTTTATATAAAGGAACCGTTTGCAAATTTTGCCCACAGCAATATAGGGTTTTTATTTTTAATTGGCTGGAACAATCGGTTAAAATTCTCATTCAAAACTAACTAAAGTCGTCTTTCAAGACTAAATAAAGTTAATTTATACATCATAACCAATTCCATACAAATTGTCTCTTAAGTTGAGGTTGACTCAACTCCTCTTTTTTTGTTGTTGTTTTTTTTTATAAGATGTAGTTAAATTTTTGTTTGAATAAAGGTCATAATAAACAACACAAATTGCTTGGCAAACATGCGCTTTGTGTTTGCTTCTGTTTGCCAAGAAATAGCACCATCATATTTCGTACAAACATTAATTTAATTTTTTTTGTTTTACTTTCAATGGATGCTGACGATGATTGTGCTGCGGCAATGTTGCTCTCTATCTGTTTAAGACGTAGAAGGAATATAAAATAAAGACAAATAATTTATAGTAAAGAGTGCGCTAAACAAAATGCTGTTTTGAGGCAAACGATGTCGTGGGAAAAAAAATATGAAGTTACGGCTTAAAATGATTTTATTGCTTCTTCTTCTACGTCTTTACTTTGCAAAGTTTTCGATGACATGTTTACCTTTAGCACTATACACACCACAAAAAGTGTGACAAATATCGAACATGTCTACCAAATATTAAAAATTTTTAATATTTCTACAAACATTGCTTCAAATGTTTGTCCAAACAGCAATCACCCCAATTAACAACACGAAATATTTGTACAAACGGAAAATTTTGAAGTGTTTGGCAGGCTATTTGTGTGGGTTATTATGCCTTTAAGGAAACACTTTGAGGAAACACTTTGATTGTGAGCAAAGCTTAATCAATCAAGAAATATCAATTTGTACTTACCTTTTGCAATTCAGCTACGTTTTCACACCCTTCACAAAGTCGACATTCGTCTTTCCTAGGCCCAGCTGTAACGAAAGAAATTTGTTAATATACAACTCCACTAAGAATTTGTATTACAATTTCATTTTACTTACCGGTGTCGGGGTCTATAAGGCCATCTATATCTTCTAGAACCTGTAGGAAAAAATTATTTGGTTAGTCAATGTTTTTTTTTAACTTATTTGGTATATAATTAACATACTTACCATTGTTTTACCATTGCTTGTGGTTTTTTTTTTTTGAATGGGTGCTTCTTCTTCACACATGCCTAGTATTTTTCTCGTTTGCCATCTCCTCTTTTCGTTCAGTCATACATCTGTTTCGATCAATCAGTGTTGCCATAGCAAAGAACTTTCAAGAGTACAGGGTTGTTATCAAATAATTGCGGCGAATTCAAAAGGGGTTACCATTGCGATTTTTATGGGGGGTAATAAAATACCCAATATCCCAGAGGAATGGATTGGACATTAGAGTACGATGAAGAACCAGGGCGCTTATTTTTCCCTCCCATCCTGTATCCAAGGATGGACTACAGGAGTGGTTGGGTTTGTCGTGTGCACCCTGTGATCGCCTTAAAGGTTGGCAACACGAAAGGGGATTTTTTTTTTTTTATGACAGCTGGAAAACAATAATAAAAATCAACAAAAACAAAGACCGGCATGAAAAAGTTTTATAACACAGTACAACATTTTTCAGTTAATTGATTGCCAACTCAATTCTGTGAACTGTATGTGAAATTAGACCCAAAAAGAAGAATTTCTGCATCATTCGTTTTGTCTTCTTACCTGCGATTTGAAGTTAGTATCGATTTGAAGTTAGTACTATCGTATAGGGGAATTTATCACGTTTTAGGCCCTGTTGTTTGACATAGCTCGACAACCCCTAGCCCAATTTAGTTGAAATAAATTTTAAAAAATTAAGAATTACAATTCCCTTAATCTGTTCATATATTGTTTTCCTATACAAGTAACACTTTCGAAGTTAAAAATGAATGTATGAAGGGAAAAAATTATTTTTTGCCTAAAAATTTAAATTTTTTTTTTAAAAATACATAAAAAATCCAAAATGGAAAAAAGTTTCAAGTCTAGTTATTTTTTCGCAAAGTCACATAACCTATGAGCAAAATGAGACAAAGATCATAAAAATCGATGCACGCGTTTCGCTTTTATTCGCAATTGAGTAAATGTATGAATTTCAAAAATTTGCTCGAGATATGCACAACATTATTTGGAGAAAACATTGACACCTTTTTCATGATTCTGAGAATTAAAAAAAAAGGAATAAACAAAAGGTTATTTGATTTTTATGATTGCGGTAATAAATGTACGTGGACAATTAAACGGAAAGTGGACCTTTTTATTATTTGGGTTTTTCCGGTGGCTACCTATATGATTTTTTTACAGAAATTGCACCCACATTTAAGGGTGGTCATTATTTGGAAAGTTTTGCACAGTTTGAAACGTACAAGTGCTGAATTAGGTATATAGCCAGCCGCCCTTAAAATATGCGCCCATTTATAAGTACCTGGCAGTAAAATATTCAAAAATACGTAGTATTTATAGGTGTGCATTGATCGATTTTTGGCATTCAGCCAGTGCCGACGAACGCGAACAGTAAAAGTGATTTTTCTCCAGTTTTTTAAAAGTGAATAACAACAAAACATAAAATATATCAATATGGAAAACAACAAGTGCATTTGGATGAATATTGTTACGTTTGTGGTCATATCGTCCGAAAAATACAGAAAAAAGATCTAAAAAATTTGTTTACTGAGCAATTCAAAACCGCGTATTGTAATTATTTCGATGAAGCAGATTTAAGTGGTGCAAATTTTACGCCGAACACAGTGTGCAACAGTTGTTATACTACCCTTCTAAAATGGATTCACGGAAAAAGTAGAAAGTTATCTTTTATGAAGCCAGTAATTTGGGAGGAAGACACAACTGGACATGATGAATCCAGGTGCTATGCATGCATAAATTTTCGTCCTGGATTAAACAGACAACAATTGAAAACAAAAGTATACACTGCTGCATTTACTGCCACACTTCCAGTGCAACGCCCTGCTGATACCGATGCACCTAAACCTCCGAGTGCGGATACTGTGTCCCTGCTAGCCGAAACCGTTTTCACCAATCCGACCGATTTGGATGATGCTGATTGGATACCCGATATTGAAAATAGTGCACCACAACCGCTACCACAAATCGAAATGGATTACATTGTGGCCAAGCTGGGACTATCACAACACGACTCCGAATGGCTGACATCATTTTTGAAGAGAAGAAAACTCACACAGCAAAATGTCAGCGCAACATCATACCGACAACGCCAAGCTGATTTTCAGAAATTTTATTCCGTTGACGAAGCAAATACGTTCACGTACTGCCATGATATCCCAGGTTTAGTGAAAAAATTGGGAATGGATTATATCGCTGGCGACTGGCGTTTATTCATCGATGGTTCAGTTACTAGTTTGAAGGCTGTGCTGCTGCACAAAAAAAATAAAAAACCATGCATTCCATTGGGATTCAGCACAACTATGAAGGAAACGTATGAAGCATTGGGCGAAATTTTGAAGAAAATCAAATACGATGAACACAAATGGAACATTTGTTGCGATCTGAAGGTGGTCAACATACTACAAGGGATTATAGAAAAGGGCGGATATCCAAAATACTTCTGCTTCCTTTGTAATTGGGATTTACGATACAAAGGAAATCAATATCAATGTAAAGATTGGAAAGGAAGAACTCCCGAGCTCAACAAACAATTAAAATTACGCAATGAACCTATGATAAAGGACCTGGATGATATTTTGTTGCCACCGCTCCACATGAAACTGGGAATAGCTGGGAAATTCGTTGAAGTGGTGGTCAAAAAAGTTAACGGCGCCTTTGACTGTTTGAAATCCATCTTTCCGAAACTCAGTGATGAGAAAATTAAAAACGGTACGTATCGTACTCTGTATTTTAATATTGTCATATCTAAATTTGTCAATTTCTATACATTCGCATTACCAATAATTTTTTCGTTTTTCTTATGTATTTAAAACAGGTATTCTCAATGGACCTGATATTCGGAAATTGATCAAAAGTGATTCTTTCACACATTTGCTTTCAGAGCATCACGACCACCAACATGCATGGAACGCATTGAAAGAAGTAATAGAAGGCGTTCTAGGAAAGAACCGTGTCCAGCGAGAAGAGATGCAGCAACGAGTGGACAGGTTGCTGTTTTATTTCGAAAAAATCGGTGCATCCATGACGCTGAAATTGCATTTCTTGCACCACCACCTCGATACTTTTTTGGCACAATCACCTCAGGAATCAGACGAACAAGGAGAGAGGTTCCACCAGGTGACCATGCCATTTGAAAAGCGGTTCAAAAGCAAAAAATTGGATGCATTGCTTGCGGAGGTTTGTTGGTGGAGTTCCACAATTATGCAGTTTGAAGAAAGCACCGAAGATGAAGACATTGAAATTGGTGGACACAGTGAAAGAAACACGCCCTTGAATAGTATGTGTATCTCGGATGACGATACAGACTCAGACCATGAATATGAACAACCTACGAAGAAAACAAGATCATCAGAACCACAAGCGTCAACTTCTACAAGGATGGATATTGCCAATAATTGAAAAAATGTTCTAAATTTTGTTTTTATGCATATTATAATTGCGTATTAATTGCATATTATTTTATTTTCATTAAGTTTTTATAAATAAAGTTTTTTTTTGCATGATAATTTTTTAATTTATATTTTTATTTTAAGGGTGGTGGCTATAACTGATTTTTGAAATTCATACCTTTACTCAATTGCGAATAAAAGCGAAACGCGTGCATCGATTTTTATGATCTTTGTCTCATTTTGCTCATAGGTTATGTGACTTTGCGAAAAAATAACTAGACTTGAAACTTTTTTCCATTTTGGATTTTTTATGTATTTTTAAAAAAAAAATTTAAATTTTTAGGCAAAAAATAATTTTTTCCCTTCATACATTCATTTTTAACTTCGAAAGTGTTACTTGTATAGGAAAACAATATATGAACAGATTAAGGGAATTGTAATTTTTAATTTTTTAAAATTTATTTCAACTAAATTGGGCTAGGGGTTGTCGAGCTATGTCAAACAACAGGGCCTAAAACGTGATAAATTCCCCTATACGATAGTACTAACTTCAAATCGATACTAACTTCAAATCGCAGGTAAGAAGACAAAACGAATGATGCAGAAATTCTTCTTTTTGGGTCTAATTTCACATACAGTTCACAGAATTGAGTTGGCAAATCATGTGTTGTACTGTGTAATTTAAGGCAAAGGCTGAATTCGAAACCATGGAGC
Organism: Pollenia amentaria; assembly: GCA_943735925.1. Lineage (NCBI taxonomy): Eukaryota > Metazoa > Arthropoda > Insecta > Diptera > Polleniidae > Pollenia > Pollenia amentaria. Next base: position 81,938,169 of record OX031009.1, read on the forward strand.
CATATTGGCTGGCCGAGGTTTCGTGGCCAGAAAAATTGAAAATGTCGGCCTCTTTGATTTTCGGAAGTTTCTGGTGAAGGTGGAGTTTGTGGCGGGAAAGAATATAAAATTTATAAAAACCACTTGAATTAAATTCTGATTGATGTTTTTTTATTAACTTTTAAATTGTAAATGGAAAGTGTATTGTAAATTTTAATTAAAAAAGAATATTGAAATATAATAAGCGTAAATCCCAAGAGCCGAGCCACACCATCGCCAATTCCATCCAACGCGGGAGAAGCGGAGCAGCACCACCACTCCTGGGGTGCGTTGGTATATAAGGTTTTCTGACCTGTACTTAACTTCAAACCCGTACTGGTAAGACGTACGATAGTTCCTTTTTTTTTTCCTATTTAATAACAAAATAAAGAAAATAAAAAAAAAGGAAAATATAGAAAAAAAACTAAGGTAAATTACATTGGAATTCCGGGTAAATATTCGTTGGTGTCGTTTGCATTCCGCGGGGAAAGTTATTGTGAAACCACGCGTGCGCGACCAGTTAGGGAGAGCTCTCGCCAACTAGGATTAATTAAAACGGAGATTGTTGAGTTATCCGGTAATTAGGTGTAGTTTCCCTTAAAACAAAAAAAAAAAAAAGAAAAGAAATTGATAAATAAAAGAAAAAGGAATCTTTAAAATTTAATGTGTTTTTAATACTGGGAATTACGCGGACCTCTGGACACAATACGGACGGACAGGAAAACCACTTTCACCCCTGCTTTGTGCTTTCCACCTGTGCCTGCATAAATAAAAATTGGTAGAAGTTGCCCCGTCTAAATTAGTTGCGTAGGAGTGAGAAGGGAATCGTGAGGAAGAGCTGTGCTAAAAAAAAAAAATTAAAGGAAACAAAAACTCAACCATTTCTTGTAAAAAAAAAAATTTATCTATTGAAGAAAATTTGAAGTCATAGAAGAAAACTAGAGATTAAAAGAAGTTTTGTGAAGTGAAAAATTTAATAATTTAAATTAAAATAAAATTATAAATTTCACAATTTGAATTTAAATTAAAATAAAGCAAACATTTTCTGGTTTGAAGTTAAGGTTAAAAATTTATTAATTGGAATTTAAATTAAAAATAAAATTAGCATTTAATAAATTTAAATTGAAACTAGAAATGAAATCTAATACTTAATACCTTGAATATCAATTACGAAACACAATTTAAAATTAAATTAAAAATAACATTAATAATTTAATAACTTGAATTGGAAATTAAAGTAAAATTAAATTTAATTAAAATAACATTAAAAATTTAATAAGTTGAAGTTAAATTTTAAAACTTGAATATCATTTTTCTTTTTTGTTTTTGACAAAATAAGTAGTTATTGTACTTAATTTTAATGCAGTTTTTAATAATAAAATAAAGCATGAAGTGTGTAAATTTAAAATGAATTTGGTAAAGTTTTCTCATTAAAACATGAGCGAATAATTACAATAATAGGCGGTAAGTAGGGAAGATAAGGATTTGCAGGAAACGTTTGGGACATCCTTAAACCTGGATGTCATGGCGGGATCATCCATCCCGAGTGGGAGGGTAACCGCTGGCGCAACACCAGCCAGCCAAATTGTTCGCTAGGTAGTTTAGCAGGGAGACAGAAGTAACCTACTCGGTGCCTCCTTTTTATTATTATCCCAAGCAAAATTGCTGATATGATTTTTTTGTGTGTGTGTGGTCATGTATGTCCAGAAGGGTAGCAAGAACCACCCCCATCCGGCGAGCTCCAAGCCCGGCAAACGCGAGCATATCAGCGCCGCTTCCCCTCTGGCAACACTCGTTTATGTTATGTTTTGGTATTGCATTCGTAATACCATAAACCACCACCGTACCACGCACGACAAACAACACCAAGGCTATCAAACGGTGATTCTCACTTAAAATATATGCAATTATTGGATAAACGTTTAGAAAACAGACAGAGCAAATTATGAATTTACTGGAAGAGTTTAAAGTCCGCGTTTTTTCTGAAATCGATGAGAAAATTAATGAAGTAAAGAGTGATTTAGTACTAATAACAGATAAAGTAAACAAACTTGAAACAGTGGCAGACGAAATAGTTGAAATGAAAAATGAAATAAAGCTATAAAAATCAAAAATACATTTACAGGAAAATTCTACTTTTCGAAAAACTTTGCCGTACAATTAATATCGATATGCCAGAAATTAAGTCGATCTTTAGAGTAAAACATTTTACAAATTTCCGCAACGTTCCTGATCCCCCAATCATAGTACGTCTTTACACCTCTTACGAAAGAAACTTAATCCTTAAAAAATGTGCGCAGTGTAAACGGTCAAATAAAATACAATGATCTCGGCAATGATCACTTATTTTTTGTAAATGAAAACCTTACGCCGCACAGTGGCTGAAAATCGTTTTTCATTGGCCAAAATTCTGTTACTTTTGAACCGAAGGAGATATTTTAGTGAAATGTTTTTTAATCGACAGACAGATTCTTAGACTTTTCTCCACTTTTAATTTCATTAAAATCGTTTGAGTAGTTATTGAGGAATTTAAGGGCAAAGTGGAACTTTAGATTTTTTTAACTTTAGCGTGAAATATGGTTTTTTTATTTTAATTATTTAAAAATTTTATGTTTGGATTTAAATAAAAATCATTAACATTTTTTGTAATAATGGGGCACTCAAAAAAATTTAATGTTTACACTAAAAATGGAAATTTTGCTATTAACTGAAAAATTAACAATTTTTTGCTGTCAAATTTTTTACACTTAATAAACTTTAGAAATATTATCTAAAATCTTGCTATTACTGCAGAAGAATCTTTTATTTTTTGCTGTAAAATTTGTTAATATTAGCAAAATAAATCCGCTGAATTCTGATTTGTTTTTAAAGTTTGATACGAATATATAGGTATTTATTTTTTGAATATTTCTTATTTATTAAAACATTTCATACATATGTGGATAAAAAAACCTTTTAAAAATAAAAGCAGCAATAGATTTTAATAGCTTTTGTAACAATGTGAGGTTCTGTTAATTATTATTTTTTACTAATACAATGTCTGTCTTAGATCTAATGAATTATAATTATTGTTCATTTAATTGAAAGATTGATTGCAAATATTCCATATTCTGTTCTGTGTTATTTCTGTTCTTTAGTAGTTTTTTTAATTTTTCCATTGATTTCGAATACTGGAGATAACGGATCTGACGGTGCCAATAATATATTAAATAGAATCTTCATTTGTGGAATTTTGTGAAATTTTTCTAGTATTGTGCTCGCTATAAAATCTGCAATCCTTATTCCTTTTCCTGAGCTTCCTCGGATAAATCTCCAAGTGATATTTAATGACATCTTCTCCATGATAGGGATTTTGTGAACTGTAGCAGACGTATTTCTCCATTAGTAATCGGTTGTATGTATATATTTTTGCAGTTTCCTTAGCGAAATCTCCAAATTTTCTAGAGTCAATTCCTTCATTGCACGCAAGTTCTTCTGGATTATTTTAAATCTAAAAATGAGGTTAAAATCAACACCTATTATTTCAGATGCTGTTTCTGGATCTCTTTTCAGATCTTCTTGCGGTATTGCCATGACCCTTGTGTTGGCTGATCTAAAATCAACCCAAATTTGTGATATTCATCTGTCGCGCTCGTTGAAGATAGACGTGTTTTCTAAGCTCGGCAAACGGTTTATTTTTTTTATAAAAACGTGAACAAATAAAGTATAAAAAAAAAAAGTAAATAAAAGAAAAGAAAAAAATACATGTATGTACATACATACATAAACATACACATTTTTTATTCTCGGTGTTGATAAACAATAACAAATAAGAAGAGCACAACTGTAAACAGTAAACAAAAAAAAAAACTCTTATGAGTGCAAACAGTGCAAAAACAATTAAGCATAATGATAAAAATGCATATATCACAGTGAGTGTTAACGAAACAAATGCAGAAATAAAAAAAAGAGTCGATGATAGCAAATACCTAACGGCTAAACCTATTACTCGTACGCGATCCCTCTCACCTTCTGTTTTTAATAATACGGGTGATACACTAACAAATATAAAACCTTCAAGCATTGCCTCAACGGCAAAAACAATTTTAATAAGTGATAAAAATATTAACCCTCAATCAGGCACAATAGAAAACTCTGTATCACCTTCGGTGTCTAATAATACGGTTGATTCGAATACAATAAAAAATATAAAACCTGCAAGCGGTGCCTCAGTGGCAGAAACGATTTTAACAAGTGATGAAAAGATTACCCCCAAATCAGGCATGATGGAAAACTCAGTATCACAGGTGAAAAGCGGTCAAAAGCCTCAAGTACAAGTTGGAATGGATAGGTACATAACAGTGCTAAAACGGGGTCGCAGCCCAACTTCTTCTGCAGTTGCTTCTGTCCCAAAAGTTTTAAAAGAGGGTACAGCTGATAGAATAAGTTCTCAAAATCGGTTTGCAATTTTGGAAGAGGAATCCTCGGAAGCACAAAACGTTACAAAATCTTCTAAGCCACCCCCGATATATCTTAGAGAGCAAAACTCAAGTGATTTAATAAAGAATTTGATCTCGGTAATAGGTGAAAATTCTTTTTATGTAGCTGCAATAAAACGTGGTAGTATAAATGAAACTAAAATACAAGTTAATCGTGAAGATGATTTTCGTAAAGTAATAACTAAATTAGAAGCACTAAAAAAAAACTTTTATACATACCAACTGAAGAGAAGTAAAGGTCTTCAGGTAGTGATAAAGGGCATTGATTCATGCGTAGACCCAGGTGAAATAAAAACGTTTTTAGAAGAGAAGGGCTTTAAAATTAAAAATGTAGTTAATATTAAAAATAGAGAAAAAAATCCCCAGCCACTATTTCGAGTGGAGTTAGAACCCGGCGACGTTAAGCTTAAAAAAAACGAAACTCATCCCATTTACAGTCTGAGATATATCCTGTATAGGAAAATAACGATAGAGGAGCCGCATAAAAGGAACGGTCCCGTGCAATGTTTAAACTGCCAAGAATTTGGTCACACTAAGGCATACTGCCATTTAACACCTGTTTGCGTTGTATGTGGAGAATTGCATGGTACAGCTCTCTGCGATAAATCTAAAAACGACCCCAATGTAAAAAAATGCAGCAACTGTGGTGGTAATCACACTGCCAACTATAGAGGATGCCCTGTATACTCCACCTCAAATTCAGGAAACACATCAAAATAATACTAATGACATTATTATTATTATTATTATTATTATTATTATTATTATTATAATTTCTTTATTAGTATTAAAAATACTTTTCAAAACTATTACATTAATGTTTGTCTATAAATTTTTTAGAATTACATATTATGTTTTACATAGTAAACAATGTGTTTTTTGAATAAGTTTATATTATGTTCAAATTTTACATTATTGGGCAGGGAGTTGTACAGTTGTAAGCCTTTATAAAATAGCGACCGTTGCATTGCAGTTGTTGATACTCTTTCAATTCTAAAATGATCCACGTTTCTTAATTGGTACGGTTGTGCGTCTCTCACATATCTTATTTGTTCCGTTAAGTATTCTGGGGCTTCACCGATTTTTATTTTTTGAATAAAGCATAGTGAGTTCATTTTGAGCCGTTGTTCTATGTTGAGCCATTTTAGTGTTTCTAGCATGTAATTAATATGTGTGTATCTGTTGCATTTCAGTATTGTTCGCATTGCTCTATTCTGTAATTTTTGTAGTCGTTCAATCTGGTTCGCTGTGCAACATGTGTATAATATTGTTGACCCGAATTCGAAATGAGGTTTGATTATAGTGTTATATATGTTGATTGCTGTTATAATTGAAATTTGTTTTCTAATTCGTTTGAAAAAACTAATTTTTTTACCGATTTTTTTACAAATTTTAAGTCTTTATCAATAACAAAACCTAAATATTTTATTTGGTCTACTTTTTCTATTACTTCACTATTTATTTTAAAAATTATATTGCTGTTCGTGTTTATTTCCATTATCTTGGTTTTATTTTCGTTTAGTTTAAGTTTGTTCATGTTGAGCCAGTTTTTTACGCTTTCCATATCGTGAGTGAGGTTGTCATAACAATCGTGATCTGATTCTTCTTCCGTGAAAATTAGAGTATCGTCAGCATATAAAATTATTTCACATTTATTCAATACGTTTGGCATATCATTTATATAAATAATAAAGAGCAGTGCCCCCAAAATCGATCCCTGTGGTACTCCATAATCGTTATTTACATTCAGGTACCGCAGCCTAGTAATAACAGAACATCCTACGCTAACGTCCTAAAATCAAACCATATGCCAATGCGAGGTGATTTGCCAAATAATGATGAGACCCCAGTTTCTAATTTAAGTCGTCTAGAAAAAACCATGGAAACACTAGTACAAACAGTAACAAACTTTACGAATACAATGGGTAATATGATGCAGGAAATGTTAAGAATGCAATCGATGTTATTGCAAGCTGTACTTAACAAGCCATGAATTGCTTAAAAATTTGTTTTTGGAACGCAAACGGCATTCGCCAACATAAAAATGAACTAGAATATTTTCTTAAAAGTAAACAAATTGATGTAATGATGGTTTCTGAAACTCATTTGACCTCAAGAAATACGTTTAAAATTAATGGTTATATATTATATGATACCAAGGACCCTCGAGATAGAGCTTGTGGAGGTTCTGCTATTTTGATAAAAACCCGAATCAAACAGTACTTAATGTGTGATCATCGTGAAGATTATCTGCAATCAACGAACATTTGTGTTGAAGAGCTAAATCGAAACTTTGTACTTTCATCTTTATACTCTCCACCTAGATTTTCAATATCAGAAAGCCAATATTATAAATATTTTAAATCATTAGGACCCTGTTTCCTAGCCGCTGGCGATTACAACGCTAAACATACCTTCTGGGGTTCACGGCTCATTACACCAAAGGGTCGTGTTTTGTATAATGCAATGTCTAAAATGGATTTAAATGTGGTCGCGAGTGGACAACCAACTTATTGGCCTACTGATCAGCAAAAAATTCCAGATGTCATCGATTTTGGCGTGGTTAAAAACATCCCCGCAGAAACGATTCACGTTGAAGCTTCTTTAGAATTATCTTCTGGTCACACACCTACAATTCTTACCATATCAAACCCTTATAGAATTGTATCACCGTCTGGTTACTTAGTGACGTCAGCCACACAAATAAATTGGTTAAAATATAAAAAATATCTCAGTACCCACTGCACTAAAAATATTCCGCTTAGAACACCGGAGAATGTGAATCTTTCTATTGTAAATTTTGACAATTATCTCAAACTAGCTGTTCAACATTCTAGCATAGCCCGCAAAAATATCAAAAATAGTCAAATATATTCTACTGATGTCGAGCGTCTCTTGACTGAAAAAAGGAGAGTTCGAAGAGAGTGGCAATTGCACAGATCCCCTCAACTTAAAAATTTACTAAAAGAGTGCACAAAAAGGCTAAGAAACTTACTGCAGTCTCAAAAAACGGCTTCTCTGGAAAAATATCTTAAGGAACTTGATGCAACTCCTCAATCTGATTACTCATTATGGCGTGCAGCTAGAAATCTTAAAAGATCAGTTATCACTAAACCACCATTAAGAAACTTAAATGGACGTTGGGCACGAAATGACATAGAAAAAGGAAATATTTTCGTTAATCATTTGAAAACCGTATTTACCCCTCATACATCTTTCGATACTGCGGTCGAGTTACCACCTGTTGCTGTTAGATCAGCTGTTCCACTAAGGTTTGAAGTAAGAGAAATCGAGAAGGCTATTCATGATTTAAACCCCAAGAAAGCCCCTGGTTTTGATAAGATCAGTAACAAAATGCTTTTGGAGCTACCCAGCATAGCAAAGAAAATTATTCTACTAATTTTTAATGCTATTTTACGCCTTGAATACTACCCACAAGAGTGGAAAGTATCCTTAGTTACCATGATACCTAAACCAGGAAAGGATCCAACAAAAGTTGAGTCATATAGACCTATAAGCTTATTGTCTAATATATCAAAGCTTTTTGAGAAACTTCTAGTGTCTAAATTAACGCCGATTTTAAATGGTAACAGATGTATTCCCAATCATCAATTCGGTTTTAGAAGAAAACACAGCACAATTGAACAAACTCATCGAATAGTAAATGTCATAAGAAAAGCCTTTGAAGAAAAAAAATATTGCTCAGCACTCTTCATCGATGTGTCTCAAGCTTTTGATAAAGTCTGGCATGAAGGTTTACTACTGAAATTGCAGCAAAACTTACCAGCAAATATACACAAGCTGTTACAAAGCTACTTAGTCGGTCGTCAATTTATTATAAAAGAAGGCGAATTTTTAAGTTCTCCACAGCCAATTAGCGCTGGAGTCCCACAAGGCAGCATCCTGGGCCCTCTATTATACTTAATTTATACTTCGGACTTGCCAACAAACAGCTACACCCATACCTCAACATTTGCGGACGACACAGCTTTTCTAAGCGTACACGCAAACTGTCAAGAAGCATCTCGTTATCTACAGGATCATATATTTGAACTAGAAAGGTGGTTAAAAAAATGGAGGATAAAGATCAATGAGCAAAAATGCGCACATATAACATTCACATTGCGTCGGGAAACATGCCCCCCTATTAAAATAAATAATCAAATAATACCCCAACACTCGCATGTAAAATACCTCGGTATACATCTAGATCGGCGTTTAACGTGGAAATGGCATATAGAAGCGAAATTAACTCAAATGAAACTAAAAGCAATCCAAATTAATTGGCTTATTGGAAGAAATTCTGTTCTTAGTCTCGATTGCAAACTTCTACTCTACAACTCTATCTTAAAGCCAATTTGGTGCTACGGTATTCAGTTGTGGGGCACTGCCTCGGCTTCTAACATCGAAAAAATTCAAAGGCGCCAAAATAAACTTCTTCGAATAATCACAGCCGCCCCCTGGTACGTCAAAAACTCAAATATCCACAAGGATCTCAATGTGCCATTAGTAAAAACTATGATAACGAAATATGCAGTAAAATATTTAAAAAGGCTGGAACTGCAGCCAAATCCATTAGCTAGAAATATTTTAAATTATGGCGGCCACACTCGCTTAAGAAGAAGAGACACTGCAGCACTCACCCAATCAGATGAGCGATAAACACCTATATATGTAAACAGAAACCGTGATGACTAAATCTTTTGTGTTTGGCACTGGCAGGACATAAAGCAAATATTAGGATAAGATTTGATTAATTATTGTTAGTTCATATTTAATATATGAAGATTCAATAAATAAATAATGAAAAAAAAAAAAAAAAAATCTTGAACATGTTTCCTTTTTTAACTTCTTAACTCATTGTTGGCTTCGTTGTTTCTTATTGATCCTGAAGATTCGAAATCCAAATCATAACTGATTTTTAGTATGTGTTCCATAATTCGTATTCTTGCATGTAGTGGTGATAATCGAAATTCATATGCATCAGTATTATCTAATATTTTTGTCGGGACTTGGTTTAATTGGCTTGATGTTGCATGGCATATGATGCAGCTGGATGCAGCCTTCGTGTTAGTCAAAGCCTGGCCTACTTTTTCATCTATCATTGTTAGCACTAATTGGTAGCTAACTTCAATTTGCTGCCCATCTAAATCTAATTGTAATGGCTGTAGTGCTGCAGTTTGGGCCTTGATATCACAAACTTCTTTGTTAATGGCATCATGAGTTTCTTTTTTGAATTCAAATTTGATAGGCCTGCAGTATTTCGTAGAAGATGGTGTCCTATTTTTCCAAATATCCTTTGTTTCCGTTGAACAATTCGAAGGCTCTGAATCTTCCAAAATCTTTTTTAATCGCAATGGTACAAATGATACCATGAACATATCTGAGGCCAAAATATTTTCACATACTACATGTTTGTATTGTTTTTGTCCGAAAACACCATCACATCCCCATTTAGAAAAAAGAATTAACTTTGTGTTTCCATATTTCTTTAACTCGTTTCCTTTTATTGATTGTAGCAAGCGTTCGGCTGTGTCATCAAGTAGAGATTGTAGTTGTACCTCTGCCTAAATTGGTGTGATTGATGATATGCTGGGTAGAGATTTTAGCCTTTTTCAATCGCACGCAATCTGAGCTAAATATATTGCTGTTTTGTTAATTTCAAATCCAGAAATAGTGCTAATGGCTCCCCATTTTTGAATTGTTTTGCATCGTTCGGAGTTGATATACTTCTAAGAATTCGTTTTGTTCTCAATGAACTAGCTTCAACAACTTTTTCAATGATATCCACTTTTGTCAATTGTTTATGTGATCGTAATTGATGTAGGAAAGTATCTTGAATATTTTCATATCCGATTTATTCATTACTATCCTTAAGCATCCGCCTCTTAGATCTTTCGCTACAGTTGTCCAGCGATTTTTGTGGTCTCCCACGAGTGTTTTGATTTGTAGTTTCTGAAGCGATCTGCTCAGAAAGTTCGTTCTCTAACCAGTTTGCAAAGCTCTTATAAAATCTATCTTTGCTGTAATCAACTTTCCTGTATCGCTGTTTTAAATTTTTGATGAGAATAGATAATTTATTTTCTAAGTCCAATTGTATTTCGCTGCTATAGGAATTAGTTTCCTTTTTTTCGAATGTAATTTTTAACATCTTCCTCGTTTTTGCTTCTAAAATACTCTCCGGCCAATTCTTTATAGCTGTAGCTCTCCATGTTTTTATGAAAAACGTTGTTATTGCTCAGATATATTATATCCACTGAGTTTGTTTCCGAATGTCACTTGCTTTTAAACCTTTTCATACTTTTTTTCATGCCAAAGGATTAAAAAACTTAAAATCCTTTTATTCATATGCTATAAAATACCTGACACAAATTTAACAACGCATTGCAAGGTTATAGGGTCATATAATATTATTAGAGTCATAAAAACAGTTAAAAAAAAGACCAAAAAAAATTAAAAATCCAGTCTAAGGTGCGATTTACAATATACCTGCTTAGCGTAGATGCGTGTTTAAGCTCTTTATTCTTTATAAAATACGCTAATGTGAACGTAGTGTAACGGATAAGGATGAATCAGGGCAGCTATACGTTCTTCTGATTGTGTAACATTAATAAAAAATTGTATATGTACTAACTGTATTCTGTTCGATCACGATCAATATTCCATATATCAAACATTTTTTTTTTAATGCAATAGCACATGATTAATGTTACTGCTGCAAACATTTTTGCGGAATAAAAAATATTAAAAAAAAAAATTCAAACAAATAAATTTTTTTCGAGTAATTTTATTAAAATTAAAATATGTAGTTTTAAACAGACGGGTACAGGAGTATATACAGGGTTTAAGAAAACACTTTTACCTTTTTCTCAGTGGTTTTTGATCCGCAAAAGTTCTATTCTACAAAAATTGAAATTTGACAAAAATATAGTAGTTTAGAAAATAAGTGTTAACATCTCAAATATAAATAACACAATAGTCGCACATAAAACGTTTTTAAAGATAACAAGACTACCAACCTAGCAGGTCATTATCGATGATAGTTTTTGAGCAATGATAATTTCTTTCGGCTTAAATATAAAAAAAAAAAACACTTTTTTCTGAATTTAAAAAAAAAGTTGTGCTTAACAACTTGGCACGACCACAATATTTTGACCTAATTTTTTGGCTACCTTAGTTTTAATATTTTTACTATTAAATAAAACTAAAATTTTGGAAATCGGTGACAAACAAAAATTGGACTTTTGGCCACTGAAATAAAATTTTCAGCAACTGTGCGCCGTTTAACTACAATATTTTTATAAATGCTCTAAAACTAAAAAAGGACAACCGAATTAAAATCACCTACACTCTGCGAGGGATTGTCTACATAAAACGACATGGTAATTAATGATGAAGCAGTACGTATTGACAGCCCTGAGGAGCTGAATTAGTTATTTCTTATGCCACATGCTGCTCAATAATTTTAACTTTAATGTTATCAACAATGAAGATTCATCAAATACTTTATTACTCAGTAAATTTGCTAATAATATTTGCTTTTTTCTCACTATTTTAATCAAAAATGTTTGCCTTATGTTTAATGTAACTTTTTATCATGCAACTACAATATATATCTTTACAAACTTTTATTATAATAAACTAATACGTTTTATCATGTGCTGCGCTGCTTTAAACCAGTATGGTAATAAACTCTCTCGATAACGGTCAGTGGAGTTCCAGAGACAGAATTAGTACTATACTAAAAATTTTTGTAAAACATCATATAGGTTTTAGAATTTGTCATTTAAATGCACAAAGCCTCAATAATAAAATGGATGACTTTCGGGTAATTTTTGAAAACTCTGGTGTAGATGCCATATGCATTTCAGAAACATGGTTTCACCCAAAAACTGGCGATAACGCTTTTCATATAAATGGATATAATTATATCGTGCTGACAGAAACACCACAACTAATAGAACAGGTGGAGGGGGAGTTGCCATATTCTTAAGGAATGGTATAATTGGAAATATTGCATGGAAACCAAAAATTGATTGAGATATGGAGTATTTGTTTTTAAATATATCGGATCAAGTGAATAAAATGCTTCTTGGATGTATCTATAAGCCACATAAACGAATTAACACCGAAACCCTTATACATGAACTTGAATTACCAAGCATAAAATACTCTGACATAGTAATTGGCGGAGATTTTAACAGTAATATTCTTTTTGAAAGAAAGCTCACAGATCATATGAGAGCAATCGGCTTGACACCTGCAAATTCTGCTACGCCCACTTTTTTACAAGCACGAGCAATACTCTTCTAGATGTTATCTTTGTAAGTAACAGTCAAAAAATGCTGCACTATGAGCGATTATCAGCACACATGTTTTCCAAGCATGATTTGATCTTCCTCAACTATAACGTTCAGTCGGTCATCCCAAAGCAAACGTTTACTTTTCGTGATTTAAGCAATATTGATATACATGCACTACAAAGAGATACACAAATAATATGATGGGAACATATCTATACCACACCTAATAGTTAGTTAGTTAGTTAAATGTTCTTTACTTAATTCATTTCTTTGTGATAAAAATTTTTTAAATAATAAATAAAATAAAAAAAATAAGAACGTACGACTATGACTTAATGTCGTCAGGCGGAAAGAGATAAATATGATAATGTTTTTGTGTATTATATAATAAGGTTAATAGTTAAACTCATTTAAGAGCTCCTTCCTATAACCTATTGCATGTATGTATAATGAATCCATATATTTCTTTAAAATTTTCTGTAGGGTTGTTTACAATAGTTATTAACTCATTTTCAGTCAAGGTAAACTTTTTAAAATGTTTATATCTGATATGACGCAAAATAGGACATATGGCTATGAAATGTAAGATATTTTCAATCTGATTAAGATTGCATAACGAGCAATCACGGGATCTTTGCTGCTGAAACCTTGTTCCATTTAATTCAAGCAGGTCACTTCTAACTTTGAATATGTAGCTAATAGCTGTCGTTAGGGATGGGCAATAAATATCGATATATCAAACTATCGATATTTAAAAAAATTATAATCGATATATATCGCCGATATTAAAAATGCCCATATATCGATACATCGATATTTATTTACGACTATCGAATTCGATATTTTTAAGATCTCCTTATAATAAAATTCAACAATACTGTTGTTTTTTAAGAAATGCATCATATGTTTTTGAATTAATATTAAAAAAACGGCTCTTTTCCATTGTACATTTTCATAGATTACATAGTGCAGTTTTGTCTCGGTTTTTTAAGAGATAACAACAACAAAATTAGCGCGGAAAAAATATTCTGGAAAGTGTTCCTAGAATTATGCAAAGAATCGCCTTAATTATGGCGTATTCGCAGCAATAGACTCATGAAAGTTGGAATGTTACAGCCTGGCCCACAATGTCGACAAGAACATTTCTTTCTTATATTTTTATTGAAAACAAAAACAAATTAAAATTTTTATACCCTTCACCGAAGGTAAAAGGGTATATATAACTTTGTCATTCCGTTTGTAATTTCTACAATATTGATCTAAGACCATATAAAGTATATATATTCTGGCTTCTTATGAGAAGGGAAGTTCAAATCCGGTTGTCCGTCTATCCGTCTGTCCGTCCGTTGAAATGGGTTTTCCGAAGACCCCAGATATGATGGAGCCTAGGTTTTTATACATTTATGTCACATATAGTCCGGAATTGGTTGCTATTGAAATTCAGGAAGATCGGTCCATAAATGGCTGAGATATGAGCAAAAAACCACGACTACATCTAATTTTTTCCATAAATCCCATGTTGTTGTTGTTTTTTAAATTCTTTTTTTCTGCATATCTCGAGAGCGGCAAGAGATACAGCTTTCAAATTTAGTACACACATGTTGCTTGCCAATACACAAACTCTCTAAAAAAATGGGCGGGATTGGGGAAGTGGGTGTGGCACTTCCCATACAAAGACATTATACATTTCTGTATATCTGGAGAACGAAACGAGCTAAAGTTCCCAAATGAGGTACAAACATATCGGTTATCAATACACAGTATCCCACAAAATATGGGCGCGATTGGAAAAGTGGGCGTGGTACCTCCCGCACAAAGACATTATTGAAAATACTCAAAATTTTAAATTTTAGGGCTCTAGTATGACATATGAACACGTTTTATATACCAAAATGTCAGAAATTTTTAGCAGCATATATTTCCCGAAAACCTTGAAACCTTTCTCCCAAAAATGGAAGAGTAATGCCCAAAATAAACATACCCATTTTCGGGAACAATAGATCTTCCCGAGTCCAAGTTTTATAATCTAAGTAAATGGTTTTTTCTTCCTTAAAACGTGGGTACATAAATCTGCCAAATCGGTTAAGAAATGGTTCAGTTATTAGCAAAATACTCCAAAAATGGGCTAAAAGCATCATAATTTTTATAAAAACTAAATTTTTAGAGCTGTTACATGACCTATGGATACGTCTTATATATCAAAAGATCGGAAATTTTTAGTAGAAAATATTTGCTGAAAAACTCGGAAAAATCGGTTCAGATACAAAAAAGTTATTACCAAAATTAAATTTTTTTTAATAAAAATGCCTTTTTTCGGGAACCGTAGATCTTTCCGCCACAATTTTTGTGAAACGATGTTGGAGCGTTTTCGCACTGTAATCCCATTTTTTTGGAGCGACGAGGCTCATTTTTACTTAAACGGCCACGTCAACAAGCAAAACTGCCGCTCCTGGTCTCCAAGAACTCGCAACCCTCGATTGAAACATCAAAAACCATTGCATTGCCCCAGGGTAACTGTTTGGTGTGCCTTATCCTCGCATGAGATAATATGACTATTTTTTTTAAATTCTCGAGGCCAGGCGACGAATGTCAACCGTGAAAATTTTCGACGCATGATTACGAAATACTTTTTGCCAAACCTGCGGGAAAATTTCACCCAAAAACTGATCAGTCGCATTGCAGACATCCCATGGCCACCGATGTAACCCGATCTAACTCGCATGGATTTTTTATGGGGTCACCTCAAAGAGAGGGTTTAGAATGTCAATCCCCAATCTCTTGTGGCTTTAAAGGAAAATATTTGTCGAAAAATCAGCTCAATTGAATCAAGTTTACTGCAGTGTGTAGCGCAGAACACAAGGCTCCGTTTTGAACAGTGTGTTCAACTCGACGGAAGACATCTGGATGACATACTCTATTAAAAATAAAATCCGCATTTCCATTCATTCTATCGTTCAATGCTCTTAATAAAAGTTTGTGTCAATTATTACATATTTAATAAATCTGCTACCATACACCTTTTATAAATAAATACACTTGAAAAATATAGGAAAGATTTAAATTTTATGGCATTTCATATACGAAATGATACCATTTGCGTCTATAAAGGAAACATCACACAAAAATCATTTGGCCAGTGTGACCAGATCTTAAAATTTTTTACAACTAATTCTGGCATTAGCCGTGGCCGAAAAATGGTAAAATTGATTTTTAAAAGTGCTAAAAATAATGCCAACATTTTTAAAAATTTTTGTTAAAAATGTATTACCAGTATGAAATTTTATTCGAAACTAAATACATTTTACGTCCAATTTCACCAATTTAGTTAAAACTAACTATTGCTTTAATTTCCAAAATTTTTTTTACAGCTATAACTGATAGTAAATTATAACTGAACTTGGTGAAATTGTCCGTTAGTGACTTATATTTTAACGAAATTTAAATAAATGGTTATAATTAAACAATTGAAAAGATGTTGGAATGACATCAGATACTTATAAATATGTAGCACAGGTAGTTGAGAATTAATTTTAAATTTAGGGGACCCCTGATACGTGCAAAACTGCAACGATTTTATTTCTATGCTATACAAAATCTTTAGATAATTTTATTTCTTATAGTTTAAGAAAATTTTAAGTTATAATATATTATTTTTTCAGCAGCTTAGAGCAAAAATGCTTTTCAAATATTTACACTTGGAATTTGTATCTAAATACAAAGTTGTACTTTAATATCGTTATATCAAAGGACGAACAATGTTTACAATGAACATGATGAGGGCATTTCTAATACATATTCCCATTCTTAACATAAGAATTATCCGTTTTCATACGAAATTCCATTTTGGTTACAGCTATTTTTAGCCAAAATTTATTATAATTTATAAACAAATTTAATAAAACTATTCGTCAAATTTTTTTAAATAATCCAAAAAAAAAGCTAAAAACAATTTATAAAAATGCTAAATAAAATGCCAAGTGTTAAATTAAAATGTTGCAGCTAAGTAGAAATTTTTAATGCTAAATTTATCTGCAAAAATTAAAAAAAATTATACTGCATTTTGCCATAGTTCATGTTCAATTGTATGTATACCGACTCACTTTGTATGAAGCTGAAAAAAGTGTTTTTGTTACCCCTCTGAAAATAAAGCTTTGTATGTTTTATGATGATTCCCAAAATATTTTGGTTCAACAGTTGACCATCCGTGAGCTGGGCCATTTTTAGAAAAGGTATTTTTACAGTTTTTCGAATTTTTTTGGACTTTGCTCCAAGACGACATAAATAAAATTTTGTATCATCGATATGAAACGAATTTGCTATGAAAATTTGTTCAATAAACCTTTTATTCATGAAAAACATTTTTTATTATTAGTTTTTATTTTATTTTTATTCATTTATTTGAGGTTTTTAATGCTATTTTCTTTAAAATATCAAGAATTATTATATGAATCTTAATAGTATTGATCTTATTTAAGTGATAAGGGTATTATGAGTTTAAGTGAGGTGTGAAACACATGCAAATCTTTTTTGTAGTATACCGATCGACTTAGAATCAGTATCTGCTGCTGAGCCCATGTTGACCTTTTGCGCAAAATGCAGGTCGCAATTGTTAAGATAACGTAATTTAATAACATTTGATTCATAAGTCTTTTTTAAATTTTACGAATCGTAGTTCATATAAATCACTTTAAAACGAAAACACCTCAAATATATATAGTTACCTAAATAATATTCGGCGTTAAGAATTCCTATATTATAAGTCTTAACCGCATATCATAATTTTGTTTTTAGGGAACACTCTTAAAAATTAGTCGATAAGTTCTAATTTGTTCTTTTTTGTAAGTTTTTTTTAAAGTTAAACGTTAAGGTGTTATTTCATATAAATTGGGTAATTTTGCGTCATCTCAAGTGCAGTTTTGAATTTTGCCGGTGGTAACACTGGCTGCAAGCCATATAAGAATGTCTAACATCGAAAGAGACAAAGAGAGAAAAACCTTACTTTGCTTAACAAATTTACTGATTGATTGTGTTAGAGAATTTTCTTTAAAAATATTGGTTTTTAAAGCAATTTTCACCACGAAAATAGTTGCACAAATCGTAAAGAATTTGAGAAAATTATCTTTTTCTTAGATAATTTTCTAATTTCAAACAATTTTTAATTTGTTAAGACCAATTTCACCAAGTTCTGCTATAATTAACTATCCATTACTATAACTGCCAGTTAGCAAAATGACGTGATAGCACACCATTTGAAACGCCCAAATATGTTCTACTTTAACAGGGGGTTTCTTAACCCTTTCCGTGTTTTTGTCGAACATATTCGACATTACTTTGTACTCTGTTTCTATGCGCTTGAACGATATACAAATTTAGAGTTTATTATAATATAGAGATTGCAGTTGTTTCTTTATTTTTAAGCGGAGATGGCCAAGATGAAAACTAAAATTTTTCCTGACTTTAGCATCATCACATTACATTAAATATAAGTTTTTAAGCTCGACTTAAATTATTTTTGACCCGGAAAGGGTTTATATCTTTGTTTTTTGTTGACTGAACCAAATTAACAGTACAAAGTGTAAAAAACTGTACATTTGCGTACTGTTTTGGGTGTTGGGCATAAAACAGTACAATTGAACAAATCAGTACATGTAGTGCTAAAAACAGTACGTCTGGCACCCCTAGCACAGTTGCTTAAATTGACTTAAGCGACGTTATGCATATTTTCGTTGGGCCTTTACTTGTAAGTAACAAATTTTTCAAAAAATGTTTATACACCCTTTAGAGAATCGGAAGACCAGTTTTGTAAAAAAAAATTTGTTCTAAAGTTCATCTTTAAAAAGTTATTAAGTTTTTTTTCGTTTTGCGAAAATGAGTTGTTGACGCTTACGTTGTTAATGCCTGGAACTGAATTAAGTAGTTTTACTAGCTGAAGCTGAAGAATGCTCTGCAGCGCAACAAAGTTCAATATTCAGAACTTTGCGCTTCCATTTCAGCTGCAACGACTACTACAACTGCGTGTTCTGTTGACACGTCTTTGGAACACCCGCTTTTAAAATTTCACAGCTTGCATCGCTATTCACAACGTTGGGCTACAGCGACTATTCTGTTAAATTTTTTGTATATGTTTTACATGTACATTAGATCGTACCTCAAAAAAAGTTTCTCCGTAACCCCTTTAATATAAAATAGTTTTGCAAGGAGGTTTCGAAAACAGAAATTTTTTTTTTCATTATAACAAATAGAACCTGGGAATTTTAGTTCAAATGTTGAGTTTCATTTTTATTATAAATGTTTATATTAATTCGAGTCTGTATTCTAAGTCAAATAACAATTTATAAAGCTTTCATACTTTAATAGTCTTTTTCCTTCAATATTTTCCAGGAATATTTTCTATGCACTGTCAGAAAGTAATAATAAGATACAAAGAATGCTGACGAAGGCCGTAGCGGGCAAGTAAATGCATTACATTCTTCTGGTATCTAATAGTTGTATAAATATTCTATACAATTCACTTCATTGGTAGCTAAAGTAAGTCTCGTAACAGAAATATACAAACCAAAAATAAATAAAATAAATTCTGAAAGTGCATAGAAAATATTCCTTTATAATTTTTTAATTTGACTTAGAATACACATTCGAATTAATATAAACATTTATTTTTCATTATATCTTAGACATATACAGTCCGATCTTAAAGTATGATATATCAATGTTTTCATCACGAGAAGGCCAATGTTTTGCCCTTAGGGGCGATTGAACTCAAGTATCTCGTTCTAGTATTTATCCACCAGATCTCAGTTCGTACCACCATAATGTACGAAAATTAAAGCTCGCAAGAAACTATTAAACGTTTGCTAAGGAAGTAATTCGATAATTCCAGCAAAAACATATATAAATTTAATTTTACAAAAATAACTAAAAACAAGTTAGAGTGCTATATTCGGCTGTGCCGTATGTTAAATACCCTCCACCGACAGAGGTGGGCTCTATATAATAAATAAATATATATAATATTAACTAAGCTTCACAAAAATCAACGCCAGCATTAAAATTGGTTGCGGTTTAGACCTGAATTAATATATTGACCGACAGTAAGAAAGTTTTATGTGTTTCTTGTTAGAACTTTGAACTGGCTTGAGTAAAATATCATGATTCGTAAAAGTTTTAGCCGAACTAAAATAATTTTTAGGAGGGTAATTTGTATTGGACCTGTGGTAAATTATGGCCCAATCATCCCAAAATTCTGAACACTGATTTCTGGTATTACAAAAATAATTTAGAATAAATTTCAATACAGCAGTGTAATTAGTTTTAGCGTTAACAGTAAATTTCACAAATTTGCATGATATTTTTTCTGGCCATATGAATTTCAGTACGAAATTGTACCGCAATATCTATATCTGTGATGGTTTTAGGCGAATTTAATTATATTCCCAAAGTGGGCTTTATTTGGTTTAAGGCGCAATAAACTGTTTTCCGAGATTAGAGTTTATATGGGGCCTAGGGTCAATTATGGACTGATCTTCACGAAACTTAGCAGTGCGATTTCTCGTCCAATAAAACTGTTACGTACCGAATTTCATATTGATAGCATTATTAATTACGGTTTAAGGCGTACTAAACTGTTTTCCGGAAGTAGGGTTTATATGGGGCCTAGTGTAAATCACGGACCGATCTTCAAAAAATTGTACAGTGTAATTTCTGGTCCTATAAAACTGTGACGTACCAAATTTTAGTATGCTAGCGTTATTTATTGCGGTTTTAGGCGTACTAAACTGTTTTCCGCGAGAGGGGTTTATATTGAGCCTATGATCAATTATGGACCGATCTTCACGAAATTTAACAGCATGATTTGCAGTCGTAGAAATTTATTGTCATTCCGTGCAATATTCAACCATTTATGTTAGTTTTTGTATCAAAATTATAAATTTTTTTAGGGTGGTGGTTCCACATTTTGATTCATAGTTCTAATCCTATTGAACCGATCTTGCTGGATTTTAATCCCAAGCTGCTTAGGATAACTACAAGCAATTTGAGACCAAGTTTGTTCTTTTCATTTGCGTTTTTCGAAAGTGAGCGTGTTTTCAACAGACAGACAGACGGACATGGCTAAATCGACTTAGAATTACGCAAGGAGCCAGAATATACATATCGTTACCTAAAACGCAAAAGGCCCTATAGTCCGGTCAAAATAAACATTTCAAATTGCATTAACTCGCATAAAGCTGAAAATTGGCATAGACCTTCAGTTCACGAATACAAATAATATGTGAAAAGTCCCCGTTGATCCGATGCTTGCTAAAAAAGATATTCGAGGTCAAAGGTCAAAAATATAGGTTTTTTGCATTTTTTTCGTAAAAGGTAAATATATCGCGAAAATGGTTAAAGTAAAAGTTGTAGATTATTAAATTTCCTACAAAAAACGTTCTTATACTTTTTTTTTTATTTATTTTTATTTTATTTTTTTTTTTCTCATTATTTATTTATTGAATCTTCATATATTAAATATGAACTAACAATAATTAATCAAATCTTATACTAATACTTTATTTTTGTCCTGCCAATGCTAGACGAAAATTTTTCTCCTCACGGTTTCTGTTCACATATGTAGATGTTCAGCGGTCTTCCCTTCGGATGAGTCCTGCGGTATCTCTTCTCCTTAATCTAGAGTGTCCACTGTCATTTAAAATATTTCGAGCAAGTGGATTTGGTGCGACTCAAGCCTTTTTAAATATTTTGCTGCGTACTTCGTAATAATAGTTTTTACTAATGGCACATTGAGATCCTTGTGAATATTAGAGCATACCAGGGAGCGGCTGTGATTATTCGAAGAAGTTTATTTTGGCGCCTTTGAATTTTTTCGATATTTGAGGCCGAGGCAGTGCCCCATAGCTGAATACCGTAGCACCAGATTGGCTTCAATATAGAGTTATAAAGTAGAAGTTTGCAGTCGAGGCTAAGAACAGAATTTCTTCCAATAAGCCAATATATTTGAATTGCTTTTAGTTTCATTTGTGTTAGTTTTGCTTCTATATGGCATTTCCATGTCAAACGCCGATCTAGATGAATACCGAGATATTTTACATGCGATTGCTGGGGCACTAATTGATTATTGATTTTAATAGGGGGACATGACTCCCGACGCAAGGTGAATGTTATATGTACGCATTTTTGCTCATTGACCTTTATCCTCCATTGTTTTAACCACTTTTCCAGTTCAAATATATGATCCTGCAAGTAACGGGATGCTTCATGACAGTTTTCGTGTACGCTTAGAAAAGCTGTATCATCAGCAAATGTTGAAGTAAGGGTGTGGTTGTTTGTTGGCATGTCTGAGGTATATATAAGGTATAAGAGTGGGCCCATGATGCTTCCCTGAGGGACTCCAGCGTCAATTGGCTGAGGAGAACTTATAAAATCACATTCTTTAATAATAAACTTTCGGCCGACTAAGTAGCTTTCTAACAGCTTGTGTGTGTTTACTGGTAAGTTTAGCTTCAATTTATGTAATAGCCCTTCATGCCAGACTTTATCAAAAGCTTGGGAAACATCAATGAAGAGGGCGGAACAATATTTTTTTTCTTCAAAGGCTTTTTTTATAGCGTTTACTATACGATGGGTTTGTTCGATTGTGCTATGTTCTCTTCTAAAGCCGAATTGATGGTTAGGAATACATCTATTTACATTTATAATTGGGGCTAATTTTGCCACTAACAGCTTCTCACACAGCTTTGATATATTAGACAATAAGCTTATAGGTCTATATGACTCAACTTTTGTAGGATCCTTTCTTGGCTTAGGTATCATTGTAACTAAGGATACTTTCCATTCTTGTGGGTAGTATTCAAGGCGTATAATAGCATTAAAAATTAAAAGAATAATTTTCTTTGCTATGCTGGGTAGCTATAAAAGCATTTTGTTGCTGATCTTATCAAAACCAGGGGCTTTCTTGGGGTTTAAATTATGAATAGCCTTTTCGATTTCTTTTATCTCAAATCTAAGGGGAACAGCAGCTCTAACAGCAACTGGTGGCAACTCGACTACAATATCGGGAGATGTATGCGGGGTAAATACGTTTTTCAAATGATTAACAAAAAGATTTCCTTTTTCTTCATCATTTCGTGCAAAACTTCCATTTAAGTTTCTTAATGGTGGTTTAGTGATAACTGGTCTATTAAGATTTCTAGCTGCACGCCATAATGAGTAGTCTGATTGAGAAGTTGCATCAAGTTCCTTAAGATATTTTTCCAGGGAAGCCGTTTTCTGAGACTGCAGTAACTTTCTTAGCCTTTATGTGCACTCTTTTAGTAAATTCTTAAGTTGAGGGGATCTATGCAATTGCCATTCTCTTCGAGCTCTCCTTTTTTTCAGTCAAGAGACGCTCAACATCTGCAGAATATATTTTACTATTTTTGGTTTTTTTGAGGGTTATACTAGAATGTTGAACAGCTAGTTTCAGATAACTGTCAAAATTTACAATAGAAATATCCACATTCTCCGGTGTACTAAGCGGAATATTTTCAGTGCAGTGGGTACTGAGATATTTTTTATATTTTAACCAATTTATTTGAGTGGCTGACGTCACTAAGTTATCAGACGGAGATACAATTCTATTAGGATTTGTTATTGTAAGAATTGTAGGTGTGTGATCAGAAGATAGTTCTAAGGAAGCTTCAACATAAATCGTTTCTACGGGGATGTTTTTAACCACTCCAAAATCGATAACATCTGGAACTTTTTGCTGATCAGAAGGCCAATATGTTGGTTGTCCGCTCGCGACCACATTTAGATCCATTTTACAAATTGTGTTAAACAAAACACGACCCTTAGGTGTAATAAGACGTGAACCCCAGAAAGTGTGTTTAGCGTTATAATCGCCAGCAGCCAGGAAGCAAGGTCCTAATGATTTGAAATATTTATTATATTGGCTTTCTGATATAGAAAATCTAGGTGGGGAGTATAAAGATGAAATTACTATGTTTCGATTTAATTCCTCAACGCAAATGTTCGTTGCTTGGAGATAGTCTTCACGATGATCACTCATTAAGTAGTGTTTTACTCGGCTCTTTATCAAAATGGCAGAACCGCCACAAGCTCTGTCTCGAGGGTCCTTGGTATCATATAATATATAACCATTGATTTTAAACGTATTTCTTGAGGTCAGATGAGTTTCAGAAACCATCATAACATCAATTTGTTTATTTTTAAGGAAGTATTCTAGTTCATTTTTATGTTGGCGGATGCCGTTTGCGTTCCAAAAGCAAATTTTTAAACAGTTCATGGCTTGTTTAGTACAGCTTGCAATAACATCGATTGCATTCTTAACATTTCTTGCATCATGTTACCCATTGTGTTAGTAAAATTGTTAACTGTTTGCACTAATGTTTCCATAGTTTTTTCTAGCCGAGTTAAATTAGAAATGGGAATTTCGTCGTTATTTGGTACATCACCTTTTTTTAATACATTAGCGTACGAGGTTCTGTTATTATTTGGCTGAGGCATTTGGACGCCGTACGTGTTTCCTTGATTAGTTGCCTGCGTTTGAGGGGGATTAAGTTTCTGTCCAACAGAACGCTTGACAATCGAATATACCGGGCATCCTCTATAGTTGGCAGTGTGGTTACCACCACAGTTGCTAAATTTTTTTACGTTAGGGTCATTTTTGGACTTATCGCACCGGACGGTACCATGTAATTCTCCACATACGACGCAAACAGGGGGTAAATGGCAGTATGCCCTAGTATGACCAAATTCTTGGCAGTTTAAACACTGAACGGGCCCATTTCTTTTGTGCGGCTCCTCTATCGTGATTTTTCTGTACAGAATGTATTTTAAACTGTAAATGGGATGCGTTTCATTTTTTTTAGCTTAACATCGCCGGGCTCTAACTCCACTCGAAATAGTGGTTGGGGATTTTTTTCCCTATTTTTAATATTTGTAACATTTTTTATTTTGAAGCCCTTTTCTTCTAAAAATGTTTTTATTTCGTCTGGGTCCACGCATGAGTCAATGCCCTTTATCACAACCTGAAGACCTTTGCTGCTTTTCAATTGGTATGTATAGAAGCTTTTTTTAAGTGCTTCAAACTTATTAATTATTTTGCGAAAATCATTCTCGTGATTAACCTGTATTTTTGTTTCGTTTATATTACCACGCTTGATTGCAGCTACGTAAAACGAATTTTCACCTATCACCGAGATTAAACTTTTTATAAGCTCACTTGAGTTTTGCTCTCTAAGATATATCGGGGGTGGCTTTGACGTTTTTATGACGTTAGGTGCTTCAGAAGATTCATCCTCCAGAATTGCAAAACGATTTTGCGAGTTTATTCTATCAAAAGATGGAACTTTCGAGGCAGAGGCTACAGCTGAAGAGGCAGGGCTGCGACCACGTTTAAGCACTGTTACATACCTGTCCATACCAACTTGCACTTGTGGTTTTTGACAAATTTTTTCTTGTTTGTTTTCCATTACGCCTTTGTTCGAGTTTATGTTGTCAATGGTAACGCTTGTATTGTTTTCTGTTGTTGTATTTATTTCCACATTGCTTACACTAGCATGAGTATCATTTACTTTTGTTGTTGTTTCATTGTTATTACTCATATAGAGTTGTTTTTGTTTTTTTCACCGTTTTTTTATTTTTGTTGACTGTGCTTTTTTTATTATGTATAATGTTGTTACACCGAGATAATAAAAGAAAAAAGAATAAATATTTTTTTTGCACAGATTATTTGCAAGTATGTATGTGCGTACATACATACATATGTAGGTATATTTTTTTACTTGTAATTTTTTTCTTAATTTTTTTTTTTTTCACTTTTATATTGAGCGTCCAAATTCGCTTGTTAAACTGATATTATTAACTAATTTATGTTAAAAAAAAGAACCGTATGCGGAGTTATAAGAAACACGTCTTTTCTCATCGAGCACGACGACTTATTATTAAAAAATACAATATGAAATAAAATATGGTATTATTGGAAATTATTTCATAAAATTATGTGAATTGATTTAAAAAAAATTTTAATCTGACTGATAGTCTTCGAGCTCAACTTCAACTATAATGTCTTCGTTTTCTCCTTGGTTTTCTTCTACTTCTTCTTGTATATCTGTACATTGTTCAAATAAAAATTCATCAGATGATTCTTCGTCGATATCATTTAAATTTTCACCTGAGGCAATTGATATAGTATTAGAGCAAGACTGACCTTGACAATTAGTGCATGCTACTGAGCAAAACAATCCAACTTTTTTGCAGCCACAGTTTCCACTGCAACCTTTTTTGCAGTTGCAAAAAATGGTGTTCAGAAGTTTTTCTGGAGCAGGTGGGAGTAAAGTATGAATTGGCACCAAAGTATTATCTACTAATGTCCAACCCCAGTCTTCCGGATTCAATTCATTGCCTAGCCACACTTGGATTTGATAATACACTCGACATAAATGTTGGTAAGCAGCGGCAGATGTTGGTGGAAGGCAAGATAATTCTACCCTTTTATTATTTCGGGTATTTTTTACAAAACTTAAATATCTGTATTTATCGAGACAATCAATTTTTTTTGGAGCTCCATACATTGCAAGAAGAAAGCGAATTCCATTTGAGACGATGAGTTGTGAAGAAGAATTGATGTCTTTAAATACTTCCGCGTAATTAATTAAATCATTACGTTTTTCACATAATTTGAAGACTGATGTTTTACCCCTTTTAAAAAATGCTGAAGTAGTGTCGCAGCCAGTTATTGCATGTAAAAATAAGATATTTTTTTCACATTTGGGATAGGCAGATAAACTTTTCGATGAATAAATATTTGTTTGTTGTCCGGCCTTTCCAGGTTTTAAAAAATATATAATCTCATCAACTGGAACGCGCGCAGTCAGTAGTATTAATAAATCCACATCTTCACCAACAACAATAGTTAAATTTGTTGTATTAAATTGTTCTATTGCTGTTTCAATGATTAGAACATCAGCGTCGTTATCAGCATGTTTCACTGAAATGTTTGCAGCTTTAAATTTATCACATAAAATTGAAATAAAGCGCGACTTGTTGTGAGTATTAGCCAGGAATTTTTGTTGATTGGTTGGAACAGCCATATATTCATCAAAAACAAAATCCGCAGATGAAGATGTTTTTGTAGATCGACGGTGTTGTTCTGCAGCTTTAATATTTTTTTTATTATCAGAATAACCATCAAATACAATTGTCACTTTTTGACCAAAATGTCTATGTATATACTGAACGTATTTATCAAAAATAGAGCTAAATAATTCTCCTTGATCCCACACAACGCGGTGTAAAAGATATCCACCATCAATGATGTAATTTGTATTGGTGCTGTCAATTTCAATGATCACGGGTTGAAAGCAATCATATATAGCTGACTTTTGTGTTTTACGCATTCCAATTGCATCGAAGAGTGATAATGGGTAAGGAGCTAATTCATATTCGAAGAATTTTTCGATTTCATCATCAAATGCCTTAGTGTTACTCATACGTTGAAATAGCAATACAGGGTCTACAGGTACTTTCTCGTCATGAACTTTTATAGAGCTACTCATGCTTAAAATAGGGAGTACTCTATCAGCCCTTTTTAATTTTATGTTGTTGAATGTTTGTCCTGTTATTTTAGACATAGCAGCAATTCCAACTTCTCGAGCTTGATGACAATTAATTTTATTATCACCGACTACTCCACTAGCAATTGATAAGATTTTGTTAATATGAGGAAAAGGATTGTGGAATAAAAACCATTCCAAAAGTTTTTTCACGTCACTAACATCTTTTTTAACTCTTGAGTCACTTGCATCTACATGTTGATCTGTTACGTCCATTCTAACATTAGCAAGATCTTCCACTCCTTCACACACAGCATTCATCGCATGCATCGCATCCTCGAGAAATCCCTCCACTTGTCTTCATTGATTTCATCAGTGATTGCTCAATAACCATATCCGTGGAAGTTCCACAAGTTAATTTGTCGGAACGTCTTACAGTAAAAAATCCCTCTGTAAATCTCCGGTAAACACTGCTATCCATTAACTTCTCCAACTGCAGCATATCTTGCAAATATAGATGCGCCGACTTGGCATAAGGAAAGTGTCCTGATGCGTGAAAATAAGGGAGCATTTCTTTGACGCTGTTTATGTGAGCTTGCCAATCTCCCATACGCTCAGCTCTTATGAACTCTTTAGCAAGTGATACCATGCGAAAATATTGTATCCACAATTTTGCTGTAGGTCCTCGTTGTTCATATTCTTTGAGCTTGTGGTCGAACTGTTTGAGTAATACTCCGCTTATTTCATCGTCATTTTCTATATCATAATAAGTAAGAGATTTTCAGTTATCTCATCATCAATTACAATTTCTTTTAATATTATTGTTGCTAAAGCCAGATGAAGCAATGTATGAGCTCTAACAGCTCTCGCGTAAGCATGGCCATTGAGCATTTTGTCTAGTGAATTGGGTGCATAAATTAGAGACAGCACCTCTTTTAGGCCACTTCCTTGCATGATGAAACCAATTGCTCCAAAAAATGACATGAGTAAATGAAACCCTCCAAGTCTTACTATGATTTTTGATAATTCAGATCCTTCAGGTGCTGTAGAGACGATTTGTCGAGCTTTCGCATACAGAGGTTGATCAAAAGTAATAATGCATACATCGTGACCATAATGTTTTGCATTTTCCAAAGTACAGAGTAAAGTTGTGTATATTGTATTGTAGTTACTGGCTGGTTGATGAATAAATGGTAAGAATGAAATTTGTGATGTAGAAAAATTCTTAATACTACTTGTTAAACGTTCAATATATCCATTCCAACCGGGTAGCGTTACATTCTTGGTTTTGGCATATAACCATAAGATATCAACTTATCGATGAAACAAATAAATGTTACTTTTCCGGGTTTTTCAGTTAAAATAATTTTATTTCCATACTTCAACTTCAAACGCATCTTAATTGTTCTGCTATCTATAGTTGGAATTTCACAAATATTTTTTAATTCATCTAATGAAAACTGGCAATCATCACTATTTTCGATGTATGTAAATATTTTATCCATCGCAGAATTTATAGCTTCATTTTGAGGACGACAGCTTTTCACCCCAGTAGTGGGTCTCAAGAAGGAGTTGTAGCAATTAATATGGTACTTAGCCTCAGCAGCAACTAAATCATACACATACTCAATGCGAGCAATAACATTTTTTGCAGTATCATCAGAACGACTTCGAGCTATCTTCATAATAGATTCTTTAAATTCTAATGTAGACACTTTACAGATTTTACGCCTACACTTTTGCGGTTGTTTTTTTTCAGCCTCTTCACTTGCATTATTGCCGCAAAAAAAGCAATAGTTTTTAAACCTAAAATCAGGTTCACTTAGCTGCGCTCTAGTACGCGGTGGACTGATTTTAGACATTTTAGATGTACTAGCTTGTTCTATGTCACGCTGCCTTTTAACTGCAGCAATAGAACTCTTACGAGTATACATTTTTCGGCATTGCGTATGAATGGTTACAGATTCACTATTACTTAGGTATTCAAAAAACCCATCATTTCTCTCAACACTTGAATCAATTAAAATTTTAATTCCACGTTCAACAACAACAATGTCACCTTCAGTCAAAGATTTACTACAAATAAAACACAAATTCGACATTTTTGTCAAAAAATATTAAACAATACAAATCGTGATAAAAAGCAGCAGTAACGAGTACGTACTTTCAATGCAAAGAAACATTCAACACTAAAAATATAGTTGACGCACAAATATTATATATGTATGTTCTTTATATATATATATTAAAACTGGTTTTCAACCACCACCGTCCGAACAATAGAGTAGAAACTAGCTGCCGCTCAAGGTTATACCAGCTGTAGACTGTACATATAGATTAAATTTTGAATGTATAACAGAAACAAACAAAAAAAATTATTTTTTTAACGTATAATTCTGTATGCAGGCGGCGTAGGCATCCAATCCAGTATTTCAAACGGGAATATCTCTGGAATGGTGGGTCGTAGCAAAAAAGTATAAGAACGTTTTTTGTAGGAAATTTAATAATCTACAACTTTTACTTTAACCATTTTCGCGATATATTTACCGTTTACGAAAAAAATGCAAAAAACCTATATTTTTGACCTTTGACCTCGAATATCTTTTTTAGCAAGCATCGGATCAACGGGGACTTTTCACATATTATTTGTATTCGTGAACTGAAGGTCTATGCCAATTTTCAGCTTTATGCGAGTTAATGCAAGGTTAGCCTTTTTTTGTGTCTATTTTGACCGGACTATTGGTTGGAAAGGTTTTCCGAAGACCCAAGACATGAAGGAAAAAATAAAATGTGTACTATTTTAGACAAATCGTTCCACAAATCTTTTTAACTGCTAGTCTTAATTATTGCCCGTATATCTCTTTAATGCCCCAAAGGAGCTGAGACTTTGAATATTGTATGAATTAAAACCAAATTTTTTTTTTGTAGTTTTAATAAAACGTTACATTATAAAAAAAATGGCTCAGATATGAGCATAAGCCGCGACTCCCTTTCATTTGAAACGAACTATAATTTTAATATCCTATTGTAGGATAATAATGTTTTCCTTCATAAGTTTATCAGAATACTGTGGGTTGTAGACAATTCAATTCTTTTTTATACCCACACTACTCTAAAGTGGAGAGGATAAAATGCGTTTCTGCTGATGACCAGATATGGGCAAAACATGCGCGCGGTGCGATTCTCGAATTAGTTTTTTTTTACACGTACACGTACCCACACTGTATGAGCACAAGCAAATTATTCAGTCTCAAATTGAAGGCCTGAAGAAAAATATTTTAAATAAATTATTGAGTTTCATTTCTTTGACCATTTTATTAATATTAATTAATATTAATAAACTTTTTAAGCTCAAGTTCCATTTTATTAAAAATATATATGTGAAAGATTTCTGAACGATAAGATGGCTCATAAAACATATAATACATTAAAATGAATTATTTAGTAAAATGAAAGATATGACAGATAAATTAGATAGATATATTATTTACAAGATATTTTACAAGGGTAAGGATAATACAATTTGCAGTAACGTTTATATATGTACCATGAAAACTAGATTCGTTACAAGTTATCAACATACCAATAGAACAAAGAATTAATTTTAAAACAGATACAGACAATGTAGCTCAAAATTACGGACATTTAATTTATAAGAATAAGATAGGAACTTAAATAAATTTATAAAAATCTAATAGAAAAATTTTTGTTTCCTATGTATAATTTTTAATATATTTCATAATCGATAATTTTGTTTTATACCCTCCACCACCACTAGTGGTGAATGAGGGTATACTAAGTTTGTCATTCCGTGTGAAACTTTTTTATTATACATCTAAGACCCCATAAAGTATATATATTCTGGATCCTTGAGTAATTCTAAGTCGATTTAGCCATGTCCGTCTGTTTGTCCGTCTGTTGAAAACACGCTCACTTTTGAAAAACGCAAAAGAAAAGAACAAACTTGGTCTCAAATTGCTTGTAGTTATCCTAAGCAGTTTGGGATTGAAATCCAGCAACATCGGTTCAGTAGCATCAGAACAATGATTGAAAATGTGGAACCACCACCCTGAAAAAATTGATAATTTTGATACAAAAACTAACATAACTGGTTTATTAATGCACGGAATCATACTGGTAAATTTCGTGGCGATCGGTCCATAATTTACCATAGGCCCCATATAAACCCATCTCGAGGAAAACAGTTTAGTACGCCTAAAACCGCAACAAAAAACGCTAGCATACTTAAATTTGGTACGTCACAGTTTTATAGGACCAGAAACCACACTGTAAAATTTTTTGAAGATCGGACCATAATTGACACTAGGTCCCATATAAACCCTATTCCCGGAAAACAGTTTAGTACGTTTATAACCATAATAAATGACGCTATCATACTAAAATTTGGTACGTCACAGTTTTATAGGACCAGAAATCACACTGTAAAATTTTTTGAAGATCGGTCTATAATTTACACTAGTCCCCATATAAACCCTACTCCCGGAAAACAGTTTAGTACGCATATAACCGTAATAAATACCGCTATCATACTAAAATTTGGTACGTCACAGTTTTATAGGACCAGAAATCACACTGTAAGATTTTTGAAGATCGGTCCATAATTGACACTAGGTCCCATATAAACCCTACTTCCGGAAAAGAGTTTAGTACGCCTTAAACCGTAATAAATAACGCTATCATACTAAAATTTGGTACGTCACAGTTTTATAGGACCAGAAATCACACTGTAAAATTTTTTGAAGATCGGTCCATAATTGACACTAGGCCCCATATAAACCCTACTTCCAGAAAACAGTTTAGTACGCCTTATACCGTAATAAATAACGCTATCATACTAAAATTTGGTACGTCACAGTTTTATAGGACCAGAAATTACACTGTAAAATTTTTTGAAGATCGGTCCATAATTTACACTAGGCCCCATATAAACCCTACTTCCAGAAAACAGTTTAGTACGCCTTATACCGTAATAAATAACGCTATCATACTTAAATTCGGTACGTCACAGTTTTATAGGACGAGAAATCACATTGCCAAATTTCATGAATTACACTGCTGTGTTGAAATTTATTCTAATTTATTTTTTGTAATACTAGAAATCAGTCTTCAGAATTTTCGGATGATTGGGCCATAATTTACCATTGGGTTAATACAAATTACCCTCCTAAAAATTATTTTAGTTCGGCTAAAACTTTTACGAATCATGATATTTTACTCAAGCATGTTCAAAGTCCAAACAAGAAATGCATAAAATTTTCTTATTGTCGGCCAATAATTTAATTCATGTCTAAACCGCAACTAATTTTAATGCTGACGCTCGTTTTTGTGAAGCGTAGTTAATAATATATATGTATTTATCATATAGAGCTCACTCCTGTCGGTGGAGGGTATCAAAGATTCGGCACAGCCGAATATAGCACTCTAACTTGTTTATTATTGTTTTCAATATAAAAATGCGAAAGAAATGTTCTTGTCGACATTGTGGGCCTGGCAGTTAATAATAAAAAAAAATATTTTGTTTTTTTTTATATGAGCATGTTTTTATATATTAAAAATAAAATATTGCACAGTTTACTTGCATAATATGTCACAAGTTTCGTTTACCGGCAGTATATAATCCGGCATTATATAATCCCAATTAATTTTTATTTTTTTATATTTCATATGGCGAAAAAATAAACATTTTTTTGTGTACTTTACTTTTTTTTTGTAGAATTTACTGCTGGTCCATCGATTTCAAACAAAAACTTCGTTCGCATAACTTACCTTAAAAACTAAAAAAGAAACAATAAAAAGTTAGAATGGAATTACATGTAATATGTTTGTACATATGTAAATATGTATTGACATAGGTATATTAAGTTTTTAAATTTGGTAATAATTTCAACCTAATACGTTCATCGATAGATCGATATATCGATATTTTTAATTAATAAATATCGATACTCTTAAGAAATATCGATACGATATATATATTTTTTCATTTTGCCCATCCCTAGCTGTCGTGTTATTTGAAATTTCAAAATATGATTGAGGCTTCGTGTAATTGAGTTTAGAGTAAAACCGGCTTGTAGTAGCTGCTTTTTCTAAATGATTTTGTAGTTCTTTAAGTTTCAATCCTGATAAAATATCAAATCTTAATTGTTCCCAGCTTTCTTTTGTAGAGCATTCGGAAACTCTGGAGGAATTTACTTCATTAGCTAGTGCATCTATTTGCTCATAACAATACACTTTTTTTTTCATAATAATTCTTGTAAGCTGGTTTGGTAAACGGTCGTTGTTGTATTCATGTAATGTTCTAATAATAAATCTTAGATGTAAATCCAATGTAAATATAAAATTATTCTCTACACCAGTTTCCAGCATCAATATATATGTGGGTGTAAAAGGTGGCAGTTTTAAATTTTTTTTAAAAAGAAACGTAGAAGTTTATCTACTTCTTCAAAAGAAGAAAATCCCCATATTTGGGCGGCATAAGACTGAATTCCACGGCATACAGATTTAAACAAATTCCATTTTGCTTTTAAGCATATCTATTTTTTCGCCAAAAAAATCATTCCATGTTGCATTAATGCTGTTTTTTGCAGATAAATTTATTTTTTCAACGTGTTTTTTAAAAGAAATTTTAGGTGATAAAGTAACTCCCAAATACGTATATTCATTTGTGATTCTTACAGGTTCACCATTAAAAGACCATCTTTCCCGTCTTGCGATTCTTCCTCCTTTTCTGAATATCATAATTTCTGATTTGCTCAAATTGACCTGCAGGTTCCACGTCTCACAATATCTTTCAAGTTGATTTATCATTTGTTGCATTGTTACGATATCATTAGCTAAAATTACGATGTCGTCAGCATACATTATTAATCTTACATGTGTAGTACCTATATATATTCCTCCTCCTATATATTCGTGCAAATCGTTTAGATATATTGAAAAAAGTGTTGGTGAATGTAAACAGCCTTGTTTAACTCCAGAACCAGTTTCAAACTCATCTGAGACCTCCTCTCCATCCCATACCTTAAATTTAGTGTTACTATATATGGTTTCGATCATTTGGACCATTTTTATTGATACGCCAATATTATTAAGTTTATAAACCAGAGATTTCCTTGGGGTTTTATCAAACGCTGCACTGAAATCCACGAAAAAAGCGTACAATTTTTTGTTTTCTTTGAACTTAAGGTGAGCAATTGCGGATAAACTATATAAATTATCAACCGTTGAGTATCCTTCTCTAAGTCCAGCTTGGTATTCGGAGAGTTTATTGTATTTAGTTAGCCACGAATTAAGACGATTATTTAGAATGCCCATAAAAATTTTTGCAATCGTATTTATAAAAGATATACCACAATAATTACTCACAGTATTCCTTTCTCCCTTCTTATAAATTGGAAAAAGTATACTTGACGTAAATTTTTCATCCAAATTTGCTGTTTCATATATGATGTTGTATGTGTTTGCCAGATCTTCCACAAAAATCTCCGTTGAGTTCTTAAAGAATTCATAGCTGACGCGGTCCTCTCCAGGGGCTTTGTTTTTCTTGGCTTTGGCTAGTACGTGTTTTATTTCAAAAGTAGAAATAGGTTGATCTAGATCTTCATCCGTATATTTCATTGCAGCATACATTATATTATGTGAAATATCAGGCGTATTCAAAAGAGTAGAAAAATATTGTTTGAACACATTTGCCGGTATATCAGGCTTCGACTGCGTTTTTTTTTTTTTTTTTTGTTTTTTATTTCTTTAATAAGATTCCACCAATCTTTACCAGTTTTTACTAAATTGATCTGATTTTCTATATTTCTGTAATATTCGTATTTACTTCTCTCACAAATTTCTTTATATTTTTTATTTTCGATAACATATTTTTCTCTGTTGCTTGTTGTTGGGAAATGTAGTAAGAGCTCTAAAAGACTTTTAACTCATGTTATAGCACTTGAAATTAAACCATTTGTTTTCTGTTGTAATATGTATTTCATTTTTGTGTTTATAAGGGTTTGATATGTTGATAACGTTTATGAAATCTTTAAAATTTAATACATCCTTTTGTTGTTTATGAAAATTTAACTGTTGATTAAGTTTTTCTTTATAAATCTCTATTTTGCTTTCATCCCACTTTAGCTTTTGTAGTAACTTCATTGGCTCTTCTAATTTTCTTCCTTTAATATTTATAGTTAAAACAATTGGAATGTGGTCAGACCATCCCCTACTTTCTACCGAAAAACTTTCAATACACTCTAAATTTTCATGTGCTGAGGCGCATATATCGTTGACTGATTGCCCTACTCCACTTATATAATTTAGATTGCCATTTTCATTTTGTACACCCATTTAATACATGTAACCCAAAGTCTTCGCAAACCTCAATGAAAGATTTTCCCTTTTTATTTTCGGTTACGTCTATAGATTTCCTTGTGTCCAAACCGGCTTTAAATGTCGATTTAAAAAAATCATCTAATGTTTGCAGTATATTTCCTATTCTGATGTTTAGGTCGCCAATCAAAATCGGATTTTCTGCGTTTTCGTTTATTAAAAAATGTTTTACTCTTTCAAAATCTGCCACCCAGTTAGCTTCTCTTAGATAAAGAGGAACTATATTTAAAGTTTTGTTGTTGTTTTTTATTATAATCGATACTATTTCTCCGGTTTTTTTGAAATTAAAAAGTATATTATGTTTGGAGAAGTCTTTTTTCACACCGTAGACAGATCCACCTATTCCTCTTCTGAATCTACTATTTTTAAACGCCGGATTCCAATACATATCATAGCCACAAGAACATTCTACCTTTTCCTCAAGTATATGAGTTTCTAACAGCACAAATACATCAAAACTTTTTATATATTGGAAAAAAAAACATTTAAAAAAATTTTATTTTCTAGGCCGTTTATATTATATGATATAATTTTTAAACATATTGATTTATTTAAAATATTTGATTCATTATATTTGCAAGTAGGTTTTACAATTAAATTTTTATTTAAAATAGTATTTCTAAATTTATTTAAAGGTTTTTTGACGATAGGTAGGTAGGTAGGTAGAAAGGCTGGTGTGAAGTCTCCTTCACACCCTCACCCAGAGACCAATACGGTCCATTGTGATGCCTTGTTTATAGTTAAGAAGCTGAAAAAAGAAGGTGAAGAGAAACAGCAAAAGAATCAGAAAAGATAAGAACAGATAAGAATAGATGAGAAAAGGAAGTTCTGACCAAACCCGAGAGAAAAGCCTCACTCAACACAACACCAATCCGCCCTATGTGCGGCTAGCTCCCAGTCTCCTGCTGCGCAGCCAGGCCATCCCCATTACGAATCCTATCAGACTCTCGAGCCCACAGCCCGGGACGTCCCCTAATTCGCCTAGGAATCTGCTGCCCAGCCACCTCAGCCTGCTGCCCTGTAGCCTGGGACAGCGGCACAAAATGTGCTCAACCGTCTCCAGCTCCTCCGGGTCCTCACACAACCCGCACATATCCGACACGTCGGATCCTAACCTCATCGCCATCCTGCCTATCATGCAATGACCCGTGATGATTCCTATTATGGTCCTCACGCAGACCCTGCTTCTGCCCAGCAACAACTCCGAGTCGGACTTCCTGAGCACCGGCCACATCGTCCGTGATACCCGGCAGTCCGTTCGGTTCCCCCAGGCCCTATTGGTCGCGCCCAGAATCCATTCCCTAATAAGTGGCAACAGCCACTTACGGCCATAAGGGCCGCCTGGCTGTCGACATATATAGTGACCTCCGAGCCCCTATCAATGTTGTCCCTCATCAGTTCCACGGCCCTCAAGACCCCCAGAACTTCCGCCTGAAAAACACTGCAGTCGTCCGGAAGCCTATATGACATTCTGATATCCAGATCCTCAATGTAGACCCCCGCACCCGTGCCTCTCATCTTCGAGCCGTCAGTGAAAATAGCAAATCCATTAAATAATCTGCTCCTACCTGACCATCTCTCCCTAGAAGGCGTTACCACCTCCGGCAACCGTCCGAAATCCACCCTGGTGCCCACGAAATCCGTGGAGCCGGGTGATCCCAGGCAGTAACCTCCAGCTTCGATCTCACTCAAGATCCGTGGGTGACCCTGCGTGAAATCCCTAATCAATCCTAGTTCCCTCAGTCTAAGAATGCTTCTGGCTGCCATTCCCATAACATACTGCTCAATGGGCAGAAGATGTAGAATGACATCCAGTGCCGCTTGAGGTGTACTTCTCATGGCACCTGTCATGCCGATTGAAGCACACCTCTGAGCCTTAGACAGAAGGTTCCTTCGACAAGCCACTCTCAATGACTCCCACCAAACACAGCATCCATATGTAAGAATGGGTCTAACCACCGAAGTGTACAGCCATCCCACTACTGACGGCCGGAGTCCCCAACTCTTACCTATCGATGATCTGCAAGCATAGTAGGCATTGAGGCCTCTCTTAAGTCTCTCCTGAGTATTCCTTCCCCACGACAGCTTGCTGTCCAGAAAAACTCCTAGATACTTAGCGCTATCAGATAGTCTAAGCTCTACTCCTCCTAGTACCGGCAGCCTAAAATTCTCTACCCTGTACCTCCTAGTAAAAAGAACCAACTCGGTCTTCTCCGGATTGACTCCCAAACCCTTATCACTCGCCCATGCTGACAGTTCGCCCAGCGCCCCTTGCATGACTTCGCTTATTGTCGGCAGAAACTTGCCCGATACCAATATCACTACATCATCCGCGTAGGCCACAACTTTCCGACCCAATCTGTCAAAAAGTCCCAGAACGACGTTGACAGCTAAGAGCCATAATAAGGGAGAGAGAACTCCCCCCTGTGGGGTTCCCCTAGTCACCAGTTTCTTTAAGCGCTCGTTTCCCCAGTCCGAGTGAATAACTCTGCTGCTGAGCATCAGAGTTATCCATTCGACCAGGAACAGAGGAACGCCTAGATCCACCAATGCCTGCCTGATAGCCTCTATCTTCAAATTATTAAAAGCGCCCTCTATATCCAGGAATGCCGCCAAGGTGTATTCCTTGTTTCGCAATCCCCGCTCTACATAACCCACCACATCATGAAGCGCACTCTCAACAGATCTACCCTTAAGATAGGCGTGTTGAGCGCCGCTGATGATGCCGGCGTCAATCTTCGTCCTCAGATGTAGATCAATCAGTCTTTCCAACGTCTTCAAAAGAAAAGACGATAAGCTGATTGGTCTAAAATCCTTGGGTTTAGAGTGACCGGTTCTTCCCGCCTTGGGTATGAAAACCACCCTAACCTCCCTCCACCCTTTAGGAATGTACCCGTTCAGCACACAGACCCTAAACAGTTCCACCAACAGCAGGAGTGATGATCTCCCGATATTCTGTAACATCGCCGGAAAGATACCGTCTGGTCCTGCCGATTTGTAAGACCCAAAGGTATTAACCGCCCATGTTACTTTTTCCAAGGTGATCATGTCCCCCACCGTCTCCCTCTCCTCACCGCCCGATTCTGACCCAGAGAAGGGGTTACCACATTCAATCTGTTCCCCCGTCCCAGGATCCACACATCCCGGAAAGTGAGTTTCCATTAGCAGACAAAGAGATTCAGAGCTAGATTCCGTCCATGAGTTGTCCGGTCTCTGAATAAATCCAGGGACTACAGGGTCCTTGGATAAAATTCTCCTGAACCTGGACATCTCATTTACAGATTCCACTGACTCGCTAAACTTGACCCACGAGTCCCTTTTCGCCCTCCTAATGTCTCCTTTATATCTATTGTAACTCAATCTGAAGTTACTCCAATCTTCTTCCCTACGCGTATACTTCGCTCTATTAAACAACCTTCTGACAGTGGACCTTTGAGTCCTCAACTCGTCTGTCCACCATCTTGGTTGTGTGCGCTTGCCCGGAAAGTTCAAAGGGCAGGAACGCTCATAACTACTAGTCAGTACCCCCGTAAAGGTGCCCACCAGTTGCTCTACACCGGTCGAAGTCGACCCCCAGTCGCGTGTAACTCTAAGGTTACTTTGCACCAATCTCGAAAAGTAATCCCAATCCGTCCTTCTCGGATTCCTATACGGACACCTTTTCGACCTCTCAAACATTAGATTAAAGGACAGGCGACTATGGTCAGAGAAGGAAAACCCCAGGTCCACCCTCCAATCCTCCACTAATTCCCTACAGTTCGTCAATGTCATGTCTATCACTGCCTCTCTATCCCTAGTTCTGAACGTAGGTGTATTCCCCCTGTTACAGATATAAAGATTGCTGGCAATAATAAAATCAAACATAGACTCACCTCTTTTGTTGATGTCGGCACTTCCCCATTGGGTATGGTGTGCATTGGCGTCACACCCTAGTACCAGCCTCGAGCCACTTCTGCCTGAGTACTCCACCAACTCTCGCACTTTTTCACCAGGTGGATCGGTAGCCTCGTACGGCAAGTATACCGATGCTAATGCCAGGACCCTTCTGTCCTTGGCTTCTCCTGTCACAACCGTGAGGTCTCCATTACTATAAGAATGAGAAAACATAAATTTAAACTCAGTTCTCGCCAAGATACAAGTTCGTACCTTCTCATCTGTGTGGGGTACGAACAATGTATACCCCGTGACCCCTAATCCAACTACCCGGTTTTTATTAATCCAGGGCTCTTGGATTAAGGCCACGTCCACGTTGTTGTCGATGAGGTGGGTTACTAATTCGGTTGAGGCTGCTTCACAGTGGTGCAGGTTTATCTGCACCACTTTCAACCTCTTAGGGTCTATCATTTTTAGGAAACCTAAATTTGATAGACCCTAACCCGAATATTGCAACCCCTCCTATCGAATCAAGCTTTTTAAGAGACTCCCGGTCCACTGCGAACCTGAAGTCTCTTCCCTGGTTCTCTTTACAACCCAGTGAAGCCACCAACTTCCACTGGCTTGTATTGAGCCCCTTGTTCTGGTTGGCCAGTACCCCCAGTATGACCTCCACCGGTTTTATAGGTGGAGGTATCCATACCGTGACTACCGGCCTTAATGGCAACTCAGACGCTAGTATAACGTCCAGACTAGCTTCAGGACAGGAGCTGCCACACTTACCAATTGCAGCCTTTAAAAACTCAAAGGTTTTCTGATTGCCGCAACTGACAGTTTTGACACCTCTTGTCCATTCAGCCCCTTTGAACGATACTTCGTCCGGCCTTCCTTTGGCACTAAAGATTTCGTCGAGTAGTTTGTTCTCTAGCACCTGCCATCTCTCGACACTGATCCTTCCATCGGGATCCTTACGATCAATGACAGCCGCTAGAATACCGTCCTTACTCGACGACTCCTTTAGTTTCTTTGAAGTGGATGGTTGGTCCTTTCTGGAGTCAGTCCTCTTATTGATCTCCTTATGGGGATCTTTAAGAGAACTGACCACAGTCTGACCAGTCCTCTTAGCCGCAGGGGATTTCTGGTCATCACCAGACCTCACTCGCTTAACTACCCCCTTTTTGGGGCCCTTAGCAGAGCTCAGTCGGTGATCACCCGATTTCCCTGCAGATGTTGACTGGTCTGTCCCAGCAACCCTTCCTTTAGTGACTCCTTTTTGGGAGTGACTATCGGAAATTACCAAGACATTTCCAGCCCTCATCGCGCGACTAGTAGTGGGTAAAACGTTCTCAGGCCTAGCTCCCTTAACTGCGACCAAACTGTCACGATTAAGAGGGCCAGTCGTTGAACCTTTACCCTCCTTTTCCTTATCTTCTGCTTTATCCGAGGATTCAACAACAGGGGGTGCTGGGGATTTGCTGTCTTTACTGACAACATTTGTATCCACAGCAGCCCTTGTTGTGTATCCCGCAGGATAGGGAAGCCCTAGGATGGCACCGACAGAGCCGTGGATTCGTTCGAATCTAGCAACGTTCTTTCGGTGCTTCCTCAGCAGATGCCTATCCCGCCCATCGTGCAGTGAGGAGTCTTTCTTAGCTATCTTTTCCAGAAAGGCTAAGGAGGCTCTCACACCACTCTTGGCTTTATCGTAGCTCGTTCGGCTATCTGACGTGACCTGTTCTGTCGCATCTTGCCGAACAACGAGTTTTGATACACTCGCCAATCCACTCTCCAACCCGAGTGTGACTCCGGAAGTCGATGGCCCAGCCCTATGGCCCTCATCATGAGCCGAAATCAGAGTTATTTCGTGCTCATCATCAGAGCCCAGAGTTAGGTCACCGAGTCTTTCCGATGCCCCTGTACGAGACGGAGATCCGATTGGCGAGTCTATCCTGTCCGTCATGACTGTCAGTTCTGTCATTAACTGACTCTCCTGCAGCAGAATATCTCTGTGAATACCCAGCAAGTCGGAGTCCAAATCTGACCCCGAACCTGCTGAGCTGACAGAGACATTCCCTGCGCCAACTTCTTCATTTCTTTCTTTAAAATTTAAATTATCCAGTTTTTGGTCCCACGAGTAAGCACGTAAACAAAGCGACCATCGCGCGCAGTGACGGCGTACGCGGACTAGGCTAGAATTACAACTGACCCTTGCCATCGGCGTCAGAGGGAAGCTGTTCACGACCAGTTTCTTTTACCACTAACTAGCCATTCAGGTCCTCGGCACTGCTATCAACCACCTTGACCTTAAAAGTGGGGGATGTAGGGAATCAAAGGGAGAAGTAGGTAGGATTATAGGTAAAGAGGATGGGATATGGGATGGATAACCCTTGGTCATGCTGGCTTTAAAGCTTATGCCTTCGAACTTGTTCCGGTTAGACTGTACCGAAACAAGTTCCAAGACATACACTACCGCCGGCATTTAAGCCACCACATCGCGGCAAGATAGTTATCCAGGTGGTGGTTTTTGACGATAAATTGTTTAAGATTTCATAATAATTTAAATTTACTGAATTTATGCCTTCCCCATATAGGGTTTGGAGAAGCATTTGTTCCACTTTCTAACTTTGCTGCTTATTGCACCAAAACCAGTTTTCATCTATTTTTATGCGAGCACTACGTACCATAACACGGGTATTTTGGCTTATTTCCTTTATTTTTTTTTATCTCTAACATCACACGTTTGTCCTGCTGTTTTTCATGAGTAAGATCGCGCTCTACAATT
This sequence comes from Pollenia amentaria, assembly GCA_943735925.1. Classification (NCBI taxonomy): domain Eukaryota; kingdom Metazoa; phylum Arthropoda; class Insecta; order Diptera; family Polleniidae; genus Pollenia; species Pollenia amentaria. Next base: position 81,980,572 of record OX031009.1, read on the forward strand.
TTTTTGGAACCAGCCAGATTTTTTGTGTTTTGAAAAACTTCCTTTACCATTTCTCCAGGGGGGCTACTCTCTATTGCGATGCGAATACAATTTCGATGCGTAAGCTAAATGCCAACTTGGTACTCTCTATCACTTTCGCAAAATTGTTTAAAAATTAAGCAATACTGGTAATAAAAATCAAAAATAGCACAGTTTTCAGTAATGAAATGCCAAAATATGTAAAAACAATTGAAATTGGAAAGCTTAAATAAAGAAATAATGATGATTTACGAAAAGAAAAAATGAAAATGATGCGAAAGACAAATGCGCAAACGCATTAAAGAGTACCAATCACTAGATTTGCGACAATTTTCTTTCGCATCGCAATAGAGAGTAGCCCCCCAGAGCTGAATTCTGCTACCACACCTATCTTGCCATCCTTCTCATACATTTTTCTTGTTGAAAGCAAATTTATATCTTGTGTTAGTTTCAAGTTTTCCTTACAGCAGTCTTTCACAGAGTCTTCTAGAGTTGTTTTGGCGTCAATACCCTTGAAAATTATGTTGTTTCGCTCGATGTGCTCTTGCAAGTAGTTAATTTGTTGATGATCTTTTTCTCTTTCAAATTTCAGTTCCGTAACTTCTTTTTTTAAATATTCGTTTTCTAATTTTAGGCCATCAAATTTTGTAGAAAGTTCGCCAACATTAGTTTTTATGTCCTCAATGTCCTTTTTCGTTGGAATATTTATTAATTTTTCATCCATAAGGCTTGACATAAGACTCATCAAATCCTTTACTGACAATGTTCCAACTGCACTTCTTTTATATGGACTCTTTGGAGATGTATCTTCGCGATTGCGCTTAGCTGATTGTGAATTTGGCGTTTGGCTCATTTTGTTATTAAAGTTGCAGAATTTTAAGAATACGTTATTTTACAGCTCTGGTTTTCTTTTATTAAAGTTTAAAGTTGAAAAGTTTGTAGCATACCTTGGGGCTTTATATTAAAAGTGTTTGGTTGAAAGCTTTTAACAAATATGATTTAACTATAGGTCTGTCTGCGTACACATATTTTGCATAATTTTGTACAAAATGTCGCAAAATCTTGCAAAATGTTGTCTGCGTACTCCAAATCTCCTACAGCGAGAGAGCCAAAAAGAGAATTTTTTGACAGTTGGAAGTTAGAGAACTTGCAAAATGTTACTGGAGAAATTTCCTCTGGTAAGATTTTGCAACTAGTTTGAACAGCTGTTTTTATATACTGTTTGAATGAAAGAGTTTACGTGTGCCAAGATAGCGTCGACGAAATAACGTCGAATTTGGGAATTTAAAAACCGGGAAACCAAAATACCCAAATAATGGGGATTTACAGTATATGAACAAAAAGTTAGCGTCGAATTTAGGAATTTAAAAAAGGGAAGTAAAAATTTATTTATATTTTTAATAAAAATACTAAAAATATTTACCACAGGCTTTTGCACGGTATAAACTGTATATTTTCTGAAAGTAAATAGTTTTCTGGACAAAAAGAGCGATGCGCGCAAAAAATATATAGTTTATACCGTGCAAAAGCCTGTGGTTCATTGCATAAATCAGTAAAGATTTTTACTGACCATTTTGGATGAACCCAGATTTCTCGGAAACTGTCCGAACGATTTTTTGCACTCATCGCTCATTTTGTCCAGAAAACTATTTACTTTCAGAAAATATACAGTTTATACCGTGCAAAAGCCTGTGGTAAATATTTTTAGTATTTTTATTAAAAATATAAATTGACACTAATTGATTATTAATATTAATAGGGGGACATGACTCCCGACGCAAGGTGAATGTTATATGTACGCATTTTTGCTCATTAACCTTTATCCTCCATTGTTTTAACCACTTTTCCAGTTCAAATATATGATCCTGCAAGTAGCGAGAAGCTTCATGACTGTTTTCGTGTACGCTTAAAAAAGCTGTATCATCAGCAAATGTTGAAGTTAGGGTGTGGTTGTTTGTTGGCATGTCTGAGGTATATATTAGGTATAACAGTGGGCCCATGATGCTTCCCTGAGGGACTCCAGCGTCAATTGGCTGAGGAGAACTTATAAAAGCACCTTCTTTAGTAATAAACTTTCGACCGACTAAGTAGCTTTCTAACAGCTTGTGTGTGTTTACTGGTAAATTTAGCTTCAATTTATGTAATAAGCCTTCATGCCAGACTTTATCAAAAGCTTGAGAAACATCGATGAAGAGGGCGGAACAATATTTTTTTTCTTCAAAGGTTTTTCTTATGGCGTTTACTATACGATGGGTTTGTTCAATTGTGCTATGTTCTCTTCTAAAGCCGAATTGATGGTTTGAAATACATCTATTTACATTTAAAATTGGGGTTAATTTTGACACTAACAGCTTCTCAAACAGCTTTGATATATTAGACAATAAGCTTATAGGTCTATATGACTAAACTTTTGTAGGATCCTTTCCTGATTTAGGTATCATGGTAACTAGGGATACTTTCCATTCCTGAGGGTAGTATTCAAGGCGTAAAATAGCATTAAAAATAATGAGAATAATTTTCTTTGCTATGCTGGGTAGCTCCAAAAGCATTTTATTACTGATCTTATCAAAACCAGGGGCTTTCTTCGGGTTTAAATCATGAATAGCCTTTTCGATTTCTCTTATCTCAAATCTTAGTGGAACAGCTGCTCTAACAGCAACAGGTGGTAACTCGACCGCCATATCGAGAGATGTGTGAGCGATAAATACGGTTTTCAAATGATTAACAAAAAGATTTCCTTTTTCTATATCATTTCTTGCCCAACTTCCGTTTAAGTTTCTTAATGGTGGTTTAGTGATAACTGGTCTTTTAAGATTTCTAGCTGCACGCCATAATGAGTAGTCTGATTGTGGAGTTGCATCAAGTTCCTTAAGATATTTTTCAAAGGATGCAGTTTTTTGGGACTGCAGTAACTTTCTTAGCCTTTTTGTGCACTCTTTTAATAAAGTCTTAAGTTGGGGGGATCTGTGCAATTGCCACTCTCTTCGAATTCTGTTTTTTCAGTCAATAGACGCTCGACATCTATAGAATATATGATATTGTTTTTGGTTTTTTTGAGGGTTGTGCTGGAATGTTGAACAGCTAGTTTGAGATAACTGTCAAAATTAACAATAGCGAGATCCACGCTCTCCGGTGTGCTTAGCGGAATATTTTCTGTGCAATGGGCACTAAGATATTTTTTATATTTTAACCAATTTATTTGTGAGGCTGATTTCGATAAGTACCCAGTCGGAGATACGATTCTATTTGGAATCATAAGAAAAATAAGAAAAAAAAAATAAAAATAAGAAAGTTGGCGCAAACGCTTAGTTTTCGAGTTATGGGCGTTTTAAGTTTTTATATAAATATGTGATTTTGCAGTACATTTTCAAATGTATATGGCTAATATTGGTATCATTGCAAAGCGTTTCACTAGATCTTTCTGGACATACACAATTTATTTTAATATTTTAAGTTTATTAAGAAGTGGGACGAGTTTGCAAAATACAAAAGTTTTTTAGTAAGCATAAAAACAAATTTATTAATTTTTTCTAATTCTTTAATGTATGTATATACTACATACTAATTTATTTAAGAATTTTAATTAAAATACAAGTAAAACCTTCTTTATGTTTATGTTATACTAATGAGGAGAGAATCCTTGCCCATGGGCAAAGGCCGTCTATGCAGAGAATCTTTAGTTAGCGAAGCCGGTATTAGTTATACCATAGGGGAGAAAATATTTGCGCCCGGCCGAAGGCCGGCTATGCAAGGAAGCTTTAGTAAGCGAAACCGGTGTTTATTATACCATAGAGAAGTACATCCTTGCGTCCGGCCAAAGGCTGGCTATGCAGAGAATTTTTTTTTGCAATGCTAGTGTTTGTTATTTTATAAAATTTGTATTAAACTTTTATTTAAATAAACTACATACTTTCCTAGTGCACTTCCGTAACATTTCGACGTAAAATTAAAAAAACTGTAATGTGATCTAAAGAGTTTAATACTTTGAAATAAATTATGTATATCCAGAAAAACCTGTTCAAGAGCTTTAAAATGATACCAATATTGGCCATATACGTTTAGAATTGTAGTGGAAAATCACTTATTTATATGACAACTTTAAACGTCCATGACTCGAAAACTAAGCGTTTGCGACAACTTTTTTATTTTTTATTTTTTCTTCTTATTTTTTCATTTTCCATTACCCTGGGTACTTTTTTTTTATTTGGAGCTGAGTCGGTAAACTAGATTTGTTCCCATTTGTACTTCCCTATTTTAAATTCCTAAATTCGACGCTAACTTTTTGTTAATACTGCAAATACCCATTATTTGGGTATTTTGGTTTCCCGGTTTTTAAATTCCCAAATTGGACGCTATCTTGGCTCACGTTTGTTATTTCAATTGTTTACACACCGAACAGCTGTTTTCTTGCAAGATTTCAATGGATACTGTCTGCGTACTTTTTGAGATATTCTCAGCCGAAAGAGTAAAATTTGTCTTATTCTCATAAAAAAATTTACTGAGTATTTGCTACTGGAAAAGTACCCAGACAGACCTTATATGTGTTCTATAAAGAACTAGCTTAACCCGGTGCGCTTCGCTACACTGGTAAAAAAAAATAAATAAGAAAAAAATTGCAGTATTTTTTTAATGTGTAATTTATTTATTTTTGCTCCCCCTGCACCTACCCCCTTTTTTTTTGTTTTGAAAGTTGTCCTGTAAAGGTTGATAACTTTTGTGTTCAGATATATGGTATTTAATATTTATTTATATGAGGGGTACTGCTCCTCCTCTGTCTACCCCGCCCATTTCTATATTGAAATTAATAGTTTACCATAGTAGTAGCTGTAACCACGTTTGAAGACTCTTCCTTTAATAGTTCTTCTGTTGAGCGATACTTAATTTATGCATCCTATGGAAGGTATTTCCCCCCTTGCGCCTACCCGCTTTATTTTTATTTTCAAAAGTATAGTATACCATAAGAGAGACTTCTGCAAAGTTTGAACATTCTCACTATAAAAGTTCTTAAGATATGCGATATTAACCATTGGCGTCCTATGGTGGGTACCACTTCCCCCGCTGCTATTATATTTCAATTTGGGGGCTCTGAAGATCCTACTACCAAAAGTTCAACAAAATGCGTGCAGCGGCTCTTAATTATATTTCTATCTATGAGGGGTACTGCTCCTCCCCTGTCAACCCCGCCCATTTTTATATTGAAATTTATATTTTACCATAATAGTAGCTTTAACCACGTTTGAAGACTGTCCCTTTTATAGTTCTTCAGTTGAGCGATATTTAATATATGCATCCTATGGGAGGTATTTCCCCCCCTGCGCCTACCCGCTTTATTTTTATTTTCAAAAGTGTAGTATACCATAAGAGCGACTTCTAGAAAGTTTGAACATTCTCACTATAACAGTTCTTAAGATATGCTATATTAAACATTGGCGTCCTATGGGGGGAACCACTTCCCCCGCTACTATTTTATTTAAATTTTGGGGCTTAGAAGATCCTACTACAAAAAGTTCAGCAAAATGCGTGCAGCGGCTCTTAAGATATGCGATAATTAATATTGGCATCCTATGGGGGGTACCAATTCCCCTGCCCCTATCGAAAAAATAAGTAGCCTATTTTATTTTTAGGGCTCACGTGATGTTACTGTAAAAATTTCAGGAAAATCGGTTCGATAATTAATATTGGCATCCTATGGGGGTACCAATTCCCCTGCCCCTATCGAAAAAATAAGTAGCCTATTTTATTTTTAGGGCTCACGTGATGTTACTGTAAAAATTTCAGGAAAATCGGTTCGATAATTAATATTGGCATCCTATGGGGGGTACCAATTCCCCTGCCCCTATCGAAAAAATAAGTAGCCTATTTTATTTTTAGGGCTCACGTGATGTTACTGTAAAAATTTCAGGAAAATCGGTTCAGTAGTTTCGGAGTCTATAAACCGACAAACAAACAAACATACATAATTAATTTTTATATATATAGATAGATAGATAGATAGATAGATAGATAGATGAGAAGTAAGTCTCCACACACAGCTGTTTATGATTATTGTTAATTTTTTTGTATATGTATGCTTTCTTGTATATTTTTTTGTTTTTTAATAAAATTGTTTCACTTATTAAACTTTGTTGCTCAAAAAGTCCTTATTTATGTGATTAAATATTGATTCAGGGTACGTTTTTCTTTATCACTTTGTATTATTTTTCAGATTTTAACAGACTTTTACCACTGAAATTAATTTTTTAAATCAGAGCAACACAAAACACGTCTGCTCTTGTTAACTACAAACTTCTCTTCACCACATCTAATATTGATGATCAACTACAATTCCTTCAGAGCAATATTCTTAGTTTATATAATAAACACGTTTTAATAAGGAGCAAAACAATTCATAACAGAGACAATCCTTGGTTTACAATTGAAGCTGCACAACTAATACGAGATCGTGATGCAGCGTATGCAAGATGAAAAAGGTATAGAACACCTGAACTTTATACAATATTTTGCAGAAAGAGAAGAGTAGTAGTATCAAGAATAAGAAAAGATAAATATATGTATTTCGAAAGCAAATTTAGCTCAGCTATAAGCTCAAATAAAACTTGGAAAGAAATTAAGAATGTGAATATTGTGGAGCTAAATAAAGACTTTATTAACATACAAATGCCGGCCGTAAGCCCAAACAGTTATAAAACAAATTCTGATTATGAAAACCAAATTAACAAATTTAACATTCAAATATTTAATCAATCAGATGTCCTCCAAAGCTTCTTATAAGTTAAGTCCAACTCTGTGGGCTACGCTGATATTCACCCAAAGTTTGTGAAATCCTGCTACCGTGTCTACTTCCTTTTATAACACATCTTTTTAATACGATTATCACCACAAGTTCTTCTCCTCTTAACTGGAAATACTCAAAAATTGTGCCAATTCGTAAAACTCCCAAAGAATATCGTCCTATAGCAATATTGCCATATCTCTCAAAAGTTTTTGAAAAAACTCCTGCATAAACAAATTCTGGAATATGTTTCAAACAGAAACCTTTTAACTACCTATCAGTCAGGGTTTAAACCAGGGATTTCCAAAATTTTTTTGGTTGTGTAGTAGTGAGTACCAGAGAGTAAAATAATTGAGAGAATGCATTCATTTACAGCCGAAATAAAATATTAGTAATATATTTTATAAGTTGTATAACACAAAGGTACAAAATTAAAAATTTTTTGTGTTGATAAAAAATTTGTAGCAATTCTTTACCAATTCAATGTCGCTGATTTTAAAATTGCACTTTTGTTTTATTCGGAAGCTTTTTGACTCTAAATCAGTTTCAAATATCTTATCAAACAATTGTAAAAAAAATTAAAGATTTTTATGTTTTAAAAATTCATAAAAAATAAATATTGCACGCAAATCACAGCTGATAGAAAAAAAGGTGCAGTTTTAAAATCAGCGACATTGAATTGGTAAAGAACTGCTACAAATTTTCTATCAACACAAAACATGTTTAATTTTGCTCCCTTGTGTTATACAACTTATAAAATAAAATCTTCTAAATTTATACTCTTATGGCAGTTTCGTAATAGCAGAATGCTTTTCAAATGTGATGAACTTAATTTATTGCGTTGCTTGGAACAAATAAATTTTAAATCCGAAAAAATTTGTTCGCATAGGTAAGTAGGGCCGAATAAAGAGAGGCACTTAAATGAATTTTTTTTAGTTCAGGATATAACTCGCCACCCAAATCTATTCAGAACTCTACAATATTATTTTCGTCTGAAACGTTTACTTCGCTTCGTAGTATGATTAGTTCTGATTGAATATCAAATTCGTAGTTGCTTACATCGCAACGAAAAGGGTTTTCGAAAAGATCTAATAGCGGTTGTAAAATTACAAAATCTTGAAACCTGTCTGGAAAATTATTGAAAAGTGTTTCAAATATTTCGGCATATTCATATCTTTTGTCGATTTCGAGATTTCTATAAACAAGTGAAGTTTTTGGAATATTGGAAAATTCACCAGTTTTAATTTGGGAAAAAATTACAAAAAGTTTTGTTTTAAAATTGTAAATGATTTTTGACAAGTCGCATATATTGCGTTCCTTTCCTTGCAATTCCAAATTAAGTTCACTTAACATACTTGTCGTATCTGCCAAAAAATCTAAGTAAATAAAATTATTGTCTTTTAAACACTTTTCTAAAACGTTTTCTATTTTCTCAGTTTCTAGGAACTGAAGAACTTCTCTTAAATCATAAAGTCTATTCAGGCAATCACCGCGACTTAGCCACCGAACTTCTGTAAACATTTTCAGGTCAAAATTCACAGCATTTTTGTTTTTTAAAAAGGTTACAAATTTTCGGTGGGTAAGCGCTTGATGTCCGCCTCGAATTTTATTTATTATATCCTCTGCTGTCTTCATAGCTGGGGTATCAGTTATGAATTTCGATGCAAGAGCGGTCTGACGAATAATGCAGTGAAAATTATGAACTGCAAATTCGTGTTTTTTTAATTGGCCTATAAGCCCATTATATTTGCCCAACATTACATTGGCTCCATCTGTGCAGACTCCAGCAAATTTGTTTATGTCTACAATTGAAAGAAGCTTTTCTGTGACAACATCATACAACAACGTACCAGTTTCATTTCCATAAAATGTTTCTAAAGTATACATTGACTCAAAAATAGTGTATTCGCTGTCTACGCATCGAATACAAATTACAAGTTCACACAGATCATTTATGTCAGTGCTTTCGTCTAAACAAATTTAAAATAATTCGCAATTAATTACTTTTTCCCTAATTGCAGATTCTACACATGTTCCTAATTGAATAGTACGACGGCCTACAGTTTGACTGGACAGGGGAAGAGACTATAAATTTAGTATTATAATTAAGCCTTTCCCAAATTTTTTTTAGCAATTGCTTGATAAAAACACCATCCCACAATGGTCTTCCTTTCTTAACAATTTCCAATATTACTAAACTTGAAATCTCCTTTTTCAATTTGGGAACTGATTTTGGTTCATAAATTTCCTTTCTAATAACCATTTTTTCAATTTTTCTAAAAAAATTGTTTTATTTTTATAAAACAGGTCTTCTCTTTCCTTATCATTTAAATTATTTATATTATTATGAAAACGATCGCAATGCCGTTTAATAACATATTCCGTTCCTTCCTTAAGTGTTGCATAGCATATAAGGCATTGGATGTTACCAAAAGCGTTTTTGACCGCACAATATTTTTAAGTGCCATCATAAAGTTTTTTCTGTTAACCTGAAACAAAAATATGTTTTAGTAGTGGTATCCACAATTGTGCATAGAAATGTATTTCCCTGGTCTATTTATTCAAAAATAAAATAAATTACATGAGAATTACAAAGTGAAAAAGTTATTTCAGTAAAAAGTTAGGGTATTCATAGTGGTAAGTAAAATAGAAAAGGTATTCACGTTGTTGGGTTACTCATACTTCAAACATCTGTGCATTCATTTTAATTCTAGCTAATAGTATATCATAACTTTTTACAAAATACCAAATGCGCACCTGAGTGCCTGAAAAAATGTAGAAAGTCATTATAACAGGTAAAAGTTATGTACGTTAAATAAATACCATAAATTAGTAAGGTTAACTCTTTGGACTCGGTCATATAATTGTAGCATAAAAAAGTAAGCAATAAAAATAGTGCCAAACAATAACGCTTCATTAATACATCAATAATACACATCTTCTTACCCAAAAATTTTACCTGCTGTCACATTTGCTTTTATGTGTATAGGTTTACACATAAATTGTAGGAAAAGAAAACTTTTTTAACTTGTTTTTTAAATATTTTTACTTACTTAAGAAAAGTGTTTTCAAAGAAAAAAAACCCACCGACGCGATTGGTACAGAGCCAAAAATATTTTTACAAGCACAAAATACCAACAAATTCTTGTGGGGTTTTTGTTTTTCTTAATAATTTCTGCATTTAGGTACGTCTTTTTTACGAAAGAAAAAGGGACCCTTTTACAGGCATCAAAGAATTTTTTTCACAAACAAAACACATATCGTTAGCTAAATGAAAAACAATGTAGATATTATTTGAAAATTTGAAATTTTTGTTGATTAGGATTCACGTTACATATGTATTTTTATATCATTTTAAGTTATTTACAAAATTAAAAATGACGTATCATCAAATAAATATATAATTTTAAGAACACATTAATATTTTTAAACAAAAAAACTGGGTAATCTGTTTTATAACTATTACCACGGTGTTAGTGGAATTAGTGATCAGATAATAATTTATAATAATAATTTTTAGTATTGCATAAGAAAAAATAAAAAAGTGCTGTAAAATTATAAGAACCGAATCCATATACGTATGTAAAATAAAACCTATAATAAATGTAACTATCACCTTCTTCCACATAGGACTGTTAGACATTTTGAAATTTTTTATCTGAAATATTAAAAATTGCTTTTAAATCTCAAATAATTACCATTTTACAAAGTTCCTTGCTTTGCATGTAAACTTATGAAATGTTACATTATTCTACATTTAAGTCTTAAAATTTAAACTCTAAATAAAAATTGCACGCAAGGCATTGGATGAAACAAAAGCATTTTTGACCGCACAATATTTTTTGAGTGTAAGCTGAAACAAAATAATATAGCATCCGCTAGACATGCACACTTGTCGAAGTCACATCGACGACTGAATTGAAGAGTATAAAAATATGTGTTAGTAGTGGTGTGCACAATTGTGCAAAGAAATGGAAACCCCTGGTTTAAACCAAAACGTGGGTGCATAACAGTACTTTCTGAAGTTGCCGAAGATATCCGATGTATAATTGATCAGGGTAATGTCGCCTTTTAAGTCCTTCTCGACCACTCGAAGGCGTTCGACACCGTACACCACGGAATACTTTGAAGGAAACTGAATCAACAATTTAATTTTTCAACGACATCAACAAAGTTAATATCAACATACTTAAGCAATAGATACCAGGCTGTATTTAGTAACTCAAGATATTCATCATGGCTGCCAGATTCAAGAGGTGTTCCGCAAAGATCAATTCTCGGTCCGCTAATGTATATTATGTATTCAAATGATCTTCCGACTCAACTAAAGTTTATGAAAATCCAAATGTATGCTGACGATGTCAAACTGTTTATTGGTTGTAACATTTCAACATTAGGTCTGTCTGGGTACTTTTCCAGTAGCAAATACTCAGTAAATTTTTTTTGGGAGTGTAAGACAAATTTTACTCTTTCGGCTGAGAATATCTCAAAAAGTACGCAGACAGTATCCAGTGAAATCTTGCAAGAAAAAAGCTGATCGGTGTGTAAACAATTGAAATAACAAACGTGAGCCAAGATAGCGTTGAAGAAATAGCGTCCAATTTGGGAATTTAAAAACCGGGAAACCAATATACCCAAATAATGGGTATTTGCAGTATAAACAAAAAGTTAGCGTCGAATTTAGGAATTTAAAATAGGGAAGTTCAAATAGATGAACAAATCTAGTTTACCGACGCAGCTCCAAATAAAAAAAAGGTACCCAGGGTGATGGAAAATGGAAAAATGAAAGACAAAATAAGATAAAAAAGTTGGCGCAAACGCTTAGTTTTCGAGTTATGGACGTTTAAAGTTTTCATATAAATATGTGATTATCCACTACAATTCTAAACGTATATGGCCAATATTGGTATCATTTTAAAGCTCTTGAACAGATTTTTCTGGATATACATAATTTATTTCAAAATATTAAACTCTTTAGATCACATTACAGTTTTTTTCATCTTACGTCGAAATGTTACGGAAGTGCACTAGAAAAGAATGTAGTTTATTTAAATAAAAGTGTAATACAAATTTTATAAAATAACAAACACTAGCATCGCAAAAAGAAATTCTTTGCATAGCCAGCCTTTGGCAGGACGCAAGGAAGTTCTTCTCTATGGTATAATAAACACCGGTTTCGCTTACTAAAGCTTCCTAGCATAGCCGGCCTTCGGCCGGGCGCAAATATTTTCTCCCCTATGGTATAACTAATACCGGCTTCGCTAACTAAAGATTCTCTGCATAGACGGCCTTTGCCCATGGGCAAGGATTCTCTCCTCATTAGTATAACATAAACATAAAGAAGGTTTTACTTGTATTTTAATTAAAATTCTTAAATAAATTAGTATGTAGTATATACATACATTAAAGAATTAGAAAAAATTAATAAATTTGTTTTTATGCTTACTAAAAAACTTTTGTATTTTGCAAACTCGTCCCACTTCTTAATAAACTAGAAATATTAAAATAAATTCTGTATGTCCAGAAAGATCTAATGAAACGCTTTGCAATGATACCAATATTAGCCATATACATTTGAAAATGTACTGCAAAATCACATATTTATATAAAAACTTAAAACGCCCATAACTCGAAAACTAAGCGTTTGCGCCAACTTTCTTATTTAATTTTTTCTTCTTATTTTTCCATTTTCTATCACCCTAGGTACTTTTTTTTATTTGGAGCTGCGTCGGTAAACAAGATTTAAGCCCAAATATATTTATATTTTTAATAGAAATACAAAAAATAATTACCACAGGCTTTTGCAGGGTATAAACTATATATTTTCTGAAAGTAAATAGTTTTCTGGACAAAATGAGCGATGAGTGCACACATATTTTGCATAATTTTGTACAAAATGTCGCAAAATCTTGCAAAATGTTGTCTGCGTACTCTAAATCTCTTACAGCGAGAGAGCCAAAAAGAGAATTTTTTGACAGTTGGAAGTTAGAAAACTTGCAAAATGTGACTGGAGAAATTTCCTCTGGTAAGATTTTGCAACTAGTTTAAACAGCTGTTTTTAAATACTGTTTGAATGAAAAAATTTACGTGTGCCAAGATAGCGTCGACGAAATAGCGTCGAATTTGGGAATTTAAAAACCAGGAAACCAAAATACCCAAATAATGGGAATTTACAGTATATGAACAAAAAGTTAGCGTCGAATTTAGGAATTTAAAAAAGGGAAGTAAAAATATATTTTTATTTTTAATAAAAATACTAAAAATATTTATCACAGGCTTTTGCGCGGTATAAACTGTATATTTTCTGAAAGTAAATAGTTTTCTGGACAAAATGAGCGATGCGTGCAAAAAATATATAGTTTATACCGTGCAAAAGCCTGTGGTTCATTGCATAAATCAGTAAAGATTTTTACTGACCATTTTGGATGAACCCAGATTTCTCGGAAACTGTCCGAACGATTTTTTTCACGCATCGCTCATTTTGTCCAGAAAACTATTTATTCATAAAATATATAGTTTATACCCTGCAAAAGCCTGTGGTAAATATTTTTTGTATTTTTATTAAAAATATAAATATATTTGGGCTTAAATCTAGTTTACCGACGCAGCTCCAAATAAAAAAAAAGTACCTAGGGTGATAGAAAATGGAAAAATAAGAAGAAAAAAATAAAATTAGAAAGTTGGCGCAAACGCTTAGTTTTCGAGTTATGGGCGTTTATAGTTTTTATATAAATATGTGATTTTGCAGTACATTTCCAAATGTATATGGCTAATATTGGTATCATTGCAAAGCGTTTCACTAGATCTTTCTGGACATACAGAATTTATTTTAATATTTTTATTTTAATAATAGTTTATTAAGAAGTGGGACGAGTTTGCAAAATACAAAAGTTTTTTAGTAAGCATAAAAACAAATTTATTAATTTTTTCTTATTCTTTAATGTATGTATATACTACATACTAATTTATTTAAGAATTTTAATTAAAATACAAGTAAAACCTTCTTTATGTTTATGTTATACTAATGAGGAGAGAATCCTTGCCCATGGGCAAAGGCCGTCTATGCAGAGAATCTTTAGTTAGCGAAGCCGGTATTAGTTATACCATAGGGGAGAAAATATTTGCGCCCGGCCGAAGGCCGGCTATGCAAGGAACCTTTAGTAAGCGAAACCGGTCTTTGTTATACCATAGAGAAGAACATCCTTGCGTCCGGCCAAAGACTGGCTATGCAAAGAATTTTTTTTGCGATGCTAGTGTTTGTTATTTTATAAAATTTGTATTACACTTTTATATAAAAAAACAACATTCTTTCCTAGTGCACTTCCGTAACATTTCGACGTAAAATAAAAAAAACAGTAATGTGATCTAAAGAGTTTAAAATTTTGAAATAAATTATGTATATCCAGAAAAATCTGTTCAAGAGCTTTAAAATGATACCAATATTGGCCATATACGTTTAGAATTGTGGTGGAAAATCACATATTTATATGAAAACTTTAAACGTCCATAACTCGAAAACTAAACGTTTGCGCCAACTTTTTTATTTTATTTTGTCTTTCATTTTTCCATTTTCCATCACCCTGGGTACCTTTTTTTTATTTGGAGCTGCGTCGGTAAACTAGATTTGTTCATCTATTTGTACTTCCCTATTTTAAATTCCTAAATTCGACGCTAACTTTTTGTTTATACTGCAAATACCCATTATTTGGGTATTTTGGTTTCCCGGTTTTTAAATTCCCAAATTAGACGCTATTTTTTCAACGCTATCTTGGCTCACGTTTGTTATTTCAATTGTTTACACACCGATCAGCTGTTTTCTTGCAAGATTTCACTGGATACTGTCTGCGTACTTTTTGAGATATTTTCAGCCGAAAGAGTAAAATTTGTCTTACTCTCCCAAAAAAATTTACTGAGTATTTGCTACTGAAAAAATAACCCAGACAGACCTATTATTATATCAGTTAGCGACAGAGGAGAGCAAAACGAAATTGAGCATGCACAATCATGATTACTTATGTTATATACGCATAATGCGTATTATATACGCATTATGCGTATATAAAACAAAATTGGACATGCACAATCATGAGTACTTAAATTATATATGTATGTATGTATAGTATTGCATAGACGACAATGTCGCCTATGTTGTCGTTCACGACCCCATGCATGGCAATGTCGCCTATTTTGTCGTTCACGACCCCATGCATGACAATATCACCTATTTTGTCGTTCACGACAAAAAAATTATTAAAAACAAAATTTTAGGGCTTAGAACATATTTAAATTTTAACATTTTTTATATTTTTATTATATGTATTTTTCATCTTCCGAAATATTATTCTGAACTCTTTTGTAAAATCTTCATAGGTGTACCCCTCTTTCTTTGTAGATTCTGTATAAAATAAATAAAGAGATAATTTAATTATTAAAATGAGTGTAGTTTAGATTTGTGACTACATAATTAACTAATAAATAGATGTAACTTTTCAAATTAAAAAAAAATACTCACCATAAAGCGCATTAAGCACGTTTTTATATTTTTTGAACGACTTTTTCTTTTTTGTTCCATCAATATTATGAGAAACCAGCAGCTCCTTTGTAAATATATGTGTAATATTTTTCAAATTTCCGCGTAAAATGCGACGTATGGCTCCAAACTGAAATTTAAAAAAGAAGTATTAAAGCATAATGAAATACGAAGCAACTCTAAAAGTGAATACGAAATAAAACAATATGCTTATTGCAAAATGAAAAAAAGGATTTAAAAACGTATATACTATATTTAAATTTAATATGTTTACACTTACCATATTAATTTGGTTTTCAGAGCTTAAATCCTTCTCCAATTTTTGAATGTTTTCTTCCAAGTTTATTGGAAATAGTGTTTGTGTGACTTCAAAAAGCCCTAGATTTCTGCGGAGCAAAACATTATTTTCCGCCAAAATTTTAGATATTTGTTGCTGCTGCGACATAAGAGAATCTACTTTGCTTTTTAAATTTTCAATCTCTAATTTAATGGACTCCATTATTAATTTGAAGGTGTTGATACTATGTAAAATAATAGAAAATATAATAAAGAAAAAAAATAATAATAAAAAAGTTTTAAGAATTTGCAATTAAACTCCTTTGTGTACAATTTATGTGCAATTGTGTAAAATTGGTATAACGACATAATTTTCTTTATATGGTAGACACATCATTTTGCACTTTATTGTATTAATATCTATTGCATGTTCATCGATACCTTCTATATTGTCAAGCAGCCCAATTCCTAACTGTTTTGATGGCACAGGTAGGGTGTAAAAATTTTTAGGATCTTTAACCTCAACTCCATAAAATACGTTTTCCTGTATACGTGTTATTTTAACTATTGTTCCCATATAATGTTCTGTCTGGTTTTTAAGTAAACAAAAATTGTTTGGAAAACAATAGCTTAAATAGCAATCTGAATCGTTCATTTTTAACAATTTTCCTTTTCGCTTATCGCAAGTTATGACTTTTTTTTTCCATTATTACAGATTTTTCTTCGAAATGATTTCTTATCTGTTGTAAAATTTGATGCGGCTTTTTAACACATTTCTTTATCGATTGCATAAAATTTTCGAAGTCGTATGCAGTAAAGCTTGAAAGAAGTCCCATTTCTCTGACGCAATCACATATGTGCAGCAAATTATGAACATTATATGTCACATATTTTTCTCCATATATATTCGGAAAAAACTTTACAAAATCTTGTAATAAAATTTCGGATGCTGATAAATTATTTCGAAAAGAGTATGGACAACAAAGAAGCCTATATGCACAGTGGAGAAGTAGGAAATGGTAGAAAACTACAATACCCGTATATAACAGAAATTGACGGTACTCCGTAGCTTTCCACTTTTTTACCTCATGTAACGGTCTAGGGGTGCGGCCGAATTCTTTAGGGATACATCCAGATATCGAAATTAATTTATGTGTCATGGATGTTTGTTTATCAGACTGCATTTTTTTAGTATTTCATTTAATATTTTTCTCATGACACCTTAATCTATTAAATGCATAGGATCTATAGGAAATTATGTTACCATGTTAATACCTATTTCTTCTAAGTCTGAGTTATTAGATCGAAACATAAGAATGATGTTCAGGACACTCCCTATTCTTGAACATTTCATCTGTTCTTCTTTCCCCCGGGGTAACAGAATAGACGGTAACTCGATCTACCTTATGTCCTACTTGTAAGCACCTGCTACATCCATGGAATGCATTATGATTAACACAACAACTGACAAAAGATCTTGTTGGGGCATCACAAATGAACGCCCTAATGGAAACATATATTTTCTTTTCATTATACGATATACCATTAGAAAATATGTATTTTAATTCTTTTATAAAATCGTGCAGAAAACAGTTAATGGAAACAGGCTTACTACTTCCACAGTAAATTCCAATTGGAAATAGGCAATATACTTTTAAATTGATCGTTTTTGCTAAAATTGGCCACAATCCAACAGAACTACTTTTAAAAAGTGGTAGTCCATCAATACCAATATCAATTTTAACCTCATCTATATCAATAAGCAGCCCATTTAATTTCAAAATTTGAGCTTCTAACCCAAAATGAAAATAACTTCCTGGATTAACTGTACGAGTTACCATTGGTTTTTTCTTTCTATTTAAAAGCTGTTTTGTACTTTTTGGTATATTTAAACCTTCTTCATAAAGGATCTCAAGTATATCGTCACCTAGCTTCCTTCCTACCTTATGCTTCAAAAAAACTTTTTTCAACTTCTTGGCTAATTCGGCCTTCTGTACTTTTTTCAGTAAAAATCTCACCCATTGCAACATCTTCAACTACTGTTTCACAATTACCTACATGCATTTCCACAACTTCACTATTTAATCTTTGTAAATAGTTACGTTTTTTACGAGAAATTTCTCGTTGCAATGATCTTAGCGATGTCATACTTAAAAACAATTGTAATTACTTACTAAAATTATATAAATTTTTATGCTTACACTTAACCACTTTGTATAAAAAAATCATTTGAAAAAACACTCCGTCTTCTTCAACTTTTCTCATTTGAATGAATATTTTTCACACTTGACTGACTGATTTCTTCAGTTTGCTTTGGCTGTTTTTTATTTATATGGTTATTTTACAGTTATTTTTGTTTTTTATTGGGAACAAATTATTTTTGTTTCTTTAGAACAGGGGTTTCCATTTCTTTGCACAATTGTGCGCACCACTACTAACACATATTTTTATACTCTTCAATTCAGTCGTCGATGTGACTTCGACAAGTGTGCATGTCTAGCGGATGCTATATTATTTTGTTTCAGCTTACACTCAAAAAATATTGTGCGGTCAAAAATGCTTTTGGTAACATCCAATGCCTTGCGTGCAATTTTTATTTAGAGTTTAAATTTTAAGACTAAAATGTAGAATAATGTAACATTTCATAAGTTTACATGCAAAGCAAAGAACTTTGTAAAATGGTAAATATTTGAGATTTAAAAGCAATTTTTAATATTTCAGATAAAAAATTTCAAAATGTCTAACAGTCCTATGTGGAAGAAGCTGATAGTCACATTTATTATAGGTTTTATTTTACATACGTTTATGGATTCGGTTCTTATAATTTTACAACACTTTTTTATTTTTTCTTATGCAATACTAAAAATTATTATTATAAATTATTATCTGATCACTAATTCCACTAACACCGTGGTAATCGTTATAAAACAGATTACCCAGTTTTGGTGTTTAAAAATATTAATGTGTTCCTATAAAAAGAATTAAAACCTCTGCTAATTTTTTTATTGAGTGTGATTATACATTATGCTGTTAAAAAAATTATATATTTATTTGATGATACGTCATTTATAATTTTGTAAATAACTTAAAATTATATAAAAATACATATGTAACGTGAATCCAAATCAACAAAACTTTAAAATTTTCAAATAATATCTACATTGTTTTGCATTTAAGCTAACGATATGTGTTTTGCTTGTGAAAAAAAAATCTTTGATGCCTGTAAAAGGGTCCATTTTTCTTTCGTAAAAAAGACGTACCTAAATGCAGAAATTATTAAGAAAAAAAAATAGCCACAATAATTTGTTGGTATTTTGTGCTTGTTAAAATATGTTTGTTTCTGTACCAATCGCGTCGGTAGGTTTTTTTCTTTGAAAACACTTTTTTAAGTAAGTAAAAATATTTAAAAAACAAGTTAAAAAAGTCTTGTTTTCCTACAATTTATGTGTAAACCTATACATATAAAAGCAAATGTGACAGCAGGTAACATTTTTGGGTAAGAAGATGTGTTTTATTGATGTATTAATGAAACTTTATTGTTTAGCACTATTTTTATTGCTTACTTTTTTATGCTACAATTATATGACCGAGTCCAAAGAGTTAACCTTACTAATTTATGGTATTTATTTAACGTAACTTTGACCTGTTACAATGACTATACATTTTTGCAGGCAAACTCAGGTGCGCATTTGGTATTTTGTAAAAAGTTATGATATACTATTAGCTAGAATTAAAATGTATGCACAGATGTTTGAAGTATGAGTAACCCAACAACGTGAATACCCTTTCTATTTTACTTACCACTATGAACCCCCTAACTTTTTACTAAAATAACTTTTTCACGTTATAATTCTCATGTAATTTATTTTATTTTTGAAAAAATAGACCAGGGAAATCCATTTATATGCACAATTGTGTATACCACTACTAAAGGTACGTTCTGACTGGTGAAATATTTGAAAGCAAACATCAAATATTTCATTAACGTAGTCTGAACACAAAATATTTTTGAGTATCAAATAAAATAACAGCTGATTTTGAGCAAATAAAAGTATTTGCCGGCAATCAAATATTTGTCCAATGTGAACATAGTGTGAACACAAAAAATCAAATATTTTAGTAATTTTTGAGCAAACATTTATTTGATATTACAAAAAAATTGTAAGAGCAAACAACGACAAATAATTTTAGCCATGTTCCGGATAGAAGCAAATTTTCCTGTAAGTTTTTGGATTCTTTACAATTTTAAAGATTTTTTATAATTATTAGACTTTGTATCGTGCCGCTATTAGCAAATGTTTGCCATTCCTTATAGTTTTAGGCACTTTTACTAAATTTTATGGCTTGTTTGAAATATTAAAATGGTTCGCGATTTTCGCTATTTCTGCAACATTTTTTTTTTGTTTTTCCCCTACATTTTGTTTTTTAACCGATTTAGCAATTTCAAATATATTTTAGGGTTTGTTTCCAAGTTTGCAATTTTTCGCGAATTTTAGCCATGCTCGCGAAGAAGCGATTTTTCACTGTAAATCTTTAGAGCTTTAACGATTTTTAATAATTATTAGGCTTTGCTATCATACCGCTATTATCAAATTTTTGCGAATTTCCGCTAATTTAGCAATTTTTATCGAATTTTTGCCATTCCTTTTAGTTTTAGGCACTTTTAATAAATTTAATGGCTTGTTTGAAATATCTAAATTTTTCGCGAATTTTTGCTATTTTTGCAAAAAAAATTTTTCCCGACATTTTGTTTTTTAACTGATTTAGAGACTTCAAATATATTTAAGGGTTTATATCCAAGTTTGCAATTTTTCGCAAATTTTAGCCATGTTCCCGTTACCCATTGTCTTCCAGTTTTTTTATATTTTACATTCTCCTGTTCTAACACTATAAAAGATGCTGCACCACAGAATAAAAAAAATAAATTAGCTTTTGCGCTCATTTTTACTATTTGTGAAATATATTATTATTTTTGAACACTTTCATTAAATAATTATTTGATGTAAATATTTATTTTAGTCTGAACGCATGGCAAACATGAATTAATTTATTTTATTTAACACTTTTTGCCAACTGTTTCATCAAACAAAAATTGTCAAATGTTTGAGCTTAGTTTGAACATTAACCAAAATATTTTTTTGTTTCACACAGTTTGAAGCAAATATCAGAACAAAAATTTTCGTCAAATATTTCATTAGTTTGAACGTACCTCAATACATATTTTTGTTTCAGGTTAACAGAAAAAACTTTCTGATGGCACTTAAAAAATATTGTGCGGTCAAAAACGCTTTTGGTAACATCCAATGCCTTATATGGTATGCAACATTTAAGGAAGGAACGGAATATGTTATTAAACGTGTGATTTGCGTGCAATATTTATTTTTTATGAATTTTTAAAACATAAACATCTTTAATTTTTTTACAATTGTTTGATAAGATATTTAAAACTGATTTAGAGTCAAAAAGCTTCCGAATGAAAAAAAAGTGCAGTTTTAAAATCAGCGACATTGAATTGGTAAAGAATTGCTACAAATTTTTTATCAACACAAAAAATTTTTAATTTTGTACCTTTGTGTTATACAACTTATAAAATATATTACTAACATTTTATTTCGGCTGTAAATGAATGCATTCTCTCAATTTTTTTACTCTCTGGTACTCACTAATACACAACCAAAAAATTTTTGGAAATCCCTGCTTTAGAAGTTAGCTTACAAGACAATGTCGCTTATACTGTCGTGGATAGTTGTTGATAGAGGACACCTTACAAGACAATGTCGGTCATGTTGTCGTGGTAGATCTTTATAAATGACAAATTACAAGACACTGTCGCTTATACTGTCGTGGATAGTTGATGATAGAGGACACCTTATAAGACGTTGTCGCTTATACTGTCATGTATAGGTGGTGATATAAGACACCTTACAAGACAATGTCGGTCATGTTTTCGTCGATAGGCTTGTATAAAAGACAATTTGGAAGACAATGTCGGTCATGTCGTCATTTATAAACTTCTTTAGAAGACATTGCACTAGACAATGTCGAGTATATTGTCGTCCACGACATTTTCCTCAATATTGTCTTCCAGAAATCGTAAGTCATACACGACATGTCTTGCATATATCGTTGACGTCAAAGTCGTCGACGGCTGTTTTGCCAACTGGGTACTAACAATATATGTAGGTATTTATACTGCATAAGCAAAGACTATAGATTTATAAAGATGTTGCACTTAGTACATTTGGAATTGACAAAAATGTTGTGTTTCTCAATGATGAGGGGGGGAAGTAACAAGGAAAGCAAAAAGTTCGTGCTCACATTCAGAAAACTGAAGAGAGCAAAAAAACACATTCATTAATACATATGTACAAACACATGTTTGCTGTTTTTGTCAACCAACGTGTGTGTGTGTGTTTTTTTTTTTGTTGAAACCGGTTTTCGGTATTTTTTTTTAAATGATTTTGTTTTTGTTTTCAAGCAATTTATGTGCATATAACATACGTAGGAACAAATGAGACCGATTGTTAAATTGGTAGGGTAAGAATATGTGTTTTATTGTTGTAAAAATGAAATTATAACGATTCGAACCGAATTATAATTAAATTTTTTAGACAATTCAACTATGTAGGTATGTACTTTTAATATGTGTATGTTTGTATCAAAAGAATTTATTAAAAAAAGTGTTTTTTAAGAAAAATGTTGACACTTCTAAAATTAATTACATTTCAATAGCCCTGGGGGCTAGTAGAATTTTTGAAACAACCAACAAAATTTCTGACAAGCAGCAAATCGAAAATTGTAATTGAAAAAGTCAAATAAAAACGTTTAAAATATTTTGTGAATTCAAAACAAAAAAAAAATATATATGTATATATAAAATAAAATGCATAGAGCCACCTGCAAAAAAATTGTATTTTCCTAATTTGTTCATTATTTAATACTGTACTTTTCGTTTATAGTCATTTCCATTTTTAGTCACATTAGCGATATAGTCCATTTAATCTTTATTTTTGCCGCTATACAGAAGATTAATAGAAAGTATTTGCGTTATAGTCCATTTAGCGATATAAGCACATTTACCATATATTCCATCTATCAGCGGCTAGAAACGGCAAAAGTAAAGCAAATTATTAACGTTTTAGTCACATAAGCCTAAGTTTTTTGTTTGTTTTCGAAATTACAAACCATATCAAAGAATCAAGAAATTAATCGTTTACTTTTTCTTATCAACTCTCCAATCGAAAAATATTAGTTTTTGTGTTTGGTAATAGTGATAAAATACCTTATTATTGTTTTAACTTTTTTAAAACAGTATTCAACTCTGTTGCAAAGCTATAAGCCCGCTGTCAGCGTTGTTAATATGATTTTTTATTTTATAAATTCATATTAAATTTTCCAAAAATCGGCAAAAAAATTTTCAATATTTAGCATTATTCCAGTAGTGTGTTTATATTGTAGTTTTTTGAACGATTTAAAATAAATCGGTCATGCTCTGACAATCTTAAAACGCTTAACATTTGCGATTCTGACTTGAAATCGTATAATATGAGTTCTGTAAATCACAATAGCACGAACTTTGGCGAATAGAAATTACAAAAGTATGCTGAAGGACACTAGAATTTTTGTAAGAAAAAATATCAATTTTAAGAAATTTTTAAAATTCCATTTAATATGCAATCAAACGCGATTAAATTTTTAGAATTTATTTTCCAAAATAAATAAAAAATTTACTTGTTTTCTTGTAGAGATCCGAAGTTTGATAACTTTTGGCAAGGAAAATGTC
This sequence comes from Pollenia amentaria, assembly GCA_943735925.1. Taxonomy (NCBI): domain Eukaryota; kingdom Metazoa; phylum Arthropoda; class Insecta; order Diptera; family Polleniidae; genus Pollenia; species Pollenia amentaria. The sequence continues at coordinate 82,003,951 of OX031009.1, forward strand.
TGAAAATCAAATAAAGCTTAAGCTTTATTCCAAGTTTCTAAAGCAACAATTTTTAAATGTGTTTAATGTAATTATCTGGCAATATTATCAATTTTTCATCTAAAACAATCGCATTCGTAATGCGATTTTAAAATTTGTTAGAAATTTATAGAAAAAACAGTAGCACATAATTTTTTTTTATGTTATAAAGAAAGAAAGGTAAATTGCTTTTCATAAATCGCTAACTTTTTTAAATTTTGCCACAAAAATCGGCATGTCGGCAAACACAAAATTTCGTCACCAAATAGGTTTATAAATCGCCACATCTGACAGCCCTGCTCATAGTGGCACACATATACATATGTGAACTAGGCGTATAGTCATTCTAGCAATATAGTCCACGATTTGTGACTTAAAGCAAAAGTACTGTTCATAGTATTTTTTTTAAATATTTTTACACAACGTCAAAATTGTATATCGTCAAAAAAGATATAATTTTTTCCAACGATATTTTTCAAAAAAGTTCTTATAATGTAGACCATAACCAAACAAATCGTAGTAATATAACATACACTGTCCCGTGTTCGAGCATTAGTATATTTACAATCATAAAATCTAAGGTGTTTTTTTTGGAATATTGATAAATTAACTTACAAGTACTGCAATACATACATAGCCATGTATTAGTATAATTAAAATGGGAAACAGCTTAGAAACAAAAGAAAAGTTTTAGCCACCATATCGATGTAGCCACCATCTTTTTTAAAATATAAGTTTGGCAGCATGTTGTTACCCCTAAATGGATTAACATCGGTAATTTAATTTCAGTTTATTTCGTTGTCTCAAATATCGAAAAAATTCAAAGGCGCCAAAATAAACTCCTTCGAATAATCACAGTCGCTCCCTGGTATGTTAAAAACTCTAATATTCACAAGGATCTCAATGTGCCATTAGTAAAAACTATTATTACGAAGTACGCAGCAAAATATTTAAAAAGGCTTGAGTCGCACCCAAATCCACTAGCTCGAAATATTTTAAATGACAGCGGCCACTCTAGATTAAGGAGAAGAGATACTGCAGGACTCATCCGACGAGAAGACCGCTAAAAATCTACATATGTGAATAGAAACCGTGAAGAGAAAAATTTTCGTCTAGCATTGGCAGGACAAAAATAAAGTATTAGTATAAGATTTGATTAATTATTGTTAGTTCATATTTAATATATGAAGATTCAATAAATAAATAATGAAAAAAAAAAAAAAAAAAAAAATTTCGTTGTCTCGTCTCGTCGTATATATCCTTGTTTATCTAGGTATACGATGAAAAAGCATTCTTTACTTCGTTAAAAGATATCATTTCACACAGCAGAAACATGAATTTTTCCCCACACGGAAATAGTTTGTTGCCGTAGTACTTTGCTACCGTTTTACACACGCCCTAACTATTAACTACGAGTATTTAGGCAGTAGTGGTCTTCAGGCTCTTTACAAGTTTAATGGTTACAAATTTTAACTTTTTCAGTACGTAATCGATGATTTGAAAGTATTTAAATGTTTCCCATGTGTATTGCTTCCGTCATAATATTTATAAGGACTAGTAAATTTAACATCTCCATCCTGTCTTTATAACATACGTTATTCTCCGCAAACCAAAAACTATAAATAAATTAATAAATTTTTCATTTTCATTGATTTATTTTGTAAAAATATTTTTGCAGACTTTTATAAGAAATCTACAAACTTCTAAAGTAAGACTTCCAAAGCCTGATTATTTTTCATAATTTGTAATAATAAATAAAATTGGATTTTTCGTCGGAAACAATTTAATAATTTGTAACAAAAAAAAAACATTAAAAATCAAGTTTTAATACATTTTTAAACAAAAAAAAAATAAAATTTCAAGAAATTACGTGCACACACGTGCAACTGGCTGCAAATTTTTATGAAAATCAAAAGCATTTTGATTATGTCGCAGTTAATTTTTTTAGAAAAAATATTTTTTATATTCCAACAATTGTTTAAATTTAGACAATAACAGAATTTGAACTTCGGTGCAAATCGATTTAGTTTCATCTGTACAACAATAAAACACATATTATTGCCCTACAATTAAAAATCGGTCACATTTGCTTTTACATAGGTTGTTTGGACATAATTGCATGAAAACAAAAATTCTTTTGTTGGGTTTTTTCTTTATTTTTACTAAAATGTGTTTTCAACAAAAAAAAAACTTTTGATTTGTTCATATTTTTTTATTTGCCATGTACATACATCAAAGATGCCCAGTAGTGGCTGATATCAGCAAATTAAACTCACACGTATACTTACGCTCTTTTGTTTGATCGTCAATCAACCAATAGGAAATCAGCATGTTGAGTGGGAGAGACAAACTACACTTGCAGAACTTCTGTGGCTTATTTTTCATTTTAATCGTCATCGAGACTGCTGTCAGTGAACACATAAATTTAAATTATTGCGATATATTAATGATGTCAGCCGAAAAGTATTTTATGTTACAAAATGCTTATGATGACATGCAATGTCTTATTTGTCATAAGACATTAAAAAAAACTAAGAAATATAATTTAAAAAAACATAATAATAAGATATAATTTAAAAAAAATGACAACACCCGCCCACATGTGCTTTCGTCGCAATCTCGTTGACGACTAAATAAAATGAATAGCAAATTGTTTTCTTCCAGTGTAATTTCGTCACTCTCACCAATACTACTACCTTGGGCATCTTTGACATACATACACACACGCGTGTATACACACATATACGCTGAAAGATAAGAAATAAAAGTTCTCTGAGAGTAATAAGTTCTCTGAGAATCAAAGTGGCAGTAGTCGTACTCATAGCTGCCAGATAAAATTTGTCGAAAATCGGCAAATTTTGCAAAACATATCGTCAAAATCGTCAAATGGACTTACTTAAATCGTCACAACAATCGTCAATTGTAAAATAACACAAACTTTTTTTATTTTTGAACATTTTTAGCTATTTTCCGTTTGCTTAATTTGAAATAAAAATATATTTCAAATAAATATATGTATGTATTTCTTGTCCCAAAAAATCGTTAAAAATAAAAGCGCTATTTTCACTTCTATTGACTGTAAATGCAGGTTTTAACTCATTTGACTGACCAACTTAAATAAAAGCGGCAGGCGTTTTTTTTAATATAAAAAAATCAGGTTTTCAATAATCCAAAATAGGACTCTATTTGAAAAACATTTCGGTAGAACATATAAGTCAATTCTCGAGGATTGTCAACAGATGACTTTGATTGTCTTGTATTGTGTAGGACGTAGGAATTAAAAACCTAGAACTAGAGGCCTGACTCAAAAAAGATCTTCCATCATTCATAAAAAGTACGAAATTTGGGTCCCAAATGAACTGAGGAGATATCGAACACCGATTTTACTCATCAGAATTTCGGTTTAGTGCTAAAAGAAAAATGGCTGAAAAATGGATATATTACCAGAATTTCAAGGGTAAAATATTATATTTGTATCAGTGATGGAAAATTCAGTACTATGGTACTTTTTTCAGTACTTTTTCATTTAAAAAATACCACGGTACCCCTACGTCAGTTTTAGTACCCTTTTCTTGTTATGCTTTTCTGTTGAGAAATTTAGCGTTTCTATTTTTTTTTATCATTGACAACATTGCCTACACAAAATTTATTGTTCTTATTTTCGTTCATGTAAGCAAAATTAAGAACGAAATGGACGAATTTATGTTTCCTGATAATTCACATATTGCTATTGGAATTTTGTCAATATCCCATTTATCAGCAGCAGTTGAGTGCACGCTTTCAGTGCAAGGTGCTATAAAAACGAAAAAAAAAAGAAATCGTTTGCATGTGCAAACTCTTTCAAATTTGATTAAAACTCAAAATCTACTAAATCAAATCATACTTGTTGTTGCAATTATAATATTACTAATGATCTCATTAAGTTAATTAAACAAATTGCCTAACAGTCTTCGACATCTAAACGTGTGTACCTTATATTAAATCATAAGCAAATATATATGCAATAAAAAATATCTTTGAAAAAAGTACCAAAATATTGAAAAAAGTACTCTTTTGCTTAGTGGTCAGTACCATCTAAATATTTAAGTTTTCCATCACTGATTTGTATTATTAACTGCTTAAACAGTTCAGTTTTTGTCAACCAAATAAACGAAAGTATCCAAGAAGTTGTTAATAAGAAGAAATAATACTAAAAACTTTTGTAAATTAGTAGAAGATTCGTTATTTGAAAAATCGTCAAATATAGGGTATTAATCGTCAAATCGTCAATGGGCCATTTTTGGACCCCAAAATCGTCAAAATGACGATAAATCGTCAAATCTGGCAGCCGTGGTCGTACTGCCGTTCAACAAATTTAGCACTGGCCGTACAATGTATGGCAGTGGGATATCTTTATATATTTATAGTCTTTGGCATAAGTTAATATATTTATACCAAAGATGCCCAAGGTAGTAGTATTGGTGAGAGTGACGAAATTACACTGGAAGAAAACAATTTGCTATTCATTTTATTTAGTCGTCAACGAGATTGCGACGAAAGCACATGTGGGCGGGTGTTGTCATTTTTTTTAAATTATATCTTATTATTATGTTTTTTTAAATTATATTTCTTAGTTTTTTTTAATGTCTTATGACAAATAAGACATTGCATGTCATCATAAGCATTTTGTAACATAAAATACTTTTCGGCTGACATCATTAATATATCGCAATAATTTCAATTTATGTGTTCACTGACAGCAGTCTCGATGACGATTAAAATGAAAAATAAGCCACAGAAGTTCTGCAAGTGTAGTTTGTCTCTCCCACTCAACATGCTGATTTCCTATTGGTTGATTGACGATCAAACAAAAGAGCGTAAGTATACGTGTGAGTTTAATTTGCTGATATCAGCCACTACTGGGCATCTTTGATTTATACCAGGGGTTTCCATTTCTTTGCACAATTGTGCACATCACTACTAACACATATTTTTATACTCTTCAATTCAGTCGTCGATGTGACTTCGACAAGTGTGCATGTCTAGCGGATGCTATATTATTTTGTTTCAGCTTACACTCAAAAAATATTGTGCGGTCAAAATGCTTTTGGTAACATCCAATGCCTTGCGTGCAATTTTTATTTAGAGTTTAAATTTTAAGACTTAAATGTAGAATAATGTAACATTTCATAAGTTTACATGCAAAGAAAAGAACTTTGTAAAATGGTAATTATTTGAGATTTAAAAGCAATTTTTAATATTTCAGATAAAAAATTTCAAAATGTCTAACAGTCCTATGTGGAAGAAGCTGATAGTCACATTTATTATAGGTTTTATTTTACATACCTTTATGGATTCGGTTCTTATAATTTTACAACACTTTTTTATTTTTTCTTTTGCAATACTAAAAATTATTATTATAAATTATTATCTGATCACTAATTCCACTAACACCGTGGTAATAGTTATAAAACTGATTACCCAGTTTTGGTGTTTAAAAATATTAATGTGTTCTTATAAAAAGAATTAAAAACTCTGCTAATTTTTTTCTTGAGTGTAATTATACATTATGCTATTAAAAAAAATTGTATGTATATGTATTTGATGATACGTCATTTTTAATTTTGTAAATAACTTAAAATTATATAAAAATACATATGTAACGTGAATCCTTATCAACAAAAATTTCAAATTTTCAAATAATGTGTTTTGTTTGTGAAAAAAATTCTTTGATGCCTGTAAAAGGGTCAATTTTTCTTTCGTTAAAAAGACGTACCTAAATGCAGAAATTATTAAGAGAAAAAAAATAGCCACAAGAATTTGTTGGTATTTTGTGCTTGTAAAAATATTTTTCTTTCTGTACCAATCGCGTCAATGGGTTTTTTCCTTTGAAAACACTTTTCTGAAGTAAGTAAAAATATTAAAAAAAAGTCTTGTTATCCTACAATTTATGTGTAAACCTATACACATAAAAGCAAATGTGACAACAGGTAAAATTTTTGGGTAAGAAGATGTGTTTTATTAATCTATTAATGAAACTTTATTGTTTGGCACTATTTTTATTGCTTACTTTTTTATGCTCAAATTATATGACCGAGTCCAAAGAGTTAACCTTACTAATTTATGGTATTTATTTAACGTAACTTTGACCTGTTATAATGACTTTATACATTTTTTTGCAGGCAAACTCAGGTGCGCATTTGGTATTTTGTAAAAAATTATGATATACGACAAGTATGTTAAATGAACTTAATTTGGAATTGCAAGGAAAGGAACGCAATATAGGCGACTTGTCAAAAATCATTCACAATTTTAAAACAAATCTTTCTAATTTTTTCCCAAATTAACCCTGGTGATTTCTCCAATTTTCCAAAAACTTCACTTGTTTATAGAAATCTCGAAATCGACAAAAGATATGAATATGCCGAAATATTTGAAACACTTTTCAATAATTTTCAAGACAGGTTTCAAGATTTTGTAATTTTACAACCGCTATTAGATCTTTTCGAAAACCCTTTTCGTTGCCATGTAAGCAACTACGAATTTGATATTCAATCAGAACTAATCATACTACGAAGCGAAGTAAATGCTCCAGACGAAAATAATATTGTAGAGTTCTGGAAAGATTTGGATGGCGAGTTCTATCCTGAGCTAAAAAAAATTCATTTAAGTGCCTCTCTTTATTCGGCACTACTTACCTATGCGAACAAATTTTTTCGGATTTAAAATTTATTTGTTCCAAGCAACGTAATAAATTAAGTTCATCCCATTTGAAAAGCATTCTACTATTACGAAACTGCCAAAAAAGTATAAGTTTAGAAGATTTTATTTTATAAGTTGTATAACACAAGGGAACAAAATTGAACATTTTTTGTGTTGATAGAAAATTTGTAGCAGTTCTTTACCAATTCAATGTCGCTGATTTTAAAACTGCACTTTTTTTCTATCAGCTGTGATTTGCGTGCAATAATTATTTTTTATGAATTTTTAAAACATAAAAATCTTTAATTTTTTTACAATTGTTTGATAAGATATTTGAAACTGATTTAGAGTCAAAAAGCTTCCGAATAAAAAAAAAGTGCAGTTTGAAAATCAGCGACATTGAATTGGTAAAGAATTGCTACAAATTTTTTATCAACACAAAAAATTTTTAATTTTGTACCTTTGTGTTATACAACTTATAAAATATATTACTAACATTTTATTTCGGCTGTAAATGAATGCATTCTCTCAATTTTTTTACTCTCTGGTACTCACTACTACACAACCAAAAATTTTTTGGAAATCCCTGATTTATACATACATATGTATGTATATACGTACATATGTAAAGGCCGTGTCAGATACAACTTTGTCGCTTTGCGTGACGTTTCTACCTTTGGCAGAAAAATGCAAAGCAAAAGGTGTATGACACAATGAAAACTTTGACAACACTCACGCATTGTTTGTTTACTTATAAAAGCGGTTGGTAATTTGTAAATTTAATTATTTGTTATAAAAATAAATGTTAAAAATTTAATTGGACCGTTTTTTGGAATTGAATTTGGCAAACAAATTAAAAAACAAAAGAAAATTATACTAGCCAATTGTCAAAGCGCGCAAAAAGATGAGAGTTGGCTAACTTTTTGCTTCGCTCTGCTTTGAAAGTACTTTATGTGACATGTTTCGTATAAGTATGTATATTTTATCTTAGATGTCAAAGCGAATCGGTAAAGCAACGCGAAGCAAACGTTTTATCTGACATGGCCTTAACTCCCCCAATGTTTGATTGATGCTCCGAGGAAAGCAATTTATAAATAACAATATTACAACATACATACATATGTACATGCATACGTACATACATTACGTTCAACATTATTGTTCTTGCATTTAGAATTATTACTTTTGTTTTTAATATGTATAAACATACTTGTGTATATATTTTTTGTTGGGCTTATTAATGGTTTAAAGTGGCAAAACTGTCAATTAGCAACAAAGATATTTGCAAAATCTCTATTTATTTAGTATTAACCAATCTTTATAAAAGTAATTAACAATGATAGATTTATATGTATTCACTTTAAAAAATAACTTAACAAATAATTACAATGCTCATAATAAGTGAATTAAAAAGTTTTAAATTCTAACGTTTCTTCTTCCTTTTAACATGTGATTTGTAATACTTGTGACCCGTTTGAGTTATAACGTGGCCACTGTCTAATTGATCTACTTTAATTTTTCGAAATTTTGCATGGTTTTTACCACCTCTTTCACATTTTAAATAAACCTCACCAGTTTGAACCTCGCAGTTTTCCCGATTATAATTTAAATTAGCAATTGACTTTTCCTTCAATTTTTTAATTTTCTCCTTAATTATTGGAAAATCTTCAGCCTTTATCAGACCGTTCTGAAAATCAATAGGTTTACATCCTATTGTTGAGTGTATTGTGCTATTGTAAAACATAATTACCTTGTTTATTTTTTCCTCAACAGTGTCACTGTCCTTTCCAGGATCGTGTCTTAGTAGGCGAATATGTTCGTTCATCGTATTATGAAGACGCTCCACGTCTGCATTAGAAGTGTGATTATTATTAGATATAAAATGTATTTAAATTTTCCTTTGTCTCAAAAATTCTAAAAGTGGTAATGCCTTAAATCCCAACTCATTATCAGTTATTATTTTCCCAGTATTGCCTACAATACTAAGATATTGAATAAGTGCCCTTTTAAACTCAACCCACTCAAATAGGACGCTATTTTGAATTCGTATCGCCTGTGCGAATTTAGAGAATTTATCTTAGTTAGATAGATTATATCCGGACATCTGGCAAGTGTTCTTATATCGACCTTAAAATTTTGTGCATTATAAACACCAGGGCTGTGGAGTCGTCCGAAAAAAGTACTAACTCCGACTCCGACTCCAAACGCTGAAATTTTTTAAGTGCGACTCCGACTCCGACTCACGACTCCGACTCCGACTCCTACTCTAACCGTGATGCGAAATGAATGAGACGTAAAATTATTTCTTTTTTGTGTAGAAATATCTTTAGTAAACGATTTATGGGAATCCCCGCGTGATGTGCATAAGAAAAACATGAGTGTTATGGTACGAATTAAAGGCAGGCCGATAAAGATGTTTCTACACAAAAGAGAAATAATTTTACGTCACAATTTTTCAAATACATACTAGTATTTATGCGCTATAGCAACACTTATTCTGTACAATGTTGAAAATATTTCAGCGTTGATGGTTAAAAAATTCTGATATTAAAATTATTGGCAATTCCTGTCATTAACATTTTTTAGCATGAGTAAATTATTTAAAAAGTCACACATCTTTTTCAACTAGATCAATAACTGAGTTTTGCTAATGTAATTTAGACTTTTTCCCGCACGTATAAAAAATATACCTAAATATATCTAAATAGTAAAGTACTTGAATCAACTATTTCTCATACAATAAATTAAAATCTACTTATTCATATTGATCTGCAAAATATTGCATCGCCAATTTCGAAGAATTTTTATATTGGAAAATATTAGAATTTTTTTTTAATTTTTTATGGCGAAAAATTTTGGAGTCGGAGTCGCGCGTTTTTTTGGGTACTGCGACTCCGACTCCGACTCCGGTACAAAAACCTCAACTCCGACTCTTCAACTCCGACTCCGACTCCGACTCCACAGCCCTGATAAACACCCTCGTTTGCAATAACTTCGCCAACACTGTTGCAAAGCTCCTTAATGTGTATTAATCCACATTCAACGTGAGTAACGAGTTTTACATGGTGCAAATTTGGAAATAACAAAGGTACTATTCTATTGTTTATTACCAATCGATTTTAATCATAATCTATAATTGCGTTGAAAGTCCGTAAAATGTCATTGCCTATAATCCCGTCGTACTCATCATGAAATTTACATTCTATCAAACACGTTTTCTCAGTACTATTTCCCAATTCTGAGAACAACGGCAATATCGTATTCTGCAAGGTCTTTAGAGTTAAGGTTTTGGACATAATTTTCCACTTTGGATCACATAGCCCGGGGTTCACAATTGAGTGAGTGGCTCCTGAGTCCACTATAAATTAAAGTTTATTTCTTAGTACTATATAAGGTAGCTCTCCGGAGAGGCCGGAAAATGAAAATTTTGTGCTACATGGCTCCCATCCTGAGTAGCGCTTGTATTTATTCGTACCGAGTTTTGAAATCGACCCGAAAAATTCACATTTTCCCGTGGTATTAAAGATGCATTGTTCCAAAGACTTGGAGCTCCAACAGAATGTCTTAAATCCAATAAAGGACGTTCGCAATAAGGGTCGTTATGAATTGGGTTTGAAAAATTTTGACATAACTGTGGTGTATTAGCGCAATAAGGGTCTTTATGAAGATTTGGACATAATTGTTGTGTATTAACTAAAGGATTAAAATTATGAATCATATTAATATCCATTGGTTCAGGGATCTGTTGCCGAAAGTGTGAATTCCTGTCCTGAAAAGGTTTCGGAAAATTCTGTCTAAAAGGTTGGCCGTTGTTACCAGGTGTAGAAAAATTATTGCCATAGGCCAGACCATTATTATTATTATTTCGGCCATTATAATAAAAATAAGTATTCCTGGGCTTGAAATCGTAATTATCATTAGATCTAGTAAAATTATTCCTGTTATGAGAACCATTATCACAAGGGATTTCATTCCTATAAAAACCAGAACTTTGATTGGCACGTTTGCCCCTATTATCCGTATTTGACCGATATTTTTTCCTATTTTCTAAATTAGAAGGTTCATTACCAATCCTATAATTACCGTACCCTGACGCAAAAATAATATTCATGGCCTCTTCTAGAGTCTGGGGATTTCTACATGCCAATATCGTTCTCATTGGTTCTGGAATTTTTTGTCTGAAAATATTGAGAGCAGTTCTCAAGCAATTTGCTCGCTATTTAAATTTAATCCTAAATCCGATACAGTTTTATTATTAAGGCTTCGAAGCCTGTCTTTAATTTCATTATAGAAATCTAAAGTATTTGTTCTGAATATTGTGGATCGAAGTTTATCATACAAAAGCTCTACACTCTGATGTTAACCGAAGTAATTAATTAATACTGTCTTAATTTCGGACCACGATTGAGCATGAAAATTTATTTCGAGAGCTTCTTTGGCCTTACCTTTAAATTTGCTCTTAATTAAGTCCATGAATAATAATTGAGAAGGATTATCATATTGAAGGAAAAGAGGGTTGATTCTATCAACTAGTGAAATAAACGTGTATAAATCTTGTTTATCGTCAGAAAATTCCGGTAATCGCTCAATTAGCGTAAGAGGGTCAAGGGTAATTGGAACAAAGGCAACGTTTTCCTGAGCCATTTTGTAATAAAAAAAAATGTTTTTTTTTTAGGGAAGAAACTATAGAACTTAATTATATTTAAGAAGTTTTACGAATTATTTGAAATTACAAATTTGGTAAAAAGTAAATAATTATGTTTTTATAATAACAAGACTTAAACAATATACATATATATATACGAAATATAAAATACTTAATAAATTTGCGTGCTATATTTCCTTTAAGTGATGTTATTTTTTCCCTCCAAGAATGTCCGTTGTATAAATAATTTTGTTGCTGGGGGGTTTTTTTTTGTCCAGTTTTTTCTTTTTATTAAAGAAAATGATATTGATTCGCGCTTTTTCACAATGTTTTTCCTTTTTGTTCATACATATACTGAAATATTTTTACTCTTTATTGCGCAAAGTTTTTTCTTTTTAATTTCAAAATATTTTATTTTAAAGTTAATTTATTAATAAAATGTATTTATTTTTCATTCACTGCCAATTTTTATTTATGTTTCTTGTTTTTAATGTTTTATTATTATAACATAATCTGCACTTATGTACTTATTTTTAATTTTGTTTTTTCAAGTTTTCAGTTAAACCTTTTTTTTGTGATTGCCGACAAGGACATTAAAATGTCAAATATCCTTTGCTCTTATAAAAGGAATATTTGGGCAATCCTAACGACTGCGCCAGTTTTGTCGTAGGGTTTTAATAATAAAAAAACAAAGCAATTTATTTTTATTAATTATAAGTTTTTATTTTAAATTTTCTTCAAGGGTTAATACATATATGAAGATACAAAATTTACATATTATTTTAGAGTGATGAAAAGATGTCTTCACGACCAATTTTAATCTACTACTGACTGCTAATTTATTATATTGAGACGTTTTATAATATCCCTTTAGAAATTAAAGAACGGTAATAAATACCGATCATGATCATGCATGCTTAGTTATTACGATCGCGATAAACAAACAAGTGCATGACAACGAAAATCTGTCATAGACAAATAGACAAAACAATAATGAACACGCACGATCATGTTTACTTAATTTTATATACGCTGTGTGTATGTAAGTAAGTAGACAATATTGCGCATGCTTGATATATTATTATATCAGTTAGCGACAGAAGAGAGCAAAACGAAATTGAGCATGCACAATCATGATTACTTATGTTACATACGCATTATGCGTATATAAGTAAGTAGATAAGATTGTGCATGTTTGATCTATTAATGCATCAGCTAGTGACACAAGAAAACTAAACAAAATTGGGCATGCACAATCATGAGTACTTAAATTATATATGTATGTATAGTATAGTGGAAGAAAAATGGAAAGTGTGTCGACATGGTGGTGCGTTTTCGAATTTGAGGAAATGTGGAATTTTATTTCTTCCATTCCACATTAAAACGCTTTTACAGAACGAGTTTTTAGTTTTCAAAGTGGAGAAAAGAGAGAAACAGGCTTCTAATATAAAACCTAGAAAGTGACTTGCAGATAAAGACAAACTTTGGTTATAGTTGTAATTAGTTTTTCTTGAAGACTAAAGGCAGGAAAGAAATTGTGGACAATGTACAAAAATGCCATAAACATTTTTAACTTGTAACATTGTAAGTATTTATGTCCATACATAGTGCAAGATCGTCTGAAAAACGATTGGGTCTTTTACAATAATTACAATTATTAATAGTTATTAGTTGTAAATCACTTTTCAATAATTGTTTAAATTATTTTGAAGATAAATATATCACTAGCTTCGTTATTTCAAGTGTTTAATTTGTTTTTTAACATTGTTGTCCTTTTATATCTGTAGCTTGGTGCTAAAAAGGCCAGTGTTAAATAATTCATTTTTGAGAAAATTTACATGTTAGTTTTTATAGAAGAGTTATAAGTGAAATTGGCTAGCAAACCCCTTTTGAAGCTGTTCTAGGTTAATTGTAAATAAAAGAGATTCAGCATGACCTTTTAATTGCAAAATGAAATTAATTATGCTGTTAGATATAGCCAAAAACTGTTTTTTTTAATTTTTATTTAATTTTATGCTTACCTATATTCAATATAATATAATAGAATAAAGGAAATAAAATTTTAGTTCACATGTTGTTCACGTTTTTTTTTTTTTTTTGTCAAATATTTGCTAGGTGTGACCGTAGGTTAAGAAAAGACCTAATGCAACAATTAAGTCAAAACAGCAAAATATTGACATTGACCCTTTTAGTACTAAGCTTCAGACGTAATGAACTCAAATTTTGCTTTTAATAATATTAATGTTTTGTTGCAAAAAGCTAACAAGAAATTATGAATCGAATTTTTAACAACTTGTTGTGTTTTAGATTTTTTTGTTGTTCACTTTGTATTCCTGCTAAATATATATAAAGAATTGAATTATTATTTTGAAAAAATTCAGTTTTATTAATTAAATTTTGTCAATGTTAAAATTATAGCATGAATTTAAGTTTTGTTTTAAAAAAGATTAAACCTTTTTATGTTACCAATATGCAATCTTATATTAAAAAAGTATATGTACTGTTTTTTATGCAATTGTACTAATTTTTTTTCTCTTATGTACTGATTTCTCTGATTTCAAAACTGGCAACCCTATTTGCAGAGCACAAATGGACAACCTGTATCAGCTTAGAGTTGTTTTGGGAGATACACAGATTGAGATCGTGAGCTCTGCAAAGAACTTGGGTATCACTTTTAATTCAACACTTTCGTGGTCTGATCATATAAATAATGCAACTGGGAAAACGTACGGTAGCCTAAGAACACGTTAGACTAATCATTATTATACCCCATTTAATATTCGAATGACATTGGCCAAATCCTACTTATTGCCAACACTTTTATATGGATGCGAATTGTTTTCTGGTTGTAGTGCATGTGATAAGCGAAAATTAAAATGTTCGTTTAATAATATCCTCAGATACGTTTTTAATCTGAGAAGGACTGACAGTGTCTCCCAGTTTGCAAAGAAATTGTTTAATGTTTCTTTTGAAAACCTCTTAAAATGTCGCAGTTAAAATTTCCTACACAAAATAATCTACACCAAGGAACCCGACTATCTATATATGAAATTAATATTTGCAAGATCAGCTAGAGGCAGGGTTATATTGCATATCCGATATCATTACCTAATGTCTGAACGTCAATTTTTTATATACGCCGTACGGCTCTGGAATCTACTTCGACGTAATATTCAAAACACAAGCAACGCAGTACATTTCAAAAGAGCAATTTTTAATATTTTTGACTAATAACAATGCAAAAAGTAGTCTTTAGTTATGTTTATTACAAATAATTTATTAACCTAAAATATGTTTACACATTCATTTATACATATAACTTAAATTCTAATTTTATAATTTTAAAATTTATTTGTAATACTTTATAAGTTATTCAAATTGTATACGTTGCCAATATTGATGTCCAGTGCTAAATTTAAAAGATATTATATCTTATTGCACTGGTGACATTTTCTAATAAACAAACAAAAAACAAAACAACTCCGTCATAAATTTCATCAAAAATCTAGTTCGGTCTTTGTTGACGTCGTAAAATGTCATCCTTAATGTCAAAGTATGTTGTAAAGTCTTAAGTCCATCAGTTCAGAATCCCTGTGGAACCGCCAATGCCACTTTAGGGCTTAACCTTCGAATAGAAGGTGAACGTGCTCGCATAACAAATCAAAATCTCCTCGAAGATTAGATCTTGTGCACAGTAGGTAATTTGGTCAATATTTTTGGCCAAAATTCAAAATACGCAATTTAGAAAAAGTAGTTTTTTTTTGTCCTAATGTGATAAAGAATACTTCAAAGCAAATAGAAGTGAATTTTCATTTTATAAAAAACAAAAAACCATTCATCGCCTGCCTCTTAAAGTCAATGTATACAATCCACAGTTCAAGTAGGCGCGCTTCGTGTTATTTTTTGATTACAATACCCGACAATAGTTTTTAATAAAAAACTAATGAAAAATAAAATAAAATATGGAAAACAATATTAATAGTAAGTGCTAAATAAATACATAATCATTGATTAAAATAAAATAGTTTATTGGTGAAAAAAATCAATCTCTTGATCTAACCTCAATTAAAAAAAAAATAAAAGTTTTATACAACTTCGGAGAAGCTTTTAAAAAAAGTTTAAAATTTTTTAAAGTTAAAATTAATAAAGTCTTGATAAGTATTTAATTTTGAGATCGTATAATCAATTTCATGCTGCTATTTTTTGCGTTTTTTGAGATATCCCATTTTTTTGAAGGCAACCTCTAATTCGCTTATAGTGAACTTTCTAAAGTTTGGTTCGAAGAACAAAACAAAGGAGAGAAGAAACAGCTGTTTAAAATTGTGTGTTGAAAAAAATTGGAGATGACGAAATATTAAAGGAAGAGGTGTTTGGTCCCAAAAGAAAGATTAAAAATTGTTGTCTTTATTTGTCTCAGAAATGGCAAAAGTCACAAAGAAAACGTAATGTTTTTGAGACGAAAAACTCAGAATGGTTAAGAGCTCAGTTCAAAATTGAAGTTAAAAAGCTTTCCGTTGAGCCAAGTACATCCTCAGTTGGACGCAAAAAAAAAATTTGGAGACAAATCTGAACGTTCTAAAAGAAGGGATTCTGATGAACTCTCAAAATCAGTACATCACGAAACGGAGCTATGTGTTCGCGCAGCAACAAAATGTGCTCGAAAGCAAAAGGTCCTGGATTTAGCTGTGGTCCTCAAAGAAACTTTAGCCAGCCCAACGATACCATCTAAATTGAGGAAAATATCAGAGAGTGCTACGAAGAAGCCACAGAAGAGGCACTATCGTTTCCATTCGAAAACAACTTGACAAATGCGCAATATCTTAATATTAGACGCGAAAATAAGTTGAGAAATTGTGATATTTATCCGCTTTACAACGACGAACGAGATAACAGAAAAATATACAAATTTCCACTACAAATGTTGCTAACGCACACTGCCAACAGAATAGTAGAGATACAAAGGGAAGTCGTAGCGGCGGCAATGGTCAAGAATGAAGTTGCTCTTAAGGCAGATCTAGTTGTAAGCTATGGGCTTTCGCAGATCATAAGCTCTTTTCCCGTATAACTGGCATTGATGAAGAGTTACTATATTCACTAAAAATTATTTTGATTTCTATATGTTGCCAGTTCCCATTGGATTTGGAAAAATTCAAAACTTTTTGCTTTACTACCGCAAAAATCATCCAAACAAAATATCCTTGGCTTCCAATGACTGCGACTGTGCATAAACTTTTAATTCATTTAAAAGAAATAGTTGAAAGTACGATTCTTCCAATTGGCTGTTTTGGAGAAGATGCAGCTGAGTCGCGCCATAGACTTTATAAATCTGATAGACTGGTTCATGCCAGAAAATGTAGCCGCAAAAATAATATGGCAGATATTTTTAACAGAGCCATGGATATGTCAGACCCACTTGTTTCTTCTCTATGTCTAAAAAGGCGAGTGGATACTAAAAAACGCATTCAGCTTCCTAAAGAAGAGATTGATATGCTATCAAATCCAAAATTTACTCCAATTAGCTTTGACGACACTGGGGATCTTAGCGCCAGTGAAGACAATGAGTGCGCAGATGATGTCAATATTTTAACATAAACAATTTACACAAATGTTTTGCATGATATTAATTTAGAAAATGAATTAAGTAGAAAAAAAGAACTTTTAAAAATTTTGATCCAACTTTAAGATAATAAAAACTGAATTGAAATTATGTCAAAAAATCTTTTATTATGCGTATAAAACTGCTTATTAGAAATTCTAAGTTTTAAAGTTAATAAAAAAGTGCATATCCAAGTTTGGTTAAATTCTGTCTGGCTGTTATTAATTTTGGCCAAAAAAATTGGATAAATTACCCATAGTGTTGTGAGAGTATTCACTCTATAAGTAAATTCTACTAATTTCTGATGAATCACCAGTGAATCGAATTCTCCAGTTCCGAATTATGTTGAGAATTCGTTCCGAATTTGAGCCGAAGTCCCTGGTACCACGATCATCACGTCCTTGTCTAGAAGTTACACTACTATTATCCTCTTGAATAGGATTTCTGTCCATTCGTCCAGTTCGATTCTGTAATCTGTCCTGACCATACGGTACTTCACCTGACAAGCTGACATTTCGCATTCCATTAGCAATCAAGTTGGCTATTTCATCCTTAAAACCGCTCATTGTCTCATGGACAGTTTGTCGAACACGGGGATCATTCGCAGATTCCTGTTCGACTGCTTCTCGACGAGCTTGTTGACGGGTCCAAGGTCGATTAGTAGGTCTAGATGCGGAACCACCTGCGGCCTCATCTAACGTCATGGTTGTGTTAGCCGTCCCCTGTCTCATATTGGTAGGAATGTCTTCACAGCTACGAGCCACAAACATTGTCACAAGTCAAGGAAAAATTTGATGTTAGGTCAATGAATTTAGATCAAGTAAAATAAAGAGATATATAAAAATTTCTCGAGACACACTAGTTACAACGATAGAAACAGAAATCTAAATTTACTACTTCTCGGTGAAGTAAAATGGGTAGAACATATGCAGCTAACAAAAAAATAAATAAATAAATAATTATGAAAAATAATCATAATAAACCAAAACAATAATGAAACTATAATAAATGTTACGAAGAAAACTAAACAAAAAAAAAAACTAAAAATTAAATAAATAAACTAAGAGATAACTAGCGCTGTACAACAAAATCAAATTTTTCCCAAAATTACAAGGTCCGGCCTATAAATTTTGATAGACGAGACAAAAAAAAAAGACACGTGTATCGGCGTTTTGAAAGTTTACATCTGAATTTCATTTAAGGGGGTTAAAGTTTCCCAGCTCTGACACATTCTTATTGTTAATCGGCATAAGAAACCACGTGATCCTTACATTTTAGGTATAAAATGTGTTCAGCAAACTTATGTAGAATGTTACGAATAACATTTTTGTAGAATATGTAACCCTCTTACTCCTTAAGGTATTAGTCTTTCTTAATGTCAAAGTATGTTGTAAAGTCTTAAGTCCATCAGTTCAGAATCCCTGTGGAACCGCCAATGCCACTTTAGGGCTTAACCTTCGAATAGAAGGTGAACGTGCTCGCATAACAAATCAAAATCTCCTCGAAGATTAGATCTTGTGCACAGTAGGTAATTTGGTCAATATTTTTGGCCAAAATTCAAAATACGCAATTTAGAAAAAGTAGTTTTTTTTTGTCCTAATGTGATAAAGAATACTTCAAAGCAAATAGAAGTGAATTTTCATTTTATAAAAAACAAAAAACCATTCATCGCCTGCCTCTTAAAGTCAATGTATACAATCCACAGTTCAAGTAGGCGCGCTTCGTGTTATTTTTTGATTACAATACCCGACAATAGTTTTTAATAAAAAACTAATGAAAAATAAAATAAAATATGGAAAACAATATTAATAGTAAGTGCTAAATAAATACATAATCATTGATTAAAATAAAATAGTTTATTGGTGAAAAAAATCAATCTCTTGATCTAACCTCAATTAAAAAAAAAATAAAAGTTTTATACAACTTCGGAGAAGCTTTTAAAAAAAGTTTAAAATTTTTTAAAGTTAAAATTAATAAAGTCTTGATAAGTATTTAATTTTGAGATCGTATAATCAATTTCATGCTGCTATTTTTTGCGTTTTTTGAGATATCCCATTTTTTTGAAGGCAACCTCTAATTCGCTTATAGTGAACTTTCTAAAGTTTGGTTCGAAGAACAAAACAAAGGAGAGAAGAAACAGCTGTTTAAAATTGTGTGTTGAAAAAAATTGGAGATGACGAAATATTAAAGGAAGAGGTGTTTGGTCCCAAAAGAAAGATTAAAAATTGTTGTCTTTATTTGTCTCAGAAATGGCAAAAGTCACAAAGAAAACGTAATGTTTTTGAGACGAAAAACTCAGAATGGTTAAGAGCTCAGTTCAAAATTGAAGTTAAAAAGCTTTCCGTTGAGCCAAGTACATCCTCAGTTGGACGCAAAAAAAAAATTTGGAGACAAATCTGAACGTTCTAAAAGAAGGGATTCTGATGAACTCTCAAAATCAGTACATCACGAAACGGAGCTATGTGTTCGCGCAGCAACAAAATGTGCTCGAAAGCAAAAGGTCCTGGATTTAGCTGTGGTCCTCAAAGAAACTTTAGCCAGCCCAACGATACCATCTAAATTGAGGAAAATATCAGAGAGTGCTACGAAGAAGCCACAGAAGAGGCACTATCGTTTCCATTCGAAAACAACTTGACAAATGCGCAATATCTTAATATTAGACGCGAAAATAAGTTGAGAAATTGTGATATTTATCCGCTTTACAACGACGAACGAGATAACAGAAAAATATACAAATTTCCACTACAAATGTTGCTAACGCACACTGCCAACAGAATAGTAGAGATACAAAGGGAAGTCGTAGCGGCGGCAATGGTCAAGAATGAAGTTGCTCTTAAGGCAGATCTAGTTGTAAGCTATGGGCTTTCGCAGATCATAAGCTCTTTTCCCGTATAACTGGCATTGATGAAGAGTTACTATATTCACTAAAAATTATTTTGATTTCTATATGTTGCCAGTTCCCATTGGATTTGGAAAAATTCAAAACTTTTTGCTTTACTACCGCAAAAATCATCCAAACAAAATATCCTTGGCTTCCAATGACTGCGACTGTGCATAAACTTTTAATTCATTTAAAAGAAATAGTTGAAAGTACGATTCTTCCAATTGGCTGTTTTGGAGAAGATGCAGCTGAGTCGCGCCATAGACTTTATAAATCTGATAGACTGGTTCATGCCAGAAAATGTAGCCGCAAAAATAATATGGCAGATATTTTTAACAGAGCCATGGATATGTCAGACCCACTTGTTTCTTCTCTATGTCTAAAAAGGCGAGTGGATACTAAAAAACGCATTCAGCTTCCTAAAGAAGAGATTGATATGCTATCAAATCCAAAATTTACTCCAATTAGCTTTGACGACACTGGGGATCTTAGCGCCAGTGAAGACAATGAGTGCGCAGATGATGTCAATATTTTAACATAAACAATTTACACAAATGTTTTGCATGATATTAATTTAGAAAATGAATTAAGTAGAAAAAAAGAACTTTTAAAAATTTTGATCCAACTTTAAGATAATAAAAACTGAATTGAAATTATGTCAAAAAATCTTTTATTATGCGTATAAAACTGCTTATTAGAAATTCTAAGTTTTAAAGTTAATAAAAAAGTGCATATCCAAGTTTGGTTAAATTCTGTCTGGCTGTTATTAATTTTGGCCAAAAAAATTGGATAAATTACCCATAGTGTTGTGAGAGTATTCACTCTATAAGTAAATTCTACTAATTTCTGATGAATCACCAGTGAATCGAATTCTCCAGTTCCGAATTATGTTGAGAATTCGTTCCGAATTTGAGCCGAAGTCCCTGGTACCACGATCATCACGTCCTTGTCTAGAAGTTACACTACTATTATCCTCTTGAATAGGATTTCTGTCCATTCGTCCAGTTCGATTCTGTAATCTGTCCTGACCATACGGTACTTCACCTGACAAGCTGACATTTCGCATTCCATTAGCAATCAAGTTGGCTATTTCATCCTTAAAACCGCTCATTGTCTCATGGACAGTTTGTCGAACACGGGGATCATTCGCAGATTCCTGTTCGACTGCTTCTCGACGAGCTTGTTGACGGGTCCAAGGTCGATTAGTAGGTCTAGATGCGGAACCACCTGCGGCCTCATCTAACGTCATGGTTGTGTTAGCCGTCCCCTGTCTCATATTGGTAGGAATGTCTTCACAGCTACGAGCCACAAACATTGTCACAAGTCAAGGAAAAATTTGATGTTAGGTCAATGAATTTAGATCAAGTAAAATAAAGAGATATATAAAAATTTCTCGAGACACACTAGTTACAACGATAGAAACAGAAATCTAAATTTACTACTTCTCGGTGAAGTAAAATGGGTAGAACATATGCAGCTAACAAAAAAATAAATAAATAAATAATTATGAAAAATAATCATAATAAACCAAAACAATAATGAAACTATAATAAATGTTACGAAGAAAACTAAACAAAAAAAAAAACTAAAAATTAAATAAATAAACTAAGAGATAACTAGCGCTGTACAACAAAATCAAATTTTTCCCAAAATTACAAGGTCCGGCCTATAAATTTTGATAGACGAGACAAAAAAAAAAGACACGTGTATCGGCGTTTTGAAAGTTTACATCTGAATTTCATTTAAGGGGGTTAAAGTTTCCCAGCTCTGACACATTCTTATTGTTAATCGGCATAAGAAACCACGTGATCCTTACATTTTAGGTATAAAATGTGTTCAGCAAACTTATGTAGAATGTTACGAATAACATTTTTGTAGAATATGTAACCCTCTTACTCCTTAAGGTATTAGTCTTTTTTGCCCTTCTTTTAAAAAAGAGCAAAAAACACCATTAAAACAGGGATTTAAGGGGTTCAAATGTTCCGCAAAAATATTATCCGTGAAATTTTACTATAAGTCTCTGAATATACCAAAACGGAAAATTCATGCAGACAGTCAGAAATAAGACACAACAAAAGAGAGCTTAGGGTTAATTTCGCATTTATTAAGAATTTTATTTTAAAGTACCCCAAAAATTTAGCAGGAAAAAAAATATTTCAAATTTAACTAAAAATCACTAATATCTCTATTATTTTACCTTAGATAGCAAATTTGGATAGGAAGTATTCATTAATTAAATTGTTTTTAGCTCTATGCAATTCCACTTCATTATCATACAATGTCCAGCATATTTCAGCGATAAGCGAATGAATGCTTTTGCCTTTATAGCGTTATTCAATGCGTGCGTGAATTTTTGTTGACATATGAACGCCTAGTTTTTCAAAAGCTCTAAGCATGGTGTCTACGTATATTCGAGCAGTAGGAGAACGATATTATTGTATATCACTTCCTTAATGCTTTTCCGAGCATGGTCACGTACGCATGCCTGCTAGATAGTTTTATGAATTTTGTAAATAGTATTTAAGGACGAATTCGAAAGAACAATTTGTATGTAAAATAAAGTGCTACTCAAAACAACGTGTAAGATTTGTTTTGGCAAAAATGGCCAATTGTTTGGAAAATTTTGATTTGTTTTGCTATATCTGCGGTAAACATACTATACCGGAATATAAAGTTACGTTTTTCAATAGTAAAGTTGAAGACATCTTTAAAAGGAATTTTGAGCTAGAAGTTTTTCCGGATGACCTGTGAACGCCGAAGCATTGCTGTCGCATTTGTTATAATAGCTTAATTTTGTGGTCCAAAGGTAATTTATTTTTTTTTTTGTTCTAAAACTATAGTTTTATTTTTTAACTTCCGCTGAAGGTCAACGAAATTCAATGCAGTTTGGTATTCCTATGCGGTGGTTAGACCGAGGTGAACATAATGACGCTACGTGCTATGTGTGCCAAAATAGTCCTATATTAAAGTTGAATAGATATAGGCGAAAGAGTTTTGCATACAAAGCTGTACCATCAACCATGTTCCTAGTTCCGCATTCTGAAGAACTCAGTACCTGTGCTACAACTTCGAAGTCATTATTTTGATGGAACAATCACTAAAACAGGAACCTTTCATTGCGCAGGTATTGATTACACAGGAATTGAAGTTATCCCAGACCAATATTAATATCGCAAGAGCATTTAAATGCATTGGCTCGGAGACAGATTCTGTCTAAAACCAAATCAGAAATTTTAGCTGCAGACTTAAAAAGTCTTCATCTACTTGAACCTGGTATCAATGTTACCAGCTTTCGTAAGCGTCAAGACAGCTTTCTGCGGTTTTTTTTTTCAGTATACGATGATAACAGGTTTGCATATTGCAACCATATTAAAGGAATAATAAATATTCCAAAAAACAATGGAAGTTAAGAGCTGAGGGAACATTAGGAGAGCACAATATCGTTCATCAAGCATTGGTACCAACTGAAAAATTTATCTTACCACCTTTGCATATCAAACTTGGTGTGGTAAAAAAACTTTTAAATGTCTGAATACAAATGAATCAACATTCAATTTTCTGAAAACAATGTTTAGTAGTTATAAATCAAACACACTCTTCTTTAAAAAATCTAATCAACAATATTTTTTTTTTTAAAAATCTAAAGTTTTTTTTTAAGTACAATAATTTCAAAGCTCCTAGTATATTTTTAATTTATTTTAAAATTGTATAAAGTAGATATTCTACAGTAGCACCACATTACCCCCTTCCTAATGAGTATCATTCTCCTTTTGAACTTTCTCCTTTATGTATTTTCTCATCAATCAGTTCATCCACAAATGCAGGTTTAAGTCTATCAATTGAAACTTTATCATTTTTGTTTCCATTCTGAACCGTAAAGTATTTGTCATTCCTTTCCATGACTTTATATGGCCCACTGTATATGTAGGATAAAGGTTTTAATATTTTATTTCCTGCCAGATTTGATGTAAAATCTGTCACGAAAGTTATAGGATATCTGTCAGGAACGGTTATACGATTTAACGATCTATAATCGCCGCATGGACGCCATTCGTTATTAGGCTTAGGAACCATATGAAGTGCATTAGACCAACAACTTTTTGACGGCCTTATAATTCCGCTGTCAAGGAGATATTTAAACTCCTTTTTGGCGGCAGCTAGCCGTTTTGGATCTAATCTACGAGCTTTAGCTTTTACAGGTGGACCTGTGGTTTTAATGTGATGAAATATTTTAGGATTTTTAGGTATTTCTGATATACGATTTACTGAATATAAAGCTGGATAATTTTGAAGTAATTTGTGGTATTCATTTGTAGTTTGAATAACATTAAGTTCAAGTGAAGGTTCTTGAGAAAATTTTGCAGATATTTTTAAAAGAGTTTTTCTGTCTACCAGTGTGCAATTTTTTAAGTCTGGTAAAAGATCGAAATGTTTAAGGAAATTTGAACCAATTATAGGTTTGCTTACTTCTGCCATAATAAATTTCCAACGGAAATATCGCCTGAGACCAAAATCAAGTTCAAGAATTTGTGTGCCGTATGTTTTAATAATACTACCGTTTGCTGCATAAAGCAAAAATCTTGGTTCGTACATGTTATTATTTCTTTTGCAAAAATTGGCAGAAGGTAAAACCGATATTGCTGCACCAGTGTCGATTAAAAATGATAATTTTGAATTTCTATCCTTTACGAATAGGCGACCATCTACATTTGGAATTTCAGCGGCCGCGATTGAAATTCCCTTTAATTTTTTGAATATGAACAAGGTCAGTTACATTTTGTTGATTTTTCACCAAAACGCCGGTGATACCAACACCACTGTCGATAACGCGAACCAGATCTACTGTTTCTTGACGACGATGAATCTCTAGAAACAGATCTATTTCTTCCCACTTGAAGCTTTTCTATCTTACCTTCAAGTGTTTTAATTTGTGTAGACAGTTGGTTTAATGTAATATCTGATATTGATGAAATATTTTGATTCGATGACTTAGGGGTTTGATTTTAACTTCACTAATATTTGAGGGCTTCAGGACATCAAAAATTTTATCAGCTTGTTCCGCCAGAAGTTGGATAGAACAATCTGTTACAGATAAAATTGTTCTAATTTGATCTGGCATTTGTTCTAAAAAAATGCTTTTTAAAACGGCATCGTCGATATGTCCAGTTGCAAGATTTCTGAGCTTTTGTAGAAATTGAGTGGGTTTATTATCCCCTAAAGATTGTCCATGTAGAAGCTTACGAATTCTTGATTCATCAGATTCACCGAACGTATTTAGAAGAGCTTGTTTTAATGCAGCATATTGAGTCATATCTCGTGGAGGATTAAAAATAATGTGGCTTACATACTCACATATTTGCGGATCCATGTTGGCGACGACATATTGAAATTTTGTGTCGTCCCTTGTTATTCCTGCTATAGCGAAAACGGATTCTACTTGAACGAACCACAGTTTTGGATTGCTCGTCCAAAATGGTGGTAATTTGTGGGCTGATGATGCTTCAATTTCTCAGTTGTTTGATGTCCCTTGATTTTGCTGTTGGGTATCATTTTGTATATTTCCTTGATCCTGAGGATTTTGTTGTGAAAATCCTACACCTGGTGATTTACTTCTACCAACGCTTCTTGATCTCCTTGGCGTATGCGTAAACATTGTCGGGGTCACCAATTTAGTTGTTATAACTCAAACACACTCTTCTTTAAAAAATCTAACAAACAATATTTTTTATTTTTTAAAAATCTAAAGTTTTTTTTTAAGTACAATAATTTCAAAGCTCCTAGTATATTTTTAATTTATTTTAAAATTGTATAAAGTAGATATTCTACAGTAGCACCACAAATGTTTCCAAAATTAAGCGAAGCAAAGATTAAATAAGGTATGTATATGTTCTTCAAGTCGTTGATACTATTGAAATCCTTTAAATACCATACCAACAGGTATTTTTGTTGGTCCAGATATAAGAAAACTGATGCAAAACGCTGACTTCGACGAAATGCTATCACTAATTGACCTTGATGCGTGGAAAAGCATTAAGGAAGTGATATACAATGTCTTAGGCAAAAATCGTTCTCCTACTGCTCGAATATACTTAGACACCATGCTTAGAGCTTTTGAAAAACTAGGCGTTCATATGTCAAAAAAAATTCATTTTTAAATTCCCATATGGATTACTTTGAGAACCAGTTGTCACAAAATCTGATGGGCATGGTGAAAAATTTCATCAGACATGCGCACCCATTGAAGAACGCTATTAAGGCAAAAGCATTCATTCGCTTATCGCTGAAATATGCTGGACATTGTATGATAATGAAATGGAATTGCATAGAGCTAAAAAAATTTAATTAATGAATACTTCGTATCCAAATTTGCTATCTAAGGTAAAATAATAGAGATATGAGTGATTTTTAGTTAAATTTGAACTATTTTTTTCCTGCTAAATTTTTGGGGTACTTTAAAATAAAATTCTTAATAAATCCGAAATTAACCCTAAGCTCTCTTTTGTTGTGTCTTATCACTGACTGTCTGGATGAGTTTTCCGTTTTGGTGTATTCAGAGACTTATAGTAAAATTTCACGGATAATATTTTTGCGGAATATTTTAACCCCTTAAATCCCTGTTTTAATTGTGTTTTTTGCTTTTTTAAAAGGGCAAAAAAGAATCATACCTTAAGGAGTTAGAGGGTTAACATATTCTATAAAGATGTTCTCCGTAACATTCTACATAAATCTGCTGAACACATTTCATACCTAAAATGTAAGGATGACATGGTTTCTTACGCCGATTAACAATAAGAATGTGCCAGAGCTGGGAAACTTTAACCCCCCTCAAATAAAATTCAGAGGTAAACTTTCAAAACGCCGATACACGTGTCTTTTTTTTGTCTCCTCTATCAAAATTTATAGGCCGGATCTTGTAATTTTTTTTGTGTTGTACCGTGTAATTTAAAAAGATAATTTAAAAAAATAAAATAAGACATAAGGTTGTAGAAATGCAATTCTCAGATTTTAAGAATTTTTCTAAGATATCTACCCAATTAAATTTTTCGATTTTTCCGTTTACTTAAATAAAAGTTCTTCAGTATATTCAAAATAACTTACTCACAATAAAATTTAAAAACTTAATTTTGAAGCCTCATTTCCAAACAGCAAATATAATAAAAAAGGTTGCCGGAATAAATTACCAACACCGTTAAATATTTTTGAAACAGAGAAAAGTATTGTTAAAAAAATGCAAAAATTCAAAATGATAAACTTTCTGATTTAAAATTTTTATTCAATTTTATTTCTGAGGCAGACAAAAATTATTATATAACCCAATTAAAAAAGATACTGATTTTTGTATTATCGTTTGTGAATTTGTAATAACTTTGTAAATAGTTTTTGTTTTTCGTTAATAAATAAATAAATTTTTTACTAAAATTTTTTGGTGTATTTTACTGCTTTCTTAATGATTGCCCTACGTGTATGTATTTGCAAGGAAATATGCTTAAGGTGGCGTATAGAGCAAACATGATTTTTATTACCGTTAAAAAATATCCCGTTATAGATGCGATCAGGAGATAAAAATGTTTCCTCAGAATCATATTTTTCAAACAAATATATGGTTTGAAAATCACAAAATTCTATCGATTAGTTTTTTAAAAAAAAATTTGTTAAAATTCAACATCGATTTTCTCAAAATGCATTTTTGGCACATAGAGTAGGACTCTAATTATCAGGGTTTGGGTTCGAACTAGAGAAGTTTTATTGGACGGTTTCGGTACAATACTCGTTCGAATCTTTCTCTCCTCTCTTTCTATTTATAGTCTTTGATCTTTTCGCTTGGTAATTTTTCTCTTACTTCAATAATTTTTTTAAAATTCTGTTGAATTCTTCTTTAGCAGAATTTGTCAGTCGATTTCTGACAAATTGGGAAAATGCAGACTAAGGAGTAACAGCTAAACCTTAATAAGCACGTCAAGCGTTGTATTGACTATTTTGGTAGGTTTCTCACTACATACAAAAAATACAAACACCTTTACACTAAGAAATTAGGTACTTTATAGCCTAATGCAACGCTTGACGCATTTATTTATTTTTGGTTGTAAGAGCTACTATAGTACTATTTTACTATAGTATCTATATATATAAAAATGAATTATGTATGTTTGTATGTTTGTTTGTCGCTTTATAGACTCCGAAACTACTGAACCGATTTTCTTGAAATTTTTACAGTAACATCACGTGAGCCCTAAAAATAAAATAGGCTACTTATTTTTTCGATAGGGGCAGGGGAATTGGTACCCCCCATAGGATGCCAATATTCGATTTTCCTGAAATTTTTACAGTAACATCACGTGAGCCCTAAAAATAAAATAGGCTACTTATTTTTTCGATAGGGGCAGGGGAATTTTTACCCCCCATAGGATGCCAATATTAATTATCGCATATCTTAAGAGCCGCTGCACGCATTTTGCTGAACTTTTTGTAGTAGGATCTTCTGAGCCCCGGAATTGAAATAAAATAGCAGCGGGGGTATAGGAATACCCCATAGGACGCCAATGTTTAACATCGCATATCTTAAGAACTGTAATAGTGAGAATGTTCAAACTTTCTAAAAGTCACTCTTATGGTATACTACACTTTTGAAAATAAAAATAAAGCGGGTAGGCGCAGGGGGGGAAATACCTCCCATAGGATGCATACATTAAATATCGCTCAACTGAAGAACTATTAAAGGGAGAGTCTTCAAACGTGGTTAAAGCTACTATTATAGTAAACTATAAATTTCAATATAAAAATGTGCGGGGTAGACAGAGTTGGAGCAGTACCCCTCATAGAAGACATATTAAATACCATATATCTGAACACAAGAGCTATCAACCTTTACAGGACAAATTTTAAAACAAAAATAAATGGGGTAGGTGCAGGGGTAGCGAAGCGCACCGGGTTAAGCTAGTACTTTATAAAAGAGAGAATTTTTAATAATTCTTTAACGGAAATATATTAAAAATATTTGCATTCAACAATTTCAATTGCACGTAGAGCAGAATGTCCAGCAGAAATCAATTTCAAGATTTTGTACTAAAGTTTTGCTCTATACGCCATTAAATGACGTATAGAGGAAAGTGGCACCAAAAGGTTCTGTTTAATAAGATATAGGGCAAAATTGACACGATTTATAGCAGTAATGAGGCGAGATAGCCTAAAACGGATTGCATATTTAAAAAATTTGGGGTCGAAAACCTAAGTTGGCGTTCTTAACTCAAAATTGTCACAATGGCGTTGTGAGGACATGGTTCTTTATTATTTTGTTAGACTGTAATTTTTAAATTATAAAAGAAAAAAAAATTCATTCATACATGGCTTTGAAATTTAGTTAAGAAATTTTGAGGAAATTTCAATTACTGAAAATTTTCATTAAGAAAAGTTGTGGGGAAAATAAATTTTTAATTTTTGTGAAAAATTTTAATATAAAAACTAAATATAAATAAAAAAAAAACCAAGGGAGAAAAGTGAAATAAATTGAGGATTTGAAGGAGATTTTAAAAATAGAAAAGGTATTTATATTAAGTTTATTTATGTGATTAGTGTTTATATGGGTTTAGATAGTTTATCTGTATATTAACAGCTTCTGAGAATTAACCCAATATTGGTAATGGTGATCTCTGAAGCGTTAAATAAACCAGCTTTTGGAGCGGAAATCAAGCCGCAAAATATTGCTTTAGTATTCAACCGAAGTATAGTTACAATAGTTTTACTTGCAAATTTCCTGACGATTCAATAAAAAATCTACAAAAGAGGTGAAATTTTTAATCGAATAACGGAAAAATAAGTCGAAAACTAACATAATTTTAATATAACTATCATAAATCTTACCATTCCATATATTAACTTACCTTAACGTTATTTAATTTAACATAATTTATATTTATTTTACATAACTTAATTAAACATAACATATATAACTTAACATAAAATTATTTAACATAAATATCTTTAACACTATTTAATTTATCAATAATTTAATTTATACTTTGACATAATTTACACAACGTAAATTTAAGATTAATTTATCTTAAATCTAATTTAAATTTTATTTTAACCATTATTCAATTTGGATATTTTATAGTCAAATATTATTGTTATTTTTTTTTGTAGTCACCAAATTTGTTTAAAATGTCTTAAATTATAAATTGAAATACTAACATTCACATACATACACAAACTTACATACATACATAACAGAGTACACATTACAGATGAAATAGACCAGGGGTTTCCATTTCTTTCAAGGCGAATTCACTAGAAGGTGAGGTCAACTCTACAACAACACTGTTTCTGTGGTCCATCTGTCAAAAAATTGCTAGTAAAAAAAATGTTTGTTTACATAAAGAAAACTAGTGCGTATACAAACTTTGAAAAATCGACCACCGAAAAAAATAACCATATGCTGACTTGACCCCACCTTCTAGTCAATTCGCCTTGATTTCTTTGCACAATTGTGCGCACCACTACTAACACATATTTTTATACTCTTCAATTCAGTCGTCGATGTGACTTCGACAAGTGTGCATGTCTAGCGGATGCTATATTATTTTGTTTCAGCTTACACTCAAAAAATATTGTGCGGTCAAAAATGCTTTTGGTAACATCCAATGCCTTGCGTGCAATTTTTATTTAGAGTTTAAATTTTAAGACTAAAATGTAGAATAATGTAACATTTCATAAGTTTACATGCAAAGCAAAGAACTTTGTAAAATGGTAATTATTTGAGATTTAAAAGCAATTTTTAATATTTCAGATAAAAAATTTCAAAATGTTACTCAAAAAATATTGTGCGGTCAAAAATGCTTTTGGTAACATCCAATGCCTTGCGTGCAATTTTTATTTAGAGTTTAAATTTTAAGACTAAAATGTAGAATAATGTAACATTTCATAAGTTTACATGCAAAGCAAAGAACTTTGTAAAATGGTAATTATTTGAGATTTAAAAGCAATTTTTAATATTTAAGATAAAAAATTTCAAAATGTCTAACAGTCCTATGTGGAAGAAGCTGATAGTCACATTTATTATAGGTTTTATTTTACATACGTATATGGATTCGGTTCTTATAATTTTACAACATTTTTTTATTTTTTCTTATGCAATACTAAAAATTATTATTATAAATTATTATCTGATCACTAATTCCACTAACACCGTGGTAATCGTTATAAAACAGATTACCCAGTTTTGGTGTTTAAAAATATTAATGTGTTCCTATAAAAAGAATTAAAACCTCTGCTAATTTTTTTATTGAGTGTGATTATACATTATGCTGTTAAAAAAATTATATATTTATTTGATGATACGTCATTTATAATTTTGTAAATAACTTAAAATTATATAAAAATACATATGTAACGTGAATCCAAATCAACAAAACTTTCAAATTTTCAAATAATATCTACATTGTTTTGCATTTAAGCTAACGATATGTGTTTTGTTTGTGAAAAAAAAATCTTTGATGCCTGTAAAAGGGTCCATTTTTCTTTCGTAAAAAAGACGTACCTAAATGCAGAAATTATTAAGAAAAAAAATAGCCACAAGAATTTGTTGGTATTTTGTGCTTGTAAAAATATTTTTGTTTCTGTACCAATCGCGTCGGTAGGTTTTTTTCTTTGAAAACACTTTTTTAAGTAAGTAAAAATATTTAAAAAACAAGTTAAAAAAGTCTTGTTTTCCTACAATTTATGTGTAAACCTATACATATAAAAGCAAATGTGACAGCAGGTAACATTTTTGGGTAAGAAGATGTGTTTTATTGATGTATTAATGAAACTTTATTGTTTAGCACTATTTTTATTGCTTACTTTTTTATGCTTCAATTATATGACCGAGTCCAAAGAGTTAACCTTACTAATTTATGGTATTTATTTAACGTAACTTTGACCTGTTACAATGGCTATACATTTTTGCAGGCAAACTCAGGTGCGCATTTGGTATTTTGTAAAAAGTTATGATATTCTATTAGCTAGAATTAAAATGTATGCACAGATGTTTGAAGTATGAGTAACCCAACAACGTGAATACCCTTTCTATTTTACTTACCACTATGAACCCCCTAACTTTTTACTAAAATAATCTTTTCACGTTATAATTCTCATGTAATTTATTTTATTTTTGAAAAAATAAACCAGGGAAATCCATTTATATGCACAATTGTGTATACCACTACTAAAGGTACGTTCAGACTGGTGAAATATTTGAAAGCAAACATCAAATATTTCATTAACGTAGTCTGAACACAAAATATTTTTGAGTATCAAATAAAATAACAGCTGATTTTGAGCAAGTAAAAGTATTTGCCGGCAAACAAATATTTGTCCAATGTGAACATAGTGTGAACACAAAAAATCAAATATTTTAGTAATTTTTGAGCAAACATTTATTTGATATTACAAAAAAATTGTAAGAGCAAACAACGACAAATAATTTTAGCCATGTTCCGGATAGAAGCAAATTTTCCTGTAAGTTTTTGGATTCTTTACAATTTTAAAGATTTTTTATAATTATTAGACTTTGTATCGTGCCGCTATTAGCAAATGTTTGCCATTCCTTATAGTTTTAGGCACTTTTACTAAATTTTATGGCTTGTTTGAAATATTAAAATGGTTCGCGATTTTCGCTATTTCTGCAACATTTTTTTTTTTGTTTTTCCCCTACATTTTGTTTTTTAACCGATTTAGCAATTTCAAATATATTTTAGGGTTTGTTTCCAAGTTTGCAATTTTCGCGAATTTTAGCCATGCTCGCGAAGAAGCGATTTTTCACTGTAAATCTTTAGAGCTTTAACGATTTTTAATAATTATAAGGCTTTGCTATCATACCGCTATTATCAAATTTTTGCGAATTTCCGCTAATTTAGCAATTTTTATCGAATTTTTGCCATTCCTTTTAGTTTTAGGCACTTTTAATAAATTTTATGGCTTGTTTGAAATATCTAAATTTTTCGCGAATTTTCGCTATTTTTGCAAAAATTTTTTTTCCCGACATTTTGTTTTTTAACTGATTTAGAGACTTCAAATATATTTAAGGGTTTATATCCAAGTTTGCAATTTTTCGCAAATTTTATCCATGTTCCCGTTGCCCATTGTCTTCCAGTTTTTTTATATTTTACATTCTCCTGTTCTAACACTATGAAAGATGCTGCTCCACAGAATAAAAAAAATAAATTAGCTTTTGCGCTCATTTTTACTATTTGTGAAATATATTATTATTTTTGAACACTTTCATTAAATAATTATTTATTTATATCTGAACGCATGGCACACATGAATTAATTTATTTTATTTAACACTTTTTGCCAACTGTTTCATCAAACAAAAATTGTCAAATGTTTGAGCTTAGTTTGAACATTAAACAAAATATTTTTTTGTTCCACACAGTTTGAAGCAAATATCAGAACAAATCATGAAACAAAGAAAACAAGATAGTGCATTGCGCAGGTCCGTTAACTTTTTACTCTCATTTTGACGTCATTTTAACGCAACTGTAGTAAAGAGAATTAAATGTAAACAAACATTCAGCATAGCACATACTCGTGTTTGTGTGATCATGTTTGTGCTCATTTGCTACTATGACGTACATGCGCAGAAAAAGAATGTTTTTTTAAATTTTAGTGCACTATCTTGTTTTCTTTGTTTCATGAGAACAAATATTTTCGTCAAATATTTCATTAGTCTGAACGTACCTCAATACATATTTTTGTTTCAGGTTAACAGAAAAAACTTTATGATGGCACTTAAAAAATATTGTGCGGTCAAAAACGCTTTTGGTAACATCCAATGCCTTATATGGTATGCAACATTTAAGGAAGGAACGGAATATGTTATTAAACGTGTGATTTGCGTGCAATATTTATTTTTTATGAATTTTTAAAACATAAAAATCTTTAATTTTTAGACAATTGTTTGATAAGATATTTGAAACTGATATAGAGTCAAAAAGCTTCCGAATAAAAAAAATGTGCAGTTTTAAAATCAGCGACATTGAATTGGTAAAGAATTGCTATAAATTTTTTATCAACACAAAAAATTTTTAATTTTGTACCTTTGTGTTATACAACTTATAAAATATATTACTAACATTTTATTTCGGCTGTAAATGAATGCATTCTCTCAATTTCTTTACTCTCTGGTACTCACTAATACACAACCAAAAAATTTTTGGAAATCCCTGAAATAGACTCACAATCCACATATACACTATTTAATTGTTGCATATAAATAACTAATATTAATAACAGAACCATCAATAAACCTCTGAACTTCAGGCCTGCAGTCTTCGAGGGAAATAATATGTGGTGAGTTTTTTTTTTTTATTATTTCAAATTATCTAAAAACCAATAAAACATAATCATAAAAAAAAAAAAAAAACTTAATGTTATAATACTTTAAAATTTCTGGGAAAAAATGCATAATAAAATAAAACAATTGTTAAAATTTTAATTTTCACTTTTAAATAAAAATGTTTATGAGTTTGTGAATTTTGATTCAAATTCAAATATCATTAACATAGATGCAAATTTTAACATTTTGTTTGTTTCTTCTAAAACGATCATGTTAACATAAATAATACAATCATTATAACATAAACCACCATTAATTTTAATTATAATTTATACTTTTATTTTAAATATTAAATATAGTTTGGTGATATTTTAACTTATGAATAAAAATGATAATTTTAAATTTAATTATTAATTTAATTCATGGATGTTATGTTTAAATAAATACTTTGTTAGTATGATGGACCTATAAACAATATTTTTTTAATTTCACGAAACATTTAAGTACATTAGAAAAGGGACACAATGGGTTATTCAGGAATTTTCAAAGAATAACATAGGTTTTGGGTGGGTATAGAAATGGAAAGGTGAACAACAACTAAATCCTTTTCATATATTTTGAAATGTACTGGCATCTATAGATTTTCATTTCTTTTATTATTTTATAGTTTTTTTCTTTTGGTTAATAGTTGAATTATGTATATTAAATCTACCTAATTTTAAATTTTATAGTAGTGGACTTATACTCTATTTTGAAAAAAGAAAACGAATCACCCCATTTTCCGACGAGCAAAGCTGGTGTTATAGGTAGAACTCTCTTTAGATAGATAGGGTCTCAGTTTTCGTCCGTTACATAAATTTAATGGCGCCCAACGTGGGGCAACAGCGCGTATATATGCAACAGTTTACATATATACTATAACCCTTTAGTATTATTACTTTAGAGGATTAAATATTTTATTTAAATACACCTGGCTGTTATCCTAATCACTTTTACCATCATGATATCAACTATTAACTGTTATTTAATACATTTTAGTTTTATTTATTGAAAATTGTTCTTTTAAAGAATTTATTATGGAATTTTAGAATTTGGGAGAGGTTATCGATTACTAAACCGAATATTTTTTTTTTTTTTAGATAAAGTTTGTAGCACGTGTTAAAGTAATTGTTGGAGATGTTGGAAATTGGGTATTCTTCGAATTCCAACTCACGATGACTTTACACGAATATTACTTTGGAGATTTTTCTTTAAAAAAAAAAAAAATTTGATTTGAATTTTATTATGGTTGAGATTTCTGTATTTGGTTTTAAGAATTGGATACTTACTCCTATAAGATTTTCATTTCTTGTTTCATATTTTTATTTTTCAGAATTGAATATCAATTATTTGAGATTTATTTCTTTTGACTTAATTGTTAATAGATTACTCATATTGAAATTCAATATACATTTTCTTTCGGTCTTATTATTTTTTTTTTTATTTCTTTTTATGGATGCAAAGTATATTTTATTAACATATTTATAATTTGTCCGATCTAATTGTATTTAAGTGGAGTAGTGAAATTCTATATTTAAAATATATTTGACAGTTTTAAGATTTAATTAATTGAAAATGGTTTTGACAAGAAGTCAGGAAAATTTGTTAAATTTAAATCAACCTGCTAACGTAAGTTTTACGGTAAATTTAGATTCTGATAATGTCACACCAATTGCACATTTTTTTTTTTTTTTTTTTTTTTTTTTTTTTTTCATTTTTTATTTATTGAATCTTCATATATTAAATATGAACTAACAATAATTAATCAAATCTTATCCTAATATTTGCTTTATGTCCTGCCAGTGCCAAACACAAAAGATTTAGTCATCACGGTTTCTGTTTACATATGTATATAGGTGTTTATCGCTCATCTGATTGGGTGAGTGCTGCAGTGTCTCTTCTTCTTAAGCGAGTGTGGCCGCCATAATTTAAAATATTTCTAGCTAATGGATTTGGGTGCAGTTCCAGCCTTTTTAAATATTTTACTGCATATTTCGTTATCATAGTTTTTACTAATGGCACATTGAGATCCTTGTGGATATTTGAGTTTTTGACGTACCAGGGGGCGGCTGTGATTATTCGAAGAAGTTTATTTTGGCGCCTTTGAATTTTTTCGATGTTAGAAGCCGAGGCAGTGCCCCATAACTGAATACCGTAGCACCAAATTGGCTTTAAGATAGAGTTGTAGAGTAGAAGTTTGCAATCGAGACTAAGAACAGAATTTCTTCCAATAAGCCAATTAATTTGGATTGCTTTTAGTTTCATTTGAGTTAATTTCGCTTCTATATGCCATTTCCACGTTAAACGCCGATCTAGATGTATACCGAGGTATTTTACATGCGAGTGTTGGGGTATTATTTGATTATTTATTTTAATAGGGGGGCATGTTTCCCGACGCAATGTGAATGTTATATGTGCGCATTTTTGCTCATTGATCTTTATCCTCCATTTTTTTAACCACCTTTCTAGTTCAAATATATGATCCTGTAGATAACGAGATGCTTCTTGACAGTTTGCGTGTACGCTTAGAAAAGCTGTGTCGTCCGCAAATGTTGAGGTATGGGTGTAGCTGTTTGTTGGCAAGTCCGAAGTATAAATTAAGTATAATAGAGGGCCCAGGATGCTGCCTTGTGGGACTCCAGCGCTAATTGGCTGTGGAGAACTTAAAAATTCGCCTTCTTTTATAATAAATTGACGACCGACTAAGTAGCTTTGTAACAGCTTGTGTATATTTGCTGGTAAGTTTTGCTGCAATTTCAGTAGTAAACCTTCATGCCAGACTTTATCAAAAGCTTGAGACACATCGATGAAGAGTGCTGAGCAATATTTTTTTTCTTCAAAGGCTTTTCTTATGACATTTACTATTCGATGAGTTTGTTCAATTGTGCTGTGTTTTCTTCTAAAACCGAATTGATGATTGGGAATACATCTGTTACCATTTAAAATCGGCGTTAATTTAGACACTAGAAGTTTCTCAAAAAGCTTTGATATATTAGACAATAAGCTTATAGGTCTATATGACTCAACTTTTGTGGGATCCTTTCCTGGTTTAGGTATCATGGTAACTAAGGATACTTTCCACTCTTGTGGGTAGTATTCAAGGCGTAAAATAGCATTAAAAATTAGTAGAATAATTTTCTTTGCTATGCTGGGTAGCTCCAAAAGCATTTTGTTACTGATCTTATCAAAACCAGGGGCTTTCTTGGGGTTTAAATCATGAATAGCCTTCTCGATTTCTCTTACTTCAAACCTTAGTGGAACAGCTGATCTAACAGCAACAGGTGGTAACTCGACCGCAGTATCGAAAGATGTATGAGGGGTAAATACGGTTTTCAAATGATTAACGAAAATATTTCCTTTTTCTATGTCATTTCGTGCCCAACGTCCATTTAAGTTTCTTAATGGTGGTTTAGTGATAACTGGTCTTTTAAGATTTCTAGCTGCACGCCATAATGAGTAATCAGATTGAGGAGTTGCATCAAGTTCCTTAAGATATTTTTCCAGAGAAGCCGTTTTTTGAGACTGCAGTAAGTTTCTTAGCCTTTTTGTGCACTCTTTTAGTAAATGTTTAAGTTGAGGGGATCTGTGCAATTGCCACTCTCTTCGAACTCTCCTTTTTTCAGTCAAGAGACGCTCGACATCAGTAGAATATATTTTACTATTTTTGATATTTTTGCGGGCTATGCTAGAATGTTGAACAGCTAGTTTGAGATAATTGTCAAAATTTACAATAGAAAGATTCACATTCTCCGGTGTTCTAAGCGGAATATTTTCAGTGCAGTGGGTACTGAGATATTTTTTATATTTTAACCAATTTATTTGTGTGGCTGACGTCACTAAGTAACCAGACGGTGATACAATTCTATAAGGGTTTGATATGGTAAGAATTGTAGGTGTGTGATCAGAAGATAATTCTATAGAAGCTTCAACGTGAATCGTTTCTGCGGGGATGTTTTTAACCACGCCAAAATCTATGACATCTGGAATTTTTTGCTGATCAGTAGGCCAATAAGTTGGTTGTCCACTCGCGACCACATTTAAATCCATTTTAGACATTGTATTATACAAAACACGACCCTTTGGTGTAATGAGCCGTGAACCCCAGAAGGTATGTTTAGCGTTGTAATCGCCAGCGGCTAGGAAACAGGGTCCTAATGATTGAAAATATTTATAATATTGGCCTTCTGATATTGAAAATCTAGGTGGAGAGTATAAAGATGAAAGTACAAAGTTTCGATTTAGCTCTTCAACACAAATGTTCGTTGCTTGCAGATAATCTTCACGATGATCACACATTAAGTAGTGTTTGATTCGGGTTTTTATCAAAATAGCAGAACCTCCACAAGCTCTATCTCGAGGGTCCTTGGTATCATATAATATATAACCATTAATTTTAAACGGATTTCTTGAGGTCAAATGAGTTTCAGAAACCATCATTACATCAATTTGTTTACTTTTAAGAAAATATTCTAGTTCATTTTTATGTTGGCGAATGCCGTTTGCGTTCCAAAAACAAATTTTTAGGCAATTCATGGCTTGTTAAGTACAGCTTGCAATAACATCGATTGCATTCTTAACATTTCCTGCATCATATTACCCATTGTATTCGTAAAGTTTGTTACTGTTTGTACTAGTGTTTCCATGGTTTTTTCTAGACGACTTAAATTAGAAACTGTTGTCTCATCATTATTTGGCAAATCACCTTGCATTGGCATATGGTTTGATTTTAGGACGTTAGCGTAGGAAGTTCTGTTATTACTAGGCTGCGGTACCTGAATGTCATTAGTATTATTTTGATGTGTTTCCTGAATTTGAGGTGGATTAGGTTTCGGTCCAACCGAGCGCTTGACTATAGAGTATACAGGGCATCCTCTATAGTTGGCAGTGTGATTACCACCACAGTTGCTGCATTTTTTTACATTGGGGTCGTTTTTAGATTTATCGCAGAGAGCTGTACCATGCAATTCTCCACATACAACGCAAACAGGTGTTAAATGGCAGTATGCCTTAGTGTGACCAAATTCTTGGCAGTTTAAACATTGCACGGGACCGTTCCTTTTATGCGGCTCCTCTATCGTTATTTTCCTATACAGGATATATCTCAGACTGTAAATGGGATGAGTTTCGTTTTTTTTAAGCTTAACGTCGCCGGGTTCTAACTCCACTCGAAATAGTGGCTGGGGATTTTTTTCTCTATTTTTAATATTAACTACATTTTTAATTTTAAAGCCCTTCTCTTCTAAAAACGTTTTTATTTCACCTGGGTCTACGCATGAATCAATGCCCTTTATCACTACCTGAAGACCTTTACTGCTCTTCAGTTGGTATGTATAAAAGTTTTTTTTTAGTGCTTCTAATTTAGTTATTACTTTACGAAAATCATCTTCACGATTAACTTGTATTTTAGTTTCATTTATACTACCACGTTTTATTGCAGCTACATAAAAAGAATTTTCTCCTATTACCGAGATCAAATTCTTTATTAAATCACTTGAGTTTTGCTCTCTAAGATATATCGGGGGTGGCTTAGAAGATTTTGTAACGTTTTGTGCTTCCGAGGATTCCTCTTCCAAAATTGCAAACCGATTTTGAGAACTTATTCTATCAGCTGTACCCTCTTTTAAAACTTTTGGGACAGAAGCAACTGCAGAAGAAGTTGGGCTGCGACCCCGTTTTAGCACTGTTATGTACCTATCCATTCCAACTTGTACTTGAGGCTTTTGACCGCTTTTCACCTGTGATACTGAGTTTTCCATCATGCCTGATTTGGGGGTAATCTTTTCATCACTTGTTAAAATCGTTTCTGCCACTGAGGCACCGCTTGCAGGTTTTATATTTTTTATTGTATTCGAATCAACCGTATTATTAGACACCGAAGGTGATACAGAGTTTTCTATTGTGCCTGATTGAGGGTTAATATTTTTATCACTTATTAAAATTGTTTTTGCCGTTGAGGCAATGCTTGAAGGTTTTATATTTGTTAGTGTATCACCCGTATTATTAAAAACAGAAGGTGAGAGGGATCGCGTACGAGTAATAGGTTTAGCCGTTAGGTATTTGCTATCATCGACTCTTTTTTTTATTTCTGCATTTGTTTCGTTAACACTCACTGTGATATATGCATTTCTATCATTATGCTTAATTGTTTTTGCACTGTTTGCACTCATAAGAGTTTTTTTTTTTTTACTGTTTACAGTTGTGCTCTTGTTATTTGTTATTGTTTATCAACACCGAGAATAAAAAAATGTGTATGTTTATGTATGTATGTACATACATGTATTTTTTTCTTTTCTTTTATTTACTTTTTTTTTTATACTTTATTTGTTCACGTTTTTATAAAAAAAATAAACCGTTTGCCGAGCTTAGAAAACACGTCTATCTTCAACGAGCGCGACAGACAGAATGATTGCACATAATGCTAAGAAAATACATACAAGAGGTAGAGATAAGGATGTTCAGAATGGAACTTCTCAACGAAATCGCGATGTGAGTAATACTAATGTTAGGCAAATAATATCAGATTCATTAGAAAATTTTCGTAGTGAAATGACTTCACTAATAAGTAATGAAATTCGTTCAATTTTTCAAAATATGAATATCAATTCAATTCCTTATGGTAATAATTCAGATAATATTCAGAATATTAATGTGAATCCCTCAGGTTCAAGAAATAGAGACATTCCAAATTCATCTCCTAGAAATGCTCATAATGTTCCATTAGAACCGTTCTTTGAGGAGAAAGTGTTAAACATTATTCGTAATTGGAGATTAAAATATAGCGGTAACGATAACGATATGTCTGTTGACGAATTTATATATCGTGTAAATATTTTGACCACAAATAATTTAAGAGGTGACTTCGAGTTACTTTGTAAACATGCACATAGTTTATTTGAGGGAAAGGCACTTGTATGGTATTGGCGATTCCATAGACAAAATGAGGACATTGACTGGATGTCATTAACAAATACTTTAAGAAGACAATATAAAATGGACTATAGTGACTTTGACGTTCTAGAAGACATTCGCAGACGAAGACAGAAACCAAATGAGAATTTCGACGAATATATGGACGTTATTTCGGCAATGACGGATAAATTAAGGAATCCTATTTTAGATCAAGATTTATGCGAAACCTTGATTCGGAATTTGAGGAATGACATAAGGCATGAACTGTTACATTTAGAAATAAATAGTGTTTCACAATTGCGTCGTGAAGTTAGGAAACACGAGAGATTCATAAAAGATGTACACGCATTTGAGGCACGCAGGATTACAAAAGGACGTATTTCAGAATTGACAGAACATGACGACAAGGACATAGTTTTGAGTGAATTTGATGATAATCCCGAAATTTGTGAGATTCAAAATAATTGCAAGTGTTGGAATTGTGGGAAAATTGGTCATTCCTATATTGATTGCATGGAAACTAGACGAATATTCTGTTATGGGTGTGGAGTAAAGGACACTTATAGACCTACTTGTCCTAACTGTAGTAGAAAACAACAGGGAAACGCACAAAGGGATGTCCGTCGGAATTAGAGCGGACATCCGAAATTAAAGTACAGGACTCTTGTGTAGACAATGACATGACTAATGAAATCGTGCATCCTTTAATGAGACCATACCATATACGTTTAAGGGATTATGAAAGGGCTCGTTCGCGTATTTTTGGACAATCCAAAACATCTGGAAGATCTTCAAATCGAATTCGTAAATTTTATCGGAAACTTAAATCATTTAATTCTTTTGTTATATCATCAATTGTAAATAAAGATATGGATAGTAGACCATATGTACAATTGAACATTTTAGATAGTTTATATTTTGCTCTTTTAGATAGTGGCGCTAATAAAAGTGTTATTGGTGGAAATTTAGCGAATCAAGTTCAGGATAAGCAACAATTTAAAAAATGTAAAGGCAATGTACGTACTGCTGACGGACAAAGACAAGACATTTCAGGAACTATATTCTTGGATATAACTTATCAAGGACAGACAAAATTGATTGAATTTTTAGTAGTACCGACTATTCAACAGGACTTGATTTGTGGTTTCGATTTTTGGACGACTTTTGGACTGAAGATTGTTGTACCGAATATAGGAGAAATTAACTGTACGAATGATAATCCGGATATAATAAAATTAACGTGTGAACAGCAACAAAGACTAGATAGGGTAATTGCAGCATTTCCTAATTCAGAAGTAGAAGGATTGGGATGTACTACTCTTATCGAGCATTGTATTGATACAGGTACTGCAAAACCAATAAAACAACGCTACTATCCTATTTCACCAGCTGTTGAGAAGCAACTAAGCGGTGAAATAGATAGAATGTTGTCACTTGGCGTAATAGAAGAGGCTCCAAGCTCGCCTTGGTCTTCACCAGCATTTGTAATTGTTAAGCCCGGTAAAGTTAGGATGTGTGTGGATAGCCGAAAGCTTAATTCAGTAACAGTGAAAGACGCGTACCCTATACCAAACATTGACGGACTTATTGCAAGGCTTCCTCCGGCTTACTATATTTCAAAAATTGATTTGAAAGATGCCTTTTGGCAAATTAAATTGGAGGAAAGTTCTAAACCTAAGACAGCTTTTACAGTCCCTAATCGGCCATTGTATCAATTTACAAGAATGCCGTTTGGACTGTGTAATGCACCGCAATCGTTGTGCCGACTTATGGACATGGTTATTCCGTACTATTTAAAAACACATGTATTTGTTTATTTGGATGACTTACTTATAGTTTCGCAGACATTTAACGAACATATTATAGCATGTTCGCACGGCAGCGTATTTTCGTAATTCGCTCTCTTATTCGTAATTCACAGCCCAATTATGGTCCAAATTACATAATTCGTCATACAAAATTTTGAGAGTGGATTATCTCATTTGTACGTAATTCAATTTCTATTACCCTGTGGATTACTTCAAAATCAATGTGAGCTCTAATTTTTATCGGTTTTTTACGATCACCAGCTGTCAAAGCACTAAAAATTCGCCATATCTCCAACAATGCACGCTCGCTACATTGACTCCATTTGCTTACAGCTTTTCTATTTACTAAAAAAATAATTATTTTATATATTTCTTTGAAATGATATTTTTAACATACTTTTTCTCTCCATTCTTAACACATGTAATATCAAACAAACAATTAAATATAGCAATAAGCAAAAATAAGAAGAAGAACTGTTAAAACCGATTACGAAAGTGCCGTGCGAACACGG
This sequence comes from Pollenia amentaria, assembly GCA_943735925.1. NCBI lineage: Eukaryota > Metazoa > Arthropoda > Insecta > Diptera > Polleniidae > Pollenia > Pollenia amentaria. The sequence continues at coordinate 82,047,353 of OX031009.1, forward strand.
TAATCCAAATAAGTAATTAACACAGAGAGCGAAGTAATCCAAAGCACCGTGCGAACATGCTATTACACATTTGATGGACGTGGCATCACAATTACGTAAGGCTGGGTTGACCATAAATGTGAAGAAAAGTAGTTTTTGTTTAAATAGGGTGAATTATCTAGGATATATTGTTGGAAACGGGACTTTGCAGGTGGATGATGACAAAGTTAAGGCTATTAAGGACTTCCCAGTACCAAAATCGATTAGGCATTTACGGCGTTTTCTTGGGATGACAGGATGGTACAGACGTTTTATACAAGACTATTCGACTTTGGCGTATTCGTTAACAGAACTGTTAAGTAAGAAGAAAACTTTTAACTGGACTGAAAAGGCACAATTAGCTTTTGATATACTAAAGGACAACTTGACTAAAGCACCATTACTTGTTCATCCAAATTATAGTAAGCAATTTATTTTGCAGTGTGACGCTAGCACTTATGGTGTGGGTGCAGTATTAGCACAGGAAGATGATGAAGGGACAGAGCGACCGATTGCTTTTATGTCGCGAAAATTAAATAAAGCACAAAGAAACTATACTATAACTGAACTTGAATGTTTAGCCGTAGTTTTAGCAATTAAGAAGTTTCGATCTTACATCGAGGGACAAAATTTTAAAGTTGTTACGGATCATGCAAGCCTTAAATGGTTAATGGGTCAAAGGGATCTTTCAGGTAGACTAGCAAGATGGTCACTTAAGTTACAGGGTTTTCAGTTTACAATAGAGCATCGAAGTGGTAAGCAAAACATGGTACCGGATGTTTTATCAAGAGCTCACGAGGGAGAAGATTTTGTAGAGGTAATTGAAATGGAAAGCATTCCATCAATTGACCTTGACTCAGATGCTTTTGATTCCGATGAATATCGGAAATTGCGAGATGATTTTGGAAGTTCTGGCTTACCAGATTTCAAAATTATTGATAAATATATTTATAGGCGGACCGATTTTTCTCAAGGACAAATCGACGAGTCTAACATGTGGAAACTTTTTGTACCGAAAGAACTTCGAAAAGATGTTTTATATGCAGCACACGACATACCGTCAGCATCTCAGCGTATGGAGCACATAAACCCCCGGGCGACGATCTGAGGCCCCACGTTTGGCGCCAAAAATCTCCTGTAACGATTCTGTGTTTGGGTAAGCTAAGTTTGGGAACGAGGCTACCTATTATATTCGGCCGTGCTCGTCTGATGGGGGGGTTGTGAGGTGTTCCAAAAGCAAAAGGTGAAATAATTTTTGAATCGTAGCCGGAAATTTTACTTTAGGTAGCATGACTAAAATAAATTATCTACAGAGTTAGAGGGAGAAGAAAGAAGTGATTGATGATTGTAGGGTAGCTTGAGGTGGTGAACACTACCCTTTGACCTATCCCGCCCACCATGCTGTCAGTATGCTAATTATTCGTTGTCAGCCCAACAGATAAAAAAATAAAGAAAACGAAAACTAAATTATCCTATATACCCTACTTCACCTTTCGTAGTAAAAAAAATTTTTTAATCTCATGTAATATAACATTATAATATTTCAAATATTTATTTATAAACAAAAAAAAATTAAGTTATTAATACAAAAAAAAAAAAAACTTCGAATATGACCGTTAAGCCATATTAAAACTACTTAATACTAATATGCAACATTGGCATCTATAGGTTTCATAATTAATCATTGGAAGCTCTAAAACAAAACAGTTGTGTAATTTAGCAACATCCAATGTATTTGTATTTACATATTTAATTTATCAGGGTTAGAATAAAAAAAATTAAATGTCTATTAACTATATATTCATATTACTAATAAGATGAGTAAAAGAGTGTTTGGTATTATGACGGAAATAACCAGTGTGGCCATTTTGGCATTTTTGCAGCTAAAGTTAGCATTAAAAATTTTTATTTAACTGCAAAATTTTCATTTAGTACTGGGCATTTTATTTACCATTTTTATAAAATATTTTTAGCTTCTTTTAGCATTATTTTTATAACAAATTTGGACGAGTAGTTTTATTGGTTTTAGCTTGAATTTTTTTTATAAATTATGATAAATTTTGACTTAAAATAGTAGGACTCGAAATGAACTTTCGTATTAAAATAAATACTTCTTATCTTAAGAAACATATTGTAAAAACATAGAATATTTATGGAATATTAGAAATGGCCTCATCATGTTGATTGTAAAAATTATTTGCCATTTGATATTATGACACAAAAGTAAAAAGAAATTTCACTTTGTATTAAAATAAAAATTCTTTAGTGGAAATGTTTGAAAAAATTGTTTGCTCTAAACTGCTGAAAAAATAATAATTTCAAAACTTCAACTTCTTTTAAACTATAAGAAATAAAATGATCTAAAAAATTTGTACATTCTAGAAATAAAATCGTTTAAATTTTGTATCAGGGGTCTGCGGGCCTCCTAAACTTAAAATTGAATTTCAATTACCTGTACTACATATTTACATATATGTATCTGATGTTTTTCAAAAATCTACACAATAGTTTAAATACGAATTAAATATTTATTTTAATTTCGTTAAAGTCACAAAAATGTACCTATTTAGTTTTGAATACAATTTCATACTGGTAATAAATTTTTAACAAACATCTTGAAAAACATTTTAGCATTATTTTTAGCATTTTTTTAAATAATATTTAGCATTTTTAGGCCATGTCTAATGCCAGATTTAGCTATAAAAATTTTCAAGATCTGGTCACATTGGAAATAACCCAACAAGAAATGCATAACCAAAACTAAAAAAACAATTTACTAACACACTTGCAACAATTTTACATTCGTTGCTCCACTCTAACACATATGTTAGAGTGAAACAAATAACACAACCTAAATAATGCCAATTTTTTAATATAATTTTTTCATACGCTTGGTCTGTCGATTCTTGTAAAAAAATTGAATTGATTAAATGTTAGTTCTGTGGTTTAAATTAAATATTACAAAAGTTATTTGCCATATTAAGTTAAAAAATTAATTTACTTATCTCCTTTGCAACTACGTTGCATATTAAAATAAAGGAGGGAACGAAACAGTCGTGTTACAAGAAGTGGTGTTCCAACAGGTAGCGGTCATTCGGGTGGTTGCTTTGGCCGGGATACTCGTTAAAGATTTGGTGGTGATAATAAAGGAGCAAATTATACCAAATATTTAAAATCCTGATGACTTTTCAAGTATGTATTCATGTATGTATGTATTCGGCTTTTTAGTCACAAGTTGTTAACAAAATAATATTTCTTTATAGTTTTTTTTTCTTTTTTTTTTTTCTTTTCAGTAATTATTTATTGAATCTTTATATCGTCACCTAATATGCAAAAGGGCGTAACAACAAAAAAATTCAAAATCGAGTTTTTGATTGATTATAATGAACTAAACTAAATTACATGTCTCTCCAGAATTTTGAACTTATACGTCAAGAAAAAACGATTTTACAAACGAAATTCAAAAGGCCGTAACAACAAGTGTATAAATTTCAAAAACAAAAAGGCGTAACAACACACTTGAATGAAAAAACTGACTCTTTTTATTTTTTAATAACTAAGTTGCCTACGATTTTTTTTGTCAATTTGTGTTTGTAATTTTTTCGTTCAATGTTAACGGTAATATTTTGAGTGAGTGGGTATTGTGAAAAAATTAAATAAATATTAAAATATTTGTAAAAAAAAGTAAATAAAAAATGGAAAATAATAATAATGAAACTGAACATAGTGCCAAAAAAAACAATTAAGAGTGGAAAATAAAAGAAAACGGATGAATGGTAAAGCATACGAAGGATTTTCCATGGGAAAATTTAAATTCATTTATAGGTAAAAAAGGAGATCCCACGGTAAACATGATTCGTGCCTTGGCATACGACAACACTGGAATCATTTATTTTAAAACAAATATTGCAGATGAATATGCGATTCTTCCACAACGAATAGCAAAAAAATTCACTGATAAAGAACCTTGTCGATTACATACCCAAAGATTAAAAATTTCGAAGAAGAAATGGGAACATTTTCAAGACCTCAAATATATACTTCCTACAGATTGTCATTACTTTTATGACAACATTCCATTTGAAAATAAAAAATATGGCTGCATGAAATAACCCCCCAAAATATAAGTCCCCAAAAAAATTATGAAATAAATCCCCAATTTTTAGGGACTTATTTCATATGAAATAAATCCCCAATTCTTAAAATGAAATAAATCCCTAATGAAATGAAATAACTCCCAAAATCAAAATGAAATAAGTCCCCAATATTTAGGGACTTATTTCATATGAAATAGTTCCCCAATTCCAGAAATGAAATAAGACCCCAATATAATACATATTGTTCAGTTTTGGTTGGGCGCAAAGACTTTTTCCTCTATGGTATAACAAACACCGGCTTCGCTAACTAAAGCTTTTCTGCATAGCCGGCCTTCGGCCGGGCGCAAGGATTTTCTCCTCTATAGTATTCCAAACACCGGCTTCGCTTACTAAAGCTTTTCTGCATAGCCGGCCTTCGGCCGGTCGCAAGGATTTTCTCCTCTATAGTATTCCAAACACCGGCTTCGCTAACTAAAGCTTTTCTGCATAGCCGGCCTTCGGCCGGGCGCAAGGATTTTTCCCCTATATTGTATTCCAAACACCGGCTTCGCTAACTAAAGCTTTTCTGCTAACCCGGTCTTCGGTCGGGCACAAGGCATTAGTTAGCGAAACCGGTGTTTGTTATACTATAGAGGAAAAAGTTCTTGCGCCCGGCCAAAGGCCGACTAAACAGAAAAGCTTTAGTAAGCGAAGCCGATGTTTGAAATACCATAGAGGATAAAATCATTGCGCCCGGCCGAAGGCCGTCTATGCAGAAAAGCTTAAATTAGCGATTCGGGATTTTCGAATTCGAAATTATAAAGTTCGGGACTTAGAGATTCCGAGTTCTGAAATTCAGAACTTAAAAATAATCCCAATTTTTTTAGGATTCTGAAATTATGGTTTTTGATACTTAGTCTCTTTTTTATGTTTGGTAAACGTATGCAGTGAATATAACAAAACACAATTTGTCATCATTATGACTTTTAAAATATGTAATTTAAAAATTAAATAAGTCCCCAAAATAGTTTTAGGGACTTATTTCATTTCAGATTTTTGGGGAGTTATTTCATATGAAATAACTCCCTAAAATAAATAATGAAATAACACCCCAAAAAAAAAGAAAAAACCCCCCAAAAATCGTTTTTGTTGTTCTCTGTACAAATTTTTGGGGGGTTATTTCATATTTTTTTTGGGGCGTTATATTTTGGGGGGTTATTTCATGCCGCCAAAAAATATAATTTTTTTTTAACATTCTATACTGATGTATTGTTTTTTTTTTTTAATAAAATAAATTATAACATACATATTTAATGAATTTAATATTTTTTTAGTTTTTTATCATTTGAAATATTAAATTAATAGATATTTTAAAATATTTATGTACTGTTTTAATACAATGAATTTTAATAAATTTTGTTTTTAATAAACTTACTACAACATATGTTTATTACTTAATAAAGTGGGAAGAATACTTATATTCTAAAAACAAAATCACCATTTCTCATGTTTAATGTTGTTACGTCTTTTTGTTTCAGAAAATCGAATGCCAAAAAGGCGTAACAACCATAACTTAATAAATATTAACAATAAATAAAAAAAATCTTAAGAAATAAGTCTGTAGTCGTATTTTAAGCAAGACAATAAAATATGTCTTTTAAATCTAAAATATCTTTAATTCTACAACGTTTTTTGCTTCTCCTATAAAAAATAAAAAGTGTTGTTACGCCCTTTTGCATATTAGGTGACGATATATTAAATATGAACTAACAATAATTAATCAAATCTTATCCAAATATTTGCTTTATGTCCTGCCAGTGCCAGACAAAAAAGATTTAAGCCTATAGTACACGGCATGTAAAAAGACACATGCGCATGTGGTAAAAACTACATTGAGATCCTTGTGAATATTTGAGTTTTCGGCGTACCAGGGGGCGGCTGTGATTATTCGAAGAAGTTTATTTTGGCGCCTTTGAATTTTTTCGATGTTAGAAGCCGAGGCAGTGCCCCATAACTGAAAACCGTAGTACCAAATTGGCTTTAAGATAGAGTTGTAAAGTAGAAGTTTGCAATCGAGACTAAAAACAGAATTTCTTCCAATAAGCCAATTAATTTGAATTGCTTTTAGTTTCATTTGAGTTAATTTAGCTTCTATATGCCATTTCCACTTTAAACGACGCACAGTGGCGCCATTTGAGTTTTTTCGTTGCAAAAATCATATCTTTTGAACCGAATAAGTTAATTGAACAGTTTAAACAGCATATGATAGATAACAGTCTATGAAATGAGCGTTTGGAAAGGGTGCTACGCTTTGTAGGGGCCTACTTATGGGTTGTCAAAGTTAAAATTAGTAGAAAAATCAATTTTATGGTAGCTAAAAAAAATTATTTTTACATTTTTAGATTGTTTTTATTTTCTTTTCTTTCGGGTTTTATGTTTTAAATTATTACCCAACAAATTAAAAAAAAAAAAATTTTATTTTTAAAATTTATTTTTATAAAGATGAGTATAAAGATAGGAGAGTATAAAGATGAAAGTACTAAGTTTCGATTTAGCGCTTCAACACAAATGTTCGTTGCTTGCAGATAATCTTCACGATAATCACACCTTAAGTAGTGCTTAATTCGGGCTTTTATCAAAATAGCAGAACCTCAACAAGCTCTATCTCGAGGGTCCTTGGTATCATATCTAGATATATAAAAATAAGTTGCATTGTGTTAGTAGATTTTATTTCTGTCAATACCAAGGTTTTTATGTTTAAACGGTTTCTGTATGTTTATTGGTTCATGAGTTATAGCCATTTTTAGGACCAGCACTCAGGGGATGGCCCCTACAAATGCAATGTATTGTGTTGGAACTAGAAAAAAAGTTTATGGGAAGGAGGATAGAGGGAGTAGTGTTTGTGAACATTCGACTTGAACTTATTCATGTTGAAAGTGAGAGGGAAGACTTCAACAGGAAGGTTGTTCCACATACGAACAGTCCGGCCAAAAAACGAATTTTCTCTGTAATGCGTTGTACGATTTACCGGCCAATCGACCACAAAAGGATGGGCTCTTGAGGAAAAACGTGTATTACGGACAAACACACGGGTTTCGGGAACCATATCCCTAATATTATCAGAACACATCCCATTGTAGTAACGACAAAACAGGCAAATACAACCCACATTGCGACGGTGCTCAAGGGAGTCAATAGAATTGGATACCCTACTGTCACCACACGGTCGAGAAGCTCCAAAATAGACTTTGAAGCACCGTCCCATACATGAGAGTTGTATTACATTCGCGGTCGCATATAGGTGGTATAAATAGTAAGGAGATCAGATGGAGTGAAGTATGTCTTACACCGTTTCAAAAAACCGAGGCACTTGAATGCTTCTTTCGACACTTTAAATATATGTTCTGTCCATCGGATCACATTGTATTCTCATGCCCAGAACATCAAGAGATTCTGATTCCTCAATGATTATACCACCCATATATACAGATGAGGCTCCTTGATCCGTCGCACGTTTATGCGTCAGCACGCAACATTGGGTTTTTCGGGCATTAAAATCGACCCTGTTCGCGCGACCCCATTCCGAGACCATATCAAGGTCTCGGCCAAGCGTATCGTTCATGTTCTGTATCATAGCACCAACATCGGATACGCTTGGTCTACAATCAAATGAATACGAATGGCACAGGTTGCTGTCATCTGCAAAAGAGTAGAAAGGGTTGGAAGTTTGACTTAGAAGGTAATTTAGAAAAATTAGAAATAGAGTAGGAGAAAGAACGGAGCCTTGCGGTACCCCCGAATGAATCTTGAACTCGTTTGACGAAACCCATCTAGCAACTCGTATAGTGCGATCTCTGAGAAAGCTCGATATAAATCGAGAGAAATTATCACCGACACCAAATGCAATAACTTTTGACAAGAGTGCACCATGACAAACGCCTTGGAAATATCTAAAGCAATTACCTTACTTTCGCCAAAATGGTGAATGGAACGGCACCATTTTTCTGATAACAGGGCCAGAAAGTCTCCAGTAGAGCGACCTCTACGAAAGCCATACTGGCGGTCGCTTAGTAGGTAATTTGACTCTAAAAATTTGACAAGATGGTGGTTTACCATACTCTCCATAACTTTGGAAAGTGCGGAACAAATTACGATTGGGCGGTAATTTTCCGGGTTATTAGCCACTCCTTTTTAGGAATTGGCGTTACATTAGCAACTTTCCAGTAGATGGAAAATTCTCCGGCATGGTATAGAGTGCTGAAAAGATTTGCTAAGGGACGAGCTAGCGTCGAAAAGCACTGCTTCAAGACCAGTGCAGGTATTCCATCCGGCCCAGGAGACTTGTTTATGTCGAGATCCGCAAGAACCTTTTTAACAGCTCGAGCTCGAAAAAAATATCTTCGGCATAGTAACCGACACTTTTTCGAGTTCGGGTAGTGGTTGACTGCTAGCCGGTAAATAAGAATTATTAGCAAATAATTCGGCAAAACAGTTAGCATTATCAACCGGGCCCGTGAATGTTTGGCCATCTTTTTATAGTTGGTATTGAGGAACTAGAATTATCCCTTACTCTTTTAACGAATGACCAGAAGCTTTTACTGCCCCGAGAAGCAGTAAGAACTTCACTACGAAGACGTTGCTCGTGAAGAGTTTTTTCCCGTTTAAGTACTTTGGCACACGAAAACCTTGCCATTTTGCGTAGCATTTCAATATCAGCGTTTTTATTGTTACGCCAATTTCTAAATGCTTCCTCTCTGGATCTGACTGCTAATTTGCACGTCTGATTAAACCATGATTTTGATCTAGGTTTATTCGAAAGTTTTTTAACTGGAATGAATATTTTCATTCCTAGCATAATAACATTTTCAACCATTTTCGCCATGGCATTGACGTCACTGTCAAGGAAACAAAGTTTCCAATTAAAATGTCTAAAAAAATCATTGAGCTCAGCCAACGAGCTTTTCCGTAAGCAAAAATTGAGCGTTTCATAGCCCGTCGTGAAACGTTTCGAAGTTCGGAGAACGGAAAAGAGGCGGAAATGGTGCAATGATCCGAGTTACCGAGAGGTGCTAGAACTTCAACTTCGTACTTTTGAGGGTGCGAAGAGAGGAAGAGGTCAAAGGTATTGTGATGGTGCCCATCAACACATGGAATATGTGTTGGTTCATCCACCAGTTGCACGAGATGATTGTGCGCAGCAAATAGCTCAACATATTGGCCTTCATAAGTTGTACGGCCCGAGTGGCGAAGCCAAGAAGAATTGTGGACATTAAAATCGCCAGCAACAACGATTTCACTGCCCGGGCAATTTTCAAGAATCTTCGATATAGAATCTGAAAGGGAGTCGAAGCCCGATAAAGTAATATCCCTTCCCGCATTTGGACTTTATAAAGAAACCCGAAATGCAAATAGTGTGCATCGATTTTGAATTTAACCCAAAGACAGTTGAATTCTGCATCAAACATGCCCATTGATTGCTGGCATTGATACACAACTTCATTGCGAATGTACATAGCAAGACCATCCGGCCGATGAAGACAAACATGGGCATATACCGAGAAAAAATTCGTCCTCAGCCCACGTATATTGCAGAAGTCGATTCAAAACCGACCTCTCATCACAACACAAAAAAAATTCAGATCACACGTTGGTCGCAATTCGCATATCCGTTATGTTGAAAGCTGTTTAAAAAAACTTTTTAGTGATCAGTGTTATACCTTCATCACTAAACAGTTCAACAACGATCAACATGAGGATATCCGTACTAACTAAAATAAAAAGGATGCTTACTGGATGAACACAATTGACAATGCCATAAAAAGTACCATAAAAGCCCTGATCTGGTCATCGTTAAAAAAAGACCATCACTGGCGAATTATTATGTTTATTTGTCGAGTTGCTATTTTTTATTGCTTATTTCAAACGGTAGTTATTTTTTTTTTTAATATATCGTATGTTTTGAGTTATTATTGGCTTTTGCTTATTGTTTTTGTTTTTTTTTTTTTTTTTTGTTTTTTATATTTTTGGTATATTTTTAACTGCCAGGCCCACAATGTCGACAAGAACATTTCTTTCGCATTTTTATATTGAAAACAATAATAAAAAATTTAAATTTGTTTTTGTTTTCAATATAAATATAAGAAAGAAATGTTCTTGTCGACATTGTGGGCCAGGCAGTAAGTGTTTTATAATAATGTTTATTGTTGTTATTTAGGTTTTCGTCGTATTATTTGTTTTTTAAAAAATGCGGCGGGTTACAATTTTTTCCGTTTTTTTTTTTTTTTTTTGTTTATTTATTGTTTTTCTTTTCTTAAATGTTAACAATCACAGAATCACAAAAAAAAACAGACGCGGACACTTTTAGTTTATCACGATTCGGACGGATCAAACATAAAGACGTGTGTACACAACGAAGGACAAAACACTTCTTCACTACTTTTAGTGAACACTGCATTCATTTCGAAATATTTGAAAATATTTGGGTTAATATTTTGAAAAACTGAAATACAATTCGTTTTTAAATTCATTACAATTCAATTTCAGTCAAATCAATAATTTAATTTATATACTTAGCTATTGTAAATCACAACTTCGGGGATCTATGAAATAAATTACATATAAACACATCACTAAAAACTTAAATATTTTAATACATTATGCACAGCAATGATCTTTCTTATATGTTAGGCGAAGATGTATTCATTCCACGCATCCCAATGATTCCGTCTGATATGCCATTTGGATTTAAACGACTTCAGTTCCCTGTTCGCCTTGCGTTTGCGGTTACCATTAATAAGGCGCTAGGCCAATCCTTTTATTTTGATTTAAATGAATTCTAATTGATTTTTTTATTTTCTTTTTTGCACTACGAAGTGTGCAGGGGGTTTGCTAGTAATATATAACCATTGATTTTAAACGTATTTCTTGAGGTCAGATGAGTTTCAGAAACCATCATTACATTAATCTGTTTACTTTTAAGAAAGTATTCTAGTTCATTTTTATGTTGGTGAATGCCGTTTGCATTCCAAAAACTAATTTTTAAATAATTCATGACTTGTTAAGTACAGCTTGCAATAACATCGATTGCATTCTTAACATTTCCTGCATCATATTACCCATTGTGTAAATTTAGTTACTGTTTGCACTAGTGTTTCCATGGTTTTTTCTAGACGACTTAAATTAGAAACTGGAGTCTCATCATTATTTTGCAAATCACCTTGCATTGGCATATGGTTTGATTTTAGGACGTTAGCGTAGGATGTTCTGTTATTACTAGGCTGCGGTACCTGAATGTCATTAGTGTTAATTTGATTTGTTACCTGCCTTTGAGGGGGATTAGGTTTCGATCCAACCGAGCGCTTGACTATAGAGTATACAGGGCATATTCTATAGCTGGCAGAGTGGTTACCACCACAGTTGCTGCATTTTTTTACATTGGGGTCGTTTTTAGACTTATCGCAGAGAGCTGTACCATGTAATTCTCCACATACAACGCAAACAGGGGTTAAATGGCAGTATGCCTTAGCGTGAACAAATTCTTGGCAGTTTAAACATTGCACGGGACCATTCCTTTTGTGCGGCTCCTCTTTCGTTATTTTCCTATACAGGATATATTTCAGACTAGATGGGATGAGTTTCGTTTTTTTTTTTAAGCTTAACGTCCCCGAGTTCTAACTTCACTCGAAATAGTGGCTGGGGATTTTTTTTCTCTATTTTTAATATTTACTACATTTTTTTATTTTGAAGCCCTTCTCTTCTAAAAACGTTTTTATCTCACCTGGGTTTACGCATGAGTCAATGCTCTTTATCCCTATCTGAAGACCTTTACTGCTCTTCAGTTGGTATGTATAAAAGTTTTTATTAAGAGCTTCTAATTTAGTTATTACTTTGCGAAAATCATCTTCACGATTGACCTGTATTTTCGTTTCATTTATGCTTCCACGCTTTATTGCGGCTACATAAAAAAATGTTCACCTATTACCGAGATCAAATTCTTTATTAATTCACTTGAGTTTTGCTCTATTAGATATATCGGGGGTGGCTTTGAAGATTTGATAACGTTTTGTGCTTCCGAGGATCCCTCGTCCAAAATTGCAAAACAATTTTGTGAACTTATTCTATCAGCTGTACCCTCTTTTAAAACTTTTGGAACTGAAGCAACTGCAGAAGAGGTTGGGCTGCGACCCCGTTTAAGCACTGTTATGTACCTATCAATACCAATTTGCACTTGAGGCTTTTGACCACTTTTTACCTGTGATACTGAGTTTTCCATTATGCCTACTTTGGGAGTTATCTTTTCATCACTTATTAAAATTGTTTTTGCCGCTGAGGCGACGCTTGCAGGTTTTATATTTTTTGTAGTATTGAAATCAAATGTATTATCAACAGAAGGTGATCCTGAGTTTTCTATTATGCCTGATTTGGGATTAATACTTTTATCACTTATTAAAATTGTTTTTGCCGCTGAGGCATCGCTTGCAGGTTTAATATTTTTTATTGTATTGAAATCAACCGTATTATTAGACACAGAAGGTGATACTGAGTTTTCTATTATGCCCGATTTGGGAAAAATATTTTCATCACTTATTAAAATTGCTTTTGCCGTTGAGGCAATGATTGCAGGTTTTACATTTGTTAGTGTATCAATGGTATTATTAAATACAGAGGGTGAGAGAGATCGCGTGAGAGTAATAGGTTTAGCCGTTAGGTATTTGCTATCATCGATTCTTTTTTTTATTTCTGCATTTGTTTCGTTAACACGCACTGTGATATATGCGTTTCTATCATTCTGTTTTATTGTATTTACATTATTTGCACTCATAAGCGTTTTTTTTTACTTTTCTGTTTACAGTTCTGCTCTTCTTATTATTTATTGTTTATCAACACCGAGTAAAAACAAAAAATATTTTTGTATGTATGTACATACATATGTATATATATATTTTTTTTTCTTTTTCTTATATTTTCTCTTTTTTTAATTTATTATGAAAAATAAACCGTATGCCGAGCTAAGAGAACACGTCTATCTTCAACGAGCGCGACCGACGTAAATGATCTACAAGAAATTAATTGGTAATGAGTACGTTTACCTCTATTACAAAAGAACTTTTGTAAATAAGATCCCCAAACGAAATCCAGACCAATGTGGGAAATGACAGAAATGACATGACGTGGCCCCGCACCCACACCTATTATATACTTTAATGAAGCCTGCTTGATCATATTTTTTTAATAAAAACTTTATTTTAAAACTAAAATAAAACATTATTTTATAAAGGTTAGTACTAACCAATTTTTACGCTATGAATAGCTAGTTAGTGCTAACCACTATTTACGTTATGACTAACTAGTTAGTGTTAACCATTATTTACGGCATCACTAACTAATATAAAGCAGCGTTCCGTAGTCGAGTGGAATTAATTAGTTAGAAAGAGAGGCAAAATCACATGTACACAAGAGTTTCGGTTAGTTTTTTCATTTTGCTCTTAATAAACTAACCCTGCCTAACCGATACACCAATACATTTAAAAATTTTTAAATTTCAACATATCCATACGCACACTTGTATTCCATAAGCACCTTAAGTAAGAAAAAAATAGCCTTTTCGATTAAAGAAGCGTGTTATATCTACTCTTTCTATCATTTTGCACATTAATACTTAGTGCTGTAGCAAAGTGCTATTAAAGAAGTAGTTGGATAAAATAAATTATGATATGAAAACATATACTTAATTTATTTTATGAATTAAATAAATATACTATAACAATTCAAAAATACTGAAATATTTTCATTACATTCTTCAGTTCATAGCATTTTAAACAAAAAATTAGGTATCTGAGAACAAATAATGCATTTGTGTTACTTATGAAAAAGGTTGAGTGCCAGCTGTACTCGATTACTTATGCAAAAAAATGGCAGCACTAATATGAACCAAAGAACTTTCATAAAAAAGTTGAAAAAAAAAGGTTTGTTAAAAGTGAAAAAATTTAAGTGAAAAAAATAAATGGTAAATTATATTAATAATAGCTGTTTACTTATCAATAGAACAAAAGCTCAGAGGAATTAAAAGAATTAAATTTTCAAAAAATTATAAATACAATAAGCCACCACCTGACCCAAAAAGCAACGTACATTTGATTGAGAGCAAAATTCCAACTGAAGATTCCAATCCAGAACCGCCAGAAATTGTTCTCCAAACTAGTATATTAAAAAAATCAAAACACGATTTTGGAGAACCAAAAGCAAATAAAGGAACGATTGGAAATTTTAGAAAAAGGAATGAAAGAAAACGTAATTATATATACATATTTTTGAATTGATACTTCAGAAAAAACTTTTTCTAACTTATTTTTTAAGGTTGTCGATAATTGTGTTTTAATGGCAGAAAATCACACTTCCAGGGAATGCAAATTGATTTTAGAAAAGGGAAAATAATCTGTGATCCGCTTAACCGGCGAGGACGAAAAGCTGTATATAGAAATTGGGGCTACATTACCATTGTCATCAATTGATGCTGCACAGGATGTTGAGGAGAAGTTGGAAAACCCGGTATACCGCGAGGCAATGGTATTTTAAAATTTATTGCATACCATATTTGCCATTTACTAAAAATAAATGTACATTATATGCTATTTACAGAAGTCATATCTCTTCCAGCTCAAAGGTGGCAAAGGAACGGTGGATGAAGTATTTAGAAAAGTTATAAAGGAGAAGCTAATTAGCCTTTTTAATTTTGATGGGAGAAAAGAAAAACTTTAAATTAATTAACTGTTTTTATTATATTTCTTTTTTAATTTTATTTTATGTACTTTTTTCTTAAAATAAAATAAATTGAAAACATCAAAAATGGCTTTTATTAATGCAGTAGCAATACCCAATTTTTAGGAATACAATAACTGGTAGTAATCAGTAGTACTAAAGCTGACGTGTGCGAGTGCGAGCACTATTGTGTTTTCTGTTCTAAGTAATAATGTGAAAGAAAGAGATATCAGCTCACACGTACAGAAGAGAATAGGTTAGGTTTTTCCCAAAGGCCTGTTCAAAATAACTGAAAGTTGTAGAATTTCTTACTAATTCTTTGGTTATGAGTACTTTTTATGTAACGCGTTATTTAACCCGTACTGTTCTTGCAGGGAATAGAAACTTTATTTAATACTGTGGTCAAAACTTTACTAGTAAAATGACCGGTAGTCTTCTTGTAGGGAAACTTAACCAAGAACAATCAACTTACTAATTCAGATTCCATTGCAGTCAGCAGGCGCCGGATGACAGATGAAATGTTGCTCAGTAGGCTTATCGATGAATGTATACAAGCAGAGAGTATATTCGTGCCTTAAGCTAGACTGAGTTTATATTTGGTCATAGCCAAATCACAGATGCACTATATTAAAATGTGTTTGGTTAAAAAAAAAATGTATATGTATCTCTAGACGAGCCTGTTATTGGTGAGTATTTTAAATGGTGTCAAATGTGTGTGTTATGTCCAGATATAAAGTTGTTTTATCACATCTAATACAAAAAAAAAAAATTTAAATTTAATTTTTTTAAGTTTAGGTAAGATGAAAATTAACTAATTATATCGATTTTTTTTCTTTTCTTTTTAATTTCTAAAATTGGAAGGTTAGTAAAATTGAAGTTTAGTTTAGGCTAGATACAGCCACAATTTGAGAAGAACTTAACGCCATTGGTTTTAAATTTGTATCAACAATTACTGTGTCATATTCAAGAGACTCATTCGAATTTAAAAAAAAAACTTTGTCAAATCTGGTCACCCTACTGAACAAAAAGGGTGCCAGAGATAGTTTTAACTATAGTTAAGTTTGTTTCTCAGCACTTATTAAAGGGGTTAAAATAAACCAGCAGTGGGTTGTTTTCCCTTATGAGCGTAACTACTTAAAATTTGCCTCAAACAGTGGTTTAATTGAATCGCTATGTTTAATTATTCGTAAGTGTTGATGAATTTAAAAATTTCCCTTTATAGAAAGCCTATTTTCCCCTGTTAATCCCCACTTTATCGTTCTTGCAATTGTGGGTAAATGGATCTTTACTCCTCTTCACATCTCTAAATGCCAAAATCCTCGTCAATTGTTAGGCACCAAAAAATGAAAGAATAAAAGAATTTCTCACTCAAACAAATTCGTCACAATACAAATTCCAAACTTACCAATTGAATTCCAAAATAGAATTTCCCCGGAAAATTAAAAGAAATGCATATTTTCCAAAACTTATTACAATTGTTCGCAATTTAATAAAATTAACATGAATTAATTTTTTTTCTTTATTTTCTACCGACTCATTTAGAAATAATTTTTCAAATAGAAAATTTTCAAATATATATAAAACAAATATTGATAAATCAAAGCCTATCACTATTAAAATTTTTAAATAGGAAAATATAGAAATTAATAAGAATTTTCCTACACCCGAAACGAAATATTAGTAAAATGTTATTAAAATGTAAACTGAACTTTTGTAAATTGTTAATAAAACAAGTCGCCATCACAAAACAGATGAAACAATAGGGACACTGTAGAGTTTCATCTGAAACAAGGTGACTATTGGCAAACACTATGTCCAAATATCTTTCATATGGTGTACCCCAACATGCGTGCCGTTACTGTCCTCGAGTTCGTAATTAACGTTAACAATCTTCCGTTTTAAAACAGCCCTAACACATGTCGGAGCAAGCTTGACCAATATTGAATTCCCGCCTGCGTGATCTGAAATTGTAGGTCCTAACATTACGTTCATATGCGTCCTTTATCTTTGTCCGTATAGAGTCACGTAAAAGTGTAAATTTATCCTGTCTTTCCAATTGTGCATCTATCTCCGCCAATAGTTTGTAATGATAATTGATGGAAGTGTGTAAAAATGTGGAGTGTGTAAAAAAAAAATGTTAAGTATTGTCTTAGCACTTCTGCCGCTTTTTGCCGAGCATTAAATGCACGAATTTCCGAGAAATAAAACAAGTCAATTAAGAGTTGAATTAATTCTGTTTTATTTTGACAATTGTACAAGCTTATATACTAAATTTATTCTATAGGTCAGCATTAATTTGGGCTACAAACAAATCACTAATTGATTTGCTGTTCCCGTGAGAAAAATTCCAAGGCACGTGAAAGACTTCAATGCGACAATAATAATATAACAAAAAGAATTCAATTTAGGATTCATATTACAAGTCGTTCGCATGCCACACAGTATTACAATTTTATTTCACACATTATTTGATACAAAAAAATAATTCTTATTACTGCTGACCAACATAAAATTAAAATAAGTTCATTGGCTCAAAAACTTAACTTACTTAAATGTAAACAATTAATGATACAGTGCTTGCTCTAAGTATGCATACACTACACCCTCACCCTTTTTGTTTTGTGTATTATTAAAAATAAAAATAATATATAGAATTATTGTATGAATGGATATATAAGTATAAAGATTTTTATTATTGTATGTATTTATGGAAGTATTTATATGTTTATACAAATTTTTATGACTTAAAATTTTATTTTATTTTTTTTTTTTTTTATCTTTATGCACTTATGAAATAAACGTTTTTAAATTATTTTTATGTATACTTTTAACTTTTGATTTATCTATTTCTATAATTATATTCAAATCATCTATGTCCAGTATTTTATATGGACCTTTATATGGAGGCTCGAGTTTTCTTCTATTCTCGGCGTTTACTAGAACTAGGTATCCTATTTTTAGTTCTATTTTGTTCTGTTTTCTTTCAGATTCTAGTTTTCTTTTATTTTTCACTTCTAAAATTATGTCTCTTGCTTTTTGTAGTGAGTAACGAAGTCTAATCTTAAGCTCATTCAAATAATTGTCTAAGTTGTAAATATTTTTAGTGTCGCTCAATTCGTCACTTGGTAGTCTAGGAAGTTTTCCATATACCAACTCAAAGGGTGTATAATTAGTATCTACGTTTGGAGTTGTGTTAAAAGCGAAAGCAAAGTATGGTATCCATTCGTACCAATTGTTGTCTTCTACGAAATTTAGAAAATATTCATTTAGAACACGGTGATTGCGTTCTACTGTTCCCAAAGTTTCATGATGGTAGGGCGTCGAGAAATTCTGTTTTATTTTTAATAATACACAAATCTCTCTCATCAACTCATTAGTAAATTCAGTACCTCTGTCCGTTTTGAGAATGTTAAACAAACCGTATTTTAAAATAACTTCTTCTACTAGCGTTTTTGCCACTGTTTTGGCATCTTTTGATTCTATTGGACAAGCTATAACATATTTTGTCAGTTCACACTGCATTGTGAGTATATATCTAAAGTTTACTGACGGTCTAAGTGGTCCAACTGTGTCCATTACTACAATGTCAAAACTACTTGATGGTGTATCAGTTATAGTAAAAGGTTCTTTCGTATGTTTAGTCTGTTTGTTCTTTTGGCACGATTCACATGATCTTATATAGTTTTTAACCATTTTGTTCATATTTTTCCAAATAAATCGCTGTTTTAATTTTATTAATGTTTTTCTTATTCCGAAATGTCCACTATGGGGTGGGCTATGAAATTCTTCTATTAGCCTGTATTGTTTTATTACATTATCTACTCTTTTTGGCATTCTGTATATAATTATATCGACGTCATTGTTTTTGAATTTATTGTATTCTTCTTTCAATTTCTCTACCGGTATATATTTAAAAATTTCATCATTATCATATAGTACGTACTTTTTATTTTTAAATTTCTTTATTTTCAATAAAAGTTTCTCCATAAATGTTTCTGAAAACATTGGATTTTCGCTTCTATTGCATATCACCCGTGTAATTTTATCATTATATTCATTCTGCAGATAATTATTATCATTATTTTCATATATAAATTGTATTCTTTGAAGCTTCTTTATATCATTCATTGATATACATTCCCACATATGGAGGTGATCAGTCTCCTGTTGAGAAATGTAATTCTTTTTCTTGTTCTTAATTTCAATTTCATCTTCTTTATCTTTAGTATTCTTATTAAGCATGCTACGTGTTATTGCCAGAGTTTTTCTTTCTTTTTCATCAATACAGAGTGGAATCATTTCTTTTAATATTTTTGAGTTAATTTCGATGCGGGATAACGCGTCTGCGTTAGTGTTATTTGCTCCTTTTTTATATGTAATATCAAAGTCATAGTCTGACAGTACAAGTCGAATTCTGGTCAGTTTTGTAAGTTAGGTTTTTTGATAGAAAGATATATAAAGTTTGAAGTGTTGGGATTTATTGTGTGAATCTGTAATTTTCCCCTTCTGGAGATTCGTTCCGAGTCTCCAGGGCTTCTTCGTTTCCCTGTTGATGTATTGTGCGTACGTTTGGGTTGTAATTTCTTTGATTTGTATGGTTGTTATTGTTATAGGTGTTTCTATTATTTCTGTTGTAAGCATTATTTGTGTTGTATCTACTGTTGGTGTTATTTGAATTCCTATTATAATTATTAAAATTTCTACTATTATTGTTGTTATAATTATTGTTGTAGTTTCTGTAATTTCTGTTGAAGTCTTGTCTTCTTTGATTGTTGTATCTGTTATTGTTATAGTTGTAATTGTTATTACTGCGTCGATTTCTGTCATTTATGTGAAAGATTTTTAATGTATTTGTTGCCTGTAATAGTCTTTCCTGTGTGCTAGCTATTTCAAATGCTTGTGCTAGCGATTTAGGTTGCGCTGCTATAACTGCTGTTCTTATGTTCTCTTGTAAACCTTCTTGGAATGTTTCGAGTGCTAATTTTTCGTTCAACATTCTAATTGTAGATCGTGCTATTTCATTTGAACTGTCTTCAAGGTCACTGAATTGTACTATGGTTAATTCTGAAATCAATGTGTTTATTTATTCTCTAAAACTTGACACATTACCTCTTTGCTTAATATTTCTAATTTCAGAATGAAGACTACTGGTGTTGATTTTAGTTCGTTAAATGTTTTTGGTATGTCTTGTGTCATTAAAATACTTCTAACCCTATCGCTTAATTTCATGGCAATAATATATTTTATTAAGTTCTTTTTCCCTTGTTCGTTAAGTTCATCGTGAACCATTTCAACCATTGATAGAAATATATCGAGGTGTGTAGGCTTTCCGTCAAATATTGGAATTGTATCCGAAGCTTGTTTACTATTAAAATTCGACATGATTGTTGCACTTGATATATTTTCTTTACTGTTTTCTAAGTGTTCCCTTAATATTCTAATCGCTGTATGTTTTAAGTCTCTATACTCAATTATCTTTTCCTGTCTATTTGGATTGGAAAGATGTCCTACTAATTTTCCAAACTGCAAACTAAGCTGATCTATTAAATAAAGTTATTCTTTTACTGTGTCTTTTGTATACTTTCTACCGCTAGATTTCTTTGCATTTATAATTATTTTTTTAAGTTCTTCAAATATTTTTTCCATTACAAATATTTTTTTTTTGTTTTTATTAGTTTCTTACAGCATTAATTGCTGTGTGTTTTTTTATATAATTTTGTAAAAATTTCCATAATCCTAATAATATAATTATAATAAGTAAAATTATAACTAGTTCTAAACTAATGGTTACTTTATTATCATTTATTGCATAGGCATTTGCCTGTCCTTGGACTGTTGCATCTGCTATTCCCATTTTTATATTTTCGAGTATAATTTCTTGTCTTTCCTTTTAGTTATCTTGAATATTTCAAATGTCATTACCTCATTATCTCCAGCAGTCTTCTTTTAATTTCTTTAGTTTTTTAATTAGTTCCGTTTTTTGTGTTCATACTGGAGTGGGGACGTATTCCAGTAATTCTTCCCATTTCTTAAAAATTTTATCTATTACTATTTGGGACATTGAAAGATTTATGCTTTGAAATAATTTATGCTGTGCGGGATTAATTTAAGTTGGACAGGATCAAAAAGTGTTGATAGAAATTAATTTATGTTGGGCAGGATCAAAAAGTGTTGATAGAAATTAATTTATGTTGGGCAGGATCAAAAAGAGTTGATAGAAATTAATTTATGTTGGGCAGGATCAAAAAGAGTTGATAGAAATTAATTTATGTTGGGCAGGATCAAAAAGAGTTGATAGAAATTAATTTATGTTGGGCAGGATCGCCATGTAATGATAATTGATGGAAGTGTGTAAAAATGTGGAGTGTGTAAAAAAAAAATGTTAAGTATTGTCTTAGCACTTCTGCCGCTTTTTGCCGAGCATTAAAATGCACGAATTTCCGAGAAATAAAACAAGTCAATTAAGAGTTGAATTAATTCTGTTTTATTTTGACAATTGTACAAGCTTATATACTAAATTTATTCTATAGGTCAGCATTAATTTGGGCTACAAACAAATCACTAATTGATTTGCTGTTCCCGTGAGAAAAATTCCAAGGCACGTGAAAGACTTCAATGCGACAATAATAATATAACAAAAAGAATTCAATTTAGGATTCATATTACAAGTCGTTCGCATGCCACACAGTATTACAATTTTATTTCACACATTATTTGATACAAAAAAATAATTCTTATTACTGCTGACCAACATAAAATTAAAATAAGTTCATTGGCTCAAAAACTTAACTTACTTAAATGTAAACAATTAATGATACAGTGCTTGCTCTAAGTATGCATACACTACAAGTTTGAGACTACGTAAAATTGTATAGTCCTGTCCATGTGTAATCATAGTCTGTCCGAATTGTCAACTAACTTTTTGAAATCATTAGACTTGAATTCTGTTCTCATCCTCGATTGCAAACTTCTACTTTACAACTCTATCTTAAAGCCAATTTGGTGCTACGGTATTCAGTTATGGGGCACTGCCTCGGCTTCTAACATCGAAAAAATTCAAAGGCGCCAAAATAAACTTCTTCGAATAATCACAGCCGCCCCCTGGTATGTAAAAAACTTAAATATCCACAAGGATCTCAATGTGCCATTAGTAAAAACTATGATAACGAAATATGCAGTAAAATATTTAAAAAGGCTGGAACTGCACCCAAACCCATTAGCACGAAATATTTTAAATTATGGCGGCCACACTCGATTAAGAAGAAGAGACACTGCAGCACTCACCCAATCAGATGAGCGGTAAACACCTACATATGTGAACAGAAACCGTGATGACGAAATCTTTTTTGTCCGGCACTGGCAGGACATAAATCAAATATTAGGTTAAGATTTGATTAATTATTGTTAGTTCATATTTAGTATATGAAGATTCAATAAATAAATACTGAGAGAAAAAAAAAAAAAAAAAAAAAAAATTACACTTGAATTGGCTTCCATTATCAGAAACAATGATCTCAGAAACACCGAAGCAAGTAAAAATTTTGTTCTGAAGATTGTCGACTATGGGTTTTGTCACAAATTTTCTTTGTGGCTTCATAAATGTAAATTTCGTGAAATGGTCAAGGACTATAAAAATGTCTATATTACCGGATTTAGTACGTGGGAATGGTCCTATGAGGTCCATATAAAGACGTTGGAATGGCCTTTCGGTTTCAATAATCTGACCCATAGGTGGTTTAAGACACGAGGTTGCTGCTTTGGATGCTCGGCACAATTCGCAGTTGAGGACGTATTCCCTGACATAGGACACTAATTTTGGCCAGAAAATTCTTCTTCTGCTGATTCTATGTACAGTCTTAGCTATACCTCCATGTCCCACTTTCGGTATATCATGTGCTGTGTACATGACATCCCTACGTAGTTCATCGGTCAAACCAATTTCCATAAGTCAGACTCATCAGAGTTGCCCGACGTGAATCCTATTCTCCTATGGATATACTTGTCTGCAACTCGATAGTCCGGTATTTCCGACATCAAAAATTCCATTCTCAAACAGCCATACTCCGGGCTATCAAAAGCTGCAGAATTCATGTCAATAGATGGCAAGGTTTCTATGTCAATAGTAGCTATGCTTCTTCGAATGCTCGGGATAAAGCATGTGGCACAAAATTTTCGCTCCCCTTTCGGTGTTCGATGGTAAAATCAAAACCTTGTAGTTTAAGTGCCCACCTGGCCAAACGTCCGGCACGGCCCTTCTGTCGTATGAGCCACTTGAGGCTGGCGTGGTCAGTTATGACTTTAAACTCGTGACCTTCAATATAGGGTCGAAACTTTCTAATGGCCAGAATAACAGCCAAACACTCAAGCTCAGTGATGGAATAATTTCTTTGGGCTTTATTACGTTTTTGAGACATGAACGCAATCGGCCGTTCGATGCCATCGTTGTCGATTGCGTTGTCGTTGTCGGTTTTTCGAAATCGGCGTGTACCAAAACGGGAGCTGACGTTAATTTGGTTTTGACACTGTCGAATGCCCTCTGGGCATCGACTGTCCATACAAAAGTTTTACGCTTTGACAATAGCTCGGTCAGCGTAAAAGTCACAGTCGCGTAATCGTCAATAAAACGACGATACCAACCCGTCATACCAAGAAATTGGCGTAACTGGCACACCGTTTTAGGAACCGGAAACTCAAAAATGGCCTTCACCTTTCCTGGATCTACTCCTAACGATCCTTCCCCTACAATACATCCCAGATACTGTTAAGAAAATTAACTTTTCTTAACATTTATTGTTAAGTTGGCTCGGCGAAGTTGTGTGGCCACCTCTTGCAAGTGTGTCATGTGTTCGTCCAAGTCTTTTGAAATAATTAATAAATCGTCCAAGTACACAAAAACATTTGTTGTAAGGGTTTACGGAATGACGCGGTCCATTAGTCTGCACATCGTTTGTGGTGCGTTACTCAACCCAGGGATTGTGAATAAAGTCTTCTGTCGCGATTGTTCATCCAATTCTTCAATCACACCTAGTTGCAGCATCCTGTCAACTTCACCACGCAAAAGTTTTTCCCTGGCTGGTGAAAAAGTGTAGTACCTTTGTTTGATAGGAGAGGAATTGCCAGTATCGATATTGTGTACTAGCAGTGTAGTGCATCCAAAACCGTCGCGGTCAGAATTTGGGAAATAATCAATTACTTTTTGTAATTGTTGCCTCTGGGATAGAGATAACAGTATTTTATCCGAATCTACGTCGGAAACTATCCCACTGATGGTTAGTATGGGGACGATTTGGATCCCAAATTTCTACCAGAAGTCCATCCCACAAATCACATCCTGGGAAATAGAAGGTATTACTAAGAAATCAATTGATTTCTTTTGACCACTGTACGTTGTATCTAACGTCACGGTACCTGAAACTTGCTGTCGTTGTCCGTCTGCTGTTTTGACGTTACCCATACCACGTCTAAATGGATGAAAATTTAATATTTCAACACCAAGCTCACCACCAATTACATTGACATTCCCGCCACTGTCCATTAATGCCAAATAATTATTATTAAGAATATTCAATCTAATGTCTAATAATTATTATTAAGAATATTCAATCTAATGTCAAATAATTATTATTAAGAATATTCAATCTAATGTCAAATAATTATTATTAAGAATATTCAATCTAATGTAGGGTCTATTATCGTCTTCCTTATTTACTAAAGAAATGTTTTACACGCTTATAAAATTCACGAGTCCTTCTGGAGGATCGGGTTGGCGATTATATTCTCCAAGGCGTATGTGGTAAGGTCGTCGTAGATGGTGTAATATTGATAAATCAGTTTTATTTTTGGTATTATCAAGTACAGGTCGAAAATCAGGTAAATCAGAACGTTCTGGTTTTACATCCGAAGAAATGTCGCGAGTTATATGGTTTTCGGATGTTCGTGCGACGAAGGACGAACTTTGCCCACTTTGACAGACAATTGAAACAGTTGGGCTATAAATATTCTTGGCCCCACAACCGTAGCAAAACACTGTCCTCGGTTCCAAACAATCTATGAAACTGTGACCAACGTTGTCACAATGCCAACATTTTCCCGATTTAATCCTAAAACAAATTGTCGGTTATTTAGGTGTCTACTACGATCTCGGACAACTGTTTCTGAAAAGAACGTTTGCTCGAAGTTGAAGAAAAATCCTTAATAAATTTTTCGTACCTTCGTACTGCAAGTCTCAATTGGGATAACTGAGTAACTTCGAGATGTAAGATCTCGTGTCTTACTTCAGGTCTTAAATTGCGTTGGATAGTCTCGCATAAATCATTTTCGGTAAAGGGAGTTCGTAATTTGTCACAAAGATCATAATTGAAGTCGGTTGTTTGAGTGAACGGACGTGTTTTAAATAAGCTCCACAATTGTTAAAAAATCATCATAAAATTAGAAATATAAAAAAAATAAAACAAAAAACAACTTAACACAAACACTTTTGTTTAAACAGTTAAATTACAAAGTTAAATTATTATAAGAATAAACACAAAAAAAATTAAAAATAGCTTGGAAAAAAAAAACAAATTACACAACAAAAAACTCATAAACGAGCAATCATACATATTTTTATGCCTCCAATAACACGTAACTATATAAAAAGTAATACAAAAACAATGTCCGCAACTTCTGCCTCAAAAAAAAGCAAGAGAACCATCGCAAATCTCTTGTAATAACAATAGTTATAACTCTACAACAACACCAAGGCTATCAAACGGTGATTCTCACTTAAAATATATGCAATTATTGGATAAACGTTTAGAAAACAGACAGAGCAAATTATGAATTTACTGGAAGAGTTTAAAGTCCGCCTTTTTTCTGAAATCGATGAGAGAATTAATGAAGTAAAGAGTGATTTAGTACTAATAACAGATAAAGTAAACAAACTTGAAACAGTGGCAGACGAAATAGTTGAAATGAAAAATGAAATAAAGCTATAAAAATCAAAAATACATTTACAGGAAAATTCTACTTTTCGAAAAACTTTGCCGTACAATTAATATCGATATGCTTGAAATTAAGTCGATCTTTAGAGTAAAACATTTTACAAATTTCCGCAACGTTCCTGATCCCCCAATCATAGTACGTCTTTACACCTCTTACGAAAGAAACTTAATCCTTAAAAAATGTGCGCAGTTTAAACGGTCAAATAAAATACAATGATCTCGGCAATGATCACTTAGTTTTTGTAAATGAAAACCTTACGCCGCACAGTGGCTGAAAATCGTTTTTCATTGGCCAAAATTCTGTTACTTTTGAACCAAAGGAGATATTTTAGTGAAATGTTTTTTAATCGACAGATAGATTCTTTAAAATCGTTAAAATCTTTTAATTTCATTAAAATCGTTTGAGTAGTTATTGAGGAATTTAAGGGCAAAGTTGAACTTTAGATTTTTTTAACTTTAGCGTGAAATATGGTTTTTTTATTTTAATTATTTAAAAATTTTATGTTTGGATTTAAATAATAATCATTATAATTTTTTGTAATAATGGGGCACTCAAAAAAATTTAATGTTTACACTAAAAATAAATTTTAACATTAAAAAAAAAATAGTAAAATCAACTGGAAATTTTGCTATTAACTGAAAAATTAACAATTTTTTGGTGTCAAATTTTTTACACTTAATAATTTTTAGAAATATTATCTAAAATCTTGCTATTACTGCAGAAGAATCTTTTATTTTTTGCTGTAAAATTTGTTAATATTAGCAAAATAAATCCGCTGAATTCTGATTTGTTTTTAAAGTTTGATACGAAAATATAGGTATTTATTTTTTGAATATTTCTTATTTATTAAAACATTTCATACATATGTGGATAAAAAAACCTTTTAAAAATAAAAGCAGCAATAGATTTTAATAGCTTTTGTAACAATGTGAGGTTCTGTTAATTATTATTTTTTACTAATACAATGTCTGTCTTAGATCTAATGAATTATAATTATTGTTCATTTAATTGAAAGATTGATTGCAAATATTCCATATTCTGTTCTGTGTTATTTCTGTTCTTTAGTAGTTTTTTTCATTTTTCCATTGATTTCGAATACTGGAGATAACGGATCTGACGGTGCCAATAATATATTAAATAGAATCTTCATTTGTGGAATTTTGTGAAATTTTTCTAGTATTGTGCTCGCTATAAAATCTGCAATCCTTATTCCTTTTCCTGAGCTTCCTCTGATAAATCTCCAAGTGATATTTAATGACATCTTCTCCATGATAGGGATTTTGTGAACTGTAGCAGACGTATTTCTCCATTAGTAATCGGTTGTATATATTTTTGCAGTTTCCTTAGCGAAATCTCCAAATTTTCTAGAGTCAATTTCTTCATTGCACGCAAGTTCTTCTGGATTATTTTAAATCTAAAAATGAGGTTAAAATTAACACCTATTATTTCAGATGCTGTTTCTGGATCTCTTTTCAGATCTTCTTGCGGTATTGCCATGACCCTTGTGTTGGCTGATCTAAAATCAACCTAAATTTGTGATATTCATCTTGAACATGTTTCCTTTTTTAACTTCTTAACTCATTGTTGGCTTCGTTGTTTCTTATTGATCCTGAAGATTCGAAATCCAAATCATAACTGATTTTTAGTATGTGTTCCATAATTCGTATTCTTGCATGTAGTGGTGATAATCGAAATTCATATGCATCAGTATAATCTAATGATTTTGTCGGGACTTGGTTTAATTGGCTTGATGTTGCATGGCATATGATGCAGCTGGATGCAGCCTTCGTGTTAGTCAAAGCCTGGCCTACTTTTTCATCTATCATTGTTAGCACTAATTGGTAGCTAACTTCAATTTGCTGCCCAACTAAATCTAATTGTAATGGCTGTAGTGCTGCAGTTTGGGCCTTGATATCACAAACTTCTTTGTTAATGGCATCATGAGTTTCTTTTTTGAATTCAAATTTGATAGGCCTGCAGTATTTCGTAGAAGATGGTGTCTCATTTTTCCAAATATCCTTTGTTTCCGTTGTACAATTCGAAGGCTCTGAATCTTCCAAAATCTTTTTTAATCGCAATGGTACAAATGATACCATGAACATATCTGAGGCCAAAATATTTTCACATACTACATGTTTGTATTGTTTTTGTCCGAAAAAACCATCACATCCCCATTTAGAAAAAAGAATTAACTTTGTGTTTCCATATTTCTTTAACTCGTTTCCTTTTATTGATTGGAGCAAGCGTTTGGCTGTGTCATCAAGTAGAGATTGTAGTTGTACCTCTGCCTAAATTGGTGTGATTGTAATAGTGTACTTTAATGGCAAACAGTCCATTTTAGCAGCTGTTATGTGATGATATGCTGGGTAGAGATTTTAGCCTTTTTCAATCGCACGAGTTATAGTATGGGAATGAAACGAATACTTTTGTTGGTTGAATAATAATGAATACAGTTTTATTTACTTTAACTATTTATAACATTTAATTGCCATTTACTTAATTTTACTAATTTCCAAGAATTATTTAGGGAAATAAACTAATTAACAATAAAATGATTACTTATGCTTATTTATAAATAACCTAATTTAGTTTTACTAATTCCAAGAATAACTTCGGGAAATAAATTAATAAAATAAAATGCAACAAAATAAAATTATTAAATGCTTACTTCTGTTTATTTATGTCTGACCCAAT
Source organism: Pollenia amentaria (assembly GCA_943735925.1). Classification (NCBI taxonomy): domain Eukaryota; kingdom Metazoa; phylum Arthropoda; class Insecta; order Diptera; family Polleniidae; genus Pollenia; species Pollenia amentaria. The sequence continues at coordinate 82,075,882 of OX031009.1, forward strand.
TTATTGAAGTAGGTTGATGACTGTGGGTTTAGTTATTGTTGTTGATATATTGATTGTTGTTGTCGAGATCGTGAAGTTGTTATAGTGGGTGTAGTTGTTGCTGCTGCTGTTGGTTTGATTGGTGACCGTAGGTAACTCCTCCCCCCTTAGAGTAAAGTGAGGGCCACAAAGAATCTGCAGGTGGACGAACGATACTTTCGATTGTATTAGTGTTTGGTGTGTAGATGATTTTTATTCTTTTTGCTAGGGATGTTGATGTTATAAAAATTATTAGAATAATAATTGTGATTGATGTGTAAGTAACATATTTGTGAGTTGTTGTTGTAATTTTCAAGGAAGACATCATGTCGTGATCACTGAATTGGTATGCTTTCAACTTTTGCAAGTTAAGTTCTTCTATAATTGTTTCAGGGATTACTTCTATAAACTTGGGTATTGTTACGTAAATGTGTTCTTCATATGTTTGTGGTTTGTCTTCGTATGTCAATCCATTAATAGTTATTGTGCATTTTTCGTAATATAATAATGTTGTATTACTCACACTGAATGGTTTACTGCAATCTGATTCCACAAGTGTTGTTGGTATGTTGATGAATAGAATAAAATTGTCTTCTGGTTGGTAGATGGTCTCCAATCTTCCTACATCCCTTAATTTACATCTCGGTTGTAGCTTTCGTAATAAATTACCCATGCATGATGATTTTTCCATCGACTCACTTCTTATAGGGTTGCGACAGACATAAATATTTCCTAATTTTAAGCATTTATCTTGGTTAAAGTTAATTGAGTTGTTGTTATAAGCTATATATTTAGTTGACACTATTTGTCTAGTTGTATTTATTGTTAAAGGTATAATATGAGACATAATAAAAGTTTCCTTCTGCAATCTTGGAATTTTTACGTTAAATATTATTTTTGAATTATTGTGATATGCTTGTAATTCAAGCATTTCATATAATTGTTCTACAGAATATATTTTATGTACTTGATCATTTATTATTTCATAGATATTTTCTATTTCTTTGTGATTCAATATAAATTTGGATATAATATTTAATTTTGCTAATACAATGCTTTCCGCTATATTGCTTATTTGGTTTGTTAATAAGTCGATATTATAATTGATTCTGTTTAAATATTGAATTGTTGAAATTAAAACATTTTCTTTATTTATTCTGTTTAAGAAATTTTCTTGTGTGTTTTTTAATGTTCTTGTAATTTTGTTTTGTTCGTTATTTATGTGTGTGGTAATGTTATTAAATCTTTGAATCATTTCTGTGTTTAGTGTAGTTTGTTTTGTCAATGTTTCGTTAATTTTGTGTTCTTTTTCATTTAGTTCTCTAAGTTGAGAATTAATTATTTCCGCGTCACTATCATCCATATTACCCGTAATATATTTAATTGCTGAACCCAATCCATTAAGTAGACCACGTTTTTGTCTTTTGAAAGGTAGTAAATTGTCAATTTTGTCTCTTAATTGATTTAGTTTTAGTTTTGTGATTTCTAATGAATCTTTAGTTTCAAAGTCTTGCTCGAATATGTTTAGTGTTTCCTTAATTTTTCTGTGGTGTTAATAAAGTCATTAATATCTATTATATGAATTAGGTTCAGATAGTGATCTATTATTTTACCATTACCCAACTTCAGTTCTATAATAGCCGATTCATTGTCTATTAGTTGTGTACTCAGCCTTTGGGAGTGAACCACAGAAAACCTAGGAAGAAAGATATATTAATTAGTACTTTATATTAGATTTTCTTTATATCAAAGTTCCCCTTTTTTTTTTTTATTTTGCTCCTAATTTTTGACTTGTGAATTTTTTGATTTTTATCTGAAATAAGTGTTATTTTCCTATCGACTTGGACTCTATGTTTGGAAAATCGAGGCGTAATCTTATTCCTTCTATTTTCCTTCCGATATATTATATCGTTTGGCTGTAAGCCCTCAGGTTGTTTCCTATTCATATTTAATTTTTCCGTTCTATTTTTGACATTAGATTGTAGTTTCTCTTTAATTTTCGGGTAAATTATTTGTTGGTATTCATTCAATTTACGTATATACTCATGTTCCCCATTAAATTTTATTGTTTCATTAAATATGTGTGGCCTACCAAAGAATAATTCATACGGTGTTAATTTTGTTGCCGAGTGCACTGAGTTATTGTATGTAATAAGAACTTCTGAGAAAATTTCCTCATGATCTATTGAGAGTTTGTTTTCTTTCCTTTTGGCCAATATTATTCGATATAACTCCGTAAAAGTTGAGTGCAATCTTTCGATAGGTGCATTACTGGAAGATTGTTGAAATAAAGTAATATGTAAAGCAATATCGAACTGTTTACAAAAGTCCTTAAAGATAATGGCCGTAAATTCTTTTCCCTGATCGCATACGATTTTTTTTCGGGATGCCATAGGCACTAATGAAGGTCTTCATAGATTTAATTATATTCAAACTAGTTTTAGCAGCAATTGTGAATCCTGTTGCGAATTTGGAAAATTTATCAGTAATAGTTAATATCTGCTGATTATTGATATGATAGATGTCTATGTGGAGAATATCCAATGGTTTGTCTGGAGTTTCTGGAGTTTGGAAAACTAATTTCTGTGGGTGTCTATCATATTTTAGTGTTTGGCATATATCACAATCATTAATTATTTGGCTTATCTTATGCCTCATCATCGGGAAAAAATATTCCTTTTTTAAGTGTAAATACGTTTCCTCAATTCCACGATGGTTGCTATTATGATGATATTTCCTTATAATCTCATCTTGTTCATCATTATCGGTAATATCTCTTATTCTGAGAGTACAACGTATTAACCGGTATTGCTTGTTGTTAGCGAAATATGCTGAGTAAATTTTCTGTACTATACGAAAGACATCATCGTTTGTATAAATTGCTACAAGTCTATTTAGTTTAATAAATTTAGTAAAGATTTTTATTATTGAACCCTCGTCGAAAGCCGGTGATCTGACTACCCGTTTTAACTTATTTTTGAAAGGTACTTCAACCGTAACTTTTGATTCCGTATGTAGTTCAAGTATTAATTGAATGTTAAATTCATTTAGAGGTTTTTCTGAAATTGAAATACCATCGTCCAAATTCTCTTCTGCAGAGTGCACCGTACTTCCACTAGTGCCGAGAGTAGAAAAAGCCTCATGATTGTTTACGTCCGGTCTTATTCTACTGAGTGCATCAGCGTTTGAATTCTGTACCCCTTTTTTATAAACTATCTCATAGTCGAATTCCTCTAATTTCAGCCGCCAACGTACTAGTTTTGAATTGGGTTCTTTTAGCCCCATTATCCATGTTAACGGTCTATGGTCTGTGACTATCTTGAATTTGTGACCGAAAAGATAAGGTCTAAAGTATTTTGTAGCCCATACTATAGCTAACAGTTCTTTTTCGATTGTGGAATAGTTAGTTTCTGTGCCACTCAATGTTCTGCTAGCATAACAGATAGGTTTATCGCTCCCTATTTGTCCCTGAGACAATATAGCCCCTAGTGCATAGTTACTAGCATCTGTGGTTAAAATTAAATCTTTCGAAAAATCTGGGTATTGTAATATAGGATCATTACAAAGTAGATTTTTACACATTTCAACCGTTTTCCTCTAATCTTCGGTTAGTTTTATCTCATTCCCTTTCTTCAGACAAACTGTTAGTGGCTTCGTTATTTTCGCAAAATTAGGGATAAATTTCCGGTAATAACCCAATAAGCAGGATTTGAGTTGTTTCGGGGTTCTCGGTATCGGAAATTCTTTTACAGCACTTATTTTTCCGGGGTTTGGCTTAATACCTTCAGTAGAAACTATGTGTCCCAAGAATTCTATTTCCTTTCGTAAAAATTCTGACTTATCCAATTGAATTTTAAAGTTCGAATTTCTCAATCTTTCAAAGACCAATTCTAAATTGTTAATATGTTCCTGTAACGAAGTCGCAAAGATTATGATGTCATCTAAGTAAACTAGACAAATTTTTCCCACTCTAAGAACATTATCCATGACCCTTTGGAATGTAGAAGGTGCATTTTTTAGACCGAATGGCATTCTAATAAATTCATAATGTCCCCCTTCCACCGAAAATGCAGTTTTCGGAATGTCTTTTGGTTCCATTTCGATTTGGTGGAAACCACTGGCGAGATCAACAGTGGAAAAGTACATACATCTACCTAATTTATCTAGAAGTTCGTTTATATTCGGGATAGGGTATTTATCAGTAATAGTCTTCTCGTTCACCTTTCTATAGTCAATCACTAATCTCCATTTCTGTTTTCCGCTAGCATCTTTCTTCTTCGGTACTATCCAAACGGGTGAACTCCAAGGTGAGTAGCTTGGTCGAATTATGTTCTGTTTTAGCAACTTAGCAATTTGTTCTTGCACTTCCGCCTTGTGAACGTACAGGTATCTATAGGATTTTGTATATATCGGTACATCATTTGTTGTTGGTATACTGTGTCTGATTTTGTTCGAAAATGTCAGCTCCTGACCCTCTTTGTAAAAAACATCCGAATATTTCCTACAAGATTTTAATAGAAGTTTCCTTTCTTCTTGGTTGAGGTGATTAATACGTAATAGGTCCTTTATGTCAATATCTTTAAATTTTATAATTGTCGTTTTACATTTGATATGTTGTGCTTGGTCTATATGTTCTGGTGTAATAAATGAAGTCGAAGCCCCAGTATCTATTAGAAATTTGAGAACTTTATTATTAGGAAAATTGATTTTTATGTAAACTAATTCAGACCCATGTTTATTCATATCTAAGTATCCCGTGGGTTTTGTGAGGCGTATTCCTGAAAATTTACTTCCTCTTATTACCTATGTATATTAGTATATTATTACCTATGAACGTTTGGTTTCGATGATTGAAATTATTATTGTGGCTGTTAGTAAAAGACGGTTGTCTTTGTTGCTGAATGTACCTGTTACTATTTGGGTTCGTGTTGCGAATACCCATTCTTTGTGTGACCGTGGGTACCAAAGTATTACTGTTCCCATATTGATGGCCACTGTAACTTGGTCTATTGTAATACCGATCCCTATGATATGGGTAATTATTTTGCCTATATTGGTTATTATATCTATTAGAAAAATTGCTAGACGGCCCTTGTTGATAGTAAATATTTTGCTCCTTGATGCAAAAATCCAAGGCTTCAGCCAATGAGTTTGGTCTCATAGCTCTTATTGTTGCCCCTAATGGATCCTTTAATCCCGTAACAAAAGAGTTCAGACACATTTCCCCATAAAGCGACTTCTTAGCACTTATTACGCTTACGTCTGATTCGTGTAACAATATATTGTTACAAAGAGCCGATTGGAGTTCCACTACTTCGCTATAAAATTTTTCGAATGGTTTGCTATATTGTTTTAAATTGTGAAGGTATTTTATCAGAGAAGTTTCTGAACGCTTATCAGCATAATGCGTTATCAAATTTCCCTTAATGTCGTCCCAATTCAATGGTGTACCATACATGTTAAGCACTTCGTTTGCCTGACCCTCAATTTTGTTGCGTATAGCCCTTAATAGAATTTGCCCATATGGGGTTTTATCTGTTCCCCTAATAAACAAAAGAATCTCTTCTACATTATTTAGGAATTCATACAGAAGTCTGGGATTACCATCGAATGTCGGTAACTGTTTGATGGCATCCGGTATTCTTAATGATTGGAAAACGTCCATCTGTACCCCCGAACCTGAAGGAGCAGGTGGGACAGTTCCCGACGCAAGTTGATCACGAAATTCGTTATTCATTACCGTTAATTCCTCTGTTTCAGGAATTGAAGTTAACCTTTTGCTTTTAAACAATTTAGGTAGGTTATATGGTGAAAACCTCTTTTTTGGCATTAATTATATCTCGGTTTCGAGTTTAATCTCAATTAGAGAAAAAAAATTCTACCCAATTTTTGTATGTATAAAAAATTATAAAGATATAATGTATATAATAAATATGTATGCAACTTACATGGATATCAACAACAAGATCATGTCCTTTGGTGTAGGTATCCGGAGGTGATTATTAAGCAACCTTGTAATCGTTTTTTCTTTCCCGGAGTAGGTTCTCGGAAGCAGGTTACACTTTGCGAAATTATATTAGGTGTAATGTTCTTATCAATTTATAAAAGGTTATTTCACTATTTTCCCGATATTCTATGTTCTTTTCTTTTTAATTTCTTCCCTGATTTTTATTTATTCAATTAACATGATATTCAAACTCTTCGAACTTAATCGTGTCTTCGTTTGCTATTCATATTTTTACTTAGTTAATATGATATTCACTCATATTCTAACCCCCAAAATTTTATAAAATTTTTTTTTTTATTCTTGAAATGTTATTTTTATTTGCACTATATTTTCATTAGTATTTTTGTGCGATACAAAAATGTTCTTCTTTTTTTAGTATTTTTGTGCGATACAAAAATTTTCTTCTTTTTTTTCTTTTAGTATTTTTGTGCGATACAAAAATTTTCTTCTTTTTTTAGTATTTTTGTGCGATACAAAAATTTTCTTCTTATTTTTTTGATTTTTTAGTATTTTTGTGCGATACAAAAATTTTCTTCTTTTTTTTTTTAGTATTTTGGTGCGATATAAAGATTTTCTTCTTATTTTTTTTTTAGTATTTTTGTGCGATACAAAAATGTTCTTCTTTTTTTTCTTTTAGTATTTTTACACAGTAACAATATTTTAACTTTTCATTTTCTTATTTTTCCTTGTATATATTTTATTCCTTTTTTTTTTGTTCAAATTTTTATGTTAATTCTTCCTTTTACACTTCTAAATATAATTTCACTGTATAACACTACTACCGCCTTTTCGACTGCGCCAGTTATAGTATGGGAATGAAACGAATACTTTTGTTGGTTGAATAATAACACAGTACAACACATGATTTGCCAACTCAATTCTGTGAACTGTATGTGAAATTAGACCCAAAAAGAAGAATTTCTGCATCATTCGTTTTGTCTTCTTACCTGCGATTTGAAGTTAGTATCGATTTGAAGTTAGTACTATCGTATAGGGGAATTTATCACGTTTTAGGCCCTGTTGTTTGACATAGCTCGACAACCCCTAGCCCAATTTAGTTGAAATAAATTTTAAAAAATTAAGAATTACAATTCCCTTAATCTGTTCATATATTGTTTTCCTATACAAGTAACACTTTCGAAGTTAAAAATGAATGTATGAAGGGAAAAAATTATTTTTTGCCTAAAAATTTAAATTTTTTTTTTTAAAAATACATAAAAAATCCAAAATGGAAAAAAGTTTCAAGTCTAGTTATTTTTTCGCAAAGTCACATAACCTATGAGCAAAATGAGACAAAGATCATAAAAATCGATGCACGCGTTTCGCTTTTATTCCCAATTGAGTAAAGGTATGAATTTCAAAAATCAGTTATAGCCACCACCCTTAAAATAAAAATAAAAATATAAATTAAAAAATTATCATGCAAAAAAAAAACTTTATTTATAAAACCTTAATGAAAATAAAATAATATGCAATTAATACGCAATTATAATATGCATAAAAACAAAATTTAGAACATTTTTTCAATTATTGGCAATATCCATCCTTGTAGAAGTTGACGCTTGTGGTTCTGATGATCTTGTTTTCTTCGTAGGTTGTTCATATTCATGGTCTGAGTCTGTATCGTCATCCGAGATACACATACTATTCAAGGGCGTGTTTCTTTCACTGTGTCCACCAATTTCAATGTCTTCACCTTCGGTGCTTTCTTCAAACTGCATAATTGTGGAACTCCACCAACAAACCTCCGCAAGCAATGCATCCAATTTTTTGCTTTTGAACCGCTTTTCAAATGGCATGGTCACCTGGTGGAACCTCTCTCCTTGTTCGTCTGATTCCTGAGGTGATTGTGCCAAAAAAGTATCGAGGTGGTGGTGCAAGAAATGCAATTTCAGCGTCATGGATGCACCGATTTTTTCGAAATAAAACAGCAACCTGTCCACTCGTTGCTGTATCTCTTCTCGCTGGACACGGTTCTTTCCTAGAACGCCTTCTATTACTTCTTTCAATGCGTTCCATGCATGTTGGTGGTCGTGATGCTCTGAAAGCAAATGTGTGAAAGAATCACTTTTGATCAATTTCCGAATATCAGGTCCATTGAGAATACCTGTTTTAAATACATAAGAAAAACGAAAAAATTATTGGTAATGCGAATGTATAGAAATTAACAAATTTAGATATGACAATATTGAAATACAGAGTACGATACGTACCGTTTTTAATTTTCTCATCACTGAGTTTCGGAAAGATGGATTTCAAACAGTCAAAGGCGCCGTTAACTTTTTTGACCACCACTTCAACGAATTTCCCAGCTATTCCCAGTTTCATGTGGAGCGGTGGTAACAAAATATCATCCACGTCCTTTATCATAGGTTCATTGCGTAATTTTAATTGTTTGTTGAGCTCGGGAGTTCTTCCTTTCCAATCTTTACATTGATATTGATTTCCTTTGTATCGTGAATCCCAATTACAAAGGAAGCAGAAGTATTTTTTAGGTACATTATTTAGGAATTCATACAGAAGTCTGGGATTACCATCGAATGTCGGTAACTGTTTGATGGCATCCGGTATTCTTAATGATTGGAAAACGTCCATCTGTACCCCCGAACCTGAAGGAGCAGGTGGGACAGTTCCCGACGCAAGTTGATCACGAAATTCGTTATTCATTACCGTTAATTCCTCTGTTTCAGGAATTGAAGTTAACCTTTTGCTTTTAAACAATTTAGGTAGGTTATATGGTGAAAACCTCTTTTTTGGCATTAATTATATCTCGGTTTCGAGTTTAATCTCAATTAGAGAAAAAAAATTCTACCCAATTTTTGTATGTATAAAAAATTATAAAGATATAATGTATATAATAAATATGTATGCAACTTACATGGATATCAACAACAAGATCATGTCCTTTGGTGTAGGTATCCGGAGGTGATTATTAAGCAACCTTGTAATCGTTTTTTCTTTCCCGGAGTAGGTTCTCGGAAGCAGGTTACACTTTGCGAAATTATATTAGGTGTAATGTTCTTATCAATTTATAAAAGGTTATTTCACTATTTTCCCGATATTCTATGTTCTTTTCTTTTTAATTTCTTCCCTGATTTTTATTTATTCAATTAACATGATATTCAAACTCTTCGAACTTAATCGTGTCTTCGTTTGCTATTCATATTTTTACTTAGTTAATATGATATTCACTCATATTCTAACCCCCAAAATTTTATAAAATTTTTTTTTTTTATTCTTGAAATGTTATTTTTATTTGCACTATATTTTCATTAGTATTTTTGTGCGATACAAAAATGTTCTTCTTTTTTTAGTATTTTTGTGCGATACAAAAATTTTCTTCTTTTTTTTCTTTTAGTATTTTTGTGCGATACAAAAATTTTCTTCTTTTTTTAGTATTTTTGTGCGATACAAAAATTTTCTTCTTATTTTTTTGATTTTTTAGTATTTTTGTGCGATACAAAAATTTTCTTCTTTTTTTTTTTAGTATTTTGGTGCGATATAAAGATTTTCTTCTTATTTTTTTTTTAGTATTTTTGTGCGATACAAAAATGTTCTTCTTTTTTTTCTTTTAGTATTTTTACACAGTAACAATATTTTAACTTTTCATTTTCTCATTTTTCCTTGTATATATTTTATTCCTTTTTTTTTTGTTCAAATTTTTATGTTAATTCTTCCTTTTACACTTCTAAATATAATTTCACTGTATAACACTACTACCGCCTTTTCGACTGCGCCAGTTATAGTATGGGAATGAAACGAATACTTTTGTTGGTTGAATAATAACACAGTACAACACATGATTTGCCAACTCAATTCTGTGAACTGTATGTGAAATTAGACCCAAAAAGAAGAATTTCTGCATCATTCGTTTTGTCTTCTTACCTGCGATTTGAAGTTAGTATCGATTTGAAGTTAGTACTATCGTATAGGGGAATTTATCACGTTTTAGGCCCTGTTGTTTGACATAGCTCGACAACCCCTAGCCCAATTTAGTTGAAATAAATTTTAAAAAATTAAGAATTACAATTCCCTTAATCTGTTCATATATTGTTTTCCTATACAAGTAACACTTTCGAAGTTAAAAATGAATGTATGAAGGGAAAAAATTATTTTTTGCCTAAAAATTTAAATTTTTTTTTTTAAAAATACATAAAAAATCCAAAATGGAAAAAAGTTTCAAGTCTAGTTATTTTTTCGCAAAGTCACATAACCTATGAGCAAAATGAGACAAAGATCATAAAAATCGATGCACGCGTTTCGCTTTTATTCCCAATTGAGTAAAGGTATGAATTTCAAAAATCAGTTATAGCCACCACCCTTAAAATAAAAATAAAAATATAAATTAAAAAATTATCATGCAAAAAAAAAACTTTATTTATAAAAGCTTAATGAAAATAAAATAATATGCAATTAATACGCAATTATAATATGCATAAAAACAAAATTTAGAACATTTTTTCAATTATTGGCAATATCCATCCTTGTAGAAGTTGACGCTTGTGGTTCTGATGATCTTGTTTTCTTCGTAGGTTGTTCATATTCATGGTCTGAGTCTGTATCGTCATCCGAGATACACATACTATTCAAGGGCGTGTTTCTTTCACTGTGTCCACCAATTTCAATGTCTTCACCTTCGGTGCTTTCTTCAAACTGCATAATTGTGGAACTCCACCAACAAACCTCCGCAAGCAATGCATCCAATTTTTTGCTTTTGAACCGCTTTTCAAATGGCATGGTCACCTGGTGGAACCTCTCTCCTTGTTCGTCTGATTCCTGAGGTGATTGTGCCAAAAAAGTATCGAGGTGGTGGTGCAAGAAATGCAATTTCAGCGTCATGGATGCACCGATTTTTTCGAAATAAAACAGCAACCTGTCCACTCGTTGCTGTATCTCTTCTCGCTGGACACGGTTCTTTCCTAGAACGCCTTCTATTACTTCTTTCAATGCGTTCCATGCATGTTGGTGGTCGTGATGCTCTGAAAGCAAATGTGTGAAAGAATCACTTTTGATCAATTTCCGAATATCAGGTCCATTGAGAATACCTGTTTTAAATACATAAGAAAAACGAAAAAATTATTGGTAATGCGAATGTATAGAAATTAACAAATTTAGATATGACAATATTGAAATACAGAGTACGATACGTACCGTTTTTAATTTTCTCATCACTGAGTTTCGGAAAGATGGATTTCAAACAGTCAAAGGCGCCGTTAACTTTTTTGACCACCACTTCAACGAATTTCCCAGCTATTCCCAGTTTCATGTGGAGCGGTGGTAACAAAATATCATCCACGTCCTTTATCATAGATTCATTGCGTAATTTTAATTGTTTGTTGAGCTCGGGAGTTCTTCCTTTCCAATCTTTACATTGATATTGATTTCCTTTGTATCGTGAATCCCAATTACAAAGGAAGCAGAAGTATTTTGGATATCCGCCCTTTTCTATAATCCCTTGTAGTATGTTGACCACCTTCAGATCGCAACAAATGTTCCATTTGTGTTCATCGTATTTGATTTTCTTCAAAATTTCGCCCAATGCTTCATACGTTTCCTTCATAGTTGTGCTGAATCCCAATGAAATGCATGGTTTTTTATTTTTTTTGTGCAGCAGCACAGCCTTCAAACTAGTAACTGAACCATCGATGAATAAACGCCAGTCGCCAGCGATATAATCCATTCCCAATTTTTTCACTAAACCTGGGATATCATGGCAGTACGTGAACGTATTTGCTTCGTCAACGGAATAAAATTTCTGAAAATCAGCTTGGCGTTGTCGGTATGATGTTGCGCTGACATTTTGCTGTGTGAGTTTTCTTCTCTTCAAAAATGATGTCAGTCATTCGGAGTCGTGTTGTGATAGTCCCAGCTTGGCCACAATGTAATCCATTTCGATTTGTGGTAGCGGTTGTGGTGCACTATTTTCAATATCGGGTATCCAATCAGCATCATCCAAATCGGTCGGATTGGTGAAAACGGTTTCGGCTAGCAGGGACACAGTATCCGCACTCGGAGGTTTAGGTGCATCGGTATCAGCAGGGCGTTGCACTGGAAGTGTGGCAGTAAATGCAGCAGTGTATACTTTTGTTTTCAATTGTTGTCTGTTTAATCCAGGACGAAAATTTATGCATGCATAGCACCTGGATTCATCATGTCCAGTTGTGTCTTCCACCCAAATTACTGGCTGCATAAAAGATAACTTTCTACTTTTTCCGTGAATCCATTTTAGAAGGGTAGTATAACAACTGTTGCACACTGTGTTCGGCGTAAAATTTGCACCACTTAAATCTGCTTCATCGAAATAATTACAATACGCGGTTTTGAATTGCTCAGTAAACAAATTTTTTCGATCTTTTTTCTGTATTTTTCGGACGATATGACCACAAACGTAACAATATTCATCCAAATATGGGCACTTGTTGTTTTCCATATTGATATATTTTATGTTTTGTTGTTATTCACTTTTAAAAAACTGGAGAAAAATCACTTTTACTGTTCGCGTTCGTCGGCACTGGCTGAATGCCAAAAATCGATCAATGCACACCTATAAATACTACGTATTTTTGAATATTTTACTGCCAGGTACTTATAAATGGGCGCATATTTTAAGGGCGGCTGGCTATATACCTGATTCAGCACTTGTACGTTTCAAACTGTGCAAAACTTTCCAAATAATGACCACCCTTAAATGTGGGTGCAATTTCTGTAAAAAAATCATATAGGTAGCCACCGGAAAAACCCAAATAATAAAAAGGTCCACTTTCCGTTTAATTGTCCACGTACATTTATTACCGCAATCATAAAAATCAAATAACCTTTTGTTTATTCCTTTTTTTTTAATTCTCAACATCATGAAAAAGGTGTCAATGTTTTCTCCAAATAATGTTGTGCATATCTCGAGCAAATTTTTGAAATTCATACATTTACTCAATTGCGAATAAAAGCGAAACGCGTGCATCGATTTTTATGATCTTTGTCTCATTTTGCTCATAGGTTATGTGACTTTGCGAAAAAATAACTAGACTTGAAACTTTTTTCCATTTTGCATTTTTTATGTATTTTTAAAAAAAAAAAATTTAAATTTTTAGGCAAAAAATAATTTTTTCCCTTCATACATTCATTTTTAACTTCGAAAGTGTTACTTGTATAGGAAAACAATATATGAACAGATTAAGGGAATTGTAATTCTTAATTTTTTAAAATTTATTTCAACTAAATTGGGCTAGTGGTTGTCGAGCTATGTCAAACAACAGGGCCTAAAACGTGATAAATTCCCCTATACGATAGTACTAACTTCAAATCGATACTAACTTCAAATCGCAGGTAAGAAGACAAAACGAATGATGCAGAAATTCTTCTTTTTGGGTCTAATTTCACATACAGTTCACAGAATTGAGTTGGCAATCAATTAACTGAAAAATGTTGTACTGTGTAATGAATACAGTTTTATTTACTTTAACTATTTATAACATTTAATTGCCATTTACTTAATTTTACTAATTTCCAAGAATTATTTAGGGAAATAAACCAGTTAACAATAAAATGATTACTTATGCTTATTTATTAATAATTGATATACTTCTAAGAATTCGTTTTGTTCTCAATGAACTAGCTTCAACAACTTTTTCAATGATATCCACTTTTGTCAATTGTTTCTGTGATCGTAATTGATGTAGGAAAGTATCTTGAATATTTTCATATCCGATTTATTCATTACTATCCTTAAGCATCCGCCTCTTACATCTTTCGCTACAGTTGTCCAGCGATTTTTGTGGTCTCCCACGAGTGTTTTGATTTGTAGTTTCTGAAGCGATCTGCTCAGAAAGTTCGTTCTCTAACCAGTTTGCAAAGCTCTTATAAAATCTATCTTTGCTGTAATCAACTTTCCTGTATCGCTGTTTTAAATTTTTGATGAGAATAGATAATTTATTTTCTTGTCCAATTGTATTTCGCTGCTATAGGAATTAGTTTCCTTTTTTTCGAATGTAATTTTTAACTTCTTCCTCGTTTTTGTTTCTAAAACACTCTCCGGCCAATTCTTTATAGCTGTAGCTCTCCATGTTTTTATGAAAAACGTTGTTATTGCTCAGATATATTATATCCACTGAGTTTGTTTCCGAATGTCACTTGCTTTTAAACCTTTTCATACTTTTTTTCATGCCAAAGGATTAAAAAACTTAAAATCCTTTTATTTATATGCTATAAAATACCTGACACAAATTTAACAACGCATTGCAAGGTTATAGGGTCATATAATATTATTAGAGTCATAAAAACAGTTAAAAAAAAGACCAAAAAAAATTAAAAATCCAGTCTAAGGTGCGATTTACAATATACCTGCTTAGCGTAAATGCGTGTTTAAGCTCTTTATTCTTTATAAAATACGCTAATGTGAACGTAGTGTAACGGATAAGGATGAATCAGGGCAGCTATACGTTCTTCTGATTGTGTAACATTAAAAAAAAATTTTATATGTACTAACTGTATTCTGTTCGATCACGATCAATATTCCATATATCAAAAATTGTTTTTTGAAGGCAATAGCACATGATTTATGTTACTGCTGCAAACATTTTTGCGGAATAAAAAATATTAAAAAAAAAAATTCAAACAAATAAATTTTTTTCGAGTAATTTTATTAAAATTAAAATATGTAGTTTTAAACAGACGGGTACAGGAGTATATACAGGGTTTAAGAAAACACTTTTACCTTTCTCTCAGTGGTTTTACCTTCTTAATCCCTTTTGATCCGCAAAAGTTCTATTCTACAAAAATTGAAATTTGACAAAAATATAGTAGTTTAGAAAATAAGTGTTAACATCTCAAATATAAATAACACAATAGTCGCACATAAAACGTTTTTAAAGATAACAAGACTACCAACCTAGCAGGTCATTATCGATGATAGTTTTTGAGCAATGATAATTTCTTTCGGCTTAAATATAAAAAAAAAAACACTTTTTTCTGAATTTAAAAAAAAAGTTGTGCTTAACAACTTGGCACGACCACAATATTTTGACCTAATTTTTTGGCTACCTTAGTTTTAATATTTTTACTATTAAATAAAACTAAAATTTTGGAAATCGGTGACAAACAAAAATTGGACTTTTGGCCACTGAAATAAAATTTTCAGCAACTGTGCGCCGTTTAACTACAATATTTTTATAAATGCTCTAAAACTAAAAAAGGACAACCGAATTAAAATCACCTACACTCTGCGAGGGATTGTCTACATAAAACGTCATGGTAATGATGAAGCAGTACGTATTGACAGCCCTGAGGAGCTGAATTAGTTATTTCTTATGCCACATGCTGCTCAATAATTTTAACTTTAATGTTATCAACGATGAAGATTCATCAAATACTTTATTACTCAGTAAATTTGCTAATAATATTTGCTTTTTTCTCACTATTTTAATCAAAAATGTTTGCCTTATGTTTAATGTAACTTTTTATCATGCAACTACAATATATATCTTTACAAACTTTTATTATAATAAACTAATACGTTTTATCATGTGCTGCGCTGCTTTAAACCAGTATGGTAATAAACTCTCTCGATAACGGTCAGTGGAGTTCCAGAGACAGAATTAGTACTATACTAAAATTTTTAGTAAACCATCATATAGGTTTTAGAATTTGTCATTTTAATGCACAAAGCCTCAATAATAAAATGGATGACTTTCGGGTAATTTTTGAAAACTCTGGTGTAGATGCCATATGCATTTCAGAAAACATGGTTTCACCCAAAAACTGGCGATAACGCTTTTCATATAAATGGATATAATTATATCGTGCTGACAGAAACACCACAACTAATAGAACAGGTGGAGGGGGAGTTGCCATATTCTTAAGGAATGGTATAATTGGAAATATTGCATGGAAATCAAAAATTGATCGAGATATGGAGTATTTGTTTTTAAATATATCGGATCAAGTGAATAAAATGCTTCTTGGATGTATCTATAAGCCACATAAACGAATTAACACCGAAACCCTTATACATGAACTTGAATTACCAAGCATAAAATACTCTGACATAGTAATTGGCGGAGATTTTAACAGTAATATTCTTTTTGAAAGAAAGCTCACAGATCATATGAGAGCAATCGGCTTGACACCTGCAAATTCTGCTACGCCCACTTTTTTACAAGCACGAGCAATACTCTTCTAGATGTTATCTTTGTAAGTAACAGTCAAAAAATGCTGCACTATGAGCGATTATCAGCACCTATGTTTTCCAAGCATGATTTGATCTTCCTCAACTATAACGTTCAGTCGGTCATCCCAAAGCAAACGTTTACTTTTCGTGATTTAAGCAATATTGATATACATGCACTACAAAGAGATACACAAATAATACGATGGGAACATATCTATACCACACCTAATAGTTAGTTAGTTAGTTAAATGTTCTTTACTTAATTAATTTCTTTGTGATAACAATTTTTTAAATAATAAATAAAATAATAATAAAATAAAAAAAATAAGAACGTACGACTATGACTTAATGTCGTCAGTCGGAAAGAGATAAATGTTTTTGTGTATTATATAATAAGGTTAATAGTTAAACTCATTTAAGAGCTCCTTCCTATAACCTATTGCATGTATGTATAATGAATCCATATATTTCTTTAAAATTTTCTGTATGGTTGTTTACAATAGTTATTAACTCATTTTCAGTCAAGGTAAACTTTTTAAAATGTTTATATCTGATATGACGCAAAATAGGACATATGGCTATGAAATGTAAGATATTTTCAATCTGATTAAGATTGCATAACGAGCAATCACGGGATCTTTGCTGCTGAAACCTTGTTCCATTTAATTCAAGCAGGTCACTTCTAACTTTGAATATGTAGCTAATAGCTGTCGTGTTATTTGAAATTTCAAAATATGATTGAGGCTTCGTGTAATTGAGTTTAGAGTAAAACCGGCTTGTAGAAGGTGCTTTTCCTGAATGATTTTGTAGTTCTTTAAGTTTCAATCCTGATAAAATATCAAATCTTAATTGTTCCCAGCTTTCTTTTGTAGAGCATTCGGAAACTCTGGAGGAATTTACTTCATTAGCTAGTGCATCTATTTGCTCATAACAATACACTTTTTTTTTCATAATAATTCTTGTAAGCTGGTTTGGTAAACGGTCGTTGTTGTATTCATGTAATGTTCTAATAATAAATCTTAGATGTAAATCCAATGTAAATATAAAATTATTCTCTACACCAGTTTCCAGCATCAATATATATGTGGGTGTAAAAGGTGGCAGTTTTAAATTTTTTTTAAAAAGAAACGTAGAAGTTTATCTACTTCTTCAAAAGAAGAAAATCCCCATATTTGGGCGGCATAAGACAGAATTCCACGGCATACAGATTTAAACAAATTCCATTTTGCTTTTAAGCATATCTCTTTTTCGCCAAAAAAAATCATACCATGTTGCATTAATGCTGTTTTTTGCAGATAAATTTCTTTTTTCAACGTGTTTTTTAAAAGACATTTTAGGTGATAAAGTAACTCCCAAATACGTATATTCATTTGTGATTCTTACAGGTTCACCATTAAAAGACCATTCTTAAACTTTTCTCCACTTTTAATTTCATTAAAATCGTTTGAGTAGTTATTGAGGAATTTAAGGGCAAAGTGGAACTTTAGATTTTTTAACTTTAGCGTGAAATATGGTTTTTTTATTTTAATTATTTAAAAATTTTATGTTTGGATTTAAATAATAATCATTAACATTTTTTGTAATAATGGGGCACTCAAAAAAATTTAATGTTTACACTAAAAATGGAAATTTTGCTATTAACTGAAAAATTAACAATTTTTTGCTGTCAAATTTTTTACACTTAATAAACTTTAGAAATATTATCTAAAATCTTGCTATTACTGCAGAAGAATCTTTTATTTTTTGCTGTAAAATTTGTTAATATTAGCAAAATAAATCCGCTGAATTCTGATTTGTTTTTAAAGTTTGATACGAAAATATAGGTATTTATTTTTTGAATATTTCTTATTTATTAAAACCTTTCATACATATGTGGATAAAAAACCTTTTAAAAATAAAAGCAGCAATAGATTTTAATAGCTTTTGTAACAATGTGAGGTTCTGTTAATTATTATTTTTTACTAATACAATGTCTGTCTTAGATCTAATGAATTATAATTATTGTTCATTTAATTGAAAGATTGATTGCAAATATTCCATATTCTGTTCTGTGTTATTTCTGTTCTTTAGTAGTTTTTTTCATTTTTCCATTGATTTCGAATACTGGAGATAACGGATCTGACGGTGCCAATAATATATTAAATAGAATCTTCATTTGTGGAATTTTGTGAAATTTTTCTAGTATTGTGCTCGCTATAAAATCTGCAATCCTTATGCCTTTTCCTGAGCTTCCTCTGATAAATCTGCAAGTGATATTTAATGACATCTTCTCCATGATAGGGATTTTGTGAACTGTAGCAGACGTATTTCTCCATTAGTAATCGGTTGTATATATTTTTGCAGTTTCCTTAGCGAAATCTCAAAATTTTCTAGAGTCAATTTCTTCATTGCACGCAAGTTCTTCTGGATTATTTTAAATCTAAAAATGAGGTTAAAATCAACACCTATTATTTCAGATGCTGTTTCTGGATCTCTTTTCAGATCTTCTTGCGGTATTGCCATGACCCTTGTGTTGGCTGATCTAAAATCAACCCAAATTTGCGATATTCATCTTGAACATGTTTCCTTTTTTAACTTCTTAACTCATTGTTGGTTTCGTTGTTTCTTATTGATCCTGAAGATTCGAAATCCAAATCATAACTGATTTTTAGTATGTGTTCCATAATTCGTATTCTTGCATGTAGTGGTGATAATCCAAATTCAAATGCATCCGCATTATCTAATGATTTTGTCGGGACTTGGTTTAATTGGCTTGATGTTGCATGGCATATGATGCAGTTGGATGCAGCCTTCGTGTTAGTCAAAGCCTGGCCTACTTTTTCATCTATCATTATTAGCACTAATTGGTAGCTAACTTCAATTTGCTGCCCATCTAAATCTAATTGTAATGGCTGTAGTGCTGCAGTTTGGGCCTTGATATCACAAACTTCTTTGTTAATGGCATCATGAGTTTCTTTTTTTAATTCAAATTTGATAGGCCTGCAGTATTTCGTAGAATATGGTGTCTAATTTTTCCAAATATCCTTTGTTTCCGTTGTACAATTCGAAGGCTCTGAATCTTCCAAAATCTTTTTTAATCGCAATGGTACAAATGATACCATGAACATATCTGAGGCCAAAATATTTTCACATACTACATGTTTGTATTGTTTTTGTCCGAAAAAACCATCACATCCCCATTTAGAAAAAAGGATTAACTTTGTGTTTCCATATTTCTTTAACTCGTTTCCTTTTATTGATTGTAGCAAGCGTTCGGCCGTGTCATCAAGTAGAGATTGTAGTTGTACCTCTGCCTAAATTGGTGTGATTGTAATAGTGTACTTTAATGGCAAACAGTCCATTTTAGCAGCTGTTATGTGATGATATGCTGGGAGATTTTAGCCTTTTTCAATCGCACGCAATCTGAGCTGAATATATTGCTGTTTTGTTAATTTCAAATCCAGAAATAGTGCTAATGGCTCCCCATTTTTGAATTGTTTTGCATCAATAGAAATGCTTTCAACAGAAATATTTATGACATTGTTTGTGCTTTCAATGTTATTCTTTGGCGTTGCGTTAGTTCTGTGGCGTTGCGCTGCGTTGACATGATTAGGGTCTTAGTTTTTTTTTTTTCAATAATTTTTGCCTACAAAAAAAACAACACACACATTTTGGTTAACCAGTCAAGAAATAACTTTACAAAAAAAAAATACACACGGACTAAGCGTGCTGCCCGGCGGGAGTAGATAGGTAATGGGGATCTTGGCAGTATCCGGTTCCGGTAATAAGGTTGGTAATGTGGATGGAAATGCGGTTGCGGTTATGTGGATGATAATTCGGTTGCGGTTATGTGGATGTTATCCAATTCACGAACCATTTTCTATGCGGTTATATGGATGTTATCCAATTTCCGAACTATTTTTCTAGTTCCCAAACCCTGTGATAGGAATGATATATTTAGATAGAGCATAATTTTTCTAGTTTCGAAACCAGTTGAAAATTTTTGGTTTTGAAAAACAAGTTTGTAGATTTTTAAATACAGTTTTTATTGGGTGGCAATGCTTTATCGAATTAGATAGAGCATAATTTTTCTAGTTTCCAAACCAGTTGAAAATTTTCGTTTTTGAATTTTTAAATACAGTTTTTAGAATTAATGCAACAGTCAAAATATTTGAATTTAGTTCTTTTTTGTATTAAGAAATATTGTATTTCCCTTCAGTTTTAGTGGATGGCAATGCTATATCGAATTAGATGGAGCATATTGTGGATTTTTAAATACAGGTTTTAGAATTAATGCAACAGTCAAAATATTTGAATTTAGTTTTTTTTTTTTTTTTGTATTAAGAAATATTGTATTTCCCTTTATGATGACATAATGTTATTCTTATTTGCAGTTTGTTTTCTTTCCCAATACAATGTCTCCTAATAAGATTAGAATTAGAATTAGAATTTGTATTTTGTAATAAAATGCTGACGATTTGTCTGCTTGTTTATTTTAACATTAATCTGATGAAGAGACCTTTTTGTTATATTTAAGAAGCATAAACATGAGTGAGCATGTAAGAATGTATAATTTGTTTAGAATGTATAATTTGTTTAGAATGTATAATTTGTTTATAAAACAAAACATTAATTGCAGTTTGTTTTCTTTCGCAATACAATGTGTCCCAATAATATTTAATAAGAATTTGTATATTGTTTATTTTGCCTTCATAAAAGGCTTAGTGGAGTATATTTCTGAAAACTAGGTTTATTTGCATTTAAACATTGAAGGCTTAAACAATGGATTCGAGTCAATACGAAATTGTATTTGTCGATGAAAATTCTATGGAGAAAGTAGAGGAGAATACGCAGACGCGTATTAATGGGATAATCGACGCATCTATAGATAACATCCTATTAAATAAAAACCCAGGAATGGAAATCCCCAACAACGAGCTGGCGTATTATGATTTTTTTTTGGGAAATTGACGATTTCCTAGATGATGAAGAGGGAGATGCGATAATTTTGAAGGCAAATGACGGCTTTTATTTGGATGAAGAAGGAGATCGTTTTATTATGGAAGTAGATTTAAGTTTATAGATGTAGTGATTTTTTTTTCTTTTTTTTTTTTGTTTTTTCAAATACTTATAAGAAATTATTAAATAAAATATAAATAATAAAAAAAAAACTCTATTAAAAGTAAAATTATTATTTCTGATATTGGATCACATTTCGAAACTAATTTTAATGGTTGAACATATCCATGTATAAATAGAGTATACAATTTATTTCAATAACAAGTATATTGTGATATATCGTGGATTTAAAATAGTATTTTTTACAATTGCGCTTAATATTAAATAGAAAAAAAAAAAAAAAAAATTAAAATGGTTAAAGATTTAAAATTTGATTGCAATGAAGATCAGCATTTTAAACAATCTCCGTTTACGCCACGCTATAGCATGAACGATAACTTTAATAGAGAAGATGAACGATTAAAAACCTTTGTATGCTGGCCATTAAAATGGTTAGATAAAAGGGAATTAGCTATGAGTGGCATGTTTTATAGTGGAGATTATGACAAAACAAAGTGTTATTTTTGCGAAGTTGAAATTTGGAATTGGGAGCCTACTGATCAACCTATAACAGAGCATTTGCGATGGTCTTCAAATTGTACTTTACTAAGAAGGTGTTGTACCAATAATGTACCGATTAATTGGAATGCATTAAATCAACTACTACCACCACCCAGCTATGAAACCTGTGGTCTAACTGAAGAATGTGAAATACGAGATGATAACATTTCTAACGTTCCTCAATATAATATGGAAGTGAAAAACTATGATATCTCTAGAAGAAATCACATTTCAAATTATGGGGTTCAAGTTATTGAAATCCCAATTTCATTTGTCGAATCTTCAAAAACAATGACGCAAAACGCTGAAATTTCATCCTTCATAATAAATATAGCTAAATACATATTTTTTTTTTCTTATTTACAATTTATTGTTATTAATTTTATTTGCATTGGAATACATTTTATTTACTGAAATTAGAAAATAAATATAAAATAAAATAAAAGGAAAATAAAAAACATGTATATATATAAATTTTTGTTTTATAATTATTTTTTATTATAGATTAGTGTATAAGAATTAATTAGATTTACTACAGTTGCTTTCCTTAAATGATAAACTGTGCACCTGCACGGACTAGGACCCTCCTCACAAGTCGGACTGTACCACGGGCAGCATTCAAAATGTGGGTCTGCATCATTAGAATCTTCAACACCAAACTCCTCATTTTCGTCCATCATACTCAAAAAATGTTGAATGCACTCCCTGTGCTCGAACATCAAAACATCCTCAAATGTGTTTAAAAAATTTATTGTAAATTCTTTTAAGGCACACATTTTTTTTTGATGCTCTTTGTTTGCTTGCCTTTTTGTAAATGTTTCTCGTTGTTAAATTTCTAGATACAAGTGTGAAATGTCAGAAGAATTTTTTATTATTATTTCACAACATTTCACTTAATAACTGGAGTGAAAGAGAAAACTATATTTATTTAATCAATGCCATTCGGTAATTTGTTCTGTATGATTCTTATGTATGTGGAAGTGTTAAGCTTAATCAAGCATATTCATATTAAAGTTGGGGTTTTATTCAATATTTATATATACCAACTTCTTTGTTTAGAGCAAAGGGAAGAGATGTATATGTTCATCTCTTTCTTTAACATCATTATATATATATATATTACTATTTTCTTAATTAATAAAATATACAAAGATCGATTTAAAAATTGATTTAATCTCAGTTGAAAAAAAGAAACTAACGTGATCGGTTGTGGAAAATGGAACCATCGAAAAACTTAATAAATAAATTTAACACTCTGAGCTATAGCAAATCCTTAATTCACATTAAGGATCTTGTGATGTCATCTAAACACATTATTTTAAGTGCAAGTAGAGTGAAAACAAAGTATGGGAGCTCAATAAAAATTGAGCTGGAGGATAATGTATTGTTTTTGCCATATCGCTACAATACGCTAACTGACGAAGATTTGAAGAATTTATCATCTGGAACGTATCTTATATCCAGGGAAGGGGAGAAAAACTTGCAATTGAAACCATTCGAGGAGGATGAGATCTTTGTAGCCAATTCTAAATACCCCATATACGCCAACTTTAACAGTTTTTAAGTTTTATTTTAATGATAAAAATAGCAATATGTGTCTACACCAATATAATAATAATAAAGTTAAAACTAAAAATAATTAAATAACAAAATTAGTGGTTTTCTTTTTTTTTTTGAATAATTTTAATTGTTTTCTTTATTTATTTATTTCTTTTTAGTTATTTTAAACAAAAATTCAAGACATAAATGTCCACAATTAACTGAATCATAGTTTTGATGTTGATTGTAGTTATATTTTATATTTCCACCTAGGTATTCAACTAGTTCCAATGGTGGTTGTAAATTTCCAAAACTATCATAATATTCTATTTGTTTATTGTTTTTATAGTAAGCTACCCAATGTGTACCACTACCTATTGTAGAATCCAAATTTATTATTCCACATTCAATATTTTTGGGATGTTTTGGTATTGAGTCTAATATGAAAATTCCTCTAAAGTGAGGAATATTTTTTGAGAATTTTCGTAAATCAATATCAGTCAATGGCCTCTTGGGTAGCTTGTTTAGAAGTTTTTTGATTTTTCTTCATAAGTTAATCCATATCCTTTCTTATATGGTTTAAGGTAAAGTCCTTTACCCATTGCTATGGCTTCCATGCTTTTATTGTGTCTACTCGCTTCATCAAGTTGGAGTTTAGCATTCTTTGCTGCATTAACTGCTTTTGCTATGTTAGCACCTCCACTCGATAGGGTACCAATTACACCTAAAGCTGTTAATATTGGTATTAATGGTAAAACACCACCAACTTTTGGAACACGTATTACGCGTGGTATTACAATTTCAGATTTCCTTCCCTTTAAGGATTTGTTAATGGTTTTACGTGCAATCTTGATAGCAGCGTTAAGATCTGTTGGTTTTTCTTTTTTTAACATTTTTGCTGTCGCTTTTAGCGTTGAATTGAACAGTTTTCTTCCAATAACTTTATTCGATTTTGATTGTCTATTACTTTTGTTTTGCTTAGTCATACCCATACCGAGTTTAGTTTTTGATTTCATTGTGTTTGTAAGCAAATATGCAAATGATTTTTCTGGCAGACTGCTATTGGTTGAAAGTACTCGTTCCCAAGCTCTGTTCTCAAGAATTTTATCAGCTTGATGTCTAATATTTATTTCTTTACTTTTGGAATAAGCAATATCGTGTTCTTTACATGCAGCGTCCAATAGATTTATTCCTTTATCACCTCGTTCTAAACGTTTTTGTAATTTCGTTCCAGGACCGCAATATTGATAACCAGGAAGATGTAGCTCAAAAGGAAGTGAATTTATCAATTTATTGACTAAACCTCTTCCTCTGACAGTTTTATTGTTATTAAGCTTGTAATTAAAGAGTATCACCATTTTATTTTATTCTATAAGAAAAACATAATATTTAATTATTTCAATCAGTTATAAAGATGCGCTTAATAAAACAACATAAAAATATTTTTGTTCGTAATACGGATTCTTCAACGAATATAAAATTAAAAACTAGACATAGTTCTATATTACCGAATTCTATTCGTGCGCTTATTGTGGGTCCTTCAAATTGTGGAAAGACTAACGTTATGATAAGCTTACTAGAAAGTCCTAATGGACTGAAATTTGAAAACATCTATTTATACTCAAAATCACTATTTCAGCCAAAGTATGAATATTTAAGAAAATTATTATCACCAATTAAAGGAATGGGTTATTACACGTTTTCAAATAATGATTCTGTATTACCTCCTGATGAAGCACAAAACAATTCAGTTATGATATTCGATGATGTTGCATGTGAAAAACAAAACAATATACGTGCATATTTTTGTATGGGTAGACATAGAAATATTTTTTTTTTTTTTTTTTTTTTTTCGTTATTTATTTATTGAATCTTCATATATTTAATATGAACTAACAATAATTTATCAAATCTTAACCTAATACTTTATTTATGTCCTGCCAGTGCCAGACAAAAATTTTCTTCATCACGGGTTCTGTTCACTTATATAGGTGTTTATCTCTCATCTAGTTGAGTAAGTGCTGCAGTGTCTCTTCTCCTTAAGCGAGTGTGGCCGCCATGATTTAAAATATTTCGAGCTAAAGGATTTGGGTGTTGTTCAAGTCTTTTTAAATATTTTACTGCATATTTTGTAATCATAGTTTTTACTAATGGCACGTTGAGATCCTTATGAATGTTTGAGTTTTTAACATACCAGGGGGCGGCTGTGATTATACGAAGAAGTTTATTTTGGCGCCTTTGAATTTTTTCGATATTAGAGGCCGAGGCAGTGCCCCATAGTTGAATACCGTAGCACCAGATAGGCTTTAAGATAGAGTTGTAAAGTAGAAGCTTGCAATCGAGTCTAAGAACAGAATTTCTTCCAATAAGCCAATGAATTTGGATGGCTTTTAGTTTCATTTGAGTTAATTTTGCCTCTATATGGCATTTCCACGTTAATCGCCGATCCAGATGTATACCGAGATATTTTACATGCGAATGTTGAGGAATAATTTGATCATTGATTGTAATAGGGGGGCAAGATTCCCGGCGCAGGGTGAATGTTATATGTACGCATTTTTGCTCATTGACCATTATCCTCC
Organism: Pollenia amentaria; assembly: GCA_943735925.1. Lineage (NCBI taxonomy): Eukaryota > Metazoa > Arthropoda > Insecta > Diptera > Polleniidae > Pollenia > Pollenia amentaria. The sequence continues at coordinate 82,101,788 of OX031009.1, forward strand.
ATTGTCTTAGCCATATTTCTAGTTGAAATATATGATGCTGTAGGTAACGAGATGCTTCATAACGGTTTTCGTGGACGCTTAGAAAAGCTGTGTCGTCTGCAAATGTTGAAGTTTGGGTGTAGTTGCTTGTTGGCATGTCCGAAGTATAAATTAAGTATAATAGAGGGCCCAGGATGCTGCCCTGTGGGACTCCAGCGCCAATCGTCTGAGGTGAACTTAAGAAATTTCCTTCTTTAATAATAAATTGACGACCGACTAAGTAGCTTTCTAACAGTTTGTGTGTGTTTGCTGGTAAATTTTGCTTCAATTTGTGTAATAAGCCTTCATGCCAGACTTTGTCAAAAGCTTGCGAAACATCGATGAAGAGTGCTGAGCAATATTTTTTTTCTTCAAATGTTTTTCTTATGACATTTACTATTCGATGAGTTTGTTCAATTGTGCTGTGTTTTCTTCTAAATCCGAATTGATGGTTTGGAATACATCTATTTTCACTTAAAATCGGTGTTAATTTTGAAACTAATAATTTCTCAAATAGCTTTGACATATTTGACAATAAGCTAATAGGCCTATAAGACTCAACTTTCGTATGATCTTTACCTGGCTTTGGTATCATGGTAACTAAGGAAACCTTCCATTTTTGAGGAAAGTATTCAAGGCGTAAAATAGCATTAAAAATAAAAAGAATAATTTTCTTTGCTACGCGAGGTAGCTCTAATAGCATTTTATTGCTGATCTTATCAATGCCAGGTGCCTTCTTAGTGTTTAAGTCACATATAACCTTTTCGATTTCTCTCATCTCAAATCTTAGGGGAATAGCTGCTCTAGCAGCAACAGGTGGTAAATCGACCGCAATATTGTGAGATATATTAGGTGTAAATACGTTTTTCAAGTGACTTACAAACAGATTTCCTTTTTCAACATCATTTCTTGCCCAACTTCCATTCAAGTTTCTTAATGGTGGTTTAGAGACAACTGGCCTTTTGAGGTTTCTAGCTGCACGCCATAATGAGTAGTCCGATTGTGGAGTTGCATCAAGTTCCTTAAGATATTTTTCCAGAGAAGCCGTTTTCTGAGTCTGCAATAACTTTCTTAATCTTTTTGTACACTCTTTTAGCAAGTTCTTAAGTTGAGGAGATCTGTGCAATTGCCACTCTCTTCGTGCCCTCCTTTTTTCAGACAAGAGACGCTCGACATCTGTGGAATATATTTTAATAGTTTTTGTTTTTTTTGGGGCAATATTGGAATGTTGAACAGCTAGTTTCAGAAAACTGTCAAAATTATCAATAGAGCGATCTACATACTCCGGTGTACTGAGCGGAATATTTTCTGTGCAATGGGCACTGAGATATTTTTTATATTTTAACCAATTTATTTGTGTGGCTGACGTCGCTAGGTAACCAGTCGGAGATACAATTCTATTGGGGTTCATTATAGTAACAATTGTAGGTGTGTGGTCGGAAGATAATTCTAGGGAAGCTTCAACGTGAATCGTTTCTGTGGGGATGTTTTTAACCACGCCAAAATCGATGACATCTGGAATTTTTTGCGGGTCAGCAGGCCAATATGTTGGTTGGCCGCTCGCGACAACATTTAAATTCATTTTAGAGATTGTATTAAACAAAACACGACCCTTTGGTGTTATTAGTCGTGACCCCCAGAAGGTATGTTTAGCGTTATAATCGCCAGCGGCCAGGAAACAGGGTCCTAGTGATTTATAATATTCACAATATTGGCTTTCTGATATTGAAAATCTAGGTGGAGAGTATAAAGATGAGATTACAATGCTACGATTCAGCTCTTCAACACAAACGTTCGTTGCTTGGAGATAATCCTCACGATGATCACACATTAGGTTGTGTTTGACTCGATTTTTTATCAAAATGGCAGAACCACCACAAGCTCTATCTCGAGGGTCCTTGGTATCATATAGTATATAACCATTGATGTTAAACGTATTTCTTGAGGTCAAATGAGTTTCAGAAACCATCATGACATCAATTTGTTTATTTTTAAGAAAGTATTCTAATTCATTTTTATGTTGGCGGATGCCGTTCGCGTTCCAAAAACAGATTTTTAAACAGTTCATGGCCTGTTAAGTACAGATTGCAATAACATCGATTGCATTCTAAGAATTTCCTGCATCATATTACCCATTGTGTTCGTAAAATTAGTTACTGTTTGCACTAATGTTTCCATGGTTTTTTCCAGACGACTTAAATTTGAAACTGGAGTTTCATCATTACTTGGCGCAGCACCTTGCGTTGGCGCATGGTTTGATTTTACGACGTTAGCATAAGAGGTTCTGTTATAACTAGGCTGCGGGGCCTGAATGTCACCAGTGCTTACTTGATTTGTTACCTGCATTTGAGGGGGATTAGTTTTCGGTCCAACTGACTGCTTGACGATGGTATATACAGGGCATCCTCTATAATTGGCAGTGTGATTACCGCCACAGTTGCTACATTTTTTTTACGTTGGGGTCGGTTTTAGACTTATCGCAAAGATCTGTACCATGTAATTCACCACATACTACGCAAACAGGGGGTAAATAGCAATATGCCTTAGTATGACCATATTCTTGACAGTTTAAACACTGAACGGGACCATTTCTTTTGTGTGGCTCTTCTATAGTTACTCTTCTATAGAGAATATATTTCAAATTGTAAATAGGGTGCGTTTCATTTTTTTTAAGCTTTACGTCGCCGGGTTCAAACTCCACTCGAAAAAGTGGTTGGGGGTTTTTTTCTCTATTTTTTATATTTACTACATGTTTTATTTTGAAGCCTTTTTCATAGAAATATAGATTCATTCTACTTATGTCAAACATATACAAGAATTCCTAAACATTTAATAAGAGATAATGCTAATATGATTATTATGTTTAAGCAAGATGAAATGAATATAAAACATATATATGCTGATCATGTTGGTAGCGATATGAGTTACGAAAAGTTTTATGAAATTTGTAGAGAATGTTGGAAGGATAAATATGGATATTTGGTTATAAGTACAGATGATGAATTAAATGATGGGAGATATAGAAAGCAGTTTGATTATTTTATAACATTATAAATTATAGAATATATTACATACAAGTATTAGTATGTCATCAACCTTTAAAGATATTACAACAAAAACAACAAAATCATTGACAACTAACGAATATCTGATCTGATTGTCGATAAAAAAATGAATGAAAAAGTTTTAAAAGACCTGATAAAGACAAGAAATGTTTTAAAGAAGAAATTTCGCAGTATAAAAATTGGTGAAGCTGATACTCGTGAACAACTTCAAGATACATTTAAACCCATAACAGAACCCTTGAAAAATTTTATTAATAGTTCGAAAAATACCAAAGTAAATTTAAAAATTGAAAAGAATAAAATTAAAAATGAATCAAAACAACAACAACAATTTAAAACAGATTTAAATATTCCAATAATAAAACCAGAAAAATATATGTTATCTACTGCTGCAATTAACTCTGAAGAAGATGATGATGATGATGATGATGATGATGATGATGATTTTTATTCTCAACCAGAAGCAGAAAATCTAAATAATCATATAAATTTTAATGATTTGTTATATTTAGAAAACAGACATGAGTTAGACACACTATATGGATTACATAAAGATTCAAATAATGAATGGAAATTTGGAGATAGTAACATTAAATTTAATGAAGATAAGATTCAAGTTGGAAACCAAATATGGGCACTCACTCCAGGTTTATTTTCATTAATGTTTCAAAAAATACCAAAAAACTATGATAAATCCGAGTTAGATATTTATAAAAAAATATTAATTAATACTCATGCGTATAAAAGAGGTTATGTCTCAGATGGTAATATAAGGGGTACAAGAGCATATAAATATCAGAATATTATTAGCAAATTGATTAAACCTAAAAATTCATCTACCACAACACCGCAATCACCCATTTCATCTGATACAATAAAAACAACAAAAGAAAATTATATGGGAAGTGGGTTAATGAATTTAAATCCAAATAAACCAAACTATATATACTGGGATGATCCAAATGAGTTAATAGATCGACTAAGACTCCTGCTCGCATCACAAGCTGCAGGTCACAGCAATCATAATAACGAAATTGTATCTATTATTGAAGAATTATACGAAGCTAACATTATTGAATAAATATTAAATTAACATCAAGTAATGTCTGTTGATAAATTTGGTCACTATATTAACAATACAAGTGGCGTAATTTCTATGAAAAATGCACCTAAATTGCTTGGGTTCTTTATGGATACAGATAACAACATTGACATTCAAAACAAAAGAATCAAACATATGTCAAATGCTTTGGAAGAAAATGATGGTGTCAATAAAATGTTTTTGCAATCTCAAATTGAAAAAACACAGAAGGAGATAATGGATCAAATAAGCAAGAATATAAATGAAATTTATCAAATAATAGAGAAAATTAAAAATGATTTTGAAAGAAGATTCAAAATCTTAAATCAGAAAGTATATAACAGACTTGATATTAAAAATAAAGAACAGCAGATAACAATATTTCCTTAAGTAAAGAAGACTTAATAATAATAATGGATTCAAGAAGAAGAGATTTAGTAAATGAACTTCATAAGCCAGCCCGAAAAAATTTCATACGTCGAAGAGTTGTAATGAAAGGAATAGATGATCTCTGGCAAGCTGATTTAGTTGAAATGGGAAACTATTCTACATATAATAAAAAATATCGATATTTGTTAACTATCATTGATACTTTCTCAAAGTTTGCATGGGGTGTTGCACTTAAAACAAAAACAGCAACTGAAGTATTTCAAGCAATGAAAAGTATTTTAAAATTAGGTCGAGTACCCAAAAACTTACAGACTGATGATGGTAAAGAATTTTTCAATAAACAATTTAACACCCTCATGCACAACCATAATATCAATCACTACTCAACATATAGTATAATGAAAGCCTCGATAATAGAACGATTTAATCGAACTCTAAAAGGAATGATGTGGAAAGAATTTAGTTTAAATGGTTCATATTATTGGCTTCATATTTACAAAGATCTAATTAATAAATATAATAGCAAAGTTCATCGCACCATTAAAATGGCACCAATTGAGGTTAATTCTAACAACGAAACGAAATTATTGAAAACCGTATACAATCATTTAAAAATATTTAAAAAATCTAAATTTAATGTTGGAGATTTTGTACGCATAAGCAAATATAAACACATTTTTGAAAAAGGTTACACACCCAATTGGACGACCGAAATTTTTAAAATTAAACCCGTAAAAAATACTTATCCCGCAACATTCATATTGGAAGACTATCTTGGAAATCCAATAAAGGGTGGTTTCTATGATGATGAACTTTCAAAAACTCGATTTCCTGATACCTTGTTGAAAAAATTCTTAAAACTAAAGGAGAAATGGCATATGTAAAATGGTTGGGATTTTCAAATCAACATAATTCTTGGATAAATAGAATTGATATATTGTAGTTTGTAAGAAAGAGTAGATACAATAATAATAGTACCTAAGAGTTAATGTATAATTATTAAATAAGAAAAAAAAAAAAAATTTAAATAAATTATTTTTAAATAAAGAATATTACGTTTTTAACTTTATTTACAATTCAACAGTCGAAATGTCAATAACTCTAACGTTAAGCTCTAACTCAACAGAGTTGACAGCTAACTATTTTCCTCCAATTGAGTTAGATGGAAAATATGAGTGTGCACTTACAGATTTTCATTCATATAATAGTATTCCAAATGTAGATGTATATAATAATATGTTTCATATTGGTGAACAAGCAATTGAAATTCCGATTGGACCTTATGAACTAAACGACATAGTTGATTATATTAAAGAACAATATCAACGATATAGTCCTGAAAATAAAATTAATATTTAGGCTAATAATAATACGATGCAAGTTAGAATAAAAATCTCTAATGATCCAATATACTTTAATAAGGAAAATACAATTGGCAAGCTTTTGGGATTTAAAGAAAATATTTTATTACCTCATAAAGACTATTACTCAGATCTTCCAGTTAATATTTTTAAGGTAAATCTTTTACGAATTGAGAGTAATATAGCTGTCAACACATACATGAATAACTCCCAAGCACATACTTTGCATGAGTTTGGCATTAATGTCCCACCTGGGTATAAAATAGATGAGATTCCTAGGAATCTCATCTATTTGCCAGTCAACTGTCGAGAGATAAGCTCCCTTAATCTGCGAGTGGTTGATCAAGACGGTGATTTACTTAATTTCCGAGGAGAGGAAATTACAATTCGATTACATTTAAGGCCAATAAAATAAGGATAATTTACAAGAAGAACATACTTAAAAACAAAGTATTACATTCTTCTTCTTCTTCTCCTAACAAAATATTGAAAAATAAATTAAATTCAAAGAATTCATTACAAAATATAAACTTAACGCAATCAAATAAAGAATTTCTAAAATCATTAAATTTCAAATTGAAGAAACCATTAGTTCAATAATAGATGTTCTGGATAAACCTTTGTCCGATGAAAATATAATTAAAAAGGCCTACCATACATATAACCCATATTTACCATCTTACAATAATAACGATGAAATTCGTATTACAATACAAAATCAAGACTTGTATGTTTTGCCGTCGGAAAGTTTTATATATGTAGGATTTGTTAAAGATGATAGCAATACAAAATTAGTATCTTCTGCAGCCAACTTTAAATTAAAAAATAATTTTGTAGCACATATATTTGATGAAAACCGTTACGAAGTAAATGATGTAGAAATTGATCAAACGAGACATTTAGGAACATCAAGTACTATTAAAAATTTGGTTTCATTATCACCAATAGATAGTAATGGAATGCAAAATGCTGGATGGAATAAAATTGATGATATTGATCTCGTAAATGGCTATTTTAATTTTTATGTACCACATAAATTGTTTTTGGGATTCGCTGAAGACTATAACAAAATATTATTGAACGCAAAATATAATATTACGTAATAAAAATGATGAGAATCTTGTATATTCAACTGTTTCTACCGAAAAGGCTGAATTAACAATTTCAAGTATATCGTGGAAAATTCCTCATGTACAACTATCTGATTTTAGTAAATTAAATATGATAAAAATAATAAACAGTGGTACTTCAATACCAATTGCATTTAGAAGTTGGGATTGTCATATAAACCCACAACTTAATATGTCAACAAATCATGTGTGGAATGTTAAGCTAGCAGCGAATAGAGAACGCCCTCGTTTTGTTTTGATTGCATTCCAACATGAAAAGAAATGTATCCACTGCGATTTGACTAATTTAAAAGTACATTTAAATTCAGAGTCTTATCCATATGATGACCTTAACATAAAGTTTAAGAATGAACGTTATGCAATTCTATTTGATATGTGTCTAAGGTTTCAAGAAAACTACTTTATGAGAGACCTCCCAACCGCTTCTTATATCTCAAGAGTTTAAAAATAATGTTCCAATAATAGTAGTAGATGTTAGTTACAAATTGAATCTATTGTCAGCGGACCAATTGATATTAAAATTGAATTTGAAACAGCTACTAATGTTCCAGCAAACACATCAGCTTATTGTATTCTCAGTCACGATCGTATTATTGAATATGTACCATTAAAGGGACAAGTTCGGAAAATTTTATAAATTGTAAATCACAAATAAGAAAAAAAGGATTTATTGCAAACTAGAATAAAATAAATTTATTTTTAAAGAAGTTGCAATTGTTTTAAATTTTAAGCAATATATCAATTTTATTATAAAACCACCTTTTGATTTCAATTGTTTATCACAAAAGGAGCAAAAAGAAGCATATTGGTTAATAATATATTTTCATTGTCTTAACTGGAATACAGGAGTAGTATCATTTAAGAGTGTTTGTCATTTTTTAAGAGATAATTTAAAAAATTCTAAAATATATGTAAAAGGAACAGAAAAAATCAAATGGTTGGAGCAAATGTTGCAGCATAAAGTTTTTAAGATAGAGGAAAAAGTATCCAGAAAACTCATATTGCACTTATCACAACTATGGAGTTTGCGCTTTAATAAATGCTGTTTTACTTGAAAGAGAAAATCTAATTTGAAATAAGAACAACTATTTTTATTTTTTAATTTGTATGTCTTACATTTTAACTTTATTGATATTTTTTTTCTTTCTTGAAATTTAATTATTATTATTGATCTAAATACAGGTATATAAACATTATTTTTAAGAAACTTATGAATAAATAAATATATTTTAACTTTTATTCTATTAAAACAAATGTATTTAGATGTAATCTAATATATAAAATAATATTTATTTTAATATGTATTTTTATATTATTAATCACTGCCATCTCAATAGTAATAAACAAGCAAAATTATTCTTAATAAATATCCATATAACTGTTAATTCTATCTCTAAAGTGACCCCAAGCTCTAGTACCTACTTTATCTTCCATAATATATATTTTATCATCTGTATAATTAAGTACTACTTTATGCAACATTTGTGTATACAACTGATGAGCTTTAGTTTTAAATAAAACCATTTCATCAGATACAATTTTCTGCTCAAATAAACACTCCTTATAGTCATTTAATGTTAGTTTTTTAATTACACATTTTTGACGCCTTTAGACTTTTCAATGTCTTCTAAAGTGACAGTGGACAAGGAATACATCTTTGATCTTAAACCTACCAATTCAATCATTATTTCCCCCTTATTTTAATCATTGCCAATACGTTTTTGTTTAGGAAAAGTAAATTAAAAACATTGTTTTTGGTATATTCAGACGTATCGAAATTAAAACTGACATCGCTCCAATTGAGTTAGATGGAAAATATGAGTGTGCACTTACAGATTTTCATTCATATAATAGTATTCCAAATGTAGATGTATATAATAATATGTTTCATATTGGCGAACAAGCAATTGAAATTCCAATTGGATCTTATAAACTAAACGACATAGTTGATTATATTAAAGAAGAACATCAACGATATAGTCCTGAAAATAAAATTAAGATTGAAGCCAATAATAATACGATGCAAGTTAGAATAAAAAACTCTAATGATCCAATATACTTTAGCAAGGAAAATACAATTGGCAAGCTTTTAGTATTTAAAGAAAATATGTTATTACCTCATATAGACTATTACTCAGATCTTCTAGTTAATATTTTTAACGTAAATCTTTTACGAATTGAGAGTAATATAGCCGTCAACACATACATGAATAACTCCCAAGCACATACTTTGCATGAGTTTGCCATTAATGTCCCACCTGGGTATAACATAGATGAGATTCCTAGGAATCTCATTTATTTGCCAGTCAACTGTCGAGAGATAAGCTCCCTTACTCTGCGAGTGGTTGATCAAGACGGTGATTTACTTTATTTCCGAGGAGAAGAAATTACAATTCGATTACATTTAAGGCCAATAAAATAATGATAATTTACAAGAAGAATATACTTAAAAACAAAGTATTACATTCTTCTTCTTCTCCTAACAAAATATTGAAAAATAAATTAAATTCAAAAACAATATTAAAAAATATAAACTTAACGCAATCAAATAAAGATTTTCTAAAATCATTAAATTTAAAATTGAAGAAACCATTAGTTCAATAATAGATGTTCTGGATAAACCTTTGTCCGATGAAAATATAATTAAAAAGGCCTACCATACATATAACCCATATTTACCATCTTACAATAATAACGATGAAATTCGTATTACAATACAAAATCAAGACTTGTATGTTTTGCCGTCGGAAAGTTTTATATATGTAGGATTTGTTAAAGATGATAGCAATACAAAATTAGTATCTTCTGCAGCCAACTTTAAATTAAAAAATAATTTTGTAGCACATATATTTGATGAAAACCGTTACGAAGTAAATGATGTAGAAATTGATCAAACGAGACATTTAGGAACATCAAGTACTATTAAAAATTTGGTTTCATTATCACCAATAGATAGTAATGGAATGCAAAATGCTGGATGGAATAAAATTGATGATATTGATCTCGTAAATGGCTATTTTAATTTTTATGTACCACATAAATTGTTTTTGGGATTCGCTGAAGACTATAACAAAATATTATTGAACGCAAAATATGATATTACGTAATAAAAATGATGAGAATCTTGTATATTCAACTGTTTCTACCGAAAAGGCTGAATTAACAATTTCAAGTATATCGTGGAAAATTCCTCATGTACAACTATCTGATTTTAGTAAATTAAATATGATAAAAATAATAAACAGTGGTACTTCAATACCAATTGCATTTAGAAGTTGGGATTGTCATATAAATCCACAACTTAATATGTCAACAAATCATGTGTGGAATGTTAAGCTGGCAGCGAATAGAAAACGCCCTCGTTTTGTTTTGATTGCATTCCAACATGAAAAGAAATTTATCCACTGCGATTTGACTAATTTAAAAGTACATTTAAATTCAGAGTCTTATCCATATGATGACCTTAACATAAAGTTTAAGAATGAACGTTATGCAATTCTATTTGATATGTGTCTAAGGTTTCAAGAAAACTACTTTATGAGAGACCTCCCAACCGCTTCTTACATCTCAAGAGTTTAAAAATAATGTTCCAATAATAGTAGTAGATGTTAGTTACAAATTGAATCTATTGTCAGCGGACCAATATATCAATTTTATTATAAAACCACCTTTTGATTTCAATTGTTTATCACAAAAGGAGCAAAAAGAAGCATATTGGTTAATAAAATATTTTCATTGTCGTAACTGGAATACAGGAGTAGTATCATTTAAGAGTGTTTGTAATTTTTTAAGAGATAACTTAAAAAATTCTTAAATATATGTAAAAGGAACAGAAAAACCAAATGGTTGGAGCAAATGTTGCAGCAAAAAGTTTTTAATATAGAGGATTTTGGATGTATAAATTTAAAGGAACTTAATAAAAAGTATCCAGAAAACTCATATTGCACTTATCACAACTATGGAGTTTGCGCTTTAAAAAATGCTGTTTTACTTGAAAGAGAAAATCTAATTTGAAATAAGAACAACTATTTTTATTTTTTAATTTTTATGTCTTACATTTTAACTTTATTGATATTTTTTTTCTTTCTTGAAATTTAATTATTATTATTGATCTAAATACATGTATATAAATATTATTTTTAAGAAACTTATGAATAAATAAATATATTTTAACTTTTATTCTATTAACACAAATGTATTAAGATGTAATCTAATATATAAAATAATAAAATTTATTTTAATATGTATTTTTATATTATTAATCACTGCCATCTCAATAGTAATAAACAAGCAAAATTATTCTTAATAAATTTCCATATAACTGTTAATTCTATCTCTAAAGTGACCCCAAGCTCTAGTACTTACTTTATCTTCCACAATATATATATTTTATCATCTGTATAATTAAGTACTACTTTATGCAACATTTGTGTATACAACTGATGAGCTTTAGTTTTAAATACAACCATTTCATCAGATACTATTTTCTGCTCAAATAAACACTCCTTATTGTCATTTAATGTTAGTTTTTTAATTACACATTTTTTGACGCCTTTAGACTTTTTAATGTCTTCTGAAGTGACAGTGGAAAAGGAATACATCTTTGATCTTAAACCTACAAATTCAATCATTATTTCCCCCTTATTTTCATCATTGCCAATACTTTTTTGTTTAGGGAAGGTAAATTAAAAACATTGTTTTTGGTATATTCAGACGTATCGAAATTAAAACTGACATCGCTCCAATTGAGTTAGATGGAAAATATGAGTGTGCACTTACAGATTTTCATTCATATAATAGTATTCCAAATGTAGATGTATATAATAATATGTTTCATATTGGCGAACAAGCAATTGAAATTCCAATTGGATCTTATAAACTAAACGACATAGTTGATTATATTAAAGAAGAACATCAACGATATAGTCCTGAAAATAAAATTAAGATTGAAGCCAATAATAATACGATGCAAGTTAGAATAAAAAACTCTAATGATCCAATATACTTTAGCAAGGAAAATACAATTGGCAAGCTTTTAGTATTTAAAGAAAATATGTTATTACCTCATATAGACTATTACTCAGATCTTCTAGTTAATATTTTTAACGTAAATCTTTTACGAATTGAGAGTAATATAGCCGTCAACACATACATGAATAACTCCCAAGCACATACTTTGCATGAGTTTGCCATTAATGTCCCACCTGGGTATAACATAGATGAGATTCCTAGGAATCTCATTTATTTGCCAGTCAACTGTCGAGAGATAAGCTCCCTTACTCTGCGAGTGGTTGATCAAGACGGTGATTTACTTTATTTCCGAGGAGAAGAAATTACAATTCGATTACATTTAAGGCCAATAAAATAATGATAATTTACAAGAAGAATATACTTAAAAACAAAGTATTACATTCTTCTTCTTCTCCTAACAAAATATTGAAAAATAAATTAAATTCAAAGAATTCATTAAAAAATATAAACTTAACGCAATCAAATAAAGAATTTCTAAAATCATTAAATTTAAAATTGAAGAAACCATGAGTTCAATAATAGATGTTCTGGATAAACCTTTGTCCGATGAAAATATAATTAAAAAGGCCTACCATACGTATACCCCATATTTACAATCTTACAATAATAACGATGAAATTCGTATTACAATACAAAATCAGGACTTGTATGTTTTGCCGTCGGAAAGTTTTATATATGTAGAAGGATTTGTTAAAGATGATAGCAATACAAAATTAGTATCTTCTGCAGCCAACTTTAAATTAAAAAATAATTTTGTAGCACATATATTTGATGAAATCCGTTACGAAGTAAATGGTGTTGAAATTGATCAAACGAGACATTTAGGAACATCAAGTACTATTAAAAATTTGGTTTCATTATCACCAATAGATAGTAATGGAATGCAAAATGCTGGATGGAATAAAATTGATGATATTGATCTCGTAAATGGCTATTTTAATTTTTATGTACCACTTAAATTGTTTTTGGGATTCGCTGAAGACTATAACAAAATATTATTGAACGCAAAACATGAATTGATTCCATTACGTAATAAAAATGATGAGAATCTTGTATATTCAACTGTTTCTACCGAAAAGGCTAAATTAACAATTTCAAGTATATCGTGGAGAATTCCTCATGTACAACTATCTGATTTTAGTAAATTAAATATGATAAAAATAATAAACAGTGGTACTTCAATACCGATTGCATTTAGAAGTTGGGATTGTCATATAAATCCACAACTAAATATGTCAACAAATCATGTGTGGAATGTTAAGCTGGCAGCGAATAGAGAACGCCCTCGTTTTGTTTTGATTGCATTCCAACATGAAAAGAAATTTATCCACTGCGATTTGACTAATTTAAAAGTACATTTAAATTCAGAGTCTTATCCATATGATGACCTTAACATAAAGTTTAAGAATGAACGTTATGCAATTCTATATGATATGTATCTAAGGTTTCAAGAAAACTACTATATGAGGGACTCCCAGCCGCTTCTCACATCTCAAGAGTTTAAAAATAATGCTCCAATAATAGTAGTAGATGTTAGTTATCAAAATGAATCTATTGTCAGCGGACCAATTGATATTAAAATTGAATTTGAAACAGCTACTAATGTTCCAGCAAACACATCAGCTTATTGTATTCTCATTCACGATCGTATTATTGAATATGTACCATTAAAGGGACGAGTTCGGAAAATTTTATAAATTGTAAATCACAAATAAGAAAAAAAAAAAAAATATGTATTGCAAACGTGTTTTCATTGATTTACAAGGGTTCAAACTAGAATCAAATAAATTTATTTTTAAAGAAGTTGCAATTGTTTTCAACTCTAAGCAATATATCAATTTCATTATAAAACCACCTTTTGATTTCAATTGTTTATCACAAAAGGAGCAAAAAGAAGCATATTGGTTAATAAAAAATTTTCATTGTCTTGACTGGAATACAGGAGTAGTATCATTTAAGAGTGTTTGTAATTTTTTAAGAGATAATTTAAAAAATTCAAAAATTTATGTAAAAGGAACAGAAAAAATCAAATGGTTGGAGCAAATGTTGCAGCAAAAAGTTTTTAATATAGAGGATTTTGGATGTATAAATTTAAAGGAACTTAATAAAAAGTATCCAGAAAACTCATATTGCAGTTATCACAACTATGGAGTTTGCGCTTTAAAAAATGCTGTTTTACTTGAAAGAGAAAATCTAATTTGAAATAAGAACAACTATTTTTATTTTTTAATTTTTATATCTTACATTTTAACTTTATTGATATATTTTTTTTTTCTTTCTTTAAATTTAATTATTATTATTGATCTAAATACAGATAAACATTATTTTTAAGAAACTTATGAATAAATGAATATATTTTAACTTTTATTGTATTAAAACAAATGTATTTAGATGTAATCTAATATATCGTCAGCTTAGAGTGCAAAGGTGCTAAGTCCACATTTTAAGACTTTACAGGAGAGACATAAAACTTTCCTAAATGAATCTATGGAAATATTCTATAAAACTTTAAACGTAATTTTATCGGTGTTGGTTCATTTTTTAATTATCAAAAAGGATCAATTGAAAAATAGCACACGCTGCTGATTTTCAAGCATTTTCGGGACTTAGCTCATTTTCTGTAACTTGTTTTATGTTTGTGCATTGGACTTAGCACATTTTCTTAAAATCATTTGTTAAATATTTATGAAAAAAAAAAACAATTTTATAATTTTTTTTTTCTTTTATTGTAACAAAAAACATTAAAGACAGTCTTATTTCATTGCTGTTAAATAAAAAAATATCACATTAATTATTAATTAATTAATTAATTATTAATTAATCATTCGTGAGGTAAATCGTCGTAGAATTTGTGGTGATCTTTCGGCAAAGTAGTTTTTAAATATTGCAGGTCTTCATATTTTTTAGCTGTTATTTTTCTTCTTTCCTGGTAAAGCTGTTGAAAATTTGACCAGTCCAACGCCACTACATTACCATCTATTCTTTGGGGTAGTACTTCCCATGGATCAGGAAATCTGAGCTTAAAATATATTTCACCATTCGGTGTATATTTAATACCACGAATATCCGTTACTTTTGCATCGCCTTTTCCACGACCAGGTCGAATATTTTTGATAAATTTAACGTTTTTAAATGTTTTAAAAAAGGAATGATCCAAATAGGTAACATCATATGGTTCGGGGTTTTTTCGGGCTCCTTTACATATTCCAATATATTCCGCAGGAACATCAATATTTCTATTTTTCATAGCACGCTCAATTGTAGAATGAACGCTATCTGCCTCCATTTGGGTATGCCCGGTTTCAAGAATTTTTTGTTCTATAGTAACATTATGTTTGATTGCTGTATTTAACAGGGCGTTACTCATTAAGCAATTACGATTTTGATAATTACACCCATCGCTGTAAAAAATAATTTTTTTAGGGTCATTTTCACGGATAATTTTTTCTTCAATAAAAAAAACCCATATGCTTGCAAATTCCTCAGCAGTTACTCCGCCTTCAGCTTCATTCCATAAGAAACAGTATGCCTTTTGGTTTATAAGATTATGAAAAACCAAATTGTGCACCTGCAACTTTGTCCGGTAGTAGAGACTGCTGACTTGAGATTTTGGAGCCATTAAGACAGCTTGAAGATCAACGGTGAACACATTTGCTTCTTCATTTCTGTCTTGGTTTTTTTCATTTCTAGCTTCTTCTTTTTTTTCTTGGTGAAGAGTGTAGTCTTCATATGAAAGGTTGTCGACTGAATAACGTGAACAGGTTTCACATTGATCCTTCTTTGGTGAGAATAAGCTAAGATTTTTGATATCAAATATTTCGTAGAATACCGAAATCGAGAGCGGGTGCACTTTTTGGCTTTTACACCAATCATTAACATAAAAGTCGTAAATCATTTTTTTCGAACGCCATTCAGGCAAAAGATATCTTTTATTCGTTGAAGCACGACAATAATGGGATTCCATAGATGGTAGCGAGTCAAAAAATGAGTTAAGGGATTGTCTGTCTTGACTACATTTTTTCGGAACACTTTCATTTAAATTAGATTTTGAAACCAGAGGTTTCTTTAGCCAATTAAGCACAGCACGTCGACCTACGTTCAATGTATTTAAAAAAAATGTTCTGCATACACGTATATATTTATTTTGCACTTTGAGGTGATATTGTAAAGTAACGCTCCTTCTGGATTCGTTGCTTACCTTTCTATTTCGGGATCTTGCAGGTGCAGTTGTTTGTATCAATGTGTTTACATAAACTTTTTTTGCATTCCAATCCATTTGCCAGAATTGTTTAAATATTTTTTGTCTTTCTTCATCATTGATTTGGGCACATTTTATGGTAGAAGCATCACTTTTACACTTACATCTTTGTTTAATGGCTCGTGGTTCTTTAATTTTTTCATAATTCCAAATGTCGCTCTCTTTTTGTTTCCCATAATAACGTTTTCCTCTTTCTCTGGATTTCTTATTTTTGGCCGCAAACCAAGCTGACTTCTGCACCTGAACTCTCTTTTTGCGATTTTGGGTCTTAGTCGGTAAGTCAAAAGAGTCGTCAGAATCGCTATTAAAACCATAAGGAACTAGCCCAACAACTCCATCATCTGGTTCAATGCCATAGTTGTCGTAATTGTTGCATTGAAGCGGTTGTGGACCAGTGCTATTGCTGTTATGAAGAGACATTTTAACATTCTATGAAAAAAAAAATATTTGAAAGACATATTCGTAAAAAAACAACAAAAAAAGCAAATTGTTACTTACCTTTTGGTGATAAAATGAAATTGGCAAACTGATAATACTAGAAGTTTTCTTTCACGTGAATGTTTATTAAGCAATAAAAATTAGTTTCATTACTGCGATTGAAAAATTTGATTAAAAAGAACAAGTAGGTTTTTTTTTAACGGGACTTAGCACGTGCGATATGGCAGGTGTGGACTTAGCACTTTTGCACATCAGTGTTTACAAACAATCATAAGCGAAATAACTGTACTTTTTTTTGTTTAGTATGATGTATTTTTCATTTATCTTTCGTTCTGCATCAAAATGTAAATTTGTATAAAAAGTGGACTTAGCACCTTTGCACTCTAAGCTGACGATATATATAATAATAAAATTTATTTTAATATGTATAAATACAAATCCTTTTATTTTTATATTATTATTAATCACTGCCATCTCAATAGTAATAAACAAACAACATTATTCTTAATAAATTTCCATATAAGTGTTATTTCTATCTCTAAAGTGACCCCAAGCTCTAGTATTTACTTTATCTTCCATAATATTTCTTTTATCATCTGTATGATTAAGTACTACTTTATGCAACTTTTGTGTATACAACTGATGAGCTTTAGTTCTAAATACAACCATTTCATCAGATACTATTTTCTGCTCAAATAAACACTCCTTATAGTCATTTAATGTTAGTTTTTTAATTACACATTTTTTGACGCCTTTAGACTTTTTAATGTCTTCTGAAGTGACAGTTGACAAGGAATACATCTTTGATCTTAAACCTACAAATTCAATCATTATTTCCCCCTTATTTTCATCTTTCATCATTCCCAATACTTTTTTGTTAAGGAGGGGTAAATTAAAAACATTGTTTTGGGTATATTCAGACGTATCGAAATTTAAACTGACATCGCTACGAATGTCATCATAGAAGTCATTTGTTTTAATTGAATAAATAAATGAATCGGTATCCATATAATTTAAGGACAAATTTTCTCCAAACTTCGGAATCATATATGTATAATGGAAATCATACATCTTCCATTTGGATAATTCTAATACCGAAAATCCAATATATATGGGTTTGTCGTAGTATGGTTCCATTTTCTTCAGCTCGACTGCATACAAATCATCATTAAACTTTGTCAAACTAAGAAAATTTGGTTTAGAGATTAATGATCGTAACCCTAAATGGTTTTTATTACTATTTTCCCATCCGGTAGCAATACGTATATCTTTTCTTTTATCAACACTTTCCATCGTTTTTCCATAAACTGCATTATTAAGCAGTTTAAAAAAATCTTTTTCAAAATTATTTTTTGCATTAGTTCTATGCACCGTATTTAAATCAATATATTTTTTTAGCCATGGAGACTGTTTGAATTTTAAAATTCTGTGAACTTTTTTCAAAACAAGTCCATTGGTAATACATTGTTTTAAAACTCTATAATGTATAGTGTAATTTTCTTTAGGCGTCAAATCTGCTATTAATTTTTTAAATTTAGACTGCCCTGGAGTTTTATTTTGTGGACAAAATGGTAGATCATTATGAATGTCATGAAGAGAGTCAGGATATTCAAGATCAACCTCTAAAATATAACCATATTCTGAGTTATCTGAGATATTTTCAACTTTAAAATTTTCCATATCTTCATTATTCATCCATTCAAATCCCTCATAAGGTAGATATTCAGACATTGCCCACCCATATAAATTGTTAGCATCTAAATACATCAAATACTCTGATGCTTTTTTGTCATCAAAATTTTCCATATACTTGTGGTTTGCCTTGGAATATCTTTTGGAGCATTGAAATAATCCACCTCGTATTCCATTTTGCATAAAGAGGTATTTTTCACTATCAGTAAATAGCTCTAATGTAACTTCTGTTATCTTAAGCATTGCATCCCAAGAGAGACCAGGTGCAGTGTAGTACTGACAAGGATCTAAATTATAAATACTCTTACATATTTTTCTAAAGTTTTCAAATATGTCTGTTAAGAGAAGAACATCAGATATTAGGTAGAGTTCTGTATAGTCAAGAAGGTTCTTGCACTTGAATTCACTCCATACTTTTTGAGCATGTTCGTAATCGACTACATTGCATTCCTCATTACTTAAAATATTGAAAAAATTCTCTCTACTTGGTAGTTGATTTTCATTAAACCTTTCCATTGAATCCATGTAAGAATACGGAAATACACCCTTCCTCCTGATAAGATTAAATTGATTTTCATTAGAAAAACGTTCTCGGACTGTTAGAAAATCATTAATATCAAGATTTTTAGCTAAAGAATCTAAACTCGAGGACATAAACCTAATTGAATCTAAAAACCTGATTTCAAATCCACGGTTTTTATCTATTTTAATGTAAACAGAAAGTGAAATATAACGCTCTTTATTTAAAGGAATAACTTTTATTGTTGCATTTTTTATTGTTGACAGCTCTTTAAAGAAAAGATGCATGTCATAGGCAGAAAGATTATGGAAGATCACTGGTATAAAATTGGGATTTTTGTATTTCAAATTACATTCATTATGAGCAGCTCCTCGAAAATTACCAGTGAGCTGGCAGTGGTCTCTAACTTTATCATTATATAAAATTTTGTTACATATGTGACAATTTGTTGATTTATTAAAAATCTGAATATCATCTATTGTCATTTTTATTTTTTCTACTTTAGTTAGGTACTGATTATAAATATCTGTTGCATCTTTAACAATTTTGTCAACAAAAACTTTTGATGCTTCTTCTCCAAAATAATAAACATGGTTTTTATATGTATCCTTAAAACTACATTTAACATAATAACTAAAAGCACATGGAATGTGCTTTTGAATATTTTTTGTCTTACTACTTACACTTTCATTTATTTTCTCCAAAACTGATTCAAAATCAGCATAGATCACGAACGGAACATCAACTTGCTTCTGGTGGTTAACAAAAGATATGAACGCATCTTCGGTATTGGGCATCTTTGTTATCTTTTTTCCACACACATTTTTATGATTTTTTGAAATTGATTCATCATGTGTATGGTAAAGACACATATTACATACATAAATTTTGCCCTTATGTGAGGTTATACTAGATCGAATTAGTCTAAAATAAATAAAAATAGTTTTAATTATAATTAAAAAGAAATAAGTATATACATATATGTATATTTATAAATGTAAAGAAAAACTTACTTGGAAATATCATTAATGAGAATATAGTGAAACTGTTCACCGGAATGCAAAAGCAGTAAATTTATATGGATAGTTTTTTCCTCAATCGTTATATAATATGGTCCAACGATTGACTCACCATTATATCCAAATACATTAACGCTTACATCATTTTGTTTTTCAAACCTTTTAATTGATTTTAAAGGCAGAGGAAATTCTAATCCCTCAAAATTCAACTCCAAGTCATCCACAGCAATTTTATTATTATAAATATTAATATTATATGAATTGCACTTTCTTTTTTCTTTGTTGCTTAAGTCACTACAGAGTGCTGCAATTAAACACCATTTAAAGCAGAAAACATCTTTATTTTCCACATTTATGCATGCTCCTTTAATATTGCTTATGCTCTTGGGCAAGGGTCTAAATTGGGATCCTCTTATAATGCTAGCCTTGTTTACATTTACTTCTACAAAATTTATTTTAGTGAGTGTCCATCCACTGTCCCTTTCCTGAAATTCACTCATTTTAGTGGATATTTCGTCTGCATGTTTGTCATATGACTCACAGATATCCTCAGCAAGCGTTATTAACATCATTTTGGAAATGTGCACAATTGATGCTAATTTAATTTCATCGTCCACCAATTTCATATACTCACATAACAACTCCATGTTAAATTTAAATGTAGTGTGTTTGATGCCGCATCTTTTTAATTCTTCAATTACAATTGCCTTCGCATCTCTAAAGAACTCCTCCGGAAACAGAATTTCTTCCTTCTCATTCACTAATCTATAGGTTTCAATTCTTCCTTTAAAATTACTTTGTCTCACAGTTAATTTTTTATTAATATTAATTGTTTGACAATTTTCAATATGGCGATTTGTTCTCATATGCGCATTAAATGATGTTGTCGGTATTAATTCATTGCATTCATTACAATGCTTTTCATTAGCACTTTGAAGAAGAGGTGATTGGATGGTAGTATTGTGAGCTTCTTTATGTTCAATGAGTTTTCTTGAACTAATGAAAAGTTTCTTGCAGATGGGACAGTGGAGGTTAATGTGCACCTTAAGCATTTTGTTTGATATAGACATCTTGCATATCGGACATACTTCATAGTGATTACCATCAAAACTATTTGAAGTATTTTTATGCAATTCCATATGCTCTTTCAGCTTTTGTTGGGCCATAAATAACTTTTTGCATACACCGCAATGCAGATTTAGATGAACCTTAAGCATTTTTCTGGAAATATGCGTATTACATATGGGACATACTTCATAGTCGTTAGCTTCAAAACAATTAGAAGTATTCCTATGCAATTCCATATGCACCTTAAGCATTTTTGGACAGCTGAGCTTTGAAGAACAAATTGAGCAATATACAGGAGCCATTTTATTTTGTACTTTCTTTAACAACAAGAACTTATTTTTTCTTTTCTTTTGAACTTTCAAAAATGTTTATAACTGATTTTTTTTTTCTTTTGTATTCAACTTTCAAAAAAGGTTTACAATTGATTTTCAAAATTCTTTTTTTATTTTATTAGGTTGATGGAACTTTTTTCTTTTCTTTTGTTTTATGTTTTAAAATCTATTTACGCAAAAATCAATGTGTTAATGGCGGAAAATATGTCTTCACTTTGAGGAATGTTGCTGTATACTAACTAATGATAAAAACTTTTCTAGCTATCTATATACACAAAAATATAATGCATCCCAAAATTTTATTTATAACGAAAAATCAATTATTCGCTATTTTGCTACAATAATCAGATTAATGTTAAAATAAACAATATACAAATTCTTATTAAATATTATTGGGACACATTGTATTGCGAAAGAAAACAAACTGCAATTAATGTTTTGTTTTATAAACAAATTATACATTCTAAACAAATTATACATTCTAAACAAATTATACATTCTTACATGCTCACTCATGTTTATGCTTCTTAAATATAACAAAAAGGTTTCTTCATCAGATTAATGTTAAAATAAACAAGCAGACATATCGTCAGCATTTTATTACAAAATACAAATTCTAATTCTAATTCTAATCTTATTAGGAGACATTGTATTGGGAAAGAAAACAAACTGCAAATAAGAATAACATAATGTCATCATAAAGGGAAATACAATATTTCTTAATACAAAAAAAAAACTAAATTCAAATATTTTGACTGTTGCATTAATTCTAAAACCTGTATTTAAAAATCCACAATATGCTCCATCTAATTCGATATAGCATTGCCATCCACTAAAACTGAAGGGAAATACAATATTTCTTAATACAAAAAAGAACTAAATTCAAATATTTTGACTGTTGCATTAATTCTAAAAACTGTATTTAAAAATTCAAAAACGAAAATTTTCAACTGGCTTGGAAACTAGAAAAATTATGCTCTATCTAATTCGATATAGCATTGCCACCCAATAAAAACTGTATTTAAAAATCTACAAACTTGTTTTTCAAAACCAAAAATTTTCAACTGGTTTCGAAACTAGAAAAATTATGCTCTATCTAAATATATCATTCCTATCACAGGGTTTGGGAACTAGAAAAATAGTTCGGAAATTGGATAACATCCATATAACCGCATAGAAAATGGTTCGTGAATTGGATACCATCCACATAACCGCAACCGCATTATCATCCACATAACCTCAACCGCATTACCATCCACATTACCAACCTTATTACCGGAACCGGATACTGCTAAGATCCCCATTACCTATCTACTGGCGGGGAAAATTGCAAGCGAATCACTTTTTAGGCCGTTATGTTTACAATTGAATTTTTAGTAAACTTTTACTTATTCCACTCTGCCTTTTTTTAAAAGGTCTTTTAGAAAGGTTTTTATTTAATATTTTACAAACTCAAATTTTCTATTCTAAGATAAGGCCTGTCGCAATCGTTTTATTAGTAGTTATGTTGGTGCGTGTTGCAAGTTTAGTTATTAATTTACTCACTTCGTATTATTAGCCACAACAATTATACTTGGATAAATCTTTATTCTTAAATCTTTTTATAAGCCCTTCCAGAAGTGTTTAAAATATATGCAAAATGTAAGGTGTTGGTCTCCAATGACACACCTTGCTAATTGGTAATAAAGTTGGAATGCGGCTGGGAGATCTTATGTCTGCAAAAAGGCCTTCTATAAGGCCTCTTTACTACTTGATTTTCCCTCTGGAAATGTTTAGGCAAATCCCATTTTTTTTCCTTGTGAAGAACTTTAACGTGAATTTTTTCAAATTTTTCATATCTGAAAAATCACATATGAATTTTTTATTTTGCTCACTCCTCATGAGTGAGGAAATTTAAAGAATTTTTTTTTCCTCACCCTCATGAGGATGAATTTGTAGAAAATTTTTGAAATTTTCACGCTCGCTCATGACTGAAGAATGAGCGAGCGTTTCGGTACTCTGTCGGAAACTACACATGACTGTATACCAAATTAACCATTTGAAGCCAAATTACCCACACAATTCTAAAAAAGCAACTTGATAAAATGAATTTGCCCTTATGAATATTCCTTACTTTCAATTAAATCGTTATGTTTACAAAAATGCTAAGCTTACCAATTGCTGTAGTAAGAAAGAACAGGACGAATATGTTTAACATCACGTATCGACGCATAGTATTTATATCCAAACATAAGCAGTAACGTCGGCGGAAGCTTAAGCAACATAATTTTTTTTTACATTCGCTGTGAGTTGTTCTGTTTGATACAAATGTTTTGACTTTAGGTACTTATTGACTACACAATATTGTTTAGCACTTTATAGCTATTATTATTGTCGTTTTGATTCACACTATTCAATAAGTTGCGCAATATAGAAAAAGTTATGTAGCGCATTTTTTGCGCAAGTTTATTTTTTAATTTATTACATTAAATTCCATTTAAAACATAAGGATCTTACTTCTTAAATTCTAAACCTCTTGAATGTTCAAAACAAATGTTAAGGAAATTAAAACCAAATTTTACAATTTATGTTTAACATGCTATTCTTCTCTCCCCTCTCACCAATAAACCCAGACTTTCCGAAAAAAACTATCATAGTGCAAAGCCTACTTTACAATACAATTTGACAGTAGAGCAGGAATGTCAGCGTCAATTGTGTAATCAAAACTCATACGCTCTTTTATTTTGCGAGCGTAAAATATAATTGTTTACTGCAAAACACTCTCATTCAGCGGGAAATATCGCACGGCCTGTTTTGAGGCCTCTTAACAGAAATAATATATTTATTATTTAGTATCTTTGTTTCTGTTTTGTTTTATTTCTGTTTTTAACATTGTTGCTTGTGGTTTTTGTACGAGGTGTACTTGTTGTAGTATCAAGAATAACTGTGATGAATTCGCCTTGATGTTGTATATATTGAGCTTCTGTAAACTTCAAATTTGAATTTTATTAAGTAGTCTTGTAGACAGCGATAACGAGCATGCATTTTTTTAAAAAAAAGATAAATGATGCCATATAAAAAATATTTTATGATAAAAAATGCACTTAATGATTTTCAATGTCTCTTATGTTTTATATTAGTATATTTGTATAGGCTAGTAAAATCTTCTCTTTTTATAATGGTGGTTAATAATTATAGAATATTCTTAAACTTAATGGGGTTATTTAAATAATTCATTTATTAATGATGTGCTAATAATCCCAATTTTTGAATGAAAACATTGAAATTTACTGTTGTGGGAAAGATAGTTTCTATGCGCATTTCGCTGGTTGCTTAGGCCAGCTCGCCAGGAAACTTTTTCCAAATACTTTAGAAAAGCTAAAAATATTATACAAGTAAGACCATAAAGTGAATAAGAATTTTAAAACACTCCGGTCTTACATGTAACAATATCAAAGCTTCAACAAAGACACAACAATAAACCATCAATTTTTCTTTCTTACATTCCCCTACAATTGGCTGGTTTTTTTCCAACACGAATTGTAGTTGTAAGAGGATAGAAAGGATATTATTTGCATTAGTATGTGCAAATAAATTTTCATTGTTGGCATTCGTAAAGGTATGTATGTTGAGCACAAAATTAAAAATATTGGAAAGAATTGTATAAGATTGTAAAAAGACTTCAAATATTGTCCAAAGGTTCTGCGAAATACAGGTTCCAAATTAAATTTATTTAAACAATAACTAATTGTGTCTGTCCATAACTCAACATTTTTCGATAATTGTGTTATTATTAATTGCTCTAAAGTCTTCATAGCAAAATATGTATGTTAATAAGGCCTCGTAATAGGCCTCGCAACCGCAGATTTCTCCCGCTGGGAATGTAAGAGACAATAGTAATCGCACCAATACAATCATAATTGACACCACTGCAGTAGAGTATTGCATGTGCAGATGGAAAGTGAAGAAAGTCAGTGTGTAAAAAACAGTTTTGACTGTGATGAAAACTGAAAAACATGACAAAATCCCAATGGTCAAAAAGAAAATCTTGACTGTCAAAAATTAATGAAAAAATAGAACTTAAAGTAAAATTTCACATAAATTACACATGATACTACCCACCAAACAATTTTCGGAGCGCTCCTAAATATGACTCTTAAAAGATTCCTTTTCTTGAGATTTTTATGATAACCCTCCTAATTTATGAGCAACTCTGATTGATTTCGGAGCCTGTAGAATTCAGGACTCCGAAAAGACTCATTTTTATGAGCAATTTAGGAGCACACTCCTAGAAAACTCTTATTTATGAGGGTTTTCTGAGGGACAACGGTAGTTTGTTTTCTTTTTCTTGATAATCTCAATATTTTGCGTTTGTCTGTCATTATTGCGATCATTTTGCGCGGTTCGGTTGTGGTTTTGATAAAATCTTTGAGAAAACAAATGCTTTTTATTCATTTATGTTATTTATTTTTTAACTTTTTCACTAATATTTGTTGTGTACTTTATGTGTGAATATTTGACTTAACATTGCCCTTGTAAATCTTTTCATTAGACAAAACTATCCATTTGAACTCCTTGTAAAAAGAAAATTAGGTGGTTTTGTCCGTTGAAATTTGTTTAAAATGATTATTATTTCCCTGCACAAAATATATATTAATAAAATTTTAATAAAAGCTAAAAAGCACAAATTTACATTACACATAATTATAATTATTTATGGTCTACACATGCAAGTAAAAATTACTTACAATCACTGTTGCCAGAAGTGCAGATTTTATTCCCCTAAAATATAAAAATGCTTTAAATACATTCTGAGTATGTATTATTAATAATATAAATATAATGTTTCAATAATAAGAAGTCACTCTTATTCAATTTTAATATTGCGAAATATTTTCCATAGTTGTTTAAATCTATGTCGGACTAGTGCCTTTGGAGGTTAATCCAACTTAATTTCACCACAATATTTAAATTTACTACAATTTAAGCTTATTTTTAATTATATTATAAAATTATAGGCCTATCTTCACGAAAAATTAGTTCTTGTCTTAGCACACTGAAGTGTAAATTTTTCAATAATAAGGTTTTGCGGCTAAGGGCGTAATAAAGCGTTTTCCTAGATTGTGCTTTATATGCGGCATTTCAAGTAATTTTGAGTCTTATGAAAGTAGAATATGCTAAATTGCACCACAAAAGCAGTATTCGTTACGCTTTGAGCCATACTTACATGATTTACAAGATTGGTCTAAGCATGGAGCCGTATGTAAATTAAGGACCGACATTTACGAAATTTGGTGCCTTATAAAACGAATTTGTAGAAATTTAATGAGAAAAAGTGCATTTCGCCACAAATTTATGTTAGTTTTTGTGGAGTTTTTAGGGAGGTAGTTCCACATTTGTGTGCATAAATCTTTCCCTACAGAAGCGATTCTACTGGAATTCACTCCCAAACAGCCTAGAAGATCTAGAAGCAATTTGGCACCCATATGACTAAATCGGCTTGGAATTAATGAAGGATTCACAATAATATTAAAAAAGATTCACATAGAATGACAAACCTAGTATGCCTTCATACACCTCTGCTGATTAAGGGTTATAACATTGTAAAAAATATGTTATTAAATATAAGAAGTAAATAACATTTCTCCTTCCTGGGGAATTTGTTAAACGGTAAAATTGTTTCAGAATTACTATTTCGTAATGTTGTGCTTTCAGTTCCTAATCGCCCTTTCAGAAATTTTATTCCACTCAGATTTCAATACTTTCATTCTAATTATGTAAATGAGATCAGAATTTGAGAATGTATATATGTTCGTATATTGATTTCTATGAGCCTATTGGCATCACAATAGCCTCTTAAGAGTCTTAAAATTACTTTAATCTTAAATTGTTTACGTTTTTGTTATATAATAGATACTAGATTTAATTATTTTAAACGTAATAGCAAGTAAGAAATATAAGTTTCATTGGAGAAATACGTAAATAAATAAATAAAAAAAATTTGGGCGGGAATCCCGGGATCCCGGGAATTTGATATTTATTTCCCGCTTTCCCGGGAATCCAAAAAGTGCGGGAATAAAAAAACTCTAGTAATTACGCATTGGTTGGCAGCACTGATAAAATTAAATGCTGCGTAGTGTAACCATCTTAGCATTTTTGCAGCTAAATTTAGCATTACAAATATTGACTTAGCAGCAAAATTTTCATTTAGCACTTGGCATTTTATTTAGCATTTTGAGAAAATACTTTTAGCTTTTTTAGCATTATTTAAATTATTTTTATAAACTATAAAAATAGTTGTACCCAAAAAATTTCGTATGAAAATGGATAATTCTTATGTTAAGAAACATCTTATCTGTCTTGTTAAAAAAAAAATAGAATATTCAGGGAATAATAGAAATGCCCTCATCATGTTGATTCTAAATATTATTTGCCCTTTGATATTACGATATAAAAGTAAAAAGAAATCTCACTTTGTATTAAAATAAAAATTCTTTAGTGGAAATGTTTGAAAAAATTGTTTGCTCTAAACTGCTGAAAAAATAATAATTTCAAAACTTCAACTTCTTTAAACTATAAGAAATAAAATTATCTAAAAAATTTGTACATTCTATAAATAAAATCGTTTAAATTTTGTATCAGAGGTCCGCGGGCCTCCTAAACTTAAAATTTAATTTCAATTACCTTTACTACATATTTACATATAGACGCAGAGAAAAAACATGATTAAGGAATGGTCACTACGACCATTTTTATTCATATTTGCCTAAAATGTTTACCATAATAAATTAATTATAGTCCTAATATAACTTGAAAAGGTGTTTTTTGTCCTTAACATTTTTAAATTCGATATAATAATATTATATGGTCTTTTACACCTAAAAAGTTACTCTGATCCAGCTAAACATATTAAATTATTTGATATGTTTGCTACTATAATATATATATTTTCAACTATACAATTAAAATCATAATATTAGTTGCACACAAAAGGTTTGCTTAATACCATAATTTTCCTGCTTTTAAACACATTCTCTTAATGAGCAAACATTTATTGTCAAAACAGACAGCGTGTGCTTATAAAAAAAATATTAAATTTTCTCCGTCCGCGAGCGTCAGTTAATCATGAATGATTACAAATTCATTAAAACATTTTTCGGGAACAAAAAGGCTCCCCGCAAAACTAACGAAATAAATTATTATTTATAAATAATTATAAAAATATATAAATGTGCAATTACTTTGCCTTTCTTGCAGCCAAAAAAAAACCTACAACATTGAACCCGATATAGAAATTTTGACACAAAGTTTTGTCATTAGCTCCGATTTGTTTTCAATAGCTGCTTAATAGTATATTGATATAGTAGATTTTATAAAAGAAATAAAAGTTAAGTCTGTGTTATTGCAGCCGAAGTAAGGCTACATAGATTTCTTATTTTTTGGATATATTTGTACCACAAAACATAATATAAAACTTATAAATTAAAACACACACACATGTATATAAATGAGTGTATTTAATTTAATTTTTTAATATGTTTTATTTATTAATATATGCTGTATATTTCTAATAAAACATAAATTATTGATATTAAGTTTGTTATTGTTTTTATTGTGAGAACTATATAACATGTGGAACAAGACATTTTGCATGGTTTTGGGAAATATAGAAACTTGGTTTGAAAGATCGTTTGCGTTCTTCTTCTGAACATAATAATATGGTTGAGCCAATAATTAGCTTAAAACATTCTGTCTGAACATATATTGTCGGTTAAGACGTGTTTGACACAATCATAACCACAAACATTAATGATAGTTTGCGATTGTGATTGCATCAACCATGTTTTTTCTTTCTGATGTTTTTCAAAAATCTACACAATAGTTTAAATATGAATTAAATATTTATTTTAATATCGTCAAAGTCACTTAAATGTACCTATTTAGTTTTGAATACAATTTCATACTGGCAATAAATTTTTAACAAACATCTTGAAAAATATTTCAGCATTTTTTAAAATAATATTTAGCATTTTAAGGCCATGTCTAATACCAGATTTAGCTGTAAAAATTTTCAAGATCTGGTCACACTGGAAATAACCCTACAAGAAATGCGTAACCAAAACTAAAAAAACAATTTACTAACACACTTGCAACAATTTTACAATGCCAATTTTTTAATATAAATTTTTCATGCGCTTGGTCTGTCGATTCTTGTAAAAAAATTGAATTGATTAAATGTTAGTTCTATGGTTTAAGTTAAATATTACAAAAGTTATTTGCCATATTAAGTTAAAAAATTAATTTTCTTATCTCCTTTGCAACTACGTTGCATATTAAAGTAAAGGAGGGCGTACTGATGGCGGCTCCAGAAAACGTGGTGGTAAATTTTCTGGAAATAACAGGTCATGTACGAAACAGTCGTGTTAAAAGAAGTGGTGTTCCAACAGGTAGTGGTCATTGGGGTGGTTGCTTTGGCCGGGATACTCGTTAAAGATTTGGCGGTGCTTATAAAGGAGCAAATAATACCAAATATTTAAAATCCTGATGACTTTTCAAGTATGTATGCACGTATGTATTTGGATTTTTAGTCACAAGTTGTTAACAAAATAATATTTCTTTATATGATATACGAGAAATTAATTGGTAATGAGTACGTTTACCTCTATTACAAAAGAACTTTTATAAAAAAGATTCCAAAACGAAATCCAGACCCATGTGAGAAAGGGACGTTTTAGAGCAGCTACAGAAATGACGTGACGTAGTCCCGCACCCACACCTATTATATACTTTAATAAAAACTGCTTGATTATATTTTTTTTTTAATAAAAACTTTATTTTAGAAATAAAATAACAAATAAAAAATTATTTTATAAAGGTTAGTACTAACCAATTTTTACGCTATGAATAACTAGTTAGTGCTAACCTCTATTTACGTTATGACTAACTAGTAAGTGTTAACATTTATTTACGCCATCACTAACTAATATAAAGGAGAGTAGTAAGCAGTACAGAAATATGTTCCGTAGTCGAGTGGAATTAATTAGTTGGAAAGAGAGGCAAAATCACATGCACACAAGAGTTTCGGTTAGTTTTTTCAATTTGCTCTTAATAAATTAATAGAAACTTTATTTAATAAAGTGGTCAAAACTACCGGTCATTTTACTAGTACTTGTAGCGAAACTTAACCAAGAACAATCAACTTACTAATTCAGATTCCATTGCAGTCAGCAGGCGCCGGATGACAGATGAAATGTTGCTCAGTAGGCTTATCGATGAATGTATACAAGCAGAGAGTGTATTCGTGCCTTAAGCTAGACTGGTTTTCGGGTCTGTTCTGAAAATCACGTGATTTCAAATCACGTGTTTTTAGAATCACATGTGTGATTTTGCGGCGTCCTGAAAGCCATACCATTTTTGTGTTACTCGGTGTGCTTTCGGCTATTGAAAATCACACCGAAGCACACAAAAACGGAACACCAAAATATCACACGTGTAATTTTAAAAGGCACATGTGATTTGAAATCACGTGATTTGAGTTAAAGTGATTTTCAGAACAGGCCTGTTTGTATTTGGTCATAGCCAAATCACAGATACACTATATTAAAATGTGGTTGGTAAAAAAAAATGTATATGTATTTTGGTGAATATTTTAAATGGTATCAAATGTGTGTTTGATGTCCAGATATAAAGTTGTTTTATCACATCTAACACAAAAAAAAATTTCAATTTAATTTATTTAAGTTTAGGTAAATAAAAATTAACTAATTATATCGATTTTTTTTCTTTTCTTTTTAATTTTTAAAATTGGAAGGTTAGTAAAATTTAAGTTTAGTTTAGGCTATTTACAGCCACAATTTGAGAAGAACTTAAGGCCACTGGTTTGCAATTTGTATCAACAATCACAGTGTCATATTCAAGAGACTCATTCGAATTTAAAAAAAAACTTTGTCAACTCTGGTCACCCTTCTGAACAAAAAAGTTGCCAGAGATAGTTTTAACTATAGTTAAGTTTGTTTCTCAGCACTTATTAAAGGGGTTAAAATAAACCAACAGTGGGTTGTTTTCCCTTATGAGCGTAGATACTTAAAAATTTGACTCAAACAGTCGTTTGGTTAATTATTCGTAAGTGCTAATGATTATAAAAATTTCCCTTTATAGAAAGCCACTTTTCCCCAGTTAGTCCCCACTTTATCGTTCTTGCAATTGTGGGTAAGTGGATCTTTACTCCTCTTCACTGCTCTAAACGCCGAAACCCTCGTCAACTGTTGGTCACCAAAAAATGAAAGAATGAAAGAATTTCTCACTCAAACAAATTCGTCACAATACAAATTCCAAACTTACCAATTGAATTCCAAAATAGAATTTACCCGGAAAATTAAAAGAAATGCATATTTTCCAAAACTTATTACAATTGTTCGCAATTTAATAAAATTAAAATGAATTAATTTTTTTTTCTTTATTTTCGACGGACTCACTTAGAAATAATTTTTCATATAAGAAAATATATAAAAAAAATATTGATAAATCAAAGCCTATCACTTTTAAAATTTTAAAATAGGAAAATATAGAAATGAATAAGAATTTTCCTACCTCCAAAACGATATATTAGTAAAATGTTATTAAAATGTAAACTGAACTTTCGTAAATTGTTAATAAAACAAGTCGCCATCACAAAACAGATAAAATATGAGGGACACTGTAGAATTTCATCTGAAACAAGGTGACTATTGGTAAACACTATGTCCAAATATCTTTCATATGGTGTACCCCTACATGCTTGCCGTTGCTGTCCTCGAGTTCGTAATTAACGTTACCAATCTTCCATTTTAAAACAGCCCTAA
The DNA here is from genome assembly GCA_943735925.1 of Pollenia amentaria. NCBI lineage: Eukaryota > Metazoa > Arthropoda > Insecta > Diptera > Polleniidae > Pollenia > Pollenia amentaria. The sequence goes on from OX031009.1 coordinate 82,134,011, forward strand.
CACATGTCGGAGCAAGCTTGGCATTGAAATTATCCGCCTGTGAGCTTTGTACGAAATTTCGCCGAAAAACAGTTTGACCAATATTGAATTCCCGCCTGAGTGATCTGAAATTGTAGGACCTAACATTACGTTCATATGAGTCCTTTATCTTTGTCCGTATAGAGTCACATAAAAGTGTAAATTTATCCTGTCATTCCAATTGTGCATCTATCTTCGCCAACAGTTTGAGACTACGTAAAATTTTATAGTCCTGTCCATGTGTTATCATAGTCTGTCCGAATTCTAAGTCATATAAGGTCCGTCCGGTGGTATGATGAACGCTGCTACGAATAGCACAATTGACGCTAGGAAGATGTTCATCCCATTGTCGTTGGTCATTACGAATGTAAGATCGGAGAGCCTCATTTAATGAGCGGTTTACCCTTTCGCTTGCGTTGAACTGTGGGCTATGTACAGCGCTGAATTGGTGCTGAATTCCGAACTTGTCAACTAACTTTTTGAATTCATTAGGCTTGAATTGGCTTCCATTATCAAAAACAATGATCTCAGGAACACCGAAGCAAGTAAAAATTTCGTTCTGAAGATCGTGAAATGGTGAAGGATTATAAAAATGTCTATATTACCGGATTTAGTACGTGGGAATGGTCCTATGAGGTCCATATAAAGACGTTGGAATGGCCTTTCGGTTTCAATAATCTGACCCATAGGTGGTTGAAGACACGAGGTTGGTGCTTTGGATGCTCTGCACAATTCGCAGTTGAGGACGTATTCCCTGACATCGGACACTAATTTTGGCCAGAAGAAGAATTTTCTGATTCTATGTACAGTCTTAGCTATACCTCCATGTCCCACGTTCGGTATATCATGTGCTGTGTACATGACATCCTTACATAGTTCATCAGGTACAACCAATTTCCGTAAGTCAGACTCATCAGAGCTGCCCGACGTGAATCCTATTCTCCTATAGATATACTTGTCGATAGTCCGGTATTTCCGACTTCAAAAATTCCATTCTCAAACGGCCATACTCCGGGCTATCAAAAGCTGGAGAATTCAAGTCAATAGATGGCAAGGTTTCTATGTCAATTGCAGCTATGCTTCTTCTTCGAATGCTCGGGATAAAGCATGTGGCACAACATTTTCGCTCCCCTTTCGGTGTTCGATGGTAAAATCAAAACCTTGTAGTTTAAGTGCCCACCTGGCCAAACGTCCGGCACGATCCTTCTGCCGAATGAGCCACTTGAGGCTGGCGTGGTCAGTTATGACCTCAGGGACCGACAGTCCATACAAAAATTTTACGCTTTGACAAAAGCTCGGTCAGCGTTAAAGTCACAGTTGCGTAATCGTCAATAAAACGACGATACCAACCCGCCATACCAAGAAATTGGCGTAACTGGAGCACCGTTTTAGGAACCGGAAACTCAAAAATGGCCTTCACCTGTCCAGTATCTACTCTTAACGATCCTTCCCTTACAATACATCCCAGATACTGTACTTTGCGTAAATAAAATGAACTTTTCTTACATTTATTGTTAAGTTGGCTCGGCGAAGTTGTGTGGCCACCTCTTGCAAGTGTGTCATGTGTTCGTCCAAGTCTTTTGAAATAATTAATAAATCGTCCAAGTACACAAAAACATTTGTTTTAAGGGTTTACGGAATGACGCGGTCCATTAGTCTGCACATCGTTTGTGGTGCGTTACTCAACCTAGGGATTGTGCATGCAGTCTTCTGTCGCGATTCTTCATCGAATTCTTCAATCACACCTAGTTGCAGCATCCTGTCCACTTCACCACACAAAAGTTTTTCCATGGCTGGTGAAAAAGTGTAGTACCTTTGTTTGATAGGGGAGGAATTGCAAGTATCGATATTGTGTCTAGCAGTGTAGTGCATCCCAAACCGTCGCGGTCAGAATTTGGATAATAATCAATTACTTTTTGTAATTGTTGCCTCCGAATCTACGTCGGAAACTATCCCACTGATGGTTAGCATGGGGACGATTTGGATCCCAAATTTCTACCAGAAGTACATCCCACAAATCACATCCTGGGAAATAGAAGGTATCAATCAATTGATTTCTTTTGACCACTGTACGTTATATCTAACGTCACGGTACCTAAAACATACTGTCGTTGTCCGTCTGCTGTTTTGACGTTACCCACGTCTAAATTGATGAAAATTTAATATTTCAACACCAAGCTCACCACCAATTACATTGACATTCCCGCCACTGTCCATTAATGCCAAATAATTATTATTAAGAATATTCAATCTACTGTAGGGTCTATTATCGTCTTCCTTATTTACTAAATAAGAAACAACGAACACGCTTATAAAATTCACGAATCCTTCTGGAGGATCGGGTTGGCTTAGATTCTGTATATGGCTCGTTGGAAATTCTTGCCCTAATACGATTATATTCCCCAAGGCGTATGTGGTAAGGTCGTCATAGATGGTGTAATATTGATAAATCAGTTTGGTTTTTGGTATTATCAAGTACAGGTCGAAAATCAGGTAAAGTTCCGGTTATACATCCGAAGAAATGTCGCGAGTTATATGGTTTTCGGATGTTCGTGCGACGAAAGACGAACTTTGCCCACTTTGACCGACAATTGAGATAGTTGGGAAATAAACATTCTTGACCCCACAACCTTAACAAAACACTGTCCTCGGTTCCAAACAATCTATGAAACTGTGTCCAACGTTGTCACAATTCCAACATTTTACCGATTTAATCCCACAACAAATTGTTAGTTATTTAGGTGTCGGTTACTACGATCTCGGACAACTGTTTCTGAAAAGAACGTTTGCTTAAAGGTGTAGAAAAATTCTTAATAAATTTTTCGTACATTCGTAATGCACGTCTCAATTGGGATAACCGAGTAACTTCGAGATGTAAGATCTCGTGTCATACTTCAGGTCTTAAATTGCGTTGGATAGTCTCGCATAAATCATTTTCGGTAATGGGAGTTCGTAATTTGTCACAAAGGGTCATACATTTCATCAAAAATCTCGTTCGATCTTTGTTTACGTCGCAAAATGTCATCCTTAATGTCAAAGTATGTTGTTAAGTCTTTAGTCCATCAGTTCAGAATCCTTGTGGAACCGCCAATGCCACTTTAGGGCTTTACCTTCGAATCAAAATCTCCTCGAAGATTAGATCTTGTGCACAGAAGGTAATTTGGCCAATATTTTTGGCCAAAATTCAAAATCCGCAATTTAGAAAAAGTAGTTTTTTTGATCTAATGTGATAAAGAATACTTCAAAGCAAATACAAGTGAATTTTAATTTTATAAAAAACAAAAAACCATTCATCGCCTGCCTCTTAAAGTCAACAGTTCAAGTAGGCGCGCTTCGTGTTATTTTTTGATTACAATACCCGACAATAGTTTTTAATAAAAAAAACAAATGAAAAATAAAATAAAATATGGAAAACAATATTAATAATAAGTGCTAAATAAATACATAATCATTGATTAAAATAAAATAGTTTATTGGTGAAAAAATCAATCTTTTGATCTAACTTCAATTAAAAAAAAAATAAAAGTTTTATACAACTTCGGAGAAGCTTTTAAAAAAAGTTTAAAATTTTTTAAATCTAAAATTAATAAAGTCTTGATAAGCATTTAATTTTGAGATTGTAAAATCAATTTTATGCCGCTTTTTTGCGTTTTTGAGATATCCCATTTTATTGCAGGCAACCTCTATTTCGCTTATAGTGAACTTTCTAAAGTTTATTTCGAAGAACAAACCAAAGGACAGAAAAAAAACAGCTGTTTTAAATTATGTGTTTAGAAAAATTGGAGATGACGAAATATTAAAGGAAGAGGTGTTTAGTCTCAAAAGAAGGATTAAAAATTTTTGTCTTTATTTGTCCCAGAAATGGCAAAAATCACACAGAAAACGTAATGTTTTTGAGACGAAAAACTCAGAATGGTTAAGTGCTCAGTTCAAAATTGAAGTTAAAAAGCTTTCCGTTGAGCCAAGTACATCCTCAGTTGGACGCAAAAAAAAATTTGGAGACAAATCTGAACGTTCTAAAAGAAGGGATTCTGATGAACTCTCAAAATCAGTACATCACGAAACGGAGCTATGTGTTCGCGCAGCAACAAAATGTGCTCGAAAGCAAAAGCACCTGGATTTAGCTGTGGTCCTCAAAGAAACTTTAGCCAGCCCAACGATACCATCTAAATTGAGGAAAATATCAGAGAGTGCTACGAAGAAGCCAATCAGACTTGCCACAGAAGAGGCACTATCGTTTCTATTCGAAAACAACTTGACAAATGCGCAATAAATTAATATTAGACGCGAAAATAAGTTGAGAAATTGTGATATTTATCCGCTTTACAACGACGAACGAGATAACAGAAAAATATGCAAATTTCCACTACAAATGTTGCTAACGCACACTGCCAACAGAATAGTAGAGATACAAAGGGAAGTCGGCAAGATCTAGTTGTAAGCTATGGGCTTTCGCAGATCATAAGCTCTTTTCCCGTATAACTGGCATTGATGAAGAGTTACTATATTCACTAAAAATTATTTTGATTTCTATATGTTGCCAGTTCCCATTGGATTTGGAAAAATTCAAAACTTTTTGCTTTACTACCGCAAAAATCATCCAAACAAAATATCCTTGGCTTCCAATGACTGCGACTGTGCATAAACTTTTAATTCATTTAAAAGAAATAGTTGAAAGTACGATTCTTCCAATTGGCTGTTTTGGAGAAGATGCAGCTGAGTCGCGCCATAGACTTTATAAATCTGATAGACTGGTTCATGCCAGAAAATGTAGCCGCAAAAATAATATGGCAGATATTTTTAACAGAGCCATGGATATGTCAGACCCACTTGTTTCTTCTCTATGTCTAAAAAGGCGAGTGGATACTAAAAAACGCATTCAGCTTCCTAAAGAAGAGATTGATATGCTATCAAATCCAAAATTTACTCCAATTAGCTTTGACGACACTGGGGATCTTAGCGCCAGTGAAGACAATGAGTGCGCAGGTGATGTCAATATGTTAACATAAACAATTTACACAAATGTTTTGCATGATATTAATTTAGAAAATGAATTAAGTAGAAAAAAAGAACTTTTAAAAATTTTGATCCAACTTTAAGATAATAAAAACTGAATTGAAATTATGTCAAAAAATCTTTTATTATGCGTATAAAACTGCTTTTTAGAAATTCTAAGTTTTAAAGTTAATAAAAAAGTGCATATCCAAGTTTGGTTAAATTCTGTCTGGCTGTTATTAATTTTGGCCAAAAAAATTGGATAAATTACCCATAGTGTTGTGAGAGTATTCACTCTATAAGTAAATTCTACTAATTTCTGATGAATCACCAGTGAATCGAATTCTCCAGTTCCGAATTATGTTGAGAATTCGTTCCGAATTTGAGCCGAAGTCCCTGGTACCACGATCATCACGTCCTTGTCTAGAAGTTACACTACTATTATCCTCTTGAATAGGATTTCTGTCCATTCGTCCAGTTCGATTCTGTAATCTGTCCTGACCATACGGTACTTCACCTGACAAGCTGACATTTCGCATTCCATTAGCAATCAAGTTGGCTATTTCATCCTTAAAACCGCTCATTGTCTCATGGACAGTTTGTCGAACACGGGGATCATTCGCAGATTCCTGTTCGACTGCTTCTCGACGAGCTTGTTGACGGGTCCAAGGTCGATTAGTAGGTCTAGATGCGGAACCACCTGCGGCCTCATCTAACGTCATGGTTGTGTTAGCCGTCCCCTGTCTCATATTGGTAGGAATGTCTTCACAGCTACGAGCCACAAACATTGTCACAAGTCAAGGAAAAATTTGATGTTAGGTCAATGAATTTAGATCAAGTAAAATAAAGAGATATATAAAAATTTCTCGAGACACACTAGTTAAAACGATAGAAACAGAAATCTAAATTTACTACTTCTCGGTGAAGTAAAATGGGTAGAACATATGCAGCTAACAAAAAAATAAATAAATAATTATGAAAAATAATCATAATAAACCAAAACAATAATGAAACTATAATAAATGTTACGAAGAAAACTAAACAAAACTAAAAATTAAATAAATAAACTAAAAGAGATAACTAACGCTATACAACAAAATCAAATTTTTCCCAAAATTACAAGGTCCGGCCTATAAATTTTGATAGACGAGACAAAAAAAAAAAGACACGTGTATCGGCGTTTTGAAAGTTTACATCTGAATTTCATTTAAGGGGGTTAAAGTTTCCCAGAGCAAAAAACACCATTAAAACAGGGATTTAAGGGGTTCAAAGGTTCCGCAAAAATATTATCCGTGAAATTTTACTATTAGTCTCTGAATATACCAAAACGGAAAATTCATCCAGACAGTCAGAAATAAGACACAACAAAAGAGAGCTTCGGGTTAATTTCGCATTTATTATTTTAAAGTATCCCAAAAATTTAGCATGAAAAAAAAATAGTTCAAATTTAACTAAAAATCACTAATATCTCTATTATTTTACCTTAGATAGCAAATTTGGATAGGAAGTATTCATTAATTAAATTTTTTTTAGCTTTATGCAATTCCACTTCATTATCATACAATGTCCAGCATATTTCAGCGATAAGCGAATGAATGCTTTTGCCGTTATAGCGTTATTCAATGCGTGCGTGAATTTTTGTTGACATATGAACGCCTAGTTTTTCAAAAGCTCTAAGCATGGTGTCTACGTATATTCGAGCAGTAGGAGAACGATATTATTGTATATCACTTTCTTAATGCTTTTCCGCGCATGGTCACGTACGCATGCCTGCTAGATAGTTTTATGAATTTTGTAAATAGTATTTAAGGACGAATTCGAAAGAACAATTTGTATGTAAAATAAAGTGCTACTCAAAACAACGTGTAAGATTTGTTTTGGCAAAAATGGCCAATTGTTTGGAAAATTTTGATTTGTTTTGCTATATCTGCGGTAAACATACTATACCGGAATATAAAGTTACGTTTTTCAATAGTAAAGTTGAAGACATATTTAAAAGGAATTTTGAGCTAGAAGTTTTTCCGGATGAACTGTGGACGCCGAAGCATTGCTGTCGCATTTGTTATAATAGCTTAATTTTGTGGTCCAAAGGTAATTAATTTTTTTTTGTTCTAAAACGAAATTCAATGCAGTTTGGTATTCCTATGCGGTGGTTAGACCGAGGTGAACATAATGACGCTACGTGCTATGTGTGCCAAAATAGTCCTATATTAAAGTTGAATAGATATAGGCGAAAGAGTTTTGCATACAAAGCTGTACCATCAACCATGTTCCCAGTTCCGCATTCTGAAGAACTCAGTACCTGTGCTACAACTTCGAAGTCATTATTTTGATGGAACAATCGCTAAAACAGGAACCTTTCATTGCGCAGGTAGTGATTACACAGGAATTGAAGTTATCCCAGACCAATATTAATATCGCAAGAGCATTTAAATGCATTGGCTCGGAGACTGAATCTGTCTAAAACCAAATCAGAAATTTTAGCTGCAGACTTAAAAAGTCTTCATCTACTTGAACCTGGTATCAATGTTACCAGCTTTCGTAAGCGTCAAGACAGCTTTCTGCCGTTTTTTTTTTTCAGTAAACGATTATAACAGGTTTGCATATTGCAACCATATTGAAGGAATAATAAATGGAATGAATTTTGAGTATAACCACGAGGACTGGCGTATATTTATTGAATCGTCTAAGAAGAGTCTAAAAGCAGTACTTCTGTTTTACGATAGTACCAAAAATTCCATTCCAATTGCCTATGGAATGAGTATTAAAGAAAGCTATGATTCTATAAAATTAATACTGGACTCCGTAAAATATGAAGACCATAAGTGTCGGATCTGTTGTAATTTAAAAGTCGTTACTTTCCTTTCAGGTATGCAGGCTGGATACGTTTAGTACGGATGCTTTTTATGACTCAGGATAGCAAATGGAAAGGCGACCAATATTCCAAAAAACAATGGAAGTTAAGAGCTGAGGGAACATTAGGAGAGCACAATATCGTTCATCAAGCATTGGTACCAACTGAAAAATGTATCTTACCACCTTTGCATTTCAAACTTGGTGTGGTAAAAAAAACTTTTAAATGTCTGAATACAAATGAATCAACATTCAATTTTCTGAAAACAATGTTTCCAAAATTAAGCGAAGCAAAGATTAAATTAGGTATGTATATGTTCTTCAAGTCGTTGATATTATTGAAATCCTTAAAATTGGTTTCATACCAACAGGTATTTTTGTTGGTCCAGATATAAGACTGATGCAAAACGCTGACTTCGACGAAATGCTATCACTAATTGACCTTGATGCGTGGAAAAGCATTAAGGAAGTGATATACAATACTTAGGCAAAAATCGTTCTCCTACTGCTCGAATATACTTAGACACCATGCTTACAGCTTTTGAAAAACTAGGCGTTCATATGTCAGCAAAAATTCATTTTTTAAATTCCCATATGGATTACTTTGAGAACCAGTTGTCACAGAATCTGATGGGCATGGTGAAAAATTTCATCAGACATGCGCACCCATTGAAAAACGATATTAAGGCAAAAGCATTCATTCGCTTATCGCTGAAATATGCAGGACATTGTATGATAATGAAATGGAATGCTAAATTTTTGGGGTACTTTAAAATAAAATTCTTAATAAATCCGAAATTAACCCCAAGCTCTCTTTTGTTGTGTCTTATTACTGACTGTCTGGACGAGTTTTCCGTTTTGGTGTATTCAGAGACTTATAGTAAAATTTCACGGATAATATTTTTGCGGAACATTTTATCCCCTTAAATCCCTGTTTTAATGGCGCTTTTTGCTCTTTTTTAAAAGAAGGGCAAAAAAGACCCATATCTTAAGGAGTTAGAGGGTTAACATATTATATAAAGATGTTCTCCGTAACATTCTACATAAATCTGCCGAACACATTTTATACCTAAAATGTAAGGATCACATAGTTTCTTACGCCGATTAACAATAAGAATGTGCCAGAGCTGGGAAACTTTAACCCCTCTCAAATGAAATTCAGAAATAAACTTTCAAAACGCCGATACACGTGTCTTTTTTTTTTTTGTCTCCTCTATCAAAATTTATAGGCCGGATCTTGTATTTTTGTTTGTGTTGTACCGTGTAATTAAACAATCATCAACCACTGAAAAATAACAAAGTTGTTTGTTGTTCACTTTAAATGGAAACTTTTGACAGAAACCAAAAAGTATAAAGTCCAAGATTAAAGTGAGACAAAGGTTTAAAATAAGGGAGTGATTATCCTGTGCAGGAAAGTAACAATCTAAATTCATTAACTGTACGTCCACACAACCGGAAGAAAAATTACCAATCGAAAAGATCAAAGACTATAAATAGAAAGAGAGGAGAGAAAGAGTCGAACGAGTATTGTACCGAAACCGTCCAATAAAACTTCTCTAGTTCGAACCCAAACCCTGAAAATTAGAGTCCTACTAAATGATTACCGGTAATTGGCTACTATATTAATAAGTCCTCAGTTCCAAGTATTCAAACTCAAGCGAAAAAAAACAGTGACATGAAAAAAAAATAGAAAACAAAGCACATCACCACTCCAAAAGGATTCAAAGAGACCTCAGCATCTAGATAACAATTGCACTACAAATCTTAAACTTACGATAGCTTAGGCCCCACGTTGGGCGCCAAAAATCTCCTGTAACGATTCTGTGTTTGGGTATGCTAAGTTTGGGAACTAGGCTACCTATTATATTCGGCCGTGCTCGTCGGATGGGGGGTAGTTAGGTATTCCAGAAGCAAAAGGTGAAATAATTTTTGAATCGTAGCCGGAAACTTTACTTTAGGTAGCATGACTAAAATAAATTATCTACAGAGTTAGAGGGAGAAGAAAGAAGTGGTTGCTGATTGTAGGGTAGCTTGAGGTGGTGCACACTACCCTATGACCTATCCCGCCCACTATGCTGTCAGTATGCTAATTATTCGTTGTCAGCCCAACATAAAATAAAATAAAGAAAACGAATACTAAATTATCCTATATACCTCCATACCCTACTTCACCTTTCGTAGTAAAAAAAATTTTTTTTTTAATCTCATGTAATATAACATTATAATATTTTAAATATTTATTTATAAACAAAAAAAAAATTAAGTTATTAATACAAAAAAAACTTCGAATATGACCGTTAAACCATATTAAAACTACTTAATACTAATAGGTATCATCAATGAACACCATTGATTAAAAAAATAAAAAATAATTTAAAATGGAATTAAATAAAAATAAAGAATTTAAATTTATAGAACAATGAAGATATGTTCATTAAACTTTATGCAAATTTGTGATTTATAAAAAGACAAATTTAAACAAAAATTAATTATATGTAACTTGTGTGTATGGTGCTTATTATTCGTAATATGAATATTCTACATTTATAAACAATATCTTATGTATAAATATTTTATTTGCGACATTAGTTATAAAAGATTTGTTTGCAACATATGCATCTATAGGTTTCATAATTAATCATTGGAAGATCTAAAACAAAACAGTTGTGTACTTTAGCAACATCCAATGTATTTGTATTTACATATTTAATTTATCAGGGTTAGAATAAAAAAAAATTAAATGTCTATTAACTAAATATTTATATTACTAATAAGATGAGTAAAAGAGAGTGTTTGGAATTATGACGGAAATAAACTTAACCAAGAACAATCAACTTACTAATTCATATTCCATTATCGATGAATGTATACAAGCAGAAATTGTATTCGTGCCTTAAGCTAGACTGGGTTTGTATTTGGTCATAGCCAAATCACAGATACACTATATTAAAATGTGTTTGTATTATTATAAATTATTCGACCATCCATTATATTATTTCCAATTTCTATTTATTTAAGCTTATGGTCTAGTTTTTATTTTATAAAAAATGTAATCTTTATTTTTCTATCGAATTTTCGTAACTCCGTTGTGTTACGTCTTCAGGATTGAAAATTTTTTAAAAACAATTACATACATAAAAAACAAATTAACAAAATTTCTTAAAATAAAAATATTGACAACATTTGAAACAATTCTTATGCTAACAAAATATTTAAACATAACACAGTACAACATTTTTCAGTTAATTGATTGCCAACTCAATTCTGTGAACTGTATGTGAAATTAGACCCAAAAAGAAGAATTTCTGCATCATTCGTTTTGTCTTCTTACCTGCGATTTGAAGTTAGTATCGATTTGAAGTTAGTACTATCGTATAGGGGAATTTATCACGTTTTAGGCCCTGTTGTTTGACATAGCTCGACAACCACTAGCCCAATTTAGTTGAAATAAATTTTAAAAAATTAAGAATTACAATTCCCTTAATCTGTTCATATATTGTTTTCCTATACAAGTAACACTTTCGAAGTTAAAAATGAATGTATGAAGGGAAAAAATTATTTTTTGCCTAAAAATTTAAATTTTTTTTTAAAAAATACATAAAAAATCCAAAATGGAAAAAAGTTTCAAGTCTAGTTATTTTTTCGCAAGGTCACATAACCTATGAGCAAAATGAGACAAAGATCATAAAAATCGATGCACGCGTTTCGCTTTTATTCGCAATTGAGTAAATGTATGAATTTCAAAAATTTGCTCGAGATATGCACAACATTATTTGGAGAAAACATTGACACCTTTTTCATGATTCTGAGAATTAAAAAAAAAGGAATAAACAAAAGGTTATTTGATTTTTATGATTGCGGTAATAAATGTACGTGGACAATTAAACGGAAAGTGGACCTTTTTATTATTTGGGTTTTTCCGGTGGCTACCTGTATGATTTTTTTACAGAAATTGCACCCACATTTTAGGGTGGTCATTATTTGGAAAGTTTTGCACAGTTTGAAACGTACAAGTGCTGAATCAGGTATATAGCCAGCCGCCCTTAAAATATGCGCCCATTTATAAGTACCTGGCAGTAAAATATTCAAAAATACGTAGTATTTATAGGTGTGCATTGATCGATTTTTGGCATTCAGCCAGTGCCGACGAACGCGAACAGTAAAAGTGATTTTTCTCCAGTTTTTTAAAAGTGAATAACAACAAAACATAAAATATATCAATATGGAAAACAACAAGTGCCCATATTTGGATGAATATTGTTACGTTTGTGGTCATATCGTCCGAAAAATACAGAAAAAAGATCGAAAAAATTTGTTTACTGAGCAATTCAAAACCGCGTATTGTAATTATTTCGATGAAGCAGATTTAAGTGGTGCAAATTTTACGCCGAACACAGTGTGCAACAGTTGTTATACTACCCTTCTAAAATGGATTCACGGAAAAAGTAGAAAGTTATCTTTTATGAAGCAAGTAATTTGGGTGGAAGACACAACTGGACATGATGAATCCAGGTGCTATGCATGCTAAATTTTAGTCCTGGATTAAACAGACAACAATTGAAAACAAAAGTATACACTGCTGCATTTACTGCCACACTTCCAGTGCAACGCCCTGCTGATACCGATGCACCTAAACCTCCGAGTGCGGATACTGTGTCCCTGCTAGCCGAAACCGTTTTCACCAATCCGACCGATTTGGATGATGCTGATTGGATACCCGATATTGAAAATAGTGCACCACAACCGCTACCACAAATCGAAATGGATTACATTGTGGCCAAGCTGGGACTATCACAACACGACTCCGAATGGCTGACATCATTTTTGAAGAGAAGAAAACTCACACAGCAAAATGTCAGCGCAACATCATACCGACAACGCCAAGCTGATTTTCAGAAATTTTATTCCGTTGACGAAGCAAATACGTTCACGTACTGCCATGATATCCCAGGTTTAGTGAAAAAATTGGGAATGGATTATATCGCTGGCGACTGGCGTTTATTCATCGATGGTTCAGTTACTAGTTTGAAGGCTGTGCTGCTGCACAAAAAAAATAAAAAACCATGCATTCCATTGGGATTCAGCACAACTATGAAGGAAACGTATGAAGCATTGGGCGAAATTTTGAAGAAAATCAAATACGATGAACACAAATGGAACATTTGTTGCGATCTGAAGGTGGTCAACATACTACAAGGGATTATAGAAAAGGGCGGATATCCAAAATACTTCTGCTTCCTTTGTAATACAAGTAACACTTTCGAAGTTAAAAATGAATGTATGAAGGGAAAAAATTATTTTTTGCCTAAAAATTTAAATTTTTTTTTAAAAAATACATAAAAAATCCAAAATGGAAAAAAGTTTCAAGTCTAGTTATTTTTTCGCAAGGTCACATAACCTATGAGCAAAATGAGACAAAGATCATAAAAATCGATGCACGCGTTTCGCTTTTATTCGCAATTGAGTAAATGTATGAATTTCAAAAATTTGCTCGAGATATGCACAACATTATTTGGAGAAAACATTGACACCTTTTTCATGATTCTGAGAATTAAAAAAAACGGAATAAACAAAAGGTTATTTGATTTTTATGATTGCGGTAATAAATGTACGTGGACAATTAAACGGAAAGTGGACCTTTTTATTATTTGGGTTTTTCCGGTGGCTACCTGTATGATTTTTTTACAGAAATTGCACCCACATTTTAGGGTGGTCATTATTTGGAAAGTTTTGCACAGTTTGAAACGTACAAGTGCTGAATCAGGTATATAGCCAGCCGCCCTTAAAATATGCGCCCATTTATAAGTACTTGGCAGTAAAATATTCAAAAATACGTAGTATTTATAGGTGTGCATTGATCGATTTTTGGCATTCAGCCAGTGCCGACGAACGCGAACAGTAAAAGTGATTTTTCTCCAGTTTTTTAAAAGTGAATAACAACAAAACATAAAATATATCAATATGGAAAACAACAAGTGCCCATATTTGGATGAATATTGTTACGTTTGTGGTCATATCGTCCGAAAAATACAGAAAAAAGATCGAAAAAATTTGTTTACTGAGCAATTCAAAACCGCGTATTGTAATTATTTCGATGAAGCAGATTTAAGTGGTGCAAATTTTACGCCGAACACAGTGTGCAACAGTTGTTATACTACGCTTCTAAAATGGATTCACGGAAAAAGTAGAAAGTTATCTTTTATGAAGCCAGTAATTTGGGTGGAAGACACAACTGGACATGATGAATCCAGGTGCTATGCATGCATAAATTTTCGTCCTGGATTAAACAGACAACAATTGAAAACAAAAGTATACACTGCTGCATTTACTGCCACACTTCCAGTGCAACGCCCTGCTGATACCGATGCACCTAAACCTCCGAGTGCGGATACTGTGTCCCTGCTAGCCGAAACCGTTTTCACCAATCCGACCGATTTGGATGATGCTGATTGGATACCCGATATTGAAAATAGTGCACCACAACCGCTACCACAAATCGAAATGGATTACATTGTGGCCAAGCTGGGACTATCACAACACGACTCCGAATGGCTGACATCATTTTTGAAGAGAAGAAAACTCACACAGCAAAATGTCAGCGCAACATCATACCGACAACGCCAAGCTGATTTTCAGAAATTTTATTCCGTTGACGAAGCAAATACGTTCACGTACTGCCATGATATCCCAGGTTTAGTGAAAAAATTGGGAATGGATTATATCGCTGGCGACTGGCGTTTATTCATCGATAATTCAGTTACTAGTTTGAAGGCTGTGCTGCTGCACAAAAAAAATAAAAAACCATGCATTCCATTGGGATTCAGCACAACTATGAAGGAAACGTATGAAGCATTGGGCGAAATTTTGAAGAAAATCAAATACGATGAACACAAATGGAACATTTGTTGCGATCTGAAGGTGGTCAACATACTACAAGGGATTATAGAAAAGGGCGGATATCCAAAATACTTCTGCTTCCTTTGTAATTGGGATTCACGATACAAAGGAAATCAATATCAATGTAAAGATTGGAAAGGAAGAACTCCCGAGCTCAACAAACAATTAAAATTACGCAATGAACCTATGATAAAGGATATTTTGTTGCCACCGCTCCACATGAAACTGGGAATAGCTGGGAAATTCGTTGAAGTGGTGGTCAAAAAAGTTAACGGCGCCTTTGACTGTTTGAAATCCATCTTTCCGAAACTCAGTGATGAGAAAATTAAAAACGGTACGTATCGTACTCTGTATTTCAATATTGTCATATCTAAATTTGTTAATTTCTATACATTCGCATTACCAATAATTTTTTCGTTTTTCTTATGTATTTAAAACAGGTATTCTCAATGGACCTGATATTCGGAAATTGATCAAAAGTGATTCTTCCACACATTTGCTTTCAGAGCATCACGACCACCAACATGCATGGAACGCATTGAAAGAAGTAATAGAAGGCGTTCTAGGAAAGAACCGTGTCCAGCGAGAAGAGATACAGCAACGAGTGGACAGGTTGCTGTTTTATTTCGAAAAAATCGGTGCATCCATGACGCTGAAATTGCATTTCTTGCACCACCACCTCGATACTTTTTTGGCATAATCACCTCAGGAATCAGACGAACAAGGAGAGAGGTTCCACCAGGTGACCATGCCATTTGAAAAGCGGTTCAAAAGCAAAAAATTGGATGCATTGCTTGCGGAGGTTTGTTGGTGGAGTTCCACAATTATGCAGTTTGAAGAAAGCACCGAAGATGAAGACGTTGAAATTGGTGGACACAGTGAAAGAAACACGCCCTTGAATAGTATGTGTATCTCGGATGACGATACAGACTCAGACCATGAATATGAACAACCTACGAAGAAAACAAGATCATCAGAACCACAAGCGTCAACTTCTACAAAGATGGATATTGCCAATAATTGAAAAAATGTTCTAAATTTTGTTTTTATGCATATTATAATTGCGTATTAATTGCATATTATTTTATTTTCATTAAGTTTTTATAAATAAAGTTTTTTTTTGCATGATAATTTTTTAATTTATATTTTTATTTTTATTTTAAGGGTGGTGGCTATAACTGATTTTTGAAATTCATACCTTTACTCAATTGCGAATAAAAGCGAAACGCGTGCATCGATTTTATGATTATGATCTTTGTCTCATTTTGCTCATAGGTTTTGTGACTTTGCGAAAAAATAACTAGACTTGAAACTTTTTTCCATATTGGATTTTTTATGTATTTTTAAAAAAAAAAATTTAAATTTTTAGGCAAAAAATAATTTTTTCCCTTCATACATTCATTTTTAACTTCGAAAGTGTTACTTGTATAGGAAAACAATATATGAACAGATTAAGGGAATTGTAATTCTTAATTTTTTAAAATTTATTTCAACTAAATTGGGCTAGGGGTTGTCGAGCTATGTCAAACAACAGGGCCTAAAACGTGATAAATTCCCCTATACGATAGTACTAACTTCAAATCGATACTAACTTCAAATCGCAGGTAAGAAGACAAAACGAATGATGCAGAAATTCTTCTTTTTGGGTCTAATTTCACATACAGTTCACAGAATTGAGTTGGCAAATCATGTGTTGTACTGTGTAATCTATTACAGTTTAAAAAATTTTATTTAGTTTCCGTTTCAATGTTTATTAACTAAATGTCTATAACTATCGGCTACACTATCTGTATCTGTCTTATAATTTATTCTTAACAAATTTGGAACCTTTATTATTTGAAGCATTTCTAACATATAACGTCTCTTGTAATTACTCTCTGTGTTTAAAATTGTTACATTCTCAAAATCTGGATAATGATTTAAACTGGCACAGTGGGTTGCTAATGCCGTTTTTTGTAATGTAATATTGTGTTTATGTTTCTGATCTGATTTACGTCCAGCAATTCTCGTTTTAAGTTTATTTTTTGTTGTTCCCACATATAACTTATCACATTGTCCATTATTATTTCCCTACAAGGTATTCTATAAACTACATTTGACCTATCTAACTTTTGTATGTTATCCTTAGTTCTTGTAAATAATCTGCCTAATGTATTATATGACTTATGTGCCACTTTATAAATATTAGTATTATAGATGTTAGAGTTTTCCAACCGTTCCGACATTTTCGGTATATAAGTCAATGATTTATAAATCTTCGGTTCATTCGAAGAACCTTTACTATTTCCATTTTTGTTTATGTAAAGTCCTATTAAATAAGTTATAAGTTTCATTGGAAAACTATTATCTGTTAAGATATTTATAATCTTTTTCTTATTCTCCCTATGGAATTCTACATCACTTATTGTTAATACTCTTTCTATTAGATTTTTAGCTGTATTAATGATCATCCTTTTAGGGTGTTTTGAAAAATAATTTATTATTCTTCCTGAATATGTAGGTTTCTGATGCCAGTCCATTAATAATTTATTCCCTTTCCTTATTATTAATGTATCTAAATAAGAAAGCCTAGAATTAAATTCCTTCTCAATTGTGAATCTAATATTTTGATGAAAAGAGTTAAATATTGTAAGAATATGTTCTATTTTACATTCTGAAATAATGCAAAACAAATCATGCAAAACAAATCATATTTTGTTATGATTTTCGGTTTAAGAGACAATTGTTCAATACATGTATCTAATAACTCTTCCATAACAATATCAGCTACAACTGGTGATGCTGGTGATTCCATAGGAAGTCCCTTTTGTTGGGCATATATATCCCCACTTAATTGAAGATATCTATTATCATCTATACAAAATTTTAAAAACGTGAAAATAAATCTTTTTCTATTTTCGTATAATCTTTTATCTTGCCCCATTTTTTCTCTATTATACACATAGCTAGATCTACTGCTACACTCGGAAATAAAGATAATACATCAAGGGAAATTAATTTCTCATCATCATTTATTTTTATATGTTTTAATCTATCTTTTAATTGTAAAGAATCCTTAACATTATATATTGAATCATCAGTTATTTTTCTAAGAATTTTCGTAATATATTTCGAAAGTTCATAAGAAGGAGAATTAATACAAGAACAAATTGGTCTTAGTGGAAAATCCTTCTTATGAATTTTTGGAACACCATATAATCTAGGTGCTACCGCTGTGTTTGTCTAAAGTTTCCTTTTATCCACAATTGTGATCTCCTCTTTCTTATAAAGCCTTTCAACAAAATCATTATTTGTCCTCTGTAACTTATTTGTAGGATCTTTGTCCAATTTTTTGTATATTAAATAATCTCTTATAATGTTATTAATTCTTAAGTCATAATCACATTTGTCCATTGCGACAGTTGTATTACCCTTATCTGCTCTTAAAATTACAATGTTCCTATTACGTTTAAAAAAATTCTTCGTATCATTCACCTAATCTAGCATAAAGGTATCCCTATTCGTTAATTTTATCTTATTTATATGACTATCAATAGTGGTTGTAAGTTTTGTCCTGGTTATTTCCTGTTCTTCCTTTCCCTCTAAGGTCTGCACTAAATCCTCTCCGTCAGCTATTACCTTTAAAACTGGAAAGTGCTCCCTTTTAATTGGTATATTTATATTTGATTTATTTACAAACCAATTTTGTTAAATTCAATTCCTAATTCCTCTCTTTGTATACTGGCTAAGACCTCGAACTTTTTTCTATTTCTATTTTTAACCTTCTCATTATAGTTTGTTGCCACCTTTTCCTCAAATTTTAGAAAACTGTTGATCTCCTGTTCAGTTAAAAGACGTCTCAAATTGAGAATGTTTTCCTCTATTTCTCCTTGAAATTGTCTTAACAATTCATGTTTTTCCTTAATAACGAAATTCAGAATCTTGCTATGCAATTCTTGTTTGTACTTCTGTATCACTTCTATATACAAAAAAATGTATATGTATTTCTAGACGAGCCTGTTATTGGTGAGTATTTTAAATGGTGTCAAATGTGTGTGTGATGTCTAGATATAAAATTGTTTTATCACATCTAATGCAAAAGAAATTTTAAATTTAATTTATTTAAGTTTAGGTAAGATAAAAATTAACTAATTATATCGATTTTTTTTTTCTTTTCTTTTTAATTTGTAAAATTGGAAGGTTAGTAAAATTGAAGTTTAGTTTAGGCTATTTACAGCCACAATTTGAGAAGAACTTAACGCCATTGGTTTGCGATTTGTATCAACAATAACAGTGTCATATTAAAGAGACTCATTCGAATTTTAAAAAAAAACTTTGTCAACTCTAGTCACCCTACTGAACAAAAAGGGTGCCAGAGATAGTTTTAACTATAGTTAAGTTTGTTTCTCAGCACTTATTAAAGGGGTTAAAATAAACCAGCAGTGGGTGGTTTTCCCTTATGAGCATAGAGACTTAACATTTGCCTCACTTAAAATTTGGGTAAATGGATCTTAACTCCTCTTCACTTCTCTAAATGCCGAAATCATCTTCAACTGTTAGGCACCAAAGAAGAAAGAATTTCTCACTCAAACAAATTCGTCACAATACAAATTCCAAACTTACCAATTTTTTATCATATTTCGTCTGACTGTTCCAATTGTATGTATGCCCTTTTTCCTAAATAAACAAGCAGCGGGATGACAGTGTAATAATTGTCGAAGTAAACTTTATAGTTACATCCATTTCGGACATTTCGTAATTGTCGAACAACAACGTTGGCAGAAGCTTTTAGATCAGGCTCACTTGGAAAACGTTTGTGCGGCAAATTGTCTTGGCCTGTATATATTTCAAAATTATATGCAAAAACTGATACTCCGTTAAGTACAAAAATTTTTTTAGGCCCACTTGTGTGGCTTTGCAGCCATATATTGTTTCAAATGATGCGAGTCTTTACTTGCGTACATTTGTTCATCAACAGATATGGGTTCTTCTAACGGAATGGATGAAAATTAAACAGTCTACCAGTGGCCAAATCTTGTTTAATTTGTCTTAACAAGGATCTGCTTGATCGGCAATGAAATTTTCATTATTGTTCAAATGAAATATTGATCGTATCTTTTCATATTTTTTTTGAGGCAAGCATTCCTTTACACAGTCCAAACAAATTTGGCTGTCCCATAGAAGGCGAATATTGGAGTAATTCACTACTTATGACAAACTTAGGATGCCAATAAATTGGTAAATATCAGTTTTTTCAAAATAAAGGTCTATTCAATATTTTTATGCTTCACATACAAATTACATTCATCAACTATATGTTGTAAAATGTCTTTATTAAAGAAGTATTTGAAAAATTGGAATGGAGTCTGAAAGTTCTTTATAAACTCCGGCAAATCGGTATTTCCTCCAAATTTTATTTCGTCTTCACTGACAGGAAATTTAGTTTTTTTCCTGACAATATGGTCTGCAAGTCTCTCGTGTCAAGAAATTTGTGTGTAGATTTTGCCGAAATTTTTGGAGCTATATTTTCAGTTACATTTTCTAGTCTTGGGCTTAATCGTTCGTTTAAGTGACCGGTCATTATCGTTCAATTCGAATCAGTGAACGAGCTGGTTCTTTTCGTTCAATCGTTCATTTCAGGTCACTCTGTCTTTTGGGTCAGTTTGTCTTTTGAATCATTTGTCCCTTTCGTTCAGTCGTTCACTTGTCTTGTCCTCTTTACTAAACAATCGATTGAATGTGTTAAAAGAAACAACATGTGAGATTACACTCGAAACATTATGTAAGTATATTTAAAAGAATAGGTATTAAGTTGAGAAAACTGAAAATGTAATTAGAAAACGGATAATTTTAAATAAAGGAATTGTAAGGTAATTTTTTAATGTTAATCTTATAACAGAGATATTAATTAAAAATGAATTAACTTTTCTCTTTATTTACAATTAAAAAAATAAAAATACAAACTACAATAAATATATTCAAAGGCTTTTCAGTTAATTTTAACATAATTTAAATTACGTACAAAGACAGCTAAAGCAGTGTTTTTACCTGTCATTTTTCCTTTTTCCTTTTTATTCATTTTTATTTATGTATGTACACATGTACTTTAGTTTTATTTTATGCATAAAAAATAACTGAACATATTAACAGAAATAAAAGTCATTAAGGGTTTTCATGATATTACTAAAAGTCTCGCAAACTGTGCATTTTACCGCCCTCTCAAATGAGTTGCCAAAAATTGTATGAGAATTCGTTTACACAAACTTCGTAAATTTGCTCAACAATTTTGAATCGTAAACTTGCGCTGTTCAGTTGTGCATTTATACAAATAAATTTGTTTAATATTTACCGCCGTTTTCAATGAAAAATTCAAGTGTTAATAATATCACAAGCAATAAATTCTTGCAGTAATTTAAGCAAATTAGTCGCTCTGCTTTATTTATGCATGTTTAAAAAACAAATATCACTTTTTATTCACAAATCTTAGCTTTTATTTTTATATGTATTTGTTTTCTTTTAATTGATTTTTGTATTGACGTTTCAGTTGTAAATTACATAAATTATTTAAAATGACACAAAAATTAAAAAGGGTCTTCATGAAACGAGTCTCGCAAGTTTTTCTATTTGCACAAATAGCAATTTTAAGCGATATCATAAAAACCCTTTGTGACAAACACTGTGGTTGATTTGAATTAAGCGTTTTTACACTAAATGTAAAAAAATACAACCCTACAACATACAAAAAAATACGACTCTACCATGGAAATTTCTTGTAGACTTGGCGTGGGGATACACAATTTTTCATAAACTCATTCAACAAGTGGTGTTAAAGGTGATTAAAAAAAGGTCTTTGTGATAGATATTTCGGATAGCTAAAGTGCGTGGAGTGTTAAAAAAAAAGAAAGAAGAAGAAAAGCACGACTCACGGAAATCAAACGGAGTCTTTATGGAATTTTCGCTTTCACCGTATACATGTGCTTAACCACATCGCCAACCATATTCAGCTATAACCAAATGGCCAACACCATATTCACTTGATACATAACCTAACCAATATCAGCAACATACTTACCTGACACAACCTAACCAACATCAGCTATAACCACATGGCCAACAACATGCTCGCTTGATATATAACCTAACCATATTCATCTATAACCACATGGCCACCAACATACTTACCAGCTATAACCAAATGGCCAACAACATACTTACCGATACAGCATAACCAAAATCATCTATAATCACATGGCCAGCAACATACTTACCTGATATAACCTAACCATATTCACCTATAACCACATGGCCAACAACATACCTACCTGATATAACCTAACCATATTCATCTATAACCACATGGCCAACAACATACCTACCTGATATAACCTAACCATATTCATCTATAACCACATGGCCAACAACATACTTACCTGATATAACCTAACCATATTCATCTATAACCACATGGCCAACAACATACTTACCTGATATAACCTAACCAACATCATCTATAACCACATGACCAACAATAATACAAGGTACATAACCTAATCAACATCAGCTATAACCACATCGTCAGCAATATACCTACCAGAGACTTAACTACTACGTAACCTTAACATACCTACCTGCGACCCAAAATTAATAACAGCACCTGAAACTACCACCAACTAACTGCCGCAATTTCATTTAATGTCCTACCACAACAACCTGGCTGGAAAAAAGGGAATACCCGGAAACATCATGGCAACAAGGTGACCCAGTAATAGTACTCCAGGAAAAACAGGTAAACTAGTAGTTGAGTCAAATAATTCTGAAATCGGATGAAGACATCCAGTCTTTTTTTTTTCAACCCTGTCGTTCTATAAACCATATTTTTTTATGATTAAAAAACTTACAAAATGTCCTCAAAATAAAAGAAAAACAAAATCCATTTTTTATACCTAACATTGCTAAAAATAAAGCAAGTACCAATTTTATTTTTATGGCAGTAATGAATAAAAAAAAAAAGAAAAAACAAATAACAAAAAAAATGTTTATTAATAGCTTGGACACAACTTCAATTTAAAGTTCGGTATTCAATTTAAAATCTCAGCCCGTTAGTGAGTCATATGGCTTCAAACACTTTACCCATAGGCCGATAAAATTAGATCCAAAAAAAAAAAAAACTAAATTCAGAATTTTTATTGCACTGCCTTGTTAATATTGCCACCTGAATTGTAAGCTTGAATTCAATATTTCCCTTTTAGTGGCTAAATTTAATACCCAAAATTTAAATATCGAGACTTAACGTAAAATGAATTAGAAATTTTGATACCTAGACTCAATTAAAAAAAAAAAGAAGCTTAAATTTTAAAAAGAATATACAATGCCGGCAATATCTAAATTAACTTATATTGATGAGTTAACCGTTTAATAAATAATTTAATAAATAATTTTATTGAATTGTTAACAATAATTTAATAAATAACTTGATTGGATTATTAACGATAATTGTTAACAATAATTTAATAAATGGTTTAATTAAATTTTTAACAATGATTTAATAAATAGTTTAACTAAATTATTAACAATCATTTAACAATAATTTAATAAATAGTATTATTAAATTACTAACAATTAATTAACGATTCAATAAATAATATTATTAAATTAGTAGTAATAAGTTAACAATTAAATGAATAATTTTATAAGTAATTTAATGATTTAATAAATGAATTAATAATTTAATAAATAACTTAATATATGAGATAATAAATAATTCAATAAATAATTTAATGACTTAATAAATAAAGTAATAATCTAATGAATAACTTAATAAATAACTTGAAAAGGTAATAAATAATGTATTAATTTATAAATAACTTAATAAATAATCTAATAAACGTTTTAATAAATGGCTTAATGAATAATTTGATGAAAAATTTATTAAATAAGTAAAGTCAATAACTAAATCTAACTGAAACAATAACGTAATAAATAACCGAATAAATAATTAAGGATAACCAAATAAACAACGGGATATAACCAAATAAATAACTAAAAATAACTAAATATGTTGATTTTAGAATAACTAAATAAGTAAATTAAAGAATAATTAAATAATTTCATAAATTGTTAACGCATAAAAAAAAAATAAATATTTTCGTCAATAGCTAGGCAAAGAAAAATAGAAACTTAAATACCAAAAACAAATTAAAATAAATAAATTAATAAACAGATAAGCTCAGAAATAAATTACTTTTCATAAACAATTTTCTTAACCAAGTAGTCTACGATTGTTTCAATCCAAAATTCAATAGGTAAGTGGGTAACTAAATAAGTGATTAAGGCAAAGGGTTAGTAGTTAAAGAAAATTAATAAAATCTTTGCTTGAATCTATTATTTAGTATATTACGCCACGTCAAACTAATTACTTAAATCGAAATTTCATTAAACAAACGCTTACCCATTTAAAATTTTGATGATTCTTCTTTGACATAAGAACACAAGATTAAACAATCGATTGAAGCAATAGTTGAATGTATGATGCTAAGGGCTAGATGAAGATCTGAAAGAAACTTTAAACTTAATTAATACCTTAGCACATAAAATAATAAATAACTAAAACTAATTAAACAAATAACTTAAAATAATTGAGTAACTCAACAAGTAAGTTGAGGTAATTGGTAAATGAATTTCATATTTAATTTATTAAATAAAATAATTTTGTTAATCCTCAAGTTGAAGTCAGCTATTCAAACCAAACGTTTATCCTCTTAAGGGGATACAACATTTAGGAATTTGACGAACGTTTAAAGTAACTAGTTGACAACTTCGTGAGTCGGTTTGAGAGATTGGATAACCTCTAAATAAATTTATGATCAGTTTGGTAGGTTCATTCACCAATTATCCAGTATGTCAAACTTTTGTTGAGCGATTTATGATATGACAAATATATTTAAAAGCATTAATAGGTAGAGTATCAAAAATTTGAACTAACAAATAATTATCCAAATGATTCAACCAATGATTAGTAAAACAAATGAATAATTAAACAAAATAATTAAATAAATCAACAAATTGATAGATAAATGAATAATTAAATCAACAAATAAATAACAATATCTAAATTAACAAAAAAAAAAAAAAAAAAAAGGAAAAGAAAAATAAGGAAACTAATTTGATATCAGTTAATCAATAAGCCTAAGAAATTTATGTCTAAGATAAATATTTAGCATTCGATAATTTGTATTAATGAAACCTTTAGTAATTAATTTCCCTTGTACTGATTTAGATCGAAATTGTACTTTTATTGTATCAATTATTACACGACTTATTTGAAATAAACTTACTTTGTATATAACATTTGATATTTAAAAAAGAAAACATGTTTTAATTAACCCCAAAATTGGTTGAACAGTAGCTATAGTGAAACGAAGACGTGGTAAGTAACATTAGGGACATTACTTAAATTTTTTTTCAGGCAAAAGGTAATGTCACGGTTGACATTAACCTGTCATATGGGGTGAGCATCCTGACCGGGACCATTGCACCTTGTCCCGAGGATTCGAGTCCGGCCAAACCAATGTAGTGTGAAAGTTTCTGCCATCGAAATGTCCGTCCGTTATTAAAGGGGTTTACCCTTTTCATTAGGTATTTTGTACACTGTTGCTTCCTTTTTTTACATATTTTCCATAGTGGCACGAAAGAATAAAGTTGATAATTGTGCAAACCTAGATGGACACGAACCTCCCATTCCCGGCGAGCTACAGCCGAATACACCAGCGTGCCAACGTCCATCGTGGAGCAAAAGGTTTATTTTTTTTTGGAAAAATTATTTTTCCAGCACAATTTATATCACACCTTATTATTTTTTGTAGTTTGTTTTTGGAACAATATGCAGAAACAGAAATTACGGAAAACGATTTTAATAAATCAAATTAAGTTACTGTAAAACTTTTTTGAGTGTAAACAAGAATAGAAAACAACAAGCACAAACCAAATACGCAGTCTTTTCGTTCAATTGATTGAAAAGAAACAACAATACTATAAGTGTGTATGCTATACATTTTTCCTTTAACACATTGCCATTGGCGACTTGCCACACTTTCTTAAAAATTCATAGTACAATCTGGGCTGTCATACGTAGTAATTTCTCGCCAAACGTGGCGATTTTAAAACTTGTTTATTTATTATATGCTTAGGTAACTCCATTTTAATAGAAAGAACAAAAAATTGTTGAGAGGGCTTATTCAAAGTAAGAGCGCAATTCTTCAAAAATTAATTTAAACAAAAATAATGAGAGAAAAAAAATTCAAATTTATATGGTATTTTAAGAACAAAATACTTTTAAAAACAAACAAATAATAAAAAAAATAATAGCAATTGCACAATTTTCAAATCAAAATAATATTAAGAAAATGAACAAATAGCAATAGTTATTATTATTATTCATGTGTTATATGTATTATATTTTCAAAAGATGTGATAATATAAATTTTATTTTTAGTTTTTATTTTATAAGAACTAAAAAACCTTTTTGAAAAAACACGCTTTTATTAAAATGCGCTTAAAAGAAATAAACTTTAACTATCAACAAAAAACATCATTAATAAATTGATATGATATAAAAGCTTGTCGCTTGTCTTTACACAATTTATTTGATTTAAAAGCTAGTCGCGAGATTTAAGTACTAGTATTTACTTCGTTTGAAAATTTCAATAGTTAAAATCAATCACATCAAGTTATATAATTTACTTGTTTGTCTACTCAAGTTAATCTCGCGACAAGCTTTTATATCATATAAATTGTGTAATCCGTTATAAGTTGATAGTAAAAGCTTAAAAGTAAAATTTTCTTTTTTTCTTTTTAGAGCATTTAAATAAAAGCGTCTTTTTTAAAAAAGGTTTCGTACTATTCATTTATATTTTTCCTTTAAGCGCATTTCAATAAAAGCTTGTTTTTTAAAAAGGTTATTTACTTTTAATTTATATTAAAACTAGCATTCGTATTCTCATGAGTCCTTTCATTTGATACCCATATTGAAGGCAAGCATTAAAAACTTAGTCCGCCATATATGATTTAGAGTGACGTCACTTCATTTTTCGACGTATTCTCAGCAAGCCCTCCCATTTGATAATCATATTGTAGGAATGCATTAAAAATAATATGTCTGCCATCTCGGGCGTCTTATCATGTTAGATTTAGAATAACGTTACATAGATAACCATGCATCGTCATCTTAACTGAACGTGTTTAAAAATGTCAACTCAATCGGTTCGAGGTATCTGCTTCAAAATTGAGTTGCAAGATTTCACCGAACAAACATACATTGCAAGTTAAATTAAAGCTTTTAAAATACGTTCATAAGTAGTTTCATTCAGTCGGTCGTGCTCGATGAGAAAAGACGTGTTTCTTTTAACTCCGCATACGGTTCTTTTTTTTTAACATAAATTAGTTAATAATATCAGTTTAACAAGCGAATTTGGACGCTCAATATAAAAGTGAACAAAAGAATAACTATAAAAAAATTAAGAAAAAAAAAATACAAAGCACAGTCAACAAAAAAAATAAAAACAAAAAAATAAAAGAAACGGTGAAAAAAACAAAAACAACTCTATATGAGTAATAACAATGAAACAACAACAAAAGTAAATGATATTCATGCTAGTGAAAGCAATGTGGAAATAAACACAACAACAGAAAACAATACAAGCGTTACCACTGTTACCATAATCCCAAACATAGACGCAATGTTAAACAAACAAGAAAAAAGTTGTCAAAAACCACAAGTGCAAGTTGGTATGGATAGGTATATAACAGTGCTTAAACGTGGTCGCAGCCCTGCCTCTTCAGCTGTTGCCTCCGCCTCGAAAGTTCCATCTTTTGATAGAATAAACTCGCAAAATCGTTTTGCAATTCTGGAGGATGAATCTTCTGAAACACCCAACGTCATAAAATCGTCGAAGCCACCCCCGATATATCTTAGAGAGCAAAACTCAAGTGAGCTAATAAAAAGTTTAATATCGGTGATAGGTGAAAATTCGTTTTACGTAGCTGCAATCAAGCGTGGTAATATTAACGAAACAAAAATACAGATTAATAATGAGAATGATTTTCGTAAATTAATTAATAAGTTTGAAGCACTTAAAAAAAGCTTCTATACTTACCAGCTGAAAAGCAGCAAAGGGTGCAGGTTGTGATAAAGGGCATTGACTCATGCATGGACCCAGACGAAATAAAAACATTTTTAGAAGAAAAGGGTTTCAAAATTAAAAATGTTACAAATATCAAAAATAGGGAAAAAAATTCCCAACCACTATTTCGAGTGGAGTTAGAGCCCGGCGACGTTAAGCTAAAAAAAATGAAACGCATCCCATTTACAGTTTAAAATACATCCTGTACAGGAAAATAACGCTAGAAGAGCCGCATAAAAGAAATGGGCCCGTTCAGTGTTTAAACTGCCAAGAATTTGGTCATACTAGGGCATACTGCTATTTACCCCCTGTTTGTGTCGTATGTGGAGAACTACATGGTACCGTTCAGTGTGATAAGTCAAAAAATTACTCTAATGTAAAAAAATGTAGCAACTGTGGTGGTAATCACACTGCCAACTATAGAGGATGTCCGGTATATTCTATTGTCAAGCGTTCTGTTGGAGAGAAACTTAATCCCCCTCAAACGCAGGCAACTTATCAAGAAAACACTAACGGCGTTCAAATACCGCAGCCAAATAATAACAGAACCTCGTACGCTAATGTCTTAAAATCTAATCATATGCCATTGCAAGGTGATTTACCAAATAATGACGAAATTCCCACTTCTAATTTAACTCGGCTAGAAAAAACCATGGAAACATTAGTGCAAACCGTTAACAATTTTACCAACACAATGGGTAACATGATGCAAGAAATGTTAAGAATGCAATCGATGTTATTGCAAGCTGTACTAAATAAGCCATGAACTGTCTAAAAATTTGCTTTTGGAACGCAAACGGCATCCGCCAACATAAAAATGAACTAGAATACTTCCTTAAAAATAAACAAATCGATGTTATGATGGTTTCTGAAACTCATCTGACCTCGAGAAATACGTTTAAAATCAATGGTTATATATTATATGATACCAAGGCCCCTCGAGGTAGAGCTTGTGGAGGTTCTGCCATTTTAATAAAAAACCGAGTAAAAAACTACTTAATGTGCGATCATCGTGAAGATTATCTCCAAGCAACGAGCATTTGCGTTGAGGAATTAAATCGAAACCTAGTTATTTCATCAATATATTCACCACCTAGATTTTCAATATCAGAAAGCCAATATAATAAATATTTCAAATCATTAGGACCCTGCTTCCTGGCTGCTGGCGGTTATAACGCTAAACATACTCTCTGGGGGTCACGACTTATTACGCCTAAGGGTCGTGTTTTGTTTAACACAATTCGTAAAATGGATCTAAATGTGGTCGCGAGCGGTGAACCAACATATTGGCCTACTGATCAGCAAAAAGTTCCAGATGTTATCGATTTTGGAGTGGTTAAAAACATCCCCGTAGAAACGATTTATGTTGAAGCTTCCTTAGAACTATCTTCTGATCACACACCTACAATTCTTACAATAACAAATCCTAATAGAATTGTATCTCCGTCTGATAACTTAGTGACGTCAGCCACTCAAATAAATTGGTTAAAATATAAAAAATATCTCAGTACCCACTGCACTGAAAATATTCCGCTTAGTACACCGGAGAATGTGGATATTTCTATTGTAAATTTTGACAGTTATCTGGAACTAGCTGTTCGACATTCTAGTATAACCCTCAAAAAAACCAAAAATAGTAAAATATATTCTGCAGATGTCGAGCGTCTCTTGACTGAAAAAAGGAGAGCTCGAAGAGAATGGCAATTGCATAGATCCCCTCAACTTAAGAATTTACTAAAAGAGTGCACAAAAAGGCTAAGAAAGTTACTGCAGTCCCAAAAAACTGCATCCTTTAAAAAATATCTTAAGGAACTTGATGCAACTCCACAATCAGACTACTCATTATGGCGTGCAGCTAGAAATCTTAAAAGACCAGTTATCACTAAACCACCATTAAGAAACTTAAACGGAAGTTGGGCAAGAAATGATATAGAAAAAGGAAATCTTTTTGTTAATCATTTGAAAACCGTATTTATCGCTCACACATCTCTCGATATGGCGGTCGAGTTACCACCTGTTGCTGTTAGAGCAGCTGTTCCACTAAGATTTGAGATAAGAGAAATCGAAAAGGCTATTCATGATTTAAACCCGAAGAAAGCCCCTGGTTTTGATAAGATCAGTAACAAAATCCTTTTGGAGCTACCCAGCATAGCAAAGAAAATTATTCTCTTTATTTTTAATGCTATTTTACGCCTTGAATACTACCCTCAGGAATGGAAAGTATCATTAGTTACCATGATACCTAAATCAGGAAAGGATCCTACAAAAGTTGAGTCATATAGACCTATAAGCCTATTGTCTAATATATCAAAGCTGTTTGAGAAGCTGTTAGTGTCAAAATTAACCCCAATTTTAAATGTAAATAGATGTATTCCAAACCATCAATTCGGCTCTAGAAGAGAACATAGCACAATTGAACAAACCCATCGTATAGTAAACGCCATAAGAAAAACCTTTGAAGAAAAAAATATTGTTCCGCCCTCTTCATCGATGTTTCTCAAGCTTTTGATAAAGTCTGGCATGAAGGCTTATTACATAAATTGAAGCTAAATTTACCAGTAAACACACACAAGCTGTTAGAAAGCTACTTAGTCGGTCGAAAGTTTATTATTAAAGAAGGTGCTTTTATAAGTTCTCCTCAGCCAATTGACGCTGGAGTCCCTCAGGGAAGCATCATGGGCCCACTGTTATACCTAATATATACCTCAGACATGCCAACAAACAACCACACCCTAACTTCAACATTTGCTGATGATACAGCTTTTTTAAGCGTGCACGAAAACTGTCATGAAGCTTCTCGCTACTTGCAGGATCATATATTTGAACTGGAAAAGTGGTTAAAACAATGGAGGATAAAGGTTAATGAGCAAAAATGCGTACATATAACATTCACCTTGCGTCGGGAGTCATGTCCCCCTATTAAAATCAATAATCAATTAGTGCCCCAACAATCGCATGTAAAATATCTCGGAATTCATCTAGATCGGCGTTTAACATGGAAATGCCATATAGAAGCAAAACTAACACAAATGAAACTAAAAGCAATTCAACTTAATTGGCTTATTGGAAGAAACTCTATCTTAAAACCAATTTGGTGCTACGGTATTCAGTTATGG
This sequence comes from Pollenia amentaria, assembly GCA_943735925.1. Lineage (NCBI taxonomy): Eukaryota > Metazoa > Arthropoda > Insecta > Diptera > Polleniidae > Pollenia > Pollenia amentaria. The sequence goes on from OX031009.1 coordinate 82,165,047, forward strand.
GGCACTGCCTCGGCTTCTAATATCGAAAAAATTCAAAGGCGACAAAATAAACTTCTTCGAATAATCACAGCCGCTCACTGGTATGTTAAAAACTCAAATATTCACAAGGATCTCAATGTGCCGTTAGTAAAAACTATTATTACGAAGTATGCAGTAAAATATTTAAAAAGACTTGAGTCGCACCCAAATCCACTAGCTCGAAATATTTTAAATTACAGCGGCCACTCTAGATTAAGGAGAAGAGATACAGCAGGACTCATCAGACAAGAAGAGCGCTAAACATCTACATATGTGAACAGAAACCGTGAAGAGAAAAATTTTCGTCTAGCATTGGCAGGACAAAAATAAAGTATTAGTATAAGATTTGATTAATTATTGTTAGTTCATATTTAATATATGAAGATTCAATAAATAAATAATGAAAAAAAAAAAAAAAAAAAAAATAAGTAGTTTCTTATAAACTAATTTTTTTTATATTTTAAGAGTCTTATTCATTAACGAATGTAATGTATACATTAAAAGTGTTTTTTCCACACTAATTTCGTGCTGTGAAACTTTACTAAGCTTTTATGAATAAAGCGAATAAAGAAAATCTGTAAATGCAGTTCTTTTCTTTAGTCCATCCTCTTAAATTACCAATAGTCGTGGGATTTTAAAATAAATCATTTGCGGACTTATAGGCTTTTAGGACTTAGCACAATTGTTCTTTGAAATTTCATTATTTTAGTAGGGACTTAGCATATTTTCCTTAAATATGTTTTCTTTTATATCTGGAATTTAATATAAGGAATTGCTCCTTATGAAGCATAATTCGTTACAGCGGCGTTCGCTGTAACTAAAAAAGCTCAATAAAAATATTAAAAAAGTAAATGTATTTGGTATTTACAAGAATGTAGTTATTTTATTGGTGTTGATGGACAAAAAATTAATTGGTTAACAATAAATAAGAACAAGAATTATTAGTTTAAAGAAAAAGAAATAATAATAAAAAGGTATATTTTTGCGATATAGGGAACATCCAATTGCTTAAAATTATACGATTATGTTGAATTCAATAGTGTATTCTTATGTTAATAAAAATAGGTATAGAATATTTAGAAAAACAAATCATAGATGAGGTAGATCATCATAAAAACGGTGATGGTCCTTGGGTAAAGTCAATTTTAAAAATTGCAAGTCTTCATATTTTCTTGCTTTCCCTCTTTCGTTATAGAGTGGTTGCAAACTCGAAAAATAAATTGGTCTTATATTTTTATTATTTTCTGTTGTAAATTTTTCCACTCTTCGCTGAAACGAAGTTTATACTTTGTTTCACAATTTTTACCTCGTCCAGGGGAATAAATAATACAATACAATAAATAGTTACCTTCGGTGTCAAAAAACTGTATAATTATGGTATTTTGCAATATTTTATATTTTTTTAAATGCACAAAATTCGACTGAAGACAGTAATACTTAAGATTGTATTTAGATGTGTGGTTATACCAAGGACGAAAAAGATATTGAAAATAACCAAAATTCTCAATGCATACAAAAGCATTTAAAACTGTAATCACTTTCATATAACGAATTATATGAAATGCAAAGTAGCTATTTAATATTGTAGATATTGCCAAATTGCTGTAATTCGTTGTAATCCAACTTGAAAAGAAAAGACTTAAAAAAAATTTGTTCCTTTCAACTGGACTTGGCATATTTTCTTACTTTTTAAAAAAAATTTTGGACTTAGCATATTTGCCTACCACTGCATTCCAGCAAGAAAATACAAAATAATGGTATTATTTTTACTTGTAAATTATGTATTTTGAATTATACTAGCAAGCTACATCAAAATCTCAATTTCGACGAAAAGTGGACTTAGCACTTTTTCCGACTAAGGTAACGATTTATAAAATTTTCTGCTCAAATGAAAAAATTAGCATTTGGCGGGTTTTGTATTAAGAACAACTGGCAACGCTCATGTAAATTGTAGAAAAATTTGTGAAAAGCAGCCAGGGCTGTCAGATTTATTTTGACATTTTTTGCCAAATTCAATGTAAAAAATCGCCAAGGCCTTTTTTGCGGTTTTGACAACATAAAATTTATTTAAAAAATTTTTCCAATGTTTTCTATAAACCCTAAAAAAAAATATTTCTTCTAAATCGCTAAAATTCTCCAAAAATGGGACAAAGTCGCCTTGATATATATTTTTTTGAATAAAAGTAAAATGATTGGTGAACACACAAAAGACACAATAGCTTACAATAATCTAATTAAAGCAGCAAAAGTTTTTTTTTTTGTGTTTAGTATTAAACACATATTGGATATATATCTAAAAATTGGATATATATCACCAGCAAGGCAATTCTTACTGTTTTTTTTTTAACAATATATATTCAAAATATCGTGTGAAGGTACAAAAAGTGCTATTTACATTCATAAAATTTATAACTCGTAACAACGTATTAAGAAGTTCGTATTGCACTCTATTTTGAATGCGAGTTTTTAAAGAGTAAAGGTGTTATGATACTTGCTATTTTTTGTATTGGATTTTTTTAGAATTGACTGAATGAAACAACAAATGCGAGAAAGAACAAGAAATACAATATGTAAACAAACCCTTTTTACTGATTGACATTTCTCATGTATATTTTTTTCTTTGACTGAAACAAGAAAAAAAAAAATTGTAAAAGCTTGGGCAGATGAAACTATTTTGTTTTTGATTAATGAAATGAAGCAGGTGCCCTTTATATGGGATTTCAAATCACCACAGTACAAAAATAAATTTAAAAAAGTGCAATTTTGGGACGCGTTGGCTAAAAAAATAAACACAAGCTTTGCTCCAATGGTTCCATTTAGTTCTGGTAGGTATAAAAATTTATTTTTATTGAATATTTTATTTAATAATTTAGTTTTATTTTAGCGGATGTGTCAAAAAAATGGAGTAATTTAAAAGCTTACTACCATACGGAGCAGACAAAAGGTATCAAAGCTAAAAAAGTGGATGCAGCGCTGATGCAGTGGATGATATATTGTCAAACTGGAAATATAGCCAGCCAATGGACTTTTTATCCACCACAAATGAGGCTACATCCTCAGTCAATAATTTTAGCAAAAGCAGTCTTGAGGTAATTATTTGAAACATACAGGCATGTTCTACAAATCGAAATAAGGTGAAATTGAAACCGAAAGGGATTTTAAGTTCAATCATTTATAAATTACCATAGTTTTTTCGTGTTTTAAGAGTTGTTCTTGTAAAGCTTAACTTTCAGTACGGTGTCGTTTTTTAAAATTTCTCGATTTTAAATCCCCTTCACTTCGATTTCGAGAACATGCCCGATATTGTAACTTCGCAACATTATTTTTATTTGGCTTTTAACACAACGAAATACATAGTATGTATGTATGTATACAGAATCCCATAAATTATTACTATTGCTTAACGCCGTTAGATTTTGGGCTCATCTAGCGATGACCGTCTCCCCGTATATCAAAATATGGGAGCAGGCCAAACTGAATACGTGGTAGCTAGTTTTTGGGTAAACTAGCTACCATCCTGGTGTTGACATTGCACATCCTGGTGTTGACATTGCACATTGGGTTGAAGCTGATGACGATTTTAATGACTCAGTGACTCAAGAAGAATTTGAATCGCAGTCTTCTAATATCAGCTTAAATCCAGGTGGTGGTCAAATGTTACTCGTAAGAAAAGAAAAGTAGAAAATGAAAATTTAGAAGCTGTTTGCGAAAGTTCGAAAAAATTGGCTGATGTTCTCACAAAAAAACTGTTACATGACGAACCAAATGCTCCATTCGGACCTTTTATAGTTAACGAACTAAACAATTTACCCAAACACAAACAGTTAATAGCAAAATCGAAAATAACAGCGATACTATTTGAACTCCAATCTGAAGACTGATTAGATAATATATATACACCAAATGTGTTCCTCGTTTTAAAATGTGTTTTTTTTTTTACCAAAGCTAACAAGGGTGTGCTGGAAATCGGAAACGTAAAAAGCAAGAATTTGGAAGTTCTTTTTAATCAAATTTTTATAATTTTTGTTATACAATTTTGTTTAATAGAGCAATATTTGTATAATATTTGACATAAAATTCTTTTATTACAGAAATCGTATTAAAAACGACTTTTAAAATTCTTGCATTTTACGTTTTCGATTTCTAGCACACCGGTGTAAATGATAACGTAAAGCTTATTTTATTTATTTGTGAAATCCACTGTTTCTGCTTATTATTATTATTTTTTGTTTTCGTAAAATAATTTTTACGTGTGCATTTCAATTCAATTATTTTTCAGTTGCCTTAAAAGAATCTTTCAGCAAAAACATACTTTCAATATTATTGCCTTTAAGATTCTATAACAGTTTTTATATAACACGCAATGAGCTTTTTCTTAAAGTTGTGAATGAGTGTAAAAGAAATAGTTTGCAAAATTTTCAGCTCATTAAAAGTTCAGCCAGCACTTTTGATTTGAAAATCAGCGATAAAAAAATTAACGCAATCAAAACAATTGTTTGCTTATGTTTCTTATACATATAATTTTTTTATTTAGTTTTATTAATGAAATTTATTGTACTTTACATAAAATGTGATGTTTTTTTAAATAAAATAGATAGCATTAATAATACTTACAAAAATATTCAAAGTAAATGTTTATGTATATTTAAAAATGAATTGTTATTTTTTTATAGTTAATAAGTTATTTTTTTTTAATGAAATATATTTACATATGTACGTACATACATGTAATTTACATAAAAATTTTGGTTTTTTTTCGTATGTGTATTTTGTTTTTGTAAAAATGTAAAAACAGTATTATTTTTGTGTTCGAAAGATAGCTAACAGAAAAACGTTATTTTTTAATGATTTTCTACACAAATACTATATATTTAAACTAGTTTAAAAAATTAATGCGAATACGGTACAAGTTTGTAAAAAGTAATATTTTAATTTCAAAACTTTTCAAAAATCATTTAATACACATTTTAAAGGTCACTTCTGAAGATCAAAAACTAATGTATTTTTTCAATTAGTTAATCAGGTATACTAAAAACAATTTAAAAAAAAAATAATTTTAATGTTTGATTAATAATAACGTTGGTAATAAATAAAAAATATTCAGGTATGTGATGAAAAACTATCGTTTTCGAAATTATCGTTTTTATTAGGTGTGATAAATTTCAACCGATTTTAAAACCCATATCAGAATTATATTCTTAACGTTTTCTTCAAAAAATTAGATTTTAAAATAATATAGAAAGTATAAAAACCGTATTAACAATCAATTTTTAAAGATACTGAAAACGACATTATCGATTTTAAATCGTTTTGTTTTCAATATCGCTTTCCATCACATACCTGAGAGATTTAAACTAAAAGGAACATATACAATTTGCAAATAAAAAAAAATTATCAAATAAGAACAATTAATCTCAAATCGTCCACAAATAATCGGCCAAAGCATCTCGGATTTTTTCTGCACTTTTTTGTGGTTTTCGTCTGTCCGATGGTGCATTTCTAAAATTTGTTTCAATAATAACATCGATTTCATTATTTGATAAATTGTCAAAGCCATTTTTTTCACTAATGTTTGATGTCCTTAAAAAATTGTGCAAGCAAATACATGTTAATACAATTTTTGATGCCTCAGCAGGATCTCTGTAAATTGCGGAACACAAAACTCTAAAGCGATTAACCAAGATAACGAAAGCATTTTCGACGACACGTCTATTGCGCGATAAGATGTTATTGAAATAAATTTGTTTTTCACTCAAGTTTCGCTGTGAATATGGCTTAACCATATAATTCGTTAGAGCAAACGCATCATCTGACAAAAATGTGAATGGAGACATTACATCAGATAATGGCAAATTTTGTGGGGGCGGAATTTTCACTTCCTCATTTTCTATTGCGTATTTGAGATCTGATCGAACCCAAACCCCAGCATCTCCAACTCTGCCATTGATTCCAACGTCCGCATACAAAAACGATAATTTGCATCGGCTAAAGCCATAAGTATTATGGAATTAAAGCCTTTATAATTGTAGTACGTGGATCCAGCTTTTTTAAACCCGATGATGTTGCAGTGCTTTCCTGAAAAAAGTAAAAAATTTATAGTTTCTTAGTTTCTAGTACATTTTTCCTAAAAATTTATGATTATGTTACAAAAACTAACGTAAAAGTTGCAAATGCACGTAATGATATAAGATTTTGCACAAACTCGCTTTATATGACTACAAATCATACAGTTAAATTCCTGAAATAATGTAACTATCGGTGCAGGGTATCAAAGATTCGGCATAGCCAAATATAGCTTGTTTTTACATTAATTGGTTGACGGTTTTAGTTTAATAGACAATTTATCCTTTTTTAAAGTAAATAAAGGTGATAGCTTACCATCGATTGCACCTATGCAATTAGGAAAGCCCCACATCTCTAAAAAATCTTTTGCGATCAAACGCCATCGTTCCTCAGTGGAAATTCCAAAAACTCTTTATTCAAAGCTTTGTAAATAGCCGGAATTATTTCACGTAGAATTTTGCATATGGTTGACTGTTCAATTCGGAATTGAAGCTGCAGGGATGATTGCGTTTCTCCTTTAAGAATTTATTAAAACAGAAATTATCAAATAAATAAATTTTACATATGTATACAAACCTGTTGCAAGGTACCTCAATGTAACATGGAGTCTTTCGGCAGGTCCAATACAATTTCTAAACCGGGTATCTTGTTTAGTTATATACGGTTTTACTTTTTCCAATATAAATTGGAACTGATGCGGAGTCATCCGTAAAATATTTTTGTACAGTTTTGAGTCTTCACACTCGATTTCTTTTAAAAGTTTGTGGGTAAACCCTTCATTTTCTCTTAGAAGCAGCCACCGTGACGAAAATTTTTTTTAGTCTTTTCTTTTTATTTTCTTTTTTTAAAACAACTTCTATCATCTTTAAATTTTCATTTAAAGTTAAATTTTCATTTAAAGAATACACCCCGATGTAATTCGTAATATTATTCATGATTTTCATTAAATTTTATTGTATTTAAAAAAACTTTTTTGTTATTTCAAAATAAAATGTAAACAAAACAAACAATATTGCCCACGTTTTGTTCCCACAAAAACCGTCAAAAAAAACTATAAATCGCAAAAAAAAAGTTAAAACCCGCTACTTTCGATCAAAAATTAAAAAAGTTAGCAGCAGTGCTAACATTTAATCTGGAAATGTCAATTTTAAGTTACAAATTTTTATATTTTTTTTGACAGTCTAAGATTATTTATCTATAACACACGTATATTTTTTTGACATTTCAAGATTTTTTATGGTATAATCAAACTCTTTACACTTAGTCAGTTTTCCTATGCAAATATATTTTCACTGTTCTCCAATATAGAAAAAATACAAAAAATAGCAAGTATCATAACACCTTAAATAATTAAAAAGAACTATTTCAACACGGACATTAGCAGTTAAAATTAAAGACAGTCAAAGCAAGTTATTTAAAATGGTACGTACCGAACGTATCCTTATAGCTATAAACTTTATGCAAAACCTGATTTATATTAGATGGAATACCATCATTGATATAATCTTTCTAAACAACAAACGGTAAATTTGTCCAACAGTCTCAAAACAAGTTTATAGCTTATCAAATAGCCAACAAAATCGCCATATATTTTATAAGCCGCCAAAAAATCGCCATATCGCCAAATCGAAAATTAGGTCGCCAAGAAACTTGACAGCCCTGATTGTATTATGAAAATGTGTACAGCAATCAGCGTTGCCAAATGTGCAGATTTATCTGCATTTTACAGTTTTTCTAAGCATTGGGCAGTTTTGAAGTTTTTTGTTAAAAAAATAAGTTTTTTTGTAAATTGTGCAGATTTTGCAGTTTTAGCATTAAAATATTTTAATATAAATTTTTTTATATTATTTTTTATTTGTTAAGCCCTTATATTACCTAATTTGCTTACCACATACTCCTGTAAGAGAGGCAAGCTTTAAGAGTCAAACAAAAAACACAATCGGCTTGGGACACACGCACTTTTCGTTAACAAATAAACCACCTAAGCCTAATTAATCATTTTTCAACAAATTCCAATAAAATACTTTTATTCTTTTAAATTTTTATGTTTCATCGTTTCCTTTTTGGCTGTAAAATTTTCACTTAAATGACTAAATTTAGCACTAGGTAGCGCAAACAGTTTGGAAAATATACAACATTTCGATTTTTCTACAAACATGATTGAATCGTTTGTCAAATACACCAATTAAGAACGCACAATTTTGTCATGTTTGCCAGGCCGTTTGAGTAGTATTTGGCTTTCCTTTTGGAAGTTTAATTATGTCCCTGTTTACATTTTGTGATTTTTGATGTTTCATTTTATTGCAGCATCTTTTCATGTATGTTCACTTGACAAATTGCAAATCTGAGCCCGAACTAAAATAAAATTTGTATTAAATAAGAAAAGAAAACAAATCGCTTAAAGCAAAAGACTATATTTTATTGTGCACCCCTCTTAATTCCACTCTCTTTCATCTAGACTACAAAGTACCGATATTCGTTAATAATTTATTATAAATTTTTATATTAATTCGAATGTATATTCTAAGTCAAATTACATACTTTCATACATGCTTTTACATTTACATGCTTTCATACTTTAATAGTCTTATTTCTTCAATATTTTCCAGGAATATTTCCTATGCACTATCACAATTTTTTGTTTGTATATTTTTATTACGAGGCTTACTTTAGCTTTAGCTTTGCCTAGCAATGAAGTAAATTGTAAAATATTAGATACCAGCATAATGTAAAGCATTTTTTATAATAAAAATGAAACTCAACATTAGAACTAAAATTCCCAGATTCTATTTGTTAATAATTTATGTAATATTGTATTTGTTTCTGTATTACACGTATGTTAAAAAATTAAGTAAATATATATATGTATATATGTTTTTTTTCTATTTTTATGTGCAGTTTTTTTGAGTTAAATTCAGTTTTTTTTTCCTTAAGATGCAGTTATTTTCGAAAAAATTATGGCAACGCTGACAGCAATGAACGATTGAACGGAATTGAACGATGAAACTGACCGGCCGGTCATCGTTCATCTGACTGATCCGTTCAATTGATGCAGTTCGTTCATGACCGACACAACTCTAACATTTTCATCTTCACTGTTCAAGTCGTTCATGAGATCCATAATATTTTCATCAACCAGAAGGTGCTGTAGATCTTCATTATTTAGAAGCTTACCTTCCATAATTTCATCTTCATCATCGGAGTCGTCTAATTAATCTTCACTTGCATCAGGATCAAGCAAAATACGGAGAAAATCCTCCTCTAAAAGAGGTTGTCTTGACATATCCTGAAAATTTGTTACGTTCGAAAACTTTTTTACTATCATTTAAATGCGCAGTGATGCAAATTTTCCTCAAACCGTTTTTTATACACAGCAAAGTACTTACCACAAAAAAAAATATTAGATTTTAATAAAAAATAGTGTAACTTATGTAAAAATCACAACTGTTTAATAAACTTGTTGCAATTAATTAAATTTAATGTCAGAAAAATCACTGTTCCTCTACGCACAGCAAACTAATGAGCAGACACTTCAAAATTGCACAATAATTCAATGCTATAACAGTACTTTTAAAGCAGAGAAAACGACGCCTTTTTTCGAAAGATTAAAGAAATAGCTATCTAATTTGCTTGGGACAAATTTTGCTAACACCAATAGATAATAAGTTACATGGATGAGAAAGAACACCTGTTTGGCCAAAATGTAAAATTTTTACCCTCTCTAACTCAGAAACTTTTTGACCGTTCTTGTTGAAAATTTGTGTCTAAAGTACTATCCAATAGGACTAACATCGATATCAAAAGTTGGGTCACTTGACATGAAAGCCCCCATATACGAAAACTAAAGAGGCCCATAACTCGAAAACTATGCATTAGCGCCACTTTTTTCACTTAATATTTTATTCTTATTTTATTGCGTCGGTAAACTAGATTTAAGAAATATTTTTTATAAGTCCAAAAAAAAGTTAAAAGTTCTGACAATCAAACGATTTGAAATCGCAAAACGCCAGATTTATTTTACTATGTTTTGATACTAGTGCGTTTTGCTTGCGATCTGTCATAGTTTCTTAAAAATACTTTAGTTCCTTTAAGCAGACTTCTTCTTGCGATTTGCATAGCACGATTTCATGTCAGAATCGCGATGTTAAGCGTTTTGCAATTGTCAGAACATATCCGTATCGTAATTTCAAAAAATCCAACTAATTTAATGTTAAACATGTTCAAATAATTTTATTTAAACATATCAAAATATACCAAAATATCATTCGATTTTATTAAACTTAGGGTGTATTTCACCAAATCTATTTTAACATAGATTTTCATATAATTTTATTTTTATTCGAAAATCGAATTTTAAACATAAATTGATATTTAAATAGAATTGGTGAAATAAGTCATTAATAACATAAACATCTTAATAAAGGCCCATAATCATAGTCAAAAATAAAGTCGATTTTTTTAAAGAACAATGGTGTTCATACTATTAAAGCCGGGTTTGGTTTAAGGTATACCTTATTTTGACCATGAGTATGGGCCAAAGAATCTGAAATCTAAATTGCTTTTATTTTTATTTTAAAATAAAAATAAGAATTAAAAAAAATAATTAATTTTGCAATTAATTCACATCTTACAGCTATGACACATATAATAAAAAATATAAAATAATATAGAAAGGAAAACGAGAAAATTTATTAAAAACAAGGTGAATTCATTACGGATAATCTTAAAAGCTCTGCTGATTAATTTTTTTTAACTTTATAACTGTTGGATGTCAACATTCTGTTTATCTTTGTATCTGTTTTTGACATTGTACAATGATTTTACAAAATCAAATTGCTTGTGGCTATTGTACGAGTTGTAGTTTTTGTAATACCGAGATTACCTGTAAAGAGTTCGCCTTGATTAAAAATAATTACAAAAACATTTTTACTTATTATCAAAAAAGAATTTTGTTATCATAAAAAGAAAAATCGTAAACATTTAACAAAAAAAAAAGGTTAATAAAAATATGAAGTATCTACACATTAAAATTATTAAAACCTAATTTGGTCTTGTATTTTTTTTTGGGGTTTAGAGGTAACGTCAAGGAAAAACCTCAATAAATTATGAAAGTAGACGTTCCATAGAATATAAAAAGCTTTTCATGCAAAAACCCCAAGGACCAGTTTTCCAGAAATCTGGTTTCATCCAAATTGGTCAGTAATATCTGGAATTAATTTTTTTGTGGGCTTAGAGGTAACGTTAAGGAAAAAACTCAATTTATTATAAAGGAACAGTTTTCCAGAAATTGGTCCGAAAAAACTGGGATAAATTTACGAAAAAAAAAGCTATAAATTTGACTGTTTATAAAATCTGACAACTGATTTTGATAGCACGTAACTAGGGCTATTAAGGCCGCCAGTTGTCACTTTCGACAAATCCAAGTTTTAGGGGGTATTCCATATTTTTTTTTTTTTTTTCTCATTATTTATTTATTGAATCTTCATATATTAAATATGAACTAACAATAATTAATCAAATCTTATACTAATACTTTATTTTTGTCCTGCCAATGCTAGACGAAAATTTTTCTCTTCACGGTTTCTGTTCACATATGTAGATGTTTAGCGCTCTTCTTGTCTGATGAGTCCTGCTGTATCTCTTCTCCTTAATCTAGAGTGGCCGCTGTAATTTAAAATATTTCGAGCTAGTGGATTTGGGTGCGACTCAAGTCTTTTTAAATATTTTACTGCATACTTCGTAATAATAGTTTTTACTAACGGCACATTGAGATCCTTGTGAATATTTGAGTTTTTAACATACCAGTGAGCGGCTGTGATTATTCGAAGAAGTTTATTTTGTCGCCTTTGAATTTTTTCGATATTAGAAGCCGAGGCAGTGCCCCATAACTGAATACCGTAGCACCAAATTGGTTTTAAGATAGAGTTTCTTCCAATAAGCCAATTAAGTTGAATTGCTTTTAGTTTCATTTGTGTTAGTTTTGCTTCTATATGGCATTTCCATGTTAAACGCCGATCTAGATGAATTCCGAGATATTTTACATGCGATTGTTGGGGCACTAATTGATTATTGATTTTAATAGGGGGACATGACTCCCGACGCAAGGTGAATGTTATATGTACGCATTTTTGCTCATTAACCTTTATCCTCCATTGTTTTAACCACTTTTCCAGTTCAAATATATGATCCTGCAAGTAGCGAGAAGCTTCATGACAGTTTTCGTGCACGCTTAAAAAAGCTGTATCATCAGCAAATGTTGAAGTTAGGGTGTGGTTGTTTGTTGGCATGTCTGAGGTATATATTAGGTATAACAGTGGGCCCATGATGCTTCCCTGAGGGACTCCAGCGTCAATTGGCTGAGGAGAACTTATAAAAGCACCTTCTTTAATAATAAACTTTCGACCGACTAAGTAGCTTTCTAACAGCTTGTGTGTGTTTACTGGTAAATTTAGCTTCAATTTATGTAATAAGCCTTCATGCCAGACTTTATCAAAAGCTTGAGAAACATCGATGAAGAGGGCGGAACAATATTTTTTTCTTCAAAGGTTTTTCTTATGGCGTTTACTATACGATGGGTTTGTTCAATTGTGCTATGTTCTCTTCTAGAGCCGAATTGATGGTTTGGAATACATCTATTTACATTTAAAATTGGGGTTAATTTTGACACTAACAGCTTCTCAAACAGCTTTGATATATTAGACAATAGGCTTATAGGTCTATATGACTCAACTTTTGTAGGATCCTTTCCTGATTTAGGTATCATGGTAACTAATGATACTTTCCATTCCTGAGGGTAGTATTCAAGGCGTAAAATAGCATTAAAAATAAAGAGAATAATTTTCTTTGCTATGCTGGGTAGCTCCAAAAGCATTTTGTTACTGATCTTATCAAAACCAGGGGCTTTCTTCGGGTTTAAATCATGAATAGCCTTTTCGATTTCTCTTATCTCAAATCTTAGTGGAACAGCTGCTCTAACAGCAACAGGTGGTAACTCGACCGCCATATCGAGAGATGTGTGAGCGATAAATACGGTTTTCAAATGATTAACAAAAAGATTTCCTTTTTCTATATCATTTCTTGCCCAACTTCCGTTTAAGTTTCTTAATGGTGGTTTAGTGATAACTGGTCTTTTAAGATTTCTAGCTGCACGCCATAATGAGTAGTCTGATTGTGGAGTTGCATCAAGTTCCTTAAGATATTTTTTAAAGGATGCAGTTTTTTGGGACTGCAGTAACTTTCTTAGCCTTTTTGTGCACTCTTTTAATAAAGTCTTAAGTTGGGGGGATCTGTGCAATTGCCACTCTCTTCGAACTCTCCTTTTTTCAGTCAATAGACGCTCGACATCTACAGAATATATGATATTGTTTTTGGTTTTTTTGAGGGTTGTGCTGGAATGTTGAACAGCTAGTTTGAGATAACTGTCAAAATTAACAATAGCGAGATCCACGCTCTCCTGTGTGCTAAGCGGAATATTTTCTGTGCAATGGGCACTAAGATATTTTTTATATTTTAACCAATTTATTTGTGAGGGTGATTTCGATAAGTACCCAGACGGCGATACGATTCTATTTGGAATCATTAAAGTAACAATTGTAGGTGTGCGGTCGGAAGATAATTCTAAGGAAGCCTCAACATAAATCGTTTCTGCGGGGATGTTTTTAACCACTCCAAAATCTATGACATCTGGAACTTTTTGCTGATCAGTAGGCCAATATGTTGGTTCACCGCTCGCGACCACATTTAGATCCATTTTACGAATTGTGTTAAACAAAACACGACCCTTAGGCGTAATAAGTCGTGACCCCCAGAGAGTATGTTTAGCGTTATAATCGCCAGCAGCCAGGAAGCAGGGTCCTAATGATTTGAAATATTTATTATATTGGCTTTCTGATATTGAAAATCTAGGTGGTGAATATATTGATGAAATAACTAGGTTTCGATTTAATTCCTCAACGCAAATGCTCGTTGCTTGGAGATAATCTTCACGATGATCGCACATTAAGTAGTGTTTTACTCGGTTTTTTATCAAAATGGCAGAACCTCTACAAGCTCTGCCTCGAGGGTCCTTGGTATCATATAATATATAACCATTGATTTTAAACGTATTTCTCGAGGTCAGATGAGTTTCAGAAACCATCATAACATCGATTTGTTTATTTTTAAGGAAGTATTCTAGTTCATTTTTATGTTGGCGGATGCCATTTGCGTTCCAAAAGCAAATTTTTAAACAGCTTGCAATAACATCGATTGCATTCTTAACATTTCTTATGTTACCCATTGTGTTGGTAAAATTGTTAACGGTTTGCACTAATGTTTCCATGGTTTTTTCTAGCCGAGTTAAATTAGAAATGGGAATTTCGTCATTATTTGGTAAATCACCTTGCAATGGCATATGATTAGATTTTAAGACATTAGCGTACGAGGTTCTGTTATTATTTGGCTGCGGTATTTGAACGCCGTTAGTGTTTACTTGATACGTTGCCTGCGTTTGAGGGGGATTAAGTTTCTGTCCAACAGAACGCTTGACAATCGAATATACCGGACATCCTCTATAGTTGGCAGTGTGATTACCACCACAGTTGCTACATTTTTATACATTAGGGTCAGCGTTGCCGTTGGTGCCACTAAAGTAGCAATTTGCCACTTTTTCGAATGCTTGGACACTGTTTTGCCACTTTAACAAAATGCACCCAAATGTGATACTTTTTGTAATTCTTGCCACTTTTTTGATACTTTTTTCGTAAGGAAAAGATACTTTTTTTCTTCATGTTTTATTATAACTTCCAGCTTTAATATAAGTAATACTGTTTTAATATATGTATATGTTAGCAAGAGTATTTGAAATCTTTTTTCTTGTCATGCGTGGTTAGCTTATGTATATATTGCGATTAATTAAATATAAATACATATGTATGTACAATGTATATACATATGTATATTTAAAAAATGTCCCGTTTGATTTTTTTTCAATACATCAAACAAATTTTGCAAGTTGGTCAGTGCTTAGTGATTTCAGTTTAAGAAACATATTTGTAAACATATGTAATTTTTTCGGTTTTGTTTATGGTGTGGAATTCATTATACATATGTTCAGAAATGTGTGTTCTAAAAATTTACTTCCCTGTCCAAAAAAATTTAAAATTAATCAAACAAAAATACGTTAATATTGTTAGAAAAGAGCTGTGTAATCATAAAATGTATTTATCTCTTAATTGAATTGCTACGTGATTATGGAAAGGTAAGAATTAATTTTATAAGTCCATTGCTTTAAAAAAAATGTTTATTAGGTTTTTAGTAAAAGCGAAAGCACATCCTCAACAACTACCATCAAATAGTGTAGCACGTGAAGAGAGCTCAGCAGAATCTGAAGAAGGAAATATTTCTTTGTCGGACGATGAGGTTTTTGAAGAGGAAAAAAACAAAAGAACAAAAAAGCCAAGGAAATATTGCAAAGACTGGGAAATAAAACATAAATGGCTGAAACTCGATGAAGAAACCAAACGACCAAATTGTGTAGTTTGCAAGCAGCTCTTGATATGTTCTTGATATAGAACGTCACGCCAACACCAAAAAGCATTTGGAGAATTTGAATATAGCATCTGTTAGTTCCAAAATGCATATTACACAATTCTTACCTAACAAAAATTCAGAATTACAACGCAATATAAATCGATTTACTCAAGGGGTATACAAAAATTTATTTAACAATACTCTTATTAAAAATTTTTTTTTGGTTACAAATATTCATTATTAAAAACAAATAAATTTTTTGGTTACAAATATCTTTTATAAACAGTATAGAGGGACAAATTTTCAAGGTTAAGATGTATGTTAAAATTCTCACCATTTTCAATAGGCTTGGTCGTTAGAACCTTTGTGCGAATATCCTTAGATCTATTCAAAAAAATATACATAATTTTATCCCTCTTAAATAATTCATCACTGATAACCAAAAAAATAAATTATTTTTTGATGGAATTTATAACCAAAAATTAAGTTTGGCTTATAAAAGGCCAAATTTACAACGACAGCAACATTTACACTGGGTGTTCACAATAAGCAACCATTTTTCCACAACCATATACATTTTCAATAAGGTAAACATATGCAAATTTTGCCGCGAATATTATTAGTATTTATTATAATTTTTAAAAACATTTTATTTACATTCTCATTTAAACCTAAATAAAAAAATTATTGCAATCACTGGAGTTGATTGCAATTAAAGTATTGCAAGCAAATCGATTGCAATTATAATCAATTATTATATAAATTGATTTCAAATAATTAATTGCAATCAATTATTTAAAATTTCAATTATACAATAAATTTTCCGATTTCGAATGGAATCAAAAAGTTAGAAAATCGATTGCAATCGCTTACAGCTCTGATATGAATACATATCGTTACCTTAATATAAAAAGGCCCCAACTCATCAAAAACACTTTTTACAGGAGAAGGAAAAAACTTAATAAAAGCTGAAATAATATAGCTACACAACCATTGTCAAAAAACATCTTTATTAAAATTAAACGAGGAATTCAGATTGAAATACATAATATGTATTTCTTTCGCAAAATTGTGTGTATGAGTTAGGCCTTTTTTTCTTTAGAAAAATTGTGTGTATGAGTTAGGGCTTTTTGTATTCTGCTTATAACTTCTTTATTTTTAATCTAATTTGCTTGAAATTTTAATAGAATGTGTATTAGCAACCATTCTACAATAATCAATAAAAAAACGGATTTCCAAAAATAATGAGTTGGGGCCTTTTTATATTAAGGTAACGATATTGTACATAAAAACAAACAAACAAAAAATTCAAACTTATTTTTGTAAAATAAACTCAGAGAGCGGTTTATTAAGGTTCAGAAAACTATATTAATACAAAAATTTAGATCTCTTAAACATTTTATAAAAAATTCGGGTATTTTTAAAAATTATATGTATTTCGCAGGTATCATGTAGTCGTACAAAATTAAAAGACATTTCCCAGTTTATCGGCCTAGAAGGACTATTTAAGATGGTGGAAAAAATGAAAAAACAAAGTTTTAGCCTAATTATTGATGAAACTACGGACATTTCTATGGAAAAATGCTTGGTGCTAGTGGTCAGACGGTTTGATAGTTGCAAAGGAAAAACTGTTGATAGCTTCTTTCGGTTAGTCCAGCCAAGCAATGGTTCTGGTGAAAGCATTTGCAATTCCATATTATCATCATTAGAAGAAAATCAAATTCCACTAAAAAATTTCATCGGTCTTGCTACAGATAACGCATCCACAATGGTGGGAAAAAATATTGGTGTAGCGACACTATTAAAGAAAAAGATTCCGCATTTATTTCATATTGACGTTGAACAGTTGCTTCGAAATATTTTTAAATATTTCAAGAGTTCAAAAAGACAACACGACTTCAAGGAACTGCAAGTTATTTTTGATGTACCTGAGCATAAGATACTCAGGCTTAGTGATACAAGATGGCAATCATTTGAATCTGTTGCAACAAGAATTCTGGAGCAGTGGTCGGTTTTACACCATTTTTTTATTCGGGCACAATTCGAAGACAAATGTGCTTCTAATTTAGAAAAAATTCATGTTATTCTAAACGCTTTGTCTCCTGTAAATAAAACATATTTAAAATTTTTAACTTATATTCTGAGAACTATGAACAAAAATTTTCAAAGCGAGTCCTCTAAAATAATATATCTTGTTTCTTCAACTAAAGACATATTATTAGAAAAAAGAATATATGAATATAACAGAACTAGAAAAAATTGATTTTGATAATGTTTTACACATTAAAGATATCATACACATATATATTGGTCATGAAGTCGAAACCGAACTATTGTGTACTAAAAATTTTTCTAAAATTTGTATAATTGACATTAAAAGTAAAATACTAAGTTTTTACCAAAAACTGTGCAAAGAATTGATAACAAGAATTGATATAAAAAACAAGAAGCTCAATATATTGAAGTATTTAGACCCATTATTTATAGTGTCTAGTGAAGATATAAACTATTTCGAATTAGTTTCAGAGTTTAAAGATATTATAACTAACCCAGATGCATTTATAAGTGAATTAAAGCTTCTAGAGAGTAAAGTAAATGTCACGAACTATGGACACATATTTAAAATATCCAATGCTGAAGATTTTTGGCGTGAAATAGGAACATTGAAAAACAGATTTGATGAATATATGTATACCAGTGATTCCATTAGGATATGAAAGATACATTTTTCCTATCTTTTGATGACTACATGTATCATGTATAATCCTGACATTTTTCGTATCTTTTGAATCTGTACGCAAAATGTACAGAAATAAAATATCAAACTTTCCGTCTCTGAAAAAGTTTTTTAAAGTTATCATTTCGACAACTAAATAAGCTTCTTACAGACGGTGGTCAGATCTTACAATATTGGTAAACAGCGTTGCTTAAATTGCATTACAATTGATTAAAAATGTTTTGCTACTGTGTGAACATTGTAAGCTCATTTGTATTTGGCAGACGTGTAAAATTAATTCATCTGACAATGGCACCATTGTCAGAAAAATATTTCTGTTGGCAACGCCTGCTTACAATATTGTATGATCTGACCACCGTCTGTCCGAAGCAAAATAACATGTATTTTGATGTTAGGTTTCGTAAGTTCTTTTGTCGTCTGCTTATTCTTGTGTATGTGTGTTAATATGAAATTTTAGAAGAAAAATTTATGTGAACTTTTTTATATAATCGCCTTAGTATTAACGCCTAAACTTGTATATAAATTTTTACAAAAATGAATTTGTTTTGATTACATCCAAAGATAGTTACATATATAATTAATTTTAAAGTTTGTTACTTTATTTTTAAAAATTACATACCTAATATTTATGACTTAAATAAATATAAAAATTAATTTATATGATATAATTTTTTTTACAATATTCATGAAATAAAACTGTTATGTTAATAAATGTAAACGTTAAAAATGGAGTTTCCAATTTTTTTTCACAATGTATCTTTCTGGGAAAAAGTGGATCTTTTTGGAAACTAAAATGTATCGTTCTCCAAATTTCACTGGCAACACTGATGTATACATATATTCAAACTTGTACAAATTGATCTCTCATATTTTTACATTGCCACACAGTAGTGCTTCTGTTCAGTCTTATTGTTTTGTC
The DNA here is from genome assembly GCA_943735925.1 of Pollenia amentaria. Classification (NCBI taxonomy): domain Eukaryota; kingdom Metazoa; phylum Arthropoda; class Insecta; order Diptera; family Polleniidae; genus Pollenia; species Pollenia amentaria. The sequence continues at coordinate 82,184,294 of OX031009.1, forward strand.
CTATAAACCTGATTACAAAAATGTTAAGCTATTATAGACGAAATTGGATAAAAGATAAAAATCCTATAAAGAGAAACTAACACATTTAAATTTAGTAGCATGTATGCCGTGCCTTCATTTCTATTAAAGTGCGGAACTAATTGAATATGAATAATTTGAAAAAGTGATGTTTTCGTTTTTTTGTTATAGGATTTCTAGTTTTTATCCGATTATAGCTTAAAAATTTTGTAATCAGGTGGACTGTAAAATTAAATGATAAAACTATGTATTTTGTTATTAATTGTGGTACAATATATCTTCCGAAATTACAATAATTGGTGTATCTGATAAATTTGACGTAATGGGAGAAAACTTAAGAATTAGGTGGAATGGGGAAACAACTTCTAAAAAGTTTTTAATGTGTAATACAATATCTTAAAAAAATCAAATAAAATGTATTTAGAAGGAAAAGTACAATAAATATATTACTTAACTTAAATATAAAACACATTACATATGTACATATCTTCTATTTTCTGCAATAATGTCATAATCCAAAAATATTTTTGGCAGAAAACGAGTTAAACGTTTTTAAATTACTATAACATTAAATTAATATTTTATAAAAATTGCCTCTCGAGAAAAATATTTACAAGATATTTGTTTAAGTTCTTACAACAAATGAGCCACTTGGAAGAAAATAGGTATATTGTATATTGTAATACGATCAACTGTTTTTTACTGCACGTTCGCCGATATCGAACGTTAACGTTCGCATAGAAAATTACATTTAAAACAAAAACAAGTTTTGAAATTTTGTTTTAAATGTTATTTACTATGCGAACGTTAACGTTCAATATCGGCGAACGGGCAGTTAGTGTGTATAATTATTATATAATGATTTTTGTTATGTTTTTATACCATTAATGAAATGTTATTTAAAATTATAATAAATAAAAGAAAAAAAAGTAGAAAAACATAATGTGGTGTACTTATTTTAATTTCAAGAGGTGCCCCTTTCTTTTTAAAAAATCCCCTTTTTGGTGCCACTTTTTTTGTAGATATCCCCTTTTTTTGGTACTTTTTGAAAATATCCGACGGTAACACTGATTAGGGTCATTTTTTGACTTATCACACTGGACGGTACCATGTAGTTCTCCACATACGACACAAACAGGGGGTAAATAGCAGTATGCCCTAGTATGACCAAATTCTTGGCAGTTTAAACACTGAACGGGCCCATTTCTTTTGTGCGGCTCTTCTATCGTTATTTTCCTGTACAGGATGTATTTTAAACTGTAAATGGGATGCGTTTCATTTTTTTTTAGCTTAACGTCGCCGGGCTCTAACTCCACTCGAAATAGTGGTTGGGGATTTTTTTCCCTATTTTTAATATTTGTAACATTTTTAATTTTGAAACCCTTTTCTTCTAAAATTGTTTTTATTTCGTCTGGGTCCACGCATGAGTCAATGCCCTTTATCACAACCTGCAGACCTTTGCTGCTTTTCAGCTGGTAAGTATAGAAGCTTTTTTTAAGTGCTTCAAACTTATTAATTAATTTACGAAAATCATTCTCATTATTTATCTGTATTTTTGTTTCGTTTATATTACCACGCTTGATTGCAGCTACGTAAAACGAATTTTCACCTATCACCGATATTAAACTTTTTATTAGCTCACTTGAGTTTTGCTCTCTAAGATATATCGGGGGTGGCTTCGACGATTTTATGACGTTGGGTGTTTCAGAAGATTCATCCTCCAGAATTGCAAAACGATTTTGCGAGTTAATTCTATCAAAAGATGGATCTTTCGAGGCAGAGGCAACAGCTGAAGAGGCAGGGCTGCGACCACGTTTAAGCACTGTTATATACCTATCCATACCAACTTGCACTTGTGGTTTTTGACAACTTTTTTCTTGTTTGTTTACCATTGCGTCTATGTTTGGGATTATGGTATCAGTGGTAACGCTTGTATTGTTTTCTGTTGTTGTGTTTATTTCCACATTGCTTTCACTAGCATGAATATCATTTACTTTTGTTGTTGTTTCATTGTTATTACTCATATAGAGTTGTTTTTGTTTTTTTCACCGTTTTTTTAATTTTTTTTTTATTTTTTGTTGACTGTGCTCTTTTTATTATGTATAATGTTGTTACACCGAGATAATAAAAGAAAAGAGAATAAATATTTTTTTGCACAGATTATTTGCAAGTATGTATGTGCGTACATACATACATATGTAGGTATATTTTTTTACTTGTATTTTTTTCTTAATTTTTTTTATAGTTATTCTATTGTTCACTTTTATATTGAGCGTCCAAATTCGCTTGTTAAACTGATATTATTAACTAATTTATGTTAAAAAAAAGAACCGTATGCGGAGTTAAAAGAAACACGTCTTTTCTCATCGAGCACGACCGACTGAATTCCATATTAAAGAAAAAAAATCAAAAATGTACAAAAATGTTGTTACATGAATAAAATCTACAAATATGCCGGTTTATAAAATCTGATAACTGATTTTGATAGCACGTAGCTAATGCTATTAAGGCCGCCAGTTGTCACTTTCGACAAATCAAAAGTTTAGTTTGTAGATTTTATTCATTGTAACGTGACGTTACAAATTCCCTACCAAGTAATTTTTAGTCATTATAACATAACACTGTGAATACCCTTAATATGTGACCAAATACTATGAATACCCCTACTGTTTTCTTATTTCTTACTAATACCTAATAATTCTCATTGAGTTTATTTTATTTTTAAATAAATAGTCAAAGTTTGTTTAGAACAAACAGAGTAGAAACTGATACTAACCACAGTGTTTACTCTTAGTAGCTAGCAGTATTAATACCTGTATTTATAATCGTAGTTAGCTGCCGACAGCCTTCGCCTCCCGAATTGCGCTGGTGTCAGCATTATTTATAATCGTAGCTAATTGCCGACTGCCTTCGCCTCCCGAATTGCGCTGGTGTCTGCATTAATAACCGTAGCTAGTTGCCGACTGCCTTCGCCTCCCGAATTGCGCTGGTGTCAGCATTATTTATAATCGTAGCTAATTGCCGACTGCCTTCGCCTCCCGAATTGCGCTGGTGTCTGCATTAATAACCGTAGCTAGTTGCCGACAGCCTTCGCCTCCCGAATTGCGCTGGTGTCAGCATTAGTCATAATCGTAGTTAGCTGCCGACAGCCTTCGCCTCCCGAATTGCGCTGGTGTCAGCATTATTTATAATCGTAGCTAATTGCCGACAGCCTTCGCCTTCCGAATTGCGCTGGTGTCAGCACTATTTAACATCGTAGTTAGCTGCCGACTGCCTTCGCCTCCCGAATTGCGCTGGTGTCAGCATTAGTCATAATCGTAGTAAGCTGCCGATTGCCTTCGCCTCCCGAATTGCGCTGGTGTCTGCATTAATAACCGTAGCTAGTTGCCTTCGCCTTTTCTAAACCAAGACAGTACGTTACTCTCTTTCCCAGGCCAACCACCTGATCGTCGCCGCCCGACTCCTGCAACCGCCCGATCCTCACGCCGCAACAGAATCCGCCCCACACCAGTCTACCCGTTTCCGCCCTCGTTCCCGTCTGCAGCTGCGCCGCATCATCAGGAAGCTGTCGTAGATTTAAGTATTTTACGTAGATTAAGGTTTCGTAAATAAAGCTTTGTTCATTTTTTATATAATCATACACGAAAACATCACGTGTTTCATTTCAAAGGAAGCAGACCTTCGAACTGACCCTGGACAGACTGAGTCATACCTCAGCTGGGAAAGTAAACTGCGTTACAATGGCGCCCGAGCAGGGACACGATTCCAAAACCGCTCCCTGTGGTAAAACCTCCCATCAAACCACCAACGGAACTGGATCGGGCCAAGAACAAAGCAACGAAACCGTATCTACGCCGAACACACTACGGACGGATTCCTCGGGATGGATCTACTTACTACGAAAAGATAAACTGTTGGAGGTTTGTCGTCAACACGGCGTCACTGTCACCGACGGTTCAACCGTCGACCAGCTGCGTCGCAAACTGAGCGAGCTGGTAAGCCTGAAACGCCAGAGAAACCGCGCTGTCGACTTCGCCACGTTCCACCTTAGAGAAATAAATAGTCGACATAAACATCAGAGTGAAAATATTCGTAATAGGTAGTTCGACCACATAAAAGTATAAGGGCCGAGCCAGAGCAACCCACTCTGGTAAATGTTACCTTCGGGTAGTGCAGACCTCCGGTCGAAACTCGCCTAGGGCACAATATCTGTTTTTTAATTTTTTTTTTATTATTTAAAGTAGGGGGGGACTGTAACGTGACGTTACAAATTCCCTACCAAGTAATTTTTAGTCATTATAACATAACACTGTGAATACCCTTAATATGTGACCAAATACTATGAATACCCCTACTGTTTTCTTATTTCTTACTAATACCTAATAATTCTCATTGAGTTTATTTTATTTTTAAATAAATAGTCAAAGTTTGTTTAGAACAAACAGAGTAGAAACTGATACTAACCACAGTGTTTACTCTTAGTAGCTAGCAGTATTAATACCTGTATTTATAATCGTAGTTAGCTGCCGACAGCCTTCGCCTCCCGAATTGCGCTGGTGTCAGCATTATTTATAATCGTAGCTAATTGCCGACTGCCTTCGCCTCCCGAATTGCGCTGGTGTCTGCATTAATAACCGTAGCTAGTTGCCGACTGCCTTCGCCTCCCGAATTGCGCTGGTGTCAGCATTATTTATAATCGTAGCTAATTGCCGACTGCCTTCGCCTCCCGAATTGCGCTGGTGTCTGCATTAATAACCGTAGCTAGTTGCCGACAGCCTTCGCCTCCCGAATTGCGCTGGTGTCAGCATTAGTCATAATCGTAGTTAGCTGCCGACAGCCTTCGCCTCCCGAATTGCGCTGGTGTCAGCATTATTTATAATCGTAGCTAATTGCCGACAGCCTTCGCCTTCCGAATTGCGCTGGTGTCAGCACTATTTAACATCGTAGTTAGCTGCCGACTGCCTTCGCCTCCCGAATTGCGCTGGTGTCAGCATTAGTCATAATCGTAGTAAGCTGCCGATTGCCTTCGCCTCCCGAATTGCGCTGGTGTCTGCATTAATAACCGTAGCTAGTTGCCTTCGCCTTTTCTAAACCAAGACAGTACGTTACTCTCTTTCCCAGGCCAACCACCTGATCGTCGCCGCCCGACTCCTGCAACCGCCCGATCCTCACGCCGCAACAGAATCCGCCCCACACCAGTCTACCCGTTTCCGCCCTCGTTCCCGTCTGCAGCTGCGCCGCATCATCAGGAAGCTGTCGTAGATTTAAGTATTTTACGTAGATTAAGGTTTCGTAAATAAAGCTTTGTTCATTTTTTATATAATCATACACGAAAACATCACGTGTTTCATTTCAAAGGAAGCAGACCTTCGAACTGACCCTGGACAGACTGAGTCATACCTCAGCTGGGAAAGTAAACTGCGTTACATCATGTAAAAACATTTTAGTAAATTTTTGAATTTTTTTCTTCTTTAATATGGAATACCCCCTAAACGTTTGATTTGCCGAAAGTGACAACTGGCGGCCTTAATAGCCCTAGTTACGTGCTATCAAAATCAAATCAAGAATCATGAATTGGATTTTTTTTTTTATTTAGGAGGTGAAAGAAGAATTAAGGTTTTCATCAATAATAAAAGATTAAAAAAAACCCTTTGTTAACAATAAAAGTATTTATAAGGCAAAACAAAAATATTTAATTTAACAATCTATGTATAACCTTTGTATATAGGTATATAAAATTTCAACGTTACGGACTGACTGACAGATTTATCTTCGCACAGCCTTAACGCCGTGAGTTATAAGGTTGAAATTTGAAGCTAATAGTACGAAAATTGTGTGTGTGTTAGTCAACAAATTTAGTGCATTGCGACTCGCAAGAAACTACTTCGCAAGAAACTACTTCGCAAGAAACTAAATTAGAATGTTTAGGGCATAAATAGCGTAAAAACGTGTAAATTCGCTAAACTCACAGCTCCTTAACCAACCGTGAATTCATTCATGCGTTCCGAACAATATTTTTGTCCGAAGAATAATTTTTTTCTAAAAGTGTTCTTCAGAACGATTCACCTCTTTCGGAAAAATTTCCCGAAAAATACAGCTACCATATTATTTGCAGATGTAAACAATTATACAAACTGGCATCACAACTAGCAAACTACTTAGTCTCAATTTACACGTTTCATCTTTTGATGCTCAACTTCTTTTCAATTCCCTTTTGAAGATGCCATTATGTTCACACGCAGCAACCGGTTTCAACTTTTTTGCTTCAAAACAACAACACTTTTATTCAATGCGAACCAAAGAGAAAACGAAAAGAAAAAAATTACATGCAGCCATTGTTGTGCATATACCTACGAATGAGAACACAAAGCGTACTGCCCAAGTACAGGTATCTCCGTACCAACCCCTTTTCTTCCTGCTTCCCTCTCCATAAAATACAAGAGTTGAGCATCAAAAGATGAAACGTGTGAATGTAGACTTACATATATTGAATTGTTTATTAAAAGTGTGTTAAGAAAATGGACGAAAAAAGTAAAGTGATTTTATTATTTTTTTTAATTATATTTATTTTTTTATTTAATTATTCAGTAAAAAAACAATTGTTATAATATAAATGCAACAGCACTACAATATATGATGTGGCAGCTCAATTTAACTTTTATGTACAAATAGAAAAAAAGTGGCATCGCAGTTCATTTTGTTCTGAACAAGAATTAAAATTAAACCATTAATTTTTGAATTAAAGCCAATAAATATAGAAATAAAAACTGTTTTACATTCGAAACTTATCCAAAAAATATACATTTTTCAAGGGGTGAAAATTTCACCTATTTTTGGTACTTTCTTAACAAAACATTTTTCTCCAGTCTTTGCAATATACGTTCTCAATAATGGGCTTCTACTTCAATTAAATGTGGGAAATTAAATGTCTTTGTTTTACTTTTTCGTTCTACAATTGGTACCTTTTTAATTTGCTATAATAGATATTAGAAACATAAAATTATTATATAATTTTCTTTAAAACTTAGAAACATAAACTTTGGCATTTAAATATGACCATGAAAGAAAAGTAACGAGGTAGCGGGTTAAATTATTGTTAGTTATAAAATAATTTTAGATATTCTCAATATCTACTTTATGACCGTTTTATTTGGTCCAAATGCATTTCTTTAGTGTTGGTTTCATAATAAACAAGACGGTCGTAAAGTTAACAATGAGAATATCTCAAATTATTTTATAATTAATAAGAATAAATAAATTAGGATTAAAAACTATTAACAGTTCAATAAAATAACCACAATACTAATATTATTAATAAGAATCTTTAATTTTGTAAATAATTTAATTTCCAAACAACTTTATTATAAATCTATTATACTGTAATAGTGTAAAGTATCAGGTATCTAGGTTACCATTATACTCACAGTAATAATAACAACCCTTGATCGGTTAAAAGCAAAACAAAATACATAAGGAATTTCTTTTTAACCAAGTTCGTTATTTTATTTAGCCACCACCACTGAAGAGATTGTGTGGTTACAATCGAAACAAGTCTGGGCAACCTGTCCGTGAACGCCTGGGTTCAAATCTCAGCGCAGTCAAGAATGAAAAATTATCAATAAAAAAATATTAATTAATTTCATGTTGTAAAATTCCTGTCTTCATAAAAATAATTTAATGAAAATTAAATTCAATGAACTTAAGCCTAATTAAAAATATCAAAATTTGGATTAAAACTATTAATAGTTCAATAAACTTACCACAATACTAATTATTGTTAACAGCTAAGGCACGAGCTACATATGTTTACATTTGTCCTTCAAGTTGTGCTGAAAAAGGTCAAAAAGAAAAAAGAAAGACAAAATCATGAAAAACGAAAATGTACTTTGGATTTCAAGAAGAATTCTTGACAAAAAGTACGAACAAACAGAAGTTAGGAAGAACATGTAAATCAATTAAAAAAAAATCATTCATTCAAAAAGCAAATTTCGATCTACCAAGTTGAAATACCATTTGGTTTAAAGATTGATGTTTGACTATTAACGTCATCCGGCTGCAATAGCCGAGTGAGTAAGACGGCAAACCCCACTGAAGAGATTGTGTGGTTACAATCGAAACTAGTCTGGGCAACCTGTCCGTGAAAGCCTGGGTTCAAATCTCAGCTCAGTCAAGAATGATAAATTATCAATAAAAAAAAAATTTTTAATTAATTTCATGTTGTAAAATTACTGTCTTCATTAAAATAATTTAATGAAAATTAAATTCAATGAACTTAAGCCTAATTAAAAATATCTAAATTTGGATTAAAACCATTTACAGTTCAATAAACTAACCACAATACTAATTATTTAGCAATAAAAATATCGAAATATCTTTCCTTAGTTAAACAAAAGTATGATTTCTTATCGCATAAATATTTTTAATAATTTTAAAAGTCAACATTAACTTATAAATTTTGCAAAATATCCATATTTAAAACTTCTTTTGAAAAAGTTTGTTTTGTAAACAAAACCATAAAACAGCTGTTTCAAAAATTCTTGCAAGTAAAAATTTTACCAGTAAAAATTTGCAAGAATTTTCTTGTCTCTCAATTTTTTTCTCAATTTTGACGACCTCAAATTACAAATTTGTTGGGTTCATGAACACTTTCCAGTAACAATTGTTACAAATCCGTAACAATTTTTAGTAAATGAACACAGCTAATATTTTTTGTCTATTTTCTAATAATGTTTTGTTTAACTATACACATGCTCAGCTATATTGTTATATTTGCGGCTGATTTACACAAACAAATAAGTAAAAATACGTATGCAAAAAGTTTTTTGGTCATAGCAATTAATAACAACACGCGGTCCAACCAAAAAAATGTAACGCGTGTGAACAAAACAATACCGAAATCAGCCGCAAATATTAACATTTTTTTTTTCAAGTGCTATTACACGCGCGTGAACAAATCAATACCGACATCAACCGCAATCAATAACATTTTTTTGTTTTGACCACGTGCTATTATTATTGTTTTGAAAACAACAGCACGTGCGTGACAAACAATAACCAAACATGCAAAATTATATCAGAAAACATTACGAACACCATATTATTCATAAAAAATGAAAAAATTAATTAAAATATAAAAAAATCTTTAAATTTAGCAGTTAAAATGTTTGAAAAATTATGCAAAAATGTTGTTATATGAATAAAATCTACAAATTTGCCGGTTTATAAAATCCGATAACTGATTTTGAAAGCACGTTACTAGGGCTATTAAGGCCGCCAGTTGTCACTTTCGACAAATCAAAACTTTAGGGGGTATTCCATATTAAAGAAAAAAAAATTCAAAAATTTACCAAAAAGTTGTAACATGAATAAAATCTATAAATTTGCCGGTTTATAAAATCCGATAAATGATTTTGAAAGCACGTTACTAGGGCTATTAAGGCCGCCAGTTGTCACTTTCGACAAATCAAAACTTTAGGCGGTATTCCATATTAAAGAAAAAAAATTCAAAAATTTACCAAAAAGTTGTTACATGAATAAAATCTACTAATTTGCCGGTTTATAAAATCCGATAACTGAATTTGAAAGCACGTTACTAGGGCTATTAAGGCCGCCAGTTGTCACTTTCGACAAATCAAAACTTTAGGGGGTATTCCATATTAAAGAAAAAAATTCAAAAATTTACCTAAAAGTTGGTACATGAATAAAATCTACAAATTTGCCGGTTTATAAAATCCGATAACTGATTTTGAAAGCACGTTACTAGGGCTATTAAGGCCGCCAGCTGTCACTTTCGACAAATCAAAACTTTAGGCGGTATTCCATATTAAAGAAAAAAAATTCAAAAATTTACCAAAAAGTTGTTACATGAATAAAATCTACAAATTTGCCGGTTTATAAAATCCGATAACTGATTTTGAAAGCACGTTACTAGGGCTATTAAGGCCGCCAGCTGTCACTTTCGACAAATCAAAACTTTAGGGGGTATTCCATATTAAAGAAAAAAAATTCAAAAATTTACCAAAAAGTTGTTACATGAATAAAATCTACAAATTTGCCGGTTTATAAAATCCGATAACTGATTTTGAAAGCACGTTACTAGGGCTATTAAGGCCGCCAGTTGTCACTTTCGACAAATCAAAACTTTGGGGGCTATTTCATATTAAAGAAACAAAATTAAAAAATTTACCCAAATGTTGTTACATGAATAAAATCTACAAATTTGCCGGTTTATAAAATCCGATAACTGATTTTGAAAGCACGTTACTAGGGCTATTAAGGCCGCCAGTTGTCACTTTCGACAAATCAAAACTTTGGGGGCTATTTCATATTAAAGAAACAAAATTAAAAAATTTACCCAAATGTTGTTACATGAATAAAATCTACAAATTTGCCGTCTAATTGTTTGCACTATGACTTGTTCACTAATATTTCTTAAAGGCTGTTTAAATTAAAAACAAATTCTGCCTTATTCGGAATTTTTAAATTAAACAAATATTATAAATTAAACATGAGTTTTCTGGTTTTCACTACACAATTTTTCGTAAACAAACAAAGATGGAATTGCCACACTTCCTATGTAATGCTTTTGTTTAGTAACCAGAGTTGCCGTCTTATGTAACGAAAATTCGTCATTTTTTTCAATGTGGAGATGCGACTATTTGTTTTATTTTGGTTACTTTTTTTTCTTAAAATAATAATACGTATAAATATTTTTTTATTTTTCTTGATAAACTTTTAAATCAGGTTTTTTTAATTTTTAACAAATTTATTAACCTGTTTTCATTACGTTTTTAGCATAACACAAATTGTATGCACTCCTTAAATCCCTGAAATTCGCCAAATTAAATTTTCAAAGAATTTAGTTAAGAAAAAAATAGCCATATGTGATTTTTATATTAGAAACGGCCATGTTCTTTTAATTCTTTTTTGCTAATGAGCTTAGTTTTTCCCGATTTTAAGAGTAGTATGAAATGTATCAAAGCGCTTTTGAGTTATAGTCTTACAACCTAATGCAAAAAAAAAAAAAAAGATTTAAGTGCACATTTGGTGGATCTAATGTGCTGGTTACGTAATGTGAACTTTAACTGTTTTTTGCATTAGGGGGTTAATCTTTTCGTCCAAATACAATTTAAATAACATTTTGAATGTAAAATTTAAATAAATATAGGAAGAAAAAATGCAAATGTATAAGAAATCCATTTTAATGGATTGAATGAAATTTGAGTCAATTCAAATGAATTTGGTAAAAATGAATTGCAATTCATTTCCAATTCAAATGAATTTGTCAAATGAATTGCAATTCGTTTCCAATTCAAATGAATTTGTCAAAGTGAATTACAATTCATTCTGAAAATTCATTTGAATTTGTCAAAGTGAATTGCATTTTATTTCCAATTCGTTTGAATTTAATAGTTTTTCAATTAATTCAAATGAATTAGACAAAAGAATAAGCAATTCATTTCCAACTCATTTGAATTGAATTGATTGAAATTTTAATTGCATTACTCTAGTATAGTCCAAAGACAAAAAATTCTTAGATTTTAAATTCCCATGATATACTGGAATTGTCAGCTAGCGGCAGAATAGGAATTAAGTTATTAGGTATCGGCTAAAATCCTATCAAAATGGGAAAATCATTTTGTCTGTCGCGCTCGTTGAAGATAGACGTGTTTTCTAAGCTCGGCATACGGTTTATTTTTTTGAACAAATAAAGTATTAAAAAAAGTATATACAAGTAAAGAAAAAAAAAAAAAAAAAATACATGTATGTACATACATACATAAACACACATTTTTTATTCTCGGTGTTGATAAACAATAACAAATAAGAAGAGCAAAACTGTAAACAGTAAAAGAAAAAAAAAAAACCTCTTATGAGTGCAAACAGTAGAAATGCATATATCACAGTGAGTGTTAACCAAACAAATGCAGAAATAAAAAAAAGAATTGATGATAGCAAATACCTAACGGCTAAACCTATTACTGGCACGCGATCCCTTTCACCGTCTGTATTTAATAACACGGTTGATACAATAACAAATATAAAACCTGCTAGCGTTGCCTCAACAGCAAAAACAATTTTAATAACTGATGTAAATATTAACCCCCAGTCAGGCATAATAGAAAACTCAGTATCACCTTCGGTGTCTAATAATAGGGTTGATCTTAATACAATAAAAAATATAAAACCGGCAAGCGGTGCCTCAGCGGCAAAAACGATTTTAATAAGTGATGAAAATATTACCCCCAACTCAGGCATGATGGAAAACTCAGCTCCACAAGTAAAAAGTGCTCAAAAGCCTCCAGTTCAAGTAGGTATTGATAGGTACATAACAGTGCTTAAACGGGGTCGCAGCCCAACCTCTCAGCAGTTGCTTCGGTCTCAAAAGTCTTAAAAGATGGTACAGCTGATAGAACAAGTTCACAAAATCGTTTTGCAATTCTGGATGAGGAATCCCCGGAAGCACAAAACGTTATCAAATCTTCTAAACTACCGCCGTTATATCTTAGAGAGCAAAACTCAAATGAATTAATAAAGAATTTGATCTCGGTAATAGGTGAAAATTCTTTTTATGTAGCTGCAATAAAGCGGCGTAATATTAATGAGACAAAAATACAAGTTAATCGTGAAGAAGATTTTCGTAAGGTAATAACTTAATTTGAAGGCCTTAATAAGAATTTTTATACATATCAACTGAAGAGCAGTAAAGGTCTACAGGTAGTAATTAAGGGCATTGACTCATGCGTGGACCCAGGTGAGATAAAAACGTTTTTAGAAGAGAAGGGCTTCAAAATAAAAAATGTAATAAACATTAAAAATAGAGAAAAAAATCCCCATCGAGTGGAGTTAGAACCCGGCGACATTAAGCTTAAAAAGAACGAAACGCATCCCATTTATAATCTTAAATATATCCTGTATAGAAAAATAACAATAGAGGAGCCGCACAAAAGGAATGGTCCCGTGCAATGTTTAAACTGCCAAGAATTTGGTCACACTAAGGCATATTGTCATGTAACCCCTGTTTGCGTCGTATGTGGAGAATTACATGGTACAGCTCTCTGCGATAAGTCTAAAAACGACCCCAATATAAAAAAAAATGTAGCAACTGTGGTGGTAATCACACGGCCAACTATAGAGGATGCCCTGTATACTCTATCGTCAAGCGCTCGGTTGGACCGAAACCTAATCCCCCTCAAATGCAGGCACCAAATCAAGTTTACATTAATGACGTTCAGGTACCGCAGCCTAGTAATAACAGAACATCCTACGCTAACGTCCTAAAATCAAACCATATGCCAATGCAAGATGAGTTGCCAAATAATGATGAAACTCCAGTTTCTAACTTAAGTCGTCTAGAGAAAACCATGGAAACATTAGTACAAACAGTAAATAACTTTACAAACACAATGGGTAATATGATGCAGGAAATGTTAAGAATGCAATCGATGTTATTGCAAGCTTTACTAAACAAGCCATGAACTGTTTAAAAATTTGCTTTTGGAACGCAAACGGCATCCGCCAACATAAAAATGAACTAGAATACTTCCTTAAAAATAAACAAATTGATGTTATGATGGTTTCTGAAACCCATCTGACCTTAAGAAACACGTTTAAAATCAATGGTTATATATTATATGATACCAAGGACCCTCGAGGTAGAGCTTGTGGAGGTTCTGCCATTTTGATAAAAAACCGAGTAAAACACTACCTAATGTGCGATCATCGTGAAGATTATCTCCAAGCAACGAGCATTTGCGTTGAGGAATTATCTCGAAACATAGTAATTTCATCATTATACTCCCCACCTAGATTTTCAATATCAGAAAGCCAATATAATAAATATTTCAAATCATTAGGACCCTGCTTCCTGGCTGCTGGCGATTATAACGCTAAACACACTTTCTGGGGGTCACGACTTATTACACCTAAGGGTCGTGTTTTGTTTAACACAATTTGTAAAATGTACCTAAATGTGGTCGCGAGCGAACAACCAACATATTGGCCTACTGATCAGCAAAAAGTTCCAGATGTCATAGCTTTTGGCGTGGTTAATAACATCCCCATAGACACGATTCATGTGGAAGCGTCCCTAGAACTATCTTCCGATCACACACCTACAATTGTTACTATAATGAATCCAAATAGAATCGTAAATCCGTCTGGTTACTTATCGACATCAGCCTCACAAATAAATTGGTTAAAATATAAAAAATATCTGAGTGCCCATTGCACAGAAAATATTCCGCTTAGCACACCGGAGAACGTGGATCTCGCTATTGTTAATTTTGACAGTTATCTCAAACTAGCTGTTCAACATTCCAGCATAACACGCAAAAACACCAAAAACAAAATCATATATTCTACAGATGTCGAGCGTCTATTGACTGAAAAAAGGAGAGTTCGTAGAGAGTGGCAATTGCACAGATCCCCCCAACTTAAGACTTTATTAAAAGAGTGCACAAAAAGGCTGAGAAAGTTACTGCAGTCTCAGAAAACGGCTGCCCTGGAAAAATATCTCAAGGGACTTGATGCAACTCCACAATCAGATTACTCATTATGGCGTGCAGCTAGAAGCCTCAATAGACCAGTTATCTCTAAGCCACCATTGAGAAACTTGAATGGAAGTTGGGCAAGAAATTATATTGAAAAAGGAAATCTGTTTGCTAATCATCTGAAAAATGTATTTACCCATAATATATTTCACGATATAGCAGTCGATTTACCGCCTGTAAATGTTAGAGCAGCTATTCCCCTAAGATTCGAGTTTAGAGAAATCGAAAAGGCTATTTGTGATTTAAACACCAAGAAGGCACCCGGTATTGATAAGATCAGTAATAAAATGCTTTTGGAGCTACCCAGTACAGCAAAGAAAATTATTCTTTTTATTTTTAATGCTATTTTACGCCTTCAATACTACCCTCAGAAATGGAAGGTTTCCTTAGTAACCATGATACCAAAGCCAGGAAAGGATCACACAAAAGTTGAGTCATACAGGCCTATTAGCTTATTATCTAATATTTCAAAGCTATTTGAGAAACTACTAGTGGCAAAATTAACGCCGATTTTAAATGAAAATAGATGTATTCCTAATCATCAATTTGGGTTAAGAAGAAAGCATAACACAATTGAACAAACTCATCGAATAGTAAATGTAATAAGAAAAGCCTTTGAAGAAAAAAAATATTGCTCAGCACTCTTCATCGATGTGTCTCAAGCTTTTGATAAAGTCTGGCATGAAGGTTTACTACTAAAATTGCAGCAAAACTTGCCAGCAAACATACACAAGCTGTTAGGAAGCTACTTAGTCGGTCGTCAATTTATTATTAAAGAAGGCGATTTTTTAAGTTCTCCTTAGCCAGTTAACGCTGGAGTCCCACAAGGCAGCATTCTGGGCCCTCTATTGTACTTAATTTATACTTCGGACATGCCAACAAACAGCTACACACATACCTCAACATTTGCGGATGACACAGCTTTCCTTAGCGTACATGAAAACTGTCAAGAAGCATCTCGTTACTTACAGGATCACATATTTGAACTGGAAAGGTGGTTAAAACAATGGAGGATAAAGATTAATGAGCAAAAATGCGCACATATAACATTCACATTGCGTCGGGAAACATGCCCCCCTATTAAAATCAATAATCAAATAATACCCCAACACTCGCATGTAAAATACCTCGGTATACATCTAGATCGGCGTTTAACGTGGAAATGGCACATAGAAGCAAAATTAACTCAAATGAAACTAAAAGCAATTCAAATTAATTGGCTCATTGGAAGAAATTCTGTTCTTAGTCTCGATTGCAAACTTCTACTTTACAACTCTATCTTAAAGCCAATTTGGTGCTACGGTATTCAGTTATGGGGCACTGCCTCGGCTTCTAATATCGAAAAAATTCAAAGGCGCCAAAATAAACTTCTTCGAATAATAACAGCCGCTCCCTGGTATGTCAAAAACTCAAATATCCACAAGGATCTCAATGTGCCATTGGTAAAAACTATGATAACGAAATATGCAGTAAAATATTTAAAAAGGCTGGAACTGCACCCAAATCCATTAGCTCGAAATATTTTAAATTATGGCCAATCAGATGAGCGATAAACACCTACATATGTGAACAGAAACCGTGATGACTAAATCTTTTTGTCTGGCACTGGCAGGACATAAAGTAAATATTAGGATAAGATTTGATTAATTATTGTTAGTTCATATTTAATATATGAAGATTCAATAAATAAATACTGAAAAAAAATGGGAAAATTTTGTTAATTTGCTAAAAGAAACTTACATATATTTTTATTTTTATCAAATAGTATGTAAATATTATTAAAGGTGTCTTTAACAATAATTTTTTGTTAAAATAATCTCATATTTGTATATTGTGGAAATTTTTTTTAAATTTTCAATCGAATTTTAAAGATTAAAGCAACTTTGTATCTCAACATAACATTTTTTGCTGTCAAAGCTGTGTTCGTTTACCCGAAATTCTTACTACTTTTACTACAATTGGATTTTTTTTTCCTTTTTGTATTGAAACCTTCTAGCTGTAGTAAAAATAGTAACTTGTAGTAAGTAAAGAAACTGGCATATAATGTCTTTGAGTCGTCAAAGAGGAATATGCAATAACAACAAATGAGTGATTTCGTTAAAATGAGAGTAGATAAGTGATAACTGATAATGCAGATAAGTAACGTTGTGCGTTTATGCTAATTACACTATGTAGCAATTTTTTTCTTATATATGATAATTTTGTGAATTTGGTACTGAATTTTTTCATTACCCCTAGATCTGCTCTTGAATTTGATTGATTGCAACTCATTTTTGATTTCATTCGTTATAATTGCAATTCATTGTTCTAATTCATTTGAATGAATTCAAAATCAATTCAATTCAAATGAATTTGTATAATGAATTTTTACAGATTCATTTGAATTAAAAACGAATTGCAACTCATTTTACAAATTCATTTGAATTAGAAACGAATTGAAATTATTTCTGCCTAATTCGTTTGAATTGATTCAAATTGCATTCAATTCTTTTTTGTTGTGGAAAGAATTAGTTCAACATTTATCCAATTCGTAACGAATTAAAATCAAAAAAGAATGATTCATTTACAGCTCTGGTGTGTATGTATGTACGTCTGTGAAAAAAATTCGATGGCCCAACATTTTTTGTAAAATAAAATAATGATAAAAATTTGATTTTAATTCATTATAAGGACTTTTAATTCTTAATTATTATAAGGAGTAAACATAATATTAATACATAGCTTAATGATTTTTGGATCAATTGTCAAACTAAGATGGTATTGCCACACTTTCTATCTAAAGTTTTTATTATGTAACCGAAAGATAGTGAAACAGAAACCCTTAACCATTGGTTAAAAAGTGTTTGTTAACCTAACCGATAATATTATTATTTAATAATTAATACTTGTAGTGATCTGTCATCTGGCTACTCTTAATTTAAGATTGCAACTCTGTGTTATTATCTAGCTACTCTTATCTTTAAGTAACAACTCTGTGTTATTGAACATAGGTTTATAGAAAATGCAACCATGTTTGGATTAGCATATCCGGGGTTATTATATTTTCGGCATTAGAAGAATAAACACATTGCATATTAAAACTAAATTAAAAGTGTTTCAATTCATCGATTTACATTTGCTCATTATAAAATCAGGTGTGGGGTGCAACTGTTGTACCAGTGTTAAAGTAAAATTAATAAAAATTAAAGGATGCAGAAAATTAAAATGGATTTGCGACCAAGCCGCCAAGCACTAGTAAGTGCACTTGCTGCAGCCGGCGTAGATTTCCCCGAGTCGGCCACACTAAGCCAGCTCAAAGCGTTATATGAGACCATTCCAAAAGGGGAAGATGATGAATGTTTGGCTAATTATAACCCCTTAGTAGAAATTGAATCAAATAATCCAGAATTGCAGATATCCAATGATGCCTCAGCTGCCGGTAATACTTTGCACAATTTACAGGTTTCTGGTGCCAATGTACTTTCTGTAAATTCGTCTGCCGATGAAGCCGCGGCTATTGAACTACCTGCTGGCAAAGTTTCTGATGCGCCTGCTGACAACGTGCCCGCTGTTAAATGTTTATCTTCATTTGTGACTGCCGTAAACGTGCCCGATGTCAGCCATTTTTCTACAAACGTGCCTGAAGCCTCAAATGTTGGTGTTTCTGCTGCTAGGGTTGCTGCTGAGGAAGAACTTAAAAATTTACAACTGCGCTTGGAAATGTTAAAAGTGCAACAACAAATACGGGAATTGGAGGAAAATTTACAATCAGCACCCTCCGGCCTTCGTCATATTGATTTAGCAGAGCTTGACGCTGCTGTACCGCTGTTTAGTGGGGATGACCACTATGATGTAAAAAAATGGTTTACTGTATTCGAAGACTACACAAATTCGGCTGCGTACACTGAAAAAGAAAAGTGTGTTGGAGTTCGTCGCCGGTTGGGTGGAACGGCCAAGCAGCATGTTATTAACATCGGACTGCTAGATTACAAGGATTTGAAGGCAAGTTTAGAAGCGTTGTTTAATCGAAAAGTGTCTAAACATGAAATATACGAACAACTGCGGTTAAGAAAAATAAAACCCAATGAATCATGTATTGGTTACGTAGTGGCGATGCAGTCTATTGCTTTGAAAGCTGAAATAGAGGAAAGAGAATTGGTCGACTTCATCATCGATGGCATTCCAGATAATTCGAATGCTATTACTCGTCTTTATGGTGCCAGAACTATAAATGAATTAATTGACCGTATGGATAGCTACGAACCAAAACGTCAACAGGCACGGGTCGCAGCGACTAGAGCCATCAGCACTACAGCGGTCAACAAATCGAAAACGGCTGAGGCTAAAACACCTGAAACTGAAGTCCGATGTTACAACTGCTCTCAGTTTGGCCACTACCAGAGCAAATGCCCGAAACCAAAGCGTCCAGCCAACTCATGTTTTGTCTGTGCTGAAGTAGGGCATTTCCATCAAAACTGTCCTAAAAAGAAGGGATTGACTGCTGCAATACACGATGCCAATGAAGATGCTGCTGTAGATGCATTCCAAACGGTAAGTGTTGCCTTCATTAAACAAGATAAGCGCACTGAGGTAATGAAATTTTTTTCTCTGTTTGACACTGGTAGCCCTATTAGCTGTGTAAGAAAGTCCCTGGTACCGTTTTTAATTGAAGATGAAAAAATATTGACGTCATATCGGGGTATAGGAAATAAGAAAATAAGTATGTTCGGTCGTGTTCAATGTGAAATTTTTTTCGGAACCAAAAAAGTTAATCATAAATTTTTAATTTTGCCAGATGATGAAGCTGTTGTACCATTTCTAATTGGGCGTGATCTTTTATCAAAACTAAATATACAATTACGCCAAATAAGGCTGTGTTATGCTAAGGATAAACTTGTAGAAATGAATTTAAAAAATACAAATAAAAAACCAAACAGAAAAACAATCAGTGCGCTTATGTCGTTT
Source organism: Pollenia amentaria (assembly GCA_943735925.1). NCBI lineage: Eukaryota > Metazoa > Arthropoda > Insecta > Diptera > Polleniidae > Pollenia > Pollenia amentaria. Next base: position 82,203,808 of record OX031009.1, read on the forward strand.
AATTTGTACAGGGTTCCCCAAGAAGTAGTAAAGGTTCCAATCAGGGGGGATAATTTAAATTTTTTAAGTATATTACCATTTTATGTAAATAGTAGTGAAAATGAAAATGATAAAATAACTGAATGTAACAATAATTGTAAATGGTTGGCAGAGTTCTCAAACGAAAATGAAACAGTTGTTTCCGAATTGGTAGAGTCTGGTGGTAATTTAAGTGATTTAGAAATTATTGAAGAAAACGGGGAATGTGAAGAGTTGATGCAAATAGTTTGTGTGGTAGAGACTGATAATGAATTGGATGTCGATTGCAAATTAAGCTCAGTGGATTCTTTTTCTTTAAAGTCGGTTATTGAGAGCAACTATTTAAACGATATGGATAGTCTTAGGAAACCAACAGATTATTGTATGAAAATAAGATTAGTTAATGACGTACCGGTATATAGCGGACCTCGTCGACTTTCATATCGCGAGCGTTGCGAGGTGAAAGTAAAACTAGAACAATTATTGCAAGGGGGCATAATACGTCCAAGCGATTCTCCATACGCATCCCCGATTGTGTTGGTAAAAAGAAAAAACGGAGAGCTGAGAATGTGCGTCGATTACCGGTCATTAAATAAGATCACGTTGAAAGATAATTACCCTTTGCCTATTATTGAAGACTGTTTGGATTACTTAGGTAATAAAAGGTTTTTTACAACTCTTGACCTGGAAAATAGTTTCCACCAAGTGCCGATGCACGAAGACTCAATTAAGTATACCGCGTTTGTTACTCCGCTGGGACAATTTGAATATTGTTATATGCCTTTTGGGCTTAAAAATGCAGGAGCCGTTTTTCAGCGTTTTATAAATAAGGTGCTAAGGGAATTTATTGATGCTGGGAAAATAGTTGTGTATCTAGACGATATTAGTATAGCTACTAAAACATTTGAGGAACATTTACATATTTTGGCTGAGGTGTTAAGTGCATTAAGAGAGGCTGGGTTAAAATTGAACTTAAAGAAATGCAAATTCGCGTATCGGGAACTGGACTATTTAGGTTATCGGGTTAATGAAAACGGTATACGTCCTAATAATGATCACATTAAAACTATCCAGGAGTTCCCAGTGCCAGCAGATCACGACGAGGTAGAAAGATGTTTAGGGTTGTTTTCATACTTCCGTCGGTTTGTTTTTGATTTCTCTAGAATAGCAAGACCGTTAACAGATTTAAGAAAGAATAAAGCTTTTGCTTGGACAAATGAATGTGAAAAGGCTTTCCTTACTTTAAAGCAAAAATTGGTTAGTGGCCCTGTGCTAGCTGTTTATAGTCCCCTTCGCGAGACAGAGCTACATACTGACGCCTGTGCAAGAGGCTTCGGAGCAGTACTTTTGCAAAGACAGGAAGACAATAAGTTCCATCCGGTTGCATACTATTCAAAGTGTACTTCGGAAGCTGAATCTAGGTATCATAGTTTCGAGCTGGAAACGCTTGCGATTATATATGCCTTAAAGCGGTTTCGAGTATATTTGGAGGGAACTTCATTTACAATCGTTACTGATTGCAATTCGCTTGCGCTAACTTTGAGTAAAAAACTGATAAACCCGAGAATAGCAAGATGGGCATTAGAGTTGGAAAATTATGACTACACTATTCGACACCGTAGAGGCGAATTAATGTCTCACGTTGATGCATTAAGTCGTGCACCCTTTATTGCTATGATTGATGGGGGTGATATTGATATGAATATACAGGTTACGCAAACGAGGGACACGAATATACAAGCTATTCGAAGAAAGCTGGAAACAGGAGACTTGGATGATTTTGTGTTAGACAACGGGTTAGTTTTTAGATTAGGCGCTAGAGGACAAATGCAATTATATGTTCCTGCTGAACTAGAAGAGAACGTCATGCGGTTAACTCATGAGAAATACGGCCATGTGGGTATTGAAAAATGTATGAAGCAAATAAAAAAATACTATTGGTTTCCAAATATGCGAGATAAGTTGAACAAATTTATACGAAATTGTCTTAAGTGCATTTTTAACTCAGCCCCACACAGAAAGAATGAAAGAAATTTGTATAATATAGACAAAAAACCTATTCCTTTTGACACACTGCATATTGACCACTTCGGCCCTTTGCCATCAATAAAATCAAAGCGAAAGCATATTTTAGTAGTAGTTGACGCGTTTACAAAATTTACAAAATTATATGCGGTCAATGCCCCAGGCACAAAGGAAGCGTGCTGCGCATTAAACAAATATTTTGAAAACTATAGCAGGCCACGTCGAATAATTAGTGACCGCGGAACATGTTTTACGTCTAACGAATTCAATTCATTTTTGTCAGAGCGCAACATTGTGCACGTAAAAACTTCTGTAGCGTCGCCTCAGTCAAATGGTCAAGTGGAGAGATTAAATAGAGATTTAAGGGCTATGTTGGCTAAATTATCAGAACACATGGAACACTCCGATTGGGTCGATAAACTGACAAAGGTAGAATTTGCTATTAATAATACAGTTCACAGTGCAACAGGGCATTCACCAAGTAGGTTGTTGTTTGGAGTAGAACAAAGGGGCGAAATAGTTGATGAACTGACAGAACATTTGCAGGATATGTACACTGAAAGAGAAGATCTGAGTTTAATTAGGGAAGAAGCAAAAGAATCCATTGAGAAGTCTCAATCAAGCAACCTGAAATATTTTAATGAGCGTCACAAACCAGCCAAGTTATTCGCGGTGGGAGACCTAGTAGTCTTAAAGAATGTCGACACATCAGCTGGTGTAAACAAAAAATTAATACCAAAATATCGTGGACCATATGTGATTCGGAAACAGTTGGGTAATGATCGTTATGAAATATCTGATGTAGAAAATTGTCAAATTACACAAATGCCGTATAGGGGCACAGTTGATTCTAGTCGCTTAAGAAAATGGTTGGAACCTAGGGATTATGATAATGTCGTATGGAACTCTGAAGGCAACACTAGTGAATATGAAGATTATGAGTTTTTAGATGAAGATCTTTTGGTACAAGATTGACAATCGAGGTCGATTGTATTGTCAGGTCGGCCGAGATTGTAGTGATCTGTCATCTGGCTACTCTTAATTTAAGATTGCAACTCTGTGTTATTATCTAGCTACTCTTATCTTTAAGTAACAACTCTGTGTTATTGAACATAGGTTTATAGAAAATGCAACCATGTTTGGATTAGCATATCCGGGGTTATTATATTTTCGGCATTAGAAGAATAAACACATTGCATATTAAAACTAAATTAAAAGTGTTTCAATTCATCGATTTACATTTGCTCATTATATACTATTATTTAAGAATTATCACTTTATTTTATTTAACATGAATTTTTATTTTGATTTTTCTTTGTTTAGATTTTTTTTGAGAGCTAGTTCCGATAAACTTACGATAATTGCTATCAAAATTGGAGATGATAGTAAAGTTTTCCTGTTACGCAGCATGTTTCAAAATAAAACGACCTGTTTTGTTCTCAAACTTTTGTATGGCAGAACCAGTGCTGCCACGACTAATAGAACTTTTACAACCAACATTTTTGAAAAAGTTACCAAATGTGAAAAAATATAACCAAATTATAAATGCCTCTTTTTAATTGAGAAAAACATTAAACAAAGGTTACAGTAGACTCGCGGTAACGTGAACTATTAAAACCCAAGCGTGTTCACGTTTGCGAAGTTGTTCATGTTTACGAAGGTGTAATTTTTTACATCTTAAAAATAAAATAGACATAGATTTAACTCAAATTCATATATTTTTTTTGGCTGTGGGAAAAATCGCCCAAAGAAAAATGGCCCAAAAAAAGAAATGAAAAATCGCCCAAAAAAATTCCATGTAAAATTGGGCCTAAATTCATATGAAAAGTGACCTAAAATTTTTGGGCTATTTTTCGTTATTGTTGGGTGATTTTTCGTTTTTTAAATTTGGGTGATTTTTCATAATGAAAAATCACCCAAAAATGTTGTATGAAAAATGGCCCATTTTTTTTGATTTTCTCCTCTATGGTATAACAAACACCGGCTTCGCTTACTAAAGCTTCTCTGCACAGCCGGCCTTCGGCCGGGCGCAAGGATTTTCTCCTCTATGGTACAACAAATACCGGCTTCGCTAACTAAAGCTTCTCTGCACAGCCGGCCTTTGGCCGGGCGCAAGGATTTTCTCCTCTATGGTATAACAAACACCGGCTTCGCTAAGTAAAGCTTCTAAAATCTGCCTTGTTTCCAAATGAAAGCCGACTATGCAGGGAAGCTTTAGTTAGCGAAGCCGGTGTTTGTTATACCATAGAGGAGAAAATCCTTGCGCCCGGCCGAAGGCCGGCTGTGCAGAGAAGCTTTAGTTAGCGCAGTGTCCATGGACACTATGACACTTTTTGGAGTGTCATAACGTCCATGGACACTATGACACTGGACGTTATAACATGCCACCGGGAAAAAATTCGTTTTTTCTTTTTGGGTCATTTTTCATTTTTTTTTTGGGCCCTTTTTCGTTTCTTTTGGGCAAAATTTCATATATAACTTTTTGGGTAATTTTTCATGTTCTGTTGGGCGATTCTTCATTTGGGCGATTTTTCATTTCTTTTTTTGGGCCATTTTTCTTTGGGCGATTTTTCCCACAGCCATTTTTTTTATTAATTCATATTCATTAATTCATATTCGTATTGGCTTTGTTAAGAAAAACAATTTACAACATTAAAATTATTTAAAAAACTGCGTTATCTTTTTTTGGATTTTCTTTTTTTGCAAAAAGCTGAACACCGCCTTTTCTCGGAGAAGTTTAAGTACGCTGATATCTGCTGGACATATATTTTCATCTTCTGCCCATTCTAAAGCTTTATTGAAAATTTTGATTGCTTCACTAGGTTCTAGTTTGGTCCGTGCTGTTTCCAAAATACTATCATCGCTTTCACTTTCATCACTGCTCAAGATTTCGTTCGTTTCAGTTACGTTTTGAAGATCTTCAGTCCATTCACTGATATCAGAAAATGAAAAACTAACCTACAAAGACACCTCAAACCTCTGGATAAATTGCATTAATTCTTTTTCTCAAAATAGCCAATGGGATATCCTCTTCAACGTCTTCTTCATCTCCTATAGAGGCTAAAATGTTCGTCCAGCAATTCCGTATGGTTTCCTTTTCAAGACGTTGCCAAGCTGAATCTTAATATCCAAGAGCATCCCTTAACGTTAATTTTCTTAGAGCTTCAATAACATCATTTCCTGTAGCTACAATTGATGAGTTTCTATAGAAAAGCTTTGTTAGTCTTATGGCATTTTTATCCATTAGCTGTATGAGTGGCTTGACGTTGGGTGGCATGAACATTACATTTATGAACCCGTCGTCTGATCTCAATTCATTTTCTGGAGGATGAGATGGAGCGTTATCTGTCATTGTATTGCTTTGCTAAGCTAGTAACGCTTGATCCTCTTTTTATTTTTTCTATTACATCATTTTCCTTTAAAGTTAAAAAATTTGGTTTTTTTGCGACATTTTTCACGACACACTTTATATTAAACTAAAAACAAAATAAGCAAATCAACAGCTCGCGTTGCACAAAATGCTAGAATATATTCATAAGCTTCATTTACGGGGATTCCCAGTTTTTAAAAAAGTAGTGAATCCTTAACAATGTTCCAAAGAAAACAACGTTTTCTATGTTCCATGAATTTTACATTTGTTCACGTTATAGGGCTTTCTTACTGTGTTCACGCTACAGAGTAGCCAGTTTAAAAAAAATTATGTTCATGCTAGCCGGTGCTCACGTAAGGCGGTGTTTTTGTTATCGCGAGTCTACTGTATTTGCACTTTATAGAAAAAAATTAATTACAAGTAAGAAAACAAAACAAGAATTAGAATTCTTGGTAATATTAAAAAAAATAACGAGATATATAAATAAGAATGTTTTATTTATTTGAGGCCTTTTTCATAAAGAATATTTTATTTTATAAGAGTTAAGCCCGTCAAATTTCAATACAAAATTTAGTATATTGAAAGTTTAAAAATTGATTTTTTTTTGGATATGTCCTTTACAACAAGCGAAATTTCTACTTCACAGTTATAAATAACAAAAAAGAAAAATTTAATTATTTTCCGCTTTTTAACTGTCAGTAGTAGGGCTGTAAAATGTGGCAATTTTTGAATGCTTTTGGCGATGAAAATTTACCTTTGGCGATATGGCGATTGTGTTGGCGAAATTGGAAACTGTTGGAGGTATGCGGAATAATTTTTTTTTAATTTACATATCTATAAAATATTATAAAAATGGGTATAACTTGTTTTTCTTGTTTTTTAATTGTATACGCCCCAAAGTTTTGATTTGTCGAAAGTGACAACTGGCGGCCTTAATATCCCTAGTAACATGCTATCAAAATCAGTTATCGGATTTTATAAACCGGCAAATTTGTAGATTTTATTCATGTAACAACATTTGGGTAAATTTTTGAATTTTTTTTCTTTAATATGAAATACGCCCCAAAGTTTTGATTTGTCGAAAGTGACAACTGGCGGCCTTAATAGCCCTAGTAACGTGCTATCAAAATCAGTTATCGGGTTTTATAAACTGGCAAATTTGTAGATTTTATTCATGTAACAACATTTGGGTAAATTTTTGAATTTTTTTTCTTAAATATGAACAACCCCCCAAAGTTTTGATTTGTCGAAAGTGACAACTGGCGGCCTAAATAGCCCTAGTAACTTGCTATCGAAATCAGTTATCGGATTTTATAAACTGGCAAATATGTAGATTTTTTTCATATAACAGCATTTTTGCATAATTTTTCAAACATTTTAAACTGCTAAATTTAAAGATTTTTCATATTTTAATTAATTTTTTATTAATAATATGGTGTTCGTAATGTTTTCTGATATAATTTTGCATGTTTTATTATTGTTTGTCACGCACGTGCTGTTGTTTTCAAAACAATAATAATAGCACGTGGTAGAGCTGCAAAACTATCGATAGTCGCGCCATAAAAAACTATCGATAGTTTTGAGTTCTTAGAAAACTGTTAAGGCAACTAAAACAAGCATATTGAAGACGAATTTATTATAACAAAGCAAATTTTTACTCCTTAGTTGATGTCAAAAATGCTTATAAATGCAACCCCCAAAAAAGAGCAAACAGAAACTTTAAACAAATTTAATTTGTCGTAGACTAGAGCTAAAGACCGGTTAGAATTTTACCCGGCTTAAGTGCTTTTAAGAATCATATTAACAACTTTATTTAATACATCTATTATGTATGCCGAAATTTTTTTATGAATTTAGTCTTACACGATTGAAGATATCCTTTTAATAAAAGACAGAGCTATATTATTTTAGTTAAAGCTTAACAAGCTAGAGGTTTGTTTCAGGAACATAGCTTATAAAAGTAAACTAACAAAATTTATTAAATAAACAAAACGGAAAAGTAAACAAAACATTTATAATTCTAATATAATAATTTTTAGAGATACATAAAAACAGAATTCGTTTTCCAATTCTGGGGCTTAATTTTACAGTTTAGTAAAATTTTGGCATAATGAGATCATTTTTGTTTCCTACATAGTTATATGTAAGCATATATATCTCACGAGGCAGTTACTGAGATATCCAATAATTTTTGTTAATGAATAACAACATATCGACAGTTTAAGCTTTTAAACAACTTCTGCGGTCAGAAATGATGAGTCCAGCTTTACTGAACATCCTTTCTGAATTAGTTGAAGTGGCCGGTATACACAAATACTTTAAGGCACAAGATTTAGTAAGCGACATTTCGTTCCCATTACACTGAAAATATAAAAAACTTTTTAATAAAAAAACACTTACTTCCTTCCAATATTGCAGTGGGTCGCTTTCTATTGGAGAATTTTCAATTTCCAAATATTGCCTGAGGGAAATTATGGCATCTAATTGATTTGTCCTGACTTTGCTAGCCTACGAATATGTTGATTTGTCAGCATTGCTTGCAAAAAAAAAAACCCTTCTTTCTTAAAGCGGGGATCTAAAAGAGTTCCAATTCTCGTTGTGGTTCTTTCTTCGTAAGGAAATAAACGTTTTTTTATTCTTTCTATTAGCCCTTCAGACGTCTTCAAATTAGTGTTTGAAAAAGCCCACAACTTAAAGGAATAATTAAGGAGATGGTAACAGATGCGCTGGACGAAGTCTGTCTTGTAGCTGCATCAAACGGCGTTAGTAGCTCTTTCAGATCTTCAAGTACCTCGATGTCATCCGCCGTTAAAGGTAATGGTGCTTTTGGTGTAGACAGAAGAACGTTTGATATTCGTTCAACCATTCTTAAAGCGCTATTCCAGCGGGTTGGTACTTCCTGCAGCAAGCTATATGGCTTTTCTCTCCCTTGATCAGCTTTAAACTTTTCGTAGGCAATTGTGCTGCTTTTAAAGTATGTAACAATCTTTTTACATCTGACTAAAATGTGTTTAACATAATCTTGTGCTAAGCAATCTTGCACTAAAAGATTCACAGCATGTGCTAAACAAGGAAGATTTCTCATCTGCAGCAATTCGCATGCTTTTATCATTGTGGTGTCATTATCAGTAACAACTGAAACCACTTTTCCCGTAAGACCCCACTTACTAATACTGCTCGCAACGATTTGGCTATATTTTCTGCATTGTGATTTGTGGCTGTCAAAAGATTTTTGGTTGATAAAACAGCAGTACATAAAACAAATTCCCTTGTAATAAAATGACACGTCACGGTAAGGTAGCCTTCATTTGCGCGTGAGGTCCAGCAGTCAGTAGTAACAGCACAATATTCTATTTCATCAAGCATTGTTTTTAAATTGGTTTTAGTGCCGTTGTATAAATTTGCCATCATAACATTTTACAGTGTGGTTCGTCATGGTAAAACGTAGCGAGGATCCAGACATTTTACAAAGTCTCGAAAACCTCTGTCATCCACTATGCTAAATGGCTGTACATCTGTGGCAACCATTATCATTAAAGCGCTATCAAGATTCTTCTTACGTTGTGAGTCTATCTCGTAACTTTCAACTTTTTTAAAAAACGAATCAATTGTGTTTGATGGCTTTGACATTTTTTGGTAACACGGATGAGCCCGTTTGAGGTGGTCAAACAGATTTGACGTGTTGCCGCTGGTTTTTTTCCACATGAACGGCATTTAGCATAGTTTTTACCTTTAATTGGTTCGAAAAAATTCCACACTTCTGAGAGTCATCTCCGTGCATTTTCGGAACGGCTTCGGTGTCAGACTCGCCACTGTCTTCCGCAACACTTTTATCGCCGTCATCTACAATTAAAGAAATTATGTACTTAACATTTAATCTTTTGCAAATATCGCTCCATTACTGCAGAACCGTCAACTTCAGCTACATATAAAATAAAAGACAAGTTATTTTAAATATAAATTTTTATATTTTACGCTATTTACTAACAAAAACATCTAGCGACACCGGCGATTTGTTTTTTAAAAGAAAGCGCAGACAATTGTCGATAGTGTCGCTATCGAAAAACAATATCGATAGTCCACTAAAAATAAAACTATCGATAGTACCATCGATAGTTTTGCAGCTCTAGCACGTGGTCAAAACAAAAAACATTTTGTTGTTTGCGGTTGATTTCGGTATTGATTTGTTCACACGCGTAAAAATGTAAACGTATGGATGCTTTGCGGTTGGTTTATTAATTGGTTTGTTCACACGAGTTGTTAAAAAGTATTTTTTGTTCATATCGATTAACAACCCTCTCGATAGTTGTAAATAAAAATCGATATATGGGTATTTTAGATATCGGCGATACATATCTATTAATTTCTTCAAATTTTGATGTACCAAAATTTTGTTATATCGATATTTATTGCCCATCCCTAATCTTTTTATTTGTAGCAATCAAGATACATTTACCTTTGTAGCAATGGTTGTCTCTAAAAGATGTAAAATATGTGCAGTGCTCGATTACAATAATTCTCCAATATCTGGGGAGTATTTTGGAAAATTGATTCCAGATCTCATAGATAAAATATGTGGCATAGAGGCAAGTAAACTAACATACTTTTCTTTAAACTTTTGTTGTTTAAGCAACATTTTTACGTTGCAGTTGGACCCGCGTAAAGCCAATGGTGTACTCATATGCCAGGCGTGTATCATTCAGTTGGTGCACACCGACGTTGTTATTGACAAATTGCGAAACAGTTTGCAGCGTTTAAAAAAGAATGTGCAGGAGACGAAGCCCAAAACTCTATTTAGAAAGTCTGCAGATATAAGAATATCTATCAAGAAAAATGGAGAGTCACCACAAAACATAACGGAAGATAATAATTGGGAGTCTAATACAACTGAAGCAAAACCTGAAAAAGAAATAAAGCCAAATACTCCTAAAAAGCCCTTAAGACGTAAATCAGTATTTCCAGATGTTAAACTAGAAAAAAATGATAAAGACAACCAAGGAACATCTGAAATTGTACCAAGTGCTAACGTTAGGAATAAATTGGACAATGATTTGGAACATATAAAAAAGAGTAAAACTAAGATAACAAAACGTAAGATAATACCACTAATCGATAAGGCTTTAAACAATAGTACCTCTAGTAGTGCTACATTGGACAATTCATTTGTTGTTGAGGCGACGCCTGTTAAGCGCAATAAAAAAAATTTTACATCTATAAGCGAAGAATCACCAATGAATTTGACTCTCGATGAACAGGGTTCCACAGTTTTGAACAAGACAAATGTTCAAAAAAGTAGATTGAAAGAAATGAATTGCATTATTTGTGACAAATGCTTTCATTCAAAAAGCGCTTTACGAGATCATATTGAGACAAGTCATATGGGAGAAAGACTTAAATCGTGTCCACATTGTTCATCCGAATTCCGTTCCCAACAAAAATTCGAGTCTCACGTATTCAGCGAAAAATGTAAAAATGCAAATCACGCTTGTCATATTCCAAATTGTTATAAGCGTTTTAAAACTGTTCACAAAATGGAATTGCACATGCAGGAAAAGCATTTATCGCAAAATGAATCGGAAGCAAAATGAATTAACAAGCGGCAAGCTGGGCCATACAATTTGTTGTTGTTTTCATTTAAAATTCGTTATTACGGAAAGAATTAGGCAACAAAAATTTTATACTAAACACATTTTCAATAATAAAAAACCTCGTATACGAAAAATATTTAACAAATAGAATGTGGAAATTTTATTTCTCATGGTAACTTTTATTATAAACTTTCAAATTAATTCGAATGTGTATTCTAAGTCAAATTTTAATTAATAATGCTTTTATACTCTATTAGTCTTATTTCTTCAGAATTTATGTTTGTATATTTCTGTTACGAGACTTACTTTAGCTAGCAATAAAGTAAATTGTACAGAAAATGTATACAATTATTAGATACCAGAAGAATCTAATGCATTTTCTGGCCCGCCACGGCCTTCGTCAGCATTCTTTGTATCTTATAACTGAATAGTGCCTATTGTAAATTTTATGTTTTGAACTTAATTATTTTAACAAATAGAATCTGGGAGTTTTATTTCTCATGGTTTTTTTTTCAGTATTTATTTATTGAATCTTCATATTATATAAAAAATGAACTAACAATCATTAATCAAATCTTATCCTAATATTTGCTTTATGTCCTGCCAGTGCCAGACAAAAAAGATGTCGTCATCACGATTTCTGTTCACATATGTAGGCGTTTATAGCTCATCTAATTGGGTGAGTGCTGCAGTGTCTCTTAAGCGAGTGTGGCCGCCATAATTCAAAAAAATATTTCGAGCTAATGAATTTGGGTGCAGTTCTAGCCTTTTTAAGGCCCTAATCATGTACAACGCAGCGCAACGCCAAACAATAACATTGAAAGCACAAACAATGTCATAAATAATTTGTAATTTTGTTGTTGCTTTCAACAGAAATTCATGTACCGTTTTAAAATTTTCAACGACACAAGCAATGGAGCGTTTGAAATTTTAAAACGCAATGTGAATTTCTGTAGAAAGCAACAACAAAATTACAAAATATTTATGACATTGTTTGTGCTTTCAATGTTATTCTTTGGCGTTGCGTTAGTTCTGTGGCGTTGCGTTAGTTCTGTGGCGTTGCGCTGCGTTGTACATGATTAGGGCCTAAATATTTTACTGCATATTTCGATATCATAGTTTTTACTAATGGCACATTGAGATCCTTGTGGATATATGAGTTTTTGACGTACCAGGGAGCGGCTGTGATTATTCGAAGAAGTTTATTTTGGCGCCTTTGAATTTTTTCGATGTTAGAAGCCGAGGCAGTGCCCCATAACTGAATACCGTATCACCAAATTGGCTTTAAGATAGAGTTGTAAAGTAGAAGCTTGCAATCGAGACTAAGAACAGAATTTCTTCCAATAAGCCAATTAATTTGAATTGCTTTTAGTTTCATTTGAGCTAATTTAGCTTATATATGCCATTTCCGACCTAGATGTATACCAAGCTATTTTACATGCGAGGGTTGGGGTATTATTTGAATATTGATTTTAATAGGGGCATGTTTTCCGACGCAATGTGACTGTTATATGTGCGCATTTTTGCTCATTGATCTTTATCCTCCATTTTTTAACCACCTTTCCAGTTCAAATATATGATCCTGTAAGTAACGAGATGCTTCTTGACAGTTTGCGTGTACGCTTAGAAAAGCTGTATCGTCCGCAAATGTTGAGGTATGAGTGTGGCTGTTTGTTGGCAAGTCCAAAGTATAAATTAAATATAAAAGAGGGCCCAGGATGCTGCCTTGTGTGACTCCAGCGTTAATTGGCTGTGGAGAACTTAAAAATTCACCTTCTTTAATAATAAATTGACGACCGACTAAGTAGCTTTCTAATAGCTTGTGTATGTTAGCTGGTAAGTTTTGCTGCAATTTCAGTAGTAAACCTTCATGCCAGACTTTATAAAAAGCTTTAGACACATCGATGAAGAGTGCTGAGCAATATTTTTTCTTCAAATGCTTTTCTTATGACATTATTCGATGAGTTTGTTCAATTGTGCTGTGCTTTCTTCTAAAACCGAATTGATGGTTTGGAATACATTTATTTTCATTTAAAATCGGCGTTAATTTTGACACTAGTAGTTTCTCAAATAGCTTTGAGATATAAGATAATAAGCTAATAGGCCTGTATGACTCAACTTTTGTGTGATCCTTTCCTGGCTTTGGTATCATGGTTACTAAGGAAACCTTCCATTCTTGAGGGTAGTATTGAAGGCGTAAAATAGCATTGAAAATAATAAGAATACTTTTCTTTGCTATACTTGGTAGTTCCAAATGCATTTTATTACTGATCTTATCAATACCGGGTGCTTTCTTGGTGTTTAAATCACAAATAGCCTTTTCGATTTCTATAAACTCGAAAATTAGGGGAATAGCTGCCCTAACATTTACAGGCGGTAACTCGACTGCTATACGTGAGATAGTATATTAAGGGTAAATACATTTTTCAGATGATTAACAAACAGATTTCCTTTTTCAATATAATTTCTTGCCCAACTTCCATTCAAGTTTCTTAATGGTGGCTTAGATATAACTGGTCTATTGAGACTTCTCGCACGCCATAATGAGTAGTCTAATTGTGGAGTTGCATCACGTTCCTTAAGATATCTTTCCAGGGAAGCTGTTTTATGAGTCTGCAGTAACTTCCTTAGCCTTTTTGTGCACTGTTCAGGGTTACCGCTAGGAATTTTGGAAAAGTCGCACAAAAGGTCGTTTCATAAAAATAAAGTCGCACAAAAAAGTCGTTTGAGAAAATAAAAGTCGAACATCTTTTTTTTTAAGGTTTTTTTTTAATAATAAAAACCATAGCAAAACAAAAAAAATTAAACGAAACAGTCAGTTTCACTTTTTTATTTTGCATAAGAGTTTTCATGATATCGCTTAAAAGTCTCGCAACCTGGGCAAACTGTATATTTTTACAATATCGCAAATGAACTGTCAAAATTTGTATGAGAATTCAATAACACAAACTTCGTAAATTTGCCTAACAATTGCGCTTATCAATTGTGCATTTATACAAACAGATTTTTTTTATGATTACCGTCGTTTTCAACGAAAAATTCAACCATTAAAACAACAAATTCTTGGACGAATCTGAGCAATTTAGTCTTTTGGCTTTATCTTGTTATTTTTAAGCACGCACTTAATTTTTAGATACAAATTTCAAGTTTCTTATATATATATATATTTTTTAATTTTATTATTTAATTTTTTTTGGATTGGCGTTTCTTAAATATTGACATTAATTGTAAAAAGTTACACAATAGTTAAAAAGGAGATTCTTGAAATAAGTCTCGCAAGTTTGTCCATGAAACCCCCTATTATTATTCGGTTTTTTCAATGTCTCTGAAGATGATTGTTTTGGTTCACTAAAAGCTGTTCACAAACACTGCAAAAAGGAAGCTTTGACTCCATGTCTGGCTTTAGCCCAGTCTCTTGAATACCTGCAGCGATGTTAACGTTATCCGTCTCAGACTCCGTGGTTTTATCTGCCTCTGAACGCGTATTTCTAGCTCCAATTTATTTTTCGTTTTCAAATTTCCTTTTCTTTTTAACAAGAAATCCTTTTTTAAAGAAAAAAATAAATTTTATTTTTTAAGTTAAAGCAAAATATTCTCATGTTCGTACATGCCTGTCCATATTTTACGAAAACTTCATCTTTCATTGACTCGGTGGCAAAAAATTATTTTGTAAAATAAACACTGCAATTTTTTTAAAAGCCTTTTTGCTAAAACGTTATTTTGAAACTTTTACTGAAAATTTGCGAAGAATTTGTTAAATACATGAAAAGGTTGCCAAAAAGTGATAAAAGTGTTGTCAAATGAACAAAAATCTGTGAATTGCTTAGTTAGTTAGATGCTTTACAAAAAAGGGTAAAAAGTCGCAAAAGTCGGTGATAAAAAAAAGTATCACAAAAAGTCGCACCCCGCTTAAGCTGGAGGTCCACACCACGCGTTACACGCCTTTTCGCAGTCTACGCAGCTGTCAAAAAAGTAGAATCTGTGTAGTTGTATGTAACAAGTTTCATGCACATTAGCCTAGGATGCATTGAGGCGTTGAACGCGAAAAGTAGGGTTACTTTCTACTTTTGCAAGCGTCACAAGCAGCGTTCGAATAAATCAGCTGATTTTGACAAATGAAATTTTATTTTTACTTGTGGTGATGCCGCATCAGAAGCGTTGCATGTAACTTGAAACGTAGAACGCAAGTAAGGTATAAAACGCATGCAATGCGTGGAGGCTAAAACGCGTGGTGTGGACCTTCAGCTTTAAAAAGGGTCAAATTGCGACTTTAGTCGGGCAAACGGTAACGCTGGCACTGTTTTAATAAAGTCTTAAGTTGCATGTACACGGCATGTTTTTTACATCTGACATGTCAAATTTCCCACTGCAAAATATATACATGTCGTGTGTTACCTTTAAAACATTGCATCTGTACAAGTCAGACACAAAGTCATCTGACAATAGTTCTGTCTGGGTACTTTTCCAGTAGCAAATACTCAGTAAATTTTTTTGGGAGAGTAAGACAAATTTTACTCTTTCGGCTGAGAATATCTCAAAAAGTACGCAGACAGTATCCAGTGAAATCTTGCAAGAAAACAGCTGATCGGTGTGTAAACAATTGAAATAACAAACGTGAGCCAAGATAGCGTTGAAGAAATAGCGTCCAATTTGGGAATTTAAAAACCGGGAAACCAAAATACCCAAATAATGGGTATTTGCAGTATAAACAAAAATTTAGCGTCGAATTTAGGAATTTAAAATTGGGAAGTAAAAATATAGGAACAAATCTAGCTTACCGACGCAGCTCCAAATAAAAAAAAAGTACCCATGGTGATGGAAAATGGAAAAATAAGAAGAAAAAATCAAATAAAAAAGTTGGCGCAAACGCTTAGTTTTCGAGTTATGGACGTTTAAAGTTTTCATATAAATATGTGATTTTCCACTACAATTCTAAACGTATATGGCCAATATTGGTATCATTTTAAAGCTCTTGAACAGATTTTTCTGGATATACATAATTTATTTCAAAATATTAAGCTCTTTAGATCACATTACAGTTTGTTTCATTTTACGTCGAAATGTTACGGAGGTGCACTAGGAAAGAATGTAGTTTATTAAAATAAAAGTGTAATACAAATTTTATAAAATAACAAACACTAGCATCACAAAAAAAAAATTCTTTGCATAGCCAGCCTTTAGCCGGACGCAAGGATGTTCTTCTCTATGGTATAATAAACACCGGTTTCGCTTACTAAAGCTTCCTTGCATAGCCGGCCTTCGGCCTGGCGCAAATATTTTCTCCCCTATGGTATAGGTAATACCGGCTTCGCTAACTAAAGATTCTCTGCATAGACGGCCTTTGCCCATGGGCAAGGATTCTCTCCTCATTAGTATAACATAAACATAAAGAAGGTTTTACTTGTATTTTAATTAAAATTCTTAAATAAATTAGTATGTAGTATATACATACATTAAAGAATTAGAAAAAATTAATAAATTTGTTTTTATGCTTACTTAAAAACTTTTGTATTTTGCAAACTCGTCCCACTTCTTAATAAACTAAAAATATTAAAATAAATTCTGTATGTCCAGAAAGATCTAGTGAAACGCTTTGCAATGACACCAATATTAGCCATATACATTTGGAAATGTACTGCAAAATCACATATTTATATAAAAACTTTAAACGCCCATAACTCGAAAACTAAGCGTTTGCGCCAACTTTCTTATTTATTTTTTTTTTTCTTATTTTTCCATTTTCTATCTTCCTAGGTACTTTTTTTTTATTATTTGGAGCTGCGTCTGTAAACTAGATTTAAGCCCAAATATATTTATATTTTCAATAAAAATACAAAAAATATTTACCACAGGCTTTTGCAGGGTATAAACTGTATATTTTCTGAAAGTAAATAGTTTTCTGGACAAAATGAGCGATGCGTGCAAAAAATCGTTCGGACAGTTTCCGAGAAATCTGGGTTCATCCAAAATGGTCAGTAAAAATCTTTACTGATTTATGCAATGAACCACAGGCTTTTGCACGGTATAAACTATATATTTTTTGCACGCATCGCTCATTTTGTCCAGAAAACTATTTACTTTCAGAAAATATACAGTTTATACCGTGCAAAAGCCTGTGGTAAATATATTTAGTATTTTTATTAAAAATATAAATATACTTACTTTTACTTCTCCTTTTTAAATTCCTAAATTCGACGCTAACTTTTTGTTCATATACTGTAAATCCCCATTATTTGGGTATTTTGGTTTCCCGGTTTTTAAATTCCCAAATTCGACGCTATTTCGTCGACGCTATCTTGGCACACGTAAACTCTTTCATTCAAACAGTATATAAAAACAGCTGTTCAAACTAGTTGCAAAATCTTACCAGAGGAAATTTCTCCAGTAACATTTTGCAAGTTCTCTATTTTCCAACTGTCAAAAAATTCTCTTTTTGGCTCTCACGCTGTAAGAGATTTGGAGTACGCAGACAACATTTTGCAAGATTTTGCGACATTTTGTACAAAATTATGCAAAATATGTGTACGCAGACAGACCTAATATTTCAATTAGAGCGTGCTCTATTTTCTTCTGACAAACCATCTGACATCAGCTGTGTCAGAAATCTATGCCGGGAAGAAAACCGCAGCGGCGGTGCATTGTAGACGGAAACATTAGCCGGCTTAAGTTAATATTTTACAATATCGATATATGTATAATCATTTCACCATTGAATATAAATTATGTACATATATAAATAAAAACGTATCATTAAAATATCCTAAATTGGTATATTCGAATTTAAAGAAAAAAAATTTTTAGATGGTTGAACTTTTTTACAGCGCAAATAAAAGTTTTTGTGGCGGCAGCACGCTATTTTGAAACGAAGAACCACTTTGGTTTACTCCATAACTACAGAGAAAAAACATGGACAATGTCAGAAGCAAATTACATGTACGTGTATGAGCAAATATTACAAAGCTTATGTAAAACAGAAATTTTGACAGACATTCACAATTACATGTGACTTGAAAACTTGACAAGTCAGATGTAAAAAACATGTCGTCTACGGGCACCTTTAAGTTGGGGGATCTGTGCAATTGCCACTCTCTTCGAACTCTCCTTTTTTCCGAGTCAAGAGACGCTCGACATCTGTAGAATATGTTATTGCTATTGGGTTTTTTGAGGGCCATCCTGGAATGTTAAACAGCTAGTTTGAGATAACTGTCAAAATTAACAATAGCGAGATCCACGTTCTCCGGTGTACTAAGCAGAATATTTTCTGTGCAATAGGCACTAAGATATTCCGGAAGATAGTTCTGAGGAAGCTTCAACATTAATCGTTTCTGCGGGGATGTTTTTAACCACGCCAAAATCGATGACATCTGGAATTTATTGCTGATCAGTAGGCCAATATGTTGGTTGTCCACTCGCGACCACATTTAAATCCATTTTAGACATTGTATTATACAAAACACGACCCTTTGGTGTTATGAGCCTGAACCCCCAGAAGTTATTTTTAGCGTTGTAATCGCCAGCGGCTAGGAAACAGGGTCCTAATGATTTAAAATATTTATAATATTGGCTTTCTGATATTGAAAATCTAGATGGAGAGTATAAAGATGAAAGTACTAAGTTTCGATTTAGCGCTTCAACACAAATGTTCGTTGCTTGCAGATAATCTTCACAATGATCACACATTAAGTAGTGTTTGATTCGGACTTTTATCAAAATAACAGAACCTACACAGGCTCTAACTCGAGGGTCCTTGGTATCATAAAATATATAACCATTGATTTTAAACATATTTCTTGAGGTCAACTCAAGAAAACCTCAAGAAAAAAATTTCTCATGGTAAGTAACTTTTATTATAAATTTTCTAATTAATTTGAATGTGTATTCTAATGGCCAATTTTCAGGATTGAAATTAAAACACATTTATGTTTAAAATGGTTTTAAATACAAAATTCTCTTCTTCACTAAACACTTAAATGAAACTTAAGTCACCGATGTGGTACATTTAAATTCAACTTAAGTTTCAATTGGATTAACTTAGCAAGGTGGCCTCAATATCACAGTAATACAAAAACAACAGACAAAGTAATAACAACCAGCTGTTTTTTGAGACCACCTTGTAAATAACTACACCTTTTTTATGATATTTTTTTGGGTTTAGTAGTGCTACCATACTTTTATCTTAATTAAATAAGACTTTTCATATAAAACTCAAAAAATCAATCTGTAATTAAATACGATTTAAGTTTTTATGAAAATTAACATAATATAGATTTAAATACTATCCTGAAAATTGGGCATAAGTCAAATTTCAATTTATAAAGCTTTTGTACTTTAATAGTCTTATTCCTTCAATATTTTTCCGTAATATTTTCTATGAACTATCAGAATTTATGTTTGAGCACAATTCAATGTGTATTGATGGAAAGTATATTTTAATAATTTTTTGGCCTTTAAGATACAGAAAACTTCCATTCCGTTCATGAAAACAAAAATGGTTTCATTCCGCAAACTTTTTTTGTAATTTTCTGAAGCACCAAAATACGGAATGAATTCCGTTTCCGAACGGAATTGTACTCTGTGACATGGCTGATAGTTTTAAAAGGTATTATATAAAAATTCTTGTTTTTGTTTATACTTTTCACTAACTCCACAAATGAACAAACCAAACAAAGAAATGTATTCACTTATGGGCATTTCCTCCGAATGGTCAACCGGGATGGAAAAATAAAATGTTGATAATCATCGTGTTTAATTGTTTATAATTATAAAAAAAAAGTCTATGTTTTTATAATAGAATGGTTTCAGAGAAAAGTGTAAGGAGAACAAAAAAAAGTTTGAAGTTTGAACGGTTAAAATATGTATATGGAAAAATCGTACGTTCGCGACCCGTACGTTCGCGACCTGTTCTTAAGCCAATTAAACAAAAACCAATAGAGATATTTTATTGTGTAAATACTGGATAGAAACCTACATACATTAATACACTTTTAAAATAAATTAATCACTTTTGAATATTCCTTTCCATTTCGCAGATTTTTACATTTCACTACTGTCAGTCAAAGTTGACTTCTATTTTGCGTACGTTCGTGACCACATAGAGCTACCAAAATGCTATTGAATCGCAAAAAAATGCAAAGAAAAGTTTTGTTTTCTATAGTATTAGTACATCAAAAGCGTACGATCGCACGTTCGTGACCCTAGGAAATGCCCATACATATGTTATTTTTTTCGGTAAAAAATGTTTTTGTATATTTATAAATACTAGTGTTAGCCCAGTGGTCAAAATTCGACCATAATTATTTATGCAAATATGAAAAAAACATACAAAAAAGTGTATATTTAAGGTTAAGTAACGAAAAAGTACCAAAAAGATCCCTATAACAGAATCTCATTCACCCAGGACTTTGCATGTTTAATTTTATTTTTCTAGGTCCAATAACAACGGAAATTAAAAAAAGGACAATTTGAAGAAAAAAAAAAGTACCAACATTCTTCAACTTATAGGTTCTAATTCACTTAGGACCCTGCACCTACAATTTTATGTTTCTAAGTTTAACAGGGATACTTTGAAGAAAACAACCGAACACCTATTTGGCTGATTAAGAAAAATTTAAGACTTGTGGCAAGAATTTGAAAACGAGCGTAATAGAGGGAAGGGGTTGGCTACATTTTCTCATATGTAGTTTTTTTTCATCAAGTTATTTTTTGAACAACTTTTTTAAACAAACTTTTTCACAAAATTTAGGACTTGTGCCAATATGCCAACGGGGTGTAATAGAGGAAGTTCTTGGCTACATTTCCTCATTCTCAGTTTTTGTTAAGGTTTTTTTAAAAATTTTCTCCGACAAATTTTTTCAAAAGTTTAACTTGTGCAGGTTTTCCAAAATGTTTGTTGAAAGCCAAAAATCCTCTTTCACGAAGAAAAAAAGAAAAATAACATGCATTCGTTGTAGATTTACCGATTTTTAGCGTATATGATGTATCTATAAATTCAGGGATAGAAAATAGTTTCTGCAATGTGACTATTGCATTAAGGCTGTTACGAGGTCCTAAAGGTGGCACTAGAGCAGAGGTAATCACAAAGAGAGGCGGTTGAAAATGTGTTTGTAGTGGTGAGTGTATTTTGGGTGCACTGAAAGAAATTTCTAGATAAACATGTCGAAAACAAATTTTTTGTGTATTAAACATATTTTTTGTTATATAACTGCATGTATGCACTTATTTAATTTTTTTCTAATTTGTATGCAGCTTTATTCAAAATATTAGATGAAAATTAAAACTTTTTCCCCACTCTATTTTCCACATTTTAATAAACACATGCAATAGTAGAAAAATATTCAAAGTGTACTGAAAATATTGGAAATTCTGCAAAAGAGAGATAAATAAAAGTACTCAGTTGAGATATTTACTATGTGTTTTGTTTTTGTTTTTAAATAACAAAAGCGACGGCGACCTGATTGTTTGAAAGCTAGCATACAACTGAATGAAATTATAGTTTTTTACAATCTTTGAAGTGAGTTTCGGTAACATTCGGGTTGTGTGTGTGAAAATCCCGAAAAGTGCTCGGCCCTGGGGGCATAGCGTGATGATTCGTGCACTAGAGCAGGGGCTTCAATTTCTTTGCACAATTGTGCACACCACTACTAACCATAGCTCCCAGATAAAATTGGTCAAAAAACGTCAAATTTTGAGGAAAATATCGTCAAAATCGTCAAATTGACTAAGCTAAATCGGCACAAAAATCGTCATTGTAAAAAGCCACTAATCTATATATATAAAATTGTAACGTTACTGACTGACTGATTCATCATCGCACAGCCTAAACGCCTGAA
Organism: Pollenia amentaria; assembly: GCA_943735925.1. Lineage (NCBI taxonomy): Eukaryota > Metazoa > Arthropoda > Insecta > Diptera > Polleniidae > Pollenia > Pollenia amentaria. The sequence goes on from OX031009.1 coordinate 82,225,638, forward strand.
GCTAAAAACTTGAAATTTGGACCAGGAGTTGGTCTCTCCCCAAATCGATCCACTGAGACGGGATTTTTGGAAATTCGAATGTTTAGGGGGTAAAAAAGGGCAAAAACGGGTAAATTCGGTAACCTTATATCTCTAAAACTAAAAGAGATACAAAAAAAATGTAATACTTATCGTTGTTCTTTAGAAAAATAAGCGGACAGGTGTCTGGTACTTTTTGGAAATTCAGCCCTTTAACGGAGTATACGGGTAAAACCTGTATTTTGGTACTTTTTTGTCACCCCATCTATCTTTTAAACCCATAAACATAGAAATAAGGGTTATATCACATTTGAAACTTATCTAAAAAATCCAAATACGAACTTAGTACTTTTTCGAAATTCGGACGTTTAAGGGGTAAAAAGCGTAACTATTTTTGGTACTTTTTTTATAAAACATTTTTTTTTTATTTATTGACATAAACGTATTAAATTATGGGCTCCCACTACAATATTGAAATTTGTCATGCTTCAATGGGGTGAAAAAAGTACCAAAAAGGGGATATACGGAGTAAACGGGTAAAATCTGTATTTTGGTACTTTTTGTCACCCCATCTATCTTTTAAACTAATAATAATAACTAATAATAACCTAGAAACATAAACTTCAACATGCAATGTCCTAAATGGATAAGAACCTCTGAGGGTACTTTTTGGTATTTTTTGATCTTTAACTGGTACTTTTTTAATTTCCGTTAGTATTAGACCTAGAAATATAAAACTAAACATGCAAAGTCCTGAGTGAATAAGAATTTGTTAGAGGGATCTTTTTGGTACTTTTTCATTCTTTAACTGGTACTTTTTTAATTTTCGTTAAAATTAGACCTATTGACATAAAATCAAACATCCAAGGTCCTGAGTGAATGAGAATTCGTTAGAGGGGCTTCTTGGTACCTTTTGGTCTTTAACTGGTACTATTTGAAGTTCCGTTAGTATTGGACCTAAAATCATAAAATTCATTAAATGTCCTGAGTGGACAAGAACCTATAAGAGGGATCTTCTTGGTACTTTTTCGTTTTTTAACTGGTACCTTTTTCATTTTCGTTAATATTGGATCTACAAACATAAAATTAAAAATGCAATGTCCTGAGTGAATGAGAATCTGTAAGAGGGGCGTTTTGGTACTTTTTGTTATTTACCTGTTACTTTTTGAATTTCCGTTAAAATTGGACCTATAAACATAAAATTAAACATGCAAGTTCCCAAGTGAATGAGAATCTGTAAGAGTGGTTTTTTGGTACTTTTTCGTACTGTATTATTTGCCAACAGGTACATTAAATTTTTGTTAGTATTGCAGCTACAAACATAAAATTAAACAAGCAAAGCGTTGAATGAGCATCTGTAAGAGGCAATTTTTGGTACTTTTTTGTACTTTATTTTGTGCTTTTATTGTTAGTCATTAAATAAAAAAGAGAACAGGTGTCTGGTACTATTTCGAAATTCGGCTCTTTTAGGGAGTAAAAGTGTAAAACCTGAATTTTGGTTCTTTTTTGTCCCCCATCTACCGTTTCAATCAATGCACATAGAAATAAAAATTATATAAAATTCGTAACTTATCTAAAATATACCAAGTGAAAATGTTGTTCTTTTTCTGAATTCGAACGTTTAAGGGGTAAAAATCGTACGTAATTTTGTTACTTTTCCCAAGATATTTTTTCTTCATCTATTTATTTTCATTGCACAGCCTAAACGCCTGAAGCTAAAAAGTTGACATTTGGACCTGAGGCAGGCCTCTCGCCAAATCGATCACGCTGACCTCATATCTGCTAAGCTAAAGGAGATACAAAAAAATTTAATACTTATTGTGGTTCAATAAAAAAAAGGCGGTGAAAACGGAAATTCGCTAACCTCATATCTGCTAAACTTAAAGGGATACAAATAAATTTAAGCCTATTATTGTTCATTAAAAATAAGCGGACAGGTGTTTAGCACTTTTTTGAAATAAGGAGTAAACGGGTAAAACATGAATTTTAAAACTTTTTTGCTATACCATCTATATTTTAAACCAATAAACATTAAAATAAAAAATATATCACATTCGTAACTTATCTAAAAAATACAAATTTGATGCGTTTCGAAATTCGAACGTTTAAGGGGTGAAAATCGTACCTAATTGTGTTATTTTTTTTCAAAACATTTTTCTTCATCTAACTATATAATATAAAATTGTAATGTTACTGCATGATTCGTCATCGCACGACCTAAACGCCTGAACTAAAATGCTAAAATTTGCCCGGGAGGTTGGCCTGTCGCGAAATCGATTACCTATGATGGGAGTTTTGGAAATTGTTATGGTTAGAGGGTAAAAGAGGTTAAAACGGGAAATTCCCTAACCTGATGTTCTTCCCTTTTGGGAAGTAAACCTGTATCTTTAAACTTTTTTGCCACTACATGTATCTATTAAACCAATAAACATTGAAATAAAAAAATATCACATTTGTAACGTATCTAAAAAATACAAATAAAAATTTTCGAAATACGAACATTTAGAGGTACAAATCGTCCCATTACAAAGTAGCGGGTTTAAACCTAGAAACATAAACTTTGGCGTAAAAATATGTCCACATAAGAAAAAGGTGCGCTAACGAAGTAGCGGGTTAAATGCTAGTTTTTTATAAGTTTAAAAAATGAATTGTTATTTTTAGTTTCCGTTGCTAATAAAATTTTAATATATTCTGCCTGTTTTTTAAATTAAATAAAAATTTTCGTTTAGCAACTTATAATAAACAACCAAACATTTTTTAAAGTATTGGAATTCAAAAGAAAAGTAAGAGAATAAACTAAAACCAAGAAATATCAAACACTTATTTTTCACGTCGAAAATCCTGCTTAAAGCCTAGTACTCTGTTCAACATTTCACGTGAAATGCTGTCAAAACTCATATGAAAAAAAACTTGTGCGGAATTTCTATGAAAAAATGTTGATAGAGTTGTACTCTGTTTAATTTGTGGAAAAGTTGCGAAATGTTTCTACAACATTTTTTTTAAAACTGCGAAATAATATAAGCTGCACTTATTTCACGTGGAATTTTAAGCAAATGAAAAAAGTTTAAACATAATATTAAAATGAGAACTGCAAAACATAAATAACACAACCGGTAACAGGTTTTCATCAATATTTAATTTTATTTTTACTTAATTTTTTATTTAAAAAATACTTTTTAGTAAAATACATGTGGGTTTTGTTTACATATGCAAAACAATGTCGCATACTTTGAAAGATAAAAAACGTCACATTGTACAAACTCTCGAGATAGGTAACATTGATACATGTCAAATTTTTCGCATGAAATAATAGATGTTGCTGAACATTTTTCACAAATTGGAACAGAGTACTAGGCTTAAGAACTTAAGTCTGGTAAACACCAATAAAATCACACTATCTGAAAAAAAAGTTTCGTAATGTGAACCCAGACTAAAGAGAGTGGTTGTAAAATGCCTGTAATAAAGAATATGCATCGTGCTAAAAAAAACAATCGTATTTTATATGATGAACATCTAAAGCCTGATACTCTGCTGTCGAAACTCATTTGAAAAAAAAGTGTACGGAATATCTATGAAATAATGTTGATAGAGTAGTACTCTGTTCATTTTGTAAAAAAGTTGCGAAATGTTTCTGGCAACATTTTTTTACAACTGTGAAATAAAGCAAATGCTCTTTATTTCATACGGAATTTTGACAGCTGTAAATAAAGTTTATAATAAATTGTGTGAAAGAAAATTACTTTCTATTTTATTTAATTTTTTATTATAAAACCACTTTTTAGTAAAATACATGTAGGTTTTGTTTATATACGCATTTTTATTTTTTTTTGAAAGATTAAAAGCTTCAAATTTTGCAAACTCTCGAGATAAGCCTAGTACTCTGTTCAACATTTCACGTGAAATGCTGTCAAAACTCATATGAAAAAAACTTGTGCGGAATTTCTATGAAAAAATGTTGGTAGAGTTGTACTCTGTTTAATTTGTGAAAAAGTTGCGAAATGTTTCTGGCAACATTTTTTTTACAACTGCGAAATAATATAAGCTGCACTTATTTCACGTGGAATTTTAAGCAAATGAAAAAAGTTTAAACTTAATATAAAAATGAGAACTGCAAAACATAAATAACATAACCGGTAACAGTTTTTCATCAATATTTACTTTCATTTTTACTTAATTTTTTATTTAAAAAAATACTTTTTAGTAAAATACATGTGGGTTTTGTTTACATATCCAAAACAATGTCGCATACTTTGAAAGATTAAAAACGTCAAATTGTGCAAACTCTCGAGATAGATAACATTGATACATGTCAAATTTTTCTTATGAAATAATAGATGTTGCTGAACATTTTTCACAAATTGGAACAGAGTACTAGGCTATAGGTAGCATTGATACGTGTCAAATTTTTCGTATGAACTAATAGATGTTGCTGAACATTTTTCACAGATTTGAACAGAGTACTGGGCTTAAGACATGAAAATTACTGCCAATCAAATAATGCAAATAAACAAACGGGTGCCCCGGTAGGCTAGCTGGTAGTGAGCTAGTCTATCAGTGCCGGGGTTGCGGGTTCGATTCCCGCCAGAGACTCTGGTCTCCTGCAGACAAGCGAAGAGCTTCGCGGGACTAGCATAGGTAAAAAAATGTGCAATTATATTAAAAAGATTTGTAAATTTGAACAAAATTTTTCATTTCAAAAATCGTCAAATTCAGTGTATAAATCGTCCCATCGTCAATAGACCATTTTTGTACCTAAAAATCGTCAAAATGACGTTAAATCGTCAAATCTGGCAGCTATGCTACTAACACATATTTTTATACTCTTCAATTCAGTCGTCGATGTGACTTCGACAAGTGTGCATGTCTAGCGGATGCTATATTATTTTGTTTCAGCTTACACTCAAAAAATATTGTGCGGTCAAAAATGCTTTTGGTAACATCCCATGCCTTGCGTGCAATTTTTATTTAGAGTTTAAATTTTAAGACTTAAATGTAGAATAATGTAACATTTCATAAGTTTACATGCAAAGCAAAGAACTTTGTAAAATGGTAATTATTTGAGATTTAAAAGCAATTTTTAATATTTCAGATAAAAAATATCTAACAGTCCTATGTGGAAGAAGCTGATAGTCACATTTATTATACATAGGTTTTATTTTACATACGTATATGAATTCGGTTCTTAAAATTTTACAGCACTTTTTTATTTTTTCTTATGCAATACTAAAAATTATTATTATAAATTATTATCTGATCACTAATTCCACTAACACCGTGGTAATAGTTATAAAACAGATTACCCAGTTTTTTTGTTTAAAAATATTAATGTGTTCTTATAAAAGGAATTAAAAACTGCTAATTTTTTTATTGAGTGTGATTATACATTATGCTGTTAAAAAAAATTATCATTTTTAATTTTGTAAATAACTTAAAATTATATAAAAATACATATGAATGTAACGTGAATCCTAATCAACAAAAATTTAAAATTTTCAAATAATATCTACATTGTTTTGCATATAAGCTAACGATATGTGTTTTGTTTGTAAAAAAAAATTATTTGATGCCTGTTAAAGGGTCCCTTTTTCTTTCGTTAAAAAGACGTACCTTAATGCAGAAATTATTAAGAAAAAAAAAAAATAGCCACAAGAATTTGTTGGTATTTTGTGCTTGTAAAAATATTTTTGTTTCTGTACCAATTGCGTCGGTGGGTTTTTTCTTCTTTGAAAACACTTTTCTTAGTAAGTAAAAATATTTAAAAAACAAGTTAAAAAAGCAAATGTGGCAGCAGATAAAATTTTGGGTTAGAAGATGTTTTTTATTGATGTATTAATGAAACTTTATTGTTTCGCACTATTTTTATTGCTTACTTTTTTATGCTACAATTTTAAGACCGAGTCCAAAGGGTTAACCTTACTAATTTATGGTATTTATTTAACGTAACTTTGACCTGTTATAATGACTGGCATTTGGTATTTTGTAAAAAGTTATGATATACCATTAGATAGAATTAAAATGTATGCACAGATGTTTGAAGTATGAGTAACCCAACAACGTGAATACCCTTTCTATTTTACTTACCACTATGAATACCCTAACTTTTTACTAAAATAACTTTTTCACGTTATAATTCTCATGCAATTTATTTTATTTTTGAATAAATAGACCAGGGAAATCCATTTCGATGCACAATTGTGTATACCACTACTAATACATATTTTTGTTTCAGGTTAACAGAAAAAACTTTATGATGGCACTTAAAAAATATTGTGCGGTCAAAAACGCTTTTGGTAACATCCAATGCCTTATATGCTATGCAACATTTAAGGAAGGAACGGAATATGTTATTAAACGTGTGATTTGCGTGCAATATTTATTTTTTATGAAAACATAAAAATCTTTAATTTTTTTACAATTGTTTGATAAGATATTTGAAACTGATTTTGAGTCAAAAAGCTTCCGAATAAAAAAAAGTGCAGCTTTAAAATCAGCGACATTGAATTGGTAAAGAATTGCTACAAATTTTTTATCAACACAAACAATTTTTAATTTTGTACCTTTGTGTTATACAACTTATAAAATATATTACTAACATTTTATTTCGGCTGTAAATGAATGCATTCTCTCAATTTTTTTACTCTCTGGTACTCACTAATACACAACCAAAAAATTTTTGGAAATCCCTGCACTAGAGTGATCTCTCGCCTAGCTTAAAATCGGATCCTCTCAGGCGTGTCTATCCCTCACTCTAGCCCAAGGATCGTAAACAATTAAAAGAACAAAAACACAAATAAATTATACTTACACAACAACATGTCAGGGATGGGAGGCAATCCAACCTTGGTCACCGGCACATCCGTGCTTGATTTTCAGGTGACCCCTGTGAACCGCACTTCATCTGCACTTACCTTCCTTCAACAATCCATATTAATCAACTTAACCAGCCATAATATTTATTTATCTAATTAAAATTTAAAACTACCTTATTGTTACAGCAATAAAATATTTCCCTTTTAGATTATCTGTTACTCAGCGAAACGAATCCTATGAGACAGGAAGATCCTAATGACTTATTTCTGATTGTATATATTTATATTTTTCTTTCTAAATTCCTTACATTTTAAACTTTGTGTTAACCTATAACTATATATTAATCTTAAACAGTACAACATATAAGGTGCGTTCGTTTACCCCAAAATTTGCACAAATTTGTGCAAGTTTTTACTGGATTTTACTGAAATGCGTTCGCTTACACAAAAATTTGCAAAAGAGAGCATATACTGAGAGAGTAAAGTGACAGTTGTAAGCAGAGTCTGCAAATTTTTACTGAACAAATTTTTGCCAGTAAAAACCAGTAGAAAACAAAAACATATGTTTCATTTAAGTAAACAAACAAAAGTAAGCAAACAAAAAGCATACAATTTGTAATAAAAACATTTAAAAGAACAAAAGCTGAATTAAAAGTGCAACAAAAACCAAAAATATTTATTTTCAACGTGAAAAAAATTAAAGTAGTCAGTATAGTTATTTATCAGTTTTCTAACATCTGTGCTTTTTAGAAGTAAATCAAATTTAAAAAAATTCTTCCCCATTTGCAAAATCCACGGCAACGTTATTTCTATATTCTTCATCTATAAGTTAAAAGATACATATTAAAAATGTAGTATATATTAATATACATCCTAATTTTACTTACCACTTTGTACCTTCCCAAATGTTCCGGGAGAGCATGAAATATTAAGTTTTCTTTTTTTGGCATCCATGGTAAAATTTGTGTTAATTGTTCAATATAACTTATTTTTGTTTTTGTTTACATTAATATTTTAGAGATGTAAAGCTAATGAATATATGATTACTTCTTATTGCATATTATTGAGGGTACCAAATATCAAACATCAAATATTGATGTAGTTTCGTATGTAATTCAACTAGAAACAAAATTAAAAGTCATGTACAAAATAAACAAGTCTTAAAACTTGCACAGAAGCTCATTTAATAAATAAATTTGCTACGAATTTATAATCATTACAATGCATTTCATCAAGTACCAAAAACATTATGTACTGGGTAGTCTAAACAACACATATTTTACAACACTAAGCTTTTTAGCGATCAGCTGTTTGAATTAACCTGCAAGTTTTTGCAATTTTTCCGTTCGTTTACTTTTTTGTGCAAGAGCCATTTTTGAGAGTAAAATTTTCATATTGCCCAAAATTTACTCAACTACTGGATTTTACTGGAAAAGTAAACAAACGCACCTATAACAATACAATTAATAATAATGTCACAATAAAAAACTATAAACTAATAAATTTAAAATATATCTTCCAGAAACAAAGTTCTCTTAGTTTTTGTCTTATTTATTACAACAAAAATTCGACTCCACTAAAGTTTTTCCATTATAACATTAATTTGATCTACACCTAAAAGAGCTCGCTTAAGTGGATCTAGGGTAACATTGGTCCTAATATCTATATTTTCTATAGTTCGCCCTATTGTGAATTCTTATCCAAAACAGTGGGTCACTATGCCATAAAACAATTTTCTTATACGTAAAGCTGGGATCACACGATTGCCACAATGCACCAATTTTCACACTTTATAATACCCCAATCGTGTGACTGCACAATCAAATGCCTCATGTACGAATCGACGACAATATTGTGCTTACTTTTACCAATAAAATGCAACCCTGGTGCGGCAATCGTGTGACTACTTGATATGCAAACGCGCGTCAATAAAAATGACAAAAATTTACCAATATTTATTGGTTTCTTGTGCGGCAATTAAACAGCACAATACGCGCCAATATTTGCCTTTTTTAATCAATTTACTTTTGTGTGTTTCTTTTAGTAGGAATAAATTAAAAGTAAAAATTAAATTTATCAAAAATAAAAATTGGGAATTTAGCAAGTCATTAATAAATAAATTAATAATATTTTGTATTCCCGATAATAACTTTTAATAATTTTTTTTTTATTTTTTTTTTAAATTCGTGCAATAGCTGTTCAGGACAATATAAAAGTATATATGTATACAGGAAAACGAAGCAAAATGTATTGACATTCTTTAAAGCTAATTTATTTTTATATATAAATATTCTCTATTTCTTTATATATTTAAAATAGAATTTTACTTTGTTTAATTTTTGGAATTTCATGTATACACTTAAAAAATTTGTTTGAATATATGATAAAATTTTCTTTTTTTTTAATAAACAAGCCAACTAGATCTTCGAAACAAATAAAAAAGCTACCACAACAGCTGCTTTCGCAGTTCGCACAAGTAAGAACAATCGTGTGACTGTGCTGCGGCAATTATTGTACCCATTTCGCTTTGTACCAAATAGCGACAATTAAATTTGTGTAAAACAGGGCAATCGTGTGATTTCAGAATATTTTATTGGGGCAATTTCATTATTGTGCGACAATAAAGCACAATCAAAATTGTGTCATATTGGTGCATTTGCGGCAATCGTGTGATCCCAGCTTAAGTCTGTTTCTAAAAAAAATTTATACTAGCTTATCACACAATCACACATATGTACATCTGGTCTCATGGTTTAAACACAAAATTTTAAATAACTAATACTAACACATATCAATTGATTAATACCTAATTACAATTTTTTTTTCAGTATTTATTTATTGAAACTTCATATTGTATGTATTAAATATGAACTAACAATAATTAATCAAATCTTATCCTAATATTTGCTTTATGTCCTGCCAGTGCCAGACAAAAAAGATTTCGTCATCACGGTTTCTGTTCACATATGTAGGTGTTTATCGCTCCTCCGATTGGGTGAGTGCTGCAGTGTCTCTTCTTCTTAAGCGAATGTGGCCGTCATAATTACAAAAAAAATGTTGAGCTAATGGATTTGGGTGCAGTTCCAGCCTTTTTAAATATTTTACTGCATATTTCGTTATCATAGTTTTTACTAATGGCACATTGAGATCCTTGTGGATATATGAGTTTTTGACGTACCAGGGAGAGGCTGTGATTATTCGATTATTTTGGCTCCTTTGAATTTTTTCGATGTTAGCAACCGAGGCAGTGCCCCATAACTGAATACCGTATCACCAAATTGGCTTTAATATAGAGTTGTAAAGTAGAAGCTTGCAATCGAGACTAAGAACAGAATTTCTTCCAATAAGCCAATTAATTTAAATTGCGTTTAGTTTCATTTGAGTTAATTTAGCTTCTATATGCAATTTCCACGTTAAACACCGATCTAGATGTGTACCGAGGTATTTTACATGTGAGTGTTGGGGTATTATTTTATAATTGATTGTAATAGGGGGCATGTTTCCCGACGCAATGTGAATGTTATATGTGCGCATTTTTGCTCATTGATCTCTATCCTCCATTTTTTTAACCACTTTTCCAGTTCAAATATATGATCCTGTAAGTAACGAGATGATTCTTGACTGTGCGTGTACGTTGTAGCTGTTTGTTGGCAAGTCCGAAGTATAAATTAAGTATGATAGAGGGCCCAGGATGCTGCCTTGTGGGACTCCAGCGTCTGAAGAACTTAAAAATTCGCCTTCTTTAATAATAAATTGACGACCGACTAAGTAGCTTTTTAATAGCTTGTGTATGTTTGCTGGTAAGTTTTGCGGCAATTTCAGTAGTAAACCTTCATGCCAGACTTTCTCAAAAGCTTGAGACACATCGATGAAGAGTGCTGAGCAATATTTTTTGTCTTCAAAGGCTTCTCTTATGACATTAACTATTCGATGAGTTTGTTCACTTGTGCTGTGCTTTCTTCTAAAACTTAATTGATGGTTTGGAATACATCTATTTTCATTTAAAATCGGCGTTAATTTTGACACTAGTAGTTTTTCAAATAGCTTTAACATATAAGATAATAAGCTAATAGGCCTGTATGACTCAACTTTTGATCCTTTCCTGGCATTGGTATGATGGTTACTTAGGAAACCTTCCATTGTTGAGGGTAGTATTGAAGGCGTAAAATAGCATTAAAAATAATAAGAATACTTTTCTTTGCTATACTTGGTAATTCCAAAAGCATTTTATTACTGATCTTATCAATACCGGGTGCTTTCTTGGTGTTTAAATCACTAATAGCCTTTCCGATTTCTCTAAACTCGAATCTTAGGGGAATAGCTGCTCTAACACTTACAGGCGGTAGCTCGACTGCTATATCGTGAGATATATTAAGGGTAAATACATTTTTCAGATGATTAACAAACAGATTTCCTTTTTCAATATAATTTCTTGCCCAACTTCCATTCAAGTTTCTTAATGGTGGCTTAGATATAACTGGTCTATTGAGACTTCTCGCACGCCATAATGAGTAGTCTAATTGTGGAGTTGCATCAAGTTCCTTAAGATATTTTTCCAGGGAAGCTGTTTTATGAGACTGCAGTTACTTTCTTAGCCTTTTTGTGCACTCTTTTAATAAAATCTTAAGTTGGGGATCTGTGCATTTGCACTCTCTTCGAACTCTCCTTTTTTCCGAGTCAAGAGACGCTCGACATCTGTAGAATATATGTTATTGCTATTGGGGTTTTTGAGGGCTATGCTGGAATGTTGTACAGCTAGTTTCAGTTAACTGTCAAATTAACAATAGCGAGATTCACGTTCTCCGGTGTACTAAGCGGAATATTTTCTGTGCAATGGGCACTAAGATATTTTTTATATTTTAACCAATTTATTAGCGTGGACGATTTGAAGAACAAAAAAGTACCAACATTCTTCAACTTATAGGTTCTAATTCACTTAGGACCCTGTACCTACTTTGTCATAATTTTCTTGTCTAATTCAAGCCGGAAGGTAATGCCTAATTTTCGGAAAACAAATTCCATCATCTACCCTACTCTGCGACCAGTTTTCCCTTATTCCCTCGAGGAGGCAGTGTTTTCGGATTGACGTGTCCCTTTTCCAGTTTCCCGATTGGCATATTGGACATTTTGGAGTTATCACATTCGGTTTTTCGCAACGGTAAAAGAAAAGATTCCTTTCTGTTACAGGACAATTAATAAATATGTGGCCAGGTTCTTTACAATTCCAACATACCACTGGTTTTTTTACTTGATGTGGATTTCGAACTGAGACTTCAGCAATTATTGTCACCGGGTCTTTATCTGACTTACATTGTCCTTCATATATTTCGCTTACAAAGCGTTTTTGGCGCGGCGGTGGTAGAAGATTTTTAGACTCTTTTCTGGGAAAGTGCCTTTCCGCTTCATGGTATTCAATCCTAAGTTGTTCTACCGACGACACAGACATGTGGTAAAAAACTCTACCTAAACTTTCTCTTAAATTTCTTTTAAGGATTTTTATCATGTCATATTCAAGGATTGGTTGAACAAGTTTTGAACGAACCTGATTCATAATATGAAAATAATTGTCTATAGTTTCATTTTATTGCTGTTTCCTCTCCACCAGATCTCTCATAACTTCAAAGTTTGATCTAGTGGACTGGAATTGACTTATTAACGCATGACGCAAGCCAGGCCAATATCTAAATCCTTGCGTTTTTACAAATAGCCAATTCCCTTGTCCAGTAACAAGGAGATGGAAATCACGCAGAACCTCAGAGCATGGTAATTGATACTGTCTCTGGAGATGTTCCAACCGGAAAATAAAATCCTCCACGCCAGTACGAGCCGAATTACCATTTAATAATACCCCCAACTTGTCGATATGAATTCGAATCTGCTCAAGGCTCCTTACGACAGGATGTTGTATTCTGTCCCTTACATATGGAGTGTTATTATTTGTACTACCAGTAGGAACACTATCATCAGAAAACTGATCTAAAGGATTTTGCGGTTTTAAGCGATTTTCATTTACCGTGCGGTCATTAACGTTTGAATTATTGTTAACATTTGAGTTGAGTGGATTGCGCTGAGAAATAAGGTGGGCCATTGAATTAGTCAAATCCTTTATATTCCTCCTAATATCTGACATCTCCTCCCGGATCATTTTTTTAACCTTTTCTTCCAATGATCTCTGTATTAACAAGGCCTCATCCACTACCATTTCCCTAAATTCTGATGTTATATTTTCATTGGTAATTACATTCAGTTGCAGGTTCACATTAATTTGACTCGGCGTCCCTCCTAGACTTTGAGTCCTAGCATTAATGGTTTGAGAGTGATCAATTAATTGGGATCTATTTATATTCTCCGTATTGGAATTTATTTTTGCTGGAATTCATTTTTCTCGCCACGTTGACGAGAAATTACTCGTATGGCAGCCCAGATTGTACTATGAATTTTTTAAAACTGGCAAGTCGCCACTGGCAATGTGTTAACAGAAAAAAGTATATCATACACACCCTGCAGATAACGGGACTAGTCCATACATGAGTGTAATGAGTAGTCCATAAAGGAGTAGGAGTACTCCAAAACTACTATATGGTTAAAAGTTGGTCTATTTAACATTACGATGTCCTAGGAGTGGACCATATAACCCACCGAAGTAGTCCCTAAACTACACCATGGAGTACTCAAGTGGGTTAGTTTCAAAAGTACCTCATGTTACCACTTTTTCACTAATCGCCTTTTATGGCGTGCACTGTAATCCATTATTGCTATTATTATATATATTTACTTGGTATTTTTAATTTTTTTTATTTTTTTTCACAAATTTTAAAAAACTATCCTGTTTCACTTTTAAATAAACAATTAAAAATGGACAACATCAGGGCTACCAATGTGCAATACTGTAAACTATAGTATAGTATACCTATACATCATGCAGTTGTTGGCAGCACTGCATGTTAATTTGGGTAATATGGTCCGTACTACAGTACATTGGACCATGTTGTAAGTAGTACATTTAAGCTACAATGGACCACGTAGTCCAATATTATCTGCAGGGCACTTATAGTATTGCGTATTTGGTTTGTGCTTATTGTTTTCTATTCATTTTACACTCCAAAAAATTTTACAGTAACTTAATTTAATTTATTAAAATCGTTTTCCGTAATTGATGAAAATTTTTTTATATTATAATTAAACTAATTTAACTATTTCTGCATATTGTTCCAAAAACAAACTTCAAAAAATAATAAGGGTTTTCATAATATCGCTTAAAATTGCAATTTGTGCGAATGGGCAAACTTTCGCGACTCGTTTCATGACGACCTTTATTAATTGTTGTGTAATTTTAAATAATTATTGTCATTTACAACTGAAACGTCAATTCAAAAATTAATTGAAAGAAAAAGATAATAAAATAAAAGTTAATATTTGTAAATAAAAATGTAAATGAAAAAAGCGTTTTTGGCGCGGCGGTGGTAGAAGATTTTTAGACTCTTTTCTGGGAAAGTGCCTTTCCGCTTCATGGTATTCAATCCTAAGTTGTTCTACCGACGACACAGACATGTGGTAAAAAATTCTACCTAAACTTTCTCTTAAATTTCTTTTAAGGATTTTTATCATGTCATATTCAAGGATTTGTTGAACAAGTTTTGAACGAACCTGATTCATAATATGAAAATAATTGTCTATAGTTTCATTTTATTGCTGTTTCCTCTCCACCAGATCTCTCATAACTTCAAAGTTTGATCTAGTGGACTGGAATTGACTTATTAACGCATGACGCAAGCCAGGCCAATATCTAAATCCTTGCGTTTTTACAAATAGCCAATACCCTTCTCCAGTAACAAGGAGATGGAAATCACGCAGAACCTCAGAGCATGGTAATTGATACTGTCTCTGGAGATGTTCCAACCGGAAAATAAAATCCTCCACGCCAGTACGAGCCGAATTACCATTTAATAATACCCCCAACTTGTCGATATGAATTCGAATCTGGAGTGTTATTATTTGTACTACCAGTAGGAACACTATCATCAGAAAACTGATCTAAAGGATTTCGCGGTTTTAAGCGATTTTCATTTACCGTGCGGTCATTAACATTTGAATTATTGTTAACATTTGAGTTGAGTGGATTGCGCTGAGAAATAAGGTGGGCCATTGAATTAGTCAAATCCTTTATATTCCTCCTAATATCTGACATCTCCTCCCGGATCATTTTTTAACCTTTTCTTCCAATGATCTCTGTATTAACAAGGCCTCATCCACTACCATTTCCCTAAATTCTGATGTTATATTTTCATTGGTAATTACATTCAGTTGCAGGTTCACATTAATTTGACTCGGCGTCCCTCCTAGACTTTGAGTCCTAGCATTAATGGTTTGAGAGTGATCAATTAATTGGGATCTATTTATATTCTCCGTATTGGAATTTATTTTTGCTGGAATTCATTTTTCTCGCCACGTTGACGAGAAATTACTCGTATGGCAGCCCAGATTGTACTATGAATTTTTTAAAACTGGCAAGTCGCCACTGGCAATGTGTTAACAGAAAAAAGTATATCATACACACCCTGCAGATAACGGGACTAGTCCATACATGCGTGTAAAGAGTAGTCCATAAAGGAGTAGGAGTACTCCAAAACTACTATATGGTTAAAAGTTGGTCTATTTAACATTACGATGTCCTAGGAGTGGACCATATAACCCACCGAAGTAGTCCCTAAACTACACCATGGAGTACTCAAGTGGGTTAGTTTCAAAAGTACCTCATGTTACCACTTTTTCACTAATCGCCTTTTATGGCGTGCACTGTAATCCATTATTGCTATTATTATATATATTTACTTGGTATTTTTAATTTTTTTTATTTTTTTTCACAAATTTTAAAAAACTATCCTGTTTCACTTTTAAATAAACAATTAAAAATGGACAACATCAGGGCTACCAATGTGTAATACTGTAAACTATAGTATAGTATACCTATACATCATGCAGTTGTTGGCAGCACTGCATGTTAATTTGGGTAATATGGTCCGTACTACAGTACATTGGACCATGTTGTAAGTAGTCCATTTAAGCTACAATGGACCACGTAGTCCAATATTATCTGCAGGGCACTTATAGTATTGCGTATTTGGTTTGTGTTATTGTTTTCTATTCATTTTACACTCCAAAAAATTTTACAGTAACTTAATTTAATTTATTAAAATCGTTTTCCGTAATTGATGAAAATTTTTTTATATTATAATTAAACTAATTTAACTATTTCTGCATATTGTTCCAAAACCAAACTTCAAACAATAATAAGGGTTTTCATAATATCGCTTAAAATTGCAATTTGTGCAAATGGGCAAACTTTCGCGACTCGTTTCATGACGACCCTTTTTAATTGTTGTGTAATTTTAAATAATTATTGTCATTTACAACTGAAACGTCAATTCAAAAATTAATTGAAAGAAAAAGATATTAAAATAAAAGTTAATATTTGTAAATAAAAATGTAAATGAAATTTGATTTTTAAACATGCATAAAGAAAGCAAAACGACTAATTTGCCTAAATTATTGCAAGAATTTATAAGCTGCGTTCGAGAACACAAAAGTTTGTACTATTTTTTACTGAACTTTACTGAATTTTACGAAATTGCGTTCGAGTACACAAAATGCAGTAAATGAGAACACAAATTAAGAGCGTAAAGTGAAAGTTCTTGACTGAGTACTTACAAGTTTTTACTGCAGAAATTTTTGCAGTAAAATTTAGTAAAACAAAAAACCATATGTTTCAAAAGGTAAACAAACAAAAGTAACAAACAAAAAGCATACAAATTGTGAAAAAAAATTTTAAAAAAAGAAAAGTTGAAATAAAACTAAAATAAAAACAAAAAGTAAATAAATTTTAATTAATTAACCTTGTTTGTGAAACATTTATGTACATATGTATATGGCTACATACCATTTTTTTTTTGTTATGTTAATTTTTTGGTGTTGTAAAAGTGTCAAGTACTCGGGTACTAAGAACCACACTTATTGTTAAAGTAACTAGTAAAAAATGTATTCATGTACTATTGATAAAATTTAGCCGGGCACGAATTAGCAAAATTAAATAAAATAAAAAACAAACAAATATGAAAGATTACATAAAATATTTTTTTTGTATTTTCCAAAAGGATTTAATCGAGTACCGATGAAAAAACGAGCTAAGTAGCCAAAAGTGTAAACATTTTTCAACACTTCAATTATTTGCCTTCAGCTGTTGGCTTTATTTTACGAATTTTTACAAATTTAGCGTTCGCGTAATTTTTGGACAACAGCTTTTTGTGAGAGCAAATTTTTAAGTTTACTCATTTACTGCATTTTACTGAAAAGTACTCAAACGCACCTATTGTTTGTGATTTTATTTTGACACTTGAATTTTTCATTGAAATGCACAATTGAACAGCGCAAGCTTACGGGTCAAAATTGTTGAGCAAATTTACGAAGTTTGTGTAAATGAATTCTCGTACAATTTTTGGCAGTTCATTTGCGAGGGCGTAAAAATGCACAGTTTGCACAGATTTCAAGCCTTTTAGCGATATCATGAAAAACCTTAATGGTTTTTAATTCTGTTAATATGTTCAGTTATTTTTCATGCATAAATTAAAACTGAAATACATGTGTACATAAATAAAAAAGAACAAATATTTGGTTCATTTGGTAGGTCATAATGACAGGTAAAAATATTAAAATTAACTGAATTTATTTTTTGTAGTTTTTTTTTTTTTTTTTTTTTTTTTTTAATTTAGAATAAAGAGAAAAGTTAATTAATTTTTAATTAATTTCTCTGTTATGAAATTAACATTAAAAAATAACCTTCAAATTCCTTTATTTAAAACGATCCGTTTTCTAATTATATTTTCAGTTTTTTAAACTTAATACCTATTCTTTTGAATTTGAGTGCTTTCTATTCTTACAGGTACACGGAATTATTAGGACACATTTTGTTTTATGTTAAAAACACAGTGCAGGACGCTCAAGATTTCACATGACATGTTAGTTGTTCCATTTAAGCTAGACATTACCCATATATATAGAAATAAGATTTTCCTTTAGAAAAGTCGTTATTATAGTTATTCAATCTGGACTAGGTTGTACTTACTACTATTCTAAACCAAATTTTTATATCACCGATTGTTTCAATAAAATTATAAATATGGAACCTTATTGCTAATATCACAGTTTATTCCAGCCTAAATATTGCACTATTATGTTAAGTCTTTGGAAAAATATTTTCTATATCACAATCTATTTGTTCTTAATTGTAGTGTTTTAATTCTTCAAAGAAAAACATATGCTTATTGATTTATGGACAATAATTGATTAATTTTATTTACAAAACTTATTTGCTTAAATACTACTTATGAGAATAAAACTTAACCTAATATTGAGTGACTTTACAAAAGTTCACTTAATCACTTATTCTAGTACTTAGTATTAACTTACATGCAATCATACATTATTGTATCAGGCAGAACAATTTGAGTCATTAATTTGTATTGCTGTGTAGTCAAGAATTTGCTAGTTCAGCATAACTGTAAAAATGTACGTTAAACTTATCTTGTCAACATAAGTAATCGAAAGTTGACTGTTGTTTATTTTGTAATATCAAATTGCACAAAAAGAATTTATGATCGCGACAACGTACGATGATTCAATATTGGTACGGACCTGTCTTAATAATATTTGTTTACTTTTTGGTAAGAATGTTGTGATAATTATTTTGTCTATAAATGAAAGAATGTATTAACAAACGAAAGAATGCATTATTAAAAGGAATGTATTATTAAATGAAATGTATGAATACACTACACCCCCAATCTTTCAGTTAAAATTTTACAATTTTGTTTGAAATTCTAAAATGTTAAGTTTATGTGTATTTAATGTGCTGTCTGCGTGGTACAATACTTATATGTTTTATTAAATATTTATTTTTTTTTGTAATTGTTATGTCCTAGTATTTTTTTTTTTGTTTTATTTAGTATTACAATGAAATATTTTTTTATGTTACATATTTTTTTAATAAATTTTTATGAACAATTTTGATTTTTCCATTAATTCTTACTTCTACATTTACATTATCTATATTTATTATTTCATAAGGACCATTGTATGGTACCTCATTTTTTTTTCTAATTTCTAATTTTATTAACACTAAGTCTCCTACATTAAGATCTATACTATTCATTCTATTGTATGATTCTATACTCCTGTATTTTTTAATAGTCTCTATTAATTTCTTAGCATTTTGTAAAGAATGTTTTAATCTTAATCTTAATTCATTTGCATAGTTGTCTAAATTGTATATTTTTTCGTTAGTCATTATGTTTTCACCTAGTAGTTCTGGTAACTTACCGAAAACTAATTCGAATGGTGAGTAATTTGTGTCTATGTGAGGAGTTATGTTATATGCAAAGGCATAATAAGAAATCCAATCAGACCAATTGTCTTCACGTACAAATGATAAGAAATACTCATTCAGAACTCTATGATTTCTTTCTACAATACCCAGAGTTTCGTGGTGATATGGTGTAGAAAATTTTTGTTCAATGTGCAAAAGGTCACATATTTCTTTCATTAGTTCGTTCGTAAATTCCGTACCTTTGTCGGACTTCAATGTCTTGAAAATACCATATTTCAGTAATAAATTTTCAACTAGGGTTTTTGCTATCGATTTTGCCTATTTAGATTCAATCGGTGCTGCTATGACATATTTAGTTAACTCACACTGCATTGTCAGTATATATCGATGGTTTTCCGAAGGTCGTAAGGGACCTACAGTATCAATAACAACAGTGCTAAAACTATTCGTTGGTGTGTCTGTTACACATAAGGGATCTTTTGTGTGGCTTATTTGTTAATTTCTTTGACAAATATCACACGTAGAGACATAACTCTTTACCATCTTATACATATTCTTCCATATGTATTTCTGTTTCAAATTCATTAAGGTTTTTCTAACGCCGAAGTGGCCTCCGCATGGTGTATTGTGGTATAATTTTATTAGTCTTTGCTCTTCTTTATTACAGTCTATCCTTGAGGATTTCCATATGTAGCGAATAACCTTTATTTTTTTTTTTTTTTTTTAACGCAATGTTGCAAGTTTTTAAAAGTTTAGCATGCATGCAATAATTTTTCCGGCTCCTGTCTCGTCGGCCATCGGTGTAGGTCCTTTTTTTTTTTTTTTGTGCTAAACTCAATTTTAAAACAGCTACAGCTAACCTTATTTTAATTTGCATGCTTCAGTAGAACAATAAAAAAAACAGAAGAAAACAGGACAGAAGTGAGCAAATTTTCTTAGATAATAAAGAGCAAGACTTGACAGTTAAGCGAAGTTATTGGAACGCTTAATACCCCTCCCAACCATGACCATGTTGTGTAACGCGCGGACAGAAATTGTTCAACATGATCCCTAATATAACTCACCCTATCGCAGTACGTTCAGAAATCAGAACTCAAATCTTTTTAGAATTTCATTTTTATGTTTGACAAAATTTATTAAATAAAAAAAACCGAATTAATATAACTAAATTCAAACTTCAACTTAACAATAAATAGATATTTAGTATAAAAATATTACCAAAAATTTGTAACATTATAAATAGGAATAAAAAAAATGGGCAATTATCAAAATTAATAAATACGAAATTTAACTCTTTGATTTACATTAATTCTTTTTTTTAAGAAAATGGATTGTGCAATTAAAAAATTTTTAATAAAAAAAATATTCGAAAAAAAAAACAATTTTATAGATAAAAAAAAATTTATATATTTTCATTTGGGATTCGAACTCGGAACGCGTAGTTCGGCGGTACAGCCCTCTACTCACTAAGCCATATCAACATATTGCTAACATAGGCGCAACAAGACATTTCGAACGATACCGTACACTTACTAATCACTCGCGGTGGCGAATTTTATCATATTTTGTTTGTGTTTTTACTCGGACCCGCTCTTTAAACTTTGATAAATTTATTTATTTATAGATCAAAAAATTGTATTTGTTTCTGATAATAAAAAAAATTCTTTATACGTTTGGTATCATTGTCTTTTTGTAATTACAAGAAATAACATATACATTCTGGTTTGTTTTGTTAACAGAACATTTGGTGAATTTAGCACCTGTTAGTTTTTGCTTGAGTCAATGTGATGTTATTAACATATTGCTTTGCTAACAGCAAAATGTTATTACCATTTTTCTACTTAACATTGACCTTGAATATATGATTATTTCCTGTAATCAATCATAAAATACCAATAACAAAATATAAAATATGGATATTGGACTTACTTGTTTGCGGGAATCCGGAAAGATCTTTCAGCGGCTCCTTGCTTGACTAAAAGTGGGTGTTTTGAAGCATTATTGATATATAATTAACATAAACAATTGATGAATTTTTAGGATAACCGAAGCATATTTTAGGGCTTTAATTGTTTTAAGAGTAAGTCTCTTTTAATGAATAATTAACATTTTGTTTTTATATTGTTTTATTTTTTTATCTTTAGTTTTTTTCTAAAAATTTTTTTTTTTTTTTACCGTATTGACACTTGTTATTTAGTTTTAATTGCACATTCTATCAAGACTTTAGCATTTTGATATTTTGATATTTGCCCGTATAAAAAAAATTATAAACAGAAGTTAAAATTAAAGCAAAAAATAAAAAAACACATAACTTAAACTTTTTAAACAATTTCAATCAATTGAGTTAAAATTTTAAGAAATTTGGAATTTAATCATAATCGAACTGGCTCTTTTTATACTCCGAATTAAAATAAGTCCATATGGGGCAATTATTTTCAATTACAACACTTTACTTTTCTGGAATGGAATTCGATACACTTGGAGTTGTTTTGCATGGACAACTTAACCTCTAATCTGGTTTACCTACGTAAAGCACATTACTTTTTTTTTTTTGTTTAATTTTAAACTTTGTAAACGTGATACAAAAAAATTTATAATAATTTAGTTTTCTTTTTAATTTTTGTGTGTAACTTTAAACATTTTAGTTTTTTTCCTTTTGAAATATTTTTAACTTTTTCTACACCAGTTCCTTTCATTTTCTTTTATATAAAAACATTATTTTTAATTTATTTTCGGCACTAAACTTTACGAATTTCTTTTTTTGTTTCTTTTTTTTCAGTAATTTTAATATATCGTCACATTTTTCCCTCAAATCTTTTTATTTTTTTCGGTTTTGGTGTTTTTTTCCGGCCTAGAATTGTTTTGAAGACTTCACTACACTTTTATTGAATTATTTTGTAACCCATTAGTCAAGGAAATTTGCTGCATTGTTTCTCCGATACGAAATCTTACTGAACGGGTTTTCCCAGAGGGTTTCCCGCAGCCCTCAGATATATTCCAGTTGTAGACAGAACAACCACTATTAGCCACAGGATAAAACAGACAGATTCAGTTGCTTATTTTTCTGCTGTACACCAATTCTAACTCCTACACCAATGCGAATCTCTGCTAGGAGCGAGAATCTATTTTCAAAGAAGTAAATTTAAAATGTGGTACATAAAAATCCTTTCAAAGACGTTTACCTTCTTTTTGTGACAAAATGAAGAATCCTTTTTTCCCTTTTAAAATTAATATCCTCTTTGTATGAAAACACTGATAGGACTTAGACGTAGAAAGAACTCCTTTCATTAAAATTTTAAGAAATTACTTTTAATTACAAAAATTTTGTGATTTTACGATCCGTCAAAAGTTATCTTTGTGAATTTTTTTACAAAATGAAAAGATGGTTTCAGGGAAAATTCTGCTTTTATACCTATTAAATCCTGGAAGGAATGCGCTAATTCAGCGTGCCATTTTTCTTTTAGTACACTTTATAAATATACATAAATTCCCCCTTCCAACCTAAACCTCGACTTAACTTAAATCTTACTGAAATTTTACAACGCATAAAACACTGCATTATCATTATCAGACACAGCACTTTTAACATAAGTTTTATTCCCCTAATGCCACAGAAAATCGTAAGTATCATGACATATTGTGCACAGATAAATTATTAATCTAAAATGTTAAATAAATTCTATCGATTAGGGAAACACATATGGATGAAAATATCTGAAGCAAGCAAAAAAACCACTCACAATGTCTACGAAGCTGAAAAGAATCCTGAAAAAACGTTGTTTATTATGATTTCATAAATATATGTATTTATAGATAAATAAAAATATGTAATACATACATATACATATACATATACATATACATATACATATACATATACATATACATATACATATACATATACATATACATATACATATACATATACATATACATATACATATACATATACATATACATATACATATACATATACATATACATATACATATACATATACATATACATATACATATACATATACATATACATATACATATACATATACATATACATATACATATACATATACATATACATATACATATACATATACATATACATATACATATACATATACATATACATATACATATACATATACATATACATATACATATACATATACATATACATATACATATACATATACATATACATATACATATACATATACATATACATATACATATACATATACATATACATATACATATACATATACATATACATATACATATACATATACATATACATATACATATACATATACATATACATATACATATACATATACATATACATATACATATACATATACATATACATATACATATACATATACATATACATATACATATACATATACATATACATATACATATACATATACATATACATATACATATACATATACATATACATATACATATACATATACATATACATATACATATACATATACATATACATATACATATACATATACATATACATATACATATACATATACATATACATATACATATACATATACATATACATATACATATACATATACATATACATATACATATACATATACATATACATATACATATACATATACATATACATATACATATACATATACATATACATATACATATACATATACATATACATATACATATACATATACATATACATATACATATACATATACATATACATATACATATACATATACATATACATATACATATACATATACATATACATATACATATACATATACATATACATATACATATACATATACATATACATATACATATACATATACATATACATATACATATACATATACATATACATATACATATACATATACATATACATATACATATACATATACATATACATATACATATACATATACATATACATATACATATACATATACATATACATATACATATACATATACATATACATATACATATACATATACATATACATATACATATACATATACATATACATATACATATACATATACATATACATATACATATACATATACATATACATATACATATACATATACATATACATATACATATACATATACATATACATATACATATACATATACATATACATATACATATACATATACATATACATATACATATACATATACATATACATATACATATACATATACATATACATATACATATACATATACATATACATATACATATACATATACATATACATATACATATACATATACATATACATATACATATACATATACATATACATATACATATACATATACATATACATATACATATACATATACATATACATATACATATACATATACATATACATATACATATACATATACATATACATATACATATACATATACATATACATATACATATACATATACATATACATATACATATACATATACATATACATATACATATACATATACATATACATATACATATACATATACATATACATATACATATACATATACATATACATATACATATACATATACATATACATATACATATACATATACATATACATATACATATACATATACATATACATATACATATACATATACATATACATATACATATACATATACATATACATATACATATACATATACATATACATATACATATACATATACATATACATATACATATACATATACATATACATATACATATACATATACATATACATATACATATACATATACATATACATATACATATACATATACATATACATATACATATACATATACATATACATATACATATACATATACATATACATATACATATACATATACATATACATATACATATACATATACATATACATATACATATACATATACATATACATATACATATACATATACATATACATATACATATACATATACATATACATATACATATACATATACATATACATATACATATACATATACATATACATATACATATACATATACATATACATATACATATACATATACATATACATATACATATACATATACATATACATATACATATACATATACATATACATATACATATACATATACATATACATATACATATACATATACATATACATATACATATACATATACATATACATATACATATACATATACATATACATATACATATACATATACATATACATATACATATACATATACATATACATATACATATACATATACATATACATATACATATACATATACATATACATATACATATACATATACATATACATATACATATACATATACATATACATATACATATACATATACATATACATATACATATACATATACATATACATATACATATACATATACATATACATATACATATACATATACATATACATATACATATACATATACATATACATATACATATACATATACATATACATATACATATACATATACATATACATATACATATACATATACATATACATATACATATACATATACATATACATATACATATACATATACATATACATATACATATACATATACATATACATATACATATACATATACATATACATATACATATACATATACATATACATATACATATACATATACATATACATATACATATACATATACATATACATATACATATACATATACATATACATATACATATACATATACATATACATATACATATACATATACATATACATATACATATACATATACATATACATATACATATACATATACATATACATATACATATACATATACATATACATATACATATACATATACATATACATATACATATACATATACATATACATATACATATACATATACATATACATATACATATACATATACATATACATATACATATACATATACATATACATATACATATACATATACATATACATATACATATACATATACATATACATATACATATACATATACATATACATATACATATACATATACATATACATATACATATACATATACATATACATATACATATACATATACATATACATATACATATACATATACATATACATATACATATACATATACATATACATATACATATACATATACATATACATATACATATACATATACATATACATATACATATACATATACATATACATATACATATACATATACATATACATATACATATACATATACATATACATATACATATACATATACATATACATATACATATACATATACATATACATATACATATACATATACATATACATATACATATACATATACATATACATATACATATACATATACATATACATATACATATACATATACATATACATATACATATACATATACATATACATATACATATACATATACATATACATATACATATACATATACATATACATATACATATACATATACATATACATATACATATACATATACATATACATATACATATACATATACATATACATATACATATACATATACATATACATATACATATACATATACATATACATATACATATACATATACATATACATATACATATACATATACATATACATATACATATACATATACATATACATATACATATACATATACATATACATATACATATACATATACATATACATATACATATACATATACATATACATATACATATACATATACATATACATATACATATACATATACATATACATATACATATACATATACATATACATATACATATACATATACATATACATATACATATACATATACATATACATATACATATACATATACATATACATATACATATACATATACATATACATATACATATACATATACATATACATATACATATACATATACATATACATATACATATACATATACATATACATATACATATACATATACATATACATATACATATACATATACATATACATATACATATACATATACATATACATATACATATACATATACATATACATATACATATACATATACATATACATATACATATACATATACATATACATATACATATACATATACATATACATATACATATACATATACATATACATATACATATACATATACATATACATATACATATACATATACATATACATATACATATACATATACATATACATATACATATACATATACATATACATATACATATACATATACATATACATATACATATACATATACATATACATATACATATACATATACATATACATATACATATACATATACATATACATATACATATACATATACATATACATATACATATACATATACATATACATATACATATACATATACATATACATATACATATACATATACATATACATATACATATACATATACATATACATATACATATACATATACATATACATATACATATACATATACATATACATATACATATACATATACATATACATATACATATACATATACATATACATATACATATACATATACATATACATATACATATACATATACATATACATATACATATACATATACATATACATATACATATACATATACATATACATATACATATACATATACATATACATATACATATACATATACATATACATATACATATACATATACATATACATATACATATACATATACATATACATATACATATACATATACATATACATATACATATACATATACATATACATATACATATACATATACATATACATATACATATACATATACATATACATATACATATACATATACATATACATATACATATACATATACATATACATATACATATACATATACATATACATATACATATACATATACATATACATATACATATACATATACATATACATATACATATACATATACATATACATATACATATACATATACATATACATATACATATACATATACATATACATATACATATACATATACATATACATATACATATACATATACATATACATATACATATACATATACATATACATATACATATACATATACATATACATATACATATACATATACATATACATATACATATACATATACATATACATATACATATACATATACATATACATATACATATACATATACATATACATATACATATACATATACATATACATATACATATACATATACATATACATATACATATACATATACATATACATATACATATACATATACATATACATATACATATACATATACATATACATATACATATACATATACATATACATATACATATACATATACATATACATATACATATACATATACATATACATATACATATACATATACATATACATATACATATACATATACATATACATATACATATACATATACATATACATATACATATACATATACATATACATATACATATACATATACATATACATATACATATACATATACATATACATATACATATACATATACATATACATATACATATACATATACATATACATATACATATACATATACATATACATATACATATACATATACATATACATATACATATACATATACATATACATATACATATACATATACATATACATATACATATACATATACATATACATATACATATACATATACATATACATATACATATACATATACATATACATATACATATACATATACATATACATATACATATACATATACATATACATATACATATACATATACATATACATATACATATACATATACATATACATATACATATACATATACATATACATATACATATACATATACATATACATATACATATACATATACATATACATATACATATACATATACATATACATATACATATACATATACATATACATATACATATACATATACATATACATATACATATACATATACATATACATATACATATACATATACATATACATATACATATACATATACATATACATATACATATACATATACATATACATATACATATACATATACATATACATATACATATACATATACATATACATATACATATACATATACATATACATATACATATACATATACATATACATATACATATACATATACATATACATATACATATACATATACATATACATATACATATACATATACATATACATATACATATACATATACATATACATATACATATACATATACATATACATATACATATACATATACATATACATATACATATACATATACATATACATATACATATACATATACATATACATACCCTCCAAGCAATTGGTAGAGTGTTTTTCGATTGTCTACGAATTTTAACTACTTCGTCACATTTGGTAGTTAAACAGTAGATTTTTCGGAATTTAACAATAACAAAATACGGTAGAATCACATTATGAGTTCTTAAATTATACTTTTTCGTCACTTTAATGAGTTGTTCAGATAATTGTAACAGTTATACAACTGCAACAATGGCACAATTGAATATTTCACATATTATATTGACTTCTTCGCAACGATTTGCTGTTTAATAGTGAATATTACAAAAGCAAAATGCGTAAAAGAGCACAGTTTGTATTTAAGTTGCCATGTGATCGGTGCTACGTGCGTGTAAAATGATATTAATATATAAAATTATGTAAAATAGAGCGAAATTTTTAATACTTGAAAAATTAAATAGTTATAGTATTGTACTTAAAATTAGGACTCCGCGGAATCCAAATGTTACCGAAAAAAAAAAATGTTCACGAAAGTTGTATAAATGTGCACTCAAACAGCCCAAACTTATTAATCGGTTAGATTGGTTAAAGTTTTAAATAATTTATCATGCATATTTTTTTTAGAGCAAATGAAAATGAAATTAAAAATAATAATTTGATAATTATCTTTTTTTAAGGATATTAGTGATTTTTTTAAACTGTTTATTTAATGACTTTAAAAATTTTAGTGTGAAAATTAGTGTTTTTGTTAAATTTTTCTAGTGAAGATCAACAATAACGTTGAGTGAAGAAAATTTGTAAAATAAGTTTTGTAAAGCAATAAAAAGATATGCTAGTTTTAATATGATGAAAGTTTACAAAGTTAGTGTTTGAACAAATTTGTGATTTTGTGTAGTTTTCTTTAACAAAATTTGTCCACATTAGGTTTTTAACTTTAAAACATTAACAGCTATTTTGATTAAATGTAACGTAGATGTTTTAATATTTGTTTAACTTTAAGATCATTTATTTTATATTTAACTTAGATTTCCCTTACAAAATCAAACAAAGATAAACAGTAAAATTACCCACTTTTTATTATAAAGAATAATAAGAAAAAATGTAACTTCAAAAGAGTACTTTTTGGAGCCAACAGCGATACTACTAAATTTAATTGATATTAAACTTCCAAAGCGCTCTAATTCGTTATATAATATAGACACTAAGTGGATTCTTAAAGTAAATATTACCATAGTGGGACACTTCTTCCCGAACGATGTAACTACATCAATAAGAATTGAATAGCAAAAGCGATAGGTTTTTGCTAAATGGGGAAACTATTTAGATTATTTTTCGATCGAAATTGTTTGCAGGGTATACATATACATATACATATACATATACATATACATATACATATACATATACATATACATATACATATACATATACATATACATATACATATACATATACATATACATATACATATACATATACATATACATATACATATACATATACATATACATATACATATACATATACATATACATATACATATACATATACATATACATATACATATACATATACATATACATATACATATACATATACATATACATATACATATACATATACATATACATATACATATACATATACATATACATATACATATACATATACATATACATATACATATACATATACATATACATATACATATACATATACATATACATATACATATACATATACATATACATATACATATACATATACATATACATATACATATACATATACATATACATATACATATACATATACATATACATATACATATACATATACATATACATATACATATACATATACATATACATATACATATACATATACATATACATATACATATACATATACATATACATATACATATACATATACATATACATATACATATACATATACATATACATATACATATACATATACATATACATATACATATACATATACATATACATATACATATACATATACATATACATATACATATACATATACATATACATATACATATACATATACATATACATATACATATACATATACATATACATATACATATACATATACATATACATATACATATACATATACATATACATATACATATACATATACATATACATATACATATACATATACATATACATATACATATACATATACATATACATATACATATACATATACATATACATATACATATACATATACATATACATATACATATACATATACATATACATATACATATACATATACATATACATATACATATACATATACATATACATATACATATACATATACATATACATATACATATACATATACAATCTTATTTATACTAAAATTTTTAATATAATTTGGATTGAATAAAAATAGTATTTATAAAAAAAAATTATAACAATTCGTAATAGAAATTTGGTTGAATGGGTGCATAGCAAATTTTTAACTTTCGTGGAAAAAACATAGGAAAAAAAAAAGATTTTAAATCATTTGAAATAAAATCAAATTCAAAAAAAATAACAAGGCTACAAGCGCCCTACACATACGAAAGGATTTTCACGTTTTTAACATTACTTTCATTTATTTTCTTTTTCCCAGGGGTTATTTTCTTGAATATTTCGTCACTTTTCTCTAATGCGAATTCCTTATAATGCAATCTGCTTAACACAGATGGTAGTTTCTCTAACATATTATCTAAATAATAAGGATTTTCACTACATCTGACGGCCATTTCAGCAGGATTGTCTTCAACTACAAACATGATTTGATGTTTCTAATACAAATTTCTAGCTAGCATAATATCTCTTTTGGATGTACATTCCCACACTATGAGTTGATCAGGCTCAGAAGGACATGTATTACTATTTTCTTTATTTTCACCATTATCTATTTCTTTTTCTTTCTTTTCTTGTTTCTCTTTTTCTATTTCCTTTTTCTTCATGTTTCTTGCCATCACCAGCGATTTCTTAATCTTCTCGTCATTGGTTTGTGGTATCATTGTTTTTAAAATATCTGAGTCTAATTCTATTCTTGATAGAGCGCCACCGTTTGTATTATTTTTTCCTTTTTTGTACACTATTTGGAAATCATAATCAGATAGCTCCAATCGAATTCTGGTTAATTTCGAGCTTGGGTTCTTGTGCGAAAATAATGCAATTAGCGGACGGTGGTCTGTCACTACTATAAATTTTCTGCCATATAAATAGGGTCGGAAAAATTGTATACTCCAATGAATTCCAAGTAATTCTTTCTCGATTGCAGATTTATTCCTTTCGTATTTGTTGAGTGAGCGACTGGCAAATGATATTGGTCTGTCATCACCAATTTCTCCTTGTGATAATATAGCACCTAAAGCAAATTCTGATGCATCTGTTGTTAGGACGAATGGCTTTTCGAAATTTGGATACTGTAAAATAGGTGGACTAATAAGTTTATTTTTTAGAGTTTCGAAAGCTGTTTGACATTGTTCAGTCCATTGAAATGTTTGACCTTTTTTCAATAATTTATTCAAGCTAGTTGCTATATCAGCAAAATTTGCAATAAATCGCCTGTAATAATTGCAAAATGCCACAAATCTTCTTACATCGTCAGCATTCTTGGGAATGGGATATTTTCTTATAGCATCAAATTTTTCTCTGGTTTAATTCCTTTATGTTAATAAACGTCCTAGATATATTACTTCTGGTTTCAAAAAACAACATATATCTGCATTAAGTTTCAAATTGTATTTCCTTAATCTTTCGAATACTTTAATTAAACTTTCATTGTGATGACGTTTATAAAAGCTTCGGATTCTAAACCAGATAAAAGATATTTTCAGACCGAATGGAAATCTTGTATATTGATAACGTCCATCGGGAGTTGAGAAAGTTGTACAAGGACGAGATTTTTGATCAAGTTCCATTTGTTGAAATTAACTTGTCATATCTAATATTGAAAAGTATTTTACTCTTCCTTATTTGTCCAAAATGTCGTCTAGACGGGATAAAGGAAATTTGTCGTTAACAATTTTGTTTGCTACTTGGAGCAGAGTTTTACTACAAATTAACTCAAAATGGAACAATTCAATTAGCAGACAATCTCCCAACACTACAAAATACAGCATTGGGCTGGATTGTGGGTGGCGCAATTGGAAAAAATCCGGTTCCTAGTCCATTATGTTCACTCACATGTATAATATTTGAAAACACTTCACTCGAAGAAGTCATAGAGCACCTTCGACGAGATTGAAGACAGCGAAAAATATCTGTCACCATCGGAAAAACAATGTGAAACACATTTTAATCAGCACGTGTACACCAATAAAGATGGTCGGTTCGTAGTCAGTCTCCCGTTCCAAGAAAATCCAACAGCATTAGGTGAATCCCAATCAATGGCATATAACAGGTTCACAGGTCTAGAACGTCGACTTCTACAGAAGGAAGATATACGGGCTCAATATATAAAGTTTATGCGAGATTACGAACAACTAGGTCACATACAAAGAATTGATATCGATACCTTGGGTGGTTCAAAGTATTTCATTCCTCCCCACAGCGTAATGAAACCAGATAGCTCTACAACTAAGCTAAGAGTGGTCTTTGACGCATCAGCGAAAACGTCATCAGGCCACTCATTAAATGATTTAATGTACACCGGCCCAACTGTCCAAAGTGAACTGTTTTCAATTCTACTGCGTTTTCGATTTCCGAAATTTGTCTTCACCACCGACATTGAGGAAATGTATCTACAAATCTTAATTCATCCAGACGACCAGTTAATCATTTGGAGAGAAGATCCACACTTCTTATCAATTATTACAAAATTAATACGGTAACATATGGGATAAGAGCAGCACCTTATCTTGCTACCAAATGTTTACAAAGGCTGGCAGACGAAAACTTGATTAATTTTCGATCTGGATCACAAATGCTCAAACATAATTTTTACATGGATGATGGCTTTGGTGGTTCGGATAGTCTTAATATCGCGCTTTAGATACAGAAAGAACTTATTACCATCCTAAAAGGTCGTGGCTTTAACTTAAAGAAATGGTGTGCAAACCAGAGAACTGCAACAATACATAATACTTGCGAGCGCACTCGCTGTTTACTAAATCATTTTTAGTCTCGAATACTTTTAAGCACTCGCTTTTACTGATTATGTTGGCTCGTTGGCTCGTTCTTCATACAAAGCGAGCTTCATGCATTAAAATATTACACAATAACTTTTTACTTGTACATGTGTTAACTACATAAAGAAGTAAGAGCCCAGAAAAAAGTATGAACAATATCACAACCACTTTAAGCAAAGTTTCGTGTTTTTTCTATTTTTCACGACCAGCTCGTAACAACAACATTCACGGCATATTCATTTAGTATATGTTCGTGTATTTTAAATTTAACATTACGTGAAAACGTGGCTGCCAGATTTTATGATTTGTCGTAGGTTAGACGATCTTAGGCGTTTAAAAGATTATTTTAGGGATGAAAACTAGTTTTGCTTTTTTAAAGTATTTTATTTATTATTATCTATAAAATTACATTACGCCATGATGCATACATATATTGAACCAACTGCTGTCATGAAAACTGATGAACTAAATATAAGATATTAAAACAATTTTCTTAAAGAAAAAACTCAATTAGCAGCCGATAGTTACCGTTAATAAAGAGCGCACTCAGCCATTTAAAAATAAATGTTCTTATGTGCATCTTTAGCATCATAGAATATAATTGTGTGTTTGTTGTAAAATTTGTTCTCAAAAATGTATAAATATATAAAAAGTAAATTCTGTGTCTACGTCGCAGAATGAAATAACGGACTTAATTTATATTTACATATAAATTAAATTGACGTATAAAAAAATTGTGATTCATAAGCCTGTCGCATTCGTTATATATTTTAATTAAAATTTTCCACAAAAATTTTTCTTATAATAACTTTTAAATTCATTTTATTTCGTAATGATTTTAGCCCTACATGTTTACTTATATATACGATCATTGATTTTTTCCTAAACCATCTGGCAACGCTGCTTTAAGTACTACTACGAATGGCGAATGCTGCGAGTAACCAGCGCCTACCGCTGCTCTACGTAATAATGTACAAGTTCCTACACAAACATTTCTTGTGTTGTTTATCAGAAGTACGAATGCTATTGCCGAATGTTGAAAAAATATATTTACGAAACAATACAAAACCGAACTCATAAAAATTTCATTGCGTTTGCTAAAGGCTCGTATGTTGGAAACACAATTTCTTACGAGCCTGGCGAGCACATACAAAAGCAATATGCTGTATTAACTACACCGCAACTCGTTTTAAGCCGAGTATTATAAATCATAAAAACGGGTGCTCGTTGCAGTTCTCTGGTGCAAACCATCCTCGTTATTAAAAAATATTCGAATCGGTGATCAGGAGGTGGATTTAGATTTTAATAATAACAACGCCAACACAATAAATATGCTAGGATTATTATGGCTACCTAAGACAGATAATTTTTGCATCAAGGTAAAAGTTAATAATCTACATACTGTCTCTAAACGCACAGCAACCTCAGACCTAGCAAAATTATTCTACCCTCTTGGACTACTAGCACCCATAGTTGTCAAGGCAAAGATGTGTATTCAACAATTATGGCAACTTAAGCTAGACTGGGATGAACCATTGCCAGACGACCTTCATGGAATCTGGACTAGATTCAGAAATGAATTAGACTTCTTGAATAATCTCAAGATCCCTCGCCATATTTTTAAGGGAGAACTTCCAGAAAAAACAGAGCTTCATATATTCTCAGATGCTTCCGAAAGAGCATTTGGTGCAGCTGCCTATGTCCAAGCAACTCTTAGAGACAAAATAACTCTTGTCCAATTAGTTTGTGCCAAGACACGGGTGACTCCATTAAAACAACAGACGCTACCTCGCCTAGAGTTATGTGCTGCAGTTATGGCTGCTCAACATGGACAGATTCTGAAATAGTTCTATCGTGGATAAACGCTCAATACTCCCTGTATCATACGTTTGTAGCTAATCGAATCTCCAAAATGCAATCATTAACATTGCCCGAACGCGATGGCGCCATGTCAGATCTAGGGACAATCCAGCTGATATCCTCCAGAGGACTACCTGCAACAAACCTTGCCGAATGCAGTTAATGGTTTCAGGGACCGTTGTTCTTGCACGGAAGAGAGGCCACATGGCCACCTAAATCTGTACCAAAAGTTAGTTCCAATGACAGCGAGAAAAAGAAGACAACTGTAAGCTCAGCAGTCAGTATCGCCAACAGTGACCTCATTTACAAGATTGCACATAAAAAGTCCTTCAGAACACTTCAAAGGATACTGGGATACGTTCTCAGGTTTATCAAAAACTGCAAAATAAAAAATGAAGATCGTCCAACATACAAATCATTAACTCCGACTGAACAAGACAATGAATGCACTTGTCTTAATCATAAGAGCCATTCAAACATCCGAGTTTTCTGCAGAAACAAAAAATAATAAACGGTATACTTTGGAGATGCTTCATATAATAAACATACCAAAGGAGAGGAGAATAAATTATAAAGCAGACACGGAAAACTGCGCCAATAGCTACAGACATATAATAAAAAAGAAAATTAAATAGTTAAGTTAGTGCAATATTGAATGTGGAGAAGGTCATACGTCTCTTACGAATATATTTGTAACTCATTGTAAGTGTTTTGTTTTCTTTTTTGTTGTTATTATGTATGTATTTTACTTAAGCACAGAGTTTGTTAATACTTTTTCGTACAATGTTGTTTTTTTTCTTGTAGCCTTGATAATGATATCCGATGGATATCGAAATATTGGAGAAGATTAGTAAATAAATAATAAATAAATATTTTTTACAAATAATTGGCCTCGAGCTCGAAAAAACTTTTTATTTTTGAATAAAAAAAAGGTCGAAGGAATAATATTTAATTTAATGAAACAAAAAATCTTTAGAAAAATAGAGAAGTCGACAAGAAAAGTTCCATAATCAATCTGACTCCATTCCGTGATGAGTCGGGCATACTACGCGTTGGAGGACGACTGGAAGCATCACCGTTATCATATGATGCAAAACACCCAATGCTGGTTCCATATAATGATCCACTCATAAAACGTTTGTTCCCAATGGTTCACATAAATGGAGAATGCGATTCGAAAACCTCAAAAGTGGAGACATGGTTATTGTCAAGGAAGACAATGTGCCTATTATGAAATGGCCTTTGGGAAGAATTATTCAAGTATACACTGGCGAAGACGGTGGAGTAAGAGTGGCAGATGTGAAAACTGTGTCAGGAACTTTCAAGCGTCCGATACATCGACTTGGGACAATTGAGCACTTTGAACAAATAGAAAAGGACCTACAACTAGATAACGAATTATTGCGAGTTAAAAGAGGAGCACTTGATATAGTGGGTAATGTGGCCCATTCACTATTTGGCATCTTGGACTCAGAATACGCCGAACAGATATCTGAAACAATACAACACGTCAACGAAAATGAAGAATATTTGCTACAACTGCTGAAACATCAATCGTTGATTCAACACTAAATATAATACAGTAGAATCAAATAACAGCAAGGACAAGATTCGAACGATTGGAGCATGAGATTAAAATGTACTAAAAAAATATAGATGACGTTAACAATATCCTATTACAAATACAACTTCACCAACTATTTAATTCAGCGGTTCTCGAACTAACTCTTATTTCAAATAACCTAAGAAAAATACAATCATTAATTCTTGACACACTTATGGACTCGCGAAATGGAAAAATCAGCCCGTGGCTACTCACTCCAGAACAATTACACACCGAAGTTAATAAAATAACACTCCATTCGCCACATTCAGTGAAGCTCCCAGTAACAGAAAAAACTGAATTACTTCAACTATTCAAACTAATGAAGGTAAAGGGTAGACTAACAAATCAACACGCGATCTTTAAAATAACGTTACCCTTGGTTGAAGGTAATAAATTCAGTATATATCATTTGATTCCGGTACCCAATTTAATGAATAGTACAATGGTAGCCATTAAACCATGTACTCCATTCCTGGGTTTAAACACACCCCGCAAGCAATATATTCATTTTACAAATGCAGAGTTCAGCTCCTGTAATTCAGTAAAACATGGTGTTTTTATTTGTTCCAATGTTCAAGTTCGTTTCGGATCAGATATCTGTACATGTGTAATTTACCTATTTAACAACAAACCAACACCAACATGTACCTTCAAAAGAACTAACGCCAGATGGATACCACTTAACATGGAGAATCAATGGATATATGCCACGTCCCATCTTCAAGGGCTACGGCTGTGTGCAATAGGGAAATAGTTCCCATATCATTGAAGGGATCCGGTCTACTGACGCTAGATCCAGAATGCATGCTCTAGCACGATTTCATCACGATGAACGGTAAGCAAGCGATATCAAGCACAATTACCCACTCATACACACGTCTTGCTAACTTCTCAGAGTTAATTTTGCCAAAAAACACTACAATGTTAACACACAACAATTCGTCATCATTAACAAGATCAGAAGATGCATATGCAAAATATATCAAGGAGCTGTTAAATCTACAAAATTCATTAAGCCAAGACAACATTACACCCAGGCTACAACTGACATCAAATGGTTAACATTAACACTAACATCATGTTAGTGTTAGGTATAGCCTCCTCATGTTAGTGTTTTGTTTGTGTTTTAACAGCGTTGTTAAGCAATCTGTCTTGAAAGCTATTTTATAACATAACTTGACGTGTTAGTTTGACAGACAGCTTTTTTTTTGTTGCTTTTTATTAACTTTTTTATACAACTTGTCAAAAATACGCGCGTGGCTGATAAATAATTAAAATTAAAGCGCAAAATAAAGTGCGAAATAAGTTTTCCGAAAATAAATTCATTTTAAAATCAAATTGGTGAAAAATAAAAGAGAACTTGACGCTACGGTAGCAAAAAAAAATATAGCAAGCACGTTAATATTTAATATTGTTATTTTTAGCGATGTATACTATATTTAAGCGCTAAACTTTTTCTTCGCTATGAATATAACACACAACCTGTCTTTAGCTTGTTCTTAAACTCATGTTGTAAGATATTTACGTGTTCTCCACCTAAAACACATTGGCAATTTGACGAAGTTATTCTGCCGGCGTTATTGCTTGTGTTAAGACATCACAAATTGCACGTGTGGCCGTAGGATTATGGAACTTCCCAACAAACTTAAATCTCACCAACTACACAGCTATGCTATTGGCTACATTGCACTCGTCCTTAGTATCACAGCATCCGTTATAATTATGACTCGACACAGGATATGCAGAAGTACAACCCAACGAAATGCAACAGCACATATTGAAGAAGCCTTAGAATTCCAATCAGTTGAACCAGAAACCAACAACATAACAGCTATACCAAAACGACGTCAACAAGTACATAACTTCATCCTAAATGTTTAGCCTCACCACAACTTTGTTGAACATCCGTTCAACAATCATTGAATACCCATAATATCATTGGGCACGTTCATAAGGCGTAACTGTTGTGTAACCGTTTAGTGTTTGTCTTAGAAACGCATAGTTGAGCACTTCCGCTCAACACAACAGTTGGGTATTTAAGGCTATTTATTCCATCATAAAATTTTTTAGCTACCTAAAGTCAACCTCAACCTTTATTTTTTTCAATTGTTTATGTTTATCAGCTGTTAATTTTGTATTATACTCATAATGCCGTTTCTAAGACGAAAATGTTCGGCTCAACAGTTGTCAACAGTTTTCTAGCCGTTAAGCTCAACAGCTACGTCTTATGAACGTACCCATTGACTTAACTTAAGGGCATAATAAACCACACAAATTGCTTGGCAAACATGTACTTTGTTTTTGCTTCTGTTTGCCAATAAACAACACAATCATATTTCGTACAAACATCAATTTTTCATTTTTGTTTTATTTTCAATGAATGCAGACGACGATTGTGTTGCGGCAATTTGGCTCGCTGTTTGTTTAAAACGGAGAAAAAATATAAATGAAAAAAAAAAAATAATTTTGTAGTAAAGAGTACTCTAACAACGATCTGTTTTGGGGCAAACAATGCTATTAAAAATTACAATTTACGCTGAAAATGATTTCATGCTTCTTCTTCTACGTCTTTACTCTGCAAAGTTTTCGCTGAAATGATTACTTTTAGCACTAGACTCAACAAAAAGTTTGACAAATATCCAACATGTCTGCCAAATATTAAAAATTTTTAATATTTCTACAAACATTGCTCCAAATGTTTGTCCAAACAGCAAACACCCCAATTAACAACACAAAATATTTGTACAAACGTAAAATTGTGTCATGTTTGCCAAGCTATTTGTGTGGTTTATTACGCCCTTTATTGTAACTTAATATAAACACTTTGCTTTCTCAACATTGTACTTC
The DNA here is from genome assembly GCA_943735925.1 of Pollenia amentaria. NCBI lineage: Eukaryota > Metazoa > Arthropoda > Insecta > Diptera > Polleniidae > Pollenia > Pollenia amentaria. Next base: position 82,266,797 of record OX031009.1, read on the forward strand.
AAGTTCATTGCTTTTAATTTTAGTTTATTGTTTGTAATTTCTTTAATTTCACTATTTGCTGAATCAACATTGTACCTAAAATTCATTGCGTTAAAGTTATTTTTATTTATTATTTTGTTCTTTGCTGAATCAGCATTATACATAAAGTTCATTGCTTTTATTGTTCTTAATTTAATTGGACAATTTAGCATTTTTACCAGTTTGTCAACTCAACATATTTTTAGTTATTAGTTTAGTATAAATACCTCAATAAAATTTAAAATTATGGGCAGTTAGATTAAAAACAAACAAGTAATTGCATTTTTTATTATTGACCCATCACTCTTCAAGTTACAAGTGCTTGAAGATAATCTAAAACTATGGTGGGCGCTCCATAGCACAATTGTGCTGAGAGATGTCACACGTATTCTTAGCCTCTTTAATTTAGTTTTCGATGAGGCAGCGTCGAATGCACATGAAGCGGATGCTTACATATTTTGTTATATTTTTTCTATTCGCTTGGCCTTGTGATTGGTGGGTACTTCTGCCATCTCACTAATACTAATAAGCATCAATACAAGCACAGTTTTAGCTGTGCCCACTTCTGATCTAAAACAAAAACAAATTAGTGTCAGATCAAATTAATGCGTTTGATCTGAGTTTCCACTAATGAAACAACCGTCAATTTAACAAATATCTAGGTGGAATTACTATGTTTCGATTTAGTTATTCAACACAAATGTTCGCTGCTTGTAGATAATCTTCACAATGGTCACACATTAGGTAGTGTTTGATTCGGGCTTTTATTAAAATGGCAGAACCTCCACAAGCTCTACCTCGAGGGTCCTTGGTATCATATAATATATAACCATTGATTTTAAACGTATTTCTTGAGGTCAGATGAGTTTCAGAAACCATCATAACATCAATTTGTTTATTTTTAAGGAAGTATTCTAGTTCATTTTTATGTTGGCGGATGCCATTTGCGTTCCAAAGGCAAATTTTTAAACAGTTCATGGCTTGTTTAGTACAGCTTGCAATAACATCGATTGCATTCTTAACATTTCTTGCATCATGTTACCCATTGTGTTAGTGAAATTGTTAACTGTTTGCACTAACGTTTCCGTGGTTTTTTCTAGCCGGGTTAAATTAGAAATGGGAATTTCGTCATTATTTGGTACAACACCTTGCAGTGGCATAGGATTAGATTTAAGACATTAGCGTACGAGGTTCTGTTATTATTTGGCTGTGGTATCTGGACGCCGTACGTGTTTCCTTGATTAGTTGCCTGTTTCTGTCCAACCGAACGATTGACAATCGAATATACCGGGCATCCTCTATAGTTGGCAATGTGGTTACCACCACAGTTGCTACATTTTTTTACATTAGGGTCATTTTTGGACTTATCGCACCGGACGGTACCATGTAATTCTCCACATACGACGCAAACAGGGGGTATTTGGCAGTATGCCCTAGTATGACCAAATTATTGGCAGTTTAAACACTGAACGGGCCCATATCTTTTGTGCGGCTCCTCTATCGTGATTTTTCTGTACAGAATGTATTTTAAATTGTAAATGGGATGCGTTTCATTTTTTTTAGCTTAACATCGCCGGGCTCTAACTCCACCCGAAATAGTGGTTGGGGATTTATTTTCCCTATTTTTAATATTTGTAACATTTTTCATTTTGAAGCCCTTTTCTTCTAAAAATGTTTTTATTTCGTCTGGGTCCAGGCATGAGTCAATGCCCTTTATCACAACCTGAAGACCTTTGCTGCTTTTCAGTTGGTATGTATAGAAGCTTTTTTTAAGTGCTTCAAACTTATTAATTATTTTACGAAAATCATTCTCGTGATTAACCTGTATTTTTGATTCGTTTATATTACCACGCTTGATTGAAGCTACGTAAAACGAATTTTCACCTATCACCGAGATTAAACTTTTTATTAGCTCACTTGAGTTTTGCTCTCTAAGATATATCGGGGGTGGCTTTGACGTTTTTATGACGTTAGGTGCTTCAGAAGATTCATTCTCCAGAATTGCAAAACGATTTTGTGAATTTATTCTATCAAAAGAAGGAACTTTCGAGGCCGAGGCTACAGCTGAAGAGGCAGGGCTATGACCACGTTTAAGCACTGTTACATACCTGTCCATACCAACTTGCACTTGTGGTTTTTGACAAATTTTTTCTTGTTTGTTTTCCATTGCGTCTATGTTCGAGTTTATGGTGTCAGTGGTAACGCTTGTATTGTTTTCTGTTGTTGTATTTTTTTCCACATTGCTTTCGCTAGCATGAGTATAATTTATTTTTGTTGTTGTTTCATTGTTATTACTCATATAGAGTTGTTTTTGTTTTTTTCACCGTTTTTTTATTTTTTTATTTTTGTTGACTGTGCTCTTTTTATTATGTATAATTTTGTTACACCGAGATAATAAAAGAAAAAAGAATAAATATTTTTTTTGCACAGATTATTTGCAAGTATGTATGTGCGTACATACATACATATGTAGGTATATTTTTTTACTTGTATTTTTTTTCTTAATTTTTTTTTTGTTTTTTTTTATAGTTATTCTACAGTTTTATATTGAGCGTCCAAATTCGCTTGTTAAACTGATATTATTAACTAATTTATGTTAAAAAAAAAGAACCGTATGCGGAGTTAAAAGAAACACGTCTTTTCTCATCGAGCACGACCGACTGAATGGAATTGCTTATTTGTACGAAAATTGTGTGTGGGTGTGTGTGTTAGTGAACAAATTTAGTGCATTGCGACTCACAAGAAACTACTTTCATGTGTAAATGATACGTAGGATGGGATTTTTGGAAATTCGAATGTTTAGGGGATAAATAACGTAAAAACGAGTAAATGCGCTAACCTCATAACTCCTAAACTAACTGTGGATTAATCTAATCCATGCGTTCCGAACAATATTTTTGTCCGAAGAATAATTTTGGAAAATTTGCCCGGAAAAACAAAGCTATCATATGGTTTACAGATGAAACAATTATACAAACTGGCAGCACAACTAGCAAACTACTTATATTGAATTGTTTTCTAAAAGTGTGTTAAGAAAATGGAAGAAAAAAGGAATGTGATTTTATTATTTTTAATTATATTTATTTTTTATTTAATTATTCAGCAAAAAAACAATTGCTGCACTATAGCACTATATGATGTGGCAGCCCAGTTCAACTTATATGTACAATAGAAAAAAAGTGGCATCGCAGTTCATTTTGTTCTGAACAAGAATTAAAATTAAACCATTAATTTTTCAATTAAAGCCAATAAACATAGAAATTAAAACTGTTTAACATTCATAACTTATCCAAAAGATACAAATTTGTTTCATTTTCGAAATTCAAACATTTAAGGGTTGAAAATTGTACCTATTTTTGGTAATTTCTTAACAAAACCTTTTTCTCCATCCTTTGCAATATACGTTCTCAATTATGGGCTTCCTGTTCAATGGGGAGAAAAAATATAAAAAACGGTGAACGGCGGGAAATTAAATGCCTTTGTTTTACTTTTTCGTTCTACAAGTGGTACCTTTTTAATTTGCTACAATAGATTTAAGATTTAACCTATAACGTTGGAAATTTTTTTTAAAACTTAGAAACATAAGCTTTGACATTTAAAAATTACCACGAAAGAAAGATAACGAGGTAGCGGGTTAAATTAATGTTAATTATAAAATAATTTTAGATATTCTCATTATCTACTTTATGGCCGTTTTATTTGGTTCAAATGCATTTCTTTAGTGTTGGTTTCATAATAAACAAGACGGCCGTAAAGTAAACAATGAGAATATCTCAAATTATTTTATAATTAATAAGAATCTTCATCCAAATTTAGATATTTTAATTAGGCTTAAGTTCATTAATAAGAATCTTTAATTTTGTAAATAATTTAATTTCCAAACAAATTTATTATATATGGGGGATTTCATGTCAAGTGACCCAACTTTTGAAATCGATGTCTTCCGATTTGGATGAAATTTGCACCAAAGTTAGTCTTATTGGATAGTAGTTTCAACAAGATCGATCAAAAAGTTTCTGAGGTAGAGGGGGTCAAAATTTGACATTTTGGCCAAACCGGTGTTCTTTCTCATCCATGTAACTTATTATCTATTGGTGTTAGCAAAATGCGTCCCAAACAAATTAGATAGCTATTTCTTCAAGCTTTCGAAAAAATTTTTTTTGTAATTTTTTAAATTTTTAAAAATTTTTTTTTTTTTTACTCAAGGCGAGGGGTTTTAAATTTTTAGCAAATGCACTATTTTGAATTTTTTTCTTTTTGGGTGTAAGTGTTTTTTTTTTTTCTCATTATTTATTTATTGAATCTTCATATATTAAATATGAACTAACAATAATTAATCAAATCTTATACTAATACTTTATTTTTGTCCTGCCAATGCTAGACGAAAATTTTTTCTCTTCACGGTTTCTGTTCACATATGTAGATGTTTAGCGCTCTTCTTGTCTGATGAGTCCTGCTGTATCTCTTCTCCTTAATCTAGAGTGGCCGCTGTAATTTAAAATATTTCGAGCTAGTGGATTTGGGTGCGACTCAAGTCTTTTTAAATATTTTACTGCATACTTCGTAATAATAGTTTTTACTAACGGCACATTGAGATCCTTGTGAATATTTGAGTTTTTAACATACCAGGGAGCGGCTGTGATTATTCGAAGAAGTTTATTTTTTCGCCTTTGAATTTTTTCAATATTAGAAGCCGAGGCAGTGCCCCATAACTGAATACCGTAGCACCAAATTGGTTTTAAGATAGAGTTGTAAAGTAGAAGTTTACAATCGAGACTAAGAACAGAGTTTCTTCCAATAAGCCAACTAAGTTGAATTGCTTTTAGTTTCATTTGTGTTAGTTTTGCTTCTATATGGCATTTCCATGTTAAGCGCCGATCTAGATGAATCCCGAGATATTTTACATGCGATTGTTGGGGCACTAATTGATTATTGATTTTAATAGGGGGACATGACTCCCGACGCAAGGTGAATGTTATATGTACGCATTTTTGCTCATTAACCTTTATCGTCCATTGTTTTAACCACTTTTCCAGTTCAAATATATGATCCTGCAAGTAGCGAGAAGCTTCATGACAGTTTTCGTGCACGCTTAAAAAAGCTGTGTCATCAGCAAATGTTGAAGTTAGGGTGTGGTTGTTTGTTGTCATGTCTGAGGTATATATTAGGTATAACAGTGGGCCCATGATGCTTCCCTGAGGGACTCCAGCGTCAATTGGCTGAGGAGAACTTATAAAAGCACCTTCTTTAATAATAAACTTTCGACCGACTAAGTAGCTTTCTAACAGCTTGTGTGTGTTTACTGGTAAATTTAGCTTCAATTTATGTAATAAGCCTTCATGCCAGACTTTATCAAAAGCTTGAGAAACATCGATTAAGAGGGCGGAACAATATTTTTTTTCTTCAAAGGTTTTTCTTATGGCGTTTACTATACGATGGGTTTGTTCAATTGTGCTATGTTCTCTTCTAAAGCCGAATTGATGGTTTGGAATACATCTATTTACATTTAAAATTGGGGTTAATTTTGACACTAACAGCTTCTCAAACAGCTTTGATATATTAGACAATAGGTCTATATGACTCAACTTTTGTGGGATCCTTTCCTGGCTTAGGTATCATTTTAACTAAGGATACTTTCCATTCTTGTGGATAGTATTCAAGGCGTAAAATAGCATTAAAAATAAAGAGAATAATTTTCTTTGCTATGCTGGGTAGCTCCAAAAGCATTTTGTTACTGATCTTATCAAAACCAGGGGCTTTCTTCGGGTTTAAATCATGAATAGCCTTTTCGATTTCTCTTATCTCAAATCTTAGTGGAACAGCTGCTCTAACAGCAACAGGTGGTAACTCGTCCGCCATATCGAGAGATGTGTGAGCGGTAAATACGGTTTTCAAATGATTAACAAAAAGATTTCCTTTTTCTATATCATTTCTTGCCCAACTTCCGTTTAAGTTTCTTAATGGTGGTTTAGTGATAACTGGTCTTTTAAGATTTCTAGCTGCACGCCATAATGAGTAGTCTGATTGTGGAGTTGCATCAAGTTCCTTAAGATATTTTTCAAAGGATGCAGTTTTTTGGGACTGCAGTAACTTTCTCAGCCTTTTTGTGCACTCTTTTAATAAAGTCTTAAGTTGGGGGGATCTGTGCAATTGCCACTCTCTTCGAACTCTCCTTTTTTCAGTCAATAGACGCTCGACATCTACAGAATATATGATATTGTCTTTGGTTTTTTTGAGGGTTGTGCTGGAATGTTGAACAGCTAGTTTGAGATAACTGTCAAAATTAACAATAGCGAGATCCACGCTCTCCGGTGTGCTAAGCGGAATATTTTCTGTGCAATGGGCACTAAGATATTTTTTATATTTTAACCAATTTGTTTGTGAGGGTGATTTCGATAAGTACCCAGACGGCGATACGATTCTATTTGGAATCATTATAGTAACAATTGTAGGTGTGTGGTCGGAAGATAATTCTAAGGAAGCCTCAACATAAATCGTTTCTGCGGGGATGTTTTTAACCACTCCAAAATCTATGACATCTGGAACTTTTTGCTGATCAGTAGGCCAATATGTTGGTTCACCGCTCGCGACCACATTTAGATCCATTTTACGAATTGTGTTAAACAAAACACGACCCTTAGGCGTAATAAGTCGTGACCCCCAGAAAGTATGTTTAGCGTTATAATCGCCAGCAGCCAGGAAGCAGGGTCCTAATGATTTGAAATATTTATTATATTGGCTTTCTGATATTGAAAATCTAGGTGGTGAATATATTGATGAAATAACTAGGTTTCGATTTAATTCCTCAACGCAAATGCTCGTTGCTTGGAGATAATCTTCACGATGATCGCACATTAAGTAGTGTTTTACTCGGTTTTTTATCAAAATGGCAGAACCTCCACAAGCTCTACCTCGAGGGTCCTTGGTATCATATAATATATAACCATTGATTTTAAACGTATTTCTTGAGGTCAGATGAGTTTCAGAAACCATCATAACATCGATTTGTTTATTTTTAAGGAAGTATTCTAGTTCATTTTTATGTTGGCGGATGCCATTTGCGTTCCAAAAGCAAATTTTTAGACAGTTCATGGCTTATTTAGTACAGCTTGCAATAACATCGATTGCATTCTTAACATTTCTTGCATCATGTTACCCATTGTATTCGTAAAATTGTTAACGATTTGCACTAATGTTTCCATGGTTTTTTCTAGCCGAGTTAAATTAGAAATGGGAATTTCGTCATTATTTGGTAAATCACCTTGCAATGGCATATGATTAGATTTTAAGACATTAGCGTACGAGGTTCTGTTATTATTTGGCTGCGGTATTTGAACGCCGTTAGTGTTTTCTTGATAAGTTGCCTGCGTTTGAGGGGGATTAAGTTTCTGTCCAACAGAACGCTTGACAATCGAATGCTACATTTTTTTACATTAGGGTCATTTTTTGACTTATCACACTGGACGGTACCATGTAGTTCTCCACATACGACACAAACAGGGGGTAAATAGCAGTATGCCCTAGTATGACCAAATTCTTGGCAGTTTAAACACTGAACGGGCCCATTTCTTTTGTGCGGCTCTTCTATCGTTATTTTCCTGTACAGGATGTATTTTAAACTGTAAATGGGATGCGTTTCATTTTTTTTTAGCTTAACGTCGCCGGGCTCTAACTCCACTCGAAATAGTGGTTGGGGATTTTTTTTCCCTATTTTTAATATTTGTAACATTTTTAATTTTGAAACCCTTTTCTTCTAAAATTGTTTTTATTTCGTCTGGGTCCACGCATGAGTCAATGCCCTTTATCACAACCTGCAGACCTTTGCTGCTTTTCAGTTGGTAAGTATAGAAGCTTTTTTTAAGTGCTTCAAACTTATTAATTAATTTACGAAAATCATTCTCATTATTTATCTGTATTTTTGTTTCGTTAATATTACCACGCTTGATTGCAGCTACGTAAAACGAATTTTCACCTATCACCGATATTAAACTTTTTATTAGCTCACTTGAGTTTTGCTCTCTAAGATATATCGGGGGTGGCTTCGACGATTTTATGACGTTGGGTGTTTCAGAAGATTCATCCTCCAGAATTGCAAAACGATTTTGCGAGTTTATTCTATCAAAAGATGGAACTTTCGAGGCAGAGGCAACAGCTGAAGAGGCAGTGCTGCGACCACGTTTAAGCACTGTTATATACCTATCCATACCAACTTGCACTTGTGGTTTTTGACAACTTTTTTCTTGTTTGTTTACCATTGCGTCTATGTTTGGGATTATGGTATCAGTGGTAACGCTTGTATTGTTTTCTGTTGATGTACATATTTATTTCCACATTGCTTTCACTAGCATGAGTATAATTTATTTTTGTTGTTTTTTCATTGTTATTACTCATATAGAGTTGTTTTTGTTTTTTTCACCGTTTTTTTATTTTTGTTGACTGTGCTCTTTTTATTATGTATAATGTTGTTACACCGAGATAATAAAAGAAAAAAGAATAAATATTTTTTTGCACAGATTATTTGCAAGTATGTATGTGCGTACTAAAGAGCTGCACAAGCACAAGAAAAATTGCTTACAAGCAATTTCATTAAATGTAGATAGTATGTGTATATTACTCTCTCATTACAAAACTCATACTTCAAAAAACAATTGTTTTGCTTTACGATCAAAATATAGAAGAATAGAACAAAACTGCACTAGAACAATGCTGAACTAGAATAAAGCTGAATTAGAACAAAGATGAAGTAGAACATTAAAACAGAAATAGAACATTCCAAGCATGTTTGAATGTTTTGATCGTAAACATAAACCAAAGAGAAAATTGCAAAGGGAGAAACATTTGCGTTTTGTTATGAATATAAAAAAGCTTAAAAAAGTTTATAGTTAATATTAATTTTTATTTGCAAAAATTTATTGTTTATTATTTACATACATATATGTATATGAAGGTACTTAGGTGTAATATTTAAATCTAATATTTAATATTTAATTAAGAAGAATTCATTCTTTTTATAGAAATAAAAAATAAAAACATGTACTACATAGTATAATGGTGTGTTTTTTCCGCAGTCTCCAAATGGAATTCTGTTTTATAGGATTTTATGTTTTTAACAAATTTAACAATAACTGACATATTAAAAAATTTTTAATTAGAAATATTGGTAAAATAAACGTTTAAAATTTTATATAAAAATAAAAAAAGACCTCAAGCTTGATAATATAATACTAAAGGTCGACTAAAATAAAATATATGTACATTTAGGAAATAATTCAAAAAAATAAATTTTGCTTACATTTAATGCATCCATTTCTGTTATAAGCTAAGATCACTTTAAATTTTTTAAATTCCTAATTACGTGCACTCGATGCTTGTACTATAATTTACCGTTCCTTTATTTCATTGTCTGTTTTTGTGTTGATATTCTGTTTGTTTTGATAATACAAGCACTAACAAAGCAGAAGAGAAAAACTTTTCAAGTTATGCTTGTTTTGTTTTGGTGAGAATAATGTGTTGTTATGTTTGTTTTGCTATGTATTTTTACAGTGAAATAATATGATTGATAGTTGTGTGAAGTAGAACACAGAACATTAAGAATATTTTGCGCAGCCCTTTAGTGCGTACATACATACATATGTAGGTATATTTTTTTTACTTGTATTTTTTTTTCTTAATTTTTTTATAGTTATTCTATTGTTCACTTTTATATTGAGCGTCCAAATTCGCTTGTTAAACTGATATTATTAACTAATTTATGTTAAAAAAAAGAACCGTATGCGGAGTTAAAAGAAACACGTCTTTTCTCATCGAGCACGACCGACTGAATGTTTAGTGTTTCTAAAACCTTAAAAATAAAACTTATGCTGAGAAACTAGACAAATTATCCTTTCCGACGGTATATAACATACCTAACTAGCATTTCATTCCCTCAATACTGTAATACCCACAATATGTTATTCCCAGGAATAAAATCACTTTTTCTATAGAGCTGTTGACAAATTAAATTTTTTTATTTATTTGTAATAATAACACTATGCTAGTGGAAAAAACAGACAAGCCGGACATGGCGTTTTAACATAATTCGGGTACGCTGAATCCAGTGGTGCCCGCGGTTTTTTAAGATTAGCTCTGGTTTTCGAGATATACCGTTATTTCGAAAATGGAGGAGGTTGCACAACATATGTTCGCGTTACTCAAAAACGCTTTAGCTTATTGAAAAAAAACCGAAATTCCGCAATTTAACATCCGCAGTCGTTTTAGAAACATAATTTTTTTTTTTGGAAAAAAAATAATTTTTTTTAAACAAATTTTTGTTTCTTAAAAATTCATAAAAAATTAAAACATGCAGCTAGGTTTCTAATTGTTTGCGGACATATAAAAAACGAAGCTGCAAACAAAACAAGCCATAAATGATTAAAATCTGTTAGCAACTTTTGATTTTATTCACAAAAGTCGACAAATTTTAATTAATTTAAGAATTTCATAAAACGCAATATTTGAATGGGAGCCCCCCTAGGAAGTGGAGATAAGGGGCAAGTATGTCTCGAGAAAATGTTAAGGACAAAAAATTAATTGAGGTCGGTCATACATTATATACCACTAGGGGCGACTTCTGGGAAGTTATGGGACTTATATATCATACTGAAGCAGCATATGCTCTATTTCCGCTGCCACATTCTGATGAAATTCCTGTTCCGGATAGCCAAATACCAACAGAACATTTTCCCTCAATAATTCATTCTGTTGAAGCGGGTAAACCAGCTACTTCAATGTATCAACCGTCATGCATCACGGTTCCATGCAGTCACAATGAAATCACGCAAGATCGTCTGGATATAATGGTACGGCGCACAGAGGAGTATTTGGCCTGAAAAGCTGGCCAAAAAGGCAAAACTGAATTTTAAGAAATCTTATATTTTACATTATATTGTAAATTTTGAGGACTTTTAGTTGCGATTTGTAGCTCTGAGACCCTGCTAAAGTCAGGAAAGTGAAGAAAATGATATGAGATTTAAATGTTTTTTTTCGGTTTCTGGATGTTTATATGATATTTTTTTTGCGGCTAAACGAATAAAGGTTTAACAAAGATTATTTTTTTCGCTGAAAGGTTTGATCAAAAGTTATCTAAAAAATAAAAAAAATTTTAAATATGTTGAATATTCATGTTGCAACAATTCGTTCAAAAGCTAAAAAAAAAACAAATTATACACTTTTTTTTTTTGCAAAAAAAGGAAAAGAAGAGGTTTTTAAAAGTGAGGTTAGCATCTCTACGAATTATGTTTGATACCACAATAAAATTTGGAATCTTTAATTTTAGAAACCAATAAAAAAGTGTGCGCAAGTTTGCGCCATTATTTTTGACAATTTTCTTAAATTTTCACATTTCTTCTATTTTTGCTCATCGGGCACTTTTTCTTATACCTTTATATCGTCATAAACTTTTATGTATTTTGAATTATTGATTTAAACTGTTATTCACATCCCTTTTAACACTTCACAATATTAATATACCTGCCTATATGTAATTATAAATTGCAAAAATTCTTAATTATCCATAATAATTTTAAGGGAATGTCCCACACATCCCCATAAAATATATTTTTATATACCTGCTCTACAAAACATTATTTATTAAAAAAATAAATATATGTACGTACCTAATAGAATAATTATTAACCTTTATGTCAACAGCTACATACCTGGGTATGTATATGAAAAAAATTAAAATTAAATAATATTACATGTTTATATCAAAGATGTAAGAGTTTTACAAGTCTGCTAAATCCCCCGTTATTTTAAGTAATTTTGCATAAAAACAAATTAAAGTAGAAAAATAACACAAACAAAATATAAATAAAACAAAAAAAAACGAGTGAATTCGTATATAAAATGCGCTTGCATACCCGGGTATTCTTGCTGTTGACGTAAGTATAACTTTTCTGCTGTTGACAAAAATAAGTTTACAAAAAATAAATACAGGTACATAAAAAATACATGGGCACCCAGGTATCAGGCTACCATCCAATTAAGGCATAAAAGCATGCGCTTGAAAATACTTATAAAGGGTTATTGCATACAATTTTTATCAAAACCGTTTTGTAACTTTGAGTCAACATGGAACAAGATTACAGCTATTCCAAATAGTGAAAAAATCTAATGCTGGAACCATTGACGAGAAATTGGATTTTTTGGTCAGAAAATTGAGCGAAATTTCAAAATGTCAAGGGTATGGGGACATATTAGCACTGAAGCAGTGTTTGAAAAATTTCAAAAATTATTTAAAAAGATATTGGCTTTCGGCACAACGAAAAGAGGACCGCTTTTTAAGCACAAACGCTAAATGGCTGGAAGGAACTGTAACAATACCAGTTTTTGGCAGTTCGTCTTCAGGGCAATTACGAAAAGAATTTAATGAAGCTAGTGATAGAACAAAGCGGAGAAAAACTGAAGAAGTTCGTCACCAATTAACAACAGAGGAGATCACATTTGCTGCAACCATGAGTCAAAGAGCAGCGGGACATAATGATGCGGCTAAATTAATAATGGATATAACGAGATCCCCAAGAAAAGCAAGAATTTGCAAGCGATCATTAACAACTTCTGAAGTCAACCCTGTGAATAAACTTTCAGCGGAAGGAGCTTTAGCACTCTTTGTAAATGCAGAGCTCACGAAAAAGCAATATGAAATTTTATACAATGCCAATAAAAATGTGTATCCATGTTACTCGTTACTAAAAAATGCAAAAAAAAAATGTTATCCCAATGAAGATGCCATAACCGTTACTGAAACATTAGCGGAAGTGAAGCTCCAAGCTCTCCTCGACCACACAGCAACACGTTTATGTATATACCTTGAAGAGGTTTTGCAGCAGTAAGACTATGAAGAGCTAAATTTCTTGGAACTTATAACCAAATGGGGCTGTGACGGATCGCACCAATCATGTTATAAGCAGAAATTCGAAAACGAAGATGTTAGTGACGCTAATATATTCCAAAGCAGTTGTGTACCAATTAAACTAATCACAAATACTAATGGAAAAATAAAAACGATATGCCGAAATCAAACACCATCCTGAACTAGGCTGTGTAGACCAATCCGCATCCGTTTTGTGCAGGAATCAACTGACATCACGAAGCTAGAAATAGGATACATATGTAAATAATCAAATTGAATTTTTAAAGAAAAGCGAAGTACCGTGTAATGGAAAAATTGCACAAATTAAACACACGATGGTAATGACAATGGTCGACGGAAAAGTATGCAATGCTGCAACGGACACAAAATCGGCAATGAGGTGTTCCTCTGAACTGTGATGCCTTGAGTTTTGGACTATCAACTTTACATGCACGCATACGCTTTTTAGAATCGATACTTCATCTCTCATATAAACTGCCAATTAAAAAGTGGCAAGCAAGGAGCGATGAAGATAAAGCAATTGTTAAAGAGAGGAAGATATTCATCCAAAAAAGACTTAAAGACGAGATAGGAATACTTGTAGATGTTCCAAAACCAGGATACGGTAGCACTAATGATGTCAACACATCAAGAAGATTTTTTCGGACCCAGCAACTGCATCGAAAATCACTGGAATAAATGAAGAATTAATCAACCGCTAGCGGACACCGAATTAATATTGAGAAATTTGAGGAATATCCACATAAAACTGCCGAAATATATGTGCAACTTTACAACTGGCACCCAATGAGTCCTACGATGCACAAGATTCTTATTCATGGCGTAGTGTTATAAAGCAAGCAATCTTGCCAATTGGACAATTGTCAGAAGAAGCTGCCGAGGCCAGAAATAAGCACTTACGATTATATCGTACGAATTATTCGAGGAAATTCAGCAGAAGCGATACAAATCGAGATGTCTTGAATAGGTTATTTCTGAGCAGTGACCCTTTTATAAGCTGCAGTACGCAAAGAGAACGGAATAATAAAAAAGCTTTTTCATCAGAAACCATCACACTTCTTCTTCCTGACACCGATGATGCAGCTAATGATGTATGTGTACGACATAATAATTAGTAAGGAATTTTTATTAGTTTAACTTTTTCGTTTATAAAGTATTAAATAATATAAAATAAATATAATAAAGCCTTTTTTCATAAAAAAATACTGTTTTATAAGTGCCTTACAATTTTTAAAATGTTTTTTTTTTTAATTAGACTGTAAATCATATGTATGTATGTACATTAGGGGTATAACCAAAAAAAATACCTATCACGACGGGGTGGCCACTGATGTATATATCAAGAAAACAGTTTTTTGAGATCAATTTGGATAAAAAACCTCCCCCCCAAACCGTTTTTTCTAAAAGCTTCCAAAAAATAATAATATTTGAATTTTTATTTTTTAAATACCATACATACAGTCATGTACTATATATTAACTTCAGATACTATAAATTATCTTTGTTGAAGGAAATAAACTTTAAGTTCAAAGTGCGTGTTGTTCTGCAATATTGTATTTTTAATAAACAAAAAAAATCCAAATACTAAACTTTAAAGTGATTTGGGGGGGAACTTTTTTAACGCCCGCGAAAAAGTGACCCCACTTTTCATCATAGATTTTCATGGTCTATATGGCATGGTATTTTTTGATAATTTATAAAATTGTTCAAAAGTTATACCCCTAATGTACATACAGTCTGTCAATAATGAGTTTAAAAGTTACGATATCCACAGTACCATCTCATAAAATAATAATATAAATAAACATACATATATACATATGTACATACATATTAAAATACAAACCTATTAACTTTCATTTTTGCTTACAAATAAATATTAACGTGTCCACAAAATTAAAACAAATATCCATATGTACACATATGTATACACATAAAATATACACTTGAAATTGTTACACTTTTTATTCGATATGAATGTTCGTATGCAACATTGTACACAAACATTCGTACATTCGTATAACATTAAAGGCTAGATTACACTATCTCACAAGCCTTACGTATTCCATAATACTTTGTGAGATGGAAATCTAATGAGTTTTGTTGTGACTGTCAAAAAATCTAATGTAACATTACGGTTTGTAGTCACACTATCACACATGAACATGCTTTTGTTAAAATGCAACCCTGATCCAATGAAAAGTATTAGCGTTTAGAAAAATTTCAAAAAACAATGAAGTCGATTGGGATGTCAAACTTTTTTCGTAATACTTGTGACTTTGTCATATTACTTGAATTTTTGACATGTATTAATACAAAGTATAATAGTGTAATCTAGCCTTAAGTTCTTTTATTGTTTATCAAAAATATCAATTTCTTTAGAATGATTAGCTACCCAAAATCTTATAATTAAATTGGTCAGTGAACTTTTAGAATCTTAAGAAATACTTCTTAAGAATTTATAAGTGCAGTTTGCTTTGTTTGTAATAAGAAATTGTATACTAATAATTTTTGTAATTTGTAAACTTAACATTTTTGTATTTATGATTAAGAAATTTTTAAACTTAACATTTTGAATCTTGGTATTTATAATTAAGAAATTTGTAAACAAAATTCATTCCTATTCGTGGAGTCAATAAAGAAAGATTTCAAAATTAATAAAAACAAAATTATTGTTTTTTTTTTTAAATTGAATCTAACAAATACAAAACTGGCGACGAGGATGGGATACCGCAAGTCCTACCCAACAAAAATCAAGATATTAATTGTGAACGGTAGTACGTGGATTTTTAAATTCTTAGTGCTGTTTTTAAAATTGAAGACAAAGATAAATCATACTCTTTGATTTAGTCAATGGAAATAATAGTGAAAAACTTTTTTTGTTATATATATAACTGTGAACGATTTTGAAAAATAAAATATTTTGTGAAACAAATAAGTAAAGAAAAATATATAACTGTGAACGATTTTGAAAAATAAAATATTTTGTGAAACAAATAAGTAAAGAAAAATATATAACTGTGAACGATTTTGAAAAATAAAATATTTTGTGAAACAAATAAGTAAAGAAAAATATATAACTAATATCTTAAAAACTATGATTGATTATTACAAATAAAAAAAAATTCTTTTAAATTTAGATATTTTTAATTAGGCTTAAGTTCATTGAATTTAATTTTCATTAAATTATTTTTATGAAGACAGGAATTTTACAACATGAAATTAATTAAAATTTTTTATTGATAATTTTTCATTCTTGACTGCGCTGAGATTTGAACCCAGGCGTTCACAGACAGGTTGCCCAGACTAGTTTCGATTGTAACCACACAATCTCGTCGGTGGGGTTTGCCGTTTTACTCACTCGGCTGAAAAAACAGAAGTTAGGAAGAACATGTAAATCAATTAAAATAGATAATCATTCATTCAAAAAAGCAAATTTCGATCTACCAAAGTGAAATACCATTTGGTTTAAGGATTGATGTTTGAATATTGACGTCGCCCGGCCTCAATAGCCGAGTGAGTAAAACGGCAAACCCCACCGACGAGATTGTGTGGTTACAATCGAAACTAGTCTGGGCAACCTGTCCGTGAACGCCTGGGTTCAAATCTCAGCGCAGTCAAGAATGAAAAATTAGCAATAAAAAATTTTAATTAATTTCATGTTGTAAAATTCCTGTCTTCATAAAAATAATTTAATGAAAATTTAATTTAATGAACTTAAGCCTAATTAAAAATATCTAAATTTGGATTAAAAAACCATTAACAGTTCAATAAAATAACCACAATACTAATTATTGTTAACAGCTAAGGAACGAGCTATGTTTACATTTGTCCTTCAAGTTGTGCTGAAAAAGGTCAACAAGAAAAAAGAAAGACAAAAACATCAAAAATAAAAAAATGTACTTTGGACTTCAAGAAGAATTCTTGACAAAAAGTACGAAAAAACAGAAGTTAGGAAGAACATGTAAATCAATTAAAATAGATAATCATTCATTCAAAAAAGCAAATTTCGATCTACCAAAGTGAAATATCATTTGGTTTAAGGATTGATGTTTGACTATTGACGTCGCCCGGCCTCAATAGCCGAGTGAGTAAAACGGCAAACCCCACCGACGAGATTGTGTGGTTACAATCGAAACTAGTCTGGGCAACCTGTCCGTGAACGCCTGGGTTCAAATCTCAGCGCAGTCAAGAATGAAAAATTATCAATAAAAAATTTTAATTAATTTCATGTTGTAAAATTCCTGTCTTCATAAAAATAATTTAATGAAAATTTAATTCAATGAACTTAAGTCTAATTAAAAATATCTAAATTTGGAATAAAAAACCATTAACAGTTCAATAAAATAACCACAATACTAAAAAATTTTTTTTTTTGTGAACGATTTCTACAAATACAAATATTTCAACAAGAAGAAAAGCCAAAAATCAAATTAAGCCAAAAAGAAGAAAAGCCAAAAATCAAATAAAGCCAAAAAGAAGAAAAGCCAAAATAACAACGAGGACCACAGTAACAACTAAGAACAAGGATCGCTATAAGAAACATTAACAATAACAACTAGGATCACAAAAACAACTAATAACACCACCACTAAATTTTTTAACAACGAAACAACAACAACAACATCTAAAAGTAAGCTTAAATTTCTATATATTCTTACTATTTATAAATATAAGTTTAATTATTACACAAAAAAAACAATAAATAAAAAATATATAATAGGGCCAAATTTCATAAATTTTTTTTACAAAAGAAAGGAAAGGAAAAGAGAGAATATGGCGGCTCAGCAAATTCAATTAGACCCTATAAAATACCTAAACGGTTTGGCTCAATTTAATGGAAATAAAAGTGAATTAAATACTTTTATCAAATTAATAGATAGAATCCACCCTTTACTTACCACATACGACGACCTGTCGCAATTAGTCTTTTCTGACATAATTAAAAGTCGTACAGTAGGGAAAGCAAAGGAAGTGTTGGAAATCAATGCACATGTACGTTCTTGGCAGGAAATTAAAACAGTATTAGAAAATAATTTCGGAGAGAAGAAAACTTGTGAAGAATTATTTGATGACCTTAGATCGGTAACCTTCAATAGTAACACTATAGAATTCTATAACGAAATAAAATATAGACTTAAACTATTAAATAATAAGGCCGCAATGGTTGTAGGAGAAGGAGAGGGATTAAATCAAGTCGCCCTAAATAACCAAAGGTCTGCCCTTCACATATTTAAAGGTAAAATGCCAGAACCAATGCGCACCATATTGGCATGTAGAAATCCTTCTACATTAGAGTCTGCCATGGACATATTATTTGAGTGCGGATATGATAGAATGGGTAGAGACGGACATATTGTAAAGACTCAAAAACCAAATAGAAATGACAAACAACAAAATAACGGGAACAACTCACGGAACTATAATCAAACTAACAACCAAACAAACTTTTCAAACCGACCCAACCAAAATCAAAGTCAATATTATAACCAACAGAATAGGAAACAAGGACAATCACATAATCAGGGAAATAATAATTCGGGAAACTATGATAATCGATATAGCCAAAGACAATTTAATAACGGACAAAACTTCAGTTCAGGATATTCCAATCAACAGAATATCGGTATACAAAATCGACAAATTCAGAGACAGAATATTAATGGACAAGCCTCTTATCCAGTACACTCCGATCGACAGAATTCTAATCACAGACAATATAGTCATAACCCAAATAACCAACAATACCCCGAATCTATGGATGTAAATATTATACAAAATGCCCAAAATAATCAAACACATGAAAATTTTCAGTATCCGGCCTCACGGGAAAACTACCACATATAATAGTAAAAACCAATCTCGGACATTTAAAATTTTTAGTCGATACGGGAGCTTCCCACTCAATTATTAACCCTGGCATATGCCACCCAAAATGGTATATACTAGGGTGGGTCGAAAAAAAAAGTTGTGCCAGTCACCCCCTAGAATGAAAGATATGTCAATGAAGTTTCTAAAACCGAAAAATTTTTTTTTGCCACGCCCCAATATACAGCACTTTTGGTTTTTTATATGTAGCGCTGCCATTTAAAGTCCGATCTTATTATATCACATATCGTTGTTCATGGGTTGACAGTGGCTTCATTTTTGCCTTTGGTGACTTTTCAATCCGACATCAAACTCTGGGCGCCACTTATGCCATCTCGGATACTTCCCCCAAATATAAATTTTTTTAAACGTGCCAAGAAAGTCCTTGTAAAACTAAGTATGTTTAGCTTTTATTATACTCACTTTTATGCCGCGCCTCAAAATTGAGCCCCTTTTTGTTTTTCACAAACATATTACATTAAACCAGGTAGACGCCAATACAAAATCCAAAAAAATATCCACCAGCGACTTCATATAATAAAAGTCATATATATTAAATTTCAAGAGCTTACAAAAATTTTTTAACCATGCCTTAAAATGCAGCCATTTCTGTTTTATACACATATATAGCATCGCCAATTGAAGTCCAATCTCATCGTATCCTATATCATTATTAATGGCTAGAATATGGCTTCATTTTTATATTTAGTGCTTTTCTATGATAATTATTATAACTGAGATCATTCCGTTCTTATGTTAAATTTTTATAAATAGAAGAGAAACCCTTCTGATTATTTGTAAGTCAATTTTTTTAACTACTCACTTTTTACACACGCCCTTTAATTATGTTCCTTTTATTATTTCCTCACATAGCAATTACATCGCCCCTTGTAATATGATCAAAAAATATCGCGTATATTTGCATGACTTGTATCGTTGATACAATTTTTTTAATTTCGGTATTTGTACTGTCAAAGTTTTCTGAAACTGCTTCTTAGTTATTTATTTTTTAATACTCAATACAACAAATAATAATATTTATTTCAAAATCTAAATAAAGACATTTCTAAAAGAAAACATAATGCCAATTATGACACCTTGGCGCATAGTTAAAACAAGAACTAAAAAAAATAAAGAAATTGCATTATTCTGGAAACAAAAAAGTACAAAACTAATTACATACATACAAATGAATGCTTAACAAAATACATATATGAAAAATTATAAATTAGATAGCTGGTGTACGTAAATCTTTACGAGACTCAAGTTGGCTGTACTTCTCTCGACTTCTTATCAAACTGTATGGAAAATATCGTTCAGCCCCAAGATTAAAATCTCAAAGTGAAGTAAAATTTGAAAATTTGGCTTTTAAATAAGTTGACAAACGTCAAGTAGATCGTTAATCGCAAATGTGTTATATTTGTTAAATAGTTTTACATAGGAAAAATGAATAATGTATTCAGCTTTAGAAACATTTTCATGATACGTTTTAAAAATTAGACATTAGAACGGAATGATCTAAGATATCATAAATACCATCAAGAATTTGAAGTTAGACTAAAAAAGCACTAAAAATAAATTCATATTCTAGCCGTTAACAATGATATACTATACGATGAGATTGGACTGTAAATGACGATGCTATATATATAAAACAAAAAGGGCTGTAATTTAGGGCGTGGCAAAAACCATTTTTTTAAAGTTTTTCAAAACTCAATCTCTTATTCGAGAGCATGAATTATGAAAATTTTTTTGGTTTGTATTGGCTTCTACCTGGTTTAATGTAATATGTTTGTGAAAAACAAAAAAGGCGCTCAATTTTGAGGCGTGGCATAAAAGTGAATATAATAAAAGCTAGACATACTTAGTTTTACAAGGACTTTCTTGGCACGTTTAAAAAATTTATATTTAGGGGAAGTATCCGAGATGGCATAAGTGGCGCCCAGAGTTTGATGTCGGATTGAGAAGTCACCAAAGGCAAAAATGAAGCCACTGTCAACCCATGAACAACGATATGTGATATAATAAGATCGGACTTTAAATGGCAGCGCTACATATAAAAAACCAAAAGTGCTGTATATTGGGGCGTGGCAAAAAAAAATTTTTCGGTTTTAGAAACTTCATTGACATATCTTTCATTCTAGGGGGTGACTGGCACAACTTTTTTTTTTGTATGGAGGTCGACCCGGTCTAGTATATACCTGTAGAAGAAACAAGTATAAAAACTCTACAACATTTTATTAAATTAAACAAAAAAGTTCGCATTCCTCTTTTTGAAGAACTTGGTAGTAGAAATTAATTAGTCGAATTTTTTGTTTGCAATTTTCACGGCGACTATGACGGACTAATAGGAACTAATATTTTGAAGCCATTAGGAGTAATAATAAACTTGAAGGACGATGAAATGATCATCGGGGAAAGGAAAATACCACTAAAATTTGGTCAAACTGAAGTAGAATACTACTTTGAAAAACAAGGATTATATGAAGTTGAACTGCCCGTTGAATGTAAAGAAGGGTTAGTGTATAAGAATCAAACACTGTCATTCGATAAAGACATAGAAATATTAGAATGTGTGTACGAGGCAGAAAATTTTAAAATTAACGCTACAATAAGCATTAACGGAGAAACCACCAAAGAAAGTAAAATTTAGCCCATTTAAAATTGAAAACGTCAATACAGTAAATTTTTGTATTTATAATATTTGTGAAGATATTCAACAAATTCCACTTTCGGAACAAATTCGCACTGAGCACCTCAACACTGAGGAAAAGATAAGATTGACACAAATAATAAATAAACTTAAAAAAATATTCTACACCGAAAATAAAGATCTTTCGTTCACTAATGCTATTAAGCATGTAATAAGAACGATAAACAACATTCCAATTGCCGCAAAAACATATCGTTACCCATATATTCATAAAGAAGAAGTGAATAAACAGATTAAGGAAAAGTTAGACAGTAAAATAATTAGGCATAGCCATTCACCATATTCGGCTCCAGTATGGATAGTACCAAAAAAACTGGATGCCAGCGGTAAGAAGAAATGGAGGCTTGTAGTTGACTATCGTAAGTTAAACGAAGTCACAGTGGATGATAAATATCCAATCCCCAATATAGATGAAATATTAGAAAAGTTAGGGAGATGCCAATATTTAACAACATTGGATCTCGCGAAAGGCTTCCATCAAATTGAAATAAATGAGAAAGATATACCTAAAACTGCATTTAGCGTGGAGGGAGGACACTACGAGTTCCTTCGCATGCCATTCGGGCTAAAAACCGCCCCTGCCACTTTTCAACGATTAATGAATAACGTATTGGCAGACTTCATTAACAAAATCTGTTTGGAATATCTAGACGATATCTTTATTTTTTTTACTTCACTCCAAGAACACTTGGAATCACTTACCAACATATTTCAAAGACTTAGGGATGTAAATCTAAAGGTGCAGTTAGATAAAAGTGAATTTCTTAAAAAAGAAACTAATTTTTTAGGACATATCGTAACTAAAGACGGTATTAAACCGAATCCAGACAAAATAGAATGCATTAAAAATTTCCCACTTCCCACTACTCCGAAAGAAATAAAACAATTCCTTGGCCTAGCCGGCTACTATAGAAAATTTATTAAAGATTATTCGAAAATTGCCGACCAATAACAAAATATTTGAAAAAACATAGTAAAATCAATTTAAATGACCAAGAGTACAAAGAAAGTTTTGAAAAACTTAAAATACTACTTGTCAGTTCACCAGTTTTAACATATCCTGATTTCCACAAAACATTTACTTTACAAACGGATGCTAGTAATTTTGCAATTGGCGCGGTACTATCTCAAGATGGACACCCAGTCTGTTATGCAAGCCGAACGCTCAATGATCACGAGCAGAGCTATAGTACCATAGAAAAAGAATTGTTGGCAATAGTGTGGGCCACACAACACTTGCGACCATACCTCTTCGGAAGGCGCTTTATTATTGAAACCGATCACAGGCCGCTTATTTGGCTATTTTCAATAAAAGAGCCAAATTCTAAACTAGTAAGGTGGAGACTGCGATTACAAGAATTCGACTACGAAATCAAATTTAAGAAAGGTGTTTTAAATGGGAACGCCGACGCACTGTCCCGTATAGAAGTAAATTTAAATACAAATGATGATTCTTCAACAAATAACGTAATTTTAGAAACAAATAACCCCTTAAATGTTTACAGGAGACAGATAATTTAAAATAAGAGTAATTCTGGTTCAATGAGAATAAAAAACGAAACCATCTTTCAAAATAAAAGGAAAACAATTTCTGCTAAAAAATTCGATAAAGCGACACTAATAACAATACTGAAAAATCATTTCGATCCAGAAAGAACTAATGCAGTCTTGATTCGTGATAACACAATTCTTCAGAAATTCAAAGATACTGTAAATAAATTCTTCGAATCCAGTAACGGATTTAAAGTCCTTTTAAGTCAGAAAATTTTAAAAGATGTTTTAGATGAAAATGAACTTAGTAAAATAATAGAAAAAGAACATAAAAAAAACAATCATAGAGGCATTAATGAAAATTTTTCAGAATTAAAAACGGAAGTGTATCATCCAAAACTAAAATAACGAATCACACAGTTCATTAATAATTGTGACGTGTGTAATAAAGAAAAAATATGTAGAAGTATAAGCTATTATAACAACACAATTCATTCTACTACACAAAGAAAACCTATAGATTTTAAAAACGGAATAATTAGTCGAGAAGAATATCCTGCAATCAGAGAAAAAATAATAAAAAGGAAAGAAAGGAATTTGGAGAAACGAAACAAAAATCGTGAAGATGTAGAAATACAAACCGGACCTATTTATCTGAAAGACGAAAGAGGCGGGAAAAATCATTCAAAATTTAGAAAAATAAAAATATCACAGTTAGATGATGACCACGTCATAACAGATCGAGGTCATAAATATTATAAATCTCATATAAAAAGAAATAAAAATTTTCAAAAAAGAAACTTCTATAGAAAACTTACACAGAAAAATCTAATTTCAGATGATTATCTTCATACTACTTAATGTGTTAATACTACGTGACACAGGAGCACAGTATTTAGAAGTAGATGACCTGACAACCAATCACGGATACTTACCAATAAAACTAAAAGACATGGAGATTATTGAAAATTACATAAAAATTATACATATTATCAACACAACTCAATATTTGGAAACAATAAACATCTTACAAAATAATATACTTATACTGTCAGACACTTATACGAACGTTACTCCACTATTGGACAGTATTAACAGAAGCATGTATATATGTAAAACAAAAATAAAAAACTTAATACCCAACTTAAGACAAAGGCGAGGACTAATAAATGCAGTAGGGAAAGAACTAAATATATCGCAGGGACAATGGACAGCGATGACGAAAAAGAAATTTTTGACAAAATCCAAAACTTAGAAAAAAGTAATAAAGAAACAATGACCACTCTCAATGAAATGACCTACCTAGGAAATTCCATATCGGATAAAATATTAAATATTACAGATCATATCAACAACCAGCAGAAAATTATTCAAAGATATATAAATAGACTTAAAACGGAAATCCAAAATAAAATTTTCAGCTTAGAAAACGAAACTTTGTTTTTAGAAAATATTTTCCAAATTAATAATGATGTGAATCTACTGATAGACCACGTAAACGAAATATGACATGTTATCTTTACTTCTAAACTAGGAATAATTCCATCAGACATATTGACGACCGAAGAGTTCAATTTCATAAACAAAACAGAATCATATATTCACACTAAAGTATCCGTTGCATATAGAGAAAACTTAGTAATTCTAACATTAAACATTCCAAAATTTTTAAACGAGACATTTACGGAGGTATTATTTGAGCCACTTCCCAACAACCAAAATAAAAGTGTTATACTAAATGAAAATACAGTTCTCATATACAAAAATGAAATTTATGAACCAAATACCCTAGAATATAAAAAACTAAGAAAAATAGAAGATCATTGTTTAACAAACATCGTGAAAAACTTAGAACCTAAATGCAATAAAAAACCCAGAAGAAAAAGAAATTCATCCTGGCTTACTTATATTTAAGAATTATCAAGACAAAATTGTTACAAATTGTAAGCACTCACATAAATTTGAAAATTTGAAAACAATTTTATTAAAATATGAAAATTGCTCTGTTAAAACTAATTTGAGAACATATGAAAATTACAAAATAAATATAAAAGAAATGTTTATTTTAGAAAAACTAATGTTAAGAGTCAAGGAAAATAATATAATATTTCCTAACTTAGATTTTAAAGAAATACACTTTTATAACACAATTAAAAATGTAAACCATAAAATTTTTACAAACACTCTAATAAATACTGGGAGCAATATAGGAATCTTTATAATTTTTATTTGCATCGTTATTGTAATCTTTATAAAAAATAATAAAAGAACATACAATACATCGTTTCTTCGTCGGAGCCTCAATCTAACGGAGGGGGAGTTACGATATCCACAGTACCATCTCATAAAATAATAATATAAATAAACATACATATATACATATATATGTACATGAATATTAAAATACAAACCTATTTACTTTCATTTTTGCTTCCAAATCAATATTAACGTGTCCACAAAATTAAAACAAATATCCATATGTACACATATGTATACACATATAATATACACTTCAAATTGTTACACTTTTTATTCGATATGAATGTTCGTATACAACATTGTACATAAACATTCGTACATTCGTATAACATTAAGTTCTTTTATTGTTTATCAAAAATATCAATTTCTGTAGAATGATTAGCTACCCAAAATCTTATAATTAAATTGGTCAGTGAACTTTTAGAATCTTAAGAAATACTTCTTAAGAATTTATAAATGCAGTTTGCTTTGTTTGTAATAAGAAATTGTATACTAATCATTTTTGTAATTTGTAAACTTAACATTTTTGTATTTATGATTAAGAAATTTTTAAACTTAACATTTTGAATCTTGGTATTTATAATTAAGAAATTTGTAAACAAAATTCATTCCTATTCGTGGAGTCAATAAAGAAAGATTTCAAAATTAATAAAAACAAAATTATTGTTTTTTTTTTAAAATTGAATCTAACAAATACAAAACTTTTAAACCTTTAAAATCAACATTTGTTAATTGAGATTTGCGATTTAAACCAACTTTTATTCCTTAGGAATGTGGCTTTTAGAAAAATCTTAAAAATTTAAACTTTTTGGTTCTTAAATTTTTTTATTGCATTTTGAAAACAAAAAATTTGACGCATTTGGCATGTAATTTTTTTTTTCGCCATTAAATTTTTAATAACTCCAAAATAGTAATAGATATAAAATAAATGTGTATGGTTATTTTAAGCAGAATTTTCCGGTGCATCTTTTGATCATCCTGCTATTAAAATCGAGGAACACGTTTTCAAGTTATGGCAAAATATATAAGGCAACCCAACGATTTATGGGGTGAAGTATGCCACGCCTTTAAAAGAAAATCCTTACGTACTAGAGAAAAACGGAAAACAGATTTGAATTAAGGGCATCAAAATCCATATAGTCCACATACTTTTATTTCTAGGGTAGAGAAAAATTTTTTTGTTGCGCAGTGTACTTTTGTTGATCAGTGTACTTTTGTTGCGCAGTGTAATTTTTTCAAAATCTGCCACTAGACTTTTTATATCATACTACACCTAAAACTATCAAAAAACTAAAACTTTTAATTCAAAAAACACGTTTAATAATTTTGGCCAGCTTTTCAGGCCAAATACTCCTCTGTGCGGCGTCTAAAATTATCTCAAAGACAGAGCATTCTCTTGACAAAAGTGTTAAAACGAGCTAATATTTTAGCACCAGGTGTACAAATACACGGGGCTATCAATCGCCATAGACGATTTACGACTTTTTTTAAATCTATTGAGAATAATTCTATCGCGTATTGTACTGACATCCGCGGTTTGGTTTTAACAATGCAAAATTAATATAATCCTGGAGATTGGCGCTTATTCATTGATTCTTCCAAAAGTAGCTTAAACGGAGCACTTAGCACAAATACTAAAGAGTCATACGCATCAATGAAAAAAATAATACAGTTAATTAAATATGAAGACCACAAGTGGAAAATGTGCGCAGATTTAAAAGTGGTAGCTCTTTTAAGAGGCATGCAATTGGGCTATACTAAAAATATGTGCTTCATGTGCTTATGGAATACGCGTTTCGATGGCGACCAGTACAATACACGGGATTGGGCTTTACGTGAGGAAAGCAGATTGTATAGAAATAATCTTATTGGATTACCACTTGTGCCGATGGAAAAGATTTTGCTCCTCCACTCCACATCAAACTGGGTATTGTAAAAAATTTTATAAAAGCATTGAGCCCAGATGGTGTTGCTTTTACCGAATTGCGCCGAATTTTTCCACGATTAAGCGGCATGAAAGTAAAAGAAGGTATGAACTCTAACTACTTTATTAAATTAGATTTATATTTCATGTCATAATGTTTTTATTTTACAGGAATTCTTAATGGACCGGACATTCGTCGTCTTATGAAGGACCATCAACTTGAAGTTGCATTGAATGATATCGAGCTATTGGCCTGGAATTGTGTGAAATCAGTAATAGAAAATGTATTAGGAAATCATCGGTCTGAAAACTGGCGAATTTTAATCAAAAATATGCTAACCGCATTTAAAAACTTAAACGTTAGAATGTCACTGAAAATACATTTTTTGCATTACCATGCCGAAAAATTGAATGAACAATCACCAACCGAGCTGTTACTTGGTGAAATGGCGAGAGATTTCACCAAGTAACAGCCAGGCTCGAAAACTGGTATAGCGGCAAACAACTTGATTCGCTATTAGGGGATATTTGTTGGAATCTGCAGGAGGAAGAACAATAAATTTCTAAATTAAAACTCTAACTTTAACTAATTAACAACAAAAATAAATGTTTTAAAATTTTTAAGTTTGGTTATTATAAAAAATAAAAAATTTCATCTTTTCTGAAAAAATATTGTTGTAGACAGACTTTAATCACTTATAGCTTATTTTGTTTGGAACTTTGTTTTTTATACGCGTAGAATCCTAGCCTTAAATTTTGCACCTGCAGCGCCTGAGATACCCCTAGACGGGCCAAATGTATGACCAGCGCAACTTTATTTTTCATTCCCATCATTTGTTTCTAAGATTCACTCCTAGGGGGATAAAATGTATGACCGACCTCCAATGTTTTTTGTTCTTAACATTTTCTTAAAACACAGTTGCCATATATCTCAACCCCTTAGGGGGCTCCCATACAAATATGGCCGTTTAATGAAATTCTTAAATTTGGCCCCTCAAGCGCCTAGGATGCCCCTAGATGGATCAAATGTATGACCAACCCCTCGTTATTTTTCGTCTCAATCATTTATTTCTAACATACCCACCCGCTATCTCCATTCCTTAAGGGGGCTTCCATACAAAATGTTCAATGCAGACTAGAAATATATTGAAGAAAAAGTTCCATAAATGCCCAGGAATCGCCCCTATGGGGACAAAATGTATGACTTTGCGTTTTATGAAATTCTTAAATTAATTAAAATTTGTCGACTTTTGTGAATAAACTCAAAAGTTTCAAACAGATTTTAATAATTTATGGCTTGTTTTGTTTTCAGCTTTCTTTTTTATATGTCTGCAAAGAATTAGAAGCCTAGCTGCATGTTTTAATTTTTTATGAATTTTTAAAAAACAAAAATTTCGAAATTTTGTTAAAAAAATAATTTTTTTTTCAAAAAAAAAAAATTATTTTTCTAAAACGACTACGGATGTTAAAAAACGGATGTTTTACTTTTCTTAAAGGAAATTTTATTGGGGAATTTCGGTTTTTTAATTTTTTTCAATAAGCTAAAGCGTTTTTGAGTTACGCGAACATATGTTGTGCAACCTCCTCCATTTTTGAAATAACGGTATATCTCGAAAACCAGAGCCAATCTTAAAAAACCGCGTGCACCACTGGATTCAGCGTGCCCGAATTATGTTAAAATGCCAGGTGCCCAGCTTGTCACGAAAAAAAGTGTCAATTTCTTGCACAATGTAATTAAATTAATATAAAGTAATAATAATAAAAACAAAAAGATTAATAATCTAAAAAATTTAATCTTAATCACATAAGTCCTTTAATAAATTTTTTTGGTTTTTTTTTAATTTTTTAAATTTTTTATTTATTTTTAAATTTAAAACTATTTTTGTATTTTTTTTTTTGAAAAGGGTATTTTTTTTATTTTATTTTTTGCTCAAAAGAAAGCTTAGGTCTTTTCCTTTTAGGTAGTTCTGGTCGCTTAGTGGGATGCGAGTGGGATATGTATAAAAAAAACTAATTTGTAAGTCAAGACGTCATATGCTAAAAAATTTAAAAATCCTCGTCTTGAGATAGAAATTTTTTTTTTTTTATACATATCCCACTCTCATCCCACTAAGCGACCAAAACAACCTAAAAGGAAAATACATAAGCTTTCTTTTGAGCAAAAAAAAAAAAAAATACACTTTTCAAAAAAAATAAAAAATAAGTTTTAAATTTAAAAAAAAAAAAATTTTAAATATTTAAAAAAATACAAAAAATTTTTTTTCAAAAGCTATCTAATTTGTTTGGGACAAATTTTGCTAACACCAATAGATAATAAGTTACAGAAATTTTTGCAGTAAAATTTAGTAAAACAAAAAACCATATGTTTCAAAAGGTAAACAAACAAAAGTAACAAACAAAAAGCATACAAATTGTGAAAAAAAATTTTAAAACAAGAAAAGTTGAAATAAAACAAAAATAAAAACAAAAAGTAAATAAATTTTAATTAATTAACCTTGTTTGTGAAACATTTATGTATATGGCTACATACCATTTTTTTTTGTTATGTTAATTTTTTGGTGTTGTAAAAGTGTAAAGTACTCGGGTACTAAGAACCACACTTATTGTTACAGTAACTAGTAAAAAAAGTATTCATGTACTATTGATAAAATTTAGCCGGGCACGAATTAGCAAAATTAAATAAAATAAAAAACAAACAAATATGAAAGATTACATAAAATATTTTTTTTGTATTTTCCAAAAGGATTTAATCGAGTACCGATGAGAAAACGAGCTAAGTAGCCAAAAGTGTAAACATTTTTCAACACTTCAATTATTTGCCTTCAGCTGTTGGCTTTTTTTTACGAATTTTTACAAATTTAGCGTTCGCGTAATTTTTGGACAACAGCTTTTTGTGAGAGCAAATTTTTAAGTTTACTCATTTACTGCATTTTACTGAAAAGTACTCAAACGCACCTATTGTTTGTGATTTTATTTTGACACTTGAATTTTTCATTGAAATGTACAATTGAACAGCGCAAGCTTACGGGTCAAAATTGTTGAGCAAATTTACGAAGTTTGTGTAAATGAATTCTCGTACAATTTTTGGCAGTTCATTTGCGAGGGCGTAAAAATGCACAGTTTGCACAGATTTCAAGCCTTTTAGCGATATCATGAAAAACCTGAAATACATGTGTACATAAATAAAAAAGAACAAATATTTGGTTCATTTGGTAGGTCATAATGACAGGTAAAAATATTAAAATTAACTGAATATATTTTTTGTAGTTTGTTTTTTTTTTTTAATTTAGAATAAAGAGAAAAGTTAATTCATTTTTAATTAATTTCTCTGTTATAAAATTAACATTAAAAAATAACCTTCAAATTCCTTTATTTAAAACGATCCGTTTTCTAATTATATTTTCAGTTTTTTAAACTTAATACCTATTCTTTTGAATTTGAGTGCTTTCTATTCTTACAGGTACACGGAATTATTAGGACACATTTTGTTTGATGTTAAAAACACAGTGCAGGACGCTCAAGATATCACAAGACATGTTAGTTGTTCCATTTAAGCTAGACATTACCCATATATATAGAAATAAGATTTTCCTTTAGAAAAGTCGTTATTATAGTTATTCAATCTGGACTAGGTTGTACTTACTACTATTCTAAACCAAATTTTTATATCACCGATTGTTTCAATAAAATTATAAATATGGAACCTTATTGCTAATATCACAGTTTATTCCAGCCTAAATATTGCACTATTATGTTAAGTCATTGGAAAAATATTTTCTATATCACAATCTATTTGTTCTTAATTGTAGTGTTTTAATTCTTCAAAGAAAAACATATGCTAATTGATTTATGGATAATAATTGATTAATTTTATTTACAAAACTTATTTGCTTAAATACTACTTATGAGAATAAAACTTAACCTAATATTGAGTGACTTTACAAAAGTTCACTTAATCACTTATTCTAGTACTTAGTATTAACTTACATGCAATCATACATTATTGTATCAGGCAGAACAATTTGAGTCATTAATTTGTATTGCTGTGTAGTCAAGAATTTGCTAGTTCAGCATAACTGTAAAAATGTACGTTAAACTTATCTTGTCAACATAAGTAATCGAAAGTTGACTGTTGTTTATTTTATAATATCAAATTGCACAAAAAGATTTTATGATCGCGACAACGTACGATGATTCAATATTGGTACGGACCTGTCTTAATAATATTTGTTTACTTTTTGGTAAGAATGTTGTGATAATAATTTTGTCTATAAATGAAAGAATGTATTAACAAACGAAAGAATGCATTATTAAAAGGAATGTATTATTAAATGAAATGTATGAATACACTACACCCCCAATCTTTCAGTTAAAATTTTACAATTTTGTTTGAAATTCTAAAATGTTAAGTTTATGTGTATTTAATGTGCTGTCTGCGTGGTACAATACTTATATGTTTTATTAAATATTTATTTTTTTTTGTAATTGTTATGTCCTAGTATTTTTTTTTTTTTGTTTTATTTAGTATTACAATGAAATATTTTTTTATGTTACATATTTTTTTAATAAATTTTTATGTACAATTTTGATTTTTCCATTTTTACATTTACATTATCTATATTTATTATTTCATAAGGACCATTGTATGGTGCCTCATTTTATTTTCTAATTTCTAATTTTATTAACACTAAGTCTCCTACATTAAGATCTATACTATTCATTCTATTGTATGATTCTATACTCCTGTATTTTTTAATAGTCTCTATTAATTTCTTAGCATTTTGTAAAGAATGTTTTAATCTTAATCTTAATTCATTTGCATAGTTGTCTAAATTGTATATTTTTTCGTTAGTCATTATGTTTTCACCTAGTAGTTCTGGTAACTTACCGAAAACTAATTCGAATGGTGAGTAATTTGTGTCTATGTGAGGAGTTATGTTATATGCAAAGGCATAATAAGAAATCCAATCAGACCAATTGTCTTCACGTACAAATGATTAGAAATACTCATTCAGAACTCTATGATTTCTTTCTACAATACCCAGAGTTTCGTGGTGATATGGTGTAGAAAATTTCTGTTCAATGCGCAAAAGGTCACATATTTCTTTCATTAGTTCGTTCGTAAATTCCGTACCTTTGTCGGACTTCAATGTCTTGAAAATACCATATTTCAGTATTAAATTTTCAACTAGGGTTTTTGCTATCGATTTTGCCTATTTAGATTCAATCGGTGCTGCTATGACATATTTAGTTAACTCACACTGCATTGTCAGTATATATCGATGGTTTTCCGAAGGTCGTAAGGGACCTACAGTATCAATAACAACAGTGCTAAAACTATTCGTTGGTGTGTCTGTTACACATATGGGTTCTTTTGTGTGGCTTATTTGTTAATTTCTTTGACAAATATCACACGTAGAGACATAACTCTTTACCATCTTATACATCTTATGAAAATATTCCGCTTAGAACACCGGAGAATGTGAATCTTTCTATTGTAAATTTTGACAATTATCTCAAACTAGCTGTTCAACATTCTAGCATAGCCCGCAAAAATATCAAAAATAGTAAAATATATTCTACTGATGTCGAGCGTCTCTTGACTGAAAAAAGGAGAGTTCGAAGAGAGTGGCAATTGCACAGATCCCCTCAACTTAAAAATTTACTAAAAGAGTGCACAAAAAGGCTAAGACACTTACTGCAGTCTCAAAAAACGGCTTCTCTGGAAAAATATCTTAAGGGACTTGATGCAACTCCTCAATCTGATTACTCATTATGGCGTGCAGCTAGAAATCTTAAAAGACCAGTTATCAATAAACCGCCATTAAGAAACTTAAATGGAAGTTGGGCACGAAATGACATAGAAAAAGGAAATATTTTCGTTAATCATTTGAAAACCGTATTTACCCCTCATACATCTTTCGATACTGCGGTCGAGTTACCACCTGTTGCTGTTAGATCAGCTGTTCCACTAAGGTTTAAAGTAAGAGAAATCGAGAAGGCTATTCATGATTTAAACCCCAAGAAAGCCCCTGGTTTTGATAAGATCAGTAACAAAATGCTTTTGGAGCTACCCAGCATAGCAAAGAAAATTATTCTACTAATTTTTAATGCTATTTTACGCCTTGAATACTACCCACAAGAGTGGAAAGTATCCTTAGTTACCATGATACCTAAACCAGGAAAGGATCCCACAAAAGTTGAGTCATATAGACCTATAAGCTTATTGTCTAATATATCAAAGCTTTTTGAGAAACTTCTAGTGTCTAAATTAACGCCGATTTTAAATGATAACAGATGTATTCCCAATCATCAATTCGGTTTTAGAAGAAAACACAGCACAATTGAACAAACTCATCGAATAGTAAATGTCATAAGAAAAGCCTTTGAAGAAAAAAAATATTGCTCAGCACTCTTCATCGATGTGTCTCAAGCTTTTGATAAAGTCTGGCATGAAGGTTTACTACTGAAATTGCAGCAAAACTTACCAGCAAATATACACAAGCTATTAGAAAGCTACTTAGTCGGTCGTCAATTTATTATTAAAGAAGGCGAATTTTTAAGTTCTCCACAGCCAATTAACGCTGGAGTCCCACAAGGCAGCATCCTGGGCCCTCTATTATACTTAATTTATACTTCGGACTTGCCAACAAACAGCTACACCCATACCTCAACATTTGCGGACGACACAGCTTTTCTAAGCGTACACGCAAACTGTCAAGAAGCATCTCGTTACCTACAGGATCATATATTTGAACTAGAAAGGTGGTTAAAAAAGTGGAGGATAAAGATCAATGAGCAAAAATGCGCACATATAACATTCACATTGCGTCGGGAAACATGCCCCCCTATTAAAACAAATAATCAAATAATACCCCAACACTCGCATGTAAAATACCTCGGTATACATCTAGATCGGCGTTTAACGTGGAAATGGCATATAGAAGCTAAATTAACTCAAATGAAACTAAAAGCAATCCAAATTAATTGGCTTATTGGAAGAAATTCTGTTCTTAGTCTCGATTGCAAACTTCTACTCTACAACTCTATCTTAAAGCCAATTTGGTGCTACGGTATTCAGTTATGGGGCACTCCCTCGGCTTCTAACATCGAAAAAATTCAAAGCCGCCAAAATAAACTTCTTCGAATAATCACAGCCGCCCCCTGGTACGTCAAAAACTCAAATATCCACAAGGATCTCAATGTGCCATTAGTAAAAACTATGATAACGAAATATGCAGTAAAATATTTAAAAAGGCTGGAACTGCACCCAAATCCATTAGCAAGAAATATCTTAAATTATGGCGGCCACAATCGCTTAAGAAGAAGAGACACTGCAGCACTCACCCAATCAGATGAGCGTTAAACACCTACATATGTGAACATATACCGTGATGACGAAATCTTTTTTGTTTGGCACTGGCAGGACATAAAGCAAATATTAGGATAAGATTTGATTAATTATTGTTAGTTCATATTTAATATATGAAGATTCAATAAATAAATACTGAAAAAAAAAAAAAAAAATCTTATACATATTCTTCCATATGTATTTCTGTTTCAAATTCATTAAGGTTTTTCTAACGCCGAAGTGGCCTCCGCATGGTGTATTGTGGTATAATTTTATTAGTCTTTGCTCTTCTTTATTACAGTCTATTCTTTGAGGATTTCTATACGAAAGGATTTTCACGTTTTTTAACATTACTTTCATTTATTTTCTTTTTCCCAGGGGTTATTTTCTTGAATATTTCGTCACTTTTCTCTAGTGCGAATTCCTTATAATGCAATCTGCTTAACACAGATGGTAGTTTCTCTAACATATTATCTAAATAATAAGGATTTTCACTACATCTGACGGCCATTTCAGCAGGATTGTCTTCAACTACAAACATGATTTGATGTTTCTAATACAAATTTCTAGCTAGCATAATTACTCTTTTGGATGTACATTCCCACACTATGAGTTGATCAGGCTCAGAAGGACATGTATTACCATTTTCTTTATTTTCACCTTTATTTATTTCTTTTTCTTTCTTTTCTTGTTTCTCTTTTTCTATTTCCTTTTTCTTCATGTTTCTTGTCATCACCAGCGATTTCTTCATCTTCTCGTCATTGGTTTGTGGTATCATTGTTTTTAAAACATCTGAGTCTAATTCTATTCTTGATAGAGCGTCAGCGCTTGTATTATTTTTTCCTTTTTTGTACACTATTTTAAAATCATAATCAGATAGCTCCAATCGAATTCTGGTTAATTTCGAGCTTGGGTTCTTGTGCGAAAATAATGCAATTAGCGGACGGTGGTCTGTCACTACTATAAATTTTCTGCCATATAAATAGGGTCGGAAAAATTGTATACCCCAATGAATTCCAAGTAATTCTTTCTCGATTACAGATTTATTCCTTTCGTATTTGTTGAGTGAGCGACTGGCAAATTATATTGGTCTGTCATCACTAATTTCTCCTTGTGATAATATAGCACCTAAAGCAAATTCTGATGCATCTGTTGTTAGGACGAATGGCTTTTCGAACTTTGGATACTGTAAAATAGGTGGACTAATAAGTTTATTTTTTAGAGTTTCGAAAGCTGTTTGACATTGTTCAGTCCATTGAAATGTTTGACCTTTTCTCAATAATTTATTAAAGCTAGTTGCTATATCAGCAAAATTTGCAATAAATCCCCTGTAATAATTGCAAAATGCCACAAATCTTCTTACATCGTCAGCATTCTTGGGAATGGAATATTTTCCTATAGCATCAAATTTTTCTGGATCTGGTTTAATTCCTTTGGAAGTTATTAAACGTCCTAGATATATTACTTCTAGTATCAAAAAACAACATTTATCTGCATTAAGTTTCAAATTGTATTTTCTTATTCTTTCGAATACTTTAATTAGACTTTCATTGTGATGATTTAAGCTGCAACCGAACACTATTACATCGTCAACGTATATAAAAGCTTCGGATTCTAAACCAGATAAAGCTATTGTTAGCATTCGCTGAAAGCTGTTTGAAGATATTTTCAGACCAAATGGTAATCTTGTATATTGATAATGTCCATCGGGTGTTGAGAAAGCTGTACAGGACGAGATTTTTGATCAAGTTCAATTTGGTGAAATGAACTTGTCATATCTAATGTTGAAAAGTATTTTGCTCTTCCTAATTTGTCCAAAATGTCGTCTAGACGGGATAAAGGAAATTTGTCGTTAACAGTTTTGTGGTTCAGTTTCCTAAAATCGACAACTAATTACATTTCTTTAAATCTGTTTGACCTTTCTTTGGGACTAACAGCAGTGGTACGTTATATGGACTTAAAGATGGTTCAATAACGTTATTTTCCAAAAGTTTATTTACTTGCGAATTTATCTCTGTTGTATGTATATGTGGTAATCTATAAGTTTTTTTGTATACCGGACTTTTGTCGTTTAAGTTTATAGTTTGTTTATAAAAATTATTGATACCTAAATATTCGTCATCCATGTGGAATATTGATTGATATTCTCTTAATATGCTTATAAGTTGTTCTTTACTTTCATCGTTTACTTCACCTAGCTTAAGTTTATTCAGAAGTTTTATAAATCGATTGCTAGAACTTTGTTCATCACTTTCCTTTCTGTTAAAAGAACATTTATCGTAATATTTTAATGGAATTGTTTCTATCTTTAGATTCTCTATGGTTACAATTTTGTCGGTGACGTTTAATAATTTGATATATTGATTTTAATATTTCTTCTCTGTTTGTAATGACGGCATCTTCTTCCAACTCGATTGTAAAAGCTAAAATTATTTCACTTCTTTGTGATATTCTAATTTTATTTTTTTTATACGAACCATCATGTATCGGTATCATTATTGTTTTATTGTTAATGTTAAATGTTAGGACATATTTGTCATAGTTGATATTGCATTTATATTTTGTTAAAAAATCTCTTCCAAGAATTCCATCTGTTTTTATTGGAAAATTATTTTCTACCAGTTGTATTTTTTGTATGATTTCTTCATTGTTTATCTTAATTTTTATATTTGTGGAACCCAGTGATTTAATAAAATTTTCTGTAATTCCCGTTAAGTTGCAATAATCATCTTGATTTTCCTCATAATATTCCAAAAATTTTTCATTGCACAGTGAGACGTCTGCTCCTGTATCAATTAAAAATGTAAGATTATTTTTAACATCTGTGATTTGTAATTTTACATAATTTCTGAGGTTAGATGATATGCTATAGATTCTTTTAGCGTCTAATCGGTACCCATCGGAGTCTGCGCGGGTAGACTCCGGGCTTTGTAAGTTTCCCTGCTCTTCCATGTGATTAATGTTATGATTTCTGTTGTTTGTATTTCGGCTTCCTTGATTTTTGCTGTAGACTCTGTTATTAGATTTTCTGTTATTGCTGTTGTTGTTATAGCTCCTGTTATTATTGTTGCCTTTGTTGTTATAATTTCTGTTATTATTGTTGCTGTTGTTGTTCTAGCTTCTATTATGGTTATTATTATTTCTGTTGTTGTAGATTATATTACCATTGTTGTTGTTGCTTGGTCTTTGAATGGTTGAATTTTCCACAATTATGACATTTATTCCCATCTGCTGGGCACCTATTATTATGGCTTCCACCACATTTTCTGCAGTTTCTTATTGACGAGTTTTGATTTTGTTGAGCGTTGTGATATAGTATCCGTCGTTGTTCTACACGAGCTGTGGCGCTTTCTGCAATCTTTAGAGCTTCAGAGATTGTTGTTACCTGGCTGGCGTAGATAGTAGATATCATTTGTGGATCAGTTAATTCGTTCATAAATGTATTAAATGCTATTTTATTATTTATGTTAACTATAGTGTTTCTTCAAGATTCGCTTTCTTCTAACACTTGTATCTCATTCAATTCCGTAATAAGTTTTTCAATTTTCGCAGCGAAACCCATTAAGTTGTTGTCCTTCTGTGATATACGTGTTATTTCATTTAGCAAAGAATTGGATGTCTTAAATGATTTGTAAGTCGTTTTTAATATCGATATTAGTTCTTCTATGGTTGTGGGTACTTGTACTTGTTTAATTCTGTTTTGTACACATAATTCCAGTCTTGATTTAAAAACGAAATTGAAAAAGGAAACATGCTTATCTGATGAAATAGATGCAAAGACCATTTCTAAATTTGATAAAAATGTTTGCAATTCATTAGTTTTACCCGAAAATTTTGGTACCAACTTTGTGATAGTTGAAAGTTCAGTTAAGTCTAGGGATGCCATGACTAAGTCTTCTTTTTGTATTAATGATTTTCGATCTATATGTACTTTTAATATATTAAGGGCTTCTTCTTTTAGTTTTTTAAACTCATTCAAGACCTGTATTCCTTCACATTCTTAATCTTTTAAGTTAACTATTAAATCCTTCTCAATTTTCTCTATTTCTAGTTTCTTCTCATTAACTAGTTGTAGTATAAGGTCTACCTACCGATTTTCTTGCATTGATTATTATCTGATTTATTTGTTCCATGAACTCCATTTAGTAAGATCTCTTATAAATATTTTTATTAATTTTAATATTTTGAAATCTAGAACTATTACTAAAGGTGTCAAGACTATAGCTATAACTATCCAACCTATGTATTTATTATAAAATTTATTTAATTTATTCATTATTTGTTTCTATCTTAAAATGGTAGTATATTCCTTAGTGAAAAAATTCTATCTACCTGTGTTGTAATAAGATTACAAAATTCCTGTAAATTGCTTTCTATTGTGTTGACTATATTACAAAATAACGTTATTGGAAAATAACGTTATTGAACCATCTTTAAGTCCATATAACGTACCACTGCTGTTAGTCCCAAAGAAAGGTCAAACAGATTTAAAGAAATGTAATTAGTTGTCGATTTTAGGAAACTGAACCACAAAATTGTTAACGACAAATTTCCTTTATCCCGTCTAGACGACATTTTGGACAAATTAGGAAGAGCAAAATACTTTTCAACATTAGATATGACAAGTTCATTTCACCAAATTGAACTTGATCAAAAATCTCGTCCTGTACAGCTTTCTCAACACCCGATGGACATTATCAATATACAAGATTACCATTTGGTCTGAAAATATCTTCAAACAGCTTTCAGCGAATGCTAACAATAGCTTTATCTGGTTTAGAATCCGAAGCTTTTATATACGTTGACGATGTAATAGTGTTCGGTTGCAGCTTAAATCATCACAATGAAAGTCTAATTAAAGTATTCGAAAGAATAAGAAAATACAATTTGAAACATAATGCAGATAAATGTTGTTTTTTGAAACTAGAAGTAATATATCTAGGACGTTTAATAACTTCCAAAGGAATTAAACCAGATCCAGAAAAATTTGATGCTATAGGAAAATATCCCATTCCCAAGAATGCTGACGATGTAAGAAGATTTGTGGCATTTTGCAATTATTACAGGGGATTTATTGCAAATTTTGCTGATATAGCAACTAGCTTTAATAAATTATTGAAAAAAGGTCAAACATTTCAATGGACTGAACAATGTCAAACAGCTTTCGAAACTCTAAAAAATAAACTTATTAGTCCACCTATTTTACAGTATCCAAAGTTCGAAAAGCCATTCGTCCTAACAACAGATGCATCAGAATTTGCTTTAGGTGCTATATTATCACAAGGAGAAATTAGTGATGACAGACCAATATAATTTGCCAGTCGCTCACTCAACAAATACGAAAGGAATAAATCTGTAATCGAGAAAGAATTACTTGGAATTCATTGGGGTATACAATTTTCCGACCCTATTTATATGGCAGAAAATTTATAGTAGTGACAGACCACCGTCCGCTAATTGCATTATTTTCGCACAAGAACCCAAGCTCGAAATTAACCAGAATTCGATTGGAGCTATCTGATTATGATTTTAAAATAGTGTACAAAAAAGGAAAAAATAATACAAGCGCTGACGCTCTATCAAGAATAGAATTAGACTCAGATGTTTTAAAAACAATGATACCACAAACCAATGACGAGAAGATGAAGAAATCGCTGGTGATGACAAGAAACATGAAGAAAAAGGAAATAGAAAAAGAGAAACAAGAAAAGAAAGAAAAAGAAATAAATAAAGGTGAAAATAAAGAAAATGGTAATACATGTCCTTCTGAGCCTGATCAACTCATAGTGTGGGAATGTACATCCAAAAGAGTAATTATGCTAGCTAGAAATTTGTATTAGAAACATCAAATCATGTTTGTAGTTGAAGACAATCCTGCTGAAATGGCCGTCAGATGTAGTGAAAATCCTTATTATTTAGATAATATGTTAGAGAAACTACCATCTGTGTTAAGCAGATTGCATTATAAGGAATTCGCACTAGAGAAAAGTGACGAAATATTCAAGAAAATAACCCCTGG
Organism: Pollenia amentaria; assembly: GCA_943735925.1. Taxonomy (NCBI): domain Eukaryota; kingdom Metazoa; phylum Arthropoda; class Insecta; order Diptera; family Polleniidae; genus Pollenia; species Pollenia amentaria. The sequence goes on from OX031009.1 coordinate 82,307,353, forward strand.
GAAAAAGAAAATAAATGAAAGTAATGTTAAAAACGTGAAAATCCTTTCGTATAGAAATCCTCAAAGAATAGACTGTAATAAAGAAGAGCAAAGACTAATAAAATTATACCACAATGCACCATGCGGAGGCCACTTCGGCGTTAGAAAAACCTTAATGAATTTGAAACAGAAATACATATGGAAGAATATGTATAAGATTTTTTTTTTTTTTTTCAGTATTTATTTATTGAATCTTCATATATTAAATATGAACTAACAATAATTAATCAAATCTTATCCTAATATTTGCTTTATGTCCTGCCAGTGCCAAACAAAAAAGATTTCGTCATCACGGTATATGTTCACATATGTAGGTGTTTAACGCTCATCTGATTGGGTGAGTGCTGCAGTGTCTCTTCTTCTTAAGCGATTGTGGCCGCCATAATTTAAGATATTTCTTGCTAATGGATTTGGGTGCAGTTCCAGCCTTTTTAAATATTTTACTGCATATTTCGTTATCATAGTTTTTACTAATGGCACATTGAGATCCTTGTGGATATTTGAGTTTTTGACGTACCAGGGGGCGGCTGTGATTATTCGAAGAAGTTTATTTTGGCGCCTTTGAATTTTTTCGATGTTAGAAGCCGAGGGAGTGCCCCATAACTGAATACCGTAGCACCAAATTGGCTTTAAGATAGAGTTGTAGAGTAGAAGTTTGCAATCGAGACTAAGAACAGAATTTCTTCCAATAAGCCAATTAATTTGGATTGCTTTTAGTTTCATTTGAGTTAATTTAGCTTCTATATGCCATTTCCACGTTAAACGCCGATCTAGATGTATACCGAGGTATTTTACATGCGAGTGTTGGGGTATTATTTGATTATTTGTTTTAATAGGGGGGCATGTTTCCCGACGCAATGTGAATGTTATATGTGCGCATTTTTGCTCATTGATCTTTATCCTCCACTTTTTTAACCACCTTTCTAGTTCAAATATATGATCCTGTAGGTAACGAGATGCTTCTTGACAGTTTGCGTGTACGCTTAGAAAAGCTGTGTCGTCCGCAAATGTTGAGGTATGGGTGTAGCTGTTTGTTGGCAAGTCCGAAGTATAAATTAAGTATAATAGAGGGCCCAGGATGCTGCCTTGTGGGACTCCAGCGTTAATTGGCTGTGGAGAACTTAAAAATTCGCCTTCTTTAATAATAAATTGACGACCGACTAAGTAGCTTTCTAATAGCTTGTGTATATTTGCTGGTAAGTTTTGCTGCAATTTCAGTAGTAAACCTTCATGCCAGACTTTATCAAAAGCTTGAGACACATCGATGAAGAGTGCTGAGCAATATTTTTTTTCTTCAAAGGCTTTTCTTATGACATTTACTATTCGATGAGTTTGTTCAATTGTGCTGTGTTTTCTTCTAAAACCAAATTGATGATTGGGAATACATCTGTTATCATTTAAAATCGGCGTTAATTTAGACACTAGAAGTTTCTCAAAAAGCTTTGATATATTAGACAATAAGCTTATAGGTCTATATGACTCAACTTTTGTGGGATCCTTTCCTGGTTTAGGTATCATGGTAACTAAGGATACTTTCCACTCTTGTGGGTAGTATTCAAGGCGTAAAATAGCATTAAAAATTAGTAGAATAATTTTCTTTGCTATGCTGGGTAGCTCCAAAAGCATTTTGTTACTGATCTTATCAAAACCAGGGGCTTTCTTGGGGTTTAAATCATGAATAGCCTTCTCGATTTCTCTTACTTTAAACCTTAGTGGAACAGCTGATCTAACAGCAACAGGTGGTAACTCGACCGCAGTATCGAAAGATGTATGAGGGGTAAATACGGTTTTCAAATGATTAACGAAAATATTTCCTTTTTCTATGTCATTTCGTGCCCAACTTCCATTTAAGTTTCTTAATGGCGGTTTATTGATAACTGGTCTTTTAAGATTTCTAGCTGCACGCCATAATGAGTAATCAGATTGAGGAGTTGCATCAAGTCCCTTAAGATATTTTTCCAGAGAAGCCGTTTTTTGAGACTGCAGTAAGTTTCTTAGCCTTTTTGTGCACTCTTTTAGTAAATTTTTAAGTTGAGGGGATCTGTGCAATTGCCACTCTCTTCGAACTCTCCTTTTTTCAGTCAAGAGACGCTCGACATCAGTAGAATATATTTTACTATTTTTGATATTTTTGCGGGCTATGCTAGAATGTTGAACAGCTAGTTTGAGATAATTGTCAAAATTTACAATAGAAAGATTCACATTCTCCGGTGTTCTAAGCGGAATATTTTCATAAGATGTATAAGATGGTAAAGAGTTATGTCTCTACTTGTGATATTTGTCAAAGAAATTAACAAATAAGCCACACAAAAGAACCCATATGTGTAACAGACACACCAACGAATAGTTTTAGCACTGTTGTTATTGATACTGTAGGTCCCTTACGACCTTCGGAAAACCATCGATATATACTGACAATGCAGTGTGAGTTAACTAAATATGTCATAGCAGCACCGATTGAATCTAAATAGGCAAAATCGATAGCAAAAACCCTAGTTGAAAATATAATACTGAAATATGGTATTTTCAAGACATTGAAGTCCGACAAAGGTACGGAATTTACGAACGAACTAATGAAAGAAATATGTGACCTTTTGCGCATTGAACAGAAATTTTCTACACCATATCACCACGAAACTCTGGGTATTGTAGAAAGAAATCATAGAGTTCTGAATGAGTATTTCTAATCATTTGTACGTGAAGACAATTGGTCTGATTGGATTTCTTATTATGCCTTTGCATATAACATAACTCCTCACATAGACACAAATTACCCACCATTCGAATTAGTTTTCGGTAAGTTACCAGAACTACTAGGTGAAAACATAATGACTAACGAAAAAATATACAATTTAGACAACTATGCAAATGAATTAAGATTAAGATTAAAACATTCTTTACAAAATGCTAAGAAATTAATAGAGACTATTAAAAAATACAGGAGTATAGAATCATACAATAGAATGAATAGTATAGATCTTAATGTAGGAGACTTAGTGTTAATAAAATTAGAAATTAGAAAATAAAATGAGGCACCATACAATGGTCCTTATGAAATAATAAATATAGATAATGTAAATGTAAAAATGGAAAAATCAAAATTGTACATAAAAATTTATTAAAAAAATATGTAACATAAAAAAATATTTCATTGTAATACTAAATAAAACAAAAAAAAAAAATACTAGGACATAACAATTACAAAAAAAAATAAATATTTAATAAAACATATAAGTATTGTACCACGCAGACAGCACATTAAATACACATAAACTTAAAATTTTAGAATTTCAAACAAAATTGTAAAATTTTAACTGAAAGATTGGGGGTGTAGTGTATTCATACATTTCATTTAATAATACATTCCTTTTAATAATGCATTCTTTCGTTTGTTAATACATTCTTTCATTTATAGACAAAATTATTATCACAACATTCTTACCAAAAAGTAAACAAATATTATTAAGACAGGTCCGTACCAATATTGAATCATCGTACGTTGTCGCGATCATAAATTCTTTTTGTGCAATTTGATATTATAAAATAAACAACAGTCAACTTTCGATTACTTATGTTGACAAGATAAGTTTAACGTACATTTTTACATTTTTAAAATGAATTAACTTTTCTCTTTATTCCAAATTAAAAAAAAAAAACAAACTACAAAAAATATATTCAGTTAATTTTAATATTTTTACCTGTCATTATGACCTACCAAATGAACCAAACATTTGTTCTTTTTTATTTATGTACACATGTATTTCAGGTTTTTCATGATATCGCTAAAAGGCTTGAAATCTGTGCAAACTGTGCATTTTTACGCCCTCGCAAATGAACTGCCAAAAATTGTACGAGAATTCATTTACACAAACTTCGTAAATTTGCTCAACAATTTTGACCCGTAAGCTTGCGCTGTTCAATTGTACATTTCAATGAAAAATTCAAGTGTCAAAATAAAATCACAAACAATAGGTGCGTTTGAGTACTTTTCAGTAAAATGCAGTAAATGAGTAAACTTAAAAATTTGCTCTCACAAAAAGCTGTTGTCCAAAAATTACGCGAACGCTAAATTTGTAAAAATTCGTAAAATAAAGCCAACAGCTGAAGGCAAATAATTGAAGTGTTGAAAAATGTTTACACTTTTGGCTACTTAGCTCGTTTTCTCATCGGTACTCGATTAAATCATTTTGGAAAATACAAAAAAAATATTTTATGTAATCTTTCATATTTGTTTGTTTTTTATTTTATTTAATTTTGCTAATTCGTGCCCGGCTAAATTTTATCAATAGTACATGAATACTTTTTTTACTAGTTACTGTAACAATAAGTTTGGTTCTTAGTACCCGAGTACTTTACACTTTTACAACACCAAAAAATTAACATAACAAAAAAAAAATGGTATGTAGCCATATACATAAATGTTTCACAAACAAGGTTAATTAATTAAAATTTATTTACTTCTTGTTTTTATTTTTGTTTTATTTCAACTTTTCTTTTTTTAAAAATTTTTTTCACAATTTGTATGCTTTTTGTTTGTTACTTTTGTTTGTTTACCTTTTGAAACATATGGTTTTTTGTTTTACTAAATTTTACTGCAAAAATTTCTGTAACTTATTATCTATTGGTGTTAGCAAAATTTGTCCCAAACAAATAAGATAGCTTTTGAAAAAAAATTTTTTGTATTTTTTTAAATATTTAAAATTTTTTTTTTTTTAAATTTAAAACTTATTTTTTATTATTTTTGAAAAGTGTATTTTTTTTTTTTTGCTCAAAAGAAAGCTTATGTATTTTCCTTTTAGGTTGTTTTGGTCGCTTAGTGGGATGAGAGTGGGATATGTATAAAAAAAAAAAAATTTCTATCTCAAGACGAGGATTTTTAAATTTTTTAGCATATGACGTCTTGACTTACAAATTAGTTTTTTTTATACATATCCCACTCGCATCCCACTAAGCGACCAGAACTACCTAAAAGGAAAAGACCTAAGCTTTCTTTTGAGCAAAAAATAAAATAAAAAAAATACCCTTTTCAAAAAAGAAAAATACAAAAATAGTTTTAAATTTAAAAATAAATAAAAATTTTAAAAAATTAAAAAAAAAACCAAAAAAATTTATTAAAGGACTTATGTGATTAAGATTAAATTTTTTTTTATTAATCTTTTTGTTTTTATTATTATTACTTTATATTAATTTAATTACATTGTGCAAGAAATTGACACTTTTTTTCGTGACAAGCTGGGCACCTGGCATTTTAACATAATTCGGGCACGCTGAATCCAGTGGTGCACGCGGTTTTTTAAGATTGGCTCTGGTTTTCGAGATATACCGTTATTTCAAAAATGGAGGAGGTTGCACAACATATGTTCGCGTAACTCAAAAACGCTTTAGCTTATTGAAAAAAATTAAAAAACCGAAATTCCCCAATAAAATTTCCTTTAAGAAAAGTAAAACATCCGTTTTTTAACATCCGTAGTCGTTTTTTTTGAAAAAAAAATAATTTTTTTAACAAAATTTCGAAATTTTTGTTTTTTAAAAATTCATAAAAAATTAAAACATGCAGCTAGGCTTCTAATTTTTTGCAGACATATAAAAAAGAAAGCTGAAAACAAAACAAGCCATAATAAGTCGACAAATTTTATATTACAAAAAGCTTTATAAAATACATAACTGAAATTTAACTCATAGAATAAATTCGAAAAAATGAAAAATGTTGAATAAAACAAAAAGTTTTCAGAGAATTATCTGAATATAGTTTATTATGATTGAAGGATCTACGACAATTACACAGTACAACATTTTTCAGTTAATTGATTGCCAACTCAATTCTGTGAACTGTATGTGAAATTAGACCCAAAAAGAAGAATTTCTGCATCATTCGTTTTGTCTTCTTACCTGCGATTTGAAGTTAGTATCGATTTGAAGTTAGTACTATCGTATAGGGGAATTTATCACGTTTTAGGCCCCGTTGTTTGACATAGCTCGACAACCACTAGCCCAATTTAGTTGAAATAAATTTTAAAAAATTAAGAATTACAATTCCCTTAATCTGTTCATATATTGTTTTCCTATACAAGTAACACTTTCGAAGTTAAAAATGAATGTATGAAGGGAAAAAATTATTTTTTGCCTAAAAATTTAAATTTTTTTTTTTAAAAATACATAAAAAATCCAAAATGGAAAAAAGTTTCAAGTCTAGTTATTTTTTCGCAAAGTCACATAACCTATGAGCAAAATGAGACATAAAAATCGATGCACGCGTTTCGCTTTTATTCGCAATTGAGTAAATGTATGAATTTCAAAAATTTGCTCGAGATATGCACAACATTATTTGGAGAAAACATTGACACCTTTTTCATGATTCTGAGAATTAAAAAAAAAGGAATAAACAAAAGGTTATTTGATTTTTATGATTGCGGTAATAAATGTACGTGGACAATTAAACGGAAAGTTGACCTTTTTATTATTTGGGTTTTTCCGGTGGCTACCTATATGATTTTTTTACAGAAATTGCACCCACATTTAAGGGTGGTCATTATTTGGAAAGTTTTGCACAGTTTGAAACGTACAAGTGCTGAATCAGGTATATAGCCAGCCGCCCTTAAAATATGCGCCCATTTATAAGTACTTGGCAGTAAAATATTCAAAAATACGTAGTATTTATAGGTGTGCATTGATCGATTTTTGGCATTCAGCCAGTGCCGACGAACGCGAACAGTAAAAGTGATTTTTCTCCAGTTTTTTAAAAGTGAATAACAACAAAACATAAAATATATCAATATGGAAAACAACAAGTGCCCATATTTGGATGAATATTGTTACGTTTGTGGTCATATCGTCCGAAAAATACAGAACAAAGATCGAAAAAATTTGTTTACTGAGCAATTCAAAACCGCGTATTGTAATTATTTCGATGAAGCAGATTTAAGTGGTGCAAATTTTACGCCGAACACAGTGTGCAACAGTTGTTATACTACCCTTCTAAAATGGATTCACGGAAAAAGTAGAAAGTTATCTTTTATGAAGCCAGTAATTTGGGTGGAAGACACAACTGGACATGATGAATCCAGGTGCTATGCATGCATAAATTTTCGTCCTGGATTAAACAGACAACAATTGAAAACAAAAGTATACACTGCTGCATTTACTGCCACACTTCCAGTGCAACGCCCTGCTGATACCGATGCACCTAAACCTCCGAGTGCGGATACTGTGTCCCTGCTAGCCGAAACCGTTTTCACCAATCCGACCGATTTGGATGATGCTGATTGGATACCCGATATTGAAAATAGTGCACCACAACCGCTACCACAAATCGAAATAGATTACATTGTGGCCAAGCTGGGACTATCACAACACGACTCCGAATGGCTGACATCATTTTTGAAGAGAAGAAAACTCACACAGCAAAATGTCAGCGCAACATCATACCGACAACGCCAAGCTGATTTTCAGAAATTTTATTCCGTTGACGAAGCAAATACGTTCACGTACTGCCATGATATCCCAGGTTTAGTGAAAAAATTGGGAATGGATTATATCGCTGGCGACTGGCGTTTATTCATCGATGTTTCAGTTACTAGTTTGAAGGCTGTGCTGCTGCACAAAAAAAATAAAAAAACCATGCATTCCATTGGGATTCAGCACAACTATGAAGGAAACGTATGAAGCATTGGGCGAAATTTTGAAGAAAATCAAATACGATGAACACAAATGGAACATTTGTTGCGATCTGAAGGTGGTCAACATACTACAAGGGATTATAGAAAAGGGCGGATATCCAAAATACTTCTGCTTCCTTTGTAATTGGGATTCACGATACAAAGGAAATCAATATCAATGTAAAGATTGGAGAGGAAGAACTCCCGAGCTCAACAAACAATTAAAATTACGCAATGAACCTATGATAAAGGACCTGGATGATTTTTTGTTGCCACCGCTCCACATGAAACTGGGAATAGCTGGGAAATTCGTTGAAGTGGTGGTCAAAAAAGTTAACGGCGCCTTTGACTGTTTGAAATCCATCTTTCCGAAACTCAGTGATGAGAAAATTAAAAACGGTACGTATCGTACTCTGTATTTCAATATTGTCATATCTAAATTTGTTAATTTCTATACATTCGCATTACCAATAATTTTTTCGTTTTTCTTATGTATTTAAAACAGGTATTCTCAATGGACCTGATATTCGGAAATTGATCAAAAGTGATTCTTTCACACATTTGCTTTCAGAGCATCACGACCACCAACATGCATGGAACGCATTGAAAGAAGTAATAGAAGGCGTTCTAGGAAAGAACCGTGTCCAGCGAGAAGAGATACAGCAACGAGTGGACAGGTTGCTGTTTTATTTCGAAAAAATCGGTGCATCCATGACGCTGAAATTGCATTTCTTGCACCACCACCTCGATACTTTTTTGGCACAATCACCTCAGGAATCAGACGAACAAGGAGAGAGGTTCCACCAGGTGACCATGCCATTTGAAAAGCGGTTCAAAAGCAAAAAATTGGATGCATTGCTTGCGGAGGTTTGTTGGTGGAGTTCCACAATTATGCAGTTTGAAGAAAGCACCGAAGATGAAGACATTGAAATTGGTGGACACAGTGAAAGAAACACGCCCTTGAATAGTATGTGTATCTCGGATGACGATACAGACTCAGACCATGAATATGAACAACCTACGAAGAAAACAAGATCATCAGAACCACAAGCGTCAACTTCTACAAGGATGGATATTGCCAATAATTGAAAAAATGTTCTAAATTTTGTTTTTATGCATATTATAATTGCGTATTAATTGCATATTATTTTATTTTCATTAAGTTTTTATAAATAAAGTTTTTTTTTGCATGATAATTTTTTAATTTATATTTTTATTTTTATTTTAAGGGTGGTGGCTATAACTGATTTTTGAAATTCATACCTTTACTCAATTGCGAATAAAAGCTCATAGGTTATGTGACTTTGCGAAAAAATAACTAGACTTGAAACTTTTTTCCATTTTGGATTTTTTATGTATTTTTAAAAAAAAAAATTTAAATTTTTAGGCAAAAAATAATTTTTTCCCTTCATACATTCATTTTTAACTTCGAAAGTGTTACTTGTATAGGAAAACAATATATGAACAGATTAAGGGAATTGTAATTCTTAATTTTTTAAAATTTATTTCAACTAAATTGGGCTAGGGGTTGTCGAGCTATGTCAAACAACAGGGCATAAAACGTGATAAATTCCCCTATACGATAGTACTAACTTCAAATCGATACTAACTTCAAATCGCAGGTAAGAAGACAAAACGAATGATGCAGAAATTCTTCTTTTTGGGTCTAATTTCACATACAGTTCACAGAATTGAGTTGGCAAATCATGTGTTGTACTGTGTATGCTAACCTTAATCCAAAAGCCTATCAGTGTGACACTTACTACTAATACTAATACTAATGTACATATTATAATGAAAAAAATTGCTTAATCATGATGAATCAAATATAGAGCAATTCCATATGAAAACGATCAAAATTGGCAAATTTTTGGACCGATTTAAAAAAAATAGTCTCAATCGATTGCCCAGCAAAAAATAATGTACCTACATATTTTTTTTTTTTTTTATAGTGACTGGTTTAGTGGTGGTGTACACCACTGTTAGTGACAAAATTGAAGAATTCTTCATAAGGGACCTCATTGAAAGTTGTTTTAAAAAAAAACTACTAAAGCGATCGCAACGAGTGATAGCTCGTTGGAAAGGTATTGAATCAGGCTTTAATTAAAAAATAAAATTTTCCTAATTTTTCTTAGAAATTTACCTTTAAATTTTCCCAAGAAAATTAAATTTTCCGATTTTCCACAGAAGCTCCTAAATTTTCCGGCTAATTTTTTTTTTTTTGGATTCCTCATAATTTTTGCTTTAAGAATCAGCAATAAAAAAGTGGGCCCCGACTCCTTGTTTGGACAGGAGAAGAGCATTTAAGAGACCACCTTGTTAAAAATACATTTTAAAAATTATTTTACAGTTAAAAATACATTTATGAAGAAAAAATCTTTCTTATTTTGCTGCTTATACTTAATTACAATATTTATTAAAAATTTCAATTGTCTTGGCATCATTATAAAATTAAAGTTACTTTAAATTTAGCACGTCGGCAGACGAAGAGTACCGCTTTACATTAATTGACATATCAGAAATATTTGGTATGAAGCAATGAAACTTTTGCGTTCCAGTTATAGTTTTGACATTATTATATCTGTTTTGAATTCGTCGCTCCATGGCATCGTGTTCTTTTGCATTAAACTGTGTTAATGGCAATTTCCTTGCTTTGAATCCACGAAAACAAATGTTGTACATTTAAGATCTGGTCAGTATATGGCCTTTGCTTGCCTTAGTCGCCATGCGTTTTAGGGTTCCCCCTAACGCATCGCATGGGCCCTTACCGTGGGACGTCGCGAAAAAGTGCCACTCGACCTTGCAGTTTTGTTCTTCTTCAATTATGCAAAGATTGTAAAAATTTTTTTTATTCTTGTACTGAGAAGCCGCTCCGTCTGAGAAAAACGTTACTTTGTCGATTGCATCGAATTTTGATCTTAAGAATTCAAACAGTTTCATTTGAAATTAATAAACGGACACATAATTATGAGCTAAACTCTCCGCGACAACAACAAGGCTTACGGTCTGTAGTTCGTTATCTTCGTTTTTGAAATAAATGCAAAAAGGATGCACCGTGCACTGGTCGTTTGCCCAGTGATAAGCAGTGACACGTGCAGAAACAAGTCATAAAACACGGATTTTCCATAAATATGGCGAAATATTTATTACCTGGTAATTTAAAAAATTTACAAAACATTTTATGACCTGTAGCCTCAGTCGGGTTTGGTGTGCCACTACTGCTATTATCCATGGATTTATGGCCGATCTTGTGAAGGCAGGCAGACCATATTCACTACACACTCAACTTGGGGCTCTTAAAAAAAATAGATTTTTTCTTCATAAATGTATTTTTAACTGTAAAATAATTTTTAAAATGTATTTTTAACAAGGTGGTCTCTTAAATGCTCTTCTCCTGTCCAAACAAGGAGTCGGGGCCCACTTTTTTATTGCTGATTCTTAAAGCAAAAATTATGAGGAATCCAAAAAAAAAAAAATTAGCCCGAAAATTTAGGAGCTTCTGTGGAAAATCGGAAAATTTAATTTTCTTGGGAAAATTTAAAGGTAAATTTCTAAGAAAAATTAGGAAAATTTTATTTTTCAATTAAAGCCTGATTCAATACCTTTCCAACGAGCTATCACTCGTTGCGATCGCTTTAGTACTTTTTTTAAAACATCTTTCAATGAGGTCCCTTATGAAGAATTCTTCAATTTTACTAAAGCGATCGCAACGAGTGATAGCTCGTTGGAAAGGTATTGAATCAGGCTTTAATTAAAAAATAAAATTTTCCTAATTTTTCTTAGAAATTTACCTTTAAATTTTCCCAAGAAAATTAAATTTTCCGATTTTCCACAGAAGCTCCTAAATTTTCCGGCTAATTTTTTTTTTTTGGATTCCTCATAATTTTTGCTTTAAGAATCAGCAATAAAAAAGTGGGCCCCGACTCCTTGTTTGGACAGGAGAAGAGCATTTAAGAGACCACCTTGTTAAAAATACATTTTAAAAATTATTTTACAGTTAAAAATACATTTATGAAGAAAAAATCTTTCTTATTTTGCTGCTTATACTTAATTACAATATTTATTAAAAATTTCAATTGTCTTGGCATCATTATAAAATTAAAGTTACTTTAAATTTAGCACGTCGGCAGACGAAGAGTACCGCTTTACATTAATTGACATATCAGAAATATTTGGTATGAAGCAATGAAACTTTTGCGTTCCAGTTATAGTTTTGACATTATTATATCTGTTTTGAATTCGTCGCTCCATGGCATCGTGTTCTTTTGCATTAAACTGTGTTAATGGCAATTTCCTTGCTTTGAATCCACGAAAACAAATGTTGTACATTTAAGATCTGGTCAGTATATGGCCTTTGCTTGCCTTAGTCGCCATGCGTTTTAGGGTTCCCCCTAACGCATCGCATGGGCCCTTACCGTGGGACGTCGCGAAAAAGTGCCACTCGACCTTGCAGTTTTGTTCTTCTTCAATTATGCAAAGATTGTAAAAATTTTTTTTATTCTTGTACTGAGAAGCCGCTCCGTCTGAGAAAAACGTTACTTTGTCGATTGCATCGAATTTTGATCTTAAGAATTCAAACAGTTTCATTTGAAATTAATAAACGGACACATAATTATGAGCTAAACTCTCCGCGACAACAACAAGGCTTACGGTCTGTAGTTCGTTATCTTCGTTTTTGAAATAAATGCAAAAAGGATGCACCGTGTACTGGTCGTTTGCCCAGTGATAAGCAGTGACACGTGCAGAAACAAGTCATAAAACACGGATTTTCCATAAATATGGCGAAATATTTATTACCTGGTAATTTAAAAAATTTACAAAACATTTTATGACCTGTAGCCTCAGTCGGGTTTGGTGTGCCACTACTGCTATTATCCATGGATTTATGGCCGATCTTGTGAAGGCAGGCAGACCATATTCACTACACACTCAACTTGGGGCTCTTAAAAAAAATTGATTTTTTCTTCATAAATGTATTTTTAACTGTAAAATAATTTTTAAAATGTATTTTTAACAAGGTGGTCTCTTAAATGCTCTTCTCCTGTCCAAACAAGGAGTCGGGGCCCACTTTTTTATTGCTGATTCTTAAAGCAAAAATTATGAGGAATCCAAAAAAAAAAAAATTAGCCCGAAAATTTAGGAGCTTCTGTGGAAAATCGGAAAATTTAATTTTCTTGGGAAAATTTAAAGGTAAATTTCTAAGAAAAATTAGGAAAATTTTATTTTTCAATTAAAGCCTGATTCAATACCTTTCCAACGAGCTATCACTCGTTGCGATCGCTTTAGTACTTTTTTTAAAACATCTTTCAATGAGGTCCCTTATGAAGAATTCTTCAATTTTACTAAAGCGATCGCAACGAGTGATAGCTCGTTGGAAAGGTATTGAATCAGGCTTTAATTAAAAAATAAAATTTTCCTAATTTTTCTTAGAAATTTACCTTTAAATTTTCCCAAGAAAATTAAATTTTCCGATTTTCCACAGAAGCTCCTAAATTTTCCGGCTAATTTTTTTTTTTTGGATTCCTCATAATTTTTGCTTTAAGAATCAGCAATAAAAAAGTGGGCCCCGACTCCTTGTTTGGACAGGAGAAGAGCATTTAAGAGACCACCTTGTTAAAAATACATTTTAAAAATTATTTTACAGTTAAAAATACATTTATGAAGAAAAAATCTTTCTTATTTTGCTGCTTATACTTAATTACAATATTTATTAAAAATTTCAATTGTCTTGGCATCATTATAAAATTAAAGTTACTTTAAATTTAGCACGTCGGCAGACGAAGAGTACCGCTTTACATTAATTGACATATCAGAAATATTTGGTATGAAGCAATGAAACTTTTGCGTTCCAGTTATAGTTTTGACATTATTATATCTGTTTTGAATTCGTCGCTCCATGGCATCGTGTTCTTTTGCATTAAACTGTGTTAATGGCAATTTCCTTGCTTTGAATCCACGAAAACAAATGTTGTACATTTAAGATCTGGTCAGTATATGGCCTTTGCTTGCCTTAGTCGCCATGCGTTTTAGGGTTCCCCCTAACGCATCGCATGGGCCCTTACCGTGGGACGTCGCGAAAAAGTGCCACTCGACCTTGCAGTTTTGTTCTTCTTCAATTATGCAAAGATTGTAAAAATTTTTTTTATTCTTGTACTGAGAAGCCGCTCCGTCTGAGAAAAACGTTACTTTGTCGATTGCATCGAATTTTGATCTTAAGAATTCAAACAGTTTCATTTGAAATTAATAAACGGACACATAATTATGAGCTAAACTCTCCGCGACAACAACAAGGCTTACGGTCTGTAGTTCGTTATCTTCGTTTTTGAAATAAATGCAAAAAGGATGCACCGTGCACTGGTCGTTTGCCCAGTGATAAGCAGTGACACGTGCAGAAACAAGTCATAAAACACGGATTTTCCATAAATATGGCGAAATATTTATTACCTGGTAATTTAAAAAATTTACAAAACATTTTATGACCTGTAGCCTCAGTCGGGTTTGGTGTGCCACTACTGCTATTATCCATGGATTTATGGCCGATCTTGTGAAGGCAGGCAGACCATATTCACTACACACTCAACTTGGGGCTCTTAAAAAAAATTGATTTTTTCTTCATAAATGTATTTTTAACTGTAAAATAATTTTTAAAATGTATTTTTAACAAGGTGGTCTCTTAAATGCTCTTCTCCTGTCCAAACAAGGAGTCGGGGCCCACTTTTTTATTGCTGATTCTTAAAGCAAAAATTATGAGGAATCCAAAAAAAAAAAAAATTAGCCCGAAAATTTAGGAGCTTCTGTGGAAAATCGGAAAATTTAATTTTCTTGGGAAAATTTAAAGGTAAATTTCTAAGAAAAATTAGGAAAATTTTATTTTTCAATTAAAGCCTGATTCAATACCTTTCCAACGAGCTATCACTCGTTGCGATCGCTTTAGTAGTTTTTTTAAAACATCTTTCAATGAGGTCCCTTATGAAGAATTCTTCAATTTTGTCACTAACAGTGGTGTACACCACCACTAAACCAGTCACTATAAAAAAAAAAAATATGTAGGTACATTATTTTTTGCTGGGCAATCGATTGAGACTATTTATTTTAAAATCGGAGAGGGGTCGTCCAAAAGGTGATCGCTTTCATATGGAATTGCTCTATACTTTTATAATGTTTTTCTGCGTATTTTATACTAAGTTTAATTTCAAGTGTTGTTTTACCTAAATCATTATAATCCTTTATTGTTGGTGTTCCTTCAATACCTATTTTTTTTTTTCTAAATTTCTGTTAACATTTCTACTTTTCTTTCTGAACTCAATTCAGTTTACCGGGTTTTTTGGTTTAATTTTATTTCTTCTATACATTCAATGTTTTTTTTTTACTAATTGTTCTTATTTTATTTTAATTATATTAAAATTTGGATTTTACATATATATTTTGTAACAAAAAGAAAAAAATTTTTTTAACTTTACAATATTTTCAATTTGGTTTTGAATAATTCTGCTTATATATATATTTTTATCCATAGTACAAGTAAATATGCTATGGTTGTTAAAATTGACACTGTAAGTACTAGTGCTAATATTATTTTACTTATTTTAAACAAAATATACGCTGCTATTAATGATAGTATAAAAAGTTTTAAGTTTTCAAACATTTATGTTCTATTTTTTTTTTTTTTTTAAATTTTTCAGTTCAATTTTTAAAGTTGCTATTTTAAAAGTAATTGTTGTTTATTTTTTTGTCACATTTAATCATGTCCTGGAACACCGTAAGTTCTTCTTCTTTCTATTGATTAATCCTTCCCTTGATTTATTTGTGTTCGGCAGCGGGAATATGGGTACTGGTATTTCCTTCTGCTGTGGAGGTTTTATCTTTCTAGGCTTTGGTCCTGCGTAGAGGATTTCCGGGTTCTCATTGGTACATCCTTATTCCAATAACCGAGCCCAACGTGCTTCGGCTTCTTTTTAAATTCTCAAGGATTTCTTCCCAAGTCTCGTTCATTAAAAAAAATTATCTATATATAAAGGGTCCGCCAAATAACTTTTTTTTTGAAAAAAAAACTACTGAATATTTTCTCAAATTACTTTTTTTATTTGAAAGTACAATCCTTCCGGTTAATAATGAAAAATAATTTCATTCAAATGGCTGCCTCGGCTGGCCATGCAGTAGCCTACACGATCGGTCCAATTTTTAAGCACATTATCGATTGTGTGCAGCTGTATTTCACCAATAGCTTCACGAATATTGTCCTTTAAAGCGTCAATTGTCTCTGGCTTGTCGGCGTAACACTTATCTTTGACGGCACCCCACAAATAATAGTCCAACGGTGTCAAATCGCAGCTTCGAGGTGGCCAAACGACATCAGCTCTGCTGCTGATAATGCTATCTTCAAAAACAGGGCGCAAAACATCGAGTGTAGCTTCGGCTGTGTGTCACGTAGCGCCGTCCTGTTGAAACCAAATGTTGCCAATATCCTCCTCTTCAATTTTTGTGAACAAAAATTCATTCAACATGGCCCGATAACGATCGCCATTGACTGTAACGGCCACTCCTTGCTCATTTTCGAAGAAAAATGGCCCAATTATGCCTCTGGACCAAAATCCGCACCAAACAGTGACTAGTTTTGGGTGTATCGGCTTTTCAATGTATGCGTGCGGGTTTTCTGTGCCCCAAATGCGACAATTTTGCTTGTTTACATATCCGCCAAGATCAAAATGAGCTTCATCTGAAAAGATAATTTTTTTTGGCAAAATTGGCATCTTCTGTAAGTCGATCGCAGGCCCACTTAGCGAAGCGAAAACGCATTGGATGGTCAGTTGGCTTCAACTCCTGCACCAATTGGACTTTGCATGTTGATGGCGGTTCACGCACACTTTCTGCCACAGCAGCAATATTCTCGGGTGTACGCACTGTTTTTGCCCTTTCACGCTTTCACTTTTTTCACAAGATAACGAACATACGGAGCTGACGGTGCTTCTCTTCTTCCAAAATCCGTACGCAATTTTCGCACACATTCTGCAACATTACCATGATTTTCAAAGTAATGTCGAAATATTTCCCAGCGTTGTTCAAGCGTATACACAACCATATTCGTTCAGCGGAAGGATAAAACTAATTATCTGTCAAATCAGACATGAGCTAAGTGTTACCATTCACGAAATAAGCACTAGTTAAAAAAACGTTATATGGCGGACCCTTTATATATAGGAAGGATATATAAAAAAACATTTCCTAATAGATTCCAGCTAAGCATAAGCTATGTATGCTGGGTCTATTGTCCTGGTGCTCTTATAACCAGATTGTCGCAAATTCCTTCGCTGTTCTATGGATTCTTCAAAGAAAAACATGAGCGAATTGATTGATGGATAATAATTGATTAATTTTATTTACAAAACTTATTTGCTTAAATACTACTTATGAGAATAAAACTTAACCTAATATTGAGTGACTTTACAAAAGTTCACTCAATCACTTATTCTAGTACTTAGTATTAACTTACATGCAATCATACATTATTGTATCAGGCAGAACAATTTGAGTCATTAATTTGTATTGCTGTGTAGTCAAGAATTTGCTAGTTCAGCATAACTGTAAAAATGTACGTTAAACTTATCTTGTCAATATAAGTAAGCGAACGTTGACTGTTGTTTATTTAATAATATCAAATTGCACAAAAAGAATTTATGATCGCGACAACGTACGATGATTTAATATTGGTACTGACCTGTCTTAATAATATTTGTTTACTTTTTGGTAAGAATGTTTTGATAATAATTTTGTCTATAAATGAAAGAATGCATTAACAACCGAAATAATGCATTATTAAAATGAATGTATTATTAAATGAAATGTATGAATACACTACATAATGTTGCACTATAATTTAATGTCTTTGGAATGATATACGCCATTAGGTTTTCCCTGTAACGACTCAAGTTCGTACATATTATTACCTATAGGCCTTATTACACGAAATTTAATAAATGTTTCGCAATATTTTGAGCTTATATTTTTTCCAAAATCACTTAGCTCAGTGTTCCGCCTATAAACTTCTTGTCCTGGCACTAGCATTAGGTTTCTCGGTCTCCTATTGTAAGTTAGTAAGATCGGCGGGAATTCACAACTTCCATTGATTTTCATCCAAGTCTGGGTTACAAGTTGTTCTTTTATAGATTTTCCCGTTATTAATTTTTATATCTGGTAGTTTGTTCGCATTATTTACTATATCTTCTACCAGGCTTAAAAACTCCTCACTTTTAAACTCAATAGTTTCCCAATCTAACAAATGTTCTGCACCAATTTCTGCTATCGTGAATTCAAACTTGCGAACAGCCTTTACAGCAGCCAAGCATTCCTTTTCTGTTACTGTATAGTTTCGTTGACATTTTTAGGAATAGAACGTTTTTATTTAATTGGTATAGTACAGCTCTGATCCCATAATCGGAGGCATCGCATTGAGTATAAAATCGCCTTGAAAAATCGGCGTGTCGCAATACTGGAGCAGTAGTTAGAGCTTTTTTTAAATTTTCAAACGTCTTTATAGCTTCAAGGGTCATTATAAGTTTTTTTTTTACTTATTTAGAGTATCGGTAAGCGGTGCGGCTATGGTTGCGAAATTTTTGATAAACCGCCTATACCACCCGGCTGTACCTAAGAAACTTCTCCAATTGTCGTCGGTAACCGAATATCTTCAATTACCCGAATTTTATCCGGGTCTATTTTTAAAGTCCCTCCCACTATAATAAACCCTAAGTATTTCAGCTCTTGTAAACAACTGTGACTTTTTTAAACCTATTGGCAAGCCTGCATCTTTTAGACACTTTGCAACTTTCAATAATAAAGATGCACCTCAATAACTAAAGATGCACCTCAAATGTATTATATATGACCAACAAATACATTTTCCTTTAAACTTTGCGGGAAAACTTTATCCATTGATCTGCACAATCGTTGTGCAGCATTGCATAATTCAAACGGCATGACTCTAAACTGATATAACGGTCTTCCAGTCACCGTAAACGCTGTATATGCATTACTATCCTCGTCCAATTCGATTTGCCAAAAGGCGTATTTTAGATCGACACTGCTTATAAAATGGGTGTCATCGATTCTACTAAGAATGCCATCTATATTTTGAAGCGGATATACATCCTTAACCGTTAATTTATTTAACTTCCGGGCATCCAAGCAAAATCGATTTTTTTTCTGGTTTCCTCACCACTGTTGTTCGATTACTCTATGGACTTTCACTGAGCTCTATAACATTAAGCTTTAACATATTATCTATTTCATAGTAAGTAATCTGTTGTACTGCGGGAATGGGTAATACCTATCTTTGACGGGGACAGCTCCCTCAATAAATTTTATGCTGTATTTTTTTCCAATTGGGCCAAGCCTAACCCTTTGTTCTCGAATTTGTCGAACTTTCTAATCACGCTCTCTTGCTCCTGTTGTTGTTCTCTCGTTTAAATATCTGGTCGCATTTTGTAACCTAGGCCCTATCTAAAAATTCCTCTCCTAATTTATGCATATCTAGTTGTTCTACTCCTATGACATCCGGGGCTAAACCAAATTCCCTCCAGAAATCTATCCCTAAATATAAAACTTGTTCCAAGTCCGGGCAAAAATACAAAAGCATATCCCGCTTTTGATCGTTGTAGGCTATGGACACCTTTACTTTTCCTAATAGTCTATGATATTGACCACTGGTAGTTTGCACGTTGGTCCACATCGGTAGAATATTTAGATCTAGCTTTTCTACAAATTCCCTACAATCTCGTCCTAAAATACTTACTGAAGTTCCCGTATCTAACAACCCTTTATATTCTATCCCGTCTATACCAGCATTCGCAAACATTATATTATCATCTCCCGTCAATAATGCCCTTGTTCTCTTCCTAGCAGAAAATTTCTCCCGTACCCACCGTATACGCCTAGACACAACTATCTGTCTCAAATTATCGCCAAAAATTCGCTCCCTAACTTTGTCGTAATTTGCCTGTCTTTTTCTAGCCGGTAAGTAATACCAAATTTTCGGAAAACAAATTCCATCATCTACCCTACTCCGCCCCCATTTTTCCCTTATTCCCACAGAGGCAGTGTTTTCGGATTGACGTAGGTCCCCCTTCACTCCCATGTCCCGTTTCCAGTTTCCCGATTGACATATTGGACATTTTGGAGTTATCACATTCGGTTTTTCGTAACGGTAACAGAAATGATTCCTTTCTGTCACAGGACAATTAATATGTGTATATATGTAGCCAGGTTCTTTACAATTCCAACATACCACTGGTTTTTTACTTGATGTGGATTTCGAACTGAGACTTCATTAATTATTGTCACCTTCATATATTTCGCTTACAAAGCGTTGTTGGGCGCGGCGGTGGTAGAAGATTTGTAGATTTTTTTCTGGGTGCCTTTCCGCTTCATGGCATTCAATCCTAAGTTGTTCTACCGACGACAAAGACATGTGGTAAACAATTCTACCTTAACTTTCTCAACTTTTTTATTCGTGCGGAAACCCGGTTACTATTAAATTGGTTGTGAAAAGTGATTATTTTGACTCTTTTTTTATTGAATTTGCCCTGATAAATTAATTTATTAATTAAATTAATTGATAATCGCAATTGACAACTAACTTTTTAGTAAATATAAAATACTCGAATAACCCAAAGTGGGTACCCTTTAATATTTCGTAGCGGCACAAGTGTTTTTTTAAACTATTTTTTACCTTTTTTAATTCCACAAAGCTTTTTTACACTTGTATAATTCCTTATTTAGTGAAGTTTAACTCGATTTTTTCATAAAATCCGAAATTTAACCCGGTTTTTTTTACCGTCTTGCTCGTGATATTTACCCATTTTATTAAACAAGTAATCCGAGTGTATAAAATTGACTTTGGTCATAAATATATTTTTGGAACATTTTTTATTTTTTTGTTGAAAATCGAATATAATTGATCGGTTTTGCCCCTGACTTTGAACTTATATTGTTTTTTTACTCGAGTTTTTTTTATAAATTTTGTTATATCGATTGAGGTCAACGCCGACCGTATGGCAGATTTCGAGGCATATATTGCCACTATACCCGTAGCTGAACACCAGCTCGGTTCTTTAAGTAGTCATGAGAAAGAGCTCAATCGATTATGGGAAGCTGTTCGATTAACATATGACTCCTTGATAATTGAAGCCGAAAAGTTAAAAGATCCCCATATTAAAGAATTGAAAGCCAAGTACTTCCAGTCTTACGGCACCTTTACCCGGGGGATATCTCTTACTACATGTCACCTAGAACGACTTAAATTAGCGACGCTGGTCGAGAATTTACCCTCTTGTGACACCCCAATATTCTATGGTGAATATAAGAGTTGGTCCTCATTTCCAGACATGTTCTCAGCTTTGTGTGGTAATAACCCTCGCTTGACCCCAGTACAAAAATTGTACTACCTGTTGCAGAAAACTGCAAAATATGCACATGATACCATATAAACTGTGCCACTTACCAACGATGGTTATGAGGTCACATGGAAGAAGTTGGTTGACACATATGAGAACAAAGATGCCCTCATAAACGAACAGCTTCGAGCCCTATTAAATATTAAACCGCTTTCACAAGAGTCAGGAGCAAGTATTAAAAATTTGCAAAGAACGATAAATGATTGCATTACGAATTTGTCGTTACTCGAAGTAAGCACCGAAATATTTTACCACGTAATGCTAGTGTATATTTGTGCTACAAAGCTACCCGAAAACACTATGAGCCTCTGGGAACAATCCAAAAATCATTCTAAAGATTCCCCTAAATGGGATGATATGGATGCTTTTTTAACAGCGCATTTTAAAACTCTCGAGTCAATTTCTGACGTAATGCAGTCTCAGTTAAACCCCGTTCAAATACCCCTAATATGAGCGCTACCAAAAAATCGTCAAATGATACTAGGATTCAAAGTTTTGCGACCAAAACTGGTCCCACCCCAACGGTTTGTCACTGTTGCCTTTGTCAAGGTTCTTACCCCATTAGACTTTGTCCTAGTTTTTTGAATCAGAATGTTGATCAGAGAATGTCAACAGTGAGGCGACTAAAGTGTTGTTCAAACTGATTGGCAACCTCCCATGAGTACAAGAATTGTAAGAGTATTCATGTGTGTTCACTTTGTAAACAGAAGCACCACTCCCTACTTCATAGAGATGTAAAGTAACATATGTCTGCCAGTAATTTACCCCAGCTCCTTACAGCAACTAGCGTGACTGTGTCTTCATCTCAACTCCCCGTTCATTCAAACCCTAATTCAGCTAGCAGTCACTCTCAACCCCCGTTTAATTTTGCCCCTTCAACTTCTACCTAATAATTTGCATACTTTAAACTTGAAATTAATGCGTACGTTGTTGAGAAAATCACCGGTCAGTTGCCCTCTTGTAATATCTCTGATATTGTAACCTCAACATTCCCCGACATTACACTGACCGACGCACATAGGGGCTTTTTGCCAATCTAGCCGGACATTAGGCGAAAAATTAAATTTAAGAAATGTAAAAATGTAAGTACGCAGCTCGACAGACAACAAAATTCTGCATCGTATAGTGAATTTTCAAGTCATTTGCTTGAGTCTTGTGGTTTTGGGACACTGTTAAAGTCAAGAAAGTTGAGTAAATTGGATGCGTGTTTATTGACTTTTTACGGTTTTGGGAGGTTTACAATATATTTTTTTGTGGGTAAACGAATAAAGATTTTACATTGATTTTTTTTTCTCTGAAAGACTATATTAACAGCTACTTTTTATGGTAAAAAAATTCGTTCGAAATTAAAAAAACGATTTTTTTGTTCACTTTTTTGTAAAAAAAAAAAAATTTAAAGGTTTTTGAAGGTGCAACCCTTAGAGTCAATAAAAATGTTAAACATCACGTTAAAATTTGAGATCTCTACTTTTAAATTCAAGAAAAAAACCTTGCGCGTTGTAGCGCCATTTTTTTTTAATGATTTTTTGAAAATTTCACCTTTTTTCTGTTTTTGCTCATCTTGCATAGGTACATATGATATAAACCCTTTCGTCAGTCATAAAATGTTTTGGTTGTACGTAGATATTTTTTATTTAAATTATTACATCTAAGAGTAATATTACCTGTGTAAAAAAAGGAATGTGCGAACAGTACGTAACGGTTTTTAACCACCTGTGCAGCAGCTAAATGGCGTTATTTTATGGAGCAAAATAAATGTACCTGTTTTGCATAACTTTTAAAATTATTAACCACAAAAATAATATTTAAAAAATCAAATCTGGGGTCCAGGTACTTAGTTTTTTTACTATATATTGTGGTTATTGCATAAAATTGTTATCAGAATCATTTTGAAGCTTCGAGAGTAAAGTGGAAAAAGTGTATACGAAATTAGAGTTATTTCAAATAGTACAAGAATGTAATGCTAAACTCGTTGAAGAGAAATTACAATTTTTAGTTAGAAAATTGTGCGAAATTTCAAAATGTCAGGGAGATAGTGATATATCAGTAGTAAATCAATGCTTAAAGAAATTCAAATATTTTTTTAAAATATTTTGTCATTCAGCACAAAGAAAAAAGGATCGATTTGTAAGCATGCATTCCAAATGGCTGGAAGGAACAGTGACAATACCTATATTTGGGAGTTCGTCTTCAAATCGACTGCAAAAGCCGTTCGTTGAATTGACCGAAAGAAGTAAGAGAAGAATAACTGAAATCTTGCGAACTCAATGCGATGCTGATTTATTGATGCATGCTGCCCAAACACAACTACAAACGTGTGGAAAAAGAGATGCCTCTGGTCTGCTTAAAGAAATTGTGTCTTCTCCGACAAGAGCTACAAAGATAAAAAAAAGAGGAAAAAGTAAAGCAGCTAACCCCTCTAAAGGCTCTTTCAATATTTGTAGAAGCTGAACTTTCTCGAAAACAATATGAAATAATCCGAAGTGCCGATAAGAAGGTATATCCTTGCTACAATATTCTGCAGAGAGAAAAAAGTGAATGCTATCCTCCAAAAGAATCATTTGAAGTAACGGAAACATGTGCTCAAATAAATCTTCAGGATTTGCTTAATCATACTGCAAGTAGATTACTTACATATTTAAAAGATGTTTTATGTGGTTTACAAATAGAAGAATGCAACTCCTTCGAGCTAATAAGCAAATGGGGCTGCGATGGCTCACACCAGGCACAATTTAAGCAAAAGATGGAAAATGATGCCTCTGATTCTCATATTTTTCAGAGCAGTTTCGTTCCGCTTCGACTAATATATGGTGCAAAAAAGGAGCAACTATTATGGCAAAATCCAACTCCTTCATCGCCGCGATATTGTAGACCTATTCGCATTAGATTTGTTAAAGAAACTGTAGATGTAATCCAAGAAGAAATCAACTATGTACAAGATGCTGTTAGTACATTACAAAACACTAATTTTTTAATGGAAGGAAAGTTATATTCCATTAAACATACAATGGTATTTACAATGATAGATGCAAAAGTATGTAATGCCGCAACACAAATTACGTCCACCATGAAGTGCTATATTTGTGGGGCTACTTCAAAAGAATTTAACAATTTGAACATTAAAAGAGATGAAGACGTAGATGCACTTTCTTTCGGATTATCTACTTTGCATGCCAGAATTCGACTTTTTGAGAGCATATTACACCTGTCGTATAAACTCACAGTGAAAAAGTGGCAATTAAGATCGGATGAGGACAAAACTATTGTAAAAGAGAGGAAAAAAACTATCCAAGAAAAATTTAGAAGTGAATTAGGGCTAATAGTGGATGTACCGAAGACTGGCTTTGGAAACAGCAACGATGGCAACACCAGCAGAAGATTTTTTTCCAATCCTGAATTAGCTGCAGAAATAACTGGAATTGCATTGGATTTCATCTACCGAATCAAAGTTATTATTGAAGTAATTACAAGTGGTCACAAAATCTATTTGCACGAGTTTGCCGATTATTGCTTAGACACTGCAAAACTTTACGTTACTCTATATCCCTGGCATCCTATGACACCTACAATGCACAAGATTTTAATACATGGTACAACTGTAATGAGCGAGGCATTGTTGCCTATCGGGCTATTATCAGAAGAAGCGTCTGAGGCACGAAATAAGCATTTTAGGCTTTACAGGCAGAATTTTGCTAGAAAGTTTTCGAGGGTTCAGTGTAACAAAGATATTATAAATAGACTTTTGCTCAGTTCTGACCCACTGATTACTAGCATAAGACCAACTCCAAAAAAAAAGTCATTACCCTTTACGAAAGAAGCAATTTCTTTTATGCTTCCACCTGTACTTGCCTCTGAAGAGAATTCCGATTCGGAAGAGGATTTTGAAGAAACAGACGAAGAAGATACCTCCCCCTGCCCATAAAAGTTAAAAAATTTAATTTTTATAGAATTAAGGCGTTAGTAACCTTTTTCTTTTAATATTTACATTTTTTTTTTGAAATATTATTTTATGTAACCGCCCACAAAAAGGGCGGGGCGAAAAGGGAAATTTTACGATCTCATGGGTCCAATTTTAGGGTTTTTAATTTTTGCCGATGTTAAAAGTTGTATTTGCCAAACAAAAGTATAGGAAAACTTTAAAAAAATTGAATTTTTCAGAGGTAGGACTAGTTTTTCTATGGGGAACTTTTTCCCCCTTGGTCCGATTTTAAGTATTTTTGATCTTTACCTGCCTATGACAATAACACATATTTCTGCCAAGTTTCATCAATCTAGGGTCACTCAATAACTTTTAAGAAGCAATATAAGCTAGAAAAAAAAGTAATGTCCGGCTAGATTGGCAAAAAGCCCCTATGTGCGACGTCATGTGTACCCGTATGCATATACTTTTTGGAGGAAATGTGTATCCTTAAATTTTAACTACGGATATTTGAAAACATCCAAATGGCAACCTGATCGCCCAGAGAACCGTGTTCTGGTGGATAGTCACAGGTGAAGCTTTTCAGCCCCAACCCTTACACTCTATAGCATCGTTTTGTACCCATCTCGAGTTAAACACTCAACTATCGCGTTTTTGGGAACTTGAAGAAGTACCACAAGCGACACAGTTATCTGAAGACGATGAATATGGTGAAACACTTTACCGGACCACCACTTATAGAAACCCCGATGGCCGTTACGTGTTCCCTCTCCCATTTCGTCGAGAATTTTCAAATTAATTGTTATTAGGAGATTCTCGTAAAAGCGCCTTTTCCCAGTTTGTGCGAAATGAGACTCGCTTGTTAAAAAACCCCGAATTGAAATTACAATACGACAATGTGGTTCGTGAGTATTTCGTAATGGAACATGTAAAGGCCGTCAAATCCCCTGTTTCCACTGCGAATAGTTACTATTTACCACATCATGCAGTGTTTAAAACTGATAGCACGAAACTAAGAGTGATATTTAATGTAGCTGAAGTAAAGGACTATGAGCTTAGTACGGTCACGTTTGGAGTGAACTGTGCGCCGTACTTAGCGTTACGTACTCTTTTGCAATTGGCTGACGATTGTAAACCCCTGAGTCCTGCGGCATCCGAAATTTTGAAAACCCAGATGTACGTCGACGACGTGCTGGCTGGCTCACATGAGCTAGAAGATGCTTTCAAGAGACGTAATGGACTAACCCACGTTCTTGGCTCTGCTGGCTTCATTTTGCGAAAATGGACAGCCAATCATTTACGACTCTTGGAAGATTTACCCCCTGAGAATCTGCTTAATGCAGACTTCTTGAAATTTACGGATGCCAGTACTACCAATACCCTAGGCTTGGGATGGGATGCCGCTAAAGATAGTTTCTTTTTCAAAACTGCATCGCAGCCACGTGAGGATATTGTCACGAAACGTGCTGCCTTGTCCGAAATAGAGAAGTTGTTTGATCCAGCCGGGTGATTTTCGCCGAAAATTATTGGGGCTAAGATTATAATGCAACAAATTTGGAAGGACAAGACAGACTGGGAAGAAGTTTTGCACCCCTTACACTATCTCAATGGCGCGCATTTTTAAATGACTAACCTAATGTGGAGAAAAATCAATATTCCAAGATGGGTTGATTTTCTCCCCGAAAATGAAATTGAACTTCATGCGTTTTGCGATGCCTCTGAAAAGGCGTACGGCACTGCATTGTACATTCGAAATAGGTCACCGATGGTGATCACGACGCATTTACTCGTGTCAAAAACAAGGGTAGCTCCCGTGAAGACTGAAACATTACCCCGATTAGAACTTTGTGGAGCGGCTTTGATGGCAAAAATGGTAGAATCATTATGCTCCGAATTAAATCTAGACAGGAGGAATGTTTATCTATGGACTTATTCTACTATTGTTTTATCCTGGCTTAGAAACCCCTGTGCCATTGGCCAACCTTTGTTAAAAACAGAGTAGCGTTGATTGTAAATTAAGTTGGTAATGAAAATTGGTCACAGATAGATTCCAAGGACAACCCCGCCGATTTGGCAAGTCGTGGAATGCTTGCAAGAGATTTGATTGACATCGACCACCAACACCTGGAAGTTCAATCATTTTCTTTTCAGCTCGAACGCCCGTATGACATATTAGAGCGATTTTCGGGTTTACCCCGTGCAATGCGAATTATTTCGTATTGGTTCAGGTGTTTACAGTATTTGAGAACCCGAAAATGCTCG
Source organism: Pollenia amentaria (assembly GCA_943735925.1). Lineage (NCBI taxonomy): Eukaryota > Metazoa > Arthropoda > Insecta > Diptera > Polleniidae > Pollenia > Pollenia amentaria. The sequence goes on from OX031009.1 coordinate 82,334,673, forward strand.
CACGATACCTTGAGTTTAACCCAGTCTGAAGTGAAATTCACTCGAAATCGCTTGATTCGTATATGTCAACAGAATTTTATACCGGAGTATAGTCAGCTTTCGAAAGGTATACCCTTATCTTCAAAGAGCAACCTGCTCACTTTAAACCCGTTTATCGACTCAAGTGGCTTTGTCAGAATAAATGGCCGACTGGCTAGATCGCACGGTTGACGTATGACGAACGATTTCCTAAAATGTTACCCTATTCTGCACGTTTTACTCGTTTGTTTGTTGAACATGTGCACAAGTGCTCTGCACTCGGCGGTCATTCGTTGATTCTCCGTTTAATTAGAATTGAATTTTGGGTCCCAAGCTAAAAAATCTGATCCGTACAGTAATTCATAATTGTAAGGAATGTACTATTTATGGCTGCATTACCCCCCCCCCCAGCGATGCCGTGACCGTTTCACTCATACCGGTTTAGATTTCGCAGGTCCATTCGACATCAAGTCCTACATTGGTAGAGCTTGTCGAATTACAAAGGGCTATGTTTTAGTTTTTGTCTGTTTTGCAACAAAGGCAATTCATTTAGAGGCCACTGGTGATATGTCGACGGAAACATTCCTTGCAGCCTTTACCCGTTTCTTTAACCGTCGTGGTTGTCCTTCTCACCTGTATTCCGATAACGGAACTGCTTTTGTCTGTGCAGCTAGCTTACTCGAGGTTAACCGAAAGCAGTTTTTACCTGAATTAAGGAGGAAGGTACTTGTACGGAGCAGTTTTCAACCTGTGGAATGGCATTTTATCCCCGCGGTGCTCCTCATATGGGTGGCTTATGGGAAGCCGGCGTAAAGAGCGTGAAAAGTCATTTACGGAAAATCTCTGGAGTTCAGAAATTTACTTTTGAGGAGTTTACTACTATGTTGACCCGTATAGAAGCTTGCCTAAATTCAAGACCGCTAACTGCTATGACCGATAATTCATCAGATTTAGTTTCTTTAACCCCAGGTCATTTTCTGATTGGTGCGTCTCTTCTGTCACCCCCTGAACCCGATCATTCTGATCTCTCTTTGAGTGCTGCCAGCAGGTGGCAAAAATTGAAGATTGAAGGAAGAGTACATCACAGAGCTTCATCGTCGTTTGAAATGGAAATACCCCCAGAAAGACTTTGAAGTAGGTGATTTGGTAGTTATCCGTCAGCATAATTTACCCCCCAATGAGTGGCGACTCGGACGAATCGAGAAGACTTACGTAGGACGTGACTCGAAGGTCCGCACAGCAGACGTGAGAACAGCTTCAGGCGTTTTCACCCGGCCTATTGTGAAGCTTGTTCTCTTACCCTGTTCAGAAACACAATAACTCTTGTTTTTCTTTTTTCTCTTTTTATTCTGTTTAACCCTATCGAGTGCATCACGGCGCCCATTGAAGATCCCTCCAATCCTAAGGCCACTCCCCAACCTGAGACGGATAAAAGGAAGTGGGACAATCGCAGCTAAGCCCAGCATGCAAACACACGACAACAGCAAGCTACACGACGACAGCAACCCACACAACCACAACCACAGCACGCCGTCCCATACCGGCTATCAACGTTCCCGGATACACCTCCAAGACCGGCTACAAGGGCCAAAAAAAATTTTGTAGGAAGGAGGAATAAATCTTTCTTTCTAGGAGGGGTTTTTGTATTATTATCTTATTTGATTATTATAAAGACAAATTCATACCAGACGATTACCGTCCTAGTTGAATAATGTTTTAATATTTATTTATTAAAAGGGTCTGATCGGACTATATAAGTCTTAACCTGACCTCTTGTATATTTGTTTTGTTATTTTTCCAAAAGAAAAGACCGCTAATTTTTATTTTCGGCTTTATCAGTCTTCAGTTCATAAGCGAATGAATTTTATTTTTTAAATTTACTTAACTCTTAGCTCTAAGGCCTGGAACAGAATAAAGTAGTTGTAGTAGAAGCTGAAGCTGACGAATGCTCTGTAGCGCAACAAAGTTAAAAATTTCGAACTTTGCGCTTCAACTTCAACTGCAACGACAACAACACTACGTATTCTCTTGACACTACTTTCAAACTGCCGTTTTTAACTTTTCAAAACTTGCAGCGCTATTGGTAACGTTGTACTACAGCGACTATTCTGTTCCCCACTTAAAACAAATTTATAAAATAATACCGTTAATCCTTTTAAATAAAAATCACCAAACAATTTTACAGTCTCTCATATATACCAAAACTGACAGAGAGCAAACAAATGAAGGAGATAATAGAAGATGAAACAATATCATTAGCTCATAAACCCAATAAAACAATTAGCACACTATTTACACAAACAAAAACCAAAATTGAAAAATATGATCGTAGCAATGTTGTGTACGAAATTAAATGTGAGGGTGATAATGACGAAACGTGCGGTAAAGTGTATGTTGGAACAACAAGAAGAAATTTAGCTACTAGAATAAATGAACAAAAGCAGACATTGACAAATTAAAATACTCAACAGCTTTAGCCCTACATTGCATTGATAATAAGCACACACCAAATCTAAACGATGTTAAAGTACTAGACGTAGAGCGGAGGGTAAACAGAAGATTTACACTGGAAAGCCTACGAATACAGGAGAGACTTAATACGGCTGTAAACAAAAAAGATGACAAAGACCGAACGAATGCAAATTACACGATTGCAATATTATAATTTAGTCCATCTTCAACTGTGATACTAGCATTAAGAAAGTTTAAACTGTGATATTTTTTATTGATTTTACATTTATATTTTTGTTTTATGTATGTGTTTAATTGTACTGTGTGTATTGTTTAAAACCACATTTAAATTAAAAATGGAAATGTAAATACTAATTCAAGATTTTATGTAAGTTAAATTGTTCTTTAAATGTTATTGTATTTTTTTGATGTTAATGTACTAAATATTATTGCTTTTTATAATTTGTTGTTGCCAGATTTCAATAAAAATAATCCCTGAAGAGGTAGGAAAACAGCCTACGAAACGTCGGAGGGAAATATGAAATAAATCTTTTATTTACATATAGTTAATAATTAGACCTTGAAAGCCTGTTTGGAAATCCCAAAAAACATTAATATAGTAGAAAAAGGTCGATAAATATAAATAAAACAATAAATAATTATCGGAGGGCCCGCCGAATTTAGAGAAAACTATTGAATCAAAGCAACATAATGAAAGACTTTTTTATACACATTAAATTTAAATATGACGCTGATACATGTTTACAATTGAAGAAATATTGTAGAGAAATTAGAAGATTAGCTAAGCAGTCAGAGAGACTAAAATTTTTACTTACATGCAGGAAAAATGGACTTTTGCCAACACATATAATTAATATGACAAGAAACGTAAAACAATCATTTACATCGACGAAAATATCACACGAGCTAGAAAAAGTAGAACAAAATTTTCACGTAAAAATTCTAAATCTAGAAATTAAGGACACGAATCTAAATCTTAAAGTCATACGCAGATACATTGAAGAAATAAAAACAAAAATTTTTTTTTTTTTTTTTTTTTTTTTTTTTTTTTTTTTTCGTTATTTATTTATTGAATCTTCATATATTTAATATGAACTAACAATAATTTATCAAATCTTAACCTAATACTTTATTTATGTCCTGCCAGTGCCAGACAAAAATTTTCTTCATCACGGGTTCTGTTCACTTATATAGGTGTTTATCTCTCATCTAGTTGAGTAAGTGCTGCAGTGTCTCTTCTCCTTAAGCGAGTGTGGCCGCCATGATTTAAAATATTTCGAGCTAAAGGATTTGGGTGTTGTTCAAGTCTTTTTAAATATTTTACTGCATATTTTGTAATCATAGTTTTTACTAATGGCACGTTGAGATCCTTATGAATGTTTGAGTTTTTAACATACCAGGGGGCGGCTGTGATTATACGAAGAAGTTTATTTTGGCGCCTTTGAATTTTTTCGATATTAGAGGCCGAGGCAGTGCCCCATAGTTGAATACCGTAGCACCAGATAGGCTTTAAGATAGAGTTGTAAAGTAGAAGCTTGCAATCGAGTCTAAGAACAGAATTTCTTCCAATAAGCCAATGAATTTGGATGGCTTTTAGTTTCATTTGAGTTAATTTTGCCTCTATATGGCATTTCCACGTTAATCGCCGATCCAGATGTATACCGAGATATTTTACATGCGAATGTTGAGGAATAGTTTGATTATTGATTGTAATAGGGGGGCAAGATTCCCGGCGCAGGGTGAATGTTATATGTACGCATTTTTGCTCATTGACCATTATCCTCCATTGTCTTAGCCATATTTCTAGTTGAAATATATGATGCTGTAGGTAACGAGATGCTTCATAACGGTTTTCGTGGACGCTTAGAAAAGCTGTGTCGTCTGCAAATGTTGAAGTTTGGGTGTAGTTGTTTGTTGGCATGTCCGAAGTATAAATTAAGTATAATAGAGGGCCCAGGATGCTGCCCTGTGGGACTCCAGCGCCAATCGGCTGAGGTGAACTTAAGAAATTTCCTTCTTTAATAATAAATTGACGACCGACTAAGTAGCTTTCTAACAGTTTGTGTGTGTTTGCTGGTAAATTTTGCTTCAATTTGTGTAATAAGCCTTCATGCCAGACTTTGTCAAAAGCTTGCGAAACATCGATGAAGAGTGCTGAGCAATATTTTTTTTCTTCAAATGTTTTTCTTATGACATTTACTATTCGATGAGTTTGTTCAATTGTGCTGTGTTTTCTTCTAAATCCGAATTGATGGTTTGGAATACATCTATTTTCACTTAAAATCGGTGTTAATTTTGAAACTAATAATTTCTCAAATAGCTTTGACATATTTGACAATAAGCTAATAGGCCTATAAGACTCAACTTTCGTATGATCTTTACCTGGCTTTGGTATCATGGTAACTAAGGAAACCTTCCATTTTTGAGGAAAGTATTCAAGGCGTAAAATAGCATTAAAAATAAAAAGAATAATTTTCTTTGCTACGCGAGGTAGCTCTAATAGCATTTTATTGCTGATCTTATCAATGCCAGGTGCCTTCTTAGTGTTTAAGTCACATATAACCTTTTCGATTTCTCTCATCTCAAATCTTAGGGGAATAGCTGCTCTAGCAGCAACAGGTGGTAAATCGACCGCAATATTGTGAGATATATTAGGTGTAAATACGTTTTTCAAGTGACTTACAAACAGATTTCCTTTTTCAACATCATTTCTTGCCCAACTTCCATTCAAGTTTCTTAATGGTGGTTTAGAGACAACTGGCCTTTAGAGGTTTCTAGCTGCACGCCATAATGAGTAGTCCGATTGTGGAGTTGCATCAAGTTCCTTAAGATATTTTTCCAGAGAAGCCGTTTTCTGAGTCTGCAATAACTTTCTTAATCTTTTTGTACACTCTTTTAGCAAGTTCTTAAGTTGAGGAGATCTGTGCAATTGCCAAAAACAAAAATTAAAGCAATACTTAACTCTGAAGAATATACAAATTTCATAAAAAGGCAGGATACAAGTTATAAGAGTGTGATATCTACTGATAAACAGATACACGCAGTCAAGTTACAGAACTTAAAACGGAAACAATTGGATAAATACAATCTTAAATACAACCCATCTTGGCTTGTTAATAAAACAAATGTTACATTTCCAGAGGAAAGCAAGTGGCTCCTATCACTTGGGTCCAAATTTGCACTACCGGTCAATGATAACAACTTTTCTACAATTCACTTAATTGCAGATTTGGAACAATGGGTACAGACGATTACAGATGACAGAAAAAAAGAAATAGTAAGAACTAAAATAGCTAACAGAATATTAACACATAAAAGAAAAGTAAAAAACAACCAGAGAGAGAAATTTATATTAAACATATATGAAGACACAAAACGTTTTATAAAAATACACAAAGACGAAATAGTTATAACGAAGTCAGATAAAGGCAATAAAACTGTAGTTATTTATAAAAAAGACTACATGAAGGAAATGGACACATTACTGGAAGACAAAACCACTTATAAATCAATAAGAGAAGATCCAACCCTGAAACTACAAAGAAAAAACAACAAAATGATTACTGAGTTATTTAAACATAACTTCATAACAAAACAGGAAAAATTCCATTTGACATCTAACGCAGCCACGGCCCCAAGATTATACGGCCTACCAAAAATACACAAACCAAATGTGCCCTTACGACCAATTTCATCCTCCGTTGAAGTCCCGTGCTACAAACTGTCCAAATACATTGGAAAGATCCTAAAAAATATTATATTAGATAAATATAATATAAAAAACTCAGTAGAGTTTAAAACTAAGCTAAAGGAAATAACACTGGCTGATGACGAAATTTTAATTTCTTTGGACGTGGTATCGTTATTCACTAACATACCGATTCATTTAGCCATTAGTAACATTATGACCCATTGGAATGTACTGCAAAACCATACTAAAATACCTAGGTCTCAATTTCTTGATTTACTCAAATTTTGTTTAAACGATAACAATTATTTTATATACGGGGATACTTTTTATAACCAAACGTATGGTATGCCTATGGGCAATCCGTTGTCACCAACGATAGCAGACATTGTTCTGGACACTTTGCTGGAGAAAGCTACACAAGAACTCAAAGATAAGAATGTTAACATAAAACTAATAACTAAATACGTTGATGACCTATTTGCCATTATTAGGAAAAATGACGAAGAAGAAATATTAAATACTTTTAACGGCTACCATAATAAACTTAAATTCACTATTGAAAGGGAACAACATAATGCCATATCCTACTTAGATATGAAAATCTATAGAGAGGATAATAAACTCATTACGGATTGGTTTACAAAATCGGTCGCATCCGGCCGTTTAATTAATTATCACTCCACACAACCAATGAAACAAAAAACCAATACCGCGATAAATTTAATTAAAAAAGTTGACCTATTAAGTGATACTAAATTTAAAGACAAAAACTTAAAAATAATTACAAATATTTTGACGTCTAATAATTATCCAATGAATATTATAAATAACCTAATTACCAAAGCAACAAATGAAGAAACTCGGGAACAAACTTTAAATAATACATCTGGCATCACCAAACAATTTTACAGTCTCTCATATATACCAAAACTGACAGAGAGCAAACAAATGAAGGAGATAATAGAAGATGAAACAATATCATTAGCTCATAAACCCAATAAAACAATTAGCACACTATTTACACAAACAAAAACCAAAATTAAAAAATATGATCGTAGCAATGTTGTGTACGAAATTAAATGTGAGGGTAATAATGACGAAACGTGCGGTAAAGTGTATGTTGGAACAACCAGAAGAAATTTAGCTACTAGAATAAACGAACATAAAGCAGACATTGACAAATTAAAATACTCAACAGCTTTAGCCCTACCTTGCATTGATAATAAGCACACACCAAATCTAAACGATGTTAAAGTACTAGACGTAGAGCGGAGGGTAAGCAGAAGATTTACACTGGAAAGCCTACGAATACAGGAGAGACTTAATACGGCTGTAAACAAAAAAGATGACAAAGACCGAACGAATGCAAATTACACGATTGCAATATTATAATTTAGTCCATCTTCAACTGTGATACTAGCATTAAGAAAGTTTAAACTGTGATATTTTTTATTGATTTTACATTTATATTTTTGTTTTATGTATGTGTTTAATTGTACTGTGTGTATTGTTTAAAACCACATTTAAATTAAAAATGGAAATGTAAATACTAATTCAAGATTTTATGTAAGTTAAATTGTTCTTTAAATGTTATTGTATTTTTTTGATGTTAATGTACTAAATATTATTGCTTTTTATAATTTGTTGTTGCCAGATTTCAATAAAAAAATTCCCTGAAGAGGTAGGAAAACAGCCTACGAAACGTTGGAGGAAAATATGAAATAAATCTTTTATTTACATATAGTTAATAATTAGACCTTGAAAGCCTGTTTGGAAATCCCAAAAACATTAATATAGTAGAAAAAGGTCGATAAATATAAATAAAACAAAAAATAAAAATATATTGAGTCATATTGCAATGGAATGCATTGTAAAGAAAAAGACAACATAAGTAGAAATAAACAAGTATAAATGAGAAATAATTCCATGATGCTCATTATAAATAAAAATTAAGCAATAAAAATTGAGTGAACTATGATTATGTATTGGAAAGAAATGAGTGAAATAGTTAAAAGAATATAAAGATTACAGTCTGTTAAATATAAATAAACGCACATGTATTAATTGAACCACAAATAAAGAGTTAACATAATAATTAAATTCATAACAAAATAATTAGGTAAAACATAACATTAAAGCTTAGAAGATAATTATGAATTTAATATAATAATATGGTAAAATATGATATTCTTCCGCTACACATCCCCCTCTGCCTCAGAAATCGTCCCGATGATGGTGGCAGTTCTATTCCAAATCTTGTTGGTTGTTTTATATTACGTTTTGATCTTCTATTAGGTGGATGAGTGGAAAAGTTGTAATCTGTTGCATTGTGTTGTTGCATGTTTTTGTTGTTTTCAGTTGTATCAGTGCCATTATTTGTTGTATCTATTGTTAAACCGTAGTTTGTCGGACTTTTCGGGCGTCCTCTACGATTAATAGCATAAATCGGTTTTGTAGTGTCGCCTTCGTATAAACTTAAATCTGATGCGTGGTATGTTGAAAAAGGTACGTTAGGGTTATTTAGTTCTGCAACTGTATAGCACGAAGATCCCTTTTTGTTAGTGACAATGTATGGACCATCTCTTCGTGGCACGAACTTTGACGTTAAATTTTTATCTTTCTTACTTAGAATATGTGTTGAAACTAATACCTTATCACCAATATTTATATTTTCTTGGGGGTTTCGCTTCAAATCTGCATATACTTTGTTTTTATCCTGCATTTTCTCTTCCGTTTCCCTTGCTAGTTTTAGAGTATACGCAAGGCGAAGAAGATGTGGTGTTATTTGTGGGACAAAATTTTCAGCATCCACAATTGCTCTTAAATCATTCTGAACTTCCATTGGAGCTCTTAGTTCACGACCAAAAGTAAGATATGCAGCAGAATAACCAGTTGATGCACACTTTGCCGTATTCATTGCAAATCTTATTGAAGGTAATTTCAAGTCCCAAGTTGTGTGATCTTGGCCAACACAAATAGATAGTTGCACTTTTAGGTCTCTATTCTTTCGTTCTACGGGATTAGCTTCCGGGTGATAAACAGGCGTGAATGATTGTTGAATTCCTAGACAAAACGTTAGCTTTTGCATTACCGCTGAAATAAACTGACTTCCATTATCTGAATGGAGTCTTCGAGGGATGCCGTATCTTAAAAAGATTTTATTCAACAATGCATGTGCACAATTTCCCGCTGATGCATCGACAGCTATGATTTCAAATCTACGATTGCTAGACAGAGTTTAAAGAAGACCAGCAGGTTTCAAATTTGTTGGTTTATAACGTTTGCATTCAATACATGATTTTACATAATTTGTTATTTCTGCTCTCATTTTCGGCCAGTAGAAGTGTGGAGTTATTCGACTTATAGTCCTGTCAATGCCATAATGGCCAGCTGTAGGGCTATCATGATAATTAAAAAGAACCATGCTACGCATAGACTGAGGTACTACTAGTTGTCCATTCTCTGACTCTTCTGATGAGCAAAATCTATATAAAACACCATCTAACATTATATAACCTCGACTTGTATGTCTTATAACATTTTCGTCGTGGTCTGTCGCGGTCGTTGAAGATAGACGTGTTTTCTAAGCTCGGCATACGGTTTATTTTTTTTTATACAAATAAAGTATAAATAAAGTAAATACAAGAAAAAGAAAAAAATTACATGTATGTACATACATACATACATAAACACACATTTTTTCATTCTCGGTGTTGATAAACAATAACAAATAAGAAGAGCACAACTGTAAACAGTAAAAGAAAAAAAAAACGCTTATGAGTGCAAACAGTAGAAATGCATATATCACAGTGAGTGTTAGCAAAACAAATACAGAAATAAAAAAAAGAATCGATGATAGCAAATACCTAACGGCTAAACCTATTACTCGTACGCGATCCCTCTCGCCGTCTGTATTTAATAACACGGTTGATACAATAACAAATACAAAACCTGCTAGCGTTGCCTCAACAGCAAAAACAATTTTAATAAGTGATGTAAATATTAATCCCCAATCAGGCATAATAGAAAACTCAGTATCACCTTCGGTGTCTAATAATACGGTTGATATTAATACAATAAAAAATATAAAACCTGCAAGCGGTGCCTCAGCGGCAAAAACGATTTTAATAAGTGATGAAAATATTACCCTCAAATCAGGCATGATGGAAAACTCAGCTCCACAAGTAAAAAGTGGTCAAAAGCCTCAAGTACAAGTTGGTATGGACAGGTACATAACAGTGCTTAAACGGGGTCGCAGCCCTACCTCTGCAGCAGTTGCTTCGGCCGCAAAAGTACCATCTTTTGATAAAATAAATTCTCAAAATCGATTTGCAATTCTGGAGGATGAATCCTCTGAAGCACCAAACGTCATAAAATCGTCCAAGCCTCCCCCGATATATCTTAGGGAGCAAAACTCAAATGAGCTCATAAAGAGTTTGATATCGGTGATAGGTGAAAATTCGTTTTACGTAGCTGCTATCAAGCGTGGTAGTATAAACGAGACAAAAATACAAGTCAATAATGAGAATGATTTTCGCAAAATTATAAACAAATTTGAAGTACTTAAAAAAAACTTTTATACATACCAACTGAAAGGCAGTAAAGGTCTCCAGGTAGTGATTAAGGGAATTGACTCATGTGTGGACCCAGAAGAGGTAAAAACATTCCTCGAAGAAAAAGGCTTCAAAATAAAACATGTAGTAAATATAAAAAATAGAGAAAAAAACCTCCAACCACTTTTTCGAGTGGAGTTTGAACCCGGCGACGTAAAGCTTAAAAAAAATGAAACGCACCCTATTTACAATTTGAAATATATTCTCTATAGAAGAGTAACTATAGAAGAGCCACACAAAAGAAATGGTCCCGTTCAGTGTTTAAACTGTCAAGAATATGGTCATACTAAGGCATATTGCTATTTACCCCCTGTTTGCGTAGTATGTGGTGAATTACATGGTACAGATCTTTGCGATAAGTCTAAAACCGACCCCAACGTAAAAAAATGTAGCAACTGTGGCGGTAATCACACTGCCAATTATAGAGGATGCCCTGTATATACCATCGTCAAGCAGTCAGTTGGACCGAATACTAATCCCCCTCAAATGCAGGTAACAAATCAAGTAAGCACTGGTGACATTCAGGCCCCGCAGCCTAGTAATAACAGAACCTCTTATGCTAACGTCGTAAAATCAAACCATGCGCCAACGCAAGGTGCTGCGCCAAGTAATGATGAAACTCCAGTTTCAAATTTAAGTCGTCTAGAAAAAACCATGGAAACATTAGTGCAAACAGTAACTAATTTTACGAACACAATGGGTAATATGATGCAGGAAATTCTTAGAATGCAATCGATGTTATTGCAATCTGTACTTAACAAGCCATGAACTGTTTAAAAATCTGTTTTTGGAACGCGAACGGCATCCGCCAACATAAAAATGAATTAGAATACTTTCTTAAAAATAAACAAATTGATGTCATGATGGTTTCTGAAACTCATTTGACCTCAAGAAATACGTTTAACATCAATGGTTATATACTATATGATACCAAGGACCCTCGAGATAGAGCTTGTGGTGGTTCTGCCATTTTGATAAAAAATCGAGTCAAACACTACCTAATGTGTGATCATCGTGAGGATTATCTCCAAGCAACGAACATTTGTGTTGAAGAGCTGAATCGTAGCATTGTAATCTCATCTTTATACTCTCCACCTAGATTTTCAATATCAGAAAGCCAATATTGTGAATATTATAAATCACTAGGACCCTGTTTCCTGGCCGCTGGCGATTATAACGCTAAACATACCTTCTGGGGGTCACGACTAATAACACCAAAGGGTCGTGTTTTGTTTAATACAATCTCTAAAATGAATTTAAATGTTGTCGCGAGCGGCCAACCAACATATTGGCCTGCTGACCCGCAAAAAATTCCAGATGTCATCGATTTTGGCGTGGTTAAAAACATCCCCACAGAAACGATTCACGTTGAAGCTTCCCTAGAATTATCTTCCGACCACACACCTACAATTGTTACTATAATGAACCCCAATAGAATTGTATCTCCGACTGGTTACCTAGCGACGTCAGCCACACAAATAAATTGGTTAAAATATAAAAAATATCTCAGAGCCCATTGCACAGAAAATATTCCGCTCAGTACACCGGAGTATGTAGATCGCTCTATTGATAATTTTGACAGTTTTCTGAAACTAGCTGTTCAACATTCCAATAAAAAAACAAAAACTATTAAAATATATTCCACAGATGTCGAGCGTCTCTTGTCTGAAAAAAGGAGGGCACGAAGAGAGTGGCAATTGCACAGATCTCCTCAACTTAAGAACTTGCTAAAAGAGTGTACAAAAAGATTAAGAAAGTTATTGCAGACTCAGAAAACGGCTTCTCTGGAAAAATATCTTAAGGAACTTGATGCAACTCCACAATCGGACTACTCATTATGGCGTGCAGCTAGAAACCTCAAAAGGACAGTTGTCTCTAAACCACCATTAAGAAACTTGAATGGAAGTTGGGCAAGAAATGATGTTGAAAAAAGAAATCTGTTTGTAAGTCACTTGAAAAACGTATTTACACCTAATATATCTCACAATATTGCGGTCGATTTACCACCTGTTGCTGCTAGAGCAGCTATTCCCCTAAGATTTGAGATGAGAGAAATCGAAAAGGTTATATGTGACTTAAACACTAAGAAGGCACCTGGCATTGATAAGATCAGCAATAAAATGCTATTAGAGCTACCTCGCGTAGCAAAGAAAATTATTCTTTTTATTTTTAATGCTATTTTACGCCTTGAATACTTTCCTCAAAAATGGAAGGTTTCCTTAGTTACCATGATACCAAAGCCAGGTAAAGATCATACGAAAGTTGAGTCTTATAGGCCTATTAGCTTATTATCAAATATGTCAAAGCTATTTGAGAAATTATTAGTTTCAAAATTAACACCGATTTTAAGTGAAAATAGATGTATTCCAAACCATCAACTCGGATTTAGAAGAAAACACAGCACAATTGAACAAACTCATCGAATAGTAAATGTCATAAGAAAAACATTTGAAGAAAAAAAATATTGCTCAGCACTCTTCATCGATGTTTCGCAAGCTTTTGACAATGTCTGGCATGAAGGCTTATTACACAAATTGAAGCAAAATTTACCAGCAAACACACACAAACTGTTAGAAAGCTACTTAGTCGGTCGTCAATTTATTATTAAAGAAGGAAATTTCTTAAGTTCACCTCAGCCGATTGGCGCTGGAGCAGCATCCTGGGCCCTCTATTATACTTAATTTATACTTCGGACATGCCAACAAACAACTACACCCAAACTTCAACATTTGCAGACGACACAGCTTTTCTAAGCGTCCACGAAAACCGTTATGAAGCATCTCGTTACCTACAGCATCATATATTTCAACTAGAAATATGGCTAAGACAATGGAGGATAATGGTCAATGAGCAAAAATGCGTACATATAACATTCACCCTGCGCCGGGAATCTTGCCCCCCTATTACAATCAATAATCAAATTATTCCTCAACATTCGCATGTAAAATATCTCGGTATACATCTGGATCGGCGATTAACGTGGAAATGCCATATAGAGGCAAAATTAACTCAAATGAAACTAAAAGCCATCCAAATTCATTGGCTTATTGGAAGAAATTCTGTTCTTAGACTCGATTGCAAGCTTCTACTTTACAACTCTATCTTAAAGCCTATCTGGTGCTACGGTATTCAACTATGGGGTACTGCCTCGGCCTCTGATATCGAAAAAATTCAAAGGCGCCAAAATAAACTTCTTCGTATAATCACAGCCGCCCCCTGGTATGTTAAAAACTCAAACATTCATAAGGATCTCAACGTGCCATTAGTAAAAACTATGATTACAAAATATGCAGTAAAATATTTAAAAAGACTTGAACAACACCCAAATCCTTTAGCTCGAAATATTTTAAATCATGGTGGCCACACTCGCTTAAGGAGAAGAGACACTGCAGCACTTACCCAACTAGATGAGAGATAAACACCTATATAAGTGAACAGAACCCGTGATGAAGAAAATTTTTGTCTGGCACTGGCAGGACATAAATAAAGTATTAGGATAAGATTTGATAAATTATTGTTAGTTCATATTAAATATATGAAGATTCAATAAATAAATAACGAAAAAAAAAAAAAAGAAAAAAAAAAAAAATTTTCAAATTAATTTATAATACATTTTAAGTCAGGATCTTCAAGTTGTGCCTTTCTAAAATCAGTTACTCCTTTTCGAGTAAAGTCGATAAATGCTGCCATACATTCACATTTTATTTCATTGTGGGTTTTCAGTTTGCATGGAGGCCTTGATAGGGTGTCTGCTACCGCATTTTTACGACCAGGAGTATATTCAAATTTTATGTTGTATGTTTGTAATTGCAACGCCCATCTAGCAAGACGTCCTGTTAGGCTTTTTAAGCTAAACAACCATTTTAAGGGTTGGTGATCGATAAGAACTAATACTTTTGAACCTTCTATGTAGCCTCTGAACTTTTGTACCGCCCAAACGACTGCCAACGCTTCACGCTCGGTTGTAGAGTAATTTCTCTCTGCTGGGAGCAGTAACCGACTAGCGTATTCAATAGTATGCTCAAATTGTTTCTCCCCCTGCATCTGTTTTTAATACGAATGGCATGTGTTTGTTTACTTGTTGTAGAATTGGAGGTGATGTTAAACATTTTTTTAAAGAGTTAAAAGCATTTTCTTCTTCATTAGACCACCTCCACACTGCATTCTTTTTAGTTAAGTCTGATAAAGGTTTTGATATTTCCGCAAACGCAGGTATAAAACGTCTATACCACGAGCAGGTTTGTAAAAACGATATGTATTTCTTGGGCTTGGTCTTAATAAAATGGAATTTGTTTTTTCAGTATCAACTTTTAAGCCCTCAATTGTAAGTATATGTCCCAAATATTTGATTTCTTGTTTGCAAAAAAAAACATTTTTCTCGGTGAAGATGAAAACCAAACTCCTTGAGTCTTCTAAACGTTTGCTTAAGATCCGAAATGTGAGATTCTAAATCTTTGGAACAAATAATAATATCGTCGAGATAAGCCAAAATTAGAATATTTGGTAGCCCATAACGAAATTTATCTATTAACCTTTGAAAGGTGGCTGGGGCATTTTTAAGCCCAAATGGCATTCGGTTAAATACAAAAATTCCAAATGGTGTTGTAAAAGCCGTTTTTATTTTATCATTTTCTGCTATTTTAATTTGCCAATAACCAGAACGTAAGTCTAAAGTAGACATAAAAGGTGTTGTTTTTGCTGAGTGTAAGAGATCATCAATTCTTGGAAGTGGATAGGTATCTGTTGTAGTAATCGCATTTAATCGACGATAATCAACACATAACCTAACTGAACCATCCTTTTTTGGTACTAAAACTACTGGAAAGGCCCAAGGGGGTTCCTTTTCCTCAATTATACCCTTTTTCAGCATTGTGTCAATTTCTTGTTGTAAAAGATTTTTAATTCTTGGTGAAATTCTGTACGGTGGGTTAGAAATTGGGTCATGTGAACCTGTTTTAATGTAGTGCTCTACATGAGGGATTGGTATTTCAATATCTTTAAAAATTTCCTTTTCAGAAAATTTCCTTATTTCAAATGAGTTCAATTCAATTGGTTTAAATATTTCGTCACAGTAGTCGCTACTTTTTATCCTTTTAAGAGGTGGGAATAAATTTGAGTTTTTAGGGGAATCCAAGTTTTCAGGAATAGAGGTTCCAAAAATGTTCTTAATACCACCTGGTGAGTATTCGTTGTTACCCTTTTCAAACCACGATAAAAAATCTTTAACCTCGTTTGGCATTACATTTTCTGAGACTGTTATATTATTAATAGAGTTGTTTGGTTACTTTTAAAATCAAAAATTTTAGATGAATCATCTTTGAAATGCCATGTACGTTGGGCAAGATCTAAAACTATGCCACTTTCTTCTAAGAAATCAATTCCGATAAGAGTTCTGTTACTAGTTGCTTTTGGTAGACATACAAATCTTATTTTCTTAAGGCGATTTCCAATTATGATGTCAACAGTTGTAGAGAAAACTATTTCGTTGTGAGGGATTCCGTCTGCTAAAATTATCTCAGCACACACTTTTTGAAAAACTACGCCTTTTTTGACTAACTTTTGGTATAACAGGAAACCGGCAACACTGGTTCTGGCTGCAGTATCAAAGTATGCTTCGCCATTAAACCCGCCAACGTTAATTTTTATTAGAGGCGCATTTCGTCCCACCAACAAGGTATGTAAGGAATTAAAATCTAGCTTTTCTTCTTGACCACTGCCGCTGTTTTTATTACAAGTTGGGCAATTCGAGCGGTAATATCCTGCTGCTCCACACCCGTAGCAATTTAGCTTTGTTTCCGGCTCTTTCACATGCTTGTGTTTTTCAGCCTCGATTTTTTTAAAACAGTTTTCTGCTAAATGATTCTTTTTTCTGCAGAAGGTGCATTTTAAGCCTGAGCTTTGTGGATTCTCAAAAAGCTTCGGTTTCTCTACTTTTTCTTGTTTATTTTCTGATACGATTTGCTCTACTTCTCTAGCTTTATATAGAAGTTTTTGGAAATTGGATATACTATACCGAGACACTTTTTCTCTTATTTGGATGTTTAACTGGCCAAATATCATATTGAGAATCGCATTCTCTGAAAGCTTTTCGGTTAATTGTGCAAACAGTCTTCTTTTTCTACAAACAAAACTGTCAGTAGATTCAAACATTTTCTGTTTCTCTTGAAATATTTCGGTAAAAATACGCCAATCAGGCTTTGGTGGTGCAAAAGCTTTTTTCAATAGCTCACATGCATCATTAAACGTTTTGGCCTCATGTTTTACTCCTTGCCACCATGTTGAGGCGTAGCCTTCTAATAAAAGTGGTAGGCTAGTGAGGGCATAAACATCAGAAATATTTTCAGCTTCTTTAAAAACTAAAATAGTAGCTAGGAAATCTTCTACTTTTGTGGAATTGTGGCCACCATTAAAACGTACTGTGCAACTACTAAATGTTGACTTTACGTCTTGTCTAACTGCTAAACCACTTAAAAGTTCCCTAAACTGAACTTCAGTTAGAACCATATTAACTGGGGCTTGTGCACTGGTTAGGCTTGATGCCGAAATATTACTTTCCGTAGGTTGAATTCCAACGCCATTTTGCGCTTGATTTACACCGCCATTTTGTGTCGAACGTATGTTGTTGGGACTATCGTTGATAGTTGAGGTATTACGAGGACTTCGTCTCATTTTATAAGGATCCCAGAAAATATACACAAAATAAAATAGGTAAGCCCTGTTTTTCAAACGATAATAAGAGAATTTTTGGTATAAAATGAAGAGATTAACTTTATTCTTAAGAGCAACAACAGTAGTGATCGAGATAACAACAATAATCGATACAACAACACCGATGGTTAAAATGCAAAACAACAATGATGAAGTGCACCACCAACTAACGATGATGAAGACACAAACTATTGGAAGAAGGGATAACCACAATAGAGTTTCTTCTTCAAATCCGGGTGTAACTTGCTCGTAGTCCAGTAAAATTTCCGTTGGGCGCCAGTTGTAGGAAGGAGGAATAAATCTTCCTTTCTAAGAGGGGTTTTTGTATTATTATCTTATTTGATTATTATAAAGACAAATTCACGATAAACGTCCTAGTTGAATAATGTTTTAATATTTATTTATTAAAAGGGTCTGATCGGACTATATAAGTCTTAACCTGACCTCTTTTATATTTGTTTTGTTATTTTTCTAAAAGAAAAGACCGCTAATTTTTATTTTCGACTTTATCAGTCTTCAGTTCATAAGCGAATGAATTTTATTTTTTAAAATTACTTAACTCTAGGCTCTAAAACAAATTTATAAAATAATACCGTTAATCCTTTTGTTAGGGTCGGGAGTCTTTCCTTCGCCTAAACTTACGGGTGTGCTTTGCAAATAAAACACAAACTGGTTTCATAAACCTTAACTAATAAAAAGCTTGTTGCTTTATTGACTTCAGTCTTAGAACTCCACTTCTTATAAATTTAAATGTAATTAAAAATATGTATACTAAAACTAAGTAAATATATACAAAATAAGACCGCTAACCTGAGCGTATTAAAAATGTTCAAGGGGAACAAACTAATAGGTACTGCTTTATGCGGACAAAAAAAAGAGAATTCAAGATAAATTAAGAGAACAAATGAGAAAATAAAATAGTATATTATTATATGAACATTGTTGAACAGGGTTCAACATACTCCCGGGCCACTCAGTGGCAACTGCAGCCGTGCCAAAGTCCAGAAATAACCCAACCGAATATCGAATACTGGGTTCTTGGAAGGGTTTCAGTATGCGGGATACTTTCCTCGAACATAATGGTGGATAAAGTTCGCCGGCCAATTACGCCGTCTACTTCACGACACACGGCAAAGTGTGGATGAGCTTGGGGCACAGTCTCCCGAAAATGGTCAGCAAGTTTCGAATCTTCAATTGGGGGTGGAACTATTACATTCGTTTCTTTAACTTCTAGTTTCCAGCGAGCAATGGGCCCGTAGCGGCTTCGTGGCTCATACGTCGGTGCGACCTGGAACATGCTGAAGTACCTATCGTCCACACAAACCTCAGGTGAAAACCCCGGAAAGACGTTCGCAACGCTTCTCTTTAAAAATGAAGTTTCCGCTCTTGGGTCTAGCAAAAACGTGACCCACATAGGATTTCCTCGATGAATAAGGTTAACTCTGACGAGAGGGGGAATAAAGTTCACCCGGAAAGAGTGGAATGTGGGTAATTCTGGTACCAAAAGAGACACTTCTTGGGGAGTGGGGCTCGATGGTGAATTTTCGCCTGAACCGTTTTCTGGTACGATGGGCACAGCCTCTTCCTCGAAGCTTGATGAGGTGACGTCATGAGGACGCTCACGATGTAGAATCGAATGGTGTTTCGCAGCACAAATAGCGCAACGATTGGCAGACTGGCATGATGAACGTGCATGCGTGTGTGCTAGACAATTCAAACAGTAATTCCATCGGCTGACGTGAGCTCTTCGTTCCTCGATAGATTTCGCTATGAAAACTTGGCAGTGTCTAGTGGCATGGTTTTTAGGCATTAGTTGCACCGTGGCATTTTGATGGCTAGAACGGAAGAAAATAAGTTATATACCGTGTTATTAGAAAATTTGTTTTGCGCCTTTTCTCTTTAGAATATATTGTTAATTTAATTATATTTCAAGAGGATTTTCTGAAGCTTTTTCTTGCGTAGGGGAAGTTGGTAGAATACATAATTTTGATATTGAGCGTACTATATTTCCATTTTGAGTTTTGACCTCTGCTACGCGTACTTTGTTATCCTTCCCATATATTACTTTTATTATGCGTCCTAGACGCCACTCAGTGAGTGGCAATAAATCATCTTTGACCACAACGAAGTCATTAGGTTTAGTGTTATGTTGTTCAGTTTTCCATTTCATTCTTCGTTGAAGTTCAGTGACATATTCGTTTTTCCAACGGCGTGCAAAGATATGTTGAATAGCCTTCAGACGATTCCATCGTTTGATGTAGTTTAAACTCTCAAACGGGAGCTCTTCTTTAGCTTCAGCTGGGGCTACTATTGGTACTCCTCTCAAGAAATGACCTGGAGTCAAGGGTACTAATTCTGCTGGGTTTTCTGTCAATGGAGACATCGGACGTGAATTCAATACAGCTTCAATTCTGATCAACAGAGTGGCAAACTCTTCGAAGGCGAGCGTACCTGTTACTTTTTTCAGATGTGATTTCATACTCTTTACTGCGGCCTCCCAGAGGCCACCCATGTGGGGTGCATAAGGGGGTATAAATGACCACTTAAACCCATGAGCGTTGTATTTGTCTGATAAGGCCTTTCCTGCAGTTCTAAGAAATTCGTTGTGGGCCTTACGCAGGGCTAGGCTAGCTCCCAGAAAATTTCGACCATTGTCAGAAAACATAGTTTTTGGGCAACCTCTACGTCCCGTGAATCTGTCAAAGCAAGCCATAAATGCGTCTGTTGAAAGATCTGAGCACGCTTCTAAATGTATTGCTCTTGTAGAGAAGCATACAAATACGGCTGCGTAACCTTTGATTATTTTTGCATTTCGTAAGTTCGATGTCTTGAGATTAAACGGACCTGCGAAGTCTACCCCTGTATAAGTGAAGGGCAGTGAAAAATTCACTCTTTCTGCAGGAAGTTCAGCCATTATTTGTTGTTGCACTCTGTGTTTGTAGATTGTACAAGTCTTGCAATTTCGAATACATTTTCGTACTAAATTCTTTAGTCGAATAATGTAGAACCCTTGTCTAACGGCTCTTAGCATGATCTGGTGTTCTGCATGAAGCATAATCTAATGGGTATAATCTATTAGGAGAGTTGCAAATTTGGATTTTTCAGGAATAATTACAGGATGCCGTTCCTGGTAGCTTAATTCCGAGTTACTAAGTCTACCTCCCACTCGTAGTAGACCCTCTTCGTCAAGAAATGGACACAAGGTTAGAAGTCTGCTTTTCTGTTTAATGGGACTCTTATTTTGAAGACATTTATATTCTTGGGGAAAGAAAGTTTTCTGTGCGATAACAATTAAGCGATTCTTGGTGAATTGTATTTCCTCTGATGTTATAAAGTGTGGAACTTTACTGTGACGCTCCCGCATACGATTGAAGAACCGGAAACAATAACTTATGACTCTTAAGGCTCGAGCAAATGAGGAAAAACGTTTCAAAATGTCATTAAAGTCAAATTCTTCTTGTAAAATTGTATTTCTATCGCCTGAACCGACCTTTACGTGCATGGTTGACACTTTTTTCGTCTCCAAATCGGTAGGCTCAAAAGCTCTGGGTTTTGGCCAAAGCTCATATGGCTGTGATAGCGAGGTGGGTTCATGCCACCATAGTTTACTTTCAATGAGTTCCTGCGGGACACAACCACGAGTGCCGAGATCTGCAGGATTGTCCTCCGTTTTTACATGTTTCCAATTGCCGCTAGTGCATATACTGGTAATTTTGGCAACACGATTTGCCACAAAAGTTTTAAGACTGTTTGGTGGTTTTTGTTGCCATGCAAGAACTATCGAGGAGTCCGTCCACAAATAAAGCTTATAGGGGAACTTTGCATTGTCCATTAGACTTTTAACTAATTTTGCTAGCAAGACTGCTCCACACAGTTCAAGTTTTGGTACTGTAGTTCTTTTAATTGGAGCTACCTTAGTTTTAGCTACAAGAAGGTTACAAAAAACTTCGCCATTCGGAGCTGTAGTTCGCATATAAATTGACCTTCTGATGAGTCACAGAATCCGTGAATCTGTATCGTGTGTACTGGTGTGAATTGTACCCATCTCGGAATTCGAAGTGCTGAAATTTGTGGTAGAGTTTTTAGAAATGAATTCCATTTTGCAATTATAGGCAGTGGAACACTCTCATCCCAGCCCGTTTTAGCTTCCCATAATTCTTGCATTAAGATTTTAGCTACTACCACAATTGGACCCAGCCAACCTAGAGGATCAAATAACTTCGCTATAACTGACAAAATTTGTCTTTTTGTTGCGTTGGTTACAATTTGGTTTGGCTTTATATCGTAATAGAAGGAATCTGACATAGCGTTCCATCATATGCCTAATGTTTTGGTTGTACTGGAGTCACCAAACTTTAATATATTTTCATCTAGAAGATCCTCCCGGTCCAAGTTATTCAGTAGAAAACTGTCATTGGCTGTAATTTTCTTCATGGGGAAGCCTGCTGAATTCAAAGCCTGTATTAGTTGATTTTGGTTTGATTTTGGCTCCTCCAGACTATGTCCTCCTGACAATATATCATCCACGTAAATTTCGTTCTTTAAAATCGTAGATGCTTTTGGAAAATTATTTTTGTAGTCCTCGCTTAACTGCTGTAGAGTTCGTAAAGCCAAAAATGGTGCGCAGTTGACTCCAAAGGTAACTGTTTTTATTTGGTATGATTTTATATACTTATCCGTGTCTTTACGGAATAAAATTCGCTGATACGGTCGATCAGCTTCATGAACGCGTATTTGGCGGAACATCTTTTCTATGTCGCCCGTAAACACGTATTTGTAATAGCGCCAACTAAGCACTGTTTGCATTAAATCAGCTTGAAGAGCTGGTCCTTGGTGAAGAACATCGTTCAACGAGAATCCGCTATTTGTTTTCTTAGATGCATTGAAAACCACCAGCTGACAAAATGTGTCAGCTTCTGAAATTGTAAGATCCCTTTCGACTTCTTCAAGTTCCCAGAACTTTTTAATTTGATCGTGGAGAAGCAAATTTTCCGATATCATCACGGAAGTAGAAAATGCATTTATTTCATTCGGTTTATTCGGACCTGACAAATACCACCCGAAGTGTGAATCTCTTGCTTCTAAGTTACCAGAGATATTTTGTCGTACACCTTCCAGATTAATAAATGGTAAATAGTCGCTACCGATTATCATATCAATAGCAGCAGGTTTATAAAATTTTGGATCAGCTAGAGTTAAATTTTGAATTGCTCTGTAGTTTTCGACTTCAATACGACTTGAGGGTAGAAAATTAGCTATCTTGGGCGCTACAATTGCCAAGATTTTTATCCTAAAATTTTAAACTCTTGATTTTACGTTAACGAAACATTTTCGCTTTGAACTCCCCACTATGGTTCCACCAAACCCTGATATCAGACTTGAATGTTTCTCCAATGGAAGTGCAAGTCTTTGCTGAATACTTGTGGTTATAAAACTTCTCTCTGCACCGTTATCTAGAAGAGCTCGAATCGTAAATAACTCTCCACCCCTTTCAATTTTAATAAGTGCTGTGGGCAACAATGTGGTTCCTTCACGATGAATAAAATATGCACTTATGTTATTAAATGTTTCCACTTGTGTGCCAAAGGTTGAAGCTTCTGTACTTGGAGTTGAAGGTTTGTTTTCGAGGTTTGGATTGGACTGGGTTTTGTTTATTTGTGAATTACTAGATTTAGGATTTTCTAGCTTTTCTAGATGTAGCATGGTGTGATGCCTTTTTTGGCATATAGCGCAATTATTTTTACTTATGCATTTTGCTTTAAAATGTGTGGGCGATAAGCAATTGGCACAATATTTGTTTGCAAAAACAAATTTCACACGCTCGCTTGCCGACAAAGATTTAAATGATTTGCAAAATCTTAGTGGATGAATTTGATTGCATTTTTTGCAGCTTAAATCTTGTTCGCCGTGAGTGTTAAATGATTGTTTTCTTGAAGAACTGTGCCCCCTTGATGGGAGTGTTCGCCTATCTAATATGGTTTCTAAGATGTCTATTCGTTCAGAAAAAAAATTGTTCAATTGTGGCCATGTAGGCAATTCACGATGGTTTTTAAGAGACCCCTCCCATTCTTTCACTGTTTCATCTGAAAGATTTGAGACTATAACATGAATTAAGAATGGGTCTTTATCATGCAACTCGATTTCGTAATTTCTCAAAATTGCTAAACAGTCGTTAACTGTATTTTGAATATACCTCAGAGATCTGACTGATTCATGAGGACTTGGTTGAACAGCGTGAATCCTTTTTATTTGATCCTGCACCAACAGTCTCTTATTTTCAAATCTATTTTTTAATGTTTCCCAAGCTAACTGAAAGTAATTATCTACCAAGTCGAAATCCTTAATGGCTTGGTAGGCCTCGCCTCTCATTTTGCTACGCAAATAATATAGTTTCTGTGCTGGGGATATGAAAGGATCTTTTCCAATAACCGCCTGAAACATTTCTCGGAAAGCCGGCCACTTGGAGTACCCACCCCCAAATTCCTGTATTTCACACGCAGGTAATTTTAGTGAAGGTCTGAAATTCGAGTGTTGAATTTCAATCGTAGAAAACGATTCTATTTTTGCTAAAATTTTCGTTTTTACAGGCTCGTATAGCTCGCATGCCTCCTCATATTTCAAAGACAATTCATCTTTCACATCTTCATTTTGTTGCTCTTTGTCGTCTAACATGTATTCCTCGTACGACTCTGCTAACTTATCCCACCGCCTTTGCAATTCTTCTTTTTTAACATCAAAATATGCAGCTGAGCTATCTACAGGTAAATTTCTCTCAAAATTGGTACAAAAACTCTGTATTTGGTTTAAATCAAATTTACATCTCCTCTTTAAGGCTGCCATAGCGTTTACCGACCGAAAAACTCAAATACCATATATAGATTCTTCCTTTAAATTCTTTATAACCGCTTGAAAATCCAAAGATCTTCACATATGTTTACTTGGGGTAAGTTATAGATGAAATTTGTAAAACAACACTTTGTTGTAATATTCTTAAATTCCCGAAAATTCGAAAAAATTTAAAATTTTATATTATTTTGCTTTGCCTTGACCACTAATTACCCCTTCCTTTTATTTTAAATGTATTTTCACGAACTAATTAATCCTCTTGATTTTTCTTTATTTTTTAATATATTTATTTCATTATAAATAATTAAAAACTCACCTTTCTTTACTACCGGCTCTTCTTTATTTTATGGTAGGGAACCTCTGACTTGCTATTAAATTCTAATGTGATGACGTCACAACTGAAGTTGGTTTTCGTTTGTTTCTGTACGTATATATTTGCCGTTGTTAAAATTCTTTCTGTTGTTGTTGTTGTAAGTATATTGTCGTAGGTTCACTTGTTTGTTGTTGTTGTTTATTTCTTTTTATTTTAATTTTTTTGCTTTTAGCCTTTAATATTGTTTTATTTGTTAATACAATTGTTCAAAAATATGTTCTTTTTATTGTATTGTCCAATTTTTACTTGATTTTAATTTTGTGTGCTTTTAAATGTAATTTTTATTTATTTACTTTTGTTTAAATTGTTTGCTTTAAGGTTTTTAGTTGGTACTTATTATTTCCCGCACCCACTTTTTTCTTTTAATGTTTTTTAGTTTTTTTATTTTTTATTTATTTATTTTTTAAACGGCACCTATTATTATTTTATTTTCACATTCTTTAACATTTTTTTCCTTTTTTGTTCAATTTTATTTATTTATTAAGTTTTTTGTCTCTATATGTAGGTTTTTACGCGCGCACTTCACTTTCAATTCTTCTTTTCTTATTAAATGTACTACGGTGTAAACAAATTGGAATGACACAATAGCCGATAGGTAGAGATGCATGAAACTTTTAATTGTAGATTTTATAGCTGTCCTTTTCTTTGTTAGTGATGACAATTTTAGTGGTACAATTTGTGGTTTGCCATGATAATTAGTGGTCTTGTAAATTGTTCGATTTTTATGTAACTTTCCATGTATATTAACCATGTATGTATGTATGTTAAGGTTATTTTTTTTTTATTTATATTTTTCTTTATGCAATTTTTGTAACTTGATGTTTGTTGTTCTTGTTCTCGCTTCTTAATTTCATTTTGAGAAAAATTCTGTCGCACAAATTAACTAATAAACACAGTACTTACCTGTTTTTTTTCCTGTTTTTGATCTCAATTCTTCTGTGATATGATTTGTGCTGTAACCAACAACGGATGCAAAAAAAATCATCTATTTGCTGATATCTTCAACAGCACGGAATGCTGTACAGTGGAGTACGCTTTTATTTCATCTGCCGGGAGCACGATAAAATTAACTTGTTCTTTGTTTTGTAAAGTTGAAGTTGTCGTCGGTAGAGACAACTGTCAATCCTCTTCACTGATATTTGTTGTTCTTTAAAGTTGAAATTGAAGTTGCCATCGGTAGAGACAACTGTCGTTTTTCTTCAGGTTGAAGGGTAGTGGCTTCCAATCCACCGATTCTTTCCTTTCCTAGCCTACTCTAGGAGTTGTCGAATGACCATATGTTAGGATCTGGAGTCTTTCCTTCGCCTAAACTTACGGGTGTGCTTTGCAAATAAAACACAAACTGGTTTCATAAACCTTAACTAATAAAAAGCTTGTTGCTTTATTGACTTCAGTCTTAGAACTCCACTTCTTATAATTCAAAATGTAATTAAAAATATGTATACTAAAACTAAGTAAATATATACAAAATAAGACCGCTAACCTGAGCGTATTAAAAATGTTCAAGGGGAACAAACTAATAGGTACTGCTTTATGAGGACAAAAAAAAAAGAGAATTCAAGATAAATTAAGAGAACAAATGAGAAAATAAAATAGTATATTATTAAATGAACATTGTTGAACACGGTTCAACACCTTTTAAATAAAAATAAAAATATATTGAGTCATATTGCAATGGAATGCATTGTAAAGAAAAAGAAAACATAAGTAGAAATAAACAAGTATAAATGAGAAATAATTCAATGATGCTCATTATAAATAAAAATTAAGCAATAATAATTGAGTGAACTATGATTAGAAATGAGTGAAAAAGTTAAAAGAATATAAAGATTACAGTCTGTTAAATATAAATAAACGCACATGTATTAATTGAACCACAAATAAAGAGTTAACATAATAATTAAATTCATAACAAAATAATTAGGTAAAACATAACATTAAAGTTTAGAAGATAATTATGAATTTAATATAATAATATGGTAAAATATGATATTCTTCCGCTACAATTTTATTTTCTGTGAATTGTCAACCCGCGTGATCCTTAGCTCTCGTTGTTGCAGTATATCAAGGGGGGCGGGCCCTGATTATTGTTCAGTGGACTAATTACT
The DNA here is from genome assembly GCA_943735925.1 of Pollenia amentaria. NCBI lineage: Eukaryota > Metazoa > Arthropoda > Insecta > Diptera > Polleniidae > Pollenia > Pollenia amentaria. The sequence goes on from OX031009.1 coordinate 82,361,502, forward strand.
GTTTTTCGTTAAGTTTTAGTTGTTGTTATTTGTGTCATTGTTATTATTATTATTATTTATGTATACTTACTTTTGTAAGCCCCAAGTGTACGGTACGTACTGCAGAAAAAATCCCGAACATCATAAAATCAATCAAACCTAAAGAATTTAAAACCCATAAATTAACCCCATTTTTTTTCTTATTTTTCCCTTATTTTCGAGAAAATATTTCAAGAAAACAATAAGCTGGTAAGTATTTCGAATACTTATATCTGAAATAAAAATACGTAATTTGTATTTTCCATACATTCCCAAATTGTATGTTTTATTTGAAATACTTGTCGCTCAAGTAATTTGTATCTTTAATACTTATGGTTTAAAAAAACATTTTTGCAAATCATAAAGCGTTCTATTGTGCCACATTGTTTTTTTTTTTTTTTTCATTATTTATTTATTGAATTTTCATATATTAAATATGAACTAACAATAATTAATCAAATCTTATACTAATACTTTATTTTTGTCCTGCCAATGCTAGACGAAAATTTTTCTCCTCACGGTTTCTGTTCACATATGTAGATGTTTAGCGGTCTTCTCGTCGGATGAGTCCTGCAGTATCTCTTCTCCTTAATCTAGAGTGTCCACTGTCATTTAAAATATTTCGAGCTAGTGGATTTGGGTGCGACTCAAGCCTTTTTAAATATTTTGCTGCGTACTTCGCAATAATAGTTTTTACTAATGGCACATTGAGATCCTTGTGAATATTAGAGATTTTAACATACCAGTTGCCCGTTTCTGTATATCTCGCATCGTAAAATTTCCCGCATGAAACAAGTGAATTATGACAAAAACAGTGCAATATGAAACAAAAAATGGTTTTTCTCACATAAGTGTTTCTGTACTTTTACTTTGCGAGAATTATCAGTCATTTAAATAATTTTCCAGCAATTATTGGAAGGATGTGAGAACAAGTGTTTCTGTAACAATATTTTGCAAAAAGTTTCTCACACGAACTGTCAAAATAAGTCATATTTGAAATTGATGGGAGAAAACAAAATTTAAAAAAATGGAGCCCAAATTATGTATGTATGTACACAAGAATGTGTATTATTTTATTTTATTTTAAAAGAAAGAATTTAAATGATGAAAATAAGTATATAAAACACAATTGTTATATTTTGTTTTTTAAATTTTTTTTTGGCCTTTCATTGTGCTTGTTTTATGCAGGGCTGCCAGATAAATTTGTGAAAGAAACGTCAATATCCTAAGAAAAAATAAAAAAATCGTCTATTTTTTCGGACAATTTAAAATTAATTTTGACGAATTTTGTTCGATTTTTATCATATAATCACAAATTGTTATCATATAAACACAAAATCAAAAAAAAAAAACATTAAGTTCATGGGTAAAATACATATTTTATACATACATAAGCTTGAGGTCTATTTAAATAAAATTATTTATTTTATTTTCCTTAATCCGATAAGAGTTTAAAATTTCAGATTGTTATTTTTCCCTGCAGAAATCACACAAAGGAGTGACAAAATATCATATTGAAATAAAATAAACACTTTTGGGCAAAGTAAAAGGCAAAAATTTCCTAAAGTGCATTGACTGAAAAATGGGGTAATAGTTTAATCTTTTGATCACACAAACAAATGTATTAAATAATCCAAGCAAATAAAAATTAAACAGTTTCCGTTCGAAATTTTGCTTTTGCCGATACATTTTTTAATCTGCCTTGTTTTTAAAGATATCGGTTTTCTGTGGTGCCTAAGACACAAACATATAAAACTATTTAAAATTGTTTTATTTCAAAGACTGAATCGTCACTAGAAAAAAATCAGCAAATTGTCACTTTGCCAATTTTGGAACAAAAAAAATCGTCAAAATGTCGATAAATCTTTAAATCTGGCAGCCTTATTTTTATTATATATATTTCTTTCGTTGACGTTTCGCTTGCTTTTGACACTTAATTACTGGAAGTATTCCAGTTAAAACAGAATCTGTGTTGTCTGTTCTCGCATTTAAATACAGAAACACTTTTTTCTCACAAATCGAGAAACGATGGAATTTTTTGTTTCACACTTAATATGAGAAAATTTGCGATGCGAGAAATACAGAAACGAGCTACAGGGAGCGACTGTGATTATTCGAAGAAGTTAATTTTGGCGCCTTTGAATTTTTTCGATATTTGAGGCCGAGGCAGTGCCCCATTGCTGAATACCGTAGCACCAGATTGGCTTTAATATAGAGTTGTAAAGTAGAAGTTTGCAGTCGAGGCTAAGAACAGAATTTCTTCCAATAAGCCAATAAATTTGAATTGCTTTTAGTTTCATTTGTGTTAGTTTTGCTTCTATATGGCATTTCCATGTCAAACGCCGATCTAGATGAATACCGAGATATTTTACATGCGATTGCTGGGGCACTAATTGATTATTGATTATAATAGGGGGACATGACTCCCGACGTAAGGTGAATGTTATATGTACGCATTTTTGCTCATTGACCTTTATCATCCATTGTTTTAACCACTTTTCCAGTTCAAAGATTTGATCCTGCAAGTAACGGGATGCTTCATGACAGTTTTCGTGTACGCTTAAAAAAGCTGTATCATCAGCAAATGTTGAAGAAAGGGTGTGGTTGTTTGTTGGCATGTCTGAGGTATATATAAGGTATAACAGTGGGCCCATGATGCTTCCCTGAGGGACTCCAGCGTCAATTGGCTGAGGAGAACTTATAAAATCACATTCTTTAATAATAAACCTTCGACCGACTAAGTAGCATTCTAACAGCTTGTGTGTGTTTACTGGTAAGTTTAACTTCAATTTATGTAATAAGCCTTCATGCCAGACTTTATCAAAAGCTTGAGAAACATCGATGAAGAGGGCGGAACAATATTTTTTTTCTTCAAAGGCTTTTCTTATGGCGTTTACTATACGATGGGTTTGTTCAATAGTGCTATGTACTCTTCTAAAGCCGAATTGATGGTTAGGAATACATCTATTTACATTTAAAATTGGGGCTAATTTTGACACTAACAGCTTCTCAAACAGCTTTGATATATTAGACAATAAGCTTATAGGTCTATATTACTCAACTTTTGTAGGATCCTTCCCTGGCTTAGGTATCATTGTAACTAAGGATACTTTCCATTCTTGTGGGTAGTATTCAAGGCGTAAAATAGCATTAAAAATCAAGAGAATAATTTTCTTTGCTGGGTAGCTCTAAAAGCATTTTGTTGCTGATCTTATCAAACCCAGGGGCTTTCTTGGGGCTTAAATCATGAATAGCCTTTTCGATTTCTTTTATTTCAAATCTAAGTGGAACAGCAGCTCTAACAGCAACAGATGGCAACTCGACTGCAATATCGGGAGATGTATGCGGGGTAAATACGTTTTTCAAATGATTAACAAAAAGATTTCCTTTTTCTTCATCATTTCGTGCCCAACTTCCATTTAAGTTTCTTAATGGTGGTTTAGTGATAACTGGTCTATTAAGATTTCTAGCTGCACGCCATAATGAGTAGTCTGATTGAGAAGTTGTATCAAGTTCCCTAAGATATTTTTCCAGGGAAGCCGTTTTCTGAGACTGCAATAACTTTCTTAGCCTTTTTGTGCACTCTTTTAGTAAATTCTTAAGTTGAGGGGATCTATGCAATTGCCATTCTCTTCGAGCTCTCCTTTTTTCAGTCAAGAGACGCTCGACATCTGCAGAATATATTTTACTATTTTTGGTTTTTTTGAGGGTTATACTAGAATGTCGAACAGCTAGTTCCAGATAACTGTCAAAATTTACAATAGAAATATCCACATTCTCCGGTGTACTAAGCGGAATATTTTCAGTGCAGTGGGTACTGAGATATTTTTTATATTTTAACTAATTTAACCAGTTCGTACGTGCTTCCTTGATTAGTTGCCTGCGTTTGAGGGGGATTAAGTTTCTGTCCAACAGAACGCTTGACAATCGAATAAACCGGGCATCCTCTATAGTTGGCAATGTGGTTACCACCACAGTTGCTACATTTTTTTACATTAGGGTCATTTTTGGACTTATCGCACCGGACGGTACCATGTAATTCTCCACATACGACGCAAACAGGGGGTATATGGCAGTATGCCCTAGTATGACCAAATTATTGGCAGTTTAAACACTGAACGGGCCCATTTCTTTTGTGCGGCTCCTCTATCGTGATTTGTCTGTACAGAATGTATTTTAAACTGTAAATGGGATGCGTTTCATTTTTTTTAGCTTAACATCGCCGGGCTCTAACTCCACCCGAAATAGTTGGGGATTTTTTTCCTATTTTTAATATTTGTAACATTTTTTATGTTGAAGCCCTTTTCTTCTAAAAATGTTTTTATTTTGTCTGGGTCCATGCATGAGTCAATGCCCTTTATCACAACCTGAAGACCTTTGCTGCTTTTCAGTTGGTATGTATAGAAGCTTTTTTTAAGTGCTTCAAACTTATTTATTATTTTACGAAAATCATTCTCGTGATTAACCTGTATTTTTGTTTCGTTTATATTACCACGCTTGATTGCAGCTACGTAAAACGAATTTTCACCTATCACCGAGATTAAACTTTTTATTAGCTCACTTGAGTTTTGCTCTCTAAAATATATCGGGGGTGGCTTTGACGTTTTTATGACGTTAGGTGCTTCAGAAGATTCATCCTCCAGAATTGCAAAACGATTTTGTGAATTTATTCTATCAAAAGATGGAACTTTCGAGGCCGAGGTTACAGCTGAAGAGGCAGGGCTGCGACCACGTTTAAGCACTGTTACATACCTGTCCATACCAACTTGCACTTGTAGTTTTTGACAAATTTTTTCTTGTTTGTTTTCCATTGCGTCTATGTTCGAATTTATGGTGTCAATGGTAACGCTTGTATTGTTTTCTGTTGTTGTATTTATTTCCACATTGCTTTCACTAGCATGAGTATCATTTATTTTTGTTGTTGTTTCATTGTTATTACTCATATAGAGTTGTTTTTGTTTTTTTCACCGTTTTTTTATTTTTTTATTTTTGTTGACTATGCTCTTTTTATTATGTATAATGTTGTGACACCGAGATAATAAAAGAAAAAAGAAATAATATTTTTTTGCACAGATTATTTGCAAGTATGTATGTGCGTACATACATACATACATACATATGTAGGTATATTTTTTTACTTGTATTTTTTTCATATTTTTTTTTTTTTTTATAGTTATTCACTTTTATATTGAGCGTCCAAATTCGCTTGTTAAACTGATATTATTAACTAATTTATGTTAAAAAAAAAGAACCGTATGCGGAGTTAAAAGAAACACGTCTTTTCTCATCGAGCACGACCGACTGAGACATTGGTTTTTAAAGTCAAATTGGGCAATTTTCTAGCGTTGTAAAAGATGGTTTTTGTTTTCAATAAACATTCCCAAACGAAATGCTTTTTATTTTTTATTTAAACAGTTAGTTGAAAATAGATATGTATATTATGTTTAAATACCAAGAAAACCACTTTAAAGTATTTTAAAATTCAAAAATGTATACATACATACATATTACTTATCTTAGAAAACTTTATAAATGGTATGAGATTGATGAGATACACAAGTTGTAAATTTCAGCTCCATTAAATTTACAGGCAGTTGATTGTATAGACAAATGTATATGACAATCAATCAATTTTTTGAGTGCACATTAGATAGACTTTTTTTTGGTTTTATTTATAAAATTAAAATGGATTTGAAATGTATTTAAGAGAAATTGTATTAAATTATCTAGAAGCACAATTTAAACATATCTAATTTTGTATAAATATGGTAGCTATGTATGCAGGTATTTTGCCTTTGTAATATAATGTTTAAATATAAAACAATTTGATGATTTTTCTCTTCAAAATATAATTTTTGTTTACCAATGATGATTTTCTTCCCAAAGCTTCTGGGAACGCTGATACCAATAAATAATATTTAGTAACATTTTAATGAAAGAGTCCGCTCTGTATTGGCGCAATGGGCCCTGTGCGACTTGCTGCCGACTGATGTGGAACGTGCTGTGAACAGATTCACTCATCTGCTAAGAGAGAGCTACGAGCTATCCTGCCCGGTTACATTTTCAAGGCTGGCAGGACAGCCCACTCAAAACCCGGAAATATCAGGCTTATTAGTCTGACTTCATTCTTATTGAAGACACTCGAGAGACAGATAGATCTCTACCTCAGGAGTAATATTGATACCCACCTTATTAGCAACGCTCAATATCACCTCGAGTATTGGGGATCATATGATAAGGAGGAGGGTTACCAGGGAGACATCACAGGGGGGATTTTATCGCCTCTACTGTGCTTGTTTGCGGTCAAAGGGATTCTCAGGTAATTTGATTCCATGGGTGGAAAAGTCGTTGCCTATGTGGATGATATAGTTCTGCTGGTCAGGGGAAAATTTCTATACACGACCGGTGAAATTATGTAGGTGATGTTGGGTGAACTCGCGGCATGGGTGAAGGGTAGGGTGCTGGGGGTAAACCCTGGTGCTTTTCACTAGAAAGTATAAGATAGAAGGTTTTAGGGAGCCAGTGATGGATGGCGTCGAGCTAACTCTTTCTGATAGTGCTAAGTATTTGGCTAACTTCCTCGACTGTAAACTGTCTGGGAAGATAAATACTCAGGAAAGGATGAGAAGGGGACTCAACGCCTGATACACATGCAGAAACTCGATCGGTAAAAACTGCGGACTAAGACCGGATATGGTAAACTGGATTTATACATCGGTGGTTAGGGGTATTCTTACTCTTGGATGCACTGTTTGGTGGGATGCGATGAGCGTGGGCAGCTATCGGAAGATGCTCAGCAAGGTTCAAAGTAGTGCATCTCTTGGCAAGCATAATCTCAGGTGCAAGGAGAAGCGCTCCACTGGCAGTGTTGGATAACTTACTATACCTGTCCCCTATTGAACATTATGTGAGGAATGTGGCTGCCAGGAACTTATTTAGACTCTACGATGATCCCAGGAGAATTTGTTTCCGAAGTAGGTCTGCTTGATCAGGGGAGTATTCTCGAGAGAATTTCGGATCATAGGATTGTGACCCTAACGAATTGCAGGGTGTCGACGGCGTTATGACCCGGATTGGACACAGGGGCAACCAAGGTTATATTAGGATTGGATAGGAGTGGTCTCGGGACACTATAGGGTTCTTGAAGGGGCATTGTTCTGTTAGGGCTTATACGAGTAAATGGGGCAATGCCATACCGGACTTCTGCAGATTGAACCTGTCAACTATTTTCTTCTTTACTTCTCTCTATCTTATTTAATTATACTGAAGTGATTCACAATGGCCCGCATTGATCTCCGAGTGGAGGTGGGCGCACAATCCTTAGTAGATAGGTAATGGGGATCTTGGCAGTTTCCGGTTCCGGTAATAAGGTTGGTAGTGTGGATGGTAATGCGGTTATGTGGATGTTATCCAATTTTCGAACAATTTTTCTAGTTCCCAAACCCTGTGATAGGAATGATATATTTAGATAGAGCATAATTTTTCTAGTTTCGAAACCAGTTAAAAATTTTTGGTTTTGAAAAACAAGTTTGTGGATTTTTAAATACAGTTTTTATTGGGTGGCAATGCTATATCGAATTAGATAGAGCATAATTTTTCTAGTTTCCAAACCAGTTGAAAATTTTCGGTTTTTAATTTTTAAATACAGTTTTTAGAATTAATGCAACAGTCAAAATATTTGAATTTAGTTCTTTTTTGTATTAAGAAATATTGTATTTCCCTTCAGTTTTAGTGGATGGCAATGCTATATCGAATTAGTTGGAGCATAATTTTTCTAGTTTCCAAACCAGTTGAAAATTTTCGGTTTGAAAAAACAAACTTGTGGATTTTTAAATACAGTTTTTAGAATTAATGCAACAGTCAAAATATTCGAATTTATGTTATTGTTATTTGCGGTTTGTTTTCTTTCCCAAATACAATGTCTCCTAATAAGATTAGAATTAGAATTTGTATTTTGTAATAAAATGCTGACGATGAAGAAACCTTTTTGTTATATTTAAGAATGTATAATTTGTTTAGAATGTATAATTTGTTTATAAAACAAAACATTAATTGCAGTTTGTTTTCTTTCGTAATACAATGTGTCCCAATAATATTTAATAAGAATTTGTATATTGTTTATTTTGCCTTCATAAAAGGCTTAGTGGAGTATATTTCTGGAAACTAGGTTTATTTGCATTTGAACATTGAAGATTTAAACAATGGATTCGAGTCAATACGAAATTGTATTTGTCGATGAAAATTCTATTGACAAAGTAGTGGAGAATACGCAGAAGCGTATAAATGGCATAATCGACGCATCTATAGATAACATCCTATTAAATAAAAACCCAGGAATGGAAATCCCCAACAACCAGCTGGCGTATTATGATTTTTTTTGGGAAATTGACGATTTCCTAGATGATGAAGAGGGAGATGCGATAATTTTGAAGGCAAATGACGGCTTTTATTTGGATGAAGAAGGAGATTGTTTTATTAGGGAAGTAGATTTAAGTTTTTAGATGTAGTGATTTTTTTTTTGTTTTTTCAAATACTTAAAAACAAAATTATTAAATAAAATATAAATAATAAAAGAAAAAACTATAAAAGTAAAATTATTATTTCTGATATTGGATCACATTTCGAAAATAATTTTAATGGTTGAACATATCCATGTATAAATAGCGCATACAATTTATTTCAATAACAAGTATATTGTGATATATCGTGGATTTAAAATAGTATTTTTAACAATTGCGCTTAATATTAAATAGAAAAAAAATTAAAATGGTTAAAGATTTAAAATTTGATTGCAATGAAGATCAGCATTTTAAACAATCTCCGTTTACGCCACGCTATAGCATGAACGATAACTTTAATAGAGAAGATGAACGATTAAAAACCTTTGTATGCTGGCCATTAAAATGGTTAGATAAAAGGGAATTAGCTATGAGTGGCATGTTTTATAGTGGAGATTATGACAAAACAAAGTGTTATTTTTGCGAAGTTGAAATTTGGAATTGGGAGCCTACTGATCAACCTATAACAGAGCATTTGCGTTGGTCTTCAAATTGTACTTTACTGAGAAGGTGTTGTACCAATAATGTAACGATTAATTGGAATGCATTAAATCAACTACTACCACCACCTAGCTATGAAACCTGTGGTCTAACTGAAGAATGCGAAATACGAGATGATAACATTTCTAACGTTCCTCAATATAATATGGAAATGAAAAACGATGATATATCTAGAAGAAATCACGTTACAAATTATGGGGTTCAAGTTATTGAAATCCCAATTTCATTTGTCGAATCTTCAAAAACAATGATGCAAAACGTTGAAATTTCATCCTTCATAATAAATATAGCTATTTACATATTTTTTTTTTTTTTATTTATAATTTATTGTTATTAATTTTATTTACTGAAATTAGAAAATAAATATAAAATAAAATTAAAGAGAAAAAAAACATATATATAAATTTTTGTTTTTATAATTATTCTTTATTATAGATAAATGTGTAAGAATTAATTAGATTTACTACGATTACTTTTCTTAAATAAAAACCTGTGCACCTGCACGGACTAGGACCCTCCTCACAAGCCGGACTGTACCACGGGTAGCATTCAAAATGTGGCTCTGCATCGTTAAAACCCAACACCAAAGTCCTCATTTTCATCCATCATAGTTAAAAAGTGTTGTATGCACTCCCAGTGCTCGAACATTAAAATATCCTCAAATGTTTTTACAAAACTTATAACAAATTCCTTTAAGGCACACATTTGTTTTTTTTGATCTTCTTGGTTTGGTTGCCTTTTTGTATACGTTTCTCGTTTTTAAAATTCTAGATACAAGTGTGAAATGTCAGAAGAATTTTTTTATTATTATTTCACAACATTTCACTTAATAACTGGAGTGAAAGAGAAAACTATATTTATTTTCTCAATGCTATTCGGTAATTTGTTCTCTATTGATTCTTATTTATGTGGAAGTGTTAAGCTTAAGCAAGCTTATTCATATTACAGTTGGGCCTTTATTCAATATTAGTATATACCAATTTCTTTGTTTAGAGCAAAGGGAAGAAATGTATATCTTCATCTCTTTCTTTAACATCATTATATATATATTACTATTTTCTTAATTAATAAAATATACTAAGATCGATTTAAAAATTGATTTAATCTCAGTTGAAAAAAAGAAACTAACGTGATCGGTTGTGGAAAATGGAACCCTCGAAAAACTTAATAAATAAATTTAACACTCTGAGCTATAGCAAATCCTTAATTCACATTAAGGATCTTGTGATGTCATCTAAACACATTATTATAAGTGCAAGTAGAGTGAAAACAAAGTATGGGAGCTCAATAAAAATTGAGCTGGAGGATAATGTATTGTTTTTGCCATATCGCTACAATACGCTAACTGACGAAGATTTGAAGAATTTAGCATCTGGAACGTATCTTATATCCAGGGAAGGGGAGAAAAACTTGCAATTAAAACCATTCGAGGAGGATGATATATTTGTAGCCAATTCTAAATACCCCATATACGCCAACTTTAACAGTTTTTAAATTTTATTTTAATGATAAAAATAGCAATATGTGCCTACACCAATATAATAATAATAAAGTTAAAACTAAAAATAATTAAATAAAACAAAATGTAGTTTTCTTTTTTTTTTTTAATAATTTTAATTGTTTCTTTAATTGTTCTTTATTTATTTATTTCTTTTTAGTTATTTTATACAAAAATTCAAGACATAAATGTCCACAATTAAATGAATCATAGTTTTGATGTTAGGTTAGGTTAGAGTGGCCGGTCGCAAAGACCTCGCATAGACCAAATAGGTCCCTAGCGTTACCACGTTGTACGATAACCCGCAGAAATAAGAAAGTTCATTCCGATGTGATGGTACTCAGAGTACCCCACACTCTCTTGACGAACGCCAGGAGTCTCATTAACCCAATTCCAGAGATTTCCCCGAGATTTTGGAAGTAATGATCTCCCAGACAGTTCGCCCTGGAGCGCACGAGTGCCGGACAGTAGCAGAGTATATGCTCCACTGTCTCCTTTTCCCCTGGTACCCCACAGAATCTGCAATTGTCACTATTCAGCCGCCCCGCCCTCTTGGCGTATACCGCAGTCCAACAGTGACCCGTTATAAAACCTACCAGAAGTCTACAGTCACTTCTCGGTAGCGACAGAAGAATTTTCGTCGACTCCGGATCATAGGATCTCCACATTACCTTGGAAACCCTGCACGTTTCGATGTTTTCCCAAACTGCCTCTGATCTCCTCCGTATAGCAGAGTCCGTATCTCTCCTAATATTCCGAATTGGAGCCGGGATGGCCATCACCCTGTCGTATGGTAACTGGACCCCCGTTTCGCCAATTCGTCCGCCTCCTCGTTGCCCTCTATGCCCTGGTGCCCGCGAACCCAGTAGATGTGCACCCTCCTATTGGTACAGAGCCTATCTATCGAGTTCCTACACTCCTGGACGATAGAATCGCCGCCTGACTGTCGATGAAAAAGTTTATGTGTGCGTTCCTAGTACTGGAGCTACGTGCCAAATCAGCAGCCACTTATACGATTCCCGAATACCAAGTTCCCGGCAGTAGACTGCAGCTCCAACTCCGCCTTCCATTTTGGATCCATCAGTGTAGAAACTGAAGGTCCTGTGGCCAGATCGGAGCCCTGCTAACCAGCCGTCCTCCTCCAGGGTAACTCGCGGTTTCCTTCCAAGTGACAGCCTCGGAATGGTGTAGTCACTGCTACAATCTATTCCCCTTATAATACTGCCGTGACCATAAGGTCTGTATACAAATTGTCCCGTCGCCTTTAAGCGGATCGCAGACTTCCTCGCAGTTCCTTCTGCCACTAGATGAATCGGCTGCAAGTCCAAGATCACATCCAGTGCCGCAGTCGGCGTACTACGCAAAGCACCGGTGACGCTGAGTTCGGCGAGTCTCTGCACGCCCATTAGCCTTTTCCGGTAGGATATCTTCCCCAAGGCCGTCTACCACACGAGTATTCCGTAGAGTAATATTGGTCTTGCCACCGCCGTGTAGACCCAATGTGTAAGAGCAGGGGTTAGACCCCACGTTTTGCCCAGCATTTTCTTACATGCGTAGAGCGCATTCGTTGCCTTTTTCACCCTTTCTTCCACATTCAATCTCCACGATAGTTTGCTATCCAGTATTACTCCCAGGTACTTTGTGTGGTGTTTAAGTTCCAGGCTAGTACCCCCTAGTTTAGGCTTCCTCCATGGGCCAATTTTGTACCTATTCGTAAATAGTATTAGGTCCGTCTTCTCGGGATTGACTCCCAGTCCTACTCCGGCCGCCCACTGGCTGACCAACGCCAGTGTAGCCTCCATTACAGAACTAATAGTATTCAGATCCTTGCCAGCAACTATTACCGCCACGTCATCTGCGTATGCAGTTATCTTTGCTGCCCCGTCCTGAAGTCCATTGAGAAGTTCGCTGACGACAAGCGTCCAAAGTATTGGTGAGAGCACCCCTCCCTGGGGAGTTCCCCGGTGTGCCCTCCTCGTTATCCTGGCGTTACCCCACGCCTCAGATATAGTTCTGCACCGTAGCAGGTTACCGATCCAGTTTTTAGCATGTGGGTGTGCCCCCGTACGCGACAAGCTAGCCAAAATTGCCTCTGTGGACACATTATTGAAAGCTCCCGCGATGTCTAGGAACACGCCCATAGCGAAGTCCTTGTATCTCAGGGTCTTCTCAATCAGTGAGACAACTGAATGGAGTGCCGTCTCAGTTGATTTGCCCCTCGTGTAAGCGTGCTGATTTACAGAGAGAATGGTCGGCCCCATGTTACCCTTGACATGATAGTCCAAAATTCTCTCCAACGTTTTCAACAGGAATGATGTGAGACTAATGGGTCTGAAATCCTTCGGGTACATGTGATTGCTCTTACCCGATTTCGGTAGAAATACAATCTTAGATATCCTCCAAGATTTCGGCACATAGTTTATCCTCAGACATCCCTTAAAGATTTTTACCAGCCATGGTATTATCCGTTGTCTACCCCGCTGTAGTTGCACCGGGATGATTCCGTCAAGACCAGGCGACTTGTATGGCTGGAACGAGTCAATGGCCCATTCCACCCCCTCGTAAGAGATAATGTAGTTATCACCGTTTGATATAAAGGCAATTTCATCCGTTGGAATGGGAACCTCAGAACAGCCTGGAAAGTGTGTATCAACGAGTACATCCAGCGTCTCCATGCTGCTCTTTGTCCATTCTCCGTTAACCCTACAAACTGTACTTGGCATTACTGGACTGCCCACTAGCAGCCTCCGCAGTCTTGCCGTTTCAGCCGTCTCCTCTATATTATCGCAGAAACTCTTCCACGAAGTTCGTTTGGCTCTTCGCACGTCGCGCTTATACACCCTAAGAGCGTCCCTATACTCCCCCCAGCATTCAGACAGGTCAACAATTTTCGCCAGTTTGAATAGCTCACGAAGTTCGCGTCTTCCACAGTCCAGCTGTTTATTCCACCAAGGTGGTCTGGACTTACGCCTAACTCGTGTGGGAGGACACGACTTTTCATAGGATCTAATAACGCCCGATGTCAATGTGTCTATAGCAGAATCTATGTCCTCTGGACTAGCCAGTGTTCCCGAGTGACCTAGGTCCCTATTAAGAAGTAAAGAGTATTTGGCCCAATCTGTATTTCTTGGGTTCCTAAACACTGTTTCAGTAGGTACATTGTAGTTTAACGCAAAGGATATATAGGAGTGATCAGAGAAGGATGGCTGCATAAGCACCTTCCAATCATCTATCACTGTTTTATAATCCGTATAAAACGTCACATCAAGCACATTTTCCGACGTGGGACCCTTATACGTTGGGACCTCACCTCTATTCGCAATTAGTATATTATTCTGTAATATAAAAGCAATAAGATCCTCACCTCTATTGTTGATGTCTTTACTGCCCCATATTGTGTGATGAGCGTTAGCATCCGTGCCCACCACCAGATTTTGCTTCCTTCTACAAGCTTCTTCGACTAGTCTGTGGAGTTCTACTGGGGGGGCATCCCTGTCATGTGGCATATAGGATGATGCAAATATTATTGTGTCATCTCTGCCATCTTCCAAGGCCACTACTGTGAGATCGTCAGTGCTGTAATTATATAGAATGTATGAGTAAAGATTCTTCCTAACAAGTATTGCAGATCGTATTCTACCTACCACTTTTGAGAAGTACGTGTTAAAATTACGTGACTTCAGTCCAGATACCCGATTTCCTGTGGAGATCCACGGTTCCTGGATTAAAGCCACGTCGTAGCGACCCTCCTCTAGTGTGAGGAGGAGTTCGACCGAAGCCGTCTTACTGTGCTGGAGGTTGACTTGCAGGATCTTTAGCGTCATCAACTAAGATCACCCGCTCGGGGTCGGCTCCATCATCCTTGGCCGTTTCACCCAGACTCAGTCCCGAAGTGGCCGCAGTGGCAGCCGCCAGATCACGCTCCACTTCATCGACCTCCAGTGTGTTGTGGTTGGAGTCTTGTGGATGTCGTTTCTGCAACCGGAGAAACACACTTCCTACTCCCCAAGACATTTTTCCATACCGTGGATACAAAAGGTCTTCTGCCTCTTTTGTAATCTGGAGTATGTAATTCTGTCCGTCTTTGTTGCATTTTTGTACATGCAGAATCCTCCATTCTTTAGTGGGAATGTCAGGATTCTGATTTTGTAGGAGACGAAGGGCGACTTCCGGTTTTACTATGCGCGGAAAGTTCACCTTCGCCTTCGGTACGGCAGGAATGTGCGATCTATCCACAATCTTCAGTTGTGCATCCGACCACAGGCCCTTGAGTTTTGTAATGACTCCTTTAAGCCATTCCAGCGTCATTTCGTCCTTACAGCTGATGAGCTTTACTCCATTGAACCATCCAGCCCCATCAAATGAAGGCAGCGGTCTTCCGGGTTCGGCATCCATCTTAGCGACGATTTCGTTAAAGATCTTAGACTCCACGATCTTCCACCGCTCTGTGGCCATTTGACCAAAAGGGTTGCTCATGTCGAGAAGTGCCACGCTCAGAGGACGTTTGGCCACTTCACTGACTCTTGCAGCCTTTGGCAAAGGTACAGTGGCAGCTTTTGATGTCGAGGGTCTGACCTCCTCGGTGTTTTTCTTTGCCTTTTTTGTCTCCTTAGGATTTGCGGCAGATGGAGACTCATCAACTGACCGCTGTCTTTTACCCTGCATGCTCTTAATCACGGCTTCTTCAATGCAGTTGTGGAAACCCTGATTTTTGGCAGCATATTTGGGGTTAATAGAAAAGTGAGCTCGGCCTTCTGCAATCGCACCCGTTGCCCACTTCATCCGCTCTTTCTCCTTGTTGGATAGATTGGATTGGGAGTCAAGCCGATGCTGTATCCGGACCGCAGCTTTATATTCTGATAGAGCTCTGAGTCCTTCCTTGCTTCTCTTGGGCCTGTTCCTATTTGTGGAATGGGTTCCCCGAGATGTTCCAGGCGAACTTAGCAGCTCACGTTCCTCTTTAGAGGTGATCGTTTTGACGCTATCGAGATCCGAGTCTGAATCGACAACGGCATCCCTACATGTCATACTTATGTTTTTGGCTTTACTACTTCCACCGTAAGGCGCCTTAACCACGGCAGAGAATGTGTGACCGCTAGTTTTGATGTTGATTGTAGTTATATTTTATATTTCCTCCTAGGTATTCAACTAGCTCCAATGGTGGTTGTAAATTTCCAAAACTATCATAATATTCTATTTGTTTTTATAGTAAGATACCCAATGGGTACCACTACCTATTGTAGAATCCAAATTTATTATTCCACATTCAATATTTTTGGGATGTTTTGGTATTGAGTCTAACATGAAAATTCCTCTAAAGTGAGGAATATTTTTTGAGAATTTTCGTAAATCAATATCAGTCAATGGCCGTTTGGGTAGCTTGTTTAGAAGTTTTTTGATTTTTCTTCATAAGTTAATCCATATCCTTTCTTATATGGTTTAAGGTAAAGTCCTTTACCCATTGCTATGGCTTCCATGCTTTTATTGTGTCTACTCGCTTCATCAAGTTAGAGTTTAGCATTCTTTGCTGCATTAACTGCTTTTGCTATGTTAGCACCTCCACTCGATAGGGTACCAATTACACCTAAAGCTGTTAATATTGGTATTAATGGTAAAACAGCACCAACTTTTGGAACACGTATTACGCGTGGTATTACAATTTCAGATTTCCTTCCCTTTAAGGATTTGTTAATGGTTTTACGTGCAATCTTGATAGCAGCGTTAAGATCTGTTGGTTTTTTTTTAACATTTTTGCTGTCGCTTTTAGCGTTGAATTGAACAGTTTTCTTCCAATAACTTTATTCCATTTTGATTGTCTATTACTTTTGTTTTGCTTAGTCATACCCATACCGAGTTTAGTTTTTGATTTCATTGTGTTTGTAAGCAAATATGCAAATGATTTTTCTGGCAGACTGCTATTGGTTGAAAGTACTCGTTCCCAAGCTCTGTTCTCAAGAATTTTATCAGCTTGATGTCTAATATTTATTTCTTTACTTTTGGAATAAGCAATATCGTGTTCTTTACATGCAGCGTCCAATAGATTTATTCCTTTATCACCTCGTTCTAAACGTTTTTGTAATTTCGTTCCAGGACCGCAATATTGATAACCAGGAAGATGTAGCTCAAAAGGAAGTGAATTTATCAATTTATTGACTAAACCTCTTCCTCTGACAGTTTTATTGTTATTAAGCTTGTAATTAAAGAGTATCACCATTTTATTTTATTCTATAAGAAAAACATAATATTTAATTATTTCAATCAGTTATAAAGATGCGCTTAATAAAACAACATAAAAATATTTTTGTTCGTAATACGGATTCTTCAACGAATATAAAATTAAAAACTAGACATAGTTCTATATTACCGAATTCTATTCGTGCGCTTATTGTGGGTCCTTCAAATTGTGGAAAGACTAACGTTATGATAAGCTTACTAGAAAGTCCTAATGGACTGAAATTTGAAAACATCTATTTATACTAAAATCACTATTTCAGCCAAAGTATGAATATTTAAGAAAATTATTATCACCAATTAAAGGAATGGGTTATTACACGTTTTCAAATAATGATTCTGTATTACCTCCTGATGAAGCACAAAACAATTCAGTTATGATATTCGATGATGTTGCATGTGAAAAACAAAACAATATACGTGCATATTTTTGTATGGGTAGACATAGAAATATAGATTCATTCTACTTATGTCAAACATATACAAGAATTCCTAAACATTTAATAAGAGATAATGCTAATATGATTATTATGTTTAAGCAAGATGAAATGAATATAAAACATATATATGCTGATCATGTTGGTAGCGATATGAGTTACGAAAAGTTTTATGAAATTTGTAGAGAATGTTGGAAGGATAAATATGGATTTTTGGTTATAAGTACAGATGATGAATTAAATGATGGGAGATATAGAAAGCAGTTTGATTATTTTATAACATTATAAATTATAGAATATATTACATACAAGTATTAGTATGTCATCAACCTTTAAAGATATTACAACAAAAACAACAAAATCATTGACAACTAACGAATATCTGATCTGATGGTCGATAAAAAAATGAATGAAAAAGTTTTAAAAGACCTGATAAAGACAAGAAATGTTTTAAAGAAGAAATTTCGCAGTATAAAAATTGGTGAAGCTGATACTCGTGAACAACTTCAAGATACATTTAAACCCATAACAGAACCCTTGAAAAATTTTATTAATAGTTCGAAAAATACCAAAGTAAATTTAAAAATTGAAAAGAATAAAATTAAAAATGAATCAAAACAACAACAACAATTTAAAACAGATTTAAATATTTCAATAATAAAACCAGAAAAATATATGTTATCTACTGCTGCAATTAACTCTGAAGAAGATGATGATGATGATGATGATGATGATGATTTTTATTCTCAACCAGAAGCAGAAAATCTAAATAATCATATAAATTTTAATGATTTGTTATATTTAGAAAAAAGACATGAGTTAGACACACTATATGGATTACATAAAGATTCAAATAATGAATGGAAATTTGGAGATAGTAACATTAAATTTAATGAAGATAAGATTCAAGTTGGAAACCAAATATGGGCACTCACTCCAGGTTTATTTTCATTAATGTTTCAAAAAATACCAAAAAACTATGATAAATCCGAGTTAGATATTTATAAAAAAATATTAATTAATACTCATGCGTATAAAAGAGGTTATGTCTCAGATGGTAATATAAGGGGTACAAGAGCATATAAATATCAGAATATTATTAGCAAATTGATTAAACCTAAAAATTCATCTACCACAACACCGCAATCACCCAGTTCATCTGATACAATAAAAACAACAAAAGAAAATTATATGGGAAGTGGGTTAATGAATTTAAATCCAAATAAACCAAACTATATATACTGGGATGATCCAAATGAGTTAATAGATCGACTAAGACTCCTGCTCGCATCACAAGCTGCAGGTCACAGCAATCATAATAACGAAATTGTATCTATTATTGAAGAATTATACGAAGCTAACATTATTGAATAAATATTAAATTAACATCAAGTAATGTCTGTTGATAAATTTGGTCACTATATTAACAATACAAGTGGCGTAATTTCTATGAAAAATGCACCTAAATTGCTTGGGTTCTTTATGGATACAGATAACAACATTGACATTCAAAACAAAAGAATCAAACATATGTCAAATGCTTTGGAAGAAAATGATGGTGTCAATAAAATGTTTTTGCAATCTCAAATTGAAAAAACACAGAAGGAGATAATGGATCAATTAAGCAAGAATATAAATGAAATTTATCAAATAATAGAGAAAATTAAAAATGATTTTGAAAGAAGATTCAAAATCTTAAATCAGAAAGTATATAACAGACTTGATATTAAAAATAAAGAACAGCAGATAACAATATTTCCTTAAGTAAAGAAGACTTAATAATAATAATGGATTCAAGAAGAAGAGATTTAGTAAATGAACTTCATAAGCCAGCCCGAAAAAATTTTATACGTCGAAGAGTTGTAATGAAAGGAATAGATGATCTCTGGCAAGCTGATTTAGTTGAAATGGGAAACTATTCTACATATAATAAAAAATATCGATATTTGTTAACTATCATTGATACTTTCTCAAAGTTTGCATGGGGTGTTGCACTTAAAACAAAAACAGCAACTGAAGTATTTCAAGCAATGAAAAGTATTTTAAAATTAGGTCGAGTACCCAAAAACTTATCATCAGTCTGATGGTAAAGAATTTTTCAATAAACAATTTAACACCCTCATGCACAACCATAATATCAATCACTACTCAACATATAGTATAATGAAAGCCTCGATAATAGAACGATTTAATCGAACTCTAAAAGGAATGATGTGGAAAGAATTTAGTTTAAATGGTTCATATTATTGGCTTCATATTTACAAAGATCTAATTAATAAATATAATAGCAAAGTTCATCGCACCATTAAAATGGCACCAATTGAGGTTAATTCTAACAACGAAACGAAATTATTGAAAACCGTATACAATCATTTAAAAATATTTAAAAAATCTAAATTTAATGTTGGAGATTTTGTACGCATAAGCAAATATAAACACATTTTTGAAAAAGGTTACACACCCAATTGGACGACCGAAATTTTTAAAATTAAACCCGTAAAAAATACTTATCCCGCAACATTCATATTGGAAGACTATCTTGGAAATCCAATAAAGGGTGGTTTCTATGATGATGAACTTTCAAAAACTCGATTTCCTGATACCTTGTTGAAAAAATTCTTAAAACTAAAGGAGAAATGGCATATGTAAAATGGTTGGGATTTTCAAATCAACATAATTCTTGGATAAATAGAATTGATATCACAGTACAACACATGATTTGCCAACTCAATTCTGTGAACTGTATGTGAAATTAGACCCAAAAAGAAGAATTTCTGCATCATTCGTTTTGTCTTCTTACCTGCGATTTGAAGTTAGTATCGATTTGAAGTTAGTACTATCGTATAGGGGAATTTATCACGTTTTAGGCCCTGTTGTTTGACATAGCTCGACAACCCCTAGCCCAATTTAGTTAAAATAAATTTTAAAAAATTAAGAATTACAATTCCCTTAATCTGTTCATATATTGTTTTCCTATACAAGTAACACTTTCGAAGTTAAAAATGAATGTATGAAGGGAAAAAATTATTTTTTGCCTAAAAATTTAATTTTTTTTTTTTAAAATACATAAAAAATCCAAAATGGAAAAAAGTTTCAAGTCTAGTTATTTTTTCGCAAAGTCACATAACCTATGAGCAAAATGAGACAAAGATCATAAAAATCGATGCACGCGTTTCGCTTTTATTCGCAATTGAGTAAAGGTATGAATTTCAAAAATCAGTTATAGCCACCACCCTTAAAATAAAAATAAAAATATAAATTAAAAAATTATCATGCAAAAAAAAACTTTATTTATAAAAACTTAATGAAAATAAAATAATATGCAATTAATACGCAATTATAATATGCATAAAAACAAAATTTAGAACATTTTTTCAATTATTGGCAATATCCATCCTTGTAGAAGTTGACGCTTGTGGTTCTGATGATCTTGTTTTCTTCGTAGGTTGTTCATATTCATGGTCTGAGTCAGCTTGGCGTTGTCGGTATGATGTTGCGCTGACATTTTGCTGTGTGAGTTTTCTTCTCTTCAAAAATGATGTCAGCCATTCGGAGTCGTGTTGTGATAGTCCCAGCTTGGCCACAATGTAATCCATTTCGATTTGTGGTAGCGGTTGTGGTGCACTATTTTCAATATCGGGTATCCAATCAGCATCATCCAAATCGGTCGGATTGGTGAAAACGGTTTCGGCTAGCAGGGACACAGTATCCGCACTCGGAGGTTTAGGTGCATCGGTATCAGCAGGGCGTTGCACTGGAAGTGTGGCAGTAAATGCAGCAGTGTTTACTTTTGTTTTCAATTGTTGTCTGTTTAATCCAGGACGAAAATTTATGCATGCATAGCACCTGGATTCATCATGTCCAGTTGTGTCTTCCACCCAAATTACTGGCTTCATAAAAGATAACTTTCTACTTTTTCCGTGAATCCATTTTAGAAGGGAAGTATAACAACTGTTGCACACTGTGTTCGGCGTAAAATTTGCACCACTTAAATCTGCTTCATCGAAATAATTACAATACGCGGTTTTGAATTGCTCAGTAAACAAATTTTTTCGATCTTTTTTCTGTATTTTTCGGACGATATGACCACAAACGTAACAATATTCATCCAAATATGGGCACTTGTTGTTTTCCATATTGATATATTTTATGTTTTGTTGTTATTCACTTTTAAAAAACTGGAGAAAAATCACTTTTACTGTTCGCGTTCGTCGGCACTGGCTGAATGCCAAAAATCGATCAATGCACACCTATAAATACTACGTATTTTTGAATATTTTACTGCCAGGTACTTATAAATGGGCGCATATTTTAAGGGCGGCTGGCTATATACCTGATTCAGCACTTGTACGTTTCAAACTGTGCAAAACTTTCCAAATAATGACCACCCTTAAATGTGGGTGCAATTTCTGTAAAAGAAATCATATAGGTAGCCACCGGAAAAACCCAAATAATAAAAAGGTCCACTTTCCGTTTAATTGTCCACGTACATTTATTACCGCAATCATAAAAATCAAATAACCTTTTGTTTATTCCTTTTTTTTTAATTCTCAGAATCATGAAAAAGGTGTCAATGTTTTCTCCAAATAATGTTGTGCATATCTCGAGCAAATTTTTTAAATTCATACATTTACTCGATTGCGAATAAAAGCGAAACGCGTGCATCGATTTTTATGATCTTTGTCTCATTTTGCTCATAGGTTAAAAATAACTAGACTTGAAACTTTTTTCCATTTTGCATTTTTTATGTATTTTTAAAAAAAAAAATTTAAATTTTTAGGCAAAAAATAATTTTTTCCCTTCATACATTCATTTTTAACTTCGAAAGTGTTACTTGTATAGGAAAACAATATATGAACAGATTAAGGGAATTGTAATTCTTAATTTTTTAAAATTTATTTCAACTAAATTGGGCTAGTGGTTGTCGAGCTATGTCAAACAACAGGGCCTAAAACGTGATAAATTCCCCTATACGATAGTACTAACTTCAAATCGATACTAACTTCAAATCGCAGGTAAGAAGACAAAACGAATGATGCAGAAATTCTTCTTTTTGGGTCTAATTTCACATACAGTTCACAGAATTGAGTTGGCAATCAATTAACTGAAAAATGTTGTACTGTGTAATGAAAAATCATTCAACTCCAAAACAATAATATTCATGTTAGAAAACCAATTTAATGTCAAGGTGTTTAGAATTCCCCCATATGCTAGTACGGTCAATGGCCAAATCGAGAGGTTCCATTCGACCCTTTCGGAAATTATGAGGTGTATCAAATCGGAGGGTACTCAGGGTAATTTATCTGAACTCTTAGACAAATCAGTTTACGAATATAATAATACCATTCATTCAACTATAGGTAGGAAGCCTTTCGAGGCATTTTTTGGTAAGAAATTTTTTAATAATCCTGAAGACTTGGAAAAGGAGAGAACCAGAATGATAGAAGACTTTAAGGCTAAACAGCAGTCAGTCCTAGAATATCATAACAGGTACAGGGACGAGCCAAAAGATTATAGAGTGGGCGAACAAATTTTTGTTAAAGAGAATAGGAGACTGGGTACCAAATTGTCGAAAAATTATAAAAAAGAAATAGTAAAAGAAAATAGACACACAACTGTAGTAACTACAAGTGGAAGAGTGGTCCACAAAAACAATATTAGGAATTAGAGAATGGAGGAAAAGAACATATTTTCTTGTTTTTGTTTTCGCTTCTTTTTAGAATACAAATACCTGCCCTAATGAGTGAGGTAAGAATCATGGATTACACCAACTCACGGATAGTCGCTATTGATACCGGGTTCGCTAGAGTGCAATCCGGTACTGTAAAACTAGTTCACGTGGTCCATATAAAAAATTATGAAACAGCGATTGATGACATACAGTCAATCATCCAGGCTAATGTGAGCACTTCCCATCCCCTATATCCTTTCCTCTCATACGAAATAACACAATTAAAAATGCATATTAGTAACCTAAAACCAAGAAATAAGAGATCCCTAGATTTTATCGGGTCAGCATGGAAATGGGTTGCTGGTAACCCAGATCATGCCGACTTCCAAATAATAGAACAAAAAATAAATAATGTATTAGAAAGTAATAATAAACAAGTAATAATAAATAGAATGTCGCTGGAAAAACTTAATGAACTAACCTCGAGAACAAATAAAATTTTAAAATCGGTAATAAATGAAGATACAAAAACGTATCTAATAAACGAGTTGAAATACAAACTAGAAATTTTAAATAGCGAAATTTTAAATCTTAAATATGCAATAGATTGGGCCAAAGTAGGGGTCATCAATTCGTTCATATTATCTAAATCTAAATATGAAATGGATATGATCAAAACCTTGGCTGACCAAGAAAGCATTAATTATTTAAACATCGAGGAATCTCTTAATTTTGGAGATGTAAGAATAGCTTCCAGCGATGACTCTTTAATTTATATTATTAATATTCCAACCACTTATAACGAATCATGTAATAGAATTAACATTAAACCTGTAAAAATCAACAAGATAGCTACTAAAATTGAATTCGATGAAATTTTGACCTGTGACAAAAAGGTATTTGGCATCAAAAATGAATGTAAAGTTTTCAGTGGATTAGCAATGTGCAAGAATGATAATATTAAGGATATTACAACCTCTGAATGCCTCCCTAATTTAATTCACGGTAAACCCTCGAATTGTACCATGATAAATAATCTTCACATACCGACTATACAGGAAATAATTCCTGGCACGATTCTTCTGAACCAATTCAATGGAACAATTTCATTTAGTCGAGAATCCTATGATCTAAATGGTACTTATCTTATAAGATTCCAAAATGAGACGTTATCAGTAAACAATAAAAAATTTTCATTCTCAGAGATTTCTTACTATAAACCATTACCACCGGTGGTACAGCCAATAGTCGGAAGACCACACATAGAGGAGACCCTAACATTAGAATTGATTAGAGAACTGAATGCTAATAATACAGAAGCTATAGAACTCCTAAATATCGAAAGTAAATTTGGCGATGTTATAAGTTATGCCTTAATGACCTTAACGGTCATAATAATATTACTATGTTGTCTGAAGAGAAAGAATAGCTGGGGAAAAGAAAAACGTTCTGAGAGTATTACTGTTAACACTCCACTACCATTACAAAATTATATCCTGGGTAGCAATGATTCTGGAAAATCTCCAATAGCAAGGATTACACAAATACCATATTTTTGATTGTGGACAATCAATTTGAGGGCGGAAGAGTTAACAACAATTTTTATTAATTTTTGCACATTTTTAGCTAAGTTCAAAAACCTAAAAATAAACGCATTAAATTACAACTAAATTAAAATTGCTGCGTCTTGTTGATTTATAAATTCTCTTCCCATAATGTTGTGACCCAATTGCGACTCACATTACAGTGTGTCGCAATTAAATAACAAATAAAACATTGTAGGTATAAAGTGCTGACGCTATGTCTGCTACTAAATTTACTTAATAATTATTTGCATTTTTTTTAAACACAAAGAAATATTGTTAATTCAGGAAAAAAAAAGAACTTTATTAAAATAAAGAATGAGTGACTTAGATTCAGTCGTAGTCAAGCACTCGACAAAGAACATTAAAATTTTGTTTTAATTAACTTACATGCACTGGTCTTGAAGCAGTGCTCTTCGACGCTAGCTCGTCCCTTAGCAAATCTTTTCAGCACTCTATACCATGCTGGTGAATTTCCCGTCTGCTGGAAAGTTGCTAATGTAACGCCAATTCCTAAAAAAGGAGTGGCTAATAACCCTGAAAATTACCGCCCAATTGCAATTTGTTCGGCACTTTCCAAAGTTATGGAGAGTATGGTAAATCACCATCTTGTAAAATTTTTAGAGTCAAATTACCTACTAAGCGACCGCCAGTATGGCTTTCGTAGAGGTCGTTCTACTGGAGACCTACTGGCCCTGTTATCAGAAAAATGGTGTCGTTCCATTCACCATTTTGGCGAAAGTAAGGTAATTGCTTTAGATATTTCCAAGGCGTTTGACAGAGTCTGGCATGGTGCACTCTTGTCTAAACTTGTTGCATTTGGTGTCGGTGATAATTTCTCTCGATTTATATCGAGCTTTCTCAGAGATCGCACTATACGGGTTGTTATAGATGGGGTTTCATCAAAAGAGTTCAAGATTCATTCAGGGGTACCGCAAGGCTCCGTTCTTTCTCCTACTCTATTTCTTATTTTTCTAAATGACCTCTTATGTCAAACTTCCAACCCTATCTATTCTTTTGCAGATGACAGCAACCTTTGCCATTCGTATTCATTTGGTTACAGACCAGGCGTGTCCGATGTTTGTGCTATGAGACAGAACATGAATGATACGCTTGGCCGTGACCTAGACATAATCTCAGAATGGGGTCGTGCGAATAGGGTCGAATTTAATACCCGAAAGACCCAATGTTGCGTACTAACGCATAAACGCGCGACGGATCAAGGTGCCTCATCTGTATGTATGGGTGGTATAAATATTGAGGAAACAGAATCTCTTGATGTTCTGGGCATGAGGATACAATGTGATGTCCGATGGACAGAACATATATTCAAGGTGTCGAAAGAAGCATTCAAGTGCCTCGGTTTTTTGAAACGGTGTAAGATATACTTCACTCCATCTGATCTCCTTACTATTTATACCACCTATATCCGACCGAGAATGGAATACAACTCTCATGTGTGGGCCGGTGCTTCAAAGTCTATTTTGGAGCTTCTCGACCGCGTGCAGGAGAGGGCGAAGGTTCTCATTGGCGACAGTAGGGTATCCAATTCTATTGACTCCCTTGAGCACCGTCGCAATGTGGGTTGTACTTGCCTATTTTATCGGTACTACAACGGGATGTGTTCTGATGAAATTAGGGATTTGGTTCCCGAGACCCATAGCTTTGATCGTAATACACGTTTTTCCTCAAGAGCACATCCTTTTGTGGTCGATTGGCCGGTGAATCGTACAACGCATTACAGGGAAAATTCGTTTTTTGGCCGGACAGTTCGTATGTGGAATAACCTTCCTGCTGAAGTCTTCCCTCTCACTTACAACATGAAAAAGTTCAAGTCGAATGTTCACAAACACTACTCCCTCTTTCCTCCTTCCCATAACCTATTTTTCTAGTTCCAACACAATGCATGGCATTAGTAGGGGTCATCCCCTGAGTGCTGGTCCCAACAAAAAAAAAAAAAAAAAAAAAATTTACATTTCAAAGGTTTTCTTTCAGGGGGCAAGTCCACCAATGTCCAAGTTTGGTTGTCTATTAACGCTTTTATTTCATTTTCCATGGCTTGCTTCCAATTTTCGGCATCATTTCTGTTTAAGGCCTCTTGCACTGTTACTGGATCATTTAATGAATGTGCCTCCACTGAATATGAATAGTAATCGGGCCTATTAACGGGTTTCAGTGTTCGTTCCGAACGACGGCTAATGGTGGTTTCCTTTTCCGCCAATTCTGTATCACTTTCGCTGTCGACGGTTTCACTTGGTACATAATCGGATGATTGACTCTCAACTACTGTAGATACATCACCACTTTGATTAAACGAAAAATCACTGAAGCTACTGCTTGTGTTGTTACTGTTTACCTCTACTAAATCATAATCATCTTGATCAAAAAACTTAGCGTCTGATTTTTACGAGGATTTTTGCCCTTATATTGAAAGTTATTTTCAAAGAATTTTACGTCACGGCTCTTTACTAAACGCCATCCATCTGGGTTTAATATCCGGTAGCCTTTAGTGTCTTCACAGTAGCCTACGAATATTAAATCTTGTGACTTTGGGTAACACTTCTTACGTTTTTCGTCAGGTATATAAGCAATAGCACGTGATCCAAAAACCCGTAAATGGCTTGTTGTTTTCCATATTGATATATTTTATGTTTTGTTGTTATTCACTTTTAAAAAACTGGAGAAAAATCACTTTTACTGTTCGCGTTCGTCGGCACTGGCTGAATGCCAAAAATCGATCAATGCACACCTATAAATACTACGTATTTTTGAATATTTTACTGCCAGGTACTTATAAATGGGCGCATATTTTAAGGGCGGCTGGCTATATACCTGATTCAGCACTTGTACGTTTCAAACTGTGCAAAACTTTCCAAATAATGACCACCCTTAAATGTGGGTGCAATTTCTGTAAAAGAAATCATATAGGTAGCCACCGGAAAACCCCAAATAATAAAAAGGTCCACTTTCCGTTTAATTGTCCACGTACATTTATTACCGCAATCATAAAAATCAAATAACCTTTTGTTTATTCCTTTTTTTTTAATTCTCAGAATCATGAAAAAGGTGTCAATGTTTTCTCCAAATAATGTTGTGCATATCTCGAGCAAATTTTTTAAATTCATACATTTACTCGATTGCGAATAAAAGCGAAACGCGTGCATCGATTTTTATGATCTTTGTCTCATTTTGCTCATAGGTTAAAAATAACTAGACTTGAAACTTTTTTCCATTTTGCATTTTTTATGTATTTTTAAAAAAAAAAATTTAAATTTTTAGGCAAAAAATAATTTTTTCCCTTCATACATTCATTTTTAACTTCGAAAGTGTTACTTGTATAGGAAAACAATATATGAACAGATTAAGGGAATTGTAATTCTTAATTTTTTAAAATTTATTTCAACTAAATTGGGCTAGTGGTTGTCGAGCTATGTCAAACAACAGGGCCTAAAACGTGATAAATTCCCCTATACGATAGTACTAACTTCAAATCGATACTAACTTCAAATCGCAGGTAAGAAGACAAAACGAATGATGCAGAAATTCTTCTTTTTGGGTCTAATTTCACATACAGTTCACAGAATTGAGTTGGCAATCAATTAACTGAAAAATGTTGTACTGTGTAATGAAAAATCATTCAACTCCAAAACAATAATATTCATGTTAGAAAACCAATTTAATGTCAAGGTGTTTAGAATTCCCCCATATGCTAGTACGGTCAATGGCCAAATCGAGAGGTTCCATTCGACCCTTTCGGAAATTATGAGGTGTATCAAATCGGAGGGTACTCAGGGTAATTTATCTGAACTCTTAGACAAATCAGTTTACGAATATAATAATACCATTCATTCAACTATAGGTAGGAAGCCTTTCGAGGCATTTTTTGGTAAGAAATTTTTTAATAATCCTGAAGACTTGGAAAAGGAGAGAACCAGAATGATAGAAGACTTTAAGGCTAAACAGCAGTCAGTCCTAGAATATCATAACAGGTACAGGGACGAGCCAAAAGATTATAGAGTGGGCGAACAAATTTTTGTTAAAGAGAATAGGAGACTGGGTACCAAATTGTCGAAAAATTATAAAAAAGAAATAGTAAAAGAAAATAGACACACAACTGTAGTAACTACAAGTGGAAGAGTGGTCCACAAAAACAATATTAGGAATTAGAGAATGGAGGAAAAGAATATATTTTCTTGTTTTTGTTTTCGCTTCTTTTTAGAATACAAATACCTGCCCTAATGAGTGAGGTAAGAATCATGGATTACACCAACTCACGGATAGTCGCTATTGATACCGGGTTCGCTTGAGTGCAATCCGGTACTGTAAAACTAGTTCACGTGGTCCATATAAAAAATTATGAAACAGCGATTGATGACATACAGTCAATCATCCAGGCTAATGTGAGCACTTCCCATCCCCTATATCCTTTCCTCTCATACGAAATAACACAATTAAAAATGCATATTAGTAACCTAAAACCAAGAAATAAGAGATCCCTAGATTTTATCGGGTCAGCATGGAAATGGGTTGCTGGTAACCCAGATCATGCCGACTTCCAAATAATAGAACAAAAAATAAATAATGTATTAGAAAGTAATAATAAACAAGTAATAATAAATAGAATGTCGCTGGAAAAACTTAATGAACTAACCTCGAGAACAAATAAAATTTTAAAATCGGTAATAAATGAAGATACAAAAACGTATCTAATAAACGAGTTGAAATACAAACTAGAAATTTTAAATAGCGAAATTTTAAATCTTAAATATGCAATAGATTGGGCCAAAGTAGGGGTCATCAATTCGTTCATATTATCTAAATCTAAATATGAAATGGATATGATCAAAACCTTGGCTGACCAAGAAAGCATTAATTATTTAAACATCGAGGAATCTCTTAATTTTGGAGATGTAAGAATAGCTTCCAGCGATGACTCTTTAATTTATATTATTAATATTCCAACCACTTATAACGAATCATGTAATAGAATTAACATTAAACCTGTAAAAATCAACAAGATAGCTACTAAAATTGAATTCGATGAAATTTTGACCTGTGACAAAAAGGTATTTGGCATCAAAAATGAATGTAAAGTTTTCAGTGGATTAGCAATGTGCAAGAATGATAATATTAAGGATATTACAACCTCTGAATGCCTCCCTAATTTAATTCACGGTAAACCCTCGAATTGTACCATGATAAATAATCTTCACATACCGACTATACAGGAAATAATTCCTGGCACGATTCTTCTGAACCAATTCAATGGAACAATTTCATTTAGTCGAGAATCCTATGATCTAAATGGTACTTATCTTATAAGATTCCAAAATGAGACGTTATCAGTAAACAATAAAAAATTTTCATTCTCAGAGATTTCTTACTATAAACCATTACCACCGGTGGTACAGCCAATAGTCGGAAGACCACACATAGAGGAGACCCTAACATTAGAATTGATTAGAGAAATGAATGCTAATAATACAGAAGCTATAGAACTCCTAAATATCGAAAGTAAATTTGGCGATGTTATAAGTTATGCCTTAATGACCTTAACGGTCATAATAATATTACTATGTTGTCTGAAGAGAAAGAATAGCTGGGGAAAAGAAAAACGTTCTGAGAGTATTACTGTTAACACTCCACTACCATTACAAAATTATATCATGGGTAGCAATGATTCTGGAAAATCTCCAATAGCAAGGATTACACAAATACCATATTTTTGATTGTGGACAATCAATTTGAGGGCGGAAGAGTTAACAACAATTTTTATTAATTTTTGCACATTTTTAGCTAAGTTCAAAAACCTAAAAATAAACGCATTAAATTACAACTAAATTAAAATTGCTGCGTCTTGTTGATTTATAAATTCTCTTCCCATAATGTTGTGACCCAATTGCGACTCACATTACAGTGTGTCGCAATTAAACAACAAATAAAACATTGTAGGTATAAAGTGCTGACGCTATGTCTGCTACTAAATTTACTTAATAATTATTTGCATTTTTTTTAAACACAAAGAAATATTGTTAATTCAGGAAAAAAAAAGAACTTTATTAAAATAAAGAATGAGTGACTTAGATTCAGTCGTAGTCAAGCACTCGACAAAGAACATTAAAATTTTGTTTTAATTAACTTACATGCACTGGTCTTGAAGCAGTGCTCTTCGACGCTAGCTCGTCCCTTAGCAAATCTTTTCAGCACTCTATAGTTGCTAATGTAACGCCAATTCCTAAAAAAGGAGTGGCTAATAACCCTGAAAATTACCGCCCAATTGCAATTTGTTCGGCACTTTCCAAAGTTATGGAGAGTATGGTAAATCACCATCTTGTAAAATTTTTAGAGTCAAATTACCTACTAAGCGACCGCCAGTATGGCTTTCGTAGAGGTCGTTCTACTGGAGACCTACTGGCCCTGTTATCAGAAAAATGGTGTCGTTCCATTCACCATTTTGGCGAAAGTAAGGTAATTGCTTTAGATATTTCCAAGGCGTTTGACAGAGTCTGGCATGGTGCACTCTTGTCTAAACTTGTTGCATTTGGTGTCGGTGATAATTTCTCTCGATTTATATCGAGCTTTCTCAGAGATCGCACTATACGGGTTGTTATAGATGGGGTTTCATCAAAAGAGTTCAAGATTCATTCAGGGGTACCGCAAGGCTCCGTTCTTTCTCCTACTCTATTTCTTATTTTTCTAAATGACCTCTTATGTCAAACTTCCAACCCTATCTATTCTTTTGCAGATGACAGCAACCTTTGCCATTCGTATTCATTTGGTTACAGACCAGGCGTGTCCGATGTTTGTGCTATGAGACAGAACATGAATGATACGCTTGGCCGTGACCTAGACATAATCTCAGAATGGGGTCGTGCGAATAGGGTCGAATTTAATACCCGAAAGACCCAATGTTGCGTACTAACGCATAAACGCGCGACGGATCAAGGTGCCTCATCTGTATGTATGGGTGGTATAAATATTGAGGAAACAGAATCTCTTGATGTTCTGGGCATGAGGATACAATGTGATGTCCGATGGACAGAACATATATTCAAGGTGTCGAAAGAAGCATTCAAGTGCCTCGGTTTTTTGAAACGGTGTAAGATATACTTCACTCCATCTGATCTCCTTACTATTTATACCACCTATATCCGACCGAGAATGGAATACAACTCTCATGTGTGGGCCGGTGCTTCAAAGTCTATTTTGGAGCTTCTCGACCGCGTGCAGGAGAGGGCGAAGGTTCTCATTGGCGACAGTAGGGTATCCAATTCTATTGACTCCCTTGAGCACCGTCGCAATGTAGGTTGTACTTGCCTATTTTATCGGTACTACAACGGGATGTGTTCTGATGAAATTAGGGATTTGGTTCCCGAGACCCATAGCTTTGATCGTAATACACGTTTTTCCTCAAGAGCACATCCTTTTGTGGTCGATTGGCCGGTGAATCGTAC
This sequence comes from Pollenia amentaria, assembly GCA_943735925.1. Lineage (NCBI taxonomy): Eukaryota > Metazoa > Arthropoda > Insecta > Diptera > Polleniidae > Pollenia > Pollenia amentaria. The sequence continues at coordinate 82,393,453 of OX031009.1, forward strand.
AACGCATTACAGGGAAAATTCGTTTTTTGGCCGGACAGTTCGTATGTGGAATAACCTTCCTGCTGAAGTCTTCCCTCTCACTTACAACATGAAAAAGTTCAAGTCGAATGTTCACAAACACTACTCCCTCTTTCCTCCTTCCCATAACCTATTTTCCTAGTTCCAACACAATGCATGGCATTAGTAGGGGTCATCCCCTGAGTGCTGGTCCCAACAAAAAAAAAAAAAAAAAAAAATTTACATTTCAAAGGTTTTCTTTCAGGGGGCAAGTCCACCAATGTCCAAGTTTGGTTGTCTATTAACGCTTTTATTTCATTTTCCATGGCTTGCTTCCAATTTTCGGCATCATTTCTGTTTAAGGCCTCTTGCACTGTTACTGGATCATTTAATGAATGTGCCTCCACTGAATATGAATAGTAATCGGGCCTATTAACGGGTTTCAGTGTTCGTTCCGAACGACGGCTAATGGTGGTTTCCTTTTCCGCCAATTCTGTATCACTTTCGCTGTCGACGGTTTCACTTGGTACATAATCGGATGATTGACTCTCAACTACTGTAGATACATCACCACTTTGATTAAACGAAAAATCACTGAAGCTACTGCTTGTGTTGTTACTGTTTACCTCTACTAAATCATAATCATCTTGATCAAAAAACTTAGCGTCTGATTTTTACGAGGATTTTTGCCCTTATATTGAAAGTTATTTTCAAAGAATTTTACGTCACGGCTCTTTACTAAACGCCATCCATCTGGGTTTAATATCCGGTAGCCTTTAGTGTCTTCACAGTAGCCTACGAATATTAAATCTTGTGACTTTGGGTAACACTTCTTACGTTTTTCGTCAGGTATATAAGCAATAGCACGTGATCCAAAAACCCGTAAATGGCTTGTTGTTTTCCATATTGATATATTTTATGTTTTGTTGTTATTCACTTTTAAAAAACTGGAGAAAAATCACTTTTACTGTTCGCGTTCGTCGGCACTGGCTGAATGCCAAAAATCGATCAATGCACACCTATAAATACTACGTATTTTTGAATATTTTACTGCCAGGTACTTATAAATGGGCGCATATTTTAAGGGCGGCTGGCTATATACCTGATTCAGCACTTGTACGTTTCAAACTGTGCAAAACTTTCCAAATAATGACCACCCTTAAATGTGGGTGCAATTTCTGTAAAAGAAATCATATAGGTAGCCACCGGAAAACCCCAAATAATAAAAAGGTCCACTTTCCGTTTAATTGTCCACGTACATTTATTACCGCAATCATAAAAATCAAATAACCTTTTGTTTATTCCTTTTTTTTTAATTCTCAGAATCATGAAAAAGGTGTCAATGTTTTCTCCAAATAATGTTGTGCATATCTCGAGCAAATTTTTTAAATTCATACATTTACTCGATTGCGAATAAAAGCGAAACGCGTGCATCGATTTTTATGATCTTTGTCTCATTTTGCTCATAGGTTAAAAATAACTAGACTTGAAACTTTTTTCCATTTTGCATTTTTTATGTATTTTTAAAAAAAAAAATTTAAATTTTTAGGCAAAAAATAATTTTTTCCCTTCATACATTCATTTTTAACTTCGAAAGTGTTACTTGTATAGGAAAACAATATATGAACAGATTAAGGGAATTGTAATTCTTAATTTTTTAAAATTTATTTCAACTAAATTGGGCTAGTGGTTGTCGAGCTATGTCAAACAACAGGGCCTAAAACGTGATAAATTCCCCTATACGATAGTACTAACTTCAAATCGATACTAACTTCAAATCGCAGGTAAGAAGACAAAACGAATGATGCAGAAATTCTTCTTTTTGGGTCTAATTTCACATACAGTTCACAGAATTGAGTTGGCAATCAATTAACTGAAAAATGTTGTACTGTGTAATGAAAAATCATTCAACTCCAAAACAATAATATTCATGTTAGAAAACCAATTTAATGTCAAGGTGTTTAGAATTCCCCCATATGCTAGTACGGTCAATGGCCAAATCGAGAGGTTCCATTCGACCCTTTCGGAAATTATGAGGTGTATCAAATCGGAGGGTACTCAGGGTAATTTATCTGAACTCTTAGACAAATCAGTTTACGAATATAATAATACCATTCATTCAACTATAGGTAGGAAGCCTTTCGAGGCATTTTTTGGTAAGAAATTTTTTAATAATCCTGAAGACTTGGAAAAGGAGAGAACCAGAATGATAGAAGACTTTAAGGCTAAACAGCAGTCAGTCCTAGAATATCATAACAGGTACAGGGACGAGCCAAAAGATTATAGAGTGGGCGAACAAATTTTTGTTAAAGAGAATAGGAGACTGGGTACCAAATTGTCGAAAAATTATAAAAAAGAAATAGTAAAAGAAAATAGACACACAACTGTAGTAACTACAAGTGGAAGAGTGGTCCACAAAAACAATATTAGGAATTAGAGAATGGAGGAAAAGAATATATTTTCTTGTTTTTGTTTTCGCTTCTTTTTAGAATACAAATACCTGCCCTAATGAGTGAGGTAAGAATCATGGATTACACCAACTCACGGATAGTCGCTATTGATACCGGGTTCGCTTGAGTGCAATCCGGTACTGTAAAACTAGTTCACGTGGTCCATATAAAAAATTATGAAACAGCGATTGATGACATACAGTCAATCATCCAGGCTAATGTGAGCACTTCCCATCCCCTATATCCTTTCCTCTCATACGAAATAACACAATTAAAAATGCATATTAGTAACCTAAAACCAAGAAATAAGAGATCCCTAGATTTTATCGGGTCAGCATGGAAATGGGTTGCTGGTAACCCAGATCATGCCGACTTCCAAATAATAGAACAAAAAATAAATAATGTATTAGAAAGTAATAATAAACAAGTAATAATAAATAGAATGTCGCTGGAAAAACTTAATGAACTAACCTCGAGAACAAATAAAATTTTAAAATCGGTAATAAATGAAGATACAAAAACGTATCTAATAAACGAGTTGAAATACAAACTAGAAATTTTAAATAGCGAAATTTTAAATCTTAAATATGCAATAGATTGGGCCAAAGTAGGGGTCATCAATTCGTTCATATTATCTAAATCTAAATATGAAATGGATATGATCAAAACCTTGGCTGACCAAGAAAGCATTAATTATTTAAACATCGAGGAATCTCTTAATTTTGGAGATGTAAGAATAGCTTCCAGCGATGACTCTTTAATTTATATTATTAATATTCCAACCACTTATAACGAATCATGTAATAGAATTAACATTAAACCTGTAAAAATCAACAAGATAGCTACTAAAATTGAATTCGATGAAATTTTGACCTGTGACAAAAAGGTATTTGGCATCAAAAATGAATGTAAAGTTTTCAGTGGATTAGCAATGTGCAAGAATGATAATATTAAGGATATTACAACCTCTGAATGCCTCCCTAATTTAATTCACGGTAAACCCTCGAATTGTACCATGATAAATAATCTTCACATACCGACTATACAGGAAATAATTCCTGGCACGATTCTTCTGAACCAATTCAATGGAACAATTTCATTTAGTCGAGAATCCTATGATCTAAATGGTACTTATCTTATAAGATTCCAAAATGAGACGTTATCAGTAAACAATAAAAAATTTTCATTCTCAGAGATTTCTTACTATAAACCATTACCACCGGTGGTACAGCCAATAGTCGGAAGACCACACATAGAGGAGACCCTAACATTAGAATTGATTAGAGAAATGAATGCTAATAATACAGAAGCTATAGAACTCCTAAATATCGAAAGTAAATTTGGCGATGTTATAAGTTATGCCTTAATGACCTTAACGGTCATAATAATATTACTATGTTGTCTGAAGAGAAAGAATAGCTGGGGAAAAGAAAAACGTTCTGAGAGTATTACTGTTAACACTCCACTACCATTACAAAATTATATCATGGGTAGCAATGATTCTGGAAAATCTCCAATAGCAAGGATTACACAAATACCATATTTTTGATTGTGGACAATCAATTTGAGGGCGGAAGAGTTAACAACAATTTTTATTAATTTTTGCACATTTTTAGCTAAGTTCAAAAACCTAAAAATAAACGCATTAAATTACAACTAAATTAAAATTGCTGCGTCTTGTTGATTTATAAATTCTCTTCCCATAATGTTGTGACCCAATTGCGACTCACATTACAGTGTGTCGCAATTAAACAACAAATAAAACATTGTAGGTATAAAGTGCTGACGCTATGTCTGCTACTAAATTTACTTAATAATTATTTGCATTTTTTTTAAACACAAAGAAATATTGTTAATTCAGGAAAAAAAAAGAACTTTATTAAAATAAAGAATGAGTGACTTAGATTCAGTCGTAGTCAAGCACTCGACAAAGAACATTAAAATTTTGTTTTAATTAACTTACATGCACTGGTCTTGAAGCAGTGCTCTTCGACGCTAGCTCGTCCCTTAGCAAATCTTTTCAGCACTCTATACCATGCTGGTGAATTTCCCGTCTGCTGGAAAGTTGCTAATGTAACGCCAATTCCTAAAAAAGGAGTGGCTAATAACCCTGAAAATTACCGCCCAATTGCAATTTGTTCGGCACTTTCCAAAGTTATGGAGAGTATGGTAAATCACCATCTTGTAAAATTTTTAGAGTCAAATTACCTACTAAGCGACCGCCAGTATGGCTTTCGTAGAGGTCGTTCTACTGGAGACCTACTGGCCCTGTTATCAGAAAAATGGTGTCGTTCCATTCACCATTTTGGCGAAAGTAAGGTAATTGCTTTAGATATTTCCAAGGCGTTTGACAGAGTCTGGCATGGTACACTCTTGTCTAAACTTGTTGCATTTGGTGTCGGTGATAATTTCTCTCGATTTATATCGAGCTTTCTCAGAGATCGCACTATACGGGTTGTTATAGATGGGGTTTCATCAAAAGAGTTCAAGATTCATTCAGGGGTACCGCAAGGCTCCGTTCTTTCTCCTACTCTATTTCTTATTTTTCTAAATGACCTCTTATGTCAAACTTCCAACCCTATCTATTCTTTTGCAGATGACAGCAACCTTTGCCATTCGTATTCATTTGGTTACAGACCAGGCGTGTCCGATGTTTGTGCTATGAGACAGAACATGAATGATACGCTTGGCCGTGACCTAGACATAATCTCAGAATGGGGTCGTGCGAATAGGGTCGAATTTAATACCCGAAAGACCCAATGTTGCGTACTAACGCATAAACGCGCGACGGATCAAGGTGCCTCATCTGTATGTATGGGTGGTATAAATATTGAGGAAACAGAATCTCTTGATGTTCTGGGCATGAGGATACAATGTGATGTCCGATGGACAGAACATATATTCAAGGTGTCGAAAGAAGCATTCAAGTGCCTCGGTTTTTTGAAACGGTGTAAGATATACTTCACTCCATCTGATCTCCTTACTATTTATACCACCTATATCCGACCGAGAATGGAATACAACTCTCATGTGTGGGCCGGTGCTTCAAAGTCTATTTTGGAGCTTCTCGACCGCGTGCAGGAGAGGGCGAAGGTTCTCATTGGCGACAGTAGGGTATCCAATTCTATTGACTCCCTTGAGCACCGTCGCAATGTGGGTTGTACTTGCCTATTTTATCGGTACTACAACGGGATGTGTTCTGATGAAATTAGGGATTTGGTTCCCGAGACCCATAGCTTTGATCGTAATACACGTTTTTCCTCAAGAGCACATCCTTTTGTGGTCGATTGGCCGGTGAATCGTACAACGCATTACAGGGAAAATTCGTTTTTTGGCCGGACAGTTCGTATGTGGAATAACCTTCCTGCTGAAGTCTTCCCTCTCACTTACAACATGAAAAAGTTCAAGTCGAATGTTCACAAACACTACTCCCTCTTTCCTCCTTCCCATAACCTATTTTCCTAGTTCCAACACAATGCATGGCATTAGTAGGGGTCATCCCCTGAGTGCTGGTCCCAACAAAAAAAAAAAAAAAAAAAAATTTACATTTCAAAGGTTTTCTTTCAGGGGGCAAGTCCACCAATGTCCAAGTTTGGTTGTCTATTAACGCTTTTATTTCATTTTCCATGGCTTGCTTCCAATTTTCGGCATCATTTCTGTTTAAGGCCTCTTGCACTGTTACTGGATCATTTAATGAATGTGCCTCCACTGAATATGAATAGTAATCGGGCCTATTAACGGGTTTCAGTGTTCGTTCCGAACGACGGCTAATGGTGGTTTCCTTTTCCGCCAATTCTGTATCACTTTCGCTGTCGACGGTTTCACTTGGTACATAATCGGATGATTGACTCTCAACTACTGTAGATACATCACCACTTTGATTAAACGAAAAATCACTGAAGCTACTGCTTGTGTTGTTACTGTTTACCTCTACTAAATCATAATCATCTTGATCAAAAAACTTAGCGTCTGATTTTTACGAGGATTTTTGCCCTTATATTGAAAGTTATTTTCAAAGAATTTTACGTCACGGCTCTTTACTAAACGCCATCCATCTGGGTTTAATATCCGGTAGCCTTTAGTGTCTTCACAGTAGCCTACGAATATTAAATCTTGTGACTTTGGGTAACACTTCTTACGTTTTTCGTCAGGTATATAAGCAATAGCACGTGATCCAAAAACCCGTAAATGGCTTAAAACGAGTTTGACACCTGACCACACTTCCTGTGGTATGTTTTTAAAAAAAAATTTTATTTTAAAAAAAAAAAAAAAAAAAAAAAAAAAAAGTGAGAAGACGATATATTTACCCTTTCGGGGGTTGAATTCAATATTTTCTTTATTGTTTTCTCTTAAATAATTTAATTACAATTCATGAAATACGATAACTACGACAACCTTGATATGGATATATTCGGCCGGAGGGATCGCGTATTGGTCGGTACCCGAGTACTGCACTCGTTTTCGGTAAATTCGGATCGGCGGCAACGTTCGGCGGTTTCGTACCACGGTCTTCGGCGGGTTCGGGCGGCGTGCTTGGTAGACGGTTCGGCTTTACCCTCGGCTTCTTCCTTGGATCACACGATCGTCGTATTACTGATAAATACAATATGTACAAAGGTTCTTACAGCTAATATGTCTTAGAGAATAACTTATTCTACGAAATTCTACTTTACAATACTACTAGTGGGAACAAGCGACACGAAGCCACTTGTGAGAACAGGCGACACGAAGCCACTTGTGAGAACAGGCGACACGAGGCCACTTGTGAGAACAGGCGACACGAAGCCACTTGTGAGAACAGGCGACACGAGGCCACTTGTGAGAACAGGCGACACGAAGCCACTTGTGAGAACAGGCGACACGAAGCCACTTGTGAGAACAGGCGACACGAAGCCACTTGTGAGAACAGGCGACACGAAGCCACTTGTGAGAACAGGCGACACGAGGCCACTTGTGAGAACAGGCGACACGAGGCCACTTGTGAGAACCGCCAGCCGAAGCCGCGATGTAATTTATTTGATACCTAACCCACAGGTTAAATATCTTTAGGAAAATATACAACCGAGTTCACTTTCGTGAAATCAGTCGGCTCTTCAATCGTATGTCCAACTTCCGAGACTTGTAGGGCGGTTTCTTGTCTTGTGAGAATCGCCCCTACTGTAACAAAACCTTTCCTACTTATGTAAATACACTGATACACCACATGAGAATTATTAAGCTAGCTGTGTAACAAACAACACTGGTTAAACCAATGAACAGCGATGTGTGTTTGTGTGTATGTACTTACATGAACCGATAATACGGTGTGTGTTTGTGTGGAGGTTGGTGTTACAGTAGGGGGACTCAATAAAATAATAATAAACTAAACTAAAAATAATAATAAACTAAAATTAGTATATAAAATGGACTCAAATTATATTAAATTAAATAAACTAAATTATAAATTATGTACGTGGAAATATACTTATGTGCGTGAGAGCATAAATTATATTGCCACGCTACAAGCCTCCTCCATAGGGCCGCAAAGATCCGAGTGAATTAACTGAAGTAAATCTGTACTTTGAGTTTCTGAAGAGTGAAATGGGCTTTTGGCCATGTCTCCTTTGATACATACTACGCAGGTTTCAGAGTTTTTTTCTTGAAATTGCATTCCTTTTACTAAATGTTTGGTTTTTTTCAAATCAGAAAAATTCAGATGACCAATACGCTCATGCCACAACTGAATGTCACTGTTTGGCCACCATACACACTTGCTTTGTATTGTTCAATTTAAACATATTGTCCTCAAGAATCTCCTCTATCTTTTTTAATCAAGCATTTGTTTTTTGCAAATTCAACAGTAACAGTTAAGATTAACAGTTAAGTCCGGAATGTATAAAACCTCGTGTATTTTTACTTGCACTACGTCACCATTCTCATTTTCTACGGTCATTATGATGGTGCTCACCCCTTCAACCTGAAGTTTTTGTTTGTTGGCCACAAAAATCTCTTTCACATGGGGTTCTTTTATTTCGCTGAACCAGTCCTTTCTCATGGACATGTGTAAACTGGCGCCCGAATAGATAAACCAGTCTGTTCTGTTTATTGCGCCAGCTGTAAATACTGTACAGAAACCAACTTCTCTGTGTTGTTTTTTATTTTTATTTGAACGACAATCAGCTGCCTTGTGACCATATTTGTTGCAATTAAAACAACGAAACCCAGTTTTTGGGTCTGTCTTCTTTTTTATTTTAGCAAACAAAGCACCACCTGTTGTTGGTTTCTTGATGTCCTGTAGTAACTTAGTTTTGATGGAATCGCATGATATCTTGACACCAGAGCTTTCAATGCCCATTATCATGGGTGCATATTCTTCAGGAAGGCCTACTAGCAATAGTGTCCCAATCCATTCATCGCACACTGGCATATCAACTTCTTTTAATTTGTGGGCCGCGGACACAATTTTACTTACATAATCTTCAATGGAATCAGAACTAGAGAAACTTGTGTTAATTAATTGCCGCAGCAATTCAACCCTCCTTGTAAGGCCAGAATCTTGAAACGCCGCTTTCAACTTATTCCAAACTTCATTGGAAGTATTAGCATCCTCGATGTGCACATAATTTATTTTGTCCACCAGCAATATAATATTTGTTTTGGCCTTGGTGTCTACTCTCGTATCCATACCATTTGATGGATATTTACCTTCCACGGTGTCCCAGAGTTCCTCATGCTGCAGCAAGTTTTTGACTGCAAACGACCATGTTGCGTAATTTTCTCGGCCAATTAATTTCTCAATATTGAAAGACGTGGAGATGGACATTTTCAAAAAATAACTTTAAACTACTTAAATTCGGTGTCTTTTCTCTTGTTTAATCAAGATCTGGGGCCATAACCTGTTGGGATGTTGAAATAAAACCACTTGATTTCGGAACAATGTGTAATAGAAAAAGACAAGTTTATTAAAGTTATTAATTAAAGGAAGTAAGTGAAGTTATCTGGAGTTTGTACAAAAGTAGAAGAAGAAAAACAGTAGTAAAATACAACACGGGTTGCATCTAGGATGTATTACAAGCAGTAGAAAGTTGCCAGATTTTCAATTGCCAACAAATTACATGTTTGTGCCTTTGTAAATAGGTATTGAAATTTGGTAATAATGTCAGCTTAATACGTTCGATATATCGATATTTTTAATTTATAAATATCGATACTCTTAAAAATAATGATACGATATATATCGATATATTTTTTCAATAATATAATATAGTTTCAATAATATGTAGTCACTCTAATTAAATTTTAATATTGCGAAATATTTTTCAAATTTGTTTAAAGAAAATTAAAACCAAGTTCTGAGATTTGAGAACAAAAACTTTTCCACTTAACCAATATCTAAAATAAGGAAGAAATAACTTCAATATGTTTTTGGAAAAAACGGAAACCACACATGCTGGTTCCGATTATGGTTTTCCTACTCTAACTAAATTTGTTCAGGATATACTGATTTTGCCACATTCATCGGCAAACGTCGAGAGAATATTTAGTCAGGTGAATCTAGATAAATCAAAAGGACATAATCGTTTTGAAAATCAATCTCTAGTTTTAAAAAATTACACTGTTTGGACACTTCAATTTCTCCAGATGCGTAAAAATAAATATTTATTTAAAAATATATACTAACATATCACAGACTAAATCATAAACAGACACAACTCAAAATTGATCAAAAATCATATCTATAACGATTGAACATTTGCGAAACTCAATATGTTAAAAAAAAATTGCAACCATGTTTTTGAAGACAGATTTCTGACGATTACACTAAAAACGAAACATCAGTATTGCGTGTTTTTTGAATATACTACTACAAAACACAAAAAAAAATTTTATTTATTTTCTTTGTATACCTAACATATTTTATGTCTCAAAAATTTATATTCAATTATAATTGCTTTCCAACTCTCACAATTTGCAATTGTTGCCATTTTCCGATTTCTTTCTTCATATTTTTTACTCCGAGAGTTGCAAAAGCACCTCTCCATAGTATACAACTAGTATGCCGACTCTTTGACAGGTACATAACTCAACTGTCAGTGGTACATTTTTATGTTTGTATTAGTAAGATTTTTTTTCAAATGTATTGGTGTATAAAACTATTTCCACCACTAAACATAGTTGCATAAAATCGTATAGAATGTGGCAACAATTTTTTTTTCCAAAATAAAATTTTCTTAGTTCAATAAATTGAAAATTTATTGCATTTATAAACTTTTAAAAGCCATGTTTGTAAAATTTTTATTCTGTAATATCGGAAATATTAAAATAATTTGTGATTTCAAATATTATTTTTATACCACAAAATGCTACTCTGCTGGCTTTAATAATATTAACAACAGAAAAAATTTAGTGTCAAAAAAATTTATTTAAAAATTTTTAGTTTGTGAAAAATAAAAACATTTTGTAAAAGCAAATTAGCAAAATGTATTGAAAAAAATTATTAATTATGTGTTTAAGTCATAAAATTAAACATGAAGTGTTATATTGTGAAAAATTTTAAATTAAAAAATTTCAAATTTTGTTTTGTTGTTCGTAAGTGTGTTGAATTCACACAGAACCTATATGTGTGATGAGAGTTATAAAAAAAAGAGAACGTTCTCACCAGTCGGCATACTAGTTATATACTATGCACCTCACTCAACAACTGCTCTCAACAAAATGAGGAAGAAAAAACAGTCAACATCGCCACACACGAAGAAACATTGCGTATGGAAACATAAAATATCAAAAATGTTTACGCGTGTGAACAAATCAATACCGAAATCAACCGCAATCATTAACATTTTTTTTTGTTTTGACCACGTACTATTATTATTGTTTTGAAAAGCACAGCACGTGCGTGACAAACAATAACAAAACATGCAAAATTATATCAGAAAATATTACGAACACCATATTATTCATAAAAAATGGAAAAATTAATTAAAATATGAAAAAATCTATAAATTTACCAGTTTAAAATGTTTGAAAAATTATTCAAAATTGTTGTTATATGAATAAAATCTACAAATTTGACGGTTTATAAAATCCGCTAACTGATATTGAAAGCACTTACTAGGGCTATTAAGGCCGCCAGTGGTCACTGTCGACAAATCAAAACTTTAGGGGGTATTCCATATTAAAAAAAAAAAATTCAAAAATTTACCAAAAAGTTGTTACATGAATAAAATCTACAAATTTGCCGGTTTATAAAATCCGCTAACTGATATTGAAAGCACGTTACTAGGGCTATTAAGGCCGCCAGTTGTCACTTTCGACAAATCAAAACTTTAGGGGGTATTCCATATTAAAAAAAAAAATCCAAAAATTTACCAAAAAGTTGTTACATGAATAAAATCTACAAATTTGCCAGTTTATAAAATCCGATAACTGATTTTGAAAGCACGTTACTAGGGCTATTAAGGCCGCCAGTTGTCACTTTCGACAAATCAAAACTTTAAGGGGTATTCCATATTAAAGAAAAAAAATTCAAAAATTTACCAAAAAGTTGTTACATGAATAAAATCTACAAATTTGCCGGTTTATAAAATCCGATAACTGATTTTAAAAGCACGTTACTAGGGCTATTAAGACCTAAGTGATAGTGCAAACAATTAGACGGCAAATTTGTAGATTTTATTCATGTAACAACTTTTTGGTAAATTTTTGGATTTTTTTTCTTTAATATGGAATACCCCCTATAGTTTTGATTTGTCGAAAGTGACAACTGGCGGCCTTAATAGCCCTAGTAACGTGCTTTCAAAATCAGTTATCGGATTTTATAAACCGGCAAATTTGTAGATTTTATTCATGTAACAACATTTGGGTAAATTTTTGAATTTTTTTTCTTTAATATGAAATACCCCCTAAAGTTTTTATTTGTCGAAAGTGACAACTGGCGGCCTTAATAGCCCTAGTAACGTGCTTTCAAAATCAGTTATCGGATTTTATAAACCGGCAAATTTGTAGATTTTATTCATGTAACAACTTTTTGGTAAATTTTTGAATTTTTTTTCTTTAATATGGAATACCCCCTAAAGTTTTGATTTGTCGAAAGTGACAACTGGCGGCCTTAATAGCCCTAGTAACGTGCTTTCAAAATCAGTTATCGGATTTTATAAACCGGCAAATTTTAATTAATTTTTTAATTTTTTATGAATAATATGGTGTTCGTAATGTTTTCTGATATAATTTTGCATGTTTTGTTATTTTTTTTCTTTAATATGAAATACCCCCTAAAGTTTTGATTTGTCGAAAGTGACAACTGGCGGCCTTAATAGCCCTAGTAACGTGCTTTCAAAATCAGTTATCGGCTTTTATAAACCGGCAAATTTGTAGATTTTATTCATGTAACAACTTTTTGGTAAATTTTTGAATTTTTTTTCTTTAATATGGAATACCCCCTAAAGTTTTGATTTGTCGAAAGTGACAACTGGCGGCCTTAATAGCCCTAGTAACGTGCTTTCAAAATCAGTTATCGGATTTTATAAACCGGCATATTTTAATTTTTTATGAATAATATGGTGTTCGTAATGTTTTCTGATATAATTTTGCATGTTTTGTTATTGTTTGTCACGCACGTGCTGTTGTTTTCAAGACAATAATAATAGCACGTGGTCAAAACAAAAAAAATGTTGTTGATTGCGGTTGATTTCGGTATTGATTTGTTCACACGCGTATCGCCTTGCACGTCGCACAGTGGCGCCCGTAGAGCAAGCGAGGTTGCAAAAATCAAAATTTTCATGAGTGCCGACGAAGTTTTGAATAAACCCATGTTATAGGAAACTTTTCAACGATTTCAAATATGCCACTCTTAATAATATCACATTTTTAGTTTAGAAGATATAACCGTTCAAAGTTGACCGACTTTCGGTTTTCAAAAAAACACACAATTTTTAGTCAATTTGTTGCGATTTCAGGTGTAATATCACGAAAAATAGGTAACGAATCGCCTTATTTTTTGTTTGTATTGATTGATGTATTTATTAAATGTATAATGATAAAAAAAAAATTAACTGTTTGCTCTGTGTTTCTCCTGGTAAATCACTATTTAAAAACTATCCGTTTTTTCACTATTTTTCAACTTTGACGGAAAATAAAAAAAAACTATATTTTTCTATATTTGCCATATTTGAAAAACCTGTTCTTTGATTAGTTCTTTACATAATTCAAAATTTTTATCTGCCCGTACGTGCCCGTTTGGCTTCTAGAGGTAAAAAAGTTTAAAAAGACATGGTTGCAGAAATTGTATGGCGTCCATCCCTTATATGTTTTGACTGACAGTAGTTTGATCTAATAGTTTGAAAAAAACTACTCATTGAAATTAGCAGGTATGTACCTCACATAAACAATACTTTGGCGTACAAATGGTCAGGAACAATATTGACTTATGGTTCCTACAGGTAGGCACAAATCTTATTTGGACACGTGCATAATATCAAAATTGCATTATTCAGCCTAAATCCATATGTATGCAGGGAACAGATAAATTTTTAGGCATGGTAGCATAAGCCTATATATTGCAAAATAAGCATAATGCCTGGATTAGTCTACGCCTGAAAGTTGGCGCAACAATTACTGAAACCATTAAACAATTTAAGTACTGAAAACATGGCGTTGAACAATTTAAAATTATTTGAACTGTTTAGAAAGTCAACCACACCAAAGTTTTTCACGGAAGTGAAAATGCTTCCTGAGAAGTTGACATTGATCAGCAAATGGGGCTGCGATGGATCATCCGGACAAAGCGTTTATAAGCAAAGGATATCTTCCGATGACGCTACAATATCGGATGGAAATATGTTTATGGCATCTGTTGTTCCTTTGCGGCTAAAATCGGATGATTCCCTACACTGGAAAAATCCACGACCGTCATCAGTGCATTATTGCCGACCAATAATGTTTCAGTTTGCAAGGGAATCGACAGAACTCATAAGGACTACGGTGAAGGACATTGAAGAACAAATAAGCAAGATTAAGCCTACAAAGCTGCAAATTGGAGAAGGAAAATATATTGAATGCAATTACGAGTTCCACCTGACCATGGTTGACGAAAAAGTCGTAAACGAACTGACAGGAACAACCTCAACAATGTCATGCCCGATTTGCAAAAAGAGTCAGAAGAACTTTTTTCAATTCAATTCAATTTATTTCATATATAATATGTTACATCTCAATTTTATATAATTAGTTGTAAAGAATTTAAGATAAGTATCTTTTTCTGCTTAATTATAACATATTTCAATTAGTTATCATATACATATATATAGACAGAATTATTTTGGAGGTAAAAATTTAGCAAAAACCTATTTAAACCCCTTTTTTCGTTTTATTTTTATATTTTTTTTTATCGATTTTTTACTATTATTTGTCAGAAGAACTTTGGTAATTTAAACGATTCTACAAATGAGGAGAATTACGAATATGGAATGTCACCAATGCACGCAAGGATAAGGTGTATGGAATTCTTGCTAAAACTGGCATATACCCTACCACAAGAGGAGGAAAACTTCGATGAAAATACATCAATAAAGGATAAGGAGAAGATCAGAAAGAAGCAAATACAGGAGGCTTTTTTTAAACAAGTTGGACTAAAAGTAGACTGTCCCAAGCACGGATACGGTAACTCAAACGATGGAAACACTTCTAGGAGATTTTTTGAAAATGATGAGGCAGTAACTAGAATCATTGGAATTGACAATCAAATCGTGAAAAGATTGGGAACGATCTTGGATGTTTTAAACTGCAAAGAAAATGTCAATTCTACAAAATATGGAGAATATGCGTCGAAAACTGCATCTCTTTTAGCAGAAATGTATCCACAGAAGAAGTTGACCCCGACCGTCCATAAAATATTGGCGCATGGCAAAGATATAATTGAGTACCAGTCTTTGCCAATTGGAGAGCTTTCTGAAGAAGCACAGGAGTCTCTTAACAAATTTTATAAAAAATATAGATTGCAGAACACATTCAAAGCATCAAGGGTAAGGCAAAATAAGGACCTCTTCAACATGTTGGCAGCATCTTCCGATCCACTTATTTCTTCCCTGCGGCATGTGAAGTCACGAATAAAGTTACAAAATAATTATAGTTAAGAAATGGTTAGTCTTTTTTTTTTAATTTGTTGGGTAATAATTTAAAACATAAAACCCTTAAGAAAAAAAATAAAAACAATCTAAAAATGTAAAAATAATTTTTTTTAGTTACCATAAAATTGATTTTTCTACTAATTTTAACTTTGATAACCCATAAGTAGACCCTTTCCAAACCCTCATTTCATAGGCTGAACAGTTATCTATCATATGCTGTTTAAACTGTTCAATTATCTTATTCGGTTCAAAAGATATGATTTTTGCAACGAAAAAACTCAAATGGCGCCACTGTGCGTCGACGTTTATTGTAAGCAGCGTTACCGTTGGTGCTACTAAAGTAGAAATATGCCATTTGTTCGACTGTATTGATCCTTTTTTCTACTTTTGCAAAATTCAATTTAATTTTTGATACTTTTTGACTATGTCCCAACTTATATTACACGATTTTTGTCGTTGCGATTCTTACCTTGTACGCGAGAGGGGAGAGAGAATTCGAAACGGGTACACAAGCGAGCGTACTCTTCGATTAGTTTTGTTCATTCATTCGAAGTGACAAAATATATGCATACACAAGAAGTTGTAACGACAAAAATCGTACAATGTAATCATAAGACCGCCTTCAAAGAAACGACAAAAATCGCAACGACGAAAATCGTATAATGTAAATTGGGACTAAATGAAGAGATACTCACTTGTACATTGTTTTACAGTACGTTTACATTTGACAGTACTGGCAAGACAGTAAGCAAATACATATTAGTTGCCAAAAACACTTCTTGCTGTCTTCGTGACGTAGGCGTCCAGATAGTAGTTAAGACAGTTCACTTTTAGAAAAATGTCTACCGTGAATGTCGCAGTTCAAGTTCTAGCTAAACGTGTTTTATATGAACTTAACAAATTAAAAATAGCATTTAACAACTACTTTTTGTGAACATAGATAACACTTAAGTAAAACATACAAAACCAAAGCATAATTTATTAATTTTTTTTTAATTGTTGATTTTTTTTTTACTTTTGCAAACAAAACTTCAAATTACTGTCAGCAAATGTCAAATCACTGTCCATTTTACTGTCTGCAAAATTTGCTAGACAGTAGACAAGACAGTTGGAAAAGTGTACATGTGTTAGTGAAAAAGTTTGCATGTATTGCAACTGTCTTTCCAGTACTGGCAAATGTAAGCACCGTGTTACTAAAACTCTCAGCAAAGACTATAGATTTATAAAGATGTTGCACTTAGTACATTTGGAATTGACAAAAAAGTTGCGTTTCTTATTGATGAGGGGGGAAAGTAACAAGGAAAGCAAAAACTTCGTGCTCACATTCAGAAAACTGAAGAGAGCAAAAAACCACATGCATTAATACATACATACACATGTTTGCTGTTTTTGTCAACCAACGTGTGTGTGTGTATATTTTTTTTTTGTTAAAACCGGTTTTCGGTATTTTTTTTAATGTGATTTTGTTCTTGTTTTCAAGCAATTTATGTGCAAATAACCTACGTAGGAACAAATGCGACCGATTGTTTAATTGGTAGGGTAAGAATATTTGTTTTATTGTTGTACAAATGAAATTATAACGATTCGAGCCGAACTATAATTAAATTTTTTACTTATAATACCTATGTGTATGTTTGTATTAAAGGAATTTATTATAAAACAAGTGTTTTTTCTTAGGGCGTGTGTGAGGCGATAGAAAAGTGCTAATGTAAGAAAAATGTTGACACTTCTAAAATTAATTACATTTCAATAGCTCTGGGGGCTAGTAGAATTTATGAAACAACCAACAAAATTTCTGACAAGCAGAAATTAATAATTTTAATTGAAAAAGTCAAATAAAAACATTTAAAAAATTTTGTGAATTCAAAAAAAAAAAAAAAAAAAAAAATTAAATTAAATGCATAGAGCCACCTGCAAAAAAATGTATTTTCCTAATTTGTTCATTATTTTATACAGTACTTTTCGTTAATAGTCATTTATGTTGTTAGTCACATTATCCATATAGGTCATTTAATCTTTATTTTTGCCGCTATACACAAGATTAATTGAAAGTATTTACGTTATAGTCCATTTAGCGATATAAGCACATTTACCATCTATCAGCGGCTAGAAAAGGCAAAAGTAAAGCAAATTATTAACGTTATAGTCATATAAGCCTAAATTTTTTGTTTGTTTTCGAAGTTACAAGCCATATCAAAGAACCAAGAAATTAATCGTTTTCTTTTTCTAACCAACTCGAAAAAAAATTAGTTTTTGTGTTTGGTAACAGTGATGAAATATCTTATTAGCGGAATTCACCCTTGATTGTAAAGTCCCTTGTAGACCTTGTTAATCTTATAATTTTAGTAAAAATACTAACATTTACAACACTCCAACAACAAAATGTATTAGACTAAAATATACTACGCTGTGGTTGAAAAATCCCACAAAAAGCAGTAGTAAACAAAGTGTGTGAATTTACCAGAATAAAACAGTTGAAGAAACTTTATCTGTCTCTTTCTCTCACTCAGCAAATTCATTAATTTACAATGCATACGAAAAAGACACTCGCGCTTTGAAGTATAAAATCGTATTAAATATAAAAAGTGGTACACTTAATACAAAGTGTGAAAATTGTTTCAACTTTTTAAAAACAGTTTGCAACTCTGTTTCAAAGTAATAAGCCCGCTGTCAGTATTGTTAATATGATTTTTTATTTTTTTAAATTCTTTTGAAATTTGCCAAAAAATCGGCAAAGAGGAGTACAAGTGTATTTTACCTTTAATAAAATGTTCAATATTTAACATTATTCCAGTAGTGTGTTTATGTTATAGTATTTTGAACGATTTAAAATAAATCGGCCAAGCTCTGACAATCGTAAAACGCTAAACATTTGCGATTCTGACTTAAAATCGTATAATATGTGTTCTGTAAATCACAATGGCAGGAAGTTTGGCGAATGTAAATTACAAAAGTATGCTGAAGGAAACTAGAATTTTTGTTAGAAACTATAGCAGATCGCAAGCATAGCGCTACAGTTTTAGAACACTAATATAAATCTGGCGTTTTGCTTTTTTAAATCGTGCGAATATCATAACAAGGCTGAATATCTTAAAACCTAGAACTTGGGCTATCAGTTAATTGAAGTTTGCAAAAAATATTAATTTTAAGAAATTTTTAAAATTCCATTTAATATGCAATCAAAAGTGATTACGTTTTTAGAATTTATTTTCCAAAATAAATTAAAAATTTACTTGTTTTCTTGTAGAGATCCGAAGTTTGATAACTTTTGGCAAGGAAAATGTCTGAAAATCAAATAAAGCTTAAGCTTTATTCCAAGTTTCTTAAGCAACAATTTTTTAATGTGTTCAATGTAATTATCTGGCAATATTATCAATTTGTCATCTAAAACATTCTCATTCGTATTGCGATTTTAAAATTTGTTAGAAATTTAAAGAAAAAACTATAGTCGTACAAAAATTTTTTTTTATATATAATTAAGAAAGAAAAGTAAAATGCGTTTCATAAATCGCTAACTTTTTTAAATTTTGCCAAAAAAAATCGACATTTCGGCAAACACAAAATTTCGTCGCCAAATAGGTTTATTAATCGCCACATCTGACAGCCCTGCTCATAGTGGCACACATATATGTGAACTAGGCGTATAGTCATACTAGCGACATAGTCCACGATTTGTGACTATAAGCAAAAAGTACTGTACATAGTATTTTTGCAAAAACATCCAAATTTTATAAAGTCAAAAGAGATATAATTTTTTCAACGTTATTTTACAAAAAATTTCTTATAATGTAGACCATAAACAAACAAATAGTAGTTAATATAACATAGACTGTCCCGTGTTCGAGCACTGGTATATTTTGTTTATCTAGGTATACGATGAAAAAGCATTCTTTATTTCGTTAAAATATATCATTTTACACAGCAGAAACATGAATTTTTCCCCACACAGAAATACTTTGTTACCGTTTTACATAGGCCCGAACTATTTACTACGAGTATTTGGGAAATAATTTTACTTATAGGCTCTTTACAAGTTTAATGGTTGTAAATTTTAACCTTTCAAGTATGTAATCGATGATTTGAAGGTATTTAAATGTTTCCCATGTGTATTCCTTCTGTCATAATATAAGGAATAGTAAATTTAACATCTCCATTCTGTGTTATAACATACGTTATTCTCCGTAAACCAAAAAGAATAAATTTAAATTTTGGTTCAATTTACGCATTGTTCAACAAAAAATTTTTTATTTACAAACTTCTAAAAGTAAGACCTCCAAAGCCTGATTATTTATCATAATTTGTAATAATTATTTGTTGTAATAATAAATAAAATTGGATTTTTCGTCGGAAACAATTTAATAATATGTCAAATAATACAATTTTTATAAAAAACTTTGAAAATTAACTTTTTCCTACATTTTTCAACAAAAAATAAATAAAATTTCAAGAAATAACGTGCACACACATCAAACTGGCTGCAAATTTTTATGAAAATCAAAAGTATTCTGATTATGTCGCTTTAGTAAACATAAAATATCTTTTATAAACAAAGAAGTTAATTTTTTTAGAAAAATTATTTCTTATATTCCTACAATTGTTTAAATTTAGACAATAACAGCATTTGAACTTCGGTGCGAATCGATATAATTTCATCTGTACAACAATAAAACACATATCATTGCCCTACATTTAAAAATCTGTCACATTTGCTTTTACATAGGTTTCTTGCACATAAATGGCATGAAAACAAAACATCTTTTATTACCTAAATGTGTTTTCAACGAGAAAAACAAGACTTCTTTTCGTTTTTTATATTTTTTTAATTGCCATATATGTACAATGTACATTGTGCCTACATACATACACACACGCGTGCACGTACATATACGCTGATAGATGAGAATTAAAAGTTCTCTGAGAGTAAAAACAATAACTATAATTTACTCTCACAAGTGGATTTAGCGGCTAAATCCACCAGAAAAATTAATATAGACAGAAAAATGTATACACTTTGTATGACAGTGCAATATCTTTATAAATCTATAGTCTTTGCTCTCAGCTTTACAGGGTGTTTACATTTTTCAGTACTGGAAAGACAGTTGCAATACATGCAAACTTTTTCACTTATACATCTACACTTTTCCAACTGTCTGGTCTTGCAAATTTTGCAGACAGTAAAATTTGACAGCGATTTGACATTTGCTGATAGTAATTTGAAGCTTAGTTCGCAAAGAAAAAAAATCAACAACTAAAAAAATATGCTATGCTTTTATTTTTTACTTAAGTGTTATCTATATTAACTCTAAGTGCTTTTAAGTGCTATTTTTAACTTGTTAAGTTCATATAAAAAAAGTTTAGCTGGAACTTGCACTGCGACATTCACGTTAGTTTTGACAAAATTGATGCTACGTTATGAGAAAATGTATAATAGTAACCGCCTTATTTTGGGCGAAATATTGGTTGAGATCATAAATTTGTGAATCGATTTAGATTCAGCACGCTAAAGTCAATTAAAATCGCACAAAAAAGTTCTTGCTCCCGAAGCTTTTTTTTTTTTTTGCTGACCACCCAAGGTATATTTATAACAGGTAGCCGCGAGATTACAACAATTGTACAATAAAACAAACAACAGGGCTTTTTATTGTTGTTATGTGATACGAACTGTCAAACAGCAAAAGGGGTTGATAAAAGACAAATGAAAAATAAAGAAGATTCATTTTATTTTGTTTGTTATCATTTATTAAACTTATTTTTAAAGTTCGTAAGAAAAATTTGTGATTTGTGTTAATTTTGTAAGAAAATATGTTTTGTATTTAATATTTATATGAACATCAATCATAAAAACAATTGAGCATAAGCTTTCTATTAAAATAAATGTCTTTTTTGATTTGTGTTAATTTTGTAAGAAAATATGTTTTGTTTTAATAAAGACAAATAAAAAACAAAGGATATTCATTTCATTTTGTTTGTTATCATTTATTAAACTTATTTTTAAAGTTCGTAAGAAAAATTTGTGATTTGTGTTAATTTTGTAAGAAAATATGTTTTGTATTTAATATTTATATGAACATCAATCATAAAAACAATTGAGCATAAGCTTTCTATTAAAATAAATGTCTTTTTTGATTTGTGTTAATTTTGTAAGAAAATATGTTTGTATTTAATATTTACATACATATGTATATGAACATTATTTTATTATTATTTTTTAAAACAAATTAAAGATTATACACAAAGTGTCTGGTATATGTGTTAATGTATGTTATTAAACAAATTATTATTGCGTACAAGTAGTGTATATTCTATATATGTACATACCTATATGAATTTTTTTATAAATTAAATTAATTAAAACAAATAAATAGCAAAAGCAAAAATATTAACCAACAGTTTTTTTTTGGTGATTGTACAGATCTTTAGAATTTGTTGAGAATTTTTGTATTGGGGTCACCCAGGTAAAGATGCCAAGTTCCTAAGTACGAAAATAAATTTTAATTCTTTGGTAATTTATATTCTTTCAAACATACTTATAAAACATTAAAAAAGGAAATGTACCTTAATGTGGGTTTTAAAGGTTTATTTTAATAAACTTTTTATTTCCCATAATTCTTTGTTTTGCCTTTTGTATTTTCAGGCGTTGGTTTAAGTGCCGGATACGAAAATGAATCCTACATTTAAAAAAAAATGGGTTTTACATTTTGTGGCAATTGAACCGCTTTACTTTCTTCCACAAGACGCTCATGAAGTTTGAGGTTTGTTGAAATTTCTAGGCCATTTAATTTGTGGAAAATTGCCTCCAAAATTTTAATTTGTTCCACAAAAGAGTTTGATGGTTTTTTTAAAAAACATTTGGATACCTGGTCGACCCATGTTAATGAATTTTCATGGCATTCGTGCTCTTCAAGATTAAGCTTCCGAATGATATAACCGGATATATACTCCAAAGCATCCTCTTGAAGAGCACCAATGTCATTAAAATCCGAAACATTTAGGTCTTCTAGAATATCGATTTGATTTTCTTGGTCTTCTAATTCAATGTTTGGTACACTTTGCTCTGTATGGCCATATTCACCGAAGCTGTCGTTGCAATTTGATTTGCTTAGCCACACGTTGCCAGTTCCACTCAACTGCTCAGCGTTCCTTGCTAACATTTATAAAATGTTTTTTTGTTAGTTTAGAATGTATGTTTTTTAAGATTACAAACCTAAATGATATAATAACTCACCTAAAATGTACTTACGAAGCCTATACTTAAAGTCCCTTGGGGAAGGGTGGTCATTCAAACCGCCTTTGCTCCTTATAGCTCCAAAAAAGTTCTCTAAAATGTCTTGATTTAGGCGGTTGGTACATATGTAGGACATTTGGAACTTTTTCTTTACATACTCTGACAGCATTAGCAGTGCATTGTTGGATATCAAAATACCCTTCTGAAAATGCTCCAGAGACCTTTTCGTTGGTATTATGGGGGAACTCATTATAGCATTCATGCGCGATAAAATTTCTGTTTGCTTCTCTGCCACCAGTCCAAATGGTTCCTTAGCGAAATACTTTATTAGTGTTGTTAAATATAATAAAAAACCATTACTTACCTTGCCGGGATAAGCAAACGTACTAAGCGATGAGTTGTGGATATCAAACCAGTTATTAACCAGCTGCACAAAATCTGCAGTGACCACTGGATTGTGAAACTCTAACCCTATTGAAAAACAACGACGGATAGCGTTAGCAGTTGTATTAGAAAATAACTGTGCTGCCATTTTCACGTTTTGTCTGCCTAGTCCTTTTACGGTTAAATGTTCGTCTGTCAGCTTACTGGAGGTATACCTCAGCAGTTCCACAAACGTTTTTGACGTCAAGTGGTTTTTGTTGACCATCAACCCCGTGTCCAAAAAATGGTTTCTTATAAGCTTTAGCATGTGTGGTGCGTCAGCAAATGCGAATACCTTTTATATTGGGTTACAGGCGTTGGGAAACCATGGCCTGTCTGAAATAATAGACAGTTAGTGAAAATGTCGTACAATAAATGTAATTCTTAAGAGTAATTATTAAGCAAAAATCTTAACATATGCGCCTGTGTTCTATATTCCACTACAAAATGAAAGTGAAAAACTTTTTAATTCCACGTTTACAATTTCACTGTGTTCTGGAAAAGTAATGAAACTTTGTATTTACGACGATTTCATTTTTATTTTGTTGATACTTTCTGTATATCGAATGTGATCATAACTTTTAAAATTATGAAGAAAAACATACAAAAAGTACTGAGTAGTAATTTTTGTTAATCGAATACTCGACACATGAACTACTTTTACGCACTCATTGTCAACAAACCAAATTGTTTTATATCACTAAAGAAAAAGAAGAAGAAAATTATAAAAATTAATTAAGTAACGAATAAAATTTTTGTTTAAACAAAATAAATATGAGTAGTATAGTTTTAATATCCATATTCATGGAAAAGGAAAAAAATGAAGGCTGAAAGGATTTGCAGGAAAAAACTGCGGGACTGTTCAAACCCTTTGGAATTGCCCGAACAATCGTAAGTAAACATTTTGTCTTTAAGAGTTGTGTGTTAATTATTACTAAATATTTTAGATTTATAGCTTATTACAGACTCAATAAAGATGCATTTATAATGGTTTTGGAAGAAATATCCGGCATTGCCAACAATAGGAGTATTTCAACAATTTTGCAATTGGCTACAGCTCTTCGCTACTTTGGCCAAGGTAGTGCCCAGCAAATGATTGGAAAGGACTCAAACTTGGCTTTAGGGAGGAGTACAGTTTCCAAAATATTAACACGAATGTGTAATGTTTTGCAATTAAAGCTATGCCCAAAACCATTATTTAAAAAATTGTATTTTTTATTAAATAAAGTTTATTTCATAAAGCCAATAAAAAATATTTACATTAAAAATTATAGGTATCACAATGAGTTCATAAGGCATATACATATGTATGTACACATACGTATAGAATTCAATATCACTATTCATTTCATAAAACTAAAAAAAGAGTATTTAAATTAAAAATTAAATGTATCACAATTCATAAAAAGTTCAATATCACTATTCATAAAAAACTTAAACGTAAAATACATAAATCACATTTTCAAAAAACTGTTTCTTTCTATTTCGAGTTCCAGCTCCTTAATTTTCAGTTCTTGCTTTTTCTTCAAACATTTTTCCACTTCAAAATTATTTCGTTTTATCTCTTTAATTTTTTCATTATGGTAAATATGCTCTTCCACCTTTTTGTCCTTTATAACATCTGTTAAATTTTCCAACGCTTTTCTCATTTTATAAATATTTTTGGAAATTTCTTTTTGCTCTTTTAAAATGCTTTTGGATACGTTACTTACATCTTGCAAAACTGTACAAATTTGTTCATTTGTTGTAATTTGGTTCCTCATAAAATCATGTAAGTTATTTTGCGTTGCTTCCACTTTTCTCACTTTTCGCTTTGGTTCTAAAACTTCATCTGGTAGTTCCTCTAAAAATGTGTCTTCCAAACTATAGACATTTATGTTTTCCAGTTCAATGGATTCATTTGGCTCTTTTCTAGAAACGCCAAATGATTGGACACCTTTTATGCCTTCGACAGCCGTATAAAGACCGCAAAGCTTTGCAACTGCATCATCTTTAGAAGGTATGTGCTGCATATTATTAGGACCTCCACCAGTTGCTGTAGTTTCCGCTCTGTTTTCTGACAATTTTTTGCAAATGCAGCCTTTCCAATCAGCCCAAGCTTTTTTCCAACCAGATGCATCTTTTTGTGGAGGACCTATGGAGTTGAGTTCTTTTGCTAATTTATTCCATAGCTGTTCACCCACAACCCTATCGCCTCTATAAAATCCCTTTGCCAATCCAGGGTGCTTTACCATGAATTTAAGCATCGCCTGCTCCTGTTCCGCATTTTTGTGCTTACCCCTTAAAAACGAAAATAAACTCATGATAAACTTAAATATATATAAACATTTAGTTATTTACTTACATTTTGTTATTTTCGCAGCAAATATTTAAAATTTATCTTTAAAAACTTTTTTTTTTTGTCTAATTTGTAATTTTTTAACCAAAAGTAATTTTTTCCACTCGTCTATTTGTGTTCGGTTTAAAATTACTTTTTTTGTAGTGAAAATGATTTGTTGAACACATCAATTCCTCTTAAAACAAAGTGGAAATGAAATTTTCATTTTAATTTCACTTTTAACTAATTCAAGAACACAAACGAAGTGGAATTTTCACTTTCATTTCATTTTACGAATATAGAACACAGGCGATGTATTTTGATATTAACTTCTTATTAAATTTGGTTTGTGTTTATTATATTTACATTTTCTTTAATCTAAACTTAAAATCGAACTAAACCAATCTGACGCCGTATAAATATGTATTCTTAACTCAAAATTAAATCTAGAAACCGCTCTTAAAACCGAACATTATTTTACCTTAAATTAATATTTTTTACTTAAAACGAACTTTAATTTTTTTAGCTTAAAATTAGTTTCTTTAAATTAAAATCGAACTTAAAAAACCGAATTTTAATTTATTTACCAAATATACGTAGAAAGGCACAAAATCTGAATTCCATTTGTCCATTTATATTGGAATGAAGTAGAAAACGCGATGACATTCTGTTAGAATCGTTGGTCCTTGCCATAAGCAAATGATACAAGAAATTAGTTTTGGTTAATATATTGTTATTAACATGAAAACTTACCTGGTTAAACCGACAGTTCTTTCCATAACTTACGGTTTGTAGGGCCCATGTCGCATACTATTGCTACGACAGGGAACTCTGCCTTGTGCAGCTCAATTATAATTTTATGTAATATTTCTGCTGTCATACTACAGTCATATTTAAAAAACACTGGCTGCTTCCACGACTTGCGAAGGCCCCGCGCCATAACTACTTGTACAAATTTGACCGGGGCTCTGACGACATCACCAGCAACGTCGTATTCAAAGGTTTCCATTACCTTCATCTCATCAAAAGATAGCACGCAAAGTTTATCGTCAGGTTCCAAGTCGCTTATTTGTTTCATAAAATCTATGGCAGTTGTCAAAATGCCTTCACTTAAATGTACTTTGCCGCACCAACGTTGTAACGTAGAAACATGAGGTAATGGAAGCCCTTTTTTGTAAAGATGATTAAACGCCCTGGGGCCAGAAGCATGCAAACATATAGCGTTTGATATGTCAGGCCATTTCCAATTGACGAGGCCAGAAGGACACATCATTTTTCTGATCTGTCCCTCTGTAAATTTGGAACGCATCGCATTAAGAGCAAGCTTAGATTTATCCAGGCTGGTTTTGAGCTCTTTGATTTGAGTTTCTAAACGTCTTACTTTGTTTAAAAAAATGCTACGGTCCAACGAATAGTCTAGAGCTACGGGGCTGAAATAATACAATTCTTAATTAAAGCACAACAACTTTTCTTAAGAAATTATATCGAAAACTACCTTTGCATGTATGTGGAGGCAAAAAAAATTTTTAATAGTATAAAATAAAGCAATAAACTTACTCTGTTTGTGTTTCTTTTTCACAAGACTGGCTTTCGTTAACTGCAACCGACGACTCTTCCACAAACTTTAGCTCATCTGCGATTAAGCTAGCCATTGGAACAACAGATGCTTTTTTCGGCAAAAGTGCACTTTACGGGGCGTACGAAAAAAAAAAAAAAAAAATTTGGACCCCTCTGTAATAAAAAAAGAAAAAAACCAAATTAAAATTTAAGGGGGCTGAGGCCCCTGGGACCCCATGGATCAAAAAAAGCGGCCCGCCCACTTAGTGGTATGTGTGGGTACTCAAATTAAAGGTAATTGTGTAAAAAATACGAAATTAATAAAATTTATGTCGAGCGGGACTTCTGGGTCCCTTTGGGGGTAACAAAATTGCCCCTCCCACCCTTATAACTATGTGTGGGTACTCGAACGAAAGGTATTTTGCTTACGATTGTAAATATTTTGTTTTTATTTTGCTTTTTTAATGTTATACCTATGCGCCGTAGACAAACAATTTGTTATAAAAATCGCGGGATTTTTTTTATTTTTTTGTAACTAAAGCTTTTTTGTATAGCCGGCCTTCGGCCGGGCGCAAGGATTTTCTCCTCTATGGTATAACAAAGACCGGCTTCGCTAACTAAAGCTTTTCTGTATAGACGGCCTTCGGCCGGGCGCAAGGATTTTCTCCTCTATGGTATAACAAAGACCGGCTTCGCTAACTAAAGCTTCTCTGATTAGCCGGCCCTCGACCGGGCGCAAGGATTTTCTCCTCTATGGTATAACAAAGACCGGCTTCGCTAACAAAAACTTCTCTGCATACCTATAAAAGATACATAAATTAACCTAGAGAGGAAAATATTAAACGAATACAAAGACAAAATACATATTTGCAATCGTGAGCAAATTACCTTTAATTTGAGTACCCACACAGATATACATAAGTGTTATGGGGGGACACTTTTTTTGCCCCAGAGGGCCCTAGAAGTGCCGCCCACCCAAAATTTTATTATTTTCGTTTGTGTTGCACAATTACCTTTAATTTGAGTACCCACACATACATACCATTCAGTGGGCGGGGCGGTTTTTTGGACCCAGGGGTCCCCATGGGCCTCAGACCCCTTAAATATTAATTTTGTAATTTTTTTTTTAATTCTGGATCGGGTGGCATATTTTTTATATATTTTTTTCGTACGCCCCGTAAAGTGCACTTCAGCCCTTTTTTCTAATTATATATTTAAGTCTTTACCCAAAATTGTTATTAATTATTAATCACTTTGATTTTCTTTTCATTTTAATCACTTTTTCACTTTTTACTTTGATTAAAAAAACTTGTTTACTTTTTAAACAAGAAATTTAACACGTGTTGAAAAAAAACATAAGCAACATTTGACAGTTCGTATCACAAAACAAGCAAATAAAAAAATAGTCAGCAGGCTTTCCGAGACTACCTGTTATAAATATACCTTGACCCAAACTAAAAGAAATTTTTTTACTAACACACTTGCAACAATTTTACATTTAATTAATAAGTTAGAGAGAGAGGCAAACTCACATGTACACAAACCAAGGCGAATTCAACTACAGGTGGTGTTGATACTACAACAATCCAAAAACAACACAGGGTATTTTGCATTGCATTGTTAGTGTTTACTGTCCAAAATGTCAACCATTCCTAACAAAACACTAACTTTGCATGTTTTACATAAGGGTTATCTATGTTCACAAAAAATAGTTGTTAAATGCTATTTTTAATTTGTTAAGTTCATATAAAACACGTTTAGCTAGAACTTGCACTGCGACATTCACGTTAGACATTTTTTTAAAAGTGGACTGTCTTACCTAACTTGGAGGCCACACGATCCATTTTTGTCTTTCAATTCCTTTCAATTTGCTCTCACTCTCATTTTTTTCACTAACATACTCACACTTTTTAAATTGATCACGAGATTGCTCTCAATTTTAACTATCCATTTGTTTGGCAATTTTACGCTCAATTTAACAGCTGATTAGAAGTTTAGTGAGCTAATTTTTCGTTTGTCAGTATAAATTGTTTTCTTGATGACATCTTGAAAGTAAATTGCTTAAAAATTGAGTGCAGCCTACGTCACAGCTTTCAATTAATGTAAATTTTGACAAACAGTATATGTAAAAGACTATCAACAAAAAGTTGATCGTGTGGCCGCAGTGTAATGTCTGGACGCCTACGTCACGAACACAGCAAGTAGTGTTTTCGGCAACTAATATGTATTTTCTTACTGTCTTGCCAGTACTGGCAAAAAT
Source organism: Pollenia amentaria (assembly GCA_943735925.1). NCBI lineage: Eukaryota > Metazoa > Arthropoda > Insecta > Diptera > Polleniidae > Pollenia > Pollenia amentaria. Next base: position 82,422,785 of record OX031009.1, read on the forward strand.
GTAAGCGTTAGGTTAATAAACTAATAGAAACTATTACCAATATATCGGTGAGCACTAGAGGTCTGCTTTGAATAATTCGCTTGTTTGCCTTTACTCAAAGTGCACAACATTTATTCAAATAAAAAACAATCAAAGAGATAAGGAGAGAGTAAACCATATACAAAAATAATAGAGAATGAAATGAATAAAAAACTTATTTACTGTAAATGAATTTGAGATTTATTCATATATAAGAAAATATTGCAATGACCCGTTATAGTGAACAAATTTACAGAAAACATTCATATAATTTTTGAATTAATGAATGTGTGAATATATATTGAATACATTGACATAATAGTTATGTGAGCTAAAGGTAAGTTAAGAATTTAATCTATATTTTGTTGCTTTTAAAGCAAAATGAATTTATTATTATGTACTTATTATATTTTAATTCCTAGTAACAAGTACAAACATTTCTGTGAAAATTAGAGTTCAAAACATATGTATATGTATTTAATGTGTAAGAAAATGAATTTAAAATATAAAACCAAAAATTTATTTAATGTGTAAAAATAATTTTTTTTTAAGTTAACAAAAATGTATTTAAGTAATAATTCATGAAAAAAATCTAATTTTATTTTTATTTCGGCTTCTTTTATTTATAAGAGTTTAGCTTAACTACCATTATCCACCTAACACATACATAGTGTTTGTACAGAAAAAAATTCAAATAAGAAGTAAAAGTTCAAATAATTTTACATTCACAATATATTTGAATATTCAACTTATTTTACTTGAGTTGACTGAATTGAATGAGTAAGTAAATTGCTTCTCTTCAGTTGAATTTGTTTGTGTTAGTTTTGACTTTGGTTATTCTCTCATTTGTTTTGTTATCATTGGGTGCTCAACAGAGCGAATTTAAAACATGCGTGGTGGAAAACTCACTGTAGTTAAAAAACAAATGAGTGCGTTGAAATTGCTTTTTATTCATTCTTGCAGACCTCTAGTGAGCACTACTGGTCAACTATCTAGTAAGTGATGTTACATAATTTTTTTGGCTGAAGTGCACTTTACGGGGCGTACGAAAAAAAAATATAAAAAATATGCCACCCGATCCAGAATTAAAAAAAAAAATACCAAAATTAATATTTAAGGTGGCTGAGGCCCGTGGGGACCCCTGGGTCCAAAAAACCGCCCCGCCCACTGAATGGTATGTATGTGTGGGTACTCAAATTAAAGGTAATTGTGCAACAAAAACGAAAATAATAAAATTTTGGGTGGGCGGCACTTCTAGGGCCCTCTGGGGCAAAAAAAGTGTCCCCCCCATAACACTTATGTATATCTGTGTGGGTACTCAAATTAAAGGTAATTTGCTCACGATTGCAAATATGCATTTTGTTTTTGTATTCGTTTAATATTTTCCTCTCTAGGTTAATTTATGTATCTTTTATAGGTATGCAGAGAAGTTTTAGTTAGCGAAGCCGGTCTTTGTAATGCCATAGAGGAGAAAATCCTTTTGCCTGACCGAAGGCCGGCTATGCAGAGAAGCTTTAGTAAGCGAAGCCGGTCTTTGTTATACCATAGAGGAGAAAACCCTTGCGCCCGGCCGAAGGCCGGCTATACAGAGAAGCTTTAGTTAGCGAAGCCGGTCTATGTTATACCATAGAGGAGAAAATCCTTGCGCCCGGCCGAAGGCCGGATATACAGAAAAGCTTTAGTTAGCGAAGCCGGTCTTTGTTATACCATAGAGGAGAAAATCCTTGCGCCCGGCCGAAGGCCGGCTATACAGAAAACCTTTAGTTAGCGAAGCCGGTCTTTGTTATACCATAGAGGAGAAAATCCTTGCGCCCGGCCGAAGGCCATCTATACAAAAAAGCTTTAGTTACAAAAAAATAAAAAAAATCCCGCGATTTTTATAACAAATTGTTTGTCTACGCAAAATAAAAACAAAATATTTACAATCGTAAGCCAAATACCTTTCATTCGAGTACCCACACATAGTTATAAGGGTAGGAGGGGCAATTTTTTTACCCCCAGAGGGACCCAGAAGTCCCGCTCGACCTAAATTTTATTAATTTCGTATTTTTTACACAATTACCTTTAATTTGAGTACCCACACATACCACTAAGTGGGCGGGCCGCTTTTTTTGATCCATGGGGTCCCAGGGGCCTCAGCCCCCTTAAATTTTAATTTTGGTTTTTTTCTTTTTTTATTCCAGAGGGTGTCCAATTTTTTTTTTTTTTTTTTTCGTACGCCCCGTAAAGTTCACTTTTGCCATTTTTTTTACCATTTATAAAGTTTTATTTGCAATTTTAGATAAGTTGAACAAAATACGCGGAAAAAACATATTTTGGTGTATTTCTTTTGATTTTAAAAGAGGTGCGCCCATTTTTCATTAATTCTTTTTTTGGAGCCACTTTTTTTTAAACCCCCATTTTTGGTACTTTTTGAAAATATACAACGGTAACGCTGATTATAAGCTGTTGCTAAAGGCGAATTCATTTTTCATGAATTCGCCTTGCTGTTGCTGTTTGTTTTCTTCTCATTAAACAGATTTTGGGTTGTTTGATAAATATTAAATGTAAAAAGTGGCTGAGGTCCTAAAGCTTTAAAAAACAACTTTTTAATGTCAACGATTTTGGTATTCTTACAATACACATAAATCATCAATCAGAAACAACAAAGCACATTAAGTCCGCTTGACTTTGTACCAGCATTCCAAATTGTCTTATTAAACAAAAAGTTGGTAGTGTAAATATTATAAATAAAAGAAACAAACAATAATGTCGATTGATGAAAAACCAATTCGCGTTGGATCCAGGAAAAGTGAGGTAAGAAAATTGCGTATTAAGTAATTTTTCGACAGCAATCAAATGTACGTGTGTATATTTACATAAAAAACTACAATTAAAAACAACCTATTTGATTACTTCTTTCAATCTAAAGAAGAATGTATGTACATGATGTTATACAATCAATATGTCCACAAAATGTAACCAATAAATGCGAAACGGTAAAAACTTTTACCTACCATACTTAACTTTTTATGGTACCCACAGACGATGCAACATTTGTCAAAACACGTGTTACTATTTATGTTTCAGTTTTTACCACAGACGATTACACTAAAAGCGAAACAAAAAAAAATTTTATTTATTTTCTTTGTATACATATCATATTTTATGTCTCATAAATTTGGAAAAATTTTATATTAAATTATAATTGTTTTCCAACTCTCACAATTTGCATTTGTTGCCATTTTCAGATTTCTTTCTTCATATTTTTTTGTCCGAGAGTTGCAAAAGCACCTCACTCAACAACTGGGCTGAGTTCCAAAACATCATAATACTTTGCAGCACAATCCAAAAATTTATCATAAAGTTTAACGATTCACAGTTTTCTTATTATGTACGCATCGAATACTTTTTTGGTGCACTTTGGGACAAATATCATTGTAATAATCCACACGGTCGCATTGTAGCATGCAGTTAAAAAAGAGGGTTGCTTTGCAACCGACGTTTTGGAACTTAGCCCTGCTTTCAACAGAATGAGAAAGAAAAAAAAAACAGTCAACATCGCCACACACGATGAAACATTGGCGCATATTCAGAAATCATAACTAAAATCGGAACTAACAAAACAGAAACTAAAAAATAGTTCATAGATAGTTATAGATCTTATTCACAATTCATAACTAACGTAGCAACTGCTCTCAGCTAATAGAAGAAATGCAACAGAGTATATTGGCATGTAGAAAACATTAAATGTCGATAATATTTTGAACGATATATTTTGTAATTAATTAAAAAGCTTACCAAGCTCTTAAAAAACATTTCTGTTCTTTAAAAAATTAATACAAACTCTAAAAAAGTGTTTTTTTTTTATAAAATTAAATCAATCAGCTGTTCTTTGAATGTATTAGTTAGTTAGCATTTAGTTACAGCTTTACCCATAATTAAGTCTAAACTTTTTATGCTGAAAGTAACCAACTGTGAATAACTTAAATAGGTACTTGAAAAAGTTAACACTTGGTAATCATTTATGAATATGCGCCATTGTGTTTGGAAACATTAAATATCAAAAATGTTTGATATTTGAGAAACCAAAAATTTGTGAAACGACAAATGTTGCCTCGTGTGTGGGTAACTTTATAAGGCCTGGAACAAAATAAAGTAGTTGTAGTAGTAGCTGAAGCTGTCGGATGCTCTGTAAAGCAACAAAGTTAAAAATTTCGAACTTTGCGCTTCAACTTCAAGTGCACCGACTACTACAACTACGTATTCCGTTTACACAAGTTTCAATCTGACGTTCACTTTTCACAGCTTGCAGCGCTATTCGTAACGTTGAACTACACCGACTATTCTGTTCCCCATGATTGCTCATATTCAACCATTCATGAATATTTTCATGAATGAGGAATTTAAAACGTGTAATTTTTTTCACAACCATGAATGAATTGTGAAATTTACGCCAATTCATTCATGAGCGTGAGAAAAAATAAATTTTTGCCTTCAGTCATGAAGAATGAGTGAACAAAAAATGTTCGTAACGCTCCTCACCAGTAAAGGCAACAAGCCAAAGTGTGTGTTAAATTTTTTGTAGGCAAATATTATTAAAAAAAAAAAAAGAAAGAGAACTGCACATATCGTCATCTTAAATGCATAATAATATAACATCACAGTTTACATGAGAAGCAAAAAACGTTGTAAAATGGAGATTAATTGAGATATAAAAGCAATTTTAAATATTTAGGATAAAAATGCGATAACCGATTTATTTTTGAGGGAAAAATATTATTTTTATTGTTATTTATTTAGTTATGTATGTTACGTTATTTTAATTTGTAATTCTCTGAAATAAAACGAAGAATCATCAACGAAAGTATGATAGTATTAAGTTAAACAAACATTTAAAATATTAAATAATTAAATATATGGAAAATATTTCTGTTAAATTACAGGTATAATAGAATATAAAGATAATGTACATGGTTATAAATGCAATACTGCGCTTAAACAATATATTTAAATATGCAGGGGTGTTCTGGAAATCGAAAACGCAAAAGGCAAGAATTTTGAAGTTCTTTTAACCCTTTACGGCGCAAGAACGCCAATTTCTTTAGTTTTTTGTTAAAAGGTGGTAAATAGGCTACTATTAATGGAAAAATTAATAAAAAAATTTTTTTTTATATTTAAGATATTATTTATGGGAAAAAATTATATGTTGCAGAAATGCAACATTGCAGCTGTAGCTCTAAAAATTGAAATTGAAATTAAAGAATATGAAAATTTTTAAAGAAGTTGTTTTGCTTATTGTAGCACAGACTAACCCCGCATTTTTCGCAAGATGTCTGCGAATAGCCTTTGCATTCAGGAAATTTGCATCTCATGCGTTTATCGACCCAAACTGGCCAGTGCCCATATTGGTCCAACCTGACATCTTTCGGTGGAACGTGTTGAGCCGGCCGTTTCTTCTTTTTATTTTTAATAAGACATTCAACATCACTTCCACGCTTTGTACGATTCACAGTTTTGTATTTGCATAATGTTTCAGCAATATTTAATCGAAAGTCAGCAGAGTTGAGAGTACTACCCTTCCCAGCTTGTATTTTTCTATACAGAAGCCATGAAAAAATAGTAAAATAATACACCTCAATAGGCAATGTTGCATATATACAACAAACCAAAATCAGTATAAATAGGCAATGTTGCATATATACAACAAACCAAAATCAGTATAAAACGTAAACGAAATTGGTTTTGGGAAAAAAATATGTAATTGATTATTGAAATATATCCTCTTACCTTTCACTCAAACAAATTTCAATAGTTTAATAACACTTTTACTTAAAAAAATAATTTTTTGAAAATGAATTCAATGAGCGCACAACAGATTTCTACACACTTGTCACTTGAATAAAATAAATACAAACTTGTTGCTGCCTAGAAAGCTTATAGTGTTTAAACCGTTAGAATGCTATGTTGCCAAGCTGCAACATCAACTTTAATTGCTATGCTGCCACATATAATATTTTTACACTTACTTTAAGGGAATGTTGCAGAAATACAACATGACGCCGTAAAGGGTTAAATACACTATTAATCCAATTTTTTTATAATTTTCTGATAGAATTCTGTTTAATAGAGAAATACTTGTATTGCATTTTTTTGTATATCTTTTACTACAAAAATCTTATTAAAAAAAACGACTTTTAAATACTTGCATTTTGCGTTTTCGATTTCCAGAACACCCAAGATTGTTAAATGCATATATAAAAATGATAATCATACAATTAATATGTATGTAGCATCATTAGGTTTGCGTTGACATGGTGAAACAAGTTTGATTTTCTGATTCAGCGCAGGCAGTACTGCATTTGAGAACGTAGAGATGTTATATTATTAGAGATATTATTATGACATATTATTTATAGATTTTTATTTCTTATTAGAAGTGGATTAAACTAAAAAATGTACTTCATTACATTTAGGTAGATAGGTAGGTAGGTAGAAAGGCTGGTGTGAAGTCTCCTTCACACCCTCGCCCAGAGACCAATATGGTCCATTGTGATGCCTTGTTTAGAGAGAAATAGCTGAAAAAGAAGGTGAAGAGAAACAGCAAAAGCATTAGAAAAGATAAGGATAGATAAGAAAAGGAAGATCTGACCAAACCCGAGAGAAAAGCCTCACTCAACACAACACCAATCCGCCCTATGTGCGGTTAGCTCCCTGTCTCCTGCTGCGCAGCCAGGCAATCCTCATTACGAATCCTATTAGACTCGAGCCCACAACCCGGGACGTCCCCTAATTCGCCTAAGAATCTGCTGCCCAGCCACCTCAGCCTGCTGCACTGTAGCCTGGGACAGCGGCACAAAATGTGTTCAACCGTCTCCAGCTCCTCCGGGTCCTCACACAACCCGCACATATCCGACACGTCGGATCCCAACCTCATCGCCATCCTGCCTATCATGCAATGACCCGTGAAGATTCCTATTATGGTCCTCACGCAGACCCTACTTCTGCCCAGCAACAACTCCGAGTCGGACTTCCTAAGCACCGGCCACAGCGTCCGTGATACCCGGCAGTCCGTTCGGTTTCCCCAGGCCCTATTGGTCGCGTCCAGAATCCATTCCCTAATCTTTCCAAAGTAGAAGCCTATTGGAGGCCTAATCGCCTCCATATGATTAGGATCCTCCATCTCTGAGCCCTGTCTCGCCAACTCATCAGCAATCTCGTTGCTGTTTATGTTGCAGTGACCAGGCACCCAGCACAATCTCAACATATACTCTCCTAAGGCTCCCTCCAGAGCCCTCCTGCAACCGTCAACTAGCTTGGAGTTCACGTAACAGCCCCTTACGGCCATAAGGGCCGCCTGGCTGTCGACGTATATAGTGACCTCCGAGCCCCTATCAATGTTATCCCTCATCAGTTCCACGGCCCTCAAGACCCCCAGAACCTCCGCCTGAAAAACGACGTATTAACGGGCGCTCATGATATTTCATTACATTTAACTATAAATTGATTTTAAAACGCCAACTTTTCCATTATAAATAACGTGTATTTTGATCTCCTTATAATGAAATTTCTCAATTGAATTTTTCTTTACAATAAACAAATTTTGTAAACAAAAATTTGACTCATACACATATATGCATATTTGTCTCCATGTAAGGAATTATTTCAAAAAAAAAAAAACTTCTGTAGCCCATACTTACAACGCTATACACGGAGCAAGAAGTAAATTTTAATTAGTTAATTTCCGAAAAATTTAAATAAGAGGAATGAAAGAGTTTTTCAATTAAGAGTAGTATTGATAGCAGCCCCCGTATCCAGTGAACGAAAATGTTGTACAAAGAAGCACTTATCCTAAAAAAAATACTATTAGTATTTAATAAAGCCGTAAAAGGATTAACACAAAATATAGCTAAACAATTTATATTCCAGCATATAATTTAACACAAAAGGCTTTATAACAGTCTTGTTGAGGATATTGATGAAGGACAACTTGGAAGAATGCAATCCTAACAAAAATACCAGATTATTTTAAATGAACGTGGAAGAAATATTCTGGTCCAAAAATAACAGATTCATTATAGGGAAATTCGACTGTATTAAAATTTATTAAAAAGTATATATGTATGTACATATATTAACTCATAAGGCTGGAATCGAAACAAATGAATGGAAAATCATATCATAAAAATAATGGCAGTCTGCTGGAAGCAGAAAACTAAGGACCTGCAGATAGTACTATTTATTCTTGAAAATTCTTAGCGTATGGGAGTGCAATGGGTTAATCTGTGAAATTTCTAACAGTCCAATGTAGAGGAAGCTGATAGTCATACTTAATATAGGTTTTGCAATACATATATATACATATATATCCATATGATTAGGATCCTCCATCTCTGAGCCCTGTCTCGCCAACTCATCAGCAATCTCGTTGCTGTTTATGTTGCAGTGACCAGGCACCCAGCACAATCTCAACATATACTCTCCTAAGGCTCCCTCCAGAGCCCTCCTGCAACCGTCAACTAGCTTAGAGTTCACGTAACAGCCCCTTACGGCCATAAGGGCCGCCTGGCTGTCGACGTATATAGTGACCTCCGAGCCCCTATCAATGTTGTCCCTCATCAGTTCCACGGCCCTCAAGACCCCCAGAACCTCCGCCTGAAAAACGACGTATTAACGGGCGCTCATGATATTTCATTACATTTAACTATAAATTGATTTTAAAACGCCAACTTTTCCATTATAAATAACGTGTATTTTGATCTCCTTATAATGAAATTTCTCAATTGAATTTTTCTTTACAATAAACAAATTTTGTAAACAAAAATTTGACTCATACACATATATGCATATTTGTCTCCATGTAAGGAATTATTTCAAAAAAAAAAAACTTCTGTAGCCCATACTTACAACGCTATACACGGAGCAAGAAGTAAATTTTAATTAGTTAATTTCCGAAAAATTTAAATAAGAGGAATGAAAGAGTTTTTCAATTAAGAGTAGTATTGATAGCAGCCCCCGTATCCAGTGAACGAAAATGTTGTACAAAGAAGCACTTATCCTAAAAAAAATACTATTAGTATTTAATAAAGCCGTAAAAGGATTAACACAAAATATAGCTAAACAATTTATATTCCAGCATATAATTTAACACAAAAGGCTTTATAACAGTCTTGTTGAGGATATTGATGAAGGACAACTTGGAAGAATGCAATCCTAACAAAAATACCAGATTATTTTAAATGAACGTGGAAGAAATATTCTGGTCCAAAAATAACAGATTCATTATAGGGAAATTCGACTGTATTAAAATTTATTAAAAAGTATATATGTATGTACATATATTAACTCAAAAGGCTGGAATCGAAACAAATGAATGGAAAATCATATCATAAAAATAATGGCAGTCTGCTGGAAGCAGAAAACTAAGGACCTGCAGATAGTACTATTTATTCTTGAAAATTCTTAGTGTATGGGAGTGCAATGGGTTAATCTGTGAAATTTCTAACAGTCCAATGTAGAGGAAGCTGATAGTCATACTTAATAAAGGTTTTGCAATACATATATATACATATATATGGATTCGGTTTATATTAATTTTACAGCCCTGTTTTTCTTTTTGCTTGTGCAATAATTTGCAGTTTGATCACTTATTCCACTAACACGTTCAGAGTATTAAAAAAATTAATGTGTCCGTAAAAATATATCAAATACTCTGCTAATTTTTTTTAATTAAGATTATTCATTATGTTGTTTAAGGAAATTGTATATGTACTTAATGATAAGCCATTTTTGATTTTGTTAATAGCTTGGATATTTTTTAAGGTGGAAGTTTAAATTTTTTTTAAAATATTTAACGTGAATCGTTATTAATAAAAAAGTCTATTTCAAAATTTTCAATGACATTGCTTTGCATTTTAGCATCATACGCCATATCAACGCATATTATTTCGATCTTCTCCGACGGAAGAGGTCAAAACATATGAGTTACAGACTGTTACTTTCGGTGTTAATTGTGCTCCTTACCTGGCGCTACGGACATTGCTACAATTAGCTAAGGATTCCGAGGATGAATATCCTCTTGCGGCTAAAATTTTGCGCAAGTGTATGTGCGTTGACGACGTATTAACGGGCGCTCATGATATTTCATCTGCTTTGAAGGCTCGGTATCAACTGAGGAAAGTTTTGTCATCGGCAAAATTTGAGCTAATGAAATGGACCTCAAATGAGAAGGAAATTTTGAGGTATCTTTCTCTAGACCATCTTGCCGATTCAAAGCTACTTACGTTTGTTGAATCTAGTTGTTTGCGTGCAAGGCGGAAAAAAATGAAATAAAAAGAAAATTTGGTATTTTGTTTTATTTTAAAAATATTTTCTTTATTTACCTTAAAAATTCGGTAGTGAACGGTTTGGTAGTTATGTCAATAACTAACTTGATATACAGAAAAACTTGAAGATGGCGAAAACAATGTTTTATTAACCGTTAACGGTATTTTTATTATAAAAAGTTACTCCGAAAGAATAAAGTTGCTAAAAAAGAGTAGCAAACCTTAACCCTTAACCGAGATACCAACTATTATTAAAAGATAACTTAAACATTGCCGCCCACCTTGCAAGAATACAGGTTATTGCAAAAAAAAAAAAATTAATGTAACCAAATTTATAAATATAAATTCAAAAAAACAATAATTCAATAAATATGTTATATATTAACATAAATAAATTAAATACAACATAAGTTAATTCTATATACATATGTATTTAGATATGTAAATATATTAATAAAAACGAAGAACATGGTTTTTACAACAGATCCATGAACTGAGTGGTGTTTAACTGGTTTTTACAACAGATCCAATAACTGATATTTGAGTGGTTTTTACGACAGATCCATCAACTGATACTTGAATGGTTTTAACGACAGATCCATCAACTGGTATTTGAATGGTTTTTACGACAGATCCATCAACTGATATTTGAAGTGCTAAAACGGTGATAGACCCGATATGACCCAGCCAAATATAGTGTGTTGCGCCAGAAGACCACATGGACTCGTAAAACTTTGTCCAGTAAGCACCTGTGAGCCAACTTCCGGACCAAAAACCAAAGCCACCTGGCCCGAATGGTAAAACGTCGGGTCAGCATATTGAAAGCCCGGAAACAACGCACACACCCTTTTATCCACCTCCTCCATAGGCGTTTTAATTCCGTGCATTTTTCTAACTTTCACGGTCAGCGAAATATGCTTCGTTGGGTCGTAAATAGATCCAACGCTGACACGACAATATGCATTAGAGACAGAAATCTCCAACTTCCGAACTAAATCTGCACTAATGTAGCTTATGCTGCTACACAAATCGATAGCTATCCGCACTTGGATAGACTTCTCACCAAGAGTGAGCTTAGCCTGCACAGTGGGAGAAAGAGTTACTGCATGACGAAGTGGTAACGACGATGAAATAAGCGGGCGCGGCTGAGTGGGTTTGGAGCGTTTTCTTTTCGTTTTCTTAGCCTCGGTGGGCTTTGGAGCGCTACGTGTAGGGGAGCATAAAAGAGTATTATGCCTACCCTGACACTTATCACAATTTTTATCGCTAGCGCACTCACGCACGGAATGGTTAGTAGAGAGGCAGCGAGAACAGTGTCCAAACGTAAGGATATGGCGTAATTTCTTGTCATGTGGCAATTGACGAAACCGGAAACAACCTCTCAACGGATGAGGTTTCTTACACAGACTGCACGGAAGTGGTTTGGGCCTTGGTCCCGAAGGTTGGACAGGTGCAGACTCAGTTGTCGAACTAGAGTTGACCACTGGGGCTACCGAGTCATTTTTCGGGTTTACCTCCGCCACACTAGGCACATCACCTATTGAGGCCGACGAGTGGACTGCCTCTGAAACCACCAAGAACCCAGGTGATAGTTTAGGTAACGGTGATGCTAGGGTGGGCCCAGTTACCTCCATTGCTTCCTCGTAATCCTCAAGCAAGGCATCCTCAAAGACTGTAGCTAATGCGTCCATGTTACTAGGAAACAACAAAGGTAAATAAACACATGACAATAACAAAAATAAATTAACTGGTCAGTACAACCAGTTTTGTAATTGGTCGTTTTACAACCCCGTTTGCCGTTCGTATGTCAACAACGCGAACATAATTGTCACTCCCGGGATAAGTCTTAACTACTCGCCCTATTTTCCAGGAATTCGGCGAAAGTTGTTCGTGACGAATCGCAACTAAATCGTCCACGGCTATGTCTCGCTCTGGAAATTTCCACTTGTATCTCTTATGCAAATTCTGCAAATACTCTTCTTTCCATCGTCGACAGAAATCATGATAAAATGCCTTGATCTTGCGATACCGATTTAATATACTCACATGTGTATCAAAAATAGAGGGCTCCGGCGGAGCCAATAGAGGACACCCTATCAAAAAATGGCCAGGAGTTAAAGCTACAGGATCATCAGGGTTGTCTGACATAGGGCACAATGGACGAGAATTCAAACAAGCCTCTATTCTCGCCAGTATAGTGGAAAACTCCTCAAATGTATATTTGACGTTTTGAACTTCCCTACGAAAATGTGACTTAAAACTCTTAACAGCGGCCTCCCACAAACCGCCCATGTGAGGGGCACCAGCCGGGATAAACCGCCACGAAAGACCCTGAATACCAAAGGTAGAACACATTCGGGCCTTACTCTCTGCAATAAACGTACGAAAGTCCCTTTCCAGCTCATTAGCAGCTCCTACGAAATTAGTGTCATTGTCCGAAAAAACTGTTGAAGGGCAGCCGCGTCTGGCAATAAACCGATGAAAAGCCGCCAAAAACGCGTCTGATGTCAAATCAGAAGTTGCCTCTAAATGAACTGCCTTTGTAGAAAAACAGACAAATATACACACATATCCCTTCGTGACCCGACAAGACCTGCCATTAAAACTCTTCATATCAAAAGGACCAGCAAAATCAACACCCGTGGTGGTAAACGGTCGATCCAACGTAGTTCGCTCGGGAGGTAAGGCTGCCATTATTTGATTGCAAGACCGCTTTCTATCCAATAAGCAGCGTTTGCAACAATTAGTTATCTTCCTTACCAAGATTTTAAGACGAGGTACCCAATATTCAATGCGAATAATGCGCAGCATCAATTGATTCCCACCATGAATAGAAATTACATGCACGAATTCAGCCAATAAAGTGGTAAACCGGCAAGAATATGGTAAAATGATCGGGTACTTCTCCGTATACGACAAAGACGGAGATTTTTCAAGCCTACCATATTACCCCATTATCATCTAAAAAGGGGTTAAGAGATCGCAATGAACTTTTCGGTGAAATTGGCCTCCTTAATAATAGAGCCTGATATTCTTCCCCATAGTAGGCCCTCTGGGCCAAAATTGCCAGGCGTTGCCTAACGTTAATTAACTCCTCACTAGAAACCTCAGCAGAAGTAAACTTGTACTTGCCCCTTTGCGATGAATGAGCCGTATAGAAAAATCGAAAAAGATAAGCTATGACCCTAAGCGCCCGATCTAGTTTTGAAAATCTCTCCAGAATATCCTCATAATTAGTGAAAATTGTCGCATGTGACTTCACAGCCTTGGCTTCAACATCCGTGTCTAGGGAGGAAAAATTCTCTATGTTCCAATTGGACTTATCCGCGCGAAGCCATGTAGGTCCATACCACCAAAGATTACTCTTCTCCAAATCCGATGGAGACAGGCCTCTACTACCTAAATCTGCCGGGTTATCTTCAGATCTAACGTGATACCAATTGTGGCTACCGACGTTTTCCTGAATTCGACAAACTCGATTAGCTACAAACGTGGTCCAACTACTCGGAGTTTTCTTTAGCCAGCACAGAACAATTGTAGAGTCCGTCCAACAATAAATTCCCCGCAGCGGAATATCAATTTCACTAACTATACTCTTTATCAATTCTGAAGCCAAAACTGCGCCACAAAGTTCTAATCGAGGCAAAGAAACTGTCTTAATAGGAGCAACCCTAGTCTTACATGAAAGCAAGTATGTATAATTTTGCCCGGATGCCTCAATACGAATATAAATTACCCCCGCGTATGCTTTCTCGGAAGCATCAGAAAACGCATGGAGTTCGGCCGACGTAGCAGGCGCATATTTTACCCACCGTGGGATCTGAATATTATTCACTTCCTTATAGTGCTCAACGAACTTCCGCCATTCACTCCCCGTGGAGGGGAGGAGACATTCATCCCAATCAATATTGTCCTGCCAAATCCGTTGCATAATAATTTTCGCAGTAATAATAACCGGGCCTAGCCAGCCTACAGGATCAAATAATCTAGCTATCGTAGATAAAACTTCCCGCTTCGTATAATTAAACTTATTCACAATAGGCTCAGTTCTAAAATAAAATGAATCCAACTGGGCATTCCATAAAATTCCCAAAGTTTTCGAACTACTAGATTCAACAAACGTAAGTAGCTTTGAATCGACAAGATGGTCTAGAGGAAGATCCCTCAAAATTTCCATTTCGTTTGAGGTCCATTTCCTCAGCTCAAATTTTGCCGAAGATAAAACTTTCCTCAGTTGATCCCGAGCCTTCAAGGCAGATGAAACATCATGAGCGCCAGTTAGTACGTCGTCAACGTACATACACTTGCGCAAAATTTTAGCCGCAAGAGGATATTCATCTTCGGAATCCTCAGCTAATTGTAGCAATGTCCGTAGCGCCAGGTAAGGAGCACAACTCACACCGAAAGTTACAGTCTGTAACTCATATGTTTTGACCTCCTCCGTCGGAGATGATCGAAATAATATGCGTTGATATGGCGTATGAGCAGGATCAAGACGAATTTGTCTATACATTTGGGTAATGTCGCAATTAAAAACGAAACGATATAGCCTGCAACGAAGAATCAACAGCACCAAATCTGACTGTAATGTGGGGCCCACAAAAAGGCAATCATTTAAGCTATTACCGTTAGAGGTCCTATTCGAGGCATTAAATACGACACGTAACTTCGTAGTTTTACTATCAGGTTTAAGAACCGGGTGATGAGGAAGGTAACACGAAACAGAGGAATTCAGAGAATGAGTAGGAACAAGTCTTATATGATCTAAAGTTAGATATTCACTAACGACACTATCATATAATGCCTTGATATCAGGTTTGCGTAGAAGTGAAGTTTCACCTCTCAAAAATTGAGCCATAACATTAGGTCGAAAAAAGCCCAAATTTAACAAGTGAGGAAATTCTGGCCTGAAAGGTAGCGTCTCTACATAACGGCCTTCGGAGTCTCGACGAATATTTTCCTCACATATTCTATCTGAAGGGGTCATTATCTTCCGCTTAGGAGTTTCCTCCATTTCCCAAAATCGAAGAAGACTCTTATTCAAACTATCCTCTATAGAAACATCTATTCTCGTCGAATATGCGCTAACTGTCCGCTCCACCATAGGTCCCGTAATGATCCAACCAAATACCGTCTTCTGAGCCACTAAAGATCCTAAAACATCGCGTCTAATTTCGCCCAGAATTAGCTGAGGATACAAATCCGCGCATAAAAGCAAATCAACCGGTCTTGATTGATAAAATCGAGGATCAGCTAACTGAAGGTCCGAAAAATTATCACGTAGGCCTGGGCACATTACGAACGAGTGTAAATTACCAGAGATGTTGGGCAGCACTAAGGCCAACGTTTCCAAAATAAGAGATTCGTCCAAAGCAGAACTAATTTTAAGAGCGCAAATTTTTTTTGTAGTAGCAGACTACGTCTGATTAATGCCTGAAACTTTGACATTCGTCGAATGTGCGAGTAGCTTCAAGCGGTTTCGAAAATGTTCAGAGATAAACGAAGACTCTGAAGCAGGATCAATAAGATCCCGTGCTGGGTATGTCATACCCTGGTGAACGATATTCACCATAGCAGTTCCTAAAAGCACCCTGCGATTCTGAGCGACATGAAAAACTTGACGGTTCGAATTAACCGAAGAATTGTGCCTGTTGACGTAGAAGGTAAGGACGAATTCATATTAGTTGGGACCATATTGCGCGACAAGGAAGCAGAATTATCCCTAGAATTAACGGAAGAATTTATCCCATTTGACGAAGAAGGAAAGGACGAATTCATATTATTATGTGCCACATTGCCCGAAAAGGAAGCGGTATTATTTCCTGAAATACCCTCAGAAGTAGACCCATCACGGTGTAATAAAGTATGATGTCTTTTGTTACACGTGGTGCAATTGAAGGTACTTTTACAATTTCTGACCTCATGTTCCCGCGATAAACAATTAATACAACAATGAAATTTTTTCACTGTCGAAAATCTTTCCGATATTGAAAGATTTTTAAACTTCTTACAATTTCGTAAAAAATGTCCCGATAGACGACAAAAAACGCAAGAAGTAGAAGAAGAATTAGAGTTCACTACATAAGCCTTAGTCTTCTGAGTAGAAGAAGACTTTGCAGAAGGCTGCGAATCTTTAAGATCACGAACGCATTCCAGAGTTTGCACTCTTTCCGTTAAAAAGGTATCAAAATCTTTCCATTTAGACAAACCAGTTTTGTTCTTAACACCCTGTTCCCATAAACTAACCGTAGACGTAGGCAATCGTTGAATACACATAAAAATCAAAATCGGATCCCAATTATCAGTGGACACATTATAAAGTGCCAGAGATGTCAGGCAATTATTGATACCGCGTTGCAAAGTTTTAAGACCGGCACTAGACTCCTTTTCAACCGAAGGTAAATTAAATAAAATTTTCAATTGATTATTTACTAGCATACGAGGATTCACATATGCATCCTTCAAATTTTTCCAGGCGACCTCAAATCCATCATTACTTAATGGGCACTTCGATACAATTTCGTTTGCTTCGCCGGCGGTCTTACGAATTAAATGACAAAGTCGCTCTATATTACTCAGACGCGAGCTATTAATGTAAATCGCCGTGAATAAATCCCTAAATGCGGGCCACGAAACATAATCGCCATCGAACGTTTTAATATCACAGGGAGGCAAAGTTAAATTGTGATCTGAGCTACTAGTATTTAAGCCATTAGATTTCGAGGATTTTTCAAAATTAAATTTTCTTTCATTAATAGTGGCCAAACATTTCATATATGCCAAATATGTGGCCTCATATTTATTTGACACCACCTCAACATCCTCAGGTTCACTTTTCTCGGAACCCTCCAAATAATCTAAACAATGCTCATGAGACAATTTAACTTTCTCCCATAATTTTTTCAATTCATCGCCCTGAATCTCTAACGTAAACACCGTATGCAATTCCTCGCGAAGCTGAGAAAAATTTGTCTCAAATCTAATCAGAGCATCCGAAGCTCTAATAAATTTAGCAAGTGGTAATATTGGCATATTTACTGTTCTATTTCCAATAAAAAATTAAATTAAGAAAATTTTATTTAATTGAAACAAATCAAAATTTTATAACCAACAATACGTAATTGCCAGAATTGAATTTTATTTAGTAAAAACAATTTTTTTTTTAATAAAAATTTGTAACAAACAATATGTATGCCAACTTGACCGACCGTAGGGCACTAATTGTTCTAAGAAGGACAACAAGAAGAAGAAAAAAATCAAACAAAAACACAAACTCTTTTCTTCTCGATCTTTATTACGCGCACTTTTATATATGTAAAAATCTTCCTCAATTTGTAAATTATTCTCAAATTAAATTTATAAATTATTTCAAACTTTAACTTATAAATTAATCGACTTTAATTTATAAATTATTTCCAAATTTTATTTTATAAAATTATATATGTCCGTCCACGTAAACAAACACACGGTCGACCAAAAAAGTAACCACAAGAAAATGAATTAAAACAAACGTCAAACTAACAAGTGTTGTAAAACGATCAATCACAATGTATGAATGTATGTATATTCACTGGGCAAGGAATAAAACAAAAACAAATTTATGCTTCTTCACTTTTCCAGTCCTTTACACTTTATTAAAATTAATTTATTTAATATTAGTATTATTTTTAGTATTGTGGTTATTTTGTTGAACTATTCATGGTTTTTAATCCAAATTTTTTACTATTTTAATTAGGCTTAAGTTCATTAAATTTAATTTTCATTAAATTATTTATAATTTAATAATAATTTTAATTATAATTTTTAAGTTCATTAAATTTAATTTTCATTAAATTATTTATAATTTAATGAAAATTAAATTTAATGAACTTAAGCCTAATTAAAATAGTAAAAAAAAAAGTATTATTTTTCTTTATTCAAAGTTTTCACAATCACTTTAAATTTAATTGTACGCACCTTTTTTCCAAACAATGTGTTTAAACAAACGAATATGCAAGTAGCTATACACGTATGTATGTACGATGTAAAAAGGTGGTTGAAAAACACAAAGACGTCGATCTTCTTGAAGAGAAAAATAATAAAATTAATTAACCTCCGGACAAAAGCTTCCAAAGATCCGGTTCGAAGGACCAAATGTTTGCGTGCAAGGCGGAAAAAAATTAAATAAAAAGAAAATTTGGTATTTTGTTTTATTTTAAAAATATTTTCTTTATTTACCTTAAAAATTCGGTAGTGAACGGTTTGGTAGTTATGTCAATAACTAACTTGATATACAGAAAAACTTGAAGATGGCGAAAACAATGTTTTATTAACCGTTAACGGTATTTTTATTATAAAAAGTTACTCCGAAAGAATAAAGTTGCTAAAAAAGAGTAGCAAACCTTAACCCTTAACCGAGATACCAACTATTATTAAAAGTTAACTTAAACACTAGTAGTTCGAAAACTCTGGCAATTTTATGGAATGCCCAGTTGGATTCATTTTATTTTGGAACTGAGCCTATTGTGAATAAGTTGAATTATATGAAGCGGGAAGTTTTATCTACGATAGCTAGATTATTTGATCCTGTAGGCTGATTAGGTCCGGTTATTATTACTGCGAAAATCATTATGCAACGGATTTGGCGGGACAATATTGAGTGGGATGAATTACTCCTCCCCTCTACGGGGAGTGAATGGTGGAAGTTCGTTGAGAACTATAGGAAAGTGGATAATATTCAGATCCCACGGTGGGTAAAATATTCGCCTGCTATGTTGGCCGAACTCCATGCGTTTTCTGATGCTTCCGAGAAAGCATACGCGGGGGTAATTTATATTCGTATTGAGGCAGTCGGTCAAAATTATACATATTTGCTTTCGTGTAAGACAAGGGTAGCTCCTATTAAGACAGTTTCTGTGCCTCGATTACAACTTTGTGGCACAGTTTTGGCTTCAGAATTGGCAAAGACAATAGTTAGTAAAATTGATATTCCCCTTCGAGGAATTTATTGTTGGACGGACTCTACAATTTTTCTGTGCTGGCTAAAGAAAACTCCGAGTAGATGGACCACGTTTGCAGCTAATCGAGTTTTTCGAATTCAGGAAAACGTCGGTGGCCACAATTGGTATCACGTTAGATCTGAAGATAACCCGGCAGATTTAGGTAGTAGAGGCCTTTCACCATCGGATTTGGAGAAGAGTAATCTTTGGTGGTATGGACCTACATGGCTTCGCGCGGATAAAGCCAGTTGGAACATGGAGCATTTTTCCTCCCTAGACACGGATGTTGAAGCCAAGGCTGAAAAGTCACATTCGACAATTTTCACTAATTATGAGGACATTCTGGAGAGATTTTCAAAATTAGATCGGGCGCTTAGGGTCATAGCTTACCTTCTTCGATTCTTCTATAGGGCCCATTCATGCCCATCACGTTAGATCTGAAGATAACCCGGCAGATAAAGAATTAAATTTTAAAGAACATTTAGAATATATTTGCAAAAAAATTGGAAAAAAGATCGGATTTTGTAAACGTGTAAGAAACAAAGTGTCTATTATTACGGCAATAAACATTTATAATACTATTATAAAACCACATTTTGAATACGGGTCAACAATTCTGTGTACATGTTGCACGGATAATCAAATAAATAGATTACAAAAATTGCAAAATAAAGCAAGCGGTCTATATTAAAATTCAATCGTTTTACATCAATAAGATATATGTTAGATACCATAAGATGGATGAACATACACCAAAGACTGGAATTTAACACATTAATTTTCATAAAAAAAATGAAGATGGGAGAAGCACCAGATTACTTGGTAGGGCAAATTAGATATGTTGGAGATGTTCAGCCGTATAATCTACGAAATAATCAGAATTTCAGATTGCAACGATCAAATACTAGTGATACACAACGATCATTATTTTACAAAGGACTGAGAACTTACAATATGATGCCAAACAACATAAAAAATGAAACATTAAAGATGTTAATGAAAATTAGAGCTTAAAAAGAAAAATATGATGAAATGTACTTAAGTGAAATGTAATGAAAAAGTATTAAATACTACTAATAAATAATAATAATAATAATAAAAAAAAAAATAATAATTTAGGTAGTAGAGGCCTTTCACCATTGGAGAAGAGTAATCTTTGGTGGTGTGGACCTACATGGCTTCGCGCGGATAAAGCCAGTTGGAACATGGAGAATGTTTCCTCCCTAGACACGGATGTTGAATACAAGGCTGTGAAGTCACATGCGACAATTTTCACTAATTATGAGGACATTCTGGAGAGATTTTCAAAACTAGATCGGGCGTTTAGGGCCATAGCTTATCTTCTTCGATTCTTCTATAGGGCCCATTCATCGCATAGGGGCAAATACAAGTAGGTTTCTAGTGATGAGTTGATTAACGTTAGGCAACGCCTGGCAGTGTTGGCCCAGAGGGCCTACTATGTGGAAGAATATCAGGCTCTATTACGAGGGAGGCCAATTTCACCGAAAAGTGCATTGCGATCTCTTAACCTCTTTTTAGATGATAATGGGGTAATGAGGCTAAGCGGTAGGCTGGAAAAATCTCCGTCTTTGTCGTATACGGAGAAGTACCCGATCATTTTACCATATTCTTGTCGGTTTACTGTTTTATTGGCTGAATTTGTGCATGTTATTTCTATTCATGGTGGCAATAAATTGATACTGCGCATTATTCGCATTAAATATTGGGTACCTTGACTTAAAATCTTGATACGGAAGATAACTAATGGTTGCAAACCCTGCTTATTGCATAGAAAGCGGTCTTGCAATCAGATAATGGCAGCCTTACCTCCCGAGCGAACTACTTTGGATCGTGCATACATATCCATTCGTGTCGAATCACGAATGGATATGTGTGCATATTTGTCTGTTTTTCTACAAAGGCAGTTCATTTAGAGGCAACTTCTGATTTGACATCAGACGCGTTTTTGGCTGCTTTTCATCGGTTTATTGCCAGACGCGGTTGCCCTTCAACAGTTTTTTCGGATAATGGCACTAATTTCGTAGGAGCTTCTAATGAGTATGAAAGGGACTTTCGTACGTTTATTGCAGAGAGTAAGGCCCGAATGTGTTCTACCTTTGGTGTTCAGGGTCTTTCGTGGCGTTTTATCCCGGCTGGTGCCCCTCACATGGGCGGTTTGTGGGAGGCCGCGGTTAAGAGTTTTAAGTCACATTTTCGTAGGGAAGTTCAAAACGTCAAATATACATTTGAGGAGTTTTCCACTAAACTTGCGAGAATAGAGGCTTGTTTGAATTCTCGTCCATTGTGCCCTATGTCAGACAACCCTGATGATCCTGTAGCTTTAACTCCAGGCCATTTTTTGATAGGGTGTCCTCTATTGGCTCCGCCGGAGCCCTCTATTTTTGATACACATGTGAGTATTTTAAATCGGTATTCGCAAGATCAAGGCATTTTCTCATGATTTCTGTCGACGATGGAAAGAAGAGTATTTGCAGAATTTGCATAAGAGATACAATTGGAAATTTTCAGAGCGAGGCATAGCCGTTGACGATTTAGTTGCGATTCGTCATGAACAACTTTCGCCGAATTCCCGTAAAATAAGGCGAGTAGTTAAGACTTATACAGGGAGTGACAATTATGTTCGCGTTGTTGACATACGAACAGCAAACGGGATTGTAAAACGGTCAATTACAAAACTGGTTGTACTGACCAGTTAATTTATCTTTGTTATTGTCATATGTTTATTTACCTTTGTTGTTTCCTAGTAACATGGACGCATTATCTACAGTCTTTGAGGATGCCTTGCTTGAAGATTATGAGGAAGCAATGGAGGTAACTGGGCCCACCCTAGCATCACCGTTACCAAAAGTATCACCTGCGCCCTTGGTGGTTTCAGAGGCAGCCCACGCATCGGCTTCTGAGCCGGCCTCAATAGTTGATGTGCCTAGTGTGGCGGAGATAAACCCGAAGAATGACTCGGTAGCCCCAGTGGTCAACTCTGGTTTAACAACTGAGTCTGCACCTGTCCAACCTTCAGGACCAAAGCCCAAACCACTTCATTGCAGTCTTTGTAAGAAACCTCATCCGTTGAGAGGTTGTTTCCGTTTTCGTCAGTTGCCACATGACAAGAAATTACGCCATTTCCTTACGTTTGAACACTGTTCTCGCTGCCTCTCTACTCACCATTCCGTGCGTGAGTGCGCTAGCGATATAAATTGTGGTAAGTGTCAGGGTATGCATAATACTCTTTTATGCTTCCCTACACGTAGCGCTCCAAAACCACCAGAGGCTAGGAAAACCAACAGAAAACGGTCCAAACCCACTCAGCCGCACCCGCTTATTTCATCGGCATTACCACTTCGTCATGCTGTCACTCTTTCTCCCACTTTGCAGGCTAAACTCACTCTTGGTGAAAAGTCTATCCAAGTGCGGATAGCTATCGATTTGTGTAGCAGCATAAGCTACATTAGTGCAGCTTTAGTGCGGAAGTTGGAAATTTCTGACTCTAATGCGTATTGTCGTGTCAGCGTTTGATCTATTTACGATCCAACGAAACATATCTCGCTGACAGTGAAAGTACGAGAAATGAACGGAATTAAAACGCCTATTGAGGAGGTGGATAAAAGGGTGTGTGCGTTGTTTCCTGGGTTTCAATATGCGTAACCAACGTCTTACCATTCGGGCCAGGTGGCATTGGTTTTTTGTCCATAAGTTGGTTCACAGGTGCTTACTGGACAAAGTTTTACGAGTCCATGTGGTCTTCTGGCGCAACATACTATATTTGGCTGGGTCATATCGGGTCTATCGCCGTTTTAGCATTTCAAGTATCAGTTGATGAATCTGTCGTAAAAACCATTCAAATATCAGTTGATGAATCTGTCGTAAAAACCATTCAAGTATCAGTGGATGGATCTGTCGTACAAACCACTCAAATATCAGTTATTGGATATGTTGTAAAAACCATTTAAACAGCACGCAGTTCATGGATCTTGTAAAAACCATGTTCTTCGTTTTTATTAATATTTACATATATAGAATTAACTTATGTTGTATTTCTTTTAATTTTTCTATGTAAATATCTATATATATCAACGATCTTCACGCTATGCCCCCAGGGGCCAAGCACTTTTCGGGATTTTCACACACACAACATGAATGTTACCGAAACTCATTTCAAAGATTGTAAAAAACTATAATTTCATTCAGTTGTATGCTAGCTTTGAAACAAGCAGGTCGCCGTCGCTTTTGTTATTTAAAAACAAAGACAAAACACATAGTTAATATCTTAATGCATTAAACACATTCGATACAGCAGGCAACTCGAAGGCACGACTACAAATGCTGCAGGTTGCAATTGTAATCAGCTACTGAATTATTTTGAAGACGACAGCTACAATTGAAAAAATATAAACAGCTGCCACTATCATTTTTAATTTTTATAAATTTAACAACATGTATAATTGCAGACTCGTACACAAACTTAATTTAAGCCTTCAAAAATATAAATACTTATTTATGATAAAGTTTTTAACGTAAAAACAAATGAGTTCATTAAAAAACATTTAATTTAATTTAATTTTATTGTTTTTGGAACTCATAAAGAATATCATCTTCATGGCAGGTAAAAACAAATGAGTTTATTAAAAAACATTTAAATTATTTTAATTTTATTGTTTTTGGAACTCATAAAGAATATCATATTCATGGCAGGTTGAATAAAAAAATCCTAATATACAGTATAATCGCGAAAAAGTAAACTGAAATGTCCTAAGGGTTGTTAACTTTTTCGTCTTATTTATTAACTTTTCTAAATTGTAAAAAAATGCAATAATAAACATATGCACCTATATTTTTTTTCAATTTTTATCTGTACAAAAAAAAAAACACATCTAATTTGTACCGGCTACAATTTATAATTAATAATTATACAATCAGTCGTGTATTATGTGTTAGGTGCTACATATGACGTTTGTCAGAAAATTAGTTCTTCAAAAATTTTCAGATAGCGAATTCTGGGTATTTTCTAAACATTTGCCAGCCATCCATTACTGACATTATTGTCTTTTCAGGTTGCAGTTACACGAACTGGCGCTTAGTTATTGATATTGAAATTAGAACAGTGATTGCGCAAGATTACTGTATCGCGATTCTACTGTAATTTTTTGGTTCAACGCACTAAGTTTATGAATTATAGGTCGTATTGGTATCATAATAAAGTGTTTCGAAACACATTTCATATGATGTATTAAATATACCGATTTATTAACCCCTTAAGAGGATTTTTCTTAAAATTTTGTCGATATGTATAATAATATTTCCTCAAATATAATATGTTATAGAGAACACCCCAAGTTTTTGTATGCTATATTTTTAGAAACTCCATCATATAAAATTTTAAAGTTACTTGGGTTAAAAAAATTTTATTTTGGAAAACTTCACAATTTATTTATAAGTTTGAGTTAAAATATATAGTGGTAACAGTTTATGCACTTGTTACATATTGAAATATAGTAATATGTAAATATTTGAAAAGTGTTCCGGAAGGCTGAAAACCCGCAATACAGAAAAACTTTATTAATCAAAGTCCTAATAACTTTGGTAACATGTGTATATTATTGTTAAATAATTATTATTATATCGACATAATTTAAAGATAAAGCAAATTTAGTAAAAAAGTCAGTCAAGAAGTATGAGCATTTGAAATGGGCTCTTAATGGGTCAATAAATCGGTGTGCTTTAAGCACCATGCTAAAACTAAGAGCGTTGGCGAGACAAACATCTTCCTATATAACTTCTTTTAAGGATACTAAAAAGTAATAATAATATAGATTTGGTGGTGAACCGCGCTTATATTCTTGTTTCAATCCGGTTCTTTGCTGTTTAACCAAAAAATTATTATTATATATTATAAGCACTAATTCTTCTAATTTTTTATTATATTAGCAGCACTTTTTCTGTTTTGTAGCGTACAAAAATAGAAATTAGTTTAATTTGACTACACGACAAAATTAGCATAGACAGCAACCTGCAGCCATTTAGCCGTGTCGTCGTTAAAATAATCATTTCCATATACACACATGTATTCTATTGTTGACATATTGAAGTCGGTAGCCTGCTGTCTCGAATGTGTTTAAAGTATAACTGAGTACTTTTATTTGTCTCTCTTTTTCAGAATTTGAAAAATTTTCAGTACACCTTGAATATTTTTCTACTATTGTATGTGTTTATTAAAATGTGGAAAATATAGTGGGGAAAAAGTTTTAATTTTAAGTAACAGGTACTTTCTAAGTCGTTCTTTTTGTATTTTGTTACATATACAAATTTATGATATTTCACTGTTTGTGTGGGTAATAGCGTTTTTTGAATGAAATGTCGAATGATATTGCTGTTCCTTTCATTCTCTCTTCTATTTTATTAGAATTTTTTATGCCAAAATTTATTTGTTCAAGTATGTATGTATATGAAAGTAAACAGATTTGAAAGCTCTTATTGTTTCTTTGTAAAGTGCTTACAAAAGCTCTTGCAAAAGCTCGCGCATTGTACATATAGCTTGGCCGCAATTGCTTTAAAAGAACAGAAAACTGATAAACCGTGATCACAATCACAGTTTAAAGGAGCAGTGATTTTTAAATCACATTCACTAATCACGGTGATCTTTAAAAATCACGGGATCGCTCATCTCTAATGCCTTGTATACAATCAGAAATAAAAAAATGACTGCATACATGCATTTATATAAAAAAAAATATGTTTAATACACACAAAATCGGTTTCGACATGTTTATCTAGAAATTTCTTTTAGTGCACCCAAAATACACTCACCACTACAAACACATTTTTAAGGACTAAAGTCTACATGCAACCTACTTTTTTACGATTTTTGGGAATTGGTAACGATAATGAAAAATGTTATTATACAACCAATTAAGACACTATTAAACATTAAAAAATTATTTTAACTGATATTGAATTTAACTTACCATATCAATTTTTTAAATTAGTAACATTATATTTAAATATTGTGTTTAGAAAAATTATTGATCTTTTAAATGGGGAATAGCCAAAAAATATCTATTTCAGTGAGAAATTTTATAAGAAATCTTCGTAAAGAGCAAAAATATTATGGAGAAATTGCAAAAACTGTAAAATCTGTCGGTTTACAGTACAACAATTACTATAAACTATATTAAAAAAAATGGAAGTGCTGAAAATCATTCAAGATATGACCGTAAAAAAATCTGCCACGACGCAATGTTATCAGTTTTCTTAAAGAAGTAAATGCGGATCGGAAAATAAGACCCCCAAAATTGGCGGAACATATTAAAAATGTTTCAGAAATAGTGTCCACCCAAAAACTATACAACGACCTTTGCATGAGAGTCGCTTTACAAGTGGAGTTAAACGGAAAAAACCACTTTTATCTTCCAAAAAGCAAAAACTATCTTGAATTTGCTAAAACACATTAATAAGATGCGAAACGAATCTTAGTTACTGCCGAGATTAAATACAATATTTTTGAAAGAGATAGCCGTTCCAGAGTTTGGAGAAAATCCAAAACAGTCTTAGATCTAAAGAATATTATACCCACAGTCAAACATGGAGGTGGCAGTGTATGGTTTAGCGAGCCATGGCATCATCTGTATGTGGCAATTAGGTTTAAGTGAAAGGCACAATGGACCGGTATCTATATTAGAACATATTAGAACATAATTTGAAACCATCGGTTAAGAACTTAGGTATTGAAAATAACTGGATTTTTCAGCAAGACAATGATCCCAAGCAAACGGCGCACATTGGTCGCCAATAGCTTCTATATTATGCTCCCAGACAACTAAATTCCCCACCACGACCACCGTATTTTAATCATAAAAAACATATCTGGGATGTTTTAGAGAAAAAATGTCAGAAAATATAAAATAAGCAGCAGTGAATGGCTGAAAATTGCTTTAAATCGAACTTGGGCAGAAATAACTGCTGAAATCACAGAAAATTAAGTAAACTCCACGCCTCGACATTTGCCAGCTGTGAACGATGTTCAGGGCGAACCATCTAAATATTAAGTTTTAAAATATTTAAATTTTTTTAAAGTAATTTTTAATTCTATTGTTCCTTTTTTACTGTATGTACACTTTTGTCTTTTGACATTTTTAATTTTTTTGGTGTTATTGCTTTTGTTATGTTTTTGAATTATATTTTTGTGTCATTAATAAAAGTATTTTTTAATGCCTTAAATATTGGTATACAAGTTTTTCTCAATTTCGTTACCAATTCCCAAAAATCGTGAAAAAGTAGGTTGCATGTAGACTTTAGTCCTTCACTGTATAATAGTGAATGTATGTTTGTATATATATATTAGTGTGTCCCAAAAAAAAATTTTTTTTTATGCCCCACCTTTTTTTGAAAGCTTATACTGTGAAGTATTTTTGTGATTTTTCGACTTTTTTGAATTTTGCTGATTACTCGGCCCATTAGGACGATTTTCTTTTTTACTAATTCAATTTTTTTAAAGAAAACTTCTCAAACTTTACTTCTCTGTACAGATATTAAAAGTTTCGGTTATTTTTTTTGCTCATTTGGGTACCCCTAATCACATTTTTTTGTAAATTTAGCATAAATTTGAAAAATAATGCTCTGTAACTTTTAAAATTTATATTGAAGTTAAAAAAACTAATGATTCAGTTTAAAAGGTGGATAAATTCTGAGTCATTGCATACAAACAAATCATTTAATGAAGCAAATAACAAAGTTCAGCAATTGCACATGTTAAGTGATGTCGCAGAACGCGGCGTGGCCTTAGCTAATACTTACATTAATCTAACAACCTCTGCAACAGACTTTCAGAATTTATTGCAGGGCATAGAGCTTCATCGTAAAAGCTCTAACAAAAAACTGAAAGCTAAAAAAAATAGTTTCTTAATTTTTTTTTTTTTGGGTATGAGAAGTAAGCTGACTAGAATTTTTTGGACTCGCATTGCTGAAGTCTGTGCAACAGAACAAAAATCCACCCATATTTAATATTTTGAAAGAATACCTAATATCTAAATAGCTAACATTAAAACAAATCCGAGGCATAACTGGCAAACACATTACAATATTTTTAATTTCACAAAATGGGTACAAAACTTAAAAAGGGTATAACTTTGGAACAGTAAGAGCAAATTCAATTATTTTTTTTTGCAATGACTCAGAATTTATCCACCTTTTAAACTGAATCATTAGTTTTTTTAACTTCAATATAAATTTTAAAAGTTACAGAGCATTATTTTTCAAATTTATGCTAAATTTACAAAAAAAATGTGATTAAGGGGACCCAAATGAGCAAAAAAATAACCGAAACTTTTAATATCTGCACAGAGAAGTAAAGTTTGAGAAGTTTTCTTAAAAAAAATTGACTTAAAGACAACAAAGAAAATCGTGCTAATGGGCCGAGTAATCAGCAAAATTTAACAATGTCGAGAAAACCCGATTTTCGGGTTAAATTCGATTTTAGCGACCTCTAAACCTCTTCCGAAAAATATGAAAAAAATCACAAAAATACTTTACCCTATAAGCTCTCAAAAAATGCTGGGGTACATATAAAAATCAAAAAAAAATATTTTTTTGGGACACACTAATATATATACATATATTTGTGCCTTACAGCAGGCCAAACCACTTGACCGATCATCTTGAAATTTTCACAGAATATAACTGTGACCCTGGAAGAGACATTAGGCTATATAAAGTTGAGATTGGACAAAGGGGCGATGCCACATACAACATTTAAAATCGTTATATCTTAGGCATTTTTTTTGCATAGGATGATGATATTTAGTACATATGGTGTTAGTATGAATAGAAATAAGCTCCATGAAAAAAGAGGGCGGAGCCACGCCCCTTTATAGAAACAGTAAAAAACCTCCATATCTAATAAACTACTGAACCGATCGTCATCAAATTTCCACAGTAGGCGACTGCCTTGAGTTACTGAAATTTAAGCTATATAAAGATGTTGTTGGAGAAGTAAGTAAGTAAGAAGTATGTAGGTGTTGGGAGAAGTAAGATAGCTGCAGAGGAAGTGCTAGCTCCCATAGGACGCCAATGTTTAATATCGCATAGCGTAAGAACTGTTATAGTGAGAATCTTCAAACTTGGTATTAGTCACTCTTATAAAAACTACACCTTTAAAAATATAAATAAAGGGGGTAGGCGCAGGGCGAGTAATACCCCCCATAGGAAGCATATATTTAATATCGCGTAACTGAAAAACTATTACAGCAAAAGTCTTCAAATGTGGTTAAATCCACTGTTATAGTAAGCTATAATCCAAAATAAAAATGGCTGGGGTAGACGAAGGAGGAGCAATACCCTCCATAGGACGAAAATATTAAATACTTCATATCTGAAGATAAAAGTCTTCAAGCTTTGTGGGATCCACTCTTTTTTAAAATAAAAATATAATATATACATAAATGAAAAAGTGTATGTTTGTTTATTCTCTACAGACTCCTAAGCTACTGAGCCGATTTTCCTGAAATTTTCACAGTAATTTCCTGATTACTCGGCGCTTAACATAGGCTATTAATATATTTCAATCAAGTAGGCGTGGCAACAACCATACAATAAAAATATGAATAACCTTATATCTGGAGGACAGTTACAATAAGAGTTTTCCAATATGAAACAAATAACTTCGTTATCAATACACGACATCTACCAAAAAGTAGGCTGGATTAGACAAGCGGGTATGGCACTCCCACACAATTGCAATAAAGATTTCTACGTATTTGAAGTACTGTAATTGTGAAAGTATTCCAATTTTGTACAAATAGCTAAGATAATAATCCACAACATATTTCAAAAGGTAGTTTTATTGGGAAAAGCAGGCATGGCACCTCCCATACGAAGACACTTGAAATTTCTGTATATCATCTGTTGAACGGTTACTGTAAAATCATTCAAATTTAGTCCAAGATGCTATACTTTTTAAAAAAATCTTACCAATTTTATTTCGATGGGGGTAGAAAAGCGCACCGGGTTAAGCTAGTATAACATAATTATTGAATTATTGTTTTTCAATTTTAAATTTATATTTATATAAATTTGTTCACCTTGTTTTTTTTGCAATAACCTGTATTCTTGCAAGATGGGCGGCAATGTTTAAGTTAACTTGTATAACAGTTGTTATCTCGGTTAAGGTTTAAGGTTTGCTACTCTTTTTTAGCAACTTTACTCTTTAGGAGTAACTTTTTATAGGAAAAAACCGTTAACGGTTAATAAAACATTGTTTTCGCCATCATCAAGTTTTTATGTATATCAAGTAAGTTATTGACATAACTACCAAACCGTTCACTACCGAATTTTTAAGGTAAATAAAAAAACTATTTTTGAAAATAAAACCAAATACCAAATTTTCTTTTTATTTAATTTTTTTCGCCTTGCACGCAAACATTTGGTCCTTCGAGCCGGATCTTTGGAAGCTTTTGTCCGGAGGTTAATAAATTTTATTACTTTTCTTTTCAAGAAGATCGACGTCTTTGTGTTTTTCAACCACCTTTTTACATCGTACATACATACATATATACGTGTAGCTACTTACATATTCGTTTGTTTAAACACATTGTTTGGAAAAAAGGTGCGTACAATTAAATTTAAAGTGATTGTGGAAAACTTTGAAACCAGAAAAATAATAATAATATTAATTAAATTAATTTTTAATAAAGTGTAAAGGACTGGAAAACTGAAGAAGCATAAATTTGTTTTTGGTTTATTCCTTTGCCCAGTGAATATACATATACATACATACCTACATTGTGATTGATCGTTTTACAACACTTGTTAGTTTTGACGTTTGTTTTAATTCATTTTCTCGTGGTTACTTTTTTGGTCGACCGTGTGCTTGTTTACGTGGACGGACATATATAATTTTATTAAAGTAAATTTAGTTTTAGAGCAGAAATTAGTATGGAAAAACCACTTTTAATGTATACATTACATTCGTTTATGAATAATACTCTTAATATATAAAAAAATTTAGTTTATTAGAAACTACTTATGTATTTTAAAAGCTTTTATTTAACTTGGGCTGAAGTGCACTTTACGGGCGTACGAAAAAAAATATAAAAAATATGCCACCCGATCCAGAATTAAAAAAAATAAATACCGAAATTAATATTTAAGGGGGCTGAGGCCCGTGGGGACCCCTGGGTCCAAAAAACCGCCCCGCCCACTGAATGGCGGGCAAATTAAAGGTAATTGTGCAACAAAAACGAAAATAATAAAATTTTGGGTGGCGGCATTTCTAGGGCCCTCTGGGGCAAAAAAAGTGTCCCCCCATAACACTTATGTATATCTGTGTGGGTACTCAAATTAAAGGTAATTTGCTCACGAATGCAAATATGTATTTTGTTTTTGTATTCGTTTAATATTTTCCTCTCTAGGTTAATTTATGTATCTTTTATAGGTATGCAGAGAAGCTTTAGTAAGCGAAGCCGGTCTTTGTTATACCATAGAGGAGAAAATCCTTGCGCCCGGCCAAAGGCCGGCTATACAGAGAAGCTTTAGTTAGCGAAGCCGGTCTTTGTTATACCATAGAGGAGAAAATCCTTGCGCTCGGCCGAAGGCCGGCTATACAGAAAAGCTTTAGTTAGCGAAGCCGGTCTTTGTTATACCATAGAGGAGAAAATCCTTGCGCCCGGCCAAAGGCCGGCTATACAAAAAAGCTTTAGTTACAAAAAAATAAAAAAAATAATAAAACTCATTTAAAAATTTTAGCGCATAGGTATAACATTAAAAAAGCAAAATAAAAACAAAATATTTACAATCGTAAGCAAAATACCTTTCGTTCGAGTACCCACACATAGTTATAAGGGTGGGAGGGGCAATTTTTTTACCCCCAGAGGGACCCAGAAGTCCCGCTCGACCTAAATTTTATTAATTTCGTATTTTTTACACAATTACGTTTAATTTGAGTACCCACACATACCACTAAGTGGGCGGGCCGCTTTTTTTGATCCATGGGGTGCCAGGGGCCTCAGCCCCCTTAAATTTTAATTTTGGTTTTTTTATTCCAGAGGGGGTCCAACTTTTTTTTTTCCGTACGCCCCGTAAAGTGCACTTTTGCCTTAACTTGCAATGTATGCTTGTTCAGGTGAAATCTTGCAACTCAATTTTGAAGCAGATGCCTCGAACCGATTCAGCTGACATTTGTTAAACACGTTCAGTTAAGATGGCGATGCATGGTTAACTGTGTAACGTTATTTTAAGTCTAACATGATAAAACACCAAAGATGGCAGACATATTATTTTAAATGCAATCCTACAATATTAGTATCAAACGGCTGAGAATAAGCCGAAAAATTAAGTGACGTAACTGTAAGTCCAATGTTGCGGACAAAGTTTTGAATGCTTGCCTTCAATATGGGTATCAAATGAAAGAACTTACGAAGAATACGAATTAGAGCTGCAAAACAATCGATGGTACTATCGATAGTTTTATTTTTGGCAATCGGGACTATCGGAAAATTTTAAAAATTAAGTCTCAATTTACACGTTTCATCTTTTGATGCTCAACTTCATTTCAATTCCCTTTTGAAGATGTCATTATGTTCACACGCAGCAACCGGTTTCATTTTTTTTTTACTTCAAAACAACAACACTTTTATTCAAAGCGAACCAAAGAGAAAAAGAAAAGAAAAAAAAATTTACATGCAGCTATTGTTGTGCATATATGTACCTACGAATGAGAACACAAAGCGTACTGCCCGAGTACAGGCATCTGCGTACCAACCCCTTTTCTTCTTGCTTCCGTCTCCAAAAAACACAAGATTTGAGCATCAAAAGATAAAACGTGTGAATGTTAACTTACTACAAAGTTGATTAGATGTCAACGAAACATTTTAAACAACTCATTCGACGCAAGTTTTTTGCAGTGCATAAGCTTTTTTCAATCTGTGGCAAAAACCGAAAAAGTTCTTAAGTCGACTTAACCTAAATATGAGTTTATGGCACCTTTACGTTCAAAATAACACACGAGAAAAGTTTCAATAATTTTGTACGTTTTTTTTTTTAGAAAGTTATAGCAAAATCAATGTAAGCAATGACTTTCAGCCAGGGTTGTTAGAGGTGGAGTTCTTGCCAAACGTGCGACTTTTTAAACCTTATTATATTTTATATCTTATTATTTCTTATAAATATTAATGGGGTTATTTTATAAATCACTTAAGCTCCCCTAAAAAATATTTTTATACAAAATTTTATTTCAAAAAATTTTCAACGCAAGGTGAAGGGATTTATACCTTTAAAACGCGTTCTGTAAATGCAGTGTTAAAACTTTTTCATTGGTTACCACCTTTATTCTCTACCCTGTTCAGAAGTGGCACATAAGAAACATTTCGATACTATCGATAGTATCGGTAGTTTTAAAGCAAACTATCGAAACTATCGATTGGGAGTTTTCAAATAAATTAAAAGTAAACAACCTTCTTAAAAAACAAGCTTTTATTTAAATGCGCTGAAAAGAAAATTATAAATGAATAGTAAAAAACTTTTTTAAAAAATACGCTTTTTTTTAAACTTTTACTATCAACTTATAACGGATTACACAATTTATATGATACTTGTGTAGACAAACAAGTAAATTATATAATTTGATGTGATGGATTTTAACAACTAAAATTTTCAAACGAAGTTAATACTAATAAATTGTGTAATGACAAGCGACAAGCTTTTATATCATAAAACTTGATTAATGATGTTATAAGTTGATAGTTTAAGTTAATTTTTTTTCTTTTTAGTGCAATTTAATAAAAGCGTGTTTTTTAAAAAGGTTAATTCTTATAAAATAAAAACAAAAAATAAAATTCATATTAAAGGCCTGCATGAATAACTTCATTCATGAACATTTAAAATGTTTATTCAATGAAGTTCGTATTCAAATAAAATTCAGACCACTGAACAAACTGTTGTTTTATTCATGCTACACATTTCGTTTCATATGGCAAACACAAAGACTTTGTTCAATGAAACGACTTTTGTTTTACAGTTTTCACTCTCTCTCATTTTTTTTATATAAATACTCAATAGGAATGTTGCCACTTAGTAAATCTATGTTATTTTTTCTTTTTTGTTACCTTTACAATAATATGTAATTTGTAAAGCTTTTTTTAAATTAAATTTAAATTTTTTTCCGAACAACTTCTTTATGTACTTCCAAGCAAAACACATTGCTAAAAATGTTTTTGAAAATAACATGGAATTTTTTTGAAGTTTAAAAATTTACATTAAAAACAATTAATTTACATTGAAAACAAAGTGAAATTTGTATTATTTTAATATTAATGTACTTCCTTATCTTGTTGCTTTTACTTTTATCGTTATTTTTGTTTTTTTATCTTTCCTAATATTTTTCATTTCTTTCAACTGACAATACTGACTTTAAAATAAATGTGTTTTTCCATGAACTTATTCGACATTTATTCAGTGGTTGTTTTGTTTCAGAGTTGTTAGAATTCATATTCTCTTGTTTAAGTAAACAAAAAAACTGCAACTTATTCGCTTCTTAAATTTCGTGTGTTTGTTGCTTTCATTTCGTAGTTATTCATTTTATTGAATACAAACGAAGCAAATACAAAATTAAAATGAAAGTTTCATGAACATCATTATTAAGTTTCATGCATATGTTTAATTTATATTGTCACATCATATAATAATTACTATTGCTATTTGTTCATTGTTTTAATATTACTTTGATAGATTAGAGTTTGTGCAATCGCTATTATTTTTATTTTTTGTTTGTTTTTAAAAGTTGTTCTTAAAATACCACATAAATTTGAAAATTTTTTCCTGCATTATTTTTCCTTAAATTAATTTTTGAAGAATTGCGCTTTTCAGAAACCGAAGCAGTTATTACTTTTTTCATAAAAGTCAGATGATAACAGTTATTTTATGATATTTATTTTTTTTGAACAATAATAACAGTTATTTTTGATTTTTATTTATTTGAACAAAAATAACAATTATATTTTGATTTTTATTTTTACGAGCAAAAATAAAATTTATTTTTTTAAAGAAATGTACGTGCTATATTTATTTAGTTGACTTTAAATATTTATTTTAATGCGCATAAGAAATCCCAATGATGATCACACTTTTAAATAAATATTTAAAGACAAATCAATAATTATAACACGTACATTTCTTTGAAGAATAACTTATTTTTGCTCGAAAAAATAATTGCTATTTTTGTTCAAAAAAATAAAAATCAAAAAATTACTGTTACTTTTGTCCAAAAAAATATTAATAAAAAAATAGCTTTAATTTTTGATCGAAAAAATAAAAATCAAAACTTTAAAAATCATGATATTTTATCATAGAAAAGTTTATAAGGATCAATATGGTATACTTTAATCAGTTTGCCAGCATTTACTTCTATATGCTTTTTTTGTTTTAAAATAACTGTTATTTTCGGTCCCTGGCGCTTTTACTTTAAATAAGCCCTCGCAACAATTTTTTGTTTTTTCTATTAAGATGGAGTTAACTAAGTTTCAATTTACAATGTTGAAATTGAAGGGCAGACATTTTTCTTATTCTCTTTTGAACTTACCTAAACCTTTTACAATCGCGCAATTAATAGACAGACAGAAATTATTCGTTTCCTTTCTTCGTTCATTTTCGCTGTTGACGGAGACGAACATTTAACAGGCAATGATATATAAAATTACATTGGTGTGAGAAAAATGATATGAAGCAACAACATGAAAATTGCGAACAGTAAAAGAGAAACACGAAAAATGTCTAGTACAGATAGTCATGTACTACACACTTTACCTCTACAACCCCTCGCCAACAAACTTCGTCTGTCTGCCTTCCACTTGCCACATTGTAAAAGGGGACTAAGCATATATAAAATAAGAACACCAATCAAGTTTTAAAATCGCCACGTTTAGCGAGAAATTACTACATATGGCAGCCCAGATGGCACTATAAATTTTTTTAAACAGTGTGGCAAGTCGCCACTGGAAATGTGTTAAAAGAAAAAAAGCATTGCATACACACTATATAGTATTGTTGTTTCTTTTCAAATGTATTAAACTCTTTTACCGTAATTTAACTGTTTCTACATGTTGTTACAATAGCAAACTACAAAAAATAATAATGGTTTTCATGAGATCGCTTAAAATTACCATATGTGAAATTTGACAAACTTGCGAGACTCGTTTCATAAAGACCCTTTTTAATTTTTTGTGCAATTTTAAATAATACAAAAATAATTTAAAAAAATAATATAAAATATAAAAATAAAAGTTGAAATTTGTGAATAAAAACTAAAATTTGTTTTTTAAACATGAATAAAGAAAGCAAAAAGACTAATTTGCTTAAATTATTGTGAGAATTTATTGTTGGCGATTTTATTAAGACTTGAATTTTTCATTGAAAACGGTGGTAAGCATTAAAAAAAATTTGTTTGTATAAATGCAGACTTGTTTACGAAGGTTGTGTAAATAAATTCTCATACAATGTTTGGCAGTTCATTTGCGAGGGCGTAAAAATGCTTTTTATTTCTGTTAATATGCTCAGTTATTTTACGCATAAAATAAAACTGAAATACATGTGTACAAACATGTGTACATAAATAAAAATAAATAAAAAAGAAATAATATTTGGCTCATTTGGTAGGTCATAATGACAGGTAAAAATACTGCTTTAGCTGTCTTATGGCTCATAAATCAATGAGGGTTTAAACCCTTGTTTAGTTAAACCAAACTAAAATTTATATGTAGTTTAAACTCAACAGTTGTAAATCAGTGCCCCATATATTATATGTAATTTAAAAAATAATAATGTGGCAGCACTACGAAAAAGGTCAAAAAACACATGTTTTAGGCTGTAAAAAAAAAAAAAAATTGACAACCGGAAAAATTTAAAGTTTAAATTAAATGTTTAAAAAAGAATTAAATAAACGATCACCAAATTTTACGGATGCAGAAGTTAGTTTTCTACTTACAGAAGTAGAAAATTTTAAAGAAACAATAGAGTGCAAAAAACAGATCGAACTAGGTCTGAAACAAACTAGAGGCGTGGAAAAAAGTTGAGTCTTCGTTCAACGCAAAGTTTGGCCAAGTTTACCGAAGCCACTCTGTTCTTGAAACTAAATACGACAACATGAAAAAAACAGCAAAATCACGTTTTGCTGCCGATAGGCAAGAAGAGTACCGGACTGGCGGAGGTGCATTGACTACGAAGTGACTACGAAGAATTTCTGGTTGAGAATACCAAAGATATCAAAACTAAAACTGGTAAATATTTCATGCAACGCTATACTTATTTAAACCTTTTTTAAAGCAGCAAATTGTTCATAGACGAAGTATACCCCAAAAAACTTGAAAGCCCCTATTCATAGTGCTCTTAGCACTAAGAAAGAAAAGACGAAAGATGTTTGGGCAAAAGTGGCAGACGCAAAGCTTTTAAAAATGGATTTAGAGGTGGACTGCTTAAGAAAACAAGCAATGTTAAATAACCTGTCGGAGACAAAACTTAAGCTTGAAATCGAAAAAGTAAAAATTGAAATAATGCAAAAAAGTTTAAAAAATTTGTAAATGAAGGAACTGTTTTTTGCATTCTTTTGTTTTTATTTAAAAATCGGGACGTGATGAAATCAAAATCAATATTTTTATGAGGACAGTTAGGTGTTTAAAAACTAATACTGTTATTGAATAATTTTTCAGTGATTTTTATGTTTATAAACGCAAAATACAAAAAAGTACAAATAGTCTACTTAGCTTTAATGTAATATCTTATGATTGGAGTCATACTATTTTAAGTTTTGGTATTTATTTTTTTCGGGCAGAATAGCCAATATTTTTTAGTTTTGTTGCTTACTATATAAGTATGTACGTATGTATGAACATATTTTAATTAATTTTTATTTTTTTTTGCATTTTCAATAATGTAGTTTATAAATTTATATTTGAAATATTAACTACAGTCGCTCCAAGCCAAAGTCGGACACTGAGATTTATAAATTTGATTTAGAGAAATTTTTACCTTAAGGAAATATAAAACAATGTACAAGCTATTTTCTATATTTTCTTTTATTTTAACTCTAAAAAAACCACTTAAATGTCTATGATAAATTTAATACACATAATATTAGAGCAAAAAAAATATTAAGTGCCAAAACATACCGCACAAGCCAAACTCGGACAATGGCAACTTTGCCATAAAAAATAGCAACCCTGAGAGTTTTATGCAACCAATTTCACTTGAATATTAAAAAAATTATTCGTTAGGTCAGTTTTTGACAGTTGTGAAAAAATTTAATATTAAATTCTAAAGATGTCGAGACAAAAAGGGCAAACCAGTATTGATGTTCGCGAATTAATAATTAAACATGCCAAAGAAGGAAAGTGTCCGTGAAATATCCAAAATGGTGAGTAGAAGCCAGTCAACTGTACACGCTTTCATAAAACGCTTCAACACTTATAAGAGGGTGCAAAATAAGCCAAGAAAGGCACACAACATAATATTCTCTGAAGCAGAGGAACGCTTGCTTGTAAGAAAAGTTAAAGCGAACCCCTTTTTAAGTGCTCCAAAACTTGCTGCTATAGCTGATTCAGACTTGGGAAAGAAAGTAAGCCCATCTACCATAAGGAATTTACTTCACAAGTATGGGTTAAATGGAAGGAAAGCACGCCAAAAGCCGTTAATTAGCAAAAGAAACCAAGCTGTGAGATTTCAATTTGCAAAAGATCATCAAAATAAAGATTTTTCTATTTGGGAAAACGTGTTGTATACCGACGAAAGTAAGTTCAACATATTTGGTAATGATGGGATACTAGTGGTTTGGAGGGGACGAAATCAAGAGCTTCGCTTAAATAACCTAAAACCCACTGTAAAACATGGGGGCGGTTCAGTGATGGTATGGGGCTCATTTTCTGCAGCAGGGCCGGGATCGTTGCATTTTATTGATGGGATAATGGATCAAAACGTATATTTGGAGCTCCTTAAGGAAAACATACCAAAAAGTGTGGATAAGCTTGGTCTTAACGCCAACTGGTATTTTTATTAGGATAACGATCCCAAACACAAGGCCCATAAAGTACGATCCTGGCTACTTTACAATGTTCCCCATGTTATGGAAACCCCACCACAGAGTCCTGACATAAATCCCATAGAAAATTTATGGGACTATTTAAAAAGAAAAGTCCAGGAGAACAAGGTTTCTAGCAAAGCTGAGTTAAAAAGAGTTTTAGTGGAAAAATGGGACAAAATACCACCAAGTTATTGCAGAAAGTTAGTAGAGTCAATCCCTAAAAGACTCCAACTGGTTTTAAAAAGCAAAGGGAAACACACAAAGTATTAGTTATTTAACGTAAGAAGAAAAGTAAGAAACGTTTAAAGCTGTCCGAGTTTGGCTTGTGCAACATTTTTATACCGATTGAAGTATTTTTGTTTTTTTTTTTATTACTAATGAACAATGAATTATAATTTTGTTTTGTGTTTTTTATAACAAAATATATACTAAACTAGCATACCCGCCCGGCACTTCGTTACCTGAAAGTCAAATTCATTTTTCTTATTAGGAAATAAAAATGGGTAACTGTGAAAAAAATATGGCATAAAAAAGTTCTTCGTATTCGATTTAATATACCCGCTACTTCGTTAGCGTCTCCTTTTTCTTCGTGGACATATTTTTATGCCACAGTTTATTTTTCTTGGTTTAAACTTGTTTAAATTCTAGCATTTAACCCGCCACTTTAGTAGAACCAAAAAGCTAAAGAAAAATATCAAATTTCACGTATTTCCTTTTTTGGGTACTATATTTGTCCCCCATAAAAGTATCGAAATTTTAGTATTGTAGTGGCAGCCCATAATTTAGTACGAATATGTCAATGAATGGAGGAAATGTTTTGTAAAAAAAAGTACCAAAAATACTTACGATTTAAAGTATCGAAATTTTAGTATTGTAGTGGCAGCCCATAATTTAGTACGAATATGTCAATGAATGGAGGAAATGTTTTGTAAAAAAAGTACCAAAAATACTTCCGATTTTCATCCCTTTAATGTTCGAATTTCGAAAAAGTACCAAATTCGTTTCGAATGTGGTATTAACTTTGTTTCTATGTTTATTGGTTCAAAAGATAGATAGGTGGCAAAAAAGCACTAAAATTCAGATTTTACCCGTTTACTCCCTAATAGGGCCGAATTTAAAAAAGGTACCAGTTTTTTCCCCATTAAAATATCAAAAAATTGCAGTATTGTAGTGGGGGCCCATAATTTATTACGAATATGTCAATGAATGGAAAAATGTTTTGTAAAACAAAGTACCAAAAATAGTTACGATTTTCACCCCTTAAACGTTCGAATTTCGAAAAAGTATCAAATTGGTATTCGTATTTTTTTGATAAGTGTCGAATGTGGTATAAACTTTGTTTCTATGTTTATTAATTCAAAAGATAGATGGGGTGTCAATAATGTACCAAAATTCAGGTTTTACCCGTTTACTCCCTAATAGGGCCGAATTTCAAAAAAGTACCAGACACCTGTCCGCTTATTTTTCTAAAGAACAACGATTAGTATTACATTTATTTTGCATCTCTATTAGTTTTGGAGATATAAAGTTACCGAATTTTCCCGTTTTTACCTTTTTTTACCCCCTAAACATTCGAATTTCGAAAAATCCCGTCTTAGTGGATCGATTTGGAGAGTGACCAATCGCTAGTCCAAATTTCAAGGGTCAGCGGTTTGGGCTGGGTGATAATGAATGAGTCAGTCAGTCAGCCACTCACGCAACTCTTATATATCGTTACCTTAATATAAAAAGGCCCCAACTCATCAAAAACACTTTTTACAGGAGAAGGAAAAAACTTAATAAAAGCTGAAATAATATAGCTACACAACCATTGTCAAAAAACATCTTTATTAAAATTAAACGAGAAATTCAGATTGAAATACATAATATGTATTTCTTTCGAAAAATTGTGTGTATGAGTTAGGCCTTTTTTTCTTTAGAAAAATTGTGTGTATGAGTTAGGGCTTTTTGTATTCTGCTTATAACTTCTTTATTTTTAATCTAATTTGCTTGAAATTTTAATAGAATGTGTATTAGCAACCATTCTACAATAATCAATAAAAAAACGGATTTCCAAAAATAATGAGTTGGGGCCTTTTTATATTAAGGTAACGATATATAGATAGATAGATTAAAATTTTAATAATTTTTTTTTATTTTTAAAATTTTAAAATTTTTACAAATAAATTAAGTTTACTATAGTGTCCAAGTTTGGCTTGGAGTGACTGTATGTACCTGTTTATGAAATAAAAATAAGTTTTTCGTTTGAAATTTTGTGTTGTAATTTTATAACGAACATCATAAAAGTTCGATGAAAAGGACGTTGAAAATTGCTTTGTTTTGAAAATCGATTTCCATCATATACCTGTGTATTTTTAGTAAAAATTAGTAAACTCTTTAAACAAATGAAGAGATATCGATGGTGTTGCATAAAAAGGCCAATCTAATGTGTAAACTGAACTATGATTTACCTTTTTTACGCAACACTGTCGATATACTGAATTTCATTTTTAATTAACATGGTTTTTATTGAGCTATTTATTTTGAAGGAAGTATACAAGTTGACAAATGATTGGTAGTTACAATCATTTCATAATGTTGTTCTTTTCATTTGAACAAAAATTAATCCCCTACACAAAAAAATCCATAGGTAAAATACCTAAAAATATGGTATAAAATGGTAGTTACAAAGTTTTAAGGCAGTTACAAAGTTTTAAAAAATATAAAAAGTTATAAAAATTTCTTATAGTTATATTGATACATAGTTACATATAGGCAATACTGTTTGTGTTTTATATAAACTTTTATTACCAATGCAGAACTGGGTGAATTTACCTAAATTTTTTTGTGTGTACTGGCCACATAAGAAAAAATCACATATTTAAAGAAGATTTTTAAAATAGCCATTAATTAAATTTTGCCGCTCCGCATTATTTGACCGTTTGTCCCTTAGTCTGCTATGGGGAACTGTGTTGACGTTGTTAACAGCATCTTCAATGCCGTTGGCTAAACGTGGAGGCATTCCGTCATTGTTTATGCAATATACATTGTGCAAAAGAGCTGTGGCAACAATAATTGCCTGAACTTTATTAAAGTTCAATCTTATTCCAAGAGAAATGAATACCCCGTATCTTCTCTCAACACAGTTTCGGGTTCTAATTTGGGATTCATTATAAAGAATTTCCTCAGGAGTTTTCGGATCCGATAAAGGGATCATTATAAAGTTTTTTTTTTTATGGATAACCACTATCAGCAACTATAAAACTATCGCTATACTCTCCACTTTCAAACTTTGAAAAAATTTTGGAATTTTTAAGTATATTGCTATCGTGTGCAGAGCCTGGCCATCTTGCCACAATATTTAAGATTTTTAATTGTTTGCACATTTATAGAAAAAAATCCTCTCCTGTTGCGGTATAGTTCGGGATTTTCACCACCTATATTAATAAAAGCAATTTTCTTAGCATTGATTTTGAAATTGTTTTAAGTAAAACATACCGGGAGATATTATTTTAACGTGTGTGCAGTCAAGTACTGCTACTACCTTCGGAAATTTGGCTATATCATAAAATTCCCTTTTTAATTTAGAAAAAAATTCTTCGGTATGTGGAAATATTATAAATTGTGGCCTTAATAGGGCTATGCAATTTATTACTACAGCGACAACTTTTGAGACGGTAGTCCTTAGCATACCACCAGTATCATATACACGAAGAGTTATTAAAAACATTTGTTCCTCAGTGATGGTGTTAAGTTATCTAAACTTAATTGTTAGTGTGAAGTTATTTTTTGTTGCCACTATACTTAAATCAAAACTACAACGCATGCATTATTTTTAGTTAAGTTAACTGAACTTTATTGTTAATCAAAACTACAACGCATGCATTATTATTTTTACTTAAGTTAGTTGAACTTTATTGTTTGTATTTAAATTATGTCACCTTAAGTAAAATGCATGCATTATTTTTTATATTATTTGCAGTTTTATTTAGGTCACTTTCATGTTAATTTTAGGTTTATTAATTATGTTATTATTTTAATTTTGTATAAAAGATGACCAATATTTACAAATAAATGGTATTGATTATACAGTCTTCATACACAGAACGTCAAACAGTCTTTCAGTTACAAGTACTGGAAAGACAAAAAAGGAAAACAAAAAAGTGTTAGTTCTGACGAAACGTTTGAATTAAATTACACTTGAATCCTTATTTGAACATTGGTGACCCCGACGTGATCTGTGTAAGAAGGCACGATCAATATTGCATCAACAAGGTTAGAGTAGGCGAACCAGCACTGACAACAAAACAAGCCGCCTGTGCTTTCGCATTTGTATTTCATCGTCATTTTCAACAACATGTCTTCAATGGAAGCATTGATAAGCCTACAGAGTATCTTAGGCGAAAACATCCAGCAGATCATACGCAACTTCAAAAAGGACTCTGCTGAAAGGAAAGGTAAGAGTTCCTATTTTGAGGAACGCATGCGTCGTCTCCAGACAAGTGGACTGAGTTCCCCGAGACCGACGAAAAATTGCGTATTATTGTTGAAGATCAGTCTGAAGTAGACTACTTAAAAACCAATTATTTTGAACAGATACGGTTATTGGCTCAAGAATACAGTGACCTATTCCAAACTGAATTGATGCGCTTGAAAAAAAAGAGCTAAAGGTCCAGCATACAACCTCACAAGCAACTCACCATGAGCATAACGGTCAAGCAAAAGGGCCTAGCATCAAACATCATGGATCAAAGAAGGTTTTGGCACATAATTTGATTGGCAAATTTACCGCTCGGATGTCAGCATTACAGAGGTTCTTAACGGGAATGTCAGGATTGGATATGGATGAGTCTCAACAGTTCTACAATATAAGAATTGATACCATTAACAACTTATGGAACCAAACTGAAGATTTATATGATGAAGTATGGGATTAATGTCCAAACCCTCTAGGTAATGGTCTGAATCAAGAGGCTTATGAAAATCTCCGAGGAATGGTTATTGACGGTTTGACGAAGTTAAAAGTGA
Source organism: Pollenia amentaria (assembly GCA_943735925.1). Classification (NCBI taxonomy): domain Eukaryota; kingdom Metazoa; phylum Arthropoda; class Insecta; order Diptera; family Polleniidae; genus Pollenia; species Pollenia amentaria. The sequence continues at coordinate 82,467,163 of OX031009.1, forward strand.
TGTCAAATCAATCATCAATAGATAACTCGGTAAGTCAACAGACATTCATGGCAACATCACTGCCTCTTCCGAAAATCTCAATTCCCAAGTTTGATGGGGATTATGCAAAATGGACACAATTTTATGACATGTTTCTCAATATGGTGCATCAACAACCCATACCTAATATCCAAAAGATGTGGTATCTTAAAACCAATCTTACAGGGGAAGCCGAAACATTTGTGAGCCACCTATCAACAACCGAAGGCAACTATGATTCAGCATGGACTATGTTAAAAGATCGATATAACAACAAACGCATTCTTGTTACAACACTGGTCAAACTTTTCCACTATCAAGAAATCACACGATACAACTCGAGAGTGTCTTTTAGCACTGAACAACATTGGAATTGAGACGAAAGGCTGGAACCCTCTCCTTTTCCAAATTTTGATAAAAAAAAGCTAGATCGAAGCTTTCATATGAGGTTCGAACAGTCTCTAAGCCAACCAAAGGAGTTACCAACAGTTGAAGACCTGTTATCATTCCTGGAATTCCAGTTCCAAACCATCGAGTCCATTACTTACAGGGAGAAATCGGTACATACTCCAAATAAAACAGTAGCTACTGTGGTCAAAGGAACTCCTAGGTGCAGCTGTTGCAATAATGGAAACCATGCATTATTTCACTGTGAAAGGTTCTTAAAGTTATCAGAGATAGAAAGGCTTAAATTTGTACAGTCACAAGGGCAATGCTTCAATTGCTTCAAAGGGGAACACTCCTTAAAAGACTGTCCATCAAGCTCGTGCAAAAAATGCAGCAAAAGTCGCAACACATTATTGCACATTGAATCAAAATGTAATCCACAAGTCAAGCAGACTACCAATTCTGGCCCAAATATTGACCCAAAGCCAAACACGTCAAACGCCACGGTAACATCCGCAGCTGCAGATACTTCATCGTCAATGAAGGATTATGTGATACTCGCAACCGCAAGAGTAAAAATAACAGCATCTAACGGAAATTCAGCAGAATTCCGAGCAGTTCTTGATTCTGGTTCGCAGGTGAACTTCATTTCCGAACAATTGATAAGAAGGTTGGGTGTTTCAACGTCAACAGCATCATTATGTGTTGACGGTGTCGGAAATGGAAAAAAGCGAGTTACAAGGAGAATAAATGTGACGTTACAATTAAGAAACAATAAGTTTGAAACCAACTTAGAAGCGTTTGTCATCCCAACAATCATTCCCCCTTAACCGAGCCAACATATTAATATTTCCAAATGGCAAATTCCGAACTTAGAGTTAGCCGACCCCTATTTCAATCAGCCAGGAAGGGTAGACATTCTGTTGGGTGCCGAGTATTATTTTAATCTGATACAAAAGGAAAAGATAAAATTGTCAAGCAATCTGCCAACCCTGTTGAATACATTACTTGGATGGATCATAAGTGGAAAAATATCTTCAAGTCAAGGTGCTAATGACGCTGCAACTTGTGCAGTTCTCACCACTAAACCAGAAGAATTTAACGACGAGTTATTAAACAACGTCATTGAGCAGCTGTGGAGAATGGAAGACGATGGGTCAAATGAGAAAGGACTTTCACAAGATGAACAACAATGTGAATCACTATTTGTTCAAAATACAAAAACAAACAATGAAGGACGTTTCGTCGTCAAGTTACCCTTCCGTGAAAATCCCTCTGCATTAGGGGATTCCAAGGCAACAGCTCATAAACGATTCCTTAGTCTTGAACGACGATTAATGAAAGATCCATTAACTAGAAATCAGAACATAAGTTTTATGAATGAATATGAACAAATGGGGCACATGTCTGAAATAGATATCAATTCAATACCAACACCGAACCACTTTATTCCACATCATTGCGTTATAAAACCAGATAGCACAACTACTAAACTTCGTTCTGTTTTTGACGCTTCTGCCAAAACGTCGTCTGGCTATTCACTTAATGACTTACTTTACACTGGTCCAATCGCTCAAAGTGATCTATTTTCGATACTCATCCGTTTTCGCCTACCAAGATTTGTCTTCACTACAGATGTCGAAAAAATGTATCGACAAATTTTAGTACATCAAGATGACAGGAGATACCAGGTTATCCTTTGGAGAAATGACCCTTCCGCGCCTATAAAATATTATCAACTCAACACTGGACGCGATCTGCTCCATATTTGGCCACTAGATGTCTTCAACAGATTGCACACGATAATGAAACTGATTTCCCACTAGGTGCTCAAATGCTAACGGATAATTTCTATGTAGATGATGGTCTTGGAGGGTCAAACAGCTTATCTACTGCAATCAAAACACAACAACAACTAGCTTACATACTAAGAAAACATGGTTTCAACTGCCGTAAATGGAGTGTGAATAATAAACAACTTCTTCAAAACATTCCACAAGATGACCGGGAAGTAAATCTCGACTTCAATAGCACACAAAAGGAGACTTTAAAACTCTGGGCCTAATATGGCTGCCTAAGGCTGACCATCTTTGTGTAAAAGTAAAAGTAGAACCTGTTGATATAATTACTAAACGTACAGTAAGTTCTGATTTGGCAAAACTGTTCGATCCGCTTGGGCTCTTAACCCCAATTATAGTTAAGGCAAAGATATTTATTCAACATTTATGGCAGATGAAGTTGTCTTGGGACGAAGCTCTTCCTAAAGATCTTAACTCAACTTGGTCAGATTTCCGCGAAGGTTTAAATTCGTTAAACAATCTTCAAATAACACGACACATATTCAAGAATGACATCCCATTAACTACTCAACTACATATCTTTGCGGACGCGTCCGAAAGAGCCTTTGGCGCTGCAGCATACATTCGGTCAACATTTAAAGGTGGTAGAACAATTACAAAATTGTTATGTGCGAAGTCTCGCGTCTCGCCGCTCAAGAGGCAAACACTACACGATTAGAACTTTGTGCAGCACTTCTGGCTGCAGAACTATGTCAACGTTTTCGAAAGGTTTTGCAAATTAAAGGTTTACCAATTTTCTTATGGACAGACTCCGAAATTGTCTTGTCATGGATACACTCAAAATGATCCTCTTTCCAGACATTTGTGGGTAATATGATATCAAAAATTCAAACATTAACTCTTCCAGAACAATGGTGACATGTTTCATCTAAGGATAATCCAGCAGACATTCTCTCAAGAGGTTTGTCAGCAAAAGCGCTGCCATCTATGGTTTCTAGGACCATTATTTTTACACGGAAATCAAGAATACTGACCTGCAGAGTTCCGACCACTTTTACAAATTACCACTGATCTTGAAAGAAAGAAAGATTCAACGCATCAAATTTCGTTGGAGCCAACAATAAACTTACTGAACTCGCTGATACAATATTTTCTGAGGAGGGAAAAGAATCAATAGTTTCAACCTGTAGCTCAAAAGGAATACAATTCCATTTTATTCTACCCAGATCTCCCCACTTTGGAAGACTTTGGGAAGCAGCAGTAAAATCGGCAAAAAATCTACTTGTGCGAAGCATATGTACAGCCTCACTAACGTATGAAGAGTTGGAAACGGTAATCATAGAGATTGAAGACATCTTGAATTCCCGTCCGTTAACACCTATGTCTAACGATCCTTCCGATATGTCTGCATTAACTCCAGGACATCTATTGATCGGTGAGCCTCTCACGTCTCAGGTGGACATCGCAGCCAAATCAAAGAAAATATCACTTCTATCACGATGGGAGCTCGTTTCAAGAATAAAACATGAATTCTGGAAAGGATGGTCAAATGAGTACCTTCGCGAACTACAGCTGCGTCATAAGTGGAAAACTGCAAGTCCCAACATCAAGCCGGGATATATGGTTATCATTAAGGAAGATAACACTGCGCCAATGAAATGGCCGCTAGGACGAATATTGAAAGTTTATCCTGGACACGATGGATCCATTCGGGTTGCTGATGTCAAAGTCACATCTGGAATATGTAAAAGGCCTATACATCGCCTTGCATTGCTTCCTGTTAAAGAAAATCCACAGTCAAATTCAACAAATCCTGACTCAAACGCAACAAATACAGATGCAATAACCGAAGATGATAGCGAGCCCAAAGGCAAAAGAATTAGATCCAAGCAATAAAAGAATTGACACAAACATCTAGTTATACGCTACAACCACCCAACAACCAGCCAACACCCACACCACATCGACGGCAAAATTTCATAATTCAAGTCTAAATCTAATTGACCACTCGTCAATGCCGGGGAGAATGTTAAGTTATCTAAACTTAATTGTTAGTGTGAAGTTATTTTTTGTTGCCACTATACTTAAATCAAAACTACAACGCATGCATTATTTTTAGTTAAGTTAACTGAACTTTATTGTTAATCAAAACTACAACGCATGCATTATTATTTTTACTTAAGTTAGTTGAACTTTATTGTTTGTATTTAAATTATGTCACCTTAAGTAAAATACATGCATTATTTTTTATATTATTTGCAGTTTTATTTAGGTCACTTTTATGTTAATTTTAGGTTCATTAATTATGTTATTATTTTAATTTTGTATAAAAGATGACCAATATTTACAAATAAATGGTATTGATTATACAGTCTTCAAACACAGAACGTCTTTTCTTTATTTTTTACAAACAGCCTTTCAGTTACAAGTACTAGAAAGACAAAAAAGTGTTAGTTCTGACGAAACGTTTGAATTAAATTACACTTGAATCCTTATTTGAACAGATGGCATTGTTCCTAATTTTTAATTGGGTAGTAGAGTGGATATTATAGATCAATATTTTACTTACCAGGTAGTTTTATGTTTGATATGTGGTGCAATTAGCTCCAGAATACTGTAAGCCGTTGCCTTCTGGAGGCGAAATCTATAAAAGAAGTATTTTTCTTCAAATATTGTAAAGTAATTCGGTCTAAACCTTATGGAATGAGATTTTCTCAAATTAGTGAGTGACACTTAAGTTATTGTATGTTTCCGAATCACTAAAATCTTCTTCATCAGATGAAAAAATCATTTTTAATTTTATTTTAAGTTAAAACTTTCCGCGCAAAGCTTCTCAATATCATAAGTTATTAAAAAAAAAATTACAGTTAAATTATATGGTTTGTATTGGTGGTTTAAACGCCCAATTTTATGCGTTTAGAGATGGTTAATATGTTTATTGATTTATAGATATGTTCGTTTAAGCACCTTTTAAACCAAAAACACAGTTTAACTTGCTCTGATTCATTAGCTCTTATTAGTACGTAATTTAAATTAATGTAAAATTAACTGAAATACCTTTGAATATATTTTGTTGTAGTTTGTATTTTTTTAATTTAAAATAAAGAGATTAAAAAATTAAAAAAGGGAATTAAGCACAATAAATAAAATCTTTTAATGAAAAAAAAGTTATGTATTCCCAAAAACAACCTTTTTTAAAAATAAATAAATAGAAAAGTTTATTAACTTTAAATAACTTTCTCCGTCTTTAAATAAATTTCTCCGCCTTAAAAAAAAACGTAAAATTCCTTTATTTAAAATGATCCGTTTGTAATTACGTTTTCAGTTTTTTAAACTTAATATTCTTTTGAATTTACCTTCATAATATTTTGCGTTTAATCTCTGAGTATGCTATATATACTTGTTTCTTTTAACAAATTCAATCGATTGTTTAGTAAAGAGGACAAGGCAAGTGAGCGACTGAACGAAAGCGACAACTGACTCAAAAGACAAGCTGACCCAAAAGACAAAATGACACAAAAGACAAAGTGAACTGAAATGAACGATTGAACGAAATGAACGAACTCATTTACTGTTTTAAATTGAACGATAATGACCGGTCACCTAAACGAACTATTAAGCCGAAGACTAGTTTTTTTTTTGTTTAAAAAATAAATTAATTTTACATTTCGATGTTTTTAAAATCAATTTTAAATATTAATAATCTTTTCCCCTGTAATTTTGTATAATACAAAAATTACTCTACTTCAATTTTGATAATTTTACCTTGAATTTAAATTTAATATTCGTATCGGTATCGGCGATATTTCTCTTTCAGTATCGGTATCGTATCGGCAAAAAGTCGTATCGTTACATCCCTAGTAAAAATGTAAAAACATCCAAGTTTAAATATTTTTAAAAATGGTAAATATAATAAAAATTTAAAAAGAAATAACTATCACATTATATTTGTTAAAAAATATTAAATAAGTTCGCTTTAAAGAAGTTCAACACATTTTGCTCCGTTGTCATGTATATAATCTTTTAAATTGTTTATTATGTATATACATATATTATTAAAACTATGTTTCAACAAAAAAATTAGATTATAATATAACTCAGACATAGATTTTAAAATCGCTCGAAAGTGATATTTTTATCCTTTTGAAATCGAGCGATTTTCATCACATATACGATTTTCTACAATTGTTGAATAACGAAGTGTTACTCTGAATACTCCAGCAAAAATCACCCATCATGTGTGCATCCCAGCGACCCTGGTATCGTTCCTCCATTGTCCGGATATCTTGGTGGAATCGTTCGCCCTGTTCCTCACTCAAGTCTCCTAGATTTTCAGGAAAACGATCTAAGTGACTGTGCAGGTAATGTACTTTGATGCTCATGTTGCATCCAAGATTCTGGAAGTGAGTAACGTAATCATCACCCTTGTTATTTCCTAAGAAATTTTGAATAACACACACAAACGAATCCCATGCATTTTTCTCAATTTCTGACATTGAACTGCCAAAATCAATATCTTTGACCAATTTGCGAATTTGTGGGCCATTAAATATGCCTGCTTTCAGCTTTTCAATACTCAAATTAGGAAACTTCCTTGAAATATACTGGAAACATTCACTATCTTTGTTAAGTGCTTTAACATATTGTTTCATAAGACCAAGTTTAATGTGAAGAGGGGGTAATATGATCCGATCTCGGGGCACTGGAGCCACATTTATAACATTTGGCATACCTGGAACCAGTGTTTCCCTAGAAGGCCATTGTTTTCTCTTCCAATGTTCTGCTTTAGCTCTGCTGTCCCATAAACATAAAAAGCAAGGGTATTTGGTAAAGCCACTTTGTTGACCTAAGAGGAAATTTACCATCATAAGATCAACACAAATTGCCCAGTTATGTTCATTATACTTTATCTTCTTCATGACCAATGCAATTTCAGAGTATTCTTCTTTTACTTTGGTTGAATGTGCGATCGGCAAGCAGTGAAATTTATTTCCATTATGCAAAAGGACACACTTCAAGCTGCGTTTTGATGAGTCGATAAATAAACGCCATTCGTTTGAATCGTATCTCTGGAAGCCCATGACATCAAACCAGAAATATCTGTGCAGTACACAAAATCATCCTCTTCAACAAAATAATGAAGTAAGCCTTCTTCTCGAGTACGGTAATACGAAACTTTAGTTTCTTTTGTTATGAGATTTGTTTCTTTCATCCGGGACGCAAGTAATTCCGAAGACCTTTTTGACAATCCAAGGTCTCTAATTACATCATTAAGCTGGTCTTGATTCAATGGTCTCGGCGAGAAATTTTTGTGTGGGATTAACTCGTCATTTTCAGATGTAGATAGCAGTGCTGAATTTGAACTTTCTGATTTGGAACACATACTTGAGGTTAAGTGTCCTGGTGAAGATGAAAGCACTTGACTAGAGCTTGGATCCTGATCTTCAGCATATTTCATTTCTGGTGAATGTAGAACTGCAAGTGTTAACCCATCAGCAGACCTCGTGGGGTAAGACCATCGCATATGTTTTCCGAACCCGGTTTTTGTACTTTAACAAAAATAACAATCGGATTCGTGGCTCGCTGTTTCTCTCCATAGCATAGGCTTCGAAATTTCCAAGCGTCGTCTGTAAAATGAAAAAAATTTCAAAATTTAATTAAGAAATACTTTAAGTATGAAATATTCCAAATGTATTAACCTATACTTACTTTACGTTAGAAAACCTCATAGATAAATTCAATCGACATGAAATACATATGGTACTGGGTGTCCAATGCTGGTTCAAATTGTGCGGATATATATTATAACAATCTTCATATGACTTTTGCAATGAAGTTAGGAAGCAGTTACGTTTTTTCTCGGTGATATATTGGCCGCACACATAACAAAATGAATCCGGATTGTTTTTACATAAAAATGTTCTGGCTTTCTTGCTCATTTTTATTAATACTTGTAAATTGTTTTAACTTGTAAGCTGATTTACTCTTTATGTAGGGATAAAATGATGTTTCCGTTATCGCAAACAATTCTTAAATAAAGTAAAATGGCTCAAGTAGCTCTTATAAATACTGATACTATAATTTGGGATAACCCTTCATGTGGGTACAGTTTGTGTGTACTGCAAATTTGTTCCTTATTCCCAAGAATCATAAAAAACATGAAGGAATGTTATGCAAAAAAATCATCCGTTACAGGTAGCCAACGGAAAAAAGAGCATTGCAGCGTGCACGCACATTTATGAGTTTGCTACCGCAATCGTAAAACAACCTTTCGTTTATTATTTTTTTTTTTTAATTCTGAAAATCATAAAAATATCATAAAGGTTTTTTTCCAAACAATTTTCTACATGTAAAGAGGGTTTGCCGAAATCCGGGTCGTATAATACACCTGTGTTTCTGTGTTCTGCATTTTCATTATACCATTTTCTACAGTGCTTGTAAATATGCGACAGCTTCAATTAATTGTAATTAAAAACCTTAACCATGCACCGATTTTCATGATCCATGTCTTTTTTAATTCACATGATATGTAGCTTTACTACAAATAAATAAAATATAATACCATTTGCCGTTTTCGATTTTTTCTAGATGTTTTTCTTCCGAAAAAAAATTTTTTTTTACCAATTTTTTTGGCTAACAATTTGTTTCATAACTTCGAAACTATTGATCGCATTAAAAATATTTGTATACATCATTTAAAGATATTGTAAATCATGATTTATTTTAACAAAATCGGACAAGTTGTTTTTGAGTTATGATAATATAAGTGGAGAAATGTCTCAAAATATTGACAATTTTACTTAAAAATTATTTTAAAAAAAAGTTATCCATAGAATTGAAAAATTTTACCATTTTTGTACTTAGGTAGCCATGCTGCATCAAATCTATATAGTAGTTATTCAAGCCATTTTTTGCTGTTGACCTGTGTAATAGATTCTATTTTTAAGCTCCATGTAAGTTTTCTCTATTCCTGGATGATAATTTACAAATCTATGGTGTTTTGCCATAAGTTCTAAAAGGGTTCATATTCTATGGTTTCTCTTAATTGGGTTGTTAACACTATTTTTAGGATAAGCTGGTGATTGGGATTTTCCCTTAACTCTTTATATTCATTTTGAATTTTAATTAAATCGTCGGTATCTTCGCAATACATCCCAACGTCTTGTTGATTACTAGAATCAGATAATCAGCCCAATTATGAATAACAATTCCCAGGGGATTTATTCCCTTTTCCCTGTTCCCCTATTATAAATAAAATCTCCCGGGGAAAGTTCTCTCTTTTCCCTTATTCTAAACAGACTTCGAAAATGGGAAACTTTTCCCCGGGAAAAAAGTAGCTATTACAAATGACAATTAAAGGGAGAATGTGATGACAAATTTTAAAAATAATTCCGCCAAAAATTTGCGAGGGAGTGGTGCTAAAAAATGTAAGTTCTTTAGTTTTTTTATAAATTAATTAATATCACTGCATTCTTTATTTTTAGGTCAAAAATAGCAAATAAAAAACAGTTTGAGATCCTTTTGAACGAAATGGAAACCCACCCAGATATTGCTCGTGACATGTTTAAAGGGAGCAAAGACGGGTTAAACCGTTTTTGGCGCAATGTGGAGGCGGAGTTGAACTCAGCAGGCCCACCGCAAAAGCATATTTCAGAGTGGAAGAAAGTATGTCAATGTATTTTGTCCTTGATGGTATACATTAATGATTTTTTGCAGGTATGGTCTGATCAAAAAAAGTATGTTCGGCAAAAGGCCGCCCAAAACCTTAAATTAAGTAAGGGAACAGGTGGAGGACCGAATATGGAGCAGAAGTTTTCTGGAATTGAAGAGGCAGTTTATAATTTGATTGGGATGAAGGAGTCCGTTGAAGGAGTAGCCAACACCTTTGGATAAGGCTGTTCTTCTAATGCCAGGAGAAAAACAGAGGAAAACATTGACGTTTTGTGGGCTGAAATTTTAGAGGCTGACGATGCACCTAATGAAAATGAATCATTTAAAGAGCCATCTCAGCCATCGGAGAAAAAAGTCAAAAGAAATCCTGTTCAACTGCCCGCACAGATTTCCTCTGCCGATATCCTTGCAGAGGAAATATGTATTCAAAAAAATATGTTGGAAGCTATGAAACAACAGTATGAAACCAGCAAAAAAATTTATCGTTCCATAGACCGGCTCTATGATCTGAAAAAGGAAGAGCTAAAAGAGAAAAAGCGACATAACCTGGTTATGGAAAATTTAAGGCTTAGGGAAGTGGAGGATAAAATCGATAAAAAACAAAAGACTGCTTGAATTAGAAAACTTAAAATAAAATTACTAGGCATAATATATAAAGTGTGATAAAAAGGACTGTGAAATATAGCTATTAATAAGTTTTGTTTTTCAAATTTTAAGTGAAAAATTATTGGTGTACCTGAATATGAACACTTTTTGTTTTAAAAGTTTTACACTTTTATTTTTATTTTGTTTAGTGTTTCCTTTTATTTTTTAAGAATATTTAAAGTTTTCTTTTTAATAAATTAATTTTTTAATTTTTTTTATAAAACATACAAACCGTAACTAAAATAAATAACTGAAGTTCCTAAATATAAATTATTTTTGTTTTAAAGTTAAGATATTATTTTTATTTTGTTTGTTTGTTAATAATACAGTATACAAAAGCGTATACTTGGCGTGCTTTTTCTACGTAAAATAAAACTACTACAAATTATATCCAATGTTATTTCTAATGGTTTGGGCGAAGGACACCACATTACTCTCTTGTGTAGTAAAAGTATCAAAACAGTCTATATCATATACAATAGTATTGCATTTAAAATAAATGCAGATGTTGTGCAACGCACAACAAGCATTCGTAATTTTTGCTGCTTTTTTTGGAGCGTAATGCAGTTCTCTAGCGCCAAGAATGCACCTCCATCTATTTTTGAGGACACCATTGGTTCGTTCAATAACATTGCGGAACTTCGAATGAATTTCATTAAATTTCATTTCGATCGACCTCTCTTCTGGAGTTTTGTGTGGGGTCAGAAGCCACGGTTCTAGGGGATATCCTGCGTCGCCTATTCAAAAACAGTATACGTAGTTAATTCCTGTGTATTATTTGTTATCATTTAAAACCTTACCAAGGAGCCAATAATTGTTTGAGCCTCTTAGATATTCTTGCTCGAGATGTGGTCTCAAATCGCTGGTATTCCAAATAAATGAATCATGGCACGCACCAGGATGAGAAGCATCAACGTATTGATTCCTTAGCTCATGATCACCAGAGCTGTAAAAAGCTGCAATCAATTGACATTGAAATCAAAGTGATTTCAACCAAACTGATTTCATTCTTTGATTTCTAAATGATTTCAGATTTCAAAATGAAATCTTGCCAAAATTGCAATATTTTTTGATTGCAATCATTTTGAAATCATTTTTTTTAGAAATCATTGAATGCAATTAATTTAATTGCAATCAATTCGATTGCAATCAAATTTTTGTTGAAATCATGTGATTTCAACAAGTTCCCTTGAAATCATGTGACATGAAAAACGTAGGTTTGTTAGTCATTTCTTGCATTTTTTTTTTCTACGGAAGAACTGATTGCAATTAGAAATAATGTTTACCAATTTTACAAACTTTGTAAATAAAAATTGCCATTTTTCATTTGAAAAGAACGATTCTGATTTAACTTTGATTGCAATTACTGGATTTGATTGCAATTAAAGTAATTGCAATCAAATCGATTGCAATCAAATTTGATTGCAATCAATTTATATATAAATTGATTTCAAAAAATTGATTTAATCGTTTTTATCATATTGATTTCATGATTTCAAATTGAAATCATGAAATCAATTTACGATTTTGAATGCAATCAAAAAATTTGCAATCATTAAAGCGAAATCATGTGATTGCAATTAAATCGATTGCAATCATTTACAGCTCTGATGATCACATACCTGTAAATATATTTTTTTTATAAAGTATTTGCTATTGATATTTCTGAACGTACTTACCAGCATTACATTTAAACTATAGTACCCCTTCCTGTTATAATACAAATGCTTATTATTAGAGGGAGCAATTATACGGACATGCGTCCCGTCAACGCATAAATGCTTTTCAAATATTTCAATGACTTCTGTTAAGACTTTGCTCAGGCTACATTGGGCCAGGGACACGTCACAATCTTTCCCTATACCTGTTTGGTAACCCCCTTCGGCAAAGAAACGTAAAGTTGCACTGAGTTCCACAAGTTCAACAGTTGGACGTTAACACGTCCAGTAGATACTTAAAGGCTGGCTTATTAACCCTGTAATATTTTTTAAACCTTTTAAAGGTTAAGTAGTTCTCATTACTAAAATTAAAAAATATTTATAATAACATCTTTATATACTAACAACGTTTGCGGCAACTCAAGTGGGTTTGCATTATCACGCAACTCTCTCCTAGCAACCCTTTGCTCGTTTTTTAAATGTTGCTGATTTTTTGCCTCTTGAGCTACCATCGGACATGCTACACTAAACATAATATTTTGTTTTTTATTCAAAATTATTTTATATTTCACTTTTTCGCTTGTTTTTTACAAAAATATTTACAAGCAAAACAGCTGACCGCGAATATTCGATATTCCCTTTCCCATAATACTATTCTCCCCGTCTGTTTAGAATAGGGGAGTTTTATTCCCGGGACAAACTAATTCCCAGGGAACTCATTTCCCCGGGAATATTTATAATTGGGCTGAATATTTGCGCTATCATATGTTCCGTATAATTTGCATAGGGATATGTTACTCTATGTTTCCCAAAGATTAAAGATTTCTCAGTTCTTTCATCATTGTTTTGTTTTATCACAATTTGATAGTTGAATGAGTGTAAAGGTCTTTGAGATATTGAAAAGTTTTCACTGCTGTCTTCATCAGCTGAATATACGGTAGGTATAGGTGACTCATAAGGTAGTCTTGGGAACATCGTGGTCTTGACAACGTTTTATTACAAACTTTACATTGTAGGTTTTTGTCAGTATGCGTATTCATATGCAAAGTAAGACTCATTGCAGTATTTATTCCCTCTAGCTGCAGTTGCTGTTGCGTTTGCTGCTGCCGTTGTTGCTGCATTTGCCGCCGGTACCGCTGCTGCTAGGTGTAGTGACCGATATTGGGTAAAAATCCAAAAAATTTTTTAGTTGTATTTTTTTTCTAATTTTTAGTTACATATACCTCAATTTACATGATTTTATTTACCATGTTGCTTGCTGTTATATGTGTTTACTAAATTTGATGTCCAAAAGCATCGAAAGCGCATAATACCTGTCTTACTTACAGCTGGTTGTTAATAGGTCTGTCTGCGTACTTTCCCAGTAGCAAATACTCAGTAAATTTTTTTGGGAGAGTAAGACAAATTTTACTCTTTCGGTTGAGAATATCTCAAAAAGTACGCAGACAGTATCCAGTGAAATCTTGCAAGAAAACAGCTGATCGGTGTGTAAACAATTGAAATAACAAACGTGAGCCAAGATAGCATTGAAGAAATAGCGTCCAATTTGGGAATTTAAAAACCGGGAAACCAAAATACCCAAATAATGGGTATTTGCAGTATAAACAAAAAGTTAGCGTCGAATTTAGGAATTTAAAATAGGGAAGTACAAATATAGGAACAAATCTAGTTTACCGACGCAGCTCCAAATAAAAAAAAATACACAGGGTGATGGAAAATGAAAAAATAAGAAGAAAAAATTAAATAAAAAAGTTGGCGCAAACGCTTAGTTTTCGAGTTATGGACGTTTAAAGTTTTCACATAAATATGTGATTTTCCACTACAATTCTAAACGTATATGGCCAATATTGGTATAATTTTAAAGCTCTGGAACATATTTTTCTGGATATACATAATTTATTTCAAAATATTAAACTCTTTAGATCACATTACAGTTTTTTTCATTTTACGTCGAAATGTTACGGAAGTGCACTAGGAAAGAATGTAGTTTATTTAAATAAAAGTGTAATACAAATTTTATAAAATAACAAACACTAGCATCGCAAAAAAAAATTCTTTGCATAGCCAGCCTTTGGCCGGACGCAAGGATGTTCTTCTCTATGGTATAATAAACACCGGTTTCGCTTACTAAAGCTTCCTTGCATAGCCGGCCTTCGGCCGGGCGCAAATATTTTCTCCCCTATGGTATAACTAATACCGGCTTCGCTAACTAAAGATTCTCTGCATAGACGGCCTTTGCCCAGGCAAGGATTCTCTCCTCATTAGTATAACATAAACATAAAGAAGGTTTTACTTGTATTTTAATTAAAATTCTTAAATAAATTAGTATGTAGTATATACATACATTAAAGAATTAGAAAAAATTAATAAATTTGTTTTTATGCTTACTAAAAAACTTTTGTATTTTGCAAACTCGTCCCACTTCTTAATAAACTAAAAATATTAAAATAAATTCTGTATGTCCAGAAAGATCTAGTGAATTGCTTTGCAATGATACCAATATTAGCCATATACATTTGGAAATGTACTGCAAAATCACATATTTAGATAAAAACTTAAAACGCCCATAACTCGAAAACTAAGCGTTTGCGCCAACTTTCTTATTATAATTTTTTCTTCTTATTTTTCCATTTTCTATCACCCTAGGTACTTTATTTTTATTTGGAGCTGCGTCGGTAAACTAGATTTAAGTCCAAATATATTTATATTTTTTTTTACCACAGGCTTTTGCAGGGTATAAACTATATATTTTCTGAAAGTAAATAGTTTTCTGGACAAAATGAGCGATGCGTGCAAAAAATCGTTCGGACAGTTTCCGAGAAATCTGGGTTATCCAAAATGATCAGTAAAAATCTTTACTGATTTATGCAATGAACCACAGGCTTTTGCACGGTATAAACTATATATTTTGTTCACGCATCGCTCATTTTGTCCAGAAAACTATTTACTTTCAGAAAATATACAGTTTATACCGTGCAAAAGCCTGTGGTAAATATTTTTAGTATTTTTATTAAAAATATAAATATATTTTTACTTCCCCTTTTTAAATTCCTAAATTCGACGCTAACTTTTTGTTCATATACTGTAAATCCCCATTATTTGGGTATTTTGGTTTCCCGGTTTTTAAATTCCCAAATTCGACGCTATTTCGTCGACGCTATCTTTGCACACGTAAACTCTTTCATTCAAACAGTATATAAAAACAGCTGTTCAAACTAGTTGCAAAATCTTACCAGAGGAAATTTCTCCAGTAACATTTTGCAAGTTCTCTAATTTCCAACTGTCAAAAAATTCTCTTTTTGGCTCTCTCGCTGTAAGAGATTTGGAGTACGCAGACAACATTTTGCAAGATTTTGCGACATTTTGTACAAAATTATGCAAAATATGTGTACGCAGACAGACCTAATGACAAAACTCAGGGAAACATGTTTACAATTCAAATAACAGAATGCATAGCAATGTATAAGAATATATGTATATACAATGTTGCCAGAAACATTTCGAAAATTTTTCACAAAATGAACATAGTACCAGGCTTTACAAGACATATCTATGTAGATTTATAGTAAAAAGAGCAATAGAAATTTGTTTAATAATAACCGCCTTAATCAGTGGTCAAATGTAAGAGACAACTTGATGAGTGCTAAATTAGCTTTATTTACTTGAGGGTTACACGATCAAGTTTTGTCTATCAAGTTTTAATACATTCTCACTTTTTTACCAATACACTCATACTTTTAAAAATTGAAGCGAACTTGCCTTTAAAATTCTCTTACAAGTGAGTGTATCAATTTACGTTCAAGAAAACAGATGATTACAAGTTTGGTGAGAAAATTTTTCGTTTGTCTTTATAAATTGTTCTCTTGATGACATCTTGAAAGTAAATTGCTTCAAAATTGCGTGCAGCCTACGTCACAGCTTCCAGTTTTTGGAAATTTTGACAAACTGTATATGTAAAAGACTATCAAGAACAACTTGATCGTGTGGCTGCAGTGTTAGGTTAATTAAAAATTCGGTGGGTCTTCTTAAAAAAATTTATTACAGGACAATCAACTATGTGATTCTATTACAATATATAGCGAGTTTCTTTGTTCTATTTGTTGTGATTAATTTCATTAAGTATACTTGGTAAGCCATTTGATAGCGAGGGTTTGGAAAGGAATTGTAGATTTATAATTTACTGAAAATTTTCTATGGCTGTGGCCAGAGAAAAAAAAAAAAAAAATTATGAATTTTCAATAATGTTAGCCTTGATTTTTTTGGTTTTTATATATTATGACAAAAGTGAAAAATTATATACGAGTCGGTTGTGTGTGGAAACAATTTTTTTTCTGTGTGGGAAAAATTTGAAGAAAAGAAAAAAATGAATTTATTGAATATAAAAACATAAAGTGTGGTTTTATATTGCAAATTCATTGGGATTTCATGGTGTATTGCAGATTAAGCCAAAATTGTTGGTGGGTATTTAGTTTTTTTGTGTGTTTATTTTGTCCGGTTAGGAAAATTAGTAAAATTGGTTTTCTTTAGGATTCATATGTATATACACAGCCTGTGTTGGCTGTTAAGGGTAATTTCGTGGGTAATCGCACATCAGTTGTGCACGCCAAATTTATCCAGCGTTAACCACATTGGGGAGAATCGGAATATTGTTTTATTATTGTACATTGAGAATTGTGCAGCATTCAGTTCACGTATAGTCAACACCTAAACACGGGTTCATTTACGTTGGGACCATAAATTGCTCTCTATCTGAATAAACTTTGTAACTCATTACATTGGTTTACCAACTAATTCTTATCCCCTACTCAAAGTAGGGGATCATATTTGGTTTAAACCAAGATTTAATTTATTGTTCATTAATTCGTTAATTTTTTTTCTTAAATCAATTTTTAAAATTCAAAAATAATTAAAATGTTCTCTTATTTAATTCTTAAATTAACTTAAAATCTAATATTATATGTTTGTTGGCATTTCAATGCATATTTAAATTTAAAATTCCTTTAATTTTTGCTCTCATTTTGAGCTTATAATGGTCACATAATTTGGAATTTTCATATAAAAATAGATAAATATTTTAATACCTACACATAAAAATACAATTTTTACCTAATCCACAAATAAGACTTTTCATTCGCTTTGAATACATTTACACACACAAATACAACCATACAAAACCTTATCAAACATACTTATACTCTTATTATTCACACTCACTCAACGTTTATTTGACATAAGCAGATCATCAAGTCTTCCGGCGCCTGCGGACAACGATGGATTTTGAAATGTAAGTGCATTATAAATGTCATTATTCGTTTATTTATTTGAACTCTCTTAAGGCCATGTCAGATAAAACTTTTGCTTCGCGTTGCGTTACCGATTCGCTTTGACATCTAAGATAAAATATACGTACTTATACGAAACATGTCACATAAAGTACTTTCAAAGCGGAGCGAAGCAAAAAGTTAGCCAACTCTCATCTTTTTGCGCGCTTTGACAATTGGCTAGTATAATTTTCTTTTTTTTAAATTTTTTTTTGCCAAATTCAATTCCAAAAAACCGTCCAATTAAATTTTTAACTTTTATTTTTGTAACAAATAATTAAATGTACAAATTACCAACCGCTTTTATAAGTAAACAAACAATGCGTGAGTGTTGTCAAAGTTTTCATTGTGGCATACACCTTTTGCTTTGCGTTTTTCTGCCGAAGGTAGAAACGTCACGCAAAGCGACAAAGTTGTATCTGACACGGCCTTTACACTCAATTACAATTCGTGTTATTTTTGGTACGTAACATAATAACGTAAACATATTGGTTTTTTTTATTACTCATTTAAAATAAAAAATTAAACTTTCAGTAGTAATGAGCGTGGCAATACTTAGCGAACTATATCTAAACCATTAAGTTACGTATATATTAATAATCCGTCATATATATTCTTCAATAACACCTTCCACATTTCATTTGAACTCATAACTTTAGGTAATGGTATTTTATTATTTGCACAATATCACAATCTTCATTTGAGTAAATGGACTTTAGTAATTATTATAATGACAATTTCAAATAAAACTGGCCAAATTTACAGTAAATAATTAAACTTCGTTAAGAAGTATATTATATACATAATCTATTATATATAGTTGTTAAATTATTTTTATTTGGTTCCTATTAATTTAAACTTAATTATTAATAAATCGTTATGTTTATAACATTATTAAAAATAGAATAAACTTTGAGTTTTTCGTATTAACGAAAGGTGAGGTTGGAAGTATGGGTTAGGTGTATTCTTTTAGTTTATAATTGGGTTGTCAATCAGCAGTTCACTTTGACAGCATGGTGGGAGGGTATAGACCGGTGTAGCATATTAGATCTTGAGCTAGCCCCCACATTCATCCGATAAAGTTTTCTTTCTTTTCTCTCCTTTGTATGGAATCGTAATTTTTTTGTTTCTAAAAGCTACCTAAATTTAAAATTTTCTGCTGGCGATGCAAAAATCTGTTTTAAAACTAAGATTCGGGAACTGAACACACCCCATCCGACGAGCACGGCCGAACTAGTAGGTAGCCTGTTCCCATATCAATACCTTAATTACGAAGAATCGTTACAGAGATTTTTGGCGCCCAACGTGGGGCCTCAGTGGTCGTAACTTTAAAAGTTTTGGTTGTGCAATTAGATCTAGATACTGAGAGCCTTGAACTTATTTGTGTGTGTCGATTCTCATATAGAATTTCCTATTTATTTTTTTTTAGTTTTTATTTTATTGTATTATTTTCTAAGCGTTTTTTTTTTGTCACTTTGGTTAAGTGTTTTGTTAATTTGAATTTTAATTGTTAATTTGTTAATTTCAATATTAACATGGTATGAGACAATCGTGACCAGGGTTTAGGTTCGAACTTGATATGTTATTCTATATCGGTTCAATTATCGTTTGACTTTTACTCTATATTTATTTTTGGATTTCCTCTTCTCAATCAAAATTTGTTACTCTGATTGATTTTTTTTAGTGTTTTGGATTAAAATTTATTGAATTTATTCGTTTAATTTCCAGCATTAGATAATCGATATTTCATTTAACTCAATTTCGGTTTGGATAAGAAATTTTAGCCTAGCTTAAAAATTCCATCGAATTCGGGTTAAATATTTATTTATTTTTTTTTTTTTTACCTTTTGAGGATGAGTGTTATATAAATTATTTATAGTTATTGACCCATACTGAGATACTTCATCGAGTAGTGATACATTTATTATTTCTGAGATTTTCGCATAATTTTAGCAGTTTTTTTTAGTATATACATATAGGATAGTTTTAATAAATTTTTTTTTTATTTATTTTTTCCTTCCTTATTCCTTATAGGTTTTAAGTATTAGTTACTTGTTGTAAATTTTGTTTCTTTAGCTCTAATTTTCATTTGTTTTTTTTTGTTCAGGTTAATTTTGTTTGTTTGTTTTTTGTTGCTCGTCTTTGAGACAATAATAATTGTTAGGATTAGTAGACTTTTTGTCGATTTTCACTATTAGACATAGTTTATTTGGTTAAGATAGTTTTTTTTATTTATTTAAAATATTTAGGATTAGGTTCATTGATTAGCATTACGAATTTAGGTGTAGGTCGTTTTCACAGATTAATTAGTTTAGGGTATTAGATTTAATTTGACAAAATGCCTACAATTCGTAGCAGCGAAAATATTCCTGTTAGTGTAGATAAGGAGCCTGGAAATTTAGTGGATCAAGAGGCACCACGAACGAACAACCCCAGGGGAAGGCCGAGAACTAGATAGCAGGTTCAGAGAGAGGCAATTAGTCTGGAAAACTTACAGGATTTTCGCACTCGTCAAATTGTTGATGGATCTTTGGTAGGTTTTAGGGATGAAATACAGGATATGATAGTAGATGCGATTCAAAATTTGAGTGTGGGGTATGCTCGCTTAATTTCACCGGATAGACCACCCAGGATTGACCATGTGGATCCGAACTTGACTAGGGTAATTCTTCCTTCGGGAGAAACAATAGGAACACTTTCGGACCGAATTGTTCGGCTGTAGGTTTCGAAAGAAACTCAGAAAGAGTTCTTAATTTAGTTAAGAATTGGAGAATTCATTGCACCGGTGAGGTGTCCGATATAACTGTAGAAGAATATTCTCAGGGTGAATATTCTCACAAATTCCAACTTAGGAGGCGTGAGCATGTGTGAGCATGTTCACGTCCTTTTCGAAGGAAAAGCCTTGAAGTGGTTTTGGCGGTTCCACCGTGGTTGTCAATATATATATTGGATCGATTTGTGTGACGCTTTAAAACATCAATTCAAGGACGATTGTACGGACTTTGATATTAGGGACGATATGTTGCGCAGAAGACAAAGGTATAATGAAACATTTGACGAATATTATGACGCCATAATATGTTTATGTGATAAATTGAAAATTCCAACGTTTGATTCTGATCTGTGTGAAACTATTCAGCGCAATCTTCGACCAGAGGTCAGACATGAACTTTTGCACCTGCAGATTACCAGAGTTGCTGAGCTGCGACGTGTGGTACGTCGTCGTGAGAAATTCGTCAGGGATATGGCTAGGACTAATGACAACAGACGTAATTGTGCGAAAGGACAGGTATCGGAAATTGTGACGGCGGATGCAAATATAGACATATGGATGACAGTGACGAAGATAAGGAGGTTTGTTTGGTAGTCAAAACAAATAGGTGCTGGAATTGTGATAATTCTGGTCATAGCTTCGTGGATTGCCTAGAGCCTCGAACGGTTTTCTGCTATGGGTGTGGGGCTAAGAACTTTACAGGCCTCAATGCTTGAAATGTTCTCAGAAAAAGGGAAACGTCCTGAGGGATGAATTAATACCTCAAAATTGTATTTTTATTAATAATGAGAGAACTTTGATTTTTGAACCTGACATGATAAACACACCGGATGTTACTACTAAAGCGGATGTGGGTATAATGCATGCCTTACAACGACCATATCATATTCGGCTGGAGGAATATAATCGTATCAGGAGTAGAATATTTGATGGACCTGATATAAAGGCAACACCTAACCGATCCTCTCGTCGAATTCGTGAATTTTACAAAAGACGGAGACGATTGAAATCTTTTGTGATTTCGTCGTTAGTGACAAAGGCGAATGATAATCGACCATACCTTTTATTGAATTTGTTTGAAAACCCTAGATTTGCCTTGCTAGACAGTGGTGCAAATATTAGTGTCATTGGGGGTTAATTGTGTGCCGGTCTGATTCAGGGGAAAAATTTTAAACGAGGCGTGGGTAGGGTAAAAACTGCCGACGGTGAACAACAACAGGTTCTAGGAACGATAGTACTGGACATTTCGTACAATAATCAGACAAAATCTATTGAGTTTTTATTAATTCCATCGATAACTCAGGAGGTCATTTGTGGAAAGGATTTTTGGAAACAATTTGGAAAGTTGCTTCCATGGATACTATCAGTGAAGTAGTTTCTGAGGAAGACTTGGGGAAGATAAAACTAAATGCGACCCAAAAACAAGAACTTAAAAAAAATTGTTGATTATTTTCCAAACTCGGAACGGGACGGTCTCGGCTGTACAACCCTTAGAACATCGTATAGAGACGGGAACTTCAGCCCCTGTCAAACAAAGGTATTATCCCATTTCAACAGCTAGAGAGAAAGTGCTTTGTGAAGAAATTGACCGAATGTTGAGCTTGGGTGTAATTGAAGAATGCCCTTCATCGCCTTGGTCATCTCCTGGAGTGTTGATTGTAAAACCTGGTAAGGTCAGGTTTTGTTTAGATAGTAGAACGGTGAATTCATTGACGACAAAAGACGCGTATCCCATACCTAACATTGACGGACTGATATCGCGGCTTCCTCCAATCTATTATATTTCAAAAGTGGACCTGAAAGATGCATTTTGGCAAATAAAATTGGAGGAATCCTCGAGACAGAAGACCGCGTTCACAATCCCTAATCGGCCCCCTTGTACCAGTTTACAAGAATTCCGTTTGGATTGTGCAACGCCCCGCAAACAACGTGCCGACTAATGGACCAGGTAATTCCGTACAACTTAAAGACGAACATTTTTGTATACCTCGATGATTTACTGATAATGTCAAAAGACTTTGACGAGCACTCTCGATATCTACGGGAGGTGGCTACCCATTTTAGAAGGGCCAATCTTACCATTAGCATAAGAAAAAGTACTTTTGCAATACGCCAAGTACAATATTTGGGTTACATCGTAGGGGAGGGCTGTTTAAAAGTAGACCCGGAGAAGGTGAAAGCAATCTCTGGATTTCCTGTACCAAAAACCGTTCGTCAACTTCGCCAATTTCTTGGCATGGCTGGTTGGTATAGAAGGTTTATGGTTGACTATGCCACAATAACTTTTCCTTTGACGGAACTTCTTTCCAAGAAGAAAACTTTTTCATGGAATGATGATGCTCAAAGGGCATTTGACATGATTACAACCAGATTGACTTCGGCTCCGGTGCTGGTTCACGCCGACTTTGACAAACCATTTATACTTCAATGTGATGCGAGCACATACGGAGTAGGAGCTGTGTTAGCTCAGTTGGACTCGGAAGGCAACGAAAGGCCTATAGCTTTTATGTCACAAAAATTAGATAAAGCTCAACGGAACTATTCGATAACTGAGTTGAAGTGCCTTGCCGTAATACTGGCAATTAAAATGTTTCGAGCTTATATCGAAGGCCAACAGTTTAAAGTCATTACAGACCATGCCAGTCTGAAATGGCTAATGAGGCAAAAGGACCTAAACGGACGCTTGGCTAGGTGGGCTCTCAAATTACAGGGTTTTGACTTTGCGATTGAGCACCGCAAGGCCCGGATGCCTTGTCAAGGGCCTTTGAACAAGATGACGCGACTATTGCAGAGTTAGAACTGCCAACATTACCTTCAATTGACCTAAATTCCTCAGCATTTGATAGTCTTGAGTATGAAAGGTTATGAAATGAATTTCAGAATTCGGATTTACCAGATTTTAGGGTGGTCGATAAGTTTATATATAAACGAACAAAATTTTCGGAGGGCAATCAAGATGAATCCGATTCATGGAACCTCTATGTCCCAACAGAATTACGCATAGATGTCATATATGCTGCGCACGATATCCCAAATGCCTCACATGGTGGCATAGCTAAAACATTACATCGGATACGTCGGTTCTTCTTCTGGCCCAAAATGGTCAAAGATGTAAAACACTACGTATTAAATTGCACTTTGTGCAAAACTTCACAAACCCCTACCATGTCACTCAAACCACCTATGGGTGATATGGTCAACACAGAGCGACCTTTTCAGAGGTTGTATATGGACCTTATAGGCCCGTTTCCACGCACCAAAAGTGCTAATATTGGTATTTTGATAATCCTTGATCATTATACAAAATTTACGTTTATGAAACCAATGAAGAAATTAGTGACAAAGCCAATAATGGAATATCTGCGAAATGAGATTTTTACGTGTCTTGGCGTACCGGAAACTGTGGTGTCCGATAACGGTAGCCAATTCAAGTCGAAAGAGTTTAGAAAACTGTTGGGGCAATATGGAATAACTCACCAATTCACAGCAGTTCATAGCCCACAATCAAACGCGTGTGAAAGGGTCAATCGATCCATTAACGAAGCTCTACGTTCATACATTAGGAACGATCAACGCCAGTGGGATATCTATATACCTAGTGTGAATTGTGCGGTCCGCAACAGTGTGCATCAAACGACAGGACGAACACCCTACGAACTTGTTTACGGACAGACAATGGTAAACCACGGAAAAGACTACGAGGTTTTATGGAATTTGAGGCTTTTATCGGAGACCGACACGGAAATACAAAGACAAGACAATTTCACTATACTACGAGACTCAATACGGAACAAAATGAAGAAGGCATATGAACGAAATGTGAGGTCTTACAATCTGAGGGCTAGAAAACGAGAATTTAACGTAGGCCAAATGGTAATCCGGCGCAATTTTGCGCAAAGTTCGTTGGGTGCGAATTTTAGTGCCAAATTGGCTCCAACGGGCATAGAGGCAGTGGTGAAAAGGAAAATAGGTAACGTTAATTACGAGCTCGAGGATGTTAATGGTAGTCATAGCGGGGTTTACCACATTAGGGATATATGGTCGTGAATGCAATTAGTAAATGTATGTTGAGAATTTAGTCGCTTGTTTCAGATTAAGTCCTGCAGCAGGCTTGGCTCTTAATCAGTTTTGTGATAGCGAGGGTTTGGAAAGGAATTGTAGATTTATAATTTACTGAAAATTTTCTATGGCTGTGGGAAGAGAAAAAAAAAATTATGAATTTTCAATTGATTTTTTTGGTTTTTTTATATTATGACAAAAGTGAAAAATTATATACGAGTCGGTTGTGTGTGGAAACAATTTTTTTTCTGTGTGGGAAAAATTTGAAGAAAAGAAAAAAAGGAATTTATTGATTATAAAAACATAAAGTTCGGTTTTATATTGCAAATTCATTGGGATTTCATGGTGTATTGCAGATTAAGCCAAAATTGTTGGTGGGTATTTAGTTTTTTTTTTTGTGTTTATTTTGTCCGGTTTGGAAAATTAGTAAAATTGGTTTTCTTTAGGATTTATATATACATTGATAGGAACACATCAGTTGTGCACGCCAAATTTATCCAGCGTTAACCACATTGGGGAGAATCGGAATATTGTTTTACTATTGTACATTGAGAATTGTGCAGCATTCAGTTCACGTATAGTCAACACCTAAACACGGGTTCATTTACGTTGGGACCATAAATTGCTCTCTATCTGAATAAACTTTGTAACTCATTACATTGGTTTACCAACTAATTCTTATCCCCTACTCAAAGTAGGGGATCATATTTGGTTTAAACCAAGATTTAATTTATTGTTCATTAATTCGTTAATTTTTTTTTCTTAAATCAATTTTTAAAATTCAAAAATAATTAAAATGTTCTCTAACTTAATTCTTAAATTAACTTAAAATCTAATATTATATGTTTGTTGGCATTTCAATGCATATTTAAATTTAAAATTCCTTTAATTTTTGCTCTCATTTTGTTCTTATAATGGTCACTTAATTTGGAATTTTCATATAAAAATAGATAAATATTTTAATACCTACACATAAAAATACAATTTTTACCTAATCCACAAATTAGCACTTTTCATTCGCTTTGAATACATTTACACACACAAATACAACCATACAAAACCTTATCAAACATACTTATACTCTTATTATTCACACTCACTCAACGTTTATTTGACATAAGCAGATCACGCATCAAGTCTTCCGGCGCCTGCGGACAACGATGGATTTTGAAATGTAAGTGCATTATAAATGTCATTATTCGTTTATTTATTTGAACTCTCTTACACTCAATTACAATTCGTGTTATATTTGGTACGTAACATAATAACGTTAACATATTGGTTTTTTTTACTACTCATTTAAAATAAAAATTTAAACTTTCAGTAGTAATGAGCGTGGCAATACTTAGCGAACTATATCTAAACCATTAAGTTACGTATATATTAATAATCCGTCATATATATTCTTCAATAACACCTTCCACATTTCATTTGAACTCATAACTTTAGGTTATGGTATTTTATTATTTGCACAATATCACAATCTTCATTTGAGTAAATGGACTTTAGTAATTATTATAATGACAATTTCAAATAAAACTGGCCAAATTTACAGTAAATAATTAAACTTCGTTAAGAAGTACAATATATTATATACATAATCTATTATTTATAGTTGTTAAATTATTTTTATTTGTTTCCTATTAATTTAAACTTAATTATTAATAAATCGTTATGTTTATAACATTATTAAAAATAGAATAAACTTTGAGTTTTTCGTATTAACGAAAGGTGAAGTTGGAAGTATGGGTTAGGTGTATTCTTTTAGTTTATAATTGGGTTGTCAATCAGCAGTTCACTTTGACAGCATGGTGGGAGGGTATAGACCGGTGTAGCATATTAGATCTTGAGCTAGCCCCCACATTCATCCGATAAAGTTTTCTTTCTTTTCACTCCTTTGTATGGAATCGTAATTTTTTTTGTTTCTTAAAGCTACCTAAATTTAAAATTTTCTGCTGACGATGCAAAATTCTGTTTTAAAACTAAGATTCGGGAACTGAACACACCCCATCCGACGAGCACGGCCGAACTAGTAGGTAGCCTTGCAGTATATCAACATCTCTAAAATAAGCAAAAATTTGTCACTTTGAAAAAACTTAAACGAAATAAGAAAACTCGAACCGCGTGTGAAAATTAATTTATCCAAGGAAGTTTATTACACCCAAACATAATCTGTCTCATTTTTCGAATAGTTTCTAGAAGTGGTACGTATACAATTTCGCTTGCAGTGGTAAACCTTTATTGAAAGCTGCATTGAATTTTTTTTTACTTTAGAAATAAACGTGTTGGTCGTTAGGCAATTCTGCGAAGAATTGTAGATAGCAATATTGGTGAAGGCACCATAAAGTTTGGCCCTTGAGGCGCACAAATATTATTGAGGAAAAACGTGCTATAACCCGGGCTTGGCGGTATTTTATTTTACAGCCCAGCTAGAACAATATTTTCTAGTATATCCCTCAAGGGGCAACATTCCCCTAGCTATTTTGGTAGACCACAAAAGTTTACGGAGGACCTAAACATTGTTAATTTCTCAACTCTACAAACATTAAAAGCTGTTAGTGTTAAAAGTTATAGGTACAAAAAAATTGTGGAATTCCTGGCAAAATAATAGCATATGTGCGAGCACCTCCATAATAGGAGGATAACAACACCTTCAGCAATATACTTAATTAAATCAATATAACTCAACGCATCGTCACTTCAATTGATTTCTATTTTTCAACAATATATTTATACAGCACATAAATCTTTACCCGGGAAGTTTTAAAGAAAATATCAAATTACATAAAATATGCAAAATCTATATTAAATTTATACTTTACACACCTAGATATGTAGCTTCATCAACCAACTTGCAACGAAAACGAGGAGGCCTCAACGTCGTCGCTGCTTCATTGGGGTGAGTTAAGTTTATAAATAATTTTTTTTAAGTGCACCATTGTATCTTGCATATCTTTGAAAAAAAAAAACATATACAATATATACTTAATATAATGGAAGTTTATCAATGAATTTTTTTCGTTTAAACACTTTGCAACAACTTTGTCTTCTATTCATTGATTAATTATTTTACCAAAAACCAAATTACTAAGAACAGAAAAGAATAATTAAGATTCCTTTTATGCTGTCCAAGAATGGAACATATTCATTGATAAATTTTCACTATATTTCTATATTTTACCACTGATTTATGTTGTGTGCAAAGAAAACAAGAAAGTTTAGCCCGAATGAAAACAGAAAACAAAACAAAGTTAAAACAAAATCATATCAAGAGTAAATTGGTAAAATAATTCAAATTTACAAATTTCGTCACCAAATTGTTGAAGAAGAGAACAATTGATTAAACAAAAAAAAAAAAAAAAAAAAAAAAAAAAAAAAAAAAAAAAAAAACAAATCGTTGAAAAAAAGTGCAAAGTCCAAACAAGTAAAAGAAATAAAAGAAACTCTAAAGAACAATTATTTACTGAATGATTGTGAAATTACGCATTGATTGTTTTTTTTCTTTAATTTCTTCAATTCTTGTCTTAATGATGACCTAAAATTACAACCATGCACATGTTCTAAAAAACCAGAGTAGAGAAATAAGAAACATAACATCGTTTGTTATTTAACGTATCGTTGGATTTATATTTTTTTTTTATTAAACGATGAAAAAATAATATTCTCCCGTATTTTGCACGGCATAATCCATAATTTAGAATTTTAGAAGTATTATAAGATTTTGTTTAAGCTTAAGGAATCTATGATAAAGAATGAAATCCCCCTTAAACGTTGTAACTGAAATTTATTTTAGTACATTTAGTTTGCAAAGTAATAAAAGAAGTTTCTTTGGCAAAATTTTACGTAAAAAATCCTTAGCATAGTAGGGTCTTGTTTCTATGCTTTTTTTTAGTCAATGTAAATTGCTTGTCCACAGGGAGTCTTTAAAAGAAAAATCATGTAATGAGACTGAGGCAAAGATGAGAAGATCACGAATCCCCCCATCCGACCGATAGCTAGCTATTATATAGGCTCCCTCATCATCTTTTAGTCTTTTGCACTTTTGGTATATTGTAGAATACAATAAAGGTAGGAAAAGCAAACTCAATTGGGTTTTTTTTCTCAGTTAATTATTCGTAAACATTACATAAATATATGGCGCCCAACGTGGGGCCCGAAAATCTCTAACATCTCGAGATTTTTGGTTCCCCAAGAATAAATATAAAAAAATTACAATTTCCAATGTAGATTTCAAATATACTAACTGGTAACATTTAGGGTTTATGTGTTTTAGAAAATCTTTATGATATAGTTATATATGTCAGTCTGGATCTTTAGGTACTTGAGGAATAAATTTCGAGTGTCCTAACCGATGACCCATTTATTTCTTTTAATAGTTTAGATTCTATAAATAGCATAAATTTTACTTGTCACCATAATTATTCTAGTTAGTTATCAACCACTAGTATGGCCAGGAATATGTTGTTTGGAAAATCTAAACTGACATCCGTCTATTCTAGATTATTTAGGACACTTACATTGTGATTATGTTGGTTTGTTGCAAACGTCAATATTTAATATTTTGCTAAATAAGATCCATAGTCTTATTTTTTTTTTTGTTTTTGTTTGATTAAATTGGTTTACTTCTTTTTAAGCCCCAAACTTCAGAAGATCATGAATGAAAACGTAGTTACTTATTAATTAAATAATTGTAAATTAAATAATTGTAAATATTATTTACCCGTATACACTATAACTTAATTCTTAACAATGTCTATGCCACGAACACCCCCTCAGCCCTCAGTAGCTTTTGCGGTTACCTCACCTAACCAAACCCCAAACCCTACCAATGGCCCCGAGGACCAATGTAATATTTGTGGTCATAAAATGGACGAAAAAATTCCTTGTATGATATTGAATCGTTGTAGTCATATTTTCCACCGAGCCTGTATTGAAAACGCTCTTGAAAATGAAAAGCAATGCCCTGTCTGTAGACAGATTTGTGAGTTAGAAGATTTGAGGAAAATAACGTGTCCTCATAAGAAAAATATTAACAAGTCTAAGAATAAAAATTATGCTCCTACCAAGTCATACCAAACAAGAAGTTTTAATAGAAATCTCTTACAGAATGTAGCCACTAATTTAGTTGATGTTGGGGATAGTGAAACCACCAGTCAAGGAATAAATTTCCCTTACAACAATACACAGCCTCCACTATCGATGCCACCTGATTTTAATAATATTTCTGTGAATCCACAGACAAATTCTCAAAATTCTATAAATTATTACAATATAAATCAAATGATTGAAGAAAGCTGGAATAGAGCTTTACAAAATTTTACATGTAATAATCCAAATCACACGGACCGTGAAACGGTAAATCAGATGATTGAATCGCATGTTCAAGATACGTTACAAAGTCTCACCCCAGCAATTCTTGCAAACCTATCTCCAAGATGTGTTAATAATTCTTTACCTTCTACAAATAATACTCGTAGTAGAAATAATTTGGGAAGTAATTATAGCTTGTTATCAGAGAATAACAATATTCAGTCAAACCACCCAACTGGACTTCCAAATCCACCTAATCCTCTCAGGAACAATAACCGTTCAACGTTTAATGTACCATCTAATAATCATTTCGCTAGTACTTCGGCTCGCTCGCCAAGTTCGCAAATGTCCACATTTAGCACTGATAAAATCCCCTCTATAATTCAAAGCTGGTTTTTAAAATTTGATGGATCGCCCACAGGATTAAATGTAGAAGAATTTTTGTATAGGCTAAACTCTTTAACTAAAGATAATTTTAACAGAGATTTTAGCGTAATATGTAAATATTACATATCTTACTTTCGGGAAAAGCGCGAGATTGGTTTTGGCGCTACCATAAACAAGAAAACGGTAATATAGACTGGAATGAGTTCTGTAGTGCAATTCGTTCGCAATACAAAGATTTTAAATCTACATTCGATATTAAAGAAGAATT
This sequence comes from Pollenia amentaria, assembly GCA_943735925.1. NCBI lineage: Eukaryota > Metazoa > Arthropoda > Insecta > Diptera > Polleniidae > Pollenia > Pollenia amentaria. The sequence continues at coordinate 82,497,459 of OX031009.1, forward strand.
GAGAAGTCGCAAACAAAAGGCTGCAGAATCTTTTGATGGTTTTTTCGAAGCTGTGTTCGCAATTACCGACAGATTGTCTTTCCCTATTTCTGATATGGAACTCATAGAAATAATAACCAGAAACTTGCGACCTGATATAAGAAAAGAATTACTTTATGTGCCAATTCATTCCATACCGCATTTAAAAAAGTTGGTACAAATGCGAGAGACTTTCTTTGACGACGAAAGCATTCGGCGGAACTTTAGTAATAAATTTCTAAATCCAAATATCGGGCGTAGGCATGTCGCTGAAGTAGAGATAAATCTTGATGATACCCCTTCCGGTACTCAAGATTTCACTGTCGATGCTGTCCAAAAAGCCGATAATTCCGCACGGTGTTGGAATTGCGATAAAATAGGGCATTACTGGGAAGATTGTTTATATGATAGGACTATATTTTGTTATGGCTGTGGGGCTAAAAATACCTACAAACCCTATTGCCAAAAATAAGAAATATTCAAAAAACTACAACACCCCAACCTTGAACAGAAATGTGATATAAATATTGGAACATTTCCAAACAAACCAGATTTTTCTTATACTGTACCTGATTGTCCTGAAAACTTAACAGACTTTTCTACTTTTACCAATACAAATTCTCAACCTAGCGATAACAAAAGTAGCTTAGTAAATTTAAATTGTGCTTCCAAAGACCCAAAATTTCCGGATGACATTACCTCAGGTTAAGAAATATTGAGACGATCTAATTCGGAAGTAAACGAGGATAAGTATTCAAATACGAATAGTATTATACACACACCCTAGACTGCCTTATCACCAGCGTTGGGAAAATTATATAAGTAAACGTAATGAGATATTTAAGAATTCTTCATTAGGCACCTTAAACAAATTAACAACTTCTAAACGATCTACACTACGTTTGAAAAAATATTTTAAGAACAGAAAATTCTGTACCAAAATTTTGATTTCCGCTATTATAAGCAACCCTAGAGATAGTCGATTTTATGCCAAGGTTTCATTCCTCGATTATAAAGAATACGGATTACTGGATACAGGAGCCAGCATCAGCTGCATTGGATCCTCTTTTTCTCTCAATGATTTTTCAAAATATCCTAATTTCTCTAAATGCAAAACTTTCGTCAAAACTGCTGATGGTGCTCCACAAACTGTGATTGGTTGGTTAACAGTAAATATCAGCTTTAAAGAATCTATACCAACAATATCACAACGTCTGATTCTCGGTATAGATTTCTGGAAAAAGTTCAATTTAATTCCAAATGTAATTGCTTCAGTTGACTTAATAGATAAATAAATTTTTAGCGCACATCCGTCTGATTCGCCAATTGTTATGTCTGAAAGTCCTTCCGTTAATATTGAAAAAAACTGAGATTGAATCTTCAGAAACCAACTGCCCCTTAACTCCATGTCAACAACAACAACTTACCGCTGTAATTTCACTTTTTCCGAATTTTGCATTGCAAGGGTTGGGAAAAACGAGTTTAATTAAGCACTCGATCGACGTTGGTGAAGCCAAGGCGATCAAGCCAAGGTTTTATCCTGTGTCTCCGGCAGTAGAGAAGTTAATATTTCCAGAAATTATCCGAATGTTGACACTGGGTGTAATCGAAACGTCGAATTCCCCCTGGAGTTCTCCTATGAGATTAGTTATAAAACCTAACAAAGTCCGCCTATATCTTGATGCGAGAAAGTTGAATTCTGTCACCAGAAAGGATGCATACCCTTTACCATCTATTGAGGGAATTTTCGCACGATTGCCAAAGGCCAATATAATTACGAAATTAGATTTAAAAGACGCGTATTGGCAAATCCCTTTAGAGGAAGAAGCAAAGCAATTAACAGCATTCACCGTACCCGGAAGGCCATCAATTTACCGTAATGCCATTTGGGTTATGCAATGCGCCAGAAACCATTAGTAGGTTGATGGATAATTGAATTCCTCCCGACCTTAAACACCAGGTTTTTGGTTACTTAGATGATCTAATTATTATATCCGAAAATTTTGAAACGCATCTAGGTATTTTGGTTCGTCTCTCGGAGCAATTCCGCAAAGCTAACTTAACCCTTAATGTGGAAAAAAGTAATTTTTGTGTTAAACAAGTGAAATATTTAGGCTACGTTATTGGTAAAGGTGGTATTATTACTGATGAGGAAAAAGTAAGCGCAATTCATAACTGGCCCACACCGAAAAATATAAAACAAGTAAGAGGATTTTTAGGGTAAGCGGGCTGGTACAGGCGCTTTATCCGGAATATTTCGGACCTGATATTTCCGATCAGCGAAACATTATCATCAAAAAAGAAATTCGTATGGACTTCAGAGGCTCAAATAGCCTTCGACAATATTAAAAACGTGTTATCTACAGCTCCAGTTTTAAGTAACCCGAATTTTGAGAAAAAATTCTACGTACATTGCGACGCCAGTGACGTTGGAATAGGTGCTGTACTTGTTCAACTAGATGACAATAATCAGGAGAAACCGATTGTTTATATGAGCAGGAAACTAAATTCTGCTCAGAGAAATTATAGTGTAACCGAGCGGGAATGTTTGGCGGCTATTGAAGCAATTCAAAAATTTAGATGTTACTTACAACTTCATGAGTTCGAAGTTATTACAGATCATTCCAGCTTGGTTTGGCTCATGAGGCAAAATAACTTATCGGGCAGATTGGCTCGCTGGGTTCTTAAGTTGCAGGCATATCAGTTTACTATAAGCCATAGAAAAGGAAAAGACAATATTGTCCCAGATGCCCTGTCACGAATACCTAATGAGACCGTAAGCGCATTAGAAACGAATGAGCCAGAAATAGATTTAAATTCTTCTTATTTTGAAAGCGAGGTATATAGCAAATTAAAGCAGATGGTAAATGATAATCAAGAGAAATTTCCAGACATAAAAATCGTAGGCAAATACGTATACATTCGGACTGAACATTATGATGGAGCCGATAATGGTGAGAATAAAGCTTGGAAGTTATGGATACCAAACGAACTTAGAAACAATCTTATTTTCCGATTTCATGAATCTCATGTTGCTTCACACGGAGGCATGTACAAGACGCTAGAGTTAATTAAGCGAAATTTTTTCTGGCCGGGAATGGTAAAGGATGTGCGAAATTTTGTACGAAACTGCAACATTTGTAAGTCCACTAAGCCCCTTAATTTTATTTTAAAGCCAGAGATGGGACAACAGATTATCACTATTCGCCCATTTCAACGATTATATGTAGATATTTTAGGTCTCTACCCACGCAGTTAATCCGGTAATATAGGTATTCTCATTGTCCTCGATCACTTAACAAAGTTTCAGTGGTTACATCCTTTAAGAAAGTTTACCTCCATTGATATTAAAGATTTTCTTCAAAAATATATATATCATGTTTACGGAGTACCGGAGGTAATTGTTAGTGATAACGGATCACAGTTTAAAGCGAACGATCTAAATGCTTGCTTTACTTCCCTGGGAATTCAGCACACCTACACGGCAGTAGATTCACCACAATCTAACGTGTCTGAACGTGTTAACCGCTCCCTTATTTCCGCTATCAGAGCGTTTTTAAAAGGTGATCACTCAAGGTGGGACGAACATTTAAGTGATATCAGCTGTGCTCTTAGGAATGGCTACCATCAATCCATCAATATGTCTCCCTATCATGCTTTGTTTGGCCTAAACTTGATAACCCATGGCTCCACTTATCAATTGCTACGTAATTAAAAATTATTAGATGAAACGGGTATTTCATTATCCAGAGAAAAGATTACAATTACTTAGAAAAGATTTACAAAAGCACCTAAAACATGCATACGAAAGGAATCAACGAACGTATAATTTACGAACCAGACCGGAAAAGTTTAGCATAGGGCAGGAAGTATTACGGCGAAATTTCGTTCAAAAGAGTATGGAGAAGCACTTTAATAGTAAACTGGCACCTTTATTTATAAAAGCTAAGATTAAAGAAAAATTAGGAAAACATTACTATATGCTACGAGACTTAGACGGAAAACCTATTGGCACTTATCATGCCAAGGATATCCGCTCATATTTCTGTGTTTGAGTACTACTTTTGACAATACATACATATAATAAGATCGTTCTTTTTCTTCCTAACATGATCGTTAATTAATTAACTTCATGTTATGCAGTTTTGTAGTGACCGATATTGGGTAAAAATCAAAAAATTTCTTTTAGTTGTATTTTTTCTAATTTTTAGTTATACCTCAATTTACATGATTTTATTTACCATGTTGCTTGCTGTTATATGTGTTTACTAAATTTGATATCCAAAAACATCGAAAGCACCTAATACCTGTCTTACTTACAGCTGTTTGTTAATGGCAAAACTCAGGGAAACATGTTTACAATTCAAATAACAGAATACATAGCAATGTATAAGAATATATGTATATACAATGTTGCCAGAAACATTTCGAAACTTTTTCACAAAATGAACATAGTACCAGGCTTTACAAGACATATCTATGTAGATTTTTAGTAAAAAGAGCAATAGAAATTTGTTTAATAATAACCGCCTTTATCAGTGGTCAAAGGCAACAGTGTTTAAAATTCAGTCGCCAGTTTGTATTTTTACACATGCAACTATACTGAAAATAGTTCGAACCATCATTTTTCATCACCATTCATATTTAAAACAGTTGGACTGTGTGCGCACAGTTACCTAAAAAAATAGTGACACAATTCATTTTTTTTTCAGCAGTCAAAAGAATCAGCAGCAGACTCCCTCCATTTTAAACACACAGACTGCTGAACTTGCGACTGAAAACCAGAAGCAGCTGTGTTTACAGTTGACGTAAACTCTTTTTTTTTTAGTTTACTAAACAACGTAGCTAGAAACTGGCAGTTCGACTATACAGTAACGTAAACGTAAACACAAACTGGTTTGTTGAATGAATTGAGTAATGTTAAGTTGATAACACATTTGTTTTGTTGTTTAAATCAATGAAACAAATAATTTGTAATATTTCGAATGCCAATTACAATACATACTTTTTATTTAAAATATTAATTTTTCTTTTATAAATTTTATGAAAAATTAAAACACTATTTTTTAACTTGATAATAATTCAGTGAAAACCTCAACCATTAAAACTCATTAAAGATAATAAGAAAATAGTAAATATAAAAATTTTTCCTGTTACTTGAAAATATAATATTTTTCTACAAAAATTTTTTTTAACGTTTATTAATTGAACAATATTAAATTGTACAAACTTAAACTATAATAAACACTAGTAAACAATATTAATTTTTACACATTTATTAAAAAGTCTCAAAAACAAGATATAAGACTATTATGCCATTTTTATTTTGTACAACCCCTATACTATCGCGGTACATATACAAATGCATCAGTTTGAAAAAATCCTTTTTGCAATGTCTTATCTATATATATAAAATTGTAACGTTACTGCCTGACTCACTGACTGATTCATTATCGCACAGCCTAAACGCCTGAAGCTAAAAACCTGAAATTTGGACCAGAGGTTGGTCTCTCCCCAAATCGATCCACAAAGACGGGATTTTTGGAAATTCGAATGTTTAGGGGGTAAAAAAGGGTAAATTCGGTAACCTTATATCTCTAAAACTAAAAGAGATACCTACAAAAAAAATTTAATGCTTTTCGTTAAAATAAGCGGACAGGTGTCTGGTACTTTTTGGAAGTGCAGCCCTTTAACTGAGTAAATGGGTAAAATCTGTATTTTAAAACTTTTTTGCTATGCCATCTATCCTTTAAACCAAAACACATTAAAATAAAAAATATATCACATTCGTAACTTATCTAAAAAATACAAATATAAATATGATGGGTTTCGAAATTCGAACGTTTAAGGGGGTGAAAATCGTACCTAATTCTGTTATTTTTTTCAAAACATCATTTATCATTTTCAAACGCCTGAACTAAAATGCTGAAATTTGCCCGGGAGGTTGGCCTCTCGCGAAACCGATTACCTATGATGGGAGTTTTGGAAATTTTTATGGTTAGAGGTTAAAAAAGGTTAAAACGGGAAATTCCCTAACCTGATGTTCATTAAAATAATAAGCGGTTAGGCGTCTAGACCCTTTTTGGGGAGTAAACCTGTATTTCAAAACTTTTTTGCTATTTATTAAACCAATAAACATTTAAATAAAAAAAAATCACATTCTTAACGTATCTAAAAAATACAAATAAAAATTTTCGAAATACGAACGTTTAGAGGTAACAATCGTCCCTTTACAAAGTTGCGGGTTTAAGCCTAGAAACATAAACTTTGGCGTAAAAATATGTCCACGAAAGAAAAAGGAACGCTAGTAGCGGGTTAAATTTTTATTTCTATGTGCATTGATTTAAACGGTAGATGGGGGACAAAAAAGAACCAAAATTCAGGTTTTACACTTTTACTCTCTAAAAGAGCCGAATTTCGAAATAGTACCACACCTGTTCTCTTTTTTATTTAATGAACAACAATAAAAGCACAAAATAAAGTACAAAAAAGTAGAAAAAATTGCCTCTTACAGTTGCTCATTCAACGCTTTGCTTGTTTAATTTTATGTTTGTAGCTGCAATACTGACAAAAATTCAATAAGTACCTGTTGGCAAACAATACAGTACGAAAAAGTACCAAAAAACCACTCTTACAGATTCTCATTCACTTGGAAACTTGCATGTTTAATTTTATGTTTATAGGTCCAATTTTAACAGAAATTCAAAAAGTAACAGGTAAAGAACAAAAAGTACCAAAAAGCCCCTCTTACAGATTCTCATTCACTCAGGGCATTGCATTTTTAATTTCATGTTTGTAGATCCATTATTAACGAAAATAAAAAAGGTACCAGTTAAAAAACGAAAAAGTACCAAGAAGATCCCTCTTATAGGTTCTTGTCCACTCAGGACATTTAATGTTGAATTTTATGATTTTAGGTCCAATACTAACGGAACTTCAAATAGTACCAGTTAAAGACCAAAAGGTACCAGAAGCCCCTCATACAGATTTTGATTTACTCAGGAGCATGCATGTTAAATTTTATGTTCATAGGTCCAATATTAAAGAAAATTAAAAAAGTACCAGTTAAATAACGAAAAAGTACCAAAAAGATCCCTCTAACAAATTCTTATTCACTCAGGACTTTGCATGTTTAGTTTTATGTTTCTAGGTGTAATACTAACGGAAATTAAAAAAGTACCAGTTGAAGATCAAAAAATACCAAAAAGTACCCTCAGAGGTTCTTATCCACTCAGGACATTGCATGTTGAAGTTTATGTTTCTAGGTCCAATATTAACGATAATTAGAAAAATTGTCAGATGTGGAACCAAAAACCTAAAGTAAGAAATAAAATTTCCCGTATTTCCCCTTTTTGGTACTTTTTTCTCCCCATTGAAGCATAAAAAATTTCAATATTGTAGTAGGAGCCCATAATTTAATACGTATATATCAATGAATAAAAAAAAATGTTTTGTAAAAAAGTACCAAAAATAGTAACGGGTTTTACCCCCTAAACGTCCGAATTTCGAAAAAGTACCAAATTTGTATTTGGATTTTTTAGATAAGTTTCAAATGTGATATAACCCTTATTTCTATGTTTATTAGTTTAAAAGATAGATGGGGTGACAAAAAAGTACCAAAATACAGAGTTTACTCCGTTAAAGGGCTGCATTTCCAAAAGTACCAGACACCTGTCCGCTTATTTTTCTAAAGAACAACGAAAAGCATTAAATTTTTTTTTGTAGGTATCTCTTTTAGTTTTAGAGATATAAGGTTATCGAATTTACCCGTTTTTGCCCTTTTTTACCCCCTAAACATTCGAATTTCCAAAAATCCCGTCTTAGTGGATCGATTTGGGGAGGGACCAACCTCTGGTCCAAATTTCAGGTTTTAAGCTTCAGTCGTTTAGGCTGTGCGATGATGAATCAGTCAGTGAGTCAGTCAGTAACGTTACAATTTTATATATATAGATAAGACATTGCAAAAAGCATTTTTTCAAACTGATGCATTTGTATATGTACCGCGATAGTATAGGGGTTGTACAAAATAAAAATTGCATAATAGTCTTATATCTTGTTTTTGAGACTTCTTAATAAATGTGTAAAAATTAATATTGTTTACTAGTGTTTATTATAGTTTAAGTTTGTACAATTTAATATTGTTCAATTAATAAACGTTAAAAAAAATTTTTGTAGAAAAATATTATATTTTCAAGTAACAGGAAAAATTTTTATATTTACTATTTTTACAATAGAAAATCTTATTTTCTTATTATCTTTAATGAGTTTTAATGGTTGAGATTTTCACTGAATTATTATCAAGTTAAAAAATAGTGTTTTAATTTTTCATAAAATTTATAAAAGAAAAATTAATATTTTAAATAAAAAGTATGTATTGTAATTGGCATTCGAAATATTACAAATTATTTGTTTCATTGATTTAAACAACAAAACAAATGTGTTTTCAACTTAACATTACTCAATTCATTCAACGAACCAGTTTGTGTTTACGTTACTGTATAGTCGAACTGCCAGTTTCTAGCTACGTTGTTTAGTAAACTAAAAAAAAAGAGTTTACGTCAACTGTAAACACAGCAGCTTCTGGTTTTCAGTCGCAAGTTCAGCAGTCTGTGTGTTTAAAATGGAGGGAGTCTGCTGCTGATTCTTTTGACTGCTGAAAAAAAAATGAATTGTGTTACTATTTTTTCAGTAACTGTGCGCACATAGTTAAACTGTTTTAAGTATGAGTGTTACTGAAAATAAATAAAATTTTTAGCAAATTTTGACTGCTATTAGCATTTGTTCGAAACCCTGAAAGGCAAGAGACAACTTTATGAGTGCTAAATTAGCTTTATTTAGGTTAATTAAAAATTCGGTGGGTCTTCTTAAAAAAATCTATTACAGGACAATCAACTATGTAATTCTATTACAATATATAGCGAGTTTCTTCGTTCTATTTGTTGTGATTAATTTCATAAGTATACTTGCTAAGAAACGAGTTTTAGGAACTTCCTTTCTGATCAAACTTGCAGTATATCAACATCTCTAAAATAAGCAAAAATTTGTCACTTTGAAAAAACCTAAACGAAATAAGAAAACTCGAACCGCGTGTGAAAATTAATTTATCCAAGGAAGTTTATTACATCCAAACATAATCTGTCTCATTTTTCGAATAGTTTCTAGAAGTGGTACGTATACAATTTCGCTTGCAGTGTTAAACCTTTATTTAAAGCTGCATTGAATTTTTTTTTAACTTTAGAAATAAACGTGTTTGTCTTTAGGCAATTCGCCGAAGAATTGTAGATAGCAATATTGGTGAAGCCACCATAAAGTTTGGCCCTTGAGGCGCACAAATATTATTGAGGAAAAACGGTATTTCATTTTACAGCCCAGCTAGAACAATATTTTCTAGTATATCCCTCAAGGGGCAACATTCCCCTAGCTATTTTGGTAGACCACAAAAGTTTACGGAGGACCTAAACATTGTTAATTTCTCAACTCTACAAACATTAAAAGCTGTTAGTGTTAAAAGTTATAGGTACAAAAAAATTGCGGAATTCCTGGCAAAATAATAGCATATGTGCGAGCACCTCCGTAATAGGAGGATAACAACACCTTCAGCAATATACTTAATTAAATCAATATAACTCAACGCATCGTCATTTCAATTGATTTCTATTTTTCAACAATATATTTATACAGCACATAAATCTTTACCCGGAAAGTATTAAGAAAATATCAAATTACATAAAATATGCAAAATCTATATTAAATTTCTACTTTACATCAACCAACTTGCAACGAAAACGAGGAGGCCTCAACGTCGTCGCTGCTTCATTGGGGTGAGTTAAGTTTATAAATAATTTTTTTTTAAGTGTATCATAGAATCTTGCATATCTTTGAAAAAAAAACCATATAAAATATATACTAAATATAATGGAAGTTTATCAATGAATTTGTTCGTTTAAACACTTTGCAAGAACTTTGTCTTCTATTCATTGATTAATTATTTTACCAAAAACAAATTACTAAGAAGAGAAAAGAATAATTAAGATTCCTTTTATGCTGTCCAAGAATAGAACATATTCATTGATAAATTTTCACTATACATATTTCTATATTTTACCACTGATTTATCTTGTGTGCAAAGAAAACAAGAAAGTTTAGCCCGAATGAAAACAGAAAACAAAAACAAAGTTAAAACAAAATCATATCAAGAGTAAATTGGTAAAATAATTCAAATTTACAAATTTCGTCACCAAATTGTTGAAGAAGAGAACGATTGATAAAACATACAAAAAACAAACAAATCGTTGAAAAAAAGTGCAAAGTCCAAACAAGTATAAGAAATAAAAGAAACTCTAAAGAACAATTATTTACTGAATGATTGTGAAATTACGCCTTGATTGTTTTTTTTTTTTTTAATTTCTTTAATTCTTGTCTTAATGATGACCTAAAATTATAACCATGCACATGTTATAAAAAACCAGAGTAGAGAAATAAGAAACATCACATCGTTTGTTATTTAACGTATCGTTAGATTTATATTTTTTTTTTTATTTAACGATGAAAAAATAATATTCTCCCGCATTTTGCACGGCATAATCCATAATTTAGAATTTTAGAAGTATTATAAGATTTTGTTTAAGCTTTAGGAATCTATGATAAAGAATGAAATCACTTTTAAACGTTAGATAGTCATTCATTCAAAAAGCAAATTTCGATCTACCAAGGTGAAATACCATTTGGTTTAAAGATTGATGTTTGACTATTGACGTCATCCGGCTGCAATAGCCGAGTGAGTAAGACGGCAAACCCCACTGAAGAGATTGTGTTTTTACAATCGAAACTAGTCTGGGTAACCTGTCCGTGAACGCCTGGGTTCAAATCTCAGCGCAGTCAAGAATGAAAAATTATCAATAAAAATTTTAATTGATTTCATGTTGTAAAATTCCTGTCTTCATAAAAATAATTTAATGAAAATTAAATTCAATGAACTTAAGCCTAATTAAAATATCTAAATTTGTATTTTATTTATTATTATCTATAAAATTACATTACCCATGATACATACATATATTGAACCACTTGCTGTCATGAAAACTGATGAACTAAATATAAGATATTAAAACAATTTTCTTAAAGAAAACATTCAATTAGCAGCCGATAGTGACCGTTAATAAAGAGCGCACTCAGCCATTTAAAAAAATGTTCTTATGTGCATCATCATAGAATATAATTGTGTGATTGTTGTAAAAGTTGTTGTCAAAAATGCATAAATATATAAAAAGTAAATTCTGTGTCTACGTCGCACAATGAAATAACGGACTGCGATGCGTTGCCATTGGTCAATATTTTTGTAAAAATATTTACATATAAATGAAATTGACGTATAAAAAAATTTTCATTCATAAGCCTGTCGCATTCGTTATATATTTTAATTAAAATTTTCCACAAAAATTTTTCTTACAATAACTTTTAAATTCACTTTATTTCATAATGATTTTAGCCCTACATGTCTACTTAAATATACGATCATTAATTTTTTTCCAAACCATCTTGCAACGCTGCTTTAAGTATTACTACGAATGACGAATGCTGCGAGTAACCAGCGCCCACCGCTGCTCTAGGTAATTCATACACAAACATATCTTGTGTTGTTTATCAGAAGTACGAATGCTATTGCCGAATGTTGAAAAAATATATTTACGAAATAATACAAAACCGAACTCATATAAATTTCATTGGGTTTGCTAAAGGCTCGTATGTTGCAAACACAATTTCTTACGAGCCTGGCGAGCACATACAAAAGCAATAGGCTGTATTAACTACACCGCAACTCGTTTTAAGGCGAGTGTCATAAATTATAAAAACGGGTGCTCGTTGCAGTTCTCTGGTATGAATTAGAATTAAATCTATTTAAAGTTCGCGAATTTTCGCCGGCGCCCTGATTGTGTGCATTTTCATATGCACAAACGTCTTTTATTTTTGGCGACGAATATTCGCGGCCAAAAATTCGTCGTTCGCCCCAGTTGTATTCCTAGCATAAGGGTTTTTTGTTTAATTTAACTTTAAAGTTGTTTAATGTACATTGTCTTTGAAATCAGACTCACACACAATGAAAAACATGCTGTCTGATCAGGCGCGGATTCAGGGGGGGGTGAAAAAAGGAAATTACCCCCCCCCCCCCCCTAAATTATAAAAATATGTTTTGCTTATTTCGATAATACACGAATTTCCGAATGTACAAAATGTATTTTTGTTTTTTATTGAATCTCTAATCGAATTTTCAATAAGTATCCAAGTATTTATCCTAATAGTTATTTAATATATTTTTCCAATGAAACATCTAGTTTACTGTATTTAAATACATATTATTATTATTATTCATTCAATCCCAGCAAGTGCCATCTATATCCGAAAAATATAGGTTTGGGTTGAAAATGCGAGCGGTTGAATTATTAATAAGCTTTAGTATATGCAATATTTTTATTTGTGTTATTATAATTAGGTGCGTTCGTTTACCCCAAAATTTGCACAAATTTGTGCAAGTTTTTTCTGGATTTTACTGAAATGCGTTCGCTTACACAAAAATTTGCAAAAGAGAGCATCTACTGAGAGAGTAAAGTGACAGTTGTAAGCAAAGAGTCTGCAAATTTTTACTGAACAAATTTTTACCAGTAAAACCAGTAGAAAACAAAAACATATGTTTCATTTAAGTAAAAAACAAAAGTAAGCATACAATTTGTAATAAAAACATTTAAAAGAACAAAAGCTGAATTAAAAGTGCAACAAAAACCAAAAATATTTATTACATCCTAAACAATTTTACTTACCACTTTGTACCTATTAATATTAAGTTTTCTTTTTTTGGCATCCATGGTAAAATTTGTGTTAATTGTTCAATATTACTTATATTTGTTTTTGTTTACATTAATATTTTAGAGATGTAAAGCTAATGAGTATATGATTACTTCTTATTGCATATTATTGAGGGTACCAAATATCCAAAATCAAATATTGATGTAGTTTCGTATGTAATTCAACTAGAAACAAAATTAAAAGTCATGTACAAAATAAACAAGTCTTAAAACTTGCACAGAAGCTCATTTTATAAATAAATTTGCTACGAATTTATAATCATTACAATGCATTTCATCAAGTACCAAACACATTATGTACTGGGTAGTCTAAACAACACATATTTTACAACACTAAGCTTTTAAGCGATCAGCTGTTTGAATTAGCCTGCAAGTTTTTGCAATTTTTCCGTTCGTTTACTTTTTTGTGCAAGAGCCATTTTTGAGAGTAAAATTTTCATATTGCCCAAAATTTACTCAACTACTGGATTTTACTGGAAAAGTAAACAAACGCACCTATTATTTATGATATACATTTGAATATAACCGTTTTTCGTATCATAGTTTCGTCATAGTAGGCTTTGAATTTGAATTTTATATGCATTGCCATTCTACCTTCACATATATACATATCGAGTATTGGTCTAGTAAAAGTTTACCAAAGAAGAATTATATAAATGTTAAATTTCAAGTGCATTAATAAGAAAAGTTCTTTGATATACAAAAATACATACAAATTAGTGAAACAATGGTGAGTCCGTAATTTTTTTTTAATATAATTTACCTATATAAGTATATATCATTTAGTCGTTAAGGATTTAAGTCCAATGATTAAATTTTATAGCAGAGAAAAAAAACTTTCTAAAGTCTTTAGTTCTGAATATATTTTAAGTCTGTTAATCCAGTTTTGCTTCATTGCCGACTCTTTATTGGCTTGCAAACCAACTAAAAATAATACATTTATGTTTTACATAGCTTTTTGTGACTTATCACCTTTTCTATTATCAGCCCAATTATGAATAACAATTATCCGGGAATTTATTCCCTGGGCCCCTATTATAAATAAAATCTCCCGGGGAAAGTTCTCTCTCTTCCCTTTTACCTTATTCTAAACTGACTTCGAAAATGGGAAACTTTTCCCCGGGGAAAAAGTAGGTATTACGAATGACAATTAAAGGCAGAATGTGATGACAAATTTTTGAATTTATTTGTATTTGTATTTCTTTATTATTAATAATTGCCTTTTTAAAGCAACAAGATATAAAATCTTATGAATGACAGCTCTAGAATCAGATGAGTTATCAGATATAATATTGGAAAAATAACATTTGTTGAAGCTATACTAATCTAGTGTAATTTGACATAAATAAACATTAAACATTAATAACATTTTAACTTGGAGTACAAAGTAGTACAAAATAATAAAATAAAAAGAAGATAATATATAATAAAAACTTTGTGCATAGTACGTCATTAACATTTTTTTGAATCTCATTGCGTTGCTGGTGAGTTGAATATTTGTAGGAAGATGGTTCCAGAGATGTATTGTGTAAACGAAAAATTGGTTAAAAGATGCGCTGTTTCTATATGTAAAGGTGATAATGCTGTTATTTCTTGCAGACGCATTAAAGTTAGCTTTTTGTATAGGTAGCTGGGTTCCTTAGTAATAATAATTTTGTGTAGAAAAAGTAAATTCTTAAACTTCAGATAGTTATCGAAAGGCATTCCAAGGATTCGTCTGGAGTATGTTGTTACATTCGCAAACCTGGATATAGGAAAAATGTAACGCATTATGTTATTAAACATAGTACTTAGCTTTCGTTTGTCATTTTAAAAATAATTCCGCCAAAAAATTACAAGGGAGTGGTGCTAAAAAATGTAAGTTCTTTAGTTTTTTTTTTTATAAATAATTTCATATCGCTGCATTCTTTATTTTCAGGTCAAAAATAACAAATAAAAAACAGTTTGAGATCCTTTTGAACGAAATGAAAACCCCCAGATTAAGTGTGATAACATAGCTATTAATAAGTTTTGTTTTTAAAATTTTAAGTGAAATGTTATTGGTGTACCTAAATATGAACACTTTTTGCTTTTAAGGTTTTACACTTTTTTTTATTTTGTTTAGTTTTTCCTTTTATTTTTCAAGAATATTTTAAGTTTTCTTTTTAATAAATTAATTTTTTCATTTTTTTATAAAACAGACAAACCGTAACTAAAATATATAACTGAAGTTCCTAAATATGAATTATTTTTGTTTTAAAGTTAAAATATTATTTTTATTTTGTTTGTTTGTTAATAATACAGTATACATGGCGTGTTTTTTCTACGTAAAATAAAATTGTTACAAATTATTTCCAATGGTATTTCTAATGGTTTGGGCTGAAGGTAAATACTGTTGGAAGGCTAAGGACACCACATTACTCTCTTGTGTAGTAAAAGTATCAAAACAGTCTATATCATATACAATAGTATTGCATTTAAAAAAAATGCAGATGTTGTGCAACGCACAAAAAACATTCGTAATTTTTGCTGCTTTTGTTAGAGCGTGATGCAGCTCTCTAGCACCAAGAATGCACCTCCATCCAATTAAAAAATATTTATAATAACATATTTATATACATACAACGTTTGCGGCAACTGAAGTGGGTTTGCATTATCACGCAACTATCTCCTAGCAACCCTTTGCTCGTTTTTTAAATGTTGCTGATTTTCTGCTTCTTCAGCTAACATCCCAAATGCTACACTAAACATTATATTATGTTTTTATTCAAAATTATTTTATTTTTCACTTATTCGCTTGTTTTTTTACAAAAATATTTACAAGTTTTAAGTCAACACAACACAGCTCAAGCAAAACAGCTGACTGCGAATATTCGAAATTCCCTTCCGATAATACTATTCTCCCCGTCTGTTTAGAATAGGGGAGTTTTATTCCTTGGAAAAACTAGTTCCCAGGGAACTCATTTCCCCGGGAATATTTATAATTGGGCTGTATATAATGTATACTTTTAATGTACATTTTAGTATGTCAATTTGCAAAAAATAAAAAATACTATAAAATTATTTTGTTTATTTCAATGTTGTCTATTAACAAATATTAACAAATTTTTTTTTGAAATTTTCACATTTTAGTGGGCCCTAGCGCTTTTTCTTTAGCATTTTTGGACTTAGAACTTTTACATATCGTTGCAAAACAAGAACTACAAAAAAATATTTGTATTTTTTCCGCAAACGATGTATTTTTGTTTACTCTACTGAACTGCATCAAAAACTTAATTTTCAAAAATTAAAAATTAGCGCATTTACGACTGAAGGTATGTATGTAATATAGACCTGCACGAGTGGATCATAAAGTATTGTCAAAACAGATACACCAGATATGTATCTGTTACTATTGATATCAATGAGAGAATGAGTGTTACTGATATTGTATGGTTTTGCTTTTGCCCACTTACCATATCTTAAAAACAAAAACAGTTGCTTATGGTATTGGATTGAGTATATCATAACCTTTTTTTTTTTTGCTCACAAATATCTGTTGTTACCATGGTATTTTAACAATATCTGTTATTATCTGTTGTATTTTAAAATATTGTTGGAGAGTTGATGCAAATAACAGAGCTTATAAAAATTTATATACGATCTCAACCAGGGGTGCCAGATGGTTTTGGTAAGAAATCTGCATATCATCAAAAACAAATCGGCAATTTAATTTAAAAAAATCGGCATATTAAAAATACCTTTTTTAAACACAATAAAACATATTTTAATGACAAAAAATAACAAAGCAACAATTTACCATTACCTAATGCTTTTAACATAAAAATCAACACAAATAAACGTTTTATAAATAAATATTAAGCTAGATTTACACGATTGAAATTTTCTTCAAAATTTACGAATGTCACATTACATAAATAAAATTTATCAATAAATTTTGAAGAAATTTTGCTGTTTACTCGAGTTTGAAGCATTTTGAAGAGCAATTTTGAAGAAAATTTCAATCGTGTAAATCTAGCTTTAGTTAAATAAAAATTTATATGAATTTTCCATATTAGAGCCAACGGAGACATACTGTCATATAACAATAGATTCGAATCTATGGTGATCTAGAAAAAACGATCTCAACTCCACAGTTAAGACTAATTTTTCAACGAAAATATAAAAGTTCGGATTAAACAATAAAAGTAGAGTTTTCTCTCTAAAAAAAAATAAAATAAAACTTGAGGAGTTTTCAGCCTAAAAAAACTCACTTGGCTGTCAACAAATAAAACTCTTTTAAGGATTTATATTTTTACGTCTTTAATAACCAGTGATGCCATTAGGATACGAAAGTAAAATTTTTCGTATCTTTTGATGACTTCAGGTACCATGTATAATTCTGATATTTTTCGTATCTTTTGCGCAATCTGTGCGC
Organism: Pollenia amentaria; assembly: GCA_943735925.1. Lineage (NCBI taxonomy): Eukaryota > Metazoa > Arthropoda > Insecta > Diptera > Polleniidae > Pollenia > Pollenia amentaria. The sequence goes on from OX031009.1 coordinate 82,514,733, forward strand.
AAAATGTACAGAAATCAAATTTTAAACTTTCCTACTCTGACAAAGTTTATTAAAGTTATCATTTCGTTATGAATACTAAAAAACAGTGACAACTAAATACAAAAATAACATGTTTTATGTTGTTAGGTTTTCTAAGTTCTTCTGTCGCTTGGTTATTCTTGTGTATGTGTGTTAAGATGAAATTTTAGAAGAAAAATTTATATGAACTTTTTGATATAATCGCCTTAGTATAAACGCCTTAACTCGTATATTAATTTTTACAAAAATGAATTTGTTTTGATAACATCCAAAGATAGTTACATATAATAAATTTTAAAGTTTGCTTACTGTATTTTTAAATATTCATACCTAATATATATTACTTAAATCAATATAAAAATTAATTTATATAATATAATTTTCTTTATAATATTCACTAACTATGTAATAAAAATGTTATGTTAATAAATGTTAAACGTTAAAAATTATATATAATTTTTGAAAATTATAGTGTATCTCTTTGGAAACTAAAATGTATCTTTCTCGAAATTTCACTGGCAACACTGACAATAACACTCATTTTGTTTTTCTTCTTTTTTTAATGACAATTTAATTTAAGTACAAGCTGATTAGATAATACTGCTATACAAATTGTAGTGATCTGACCAGCGGCAAGCTTTGAGTGTCGATCTTTTATTTCTCAACTGAGTTTTAGTTTATGACGTCTAAATCGAACTCCCTTTTTAAGAGTTAAATTTGACCTTTTATATTTACGTTAAAGAGATAACTGTTTAAAATGGATTTTTTTGTTTTTAATTCACAAAATAACTCCTGGATTGAAAATAATAATAATTATTATTTTTTTGAAAGGCTATGAGAAAAATACTTTTATTTCCAGTTGAGAATTTTTAACAATTATCACTACATATATTTTATTTGAGTTATCGTAGCCAATTAAAGTAACAATTTTTTTTTGTCATTGATAACCATTATTTCAACCAAAAAAATTTTCGGTTAAAAAAGCATTTTTTTCCATTATAAACAATTAATTTATTTTTTTGGTTGCAATTATCCATTACAAACAAATAAGAAGGTATAGTCTGCATGCCCGACCCTACGATACACCACACCACAATATTTAGAGATACCTTTTCAAGAGTGTAGCTTTGGGACACATGGGCAATTATGGACCACGCCATTATTTTATGAAGTTAAGATTCATGTCAAAGTTCTCACCATTGACAATATACTTGTCCCTTAGGACAATTAGAACCTTTGTACCAAATTTCAGCAATTTATCTTCAAAACTGCGACCTGAACTTTGCGTACAACGTTTACATAAACAGACGTTTTTTCGATGTCGCATATTTTATAACTGTTACGATCCCTGAAATAACTGTTATTAAAGAACTTTTTTGATACCAGTTATAACTGCCACCGTTCCCGGTTAATTGTTGTTATGGATATAAAAAGTTTTTGTTTTAATTTTTTTTTATTATACATATATGAGTTTGACACTTTTATTAAATAACTTTAAATATAAGCATAAAAATCGAATGATTAAATTTGAAATAATCGTTAGAAAAAATAATTCCTTGCAAAGATTAATTTTTCAGTGAACATCGAAATTTGGTTTTTTTAGGTTGAAGAATTCTCGCATTTTAAATCTGATTTTCTTTTTGCAAAAAAACTTGAATGTTAACTTTACTCTCTTAAATTAAATTGGCTACCGGAGGTATAAGCCTTATCCTCAATAGCATATAATCCTATTAAATTAAATATTTACAATTACAGTGAATATAAATTAGGCTTAACTTTACTCTTTTGTAAGTAATAATACCTTTTTCCTTTACAAAAATAAATTATTTCTTCTATTAGCTTTGGTCAAAAAGTTAAGTTTTTTTCTTTCATTTGGAGTTAATTCTTTTATTCTTTATACCTTGTTAAATATTTTACAAAATGTGTGTGTGTGATGGGTGAGGCAAACATATATGTGCATATATGGAATAAATCTAACCCATTTTTCCTTAAGTATAAGCGCTGAATTAATAACAGTTGTCTCTTTGTAACGTTACAAGTTATCCAAAATTAAAAATTTATATAACACAAACCAAAAGCTACCGTGTTTTAAGTTTATCAAAAAATCGGTAAATAGACACTTTAAAAATCGGCAAAATACCGATAAATCGGTAAATATGGCAGGCCTGATCGCAACGCTTCTCGCTAGTGTTGTTGTAGTTGCTCGACAATTTTCACTACCACAGCACGAAAAAAACCCATCCTTTTAAGGGCATCAATGAATTTGTTACAAAAACAAAATATGTACATGTGTTGTTTTTTTGGTAATTTTTTTTTATTATATTTTTCAATAATTTTTGTCTACATGTCTCTTGAACGAAAAAAACCCCATCCTTTTAAGGACATCGAAGATGTGGTTTTTTTTTTGGTAGTTTTTTTTTAATAATTTTTGTCTACATGTCTATCGAACGAAAAGAACCCATCCTTTTAAGGGCATCAAAGAATTTGTTACAAAAACAAAATACAAAATATTTTCGTTGAAAGATAATTGAAAAAAACGGCATCGTACAATAAGTAACTCATTGTATTCGATCAGTATCAACTAGTATCTGCTTTTGTGAAACAGACATAAACAGATATGTTACTCTCATTCTCTTTTTATTAACTCATATCCACTATGTTACAAAAAATATCCATATCAACTTATATCAGAAACACTCGACCACTCATCCATACACACTCACTTTTGTAAACACACAGAAACTTGTACAAACAGATATATCTGTGCACGTCTTTAGTATGTATGTGCAGCCAAAATTATTTTTGTCTTTCCATTGTTATAAGCTTTAAAATTTCTTTCTAAATAAAAAAAATTTAAATAAAAAAATTACCTGTAATCAACTTAAACCAGAATAATTATATATTTATCTTTAGATTAAAACCCAAACAGTTCGACTAAAATTCATAACTTAATTTTAGAATTAGTGAAGCATATTCCTTCTTCCAAAATTTTGTTAACAATTGCATATGTTTTTTTTTTTGGTCGAAAAATTGTTCAAACAATTTGGTATGACATTAAAAATAAATAAAATTATTTTTATAGCAAAAACGTTTTTTAAAAAGATTAATAAATTTTAATTTATATTGAACTGATCTTATATTTTATTTTACCTTATTGTTGAGTTTTTTTTTAATACAATATCAACATATTGTTTTTAATAAACTTTTAAAAACAAATTTTTTACTTGTTTTGTATCATAAAAATTCCCTCTTACTCTCTTACACTGTTTGAACATTATATCACCCAAAATTATGCATTATAACGCCTTCAAAATGAGGAACAAAGAGTCAGCCGGTGGAAGAACGATGTAAGTTATTAACAAAATGATACAAACGAAATGGTTTTGCAACGTGGAATAACGTTTTAAAAGCCGCTTGTGTAGTGGAAAAACGTTTTAAATGACATCGCAATTGTGGATATGAAACGTTTTTCCAATAAAAAAAAATTATTAACTGTAAATTTGCATGTAATTTAAAATTCGATTTTCTTAATATTTTGCATAAGAGTTTTTATTGTCATTATTTTTGATAATCTAAAAAGAAAAATTAAAAACTTGTAATCCTGCCTGTTAAAAACGTTTTTTTTCTCCTGAAAAAAATTTATTTTGTAACTTACAACGTTATTCGCGGCTGTGCTTCAATTGTTTGATGATACTGAAATAATAGGTTCGTAGGTGAGTTATCTGCAAAAAATCAAGATCAATTTCTTAAGCTAAAAGGCCAAGATCATAAGACTAATGTCAACACTAATACTAAGACTAAGATTAAAATCGAGACTAAGACCACAAGGTCAAGACTTAATAGGTGCGTTTGAGTACTTTTACAGTAAAGTGCAGTAAATTAGTAAACTGAAAAATTTTCTCTTACAAAAAGCTGTTGTCCATAAAAGTATGCGAACGCAAAATTTGTAAAAATTCGTAAAATAAAAGCAACAGCTGATGGCAAATAATTGAAGTGTTGAAAAATGTTTAGACTTTTGTCTGCTTAACTCGATTTCTTATCGGTACCAGAGAATGACAACAAGTACCCATAAGAATAATATACAGAGGTATTTACCCACGCTTTACGTTATTGTGTATATCCATACTTATAACACAAATAATAACAACAGCTATGGTTGTGCGTTGCAAAAAATATGTGTATTACTTATGCACGGCAATATTTCACGCAACCACATTCAGTAAACTTAAATACATGAATGTTATGCAGATATTATTCAATACCCATGAATGCGTTTTGGTTATCTGCCATACGTAAAAAATATCTATGTGTAAGAAAATATACATGGGTACCTTCAGTATTTTTGGCACTACTGCGTAAATATGAAAAAAAATTTTGTATGAAATGTTTTAGCAAAAATGTGCTTTGATCACTAGCCAGGTATGGGACTATGTACATATTTTTTTGATACATAAAATAAATTTTTTTGTAACATCAGCAGTGCCAATGTATGTCTACATACATAACAATAAAATTATAAACATGCAATGTCCTGAGCGGATTAGAATCTATAAGAGAAGACTTTTTGATACTTTTTTGTTTTTCAATTGATATTTTCTGATATTTTTTATATTGAACTTACAAAATAGATTAACTCACGTAGAAGATAAAGTATGAACCGGATGTTGGTCCATCGCCAAATCGATCAACTAAGACGGAACAAATAAATGCTCAAAACATGACAATTTATATATACTTAGATGTACTAGGTTTTCCTCATATTTACATAAAAATTTATGGTCGAATTTTGACCATTAGGCAAACGCTAGTATATATAAAACGTTTAATTTTTATATCCTAAATTGGTATCTTCGAAATTAAAGTAATAAAATTAAAGATGGATTAACTCTTACGGCACAAATAAAAATTTTTGAGCCGGCAGTACGCTATTTTTAAACCGAGAACTACTTTGGTTTCTGCAAAAACTAAGCGAAAATAAACATGAAATGAAACGTTTGAATTATAAATCGTTACAGAACGGCGTCTAAATGAATTAAGTGGCGGTTACACTCTTTTTTATTAGCACAACATACATATCAATACTTACCTACATAAAAAACAATATCTTCCGTCTCGTGTCACCTCTCTATGCTATGTGCGTGTGACAGCGACAAGTGTAAAAAAATTATACGGATGCGTAAAGGTTTTTTACATGCAAAAATAAATAATTTTTTTGCACTTGTGCACTTGTCGCTATTTTCCAGAATAAGAACCCAAAATTGAATTTCTGCCTAATTCCAACATTTTTAAAATTGCATTTGCCATCTCTGCGACGGTTTACATACTCTGTGTATACTTACGTTATACATACGTAAATACACATACTTATTTATTCTTATGGGTATTGCAGATAGCCAATACAAGTTTTATTTATATCTGCATGTACTTTCTAAAAGAAGAATGAATATACAAATACACATTGCCAGCGTATACCTATACAAATTTAACTTCAACTTGTTATGGGTAATGGTATGTATGTGTATGGTTTTGATCTTTACCCATACATGCCCATACATGTTTTCTCACTAATACTAAAAGAGTACTTAAAATGATACTTTTGTCATTCTCTGATCGGTACTCGATTAAATACCTTTTATAACACGAACATTTTAAGAAAATCCAAACAATTTATTTAATTTTTCTTTCACATTTTTATTTTTTTATTTTATTTGATTTTACTAATTTGTGTCCGGCTAAATTTGTTCAAAAATACATGAATACATTTTTTGCTATTGATTACTTAAGAAATAAGTGAAGTACTAAGTACCCAAATACAAATACTTTTAACAACTCTAAAAAAACAACAAAAAAATTTTAAAGGTTGGAATTTTGCCATATAAATGCACCACAAAGAAGTTTAATTAATTAACATTTATTAACTTTTTATTATTGTTTAATTTTTATTTCAACTTTCCAATCACACAAATTGTGATTGTATCCGTTTTGTTTGTTTCTTTTGCTTGTTTACCTTTTGTAACATATGTTTTTTTGATTTACTAAATTTTACTGCAAAAATTTCTGCAATAAAAATTTGTATGTACTCAATCAAGAACTGTCACTTTACGCTCTCAATTTGTGTTCTCATTTACTGCATTTTGTGTACTCGAACGCAATTTCGTAAAATGCAGTAAAGTTCAGTAAAAAATAGCAAAAACTTTTGTGTTCTCGAACGCAGCTAATATTGGAATGTTAGTAAAAGAAAAAAATTTCCAAGGTATGAAGTTAATATATGACGGTTAGGAAGAATATAAATGATAAGAATAGAATGTATGAATATGATAGATGAATGAGAAAAAATATATTGGGAATAGTAATTATGATGGATGGAGGTGAATAAATTTAAAGTATATAAGGGAAATAAGAGGAAAATAAATCATAGGAGCTACATTAGGTTTGCAAAAACATTAAATAAACCATATAATGCTAGGAACACAACTGGGACGAACGACGAATTTCGCCCAACACGACGAATATTTTTGTAAAAATTCACTGAGTAAATTCGTCGTATGAAGCACTATTTGTGTAGAGAATTGTATGGTTGGATATGGTAGGATATTGTGTGAGATTGGTTGGTATGGTATGGTATTATAATATATTGTGTGGTATGGTATGGTATTGTATGATATTCTATGGTAATTTATGGATTGTTATGATATTCTATGGTATTTTATGGGTTGTTATGATATGGAATTGAATGGTAGGGAATTGTATGGTATTCTTTGGTATTGTATGGGTTGTTATGTCATGGAATTGAATGGAATGTGTGTATTGTGTTAGATGGGTTGGTATGGTATGGTATGGTATTGTAATATATTGTGTGGTATGGTATGATATTGAATTGTGTGGCATGGCAAGGTTATTTATGGATTGTTATGATATTCTATGGTATTTTATGGGTTGTTATGATATGGATTTGAAAGGTATGATATGGTTTTATATTGTATGATATTGTTTTGTGTGGCATGGTATGGTTATTACACTAGAAAAATTAAAAGGTGGTAATGATAAAGAAAAATCTATTATCTTTAAATTCTTAACTGTTAACTATAAGCAAATATATTGGTTATTTAATCATTAAATATTCAAAAACCATATTTTATTCTCTTTTTTAGATCATCTTTATTGATTTTGTAATATGTTTCTATTTTTCAATATGATTTAATATTCTGATTAAAACATTAAATAATTCATATATGATTATTAAAACATACATTTTGTGATATCAGCATGTATGTATAAGATATAAATATATACCGTAAAAACTGTATCATAAGCATAGTTTAAACTAAATTTTTCATTAAAATGTCATTGTAGAGTATTAAACCATAGAAAAACTCTTTATTTAACTGACATTGCAGAGTATCAAACTATAGAAAAACATTAAAGGTTATAAACAGTGTGTAATATTTAAACTAACTGTAAATTATTTTAGAAAATATTTTTTAAGTATTATTAATATTAACAAATCTTATTTATAATAACTTAGACCTTTAGTCTTTTGTTATATTGAAACAGATAATTATCAATATTTTGTTTTGCATAATCTTAATGTTTGAAATCCTAACACTCACTGTGAATCTCTATAAGAATAAATTCTTAGCAACACACACACACATATATATATATACAGCTGCGGTCAAAAAAATAGTACCAGGATATAAAAAAAAGTTCTTAGTTAGATATTTGTAAATAGGTCAAACTGATTTCATTGAATACTTGTCATAAGATACTTTCAGGACTGTCAAACAATATTTAATAAAAAGCAATTGAATTGGTATTTTATTTGATATAAAATTTTTAACTTTTTTACAACAACTTAAAAAACACTCAGTCAAAAAAATAGCACTACAGCTCTTATTCTATTAAAAAGAAATACTTAAACTAAAAATAAATTGAAGATTTTGAATTCTGTTTTTTATGATGTCTTCTCATATTGAAATTAATATTTTGTTGCGTGCCCATTATTGGCAATAACCTCTGCACAACGTTTTTGTATCGATTTCACTAGATTTTGGTACCTCTCCTTCGAAATTCTGTTCTAGATTTGCTGAACTGCCACCCAAAGGGTTTCGTTACTTGTTGGTTGTATTTGGGATACTCCCTTCTTTATATCTGTCCATAAGTTCTCGATTGGATTTAGATCTGGGGACTGAGCTGGCCATTCCATGCGGCATTTCCTTAGAAACATATCGTAGCATTACTTCCTGGAGGATATTAACGTATAGTGTCTTATCCATGACTGTTCTAATCCAATATATGGATCCTACCCCATAGTAGGAAAAGCACCCCCCTACCATAACACAACCATGTTTAACGGTTATCGTTGTGAATTTGGGATTGAATTCAGCGTTAGGGGGTCTTCTGACGTAAGAACGCGATCCTTTGCTACAAATAAAACAACCTTGCATTCATCTGTCCAAAGAACATTACTCCATTTTTCAGTTGGCCATTCCAAATGAGTTCTAGCAAACTCCAAACGTGTTGCAACATGCTTACGTGAGAGCAGGGCCACTTTTTGGGGACTACAGGCATTCAAGTTGTTGTCTCGCAATCTCCGACGAATAGTTTCAACACTTGCGGTCACACTTAGCATAAACGGGGTCTTCTTGCATTGTCTGACCAAACGCTTAACCATTAATGGTGGCAAAATTTTATTGCGACCACGTGTTTCCGACTTTTGAGTAAATTTTATTGTCATTTTATTGGAGCACCCAATCAAGTTTCTTATTTCAGAATGTGATTAATGCTCAGAAACCATTTTTTTTTATAATAGCACGTTTTTCAGGTGTACAATGCTTTCCCCGTCTCATTTCAATGAAATCAGTAATGTAATATGCGATGAATTATTTTATTTTTAAAAAAAAAATATCTTTCTTTTAGTATTTGATCTTTTTATTTCAACTATTAAATCACTTATAATATTTTTTAAGAATTTTTGTTATTCGGTGCTATTTTAATGACTGCGCTGATGCGGAGTTTTTGTATAATTTCGATCATTGGAAAAAAACCGTTAACATTTTTTTTTTTTTAATTTAAAACTATTTTTGTATTTTTTTTTTGAAGCGGGTATATTTTTTTTTTTTTTTTTTTTTTTTTTTTTTGTTGAAAAGAAAGCATAGGTCCTTTCCTTTAAGGTAGTTCTGGTCGCTTTTTGGGCCGCGAGTGGGTTATGCATAAAAAAAAATTGTAAAAAATACCCTTTTCAAATAAAAAATAAGTTTTAAATTTAAAAAAAAAAAAATATTTTTCTAAAGCTTGAAGAAATAGCTATCTAATTTGTTTGGGACAAATTTTGGCTAACACCAATAGATAATAAGTTACATGGATGAGAAAGAACAGCGGTTTGGCCAAAATGTCACATTTTGACCCCCTCTAACTCAGAAACTTTTTGACCGATCTTGTTGAAAATTTGTGTCTAAACTACTAACCAATAAGACTAACCTTTCATCGAAATCGGAAGACAACGATTTCAAAATTTTTTATAAAATTGTTTTGCATTTTTTTTAATATCATTAACAATTGGGGTATTCACAAGGTGTGCTATCATGGTTTATTGTCATAATGTACTAACATTTTACAATGGTTTAAAAATATTGTTGTTGGTTTATAAACAAAAAGTGTCTTAAATAAATAGAACGTTGCTTGCTATGTTTATTGTGCTGTCGTAATTAATAGCACATTAAATTATGAGGGGTTGCTCACAACAGTCGTATTTTTTCATGTTATTATTTTAAGACACCTTGTGAATCCCCCAAATATCAATATTGATATTATTTGTAGAAATATATAAAGCTACTTCTGTTCCACAATAAATTTCAGGTTTTCACTAATCTTGCCTCGTCTGTGGGCACCACCTTTAACAATGTTTCAATCGAAAGGCAGACAGAGGAAGTTTGTTTGCGGGAGAGGAAAAAAGTAAAGTGTGTCACACATAAAGCGTCGCCCCCTTACCAACAAACTTCGTCTGTCTGCCTTTCACTTGCCACACTGTAAAAGGGGACTAAGCGCTCTATACACCACAATATAAGTCGCATATTTAAGCGCCCATTACATTAACGATTTGTTGTACAACATAAATGCAATGAAGAGGTCTCAATAATTTGTTTGCTATACTAAAAATACAAAAAGGGGGAACTATGACAAATTTTTAAATTGTACCAAATGAGTCACGGTAGTATCACGGTACTTTAGAAGGTCAAAATGTACCAAAAAAAGAACAATTGTACCAACTTAAACATCCCTGATATATATATATATATATATATATATATATATATATATATATAGTAATGCACAGGGCATAATTGGCGGACAGAAAAAATCATTAAATTTTTTAAAAAAATATTATAAATTGCAATATTTTAGGAAACTAAATTCAATATTTTTGTTCTAAACTTTTTAGAAGTCTTTTAAAAATGGGTTTTTGTGGACAGCGCATAATTGGCGAACAGCTATATACGTTGTATTTAATTGGCGAACATGGCTGAAAAATATGCTCCTTGTATATGAAATTTTTTGTTGCCATGTTTCCACATTATTATTCCCAAATTCTTTGTCGGGGCAAATTCAAAAGTGCATGTTAAAATATTAGTTGAAAATATAAAAAATAGAACATTTTTTGTTAATTCTACATTAAGTGTAAAAAATAATAATAAACGAAAATATGTAAAACTGTATGTTAATTGTATATTTATGCGGGGGTTTGAACAGTGATGGGCCTATGATAAACTATGGACTGATTTTCACAAAATTGTTTAGTATTTTTAGGTTATATAAAACGAATATGTGCAAAATCTTATACCAATAATTGCATTCCGCTACTAATTATGTTAGTTTTTAACAAAATTATCAATTTTTTAGGTTGGTTGTTAGACATTTTGATTCATAATTGTTATCCTACTGAACCGATCTTGTTGCATTTAAATCCCAAACTGCCAAGGATAACTAAAAACAATTTGACATCAATACTTTTCTTTTCTTTTAAGCTTTTCGAAAGTGATAGTGTTCTTAACAACGCTTTTCCACAAATTTCATCCACCATTTTCATTGTAACAGTTTTTATGGATTCACTAAACAATATTTCTTAAAACAAATTATAGGAAATTGTTATTAATAACGTCTGAAATGTTTTTTGATTTAGTAAACGCTGTGTAAAATCAAATAACCATTTAATAATAATTGTGGTTACATGTGGGACTTCAAGTATTTGTAAAGTGTGACTTAGAATTACTGAAGAGCTCAGAATATATATACTTAGTGGGGCGAATAATTAAAAATTTCACACGGTATGATAAACTAAGTATACCCTCAATTTTCGATGTAATATGTATTTAACTGGGAAATCTAAATTCAATATTATAAAAAATGTAAAAAGTAGCACATGTAGAACACAATAGTAAAAGAATAAGGATTTCATTTCCCTTATATCCCCTTTTTGCATGGCATGTTTCCTTTTATGTTTCTTAGTCCAATCCTAATGAAAATTAAAACAAGTACCATTTAAAGAACGAAAAAGTACCAAATAGAACCCTTAAAAGATTTACATTCACTCAGGACAATGCATTTTTACTTTTATGTTTTAAGTCCAATACTAACGGAAATTCATAAAGTAACAGTTACAGACCAAAAAAGTACCAAAAAGTTCCCTGGATATTGCATGTTGAATTTTTTTTTTTCTAGGTCCAATATTAACGGTAATTAAATAAACGATCTTCACCCTTAAACGTTCGAATTTCAAAAAAGCACCAAGATTTTATTTGTATGTTTTAAATAATTTTTTTAAATTTCGCCCCTGCAGCGCCTAGGATACCCCTAGACAGGTCAAATGTATGAGCAACCCATACAAAATGTTTAATGTAGGCAAGAAATATATTGAAGAAAAACTCCCATAACTGCCTGGGAGTCGCCTCCAGGAAGATAGAATGTAGAAACCGACCGCCATTATTTTTTTGTTCTTAACATTTTCTCAAAACATACTTGCCCTTTATCTCCACCTTTTAGAGGTGCGTATGGGAGCATTGAGTTTTATGAAATTCTTAAATTTAAGCACACTGTTATATCTGAATTTTTATTGATATACTTATAGCCAATTACACCAATTCTATTTAAATATCAATTTATGTTTACAATTTCTTTTTCATGTAAAACAAAAACAAAATTTTATGAAAAAAACTTAAATATGAATTGATATTTAAATAAACTGGTGAAGTGGGCCATTAGAGGTACATTTTTTATTTTTTCACTATCTAAATGTATGGATTCACGTTCCTTTTTCTTAACCACATCCAAACTACGTTGCCGCCAAGTACTTTCTCTCAATTTAATTGGTCGATCTCCCACATAACGCCCATCCATTTCTTTCATAGCCTTTATTAAGTCTGCATGTCCACGAAAGCTAACAAATCCGATTGCCCAAATCACCGCAACATATACGAAAATCATCATCTGGCCAATCGGCTAAAGATGAATCTCCCCACACCTTGTGACCTGTTTAATGAAAACATTTAAACGTTGTCGTCCTTGATATAGCTTTTGGCACTGCTTAAGACCACTGTAATGCTTGTAACGGGTGCTGCATCAATAGCTTTTGTGGGTACAAATGTTGGCATAAACGCTGGTTATGGGTGGTGATTGAACTGTAAGTCTTCGGGAACTTGCTGGGGTCGTAGGTTGTTGTTGAACATTTTGCTGCACCTGGCTTTTTGTATTGGCCGCTATGATAGGTTTCACTGGTTGGGCGCAAAAACATTGAGAATGATGGGTGCAGTTATATGTTTTTTTTTTGTTCCTGTTATAATGCAATTATAATTAATTATAATTAATTAAGAATTTAATATTATTATATTAAACTTACCGGGAAATTTTATTTTTACAAGAATGTCAAAATAAGTAAGAAGTTGCCATACTTGAAAATCGTAAAGTTGTCCATAGACGAGGCAACATTTGTCGAAACATGGTCATGTTTCACTAAATGTTGCTACGTCTGTAAATAACAATTATGTCCAAATCAAGAAATGTAATTCGTTAACATATTGGAAAAAATAACGTGAAACTTTATTCATAAAAAATATTTGTGTTTTATAAAAGTAAAATCAACCAAATTCCCATTTAAAATTCAGTTTATTAAAAGTTTATGAATTGAAACTTTTTGTATGTGGCCTTTCAACGACAATCAACGACATTTCGTCAGCTCATTATTGGTTTAACCTACCGACCATTTAAAAAAATTAGTTAGCGGTTAATCAAAATATATATGGGGTATATTACCCGCTATCTGAATCCAAAACCTGTTCCACGAATTTTTTGATTTCTGCAATATTAAGCATTAATTTGGCTCCGTATCAACTATTTTAAAGTGTATTAAATATTGTTTTGCTCTATGAGCCATTGTTTGGCGAATGCTGCAAATTACTCATTGCCGTAGGAAAACAAGTAGTTAAAGCGAAAGGAAAATAAAATGACAACAAGAAAATAAATTTTAATCTTGATTCGCTTCATTGCCGTAACAAAAAAGTAGTAAAAGCAAAATAAAATGCCAACAGCATTAAATATACGTATGCTGCACCAAAAACTTCTTTATTAGAAATAATATTAAAAAAGTGGCGGCACAAAACAATCATTTTCACTTTCAATAAAATATTATCAACTCTTCTTCAAAACATATGACAGAAACAGTGGTGAAAATGCAAAAAAGCTATCGGGTATATTTTCAGAAAACTTCATGTAAACCTTCCTTGTCTTTTTTATCTACTACGACTTTTTGACATATGCGCCAACCCAATAATGATCTTGCGATTTGTACTTCACTGTTATATGAGGCGATGAAAATTTACGTTTGACTATATGGCCATTTTTTTTTTTTTTTTTTTTTTTTTTTTATAATTGGTAATAGTTGGTATTAAAATTTTTTGTAAATATTTAATAATTAACATATATCTAAAATTTTAAAAAAGCAGGTACAAAAAAATTTTTATTTTTTTCAAAACTTCAACGATATCTCTAAAACTACCTAAAAAATTTAAAAACAAAGTTAGTACGGTATAAAGATAAAATTGTTGCCGAGTTTCAGGTTTTTTTAAACTGTGAACCGTTTTCAAGTTATTCCAATATATGTGGTGAAAGTGCCTTCATTTTGGACATACGGTATATCTCGAAAAGTCGAGCTGATAGAAAAAACATAGATTCGATTTGAAACCAGCAACTTAAAATTAGTAAAAATTTGCTATAGAGTTCCAGGCCGCAAAATGACTGTTCCCCAATGTTATTATACATTTTTTGTCACTTTTTAAAAAGTTTTAAACATAATTTATTAAATTAATGAACGAAAATGATACATGAATGCAAACATGCATATTATGTATGTATATATCGTCACCTAAACTTCAACGGGGCGTAACAACAAAACAATTCGAAATAGAGCTTTTTTTATTGATTTTTGTTCGTTTTATTAAACCACATGTTCACAAAAAACTTTAAATCCCTGCGATCAAGTATGGCGACTTTATTACAGTTTACACGGTAATACAATGTATTATGACTTTGTAGAATCAAAATATTACGAACTTCTCTTCTTGTTTAAATTAAAAAAAAAATTTTTGTATGTATTATTCGTGTTTTCACGGATGGTATAACCCTCCAGCCACACGATCAAGATTTTCTTGAAAGCTTTTTTTACATACAGTGTTTGTCAAAACTTATATAAATTGAAAGCTGTGACGTAGGCTACACGCAATTTTTAAGCAATTTACTTTCAAGATGTTATCAAGAAAACAATTTATAAAGCCAAACGAAAAATTTGCTCACTTAACTTCTAATCAGCTGGAAAAGTATAATTGAGAGCAATCTCGTGGTCAATGTATATGAGCGTGTTAGTAAAAAAATGAGAGTGAGAGCAAATTGAAAGCTTTATAAAATACATAACTGAAATTTAACTCATAGAATAAAATCGAAAAAATAAAAAATGTTGTATATAATAAAGTTGCTTATGAAATGAAATAATTCCCAATATCTATTTAATATAAAATATTAAACGTCTGAAAAAATAAATTTTTAAAAATATTTTAATAAAAGGATAAAAACTGTACTAATGTTAATTTTAAATCCCAACGGCCTAAGTTATAAAAAATAAAGCATGTAAATAAAGGGTTTATGAAACGGATTTTCATACAAGTGCACAATGACATTTAAATTGAAGGTGCTACATCCAATTTTTGTCTTTAAAGGAGTTCTTCACAAATTTTCGGATCACGAATACTGTGTGTTAAAAATTTGCCAGCCCACCATTACCTACATAATTGTTTTTTCAGGTTGCAGGTTTTGGACCAGTCATTGCTTAATTACGTGCTCATAGCTTCAAAGGAAAACTTATACAAATTTGCTTTAATATCAAAAAATTTCGGTACATGTTATATTTTCCTGTGTTTTCCACAGCCTCGAAAATTTTGTGACATTTCATTTTTATTTTTGAGATGGCTACTTCAAATATACCACTTTCTGCTTAAATTCTAATGTGATTTAAGATGTTTTGTACTGATTTGTTGATATTTTTTATTTATACGCTCATAAAAGTTAACTTACTGCCTGTTTTTAGAATTTACACGAAAATTTCAAAATTTGTTTTAAATGTAAGTTAAACGAATGAGTGTTTCGCCCGTGTTCCAAAAACAGGCAGTAAATGTTAAGGCCCAACAACCATAATATGCAAAACCTTGCCTTACCTATTGTCAAAAATTAACAAAAAGTCTCCCAAATGTATTTAAAAAACAAAATAAAAAACATTTGACGTACTAAATGTGCGATCAGTTTCGCACTTTGCAAATGATACTTTTTTTTAATTTTCGTTAATGCTGGACCTAGAAATATAAAATTAAAAATGCAATGTCATCTATAATAGGGAACTTTTTTATTTTTTAAGTGATACTTTTTTAGTGTTTGACCCTTTTTTAACGTAATTCCGGTACGCTGAATCCAGTGGTCCCAACCGTTTTTTTTTTTGTTTTTTTTTTTGTTTTTTTTTTTGTAGGTGCTTGTTTTCGAGATATTCCGGTATTTCGAAAATGGAGGAGGCTGCACAATATGTATTCGCGTAAAGCAGACCATACACGTATCAATTGAATTGTCAATTGAATTATTCTTGGCCACTTGAGGCCCAACTATATTATGCATTAGTTAGCTTAAAGTACTGCCAAAAATTAACGAAAAGTTTGTCAAATACATGAGAAAATTAAAAGAGACTTTAAGGTGGCCATAATGTACTAACATAAACTTAAGATTCATGTTGCATATTTGTGCAATATTTGGTTTTCTTGCGAGTACTTAAAATAAAGAAGTACCAAAAATTAGAACCATGTATTTGTTTATTTTATGTTTTATTTAATTTGCCAGCAACGTTTTAAAAAGAAAAAAATGGTGTTTGTTGTACCTTCTTTGTAATAAAAAAAATGGATACAAAATTAAAATTCTTCTTTTTCTTAATTCCTGTTTTTCTTTATTCATTTTAATTTATTTTATTTTTTTTTTGTAACAACACACAAACAGCTGATTCCGTACGGAATGTGCGTTCAGTTTGGTACTTTGCTTAAGCAAATGACATTTGACGAAACTTAACGAAAAATTTCATTAAGTACATTATAGTTGGCCACATTTGTTTTATATGTATTCGGACAGTTGCTTAAGTTGACTTAAGCTGCCTAATGCATATTATGTTTGGGCCTTTGGATTGAAACGTGTACGGGGTGCTTAACTCAAAAACGGTTTATTTTATTGATCCTTATCCTATCCTTTTTTTAAACTTGAAGGTAAATTAATTTTTTTTAATAATTATTTGGCAAAATTTTAATCTATATATATAAAAATAAGTCCGTATATGTACGTCGCCGAACTAATCATAAACGCGTCGTGCGATTTCAACCAAACTTAAACACTACGTAGGCAGTGGCCCATATATGGTTTATATGAAGTTTGGTTGAAATTTTCGGTCTGGGGGCGGAGGGGCGTGGCAAAATCCATAACTTGAGAACGGCTTGACCGATTTGAACGACTTTTTCTTTAAAATGATCGCCATGGTCCAACTTAGGTTTTTACTGAAAGAAAATTTTGCCCCGCCCACTTTTACGCCCACTTTTTTCGATTTACCTAAAATCAGAAAACGGCTCCATCGAGTTGACTAATTTTTCTTTCAAATGTTCGTATTAATCAACTTTAAGTTTTCATCGAAAGAAAAATTTACCACGCCTACTTTTACGCCCACTTTTTCTATTAAGCGCATAACTGGAGAACGGCATGACCGATTCCAACGATTTACCATTTGAATTCAAGCGGCTCCAATTCCCTTTGCGTCTTGCCTTTGCTATTACCATCAACAAAGCACAAGGCCAATCATTGACTATTCCTGGCTTAAAAGGTCATGAACAATTTGATCGAAGCAACAATTTTAAAGGGGAAGTTTAAAGGTAAAGATGTATTGATTCCACGAATTCCAATGATTCCATCAGATTTACCTTTTGAATTCAAAAGACTACAGTTTCCAATAAGTCTTGCATTTGCTATTACAATAAATAAAGCGCAAGGGCAATCGTTGGAATTGTGCGGAATTGATTTAGAATATCGTGCTCACGTGTTGGCAAGCCTTCAGTTCTCTTTATCTACACAACAACTCATGGCAAAACCAAAAATGTTGTCTACGAAAGAGCTCTAAGATAGTTTAAGTGATACAACAGTCTAAGATTGTAAGAAACTAGAATTAAAAGTTGAATAATAGGGAACAAACCCAACTTTATTAAAAACAAGTGTGTTTCTTTTCTTATTTTGTTTTGCCGTGCGAAGCAGGCAACGGGCCCGCTAGTTTATAATAAAAAAAACCTGAACTGTCATTTTTATACTTTTTCTCCGATAAAGAATGTTCTTTTCGGAATGTAACTTAATTTATGTTCGCCATAGTTTCATACAATGGCTCACAAAATATTTCAAAACAGAAAATTTTGAAAACGAAGTAATAACAATTATAAATTTAAAATAAAATTTAAAAACAAAACATTTGTACCTGTTTTTTAAACTTTTAGATATATGTAAATTATAAAATATTTACAAAAAAACTATTTTACAAATCGCTAAACATTACCAATTATACTTAAAAAAAGCCATATAGTCAAACGTAAATTTCCATCGCTTCATTTGACAGCCCACCTACTGACAGTTTAAAGGCGGAAAACAATTTAATTTTTCCTTTTTTGTTTTATATAACAGTGAAGTACAAATCGCAAGATCATTATTGGGTTGGCGCATATGTCAAAAAGTCGTAGTAGATAAAAAAAAAGACAAGGAAGGTTTACATGAAGTTTTCTGAAAATATACCCGATAGTTTTTTTGCATTTTCACCACTGCTTCTTTCATATGTTTTGAAGAAGATTTGATCATATTTTATTGAAAGTGAAAATGATTGTTTTGTGCCGCCACTTTTCTAATATTATTTCTAAAAAAGAAGTTTTTGGTGCAGCATACGTATATTTAATGCTGTGTATTGTGCTGTTGACATTTTATTTTGCTTTTACTACTTTTTTCGTTACGGCAATGAAGCGAATCAAGATTAAAATTTATTTTCTTGTCATTTTATTCTCCTTTCGCTTTAACTACTTGTTTTCCTACGGCAATGAGTAATTTGCAGCATTTGCCAAACAATGGCTCATAGAGCAAAACAATATTTAATACACTTAAAAATAGTTGATACGGAGCCAAATTAATGCTTAATATTGCAGAAATCAAAAAATTCGTGGAACAGGTTTTGGATTCAGAAAGCGGGTAATAACCCCATATATATTTTGATAAACCGCTAACTAATTTTTTTAAATGGTCGGTAGGTCAAACCAATAATGAGCTGACGAAATGTCGTTGAAAGGCCACATACAAAAAGTTTCAATTCATAAACTTTTAATAAACTGAATTTTAAATGGGAATTTGGTTGATTTTACTTTTATAAAACACAAATATTTTTTATGAATAAAGTTTCACGTTATTTCTTCCAATATGCTAACGAATTACATTTCTTGATTTGGACATAATTGTTATTTACACACGTAGCAACATTTAGTGAAACATTACCATGTTTCGACAAATGTTGCCTCGTCTATGGGCAACTTTACGATTTTCAAGTATGACAACTTCTTACTTATGTTGACATTCTTGTAAAAATAAAATTTCCCGGTAAGTTTAATATAATAATATTCAATTCTTAATTAATTATTATTAATTATAATTGCATTATAACAGGAACAAAAAAAAACATATAACTGCACCCATCATTCTCAAATTTTTTGCGCCCAACCAGTGACACCTATCATAGCGGCCAATACAAAAAGACAGGTGCAGTAAAATGTTCAACAACAGCCTACGACCACAGCAAGTTCCCGAAGACTTACAGTGCAATCACCACCCATAACTCCACCAGCGTTTATGCCAACATTTGTACCCACACAAGCTATTGATGCAGCACCCGTTACAACCATTACAGTGGTCTTAAGCAGTGCCAAAAGCTATATCAAGGACGACAACCTTTAAATGTTTTCATTAAACAGGTCACAAGGTGTGGGGAGATTCATCTTTAGCCGATTGGCCAGATGATGATTTTCGTTGCGGTGATTTGGGCAGTCGAATTTGTTAGCTTTCGTGGACATGCAGACTTTATAGAGGCTATGAAAGAAATGGATGGGCGTTATGTGGGAAGTCGACCAATTAAATTGAGAGAAAGTACTTGGCGGCAACGTAGTTTGGATGTGGTTAAGAAAAAGGAACGTGAATCCATACATTTAGATAGTGAAAAAATAAAAAATGTACCTCTAATGGCCCACTTCACCAGTTTATTTAAATATCAATTCATATTTAAGTTTTTTTCATAAAATTTTGTTTTTGTTTTACATGAAAAAGAAATTGTAAACATAAATTGATATTTAAATAGAATTGGTGTAATTGGCCATAAGTATATCAATAAAAACTCAGAAATAACAGTGTGCTATGAAAACTCAATATTTGTATGGGAGCACCTCTAAAAGGTGGAGATAAAGGGCAAGTATGTTTTGAGAAAATGTTAAGAACAAAAAAATAATGGAGGTCCGTTTATACATTCTATCTTCCTGGAGGCGACTCCCAGGCAGATATGGGAGTTTTTCTTCAATATATTTCTTGCCTACATTAAAAATTTTGTAGTGGAGCCCCCTTAAGAAATGAGATAGCGGGTGGGTACGTTTGAAACAAATGATGGGGATACAAAATAAAGCTGGGTTGCTCATACATTTGACCTGTCTAGGGGCATCCTAGGCGCTGCAGGGGCGAAATTTAAAAAAATTATTTAAAACATACAAATAAAAGCTTGGTACTTTTTTGAAATTCGAACGTTTAAGGGTGAAGTTCGTTTATTTAATTACCGTTAATATTGGACCTAGAAACAAAAAATTCAACATGCAATATTCAGAGTGATAAGACTATGTGGGAACTTTTTGGTACTTTTTTGGTCTGTAACTGTTACTTTATGAATTTCCGTTAGTATTGGACTTAAAACATAAAAGTAAAAATGCATTGTCCTGAGTTTTTTTTTTTTTTTTTTCGTTATTTATTTATTGAATCTTCATATATTAAATATGAACTAACAATAATTAATCAAATCTTATACTAATACTTTATTTTTGTCCTGCCAATGCTAGACGAAAATTTTTCTCCTCACGGTTTCTGTTCACATATGTAGATGTTTAGCGGTCTTCCCTTCGGACGAGTCCTGCGGTATCTCTTCTCCTTAATCTAGAGTGTCCACTGTCATTTAAAATATTTCGAGCAAGTGGATTTGGGTGCGACTCAAGCCTTTTTAAATATTTTGCTGCATACTTCGTAATAATAGTTTTTACTAATGGCACATTGAGATCCTTGTGAATATTAGAGTTTTTAACATACCAGGGAGCGACTGAGATTATTCGAAGAAGGTTATTTTGGCGCCTTTGAATTTTTTCGATATTTGAGGCCGAGGCAGTGCCCCATAGCTGAATACCGTAGCACCAGATTGGCTTCAATATAGAGTTATAAAGTAGAAGTTTGCAGTCGAGGCTAAGAACAGAATTTCTTCCAATAAGCCAATATATTTGAATTGCTTTTAGTTTCATATGTGTTAGTTTTGCTTCTATATGGCATTTCCATGTCAAACGCCGATCTAGATGAATATTTTACATGCGATTGCTGGGGCACTAATTGATTATTGATTTTAATAGGGGGACATGACTCCCGACGCAAGGTGAATGTTATATGTACGCATTTTTGCTCATTGACCTTTATCCTCCATTGTTTTAACCACTTTTCCAGTTCAAATATATGATCCTGCAAGTAACGGGATGCTTCATGACAGTTTTCGTGTACGCTTAGAAAAGCTGTATCATCAGCAAACGTTGAAGTAAGGGTGTGGTTGTTTGTTGGCATGTCTGAGGTATATATAAGGTATAAGAGTGGGCCCATGATGCTTCCCTGAGGGACTCCAGCGTCAATTGGCTGAGGAGAACTTATAAAATCACATTCTTTAATAATAAACTTTAAGCCGACTAAGTAGCTTTCTAACAGCTTGTGTGTGTACTGGTAAGTTTAACTTCAATTTATGTAATAAGCCAGACTTTATCAAAAGCTTGAGAAACATCGATGAAGAGGGCGGAACAATATTTTTTTTCTTCAAAGGCTTTTCTTATGGCGTTTACTATACGATGGGTTTGTTCGATTGTGCTATGTTCTCTTCTAAAGCCGAATTGATGGTTAGGAATACATCTATTTACATTTAAAATTGGGGCTAATTTTGACACTAACAGCTTCTCAAACAGCTTTGATATATTAGACAATAAACTTATAGGTCTATATGACTCAACTTTTGTAGGATCCTTTCCTGGTTTAGGTATCATTTTAACTAAGGATACTTTCCATTCTTGTGGGTAGTATTCAAGGCGTAAAATAGCATTAAAAATTAAAAGAATAATTTTCTTTGCTATGCTGGGTAGCTCTAAAAGCATTTTGTTGCTGATCTTATCAAAACCAGGGGCTTTCTTTGGGCTTAAATTATGAATAGCCTTTTCGATTTCTGGTGGCAACTCGACTACAATATCGGGAGATGTATGCGGGGTAAATACGTTTTTCAAATGATTAACAAAAAGATTTCCTTTTTCTTCATCATTTCGTGCCCAACTTCCATTTAAGTTTCTTAATGGTGGTTTAGTGATAACTGGTCTATTAAGATTTCTAGCTGCACGCCATAATGAGTAGTCTGATTGAGAAGTTGCATCAAGTTCCTTAAATTATTTTTCAGGTAAGCCGTTTTCTGAGACTGCAGTAACTTTCTTAGCTTTTTTGTGCACTCTTTTAGTAAATTCTTAAGTTGAGGTGATCTATGCAATTGCCATTCTCTTCGAGCTCTCCTTTTTTCAGTCAAGAGACGCTCAACATCTGCAGAATATATTTTACTATTTTTGGTTTTTTTGAGGGTTATACTAGAATGTTGAACAGCTAGTTTCAGATAACTGTCAAAATTTACAATAGAAATATCCACATTCTCCGGTGTACTAAGCGGAATATTTTCAGTGCAGTGGGTACTGAGATATTTAAACCAATTTATTTGAGTGGCTGACGTCACTAAGTTATCAGACGGAGATACAATTCTATTAGGATTTGTTATTGTAAGAATTGTAGGTGTGTGATCAGAAGATAGTTCTAAGGAAGCTTCAACATAAATCGTTTCTGCGGGGATGTTTTTAACCACTCCAAAATCGATAACATCTGGAACTTTTTACTGATCAGTAGGCCAATATGTTGGTTGTCCGCTCGCGACCACATTTAGATCCATTTTACAAATTGTGTTAAACAAAACACGACCCTTAGGTATTATAAGTCGTGAACCCCAGAAAGTGTGTTAAGCGTTATAATCGCCAGCAGCCAGGAAGCAAGGTCCTAATCATTTGAAATATTTATTATATTGGCTTTCTGATATAGAAAATCTAGGTGGGGAGTATAATGATGAAATTACTAACTAATTCCTTAACGCAAATGTTCGTTGCTTGGAGATAGTCTTCACGATGATCACTCATTAAGTAGTGTTTTACTCGGTTCTTTATCAAAATGGCAGAACCGCCACAAGCTCTGTCTCGAGGGTCCTTGGTATCATATAATATATAACCATTGATTTTAAACGTATTTCTTGAGGTCAGATGAGTTTCAGAAACCATAATAACATCAATTTGTTTATTTTTAAGGAAGTATTCTAGTTCATTTTTGTGTTGGCGGATGCCGTTTGCGTTCCAAAAGCAAATTTTTAAACAGTTCATGGATTGTTTAGTACAGCTTGCAATTACATCGATTGCATTCTTAATATTTCTTACATCATGTTACCCATTGTGTTAGTAAAATTGTAAACTGTTTGCACTAATGTTTCCATAGTTTTTTCTAGCCGAGTTTAATTAGAAATGGGAATTTCGTCGTTATTTGGTACATCACCTTGCAGTTGCATAGGATTAGATTTTAATACATTAGCGTACGAGGTTCTGTTATTATTTGGCTGAGGCATCTGGACGCCGTACGTGTTTCCTTGATTAGTTGCCTGCGTTTGAGGGGGATTAAGTTTCTGTCCAACAGAACGCTTGACAATCGAATATACCGGGCATCCTCTATAGTTGGCAGTGTGGTTACCACCACAGTTGCTACATTTTTTTACATTAGGGTCATTTTTGGACTTATCGCACCGGACGGTACCATGTAATTCTCCACGTACGACGCAAACAGGGGGTAAATGGCAGTATGCCCTAGTATGACCAAATTCTTGGCAGTTTAAACACTGAACGGACCCATTTCTTTTGTGCGGCTCCTCTATCGTGATCTTTCTGTACAGAATGTATTTTAATCTGTAAATGGGATGCGTTTCATTTTTTTTAGCTTAACATCGCCGGGCTCTAACTCCACTCGAAATAGTGGTTGGGGATTTTTTTTCCCTATTTTTAATATTTGTAACATTTTTTATTTTGAAGCCCTTTTCTTCTAAAAATGTTTTTATTTCGTCTGGATCCACGCATGAGTCAATGCCCTTTATCACAACCTGAAGACCTTTGCTGCTTTTCAGTTGGTGTGTATAGAAGCTTTTTTTAAGTGTTTCAAACTTATTAATTATTTTACGAAAATCATTCTCGTGATTAACCTGTATTTTTGTTTCGTTTATATTACCACGCTTGATTGCAGCTACGTAAAACGAATTTTCACCTATCACCGAGATTAAACTTTTTATTAGCTCACTTGAGTTTTGCTCTCTAAGATATATCGGGGGTGGCTTTGACGTTTTTATGACGTTAGGTGCTTCAGAAGATTCATCCTCCAGAATTGCAAAACGATGTTGTGAATTTATTCTATCAAAAGATGGAACTTTCGAGGCCGAGGCTACAGCTGAAGAGGCAGGGCTGCGACCACGTTTAAGCACTGTTACATACCTGTCCATACCAACTTGCACTTGTGGTTTTTGACAAATTTTTTCTTGTTTGTTTTCCATTGCGTTTTTGTTCGAGTTTATATTGTCAATCGTAACGCTTGTATTGTTTTCTGTTGTTGTATTTATTTCCACATTGCTTACACTAGCATGAGTATCATTTATTTTTGTTGTTGTTTCATTGTTATTACTCATATAGAGTTGTTTTTGTTTTTTCACCGTTTTTTTTTTAATTTTTTTTTTTTGTTGACTGTGCTCTTTTTATTATGTATAATGTTGTTACACCGAGATAATAAAAGAAAAAAGAATAAATATTTTTTTGCACAGATTATTTGCAAGTATGTATGTGCGTATATACATACATATGTAGGTATATCTTTTTACTTGTATTTTTTTTTTCTTAATTGTTTTTTTTTTTTTTTTTTTTATAGTTATTCTATTGTTCACTTTTATATTGAGCGTCCAAATTCGCTTGTTAAACTGATATTATTAACTAATTTATGTTTAAAAAAAAGAACCGTATGCGGAGTTAAAAGAAACACGTCTTTTCTCATCGAGCACGACCGACTAATTTTGTCCTGAGTGAATGTGAATCTTTAAAGGGATCTATTTGGTACTTTTTCGTTCTTTAACTGGTACTTGTTTTAATTTTCAGTAGGATTGGACTAATAGGGCATTTACATTACATCGAAATCTAGTATATTTCATTTGAAATCTTCCTCCAAATCTAGGTCGTTTACATTATACTTGTTTGACGTTCGCGAGATTTGGTTTTCACAGCAAAAACCGCCGACTGAAAGTTTTGTGTGTAACACATACTTACATATAAAGAAATAGGCATTTAAAAATTTGCATTACATTTTCTTTATAATCAACTTCATTTATTTTATCAAAATTATTTGTCATTTGCATTTTTTTTACTATTTTACAAAATTTTTTAATTTTTTTTAATAATTTTAACAAGCAGCTATTATTGTTTTTGTTTTGTTTTTTGTTAAAATATCATTTTTTTCTTGTGCAGGGAAGTAGTTTTTAGTGCTATATGGGGAAAAACATAGATGCATCAATAAGTACTACTAGATTTCGAATAGATTTCGTCAAAATCTAGTTATGAACAAAATTCACTAGATTTGGCTCGAAATCTCGAAAGTACTAGATTTCGTTGTAGTGTAAATTGGCTATAAGAAACATAAAATGAAACATGCCATGCAAAAAGGGGATATAAGGGAAATGAAATCCTAATTCTTTTGCTTTTGTGTTCTACATGTGCTACTTTTTACATTTTTTATAATATTGAATTTAGATTTCCCAGTTAAATACATATTACATCAAAAATGAGGGTATACTAAGTTTATCATACCGTGTGAAATTTTTAATTATTCGCCCCACTAAGTATATATATTCTGAGTTCTTCAGTAATTCTAAGTCACACTTAACAAATACTTGAAGTGCCACATGTAACCACAATTATTATCAAATGTTTATTTGATTTTACACAGCGTTTACTGAATCAAAAAACATTTCAGACGTTATTAATAACAATTTCCTATAATTTGTTTTAAGAAATATTGTTTAGTGAATCCATAAAAACTGTTACAATGAAAATGGTGGATGAAATTTGTGGAAAAGCGTTGTTCGGATTATATAGTCAAATATTTGATAAATGTGGACTAACCTTTAGTCGATTTACCCATGTCCGTTTGTTAAAAACACTATCACTTTCGAAAAGGTCAAAAGAAAAAAAGAGTATTGATGTCAAATTGTTTTTAGTAATCCTCAGCAGTTTGGGAATAAGATGCAATAAGATCGGTTCAGTACGATAACAATTGTAAATCAAAATGTCTAACAACCAACCTAAATTATTGAAACCTTTTTTATAAACTAACATAATTAGTAGCGGAATGCAATTATTGGTATAAGATTTTGCAAATATTCGTTTTATATAACTAAAAATATTAAAAAAAATAGTGAAAAGCAGTCAATAATTTACCATAGGCCCCATATAAAGCCCACTGTCGGAAACACTAAAGAACGCGTAAACCCGTTACGGAAAATGCTATTATAATGTATTTTTGGCGGACAGTTTTATATTTGTTAATTTTGACAGTTATCTCAAACTAGCTATTCAACATTCCAGCATAACACTCAAAAAAACCAAAAACAAAATCATATATTCTACAGATGTCGAGCGTCTATTGACTGAAAAAAGGAGAGTTCGTAGAGAGTGGCAATTGCACAGATCCCCCCAACTTAAGACTTTATTAAAAGAGTGCACAAAAAGGCTGAGAAAGTTACTGCAGTCTCAGAAAACGGCTTCCCTGGAAAAATATCTCAAGGGACTTGATGCAACTCCACAATCAGATTACTCATTATGGCGTGCAGCTAGAAGCCTCAATAGACCAGTTATCTCTAAGCCACCATTGAGAAACTTGAATGGAAGTTGGGCAAGAAATGATATTGAAAAAGGAAATCTGTTTGCTAATCATCTGAAAAATGTATTTACCCATAATATATTTCACGATATAGCAGTCGATTTACCGTCTGTAAATGTTAGAGCAGCTATTCCCCTTAGATTCGAGTTTAGAGAAATCGAAAAGGCTATTTGTAATTTAAACACCAAGAAGGCATCCGGTATTGATAAGATCAGTAATAAAATGCTTTTGGAGCTACCAAGTACAGCAAAGAAAATTATTCTTTTTATTTTTAATGCTATTTTACGACTTCAATACTACCCTCATAAATGGAAGGTTTCCTTAGTAACCATGATACCAAAGCCAGGAAAGGATCACACAAAAGTTGAGTCATACAGGCCTATTAGCTTATTATCTAATATTTCAAAGCTATTTGAGAAACTACTAGTGGCAAAATTAACGCCGATTTTAAATGAAAATAGATGTATTCCTAATCATCAATTTGGGTTTAGAAGAAAGCATAGCACAATTGAACAAACTCATCGAATAGTAAATGTAATAAGAAAAGCCTTTGAAGAAAAAAAATATTGCTCAGCACTTTTCATCGATGTGTCTCAAGCTTTTGATAAGGTCTGGCATGAAGGTTTACTACTGAAATTGCAGCAAAACTTGCCAGCAAACATTCACAAGCTGTTAGAAAGCTACTTAGTCGGTCGTCAATTTATTATTAAAGAAGGCGATTTTTTAAGTTCTCCTCAGCCAGTTAACGCTGGAGTCCCACAAGGCAGCATCCTGGGCCCTCTATTGTACTTAATTTATACTTCGGACATGCCAACAAACAGCTACACACAAACCTCAACATTTGCGGATGACACAGCTTTCCTAAGCGTTCATGAAAACTGTCAAGAAGCATCTCGTTACTTACAGGATCACATATTTGAACTGGAAAGGTGGTTAAAACAATGGAGGATAAAGATCAATGAGCAAAAATGCGCACATATAACATTCACATTGCGTCGGGAAACATGCCCCCCTATTAAAATCAATAATCAAATAATACCCCAACACTCGCATGTAAAATACCTCGGTATACATCTAGATCGGCGTTTAACGTGGAAATGGCACATAGAAGCAAAATTAACTCAAATGAAACTAAAAGCAATTCAAATTAATTGGCTCATTGGAAGAAATTCTGTTCTTAGTCTCGATTGCAAACTTCTACTTTACAACTCTATCTTAAAGCCAATTTGGTGCTACGGTATTCAGTTATGGGGCACTGCCTCGGCTTCTAATATCGAAAAAATTCAAAGGCGCCAAAATAAACTTCTTCGAATAATAACAGCCGCTCCCTGGTATGTCAAAAACTCAAATATCCACAAGGATCTCAATGTGCCATTGGTAAAAACTATGATAACGAAATATGCAGTAAAATATTTAAAAAGGCTGGAACTGCACCCAAATCCCTTAGCTCGAAATATTTTAAATTATGGCGGCCACACTCGATTAAGGAGAAGAGACACTGCAGCACTCACCCAATCAGATGAGCGATAAACACCTACATATGTGAACAGAAACCGTGATGACTAAATCTTTTTGTCTGGCACTGGCAGGACATTAAGTAAATATTAGGATAAGATTTGATTAATTATTGTTAGTTCATATTTAATATATGAAGATTCAATAAATAAATACTGCAAAAAAAAAAAAAAAAAAAAAAAAAAAGTTTTATATGAAAAGGAATCACACTGTCAACTTTCGTGAAGATGTGTATATAATTTATAATAGGCCCCATATAAACCTTACTCTCGAAATCACTTTAAAGCGCGTAAAACCTTTACAAATAATCATATTGATACCGTTTCATTACTAACAAGTAAAAAGTATAGTAGGTGAAGCCCGTGAGATAACTTACACCACATTATTTCAAAACAAATTTTCCAGTTACCCTATTTGGTACCCATAGCTAGAACAAAATTACGTTATGAGGTGAATATTCATGTTAAAGTTCTTTGTGCCGAATATTATTCAGGTGTCCTCATCTACATGAGATTTTTTTGCCTTTAAGTAATTTTTGTTTGACCTATGGGTAATTTTTGACCTATCAGCACAACATTTTTTCATGAAATAATAGCTATTGCAAAAAATATTATCGCCAATTCTTCTTTTAATAACAGCATTTATAAGGACACAACCACTGCCACAATTTTTGGCCACACCAAATTAGTCTGTCTGTGTTATACTAGCGATAAAACACATTGTATTTGTAGGCGAGTACCAATCGTTCGACCGATATTTAGGAAAAACCAATATTATTTTCCAAAAATTAAAAAAAAATAAATTTTTGGGATCAAGTGCGAAGCAAACATTTCAAACGGTGTAAAAACAAAAGAGCACTGGCGGCGTCCAAGTTAAATGTATGTACTTTAAACAAAGTAAAAAACGGGAAAACATAAAAATACTTGGCAATACTACGCAACAAAATTTGTTAAAATATACAAAATTAACGCACTTAAACCTTATATATCGAAGTTTTAATAGAAATTTATCGATATATAACCACAGTGTAGTTAAATAAAGTAAAAAAAGTAAAAAAAAAAAAAAAATTAAAAAAATTTTGGCAAAATTGACGTGTCCGGTGAACATGCTCAAGGCACATGATCATTTAGCGGACTGTTCGCCAAGTATGCAAATGTCCGCCTTTTATGCGCAAGCTCGAAACTGTGTTCGCTGAATAGACGCTGTGCATATATATATTTATACATATATATATATATATATATATATATTTCGTGGGAAATTTGTACAGATTGCAATTAAAAAAATATTATATGAACATAGCATCTGGTTAAAATAAACAAAATTATAAAACTCATTGTGAATCTTTATAAGAATACATTTTTAGAAACACACATACATATACGTATAAATTTCGTGGGTCTTCATCTGAGATAACATGTGAGAGAACGTCGGCAGAATGAGAGAGCACATTTCTTCAAATTAATCTTAATCTTAAACAAGGGGAACATGTATCTTATAAGATTTCATAATTTACTGATTTTCGTACAGTAAACTTGTGTCGTTTTTTATTCTATTTTAGTTTTTTCTTTGTTTTTAGTGTTTAATATGGTTTTTAAGCACTTTTCTCAAGATTTCCACTATTTGCACTAAAAAAAATTAAACATTTTAATGAAAGCGTGTTATTATTAATTTATATATATGTATGTATGCATGTATTTGTACTCTTGACAGCTCATCTTATAAGATAGTCGTTATAAGATTTCTCATAACAACTGTCTCATAACATTTATTATAATATTAATACTAACACTATTTGAGAGTCCACACGTAAGATAATACTCTCTGCGATTGAATTTGACGTTTGCTGATATAAAAATCTTATTTCTTATCTCAGGTGGAGACCCTGTGTTATACAGATTGCAACTGAAAAATGTTTAAAGTAAACAACAACAAAACAAAAAAATTAAGCCGTTGAAATGATTATTAAAATTTTGCATACACAATATATACATATATACTTGCATACATACATATTACCCCTCCAAGCAATTGGTAGAGTGTTTTTCGACTGTCTACGAATTTTAACTACTTCGTCACATTTGGTAGTTAAACAGTAGATTTTTCGGAATTTAACACTAACAAAATACGTTAGTATTGAATTATGAGTTCTTAAATTATAATTTTTCGTCACTTTAATGCAGGGATTTCCATTTCTTTACACAATTGTGTACACCACTTCTAACACATATTTTTATACTCTTCAATTCAGTCGTCGATGTGACTTCGACAAGTGTACATGTCTAGCGGATGCTATATTATTTTGTTTCAGCTTACACTTAAAAAATATTGTGCGTCAAAAATGCTTTTGGTAACATCCAATGCCTTGCGTGCAATTTTTATTTAGAGTTAAAATTTTAAGACTTAAATGTAGAATAATGTAACATTTCATAAGTTTACATGCAAAGCAAAGAACTTTGTAAAATGGTAATTATTTGAGATTTAAAAGCAATTCTTAATATTTCAGATAAAAAATTTCAAAATGTCTAACAGTCCTATGTGGAAGAAGCTGATAGTCACATTTATTATAGGTTTTATTTTACATACGTATATGGATTCGGTTCTTATAATTTTACAGCACTTTTTTATTTCTTCTTATGCAACACTAAAAATTATTATTATAAATTATATGATCACTAATTCCACTAACACCGTGGTATAGTTATAAAACAGATTACCCGGTTTTGGTGTTTAAAAATATTAATGTGTTCTTATAAAAAGAACTAAAAACTCTGCTAATTTTTTTCTTGAGTGTGATTATACATTATGCGGTTAAAAAAATTATATATGTATTTGATGATACGTCATGTTTAATATTGTAATTAACTTAAAATTATATAAAAATACATATGTAACGTGAATCCCAATCAACAAAAATGTCAAATTTTCAAATAATATCTACATTGTTTTGAATTTAAGCTAACGATATGTGTTTTGTTTGTGAAAAAAATTCTTTGATGCCTGTAAAAGGGTCCCTTTTTCTTTCGTTAAAAAGACGTACCTAAATGCAGAAATTATTAAGAAAAAAAAAAATAGCCACAAGGATTTTGTTGGTATTTTGTGCTTGTAAAAATATTTTTGTTTCTGTACCAATCGCGTCGCACAGTGGCGCCCGTAGAGCAAGCGAGGTTGCAAAAATCAAAATTTTCATGAGTGCCGACGAAGTTTTGAATAAACCCATGTTATAGGAAACTTTTCAACGATTTCAAATATGCCACTCTTAATAATATCACATTTTTAGTTTAGAAGATATAACCGTTCAAAGTTGACCGACTTTCGGTTTTCAAAAAAACACACAATTTTTAGTCAATTTGTTGCGATTTCAGGTGTAATATCACGAAAAATAGGTAACGAATCGCCTTATTTTTTATTTGTATTGGTTGATGTATTTATTAAATGTATAATGATAAAAAAAAAATTAACTGTTTGCTTTGTGTTTCTCCTGGTAAATCACTATTTAAAAACTATCCGTTTTTTCACTATTTTTCAACTTTGACGGAAAATAAAAAAAAACTATATTTTTCTATATTTGCCATATTTGCAAAACCTGTTCTTTGATTATTTCTTTACATAATTCAAAAGGTTTTATCTGCCCGTACGTGCCCGTTTGGCTTCTAGAGGTAAAAAAGTTTAAAAAGACATGGTTGCAGAAATTGTATGGCGTCCATCCCTTATATGTTTTGACTGACAGTAGTTTGATCTAATAGTTTGAAAAAAACTACTCATTAAAATTAGCAGGTACGTACCTCACATAAACAATACTTTGGCGTAAAAATGGTCAGGAACAATATTGACTTATGGTCCCTACAGGTAGGCACAAATCTTATTTGGACACGTGCATAATATCAAAATTGCATTATTCAGCCTAAATCCATATGTATGCAGGGAACAGGTAATTTTTTCGGCATGATAGCATAAGCCTATATATTGCAAATGGTCAAGAACAATATTGACTTATGGTCGCTACAGGTAGGCACAAATCTTATTTGGACACGTGCATAATATCAAAATTTCATTATTCAGCCAAAATCCATATGTATGCAGGGAACAGGTAAATTTTTAGGCATGGTAGCATAAGCCTATATATTGCAAAATAAGCATAATGCCTGGATTAGTCTACGCCTGAAAGTTGGCGCAACAATTACTGAAACCATTAAACAATTTAAGTACTGAAAACATGGCGTTGAACAATTTAAAATTATTTCAACTGTTTAGAAAGTCAACCACACCAAAGTTTTTCACGGAAGTGAAAATTCTTCCTTAGAAGTTGACATTGATCAGCAAATGGGGCTGCGATGGATCATCCGGACAAAGCGTTTATAAGCAAAGGATATCTTCCGATGACGCTACAATATCGGACGAAAATATGTTTATGGCATCTGTTGTTCCTTTGCGGCTAAAATCGGGTGATTCCCTACACTGGAAAAATCCACGTCCGCCATCAGTGCATTATTGCCGACCAATAATGTTTCAGTTTGCAAGGGAATCGGCAGAACTCATAAGGACTACGGTGAAGGACATTGAAGAACAAATAAGCAAGATTAAGCCTACAAAGCTGCAAATTGGAGAAGGAAAATATATTCAATGCAATTACGAGTTCCACCTGACCATGGTTGACGGAAAAGTCGTAAACGAACTGACAGGAACAACCTCAACAATGTCATGTCCGATTTGCGAAAAGAGTCAGAAGAACTTTTTTCAATTCAATTCAATTTATTTCATATATAATATGTTACATCTCAATTTTATATAATTAGTTGTAAAGAGTTTAAGATTAGTATATTTTTCTGCTTAATTATAACATATTTCAATTAGTTATCATATACATATATATAGACAGAATTATATTGGAGGTAAAAATTTAGCGAAAACCTATTTAAACCCCTTTTTTCGTTTTATTTTTATATTTTTTTTATCGATTTTATATTATTATTTGTCAGAAGAACTTTGGTAATTTAAACGATTCTACAAATGAGGAGAATTACGAATATGGAATGTCACCATTGCACGCAAGGATAAGGTGTATGGAATTCTTGCTAAAACTGGCATATACCCTACCACAAGAGGAGGAAAACTTCGATGAAAATACATCATTAAAGGATAAGGAAAAGATCAGAAAGAAGCAAATACAGGATGCTTTTTTTAAACAAGTTGGACTAAAAGTAGACTGTCCCAAGCACGGATACGGTAACTGAAACGATGGAAACACTTCTAGGAGATTTTTTGAAAATGATGAGGCAGTAACTAGAATCATTGGAATTGACAATCAAATCGTGAAAAGATTGGGAACGATCTTGGATGTTTTAAACTGCAAAGAAAATGTCAATTCTACAAAATATGGAGAATATGCGTCGAAAACTGCATCTCTTTTAGCAGAAATGTATCCACAGAAGAAGTTGACCCCGACAGTCCATAAAATATTGGCGCATGGCAAAGATATAATTGAGTACCAGTCTTTGCCAATTGGAGAGCTTTCTGAAGAAGCACAGGAGTCTCTTAACAAATTTTATAAAAAATATAGATTGCAGAACACATTCAAAGCATCAAGGGTAAGGCAAAATGAGGACCTCTTCAACATGTTGGCAGCATCTTCCGATCCACTTATTTCTTCCCTGCGGCATGTGAAGTCACGAATAGAGTTACAAAATAATTATAGTTTAGAAATGGTTAGTCTTTTAGATATACCTTCTCTTACGAATTGTGATGAATATTTTACAGAAAATTTAAAAAATAAATTTAAAAAAAAATTTATTTTTTTTTTAATTTGTTGGGTAATAATTTAAAACATAAAACCCTTAAGAAAAAAAATAAAAACAATCTAAAAATGTAAAAAAAATTTTTTTTAGTTACCATAAAATTGATTTTTCTACTAATTTTAACTTTGATAACCCATAAGTAGGCCCCTACAAAGCGTAGCACCCTTTCCAAACGCTCATTTCATAGGCTGAACAGTTATCTATCATATGCTGTTTAAACTGTTCAATTATCTTATTCGGTTCAAAAGATATGATTTTTGCAACGAAAAAACTCAAATGGCGCCACTGTGCGTCGGTGGGTTTTTTTTTTTAAAAATTTAAAAAACAAGTTAAAAAAGTCTTTTTTTCCTACAATTTATATGTACACATAAAAGCAAATGTGACAGCAGGTAACATTTTTGGGTAAGAAGATGTGTTTTATTGATGTATGAATGAAACTTTATTGTTTCGCACTATTTTTATTGCTTACTTTTTTATGCTACAATTATATGACCGAGTCCAAAGAGTTAACCTTACTAATTTATGGTATTTATTTGACGTAACTTTGACCTGTTATAATGACTTCACACATTTTTGCAGGCAAACTCAGGTGCGCATTTGGTATTTTGTAAAAAGTTATGATATACCATTAGAATTAAAATGTATGCACAGATGTTTGAAGTATGAGTAACCCAACAACGTGAATACCCTTTCTATTTTACTTACCACTATGAATGCCCTAACTTTTTACTAAAATAACTTTTTCACGGTATAATTCTCGTGTAATTTATTTTATTTTTGAATAAATAGACCAGGGTAATACATTTCTATGCACAATTGTGTATACCACTACTAATACATATTTTTGTTTCAGGTTAACAGAAAAAACTTTATGATGGCACTTAAAAAATATTGTGCGGTCAAAAACACTTTGGTAACATCCAATGCCTTATATGCTATGCAACATTTAAGGAAGGAACGGAATACGTTATTAAACGGCATTGCGATCGTTTTCATAATAATATAAATAATTTAAATGATAAGGAAAGAGAAGACCTGTTTTATAAAAATAAAACAATTTTTTTGGAAAAATTTAAAAAATGGTTATTAGACATTTATGAACCAAAATCAGTTCCCAAATTGAAAAAGGAGATTTCAAGTTTAGTAATATTGAAAATTGTTAAGAAAGGAAGACCATTGTGGGGTGGTGTTTTTATCAAGCAATTGCTTAAAAAAAATTTGGGAAAGGCTTAATTATAATACTAAATTTATAGAGTCTCTTCCCCTGTCCAGTCAAACTGGCGACCGTCGTACTGTTCAATTAGGAACATGTGTAGAATCTGCAATTATGGAAAAAGTAATTAATTGCGAATTTTTTTCAATTTGTTTAGACGAAAGCACTGACATAAATGACAGCGAATACACTATTTTTGAGTCAATGTTTACTTTAGAAACATTTTATGAAAATGTAACTGGTACGTTGTTGTATGATGTTGTCCAGGAAAAGCTTCTTTCCATTGTAGACATAAACAAATTTGCTGGAGTCTGCACAGATGGAGCCAATGTAATGTTGAGCAAATATAATAGGCTTATAGGCCAATTAAAAAAACCCGAATTTGCAGTTCATAATTTTCACTGCATAATTCATCAGACCGCTCTTGCATCGAAATTCATAAATGATACCCCAGCTATGAAGACAGCAGAGGATCTAATAAATAAAATTCGAGGCGGACATCAAGCGCTTACCCACCGAAAATTTGTAACCTTTTTAAAAAACAAAAATGCTGTGAATTGTGACCTGAAAATGTTTACAGAAGTTCGGTGGCTAAGTCGCGTTGATTGCTTGAATATACTTTATGATTTAAGAGAAGAAGTTCTTCAGTTCCTAGAAACTGAGAAAATAGAAAAAGTTTTAGTACAGTGTTTAAAAGACAATAATTTTATTTTAGACTTAGCTTTTTTGGCAGATACGACAAGTATGTTAAATGAACTTAATTTGGAATTGCGACTTGTCAAAAATCATTCACAATTTTAAAACAAAACTTTTTCTAATTTTTTCCCAAATTAAAACTGGTGATTTTTCCAATTTTCCAAATACTTAACTTGTTTATAGAAAAATCGAAATCGACAAAAGATATGAATATGCCGAAATATTTGAAACACTTTTCAATAATTTTCAAGACAGGTTTCAAGATTTTTACAACCGCTACTAGATCTTTTCGAAAACCCTTTTCGTTGCGATGTAAGCAACTACGAATTTGATATTCAATCAGAACTAATCATACTACGAAGCGAAGTAAATGCTCCAGACGAAAATAATATTGTAGAGTTCTGGAAAGATTTGGATGGCGCTCTATCCTGAACTAAAAAAAAATTCATTTAAGTGCC
The DNA here is from genome assembly GCA_943735925.1 of Pollenia amentaria. Classification (NCBI taxonomy): domain Eukaryota; kingdom Metazoa; phylum Arthropoda; class Insecta; order Diptera; family Polleniidae; genus Pollenia; species Pollenia amentaria. Next base: position 82,551,374 of record OX031009.1, read on the forward strand.
TCTCTTTATTCGGCACTACTTACCTATGCGAACAAATTTTTTCGGATTTAAAATTTATTTGTTCCAAGCAACGTAATAAATTAAGTTCATCCCATTTGAAAAGAATTCTACTATTACGAAACTGCCATAAAAGTATAAATTTAGAGGATTTTATTTTATAAGTTGTATAACACAAGGGAACAAAATTAAACATTTTTTGTGTTGATAAAAAATTTGTAGCAGTTCTTTACCAATTCAATTCGCTGATTTTAAAACTGCACTTTTTTTCTATCAGCTGCGATTTGCGTGCAATATTTATTTTTTATGAATTTTTAAAACATAAAAATCCTTAATTTTTTTACAATTGTTTGATAAGATATTTGAAACTGATTAAAAAAAAAGTGCAGTTTTAAAATCAGCGACAATGAATTGGTAAAGAATTGCTACAAATTTTTTATCAACACAAAAAATTTTTGATTTTGTACCTTTGTGTTATATATGTATATTTTATATATGTGTTATATATGTATATTATATATATGTGTTATATATATTAAAATATATTACTTACATTTAATTTCGGCTGTAAATGAATGCATTCTCTCAATTTTTTTACTCTCTGGTACTCACTACTACACAACCAAAAAATTTTTGGAAATCCCTGCTTTAATGAGTTGTTCAGATAATTGTAACAGTTATATAATTACAACAATAGCACAACTGAGCAATTCCCATACTATATTGACTTCTTTGCAACGATTTTCTGTTTAATAGTGAATACTAGAAAAGGAAAATGCGTAAAAGAGCACAGTTAGTATTTAAGTTGCCATGTGATCGGTGCTTGTGAAATTATATAAATTTATAAAATTATGTAAAATAAAATGAAAATTTTAATATTTGAAATTTTAATATTTGTTTATTTAATGACCTTAACAATTTTTGTGTGAAAATTATTGTTTTTGCTTAATTTTTCTAGTGAAGATCAACGTTATTAGTGAAAAAAATTTGTAAAATAAAGCAATAAAAAGATATGCTAGTTATAATATGATAAAAGTTTATTAAGTTAGTGTTTGAACTAATTTGTGATTTTCTGTAAATTCCTTTAACAAAATTTGTCCACATTAGGTTTTTAACTTTAAAATATTAACAGCTATTTTGATTAAATGTACGGTAGATTTTTTAATATTTGTTTAACTTTAAGCTCATTTATTTTATATTTTACTTAGATTTCCCTTACAAAATAAAACAAAGATAAACAGTAAAATTGCCCACAGAAAAAGTGTAACTTCAAAATAGTGCTTTTTGGAGTCAAAAGCGATACTACCAAATTTAATTGATATTAAACTACCAAAGCGCTCTAATTTGTCACAAAATATAGACACTAAGTGGATTCTTGAAGTAAATATTACCATAGTGGGACACTTCTTCCCGAATGAAGTAACTACATCAATAATAATTGAATAGCAAAAGCGATAGATTTTTGCTAAATGGGGAAACTATTTAGATTATTTTTCGATCAAAATTGTTTGCAGGGACATAAAGAGTTGGTGGTTTAATTGATTGTGTTTGTTCGGGAAAACTTTTTACAGTTATTAAAAAATGTTATTCTTAGCAACACACATACACACTCATACATACATATGTACGCATACACTCTGTGGATTCTTTCTATAGATCGCAAATTAAAAAAAAAAAAAATAAAATTAATATTAAAGTAAGCAAAACAAAACAAAAAACTTTATACAAAACATCCAGGGATGAAAACAATGTGTAGTCAGATTTATATAATTTTTTTAATTTTTACATGTAAAATATTCCCAGCTAACGTAAAGAAATGAAAACACTGAGCTGTCTGATGAATATTTAAAAATGATAGAATATTGCTTTGTGATCTTGTTTACAGATTGTACCTGAAAACACTAAACAGTGTTGAAATATATTATATTGGCGTGTGATTCTGCTTACAGATTGCACCTGACAACACTAAACAGTATTACCATTTATTATATTGGCGTGTGATCTGGCTTTCAGATTGAGCTTGTCAGCACTAAATAGTATTACCATTTGTTAAATTGATGTATGACCTTGATAAAACCATAGGGTTGTACTTTTTATGCGGTTTTTATTTTTCTATAATAAAAGCACTGAAATTCACTAACATGGCAACACTGCCAACACGCTCATCACTCTCTCACAAACACTACAGAAAATCTTTTGTTCCATCAACTTCGAAAATAAAATTAAATGAATCATCTGCGTCCTATTCAGAATCTGAAATATCTTCTTTTATAGCTGCACTTGACGTACTTGGTAGTTGCTACTCAGGGATTTCAGGAAAATAATTCACGATATGGTGTTGGCCGATCGAAGAGTAAAAGTGCGTAAGATTGTTGATGCCATAGGCATTTCATATGGCAGTGTGGTTTCGATTTTTAATGCTCAGCTGGGTTTGGGTACCATTCGTAATTTTTAAAATATATATCTGCAGTTTCATAGCCAAATTTTATCAAGTGGTCGACACTTATTTCAAATTCAGAGTTAATTGTGATAAGAATTATATGTTAATGTTTTAAAAGATCAATATTAATGTTGGATATAGAAGAAAATAATTCCGGATTAGAAAATGTTTTCCGTGCCATATTGCCGTTGTTCGTGTAGCCGCTCCCATTACTTCTCGGCTTATTGACCTGAATGCCCATTTTTTGCCAAAATTGTTCCTAAATTTCACCTTTTCTCTTTAGCATAAGAAGTTTGTCCTCAGCACTCTGAATTTGCCATATATTAATATAATGTTTAAATATAATATATGAAAGATTAAGGACACATTCAAAACATCGAATCCAGCCGTGCGCTTATAAAATAATGAGCATAAATCTTTTACCGACAAAAACTGTTTCGGATTTCCAACACATATCGGACACGACTGAGTACTCCTTGTTTTCGTAAGTACGTTCAACACTCTTCCATCAATTAAACTCATATCTAATAAGCTCGTACTTTACAGTTATCTTTCTGCCGTTTACCATTATTGTTATTAATATTCCAAAGGCTTAAGATTTGATGTTTGCACATCCAGATTGTTTTTTTCTTTCAATATATGCTCTTAAGTTTCCTTAATAAATTAAATTTTAAGTGGTCGGCAAAAACGGACGGATTAGGGAGTACGGTTAATCCAAAAGATTGCATTAATTGACGTGACTATTTTAAATGGTATAACTAAAGTTACAAAGAGAGAGTTATCTTAACTTTCCGGGGCATTGCTTTTAAATATTTGTTCAAGTGCACTTTGTCCTGTGGAACCGTCGAAACCGTAACTCAGAACCAATTGGACTTTATTGACCTCATATATTCGCGTCAGCACTTCTTTCTGGTATGACAAATTTCTTTTTGCTATATGATTAACCAAATTTTGGAGAGGACTATGTGCTGATGAATCCGTTACCGTTAGTCCATCGGGTCAGCAGTCCACCTTGCTCTTTTTAATTTTCTTGTAACTGGGGAAAATATCACAGGTTCTTGACTTATTCATCTCTTATGTTAGTATACTGTTGTCTTGTTGAACTATTCTCAAGCAAAAAGCTTGATGCTTCTTCTGGGAATTTTCGCGATAGAAGTTATTATAATGGTTGAAATGGAGACGAAACAGCTTTCTTTAAAATAAAATTAAAATAATTTTCTTCAGATAAATTAGCTGAAATAGATGCAGCATGATTCAATAGCTTGGTATCATTTCCTGGTTCGGACGACACTTCTGAAGCCATTTTTCTTTTTTATCGCTCACTTCTCTTGCTATAACCCACAGAAAGACGGCTTTTTTTTCTTTGAAACATCACTTTCTAATAGTTTGAACACATGAGGTTACCGTACCGTAAAAGTGGGTTTTTACCCACTTTTGGTATGCAGAAATTATTAATTTGTTTTTTCAGTGTTGTCATACAGTTTTCATTAACACTTCTATTTAATTTCGCGGAAATCCAATTTATAACAATGATGGATTTTCAATAAATTTCTAACCAAAAGTTGAAAATATCCATGTTTAGTTTTACTCTATCTAGAATTAGATTTTTATAAAATACGACGGCAGATTGGAACAGATCGTTTTTCCAAAAAATTATGGTACACATTATTACCGTTCGCCACACATGAATTTTTTGACGGAAGCGTTAGAATAAACAAAGTTATACTAAAAAGAACATATGGACGCCAACAAAAACTTTACAAAAAAGACAGCACATGTTGACTCAAAAAAAACGATTTACTACATCTTACTTTTTTTTAAAATGTTTAATAACATTTTAATTAAAGGGCATAATAAGCCACACAAATAGCTTGGCAAACATGTCAAAAATTTACTTTTGTACAAATATTTTGTGTTGTTAATTCGGGTGTTTGCTGTTTGGACAAACATTTGAAGCAATTTTTGCAGAAATATTAAAATCATTTTATATTTGGCAGACATTTTGACTATTTGTCAAACTTTTTGTGGTGTCTAGTGCTAAAAGTAATAATTTCAGCGAACATTTTGCAGAGTAAAGATGTAGAAGAAGAAGCAATACAATCAATTTCAGCCGTAGATTTTATTTCGCTCTTTGCTTAGAGCACTCTACTCTAAATTATTTTTCTTTCTTGTATATGTTCCGTTTGAAACAAATATCGAGAAAAAATTGCCGCAGCATAATTGTCCTCTGCATTCATTGAAAACAAAACAAAAATTAAAAATTAATGTTTGTATAAAATAAGATTGTGTTGTTTATTGCCAAACAGAAGCAAAAAAAAAAAAAAGTGCATGTTTGCCAAGCAATTTGTGTGGTTTATTATACCCTTAACACACCTCTACAAGTTTTTTCCATTTTACAAAATTTTTATAATCTTTAAAGTTCTTGGTTGACGACCAAAACTCCTTTGTTGTTTGTTCATAATTGAATGTCAGAAAATGTAGCAAAGCAAAACATGGCAACCTTGACAGCTCGGCATGTCGTCATGAGTTGCCACCTGACTTAAATGTTTCATATTTGAGTGTTTCAAAATGTTTAATGTAAAATTCCATTATAATTATTTTTAAATGGTTGCCTTGAAATATTAAATTTTTACTTAAAAACCTGTCATTGGCCCTATAGTATCTAGTTTTGTTTGGTATAGCTTCAAACTGTACTTTTTAAATCGATGCTGGTAGAAATAAGCTGTAAACAACTGTATGGAATAAGTCTCAAATAATTTGGCCTGACATTAAAAAAAACATAAAATGCTCTTAATATAAAGTTTTGTTTTTAATTTTTTTTTTTTTTTTTTTTTTTTTTTAGCTGGCTCTCATCCAAACGAAACATGTAATTTCGCGTTTACAACAAATTTATTTACATAAAAAATTTGAAATACGTAAGTAGACAAATGCTTATTATCTTTTTATGCTCATTTTTAATTATTATTTGCACATGTTTTCGTGCTATTTAATATAATGAAAGTTTAATTTATATGTATTTAGGAAATTTAGGAATTTTTTCTTCAATTGACTTAGCTATGAAAATCTTATATACATATGTAGATATATCTAGCTATGTATATATGTATATAAAAATCAATGTATGTATGTATGTTTATTTGTTTCTTTGTATGTACCTTATAGCCGCATAAACCGATCTTCATGAAACTTTCACAGTATATTTCTGATGTTCTGGAAGGTCTTTAGGCTATATATTTTTTGAAATTTTGAGTGGGCGTGGCACCTCGTATTCAAAGACAATATAAATTTCTGTATATCTGGAGAGCGAAAAGGCCTAACGTTCCCAAATTTGGTACAAGCATCTTGGTTATCAATACACAACATGTGACATTTAAGCGGGATTGGATAAGTGGGTGTGGTACAAAATGGCATTATTTATATCTAAACAACGGTAGGAGAAAAATTGTCCAAATTTGGTAAACATAACTGGGTTATCAATACAACACATCTCTGTCGGCTCGCGTTGTATAATATTGCATTTCTATTAGCAATGTCTGCCCCTGACGACCGTAATTCAGTTGGTCTGATTAAACCAGCATGGAATGAAATCCCAGATATAGTCGGTCGATCTTGGTCTAGGTTAAGTTGGGATATGAAGTCATGCGTCCTGATGATCCAAGGGCAGCGAAAGTTCACAAGGATTAAAAATAAAACGAAGTGCTTTAAGTGTTTAATTAAAAACATAATTTTTTTTAAGCTTTAAGTAAGCACACAAATACATCAATGTACAAAATGGACGGGATTAGAAGGGTGGGCGTGACATCTCCCATACAAATACATTATAGATATTTGTAAATCTGGAGAACGACAGGAGCCAAAGCATTTACAAGGGGAAAAATAAAAAATTTTAAGTTCTTGTAAATATTTTGCCACTAAAAATTTTTTCCTTTTGCGATTTTTGGGAAAATCTAATTTTTGGCCATTTTTTTTCCAAATGAGCCCAATTTTCTTATTGTTATTAAAGTGCTGCATGAATAACTTCATTCATGAACATACTGAAATGTTTATTCAATGAAGTTCGTATTCAAATAAAATTCAGACCACTGAACAAACTGTTGTTTGATTCATGATACTAGCAAACACATTTCGTTTCATATGGCAAACGCAAAGACTTTGTTCAATGAAACGACTTTTGTTTTACAGTTTTCACTCTCTCTCATTTTTTTTATATAAATAGTCAATAGCAATGTTGCCACTTAGTAAATGTATGTAATTTTTTCTTTTTTGTTACCTTTACAATAATATATGTAATTTGTAAAGCGTTTTTAAAATTAAATTTAAATTTTTTTCCGAACAACTTTTTTATGTACTTCCAAGCAAAACACATTGCTAAAAATGTTTCTGAAAATAAAATGAAATTTTTTTGAAGTTTAAAAATTTACATTAAAAACAATTAATTAACATTGAAAACAAAGTCAAATTTGTATTATTTTTATTACTAGCTTAACCCGGTGCGCTTCGCTACACTGACCCCGCACATTTTTATATTGAAATTTATAGTTTACTATAATAGTAGCTTTAACCACGTTTGAAGACTCTCCCTTTAATAGTTCTTCAGTTGAGCGATATTTAATGTATGCATCCTATGGGAGGTATTTCCCCCCCTGCGCCTACCCGCTTTATTTTTATTTTCAAAAGTGTAGTATACCATAAGAGTGACTTTTAGAAAGTTTGAACATTCTCACTATTACAGTTCTTAAGATATGCGATGTTAAACATTGGCGTCCTATGGGGTATTCCTATACCCCCGCTGCTATTTTATTTCAATTTCGGGGGCTCAGAAGATCCTACTACAAAAAGTTCAGCAAAATGCGTGCAGCGGCTCTTAAGATATGCGATAATTAATATTGGCATCCTATGGGGGGTACCAATTCCCCTGCCCCTATCGAAAAAATAAGTAGCCTATTTTATTTTAAGGGCTCACGTGATGTTACTGTAAAAATTTCAGGAAAATCGGTCCGATAATTAATATTGGCATCCTATGGGGGGTACCAATTCCCCTGCCCCTATCGAAAAAATAAGTAGCCTATTTTATTTTTAGGGCTCACGTGATGTTACTGTAAAAATTTCAGGAAAATCGGTTCGATAATTAATATTGGCATCCTATGGGGGGTACCAATTCCCCTGCCCCTATCGAAAAAATAAGTAGCCTATTTTATTTTTAGGGCTCACGTGATGTTACTGTAAAAATTTCAGGAAAATCGGTTCGATAATTAATATTGGCATCCTATGGGGGGTACCAATTCCCCTGCCCCTATCGAAAAAATAAGTAGCCTATTTTAGTTTTAGGGCTCACGTGATGTTACTGTAAAAATTTCAGGAAAATCGGTTCGATAATTAATATTGGCATCCTATGGGGGGTACCAATTCCCCTGCCCCTATCGAAAAAATAAGTAGCCTATTTTATTTTTAGGGCTCACGTGATGTTACTGTAAACATTTCAGGAAAATCGGTTCGATAATTAATATTGTCATCCTATGGGGGGTACCAATTGCCCTGCCCCTATCGAAAAAATAAGTAGCCTATTTTATTTTTAGGGCTCACGTGATGTTACTGTAAAATTTTCAGGAAAATCGGTTCAGTATAGATTTTATATATAGATTTTAATATTAATGTACTTCCTTCTGCTTTACTTACTTCTTGTTGCTTTTACTCTTCATGGTTATTTTTGTTTTTTTTTATCTTTCCTAATATTTTTCATTTCTTTCAACTGGCAATACTGACTTTAAAATAAATGTGTTTTTCCTTAAACTTATTCACATTTATTCGGTGGTTGTTCTGTTTCAGAGTTGTTAGTATTCATATTCTCTTGTTTAAGTAAACATAAAAACTGCATCTTACTCGTCTCTTAAATTTCGTGTGTTTGTTGCTTTCATTTCGTAGTTATTCATTTTATTGAATACAAACGAAGCAAATACAAAATTATAATGAAAGTTTCATGAACATCATTATTAAGTTTCATGCAGATGTTTAATTGTTATTTAAGTTAAGCCTATTCAGAATTATTATATAAAATCATGAAGGTAAAACGGCAAATTTTGAACATTTGGAATTTCCAAAGTGCCGATTTTTAGAAAGTGAAGAAAAATACCCTATCAACGAAGATAAAACAGTGTAAAAATGAAGATTACCCAGTTAAATTTATTTAATACAATTATTACCACTAGCACTTTTCCAATAGATTGGAAACATGCCAAAATACTTCCCGTTCCTATGGCTGACAATGAGTACCGACCTATTGCAATTCTTCCCTTTTTTTCAAAAGTATTTGAACGCCTATTATACAAACAGATTTCTGAGTATGTTAACGTGAACAATCTACTAACTGACCGCCAGTCCGACTTTACGCCTCAGCATAGCTGTATTACTGCCATAGCAGATGTGGTAGAGGAGATCAAGGGAAACTTGGATGATAGTAAAATATCGTTACTGGTGCTATTGGACCATTCAAAGGCATACAGTGAATCATTCAATTTTATGTCTAAAACTGTCGAAAATGTTTAACTTCTCCAGAACCGCTGTTAGGCTGATGTTGTCGTATCTTATAAATAGATCTCAATCTGTCACCAATGGTGAATCTATTTCAAATCCGTTACGTGTCACAAGAGGTGTTCCACAGGGTTCAATACTCGGGCCCTTACTTTATTCGTTATATGCAAATGATCTTCCCCAACAAATTCGTTTCTGTAATGTTCAGATGTATGCTGACGACGTTCAGCTGTATCTGAGTAGTACCAGGGAATTATTTTTGTCTAAAGTGCAGGAGCTGAATTATGATCTGAACAAAATTTTCGTTTGGGCTTCAGCAAATGGCTTAAGACTTAATCCAAGCAAATCTGAATGCCTAGTCATAAGCAAGAACGAAATGGGAATAGAGGATTAAGTAAATATTTTCTTAACAGGTTCAAAAATTGACATTGTAGGTAAAGCTAAGAATTTCTGAGTTACATTTAATAGACGTTTAACAAGCCTGTGGTAGAGCATACGGCATGCTACGGAGCTTATGGGTAACTCAATACTTTACTCCGCCGAAAGTAAGATTATTACTTGCGAAAACGTATTTATTACCAACGCTTTTATATTCATCCGAAATATTTGCTGGTTGTAACTCAGCGGATACGAGGAAACTCAATACAACTTTTAACAATATCGTAAGATACGTTTTCGGGCTTAGAAGATTTGATCATGTGTCACAATTCTCCATTCGTATATTCAATTAGTCAATTCACAAGGTATCCTAACATGTCATATTGTCAAAATGTCCTAATATTTCACAATGGTTTAAAAATATTGTTGTACGGCTCAGCCACTCAGCGCTGGACTTTTCTGATTAATTACGACAGCACAATAAACACAGCAAGCAACGTTCTATTTATTTAAGACACTTTTTGTTAACAAACCAACAACAATATTTTTAAACCATTGTGAAATATTAGGACATTTTGACAATATGACATGTTAGGATACCTTGTGAATTGACTAAATATTACATTTGATAACTTTCTAGTTTTTTAAAATATAATATTTCATTATAAAGTTATTATGACAAAGGAACCAAACTATCTCTTTGATTGTTTGCGATTTGCTAGATCACTAAGAGGTAAATTGTTGATTCAATTCAGATATCGTAGCCACGCCTCTGAATGTCAGTTCTTTATTCTTAGCATCCGTCTCTGGAATCAGCTCCCTGATAATTTGCAGACTACTAGCAACAAGGTTCAGAAAATTACTTACAGAATATCTTTCGTAAAGGAACATCTTTTTTAATTTTTGTTTCTTTTCTTATTATACCTTCCACCACCACTGTAGTGAATGAGGGTATACTAAGTTTGTCATTCCGTGTAAAACTTTTTTATTATACATCTAATAATACCCCATAAAGTATATATATTCTGGCTCCTTGAGTAATTCTAAGTCGATTTAGCCACGTCCGTCTGTCCGTCTGTTGAAAACACGCTCACTTTTGAAAAACGCAAAAGAAAAGAACAAATTCTCAAATTGCCTGTAGTTATCCTAAGCAGTTTGGGATTGAAATCCAGCAACATCGGTTCAGTAGGATCAGAGCTATGAATCAAAATGTGGAACCACCACCCTAAACAAATTGATAATTTTGATACAAAACTAACATATGTGGTTTAATAATGTACGGAATGACATACAATTTTGCTCGAATTTGGTTTGTACGACTGCAAATCATACTGGTAAGTTTCGTGACGATCGGTCCATAATTTACCATAGGCCCCATATAAACCCATCTCGCGGAAAACAGCTTAGTACGCCTAAAACCGCAATAAAAAACGCTAGCATACTTGAATTTGGTACGTCACAGTTTTATAGGACCAGAAATCACACTGTAAAATTTTTTGAAGATCGGTCCATAATTTACACTGGTCCCCATATAAACCCTACTGTAAAAGGTAGACCTAGATTTAATTAAAATTTGCTCTCGACTCTTTGGGTTTCTAAGCTGAACTGATTTATTAAAATTATTTTCTTACAAACTAACAATTATTTTCTTATCTACTTACTCCCTTATATACTATTAACTTATATATTTATTTACATATTTATTTACACAATTAGACATACCACATGTGTGGAGAAATTTGTAATTCTATTTACTTATTTTAATCCCTGCTTACATGAAATGGAAAAACCCACATCTGGTAAGATGGTACTTGTGTACCTACGTCAGTTGATATGCAGTTTGGGTTTGTCCATTTCAAGATAAACACAAGACATGAGTATGTAGGTATATTCGTACTTAAGACGGAAATTTCTAGTTAATTCAAGTACCTAACACATGTTCAAAAAAGAAGTACAGTTTATAAAACTGAACATTTTGCCGGCCTTGAAAGACATTTGTCTTTCAACAAACTCTAAAATTATGATAAGATTGACAATAAAAAAAATGTACATATACAATAATATAAAAAGTTTTTTCGAGCTCGAGGCCTCTTTTTGAATAAACAAGGTCGAAGGAATAATATTTAATTTAACATATACAATAATTATAATTCGAAATACATTATTCTAAACGAGGTAGGCCAACAGCAACAGGTAGAAAGGTAGATGACATTTGACATAAATTTTTCATAATACATAAAACTGTGATGATGATGAGCACCATGATGATGAAGGTTGTAGCACTTATACTGTAGTATGTGAGGTGGTGAACATCTAAAGAAGTTTGAAAACCAAATAAGCTTCTGACAGTAGGTATATCTGGGATTTTATAAATTTCTATTTTACCATTTATCTTTAGGTGACTGATAGATGGCAATGAAGTGGTAATATTTATCATTGGAAAAATATAGTCGACTACAGACGAATAGGTATCATATGCCCACAGGTGGACCTCCGCTGTTTCTAGATGACAGTCAGGTTGCAACTTTAAAATCCCGGAATCGCGAATCGTTATGGATTTCTTATATGATTTCTGACTACAGGTTACTTCAGCTAATGTATCTTCCATTAATGAGAAAATCCATGTATTGGTTGCATGCGTCTGGTGCCAATAGTTGTGAAACTTTTTTATTTCTATTTCACAGTTGGTTGGAATATCTCTTCGTTTAAGAAATAGTTGAACTTCGCAACTTGTCGCAGTTCTCGTGTTGTACATAGGGTAGATTTGATGGAAAATTGTCAACTCTTTAGTTCTGATACAATGTTCAAAATCTTCTTCATGCAAATTATAAAATAACGTTTTCCGCTCATCAATTAGGAAGTATCGATGTTGTCTATTTAATTTTACGGATAACCGGTCATGAACAACTGGATATGTATTGACTTCGTATGCTTGGAGAATCTCATTGTTTATTAAAGGGATTCGGATATTAAATAATATGAATTCGGTTGTAGTTCTTGTTGTTATTGAAGATATCTTTGCCAATTCAATTTGATTGTCAGTTGGCAGACGTAACCGTTGAGGAATATTTCCTTCGATAACATCAATTTGCTGCTTAAATTTTTCAACTGTCAGAATGTGGTGCATGAAGTTTCCTTTTGAATTGAGCAAAATTCCAATTATGTCTTCTTGCATTTGAGCAAATACTTCTACTGACACCAAAATATTTGTTATAGCACTTATTCTCTCTGCTTCATCTTTTGTGTCGTGAACATTTTCTGCCATCAATTTCATTGATTCGCTTATTTTTACAATGTTTTTAAAAACTGCTTTGTTTTCCTTTTTAATAACATCGACTGTTATATCTTGAACAGATGAAATATCCTTAATACTCTTTGCTATCTGCTGTATATTCAAGGAGTTTCCTTTTATCTTTTCTGCCATTTCCTGAGCGTGATCTTCGTCCATTAGGCCAAATAGTGAATTATGAATTTTCCCAATAAATGGCAACAAAGAACGTTTTTTCCGATTAACCGCTGACTGCATTATTAACTCATGCCTGTTTATTATCTTCGAATATAAGTTATTAAGGTTTTGCCCAGCTGATGACGAAAACATTTCCTCTTTTCCTCTAAGTTTTGTAAGCGATTTCATAGCTTCATCAAGCGCATTCTTTGCAGTGCAGTATTCCGAAACGTTTATGTGAACTACCAGGTTCCAAGCACTTGTAGATAATCCGACTGTTGCTACCTTTTCAAAAAATATCCCTGGGTTATGCTTAAAGTAAGAAATGTTAAATTGGGACCTGACCGGACTTATTATAGTTAATAACGATAATAGCGTAACAAACATGTTTTTATTTTTAAATTTATTTTTACAGTTTTTTCCAGACTTATTTATGTTTTTATTTATATGATCATTACTATTATTTAAATATGAATTGTCCATATTTTGTTGATCTGTTGTTACTTTTGTAACATCTAAACTTTCATCATCCGTGGGAAAAGGACAAACATTGTGAATCGATCTTTTCGTCTCCCCATTGCTTGTTCTTACGTCCACCATTCTACATAAACCATCTGAACCCAAAACGGTTCGGATGACCCTCCCCCGCCTCCAGCATAATGGAGGAGTATTATCGTCTTTAAGAAGAACTAAGGTGCCAGTTTTAATGTTTTCATATGGTTTTTTCCATTTAAACCTTTTTTGTAACTCAGACAAATACTCTGACGACCATCGTTTCCAAAACGTTTCAGCGTTAAATTGAACAGTTTTCCAATGTTCGCGCAATCCGCTATAACACTTATTGTTTGTGGAATCTTGAAAAGTGCATAATGGCTCTCCAATTGGAAAATGGCCAGGAGTTATCACCTGGAAATCATTTGGATTATCGGACAACGGAGTCAATGGACGAGAATTCAAAATTGACTCTATTTGTGTCATTAAAGTATATAGTTCTTCGTAAGTCATTGTCCCTTCAGTTACTTTATAAAAATGTTTTTTCACGGACTTCACACAAGCTTCCCATAGTCCCCCCACATGTGGAGATTTTGCTGGTATGTTTACCCACTCGATATCTTTAACGCTACAGAACTGACTTACGTTCTTAATATGTTCTGCCTGTGAAAACAATTTGTATATTTTATTTAAACTGTTGGCAGCTCCAACAAAATTGGTAGCATTGTCAGAGAATATTTTTAAAGGACAACCTCTTCTTGCTACAAATCGCTTTAAAGCTCCTATAAAAGCTCCATATGCTTTCATAGATGCATCACTAAACCCATGTAGTTCTATTTGTGTTGGTTTGTCACAAATTACATGTCTTGGCACTGAAACTTGATTTAGATATACAAAACTATCCCTTATGATATTCCTTTTGGTTCTTATTCCCTCAGGAACGCTTTCATCCCAATCAATTTTCAATTTCCACAGCTCTTGAAGTAACATCTTTGTTGTTACTACTACAGGCCCAACTAATCCTAGCGGATCAAATAATCTAGAAATTTCACTTAATATTGTTCGCTTTGAAATTTTCGAAGATATTTCCCAGTTACACTTTATACCTAATTTATCGGCTAATGGATCCCAAATAACACCAAGAGTCTTTATAGGATTCGAACTATTCGAATCGATATTAAGATTTGATTCTATATTTGCTTCATCAATTCCTTTTAATATAGATTTCTCATTTGTGCACCACTTTCTTAAGGGCATACCGAATTCAAACAAAATTTTTTCAATATTTTTACGTGCTATTTGCACTGACTGAAGACAGTCCCCACCTGTCATTAAGTCATCCATATAAAAGTCGTTTTTAATTATTTCTGATTCCTTTGGAAATTGATTTGTTTTCCATTCAGAGATCTTTTGTAAGCATTTTACAGCTAAATATGGGGCAGACGCTGTACCATAAGTAACAGTTTTCAGAGCATATGTCTTTATCTGTTCTTCTTGATTCCATCGCCAAAATATTAATTGATATTTCCTGTCATTTTCTGCAACCCAAATCTGCCTATACATTTTTTCAATGTCTGCAGAAAAAACGAACCTATGTTTCCTAAATCTAAGAAGAATATTAAATAAATTTTGCTGAAGTCTCGGACCCGTATGTAGAATATCGTTTAAAGATATATTTGTTGTTGTTTTACATGACGCATCAAACACAACTCTCAATTTCGTTGTTGTACTCTCTGGTCGCAGTACACAATGATGTGGAAGATAATATCCATTATCAATTATCTTACTACTTGTAACTAATTCCATGTGACCCATGTCTAAATATTGCCTCAAAAATTCACAATATTGAATTCTCAAATTAGGATTCTTTTCTAATTTCCGTTCAAGATTGAAAAATCGTCTTTTCGCTATGCATCTAGAATTTCCCAAATTTGTAACATTATTACTAAAAGGTAATACTACCTGAAATTTTCCATCAACCAATCGTTGAACATTTTCTTCAAATATTTTTTCACATTCCTTTTCTGGAACTGTCCACTTATTGATCTGTGGAATTTCTTCCAATTCCCAAAACTTTTCTAATACACTTTCATCTATAGAGGCTGTTATGGCTATAATATTATTTTCAGGTTCTGACCCCTGAGGTTTTGTCATGCTATAAGCCACCCAACCTAACTTTGTATTCTGCAGTTTAGTTTTAGTTTTTTCATCAATCAATTTTCCCTCAATAATAAGGTCAAAGAGAAATTCGTTGGACAACAGCAAATCAATTCCCTTTGGAATATTATAACCTGGATATGCTAGTTTAACACTGTGAGGAAACGAGCCAGCTAACATCTTGGTACTTGGTACATTTGAAACAAATTTATTCATAGCAACCGCATTTAGAGCTGTTTTGTACTTTGTTGTTTTTGACCTGATATTAATATTAATTTTTTCATTGACGGCTGATTTTTTCATTTGAATACCTTCAATTTGCTTGTTAATTTTAATACAATTTAAATTTAATTTCTTTTGAAATTCTTTTGTCATAATATTCAATTGTGAACCACCATCTAATAAAACTCTGCAGTCAATCCATTTGTTTTGCCTCGTTTTAACCTGTATAACTGCTGTAGACAGCATCACACAATCATCCTTATCCTCACTATTTACTAGAACAGCTTTCTGTTTAGATTTTTCCTCGTGAAGCAGAGTATTGTGATCACTCTTACATGTCCGACATCTAAAAGTGAATTTACAATTGTCGGAAATATGTCCTACATCTAAACAATTTCTACACAATTTAAATTTATTTACCGTCTCTAGTCTTTCCTTTACTGGAAATCCTCTAAATTTGGAGCATTTAAAAAGTTTATGCCCTATTGAACATCCTAACATGCACTTAATGTTCTCGGTTAAAGAATTTGTGTTATTAAATATCTGATTATTACACCTGGTAAACTGTTGACTAGCCTCTAAAGAATATTGCATATGATTAAGAAATTCGATCAGTTTCTCTACTTTAGGTAATTCACGTGATTTACCTAGATATTGCTCAAATTGAATTCTCATTTGATCATCCAATTTCCGTTGCAATATAAAACACATAAATGCTTGATACATCTCTTCTGCATCAATTTTTATGGCATTTAAAGCCTGAAAACTTTCATTTACGGATTCCAAAAACTTTTTAACACTTCGCAAATTATATTGTACAAACGGAGCGTCAAGAATGGATTTAAAATATAACGATGTCGCTCTGTTATTGGAATAATACTCGCTTAAGATATTCCATGCTACATCAAAATTTTCTCCTCTAATAGGCAACTTTGATACTTTTCTCAATGCCTCTCCTGATAATTTCGATTTCAAAATACACATCTTTTGTGTTTCTGGAATTGGTTGAGCCATGATTAACTGCTCAAACAATTCCCTAAATGTTTCCCATTCCGTGAACTGCCCATCAAATGTTGGTATTTCAATTGATGGCAATGTAAACGGAAGAGATTTCACGTTGATTTCTATATGAGGAATCTCCTGATATAAGTCCCTTAACGAGTAGAATACTTCCGTTAAATCATCATCCGGAAATTCTCCCATGTATTCCAAAAACATGGTTTCTGCAAGTTTATAATTTTCTCTAACTATCTCAATTTCAACTTCCTTGCATTTAAATTTGTTTATTTTAGACTCTAAGTTGTCCAAAACATATTGAAATTGTCGGATTAACCCGACGTTTTTTACTTTATGCATAATCTGCTTTTGGGAAGATGCTAATTTGGCACTTTCCAAGCTTGATTCAGACTTTCCTGACTCTGGAGGACAAGGAGCAGAAGAAGAGAGTTGGTTTAGCCTATCTTCTTGTGCTACTTTTACTTTAATTTGTTGATACAAACTATCAAACTGTTTCGCAGTTTGGCGTACTTTGTCAACATAATCACTTTTAAAGTAAGGATTTTTCTCCAAAGTTGCTGAGGGAGGTCGCAAATTCTTATCGTTCTTTTCAAACTCTAACATAAAAACTTTGAACGATTCCCTTAACCCTTGAACCTTTTCAACTAGCTCTAGTCTACCTACATCGCTCTGAGCTATTGAGCTCAGAGAATTATAGCCCGAAACTATTTTGTTTCCCAAGACTTCTTGCTCTTTAATAATTTGAGTTGCCTCCATTTTTTTCCGAATTTTTCTTTTCACAACAATTTAAAACATAAAATTTGCCCGAAATAAAAAATATTATTGGAAATAAAAACAAAAAAAAAAAACAATTGCCAAAAGCCAAATAAAACCAAAATTTTTTTTTAAAAAAACCTTACCGCAATTTTAAATATTTTATGGATAGTCCTCAAATAGTATTGTTTTTACAATTTAAAATCTTGATTTAAGTATATTTTACTTTTCACTTATTTTTATATTTTTTATTTTATATGTTCTTTTCACAGGGGTCACCAAAATGTAAAAGGTAGACCTAGATTTAATTAAAATTTGCTCTCGACTCTTTGGGTTTCTAAGCTGAACTGATTTATTAAAATTATTTTCTTACAAACTAACAATTATTTTCTTATCTACTTACTCCCTTATATACTATTAACTTATATATTTATTTACATATTTATTTACACAATTAGACATACCACATGTGTGGAGAAATTTGTAATTCTATTTACTTATTTTAATCCCTGCTTACATGAAATGGAAAAACCCACATCTGGTAAGATGGTACTTGTGTACCTACGTCAGTTGATATGCAGTTTGGGTTTGTCCATTTCAAGATAAACACAAGACATGAGTATGTAGGTATATTCGTACTTAAGACGGAAATTTCTAGTTAATTCAAGTACCTAACACATGTTCAAAAAAGAAGTACAGTTTATAAAACTGAACACCTACTTCCGGAAAACAGTTTAGTACGCCTAAAACCGCAACAAATAACGCTAGCATACTTAAATATGGTACGTCACAGTTTTATAGGATCAGAAATCACACTGTAAAATTTTTTGAAGATCGGTCCATAATTGACACTATGTCCCATATAAACCTTACTCCCGGAAAACAGCTTAGTACGCTTAAAACCGTAATAAATGACTATATCATACTACAATTTGGTACGTCACAGTTTTATAGGACCAGAAATCACACTAAAATTTTTTGAAGATCGGTCCATAATTTACAGTAGGCCCCATATAATCCCTACTTCCAGAAAACAGTTTAGTACGCCTAAAACCGCAATAAATAACGCTAGCATACTTAAATTTGGTACGTCACAGTTTTATAGGATCAGAAATCACACTGTAAAATTTTTTGAAGATCGGTCCATAATTGACACTAGGTCCCATATAAACCCTACTCCCGGAAAACAGTTTAGTACGCTTAAAACCGTAATAAATGACGATATCATACTACAATTTGGTACGTCACAGTTTTATAGGATCAGAAATCACACTGTTAAATTTTTTGAAGATCGGTCCATAATTTACACTAGGCCCCATATAAACCCTACTTCCGGAAAACAGTTTAGTACGCCTAAAACCGCAATAAATAACGCTAGCATACTTAAATTTGGTACGTCACAGTTTTATAGGACGAGAAATCACATTGCCAAATTTCGTGAAGGTTGGTCCATAATTTACCCTAGGCCACATATAAACCCTACTCTCGGAAAACAGTTTATTGCGCCTAAAACCAAATAAAGCGCACTTTGGGAAAATAATAAAATTCGCCTTAAACCATCACAGATATATTTATTGCGGTAAAATGTCTTAGTTAAATTTATATGGCCAGAAAAAATATCATGCAAATTTGTGAAATTTTCTGTTAACCCTAAAACTAATTACACTGCTGTATTGAAATTTATTCTAATTTATTTTTTGTAATACTAGAAATCAGTCTTCAGAATTTTGGGATGATTGGGCCATAATTTACCATAGGTCCAATACAAATTACCCTCCTAAAAATTATTTTAGTCGGCTAAAACTTTTACGAATCATGATATTTTACTCAAGCATGTTCAAAGTCCTAACAAGAAACGCATAAAATTTTCTTATTGTCGGTCAACAATTTAATTCATGTCTAAACCGCAACTAATTTTAATGCTGACGCTCGTTTTTGTGAAGCTTAGTTAATAATATATATGTATTTATCATATAGAGCTCACTCCGGTCGGTGGAGGGTATCAAAGATTCGGCACAGCACTCTTACTTGTTTTTTCTTAAATCTCAAACCAAATAATTTAATTTTAGGTTTATTTATTTGCCTTTTTTTTATTTATTTCTCGTTATTTTTAATTTTTCATTATTTTATTTCAAGAATGATAGAAATAGAGATTACGACATCAGGCAGGCATAAAATTATTTTACTGCGCATGTAGTAACTCTGACGTCACACAACCTGTGTTCTCATTGGCTAAAGTTTTTTAGCTCTCGAACTGATATATTCATGTGTTAACATAACAGTGGGCATTTCTCGGCATTTAGTAACCTCATTCGAAAATACTTCCTACATCTAAAAAGTTTTTTCATGTCTTAACTTACTTTAATTTCCTATCCTTCTAACAAATGATTTTGCTTTTTAGCAACAACTTTTCCCATTTAATTGCAAGAAGATAGCATCACATGATATCATCGTTTCCATTAATGTACTTGATGGCTTACTTAGCCCACCTTCACTTAGGTGGTTAACCCATGAATAATTTAGGTTATCTATTATTTTGGTGCACAACGATTGCTAAATCTTATTCAAAATAATTTAGTAATGAACTGCAAAAATTAAATTTTAGTTAACTTACCCATATCAAATTTTAAGTTTCTTCCAAAATCTTACTCATAGCATAGTTTGGTCTGCATCTTTTGGAAAATTGTAAAATGATATAGATATAGTCAAAAACATTAACATATAATTAAAAACACGCGAAACGTTATTTTTTACACCATTTCTCATTTGTTTTTTGCTGTTACTTTATTTTCCTTTGCCCACTGCACACTTCATATTTTCACTCTTTTTATACTCTCTTCAATTTTTAAAATTTTAATTCTTTTGCTATACAACTTTAAACACACGAGTTCTAACGTTTTTAATATTAATTTATTATTTTAATAATATTTTTAATATAAAATATTTATGAAAATTATTAGTTTGTTTGACAATTAATATAAATTTTTTTTGAAAACTCTCTGAGTAAATTTATTGTAGGGTATCCAACTATTACGCAATACATACATTTTTCCAAGAAATGATGAATTTCACATATAAAAAGCGTTGGTAATCTTTATAAGGGAACTACTACGTCAGCACATGCGCAAGGCGTAATCTTTATTTCTATCATTCTTGATTTTATTTCATAATTATTATTTTTATTCAATTGAATCAATGTATGTTTAATTTGTCAGTTTAATTTGTAATATTGTAATATATAAGATATTATGTCTTGTTGTATAAGAAAATCATATTAAATAAATAAATACAAAATACAAATACAAATGCGCTTGGGATCAATTGACCCAAAACTTTGAAAAAGCGGTTAATTTGAATGGAGTTAGGTTAGGTTCCGCCATCGAAAGAACGCACACTTGGGTGCTTAATGGTGAGAAAAGCGACTTAAGCTCTATCCTAAATAGATCCTCCAAAGAGGCAAATACTGGTTCTCCCAGGTATTTTCCCCTGATGCCCCGTTTCTTAGGACATTGACAAAGGAAGTGGAGCACAGTTTTCTCCTCCTCCTGATCATGACAACTTCTGCAGTAGTCATTGAATATTAGGCCTATTCTCCCAGCATGAGTTCCCGCAGGCCAGTGCGCAGTTACGACTGATACCACTGTTCTAATTAGGTCCCTAATAAACCTAAGTAAAGAGCTAGTTCTCCTCTCATCATAGCCAGGCCGTAGTGCCCTGGATATGGAGCAGGTGGACTCTCAGGTCTAACCTTTCTGGATTTTATAAGACTCGCGCTTGATAAATTATTTGCAGTGAGCTATTGGAAGGCCAACGATTTATCAATGGATGTGTCATCCATGCGACCACCTCTTTTGGTCAGCTCATCTGCTATCTGGTAACCCGGGCAGTCCGGGTGCCCTGGTATCCATATCAGCGTTACCCTTGAATGTTTCACAATCTCATTCAGAGATATCCGAAATTCTACATTTAACCTAGATGTCGTGTAGACACCCGCTTGAGAACCAATGGCAGCCTTGCTATCAGTAAATATACGTATATATCTCGATACGCGATAATACCTTAGCCAGTTAGCCGCCCCCATTATAACCGAGATTTCCGCCTGCAGGACACTACATCCATCCGGCAGACGAAAGGGAACTTATCCAGTTCCTCTATATATCCAGTTCCATCGGTATATACCCCTAGGGTTGGTCCGTCTACAGCCGACATCGCATTGTTTTGCCAGAGATTTCTTAACATTGAATACGTACGACCACATACAAAATTAACGTGGTTAGACCAGGTGAGAGTGTTGTTAAAATATACACCAAGATTTTGGCCGAGTTTACAATATCAATGGACTGGTTGTTTAAGGTCAATGTAGGATTAAAATCAAGTTTTAATAACCTCTTTTTAATAATTAACGCTTTCGACTTTATAGGATTTATTGCTAGACCATTAGCGGTAGCCCAATCATAAACACGACCTAACTCCTGGTTTAGTGTCCTCACACATTCATCAACAGCAGTATTACTGGAACTAATGTAAAGCTGGACGTCGTCAGCATACAATCTTACCCTGCAGTATTCGAGTTTACTCTGAAGATCATTTACGTGTAATGAAAAGAGAAGATGACCAAAGATCGAGCCTTGCGGAACACCCCGGGTTAATGGTAATGTGGTCGAAACGGAGGAAGGTGTTTCAACATATTGATATCTGTGGGTTAGATATGAATTTATTAAGCATGTGGCAGTTGATGCGAATCCAGACATCTGTTTAAGCTTATAACACAAAATGCTGTGGTCTACCGTGTCAAATGCCCTGGAATGATCCATGAGAACTAAAAATGTAACATTACCGCATTCAACCTGTTGTCTTATGTCCCCAGCAACATCCACAAGAGCCGTTATACAGCTGTGATTTTCACGGAAACCAGATTGACGACCAGTCAGCATATTTGTTTCAATATATTGTGTAATTTGTTTATGAATTAATCATTCAAAAACTTTAGATAAAAATGGCAAGATTGCTATTGGCCTGTAATCAGAATTGGATTTTGGTGTAGGAATAATCTTAGCCAGTTTCCATATTTTTGGATACTGGCTGGTAGTAAAAATCTTATTAAAAACAAAAGTTATAAAAGGAAGAAGTTTTGGAATGAGGATCTTCAAAAACCTAGGATCAATTCCATCCACACCAACTGCATTGGATTTTATTGATAACAAACTGGATAAGACGTCAGACTGCCGAACATGAGTAAAATAGAAATGATTCTGTGCACTGTCATTAGCGAGGTTATAGTAAGCAGCAGATGGAGCCACATATGGGATATTTAAAAACTGGTTATTTAGGACGTTAGCGTCGAGAGTACAGGACCCTTGGCTGCAAGCTTTACCAATACCAATTTCACGAATTGCCTGCCAAGTTTTTTTCGACCCTATGGCAGCGGAAAATTTTGAAGCATAATAATCAGATTTTGCTTTCTTAATTAATCTGTTGGCAATCCTACGTGTTACTCGATATTCTTCATGCAATTCTGTGGTTTTTAAACGTTTCCATCGAGCATATGAGGAATTACTGCGATTAATCACTAGTTTTATGTCCTGAGTGAACCAGGGCTTATTATGTCTGTTTACATTCTTTGTTCTTAAAGGAACCACAAGATCATATAAATAGTTTAAGTTGTGTTGTAGAAAAGAGAGCTGATCATCAACTGAAATCAGGTTATATAGCACGCTCCAATCAATCCTGAGAAATGCTTCCTCTAATCTTACATACTCAATGTTTTGAAAGTCACGGTATCTAACAAGTTGCTGTGGCACATTTAACTGTAAATTATACGTCATGAAAATTAGGTCATGGTGTGAGAAACAAGAGGCAGACAGTTGATCATAAAGCAACACCTTCGAAATATCCGCAACAAAGAAGATATCAAGAAGTGTATTATTTGTACCTGTATAATGTGTAGCTACATTTATGTTTTTGAATTAAGACCAAGTGTAAGCACATTGTCAGTCAGATAAGGGTTCACTAAAATATTTGAATTGAAATCACCTGTAATGATAACGTCTTCGTATAAGACTGTGTATATTTCAAGGGTGTTCATAAAGTTCTCCATACAAATGCGATTATTAGGTCTATAAACACAACCCAAAAGTAGCTTCCTTCCCTCCAAGCCTACTTCCAGAAAAATATATTCTAACAGCTTTCCAGAATTGTCGGCACCAGTAACCACAACATTATCCGTAGATGAACTGAGAACTTTAATTGCAATTCCTTTTTTCACATAAACTGCCACACCTCCGTACCCATTTCCATCTACTCTCCTAATATTGTATCCTTCCAAAGAAACTGACAAATCAGTGAACTCAGGTTTAAGCCATGTCTCAGATACACATATCAAATCAACACCAGAGTACTCGAAAATAAATTTAAACTCTTTAATTTTTGGTCTCAAGCTCTGTGCGTTGATGTGACAGATTTTGATACCACTCCTTTGAGCGGCCAATACCGTCCCTAGAACGAACCCTATTATTATTTAAGTTGTTCATTAATATTAACAATTAAAAAAGAAGAAGTAACGCACGAGGAGTATATTATATTCTCATTTCCAACAAACCAGTAATTATATATAGCTAAAATGATTGACAACGAAGAGGTGCTATAGGAATTGAAAAACATGGAATAAGCCAAAGACAAGAGATAATAGAAAATTCTGAATGTTATATTAGGATTAGTTATAATCGGAGACGGTCGGATATTCGCCAGCAGCAAATGATACGTCAGGAGCTCGAAATAAATTGTTAAGATGTTCCAACTCATCAATATGTATCGCCTGATCATTAGCAGAAATTTTGACATAAACCAAGCCACGTATTGTAAAAGCACTATATATGCGATGTTCCTTTTTAAGGCGAGTAGCAGCACGAAGAATCGTGAAATTTGTAGACGTAAGGTTTTCAGCGACATAAAACTTATTGTCAGAATTTTCACCAATATCTCTCAACGTAAAGAAAAACCGCGGATTAGTTTTACGCCAATTAGAAAAGGTTTTCAAAAAATAGTTTTTGTCATATGGGGACCAAAACTTTACAATTATTACCGCATCTCGCGAGTCTAATTTGTGTTTATTGTTATGATTTTGTAGCCGATAAATCGTTTTAATTGCAGGAACCGTTATATTAATAGTATTGCAGTTTTGATCAAAAAATGGAAATAAATTCTCATTGGGCTTATAGGGAATTTCATTTAATCTTAGTTCACTGGCAACGTTCACATTTTCTTGCTGTTTTACTTTATATTTTAAAGCGTTTATTTCATCCTGGCATCTCCATAATCACTGGTCGACCAGCTGTGCGTCGCGTTCAGCCGTGTCGCCGAGCAAAGCGCCATCTGTTTGGCCGTGATTTTCACCGGGCAACAATTCAGTAATGTAAACAGCGCCCTCGAGGGAGCGCTGTGTAGCTTTTCAAGCATCGAGCGGTACATGCTCTTGTCTAGCGCAGCATAGACAGGTAATTGGCCCTAAAAGTCGATCAAATAATTGTTTTTTCATTAATAATTTAATATTAGTGTTTTATTGGATTTAAAGGTAGGTTAGGGTATTTCAGTGTAGAAAAAGGCAAAAACATAATTATAAATTTTATTTATTTGTCATTTTCCACAGTATCGTCTATATTTACAATATTAACGTTACAAATGTCGTTTTCGTCAAGTAAATTTAAGACTTCAACCAAAAGAAGTTTCTCCTTTTTCGATTTGGTCTTCCTCATTCCTGTCAGAAGAGGGTCTACAGTTAAAAGCAACCTGTATAGCACATCTTGCTTGCATTCTACTCTTGAAATTTTTTTAGAAAAATCCAGACTGTATGTCCGAACATGTTTATTACGGGCCTCTGACGCTTCTTCGGAGAGTTGACCGATTGGCAGAATCGCCTCCCTTATTACGGCTGCTCCATGTCGCAACATCTTATGCAATGTCGGTGACATAGGGTGAAATTGATAAAGGGAAACATACAATTTAGCAGTTTCCTTACAGTAGGCCTCGAACTTTTCTGTGTTCATTTTAATACCACACGACATGGCATCTAGTATTATTTTTAACCGGTAGATTAAATTTTTGTCAATCTCAGTTATATCTGCTGATCTTTCGTATTCTTCAAAATAGCGGCGACTGGTGTTTCCATCATTAGTGTTGCTGAAATTTGCCTTAGGTATGTCCATTAATAAGCCCAGTTGGTCTCGAAATTTTGTTTGTATTCCCTTTTTTGTTTGCCACCAGATCCTTTTCCTCGGCGGACAAGCGAGCGTTGCACCTTTTAACTGGCAATTTGTATGCAACATGCTCTCAAAAAATCTAATTCGAGCGTGCAGCAACGACAGCACAAACCGCATATTTTCTGTATTGCACGGCCTCTCCTTTGTAAGGTCGTTAAATTGTGCAGATGTGACGCCACATATATAGTATTTCATGGTGGACTTGGTATGTGTCGCAGCGTTACATACTTTGCCATCCACCATTGTAAAAATAACTTTATGCTTGACGGATATGTCGTCGATCTTGGTCTTGTCCAGGTCTTTTATTTGATTTTCGATGTACTTAATTTCATCATTGGTCATATCAGTTGTTTCCTTTATTAATCTAAGCCGAATTGGTCTGCAATAACGAAGGGGTTGGGTTTTGCCACATTATTTTTCTTTCCTTTTTGTACACCAATTGTAGTGGAACAATAGAACTTAGAATTATGTTGGCGTCGCAATCTGGCTCATTCTCAAACTTAATTTTGTGCTGTATTTGGTGTGACCAATCACAACCCCATTTGCTTATCAGCACGAAAGATTATTTTCCGCTGTTGTCAATTGTTTTAGCACCTCCTCACCAAGATGAAACAAGAGTCGTTTGGTCGTATGATCCATCAAACCTTGTACCCTGACTTCAGCGCAAGTTTCAGTTATGCGGTGAATTTCAGGATAACATTCCTTCTTCAGTTTTTGTAGAATAGAATAACAAGGGTAAAACCCTGTATTTGAGTCTCTTACTATTTCGTATTGTGCCTGCGTGAGTCCCGCTTCAGCGTACATTAACAATGCACGTAGATGTATCAATTTTGAGACTTCTTTTTCAGCGGTTATTTTCTTAATGGCATCAGAGTTATCCATTCGACCAGGAACAGTGGAACGCTAGATCCACCAATGCTTGCCTAATAGCCTCTATCTTCAAATTGTTAAAGGCGCCCTCTACATCCAGGAATGCCGCCAAGGTGTATTCCTTGTTTCGCAATCCCCGATCTACATAACCCACCACATCATGAAGCGCACTCTCAACAGATCTACCCTAAAGATAGGCGTGTTGAGCGCCGCTGATGATACCGGCGTCAATCTTCGTCCTCAGATGTAGATCAATCAGTCTTTCCAACGTCTTTAAAAGAAAAGAAGATAAGCTGATTGGTCTAAAATCCTTGGGTTTAGAGTGACCGGTTCTTCCCGCCTTGGGTATGAAAACCACCCTGACCTCCCTCCACCCTTTAGGAATGTGCCCGTTCAGCACACAGACCCTAAACAGTTCCACCAAAAGCAGGAGTGACGATCTCCCGATATTCTGTAACATCGCCGGAAAGATACCATCTGGTCCTGCCGATTTGTAAGACCCAAAGGTATTAACCGCCCATGTTACTTTCTCCAAGGTGATCATGTCCCCCACCGTCTCTCTCTTCTCACCGGCCAAACCTGTCCCAGAGAAGGGGTTACCACATTCAATCTGTTCCCCCGCCCCAGGATCCACACATGCCGGAAAGTGAGTTCATTAGCAGACAAAGAGATTTAGAGCTAGATAACGTCCATGAGTTGTCCGGTCTCTGAATAAATCCCGGGACTACAGGGTCCTTGGATAAAATTCTCCTGAACCTGGACATCTCATTTACAGATTCCACTGACTCGCTAAACTTGACCCACGAGTCCCTTTTCGCTCTCCTAATGTCTCTTATATCTATTGTAACTCAATCTGAAGTTACTCCAATCTTCCTCCCTACGCGTATACTTCGCTCTATTGAACAACCTTCTGACTGTGGACCTTTGAGTCCTCAACTCGTCTGTCCACCACTGCTTTCCACTGCGAACCTGAAGTCTCTTCCCTGGTTCTCTTTACAACCCAGTGAAGCTACCAACTTCCACTGGCTTGTATTGAGTCCCTTGTTCTGGTTGGCCAGTACCCCTAGTATGACCTCCACCGGTTTTATAGGTGGAGGTATCCATACCGTGACTACCGGCCTTAATGGCAACTCAGACGCGAGCATAACGTCAAGACTAGCTTCAGGACAGGAGCTGCCACACTTACCAATTGCAGCCTTTAAAAACTCAAAGGTTTTTTGATTGCCGCAACTGACAGTTTTGACACCTCTTGCCCTGTCAGCCCCTTTGAACGATACTTCGTCCGGCCTTCCTTTGGCACTAAAGATTTCGTCGAGTAGTTTGTCCTCTAGCACCTGCCAGCTCTCGACACTGATCCTTTCGTCGGGATCCCTACGATCAATGACAGCCGCTAGAATACCGTCCTTACTCGACGACTCCTTTAGTTTTTTTGACGTGGAGGGGTGGTCCTCTCTGGAGCCAGTCCTCTTATTGATCTCCTTATGGGGATCTTCTGACCAGTCCTCTTAGCCGCAGGGGATTTCTGGTCATCACCAGACCTGACTCCCTTACCCCCTTTTTGGGACCCTTAGCAGAGCTCTGTCGATGATCACCCGATTTCCTTGCAGATGTTGACTGGTCTGTCCCGGCAACACTTCCTTTAGTGACTCCTTTTTGGGAGTGAATATCGGAAATTACCAAGACATTTCCTGCCTTCATCGCGCGACTAGTAGTGGGTAAATCGTTCTCAGGACTTGCTCCCTTAACTGTGACCATACTGTCACGATTAAGAGGGCCAGTTGTTTAACCTTTACCCTCCTTTTTCTTATCCTCTGTTTTATTCGAGGATTCATCAACAGCGGGTGCTGGGGATTTGCTGTCTTTACTGACCACATTTGTATCCCCAGCAGCCCTTGCTGTGTATCCCGCAGGATAGGGAAGCCCTAGGATGGCACCGACAGAGCCGTGGATTCGTTCGAATCTAGCAACGTTCTTTCGGTGCTTCCTCAGCAGATGCCTATCCCACCCATCGTGCAGGGAGGAGTCTTTCTTAGCTTTCTTTTCCAGAAAGGCTTAGGAGGCTCTCACACCACTCTTGGCTTTTTTGTAGTTCGTTCGGCTATCTGACGTGACCTGTTCTGTCGCATCTTGCAGAACAACGAGTTTTGATACACTCGCCAATCCTCTCTCCATCCCGAGTGTGACTCCGGAAGTCGATGGCCCAACCCGATGGCCCTCATCATGAGCCGAAATTAGTGTTATTTCGTGCTCATCATCAGAGCTCAGAGCTAGGTCACCGAGTCTTTTCGATGCCCCTGTACGAGACGGAGAGTCGATTGGCGAGTCTATCATGTCCGTCTCTGTCATGACTGTCAGTTCTATCATTAACTTACTCTCTTGCATCAGAATATCTCTGTGAATACCCAGCAAGTCGGAGTCCGAATCTGACCCCAAACCTGCTGAGCTGACAGAGACATTCCCTGCGCAAACTCCTTCATTTCGTTTTTTAAATTTTATTTTTTCCAGTTTTGGTCCCACGAGTGTGCACGTATACAAACGGACCATCTCGCGCAGTGACGGCTTGAGCGGACTAGGCTAGAATTACAACTGACCCTTGCCATCGGCGTCAGAGGGAAGCTGTTCACGACCAGTTTCTTTTACCACTAACTAGCCATTCAGGTCCTCGGCACTGTAGGGAATGTAGGGAATCAAAGGGGGAGTAGGTAGGATTATAGGTAATGAGGATAGGATATGGGATGGATAACCCTTGGTCATGCTGGCCTTAAAGCTTATGCCTTCAAACTTGTTCCGGTTAGACTGTACCGAATCCGCCGGCATTTAAGCCACCACATCGCGGCAAGATAGTTATCCAGGTTGGCGAACGGTAACTTCAGACAGACTAAATGCAGCTGGTGAAAGGTTCAAGCGCGCCATGATGGTTCTATTGTTTGGAGGGGTTATCTGATTTTTAAAAAATAACAGTAAAAAGAGTGTAGTGCTATTATAAAAAAATGCATTTTGAGCGACTTTTAGGGCCAAATACCTGGCTGTGCGCAGTCCACGTTGTTGAAGGCACCCTCAATATCGTGAAATGCCACAAGTGTGCTTTCCTTGAATTCGAGTGATCTCTCAATAGTTCCGACTGGAGAGTGGAGATCCGTCTCAAGAGACCTTTGTGTAGGCATGTTGTGAGGCAGAGAGTAAACACCTTGGGATGGTCATCCTCGAGTGTATATCGATAACCCTTTCACGAGTCTTGAGAAGAACGAATGCCAGACTAATCGGTCTGTAGTCCTTCGGTTCAGTGTGGCAAGTAAAGACCACTCTAAACAAAGTCCAGCTCACAGGAACATACGAGAATCTAGCGCATCCCCTGTATATAGCCATCAACCTGGGTATAATTAAGGTCGAGTTCCTTTGGCGGTCTTCCGGAATTATACCATCCATACCCGGAGATTTGTGTGGGCTAAAACTGTCGACAGCCCACTTAATCCTATCGTAGTCCAATGAAATGGACATAGGAGTGGGTGTCGACTCACCAACTTGATCCCGCAAGGTCCCTTGGGAGTTTTCGAGAAAGTGAGTGTCAACTAACACCTCGTGTGTTTCCTGACTATTTGTAGCCCAACAACCATCCGATTTCCAGAAAAAGGTCGGGACAAACGAGTTCGAAGCCAATATTTTACGTAAACGGTTTGTCTCAGAGGATCCTCCACTGTGATCTACACATATATTTCGTTGATCCTAAATAAGGAAAAGTGACTGTTATTACGTGTCTGCGTGCTTTAATCAAATAAACTGTGAATTGCTTTTCTTTAAATATCACCGCTGGATTGTCGTTCGCTTTTTATTTTTATTATTTTCTTTTTGTTGTATCAGCTGTTTCATTTTGTTTTTGTCTGCATCTCTTACTGCAATTGACAAATCTATCATATCATGGGTTTGTGTCTTCGATAGTTATTTTTCTACAATAAACGCAATTGGCATATCTGTTATATCATTCATTCGTGTCTTCGATAGTTGTTGTTATGTGTCTTCAATTAACGCACAATTCAATATTGCCATATTAAAATTTTATTCTCCTTGTTGACCAACCTTTACTACGCTAACTATAATGGACTGCTTAAATAAGAAATGCTCAATCACAAATCCTGATGAAAGAATGCTGTCATGCTCGTTGTGCCACGGTCTAATTAATTTCAAATGTAGCGGCATACCAACACTTGCTGCTGAAGCAACTCAAAAGCACGATGGTTTGCACTGGCGTTGTAACAACTGTAAAAAAGTTGGAGTTGATTTTAACAAATTCTTTCAAGAAAGAAAATCCATTTTTCTTGGTATTCAAAAAGAAATGTCAAATCTTTCTCATCGTATATCTGAATACGGAAACTTGTTTAATCGTTTTATATCACTAGATACTTATGAATTTCCTCCACAAATACCTTCGCAACAATCTTCTTTGCAACAATTTTCACCATCCCAATTGCCTCATAGACGTAAATCAGCTAGAATTGCAAATAAGACTGATACCGTTAATATAAACCCTGCTTATTCTGGTAACGCTGCTGATATCCATATGGATGTTATCCCGTCTACTTCCAAGATGATTGAAAACAAAACTGCTGAGAAACTGTCCTTTTCTGATGTTACGAAACTATACAATCCTATAACAAACAATACCGAAAACGCCACACGTGAACTTCGAGTTATACCACCAAAAAAACATTTATTTGTATCCCGTTTTGCTGCTGAAACGACTGTTGATGATTTAAATTACTATATTAAAACCAAGCTGAATTCAAACGATGAAATCTTAACTCACAAATTTTCTTATTCTGTACCAAGAAGCATTACGTCTTTTAAGATAACAGTTTCATCAGATATATAAAATAAAATAATTGATCCTCGTTTCTGGCCCGATAATACATAGGTAAGAGAATACATACCAAAAGCACGCCAGAATATAAATAATAATGCCCGTATTCCCTCAATTGTGTCACCTAATCAAAAAAAAAACTGATTACTGAAAATGATAACCAACTGTTTATTACTTATCATAACGTGTTTGGGTTAAACACAAAATTGTCCAAACTTTACATCGATAGTTTTAGATTTCACCACCACGTAATTATATTCACTGAAACGTGGTGAAATAAAAATATCCTCAACAACGGAATTTTTGGCAGTTATTATAATATTTATAGACTAGACTGCTAATAGCTATTTCTACCATGTTTTCATCTAAAGAAATAGACTACAATATTCCTAAAGTCATCGAATTTATTGGCATTCGTATAAAACTACATAATAGCTAAATATTTATGACCTGCTCCTACATCCCACAAAAACTGTAAATATAATATGAAAGAAAATTTTAACTGCGACCCGAAATCATTTTATAAATTTGTTAATTCCAAAAAGAAATCTGGTGGCTTCCCTAAAACAATGAAGTTCGGTGCTTACGAATCTAGTGACGCTCAGATAATAAGCAACTTGTTTGCTGATTTTTTTCCACCACTTACTCTGATTCATAATATGATTTAAATGAATACCCACATCCAATTGCGGGCCATCAAACAATACACTTTTCTCCAATCCACACAAATCAGATTTTAGACTCCTTAAAATCTGTTAAGTCATCATACCATATGGTCCCCGATGGTGTTCCTAGTTGTGTTCTTAAGAATTGCGCACATGCAATAGCTACTCCATTAAGCATAATGTTTAATATATCCTTAAAATATGGTTATTTTCCTCAGTTGTGGAAAGACTCCTTCATTATTCCGTTATTTAAATCTGGCAGTAAGACATGTGTTACAAACTATAGAGGCATAGCAAAGTTAAGTGCAATCTTCTTCATCAAATTTCGTCCCTACTATCTCCCTGTCAACATGGCTTTAGAAAAGGTCGTTCATCAGTAACTAATCTCATGCAGCTGACTACTATAGTAAATCGTGGATTTATTAAAAGGAAATTTACAGATTGTATATACACGGATTTTAGTAAAGCTTTTGATAAAGTCAATCATAAATTACTTCTGATAAAGCTTCATGCTATGGGACTAACACACGGGAGTTTAAATTGGATTAAATCATATTTAACAAACCGAAAACAAAATGTTGTTGTTACCACATCAAAAAACATTATTGTAAGTTCTGGAGTGCCCCAAGGTAGCCACATTGGACCAATGTTATTTTCCTTATTCATCAATGACTTGCCATGCGTAATTAAATATTGTAACGTCTTAATGTATGCCGATGATGTGAAGATATTTCATAGCTATGACAATAACATTGAAAAAAATTTGATGCAACATGATTTGGATGAGCTTTTTCAATGGTGCTTGCTTAATTTAATGGAACTCAATTTAAAAAATGTAAACATACATGCGTTTTTCAAGAAATTATAACAATTTATTTAACTTTTCATTGGGCGGACATCAACTTGAATTGGTAACGGAATTTTCAGATCTTGGAATACTTTTGGATCCTAAATTAAATCTCAGGAAACACATATTTATGATGGTAAACAAAGCTCGTTGTGTGTTGGCTTTTATAAAACGATGGGCTAAGGAGTTTACTGAACCAGTCATTACTAAAATGTTATATACATCTTTAGTCAGACCAATCTTGGAATATGGATCTGTTATTTGGGATCCGGATGTGGATTATCTCAAAAACATTTTAGAATCAGTCCAAAAACAATTCCTTCTTTTTTGCTTGGGTAATTCAACATGGAATCCTAACGTCATTATTCCTCCTTATACCACAAGGCTTGCAATAATAAAATTACCAACGTTGGAGAGCAGAAGAACTACGCTTAGCGTTTCATTTTTATTCAACCTAATAAATGGTGCGGTCTGCTCCGACTTCCTACTCAGCAACATAAACTTTAATGTTCCTCATAGATCAACTCGTTTTTACATCCCAATATATTAACAAGTTTTTCAAACTAATTATGCTAATTCTGATTCTCTAAGAAAATTTTGTAAACTTTATAATGATTTTTACTTTCTTATTGATTTTTTTGTTAATGTTAATGTCACTAAACGTAATATTATTTTGTACCTTACTCAATGTAATTAAATGGCTGTCTAAATCTTTTGTTATTTTGTATATTATGTAAATTTTTTTTATATACTTGGTCTGTAAGGATTTATTCCGTATACCTTAAATAAATAAATAAATAAATAAAAAAATGACTTATAGTCCGCGCAATTACCATGTCGCTTAGCCACATTGAGCAACCTACGACAGTCCCTTCTTGCCTGCGCAATATCAGGATCCCACCATGGTGGACTATCCCTGCCTCTAAGCACCATTGGCTTACACGCCAAGGAAGTCGCCAACTGCAGTGAATCCGTAAGTAGATCCACTGCCGCATCAATTCCCCCGATATCATCGACCGGAGGAGGATCAGACAGAGTCCGAACCAGGGAGAAAGATTGAATCTCTCGTTTCGTTCGTCCCCTATTAATTATAGCAATCGATCCTGCAGAACTAAGCCCTAGACTGAATTCCACGTATCTATGATCATAAAGCGAACAGTCATTAGACACCATCCAATTTCCGATCATATCAAGGAGAATATTGACTCACCTCTTGAATTCGTGTCCGTGCTACCCCAGATAGTGTTGCGAGTATTGGCATCGGCACTAGGGTTGCCAGGCGTACTGTTTTTAGCAATACATGTACTGGTTTTTTTCAATCGTACTGTTGTATGCACAACACCCAAAACAGTACGCAAATATACTGTTCTTTACACTTTGTACTGATTTTTGTATACTATTTTTGGTTCAGTCTACAAATAACAAAGAGAAAACCCCTGTTAAAGTAATTCATATTTGAGTGTTTCAAATGGTATGATATCAAGTCAAATTGTCATAATAGCCTAATAGTGCATTTACACTGTCTCCAAATCTAGTACATATGAGATTTGGAACTAAATCTAGTTGGTTTTTACTAGATTTCCCCTACAAACCTTGTTAGTAGATTTCGACGAAATCTACTCAAAATCTAATACTACTTACCGATACAACTATGTTTTTTCCGAATTGTACCAAAAAATACTACTATGTAGAAAAAAATGACATTTTAATTAAAAAATAAAATACTGCGAGATTTTAAAATTATTTATAAAAATGTAAAATTTTCAATAATCTATAAAAAATGGAAAATAAAAATAAAATAAATGAAGCAGAAATCATAAATAAAAGGTAAAGTAAATTTTTAAATGCCTATTTCTTTATAATGCCATATACATACTTGTGTTACAGGAAACGAATTTACAAGAAAAGAAATGCTTGGAAAGCGGAGGAGGAGTCTACCAGGACATTTCTAGTGGGATGAAGAGCAACGGCTTTGATTTTAGTCCAGAGGAAGTGAGAGTTAAAATACATAACCTCACAAATAAATACAGGTAGGTACATTGAAATAAGTATATATTTAAACTTATATTTACTATGCGGTGTACATATATAAAAATATATATATGTGTATGTATATATATAGGTAAATAAACTATTAAGTATGCATCTACATTTTTAGGGATGAAAAGCGAAAGGTTGGGCTCTCTGGTGGATCGCCATCAAATTGGCCGTTTTTTGAAAGAATCCACGTTATCTTGGGGTCCTTCAAATCAAACTCCATTGAAAAGCTTAGGTAAACGACCACAAAAATATTTTATGTTTATGGTTTTTATTAATCATAGTTTTTGTTTTGTTTTAAGCAGACACCCCTAGCACATCAAATAGTGGAGATGTTGAATTCGCAAATGATTCATCACAAAATTGTTTAGATGATTCATTCGATGCCACTCCCCCAATAAAGAAAAGAAAAAACTTTCAAACCATAATGTTGGAACAAATTCAGGAGTCCAATGACATTATAAGAAAAAAGATGGAAAAGAGTGCTGAAGTGGACACAAAAATGTTGGAACTACAGGAGCATTTAGTGGCAATAGAAAGAGAGAGAAATGAAATTTTAAAATCGATTTTAAATAAGTAAAGCTATATATGTACATACCAAAATTTTGTAAAATTAGTTTTGAGTTTAAAAACATCAAAATGCATTGCAATAATGCGAAGCCTAACTGCCTGTTTTTAGATGACGGAATTCGTTCGTTTAACTTGCATATATTAAAAACAAACACAAATTTTAAAATTTGGCTTTAAAAGTACATTAAACAAACGGATTTTTCGCTTGCCATCTAATGGCAGTCAGTTAGTTGCTTAGTTTTTGTAAAAGAAGTAAACTCGCATTACTACAATACATTTTAATGTTTGTAACTCACCCCTAACACTATTATTATTTTTTTATAATGCCAAAAAATATTGATATTTAGTTGTTTTTTTTTTATTAAAGATTTTTTTTGTTAATTTCTCTTTTTATTAAAGATTTTTTTTGTTAATTTCTCTTTTTATTAAATAATTTTTTTGTTAATTTTTTTTCCAATAAAATTATTTATTGATTAAAAAGTTTGCAATAGCGTTTCTAATTTCTTCACATTTTGGGTTGTAATCGTAAGCGAAATGTTCATTATTCGGCTGTCCCCTAATTGTTTCACAATTGCTTTGCCATACCTCATTAAATACTTCATTATTGTTATTTAAAAAGTTGTGTAGGACGCAGCAACATTTGATTATATCATTAACGTTGTTAATGTTATTGTCTATCCCTTTTCCAAGTCGTCGAAAACGTGCTTTTAAATGTCCGAAAGCATTTTCAACAACTCTGCGGGATTTTGACAAAGTATAGTTAAATGTTTTTTGTTTTCCTGATGCATTTACATGAAATGGATAAGGTTTCATCATGCATTCAGATAAACGAAAAGCAGAGTCGCCTATTAATAAAACCGGAATTTTTACTCCATCGTTAAAAATAGCTTGTTTTTGAAATATTGGATCTTGCATTTTTTTTCTTAATACAGACCTCTCAAATATGGTCGAATCATTGCATCGTCCTGGACATCCGACATTAATATACAAGAAACGATATCTATAGTCTACAACAGCGAGCAAGACAACTGAGTACCACCCTTTGTAATTAAAATAATCACAAGTTTCTGAAGAAGAGGGGTGAACCTCAAAATGGCATCCATCTACATATATAGAAAAAGTTAAAATAAACAACGCAAAAATCAAATGTTGAAATTTACATAATAATCATACCTATTGCTCCAAAACATTGTGGAAACCCAATTTTTTTAAAACCGTTTACACATTCCTTTATTTTTGTTTCGTTAATAAAATTTGATTTACAAAATTCTTTTAATATGAGGCATACACTTGATTTGGATACTCCAAACATGTGTGCTACTGACGCATACTCAGATGAAGACTTCAGACAATAAAGGGCAATACTAATACGTTTTTGTAGTGGGATACATTTTCTAAAGGTTGTATCACTTTTTCTCATGGATGTAAGCTTTAAACATTACAATTCAAAAGTGCATCGGCTCATTCTGAAATTTTCTATGAACATATCATCTGACATATTAGAAACATCTTCCTCCCAAAAGGAGCCATAACGAGACTAATAAAATTATTAGTATTAATAAAGAAAGAAGATATTATTGTCTATATGTACTTACATGTACCCATTCCATTCTACTATTTAACAATTGTGTGTGGTAAAACATTTGCATTGTTTTTTGAAATTTTATATTTAACAGATGCTGACGCTTCTTTTTACGCAACATCATTATTTCGGATTGGATTTTTTTCGCTCTGGATGAATAAAATACTAATAAATGTCCTATATTTTCCATTATTGTTTGGTGTCAAATACAATTTTTCTTTTTAATTTTAGTTAGCTGTTTTTGTTATGTAAATGAAATCTGGCTTATGTCAAAAAAATACAATGTAAACGAACTAGATTTTAAGAGAGATTTAAAATCAAATCTACTAGATTCCGAGCAATATAAATGCACTATAACATTTTACAATACAATACAAAAACTTTTAAGAAAACATATTGTTAATTGGCAGTTATAGTAATGAATAGTTAATCATAGCTGAACTTGGTAAAATTGGCCTTAATAAATAAAAAATTTTTTGAAATTAGAAAATTAATCTAGGAAACAATAATTTTCTTAAATTCTATACGACTTATCGATGCCTTACTTTCTCAACCTCGTAACTTAAAAAAATACGGTTTTGACTTTTTCATAAAAAACGATTGCTATTTTTGTGTTCTATTACTGCAACAACTTATTATTTCAATACTTTGTCTCAATTCTGTAAATATAAATAAATTATTGAAATAATAAGTTGTTGCAGTAATAGAACACAAAAATAGCAATCGTTTTATATGAAAAAGACAAAGCCGTATTTTTTTAAGTTACGAGGTTGAGAAAGTAAGACATCGTTATGCAACTATGTGTGTGGTGAAAATTGATTTAAATACCAATATGTTTTAAGAAAATCCTACTTACATAATCAATGATTTAATTTTTTAAGAAAGGTAAGGATTTTCTCTCTTTCGATGTTCATTCTTATAGGGCTTACACAATTGTTATTGATTTCCTGTCTTTATATTTTAAAATAACGTTTATTTTTGCAAATAAATTATAAGAAAGTAACATATAAACCAAAATATATAAGCATTATACATTAAAACATTAACTATGCCCAAAAGCTTCGTTTGTGACGCAAATTGTGTCATTTCGTATATGAAATGCCATAAAATTGAAATCTCCTTAACTTTTCAATTATATTTCTTTACATTATTGTTGTTGCATATTGAATCAAAAGTTTAAAATATTTAATAATTTAAGTACATACGTTTTCTTAAAAAAAACATGTACTGTTTTTTTCTTGATTGTACTGTTTTTTGGATTCATTGTACTGTTTTCCGGCTACCCTTATCGGCACAGATTACAATTGGCTTTCCAGTTCCTGCGGGCTTTATTGCTGTATCACGGATGAGCCGATTGGGTGGGTCATGTCCGTGATCATGCGCCATATATTCTGAGGCCATCCAGACTATTCCGTCCCGTGTCTCGAGAGCAACAGTTGTCGTGTCTTCATCTCTGTTATGAGAAAGAATATAAGTATTTAACGAGTTTTTAGCAAAGACACAAGATCTTATGTTACCTGGGGGGTTACTGCGTAATTCGATTCGAAAATGAAAATCATTCGAATGGCATTTTCGATACGAAAATTAAATTGTACCGTGTAACATTTTCGTATAGCTAACAGCGATGTATTTCTTAGTATGTGGGAAAAAGTAACAAATACTTGGGTGCACTTAATGTTAAGTGTCAAAATAGATAAAAAAAAAACAAACTCTTGGAAACACTTTTTCATATGTCAATTTTTAAATTTTATTTTGTATCAAAACGTTTGCGTTAAAAAGAACAATTTTAAAATATACATATTTAAAAATGGATTGTGTTTTTCTGTGGATGAGTGATAGTGACGATGAGGCTTTGCCGGAAAGAGTCCAAAGAAAATTAATAAGAGACAATTCCAACATAATGGATCTAAATGAAAAAAAGTAAGTTAATTTGTTTATTTTGAAAATTTTTAAGAATTACTTAAATTCATTCCTTTATGTTTAGTTTTATTAAAAATTTTAGACTCAACAAAGATGCTTTTATGTATGTCTTTAATTCCATTAAGAATCACTTGAGTTCTCCTCATAGGTCCACAGCGATTCCACCTTTGCTGAAGCTAGCTGCTACACTCAAATTTTTAGGCCAAGGCGGATATCAGCATCAAATCGGCCAAGATCGACTCTTGGGCATTTCACAGCAATCAATTTCCAGTTGTATTACAGAAGTGTGTGAAGTTATAGAAAATATTCTCTGTCCTAAACACATAGTTTTCGAAATAACAGAAGATAAAAAACGAGAAGCCAAAATACATTTCTATAACAAGTCTGGAATACCAGGCGTTATTGGTGCGGTAGATGGTACCCACATACAAATTATTAAACCAACTATTGACGAACATTTGTATTTAGGAAGGAAATTAAAGCACAGCATTAACGCAATGGTTGTAAGTAGTAATGTACATATATAAAATTTATATTTTAGCAATTTTAGCATTAATATGTTTAATAAATTCTAATTACACATGATATTAATATTATTTAAGATTTGTGATCATCAAATGTATATAAGGGCTGTCAATGGACGTTTCGGTGGAGCAAATCATGATTCCCATATATGGAGTTTATCTAATGAAAGACAATTTTTAAAAGAAAAATATGAAAA
The DNA here is from genome assembly GCA_943735925.1 of Pollenia amentaria. Taxonomy (NCBI): domain Eukaryota; kingdom Metazoa; phylum Arthropoda; class Insecta; order Diptera; family Polleniidae; genus Pollenia; species Pollenia amentaria. The sequence goes on from OX031009.1 coordinate 82,591,125, forward strand.
TGGTGATACAGAAACAAGAATTCTTGGTAAGATTATTCTTTTGGTTATTTAATGCAGCATTTTTAACTTAAACATTTTCAGGAGATTCTGGATATCCTCTTGAGCCATGGGTTTTAACCCCTTACAGAAATGTTTCTGAGAATTCAGCGGAGTCAGTATTTAATGAACAACATTCAAAAGGAAGATCGATTGTTGAAAGAACTTTTGGGATTTTAAAAGGAAGATTTCGTTGTTTATTAGCAGCAAGAGAATTACATTATACCCCAGGGAAGGCTGCACAGATTCTTAACGTATGTTGCGCTTTGCATAATATATGTTTGGATTTTAAAGTAGAGAATCCAATTATTGAAAAAGATAAAGAAAACGAATGCCTTCAAACTTACAACTTAAATGATATTGAGGAGAATCTAAACTGTGCCAATCTGGCGAAAAACATTCGAAATGTCATAAAAAATAATTTACAACGAAACCAATAATTAAAACAATATACAATAAATGTCTATACATATGTTTGTACGTAGATATTTTATTAAAAGAAAAAATTAAGTTATAAATTCAATAAAGAAAATAACATTTTTAAATTCATTTCAACAGGGTTATTAAAAAATGTGTATTAAAATAAGATGTAGGTAAAACAAAAAATAATAATTAAATAACTATAAGAAATTATCTTCAGGTTTTATATTTGGCAGATTCTAAATCAAAAATTTGCTGTTTTAATTCAAGCTGAACCATTTTCCTTTTAGCTTTTTCCAACTCTATTTTCTTTTTGAACTCAAACTTTTCTTTTGCAAGCTTTAATTTGCGTTCTTCAATATCACATTTCCGCCTGGAATATTTTTTTTATGTCGGCTATGTCCTGTTTAATTTCTTCAAAAAATTTGGTATTCAATTTTTGGGTCGTTTCAATTTCCTTTAAAATCGTTAAGGAGTTCTCTTGGTATTTCATTTGGTTTTCAACTTGTTTTTTAAGCAAGCAATCTTTATCAGTCAAATTTTCATTCCGCCTAGATCTACGGGAAGTAATATTACTCAAGTTTTCTATGTTTTCTTCCGGAGAGATTGATATTGACTCATCTGCTCTTTCATTATTTTCTTCCACATTATCATTTACAGTAGTAATTACAGCTACATTATCATTTTGAATAGTTGATGGTGCTGCACCAAAGTCTTTCGTTCCAATCATTCCATGGATGGATACATTTAATGAAAGGAGGTTATAAATTTGCTGTTCCATTGGTGTTAGTGCGCAATAATTACTAGGTCCTCCGCCGGTTTCAGAAATACCGATTTTGTTACGCTTGCACTTGACCTTTATGTGGTTTTTGTAATCTGCCCACACCTTTTTCCATCCATTAGTATCGCGTGTGGGAAAACATGCAGAATTGAGTGCTGCAGTTAATCTTTCCCATAAGTGCCGTGATTTGCTTTTTGCTTCTGGAGAGTTAATATGTCCCTTTGCCAATTCAGGATGTTCCAACATAAAGTCCACCATGATTTCAAATTGCTTGGATTTTGTATGCGCCTTTGTTTTTTGAACATTCCTTAAAAATAATAATTATGTATAATCAAAATAAATTTCACTAATGTCACAAAAAAAAACCAAAAATTATTTTACCAAGTTTTTTATATAAAATTAATAAAAATTCTTACATTTTAAATTTTTTTTACTCTTTCACTACCAAAATATCTTTCGACTAAAATACGATCATTTATAACGTTTTTGGCATTCATTTTCTTATTACACAGTTGCATTTTCGAAACGAAGATTCTTAAATACGAAAAGGGCAAAAAAATGTACGTACGTTCGGAAATACATTTACGACAATCGTATTACACAGTTCAATTTGTTCGAATTCGTACAATTTTCTTTTCGAATCGAATTACGAAGTAACCCCCCTGTACCTTTCGCAAATAATAGCTTGTAGCCTTTAAGGCCTCGTTACTCTTACGTAAACGTATACGTTGCTAGTCAGCTGTTCCGTTTTCCTTACCAAGTCTATGTATAAATAGGTACTCTTACGTAAACGTAACGTTGCGTTGCGGATAAAATTAAAATTTCTCTCCGTTTTTCCGTATCCGCTCTTAAGGATTGTATTTGTTGTCAACAAAAGTTTTTAGCTGGTGGTTTACTTTTAGATTTTATTAATAAGATTGACTTTTTAAAACATAAATTTAAAGAATATAAATGTTATATACATACATACATATACATATATAATAATTAAATATAAATATATATTGAAAATAAGGTGTAAGTTTGTTTGTTTTACAATAATGCCCAAAACTCGTTTTTTTAAACTTGGTAAGAAGTTAGAATGTTACAGCGAAATTACTATAGGCTATATTTTTCGCAATTTTGGAGCAGGGAGGCATAAAATGGTAAAAAATTAGCAAAAAACGATTTTTTCGAAATAGCCCTATAATCTTAAATCCAATTTTTTTTCGTACGAATTTCTAATCGGAAAATCGGCATTAAAAAGGCAAATTTCAGGTAAATTTTGATCAATTTAGACTGCAAAATTATAAAAGTTAATTTATTTTTTTTGGCTTAAACTACCATTAGAGATATAGGTGAACAATTTTTTTTATATTTTTTTAAAAAAGAACACTCAAATTTATATTTTAATATAAATCTGAAGCCTACCGGTCCCCTTAAAGGGACAAAACAGATAAGACTTTGTTTTAAATCTTTTGGCGATGTTTGAATGAATTTAACAATGTCGCATAAAAGTACATTTTGAAAGTCGTCACCTTTAAGGTTTACCCCATTCAGTAATTTTGATGGTTTGTCCCCGGGCATCTCCGGAAATTAACAGCGTGTATACACATATATAGGTGAGGATTTAGTAGCACTTTTTACTGATACCCATATAAGTGAGATTAAATTTGTACTTAAAGAGATATTAATAAAGTCTTAAAAAAAATTAGGGTCCATAACGTCCTAACTAGGTGCTAAGGTGCAAAAAACTATATTAAAAGTTTTTATGTTATATCATTTTTCAATGCTGTACACACAAACATATCTATAAATATACATATGCAGATATATTCTACTTCTCTTTGAGAAAAGCTTCGATATCGTTATGTATTGACGATTTCAAACAAGAACATTAACAACTTGCTTTAAAGCAACACTGAGTGCAAAATCAAACCAAAACCAAATTTGTATATTTCATTTTCTTTGTTTTTTTTAACACACTTTAAGAACATATGATACGTTTACGTATTTTTAGTAACTACCAACCATTGAAGTCGACCGCAAAGTTTACGTATCCGCAACATTTACGTAAAGAGTAACGAGGTCTTTAAGATTTAGTCCGCAAACCCGATCCTTGTGAATCTAAGGTTCTTGGACCATCACGAGCTCCTTCTCTCTTTCTACCACCCGGAGGAGCAATGCAGCGGATGATGCTTTAGAATGGTGGAAGTTAATCTGTGTTACCTTCACCATGATCCATTTTGGCGACCACTGTGATGTTGACGTCCTCCTGGTCTGATTTCGGAAGCACATCCTCATCAACCACAACACCCAAGTGCCAAAGAGCACCATTCCGGAGGCATACTGGGTGTCCTCTCTGTCGGTTGATCTTACGGCATCGTCGCAAGCCAAGCTTTCCTCAGACCGCTTGGCTACGCTTACCGAAGGAGTCGGATTGCCTTTTTTTTATCACATCGGTAGACACGAGCAAGATCGTACTAAAACCATAGTAGAAATTGCTCTCTCTCTCCCTCAGTGGTTCCAAGTATTGCTGGTTAATCACCACAATCGCCGTCCTTAAGGACCCCGCAGCTGCTAAAACCTTCACAACTTTCTAATCCTGTGTGGGCAGCTGGGGGTTACAGCACTGAATTATCTTCAAGATCTCCTCAGGTTCCGATGGTTCGGCGGGGATGGTGGCAATCGATCTAGGCCACCGTAGTATCTCACTAACTAACACTTCTGTCTGTCGCGCTCGTTGAAGATAGACGTGTTTTCTAAGCTCGGCATACGGTTTATTTTTTTTATAAAAACGTGAACAAATAAAGTATACAAAAAAAAAAAGTAAATAAAAGAAAAGAAAAAAATATATGTATGTAAATACATGCATAAACATACACATTTTTTATTCTCGGTGTTGATAAACAATAACAAATAAGAAGAGCACAACTGTAAACAGTAAAAAAAAACTCTTATGAGTGCAAACAGTGCAAAAACAATTAAGCATAATGATAGAAATGCATATATCACAGTGAGTGTTAACGAAACAAATGCAGAAATAATAAAAAGAGTCGATGATAGCAAATACCTAACGGCTAAACCTATTACTCGTACGCGATCCCTCTCACTTTCTGTTTTTAATAATACGGTTGATACACTAACAAATATAAAACCTTCAAGCATTGCCTCAACGGCAAAAACAATTTTAATAAGTGATAAAAATATTAACCCTCAATCACCTTCGGTGTCTAATAATACGGTTGATTTTAATACAATAAAAAATATAAAACCTGCAAGCGATGCCTCATTGGCAAAAACAATTTTAATAAGTGATAAAATTATTAACCCCCAATCAGGTACAATAGAAAACTCTGTATCACCTTCGGTGTTTAATAATACGGTTGATTCTAATACAATAAAAAATATAAAACCTGCAAGCGGTGCCTCAGTGGCAGAAACGATTTTAACAAGTGATGAAAAGATTACTCCCAAATCAGGCATGATGGAAAACTCAGTATCACAGGTGAAAAGCGGTCAAAAGCCTCAAGTACAAGTTGGAATGGATAGGTACATAACAGTGCTAAAACGGGGTCGCAGCCCAACTTCTTCTGCAGTTGCTTCTGTCCCAAAAGTTTTAAAAGAGGGTACAGCTGATAGAATAAGTTCTCAAAATCGGTTTGCAATTTTGGAAGAGGAATCCTCGGAAGCACAAAACGTTACAAAATCTTCTAAGCCACCCCCGATATATCTTAGAGAGCAAAACTCAAGTGATTTAATAAAGAATTTGATCTCGGTAATAGGTGAAAATTCTTTTTATGTAGCTGCAATAAAACGTGGTAGTATAAATGAAACAAAAATACAAGTTAATCGTGAAGATGATTTTCGTAAAGTAATAAATAAATTAGAAGCACTAAAAAAAAACTTTTATACATACCAACTGAAGAGCAGTTAAGGTCTTCAGGTAGTGATAAAGGGCATTGATTCATGCGTAGACCCAGGTGAGATAAAAACGTTTTTAGAAGAGAAGGGCTTTAAAATTAAAAATGTAGTTAATATTAAAAATAGAGAAAAAAATTCGCAGCCACTATTTCGAGTGGAGTTAGAACCCGGCGACGTTAAGCTGAAAAAAACGAAACTCATCCCATTTACAGTCTGAAATATATCCTGTATAGGAAAATAACGATAGAGGAGCCGCATAAAAGGAACGGTCCCGTGCAATGTTTAAACTGCCAAGAATTTGGTCACACTAAGGCATACTGCCATTTAACCCCTGTTTGCGTTGTATGTGGAGAATTGCATGGTACAGCTCTCTGCGATAAGTCTAAAAACGACCCCAATGTAAAAAAATGCAGCAACTGTGGTGGTAATCACACTGCCAACTATAGAGGATGCCCTGTATACTCTATCGTCAAGCGCTCGGTTGGACCGAAACCTAATCCACCTCAACTTCAGGAAACACATCAAGATAATACTAATGACATTCAGGTACCGCAGCCTAGTAATAACAGAACATCCTACGCTAACGTCCTAAAATCAAACCATATGCCAATGCAAAGTGATTTGCCAAATAATGATGAGACCCCAGTTTCTAATTTAAGTCGTCTAGAAAAAACCACGGAAACACTAGTACAAACAGTAACTAACTTTACGAATACAATGGGTAATATGATGCAGGAAATGTTAAGAATGCAATCGATGTTATTGCAAGCTGTACTTAACATGCCATGAATTGTTAAAAAATATGTTTTTGGAACGTAAATGGCATTCGTCAACATAAAAATGAACTAGAATACTTTCTTAAAAGTAAACAAATTTATGTAACGATGGTTTCTGAAACTCATTTGACCTCAAGAAATACGTTTAAAATCAATGGTTATAAATTAAATGATACCATGGACCCTCGAGATAGAGCTTGTGGAGGTTCTGCTATTTTGATAAAAGCCCGAATCAAACACTACTTAATGTGTGATCATCGTGAAGATTATCTGCAAGCAACGAATATTTGTGTTGAAGAGCTAAATCCAAACTTTGGACTTTCATCTTTATACTCTCCACCTAGATATTCAATATCAGAAAGCCAATATTATAAATATTTTAAATCATTAGGATCCTGTTTCCTAACCGCTGGCGATTACAACGCTAAACATACCTTCTGGGGTTCACGGCTCATTACACCAAAGAGTCGTGTTTTGTATAATACAATGTCTAAAATGGATTTAAATGTGGTCGCGAGTGGACAACCAACTTATTGGCCTACTGATCAGCAAAAAATTCCAGATGTCATCGATTTTGGCGTGGTTAAAAACATCCCCGCCGAAACGATTCACGTTGAAGCTTCTTTAGAATTATCTTCTGATCACACACCTACAATTCTTACCATATCAAACCCTTATAGAATTGTATCTCCGTCTGGTTACTTAGTGACGTCAGCCACACAAATAAATTGGTTAAAATATAAAAAATATCTCAGTACCCACTGCACTGAAAATATTCCGCTTAGAACACCGGAGAATGTGAATCTTTCTATTGTAAATTTTGACAATTATCTCAAACTAGCTGTTTAACATTCTAGCATAGCCCGCAAAAATATCAAAAATAGTAAAATATATTCTACTGATGTCGAGCGTCTCTTGACTGAAAAAAGGAGAGTTCGAAGAGAGTGGCAATTGCACAGATCCCCTCAACTTAAAAATTTACTAAAAGTGTGCACAAAAAGGCTAAGAAACTTACTGCAGTCTCAAAACACGGCTTCTCTGGAAAAATATCTTAAGGAACTTGATGCAACTCCTCAATCTGATTACTCATTATGGCGTGCAGCTAGAAATCTTAAAAGACCAGTTATCACTAAACCGCCATTAAGAAACTTAAATGGAAGTTGGGCACGAAATGACATAGAAAAAGGAAATATTTTCGTTAATCATTTGAAAACCGTATTTACCCCTCATACATCTTTCGATACTGCGGTCGAGTTACCACCTGTTGCTGTTAGATCAGCTGTTCCACTAAGGTTTGAAGTAAGAGAAATCGAGAAGGCTATTCATGATTTAAACCCCAAGAAAGCCCCTGGTTTTGATAAGATCAGTAACAAAATGCTTTTGGAGCTACCCAGCACAGCAAAGAAAATTATTCTACTAATTTTTAATGCTATTTTACGCCTTGAATACTACCCACAAGAGTGGAAAGTATCGTTAGTTACCATGATACCTAAACCAGGAAAGGATCCCACAAAAGTTGAGTCATATAGACCTATAAGCTTATTGTCTAATATATCAAAGCTTTTTGAGAAACTTCTAGTGTCTAAATTAACGCCGATTTTAAATGATAACAGATATATTCCCAATCATCAATTCGGTTTTAGAAGAAAACACAGCACAATTGAACAAACTCATCGAATAGTAAATGTCATAAGAAAAGCCTTTGAAGAAAAAAAATATTGCTCAGCACTCTTCATCGATGTGTCTCAAGCTTTTGATAAAGTCTGGCATGAAGGTTTACTACTGAAATTGCAGCAAAACTTACCAGCAAATATACACAAGCTGTTAGAAAGCTACTTAGTCGGTCGTCAATTTATTATAAAAGAAGGCGAATTTTTAAGTTCTCCACAGCCAATTAACGCTGGAGTCACACAAGGCAGCATCCTGGGCCCTCTATTATACTTAATTTATACTTCGGACCTGCCAACAAACAGCTACACCCATACCTCAACCTTTGCGGACGACACAGCTTTTCTAAGCGTGCACGCAAACTGTCAAGAAGCATCTCGTTATCTACAGGATCATATATTTGAACTAGAAAGGTGGTTAAAAAAATGGAGGATAAAGATCAATGAGCAAAAATGCGCACATATAACATTCACATTGCGTCGGGAAACATGCCCCCTATTAAAATAAATAATCAAATAATACCCCAACACTCGCATGTAAAATACCTCGGTATACATCTAGATCGGCGTTTAACGTGGAAATGGCATATAGAAGCTAAATTAACTCAAATGAAACTAAAAGCAATCCAAATTAATTGGCTTATTGGAAGAAATTCTGTTCTTAGTCTCGATTGCAAACTTCTACTCTACAACTCTATCTTAAAGCCAATTTGGTGCTACGGTATTCAGTTATGGGGCACTGCCTCGGCTTCTAACATCGAAAAAATTAAAAGGCGCCAAAATAAACTTCTTCGAATAATCACAGCCGCCCCCTGGTACGTCAAAAACTCAAATATCCACAAGGATCTCAATGTGCCATTAGTAAAAACTATGATAACGAAATATGCAGTAAAATATTTAAAAAGGCTGGAACTGCACCCAAATCCATTAGCTAGAAATATTTTAAATTATGGCGGCCACACTCGCTTAAGAAGAAGAGACACTGCAGCACTCACCCAATCAGATGAGCGATAAACACCTACATATGTGAACAGATACCGTGATGACGAAATCTTTTTTGTTTGGCTCTGGCAGGACATAAAGCAAATATTAGGATAAGATTTGATTAATTATTGTTAGTTCATATTTAATATATGAAGATTCAATAAATAAATACTGAAAAAAAAAAAAAAAAAAAAACTAACTAACACCACGGCGTGACTAGTACTTTCCCAGAACTCCCCTAGTGATCGCATGACCCGCTTCAGTAGCGGCACTGAGCGTTCATCCACGAAGCCATCAGCTTCACATGACCCTGGTACCAGCCAAACATCATCGCATTGAGGAGGTGGCCCTGGATTCTCCCTGAGGATCTTCCGGAACGCCTCCAGTAGTTTTTGCTTTACCAGGTCCCACTTGATATGGGAGATGGCACGATTTTCAGCATCTTTATCGATGACAGCCCACGCGAGGTGATTTTAAGCTATCTCGCTAAAGGATTTGTTCATCGGCAGTTTTATAGGATTTCTGGTCCTATAAAACTGTGACGTACCAAATTTTAGAATGATAGCGTTATTTTTAAAGGTTTTAGGCGTACTAAACTATTTTCCGCGAGTAGGGTTTATATGGGGCCTATGGTCAATTGGGACCGATCTTCACAACATTTAACAGTATGATTTGCAGTCGTATAAAGCGAATTCGTGCATAATGTTATATCATTCCGTGCGTTATTCCACCATTTATGTTAGTTTGTATATCAAAATTATCAATTTTTTTATGGTGGTGGTTCCACAATTTGATTCATTCACCAAAAGTGGTGGTGGAGGGTATAAAAATACTATTTGAATTTAACTTATACATTTATTATATATATAAATGAATATAAATAAATAATAATTGGCTAGCCTACAGCCAATTTGGCCCTATGGTTTTGCGGCAACCTTGTTTGAAAAAAAATAATTATATTAGTAACACATTTTTATTACAGATACTATGACAACAATTGGAGATCGCGTCCTGAATATATCACTGCCTAAAATTGGAGAAAAAAGTTTGTTTACTAGAGACCTTGAAGATGCATTACGTAATGGTGGTGTTGACTTCGTGGTGCATTCGTTAAAAGATTTACCCACGTCTCTTCCAACGGGTATGGCAATTGGTGCGGTACTTGAGAGAGAAGACGCAAGAGATGCCCTTGTTTTGAGATCAAATTATGAAGGCCATACAATTGCTACTCTTCCTAATGGAAGTGTTATTGGTAAGATTGTAAATGTTATGGAATCCATTAAATTTTTTATAATTGTTTTATTTTTTTTAGGTACTTCATCATTGCGGAGAACCGCGCAGCTCCGCAGGCAGTATCCTCATTTGGTTGTTTGTGATATTCGCGGCAATTTAAATACTCGTTTAGCTAAACTGGATGCACCTGATTCGAAATTTGCAGGTATTATTTTGGCTCAAGCAGGTTTGGTTCGTATGGGTTGGTACAACCGCATAAGTCAAGTTTTAGAACCAACGGACCTATTGTACGCAGTTGGTCAGGGTGCATTAGCTGTAGAGTGTCGCGCTAATGACCATGATATATTAAGCATGCTTCGAAGCCTTATGTGCCTATCAACCACATGTCGAATTTTGGCTGAACGAAGTTTTCTTAAAACACTGGGTGGTGGATGTAGTGCTCCAGTTGCAGTTGTTAGCAAACTGAAGGTTGATTTAAAAACAGATTCCAACAATTGCGATGCGGTAAATTTGCACTTGGATGGTGCTGTTTGGAGTCTTGATGGATCTGTGGAAATCCGAGAGAAAAAGTCTTGTTCACTTGGAGTAGAAATTAAAAATAATAATGTATATGGTGACGTTAGTACCGGTGACGAGCCTCCTGTGAAGCGTAGTAGAATCAAAAACTCCAATAGTCCTGTAATGCAGGACCAAGATAGTCCACCGATAATAAATGATGACGCAGAAGTCGAAGCCATAACAAAAAGTTATAACATTGGCGAGTTAGTAGAAAAACATATTAATTTAGCCAGGAAGTGTCCAGTTGTAAGTTCAGAAATTAATAGCGATACTGAAAACGGTAATCTGATAAAAGAGATTGGGGGCGGAGATGCGGACAAAACGCTTACAAAAGCTTGTCCATTACCAATTGACATTGGGCAAGATGTTATGGGTCAATGTCCATTTGTGCGAAAGGACGCGAAAGTAGCTCTTGCTACTGTTGGAATATGCCCCATGACAAAAACTAATAACGCTAATGGAGATCAAGCGGATTGTGCACCTTCTGTGTCCACTGCATCGAAATGTCCTTTTGTATCGATGTATAATCCAAATGACCCTGTGTTTGCTAAAAAAACTCAGGATGCTGAATCTGAAGTGCATGCAAAATGTCCCTTTTTACAAAAGACCATTAAAATGTTTGATTACTCTGATGAAGAAAAACCTAATTCGCAAAATTTTAACAATTTTCTAATTGAAGATGTTGAGAATTTGTTTTGTGGACTTTACAGACATGCTTGTTACAACCGCGAACTTTACGTCAAATGCAATAAATTAGGACAAGAATTGGCCGAGAATTTAATTAAGAAAGGTGCCTTAGATGTAATGAAGTCGGCCCAAGCTGAAATCCACAGTAAATCGTAAAATAATCATTCATTCTTAAACCTGATTATTGACATTGAAAATTTGCTTCTGTGTAGTCATTATATAAAATTTGGTCTATTGTTAATTGTTTGTTACATAATTGTATACGTACGTTTTATTTAAACTCTGGGGTTTTTTTATGAAAAATCTAAATTGTTTATTTATTTTAAATATTTCGCTAACCGTTGGTTAGCATCGTCAGGAAATTAAAAAAACTGTTAAACGAAATTTAATCAAAAATTATAAAAATTCTGAAAAATATTATATTTAGAAAAACATATTAACATTAATAAAAAATTATATAAACGGTCGGTGGCATGTAAAATTGTCCACTGACATAATGTTCATAGACATTATCGTACACTTAAAAGTGTAGTAACGGGCATGGACATTGTGACCCATTTTAAAATGTCAAAATGTCCATTAGGGCAGTGCCGGCAATGGCTTAGGATATTATGCCACTTACTAGTGAGTAAAAATCAATTAGTTGTTGATTCCATTATTGTCAAGCTCTGGGACGAAAGATTTAACAAAATCCCGAAGTTTTTCAAATTTTGAATTTGAAATCCCGAACTTTATAATCCTATATTTCAAAATCCTGAATTTAGCAACTTTAGTATGCGAAGCCGGTGTTTTTTATACCATAGAGTAAAACATCCTTGCGCCCGGCCGGAGGCTGTATATGCAGGAAAGCTTTAGTTAGCGAAGCCGTTGTATTTTATACCATAGAGGAGAAATTCTTTGTATAATAAACACCGGCTTTGCTAACTGAACCATTCCTGCAAAGCTGGTCCTCTGCCGAGCGCAAGGGACATGTCATACTTAAAAGTGTCATAATATCCATGGAAATTTTTATACCCTCCACCACCACTAGTGGTGAATGAGGGTATACTAAGTTTGTTATTCCGTGTGAAACTTTTTTATTATGCATTACGTCAAAAAATTTTAAATTACGCCAGATTTAAGTCTCTAATATGATTTTTTGATTTAACCATTAGTTTTGGAGTTACTGAGACACAAGTGGAAAAAAATTTATTATTTTTTTTTCGTTTAATTATAAAATTTTTGAACTCAAAAAATTCATAAAAAAATGGAAATCAACAAATACTTTCCAGTTTTATTACTAAGTCGTAAAACTGCATCTTTAAGAAATAAAATAAATTTTATTTCATGAAAATCTATGGATAAATTCCTGTTTTGTTCCCCATAAACTGCATGTTTTTCCCTTAATTCTGATAATGAATAAACCTAAATCACTTTAGGAAACTATGAATATGCTTAAAAATGGCATCGATTTGTAAGTGCAAATTATTGCTTATTTTGATAATATTGCAGTTGTTTTGCATATTTTTGTTATACAGGGGTGTCATAGAAACCAATCTTATCGGTATTGGATTTGAAACCGACAAAAAAAATACGTTGGTGTCATGAAATCCAATGTTAATCGTTTTTTGTTCGAAGTGAAATTAGTGTCGGTTTTAGGTGTCACAGAAACCAATGTTATCGGTTTTGTTATTGAAAATAAACGAAGCAGCTTACAGCCATTGTTTTTTTATTGGAAATAAATAAAGTAGCTAAAAGCTCAAATTTTAATTTAGCTTTTTCAACATTTAGATTTTTTGCAAAAATGTAAGTTGATAAATTGTTAAAAAAAATAGTTCTTAATTTCATGTTTTTATTCAGTTCTATGGTGACAGCGATCGCAATCCGACGTAATTGATGACGGCTCGTGTTGTTCCAACATTAATAAATTCGCTGCTCTGTACAATGATAATGATGTTATGGATACTAATAATAACTCTGATGATAACGATAATGATTCTGGTGATGATGAGGCTGATAATTCTGTAGTTAAACCTCCACCTATTTTTATTAATAATGTTAGTAATGTAACTAAAATGATTACATGTATAAGTAATGAGATAAATTCTTCTGAATTTAATTATAAAGCTTTATATGATGGTCAGGTTAAACTTAATATAAAATGAGTGGACTCATATAGAAAGTTAGTTAAGTATTTTGATGCCAACAACTTTAGTTATCATACCTACCAACTCAAAAATGAGCGATCTTATAGATTTGTAATTAAAGGCCTTCATTTCTCTACCAAAATACAAAATATAAAAGTTGATCTCCTATAAAAAGGTCACCTGGTCAGAAATGTAGTAAATGTTAAAAGTAAATACACCAAACAGCCTTTACCAATGTTCTATGTGGATATTGAGCCGAACCCAAATAATAAAAAGGTTTTTGAAATTCGTGAAATTAATCATTGTATGGTACAAATTGAACCATTTAGAAGCACGACCGACATAGTGGAATGCCACCGATGCCAAGAATTTGGTCATACGAAAACCATTTATATGCGTTAAATGTGGACTTGGATATCCAACACCAAATTGTCCTAATGATGTTGAAACCCCTTCTAAATGTGTACATTGTTCAAAACAACACACTGCTAGTTACAGAGGATGTGAAATATACCAAAATATATTAAAGAAAAATGTTTCCGAAAAACGAGCCTTCACAAATCATCAACAACAATTTTATACCAACCAAAAAGACTTTCCTTCAATGAACTTCAACTCTAACCAATATCAAAACAACAGCAGGAAAATCCTACGCGAATGTAACAAGTCTAGTGGTTTACAACAATATCATGACAAATATTGAAAAACTGTTAAATAAAGAAATAAAACTCACAAATACACTCATGAATATGATGTCACTTCTTATTAATAAATTATGCAAGTAAGCCTAAGATTGGCAGTATGGAACGCGAATGGACTTGCGAGTAAACTAAACGAAATTGATTATTTTATGGAAGAAAAGCATATTGACATATTTCTTATTTCTGAAACCCACCTTACTTCGAAATCTCAAATAAAAATAAGAGGTTATGATTTTATTTATACAAATCACCCAGATGGAAAAGGCCACGCCGGTGCAGGATTATTTATAAAATCTTCTATTAGTTTTAAGCCAGAGAAAAGATTCCAAAAAGATTATTTACAAGTCGCTGCAGCACGCTGGTGTAAAAATAACCTGTAGCAATAGACCTATCAGTATACACTCCATATACATATTTTCCTCCTAGACACGCGGTTAAATGTGGACAATACGAAAGCTTTTATAAAACTTTGGGGCCACGTTTTATTGTTGCTGGTGATTATAATGCAAAACACCCATGGTGGGGCTCCAGACTCACTAACCCCAAAGGTAAAGAATTTTACAAATGTATTTCAAAAGGCAATTATTCTACACTTTCTGGAGGAAATCCAACATACTGGCTCACTGATGTAGCAAAGACACCAGACCTTCTTGATTTCGCTGTGTATTCTGGGATATCTAGGCACTCGCTAGACATTTAAGATGACGATAGCTTAAGCTCCGACCACACACCGCTTATAATTAATTTTAATACTAATGTGATAATATCATCTAAAAATGGAAAACTAATCAAACGGTATACTAACTGTGACTACTTTAAATAATTTGTTAGAAATAATTTAAATCTAAATACCGAAATAAACACAGCAGAAGGTATAGATGACGCCATAGAATCTTTTAATTTATTATTTCATGAAGCTGTGTCCTTATCTACCCCACCATCAACCATTCGTACTCAGGATTTAGGTCGAAAAGTGCATGCATCCGCTGTTACTCGAGATATTATGAGACAATCTAGACGTCTAAGAAGAGTGTGGCACCGAACCAGAAACCCAAGGGATAAGGCAAACTGGAATTTAGCCATTAAATTATGCTCAGAGATGTTGAAGAGAGAAATGAAAATATAAATTCATATCTAATAAAACTAAAACCTCAAAACAAAAATAAAGATTATGATCTATATAATGCTACTAAATTTCTCAAGCGACCTGCAAAAAGGAATGTTCCTATTAAAGATTCCAATGATGCTTGGCTCAGAACTGATAAAGAAAAATCTAATGCATTTGCTGGACATCTAGAATCAATTTTTAAGCCTCAACAAACGAGTAATTATGTCGACGATGTCGCACATTTCTTAGATATAGCTTGTCAAATGGAGTTACCTATAAAGCATATTACACCTAATGAAATAAAAATGGAGATATGCGCCCTTAATAACAAGAAATCCCCGGGATATGACAAAAAAACGTTTAAATCCATTACTTCAGAAATGCAATATTATTCCTGATCACCAGTTCGGACTTCGAAGACAACATGGCACACCAGCACAGTGTCATCGAATTATTAAAGTGACAACTGACTCTTTTGAAAATAAAAAATTTTGTTCTTCTGTATTCGTGGATATCCAGCAGGCTTTTGATAAAGTATGGCATGAGGGATTATACAAATTAAAAAACATGCTTCCTGCTCCATTTTATTTATTATTTTTATCATATTTGAAAATCAGATGTTTCTACGTCAAAATCAATCAACAATGATTTTTCGCATATTTGTCAAATTGAAGCTGGATCCCACAAGGAAGCGTCCTTGGACCAATTCTATATACTTTATACACAAATGATATGCCGATAAGAGATGATGTAACAGTCGCTACTTATGCTGACGATACAGCATTCTTATGCTGTATTGAATCCCCTTCAGAGGCTTCTAGAATTTTACAGCTGCAGCTAAATAGTCTTTATGATTGGCTTACAAAATGGAACATTGTTGTTAACACCCAAAAGTCGAGTCACATCACGTTTGCAACAAGAAGAGAAAATTGCCCAGCTGTGTTTCTCAATGGAAATTAAAAGATTTAGCTCCTATTACTTAGAAAGGCTTAGTAATCATGTAAATATACTACCAATTACACTTTTAGATGAGACTGATGAAGCCAGAAGGCTTAAACGAAAACATATCCTAGATCTCACTGACGTTACTAATAAAATAAAATATATGTATTTATTAAAAATATTTTCTTTCTTTTAGTTACAGCTTCTATTTGGTGTTTATAATATTAAATATTTAATAAAACTCTATATGTGTAAATATTTTTTTCATATATAACTTCAATTTTTGTTTTCAATTGAAAGCAAACACATGTTATTATCGTAAGATAGATTGCAAATAAATAGGTAATAATAATAAAAAAGAAAAAAAAATTTATTCTCAATAGGAAAAAACATAAAAACAGCACACAAAACTCGATTTTCCTTCGAGTTTATGGAAAAGTATCCTGACCTTGCCAGAGGATTCACAAAACGCGATAAGACAACAGTAGAATCCCTTTGGCAACAGTTGGTTGAATCGTTAAACAGCGCAGGTCCACCGCAAAAGGATATTAACGGATGGAAAAAGGTAGGCAAAATATGAGCAGTATATCGTATTCTATTAATGCATAGTGTTTTTTTATTTAATAAAGGCTTGGACTGAATGGAAAAGCGACGCGAAGAGAAAGCTGGCGCAAAATAAAGCCGAGTCCAGAGCAACTGGTGGCGAACCATTTTCTAAGTTTCAGCTTTCTAGCAACGAAGAAGCAATAATCCGTGTATGTGGAATTGTTCAGGCAGTGGAAGGTGTTGCTGGTTTGCTATTGGCTTGTCTGAAAATGTATGCTGAGAGTGAGGAAGAAATGCCCTCAACTTCTACAAAACGTCCAGTGTCTCCACTTTTAATTAGCAGCACACTTTAAAGGCTCAAAACCGAAACCCCTGGCGAGCCACTAAAAAAATTTCTAGACGAAGACATTGAAAGAAAATTAGAAATAAATGAAAAGTTGGACGAGCTATTGAAAACAGAAAAAGAAAATGCAAGTAGCTTACGGCGTATGTATATGACAATCGAGAAGGGGCAAGAGTCAATAGCTAATGCAGTTACAGAACTGAAAGAAGAATTTGTGCGGGTCAACGGGGGAATTTTGGAAGCAATGATTGAAAAAAGTAGTTAAAACAGAAGCAGTTAGACTTGAAGATATCGAAATTTGAATATCAAAAGAAAAAATGATAACCATTTTTAAACAATGTACCTTTAGTTATTAAGTTTTGTAGTTTCAAACTTACTTACGTACCTTTATATAATATAAGATTTTTAAAGACTGAATTTTTTCATTATTTTTTTTGTTATTGTTTTATGAAATACAAATTTTATTTTACTTTTATTTTAAGCCAGTTTTATTTCTGGTTTGTAGATACATATTTTGTTACAAGGTTTTGGCTATTTTATCTCTTATTCTTTGATCTTCACTTTGAAGATACGAATTTGGTGGCAATGTTGCATTATCTTCACTATAATGTGTCAAGGTTATGGGTGCGTTCGTAAATGTATCACTGCGCTGCATCAGAAAAGCAAACTTTTTTAAATGACGATAAAAAAGAAATTATAATTTTTTTTATTGTGTGACTATTATTTTTGTAGAGCATTTGACAATTTTTTTGTCCATATCTGCTTCATTGAAGTATATATAAACATTTGAAATCACTGATGCAGCGCAGTGATGCATTTACGAACGTACCCTATGTTTTCCTCATTGTTTCGTACTTTATAGCTTCTGCAGATGTTGTGAAGTGCACAGCTCGAATTTTCATTTCTTGGTCACAAATCTAATCATTAATGCACAGTATGTAGTACATAAACATTTGTTTCATAGCTTAAGTAAATAAATAATATAAAACTGTGCTGGTACAATACTTACAATCATGGCATTCATACTGAAATATCCCTTACGATTAAAGTATAAATGCTCATTAAAGGTAGGCTTTATAATCTTGATGTGTGTCCCTCAATGCAGCCAATTATTGAAGGTATTTTATGTTTATTATAGAAATAGTCTCTTGATCTTTGCTTTTCGTTTGAATTCATTTGAAGTTGCACCAATGTGGACAAATAAAGAGCTCTATAACATTTAGTACATCATCTAGAATAGTTGAATCTGTACTTCTGCCTAGACATATGCTAGAATCGTTACCAACAGCTCTTTGATAGGAACCTTCAATTACGTATCGTTACGAAGCTGCAAACTGCAGCAATGGCGGGATCTTTTAACGTGAAAAGTGTTCTTTTATTATGTCTAGTACCATGCAGAAAGCATCTTTGTTTAAACGGTAATAACCTATGAATTTGCAAAGCAGATTTAAATAAAAACGCAGGTTATAACAATTGAACTTACGCTGTCTCCGGCAATTCTAGCGGGTTGCTGCAATCTTGCAAAAGTCTTCTCACCTTTTCTGCGCGTTCTTCCTCCAACAGCAAATATGTAACAACAGCAGTAGACATTTTAGTTATTTTTATATTTTAATGAAGAACTTTTTTTATATTTAAAACAAAATTTTACAAATGTAAACAACAAATACAAATAACACTGGAACAAATTCAGGTTTGCAAAAGTTAGGTCGATTCTGAGAGTGAGGGGTGAAAAACGAGGCTAAATTAGAAGACCCGTATCGCGGCGTTTGTTTATGTTAGTTCGAATTTTTTTTTAATCGACCTTCAACCTTTGCCGTCAAATGTTGCTAGACCCTTTGCAACAATAAAATTTTTTTAAAAAATTGATTTAGAAAATTTTTGTGGTGCTTATGAAGCAAAATGTTGGAAAAATTATTTGTTTTTCATGCTTTTTGAAAATATTTTCCACAAAACTGAGTTTTTTGTTTGCTTCTGTTTAATCTATAATATGCTTCTCAGTTTCTTCAATAAATTTCATTTGAAAAGAAAACAATCGTAATGAAAAAGTTGCGTTTTCCAGCTTAACGTTTTCGAGGCAAATTTTATCCTGAGATGAGGCCCATTTCTGGACGAAGAGCAACCTGAAGAGATTCAAGAACTGCCACTTCATCCAGAAAAAATAACGGTTTGGTGTGGTTTGTGGGCCGGTGGAATCATCGATCCATATTTCTTTAAAAATGATGCCGGTAAGAACGTGACCGTCAATGGCGCCCGTTATTGTGCCATGATAACCGACTATTTGATGCCTGAAATTGAAGTTCGTGATCTCGGCGACATTTAGTTTCCGCAATATGGCGCTACTTCCCTCACATCGCATTAATCAATGGATTTATTGAGAGAACACTTGCACATAATTTCACGTTTTGGGCCGGTCGATTGGCCACCAAGATCGTGTGATATCGCACCGTTAGACATTCCTGTGGGGAAATGTAAAGTCTAAAGGTTATGCGGACAAGCCCGCTTCGATTCAGGCCTTGGAGGAAAACATTACGCGTGTCATTCGCCAGTTACCAGTCGAAATGCTCGAACGAGTCATCGAAAATTGGACTCAACGGATGGACCATCTGCGACGTAACAACGGCCAAAATTTGATAGACATAATCTTCAAAAAATAAATGCCAAAGAATGTTCTTTCAAATGATAATAAACATTCCCCATTAAATTTAAATTTTCTGTGTTTTTTTTTTTTCTTTAAAAAAGTAGGGAACCTCGAAATGGATCACGCTATATTTTTCTTGCTTTTTTTTATAGATATATGTATTTATATATATGTATATGTTGCGAAAATAATAAAATGTGAGTAAATTAATAAAAGTGTATACGTAAATTTCTTTATGTTTTAAGGGAGAAGCACAAAAATTCGAAAAAAGAAGAGACCTTGGATTAGCTTAAGGATTTTATAAGGGTGATAGGGTAACAGTAACACATTTAAATAAATGTTAAAAGAGCAAAAATAAATTTTCATTTCTTTAAATAGTTGTTAAAAAAAATGAAAATGAAATCTTCATGAAAATAACGTTTCATTACTTTTCTAGAACACAGTGATATTGTTTATGAGGAATTTAAAAGTTTTTTACTTTAAGTTTAAGTGAAATATAGAATTTAGGCGTATGTTATAGAAAAAGGTACACGAATATACAACTATAAGATTTAAGATTACATAATTGCTATTTTGACGATTTTCCAAGACTAATATACGGGCCTGTAACATAAATCAATTTTGATCGAAAGTTTTTTTAATTTCGAAAAAGCTTCTTCAGAAAACGAAAACCGTTAAATTTTCTGGGAATGAAATCACTTTTAATTTTTCGATCGAAAAAAGTTTTTGTTTTGGTTTGCACAATATTGCCAAATTTAACTTAAAACTAACAAAATTAAAATTTGTTGGAATTACGAAAATCGATCAAAGTCTGAAGAAGGTAAAACAAAATCGATCGAAATGAAAATACGGATTCAAAACCATTCCAAACAATTTCAGTGCCAGGCCTCATATTATTGACTGCTTTTTTCGAAAGAATTTGACAATCAGTTCGATCTGGCAGCGATTTATACATACGCCTGAAATCATAGTCTGGTACCATTTTATTGTAATCTCGCAAATTCCTTGCACAGTACGTCGATTATGCCGACCATAAACACCCCGTATTGCCCCAACGTGGCGACGTTTTAACCACCACTTTTTGTTATATGTTAACGATTCATATTCGTGAATGGCAAAACTCTCACTCAAAAAAATTACACCTCAGATTTCAGCTTTGAAACCACACCCTGTACTATTAATAAACTTCAATAAAAAAAAAAAAAGTATGTAGCTAGTTGGCCTTTACCTTGTGATTAATACCTTGAGATGATTCAGTTAAAGAAATATATTTAACTAGCATTTTACCCGCTGCTTCGTTAGCGTCTCATTTTCTTTCGTGGACATATTTTTACGCCAAAGTTAGGCCCTAATCATGTAAAACGCAGCGCAACGCCAAGAATAACATTAAAAGCACAAACAATGTCATAAATATTTTGTAATTTTGTTGTTGCTTTCAACAGAACTTCATGTACCGTTTTAAAATTTTTTTTATGAATTTCTGTAGAAAGAAACAACAAAATTACAAAATATTTATGACATTGTTTGTGCTTTCAATGTTATTCTTTGGCGTTGCGCTGCGTTTTATATGATAAGGGCCTTAGTGTTTCAAGGTTTTAACCCGCTACTTTGTAATAGGAACGGTTTTCACCTGTTAAACGTTCGAATTTCGAAAATGAACCAAATTTTTATATTTTAGATACGTTACGAATGTGATATTTTTTTTAATTCAACGCTTATTGGTTTAATAGATAGATGGTGTGGCAAAAAAGTTTTAAAATACATGTTTTACCCGTTTCCGTCGAATTTCAAAAAAGTACCAGGCACCTATCCGCTTATTTTTTTTATACCATTAACCATAAAAATTTCCAAATCTCCCATCCTAGAGAATCGATTTCACGAGAGGCCAACCTCCCGGTCATATTTAAAATTTTAGCTTCAGGCGTTTAGGACGTGCGATGACGAATCATTCAGTAACTTGACAATTTTATATTATAGGTAGGTGAAGAAAAATGTTTAAAAAAACAAATAACAGAATGAGGTACGATTTTCACCCCTTAAACGTTCGAATTTCGAAACACATCAAATTTGTATTTTTTAGATAATTTATGAATCTGATATATTTTTATTTTAATGTTTATTGGTTTAAAAAATAGATGGCATAGAAAAAAAGTTTTAAAATACCGGTTTTACCCGTTTACTCCCCATAAAGCCCGAATTTCAAAAAAGTACCAGGGGGGTTACCGCGTATTTCGATTCGAAAGAAATAATTTACGAGTTCGAACAATTTGTACTGTGTATTACGATTTTCGTACAATTTGTTTCGAATGAACGGAAATTTTTTATACACTATCGAAAACAAAAATCCCTTTCGAAACGGCAACTCTCTATTACGAACAATAAAAATCCCTTTCGAAAGTGCAACTCTGTATTACGAAAACACGAGTCTGTTAAGCAAAAAGTGTTAGGAAATTGTTCGAAAGCTATTTTGTTGGTGACAAAGTGAACGAAAAACAAAAATGTAAATATTTAAATCTTTCAAGATAAATAAAAGCGTAAAACAAACAAATTAAACCAAATAATGTTATATTTGATATAAACTAAATAATTACTAATGTTATTATTGTAAATGTTTTAATATTTGTGGTCTTGAAATTTGCAAAAAAAAAAAATATATTAAAAAAAATATGTACATATGTATGTACATGTACACAAAGCAGTATAAAGAAGTGATTGACTTTTTCTTTGGAATCTTCAAACCACAGGGAAATGCAATCAGTTTTAATTAAAAAAAATCACAATTATAACATTTTTACACATTGAATAGTATTTAATATGTTTTTTGTTTTGGGATATTTTCGTCCATTTTTCTTTTTAGTAACAGTGCTACCAACTTTTTATCAAATTTCCCCTTTGTTTATAAATACAACTCTGTCATCGTTTCGAACGAGTTACGCAGTACGATTCAACTTTCGAATCGGAAATTGCTTTCGAAAAATGTTTCGTTTCGAATCGAAATACGCGGTAACCCCCCAGGCACCTGTCCGATAATTTTTTTTATTGAACTACAATAAGTAAAATTTTTTGGTGTCTTTTTTTAGCTGCATATGAGCCCAGTCTCCGGTCCAAATGTCAACTTTTTAGCTTCTGGAGTTTAGGATAAGTGATAATGAAGAAAAATATTTTAAAAAAAGTAACAAAATTAGGAACGATTTTCAACCCTTTAGTGATCGAATTTCGAAATAGTTCCAAATTTGTATTTGTTTTTTTAGATGAGTTACGAATGTGATATAATTTTTGTTTCTATGTTTATTGGTTTAAAATATAGATGGCGTAACAAAAAAGTTTCAAAATACAGGGTTTACCCGTTTACTCCTTACTTCAAGAAAGTGCTAGACACCTGTCCGCTTATTTTTTAATGAACAATAATAGGTATTAATTTGTATTTCTTTTAGTTTAGCAGATATGAGGTTAACGAATTTGCGTTTTTGCCGCCTTTTTCTATTGAACAACAATAAGTATTAAATTTTTTTATATCTTTTTTAGCTTAGCAGATATGAGGTAAGCGTGATCGAATTGGCGAAAGGCCTGCCTCCGGTCCAAATATCAACTTATGAGCTTCAGGCGCAATTAAAGATAAATAGATGGAGGAATAACATATTGAAAAAAGTAACAAAATTAGGTACGATTTTCACCTCTTTAACGTTCGAATTTCGAAAAAGTACCGAATTTGCACTTGCATTTTTAAAATAAGTAACGAATTTTCTTTAATTTTTATTTCTATGTGCATTGATTTAAACGATAGATGGGAGACAAAAAAGTACAAAAACACAGGTTATACCCTTTTACTCCCTAAAAGGGCCGAAATTTAAAATAGTATCAGACCCCTTTTCTCTTTTTTTAACTAATGAGCAACAATAAACATTAAATTAAAAAAGTACTACTTTAATTAAAAAAGTATCAGCTAGAGAAAGAAAAAGTACCAACAATCCCCCTTACAGATTCTCATTCACTCAGGAGCTTGCATGTTTAATTTTATGTGTCCAAGTCCAATATTAACAGCAAATCAAAATGTACCAGGTAAAGCACAAAAATACAATACAGTACGAAAAAGTACCAAAAAAAACCACTCTTACAGATTCTCATTCACTTGGGAACTTGCATGTTTGATTTTATGTTTATAGGTACAATTTTAACGGATATTCAATAAGTACCAAAAAGCCCCTCTTACAGATTCTCATTCACTCAGGGCATTGCATGCTTAATTTTATATTTGTAGATCCAATATTAACGAAAATTAAAAAAGGTGCCAGCTAAAAACCGAAAAAGTACCAAAAAGATCCCTCTTATAAATTCTTGTCCACTCAGGACATTTAATGCTGAATTTTATGATTCTAGGTCCAATACTAACGGAAATTCAAATAGTAGCCGTTAAAGAACAAAATAATACCAAAAAGCCCTTTATCAGATTCTCATTCACACATGCATGTTTTATTTTATGTTCATAGGTCCAATATTTACGTAAATTAAAAAAAGTACGAATTCAAGAATGAAAAGGTACCAAAAAGATCCCTCTAACGAATTCTCATTCCCTCAGGACCTTGAATGTTTAATTATATGTTAATAGGTCTAATTTTATTGAAAATTAAAAAAGTACCAGTTAAAGAACGAAAAAGTACAAAAAAATCCCTCTAACAAATATTCATTCACTCAGAACTTTGGGTGTTTAATTTTATGTTTCTAGGTCTAATACTAACGGAAATTCAAAAAGTACCAGTTGAAGAGCAAAAAGTATCAAGAAGCCCCTCTTACAGACTTTGATTTACTCAGGAGCATGCATGTTTAATTTTATGTCCATAGGTCCAATATTAACGAAAATTAAAAAAAGTACCAGTTAAATAACGAAAAAGTACCAAAAAGATCCCTCTAACGAATTCTCATTCCCTCAGGACCTTGGATGTTTAATTATATGTTAATAGGTCTAATTTTAACGAAAATTAAAAAAGTACCAGTTAAAGAACGAAAAAGTACAAAAAAATCCCTCTAACAAATATTCATTCACTCAGAACTTTGCGTGTTTAATTTTATGTTTCTAGGTCTAATACTAACGGAAATTCAAAAAGTACCAGTTGAAGAGCAAAAAGTACCAAAAAGTACCCTTATAAGTTCTTATCCACTCAGGGCATTGCATGTTGAAGTTTATGTTTCTAGGTCTAATATTAACGATAATTAAAAAAATTGCCAATTGTAGAACCAAAAAGCTTAAGTAAGAAATTAAATTTCCCGTATTTCCCCTTTTTGGTACTTTTTTCTCCCCATTAAGGCATAAACAATTTCAATATTGTAGTGGGAGCCCATAATTTAATACGTATGTATATGTCAATGAATAAATAAAAATTTTTTGTAAAAAAGTAAAACAATTATTACGGTTTTTACCCCTTAAACGTCCGAATTTCGAAAAAGTACCAAATTCGTACTTAGATTATAAGGAGGACAAAAAAGTACCAAAATACACGTTTTACCCGTTTACTCCGTTAAAGGGCTGAATTTCCAAAAAGTACCGCATACTTTTCTAAAGAACAACGATAAGTATTAATTTTTTTTTTGTATCTAAGTTTATATAAGGTAAACGAATTTACCCTTTTTACCCTCTAAACATTCGAATTTCCAAAAACATCCCGTCTTAGAGGGCCGATTTGGGGAGAGACCAACCCCTGGTCCAAATTTCAAGTTTTTAGCTTCAAGCGTTTAGGCTGTGCGATGATGAATCCGTTAGTCAGTCAGTAACGTTACAATTTTATATATATATAGATTAAAGAATAAGAATCATTTAAATATGCTCCGAATACATCTGTCCTTGTGTTGAATAGTCTTTTTCAATGAACAAAAGCTTTCTTAGACCAAATAGATTGATCTTTACCTTTGAATATACATATCTAAACATGTGAAAATTTTATTTTTACATGTAAATAAATAAGACTAATTCTTGGAAAAAGGTCTTTCTTAATCTTTTTATTAATTATTTTATTCCTCTTTTTCTGT
This sequence comes from Pollenia amentaria, assembly GCA_943735925.1. NCBI lineage: Eukaryota > Metazoa > Arthropoda > Insecta > Diptera > Polleniidae > Pollenia > Pollenia amentaria. The sequence goes on from OX031009.1 coordinate 82,616,595, forward strand.
ACTTCTCCTTTTCCTCTCTATCGAAGGGATTCACAATGGGTCGCAACGGTCTCCGAGTGGAGGTGTGCCCTTAGGCGCATAACCCTTCTTAACCTAACCTAACCTTAAAAAATGTCTCAAGTCAAAAACTAGTTTTTCCGTAATGTTAATATAAAATTATTTAACTACCTAATTTAATTTATTTCTTTCCTAACGAGAAAATATTAACGATAAGCAGTTGTGCTTGATTTTTGTGCTATTTTCACATAATAAGTGATCGACCGTGCAATAAAATTTATATGAAAAGTAGTCAGTTTTTTGAGTGCTTTTCATAGAAATTTTACTATACGTTCAATCAAATGTGTTATGAAAACCTCACATAACTGTTCGTTTTTCAAAATAAAATAAAAATGTTCGCTTAGGAATAGAAAACATCAAATTTGTTATTGTTTATTCAATTTATTCATACCAAACGAAAGAGTAAAAAAAGTAGGGTTAAACCTTGTGGGCTAGACTTTCTTCCTAGCCTCTGAATATTGTGAAGTAATAAAAAACACGGTTGGTTTTTATTTTCAATTCTTTAAAAAAAGGTTTTATTAAGCTTTTCGCTTCTTGTGTTGTTCGATTAAGACTAAAAAAACTTTAACAATTGTAGGTTCGTAGTAACCAAATAAGACTCAAATAAAAAACAATCTCAAAAGACAATTATAGCAAAAAAAAAAAGTAAAAGAAACCTTGAGAATTACTCTACACTTAGAGAAAAGGAAATACAAGTTCAAAAAACAAAATTCGAAATTAAAGAAAATTACAAAATTATAGATTTAAAGAAAATTAGAAAAATAAAATAAAGTCTGAAGTCGCTTCAACATGCTCCCCCCGACGCATGGCAAGAGCACGCCCTCCAGATATGATCCAGCCAAAGGTGGACGCTTGGGCTATCGGTAAGTTAAGGTCGGGCTTGTCAACGTCAGGTGTCAAAAAATGGATGAGCCAAGGGGTCGTACTGCCGAATCTAGTACAACCTTTTTAGGGTCACTTGCAGTCTGTTGGCCATGGCTGCCAACTGGATGTCCTCTAGTGGAGGGATCGTGGCTTGCAGGGTTGCGACTGGTTTTGGGGGTGATACGGTTCAGCGAGAACGTTCTTTCCCACTTCTGGGTGCAATAGAGTATGGTGAAGGGCGTTTCAGGGCTGCCCGTTGACCGTCACTGAGCATCGATTGGCCGAGGTACACTCGTCTCGGCCATGGTCATAGGCGAGGCAATTTAGGCAAAAACCTTTTCCACTGGCCGTCTTCCAGCGTAGCTCAACACTAAGCTCTTTAAACCCCTTACAGTACCGCAGAGGGTGGTTGAGGCAGAAAATGTGTCAGCTTGGTCGCTTCTTCATCTGTATTAGTAGTAAAAGAAAGAAGTATATACAGTGTTAAAAAAAATACCTAATGCGACTGAGATTTCTAATTTTCTATTTCTGTTAAGGAATTTGGTAGATTATTTGGTAGGTTGTGGTGGGAGTTTACTTTCAGTATTGTTTATCAGTAGCAAACATAGTTTTACAACTAGGCGTAAAATTTTACCCTTCTTTGTGATTACTTCAGCAACTCGTACTTTGCTGTCTCGACCATAGATGACGCTGTTAACGCGACCCAGGAGCCACTCGGTAGGTGGGAGTAAGTCTTCTTTGACTATAACAATATCGTTTGTTTTTAAGTTGTCGCGTTCCTTTTGCCATTTAAAACGGCGTTGAAGCTCGGTTATATATTCAGACTTCCACCGTCGCACAGTGGCGCCCGTAGAGCAAGCGAGGTTGCAAAAATCAAAATTTTCATGAGTGCCGACGAAGATTTGAATAAACCCATGTTATAGGAAACTTTTCAACGATTTCAAATATGCCACTCTTAATAATATCACATTTTTAGTTTAGAAGATATAACCGTTCAAAGTTGACCGACTTTCGGTTTTCAAAAAAACACACAATTTTTAGTCAATTTGTTGCGATTTCAGGTGTAATATCACGAAAAATAGGTAACGAATCGCCTTAATTTTTGTTTGTATTGATTGATGTATTTATTAAATGTATAATGATAAAAAAAAAATTAACTGTTTGCTTAGTGTTTCTCCTGGTAAATCACTATTTAAAAACTATCCGTTTTTTCACTATTTTTCAACTTTGACGGAAAATAAAAAAAAACTATATTTTTCTATATTTGCCATACGTGCAAAACCTGTTCTTTGATTATTTCTTTACATAATTCAAAAGGTTTTATCTGCCCGTACGTGCCCATTTGGCTTCTAGAGGTAAAAAAGTTCAAAAAGACATGGTTGCAGAAATTGTATGGCGTCCATCCCTTATATGTTTTGACTGACAGTAGTTTGATCTAATAGTTTGAAAAAAACTACTCATTGAAATTAGCAGGTACGTACCTCACATAAACAATACTTTGGCGTACAAATGGTCAGGAACAATATTGACTTATGGTCCCTACAGGTAGGCACAAATCTTATTTGGACACGTGCATAATATCAAAATTGCATTATTTAGCCTAAATCCATATGTATGCAGGGAACAGGTAAATTTTTAGGCATGGTAGCTTAAGCCTATATTGCAAAATAAACATAATGCCTGGATTAGTCTACGCCTGAAAGTTGGCGCAACAATTACTGAAACCATTAAACAATTTAAGTACTGAAAACATGGCGTTGAACAATTTAAAATTATTTGAACTGTTTAGAAAGTCAACCACACCAAAGTTTTTCACGGAAGTGAAAATTCTTCCTGAGAAGTTGACATTGATCAGCAAATGGGGCTGCGATGGATCATCCGGACAAAGCGTTTATAAGCAAAGGATATCTTTCGATGACGCTACAATATCGGACGGAAATATGTTTATGGCATCTGTTGTTCCTTTGCGGCTAAAATCGGATGATTCCCTACACTGGAAAAATCCACGTCCGTCATCAGTGCATTATTGCCGACCAATAATGTTTCAGTTTGCAAGGGAATCGGCAGAACTCATAAGGACTACGGTGAAGGACATTGAAGAACAAATAAGCAAGATTAAGCCTACAAAGCTGCAAATTGGAGAAGGAAAATATATTGAATGCAATTACGAGTTCCACCTGACCATGGTTGACGGAAAAGTCGTAAACGAACTGACAGGAACAACCTCAACAATGTCATGCCCGATTTGCAAAAAGAGTCAGAAGAATTTTTTTCAATTCAATTCAATTTATTTCATATATAATATGTTACATCTCAATTTTATATAATTAATTGTAAAGAGTTTAAGATTAGTATCTTTTTCTGCTTAATTATAATATATTTCAATTAGTTATCATATACATATATATAGACAGAATTATATTGGAGGTAAAAATTTAGCAAAAACCTATCTAAACCCCTTTTTTCGTTTTATTTTTATATTTTTTTTTATCGATTTTATATTATTATTTGTCAGAAGAACTTTGGTAATTTAAACGATTCTACAAATGAGGAGAATTACGAATATGGAATGTCACCATTGCACGCAAGGATAAGGTGTATGGAATTCTTGCTAAAACTGGCATATACCCTACCACAAGAGGAGGAAAACTTCGATGAAAATACATCAATAAAGGATAAGGAAAAGATCAGAAAGAAGCAAATACAGGATGGTTTTTTTGAAACAAGTTGGACTAAAAGTAGACTGTCCCAAGCACGGATACGGTAACTCTAACGATGGAAACACTTCTAGGAGATTTTTTGAAAATGATGAGGCAGTAACTAGAATCATTGGAATTGACAATCAAATCGTGAAAAGATTGGGAACGATCTTGGATGTTTTAAACTGCAAAGAAAATGTCAATTCTACAAAATATGGAGAATATGCGTCGAAAACTGCATCTCTTTTAGCAGAAATGTATCCACAGAAGAAGTTGACCCCGACCGTCCATAAAATATTGGCGCATGGCAAAGATATAATTGAGTACCAGTCTTTGCCAATTGGAGAGCTTTCTGAAGAAGCACAGGAGTCTCTTAACAAATTTTATAAAAAATAAAGATTGCAGAACACATTCAAAGCATCAAGGGTAAGGCAAAATAAGGACCTCTTCAACATGTTGGCAGCATCTTCCGATCCACTTATTTCTTCCCTGCGGCATGTGAAGTCACGAATAGAGTTACAAAATAATTATAGTTTAGAAATTGTTAGTCTTTTAGATATACCTTCTCTTACGAATTGTGATGAATATTTTACAGAAAATTGTAAAAATAAATTTAAAAAAATAAATAATTTTTTTTAGTTACCATAAAATTGATTTTTCTACTAATTTTAACTTTGATAACCCATAAGTAGGCCCCTACAAAGCGTAGCACCCTTTCCAAACGCTCATTTCATAGGCTGAACAGTTATCTATCATATGCTGTTTAAACTGTTCAATTATCTTATTCGGTTCAAAAGATATGATTTTTGCAACGAAAAAACTCAAATGGCGCCACTGTGCGTCGAGCAAAAATATGTTGTAGCGCTTTTAATCTTTCCCAGCGTTTTAGGAATGGCACGTCTTCGAGCGGTGGTTCTGCGGGTGCTTCTGGTAGTGCTATAATTGGAGCTCCTCGAAGTAAATGTCCTGGGGTCAGTGGCAGAACCTTATTCGGATTATCTGTAAGAGGCGATATAGGTCGCGAATTTAAAATGGCTTCGATACGAACTAAAAGCGTACTGAATTCTTCGAAGGTGAAGGAGAGGTTGTTGGTAACTTTCTACAGGTGAGACTTCATGCTCTTTACTGCGGCCTCCCAGAGGCCACCCATATGATTTGCATGTGGCGGTATAAAAGACCAGGTAACGCCCAATGTAGAGTAATTTTCGGTTAGAGCTTTTTCAGTAGATTTTAAAAACGTGGTGGTTTTTTAGAAGAGCGTAGCTTGCACCGACGAAGTTTCGACAGTTGTCGGAGAATATGGTCTTAGGAAGCCCTCTGCACCCGGTAAATCGGTGAAAGCAGGCTAAAAAGGCATCGGTTGAGAGGTCTGAACAGACTTCTAAATGGGCGGCTCGAAAAGAGAAGCATACGAACACAGCAGCATAACTTTTGAGGACCTTAGCATTTCTCACCGTAGAGGATTAAATGCTAAATGGACCAGCGAAATCGACTCCGGTATATGTGAAGGGCAGGGAAAAGTTCACACGTTCTGGGGGGAGTGCGGCCATGATTTGGTGCTGGACCTTATGCTTATAGATCGTGCACGGCTTGAATTCTCTAATACATTTCCGTACAAGATTTTTTAATCTTGGGATGTAGAATCCCTGGCGAATCGCACGTAGCATTATATGGTGCTCAGAGTGAAGCAGAATGTGATGCGTGAAATTGACTAAAAGCCTTGCGAAGTGTGACCGTTCTGGCACAATAACGGGATGACGTTCCTCGTAGCTTAAACCTGAGTTAATAAGTCTGCCGCCAACTCGTAAAACGTCATCCTTATCAATAAAAGGATTTAAGTTAAGCAATCTGCTTTTGCGGCTTAACGGTTTCTTTTCTTTGAGACAATCGTATTCACGGTAAAAGTACCTCTTTTGAGCGATTGAGATGAGTCGAGTCTTCATTGAACTAACTTCTCTAGCTGTAATAAACTTTTCGGTTGAAAATGGTTTCTTGAGAACTCGGTTGACAAATCTAAGTCTTAGTTTCGTAGTGGATGGGGTAATTTCAATTGGCTCGAAAGCATAGTAAAATATATCCGCTAACGCATTCCAGCGAATTCCCAAAGTTTTTATTGTGCTGGAGTCATCGAACTTCAAAAAATCTTCGTCTAGAAGATCCTCCCGGGGCAAACTTTCTAAAAGTAACTGGTCGTTTGCTGCCATCTTCTTAAGGGGAAAACCAGCAGATTTCAAAGCTTTAATAAGCTCCCCTTGCTGCAGCTTGGCTTCATCCAGTGTGTGTTCCCCGGACATTATGTCATCAACGTAGACCGCGTTTTTCAAAATAATCGATGCTTTGGGATACAAGTATCATGACCTAGCTCAAGTAGAGTCCTAATCGCCAAAAAGGGGGCGCAATTTACGCCGAACGTAACAGTTTTAAGCTGAAATGAATTCTTATATCCCTCAGCTTGCTTACGGAATAAGATCTGTTGATAAGGGCGATCTGCTTCATGCATCAAAATCTGCCTATACATCTGTATGTCTCCAGTGAATACGTATTTGTAATTCCGCCATCGTAAAACGAGCTGCATCAGATCCGTTTGAAGAGTAGGACCCTGGTAAAGCACGTCATTTAATGAAAATCCACTTCCTGTCTTCTTTGAGGCATTAAATACAACTCGAATTTTTGTTGTTTTGCTTTCGGGCTTGATGACCGCGTGGAGGGGTAGATAGAACGACTCCACTTTTTCTGCTTTGGGTTCAAAATGTACAACGGGGTCCATGTGATCCAAGTCGAGGTATTCTTGGAGACCTTCAGTGTACTGCGCTTTCAAATCTGGAGTTTTATCGAGCATTTTCTCCATTCTGTGGTACTGCGCAAGAGCCATCTTTCGGGAGGGGCCTAGAAAAATCTCTTTCGGAAATTGTTCCTTAAACGGTAGTCGCACCACGTAACGTCCATCAGATTGTCGCGTTGTGGTACGTTTGAAATAGTTTTTCCGCCTCTTCTATCTCCCAAAACTTCTTAAGTTGTTCATGAAGGGCCAGATCGCTGCAAGGCGAACCAAAAGTATGGAAAGATTGAACTATAGTCTCTGGCTCAGGGCCTAGCAAATACCATCCGAAGTGGGTCTCTCGAGCTTCAAGATTATTGGCAATATTCATTTTTACGCCGCTCAAATTTATAAAAGGCAAGTAATCACTACCAATAATCCTTTTGATTGCCGCCGGTTTGTAGAAATAGGGGTCTGCCATCTTTAAACCTCTTATATCTTCTAAATTTTGGATTGGAATCGGCCGTGAAGGCATAAAATGCGCTAACGTTGGTACCACAATCGCTCGAATTTTAATTATAAAATCGGAAATTCGAGATTTAACTGTGACGTAGCACCTTCCTTCGAACTTCCTACCACTGTTTCCCCGAATCCTGATATTTCGCTATGATGGTGTTCTAGCGGTAGGGCTAAATTCTGTTGAACACGCCTTAGGATATAACTTCTAGTCGACCCTGTATCAATTAGTGCTCGAACAGTGAATTTTTCGCCCAAATGTTCTACCTGAACCAAAGCTGTTGGTAAAATCGTAGTTCCGCTGTGTTGGGATAAATTAACCTGAACTGACTTTCCCATTGATATCAGAAGTGGCAGGTCGTCCCCATTGAGAACTGGACGCTTTTGTGTTGTTAAGGGTGCCTGACCCAGATGGCCTTTCGTCGTCGTGAAAATGCTGTTGACGTGATGCCCTTGGAGTTGGACCTTTTTTCGACTTCTCTTCATCGATGTGTAGCATGGTGTGATGCCTTTTATTGCATATGGTACAGCTGCTCGTACTCTGACATTTCGTCTTGAAATGAGTGGGTGAAAAACAATTCGCACAAAATTTGTTCGCATATACATACTTTATTCTATCATTGACTGACAATCCCTTAAAATATTTGCAGAACCGTAATGGATGGTTCTGCTGGCATTTCTTGCAGCTAAATTTACTTTTATCAGTTTCAGTATTAGAATAAAAAACTTGAGATTTGGAGGTATTGTTGTCTCTGCTGGACGGCTTCCTCAAATTTATGAAAGTTTCCAGAGTTTCAATTCGTTCAGACATAAATCTATTAAGTTGCTGCCATGTAGGCAATTCTTTGTGGTGAATTAAAGAGTTCCCATGCACGCAAAGTTTCTTCTGGGAGCTTTGAAGTGCAAATGTGCATAAGGAAGGGGTCGTTATCCGCTACTTCAACTAGAAACGAGCTAATAATCGACAAACCATCGCTGACCGTGTTTTGAAATTGCCTTAAAAATTTTAAAGTTTCATTCTGAGAGGCCTGAATGCCATAAATCTTCCTAATTTGGTTATTTATTAAAATTCGCTTATTTTCGTAGCGATTTTTTAAAGCCTGCCACGCTAACTCGAAATTACAATCTACCAACTCATAATATTTTATGAGCTGGTAGGCCTCCCCCCTCCTTTTGCCTAGCAAATAATATGATTTATGAGCTGGAGCTACCGATGGCTCCTTTCCAACCACTGCCATAAACATATCCCTAAATGCTGGCCATTTGTTGAAACCCCCTTCAAACGTTTGGATTTCGACCGCAGGTTACTTAAGCGACGACTGACGCACGGCTGGTCCTTGCTGTTCTGCAGCCTTAGCTTTTAGCATTTCCATTATGTTAGCCTTGATAATTTGGTACTGCTCACACGCATATTCGTATTTCACAGTAATTTCATCTGTAAAATCTTCTTCCTTTACTTTTTCATAGCCTGTGATGAATTCTTCAAAGGTTGCCACCATTTTCAGCCATCTTCTCTCCAATTCAGACTGCTTTACCTCTAAAAGTGAAGGCGTCAATGCTTCTGGAGAGATCTTCTCAAAAGTAGAACAGAAAAGCACCACTTGGCGAATGTCGTATTGACATGTTCTTTCAGAGACCATTTTAAAAATTTTAGATCACCGAATTTTCTCGAGCAGCAATTAGACTTTCAAGTCCAAATCGTGTAGATATTCAACCTCTTATTGTATGTTCTAATATTCGCGAAGAATGTGAGCGTGTCGAATGAAAAAAACCGCCTTAGAATTTCGCCCAAATTTTCCAAATAAATAATCGTATAAAACTACCAAAATTTTATTAGGTGCTTAGCAGCAGAGCAGTATAATTCTAATATGTAAATAAATTTATTAAAACATTTTATTTAATAACTTCGTTCTCTACCACCATAAATTCATTTTCAAAAATTTATCAACAAAAACTAATTTTACTCAGACTTCGTAAAATTTATTAAAACCTCTACTCATAAAATTCCCAATATTGTATTATTTTAATTGTGCTTTAAATTTAATTTTCCAAAAATTACCCACTCTTTTCTTTAAACAATTTTTCCAAAGTAATTCGAACTCACTTCACCAAAACTTTTGAACAGTTAGTTTATGAGCATTCAATTATTCCCCTTGGCGATGCCTTAAATCGTGTACCACATGAGGGGCCACCGTGTAAATTTTTCTTAAAAAGTAACCTCTTTTCGGTTCACTCTTTTCCTTCCAAAAGTTTGTAAACATTGATGTAACTGTGCATTCAATAGTAATGCTATTTTTAAAAATTTGTGCACCACATGAAAGGCCACCGTGTAAAATATTTTTACTACAAAATTACCCCTTTATCATAATTTTTTTTATAAATATGTAATATGCAATTTTAACCGCTTATGCCAAATCACTGTGTTGTTTTTTTTTTTTTTTAATTTAAATTTCCCGTACCAAATTCTTCACAAAAATTCCACACACTCACCCTTATTCAGCTTTTTATTTGCAATGTTGTTGTTGTTCTTCTTCTTCTGTGGTTTTTTTCTTTGATTGTTTTTAAACACCCTTTATATTTTATTATTTTTTCCCTGGGTTTTTTTTTTTTTAAGTCACTGTCTTATTTTCTGTTTGTTTTATTTTTATTATTTAATTTTTATTTATTTTAATATTTGTCACAATATGCTTTTTACTTTAACTTGCTCAGCGCGCGTTTAACTTGTGAAGTTGTCGGCAAAAAATCAATTGTACATAACAAAGTTAGGGAAACTGGTGGAATTGAACCACTTGTTAATGAGCGTGACGAGTATGGCAATTATATTTAACGGCATGCGCACTGCCTTAAAAAAACTCCGTTGTTTTTTCTTATTTACCAGTGTTGGTACTTTTTATTAGTGTTGGCACGCTATGAATTTTTTATATCAGTGATAGCTTTTTATTAAATTTGAAGGTTATGTTCGATACCTTGCTTAAATATGATTATGCAGTAATTTTATTCAATTTTTTAAGCACTTTAATTTAATTAAACACAATCGCACTAAATATAATTCAAACACTGTACTTACCCAATCTATTCCTTTTGATGATAATTAACGATTACCTTGCTGATTTTTTCTCTTGAAAATCCATCGCCGGTAGACTTTTCTTCCCTCTTGGAATGCTTATAAAGATTGGGAGTTTTCTTCTTCGTCGGAACGGGATACACCAAAGATTTTTCTGCAAGCAGCCCTCTTGACTGTGGTTGATGTCGTCGTTGTTGCGGTAGAACAATTATTGACGACAGTTTAAATGTGCCTTAGTTGTTACGATAGAACAACTGTTGAAGACACTTTGTGGACAGATTTTCCACTGGTTCATTCAATCCTAGCTCTTCTAGGATTTTTACGAAGGACCAACATGTGGGCTAGACTTTCTTCCTAGCCTCTGAATATTGTGAAGTAATAAAAAATACGGTTGGTCTTTATTTTCAATTCTTTCAAAAAAGGTTTTATTAAGCTTCTTGCTTCTTGTGTTGTTCGATTAAGACTAAAAAACTTTAACAATTGTAGGTTCGTAGTAACCAAATAAGACTCAAATAAAAAACAATCTCAAGAGACAATTATAGCAAAAAAAAAAAGTAAAAGAAACCTTGAGAATTACTCTACACTTAGAGAAAAGGGAATACAAGTTCAAAAAACAAAATTCGAAATTAAAGAAAATTACAAAATTAAAGATTTAAGAAATAAAATAAGAAGAAAAAAAAAATAAATAAAAATTAAAGCAGAATAAAGAAAATTAGAAAAATAAAATAAAGTCTGAAGTCGCTTCAACAAACCTAATCAAAAGCACAAAATGAATTGTTGTTTTAAAAACGTTTTACATAACGGCAAACAATTTTAATTTTCTTTATATATATAAAGGGTGATTCATCGTGAGATTTGATTTTTTTAATATGCTTTTTTACAGAACACGCGTGACTAATATCAAACTGCTTTGTCATTTTTGTTCAGTCTTGTTTGGCAAGCCATCATAGAAAGACTCACACCACAACAGCGTTTCCAAACTGTTCAGTTGTATTAAAATGAAAATCCGTTGTTTTATCGTGAAATTTTGTTCAGTGATGAAGCACATTACTGGCTCAAAGGATACTTTAATAAGCAACATTACCGTATATGGGTTGATGAGCAACCCGAAGAGTACCAAGATCTGGTGTAATAATTTATCCATATTTCTTCAAAAATCTGAATGTTACCGTTTACTGGTAACTGCTATCGCATCATGTTAATGGACAACGTGCTTCCTGAAATTCAAGCGCATTGCTCGGCGAGCTCTGGTTTCAACAAGACGGCTCTACGAGCCATACAGTGCGTGAAGCAGTGACCTTGTTAAGAAATCATTTTGGTGAGAACTAAATTTCATGTTTTGCTACGGTAGATCGTGCGATATCACACTTTTGGATTATTTTCTCTGGGGTTATGTATAGTATGCGGTCCTCAGGAACTAGTCAGCTACGATTGACGCTTTGGAAGCCAACATTATTCGTGTTATTCGCGAGATACCAGTCGCTTTACCCGAACGGGTCGCCCAAAATTGGACCTTTCGAATGGACCACCTCAGACGCTGTCATGGCAAACATATACATGATATTATTTTCAAACCGTAAATGCTATAAATTGTCCTATAATAATAATAAAAATTTTAAGTTCACTTTCAAATTAATTGGGGGTTTCACGGAAGTTTGCTTATTTAGTTATATTCACAACAACAAAATACATTTATTAAAATTTTTTTTAAATAAATTTTGTTGCTGTTAATATAACTACATAACCTAATAATCGGCCTCTCGTGAACATGCCATATGTGTTTAATTTTACATTATACATTAAACCTCACTATTAATGACCCGATATATATTTAGTCAATTCACAAGGTATCCTAACATGTCATATTGTCAAAATGTCCTAATATTTCACAATGGTTTAAAAATATTGTTGTTGGTTTGTTAACAAAAAGTGTCTTAAATTAATAGAACGTTGCTTGCTGTGTTTATTGTGCTGTCGTAATTAATCAGAAAAGTACAGCGCTGAGCGGCTGAGCCGTACAACAATATTTTTAAACCATTGTGAAATATTAGGACATTTTGACAATATGACATGTTAGGATACCTTGTGAATTGACTAATTGTATTTTTTTATTCCGTGCCTTCATATTTATTCTTTTCTAATGATACTCAATAAAAATGAAATGTTTTTGTTTCAATAAAAATTCTTAAAATAAGTGCATATTTTATTGTTTTTAGTGCATATTTTGCCTTTTTAATGCCATTTTTTAGGTGCCTAAAGTACCTTTTTTGAGTGCACGAAGTCCTTTTCCCTGGTTTTTAGCTATATTAGATATGTTCATTTACTTTACTAGCAGACACTTGCAACGAGAGTAAATTAAAAATTTACAAAATTGTTGCCCCGATTACTCGAAAAAATATAAAAGCTAATGAAGACTTTACCAGCAAAAACTAGCAAGTAAGGCATATCGACACTATTCAGCTGCAAGATACTAGATTATTTCCTAATAAATTCAATTGTTTTGAATTATTTGCGCAAGAATATTCACCATTATTCCATTTAGCGTCGTCGTCATCGTCATCAATTTAATATCAACATAAATTTTTATCGACGTCGTCATCAATTCGATACAAAACTTGTATTCTATAACAGCAACTTAACGATCAAGTTTATCGTTTTTTAAACCATAATAATTTAGACAGTTGGCTTGTTTTGTTTTCAGTTTTTAATAAAAAAATTCAACGTTACTAATGGCATAAGGCTTCTCGCCCCGTATAAATCGACAGTGTTAATAGTATATATGTATCTTTATAACGGCGACGATTGCCTAAAAGAGCAACAAAGCTACACGAAAATTGCAAAAATTCGCGAAAATTTATAATATTTCAAACAAGCCATAAAATTTATTAAAAGTCCCTAAAACTATAAGAAATGGCAAAAATTCGATAAAAATGGCTTAATTTGCGGAAATTCGCAAAAATTTGCTAATAGCGGCATGATAGAGAAGTTTATTCTATCTATATATATAAAATTCAAAACATGTTTATATGTCCTCTATAGACTCTGGAACCACCCAATGTGCCTCAAACCGGTGTCATTGGAAAGGTAATTTTCCAGGCGCAATTTCTGCCTCTACGAAGCAGCTTGCAGATTTTTATGAAATTTAGAACATAGATAGATCCCTACTTATATGGACACATTAGCAATACATTTTTTAAGAAATAGGACCACGAGGGGAGATGGTGGGTTGATTTCTGCCACTTCGGAACTACCTCGCTGATTTTAATAAAACTTTGAATATAGATAGTTTCCTACATAAATGGCCACATTATCTACACATTTTTTAAAAAATATGACCACGAGGGGAGGTGGGAGGATATTTCTGCACCTCTGGAACTACCGCACAGATTTTAATAAAACTTACAGGCCTGTTCTGAAAATCACGCGATTTCAAATCACGTGCTTTTAAAATCACATGTGTAGTTTTTGGTGTTCTGAAAATCATACCGTTTATGTATTTCTCCAATATCATACGTTGAATTTTAATAGGCACATGTTATTGAATTAACGTGATTTTCAGAACAGGCATGTTATATCATAGATAGTTTCTACTTATATGGACACATTCCCTATAAATTGTTTAAGAAATAAGGCCACGAGGGGGGTTTTGGGGATATTTCAGCCTCTCCGAAACAATCTAGCAGATTCGAATAAAATTTTAAAGATAGATAGATTCCTACTTACGGACACATTAGCTATACATTTTTTTAAAAAATGAGACTACGAGAAGGGGAAACGTAGTAGCACACGTCGGGTTTATATAACAGACATTGTTCCTATCTAAGTACGTTATAGGCTTTGTAACTATCCAACGGATGTGCCGAACCAGCTTTATTAGAAAGGCAATAATTAGAAGATTGTTTAAGACCACTAAAACAATGCATTAGCCACATTCGGTTCATTCTTGAAGTCGATTTTTATACTTTTCCCACACAAAAAATTTTATTGAATTTTGTAGATCGAAGTTTTCAATATTTTTTAATTTTTAATACATACATAAATATGTACAGTAGGGTGTCCGTTACTTTTTTCTTATAAAAAGGTTAAAGTCTTACCCCTCAAAAAGTTGAGGCTTGATGCAAAAATAAATCTCCAAATATATCTCGCCCCTGGGACCATGCCTTCCAGTGCCGACTTACGGTTGAAATTTTATTCAATTGCACTGATACGGCTGATGAACCACAAGTCGAAAAATATAATAACATAATGAAAAATCATTCTGTGCAACAAAAAAATTTAATTTTATAATTTTTTTAACGTAATTTTTTTTAATTACAGTAAAGTTTTCGATGCTCATGAACGCATTGCATTACATATGTCATCTGACTTTCATCCTTTTGTTATCAGGCCGTGATAGTCTTCTATTAACTTCACCGCTTTTTCGGCAGTATCATTCACAACCGTTAAACTCTTAAGTGAGTTCCTTCCGTTGATATAAGATTTCTCATTTTCCCATTTGTAAGGGTCTTCTTTTAGAAAAAGAGGAATCTATATTGAACCGTGAAAAAAATGCATGCTTCTACTTGTAATAAAAAAAAAACTATTCATTTTCTTGAAAAATAAAACTTACAGAAGTAATGTCAGTCTTTGAAAATTATTTCTAGGATATTATTTAATATTTAACCTAATAATGCTCTTATATCTCTATAATCGATTATCAGCTTTTTCTTCGCGCTAATTTTTGCCTCTGTTTTTAACGCCTTCACCATATTTGCTCTTGTAGTGGCATTCAATCTCACATCAAAAAATGCTAAAGCCGAAGTTTCTTCAACAAGATATCAAAGATCTGACGTAAATGGATTGTTGTCATCCTACAATAAGTGTTTGTAAAAAGTCTAGATCGTTGACGCAAGCTTCGGAGGCATTGGGGCAATTGAACCATGCTTTAGCATGATAAAAATGCAAACGTCTGCTAGCACATTCTCTTGATCTAATAGAATGAAATATTTTTGACGTAACAAAAATATTTTTAAGCAATATATTGCTCAAAAACGGCACATCTGGACTCGTTGTTAGATAGGGCAACTTATTCTCAAACACTGCTTTCAAAACTAATTCCTAAATATGATGCCGGCAAGGGAGGTAAAGCGGGTCTCTACCTCTTCCCCAGATGTATTATTTAGTTTTAAAATTTCAAGAATATACTCCATGGTGGTTCCAGTAACAATTAGACTGTGCTACAATTTTACACTTTTTTCTGTCAAGCGGGGTACCTGGCGCGTACGCTGAATCCAGTGGTGCTAACCGTTTCATTTAGGTTAGTTCTTGTTTTCGATATATACCGTTATTTCGAAAATAGAGGAGGTTGCACACCATATATTTGCATAACTCAAAAACGGTTTAAAAAAAATCCGATATAAAGTTACCTTTAAGCAAGGCTAAACTTTTTTCTAATCTGCACTGTTGTTTTAGAAACATAAATTTTTTTGGCAAAAATAAAATAATTTATTAGCAAAATTTCGAAGTTTTTGTTTTTTATAACGGCATAAAAAATTGGAGCTATGCAGCTTTGCATGTTCACGTATAAAAACGAAGTTCCAAACAAAACAAGCCATAAATGATTAAACTCTGTCTACAGTTTTTGATTTTATTCATAAGAGATGAAATATTTTAATTGCGTTTCAGAATGTCATAAAACGCCATATTTGTATGGAAGCCCCCTATGGGGTGGAGATAAAAGACAAGTACGTTTTAAGAAAATTTTGGAATTTAAACACTTTAGCATTGTCTTTTTTGGTTGCACAGAATAATTTTTTGTGATGTTATCATATTTTTCGACTTGTGGTTCATCTTCCGTATGAGTGTTATTGAATGAAATTTCAACCGTAAGTAGGCACGGGAAGGCATGGAATTTTTGGAGATTTATTTTTGCATCAAGCCTCAACTTTTTGTGGGGTAAGACAAACTATGTACATAGTATATAACTAGTATGCCGGCTCTTTGACAGGTATATAATTATATAATTTAAGATTTCAAATATTTTTTTCATACCACAAAATACTACTCTGCTGGCTTTAATAATATTAACAACAGAAAAAAATTTGTCAAAAAAATTTATTTAAAAATTTTTAGTTTGTGAAAAATAAAAATATTTTTCAAAAGCAAATAAGCAAATTGTGTTGGAAAAATTATTAATTATGTGTTTGTGTCATAAAATTAAGTAAAAATTTATACATACATACATTGTGAAAAATTTTAAATAGAAAAATTTCAAATTTTGTTTTGTTGTTGTTGTTTTTATGTGTGTTGAATTAACACAGAACTAAAAAATTGAGAACGCTCTCTCCAGTTGGCATACTAGTTGTATACTTTTCATATGTATGTATGTATCTTCTATGCACATACATATGTACATATATAATATAACAAAAATTTTTCTATGTCCTTTACGGACTCTGAAACCATCCAACCGATATGCTCCCGAACCGAACTTTGTGAAGATAGTTTTAGGATATAAAATTTTTCAAAACTAGGACCACCAGGGCAGGAAGGGGGAAATAAATGCCTCTCTTCTAGGGACACATTAGCTATACATTTTTTTTTCAAAATAGGACCGCGATGTCAGGTAGGGGTAAATTTCTGCCTCCCCGAAGCCATCTAAGCGATTTAATTAAAATTTTAAAAATAGGTAAATCTCTTTTTAGGTTGACACATAAGCTATGATTTTTTTTTTTAAAATGGGACTTCTAGAAGGGGGAACGTAGTAGCACACGCCGGGTATCCGCTAATGAAAAAACTAAAATCCATCGCTTATCCGTTAGCATTGAGATAAAAGATTAGTAAATAAACAAAATTTCCTTTTTACCAACATATCAAAATTTATTTATTTTTTAGGAATAACAGCACTCGCCGCGTATCCCCTAGTATTTATTAAAAATCGTTAATGCTGTACATTACGTCGGTCGCGCTCGTTGAAGATAGACGTGTTCTCTAAGTTCGGCATACGGTTTATTGTTTATAATAAATTAAAAAAAGAACATATAAAAAAAAAATCCATGTATGTACATACATAAGTACATACATACATAAACATACACATTTTGAGCAAAAATATTTTTTATTTATTCTCGGTGTTGATAAACAATAAATAATAAGAATAGCACAACTGTAAACAGTAAAGTAAAAAAACGCTTATGAGGGCAAACAATGCAAAAACAATAAAACAGAATGATAGAAACGCATATATCACAGTGAGTGTTAACGAAACAAATACAGAAATAAAAAAAAAAAATCGATGATAGCATATACCTAACGGGTAAACCTATTACTCGCACGCGATCCCTCTCACCCTCTGTATTTAATAATACGGGTGATACCAAGAATGATATAAAAAGAGATTACGCCATGCGCATGTTTTCCCGTTAGATGACGTAGCTTAACCCAAGCTAGGGTTACCTATTCGTGTATGTTTCGTGACGTCATTTGACCCACCTGCGCAGAAAATTCAATTTTGAAATCGTGTTGTCGTAATCTTTCTTCTATCATTCTTGGGTGATACACTAACAAATATAAAACCTGCAATCATTGCCTCAACTGTAAAAGCAATTTTAATAAGTGATGAAAATATTAACCCCAAATCAGGCATATTAGAAAACTCAGTATCACCTTCTGTGTCTAATAATACGGTTGATTTCAATACAATTAAAAATAATAAACCTGCAAGCGATGCCTCAACGGCAAAAACAATTATAATAAGTGATAAAAATATTAACCCTAAATCAGGCATAATAGGGAACTCAGTATCACCTTCTGTTTCTAATAATACGGTTGATTTCAATACAATAAAAAATATAAAACCTGCAAGCGTTGCCTCAGCGGCAAAAACAATTTTAATAAGTGATGAAAAGATTACCCCCAAATCAGGCATAATGGAAAATTCAGTATCACAGGTAAAAAGTGGTCGTAAGCCTCAAGTACAAGTTGGAATGGATAGGTACATAACAGTGCTAAAACGGGGTCGCAGCCCAACTTCTTCTGCAGTTGCTTCTGTCCCAAAAGTTTTAAAAGAGGGTACAGCTGATAGAATAAGTTCTCAAAATCGGTTTGCAATTTTGGAAGAGGAATCCTCGGAAGCACAAAACGTTACAAAATCTTCTAAGCCACCCCCGATATATCTTAGAGAGCAAAACTCAAGTGATTTAATAAAGAATTTGATCTCGGTAATAGGTGAAAATTCTTTTTATGTAGCTGCAATAAAACGTGGTAGTATAAATGAAACAAAAATACAAGTTAATCGTGAAGATGATTTTCGTAAAGTAATAAATAAATTAGAAGCACTAAAAAAAACTTTTATACATACCAACTGAAGAGCAGTTAAGGTCTTCAGGTAGTGATAAAGGGCATTGATTCATGCGTAGACCCAGGTGAGATAAAAGCGTTTTTAGAAGAGAAGGGCTTTAAAATTAAAAATGTAGTTAATATTAAAAATAGAGAAAAAAATTCGCAGCCACTATTTCGAGTGGAGTTAGAACCCGGCGACGTTAAGCTGAAAAAAACGAAACTCATCCCATTTACAGTCTGAAATATATCCTGTATAGGAAAATAACGATAGAGGAGCCGCATAAAAGGAACGGTCCCGTGCAATGTTTAAACTGCCAAGAATTTGGTCACACTAAGGCATACTGCCATTTAACCCCTGTTTGCGTTGTATGTGGAGAATTGCATGGTACAGCTCTCTGCGATAAGTCTAAAAACGACCCCAATGTAAAAAAATGCAGCAACTGTGGTGGTAATCACACTGCCAACTATAGAGGATGCCCTGTATACTCTATCGTCAAGCGCTCGGTTGGACCGAAACCTAATCCACCTCAAATTCAGGAAACACATCAAGATAATACTAATGACATTCAGGTACCGCAGCCTAGTAATAACAGAACATCCTACGCTAACGTCCTAAAATCAAACCATATGCCAATGCAAAGTGATTTGCCAAATAATGATGAGACCCCAGTTTCTAATTTAAGTCGTCTAGAAAAAACCACGGAAACACTAGTACAAACAGTAACTAACTTTACGAATACAATGGGTAATATGATGCAGGAAATGTTAAGAATGCAATCGATGTTATTGCAAGCTGTACTTAACATGCCATGAATTGTTAAAAAATATGTTTTTGGAACGTAAATGGCATTCGTCAACATAAAAATGAACTAGAATACTTTCTTAAAAGTAAACAAATTTATGTAACGATGGTTTCTGAAACTCATTTGACCTCAAGAAATACGTTTAAAATCAATGGTTATAAATTAAATGATACCATGGACCCTCGAGATAGAGCTTGTGGAGGTTCTGCTATTTTGATAAAAGCCCGAATCAAACACTACTTAATGTGTGATCATCGTGAAGATTATCTGCAAGCAACGAATATTTGTGTTGAAGAGCTAAATCGAAACTTTTGACTTTCATCTTTATACTCTCCACCTAGATATTCAATATCAGAAAGCCAATATTATAAATATTTTAAATCATTAGGATCCTGTTTCCTAGCCGCTGGCGATTACAACGCTAAACATACCTTCTGGGGTTCACGGCTCATTACACCAAAGAGTCGTGTTTTGTATAATACAATGTCTAAAATGGATTTAAATGTGGTCGCGAGTGGACAACCAACTTATTGGCCTATTGATCAGCAAAAAATTCCAGATGTCATCGATTTTGGCGTGGTTAAAAACATCCCCGCCGAAACGATTCACGTTGAAGCTTCTTTAGAATTATCTTCTGATCACACACCTACAATTCTTACCATATCAAACCCTTATAGAATTGTATCTCCGTCTGGTTACTTAGTGACGTCAGCCACACAAATAAATTGGTTAAAATATAAAAAATATCTCAGTACCCACTGCACTGAAAATATTCCGCTTAGAACACCGGAGAATGTGAATCTTTCTATTGTAAATTTTGACAATTATCTCAAACTAGCTGTTTAACATTCTAGCATAGCCCGCAAAAATATCAAAAATAGTAAAATATATTATACTGATGTCGAGCGTCTCTTGACTGAAAAAAGGAGAGTTCGAAGAGAGTGGCAATTGCACAGATCCCCTCAACTTAAAAATTTACTAAAAGTGTGCACAAAAAGGCTAAGAAACTTACTGCAGTCTCAAAACACGGCTTCTCTGGAAAAATATCTTAAGGAACTTGATGCAACTCCTCAATCTGATTACTCATTATGGCGTGCAGCTAGAAATCTTAAAAGACCAGTTATCACTAAACCGCCATTAAGAAACTTAAATGGAAGTTGGGCACGAAATGACATAGAAAAAGGAAATATTTTCGTTAATCATTTGAAAACCGTATTTACCCCTCATACATCTTTCGATACTGCGGTCGAGTTACCACCTGTTGCTGTTAGATCAGCTGTTCCACTAAGGTTTGAAGTAAGAGAAATCGAGAAGGCTATTCATGATTTAAACCCCAAGAAAGCCCCTGGTTTTGATAAGATCAGTAACAAAATGCTTTTGGAGCTACCCAGCACAGCAAAGAAAATTATTCTACTAATTTTTAATGCTATTTTACGCCTTGAATACTACCCACAAGAGTGGAAAGTATCGTTAGTTACCATGATACCTAAACCAGGAAAGGATCCCACAAAAGTTGAGTCATATAGACCTATAAGCTTATTGTCTAATATATCAAAGCTTTTTGATAAACTTCTAGTGTCTAAATTAACGCCGATTTTAAATGATAACAGATGTATTCCCAATCATCAATTCGGTTTTAGAAGAAAACACACCACAATTGAACAAACTCATCGAATAGTAAATGTCATAAGAAAAGCCTTTGAAGAAAAAAAATATTGCTCAGCACTCTTCATCGATGTGTCTCAAGCTTTTGATAAAGTTTGGCATGAAGGTTTACTACTGAAATTGCAGCAAAACTTACCAGCAAATATACACAAGCTGTTAGAAAGCTACTTAGTCGGTCGTCAATTTATTATAAAAGAAGGCGAATTTTTAAGTTCTCCACAGCCAATTAACGCTGGAGTCACACAAGGCAGCATCCTGGGCCCTCTATTATACTTAATTTATACTTCGGACCTGCCAACAAACAGCTACACCCATACCTCAACCTTTGCGGACGACACAGCTTTTCTAAGCGTGCACGCAAACTGTCAAGAAGCATCTCGTTATCTACAGGATCATATATTTGAACTAGAAAGGTGGTTAAAAAAATGGAGGATAAAGATCAATGAGCAAAAATGCGCACATATAACATTCACATTGCGTCGGGAAACATGCCCCCCTATTAAAATAAATAATCAAATAATACCCCAACACTCGCATGTAAAATACCTCGGTATACATCTAGATCGGCGTTTAACGTGGAAATGGCATATAGAAGCTAAATTAACTCAAATGAAACTAAAAGCAATCCAAATTAATTGGCTTATTGGAAGAAATTCTGTTCTTAGTCTCGATTGCAAACTTCTACTCTACAACTCTATCTTAAAGCCAATTTGGTGCTACGGTATTCAGTTATGGGGCACTGCCTCGGCTTCTAACATCGAAAAAATTAAAAGGCGCCAAAATAAACTTCTTCGAATAATCACAGCCGCCCCCTGGTACGTCAAAAACTCAAATATCCACAAGGATCTCAATGTGCCATTAGTAAAAACTATGATAACGAAATATGCAGTAAAATATTTAAAAAGGCTGGAACTGCACCCAAATCCATTAGCTAGAAATATTTTAAATTATGGCGGCCACACTCGCTTAAGAAGAAGAGACACTGCAGCACTCACCCAATCAGATGAGCGATAAACACCTACATATGTGAACAGATACCGTGATGACGAAATCTTTTTTGTTTGGCTCTGGCAGGACATAAAGCAAATATTAGGATAAGATTTGATTAATTATTGTTAGTTCATATTTAATATATGAAGATTCAATAAATAAATACTGAAAAAAAAAAAAAAAAAAAAAAAAAAACTAACTAACACCACGGCGTGACTAGTACTTTCCCAGAACTCCCCTAGTGATCGCATGACCCGCTTCAGTAGCGGCACTGAGCGTTCATCCACGAAGCCATCAGCTTCACATGACCCTGGTACCAGCCAAACATCATCGCATTGAGGAGGTGGCCCTGGATTCCCCCTGAGGATCTTCCGGAACGCCTCCAGTAGTTTTTGCTTTACCAGGTCCCACTTGATATGGGAGATGGCACGATTTTCAGCATCTTTATCGATGACAGCCCACGCGAGGTGATTTTAAGCTATCTCGCTAAAGGATTTGTTCATCGGCAGTTTTATAGGATTTCTGGTCCTATAAAACTGTGACGTACCAAATTTTAGAATGATAGCGTTATTTTTTAAGGTTTTAGGCGTACTAAACTATTTTCCGCGAGTAGGGTTTATATGGGGCCTATGGTCAATTGGGACCGATCTTCACAAAATTTAACAGTATGATTTGCAGTCGTATAAAGCGAATTCGTGCATAATGTTATATCATTCCGTGCGTTATTCCACCATTTATGTTAGTTTGTATATCAAAATTATCAATTTTTTTATGGTGGTGGTTCCACAATTTGATTCATTCACCAAAAGTGGTGGTGGAGGGTATAAAAATACTATTTGAATTTAACTTATACATTTATTATATATATAAATGAATATAAATAAATAATAATTGGCTAGCCTACAGCCAATTTGGCCCTATGGTTTTGCGGCAACCTTGTTTGAAAAAAAATAATTATATTAGTAACACATTTTTATTACAGATACTATGACAACAATTGGAGATCGCGTCCTGAATATATCACTGCCTAAAATTGGAGAAAAAAGTTTGTTTACTAGAGACCTTGAAGATGCATTACGTAATGGTGGTGTTGACTTCGTGGTGCATTCGTTAAAAGATTTACCCACGTCTCTTCCAACGGGTATGGCAATTGGTGCGGTACTTGAGAGAGAAGACGCAAGAGATGCCCTTGTTTTGAGATCAAACTATGAAGGCCATACAATTGCTACTCTTCCTAATGGAAGTGTTATTGGTAAGATTGTAAATGTTATGGAATCCATTAAATTTTTTATAATTGTTTTATTTTTTTTAGGTACTTCATCATTGCGGAGAACCGCGCAGCTCCGCAGGCAGTATCCTCATTTGGTTGTTTGTGATATTCGCGGCAATTTAAATACTCGTTTAGCTAAACTGGATGCACCTGATTCGAAATTTGCAGGTATTATTTTGGCTCAAGCAGGTTTGGTTCGTATGGGTTGGTACAACCGCATAAGTCAAGTTTTAGAACCAACGGACCTATTGTACGCAGTTGGTCAGGGTGCATTAGCTGTAGAGTGTCGCGCTAATGACCATGATATATTAAGCATGCTTCGAAGCCTTATGTGCCTATCAACCACATGTCGAATTTTGGCTGAACGAAGTTTTCTTAAAACACTGGGTGGTGGATGTAGTGCTCCAGTTGCAGTTGTTAGCAAACTGAAGGTTGATTTAACAACAGATTCCAACAATTGCGATGCGGTAAATTTGCACTTGGATGGTGTTGTTTGGAGTCTTGATGGATCTGTGGAAATCCGAGAGAAAAAGTCTTGTTCACTTGGAGTAGAAATTAAAAATAATAATGTATATGGTGACGTTAGTACCGGTGACGAGCCTCCTGTGAAGCGTAGTAGAATCAAAAACTCCAATAGTCCTGTAATGCAGGACCAAGATAGTCCACCGATAATAAATGATGACGCAGAAGTCGAAGCCATAACAAAAAGTTATAACATTGGCGAGTTAGTAGAAAAACATATTAATTTAGCCAGGAAGTGTCCAGTTGTAAGTTCAGAAATTAATAGCGATACTGAAAACGGTAATCTGATAAAAGAGATTGGGGGCGGAGATGCGGACAAAACGCTTACAAAAGCTTGTCCATTACCAATTGACATTGGGCAAGATGTTATGGGTCAATGTCCATTTGTGCGAAAGGACGCGAAAGTAGCTCTTGCTACTGTTGGAAAATGCCCCATGACAAAAACTAATAACGCTAATGGAGATCAAGCGGATTGTGCACCCTCTGTGTCCACTGCATCGAAATGTCCTTTTGTATCGATGTATAATCCAAATGACCCTGTGTTTGCTAAAAAAACTCAGGATGCTGAATCTGAAGTGCATGCAAAATGTCCCTTTTTACAAAAGACCATTAAAATGTTTGATTACTCTGATGAAGAAAAACCTAATTCGCAAAATTTTAACAATTTTCTAATTGAAGATGTTGAGAATTTGTTTTGTGGACTTTACAGACATGCTTGTTACAACCGCGAACTTTACGTCAAATGCAATAAATTAGGACAAGAATTGGCCGAGAATTTAATTAAGAAAGGTGCCTTAGATGTAATGAAGTCGGCCCAAGCTGAAATCCACAGTAAATCGTAAAATAATCATTCATTCTTAAACCTGATTATTGACATTGAAAATTTGCTTCTGTGTAGTCATTATATAAAATTTGGTCTATTGTTAATTGTTTGTTACATAATTGTATACGTACGTTTTATTTAAACTCTGGGGTTTTTTTATGAAAAATCTTAATTGTTTATTTATTTTAAATATTTCGCTAACCGTTGGTTAGCATCGTCAGGAAATTAAAAAAACTGTTAAACGAAATTTAATCAAAAATTATAAAAATTCTGAAAAATATTATATTTAGAAAAACATATTAACATTAATAAAAAATTATATAAACGGTCGGTGGCATGTAAAATTGTCCACTGACATAATGTTCATAGACATTATCGTACACTTAAAAGTGTAGTAACGGGCATGGACATTGTGACCCATTTTAAAATGTCAAAATGTCCATTAGGGCAGTGCCGGCAATGGCTTAGGATATTATGCCACTTACTAGTGAGTAAAAATCAATTAGTTGTTGATTCCATTATTGTCAAGCTCTGGGACGAAAGATTTAACAAAATCCCGAAGTTTTTCAAATTTTGAATTTGAAATCCCGAACTTTATAATCCTATATTTCAAAATCCGGAATTTAGCAACTTTAGTATGCAAAGCCGGTGTTTTTTATACCATAGAGTAAAACATCCTTGCGCCCGGCCGGAGGCTGTATATGCAGGAAAGCTTTAGTTAGCGAAGCCGTTGTATTTTATACCATAGAGGAGAAATTCTTTGTATAATAAACACCGGCTTTGCTAACTGAACCATTCCTGCAAAGCTGGTCCTCTGCCGAGCGCAAGGGACATGTCATACTTAAAAGTGTCATAATATCCATGGACATTTTTATACCCTCCACCACCACTAGTGGTGAATGAGGGTATACTAAGTTTGTTATTCCGTGTGAAACTTTTTTATTATGCGTCTAAGACCCCATAAATTATATATATTCTGTCTCCTTGAGTAATTCTAAGTGGATTTAGCCATGTCCTTCTGTCTGTACGTCTGTTGAAAAAACGCTCACTTTCGAAAAAAGCAGAAGAAAAGAAACTTGGTCTCAAATCGCTTGTAGTTATTCTAAGCAGTTTGGGATTGAAATCCAGCAACATCGGTTTAGTAGAATTAGAACTATGAATTAAAATGTGGAACCACCACCCTAAAAAAATGTATAATTTTGATACAAAAACTAACATAAATGGTGGAATAATGCACGGAATCATATAAAATTCGCCCGAATTCGCTTTATACGACTGCAAATCATACTGTTAAATTTCGTAAAGATCTGTCCATAATTGACCATAGGGTCCATATAAACCTTGCTCGCGGAAAATAGTTTAGTACGCCTAAAACCGTAATAAATAACGCTATCATCATAAAATTTGGTACGTCACAGTACACTAGGTCCCATATAAACCATACTCCCGGAAAAGAGCTTAGTACCCCTAAAACTGTAATAAATAATGCTATCATAATTAAATTCGGTACGGTACAGTTTTGCAGAATCACACTGTAAAAGTTTTTGAAGATCGGTCCATAATTTACCCTAGGCCCCATATAAACCCTACTCCCGGAAAACAGGTTATTGCGCCTAAAACCAAATAAAGCCCACTTTGGGAAAATAATTAAATTCGCCTAAAACTTTAACAGATATAGATATTGCGGTAAATATTCTTCCAACGTAGATTCATATGTCCAGAAAAAATATTATGCACTTTTTTGAAATTCACTGTTAACGCTAAAACTAATTACACTGTTATATTGAAATTTATTCTAATTTATTTTTTGTAATACCAGACATCAGTCTTCAGAATTTTGGGATCATTGGTCCATAATTTACCATAGGTCCAATACATATTAGCCTCCTAAAAATCATTTTAATTCGGCAAAAATGTTAAGAGCCGTGATATTTTACTCAAGACAGTTCAAAGTTCTATCAAGAAACGCATAAAACTTTCTTATTATCGGTCAATAATTTAATATATCTGTGGACATTTGACAAAACGACTTCTCTCGAGATAAGACAATTTTCCAATATTTTTATAGTAAATATAACATTTTAATGCGCTTCTTTTGCTGAAATCCCCGTATTTCTACGACCTTTAGAACGTAAGATATGCAATCGACTAATCGACCTCTTTCAGATTTTTTCCCAATTTCAGTTTGACAAAACGACTTCTTTCAGAGAATTGAAAATTAACACAAAAGACTGATAACTGTCATTTGACAAAACAGCATGTCTCAATTTGGCTCTAGCACATTTTTACCAATTCCGTTTTGACAAAACAGTTTCTTTCGAAAAAGTCGTTTTGTCAAAAGCAAAGTTTGAAAAACTTACCACTTGTCTGGAACAAATTGATTTTTTAAACAGTTAATCGCCAGCCTTCGTTGCGACAAAACGTCTTGTATCAATAGAGGTCCTTTTAAAAAACGAAAGTTTAAAAAAAGTTAAGTCTTATCTTAAGACAAGTGTTTTTCTAAAAACGAAAAAGGAAAAAAGAAGCTGTTTTTTAACAATAAATTTTAATTGGTGAAAATGGACCGAGGTAAAAAAGAGTGACTATGGCCAAAAATGTGAGAAAAAGTCCCGTAAATATGCCATTATTTGCGGCCAAAAAACCTAAAATAGAAAAATCGGCTGAAGGACATGTTGCTAACGATGAACAGAGTCCCTGTGAGACAATAACATCTTTTAATATCGGTATTAGTGGTGATATGTTAACACAACTGAATGAGCTACAAACCGGAGCAAGTAACGAGGCTAAGAACCTGGAAAATGAGGAAAATGATGAAGACATTTTTCACGAAACCGATTTCGATGATTCCGATTACATTCCGTCAGAGGAATCGCTTGTGGATACAACGTCGGAGAGCATTAGAGATATGGCTGCTATATTAGAATCTAACCTTACCGAGTCAGACTTGCCACAATCTAGCAAAGAACAACTTTTTGATATGCCTACAACATCAAAAAGCTTGAATAAATTAAACAAAAATTTGGGAAAAGAATACTGTACATATCGGAATAAAAATGCACCTGCGAAGATATTTGATGCAATAGGACAGTGCAAAAAATGTGGAACAACAAAATTAATTCTCAGGAGCAAGAAGAGATATTTAAAAATTTTTTTTTTTTCATTCATTATTTATTTATTGAATCTTCATATATTAAATATGAACTAACAATAATTAATCAAATCTTATACTAATACTTTATTTTTGTCCTGTCAATGCTAGACGAAAATTTTTTCTCCTCACGGTGTCTGTTCACATATGTATTTGTTTAGCGGTCTTCCCTTCGGATGAGTCCTTCAGTATCTCTTCTCCTTAATCGAGAGTGTCCACTGTCATTTAAAATATTTCGAGCTAGTGGATTTGAGTGCGACTCAAGCCTTTTTAAATATTTTGCTGCGTACTTCGTAATAATAGTTTTTACTAATGGCACATTGAGATCCTTGTGAATATTAGAGTTTTTAACATACCAGGGAGCGACTGTGATTATTCGAAGAAGGTTATTTTGGCGCATTTGAATTTTTTTGATATTTGAGGCCTAGGCAGTGCCTAGGGAGATCGATTATTCGTCTTTTTTCAATAACCGGTTTTCGAATATTACGAATAGTAGCTATTTTAAAAAACCCGGTTTTCGGTTAAGCAATTTTTAAATAACCGGTTTTAATTCGAATACTTAAAAACACAAAAATAAAATTATAGGAATTTTATAAACTTATTATTTGTTATTTATTTTGAATGAGTTTTAATTTGTTGGTGGTTAAGCATGTCTATATAAATCAACCATATTTTTCCAAAAGTTGGAAACAAAACCTCTTAGCCAGGAGTATATATTTTAAATTATTTTGTTTCAGCGTTATATACATATATATTTATATATATTTCTATAGAAACGAATAGTGAACTGAACATTCTTTTTGTATAAAATATTTGTCAATTCGTCGACTACAATTTAAAACATTCCATGACATTGTTTGATTTCTTCAATTTTGGTTTTTAGTTCTTGGTGTTTTAATAAATAAAACTGGTAGAAATGTTTCCCATATGGTTGATTCTGCCGTAATGTTGTAGTTTTCAGCATGAAGAGATGCTAGAACTACTTAAGAGTTTTTAGTTCCTTAACGGGCATTTCGTCCTCGGCAATACAATGGGCTAATATTTCACCCAATGATTCATTTTTTGCATCGTATTTTGGTAAAGTATTATTTGTCGTCTCCTTAGGACTACTTCGAGTTAAGTTTCATTTAGTTCACATTAATATCTAGCATGTATACTAATTAAAGGTGATTAATAAGTCGTGACATGGAAAAACCTTTGTAACTTATCATTTAAGGGCACTTCAAGAACCTAACTTTGTCTTTTTAATCGCGTTCGAAAAAGATCTAGAGATAAATTTTATATAAAAATATATTTAATATTTCGAATACTCTTGCACAAATTACTATTTACTTTTTAACTGCACACGTTTTTGTAGTATTTTGAATAGTTTTTGGTTTTTTTTCTACAAGAACATACGCTTTTATAAGCGATTTGTATTTACAGTGTTCATAATACATAATGTTTTTTGACCTTTGTTACATTTTGTTTTGACATTTTTAATAAAAAGTTTAAGTTTGCCCAATATTCAATTAGAAAATACTTAAATTACGGGTACATCTACAACAAGAGTAAGAAAAATGTATATATATTACACATTACTCAAATAACCGGTTTATTATACCAAAATAACCGGTTTATTCGATATTCGAAAAATGGGCATTTTAAAATAACCGACTTGGGCAAAGCTAAAATAACCGGTTAAAACCGGTCGAATAATAACCGTTCGATCTCCCTAGCAGTGCCCCATAGCTGAATACCGTAGCACCAGATTGGCTTTAATATAGAGTTGTAAAGTAGAAGTTTGCAGTCGAGTCTAAGAACAGAATTTCTTCCAATAAGCCAATAAATTTGAATTGCTTTTAGTTTCATTTGTGTTAGTTTTGCTTCTATATGGCATTTCCATGTCAAACGCCGATCTAGAAGAATACCGAGATATTTTACATGCGATTGCTGGGGCACTAAATGATTATTGATTTTAATAGGGGGACATGACTTCCGACGCAAGGTGAATGTTATATGTACCCTTTTTTGCTCATTGACTTTTATCCTTCATTGTTTTAACCACTTTTCCAGTTCAAATATATGATCCTGCAAGTAACGGGATGCTTCATGACAGTTTTCGTGTACGTTAAGAAAAGCTGTATCGTCAGCAAATGTTGAAGTGAGGGTGTGGTTGTTTGTTGGCATGTCTGAGGTATATATAAGGTATAAGAGTGGGCCCATGATGCGTCAATTGGCTGAGGAGAACTTATAAAATCACATTCTTTAATAATAACCTTCGACCGACTAAGTAGCCTTCTAACAGCTTGTGTGTGTACTGGTAAGTTTAATTTCAATTTATGTAATAAGCCTTCATGCCAGACTTTATCAAAAGCTTGAGAAACATCGATGACTATGCATGCGTTTACTATACGATGGGTTTGTTCAATTGTGCTATGTTCTCTTCTAAAGCCGAATTGATGGTTAGGAATACATCTATTTACATTTAAAATTGGGGCTAATTTTGACACTAACAGCTTCTCAAACAGCTTTGATATATTAGACAATAAGCTTATAGGTCTATATGACTCAACTTTTGTAGGATCCTTTCCTGGCCTAGGTATCATTGTAACTAAGGATACTTTCCATTCTTGTGGGTAGTATTCAAGGCGTAGAATAGCATTAAAAACCAAGTGAATAATTTTCTTTGCTATGCTGGGTTGCTCTAAAAGCATTTTGTTGCTGATCTTATCAAAACCAGGGGCTTTCTTGGGATTAAATTATGAATAGCCTTTTAGATTTCTTTTATCTCAAATCTAAGTGGAACAGCAGCTCTAACAGCAACAGGTGGCAAGTCGACTGCAATATCGGGAGATGTATGCGGGGTAAATACGTTTTTCAAATGATTAACAAACAGATTTCCTTTTTCTTCATCATTTCGTGCCCAACTTCGATTTAAGTTTATTAATGGTGGTTTAGTGATAACTGGTCTATTAAGATTTCTAGCTGCACGCCATAATGAGTAGTCTGATTGAGAAGTTGCATCAATTTCCTTAAGATATTTTTCCAGGGAAGCCGTTTTCTGAGACTGCAGTATCTTTCTTAGCCTTTTTGTGCACTCTTTTAGTAAATTCTTAAGTTAAGGGGATCTATGCAATTGCCATTCTCTTCGAGCTCTCATTTTTTCAGTCAAGAGACGCTCAACATCTGCAGAATATATTTTACTGTTTTTGGTTTTTTTGAGGGTTATACTAGAATGTTGAACAGCTAGTTTCAGATAACTGTCAAAATTTACAATAGAAATATCCACATTCTCCAGTGTACTAAGCGGAATATTTTCAGTGCAGTGGGTACTGAGATATTTTTTATATTTTAACCAATTTATTTGAGTGGCTGACGTCACTAAGTTATCAGACAGAGAAACAATTCTATTAGGATTTGTTATTGTAAGAATTGTAGGTGTGTGATCAGAAGATAATTCTAAGGAAGCTTCAACATAAATTGTTTCTGCGGGTATGTTTTTAACCACTCCAAAATCGATGACATCTGGAACTTTTTGCTGATCAGTAGGCCAATATGTTGGTTGTCCGCTCGCGACCACATTTATATCCATTTTACAAATTGTGTTAAACAAAATACGACCCTTAGGTGTAATAAGTCTTGACCCCCAGAAAGTGTGTTTAGCGTTATAATCGCCAGCAGCCAGGAAGCAGGGTCCTAATGATTTTAAATATTTATTATATTGGCTTTCTGATATAGAAAATCTAGGTGGGGAGTATAATGATGAAATTACTATGTTTCGATTTAATTCCTCAACGCAAATGTTCGTTGCTTGGAGATAATCTTCACGATGATCACTCATTAAGTAGTGTTTTACTCGGTTCTTTATCAAAATGGCAGAACCGCCGCAAGCTCTGTCTCGAGGGTCCTTGGTATCATATAATATATAACCATTGATTTTAAACGTATTTCTTGAGGTCAGATGAGTTTCAGAAACCATCATAACATAAATTTGTTTATTTTTAAGGAAGTATTGTAGTTCATTTTTGTGTTGGCGGATGCCGTTTGCGTTCCAAAAGCAAATTTTTAAACAGTTCATGGCTTGTTTAGTTTAGCTTGCAATAACATCGATTGCATTCTTAACATTTCTTGCATCATCTTACCCATTGTGTTAGTAAAATTGTTAACTGTTTGCACTAATGTTTCCATAGTTTTTTCTAGCCGAGTTAAATTAGAAATAGGAATTTCGTCGTTATTTGGTACATCACCTTGCAGTGGCATAGGATTAGATTTTAGTACATTAGCTTACGAGGTTCTGTTATTATTTGGCTGAGGTATCTGGACGCCGTACGTGTTTCCTTGATTAGTTGACTGCGTTTGAGGGGGATTAAGTTTCTGTCCAACAGAACGCTTGACAATCGAATATACCGGGCATCCTCTATAGTTGGCAGTGTGATTACCACCACAGTTGCTACATTTTTTTACATTAGGGTCATTTTTGGACTTATCGCACCGGACGGTACCGTGTAATTCTCCACATACGACGCAAACA
Organism: Pollenia amentaria; assembly: GCA_943735925.1. Classification (NCBI taxonomy): domain Eukaryota; kingdom Metazoa; phylum Arthropoda; class Insecta; order Diptera; family Polleniidae; genus Pollenia; species Pollenia amentaria. The sequence continues at coordinate 82,648,606 of OX031009.1, forward strand.
GGGGGAAATGGCCGTAAGCCCTAGTATGACCAAATTCTTGGCAGTTTAAACACTGAACGGGCCCATTTCTTTTGTGCGGCTCCTCTATCGTGATTTTTCTGTACAGGATGTATTTTAAACTGTAAATGGGATGCGTTTCATTTTTTTTTTAGCTTAACATCGCCGGGCTCTAACTCCACCCGAAATAGTAGTTGGGGATGTTTCCCCTATTTTTAATATTTGTAACATTTTTTATTTTGAAGCCCTTTTCTTCTAAAAATGTTTTTATTTCGTCTGAGTCCACGCATGAGTCTATGCCCTTTATCACAACCTGAAGACCTTTGCTGCTTTTCAGTTGGTATGTATAGAAGCTTTTTTTAAGTGCTTCAAACTTATTAATTATTTTACGAAAATCATTCTCGTGATTAATCTGTATTTTTGTTTCATTTATATTACCACGCTTGATTGCAGCTACGTAAAACGAATTTTCAGCTGTCACCGAGATTAAACTTTTTATTAGCTCACTTGAGTTTTGCTCTCTAAGATATATCGGGGGTGGCTTTGACGTTTTTATGACGATAGGTGCTTCAGAAGATTCATCCTCCAGAATTGCAAAACGATTTTGTGAATTTATTCTATCAAAAGATGGAACAGCTGAAGAGGCAGGGCTGCGACCACGTTTAAGCACTGTTACATACCTGTCCATACCAACTTGCACTTGTGGTTTTTGACAAATTTTTTCTTGTTTGTTTTCCATTGCGTCTATGTTCGAGTTTATGTTGTCAATGGTAACGCTTGTATTGTTTTCTGTTGTTATGTTTATTTCCACATTGTTTTCACTAGCATGAATATCATTTATTTTTGTTGTTGTTTCATTGTTATTACTCATATAGAGTTGTTTTTGTTTTTTCACCGTTTTTTTATTTTTTATTTTTGTTGACTGTGCTCTTTTTATTATGTATAATGTTGTTACACCGAGATAATAAAAGAAAAAGAATAAATATTTGTTTGCACAGCTTATTTGCAAGTATGTATGTGCGTACATACAAACATACAGTGGGGAGCATTAATGAGTACATACATAGATGTAATTCCTGTACTTCGGAATGCATAAAAAGTGTAATAATAAAGATAACAACAAATTTTTTTTTTCCAATTATTTATTGTTAAGTCGACTTCAATTTATTTTAAATACAACAAAAAAAAGTATTATATATTAATAACAAAATGCCAAAAATCAAAACAACCTGCATGTACTCAATTATGCACCATTTTTAATATTTTAATTTGCGCGACAAATATCAGTATTTGGTCCATAGACCTTTGTTTTTTATAACATTTGGCATGCTTTCAACCAAATTCTGCATTATTTCTCGAGGAATATTTTGCCATTCCCTGGCAACACGCTCCCAAAGTTCGCCCAGACTTGTTGGTGCTCTTTCGTAAGTGCCTAATCGTCGTTTCACAACTGACCACAAATTTTCAATTGGATTGAGATCAGGACTTTGTGCCGGCCACTCCATCAATTGAAATTTTTGTTCAGTAAGCCATTTCTTCACGATTTTGGACGTATGTTTAGGGTCACCATCTTGCTGAAATATGACCTCTTCCTCAGGGTAGGCGCTTCTGTCAACAAAATCGGGAAGATGGCTCTGTAAAATATTCAGGTAATCCTCTTTCCTCATTATTCCATCAATTTTTTTAAGTGGTCCAACATCCCACCATGTAAAACAGCCCCACACCATGATGTTGCCACCACCATGTTTCACTGTTTCCTTTACGTGATGTCTTTTTATGGTTTCATTGGGCCGGAGCCAGCAATATTGCTTACCATCACATTGGAATCTGTTGAATTTCGATTCGTCTGACCATATGACACGTTTCCAGTCGTCTTCAGTCCAACTCAGGTGTTCTCGTGCAAACTTTAGTCGCGCCTTAACATCTTTTACGGATAGAGCAGGTTTTTTCTTTTTTACTGCAGAAATATGCCCAATGTTGTGGAGAGATCTTCTTGCAGGCCATCGGCTTACTGGTTTTCCAATTGCTAAAGCTGCATTTCCTGGAGTCAAGCACTTATCTTTTTTCATATGAATCATCATAAGGCGTGCATCCGCATCTGTCAAAAGCCTTTTACGCCCCCTGACCTTAACGTTAGATTTTACATTGCGTCTTTTATGGACTCTCATCACAAGTGACTGGCTAATTTTAAGTTCCACAGCAATTTTTCGAGAAGATAATCCATTCTCAGTCATTGAAACAATCTTGTCTTCAACTTCGCGAGAAATTTTTTTCATTTTGTTTAAATTTTATTTATTAAAATGTTTTTTTTTATGTTATTTATTATTTAATTTATATTGACCTTGAAAGCGTCTAAAAATACGTCCACAATATGTAAAATAATATCTTGGATTAAAGTTAACAACAAATTAAACAATCAATTTGGAAAAATAACGGTAAATATTTAAAAGTCTGCTGAACAGATAACGGGTGCATAATTGAGTACATGCAGGTTGTTTTGATTTTTGTCATTTTGTTATTAATATATAATACTTTTTTTTGTTGTATTTAAAATAAATTGAAGTCGACTTAACAATAAATAAATGGAAAAAAAATTTGTTGTTATCTTTATTGTTACACTTTTTATGCATTCCGAAGTACAGGAATTACATCTATGTACTCATTAATGCTCCCCACTGTATGTAGGTATATTTTTTTACTTGTATTTTTTCTTAACTTTTTTTTTATAGTTATTCTATTGTTCACTTTTATATTGAGCGTCCAAATTCGCTTGTTAACCTGATATTATTAACTAATTGATGTTAAAAAAAAAGAATCGTATGCGGAGTTAAAAGAAACACGTCTTTTCTCATCGAGCACGACCGACTGAGATGATATTTAAAAAATACTGGAATCTTGGTGATTATAATAAGCGTCGTCTTTACATTTCGAACATGATTGACATTCAAACTAAAAAATCCGAGACTTTAGTGAAAGCATCGAATTCCCGGAATCGGCAATATGTTTATTTGTACCACTTCGAGATATATGGACAGAGAAATCGCGTGTGCAAAAAGTGTTTTTTGAAAATATTTGGAGAAACGGATTCGAGCATCAAAACTGTAAATAGGCTTAAAATAAATCAACAATTTGGTGGGCTCAAACCGGATGACCTACGGGGCCGACACGAGCCAAGCCACAAGCTGCCGATTCATAAATACAGTATTCATATTCATAAATAGTATTCCCAAGTATGAAAGCCACTATAGTCGTCGTCATACAGCTCAATTATATTTTCAACGCGGTCTTAATTTTGCAACTTTATATCGGTTGTATACCGAAAAATTCCCTGATCCCGTATCGGAAACGAAATATAAAGACATTTTTCAACCAATGAACATTAAATTTAAAAATCCGCAGCTAGATCTTTGTAATATGTGTGATCGCATCGGATGGAGACGAAAAGATGCAGCTTAAAATGCAACAAAAAAAAAAAACATCACGACGATGCAGATTTGCTTATGAGTGCAAAAGAAATGATAAGGAGCTTGCATTAAGTGATTCAAATGTAAAAATGTTTTCTTTTGATTTGCAACAATGTTTGGCAACTCCATATTTGCGAGCGTCCATGTTTTTCTATAATCGACCATTATGGACTTTTAATTTAACAGTGCATGATGGGGCGACAAAGAAGGCTCAATGTTACTTGTGGAATGAAACTATTGCAAAACGTGGAGCAAACGATATTGGGTCTTGCCTTTTTAAATGCTTGTTGAGTTTACCAGATACAATTCGCCACGTCATTTTGTACAGCGACTCCTATCCAGGACAAAACCGTAACTCATATATTTGTGCAATATTTCAACACGTTTTGGAAGAGCACAAAAGCATTGAAGTGATTGACCTAGTTGTGGGTCATACGCATCTTGTATGTGAAACAGTACATGCGCAAATTGAAAAAAGAAAAGAAAAAATCAACTTTTTCAATATTCCACACACATGACTGGGCAAATCTAATATCGGCTACAAGTAATAAATATATTGTTTACGAATTACACCAAAAGGATTTCTTTGATTTTAATGCTCTGATGAAAAATAAATACACATGGAGAACATGCAACATACATTTCAGGTATTTCTAAAGTTAATTTCATTTATTAAATAATTTATATATTTATTTGTATTAATTTTTTACTACTTATATATTTTTCAGGTAAAAAATTTGAGTGGAAACAGGTTCGTTGTATGCGGTACGAGAAAAGCAAACCCGGAATTATGCAGTACAAATCATCACTACACCCAGAAGAAGTTTTTAAGCAGCTAGACATTAACTCTCGCCGTCAAAAGGTCGGGACTCCACAATTGCAACCAAGTTACAAATCTCCATTGGCCATATCACAGAACAAAAAACGCGATTTATTGGATATGCTTCCACTGATAAGTACGCATCTACACATTTTTATAAAAGCATTAAGGCTGAAGGAGAACGTTCATTTGAAATTGATCCGGATCTTGAAGAAGAAGAAACTCAATAACGATACGTTAAGTGTACAAATACTGCAAAATATGATTTTTTACTGTTTCCTTATTATAATAAGTTTATTTCTTTTATTTAAAAGTGAATTTATATGTTTTAATTGAATTTAATAAAATATATGTATATTGTTTTTTAACGAAAATTTTTATAAAAGCATATTGTACCGAGAAAATGGTGTAATTTTTTCTAATAAAACCGAAATATTTTTTGCCAAATCAACTTCTTTCAACTTTTTATATTTCAACTTCACAAAACAACTTGTCTTGACAAAAAATCTTAATTTTTGTTGTTGTAGTTTTAAAGAAAACTATTGCTTCTAGAAGAAAAACAAAGACCGCAAAATGTTCATTAACTATTAGTGTATACCCTACAAAAAACGAGACTACTCTATACATGCGTGTATGGACTACTCCATAAGGGAGTAGGACTACTCCAAAACCTAACGTTAATGTATGTAAAAACATACTCCAATTTACATTGCGATGTCCTAGGGCTGGACCACGTAACCCAGCTATGCATTACAAAGGAGTAGTTTTAAAACTACTTAATTGTATACACAAGAGGATTAATTTTAACTTCGTTTAAAAACGAAAACATGTCGTTAAAAAACGAAGACATGTCGTCTCACTACAAACACTTTTTAACAATGACATGGTCCATGCATGCATTACATCGGACCAGTCCATGGAGTAGTCCATTTAATCAAATTGGATCAGGTGGTCCAATATTATTTGCAGGGTAATATCCAATTATACTATTTCTTTCATTTTCTAAGCAATAACTTTTGTAAGTCACTTTAACATTTTTTTCGCTCTACAGAAAAGTTGTTGATTTAGAAAGAAGTTGTTTTGTCAAATGTCCACAGATATGTAGGTCTCAACCGCAACCAATTTTAATGCTGACGTTCGTTTTTGTGAAGCTTAGTTAATATACATATATATATGTATTTATCATATAGAGCCCACTCCTGTCGGTGGAGGGTATCAAAGATTCGGCTCAGCCGAATATAGCATGCCCTTGAATATAACGTCTATTTTCGATGATGATGCTGACTCAGAACATGAATATGAACAACCTACGAAGAACATAAGGTCATCAGAACCACAAGCGTCAACTTCAACGAGGATGGATAGTGACAATAATTTAAAATGTTCTAAATTTTGTTTCCATGCATAGATAACAAATAAAAATCGCATATTTTCTGTGTAAGAATAGCTGTAATATGAATCGGAATGTTTATTTTCATGCAAAATAAAGAATCAATAAAAAAAGTCATCAATGTTTTTCCAAAGGATTTTTTGATGAATTTTTGATTTTATGAATTAAAAATAAAAAAATTAAATTTTTTGGGCAAAAAATATTTGTTGCTTATATAGCGAAACAGTATGAACAGATTAAAGGAATTGTAATTCTTAATTTTTTAAATATGTTTCAGCTTATTTGGACTAGTGGTTCTCGAGTTATGACAAAGAAAAGAGCCCAAAACTTGACAAATTAACCTATACGATACTTTCTAACTTCAAATTATTATTTGATGTACCTTGACCAAACTAATGATGCAGAAGTTCTTCTTTTTGGGTCTACTTTCATAAACAATTATCAGAATTGAGTCCCGAATCAATCACCTGAAAAATGTTGTACTGTGTAATACTATGCAACAAGCAAAAATATCCTGAATTAACACTATATTTTTTTGATCCGCTATAGTCACCTAACTGCAAAAATCATTATTATTTCAAATTCTATGATAAGGTTGTTTTAAAAAGATTTGTTTAATATTTGAGATTTTTCAAGAGGCTGCTTCATACATATTGCAACTTTGAAACGACGTACTCGATTTTGTTATGCATTACGTCAAAAAATTTTAAATTACGCCAGATTTAAGTCTCTAATATGATTTTTTGATTTAACCATTAGTTTTGGAGTTACTGAGACACAAGTGGAAAAAAATTTATTATTTTTTTTTCGTTTAATTATAAAATTTTTGAACTCAAAAAATTCATAAAAAAATGGAAATCAACAAATACTTTCCAGTTTTATTACTAAGTCGTAAAACTGCATCTTTAAGAAATAAAATAAATTTTATTTCATGAAAATCTATGGATAAATTCCTGTTTTGTTCCCCATAAACTGCATGTTTTTCCCTTAATTCTGATAATGAATAAACCTAAATCACTTTAGGAAACTATGAATATGCTTAAAAATGGCATCGATTTGTAAGTGCAAATTATTGCTTATTTTGATAATATTGCAGTTGTTTTGCATATTTTTGTTATACAGGGGTGTCATAGAAACCAATCTTATCGGTATTGGATTTGAAACCGACAAAAAAAATACGTTGGTGTCATGAAATCCAATGTTAATCGTTTTTTGTTCGAAGTGAAATTAGTGTCGGTTTTAGGTGTCACAGAAACCAATGTTATCGGTTTTGTTATTGAAAATAAACGAAGCAGCTTACAGCCATTGTTTTTTTATTGGAAATAAATAAAGTAGCTAAAAGCTCAAATTTTAATTTAGCTTTTTCAACATTTAGATTTTTTGCAAAAATGTAAGTTGATAAATTGTTAAAAAAAATAGTTCTTAATTTCATGTTTTTATTCAGTTCTATGGTGACAGCGATCGCAATCCGACGTAATTGATGACGGCTCGTGTTGTTCCAACATTAATAAATTCGCTGCTCTGTACAATGATAATGATGTTATGGATACTAATAATAACTCTGATGATAACGATAATGATTCTGGTGATGATGAGGCTGATAATTCTGTAGTTAAACCTCCACCTATTTTTATTAATAATGTTAGTAATGTAACTAAAATGATTACATGTATAAGTAATGAGATAAATTCTTCTGAATTTAATTATAAAGCTTTATATGATGGTCAGGTTAAACTTAATATAAAATGAGTGGACTCATATAGAAAGTTAGTTAAGTATTTTGATGCCAACAACTTTAGTTATCATACCTACCAACTCAAAAATGAGCGATCTTATAGATTTGTAATTAAAGGCCTTCATTTCTCTACCAAAATACAAAATATAAAAGTTGATCTCCTATAAAAAGGTCACCTGGTCAGAAATGTAGTAAATGTTAAAAGTAAATACACCAAACAGCCTTTACCAATGTTCTATGTGGATATTGAGCCGAACCCAAATAATAAAAAGGTTTTTGAAATTCGTGAAATTAATCATTGTATGGTACAAATTGAACCATTTAGAAGCACGACCGACATAGTGGAATGCCACCGATGCCAAGAATTTGGTCATACGAAAACCATTTATATGCGTTAAATGTGGACTTGGATATCCAACACCAAATTGTCCTAATGATGTTGAAACCCCTTCTAAATGTGTACATTGTTCAAAACAACACACTGCTAGTTACAGAGGATGTGAAATATACCAAAATATATTAAAGAAAAATCTTTCCGAAAAACGAGCCTTCACAAATCATCAACAACAATTTTATACCAACCAAAAAGACTTTCCTTCAATGAACTTCAACTCTAACCAATATCAAAACAACAGCAGGAAAATCCTACGCGAATGTAACAAGTCTAGTGGTTAACAACAATATCATGACAAATATTGAAAAACTGTTAAATAAAGAAATAAAACTCACAAATACACTCATGAATATGATGTCACTTCTTATTAATAAATTATGCAAGTAAGCCTAAGATTGGCAGTATGGAACGCGAATGGACTTGCGAGTAAACTAAACGAAATTGATTATTTTATGGAAGAAAAGCATATTGACATATTTCTTATTTCTGAAACCCACCTTACTTCGAAATCTCAAATAAAAATAAGAGGTTATGATTTTATTTATACAAATCACCCAGATGGAAAAGGCCACGCCGGTGCAGGATTATTTATAAAATCTTCTATTAGTTTTAAGCCAGAGAAAAGATTCCAAAAAGATTATTTACAAGTCGCTGCAGCACGCTGGTGTAAAAATAACCTGTAGCAATAGACCTATCAGTATACACTCCATATACATATTTTCCTCCTAGACACGCGGTTAAATGTGGACAATACGAAAGCTTTTATAAAACTTTGGGGCCACGTTTTATTGTTGCTGGTGATTATAATGCAAAACACCCATGGTGGGGCTCCAGACTCACTAACCCCAAAGGTAAAGAATTTTACAAATGTATTTCAAAAGGCAATTATTCTACACTTTCTGGAGGAAATCCAACATACTGGCTCACTGATGTAGCAAAGACACCAGACCTTCTTGATTTCGCTGTGTATTCTGGGATATCTAGGCACTCGCTAGACATTTAAGATGACGATAGCTTAAGCTCCGACCACACACCGCTTATAATTAATTTTAATACTAATGTGATAATATCATCTAAAAATGGAAAACTAATCAAACGGTATACTAACTGTGACTACTTTAAATAATTTGTTAGAAATAATTTAAATCTAAATACCGAAATAAACACAGCAGAAGGTATAGATGACGCCATAGAATCTTTTAATTTATTATTTCATGAAGCTGTGTCCTTATCTACCCCACCATCAACCATTCGTACTCAGGATTTAGGTCGAAAAGTGCATGCATCCGCTGTTACTCGAGATATTATGAGACAATCTAGACGTCTAAGAAGAGTGTGGCACCGAACCAGAAACCCAAGGGATAAGGCAAACTGGAATTTAGCCATTAAATTATGCTCAGAGATGTTGAAGAGAGAAATGAAAATATAAATTCATATCTAATAAAACTAAAACCTCAAAACAAAAATAAAGATTATGATCTATATAATTCTACTAAATTTCTCAAGCGACCTGCAAAAAGGAATGTTCCTATTAAAGATTCCAATGATGCTTGGCTCAGAACTGATAAAGAAAAATCTAATGCATTTGCTGGACATCTAGAATCAATTTTTAAGCCTCAACAAACGAGTAATTATGTCGACGATGTCGCACATTTCTTAGATATAGCTTGTCAAATGGAGTTACCTATAAAGCATATTACACCTAAAGAAATAAAAATGGAGATATGCGCCCTTAATAACAAGAAATCCCCGGGATATGACAAAAAAACGTTTAAATCCATTACTTCAGAAATGCAATATTATTCCTGATCACCAGTTCGGATTTCGAAGACAACATGGCACACCAGCACAGTGTCATCGAATTATTAAAGTGACAACTGACTCTTTTGAAAATAAAAAATTTTGTTCTTCTGTATTCGTGGATATCCAGCAGGCTTTTGATAAAGTATGGCATGAGGGATTATTATACAAATTAAAAAACATGCTTCCTGCTCCATTTTATTTATTATTTTTATCATATTTGAAAATCAGATGTTTCTACGTCAAAATCAATCAACAATGATTTTTCGCATATTTGTCAAATTGAAGCTGGATCCCACAAGGAAGCGTCCTTGGACCAATTCTATATACTTTATACACAAATGATATGCCGATAAGAGATGATGTAACAGTCGCTACTTATGCTGACGATACAGCATTCTTATGCTGTATTGAATCCCCTTCAGAGGCTTCTAGAATTTTACAGCTGCAGCTAAATAGTCTTTATGATTGGCTTACAAAATGGAACATTGTTGTTAACACCCAAAAGTCGAGTCACATCACGTTTGCAACAAGAAGAGAAAATTGCCCAGCTGTGTTTCTCAATGGAAATTAAAAGATTTAGCTCCTATTACTTAGAAAGGCTTAGTAATCATGTAAATATACTACCAATTACACTTTTAGATGAGACTGATGAAGCCAGAAGGCTTAAACGAAAACATATCCTAGATCTCACTGACGTTACTAATAAAATAAAATATATGTATTTATTAAAAATATTTTCTTTCTTTTAGTTACAGCTTCTATTTGGTGTTTATAATATTAAATATTTAATAAAACTCTATATGTGTAAATATTTTTTTCATATATAACTTCAATTTTTGTTTTCAATTGAAAGCAAACACATGTTATTATCGTAAGATAGATTGCAAATAAATAGGTAATAATAATAAAAAAAAAAAAAAAATTTATTCTCAATAGGAAAAAACATAAAAACAGCACACAAAACTCGATTTTCCTTCGAGTTTATGGAAAAGTATCCTGACCTTGCCAGAGGATTCACAAAACGCGATAAGACAACAGTAGAATCCCTTTGGCAACAGTTGGTTGAATCGTTAAACAGCGCAGGTCCACCGCAAAAGGATATTAACGAATGGAAAAAGGTAGGCAAAATATGAGCAGTATATCGTATTCTATTAATGCATAGTGTTTTTTTATTTAATAAAGGCTTGGACTGAATGGAAAAGCGACGCGAAGAGAAAGCTGGCGCAAAATAAAGCCGAGTCCAGAGCAACTGGTGGCGAACCATTTTCTAAGTTTCAGCTTTCTAGCAACGAAGAAGCAATAATCCGTGTATGTGGAATTGTTCAGGCAGTGGAAGGTGTTGCTGGTTTGCGATTGGCTTGTCTGAAAATGTATGCTGAGAGTGAGGAAGAAATGCCCTCAACTTCTACAAAACGTCCAGTGTCTCCACTTTTAATTAGCAGCACACTTTAAAGGCTCAAAACCTGGCGAGCCACTAAAAAAATTTCTAGACGAAGACATTGAAAGAAAATTAGAAATAAATGAAAAGTTGGACGAGCTATTGAAAACAGAAAAAGAAAATGCAAGTAGCTTACGGCGTATGTATATGACAATCGAGAAGGGGCAAGAGTCAATAGCTAATGCAGTTACAGAACTGAAAGAAGAATTTGTGCGGGTCAACGGGGGAATTTTGGAAGCAATGATTGAAAAAAGTAGTTAAAACAGAAGCAGTTAGACTTGAAGATATCGAAATTTGAATATCAAAAGAAAAAATGATAACCATTTTTAAACAATGTACCTTTAGGTATTAAGTTTTGTAGTTTCAAACTTACTTACGTACCTTTATATAATATAAGATTTTTAAAGACTGAATTTTTTCATTATTTTTTTTGTTATTGTTTTATGAAATACAAATTTTATTTTACTTTTATTTTAAGCCAGTTTTATTTCTGGTTTGTAGATACATATTTTGTTACAAGGTTTTGGCTATTTTATCTCTTATTCTTTGATCTTCACTTTGAAGATACGAATTTGGTGGCAATGTTGCATTATCTTCACAATAATGTGTCAAGGTTATGGGTGCGTTCGTAAATGTATCACTGCGCTGCATCAGAAAAGCAAACTTTTTTAAATGACGATAAAAAAGAAATTATAATTTTTTTTATTGTGTGACTATTATTTTTGTAGAGCATTTGACAATTTTTTTATCCATATCTGCTTCATTGAAGTATATATAAACATTTGAAATCACTGATGCAGCGCAGTGATGCATTTACGAACGTACCCTATGTTTTCCTCATTGTTTCGTACTTTATAGCTTCTGCAGATGTTGTGAAGTGCACAGCTCGAATTTTCATTTCTTGGTCACAAATCTAATCATTAATGCACAGTATGTAGTACATAAACATTTGTTTCATAGCTTAAGTAAATAAATAATATAAAACTGTGCTGGTACAATACTTACAATCATGGCATTCATACTGAAATATCCCTTACGATTAAAGTATGAATGCTCATTAAAGGTAGGCTTTATAATCTTGATGTGTGTCCCTCAATGCAGCCAATTATTGAAGGTATTTTATGTTTATTATAGAAATAGTCTCTTGATCTTTGCTTTTCGTTTGAATTCATTTGAAGTTGCACCAATGTGGACAAATAAAGAGCTCTATAACATTTAGTACATCATCTAGAATAGTTGAATCTGTACTTCTGCCTAGACATATGCTAGAATCGTTACCAACAGCTCTTTGATAGGAACCTTCAATTACGTATCGTTACGAAGCTGCAAACTGCAGCAATGGCGGGATCTTTTAACGTGAAAAGTGTTCTTTTATTATGTCTAGTACCATGCAGAAAGCATCTTTGTTTAAACGGTAATAACCTATGAATTTGCAAAGCAGATTTAAATAAAAACGCAGGTTATAACAATTGAACTTACGCTGTCTCCGGCAATTCTAGCGGGTTGCTGCAATCTTGCAAAAGTCTTCTCACCTTTTCTGCGCGTTCTTCCTCCAACAGCAAATATGTAACAACAGCAGTAGACATTTTAGTTATTTTTATATTTTAATGAAGAACTTTTTTTATATTTAAAACAAAATTTTACAAATGTAAACAACAAATACAAATAACACTGGAACAAATTCAGGTTTGCAAAAGTTAGGTCGATTCTGAGAGTGAGGGGTGAAAAACGAGGCTAAATTAGAAGACCCGTATCGCGGCGTTTGTTTATGTTAGTTCGAATTTTTTTTTAATCGACCTTCAACCTTTGCCGTCAAATGTTGCTAGACCCTTTGCAACAATAAAATTTTTTTAAAAAATTGATTTAGAAAATTTTTGTGGTGCTTATGAAGCAAAATGTTGGAAAAATTATTTGTTTTTCATGCTTTTTGAAAATATTTTCCACAAAACTGAGTTTTTTGTTTGCTTCTGTTTAATCTATAATATGCTTCTCAGTTTCTTCAATAAATTTCATTTGAAAAGAAAACAATCGTAATGAAAAAGTTGCGTTTTCCAGCTTAACGTTTTCGAGCAAATTTTATCCTGAGATGAGGCCCATTTCTGGACGAAGAGCAACCTGAAGAGATTCAAGAACTGCCACTTCATCCAGAAAAAATAACGGTTTGGTGTGGTTTGTGGGCCGGTGGAATCATCGATCCATATTTCTTTAAAAATGATGCCGGTAAGAACGTGACCGTCAATGGCGCCCGTTATTGTGCCATGATAACCGACTATTTGATGCCTGAAATTGAAGTTCGTGATCTCGGCGACATTTAGTTTCCGCAATATGGCGCTACTTCCCTCACATCGCATTAATCAATGGATTTATTGAGAGAACACTTGCACATAATTTCACGTTTTGGGCCGGTCGATTGGCCACCAAGATCGTGTGATATCGCACCGTTAGACATTCCTGTGGGGAAATGTAAAGTCTAAAGGTTATGCGGACAAGCCCGCTTCGATTCAGGCCTTGGAGGAAAACATTACGCGTGTCATTCGCCAGTTACCAGTCGAAATGCTCGAACGAGTCATCGAAAATTGGACTCAACGGATGGACCATCTGCGACGTAGCAAAGGCCAACATTTGATAGACATAATCTTCAAAAAATAAATGCCAAAGAATGTTCTTTCAAATGATAATAAACATTCCCCATTAAATTTAAATTTTCTGTGTTTTTTTTTTTTTTTTCTTTAAAAAAGTAGGGAACCTCGAAATGGATCACGCTATATTTTTCTTGCTTTTTTTATAGATATATGTATTTATATATATGTATATGTTGCGAAAATAATAAAATGTGAGTAAATTAATAAAAGTGTATACGTAAATTTCTTTATGTTTTAAGGGAGAAGCACAAAAATTTGAAAAAAGAAGAGACCTTGGATTAGCTTAAGGATTTTATAAGGGTGATAGGGTAACAGTAACACATTTAAATAAATGTTAAAAGAGCAAAAATAAATTTTCATTTCTTTAAATAGTTGTTAAAAAAAATGAAAATGAAATCTTCATGAAAATAACGTTTCATTACTTTTCTAGAACACAGTGATATTGTTTATGAGGAATTTAAAAGTTTTTTACTTTAAGTTTAAGTGGAATATAGAATTTAGGCGTATGTTATAGAAAAAGGTACACGAATATACAACTATAAGATTTAAGATTACATAATTGCTATTTTGACGATTTTCCAAGACTAATATACGGGCCTGTAACATAAATCAATTTTGATCGAAAGTTTTTTTAATTTCGAAAATGCTTCTTCAGAAAACGAAAACCGTTAAATTTTCTGGGAATGAAATCACTTTTAATTTTTCGATCGAAAAAAGTTTTTGTTTTGGTTTGCACAATATTGCCAAATTTAACTTAAAACTAACAAAATTAAAATTTGTTGGAATTACGAAAATCGATCAAAGTCTGAAGAAGGTAAAACAAAATCGATCGAAATGAAAATACGGATTCAAAACCATTCCAAACAATTTCAGTGCCAGGCCTCATATTATTGACTGCTTTTTTCGAAAGAATTTGACAATCAGTTCGATCTGGCAGCGATTTATACATACGCCTGAAATCATAGTCTGGTACCATTTTATTGTAATCTCGCAAATTCCTTGCACAGTACGTCGATTATGCCGACCATAAACACCCCGTATTGCCCCAACGTGGCGACGTTTTAACCACCACTTTTTGTTATATGTTAACGATTCATATTCGTGAATGGCAAAACTCTCACTCAAAAAAATTACACCTCAGATTTCAGCTTTGAAACCACACCCTGTACTATTAATAAACTTCAATAAAAAAAAAAAAGTATGTAGCTAGTTGGCCTTTACCTTGTGATTAATACCTTGAGATGATTCAGTTAAAGAAATATATTTAACTAGCATTTTACCCGCTGCTTCGTTAGCGTCTCATTTTCTTTCGTGGACATATTTTTACGCCAAAGTTAGGCCCTAATCATGTAAAACGCAGCGCAACGCCAAGAATAACATTAAAAGCACAAACAATGTCATAAATATTTTGTAATTTTGTTGTTGCTTTCAACAGAACTTCATGTACCGTTTTAAAATTTTTTTTATGAATTTCTGTAGAAAGAAACAAAATTACAAAATATTTATGACATTGTTTGTGCTTTCAATGTTATTCTTTGGCGTTGCGCTGCGTTTTATATGATAAGGGCCTTAGTGTTTCAAGGTTTTAACCCGCTACTTTGTAATAGGAACGGTTTTCACCTGTTAAACGTTCGAATTTCGAAAATGAACCAAATTTTTATTTTTTAGATACGTTACGAATGTGATATTTTTTTTAATTCAACGCTTATTGGTTTAATAGATAGATGGTGTGGCAAAAAAGTTTTAAAATACATGTTTTACCCGTTTCCGTCGAATTTCAAAAAAGTACCAGGCACCTATCCGCTTATTTTTTTTATACCATTAACCATAAAAATTTCCAAATCTCCCATCCTAGAGAATCGATTTCACGAGAAGCCAACCTCCCGGTCATATTTAAAATTTTAGCTTCAGGCGTTTAGGACGTGCGATGACGAATCATTCAGTAACTTGACAATTTTATATTATAGGTAGGTGAAGAAAAATGTTTAAAAAAACAAATAACAGAATGAGGTACGATTTTCACCCCTTAAACGTTCGAATTTCGAAACACATCAAATTTGTATTTTTTAGATAATTTATGAATCTGATATATTTTTATTTTAATGTTTATTGGTTTAAAAAATAGATGGCATAGAAAAAAAGTTTTAAAATACCGGTTTTACCCGTTTACTCCCCATAAAGCCCGAATTTCAAAAAAGTACCAGGCACCTGTCCGCTAATTTTTTTTATTGAACTACAATAAGTAAAATTTTTTGGTGTCTTTTTTTAGCTGCATATGAGCCCAGTCTCCGGTCCAAATGTCAACTTTTTAGCTTCTGGAGTTTAGGATAAGTGATAATGAAGAAAAATATTTTAAAAAAAGTAACAAAATTAGGAACGATTTTCAACCCTTTAGTGATCGAATTTCGAAATAGTTCCAAATTTGTATTTGTTTTTTTAGATGAGTTACGAATGTGATATAATTTTTGTTTCTATGTTTATTGGTTTAAAATATAGATGGCGTAACAAAAAAGTTTCAAAATACAGGGTTTACCCGTTTACTCCTTACTTCAAGAAAGTGCTAGACACCTGTCCGCTTATTTTTTAATGAACAATAATAGGTATTAATTTGTATTTCTTTTAGTTTAGCAGATATGAGGTTAACGAATTTGCGTTTTTGCCGCCTTTTTCTATTGAACAACAATAAGTATTAAATTTTTTTATATCTTTTTTAGCTTAGCAGATATGAGGTAAGCGTGATCGAATTGGCGAAAGGCCTGCCTCCGGTCCAAATATCAACTTATGAGCTTCAGGCGCAATTAAAGATAAATAGATGGAGGAATAATATATTGAAAAAAGTAACAAAATTAGGTACGATTTTCACCTCTTTAACGTTCGAATTTCGAAAAAGTACCGAATTTGCACTTGCATTTTTAAAATAAGTAACGAATTTTCTTTAATTTTTATTTCTATGTGCATTGATTTAAACGATAGATGGGAGACAAAAAAGTACAAAAATACAGGTTATACCCTTTTACTCCATAAAAGGGCCGAAATTTAAAATAGTATCAGACCCCTTTTCTCTTTTTTTAACTAATGAGCAACAATAAACATTAAATTAAAAAAGTACTACTTTAATTAAAAAAGTATCAGCTAGAGAAAGAAAAAGTACCAACAATCCGCCTTACAGATTCTCATTCACTCAGGAGCTTGCATGTTTAATTTTATGTGTCCAAGTCCAATATTAACAGCAAATCAAAATGTACCAGGTAAAGCACAAAAATACAATACAGTACGAAAAAGTACCAAAAAAAACCACTCTTACAGATTCTCATTCACTTGGGAACTTGCATGTTTGATTTTATGTTTATAGGTACAATTTTAACGGATATTCAATAAGTACCAAAAAGCCCCTCTTACAGATTCTCATTCACTCAGGGCATTGCATGCTTAATTTTATATTTGTAGATCCAATATTAACGAAAATTAAAAAAGGTGCCAGCTAAAAACCGAAAAAGTACCAAAAAGATCCCTCTTATAAATTCTTGTCCACTCAGGACATTTAATGCTGAATTTTATGATTCTAGGTCCAATACTAACGGAAATTCAAATAGTAGCCGTTAAAGACCAACATGTACCAAACATTCAGTACCTTGAATGTTCCATTTTATGTTTCTAGGGCCAATACTAACGGAAATTCAAAAAGTACCAGTTGAAGAGCAAAAAGTACCAAAAAGTACCCTTATAAGTTCTTTTTAGATTCTTGTCCACTCAGGACATTTAGTGTTGAATTTTATGTTTCTAGGTCCAATACTAACGGAAATAAAATAGTACCAGTTAAAGAACAAAATAATACCAAAAAGCCCTTTATCAGATTCTCATTCACTCAGGAACATGCATGTTTTATTTTATGTTCATAGGTCCAATATTTACGTAAATTAAAAAAAGTACGAATTCAAGAATGAAAAGGTACCAAAAAGATCCCTCTAACGAATTCTCATTCCCTCAGGACCTTGAATGTTTAATTATATGTTAATAGGTCTAATTTTAACGAAAATTAAAAAAGTACCAGTTAAAGAACGAAAAAGTACAAAAAAATCCCTCTAACAAATATTCATTCAATCAGAACTTTGGGTGTTTAATTTTATGTTTCTAGGTCTAATACTAACGGAAATTCAAAAAGTAGCAGTTGAAGAGCAAAAAGTACCAAGAAGCCCCTCTTACAGACTTTGATTTACTCAGGAGCATGCATGTTTAATTTTATGTCCATAGGTCCAATATTAACGAAAATTAAAAAAAGTACCAGTTAAATAACGAAAAAGTACCAAAAAGATCCCTCTAACGAATTCTCATTCCCTCAGGACCTTGGATGTTTAATTATATGTTAATAGGTCTAATTTTAACGAAAATTAAAAAAGTACCAGTTAAAGAACGAAAAAGTACAAAAAAATCCCTCTAACAAATATTCATTCACTCAGAACTTTGCGTGTTTAATTTTATGTTTCTAGGTCTAATACTAACGGAAATTCAAAAAGTACCAGTTGAAGAGCAAAAAGTACCAAAAAGTACCCTTATAAGTTCTTATCCACTCAGGGCATTGCATGCTGAAGTTTATGTTTCTAGGTCTAATATTAACGATAATTAAAAAAATTGCCAATTGTAGAACCAAAAAGCTTAAGTAAGAAATTAAATTTCCCGTATTTCCCCTTTGTGGTACTTTTTTCTCCCCATTAAGGCATAAACAATTTCAATATTGTAGTGGGAGCCCATAATTTAATACGTATGTATATGTCAATGAATAAATAAAAATTTTTTGTAAAAAAGTAAAACAATTATTACTGTTTTTACCCCTTAAACGTCCGAATTTCGAAAAAGTACCAAATTCGTACTTAGATTATAAGGAGGACAAAAAAGTACCAAAATACACGTTTTACCCGTTTACTCCGTTAAAGGGCTGAATTTCCAAAAAGTACCGCATACTTTTCTAAAGAACAACGATAAGTATTCATTTTTTTTTTGTATCTAAGTTTATATAAGGTAAACGAATTTACCCTTTTTACCCTCTAAACATTCGAATTTCCAAAAACATCCCGTCTTAGAGGGCCGATTTGGGGAGAGACCAACCCCTGGTCCAAATTTCAAGTTTTTAGCTTCAAGCGTTTAGGCTGTGCGATGATGAATCCGTTAGTCAGTCAGTAACGTTACAATTTTATATATATATAGATTAAAGAATAAGAATCATTTAAATATGCTCCGAATACATCTGTCCTTGTGCTGAATAGTCTTTTTCAATGAACAAAAGCTTTCTTAGACCAAATAGATTGATCTTTACCTTTGAATATACATATCTAAACATGTGAAAATTTTATTTTTACATGTAAATAAATAAGACTAATTCTTGGAAAAAGGTCTTTCGTAATCTTTTTATTAATTATTTTATTCCTCTTTTTCTGTACTTCTCCTTTTCCTCTGTATCGAAGGGATTCACAATGGGTCGCAACGGTCTCCGAGTGGAGGTGTGCCCTTAGGCGCATAACCCTTCTTAACCTAACCTAACCTTAAAAAATGTCTCAAGTCAAAAACTAGTTTTTCCGTAATGTTAATATAAAATTATTTAACTACCTAATTTAATTTATTTCTTTCCTAACGAGAAAATATTAACGATAAGCAGTTGTGTTGTGGTTATTTTTTTGAACTGTTAATGGTTTTAATCCAAATTTAGATATTTTAATTAGGCTTAAGTTCATTGAATTTAATTTGCATTAAATTATTTTTATGAAGAAAGGAATTTTTACAACATGGAAGATCAATTAAAATTGTTATTGATAATTTTCATTCTTGACTGACCTGGGATTCGAAGCCAGGCTGTATGGCGTGTGATTCGAACCCAGGCGGCTGGTTACCCTGACATGTTTCGACCTCAACCACTAGGTCTTCTCAAAGGGATTTGCCGTCTTACACTCGCAGCCATCGAAGACTGCTGACGTCAGTAGTCAAACATCAATCCTTAAACCAAATTGTATTTTAACCTTTGGTAGATCGAAATTTGCTTTTTGAATGATTATCCATTTTTAATTGATCTCACATGTTTTCCTTACTTCTGTTTTTTCGCACTTTTGTCAAGAATTCTTCTTGAAGTCCAAAGTACATTTTTTTTTGTTTTTCCTGTTTTTGTCTTTCTTTTTTTAGTTGACCTTTTTCAGCACAACTTGAAGGACAAATGTAAACATAGCTCGTGCCTTAGCTGTTAACAATAATTAGTGTTGTGGTTATTTTTTTGAACTGTTAATGGTTTTAATCCAAATTTAGATATTTTAATTAGGCTTAAGTTCATTGAATTTAATTTGCATTAAATTATTTTTATGAAGAAAGGAATTTTTACAACATGGAAGATCAATTAAAATTGTTATTGATAATTTTCATTCTTGACTGACCTGGGATTCGAAGCCAGGCTGTCTGGCGTGTGATTCGAACCCAGGCGGCTGGTTACCCTGACATGTTTCGACCTCAACCACTAGGTCTTCTCAAAGGGATTTGCCGTCTTACACTCGCAGCCATCGAAGACTGCTGACGTCAGTAGTCAAACATCAATCCTTAAACCAAATTGTATTTTAACCTTTGGTAGATCGAAATTTGCTTTTTGAATGATTATCCATTTTTAATTGATCTCACATGTTTTCCTTACTTCTGTTTTTTCGTACTTTTGTCAAGAATTCTTCTTGAAGTCCAAAGTACATTTTTTTTGTTTTTCCTGTTTTTGTCTTTCTTTTTTTAGTTGACCTTTTTCAGCACAACTTGAAGGACAAATGTAAACATAGCTCGTGCCTTAGCTGTTAACAATAATTAGTGTTGTGGTTATTTTTTTGAACTGTTAATGGTTTTAATCCAAATTTAGATATTTTAATTAGGCTTAAGTTCATTGAATTTAATTTGCATTAAATTATTTTTATGAAGAAAGGAATTTTTACAACATGGAAGATCAATTAAAATTGTTATTGATAATTTTCATTCTTGACTGACCTGGGATTCGAAGCCAGGCTGTCTGGCGTGTGATTCGAACCCAGGCGGCTGGTTACCCTGACATGTTTCGACCTCAACCACTAGGTCTTCTCAAAGGGATTTGCCGTCTTACACTCGCAGCCATCGAAGACTGCTGACGTCAGTAGTCAAACATCAATCCTTAAACCAAATTGTATTTTAACCTTTGGTAGATCGAAATTTGCTTTTTGAATGATTATCCATTTTTAATTGATCTCACATGTTTTCCTTACTTCTGTTTTTTCGTACTTTTGTCAAGAATTCTTCTTGAAGTCCAAAGTACATTTTTTTTTGTTTTTCCTGTTTTTGTCTTTCTTTTTTTAGTTGACCTTTTTCAGCACAACTTGAAGGACAAATGTAAACATAGCTCGTGCCTTAGCTGTTAACAATAATTAGTGTTGTGGTTATTTTTTTGAACTGTTAATGGTTTTAATCCAAATTTAGATATTTTAATTAGGCTTAAGTTCATTGAATTTAATTTGCATTAAATTATTTTTATGAAGAAAGGAATTTTTACAACATGGAAGATCAATTAAAATTGTTATTGATAATTTTCATTCTTGACTGACCTGGGATTCGAAGCCAGGCTGTCTGGCGTGTGATTCGAACCCAGGCGGCTGGTTACCCTGACATGTTTCGACCTCAACCACTAGGTCTTCTCAAAGGGATTTGCCGTCTTACACTCGCAGCCATCGAAGACTGCTGACGTCAGTAGTCAAACATCAATCCTTAAACCAAATTGTATTTTAACCTTTGGTAGATCGAAATTTGCTTTTTGAATGATTATCCATTTTTAATTGATCTCACATGTTTTCCTTACTTCTGTTTCTTCGTACTTTTGTCAAGAATTCTTCTTGAAGTCCAAAGTACATTTTTTTTTGTTTTTCCTGTTTTTGTCTTTCTTTTTTTAGTTGACCTTTTTCAGCACAACTTGAAGGACAAATGTAAACATAGCTCGTGCCTTAGCTGTTAACAATAATTAGTGTTGTGGTTATTTTTTTGAACTGTTAATGGTTTTAATCCAAATTTAGATATTTTAATTAGGCTTAAGTTCATTGAATTTAATTTGCATTAAATTATTTTTATGAAGAAAGGAATTTTTACAACATGGAAGATCAATTAAAATTGTTATTGATAATTTTCATTCTTGACTGACCTGGGATTCGAAGCCAGGCTGTCTGGCGTGTGATTCGAACCCAGGCGGCTGGTTACCCTGACATGTTTCGACCTCAACCACTAGGTCTTCTCAAAGGGATTTGCCGTCTTACACTCGCAGCCATCGAAGACTGCTGACGTCAGTAGTCAAACATCAATCCTTAAACCAAATTGTATTTTAACCTTTGGTAGATCGAAATTTGCTTTTTGAATGATTATCCATTTTTAATTGATCTCACATGTTTTCCTTACTTCTGTTTTTTCGTACTTTTGTCAAGAATTCTTCTTGAAGTCCAAAGTACATTTTTTTTTGTTTTTCCTGTTTTTGTCTTTCTTTTTTTAGTTGACCTTTTTCAGCACAACTTGAAGGACAAATGTAAACATAGCTCGTGCCTTAGCTGTTAACAATAATTAGTGTTGTGGTTATTTTTTTGAACTGTTAATGGTTTTAATCCAAATTTAGATATTTTAATTAGGCTTAAGTTCATTGAATTTAATTTGCATTAAATTATTTTTATGAAGAAAGGAATTTTTACAACATGGAAGATCAATCAAAAAGCAAATTTCGATCTACCAAAGGTTAAAATACAATTTGGTTTAAGGATTGATGTTTGACTACTGACGTCAGCAGTCTTCGATGGCTGCGAGTGTAAGACGGCAAATCCCTTTGAGAAGACCTAGTGGTTGAGGTCGAAACATGTCAGGGTAACCAGCCGCCTGGGTTCGAATCACACGCCAGACAGCCTGGCTTCGAATCCCAGGTCAGTCAAGAATGAAAATTATCAATAACAATTTTAATTGATCTTCCATGTTGTAAAAATTCCTTTCTTCATAAAAATAATTTAATGCAAATTAAATTCAATGAACTTAAGCCTAATTAAAATATCTAAATTTGGATTAAAACCATTAACAGTTCAAAAAAATAACCACAACACTAATTATTGTTAACAGCTAAGGCACGAGCTATGTTTACATTTGTCCTTCAAGTTGTGCTGAAAAAGGTCAACTAAAAAAAGAAAGACAAAAACAGGAAAAACAAAAAAAAATGTACTTTGGACTTCAAGAAGAATTCTTGACAAAAGTACGAAAAAACAGAAGTAAGGAAAACATGTGAGATCAATTAAAAATGGATAATCATTCAAAAAGCAAATTTCGATCTACCAAAGGTTAAAATACAATTTGGTTTAAGGATTGATGTTTGACTACTGACGTCAGCAGTCTTCGATGGCTGCGAGTGTAAGACGGCAAATCCCTTTGAGAAGACCTAGTGGTTGAGGTCGAAACATGTCAGGGTAACCAGCCGCCTGGGTTCGAATCACACGCCAGACAGCCTGGCTTCGAATCCCAGGTCAGTCAAGAATGAAAATTATCAATAACAATTTTAATTGATCTTCCATGTTGTAAAAATTCCTTTCTTCATAAAAATAATTTAATGCAAATTAAATTCAATGAACTTAAGCCTAATTAAAATATCTAAATTTGGATTAAAACCATTAACAGTTCAAAAAAATAACCACAACACTAATTATTGTTAACAGCTAAGGCACGAGCTATGTTTACATTTGTCCTTCAAGTTGTGCTGAAAAAGGTCAACTAAAAAAAGAAAGACAAAAACAGGAAAAACAAAAAAAAATGTACTTTGGACTTCAAGAAGAATTCTTGACAAAAGTACGAAAAAACAGAAGTAAGGAAAACATGTGAGATCAATTAAAAATGGATAATCATTCAAAAAGCAAATTTCGATCTACCAAAGGTTAAAATACAATTTGGTTTAAGGATTGATGTTTGACTACTGACGTCAGCAGTCTTCGATGGCTGCGAGTGTAAGACGGCAAATCCCTTTGAGAAGACCTAGTGGTTGAGGTCGAAACATGTCAGGGTAACCAGCCGCCTGGGTTCGAATCACACGCCAGACAGCCTGGCTTCGAATCTCAGGTCAGTCAAGAATGAAAATTATCAATAACAATTTTAATTGATCTTCCATGTTGTAAAAATTCCTTTCTTCATAAAAATAATTTAATGCAAATTAAATTCAATGAACTTAAGCCTAATTAAAATATCTAAATTTGGATTAAAACCATTAACAGTTCAAAAAAATAACCACAACACTAATTATTGTTAACAGCTAAGGCACGAGCTATGTTTACATTTGTCCTTCAAGTTGTGCTGAAAAAGGTCAACTAAAAAAAGAAAGACAAAAACAGGAAAAACAAAAAAAAATGTACTTTGGACTTCAAGAAGAATTCTTGACAAAAGTACGAAAAAACAGAAGTAAGGAAAACATGTGAGATCAATTAAAAATGGATAATCATTCAAAAAGCAAATTTCGATCTACCAAAGGTTAAAATACAATTTGGTTTAAGGATTGATGTTTGACTACTGACGTCAGCAGTCTTCGATGGCTGCGAGTGTAAGACTGCAAATCCCTTTGAGAAGACCTAGTGGTTGAGGTCGAAACATGTCAGGGTAACCAGCCGCCTGGGTTCGAATCACACGCCAGACAGCCTGGCTTCGAATCCCAGGTCAGTCAAGAATGAAAATTATCAATAACAATTTTAATTGATCTTCCATGTTGTAAAAATTCCTTTCTTCATAAAAATAATTTAATGCAAATTAAATTCAATGAACTTAAGCCTAATTAAAATATCTAAATTTGGATTAAAACCATTAACAGTTCAAAAAAATAACCACAACACTAATTATTGTTAACAGCTAAGGCACGAGCTATGTTTACATTTGTCCTTCAAGTTGTGCTGAAAAAGGTCAACTAAAAAAAGAAAGACAAAAACAGGAAAAACAAAAAAAAAATGTACTTTGGACTTCAAGAAGAATTCTTGACAAAAGTACGAAAAAACAGAAGTAAGGAAAACATGTGAGATCAATTAAAAATGGATAATCATTCAAAAAGCAAATTTCGATCTACCAAAGGTTAAAATACAATTTGGTTTAAGGATTGATGTTTGACTACTGACGTCAGCAGTCTTCGATGGCTGCGAGTGTAAGACGGCAAATCCCTTTGAGAAGACCTAGTGGTTGAGGTCGAAACATGTCAGGGTAACCAGCCGCCTGGGTTCGAATCACACGCCAGACAGCCTGGCTTCGAATCCCAGGTCAGTCAAGAATGAAAATTATCAATAACAATTTTAATTGATCTTCCATGTTGTAAAAATTCCTTTCTTCATAAAAATAATTTAATGCAAATTAAATTCAATGAACTTAAGCCTAATTAAAATATCTAAATTTGGATTAAAACCATTAACAGTTCAAAAAAATAACCACAACACTAATTATTGTTAACAGCTAAGGCACGAGCTATGTTTACATTTGTCCTTCAAGTTGTGCTGAAAAAGGTCAACTAAAAAAAGAAAGACAAAAACAGGAAAAACAAAAAAAAAATGTACTTTGGACTTCAAGAAGAATTCTTGACAAAAGTACGAAAAAACAGAAGTAAGGAAAACATGTGAGATCAATTAAAAATGGATAATCATTCAAAAAGCAAATTTCGATCTACCAAAGGTTAAAATACAATTTGGTTTAAGGATTGATGTTTGACTACTGACGTCAGCAGTCTTCGATGGCTGCGAGTGTAAGACGGCAAATCCCTTTGAGAAGACCTAGTGGTTGAGGTCGAAACATGTCAGGGTAACCAGCCGCCTGGGTTCGAATCACACGCCAGACAGCCTGGCTTCGAATCCCAGGTCAGTCAAGAATGAAAATTATCAATAACAATTTTAATTGATCTTCCATGTTGTAAAAATTCCTTTCTTCATAAAAATAATTTAATGCAAATTAAATTCAATGAACTTAAGCCTAATTAAAATATCTAAATTTGGATAAGCAGTTGTGCTTGATTTTTGTGCTATTTTCACATTATAAGTGATCGACCGTGCAATAAAATTTATATGAAAAGTAGTCAGTTTTTTGAGTGCTTTTCATAGAAATTTTACTACACGTTCAATCAAATGTGTTATGAAAACCTCACATAACTGTTCGTTTTTCAAAATAAAATAAAAATGTTCGCTTAGGAATAGAAACCATCAAATTTGTTATTGTTTATTCAATTTATTCATACCAAACGAAAGAGTAAAAAAAAGTAGGGTTAAACCTTGTGGGCTAGACTTTCTTCCTAGCCTCTGAATATTGTGAAGTAATAAAAAACACGGTTGGTTTTTATTTTCAATTCTTTAAAAAAAGGTTTTATTAAGCTTCTTGTGTTGTTCGATTAAGACTAAAAAAACTTTAACAATTGTAGGTTCGTAGTAACCAAATAAGACTCAAATAAAAAACAATCTCAAAAGACAATTATAGCAAAAAAAAAAAGTAAAAGAAACCTTGAGAATTACTCTACACTTAGAGAAAAGGAAATACAAGTTCAAAAAACAAAATTCGAAATTAAAGAAAATTACAAAATTATAGATTTAAAGAAAATTAGAAAAATAAAATAAAGTCTGAAGTCGCTTCAACATGCTCCCCCCGACGCATGGCAAGAGCACGCCCTCCACCCTCCAGATATGATCCAGCCAAAGGTGGACGCTTGGGCTATCGGTAAGTTAAGGTCGGGCTTGTCAACGTCAGGTGTCAAAAAATGGATGAGCCAAGGGGTCGTACTGCCGAATCTAGTACAACCTTTTTAGGGTCACTTGCAGTCTGTTGGCCATGGCTGCCAACTGGATGTCCTCTAGTGGAACGATCGTGGCTTGCAGGGTTGCGACTGGTTTTGGGGGTGATACGGTTCAGCGAGAACGTTCTTTCCCACTTCTGGGTGCAATAGAGTATGGTGAAGGGCGTTTCAGGGCTGCCCGTTGACCGTCACTGAGCATCGATTGGCCGAGGTACACTCGTCTCGGCCATGGTCATAGGCGAGGCAATTTAGGCAGAAACCTTTTCCACTGGCCGTCTTCCAGCGTAGCTCAACACTAAGCTCTTTAAACCCCTTACAGTACCGCAGAGGGTGGTTGAGGCAGAAAATGTGTCAGCTTGGTCGCTTCTTCATCTGTATTAGTAGTAAAAGAAAGAAGTATATACAGTGTTAAAAAAAATACCTAATGCGACTGAGTTTTCTAATTTTCTATTTTTGTTAAGGAATTTGGTAGATTATTTGGTAGGTTGTGGTGGGTGTTTACTTTCAGTATTGTTTATCGGTAGCAAACATAGTTTTACAACTAGGCGTAAAATTTTACCCTTCTTTGTGATTACTTCAGCAACTCGTACTTTGCTGTCTCGACCATAGATGACGCTGTTAACGCGACCCAGGAGCCACTCGGTAGGTGGGAGTAAGTCTTCTTTGACTATAACAATATCGTTTGGTTTTAAGTTGTCGCGTTCCTTTTGCCATTTAAAACGGCGTTGAAGCTCGGTTATATATTCAGACTTCCACCGTCGAGCAAAAATATGTTGTAGCGCTTTTAATCTTTCCCAGCGTTTTAGGAATGGCACGTCTTCGAGCGGTGGTTCTGCGGGTGCTTCTGGTAGTGCTATAATTGGAGCTCCTCGAAGTAAATGTCCTGGGGTCAGTGGCAGAACCTTATTCGGATTATCTGTAAGAGGCGATATAGGTCGCGAATTTAATGCCCCTATTGCGGTTCTCCACTCAACTCAGTTTGGTCGTGTGAGAGTCAACCCAACTTATGCACAACCAAACTAATTTTAGGTATTGTGATACCCAACGGTTTTTAGTTGAGTTTGCTATAAAGTTGCCAACTTAAAATATCGATTTACCAACTTTAAATATAACGTTTGACAAGTGTAAATTTTATAAAATTAAATAATGTTTTAAACTAACAGTATTTTTAATTGTGTATTGAATAAAAAGTATTTACAATGGATATTAGTGTCGATTTATTTTATGATGATGAAAATGAAAACTCTTGTACAGATGTGCTACGTATAAGAAGAAAAATTCCTGATGATTCCAACCCTCTTGAACTACCTAATGCCAAGTAAGAACTTATAATTAGTAACGTAACTAAATAAAAGATATTGGGAATTATTTCTTTTTCATAAGCAACTTTATTATATTCAACATTTTTTTATTTTTCGAATTTATTCTATGAGTTAAATTTCAGTTATGTATTTTATAAAGCTTTTTGTAATAGCTCTATTCCTTAAATTTTTTTAGGAATGACTTTATACACTACCAGACTATTATATTGTATTTTCTTGTTACATTTTACCTTAGCTTTCCGTTGGATAGCAATGAAGTATATTTATGTACAGAAAAATTTACAATTATTTAAATTTAACTCGTAGAATAAATTCGAAAAATAAAAAAATGTAACTAAATAATAATTTTAAATTTGTAGATTTAAAAGATATTTCCGACTAAACAAGGAAGCGTTTTGTTATTTGCTGGATGAAATCAAAGATCATTTAAAAACCACCTGTTCACGTAGTGGCTATTCCTCCTATATTAAAGTAATTTGTTAAAGTCCCATATATCTTTACACTGGTTTTTGGTCACACCAAATTTTGGTTTTCCACGTGCAATCTCTGGGTTTTTTTCCATTAGATTAACAAGCCTCTCAAATTGTGCTTTAGTTGTAATTTTCAAAGATCTACGAATGTATTAAATGCTGTGAAATCCTAATATACAGTATAACAAATCTTTCTACTTACGGTTTTTCCATTGTTATTTTTTTTTTGCTTTTAAAAATGAAAGTCAACTGAAACTGAAAACAACTCAACTACTAATAAACAGTTGTGTATTTATAACGTTTCTGTCGACCAAACTTTTACAAAGTTGAAAACGGCAATACCACGAAAAAAAACAGATACACAACTGAAAAGCCAACTGCCAGTCGAGTTGAGAATGGCAATGCAAATTTACCAAAGACAACCAAACTGTTACAAAAGTGGAGAACCGCAATAGGGGCATAAAATGGCTTCGATACGAACTAAAAGCGTACTGAATTCTTCGAAGGTGAAGGAGAGGTTGTTGGTAACTTTCTACAGGTGAGACTTCATGCTCTTTACTGCGGCCTCCCAGAGGCCACCCATATGATTTGCATATGGCGGTATAAAAGACCAGGTAACGCCCAATGTAGAGTAATTTTCGGTTAGAGCTTTTTCAGTAGATTTTAAAAACGTTTTTTTTTTTTTTTTTTTCTCAGTATTTATTTATTGAATCTTCATATACTAAATATGAACTAACAATAATTAATCAAATCTTAACCTAATATTTGATTTATGTCCTGCCAGTGCCAGACAAAAAAGATTTCGTCATCACGGTTTCTGTTCACATATGTAGGTGTTTACCGCTCATCTGATTGGGTGAGTGCTGCAGTGTCTCTTCTTCTTAATCGAGTGTGGTCGCCATAATTTAAAATATTTCGTGCTAATGGGTTTGGGTGCAGTTCCAGCCTTTTTAAATATTTTACTGCATATTTCGTTATCATAGTTTTTACTAATGGCACATTGAGATCCTTGTGGATATTTGAGTTTTTGACGTACCAGGGGGCGGCTGTGATTATTCGAAGAAGTTTATTTT
Organism: Pollenia amentaria; assembly: GCA_943735925.1. Classification (NCBI taxonomy): domain Eukaryota; kingdom Metazoa; phylum Arthropoda; class Insecta; order Diptera; family Polleniidae; genus Pollenia; species Pollenia amentaria. The sequence continues at coordinate 82,677,947 of OX031009.1, forward strand.
GGCGCCTTTGAATTTTTTCGATGTTAGAAGCCGAGGCAGTGCCCCATAACTGAATACCGTAGCACCAAATTGGCTTTAAGATAGAGTTGTAAAGTAGAAGTTTGCAATCGAGGCTGAGAACAGAATTTCTTCCAATAAGCCAATTTATTTGAATTGCTTTTAGTTTCATTTGAGTTAATTTAGCTTCTATATGCCATTTCCACGTTAAACGCCGATCTAGATGTATACCGAGGTATTTTACATGCGAGTGTTGGGGTATTATTTGATTATTGATTTTAATAGGGGGGCATGTTTCCCGACGCAATGTGAATGTTATATGTGCGCATTTTTGCTCATTGATCTTTATTCTCCATTGTTTTAACCACCTTTCCAGTTCAAATATGTGATCCTGTAAGTAACGAGATGCTTCTTGACAATTTGCGTGTACGCTTAGAAAAGCTGTATCGTCCGCAAATGTTGAGGTATGGGTGTAGCTGTTTGTTGGCAAGTCCGATGTATAAATTAAGTATAATAGAGGGCCCAGGATGCTGCCTTGTGGGACTCCGGCGTTAATTGGCTGAGGAGAACTTAAAAAATCGCCTTCTTTAATAATAAAATGACGCCCGACTAAGTAGCTTTCTAACAGCTTGTGTATGTTTGCTGGTAAGTTTTGCTGCAACTTCAGTAGTAACCCTTTATGCCAGACTTTATCAAAAGCTTGAGACACATCGATGAAGAGTGCAGAGCAATATTTTTTTTCTTCAAATGCTTTTCTTATGACATTTACTATTCGATGAGTTTGTTCAATTGTGCTGTGTTTTCTTCTAAAACCGAATTGATGATTGGGAATACATCTGTTTTCATTTAAAATCGGCGTTAATTTTGACACTAGTAGTTTCTCAAATAGCTTTGATATATTAGACAATAGGCTTATAGGTCTATATGACTCAACTTTTGTGGGATCCTTTCCTGGTTTAGGTATCATGGTAACTAAAGATACTTTCCACTCTTGTGGGTAGTATTCAAGGCGTAAAATAGCATTAAAAATTAGTAGAATAATTTTCTTTGCTATGCGGGGTAGCTCCAAAAGCATTTTGTTACTGATGTTATCAAAACCAGGGGCTTTCTTGGGGTTTAAATCATGAATAGCCTTTTCGATTTCTCTTATCTCAAATCTTAGTGGAACAGCTGATCTAACAACAACAGGTGGTAACTCGACCGCAGTATCGAAAGATGTATGAGGGGTAAATACGGTTTTCAAATGATTAACAAAAATATTTCCTTTTTCTATATCATTTCGTGCCCAACTTCCATTTAAGTTTCTTAATGGCGGTTTAGTGATAACTGGTCTTTTTAGATTTCTAGCTGCACGCCATAATGAGTAGTCAGATTGAAAAGTTGCATCAAGTTCCTTAAGATATTTTTCCAGAGAAGCCGTTTTTTGAGACTGCAGTAAGATTCTTAGCCTTTTTGTGCACTCTTTTAGTAAATTTTTAAGTTGAGGGGATCTGTGCAATTGCCACTCCCTTCGAGCTCTCCTTTTTTCAGTCAAGAGACGCTCGACATCTGTAGAATATATTTTACTATTTTTGATGTTTTTGCGGGCTATGCTAGAATGTTGAACAGCTAGTTTGTTCTAAGCCGGTGTTCTAAGCGGAATATTTTCAGTGCAGTGGGTACTGAGATATTTTTTATATTTTAACCAATTTATTTGTGTTGCTGACGTCACTAAGTATCCACACGGAGATACAATTCTATTAGGGTTTGCTATAGTTAGAAGTGTAGGTGTGTGATCAGAAGATAATTCTAAAGAAGCTTCAACATGAATCGTTTCTGCGGGGATGTTTTTAACCACGCCAAAATCGATGACATCTGGAATTTTTTGCTGATCAGTAGGCCAATAAGTTGGTTGACCACTCGCGACCACATTTAAATCCATTTTAGACATTGTATTGTACAAAACACGACCCTTTGGTGTTATGAGCCGTGACCCCCAGAAGGTATGTTTAGCGTTGTAATCGCCAGCGGCTAGGAAACAGGGTCCTAATGATTTAAAATATTTATAATATTGGCTTTCTGATATTGAAAATCTAGGTGGAGAGTATAATGATGAAAGTACTAAGTTTCGATTTAGCTCTTCAACACAAATGTTCGTTGCCTGCAGATAATCTTCACGATAATCACACATTAAGTAGTGTTTGATTCGGGCTTTTATCAAAATAGCAGAGCCTCCACAAGCTCTATCTCGAGGGTCCTTGGTATCATATAATATATAACCATTAATTTTAAACGTATTTCTTGAGGTCAAATGAGTTTCAGAAACCATCATTACATCAATTTGTTTACTTTTAAGAAAGTATTCTAGTTCATTTTTATGTTGGCGAATGCCGTTTGCGTTCCAAAAACAAATTTTTAAACAATTCATGGCTTGTTTAGTACAGCCTGCAATAACATCGATTGCATTCTTAACATTTCCTGCATCATATTACCCATTGTGTTCGTAAAGTTAGTTACTGTTTGCACTAGTGTTTCCATGGTTTTTTCTAGACGACTTAAATTAGAAACTGGAGTCTCATCATTATTTGGCAAATCACCTTGAATTGGAATATGGTTTGATTTTAGGACGTTTGCGTAGGATGTTCTGTTATTACTAGGCTGCGGCACTTGAATGTCATTAGTGTTAACTTGATGTGATACCTGCATTTGAGGGGGATTAGGTTTCGTTCCAACCGAGCGCTTGACTATAGAGTATACAGGGCATCCTCTATAGTTGGCAGTGTGATTACCACCACAGTTGCTGCATTTTTTTACATTGGGGTCGTTTTTAGACTTATCGCAGAGAGCTGTACCATGCAACTCTCCACATACAACGCAAACAGGGGTTAAATGGCAGTATGCCTTAGTGTGACCAAATTCTTGGCAGTTTAAACATTGCACGGGACCGTTCCTTTTGTGCGGCTCCTCTATCGTTATTTTCCTATACAGGATATATTTAAGACTGTAAATGGGATGCGTTTCGTTTTTTTTTAAGCTTAACGTCGCCGGGTTCTAACTCCACTCGAAATAGTGGCTGGGGATTTTTTTCTCTATTTTTAATATTTATTACGTTTTTTATTTTGAAGCCCTTCTCTTCTAAAAACGTTTTTATCTCACTTGGGTCTACGCATGAATCAATGCCCTTTATCACTACCTGGAGACCTTTACTGCTCTTCAGTTGGTATGTATAAAAGTTTTTTTTTTAGTGCCTCTAATTTCGTAATTACCTTACGAAAGTCATCTTCACGATTAACTTGTATTTTTGTCTCATTTATACTACCCCGCTTAATTGCAACTACATAAAAAGAATTTTCACCTATTACCGAGATCAAATTCTTTATTAGGTCATTTGAGTTTTGCTCTCTAAGATATATCGGCGGTGGCTTAGAAGATTTGATAACGTTTTGTGCTTCCGGAGATTCCTCATCCAGAATAGCAAAACGATTTTGAGAACTTGTTTTATCAGCTGTACCATCTTTTAAGACTTTTGAGACCGAAGCAACTGCTGAAGAGGTTGGGCTGCGACCCCGTTTAAGCACTGTTATGTACCTATCAATACCTACTTGTACTGGAGGCTTTTGACCACTTTTTACTTGTGGAGCTGAGTTTTCCATCATGCCTGATTTGGGGGTAATATTTTCATCACTTATTACAATCGTTTTTGCCGCTGAGGCACCGCTTGCAGGTTTTATATTTCTTATTGTATTAATATCAACCGTATTATTAGACACCGAAGGTGATACTGAGTTTTCTATTATGCCTGATTGGGGGTTAATATTTACATCACTTATTAAAATTGTTTTTGTTGTTGAGGCAACGCTAGCAGGTTTTATATTTGTTATTGTATCAACCGTGTTACCAAATACAGACGGCGAGAGGGATCGCGTGCGAGTAATAAGTTTAGCCGTTAGGTATTTGCTATCATCGATTCTTTTTTTTATTTCTGCATTTGTTTCATTAACACTCACTGTGATATATGCATTTCTACTGTTTGCACTCATAAGAGTTTTTTTTTTTTTTTTTTTACTGTTTACAGTTGTGCTCTTATTATTATGTTGTTATTGTTTATCAACACCGAGAATAAAAAAATGTGTGTTTATGTATGTATGTACATACATGTATTTTTTTTCTTCTTTTTCTTGTATTTACTTTTTAAATACACAAATCAATAATCACGTTTTAAAAATTAAAAAATAAACCGTATGCCGAGCTTAGAAAACACGTCTATCTTCAACGAGCGCGAGAGACAGAATGAATTTAAAACCGTGGTGGTTTTTTAGAAGAGCGTAGCTTGCACCGACGAAGTTTCGACAGTTGTCGGAGAATATGGTCTTAGGAAGCCCTCTGCGCCCGGTAAATCGGTGAAAGCAGGCTAAAAAGGCATCGGTTGAGAGGTCTGAACAGACTTCTAAATGGGCGGCTCGAAAAGAGAAGCATACGAACACAGCAGCATAACTTTTGAGGACCTTAGCATTTCTCACCGTAGAGGATTAAATGCTAAATGGACCAGCGAAATCGACTCCGGTATATGTGAAGGGCAGGGAAAAGTTCACACGTTCTGGGGGGAGTGCGGCCATGATTTGGTGCTGGACCTTATGCTTATAGATCGTGCACGGCTTGAATTCTCTAATACATTTCCGTACAAGATTTTTTAATCTTGGGATGTAGAATCCCTGGCGAATCGCACGTAGCATTATATGGTGCTCAGAGTGAAGCAGAATGTGATGCGTGAAATTGACTAAAAGCCTTGCGAAGTGTGACCGTTCTGGCACAATAACGGGATGACGTTCCTCGTAGCTTAAACCTGAGTTAATAAGTCTGCCGCCAACTCGTAAAACGTCATCCTTATCAATAAAAGGATTTAAGTTAAGCAATCTGCTTTTGCGGCTTAACGGTTTCTTTTCTTTGAGACGATCGTATTCACGGTAAAAGTACCTCTTTTGAGCGATTGAGATGAGTCGAGTCTTCATTGAACTAACTTCTTTAGCTGTAATAAACTTTTCGGTTGAAAATGGTTTCTTGAGAACTCGGTTGACAAATCTAAGTCTTAGTTTCGTAGTGGATGGGGTAATTTCAATTGGCTCGAAAGCATAGTAAAATATATCCGCTAACGCATTCCAGCGAATTCCCAAAGTTTTTATTGTGCTGGAGTCATCGAACTTCAAAAAATCTTCGTCTAGAAGATCCTCCCGGGGCAAACTTTCTAAAAGTAACTGGTCGTTTGCTGCCATCTTCTTAAGGGGAAAGCCAGCAGATTTCAAAGCTTTAATAAGCTCCCCTTGCTGCAGCTTGGCTTCATCCAGTGTGTGTCCCCCGGACATTATGTCATCAACGTAGACCGCGTTTTTCAAAATAATCGATGCTTTGGGATACAAGTATCTGCAATCATGACCTAGCTCAAGTAGAGTCCTAATCGCCAAAAAGGGGGCGCAATTTACGCCGAACGTAACAGTTTTAAGCTGAAATGAATTCTTATATCCCTCAGCTTGGTTACGGAATAAGATCTGTTGATAAGGGCGATCTGCTTCAAGCATCAAAATCTGCCTATACATCTGTATGTCTCCAGTGAATACGTATTTGTAATTACGCCATCGTAAAACGAGCTGCATCAGATCCGTTTGAAGAGTAGGACCCTGGTAGAGCACGTCATTTAATGAAAATCCACTTCCTATCTTCTTTGAGGCATTAAATACAACTCGAATTTTTGTTGTTTTGCTTTCGGGCTTGATGACCGCGTGGAGGGGTAGATAGAACGACTCCACTTTTTCTGCTTTGGGTTCAAAATGTACAACGGGGTCCATGTGATCCAAGTCGAGGTATTCTTGGAGACCTTCAGTGTACTGCGCTTTCAAATCTGGAGTTTTATCGAGCATTTTCTCCATTCTGTGGTACTGCGCAAGAGCCATCTTTCGGGAGGGGCCTAGAAAAATCTCTTTCGGAAATTGTTCCTTAAACGGTAGTCGCACCACGTAACGTCCATCAGATTGTCGCGTTGTGGTACGTTTGAAATAGTTTTTCCGCCTCTTCTATCTCCCAAAACTTCTTAAGTTGTTCATGAAGGGCCAGATCGCTGCAAGGCGAACCAAAAGTATGGAAAGATTGAACTATAGTCTCTGGCTCAGGGCCTAGCAAATACCATCCGAAGTGGGTCTCTCGAGCTTCAAGATTATTGGCAATATTCATTTTTACGCCGCTCAAATTTATAAAAGGCAAGTAATCACTACCAATAATCCTTTTGATTGCCGCCGGTTTGTAGAAATAGGGGTCTGCCATCTTTAAACCTCTTATATCTTCTAAATTTTGGATTGGAATCGGCCGTGAAGGCATAAAATGCGCTAACGTTGGTACCACAATCGCTCGAATTTTAATTATAAAATCGGAAATTCGAGATTTAACTGTGACGTAGCACCTTCCCTTCGAACTTCCTACCACTGTTTCCCCGAATCCTGATATTTCGCTATGATGGTGTTCTAGCGGTAGGGCTAAATTCTGTTGAACACGCCTTAGGATATAACTTCTAGTCGACCCTGTATCAATTAGTGCTCGAACAGTGAATTTTTCGCCCAAATGTTCTACCTGAACCAAAGCTGTTGGTAAAATCGTAGTTCCGCTGTGTTGGGATAAATTAACCTGAACTGACTCTTTCCCATTGATATCAGAAGTGGCAGGTCGTCCCCATTGAGAACTGGACGCTTTTGTGTTGTTAAGGGTGCCTGACCCAGATGGCCTTTCGTCGTCGTGAAAATGCTGTTGACGTGATGCCCTTGGAGTTGGACCTTTTTTCGACTTCTCTTCATCGATGTGTAGCATGGTGTGATGCCTTTTATTGCATATGGTACAGCTGCTCGTACTCTGACATTTCGTCTTGAAATGAGTGGGTGAAAAACAATTCGCACAAAATTTGTTCGCATATACATACATACTTTATTCTATCATTGACTGACAATCCCTTAAAATATTTGCAGAACCGTAATGGATGGTTCTGCTGGCATTTCTTGCAGCTAAATTTACTTTTATCAGTTTCAGTATTAGAATAAAAAACTTGAGATTTGGAGGTATTGTTGTCTCTGCTGGACGGCTTCCTCAAATTTATGAAAGTTTCCAGAGTTTCAATTCGTTCAGACATAAATCTATTAAGTTGCTGCCATGTAGGCAATTCTTTGTGGTGAATTAAGGAGTTCCCATGCACGCAAAGTTTCTTCTGGGAGCTTTGAAGTGCAAATGTGCATAAGGAAGGGGTCGTTATCCGCTACTTCAACTAGAAACGAGCTAATAATCGACAAACCATCGCTGACCGTGTTTTGAAATTGCCTTAAAAATTTTAAAGTTTCATTCTGAGAGGCCTGAATGCCATAAATCTTCCTAATTTGGTTATTAATTAAAATTCGCTTATTTTCGTAGCGATTTTTTAAAGCCTGCCACGCTAACTCGAAATTACAATCTACCAACTCATAATATTTTATGAGCTGGTAGGCCTCCCCCCTCTTTTTGCCTAGCAAATAATATGATTTATGAGCTGGAGCTACCGATGGCTCCTTTCCAACCACTGCCATAAACATATCCCTAAATGCTGGCCATTTGTTGAAACCCCCTTCAAACGTTTGGATTTCGACCGCAGGTAACTTAAGCGACGACTGACGCACGGCTGGTCCTTGCTGTTCTGGAGCCTTAGCTTTTAGCATTTCCATTATTTTAGCCTTGATAATTTGGTACTGCTCACACGCATATTCGTATTTCACAGTAATTTCATCTGTAAAATCTTCTTCCTTTACTTTTTCATAGCCTGTGATGAATTCTTCAAAGGTTGCCACCATTTTCAGCCATCTTCTCTCCAATTCAGACTGCTTTACCTCTAAAAGTGAAGTCGTCAATGCTTCTGGAGAGATCTTCTCAAAAGTAGAACAGAAAAGCACCACTTGGCGAATGTCGTATTGACATGTTCTTTCAGAGACCATTTTAAAAATTTTAGATCACCGAATTTTCTCGAGCAGCAATTAGACTTTCAAGTCCAAATCATGTAGATATTCAACCTCTTATTGTATGTTCTAATATTCGCGAAGAATGTGAGCGTGTCGAATGAAAAAAAACCGCCTTAGAATTTCGCCCAAATTTTCCAAATAAATAATCGTATAAAACTACCAAAATTTTATTAGGTGCTTAGCAGCAGAGCAGTATAATTCTAATATGTAAATAAATTTATTAAAACCTTTTATTTAATAACTTCGTTCTCTACCACCATAAATTCATTTTCAAAAATTTATCAACAAAAACTAATTTTACTCAGACTTCGTAAAATTTATTAAAACCTCTACTCATAAAATTCCCAATATTGTATTATTTTAATTGTGCTTTAAATTTAATTTTCCAAAAATTACCCACTCTTTTCTTCAAACAATTTTTCCAAAGTAATTCGAACTCACTTCACCAAAACTTTTGAACAGTTAGTTTATGAGCATTCAATTATTCCCCTTGGCGATGCCTTAAATCGTGTACCACATGAGGGGCCACCGTGTAAATTTTTCTTAAAAAGTAACCATTTTTCGGTTCACTCTTTTCCTTCCAAAAGTTTGTAAACATTGATGTAACTGTGCATTCAATAGTAATGCTATTTTTAAAAATTTGTGCACCACATGAAAGGCCACCGTGTAAAATATTTTTACTACAAAATTACCCCTTTATCATAATTTTTTTTATAAATATGTAATATGCAATTTTAACCGCTTATGCCAAATCACTGTGTTGTTTTTTTTTTTTTTTTTAATTTAAATTTCCCGTACCAAATTCTTCACAAAAATATATACATAATTATTTGAATTCCACACACTCACCCTTATTCAGCTTTTTATTTGCAATGTTGTTGTTGTTCTTCTTCTTCTGTGGTTTTTTTCTTTGATTGTTTTTAAACACCCTTTATATTTTATTATTTTTTCCCTGGGTTTTTTTTTTTTTTTAAGTCACTGTCTTATTTTCTGTTTGTTTTATTTTTATTATTTAATTTTTATTTATTTTAATATTTGTCACAATATGCTTTTTACTTTAACTTGCTCAGCGCGCGTTTAACTTGTGAAGTTGTCGGCAAAAAATCAATTGTACATAACAAAGTTAGGGAAACTGGTGGAATTGAACCACTTGTTAATGAGCGTGACGAGTATGGCAATTATATTTAACGGCAGTGCGCATGTCTTAAAAAAACTCCGTTGTTTTTTCTTATTTACCAGTGTTGGTACTTTTTATTAGTGTTGGCACGCTATGAATTTTTTATATCAGTGATAGCTTTTTATTAAATTTGAAGGTTATGTTCGATACCTTGTTTAAATATGATTATGCAGTAATTTTATTCAATTTTTTAAGCACTTTAATTTAATTTAACACAATCGCACTAAATATAATTCAAACACTGTACTTACCCAATCTATTCCTTTTGATGATAATTAACGATTACCTTGCTGATTTTTTCTCTTGAAAATCCATCGCCGGTAGACTTTTCTTCCCTCTTGGAATGCTTATAAAGATTGGGAGTTTTCTTCTTCGTCGGAACGGGATACACCAAAGATTTTTCTGCAAGCAGCCCTCTTGACTGTGGTTGATGTCGTCGTTGTTGCGGTAGAACAATTATTGACGACAGTTTAAATGTGCCTTAGTTGTTACGATAGAACAACTGTTGAAGACACTTTGTGGACAGATTTTCCACTGGTTCATTCAATCCTAGCTCTTCTAGGATTTTTACGAAGGACCAACATGTGGGCTAGACTTTCTTCCTAGCCTCTGAATATTGTGAAGTAATAAAAAATACGGTTGGTCTTTATTTTCAATTCTTTCAAAAAAGGTTTTATTAAGCTTCTTGCTTCTTGTGTTGTTCGATTAAGACTAAAAAACTTTAACAATTGTAGGTTCGTAGTAACCAAATAAGACTCAAATAAAAAACAATCTCAAGAGACAATTATAGCAAAAAAAAAAGTAAAAGAAACCTTGAGAATTACTCTACACTTAGAGAAAAGGGAATACAAGTTCAAAAAACAAAATTCGAAATTAAAGAAAATTACAAAATTAAAGATTTAAGATTTAAGAAATAAAATAAGAAGAAAAAAAATAAATAAAAATTAAAGCAGAATAAAGAAAATTAGAAAAATAAAATAAAGTCTGAAGTCGCTTCAACAAACCTAATCAAAAGCACAAAATGAATTGTTGTTTTAAAAACGTTTTACATAACGGCAAACAATTTTAATTTTCTTTATATATATAAAGGGTGATTCATCGTGAGATTTGATTTTTTAATATGCTTTTTTACAGAACACGCGTGACTAATATCAAACTGCTTTGTCATTTTTGTTCAGTCTTGTTTGGCAAGCCATCATAGAAAGACTCACACCACAACAGCGTTTCCAAACTGTTCAGTTGTATTAAAATGAAAATCCGTTGTTTTATCGTGAAATTTTGTTCAGTGATGAAGCACATTACTGGCTCAAAGGATACTTTAATAAGCAACATTACCGTATATGGGTTGATGAGCAACCCGAAGAGTACCAAGATCTGGTGTAATAATTTATCCATATTTCTTCAAAAATCTGAATGTTACCGTTTACTGGTAACTGCTATCGCATCATGTTAATGGACAACGTGCTTTCTGAAATTCAAGCGCATTGCTCGGCGAGCTCTGGTTTCAACAAGACGGCTCTACGAGCCATACAGTGCGTGAAGCAGTGACCTTGTTAAGAAATCATTTTGGTGAGAACTAAATTTCATGTTTTGCTACGGTAGATCGTGCGATATCACACTTTTGGATTATTTTCTCTGGGGTTATGTATAGTATGCGGTCCTCAGGAACTAGTCAGCTACGATTGACGCTTTGGAAGCCAACATTATTCGTGTTATTCGCGAGATACCAGTCGCTTTACCCGAACGGGTCGCCCAAAATTGGACCTTTCGAATGGACCACCTCAGACGCTGTCACATATACATGATATTATTTTCAAACCGTAAATGCTATAAATTGTCCTATAATAATAATAAAAATTTTAAGTTCACTTTCAAATTAATTGGGGTTTTCACGGAAGTTTGCTTATTTAGTTATATTCACAACAACAAAATACATTTATTAAAATTTTTTTTAAATATATTTTGTTGCTGTTAATATAACTACATAACCTAATAATCGGCCTCTCGTGAACATGCCATATGTGTTTCATTTTACATTATACATTAAACCTCACTATTAATGACCCGATATATATTGTATTTTTTTATTCCGTGCCTTCATATTTATTCTTTTCTAATGATACTCAATAAAAATTAAATGTTTTTGTTTCAATAAAAATTCTTAAAATAAGTGCATATTTTATTGTTTTTAGTGCATATTTTGCCTTTTTAATGCCATTTTTTAGGTGCCTAAAGTACCTTTTTTGAAAAATGAGACTACGAGAAGGGGAAACGTAGTAGCACACGTCGGGTTTATATAACAGACATTGTTCCTATCTAAGTTCGTTATAGGCTTTGTAACTATCCAACGGATGTGCCGAACCAGCTTTATTAGAAAGGCAATAATTAGAAGATTGTTTAAGACCACTAAAACAATGCATTAGCCACATTCGGTTCATTCTTGAAGTCGATTTTTATACTTTTCCCACACAAAAAATTTTATTGAATTTTGTAGATCGAAGTTTTCAATATTTTTTAATTTTTAATACATACATAAATATGTACAGTAGGGTGTCCGTTATTTGTATGTGAACTTTTTTCTTATAAAAAGGTTAAAGTCTTACCCCTCAAAAAGTTGAGGCTTGATGCAAAAATAAATCTCCAAATATATCTCGCCCCTGGGACCATGCCTTCCAGTGCCGACTTACGGTTGAAATTTTATTCAATTGCACTGATACGGCTGATGAACCACAAGTCGAAAAATATAATAACATAATGAAAAATCATTCTGTGCAACAAAAAAATTTAATTTTAAATGTGTTTATATTTCATAATTTTTTTAACGTAATTTTTTTTAATTACAGTAAAGTTTTCGATGCTCATGAACGCATTGCATTACATATGTCATCTGACTTTCATCCTTTTGTTATCAGGCCGTGATAGTCTTCTATTAACTTCACCGCTTTTTCGGCAGTATCATTCACAACCGTTAAACTCTTAAGTGAGTTCCTTCCGTTGATATAAGATTTCTCATTTTCCCATTTGTAAGGGTCTTCTTTTAGAAAAAGAGGAATCTATATTGAACCGTGAAAAAAATGCATGCTTCTACTTGTAATAAAAAAAAAACTATTCATTTTCTTGAAAAATAAAACTTACAGAAGTAATGTCAGTCTTTGAAAATTATTTCTAGGATATTATTTAATATTTAACCTAATAATGCTCTTATATCTCTATAATCGATTATCAGCTTTTTCTTCGCGCTAATTTTTGCCTCTGTTTTTAACGCCTTCACCATATTTGCTCTTGTAGTGGCATTCAATCTCACATCAAAAAATGCTAAAGCCGAAGTTTCTTCAACAAGATATCAAAGATCTGACGTAAATGGATTGTTGTCATCCTACAATAAGTGTTTGTAAAAAGTCTAGATCGTTGACGCAAGCTTCGGAGGCAAACGTCTGCTAGCACATTCTCTTGATCTAATAGAATGAAATATTTTTGACGTAACAAAAATATTTTTAAGCAATATATTGCTCAAAAACGGCACATCTGGACTCGTTGTTAGATAGGGCAACTTATTCTCAAACACTGCTTTCAAAACTAATTCCTAAATATGATGGCGGCAAGGGAGGTAAAGCGGGTCTCTACCTCTTCCCCAGATGTATTATTTAGTTTTAAAATTTCAAGAATATACTCCATGGTGGTTCCAGTAACAATTAGACTGTGCTACAATTTTACACTTTTTTCTGTCAAGCGGGGTACCTGGCGCGTACGCTGAATCCAGTGGTGCTAACCGTTTCATTTAGGTTAGTTCTTGTTTTCGATATATACCGTTATTTCGAAAATAGAGGAGGTTGCACACCATATATTTGCATAACTCAAAAACGGTTTAAAAAAAATCCGATATAAAGTTACCTTTAAGCAAGGCTAAACTTTTTTCTAATCTGCACTGTTGTTTTAGAAACATAAATTTTTTTGGCAAAAATAAAATAATTTATTAGCAAAATTTCGAAGTTTTTGTTTTTCATAACGGCATAAAAAATTGGAGCTATGCAGCTTTGCATGTTCACGTATAAAAACGAAGTTCCAAACAAAACAAGCCATAAATGATTAAACTCTGTCTACAGTTTTTGATTTTATTCACAAGAGATGAAATATTTTAATTGCGTTTCAGAATGTCATAAAACGCCATATTTGTATGGAAGCCCCCTATGGGTGGAGATAAAAGACAAGTACGTTTTAAGAAAATTTTGGAATTTAAACACTTTAGCATTGTCTTTTTTGGTTGCACAGAATAATTTTTTGTGATGTTATCATATTTTTCGACTTGTGGTTCATCTTCCGTATGAGTGTTATTGAATGAAATTTCAACCGTAAGTAGGCACGGGAAGGCATGGAATTTTTGGAGATTTATTTTTGCATCAAGCCTCACCTTTTTGAGGGGTAAGACAAACTATGTACATAGTATATAACTAGTATGCCGGCCCTTTGACAGGTATATAATTATATAATTTAAGATTTCAAATATTTTTTTCATACCACAAAATACTACTCTGCTGGCTTTAATAATATTAACAACAGAAAAAAATTTGTCAAAAAAATTTATTTAAAAATTTTTAGTTTGTGAAAAATAAAAATATTTTTCAAAAGCAAATAAGCAAATTGTGTTGGAAAAATTATTAATTATGTGTTTGTGTCATAAAATTAAGTAAAAATTTATACATACATACATTGTGAAAAATTTTAAATAGAAAAATTTCAAATTTTGTTTTGTTGTTGTTGTTTTTATGTGTGAGAACGCGGCGGCACGAACGAAGGCCCCAATGAACTAAGACCCCAAAACGAAAATGAACTAAGGCCCGAAAAAGGGGGAATTAGTTCATAATGAAGTAAAACCCCAACGATGGTATGAATTAAGCCCCCAAAATGGGAATGAACTAAGCCCCCATTAATGGGGACTTAATTCATTATGAATCAAAACCCTAATGTTATTATGAAGTCCCAAAGTAAGAATGAACAAAGTCCCCAATAAAAAAATTCAAAAATAAAGTGACTCTTGTTTTGTTTTAAATATTCAAAACAAACATTATAGTTATATAATACGAAAAAAAATATCAAAGTATTCAAATTTTATACATAAAAAAAAAAAAAAATAACAAAAAACAAAAATTTTTCATTGTTTATATAATAATTAGATAAATTTGTATAAATACTTAATGAATAAGAAGTCAGGTATATACCTGCATGGTGTCTTCCACAATTGTTCGGCAGTACGGGCAGATATAATTTTGCATGCCTTTGGTGTACCATTCTGTAAAAGGGAAAATCCTTAGTTATCATTGAAAAAATAACAACTAAGAAAACTTTATTCAGCGAAGCCACCTTGCGCGTCCTACTGGAGGAGAAAACCCGTAAGCACGGCCGCAGGCCGCCACGCAGAAATACTTTAGCATGCGAAGCCAGATTTCAATACTTAACTTTAGTAAAAGGGAAAATCATTACCTTTTAATTATAAAAATAAGAAAACTATTAATCAATGTAAAATGCAATTTGGAAATATTGCAATTTATTACATTTTTCAGAAAATAAATTCTTTTTTTTAACGGTATAACGGTTAGCAATTTGGAAATATTGCAATTTATTACATTTTTCAGAAAATGAACTAATGCCCCAACTTTATTTGTGGGACCTTAGTTCTTTTTTACAAACTGGGGTTTTATTTCATTATGAATTAAGCCCCCAATTCAAAAAATGAAATAAAACCACAAAATAATGAACTATTTCCCCAAAAACCATTGTTGTTGTTCCCTGTACAAATATTTGGGGCCTTAGTTCATTTTCGTTTTGGGGTCTTAGTTCATTGGGGCCTTCGTTCGTGCCGCCTGAGAACGCTCTCTCCAGTTGGCATACTAGTTGTATACTTTTCATATGTATGTATGTATCTTCTATGCACATACATATGTACATATATAATATAACAAAAATTTTTCTATGTCCTTTACGGACTCTGAAACCATCCAACCGATATGCTCCCGAACCGAACTTTGTGAAGATAGTTTTAGGATATAACATTTTTCAAAACTAGGACCACCAGGGCAGGAAGGGGGAAATAAATGCCTCTCTTCTAGGGACACATTAGCTATACATTTTTTTTCAAAATAGGACCACGATGTCAGGTAGGGGTAAATTTCTGCCTCCCCGAAGCCATCTAAGCGATTTAATTAAAATTTTAAAAATAGGTAAATCTCTTTTTAGGTTGACACATAAGCTATGATTTTTTTTTTTAAAAATGGGACTTCTAGAAGGGGGAACGTAGTAGCACACGCCGGGTATCCGCTAATGAAAAAACTAAAATCCATCGCTTATCCGTTAGCATTGAGATAAAAGATTAGTAAATAAACAAAATTTCCTTTTTACCAACATATTATCAAAATTTATTTATTTTTTTAGGAATAACAGCACTCGCCGCGTATCCCCTAGTATTTATTAAAAATCGTTAATGCTGTACATTACGTCGGTCGCGCTCGTTGAAGATAGACGTGTTCTCTAAGTTCGGCATACGGTTTATTGTTTATAATAAATTAAAAAAAGAACATATAAAAAAAAATCCATGTATGTACATACATAAGTACATACATACATAAACATACACATTTTGAGCAAAAATATTTTTTATTTATTCTCGGTGTTGATAAACAATAAATAATAAGAATAGCACAACTGTAAACAGTAAAGTAAAAAAACGCTTATGAGGGCAAACAATGCAAAAACAATAAAACAGACTGATAGAAACGCATATATCACAGTGAGTGTTAACGAAACAAATACAGAAATAAAAAAAAAAGAATCGATGATAGCATATACCTAACGGGTAAACCTATTACTCGCACGCGATCCCTCTCACCCTCTGTATTTAATAATACGGGTGATACCAAGAATGATATAAAAAGAGATTACGCCATGCGCATGTTTTCCCGTTAGATGACGTAGCTTAACCCAAGCTAGGGTTACCTATTCGTGTATGTTTCGTGACGTCATTTGACCCACCTGCGCAGAAAATTCAATTTTGAAATCGTGTTGTCGTAATCTTTCTTCTATCATTCTTGGGTGATACACTAACAAATATAAAACCTGCAATCATTGCCTTAACTGCAAAAGCAATTTTAATAAGTGATGAAAATATTAACCCCAAATCAGGCATATTAGAAAACTCAGTATCACCTTCTGTGTCTAATAATACGGTTGATTTCAATACAATTAAAAATAATAAACCTGCAAGCGATGCCTCAACGGCAAAAACAATTATAATAAGTGATAAAAATATTAACCCTAAATCAGGCATAATAGAGAACTCAGTATCACCTTCTGTTTCTAATAATACGGTTGATTTCAATACAATAAAAAATATAAAACCTGCAAGCGTTGCCTCAGCGGCAAAAACAATTTTAATAAGTGATGAAAAGATTACCCTCAAATCAGGCATAATGGAAAACTCAGTATCCCAGGTAAAAAGTGGTCGTAAGCCTCAAGTACAAGTTGGTATTGATAGGTACATAACAGTGCTTAAACGTGTTCGCAGCCCAACCTATTCAGCAGTTGCTTCGGTCCAAAAAGTTTTAAAAGAGGGTACAGCTGATAGAATAAGTTCACAAAATTGTTTTGCAATTTTGGAAGCAATCCTCGGAAGCACAAAACGTTATCAAATCTGCTAAACCACCCCCGGTATATCTTAGAGAGCAAAACTCAAGTGAATTAATAAAGAATTTGATCTCGGTAATAGGAGAAAATTCTTTTTATGTAGCCGTAATAAAGCGGGGTAGTATAAATGAGATATAAAATGGTATAAATGAGACAACTTAAGAGCAGTAAAGGTCTACAGGTAGTGATAAAGGGCATTGACTCATGCGTAGACCCAGGTGAGATAGAAACGTTTTTAGAAGAGAAGGGCTTCAAAATAAAAAATGTAATAAATATTAAAAAATAGAGAAAAAAATCCCCAGCCACTATTTCGAGTGGAGCTAGAACCCGGCGACGTTAAGCTTCAAAAAAACTAAACGGATCCCATCTACAGTCTGAAATATATCCTGTATAGGAAAATAACGATAGAAGAGCCGCACAAAAGGAATGGCCCCGTGCAATGTTTAAACTGCCAAGAAATTGGTCACACTAAGGCATACTGCCATTTAACCCCTGTTTGCATTGTATGTGGAGAATTGCATGGTACAGCTCTCTGCGATAAGTCTAAAAACGACCCCAATGTAAGAAAATGCAGCAACTGTGGTGGTCATCACACTGCCAACTATAGAGGATGCCCTGTATACTCTATAGTAAAGCGCTCGGTTGCAGGTAACAAATCAAGTTAACACCAATGACATTCAGGTACCGCAGCCTAGTAATAACAGAACATCCTACGCTAACGTCCAAAAATCAAACCATATGCCAATGCAAGGTGATTTGCCAAATAATGATGAGACTCCAGTTTCTAATTTAAGTCGTCTAGAAAAAACCATGGAAACAATGGGTAATATGATGCAGGAAATGTTAAGAATGCAATCGATGTTATTGCAAGCTGTACTTAACATGCCATGAATTGTTAAAAAATATGTTTTTGGAACGTAAATGGCATTCGTCAACATAAAAATGAACTAGAATACTTTCTTAAAAGTAAACAAATTTATGTAACGATGGTTTCTGAAACTCATTTGACCTCAAGAAATACGTTTAAAATCAATGGTTATAAATTAAATGATACCATGGACCCTCGAGATAGAGCTTGTGGAGGTTCTGCTATTTTGATAAAA
Source organism: Pollenia amentaria (assembly GCA_943735925.1). Classification (NCBI taxonomy): domain Eukaryota; kingdom Metazoa; phylum Arthropoda; class Insecta; order Diptera; family Polleniidae; genus Pollenia; species Pollenia amentaria. The sequence goes on from OX031009.1 coordinate 82,695,895, forward strand.
GCCCGAATCAAACACTACTTAATATGTGATCATCGTGAAGATTATCTGCAAGCAACGAACATCTGTGTTGAAGAGCTAAATCGAAACTTAGAGCTTTCATATTTACACTCTCCACCTAGATTGTCAATATCAGAAAGCCAATATTATAAATATAATAGATCATTATATTGGCTAACTGACCAGCAACAATTTCCAGATGTCATCGATTTTGTTGTGGTTAAAAACATCCCCGCAGAAACGATTCATGTTGAAGCTTCCTTAGAACTATCTTCCGATCACACACCTACAATTGTTACTTTAATGAACCCAAATAGAATATCTACGTCTGGCTACTTAGCGACGTCAGCCACACTAATATATAATGGAAAAATATCTTAGTGCTCATTGCACAGAAAATATTCCGCTTAGTACACCGGAGAACGTGGATCTCGCTATTATTAATTTTGACAGTTATCTCAAACTAGATGTTCAACATTCCAGCATAGCTCTCAAAAAACCCAATAGCAATAACATATATTCTACAGATGTCGAGCGTCTCTTGACTGAACAAAGGAAAGTTCGAAGAGAGTGGAAATTGCACAGATCCCCCAACTTAAGACTTTATTAAAAGAGCACACGAAAAGGCTAAGAAAGATACTGCAGTCTCAGAAAAAGGCTTCCCTGGAAAAATATCTTAAGGAACTTGATGCAACTTCTCAAACTCATTATGGCATGCAGCTAGAAATCTTGATAGACCAGTTATCACTAAACCACCATTAAGAAACTTAAATCGAAGTTGGGCAAGAAATTATATTGAAAAAGCAAATCTGTCTGTTAATCATCTGAAAAATGTATTTACCCTTAATATAGCTCACGATATAGCAGTTGAGTTACCGCCTGTAAATGTTAGAGCAGCTATTCCCCTAAGATTCGAGTTTAGAGAAATCGAAAAGGCTATTTGTAATTTAAACACCAAGAAGGCACCCGGTATTGATAAGATCAGTAATAAAATGCTGGAGCTAAAAAGTATAGCAAAAAAAATATTCTTATTATTTTTAATGCTATTTTACGCCTTCAATACTACTCTCAAGAATGGAAGGTTTCCTTAGTAACCATGATACCAAAGCCAGGAAAGAATCACACAAAAGTTGAGTTATACAGGCCTATTAGCTTATTATCTAATATTTCAAAGCTATTTGAACAACTACTAGTGTCAAAATTAACGCCGATTTTAAATGAAAATAGATGTATCCCAAACCATCAATTCGGTTTTAGAAGAAAGCACAGCACAATCGAACAAACTCATCGAATAGTAAATGTCATAAGAAAAGCCTTTGAAGAAAAAAAATATTGCTCAGCACACTTCATCGATGTGTCTCAAGCTTTTGATAAAGTCTGGCATGAAGGTTTACTACTGAAATTGCAGCAAAACTTACCAGCTAACATATACAAGCTGTTAGAAAGCTACTTAGTCGGTCGTCAATTTATTATTAAAGAAGGCGAATTTTTAAGTTCTCCACAGTCGATTAACGCTGCAGTCCCACAATGCAGCATCCTGGGCCCTCTATTATACTTAATTTATACTTCGGACTTGCCAACAAATAGCTATACCCATACCTTAACATTAGCGGACGATACAGCTTTTCTAAGCGTACAAGCAAACTGTCAAGAAGACCATATATTTGAACTGGAAAGGTGGTTAAAAATTGGAGGATAAAGATCAATGAGCAAAAATTGCGTCGCGAAACATGCCCCCTTATTAAAATCAATAATCAAATAAAACCCCAGCACTCGCATGTAAAATACCTCGGTATGCATCAAGATCGGCATTTAACGTGGAAATGACATATAGAAGCTAACTTAACTCAAATGAAACTAAAAGCAATTCAATTTAATTGGCTTATTGGAAGAAATTCTGATCTTAGTCTCGATTGCAAACTTCTACTTTACAACTCTCTCTTAAAGCCAATTTGGTGCAACGGTATTCAGTTATGGGGCACTACCTCGGCTTCTAACATCGAAAAATTCAAAGGCGCCAAAATAATTTTCTTCGAATAATCACAGCCGCTCCCTGGTACGTCAAAAACATAAATATCCACAAGGATCTCAATGTGCCATTAGTAAAAACTATGATAACGAAATATGCAGTAAAATATTTAAAAAGGCTGGAACTGCACCCAAATCCATTTGCTCGAAATATTTTAAATTATGGCGGCCACACGCGCTTAACCCGGAGTTTACACATGCAAGTGCAAGTTCGAAAAACTCAATACACTCACACATTTTTGGTAACACCATCACATTTTTCGCACTTGCAGCCCAACTTGCAAGAGAATTTGTTTGCAAGCAGAGTTCGAAAAAAAACTGTACTCTAACCTAGTGTACAAACTCTAGATCTTATTTTTTTGTTTGTGAATTTGTACTCAAACACTTAGATAACTTACCGAACTTATTTTAGACTCCGTGTTAAGTTCTTTTGAGGTACTTATTATGTATTTTTTAGTGAACACGTAGTTAACTTTTAGCTAACGTGTTCACTAGAAAATACGGCAACAAATTTTGTATCATCACTAGATGTAAGGTTTATATTGTATATTCACAAGGAAAATAATCAAGCACTGCGATAAGAACACCGCTACCAGATTTATGTATCCTATCAAATCTAAAAATCTGGTATCTCGGGCATAAAATTTCATAATTGTATATATTTTTTCTCTTATTTAACCAGGTTTCCGTAAAGACAATTATATGAAAAGGAAACCCAAAGCTATTGGCATAAAGGGTGGATAATTTCGTGTTAAGGCCACGCACATTTTGGTACCCAACACTTATTAAGTTTTCAGTCCGCAAATGATTTAGTTTTTTGGAATATTATCATGAGAAGGTAAGTAAGAAATATCAGAACGAAAGGCATTTCTATATTCATATTCGTGTATAATAGCGTTAGGAGGCCAAAAATTTGCATTGACAATGGTATTAAAATTTTCTTCTGGAACAATTTTAAAAGATGATTTGCTTCTTCTTTCAGAATACTTGAATTTGAAAACACTTATATCAATTTCTTTACCAAGTTTAAAGTTAACATATTGTTTTATTGCATCTGATGTTGTATCCGAAGCAAAACGAGCAGCAAATATTGTCTTTTTTGGACCAATAACTTTAAGTTGAACCGGGTTACCAGTGATATTATTAGGAAGACTATTGTTAATTAAAGGAAGATTCATAGTAGAATGTTGTTGCTGTTGGCTTACTCCAATGACCAGCTGTTCTGCTTCTTGTACAGATAAATATGATGTTGCAGCAGCAGTTGAAGGATGTGAAATATAAGGTACAGCAGGAGACTTATAAACAGACTTTTTCCTTTTGGGAGAAGACAGGTGTTGCGAGGTTGCAAATTTATCCAAATTAGGAAAGTTTGTAAATAACTCACCAAATTTCATTAGCTTATTTTGTACCAGAGAGAATTCTTTATTAAGCTGGTCAAACTCATCTTTAAAACTTTTGAAAAATTTGTAGAACTCTACGTTTATTATCTTACAGCTGAAACAACTCCACTGCATGCATTTCACCGGGTCAGCAAGGGCATCAGCATCACGTGCTTTAAGTCCTCCACTACATTTCAAATGACAACATCTTAGGCATAACCAACAAGATATCATGCGTTCGTTACCAGCGATGTTGCAGTAAGGATTAAGACAGTCCATAGTTACACAAATTATTCTTAAATTTGAGTTTGATGAAAACTGATTATTAAATGTTGACTTGGTTGAAATAACAGCTACTTTCCAACAGATGGCGCTACGACGAAAGTATCAAATTAACAAACCAATGAGGTTGTAATAATATGTAATGATGGTGAGTTCAATCAGATGTTATCACTGTAGTGTAAGATATTACTTATTTATTCTTTGTACGAACAACAAACATGCTTTTACAAAAACAAGGTAATAATAAAATGCAAAACAATAAAATGCAAACTGAAGAAAGTTTATGTTTGTTTAAGATAGACTCATTATACAGCACATATCAACACTTATTACACAGTTTATTAATATTAAAAATTGTTGATATTTTAAATGGTTAATGATAATTTTATGTATACTAAAACAGTTTAAATTTATAACTTTTACAGAGCGACAAGCAAACACGACCGATTGAGCACTGTGATTTTTGATTTAATATATGAAGATTCAATAAATAAATACTGAAAAAGAAAAAAAAAATCTGTAAAGAATCTGAAAAATTCGCGAATTTCCGCTAATTTAGCCATTATGATTGAATTGTTGCCATTCCTTATAGTTTTAGGGACTTTTAATCAGTTTTATGGGTTGTTTGAAATATTAAAAATTTTCGCTATTTTTGCAATTTTCGCGTAGCCTTGTTGCTGTTTTCCAATGGTTTTTTAATTCAACATTATGCTAGGAACACAACTGGGGCGAACGACGAATTTTTGGCCGCAAATATTCGTCGCCAAAAATAAACGACGCTTGTGTATATGAAAATGTACGCCGGCGAACGACGAACAAATCAGTTTGATTTTAGTTAAGAAGTAGTTTAGTAAATAAAGTTAATTTTTACTTTAATAATTGTTTTTTTTTTTTATTGTATAACACATAAAATAAGTACACAAAGTATTTTGCTATAAAAATAGTTTTTAGTTGTGTTTTTGATTGTGTTTTTATTTTTAAGCATTATTTTTTTGAATATGGTCACACTATTTCTCTCTCTTTGCACAAACAGTAATCAACTTTCTCAATTATAAAAGCTGCCAGCTATTCGTCGTTATTGTGCTTCATACGACGAATTTACTCAGCGAATTTTTACAAAAAAATTCGTCGTGTTGGGCGAAATTCGTCGTTCGTCCCAGTTGTGTTCCTAGCATTATTGTTATTGAAAAATTAACAAGGAATAAAACTGTTTCGACACCAATAAGACTGCCGACAAAATCAGAGTCAATTTATATCGATGCAGACGTTAACGTTGCGTACGGCATACCAAAAATACATCGACGATTATCGATAAAGCTTGATATTAACAATGGGCATTCCGATTAACAACAATCGGCAAAACGACATCGTTTCGTATTGATGATGCTAAATGGAATAAGGGTGATTGTTTTTAGATTTTAGGAAAATAAATATTTTATGTTATTGAAAAAATTTTTATTTAAAATTACGAAAAAATTTTTTTCTTGTAAACAAAAACATGAAACAGGTGGTTGAATAATTCTTGCTATTAAAAATTTTATTATCAGAAGTTTACAACAAATTTTTTTCTCTCAAATTTGTTTGCTCTTTTTTCACTCTTTTGATGAAAGTACGTGAACACTTTCTAGTAACAATTATTAAAAACAAGTAATAATTTTCTGTAAATAAAAATAATTCTCTGTGTTGATGGTGTTTTAAAAATTTGTAACATTTCTACGGTCCCATTCATAAAAATTTCTTATTTCAACTTTAATGTTTACAATAGTTATCAAACACTTTATCTTTTATAAACCTTTAATAAAAAGTCTGATTTATAAACGCTTAATAGCAGTGGACTAACAATTAAACGCTTTTAGTACTTTGGTATTTTTATGTTGGCAACGAAAGTGTCCGTGTGTGTCCGTGATTAAATAAAAGAAAAGAACTTACTTAAAAATTAAAAAAATAAAAAAAAAACTGCAACCAAATATAAATAAATAAAATCGAAAAAAGAATCTAAATAACAATAAGAAGAAATAATTTATCAAACAAACAAGAATCAAATAAAATAACAATCATACAACACAAATTAAATATAAAAATAAATATATAAAAGAAAAAAAAAAAAAAAAAAAAATCAAACAACCGTTGCAACATTCAGAAAAGAAAACCAATAACAATATAAAAAAAAACAACAAACGAAATAACAAAATAAACAAACAACAATAATAACAATCTGCCAGTGATGGTCTTTTTCGGCGTTGACCAGATCAGGGCTTTTATGGTCCTTTTATGGCATTGTTCATTGTGTACCCCCTATAACCGTCCACCATATTCGTGTTAGTAAGGATGTATTTGTGTTAATCGTTGTTGATCTGTTTTGGTGATGAAGGTATAACACTGATCACCAAACAGTTTCTAAACGCAATTAGCAAAGATATATCCGTACTTTGCGTTTTATTTGAATTTTTTTGTGTTGTGATGAGAGGTCGGTTTCGAATCGACTTCCGTAACATACGTGGGCTGAGAACGAATTTTTTTTCTGTATACGCTCACGTTTGTCTCCATCGGCCGGATATTTTCGCCTTATGTGAAACACAGGTATCTGAAAATTCTGATCCACTGGATTTTCAGATTCCTGGGTATCACCTTCTATCCCTATTTGATCTTCATCGGGGTCTTGCTATATATATACGCAATGAAGTTGTGTATCAATGCCAGCAACCAGTGGGCATGTTTGATGCGGAATTTAACTGTCTTTGGATTAAATTCAAAATCAATACGCACTTTTTGCATTTCGGGTTTCTTTACAGAAGTCCAAACGCGGGAAGGGATATCACATTATCGCGCTTCGACTCCCTTTCCGACTCAATATCGAAGATTCTTGAGAATTGTCCGGACAGTGAAATCGTTGTTGCTGGTGATTTCAATGTCCACAATTCTTCTTGGCTTCACCACTCGGGCCGTACAACCTATGAAGGCCAATATGTTGAGCTATTTGCTGCACATAATCACCTCGTGCAACTGGTGAATGAACCAACACATATTCCATGTGTTGATGGGCACCAACACAATACCCTTGACCTCTTCCTCTCTTCGCACCCTCATAAGTACGAAGTTGAAGCACCTCTCGGTAACTCGGATCATTGCACCATTTCTGCCTCTTTTCCGTTCTCCGAACTTCGGAACGTTTCACGACAGGCTATGAAACGATCAAAATTTGTTTACGGAAAAGCACGTTGGGTTGAACTCAACGACTTTTTTCGGCATTTTAATTGGAAACTTTGTTTCCTTGACAATGACGTCAATGCCATGGCGAAAATGGTTGAAAATGTTATTATGCTAGGAATGAAAATGTTCATTCCAGTTAAAAATGCTTCGAATAAACCTAGGTCCAAATCTTGGTTTAATCAGACGTGCAAATCAGCAGTCAGATCCAGAGAGGTAGCATTCAGAAATTGGCGTGTCAATAAAACCGCTGACACTGAATTGCTACGCAAAATGGCAAGGTCGTCGTGTGCCAAAGTGCTAAGACGGGAAAAAACTCTTCACGAGCAACGTCTTCGTGCTGAAGTTCTTACTGCTCCCCGGGGCAGTAAAAGCTTCTGGTCATTCGTTAAAAGAGTAAGGGTTAATGCTAGTTCTTCAACCAACTCTTTTAAATGATGGCCAAACATTCACGAACCTGGTTGATAAGGCTAATTGTTTTGCCGAATTATTCGCAAATAATTCTAACTTACCAGATAGCAATCAACCACTACCCGAACTCGAAAAAGTATCCGTAACTATGCCTAAAATATTTTTTCGGGCTCGAGCTGTTAAAAAGGTTCTTGCGGATCTCGACATAAACAAGTCTCCTGGCCCGGATGGTATACATGCACTGGTCTTGAAGCAATGCTCTTCGACGCTAGCTCGTCCCTTAGCAAATCTTTTCAGCACTCTATACCATGCTGGTGAATTTCCCGTCTGCTGGAAAGTTGCTAATGTAACGCCAATTCCTAAAAAAGGAGTGACTAATAACCCTGAAAATTACTGCCCAATTGCAATTTGTTCGGCACTTTCCAAAGTTATGGAGAGTATGGTAAATCACCATCTTGTAAAATTTTTAGAGTCAAATTACCTACTAAGCGACCGTTAGTATGGCTTTCGTAGAGGTCGTTCTACTGGAGACCTACTGGCCCTGTTATCAGAAAAATGGTGTCGTTCCATTCACCATTTTGGCGAAAGTAAGGTAATTGCTTTAGATATTTCCAAGGCGTTTGACAGAGTCTGGCATGGTGCACTCTTGTCTAAACTTGTTGCATTTGGTGTCGGTGATAATTTCTCTCGATTTATATCGAGCTTTCTCAGAGATCGCACTATACGGGTTGTTGTAGATGGAGTTTCATCAAACGAGTTCAAGATTCATTCAGGGGTACCGCAAGGCTCCGTTCTTTCTCCTACTCTATTTCTTATTTTTTTAAATGACCTCTTATGTCAAACTTCCAACCCTATCTATTATTTTGCAGATGACAGCAACCTTTGCCATTCGTATTCATTTGGTTACAGACCAGGCGTGTCCGATGTTTGTGCTATGAGACAGAACATGAATGATACGCTTGGCCATGACCTAGACATAATCTCAGAATGGGGTCGTGCGAATAGGGTCGAATTTAATGCCCGAAAGACCCAATGTTGCGTACTAACGCATAAACATGCGACGGATCAAGGTGCCTCATCTGTATGTATGGGTATAAATATTGAGGAAACAGAATCTCTTGGTGTTCTGGGCATGAGGATACAATGTGATGTCCGATGGACAGAACATATATTCAAGGTGTCGAAAGAAGCATTCAAGTGCCTCGGTTTTTTGAAACGGTGTAAGATATACTTCACTCCATCTGATCTCCTTACTATTTATACCACCTATATCCGACCGCGAATGGAATACAACTCTCATGTGTGGGCCGGTGCTTCAAAGTCTATTTTGGAGCTTCTCGACCGCGTGCAGGAGAGGGCGAAGGTTGTTATTGGCGACAGTAGGGTATCCAATTCTATTGACTCCCTTGAGCACCGTCGCAATGTGGGTTGTACTTGCCTATTTTATCGTTACTACAACGGGATGTGTTCTGATGAAATTAGGGATTTGGTTCCCGAAACCCATAGCTTTGTTCGTAATACACGTTTTTCCTCAAGAGCACATCCTTTTGTGGTCGATTGGCCGGTGAATCGTACAACGCATTACAGGGAAAATTCGTTTTTTGGCCGGACTGTTCGTATGTGGAATAACCTTCCTGCTGAAGTCTTCCCTCTCACTTACAACATGAAAAAGTTCAAGTCGAATGTTCACAAACACTACTCCATCTTTCCTCCTTCCCATAACCTATTTTCCTAGTTCCAATACAATGCATTGCATTAGTAGGGGTCATCCCCTGAGTGCTGGTCCCAACAAAAAAAAAAAAAAAAAAAAACGTGTTTTTTTAATTGTCATTTGTGTCTAGTTACTCATACAAAGAACAACCGATTATATAAGAAGCCTGTTAAATCGTTTTTTTTAAATGGTTTTAACTGCACAAATTTATTATACTCGCCAATTCTGGAAATCAAATATACTTTATCTCTTGTCATTTATTTCTAACATACCAACCCGCTATCTTCATTTATTACGGGGGCTCCCATTCATAATGTTCAATACAAACTAGAAATGTATTGAAGAATGGTGCCATAAATGCCCAGGAGTCGCCCCTAGTGGGATATAATGTATGACCGACCTCAATTAGTTTTTTGTCCTTAATATTTTCTCGAAACATACTGGCCCTTTATCTCCACTTCTAAGGGGGCTCCCATACAAATATTGAGTTGTATGAAATGCTTGAATGAATTGCTAAAATGAATTACAATTTCGACTTGTGTGAATAAAATAAAAGTTATTAACATATTTTAATCGTTTATGGCTTGTTTTGTTTGCAACTTCGTATTTTATATGTCTGGAAAAAGTTAGAAGCATAGCTACACTTTTCCAATTTTGATGAGTTTTTAAAAAACAAAAATTTCAAAATTTTGCTAAAAAAGATTTTTTTTGCAAAAACACGAATGCGCATATAAGAAAAAAAGTTTAACCTTTCTTAAAGAAAATGTTATTGTGGAATTTTTTGAGTTTGTTCAATAAACTAAATCGTTTTTGAGTTACGCGAATATATGATGTGCAACCTCCTCCATTTTCGAAATAACGGTATATCTCGAAAACCAGAGCTAACCTATAAAACGGTTAGCACCACTGGATTCAGCGTACCCGAATTATGTTAAAGAGCCAGGTGCCCAGCTTGTCTCAAAAAAAAGTGTAAATTTCTAGCACAGTGTAATTAGTTTCAGTGTTAACAATTTACACATTTTTAAAGTTCAGATAGTGATTTAATTCATAAAAATTATGAGATAATACTGTTTTTTTTTTAAATTACTGTTTCTATATTTTTGATCTGATCTATGTCCTGTAATTCTAGTCCTTAATTTATTTTTTGTTTTACCTATATAAGCTTTGTTTTTTATTAAATTTTGTTTAGCAATTTTTTAATTTTCTGACGTTGCTAACCAACGTTTAGTGAAATATGGAAAATAATTAAATAATTATTTAAATTTGATTTTTCATAAAAAATACCTAGAGCTTAAATAAAAATATACGATCATTATATTAAAAAAGGTAAAATAAAACTAAGTTTTTTTTATCAATAGTTTGAATAATGATAAATCAAGGAGGTTTTTTTTTAAAACTTGACTATTCCACTTTCGACAGAACATACATATGTTTTTTCTTTACCTAGCATTTACATGTGAAAGTAATTTCATGAAAGTCGCAATACACTCACACTTTTTCACTAATACACTCACATTTTTTACTTTCCACTCAGCTTTCAACGATTTTTTCAAGAAAGTAATTTTTTAACACTTTCTGAAAGTAAAATGACAGAGCGGTAAACACTGTTGCCCACTAAACAGACTTATACAGATTTACAGGATTGTGGTAAAATAATAATTGTAAATTATTATAAATTTTTCGACCATCCATTATATTATTTTTAATTTCTATTTATTTAAGATTATGGTCTAGTTTTTATTTTATAAAAAAGTTACGTCTTCAGGATTGAAATTTTTTTTTTTTAAAAACAATTATGTAATTTATGTGGAACCTGAAACATTTATGCAGAATATTCCTCAGAAAAGAAATCGTCATTAGATAATTTTCCAGAAATAAAAAATTAAATAACTTTTCTATCATTGGTAAATTTTCCAAGTTTTTAAGTAGTTTTAACAAAATATTAAGATACTTTTTCGAACATAGAAATTACCTAATTTAATATGTAGTTATATTACATTACATTCTTATTGTTAATCGGCATAAGAAACCATGTGACCCTACATTTAAGGTATAAAATATGTTCAGCAAATTTATTTAGAATGTTACGGAGAACATTTTTGTAGAATATGTTAACGCTATAACACCTCAAGGTATGGGTATTTTTTGTCCGTGCATATATTGTGTACATAATTTGTTTTGTGATTTAAGTGTTTTACTTAAAAAATTATAAAAAATTAAAGTAAACAATTAAACTTTACGTGTGTTCAATATTAGTTGAACATATTTTAAATGTATTTTTAATTATCTTGAGTTGCTTACAGTGTGGGCCTGCTAATCTCACGCAGCTCAGAAAACAACCCTTGGCAGTCTTGTTTGTTTAGGATGAGAAAACTCATTGGTAATCTGTAAATAGATTAAATTTTATGTTTAGCCACACGTACATGAGAAAACCACCCTTAAACATATATATTATGATAATGAAAACTCATTAGCAGTTTGTAGGTAGCTAAAAATAAGAGATAAGAATATGTGCGCATGGTCACGTACGCATGCCTGCTATATAGTTTTAAGAATTTTGTAAATAGTATTTAAGGACGAATTCGAAAGAATAATCTTTAGTATGTAAAATAAAGTGCTACTCAAAACAACGTGTAAGATTTATTTTGGCAAAAATGTCCAATTGTTTGGAAAAATCTGATTTGTTTTGCTATATCTGCGGTAAACATACTATACCGGAATATAAAGTTATGTTTTTCAATAGTAAATTTTAAGACATCTTTAAAAGGTAGCTAGAAGTTCTTCCGAATGAACTGTGGACGCCGAAGCATTGCTGTCGCATTTGTTATCATGGCTTAATTTTGTGGTCCAAAGATAATTAATTTTTTTTTTGTTCTAAAACTAGTTTTATTTTTGAACTCTCTTTGGAGGTCAACGAAATTCAATGCAGCTTGGTATTCCTATGCGGTGGTTAGATCCAAGGGAACATAATGACCCTACGTGCTACTTGTGCCAAAATAATCCTATATTTAAGTTGAATAGATATAGGCGAAAGAGTTTTGTATACAAAGCTGTACCATCAGCCATGCTCCCAGTTCCGCATTCTCACGAACTCCCAGTACCTGTGCTACAACTTCGAAGTCCTAGTCAATTGATGGAACAATCGCTGAAACAGGAACCTTTCATTGCGCAGGTAGTGATTACACAGGAATTGAAGTTATCCCAAGACCAGTATTAATGTCGCAAGAGCATTTAAATGCATTTAAGCTGCAGACTTAAACAGTCTTCATCTACTTGAACCTGGTGTCAATGTTACCAGCTTTCGTAAGCGTCAAGACAGCTTTCTGCCGTTCTTTTCAATTCAACGTTTGCATATTGCAACGATATTAAAGGAATAATGAATGCAATGAATTTTGATTATACGATAATATCAAAAATATTATATGTAATGAATATTAAAGAAAGCTATGATTCTATAAAATGAATACTGGACTCCGTAAAATATGAAGACCATAAGTGGCAGATCTGTTGTAACTTAAAAGTCGTTAGTTTCCTTTCAGGTATGCAGGCTGGATACGTTAAGTACGGATGCTTTTTATGCACTTGGTATAGCAGATGGAATGGCGACCAATATTCGAAAAAAAAAAACCATGGAAGTTGAGAGCTGAAGGAACATTAAGAGAGCACAATATCGTTCATCAACCATTGGTACCAACTGAAAAATTCTCTTACCCCCATTGCATATCAAACTTTGTGTTGTAAAAAACTTTGTTAAATGTCTGAATACAAATGAATCAGCATTCAATTTTCTGAAAACAATGTTTCCAAAATTAAGCGAAGCAAAGATTAAAGAAGGTATGTATATGTTCTTCAAGTCATTGTTATTGTTGGAAAGCCTTAAAATTGGTTTCATACCAACAGGTGTTTTTGTTGTTCCAGATATAAAAAAGCTGATTCAAAACGCTGACTTCGACGAAATGCTCATACCAATTCAACTTGATGCCTGGAAAAGCATTAATGAAGTGATATAAAATGTCTTAGGCAAAAATCGTTCACCTACTGCTCGAATATACGTAGACACCATGCTTAGAGCTTTTGAAAAACTAAACGTTCATATGTCAACAAAAATTCATTTTTTAAATTCCCATATGGATTACTTTGAGAACCAGTTGTCAACAGAATCTGATGAGCATGGTGAAAAATTTCATCGGACATGCGCACCCATTGAAGAACGCTATAAAGGCAAAAGCATTCATTCGTTTATCGCGGAAATTGTATGATAATGGAGTGGAATTGCCTAGAGCTAAAATAATGTAATTAATGAATACTTCCTATCCAAATTTGCTATCGAAGGTAAAATAATAGAGATATTAGTGATTTTTAGTTAAATTGAAACTATTTTTTTCATGCTAAATTTTTGGGTTACTTTAAAATAAAAAACCTCTCTTTTGTTGTGTCTTATTTCTGACTTTCTGGATGATTCTTACGTTTTGGTGTATTTAGGGACTTATAGTAAAATTTCACGGATAATATTTTTGCGGAACATTTTAACCCCTTAAATCCTGGTTTAATGGTGTTTTTTGCTCTTTTTTAAAAGAAGGACAAAAAAGAGTTAGAGGGTTAACATGTTCTACAAAAATATTCTCCTTAACATTCTACATAAATTTGCTGAACAATTTTATACCTAAAATGTAAGGGCACATGGTTTCTTATGCCGATTAACAATAAGAATGTGCCAGAGCTGGGAAACTTAACCCTCCCCTCTCCTCAAATGAAATTTAGATGTAAACTTTCAAAACACCGATACACGTATCTTTTTTTGTCTCCTCTATCAAAATTTATAGTCCGGACAGATGGGGTGACAAAAAAGTACCAAAATACAGATTTTACCCGTTTACTCCGTATATCCCCTTTTTGGTACTTTTTTTCTCCCCAGTGAAGCATGAAAAATTTCAATATTGTAGTGGGAGCCCATAATTTAATACGTTTATTTCAATAAATAAAAAAAAAATGTTTTATAAAAAAAGTACCAAAAATAGTTACGCGTTTTTACCCCTTAAACGTCCGAATTTCGAAAAAGTACCAAATTCGTATTTGGATTTTTTAGATAAGTTTCAAATGTGATATAAACCTTGTTTCTATGTTTATGGGTTTAAAAGATAGATGGGGTGACAAAAAAGTACCAAAATACAGGTTTTACCCGTTTACTCCGTTAAAGGGCTGAATTTCCAAAAAGTACCAGACACCTGTCCGCTTATTTTTCTAAAGAACAACGATAAGTATTACATTTGTTTTGTATCTCTTTTAGTTTTAGAGATATAAGGTTACCGAATTTACCCGTTTTTGCCCTTTTTTACCCCCTTAACATTCGAATTTCCAAAAATCCCGTCTTAGTGGATCGATTTGGGGAGAGACCAATCCCTGGTCCAAATTTCAAGTTTTTAGCTTCAGGCGTTTAGGCTGTGCGATGATGAATCAGTCAGTCAGTCAATCAGTCAGTCAGTAACGTTACAATTTTATATATATAGATAAATTTTATTTAAACATATCGAAATATACCAGATTAATAATCAAAATACTGAAAACGGCCTTATCGATTTGTAATCGCTTTCAATAACGTTTATTTTTATTAAAATACAAGTAAAACCTTCTTTATGTTTGTGTTATACTAATGAGGAGAGAATCCTTGCCCTTGCCGTATATGCAGAGCAGCTTTAGTTAAAGAAGCCAGTGCTCGTTATACCATGGAGGAGAAAATCTTTGCGCCCGGCCGACCTAGACCTAGGTGAGAAATGTCCCGTTTTTGAATCAAAAGATGACACATCATCTTACAAATAAAGTTTAGTATGTAAATCAATTGAAATTGATGAAAACAAAGCTTGGTTTATCAATAAAATATTATTTATAGTAATTAATAAAAAACAATCTTGATATTTTTCCATATTTTAAATTTTTATAATTATTTTAATATAAAATATTCAACATTTTTCATTTTTTCGAATTTATTCTATGAGTTAAATTTCAGTTATGTATTTTATAAAGCTTTTTGTAATAGCTCTATTCCTTAAATTTTTTTTTTTTTATAAATGACTTTATACACTACCAGACTATTATATTGCTTATGAAAAAGAAATAATTCCCAATATCTATTAATATAAAATATGTACAATGTACAAAATTCAACCTTTTTTAGAAGATTTGTGAAAATTTTAAAGTTTTAGTTAAATGTTAAGAACAAAAAACATTCTTTACAAAATCAGTAAACAACAAAATTAACACCGTTACCCCAAAACTTTTTGCTTGCAAGTTATTCATGTAAATCATGTAAGATTAACATGGTGTAACTATTAAGTGAAATCACTGCCGAAAAAATGTACAATCAACCTCGTTTTCGACGATTTTACTATGATTTTTCCTGTATGTATTTACATTTGCATTTACATATATATTTATATCATACTGAATTAATTGTTAGTTTGTTTACAAAAATTTTATATTATTTTATTAAAATTAATTAATTTTTTATTTATTTTTTTTTTAAATTTTTGAATATTTTGTGTTTTTGAACATATTTTATAATAATAATAAATGTTTTATAAAAAAAGTACCAAAATTTTGAATAAAGTACTCTTTTGCTTAGGGGTCAGTACCATCCCAATGTTTCAACTTTCCATCACTGGTCTGTAAAGCAAAATAAAAACACTCATGTCTGTCTGTAACATTTCTCAGAGATTTACAACTTGCTCTCTTTGAATTAAGTGAAAAAAAAAGTTTGTCAGCAAAAGTTTGTTATTTTCTCGCGGGTTGAAAACTAATAGGCGCCATTTATGACAATGACGCCAAATAATGTGTCAGCGATAAAAAGTACTACAAATTTAGCGCTTTTTTACTGATAATTTTTACAGACGGCTCGGGAAATTTTTCCAAAATTGATGTCATTTAATCTTTAGGTGGTATTCTACCATAATCCGTTGAGTTTATGCCCTGACACTTCCTAGTTTGGCTGGCATAAATCAGCAACGATTTTTACTGACCATTTTGGATGAACCCACTTTTCTCTGGAACGGCTCGTGAAATTTTTCCAAAATTGATGTCATTTAATCTTTAGGTGGTATTCTACCATAATCCGTTGAGTTTATGCCCTGACACTTCCTAGTTTGGCTGGCATAAATCAGCAACGATTTTTACTGACCATTTTGGATGAACCCACTTTTCTCTGGAACGGCTCGGGAAATTTTTCCAAAATTGATGTCATTTAATCTTTAGGTGGTATTCTACCATAATCCGTTGAGTTTATGCCCTGACACTTCCTAGTTTGGCTGGCATAAATCAGCAACGATTTTTACTGACCATTTTGGATGAACCCACTTTTTTTTTTTTTTTTTTTTATTGAATTAAAAGACGCCGCAAGCCCATAGGGCCTAATTGGCTAGACAACAATACAATATGATTTTCGGCTCAGGAAATTTTTCCAAAATTGATGTCATTTAATCTTTAGATGGTATTCTACCATAATCCGTTGAGTTTATGCCCTGACACTTCCTAGTTTGGCTGGCATAAATCAGCAACGATTTTACTGACCATTTTGGATGAACCCACTTTTCTCTGGAACGGAAGCTTGGAAAGTTGATGTTTTTTAATCCTTTTCCACTAAATTTCTAAAACATTAAATCCAGAAAATACATTAATTTTCAATTCCGATGTTGCCACTAAATCCCCTGATTTTTTATTTCCGCCGTTGCTAACTTTCGTTGCTATCTTGGCGGACGTAAAGAATTTACGTGTGCCAAGATAGCGTCGACGAAATAGCGTCGAATTTGGGAATTTAAAAACTGGGAAACCAAAATACCCAAATAATGGGGATTTACAGTATATGAATTTAGGAATTTATAAAGGGGAAGTAAAAATATATTTATATTTTTAATAAAAATACTAAAAATATTTACCACAGGCTTTTGCAGGGTATAAACTATATATTTTCTGAAAGTAAATAGTTTTCTGGACAAAATGAGCGATGGGTGCAAAAAATATATAGTTTATACCGTGCAAAAGCCTGTGGTCCATTGCATAAATCAGTAAGATTTTTACTGACCATTTTGGATGAACCCAGATTTCTCGGAAACTGTCCGAACGATTTTTTGCACGCATCGCTCATTTTGTCCAGAAAACTATTTACTTTCAGAAAATATATAGTTTATACCCTGCAAAAGCCTGTGGTAAATATTTTTTGTATTTTTATTAAAAATATAAATATATTTGGGCTTAAATCTAGTTTACCGACGCAGCTCCAAATAAAAAAAAGTACCTAGGGTGATATAAAATGGAAAAATAAGAAGAAAAAATAAATAAGAAAGTTGGCGCAAACGCTAGATCTTTCTGGACATACAGAATTTATTTTAATATTTTTAGTTTATTAAGAAGTGGGACGAGTTTGCAAAAATACAAAAGTTTTTTAGTAAGCATAAAAACAAATTTATTAATTTTTTCTAATTCTTTAATGTATGTATATACTACATACTAATTTATTTAAGAATTTTAATTAAAATACAAGTAAAACCTTCTTTATGTTTAGGTTATACTAATGAGGAGAGAATCCTTGCCCATGGGCAAAGGCCGTCTATGCAGAGAAGCTTTAGTTAGCGAAACCGGTGTTTGTTATACCATAGAGAAGAACATCCTTGCGTCAGGCCAAAGGCTGGCTATGCAAAGAATTTTTTTTTGCGATGCTAGTGTTTGTTATTTTATAAAATTTGTATTACACTTTTATTTAAATAAACTACATTCTTTCCTAGTGCACTTCCGTAACATTTCGACGTAAAATGAAAAAAACTGTAATGTGATCTAAAGAGTTTAAAATTTTGAAAAAAATTATGTATATCCAGAAAAATCTGTTCAAGAGCTTTAAAATGATACCAATATTGGCCATATACGTTTAGAATTGTAGTGGAAAATCACATATTTATATGAA
This sequence comes from Pollenia amentaria, assembly GCA_943735925.1. Taxonomy (NCBI): domain Eukaryota; kingdom Metazoa; phylum Arthropoda; class Insecta; order Diptera; family Polleniidae; genus Pollenia; species Pollenia amentaria. The sequence goes on from OX031009.1 coordinate 82,713,857, forward strand.
AACTTTAAACGTCCATAACTCGAAAACTAAGCGTTTGCGCCAACTTTTTTATTTGATTTTTTCTTCTTATTTTTCCATTTTCCATCACCCTGGGTACTTTTTTTTTATTTGGAGCTGCGTCGGTAAACTAGATTTGTTCCTATATTTGTACTTCCCTATTTTAAATTCCGAAATTCGACGATAACTTTTTGTTTATACTGCAAATACCCATTATTTGGGTATTTTGGTTCCCGGTTTTTAAATTCCCAAATTGGAAGCTATTTCTTCAACGCTATTTTGGCTCACGTTTGTTATTTCAATTGTTTACACACCTTTCTTGCAAGATTTCACTGGATACTGTCTGCGTACTTTTTGAGATATTTTCCGCCGAAAGAGTAAAATTTGTCTTACTCTCCCAAAAAAATTTACTGAGTATTTGCTACTGGAAAAGTACCCAGACAGACCTATTGTGTTATATTTCAGTCATATGAGCAGCTTAAATAAAAAGAGCAAAAAAAAATGTTGCGAGTAATTTTATTAAAATGAAAAAAGTGTTCAACAGACAGTTCCAAACAGTTGCACAAGTAAATATGGGGTTAAAGAGGACACCTTCAGCTTTCTGATGGTACTAAAATCTCTTTGACCCCTTTTGACCCTAACAAGTTCTACTCCTCTAAAATTCGGACTTAACTAAAATATAGAACCTGGGGAAACATTTAATAACACATCAGGTATAAATGATACATTGATGTAATGATCCATTTCTTAAAGACTACTATCCCATTAATATAACAAAAAAAATTTCGACCAATTATTGATAACGGTTTGCGAGAAATCATAATTTAGTTCTGATCAAATTTACAAAAATTAATTTTTTTCTAAAACAAAATAAAATATTTGTTTCCAGCAGCATGCCACAGCCCCAATTACGAATATTTTGATCTAGTTTTTTTGATACCTTAGTTCTAATATGTTTGCTATCGAATGGCATTAAAATTTTTGAAATCGGCGATGACAAAAAATTGGACTTTTGGCCGATGAAATTCAATTTTCAGCCACAGTGCGTCGTGGCTTAAAGTAATATTCCTGAAAGATTATAATATTTAAATACATTTTGGTAATTTAATAGAAAAAATTTGATACGTACTCTTATTTCACAAGAAAAGTTTTCTATTATTTCATCTACTATTGCTGGCCAATCTTTTGGGGACAATTTTACTTCGCGATTAAAATAGGTGTGTACTAGCAGAAACTTGCAAAGAGAGAGTAAGTAGGAATTTAAAGAAATTGCTCTCAAAAATACTTAAAAGTAAATGAACACTTTGCCAGCCAAAATTTGCAAGTTTAAGTAGTGACAAATATACAGGAATATTAGAGTACCCATTAATTATTCTAAGATTTGGAAAAATTTTATACATTACGGTAAAAATGATGTGATTTTATTGTTTATATTTGTTTATGTTGAATAAAATGAATCATGAATTGGATTTTTTTTTGTTTATGAGGTGAAAGAAGAATTCGGGTTATCATCAATAATAAAAGATAAAAAAACCCTTTGTTAACAATAAAAGTATTTATAAAGCAAAACAAAATATTTAATTTAACAATCTATGTATAACCTATATATATGTATATGTAGGTACGTTACGGACTGACTGACAGATTCATCTTCGCACAGCCTTTCACAAAGTGATTATTACTCGGCAAAATTATGGGATGCTTTTGACCTTCAGAAATCGCTGCATGTTCGAGTCGACCACCGACTTTCAGCAAGTTGATGCCATTTGATGCATCCAGAAAGGGATTTAGACATTTTAGGGCACCTTGGGGATCCTTTTTCTTTTGAGCTCGATTTATATCATCCTTATAATGTTCTCTCTGGATATTATAAACAATTCTTTTTAAAGCATTTTCTAGCTCTTGGGGCTGCAAGGAATCAGATTTAAACATATTAGTTTTTTGAGCAAAACGAAGCATCCAAGCGACAATGCGAATCATCTTTAAATAAGAGCTATACTTTTCAATTGAATGTAAAATGTAATTGGTTTGTGCGTTCAAACAAAGAACCATTTTACGTTTTTCTTTCTCGACCTCTTCTTGATCTTCCTCGGAAATTGTATTCATTTTATTAGAGGGCCACTGACCAGTATCGAAAGCGAGAAATTCTGGTCCATTGAACCAAATAGATGAAGCAAGCTCTTGTATAGTTGCACCTCGAGAAACGATATCAGCAGGATTGAAATGCGTTGGGACATGCCGCCATACACAGCTATTAGTGAGATCCTGAATTTCTGATACTCTGTTGCCTACAAATACTGATAATGAAGATGAATGTTGTTTAAGCCAATGAAGAACTATTTGAGAATCTGTCCAGAGGATTACTTCAAGATTTGGTATCGTTAAGACATTTCTGATTTTAGAGTACAATTTTGCTAGCAGTTGTGCACCACATAATTCGAGTTTGGGCAATGACTTTCTTTTAGTAGGAGCAATTCTAGACTTAGCCGTAAAAAGCCGAACGGAAACTTTTCCTGACGAAGTTTTAACTCGAAAGTAGAGACAGCATCCATACGCTCGAATTGATGAGTCACAAAAGCCATGCAGTTGAATTGATAGAGATTCAGCAGCAAGACAAAAACGAGGAATTTGAAGCGAATTTAAGTTTTTTAGATCTGAAACAAAATTCTTCCAGGCTGTGTGCAGTTCTTGAGGTACAGACTCGTCCCAATCAACTTTGAGAATCCACAATTCTTGCATGATGATTTTAGCTTTGATAACAAGTGGAGCCAATAGCCCTAAAGGGTCAAAGAGTGATGATGAGAGCGATAAAATGGTTCGTTTGGTAATTCTTTCATCCAATTTAGTTTTAGGAGTAAACGAAAAAAGAAAAACATCTCTTTGTTGATCCCAAGTAATACCCAGAGCGTTAGCAACAACAGAATCATCAATATTAAAATTTTTTATAGTTGTGTCATCTTGAAAAGCCCTATGATTTGAGTGCCATTTATCTAATAGGAAACAACCACGACTAAGAATTTCAGTTACTTCCTTTTTTATTTGGGCCAACTGCTCCAAAGTTTCTGCACCACCCAAGAAGTCATCAACGTAAAATGATGACTTTCTAGTTTTTGCGCCAAGGTTAAACTTATCAATATATTGATCTGCGAGATAATGAAGACTTTTAATTGCGAGATACGGTGCCGCTGACATACCATAGGTGACAGTGTTTAGCTGATAGGTACGAATCTCCTCTTCCTCCGAATTTCTCCACAAAATGTACTGATATTTTCGATCAGTTGAATCTATAAGGACTTGGCGATACATTTTTACGATATCAGCTGTAATAGCAAAACGATGAAGGCGAAAGCGAAGTAAAATTTTAAACAGCTCATCTTGAATTGTTGGACCAACCATAAGAATATCATTGAGAGACTTTTGAGACGAGGAGGGACACGAGGCGTCAAATACAACTCTGAGCTTTGTTAAAGTACTATTTGGCTTAAGTACACAATGGTGTGGAATGAAATAATGCGGTTCATCCAAACGAGGGTTTCGAACAATACTCATATGGCCACAATCTTCATACTCCTTCATAAAAGAAACATATTGCGATTTAAGGTTGCTGCCTCGACTTAGTCGTTTCTCTTGAGATGAAAACCTTTTAAGTGCCATATTTCGCGAGAGACCTAAAGCATCTGAAGATTCCTTGAAGGGAAATTTAACAACAATTCTTCCAGAAAATTCACGATGGACCGTATTGTTGAAAAACGTTTCACATGCAAATTGTTCTGGCGTTAAAACATTTGACTCGGGATTTATTTCTTCAATTTCCCATAAGCGTTGTAATTTTAAATCGACTTCTTCTTCAATCGACAGCATGCACGAAGAACCAGGGGCATTAACATTATTTGAGGCATAACGACCTGCTACAATCCATCCGAAAAGTGTTTTATGTAATTTAGGCAAATTAGGACCAAGTTTAATTTGGCCTACCGATAAAGTATCAAAGAAAGTTTCAGTACCAATAAGTAAATCAATCCTTTTTGACTTGAAAAACTGTTCATCTGCAAGTTGTGTATTAGGTGCCAAGTTCCAAGATGAGACATCTAATTCAGCATCAGGTTGGTAAGAAATATGAGGCGTAACACAAAACGAAAGCGGTACTTCGAAATTTGTAAATCTAGACTTAACATTTGTTACAGACCTATATTTACTTTTGCTATGAGTGTTTCCAATGCTAGTAACTGCAGTAGTTCGTTTTTTACGAGGCAGGTGTAGTTTTTGGGAAAATTCATCTGTTATGAAATTCAGTTGAGAGCAAGAATCTAGCAGCGCGCGTCCCAATTGATAGCAACCAGTAGCGTCACGTACAAGAACCATGGCAGTAGCTAGCAGCACCTGTTCCGGCGAAGATTTTTCCATATGGGTATGGACCGAGGCGGGAACTTCATTCAAGGCAGCACGAGAAGTAGATGGTTCAGCAGCTGGGGACGAGGGCCTTGAAGCCGACTGAGACCGATGAAGCAAACTATGATGCAAGCGAAAACAAAATTTGCACTTGAATGTAGAGGAACAGTTGTTTACTTGATGCCCCTTTGACAAGCAGTTGAGACAAAGCGCTAGACGTTTAACATTTTCAAAACGTTGAGCCACTTCCATTTCTTTAAAGCGAGGACACCGACTAATCGTGTGATCACCCTTCGAGCAAAGTGAGCAAACACGTTTTGAAACCGAAAAAGTATAACCAGGATTTGTAGGTTTATTTTTTGATTTATTTGATTGATGGTTTTCAGGCTTACGAGAAACCACGTGCGTATGGCTCGTGTCAACCGATTCCAAGAATTGGCAGTGCCTTTCAAGAACCCTGGAGCAATCATCCCACGAGGGTAGTTTTGTGAAGTCCAAAGAGTCTTTCCATTTTCTTTTGGTGTTATCGTCAACTTTTTCCATAACTATGTAAATTAGCATGGAATTAGCAATTTCACTAGGAGATCCAAGAGACAATAGCGAGCTATAAAGGGCAGAAACATTTTCAACAAGACTACGTAGTTGTACACAATTGTGTTTAGACATGGTCGGGAGTTCAAAAAGAGTTGTAATATTTTCCATAAAAATAAGTGAGTTATTGTCGTAACGAGTTTTAAGCCTTTCCAGAGCCTTCGGGTAATTTTCATTCGTTATCTGGAATGCCTTGACAGTTTCAAGTGCTTGGCCATGGAGACAATTCAGCAAATGGTTAAATTTTTCAATATTCGATAGGCCAAATTCTCGATCAATAACTTGATTGAATGATGTAATAAAATTTTTGTACTCACTGTATTTACCACCAAATGTGGGCAACTTAAGCTGGGGCAGTTTATGGTTGGCAACTGGGAAACAAATTGTAGAATCAGACATCGTAGTATTATGAACCTCCTCACCAAGCTGCAATTGTATGTTCAATTTAGCTGCGATGTACAAATCCTCTATTTCGGGCCTACCATTGTCATCAGGGTCATCTTTCTCAATTTGTGTTTGGTATGTTAAAATTTGCTTAAAATATGACTCTAAAATACCCAAGCGGCACTTTAATTCTGCAGCAGAAAGTGTCCTACCTTCACCTCTTCCATTCGCTTCAATTTGGTTTTTGATTCGCGAAATACTTTTCTTAGTATTAGCTCGCTGTTGCTTCACTTCCTCCAACGTCATCTCAAAATTTTATAAAAATTACCAAACACTATTGATTTAATAAGCAATGAGCTACAAATATTTTTCTAAAACCGCAAACACACTTATGTCGAGCACTGTAACTGACGCCAAAAATTTCCGCTAAAATCTTTATGTATATTTTATATATTTACTTTATGTACTGGAATAGTGAGCGACAAAATATGATATTAAAAATTCCCACTATGTACTGGAACCAACCACGATTACTTATGTAATTTTTTATATGTATATAAAATTAGCGGTATAAATTTGAGTCACTATTGATTTTTGTTTTTTCCAATAAGAATCTTAATGAAGAGCTCACAAATGTATATAAGTACTTTATTTTTATTCTTTAAATTAATTTATGTCACACGAATTTGTCTATAAATGTTTTGTAATCACCAAAAGTCTATTGTTTTCTTTTATTTTATAAAGTTTTTTTCCATTAGATTCCACCGCCAAACGACCGTACACTTATGATTAGATGTACTTCAACGACTATGTATTTGAATTTTCCACGGACCGCACAACAAAAATAGAAACAACTTTTTTTTTAATTAAGAGCCCCACGTTGGGCGCCAAAATGTACGATAAGAAGGTTTTTCCTCACCGGTGGCTTTATAGAGCAATTCAGTTGTTTGGAATTGTTGTCTATAGGCCACTGAAATATGGGCAATTAATTAAAATGTTCTTTAGAAAACCTTGCGACCGTGAAACGCGACAAGAAGAAAAAACAGTTTACTCGATTTCAACTTTAACAATATTTTCTTTATTTAAAAATATAAATCTTAAACCTAACATACCTAAATACATGTACATAAGGGCCACACTGTTGTTGTTGTATTATTTGTCTCTTCTTTAGCAATGTACCAATTTTTCTTATTATTAATATCTATGCAGTTATTTGTACCAAAAACAAATTACATTAAGTCTGAATCAATGCAATTGTAATTTCTGTTAACAACAACAACATAGCATACTTGTTAATAAGCAAGAAACAAATATTCTGACCTAACTGTTAACTATCAAAATAAGTTACAGTGGGTTAGTATAAGCAAAATTTACAATAAAATACAGTGGTAACAGTGGGCCAAAAAGTGAACAAATTTTAAGTCGATTAATATGCAAGTAAAATGAACAAGTTATTTTAAAATAATAATTTAAAATAAATAATGAAATATATAAGTGTTATACGTTGACCTAACATATTTAATTATTCAGCAAAAAAAAAAAACAATTGTCGCACTAAAGCACTATATTATGTGGCAGCTCAATTCAACTTTTATGTACAAATAGAAAAAAAGTGGTATCGCAGTTCATTTTGTTCTGAACAAGAATTTAAATTAAAGCCACCGACAAGAGTGGGCTCTATATGATAAATACGTATATATTATCAACCAATCTTTACAAAAACGAACGTCAGCATTAAAATTAGTTGCGGTTTAAACCTGAATTAAATTATTGACCAATTATAAATACAATATACAATACAATACAATAAGAAAATTGTATGCGTTTCTTGGTAGAACTTTGAACTGGCTTGAGTAAAATATAATGATTCGTAAACGTTTTACCCGAACTTAAATAATTTTTATGAGGGTAATTTGTATTGGATCTATGGTAAATTATGGACCAATCCACCTAAAATTCTGAAGACTGATTTCTGGTATTACAAAAAGAAATTACAATAAATTTCAATACAGCAGTGTAATTAGTTTTAGCGTTAACAGTAAATTTCACAAATTTGCATATTTTTTCTGGCCATATGAATTGAAATAAGAAATTTTACCGCAATATCAATATCTGTGATGGTTTTAGGTGAGTTTAATTATTGTCCCAAAGTGGGCTTTATTTGGATTTTACGCAATAAACTGTTTTCCGAGAGTAGGGTTTATATGGGTCCTAGGATAAATTATGGACCAATCTTCACGAAATTTGGCGTTGTGATTTCTCGTCCTATAAAACTGTGACCTACCGAATTTAAATTTGATACCATTACACAGTACAACACATGATATCGGGACTCAATTCTGATAATTGTTTATGAAAGTAGACCAAAAAAAAAAAGAACTTCTGCATCATTAGTTTGGTCAAGGTACATCAAATAATAATTTAAAAATTAATTTGAAGTAAGTTTAAGGCTCTTTTCTTTGTCATAACTCGCGAACCACTAGTCCGAATAAGCTTTTTTTTTTTTTTTTTTTTTTTTTTTTTTCATTATTTATTTATTGAATCTTCATATATTAAATATGAACTAACAATAATTAATCAAATCTTATACTAATACTTTATTTTTGTCCTGCCAATGCTAGACGAAAATTTTTCTCTTCACGGTTTCTATTCACATATGTAGATTTTTAGCGGTCTTCTCGTCGGATGAGTCCTGCAGTATCTCTTCTCCTTAATCTAGAGTGGCCGCTGTCATTTAAAATATTTCGAGCTAGTGGATTTGGGTGCGACTCAAGCCTTTTTAAATATTTTGCTGCGTACTTCGTAATAATAGTTTTTACTAATGGCACATTGAGATCCTTGTGAATATTAGTTTTTAACATACCAGGGAGCGACTGTGATTATTCGAAGGAGTTTATTTTGGCGCCTTTGAATTTTTTCGATATTTGAGGCCGAGGCAGTGCCCCATAGCTGAATACCGTAGCACCAGATTGGCTTTAATATAGAGTTGTAGAGTAGGAGTTTGCAATCGAGGCTAAGAACAGAATTTCTTCCAATAAGCCAATTAATTTGAATTGCTTTTAGTTTCATTTGTGTTAGTTTTGCTTCTATATGGCATTTCCATGTTAAGCGCCGATCTAGATGAATACCAAGATATTTTACATGCGATTGTTGGGGCACTAATTGATTATTGATTTTAATAGGGGGACATGACTCCCGACGCAAGGTGAATGTTATATGTACGCATTTTTGCTCATTGACCTTTATCCTCCATTGTTTTAACCACTTTTCCAATTCAAATATATGATTCTGCAAGTAGCGAGATGCTTCATGACAGTTTTCGTGTACGCTTAAAAAAGCTGTATCATCAGCAAATGTTGAAGTTAGGGTATGGTTATTTGTTGGCATGTCTGAGGTATATATTAAGTATAACAGTGGGCCCATGATGCTTCCCTGAGGGACTCCAGCGTCAATTGGCTGAGGAGAACTTATAAAATCACCTTCTTTAATTATAAACCTTCGACCGATTAAGTAGTTTTCTAACAGCTTGTGTGTGTTTACTGGTAAGTTTAACTTCAATTTATGTAATAACCCTTCATGCCAGACTTTATCAAAAGCTTGAGAAACATCGATAAAGATGGCGGAACAATATTTTTTTTCTTCAAAGGCTTTTCTAATGGCGTTTACTATACGATGGGTTTGTTCAATTGTGCTATGTTCTCTTCTAAAGCCGAATTGATGGTTAGGAATACATCTATTTACATTTTAAATTGGGGCTAATTTTGACACTAACAGCTTCTCAAACAGCTTTGATATATTAGACAATAAGCTTATAGGTCTATATGACTCAACTTTTGTAGGATCCTTTCCTGGTTTAGGTATCATTGTAACTAAGGATACTTTCCATTCTTGTGGGTAGTATTCAAGGCGTAAAATAGCATTCAAAATCAAGAGAATAATTTTCTTTGCTATGCTGGGTAGCTCTAAAAGCATTTTGTTGCTGACTGCAGTAACTTTCTGTGCCTTTTTGTGCACTCTTTTAGTAAATTCTTAAGTTGAGGGGATCTATGCAATTGCCATTCTCTTCGAGCTCTCCTTTTTTCAGTCAAGAGAAGCTCGACATCTGCAGAATATATTTTACTATTTTTGGTTTTTTTGAGGGTTATACTAGAATGTCGAACAGCTAGTTTCAGATAACTCAAAATTTACAATAGAAATATCCACATTCTCCGGTGTACTAAGCGGAATATTTTCAGTGCAGTGGGTACTGAGATATTTTTTATATTTTAACCAATTAATTTGAGTGGCTGACGTCACTAAGTTATCAGACGGAGATACAATTCTATTAGGATTTAATATAGTAAGAATTGTAGGTGTGTGATCAGAAGATAATTCTAAGGAAGCTTCAACATAAATCGTTTCTGCGGGGATGTTTTTAACCACTCCAAAATCGATGACATCTGGAACTTTTTGCTGATCAGTAGGCCAATATGTTGGTTGTCCGCTCGCGACCACATTTAGATCCATTTTAAAAATTCTGTTAAACAAAACACGACCCTTAGGTGTAATAAGTCGTGACCCCCAGAAAGTTTGTTTAGCTGTGTTTAGCGTTATAATCGCCAGCAGCCAGGAAGCAGGGTCCCAATGATTTGAAATATTTATTATATTGGCTTTCTGATATAGAAAATCTAGGTGGGGAGTATAATGATGAAATTATTATGTTTCGATTTAATTCCTCAACGCAAATGTTTGTTGCTTGGAGATAATCTTCACGATGATCACTCATTAAGTAGTGTTTTACTCGGTTCTTTATCAAAATGGCAGAACCTCCACAAGCTCTGTCTCGAGGGTCCTTTGTATCATACAATATATAACAATTGATTTTAAACGTATTTCTTGAGGTCAGATGAGTTTCAGAAACCATCATAACATCAATTTGTTTATTTTTAAGGAAGTATTCTAGTTCATTTTTGTGTTGGCGGATGCCGTTTGCGTTCCAAAAGCAAATTTTTAAACAGTTCATGGCTTGTTTAGTACAGCTTGCAATAACATCGATTGCATTCTTAACATTTCTTGCATCATGTTACCCATTGTGTTAGTGAAATTGTTAACGGTTTGCACTAATGTTTACATGGTTTTTTCTAGCCGGGTTAAATTAGAAATGGGAATTTCGTCATTATTTGGTACATCACCTTGCAGTGGCATAGGATAAGATTTTAAGACATTAGCGTACGAGGTTCTGTTAGTATTTGGCTGTGGTATCTGGACACCTTACGTGTTTCCTTGATTAGTTGCCTGCGTTTGAGGGGGGTTAAGTTTCTGTCCAACAGAACGCTTGACAATCGAATATACCGGGCACCCTCTATAGTTGGCAGTGTGATTACCACCGCAGTTGCTACATTTTTTTACATTAGGATAATTTTTGGACTTGTCGCACCGGACGGTACCATGTAATTCTCCACATACGACGCAAACAGGGGGTAAATGGCAGTATGCCCTAGTATGACCAAATTCTTGGCAGTTTAAACACTGAACGGGTCCATTTCTTTTGTGCGGCTCTTCGATCGTGATTTTTCCGAATAAGCTGAAATAAAAAAAATTAAGAATTACAATTCCTTTAATCTGTTCATTCAACGTTTCGCTACATAAGGAACAGTTTCGCAGTTATAAATAAATGTATGAAGAAAATAAATATTTTTTGCCCAAAAAATTAAAATTTTTTATTTTTAATTCATAAAAAATCCTTTGGAAAAAAATTGATGACTTTTTTATTCCGATTCATATTAGAGCTATTCTTACACAAAAAATATGCGATTTTTATATGTTATCTATGCATAGAAACAAAATTTAGAACAATTTCAATTATTGTCACTATCCATCCTCGTTGAAGTTGACGCTTGTGGTTCTGATGACCTTATTTTTTTCGTAGGTTGTTCATATTCATGTTCTGAGTCTGCATCATCATCCGAGATAGACGTAATATTCAAGGGCATGTTTTGTTCAGTGTGTCCACAAATTTCAAACTGCATAATTTTAGAATTCCACCAATAAAGCTCCGCGAGCAATGCATCCAACTTTTTGCCTTTGAATCGCTTTTCCATTGGCATGGTCACCTGGTGGAACCTCTCTCCTTGTTCGTCCGATTCCTGAGGTAATTGTGCCAAAAAGGTTTCAAGGTGGAAATGCAAGAAATGTAATTTTAACGTCATGGATGCATTGATTTTTTCAAAATAATTCAGCAAGTTGCCCACTCGTGTTTGTATGTCATCTCGCTGTACACGGTTCTTTCCTAAAACGCCTTCGATGACTTGTTAAAATGGTTTGAAAGCATATTTGTGAAACATTCGCTTTTCATTATTTTTCGTATATCCGGTCCATTGAGAATACCTGTTTGAAATATAAAAAAACATTTACGAAAAAATTATTGGTAATGCGAATATATTGAAGTGAACAAGTTTAGATATGACAATATTAAAATACTGACAAGGTAATTTTAATTGTTTCTCGAGCTCGGGAGTTCTTGATTTCCAATCTTTACATTGATATTGATTTCCTGTGTATCGTGAATCCAAATTACAAAGGAAGCAGAAGTATTTTGGAAAACCGCCCTTTAATACAATGCCTTGTATTATGTTGACAAACTTTAGATCGCAACAAATCTTCCATTTGTGTACATTGTAGTTCATTTTCTCCAAAATTTTCTCCCAATGTTTCATACGTTTCCTTCATAGCTGTGCTGAATACGAATGGAATGGACGGTTTTTTGGTTCGTTTTGTGGACACAGCCTTCAAACTGAACCATCGATGAATAAACGCCAGTCGCCAGCGATATAATCCATTCCCAATTTCTTCACTAAACCTGGGATATCATGGGAGTAGGTGGCCGTATTTGCTTTGTCAATGGAAGAAAATTTCTGAAAATCAGCTTGGCGTTGTCGGTATGATGTTGCGCTGACATTTTGCTGTGTCAGTTTTCTGCTTTTCAAAAATGATGTCAACATTTCGGAGTTTTGTTGTGATAGTCCCATCTTAGCCACAATGTAATCCATTTCGATTTGTGTTAGCGGTTGTGGTCCATTATTTTCAATATCGGGTGTCCAATCAGCAATCATTAAAATTGGTCGGATTGGTGAAAACGGTTTCGGCTTGCAGGGACGCAGTATCCAGACTCGGAGGTTTAGGTGTATCGGTACCAGCAGTGCGTTTAACTGGAAGTGTGGCAGCTAACGCAGCAATGTATACTTTTGTTTTCAATTGTTTTCTGTTTAATCCATGACGAGAATTTATGCATGCGTAGCACCTGGATTCATCATGTCAAGTTAGGTCTTCCGCCCAAATTACTGGATTCATAAAAGAAAACTGTCCACCTTTTCCATGTACCCACATTATAAGGGTATTATAACAATTTTTGCACACTGTGTTCGGCGAAAAATTTGCACCACTTAAATCTGCTTCATCAAAATAATGACAATAAGCTGTTTTGAATTCCTCAGTAATCAATTTTTTTTCGATCCAGTTGGCCTTTTTTTGGGACGATATGACCACAAACGTAACAAAAATTATCCAATTGTGGGCACTTGTTATTTTCCATATATTATATGTTTTTGTTATTCACTTTTAAAAACCGAAGAAAAATTCACTTGTACATCTCGCGTTCGTCGACTCTTGTTAAATGACAAAAATCGATCAAAGAGCACGTATAAATACTACAAATATTTCAATATTTTACTGGCAGGTACTTATGAAATATGTTTTCGAAACGTTCCAAAACATGAGCACTCATAAATGTGGCAATGTTTTTTTTAACGTGGAAATGGCATATAGAAGCTAAATTAAATCAAATGAAACTTAAAGCAATTCAAATTAATTGGCTTCTTGGAAGAAATTCTGTTCTTAGCCTCGACTGCAAACTTCTACTTTACAACTCTATCTTAAAGTCAATTTGCTGCTACGGTATTCAGTTATGGGGCACTGCCTCTGCTTCTAACATCGAAAAAATTCAAAGGCACCAAAATAAACTTCTTCGAATAATCACAGCCGCTCCCTGGTACGTCAAAAACTCAAATATCCACAAGGATCTCAATGTGCCATTGGTAAAAACTATGATAACGAAATATGCAGTAAAATATTTAAAAAGGCTGGAACTGCACCCAAATCCATTAGCTCGAAATATTTTAAATTATGGCGGCCACACTCGCTTAAGAAGAAGAGACACTGCAGCACTCACCCAATCAGATGAACTATAAACACCTACATATGTATGTTAACAGAAACCGTGATGACTAAATCTTTTTTGTCTGGCACTGGCAGGACATAAAGTAAATATTAGGACATAAAGTAAATATTAATTATTGTTAGTTCATATTTAATATATGAAGATTCAATAAATAAATAATGAAAAAAAAAAAAAAATATATTTATTTATAACTGCGAAACTGTTGCTTATATAGCGAAACGTTGTATGAACAGATTAAAGGAATTCTTAATTTTTTAAAATTTGTTTAAGCAGAAAAAAATCAGTACAATTGCATAAAAAACAGTACATATACTTTTTTAATATAAAATTGAATATTAATAACATGAAAAGCACAATCTTTTTTAAAACAAAACTTGAATTCATGCTATAATTTGAACAGTGACAAAATTTAGTTAATAAAACTTAATTTTTTTTAAATAATAATTCAATTCCTTATTTATATAGCGGAAATACAAAATGAACAAAAAAATCTAAAACACAACCAGTTGTTAAAAATTTGATTCTTAATTTCTTGTTAGCTTTTTCAAAGAAACATTAATTTTATTAAAAGCAAAATTTGAGTTCTTTAACATTTTGCTATTTTGACTTAATTGTTCCATTAGGTCTTTTCTTAACCTACGGACACACCTAGCAAATATTTATCGAAAAAAAAACGTGACCAACATGTGAACTAAAATTTTATTTCCTTTATTCTATTATATTTTTATATATAGGTCAGCATAAAATTAAATAAATGTAGTTTTTTGCTATATCTGCCAGCATAATTAATTTAATTTTGCAATTAAAAGGTCATGCTTAATCTCTTTTATTTTGCGGATAAAGGCAATGTCTAATTTAACCGAGAACAGCTTCAAAAGAGGTTTGCTAGCCAATTTCACTTAGAACTCTTCTATAAAAAACTAACATTTAAATTTTCTCAAAAATGAATTATTTGACATTGACCTTTTTAGCACCAAGCTACAGATATAAGGACAACAATGTTAAAAAACAAATTTAACACTTGAAATAACGAAACTTGTTATGTATTTATCTTCAAAATTATTTAAAAGTGATTTACAAATAATTACTATTAATAATTTTAATTATGGTAAAAGGCACAATCGTTTTTCAGACGATCTTGCACTATAGATTTTTATAAATAATATATTTACTATGTATGAACATAAATATTTACAATGTTACAAGTTAAAAATTTGTATGGCCTTTTTGTACATTGTCCACAATTTCATTCCTGCCGTCAGTCTTCGAGAAATTGTAAAACACATTACAATTATAACCAAAGTTTGTCTTTATCTGCAAGTCACTCTTTAGGTTTTATATTAGGAGCCTGTTTCTCTCTTTTCTCCACTTTGAAAACTACAGACTTGTATTGTAAAAGCGTTTGAATGTGGAATTGAAGAAATAAAATCCACATTTCTTCAAATTCGTAAACGCACCACCATGTATAAACACTTTCCATTTTTCTTCTACTGTCTTCTTTTTTCGTACTGACTCGGCAAAAATCTTGTTAATAACTCATCGATAAGAACATCTATATTAATATTTGTATAGCAAACAATTTGACAATATGACAAACTATATACTGACCAAAATTAATATTTAATAACAGTACAAAAACAGTACATTAATGAAAAAAATCAGTACGCAAATGTAGTAATGCATAAATCAGTACTTTAAACAAAAAAACAGTACATGTACTGATAAAAACAGTACGAATGGCAACCCTATTCTCGAGTAATGACAAAGAAAATAGCCTAAAACGTGACAAATTCCCCTATGCGATACTTACTAACTTCAAATTAATTTTTAAATTATTATTTGATGTACCTTGACCAAACTAATGATGTAGAAGTTCTTCTTTTTAGGTCTACTTTCATAAACAATTATCAAAATTGAGTCTCGAATCAATCACCTGAAACATGTTGTACTGTGTTATTTATTACAGTTTAGGCGTACTAAACGGTTTTCCGGAAAAACGGTTTATATGGGGCCTAGTGTAAATTATGGAACGATCTTCAAAAAATTTTACAGTGTGATTTCTGGTCCTATAAAACTGTGACGTACCTAATTTTAGTATGCTAGCGTTATTTATTGCGGTTTTAGGGGTACTAAGCTGTTTTTCGGGAGCAGGGTTTATATAAGACCTAGTGTAAATTATGGACCGATCTTCAAAACATTTTATAGTGTGTTTTTTTGGTCCTATAAAACTGTGACGTACCAAACTTAAGCATGATAAAGTTATTTATTACGGTTCTAGGCATACTAAGCTTTTCTACGGGGGTAGGGTTTATATGGTACCTTGTGTAAATTATGGACCGATCTTCAAAAAATTTTACAGTGTGATTTCTTGTCCTATAAAACTGTGACGTACCAAATTTAAGTATGCTAGCGTTATTTATTGCGGCTTTCGGCATACTAATCTGTTTTCCGCGAGAAGGGTTTATATGGGGCCTATGGTCAATTATGGACCGATCTTCACGAAATTTAACAGTATGATTTTAATGAAATTTCATGTCATTCCGTGCATTATTCCACCATTTATTTTAGTTTTTGTATCAAAATTATCAATTTTTTTAGGGTGGTGGTTCCATATTTTGATTCATAGTTCTGATCCTACCGAACCGATGTTGCTGGATTTCAATCCAGAATCGAGACCAAGTTTGTACTTTTCTTTTGCCTTTTTCGAAAGTGAGCGTGTTTTCAATAGACGGACATGGCTAAATCGACTTAGAATTACTCAAAGAGCCAGAATATATAAACTTTATGGGGTCTTAGATGTATTATAAAAAAGTTTCACACAGAATGACAAACTTAGTATACCCTCATTCACCACAGTGATGGTGGAGGGTATAAAAACTGTTTTACATTCGTAACTTATCCAAAAAATACAAATTTGTTTCTTTTCGAAATTCAAACATTTAAGGGGTGAACATTTTACCTATTTTTGGTACTTTCTTAACAAAACATTTTTCTCCATTCTTTGCAATATACAATATTTTGCAATATTTTCCATTATGGACTTCCACTACAATAATGAATTTTTTATATTTCAATGGGGAGAAAAAAATATAAAAAATGGTGAAATGCGGGATCTTAAATGTCTTTGTTTTACCTTTTCGTTCACCCTTTTTATTTTGCTATAATATATATTAGAAACATAAAATTGTAGGTGCAGGGTCCTGAGAGATTTTTACAACCAAAATTTTTTTAAAAGTATAAATATAACCAAATTATAAATGCCTTATTATTTTTATGGAATTTATCTAAACAGGCTTTCAAGGTCATTTGTATTTAAATAAAAGATTATTTATTTATACATATATAAATGCCTTTTGTTAATTGAGAAATACATTAAAATTTATTTTATGCTACATTGTAAGACAAAGGGTATTTGCACTTACTTAATAGGAAAATATTAACTAGTATGGGCCAGCAGTCGACACAATCGACTGCAATCTAGTAATAACTTATTTGTACCGTTATTTCTAATATGTATTTAATCTAAAACTTTATTAAATAAGTATATACATTAGTGTGCCCCAAACAAAATCGTGCTAATTGGCTGAGTAATCAGCAAAATTCAAAAAAGTCGAGAAACCCCGATTTTCGGGGTAAATTCGATTTTAGCGACCTCTAAACCTCTTCCGAAAAATCTGAAAAAAATCACAAAAATACTTTACCCTATAAGCTCTCAAAAAATGCTGGGGTACCTACATATAAAAATCAAACAAAACATTTTTTTTTGGGACACACTAATATACATATGTAGAAATATATTTATTTAATGTTAAAAAACATATCGCACTTGATTATAAACAGAGAAGTAACTCAAAATGTAATAATTCTCAGTAGAGCAGAACAATTTTAATTTTATGAGGCATATTTCTTTTAGGCATATGAAATTTAGTGACAACTTTTCTAAAAATATATATATAACATAAGTTCCCTAATCTCAATGTTTATAACAAAGCCTTTTATATACATATGTATTTTCCATTTATATTTATTTCGTTGATGAATTATGTCCTCTATATATATATATGTTTTGTAAATAAATGATTATCATATAACAAATGACCATGATCGGTAGTGTCTGTTATATAAAATCGCAGCCCATCAAAACATCGCACTTTATTTAAAAAAATGCAATAAACGCATTCTTTACAATGTAACCATATTAATAATGTAACAATAACATTAAAATTATTCATCATAAGCGCAAAAATGTAAGATATCAACGTTAACATTTAAAACAACAACTCTCCCAAAAAGAAAACAAAATATTTAAAATTGTCTATCTCTTTTTTATTTCTTAATCTCTACTGTTCTCCAATTTAATGCATAGCAGAAAACTCTGCATGTTGTTGTTCTTTTTACTATGTAAACACAAAAACAAAGCATACTGCTTCTGTTATGTGTTTACATTGTTTTTGCTCACACGTATGTGAATTGTTTCAATGGATTAGTACCACATTCTAACGCAAGTTTTGTTCTTTTTCTTTTATATTTGAATAAAAAACATTTATTTTATAAAAAAAAAGGATTTTGATTTTCTTTATTTATTTTTTCTTTAGTATTTTTATAAACCGTTTCGATTTGATGGTTTTCTAGAACGAAATTTTTATTCTGTTCTTTACATATGTATTCTTAGCTTAAACTTATGAACTATTTCTGCATGATCAGCACAACGATCATGGATGATGAAATTCCATTGATCGTTGGACAATCAACAAATGTACATAAAACGAAATCAATACTTCCGTAAACAATTTCATCAATCATTGTTTACAAAATCATTGGTTCTTCTTGTGCAATTGGTTCTTCTTGGGTGGCATATATAACTCGCCCTCCTTTAGAATTCGAGTCTCTTCGAATTAGTGTAAATAAGAAATCTTTCTTGTAAATCACAAGCAAGATCACAATGCAGGTAAGTAACCCATAAATTGCATAAAAGTTGTTATTTATGTTTTGTTTTAAATATACCTCATTACTGGTATCAAGATTAATCATTTGTGGTACATCTAATAGTTCGGTTTCATTTTCTGGTATTACATTAAAGTTAGGGAATTCAATATTCATTTTAGTTTCATATCTTCTTAAAAAATAATCACCTATTTGAATTCCACATTTTTCAGTTCTTACAAAATAACTTCCATTTAAAAAATATGTAACATTGTTACAAAAATTCGTTAAATTATGTTTAACATTAATTAATATTAAATTTCCTATATCTATCTCTTTTACAACGGTTCCAACAAATTTTCTTCTGGAACAGTTTCTATAATTATTTTTGATTAGGTTTACAATGCAATCATTTGGTTGTAACATTTTTGGTAAAAAATTTTCTTCATTTACAATAAAAGTTGTATTTTCTATTTTAACAATTCTTGTTTCATTTGATTCCAACAGCAAATGAACATTTTGCATAAATTTTTGTATGTCTGTATTGATCTCTATTTGTTTGTTTAAGTTCCCTATTAACTGTTGCTGGTTCATGTCAATTTTTGCAAAGTGTGCATCAATCATTTCCTTGTCCTCATCGTCCATATTTCCGAATAACCATTTTATGGTTCTTCCCCCAAAATTCAGTAAACCTCTTTTGTTTCTAGTATGAATTGTTATTGTTGATAACAAATGTTCTAGCTCTTTTATTTTATCCTGCAGACCCACTAACATTTCACCTTGTTTTATTAAGAAATTTTTTTAAACTTCTATTTTAACCTTTTGAATGGTCGCTCTAATATCTTCCAAATCAAAACATGTATTATTTTATTATATCTACGAATCACGGAAATAGGTTCACTTTCTATCATCACATATCCTGCTTCCGATTCAATTTTTGTAATTTCCACCGTGCCCTCTGCGGTTGATAATATTAAAAGGAACAAAGCCCCAATCATCTTAAAAGAGGACATATACAAATATTACGTGAGAACAAACTTTTACGATTATCTAATTAGTATTTTTTTTTTTTTTTTTTTTTTTTATCTAATAACCTGTAAAGGTCGTTTTATCTGTGCATATCGATGCGTTTCATTCTTATAGGATTATATTTATTATATCTTTTAGCAATTTTATGTCTTTGGCCCTGTATGTTCTTTACATACATATTATTAGGGTTATAGTTCGGTACAGGTTCCCTCGTGAGATTAAGTCTTTGAATAGCTTTTTGCTTTCTAGAGTTCATTTGTAAGGCAATCTTTGAAAAATCTAAATTCGAACGGTTAATAAAATCCATAGGCTTAATTCCTATGGTAGAATGGATTGAATTATTATAATATCCTATAGCTCTAATGACCAACTCCTCTATACTCATATTCTCGTTGCTTCTTTTGATTATTCTAATATGCTCTAAAAGCGTAGAGTGCAACCTCTCAACATCTGAATTTCCTGTGTGTGAATTTGGTGTGGTAAAGTGGGCATTAATGTTCCTCTCTGAACAAAATAATTTTATATATGTGTTATTAAATTCATTATCTAAAATCAGTGTTTCTGGCTTTCCCAAATAAGAAATTCTCTCATCCAACTTAGTTTTGATTGTGCACATATTTTTATCGCTGAGCCTATGAGCTGAACCCAATTTAGTAAATCTGTCAATGGTAGTCAAAAAATAATTTTTGTGAACATGAAATATGTCGGCATGCACAATCTGGTTTGGTCTATTGGGTGTCTCAGTAAAATTGAAATATTTTCTGAAGGGTTTTCTATCGTACTTATTTTCAGCACACAACTGACAATTATTTATATATTTTACTAAGTTCGGATAAAAATACTTAAACTTTAATTCTTCGAAATTTTCAACTACTCCTCTAAGATTGGTCTCGATATGATTATTTTCAATCACTTGCAACAATCTTTCCACGTTTTCAACGTCTACTGCCAATTTCGTGCATTTTATAAATTTTAAATTACTATCATTCGAAAAAAGTTGGATTAATTTATTTTGGACAATATTATATTCTGAGTCACCCAATTCAGAATAAATTCCCACTGTACCTTTGTTCAATTCTCTTCTAAAAATGTCATTTAAATAATGACCATTTGGCAAATCATTCCTCTCGATATAAATTGTTTTATATTTATTGTACAATATTTCTGTTTCTTTCTCTTTTTGATTTAAGATTCTTATTTGCTTTCTATATTTATTAACAACTGTCTCACTTATGAGAAAATGTTCATTCAAATCTTCATTGGCACTATGAACAGTGCTCATATCACTGTCTGTTAGCTCAAACAGCGATTTAATATCTAAATTTTCTTCATCTTCCACATTAGGTTTCGGAATTCTGCTTAAGAAGTCGGCAACCTTATTATCCTTACCCTTTAAATATTCTACCTCAAACTCAAATTCTCCCAACATTATTTTCCAACGAATTATTCTGGAATTTGGCTCTTTCAAAGAATATAACCATTTCAATGGTTGATGGTCACCAAAAATTTTCTCCCATACAAATATGGTCTAAAGTACTTTACGCTCCACACAATGGCCAGCAATTCTTTCTCCAAGGTGTGATAATTTCTTTCGGCACTATTTAGAGTACGACTGGCATAAGAAATAGGTCTACCTTTCTGACTTAGGACAACACCAATAGCTATATCGCTGGCATCAGTAGTCAGAGCGAATTCTTTATCAAATTCTGGGTAGGCTAGAACAGGGTATGTTGTGAGCAGAGTTTTTAATTTATCAAAGGAATCTATGTATTCCTGATCTCGCATATTTATATGAGTATTTTTCCTAAGATATTTTATCATTGGGTTGGCTATTGTTGAATAATATTTTATAAATTTCCTGTAAATGCCAGTTAGTCCCAAAAATGATTTTATCTGTTTGACACTTCTCGGTAATTTCAAATTTTTAATAGCTTTTATCTTTTCCGGGTTCGGAGTGATACCATCAGGAGTTATAATATGGCCAAGAAATTCAGTATGTTTGGTAAAAAATTTACATTTGTCCAATTGGACTTTCAGATTAAATTCGTTCAATCTTTTAAATATTTTATTTAGACTCTCAAAATGCTCTTTGATTGTCACGGAGAAAACCAAGATGTCATCCATGTAAATGACACATATCTTATTGGATGTAATCACTTAGTACATGATTCATCATTCGCTGAAACGTAGCGGGCGCATTCTTTAAACCGAAGGGCATACGAATGTACTCGAAATGTCCCATTGGGGTAGAAAACGCAGTTTTCTCAATATCCCTTTCGTCCATCAATATCTGATAGAACCCTTTAGCTAAATCTAAGGTGGTATAATATTGCGAGCGACCTAATTTGTCGAACAGAGATTCCATGTTTGGAATCGGAAATTTGTCTTGTATTGTCACTTCGTTTAACTTGCGGTAGTCTATGACGACTCTCCATTTCTTAATCCCAGTATCGCTCATTTTCTTCGAAACTATCCAAAGGGGCGAACTATATGGGGATTTACTAGGTCTTATTATACCTTGTTTTAACATTTCCCGGATTTGCCGTTCGATTTCTTTCTCGTGAATTTGGGGATATCGATATATTTTTGAATATATTGGTTGGTTTGATGTAGTTATGATTTTGTGCCTAATGCTGTTGGTACTAGTTAAATTTTGTCCTTCAATATAAAATGTTCTCTTATTAACTTGTAAAAATTTAGACAGTTGTTCTCTTTCTTCTGAGCTCAGGTCGTCGTGCAAAAATTCATCCAGCTCCCTATCATGCCCCTCTAAACAAAAAATATCTCCATATTCAAAAGGTGGTTTATTTTCGCCAATTAATATGGTTGAGTCTCTAATTTTCAATTCGTTATGACGCAAGTCTATTTGCGCACCTAAAGGAGATAAAATATTATTGCCTATTATGCACTCGAATGGTTTATTTTTAAGATCTACAAGCTTTAAAGACATCGTTTGGTCTGGGCTGTTGAATTCGTTTGGCAAATATACGAAAACTTCGTCCTCTATGATAGAAGAGCCAATGAGTGTATTTAATTTGATAGGGTTTATTAATTTTCTACGGTTTGAAATCTTTCCAAAAAATATGGAATCACCCAAGCTGGTAGCTGCACCCGTGTCCACTAGGCACCTTGCACGGAGGAACCCGAACGTAAGCGTTACTATCGGTAATGTACAGCCTGAGGCTGTTGAGGAAAATTTTCATATTGCGCATGGTCAATTTCCATGGGTATTGGTACTTGATGTTGCACACGCCTATTATCTAACGGATTCCGATAAAATTTTCCACTGTATCGATTAGCGTTTCTATTGAAATTTGAACGGGAATGATCTACGTTTTTTAAAAAATTTTGCTGATTCAATCTTGGATAAGACTGATTAAAATTTGAGTTGTAATTTCGATTTAAAAAATTTTGATTGTTTTGATTTGGGTTGATATTTCGATTTACAATTTCCCTTCTATAAATTTGTTGAACACTGTTATTTCTTTTATAGTGTTTTGCCGATAAGATTGCCTCGCTCATAAGGTTATTTTCTATTACAAAGCTCCGAGAGCTGCTCACGCTAGAAATATTATTTTGAAGCAGCAATGCTTTTATATTCAAACTCAAGTAATTTATATAAATATCGAAAATTAATTTAACATTATTTGCAGGCGTAAAATTAACATCCTTCTCTATTTCTAAACTGTATTTTGTATTCATTTTATTCAAGCATTGGTCCAACTTATAATGTAATTCTTCAATATTATTAAAATTTAAATTCATGACTTCTTCCCTAATAGAGAAATAAGATTCTTTAACCCAAAATTCCTGTCTTAATTTATTCAAAATATTTGTCCATGTGGGTTCTGTGAGTGTTTCTACAGCATTCAGAGCTCGACCCTGAATTTTATTAGCCAAAATAGTTTGCACGATTGCTTTATTGCTATCTTCAGTTAATGATAATACCGTTGTCACATTGTAATTTTGCAGAGAATATTTAGATTCTCCATCAAAAACAGCAAGCTTCTTGCCTCTCGCAAGCAGTCAGTAAGACCCAATTGTGCCATAATAATTATGTATTTTCTTTATAATAAATTTTCTTTTTCTTTTTTTTTTCATTATTTATTTATTGAATCTTCATATATTAAATATGAACTAACAATAATTAATCAAATCTTATACTAATACTTTATTTTTGTCCTGCCAATGCTAGACGAAAATTTTTCTCTTCACGGTTTCTATTCACATATGTAGATTTTTAGCGGTCTTCTCGTCGGATGAGTCCTGCAGTATCTCTTCTCCTTAATCTAGAGTGGCCGCTGTCATTTAACATATTTCGAGCTAGTGGATTTGGGTGCGACTCAAGCCTTTTTAAATATTTTGCTGCGTACTTCGTTATAATAGTTTTTACTAATGGCACATTGAGATCCTTGTGAATATTAGAGTTTTTAACATACCAGGGAGCGACTGTGATTATTCGAAGAAGTTTATTTTGGCGCCTTTGAATTTTTTCGATATTTGAGGCCGAGGCAGTGCCCCATAGCTGAATACCGTAGCACCAGATTGGCTTTAATATAGAGTTGTAGAGTAGGAGTTTGCAATCGAGGCTAAGAACAGAATTTCTTCCAATAAGCCAATTAATTTGAATTGCTTTTATTTTCATTTGTGTTAGTTTTGCTTCTATATGGCATTTCCATGTTAAGCGCCGATCTAGATGAATACCAAGATATTTTACATGCGATTGTCGGGGCACTAATTGATTATTGATTTTAATAGGGGGACATGACTCCCGACGCAAGGTGAATGTTATATGTACGCATTTTTGCTCATTGACCTTTATCCTCCATTGTTTTAACCACTTTTCCAATTCAAATATATGATTCTGCAAGTAGCGAGATGCTTCATGACAGTTTTCGTGTACGCTTAAAAAAGCTGTATCATCAGCAAATGTTGAAGTTAGGGTGTGGTTATTTGTTGGCATGTCTGAGGTATATATTAAGTATAACAGTGGGCCCATGATGCTTCCCTGAGGGACTCCAGCGTCAATTGGCTGAGGAGAACTTATAAAATCACCTTCTTTAATTATAAACCTTCGACCGATTAAGTAGTTTTCTAACAGCTTGTGTGTGTTTACTGGTAAGTTTAACTTCAATTTATGTAATAACCCTTCATGCCAGACTTTATCAAAAGCTTGAGAAACATCGATAAAGAGGGCGGAACAATATTTTTTTTCTTCAAAGGCTTTTCTTATGGCGTTTACTATACGATGGGTTTGTTCATGGGTTAAAATTGGGGCTAATTTGGACACTAACAGCTTTTCAAACAGCTTTGATATATTAGACAATAAGCTTATAGGTCTATATGACTCAACTTTTGTAGGATCCTTCCCTGGCTTAGGTATCATTTTAACTAAGGATACTTTCCATTCTTGTGGGTAGTATTCAAGGCGTAAAATAGCATTAAAAATCCAGAGAATAATTTTCTTTGCTATGCTGGGTAGCTCTAAAAGCATTTTGTTGCTGATCCTATCAAACCCAGGGGCTTTCTTGGGGTTTAAATCATGAATAGCCTTTTCGATTTCTTTTATCTCAAATCTAAGTGGAACAGCAGCTCTAACAGCAACAGGTGGCAACTCGACTGCAATATCGGGAGATGTATGCGGGGTAAATAAAAAAAGATTTCCTTTTTCTTCATCATTTCATGCCCAACTTCCATTTAAGTTTCTTAATGGTGGTTTAGTGATAACTGGTCTATTAAGATTTCTAGCTGCACGCCATAAGGAGTAGTCTGATTGAGAAGTTGCATCAAGTTCCTTAATATATTTTTCCAGGGAAGCCGTTTTCTGAGACTGCAGTAACTTTCTTAGCCTTTTTGTGCACTCTTTTAGTAAATTCTTAAGTTGAGGGGATCTATGCAATTGCCATTCTCTTCGAGCTCTCCTTTTTTCAGTCAAGAGACGCTCGACATCTGCAAAATATATTTTACTATTTTTGGTTTTTTTGAGGGTTATACTAGAATGTCGAACAGCTAGTTTCAGATAACTGTCAAAATTTACAATAGAAATATCCACATTCTCCGGTGTACTAAGCGGAATATTTTCAGTGCAGTGGGTACTGAGATATTTTTTATATTTTAACCAATTAATTTGAGTGGCTGACGTCACTAAGTTATCAGACGGAGATACAATTCTATTAGGATTTGTTATAGTAAGAATTGTAGGTGTGTGATCAGAAGATAATTCTAAGGAAGCTTCAACATAAATCGTTTCTGCGGGGATGTTTTTAACCACTCCAAAATCGATGACATCTGGAACTTTTTGCTGATCAGTAGGCCAATATGTTGGTTGTCCGCTCGCGACCACATTTAGATCCATTTTAAAAATTGTGTTAAACAAAACACGACCCTTAGGTGTAATAAGTCGTGACCCCCAGAAAGTGTGTTTAGCGTTATAATCGCCAGCAGCCAGGAAGCAGGGTCCTAATGATTTGAAATATTTATTATATTGGCTTTCTGATATAGAAAATCTAGGTGGGGAGTATAATGATGAAATTACTATGTTTCGATTTAATTCCTCAACGCAAATGTTTGTTGCTTGGAGATAATCTTCACGATGATCACTCATTAAGTAGTGTTTTACTCGGTTCTTTATCAAAATGGCAGAACCGCCACAAGCTCTGTCTCGAGGGTCCTTTGTATCATATAATATATAACCATTGATTTTAAACGTATTTCTTGAGGTCAGATGAGTTTCAGAAACCATCATAACATCAATTTGTTTATTTTTAAGGAAGTATTCTAGTTCATTTTTGTGTTGGCGGATGCCGTTTGCGTTCCAAAAGCAAATTTTTAAACAGTTCATGGCTTGTTTAGTACAGCTTGCAATAACATCGATTGCATTCTTAACATTTCTTGCATCATGTTACCCATTGTGTTAGTGAAATTGTTAACTGTTTGCACTAATGTTTCCATGGTTTTTTCTAGCCGGGTTAAATTAGAAAAGGGAATTTCGTCATTATTTGGTACATCACCTTGCAGTGGCATAGGATTAGATTTTAAGACATTAGCGTACGAGGTTCTGTTAGTATTTGGCTGTGGTATCTGGACACCGTACGTGTTTTCTTGATTAGTTGCCTGCGTTTGAGGGGGGTTAAGTTTCTGTCCAACAGAACGCTTGACAATCGAATATACCGGGCACCCTCTATAGTTGGCAGTGTGATTACCACCGCAGTTGCTACATTTTTTTACATTAGGATCATTTTTGGACTTGTCGCACCGGACGGTACCATGTAATTCTCCACATACAACGCAAACAGGGGGTAAATAACAGTATGCCCTAGTATGACCAAATTCTTGGCAGTTTAAGCACTGAACGGGTCCATTTCTTTTGTGCGGCTCTTCGATCGTGATTTTTCTGTACAAGATGTATTTTAAACTGTAAATGGGATGCGTTTCATTTTTTTTAGCTTAACATCGCCGGGCTCTAACTCCACTCGAAATAGGGGTTGGGGATTTTTTTCCCTATTTTTAATATTTGTAACATTTTTTATTTTGAAGCCTTTTTCTTCTAAAAATGTTTTTATTTCGTCGGGGTCCACGCATGAGTCAATGCCCTTAATCACAACTTGAAGACCTTTACTGCTTTTCAGTTGGTACGTATAGAAGCTTTTTTTAAGTGCTTCAAACTTATTAATTATTTTACGAAAATCATTCTCATGATTAATCTGTATTTTTGTCTCGTTTATATTTCCACGCTTGATTGCAGCAACGTAAAACGAATTTTCACCTATCACCGAGATTAAACTTTTTATAAGCTCACTTGAGTTTTGCTCTCTAAGATATATCGGGGGTGGCTTCGACGATTTAATGACGTTAGGTGCTTCAGAAGATTCATCCTCCAGAATTGCAAAACGATTTTGCGAATTTATTCTATCAAAAGATCCCAGTAAAAAAAATTTGTGTTTTTTGAAGCACTTAAGAGAAAAAGCGCATAATTGAGCGCTTCAATAAGAGAGCTCTTATACAGCAGTAAATGATAATGAATAAAATATACAAAAATAGCTGCTATTTTAGTGCTGCAACGAAAAAGGTTTTAAAGCGATAACAAAATAAAAATATGTTATGGTTTACGAAAATGCTTAAAAAAGGCATTTAAACAAGTAAAAGCAAAACAAAAATGAATATTTTAATATAGTTAGCCCTTAAAAAAGCGCTTTAGGAGTGCTTTGTTTGCGTGTTTTATTATGTTAAAAGGAGCGCTTATTGTCAGCAGAAAATAGTCCTCCAAACCGGGAACACTCCATACAAAAATCAGGCATCCCATCAGCAGGTTTGAAGCGATTCGAGGTATGAATTCATATATAAAACCTGCTCCTTTTGGAGCACATTTTTTACTGGGATGGAACTTTAGAGGCCGAGGCTACAGCTGAAGAGGCTGGGCTTCCACCCCGTTTGAGAACTGTTATATACCTGTCCATACCAACTTGCACTTGTGGTTTTTGAAAATTTTTTACTTGTGTGTTTGCCGTTGCGTCTGTGTTTGAGTTCATGGTATCATTTCCCACTAGGAATGTATTTGCAATGGTAACACTTGATGGTTTTGCCGTTAGGTTGTTGTTATTGTTTTGTGTTGTTATGTTTATTTCCACATTGCTTTCGCTAGCATGAATATTATTTATTTTTGTTATTGATTCATTGTTATTACTCATATAGAGAGTTGTTTTTGGTTTTTTTCACCGTTGTTTTTATTTTTTTATTTTTTTGTTGACTGTGCTCTTCCTATTATGTATTATGTTTTAGTAACACCAAAAGAATAAATAATTTATTGCACAGATTATTTGTATTATGTATGTATGTGCGTTCATACGTATACTTTTTTTTTCATGTATTTTTTTACTTATTATTTTTTTGTTTGTTTTTTACTTGTTCTATTGTTCACTTTAATTTTGAGCGTCCAAATTCGCTTGTTAAATATTATTAACAAATATATGTTAAAAAAAAAGAATCGTATGCTGAGTTAAAAAAAAAACACGTCTGTTGACAACGAGCACGACCGAACGAAATAATAAATTAAAAAAATAAATTTTTTTTTTCTTCTAATCAAGGATAAAGAAATTGAGAGGTGATTACTTATAGATAAAAGAATTATCAACATCCACCTTACAAAGAGTGTAAATGTCTTAAAAAAAAAAATTAATTTTGTATAGAGAGAAAAAACTTAATTAATTTGAATTTCAACCACACAACAAAAAATTCCTTTTCTTTATTCTTTACAAATTCTTTTAAAAAAAATTTCTTTCTTTCATTCTTTATTGAATATTTAGACCCCTTTCAGACAGGCAAAGTTTACTTTGACAAATTCTGTTGAATTCTCTTTTAAACTTTGTTTGGTGCTCAGACACACAAAGTTTAATTTGACAAATTTTTGTTTTCTCTTGTTTGAATATAATATATAAACAGCGTTGCCAGAATTATGATTTTATCATATTTTGGATTATTTTTTTAAACAAAAATATGATTAAAGATTTTTTTCTCAAATGATGATTTTTTATTTTTAGAAATTCTGATTTTTACTTTAATTTTGCTTATACAAAATACATGATTATTTAAACAGTAACTTTCTAAAACAATGAAGTTTTGCATCAGCTTGATGTGTGTTGGTGCTGCACACTTTTGTACCCAGTATCTAGAATACACAAAATTGCATCATTATTTCTGGACATAAAAATATTAAAAAAGGCATATTATAACCTATTTCCAATGTGCGAAAGAGTTCCTTCTTTCGAACAACTACATTTAAAACAAAAACAAATTCTAAAAACTTTGTTTTTGTTTTAAATGTATTTGTAAAGGTACGTTCAGACTGATGAAATATTTGAAAGCAAACATCAAATATTTCATTAACGTAGTCTGAAGACAAAATATTTTTGAGTATCAAATAAAATAACAGCTGATTTTGAGCAAATAAAAGTATTTGCCGGCAAACAAATATTTGTCCAATGTGAACATAGTGTGAACACAAAAAATCAAATATTTTAGTAATTTTTGAGAAAACATTTATTTGATATTACAAAAAAATTGTAAGAGCAAACAACTACAAATAATTTTAGCCATGTTCCGGATAGAAGCAATTTTTCCTGTAAGTTTTCGGATTCTTTACAATTTTAAATATTTTTTATAATGATTAGACTTTGCTATCGTGCCGCTATTAGCAAATTTTTGCGAATTACCGCTAATTTAGCAATTTTTATAGAATTTTTGCCATTCCTTATAGTTTTAGGCACTTTTACTAAATTTTTATGGCTTGTTTGAAATATTAAAATGGTTCGCGAATTTTCGCTATTTTGCAACTTTTTTTTTTGTTTTTCCCCTAAATTTGGTTTTTTAACTGATTTAGCGACTTCAAATATATTTAAGGGTTTGTTTCCAACTTTGCAATTTTTCACAAATTTTAGCCATGTTCCCGTTACACAGTGGCTTCCATTTTTTTCTTCTTCTACATTCTCCTGTTCTAACACTAAAAGAAATGCTGATCCACAGAATAAAATAAAAAAATTAGCTTTTGCGGTCATTTTTACCATTTAAGAAATAGGTATATTTTTATTTTTGAACACTTTCATTAAATAATTATTTGATGCAAATATTTCTTTTAGTCTGAACGCATGGCAAACATGAATTTATTTATTTTATTAACACTGTTTGCCAACTGTTTCATCAAACAAAAATTATCAAATATTTGAGCTTAGTTTGAACATTAACAAAATATTTTTTTGTTTCACACAGTTTGAAGCAAATATCAGAACAAATATTTTCGTTAAATATTTCATTAGTCTGAACGTACCTTAAGAAGTGAATACTTCTTTCGTACATCGGAAATAGGCAGTTAGAATATTGATAAAAAAAAAATATTTGTGAAAAGAAAAAATGTATTTTTATAAATTTTCATATACTGACGAATTATGTTTTTATGTATTTCAATTTAAATAATAAGAAGTATGGTTTTATAAAAAATTAATAATTCTTAATATTTTGCCCTTGTTTTAAAAAATTTAAATTAAGAAAAAAAAAATTTAAGATTTTCCTCTTCAAAATATGATTTCTTTCGCCATATGACAATTTTTATTCCAAAGATTCTGGTAACGCTGTATATAAATATAAAGTTGCAGCCAACTTCAGGTATAATCTACGAACGAAAAACAAAACGACTTTGCGAGTACAGCAAAGTATGTACTCCCCCGCTATACTCTTTTCCCTTCTCTTCTATAAACTCAAGACTTTGCAAAGTAAACTTTGCTTGTCTGAAAGGGGTCTTACGAAGATGTTCTAAATCTCAAAACAATGTTTACAGAACATATGCTTACTTTCCTTTATATTATCTGCTGACAACTCCACCTCCAAAATCTAAAACAGGATTTTTTTTTCAGGTTGTTGTAGTCTTCCTTCAGTTATTTAATATGTGTCTTTAGAGTATATGTAATTGATTGGCTGCTGTCCAATAGAATACACAAATTTTGTTGGTTGTATTTATTTTGTTAGCATCTACTTTTTCACACAATCCTTTTTATATAATAATTTTTTTTTCAGCATCTACTCGATTTTTAATCTTAAGTATTTTCATTAAATTGAGATCTAGATGTATTCAATAACGTTTACTGGATAAAATTGTTATTAAATTTATTTTAATTTTATTTCACGTGGCCCTATTTTTTACTTAGGGTCCTGTCACGGCCAGTTTTGTTCTTTTTCTTTTATATTTGAATAAAAAACATTTATTTTATAAAAAAAGGATTTTGATATTCTTTATTTATTTTTTCTTTAGTATTTTTATAAACAGTTTCGATTTGATGGTTTTCTAGAACTGAATTTTTATTCTGTTCTTTACATATTCTTAGCTTAAACTTATGAACTATTTCTGCATGATCAGCACAACGATCATGGATGATGAAATTCCATTGATCGTTGGACAATCAACAAATGTACAGAAAACGAAATCAATACTTCTGTAAACAATTTCATGACAATCTTCTTGGGTGGCATATATAACTCGCATATAACTCGTAAAATACTGAACCGGTTTTAACAAAATTTACATTAACAGAATCTACCAAAAAATATCTTTCGATTGATATATCATTTGTTAAAATACAATATATAGTTTAGGCGTAAAAGGGATCCAAAGAAATCCACTTGCCTATTAATATATATGATGATGATGATGATGATTACATATTAAGAAAAATGTACATAGTTCTTGTACATATTATACAAAAAAAAAAAAATAACGAGAAACTTAAATTGAAAGTTTTTATATATTTCACACTTTTTTAACAGAGAACATCGGAACGCAAACACGAGTTTCATGCATGGCTGCCGGTTCCAATGCAAATTATTTCCAATGCTTTTCAAGCTGGTCTTGAAATAGTTGCGTCATGTGTGGTCCCACAAAGTCTAATGCCAAAGTCCCTCAGAGTCTTTGAGACTCGAAAAAACTAGATTATTCAGTTTCGTTGCAGTTGCGTTTCGCCGTCTTTTCTGGGCGTAAGTGATCGAACAAGTTTTTTTAAAAAATAAAATTTCAAGTAGTACGTCATTTCCCTACTACAAAGCAGGTTTTCATTTTTTGTTTTCGATAATGTATAAAAACTTCCGTTCATAATTCGAAGTTGTAAATAATTTCCTTCGAATTGAAAAACGCATGTAAATAAAAACGTTAAAATTTAAAAAAACGTAAGTTGCAAGTGTATCAAGAAAAAACATATGCATATGTACGTATTTTATATTTCAGCAAAAAGTAACCAAAATGAAACAAATTTTCACATCACCACATTGAGAAAAAAAATTACCAATATTGGTAAGAAATAACCAAAAACGGCAGCTCTAGTCCTGAGTGAATGAGAACCTTTAACGTTGGTAATTATTTTTTAAAACTTTAAAACATAAAGTTTGGCATTTAAATATGACCACGAAAGAAAGGTTGCGAGGTAGCGGGTTAAATTATTGTTAATTATGAAATAATTTTATATATTCTCATTATCTACTTTATGGCCGTTTTATTTGGTCCAAATGCATTTATTTGGTGTTTGTTTCATAATAAAAAAGGCGGTCATAAAGTAAACAATGAGAATATCTCAAATTATTTTATAATTATTAAGAATCTTTGATTTTGTAAATAATTTAATTTGCAAACAAATTTTAAAACTAATGGGGTATTAAACTGCAAAGTGCTAAGTATTGGGTATCTAAGTAACCATTATACTCACATTACTAATAACAACACCTGATCGGTTTTAAGAAAAACAAATTACATAAGGGATTTTTTAACAAGTCCGTTATATTATTAAGCAATAAAAATATCGAAATATCTGTCCTTAGTTAAACAAAAGTATGATTTCTTATCACCATGGCGCCTTGACAATCGACCTTAATGTTTTATTTTGGTATCGTTGTAATATTTCAATATTTGATGTACTAGCTGTGCCCCAAAGTTGTATGCCATACGTCCATACTGGCTTAAGAATAGTTTTATATATTAGTATTTTGGTTTCCAGATTTAATTGAGACGTAGGGCCTAACAGCCAATAGAGACGTCTAGTTTTGAGTTTCAGGTGTTCCTTTTATATATTATATGATACCAAGGACCCTCGAGGTAGAGCTTGTGGAGGTTCTGCTATTTTGATAAAAAACCGAGTAAAACACTACTTAATGTGTGATCATCGTGAAGATTATCTCCAAGCAACGAGCATTTGCGTTGAGGAATTATCTCGAAACCTAGTAATTTCATCTTTATACTCCCCACCTAGATTTTCAATATCAGAAAGCCAATATAATAAATACTTCAAATCATTAGGACCCTGCTTCCTGGCTGCTGGCGATTATAACGCTAAACACACTTTCTGGGGGCCACGACTTATTACACCTAAGGGTCGTGTTTTGTTTAACACAATTTGTAAAATGGACCTAAATGTGGTCGCGAGCGGACAACCAACATATTGGCCTACTGATCAGCAAAAAGTTCCAGATGTCATAGAAGTCATAGATTTTGGCGTGGTTAATAACATCCCCATAGACACGATTCATGTGGAAGCGTCCCTAGAATTATCTTCCGATCACACACCTACAATTGTTACTATAATGAATCCAAATAGAATCGTATCTCCGTCTGGTTACTTATCGACATCAGCCTCACAAATAAATTGGTTAAAATATAAAAAATATCTTAGTGCCCATTGCACAGAAAATATTCCGCTTAGCACACCGGAGAACGTGGATCTCGCTATTGTTAATTTTGACAGTTATCTCAAACTAGCTGTTCAACATTCCAGCATAACTCTCAAAAAAACCAAAAACAAAATCATATATTCTACAGATGTCGAGCGTCTATTGACTGAAAAAAGGAGAGTTCGAAGAGAGTGGGAATTGCACAGATCCCCCCAACTTAAGACTTTATTAAAAGAGTGCACCAAAAGGCTGAGAAAGTTACTGCAGTATCAGAAAACGGCTACCCTGGAAAAATATCTTAAGGGACTTGATGCAACTCCACAATCAGACTACTCATTATGGCGTGCAGCTAGAAGCCTCAATAGACCAGTTATCTCTAAGCCACCATTGAGAAACTTGAATGGAAGCTGGGCAAGAAATGATATTGAAAAAGGAAATCTGTTTGCTAATCATCTGAAAAATGTATTTACCCATAATATATTTCACGATATAGCAGTCGAGCTACCGCCTGTAAATGTTAGAGCAGCTATTCCCCTAAGATTCGAGTTTAAAGAAATCGAAAAGGCTATTCGGGATTTAAACACCAAGAAGGCACCCGGTATTGATAAGATCAGTAATAAAATGCTTTTGGAGCTACCAAGTATAGCGAAGAAAATTATTCTTTTTATTTTTAATGCTATTTTACGCCTTCAATACTACCCTCAGGAATGGAAGGTTTCCTTAGTAACCATGATACCAAAGCCAGGAAAGGATCACACAAAAGTTGAGTCATACAAGCCTATTAGCTTATTATCTAATATTTCAAAGCTATTTGAGAAACTAATAGTGTTAAAATTAACGCCGATTTTAAATGAAAATAGATGTATTCCTAATCATCAATTCGGGTTTAGAAGAAAGCACAGCACAATTGAACAAACTCATCGAATAGTAAATGTAATAAGAAAAGCCTTTGAAGAAAAAAAATATTGCTCAGCACTCTTCATCGATGTGTCTCAAGCTTTTGATAAAGTCTGGCATGAAGGTTTACTACTGAAATTGCAGCAAAACTTACCAGCAAACATACACAAGCTGTTAGAAAGCTACTTAGTCGGTCGTCAATTTATTATAAAAGAAGGCGATTTTTTAAATTCTCCTCAGCCAATTAACGCTGGAGTCCCACAAAGCTGCATCCTGGGCCCTCTATTATACTTAATTTATACTTCGGACATGCCAACAAACAGCTACACACAAACCTCAACATTTGCGGATGACACAGCTTTCCTAAGCGTACATGAAAACTGTCAAGAAGCATCTCGTTACTTACAGGATCACATATTTGAACTCGAAAGGTGGTTAAAACAATGGAGGATAAAGATCAATGAGCAAAAATGCGCACATATAACATTCACATTGCGTCGGGAAACATGCCCCCATATTAAAATCAATAATCAAATAATACCCCAACACTCGCATGTAAAATATCTCGGAATACATCTAGATCTGCGTTTAACGTGGAAATGGCACATAGAAGCAAAATTAACTCAAATGAAACTAAAAGCAATTCAAATTAATTGGCTCATTGGAAGAAATTCTGTTCTTAGTCTCGATTGCAAACTTCTATTTTACAACTCTATCTTAAAGCCAATTTGGTGCTACGGTATTCAGTTATGGGGCACTGCCTCTGCCTCTAATATCGAAAAATTCAAAGGCGCCAAAATAAACTTCTTCGAATAATCACAGCCGCTCCGTGGTATGTCAAAAACTCAAATATCCACAAGGATCTCAATGTGCCATTGGTAAAAACTATGATAACGAAATATGGAACGGCACCCAAATCCATTAGCTCGAAATATTTTAAATTATGGCGGCCACACTCGCTTAAGAAGAAGAAACACTGCAGCACTCACCCAATCAGATGAACTATAAACACCTACATATGTTAACAGAAACCGTGATGACTAAATCTTTTTTGTCTGGCACTGGCAGGACATAAAGTAAATATTAGGATAAGATTTGATTAATTATTGTTAGTTCATATTTAATATAGGAAGATTCAATAAATAAAAAAAAAAAAAGAAAAAAAAAAGGTGTTCCTTTTTAGCTTTAATACGTGTACTCCAGGTTAGCCTTCTGTCAATATGAAGTCCTAGATATTTTACACTGTCTTTTTGAGGGATTTCACTATTGTTGAAATACAGTCTTGGGCAAACGCCCTTGCGCAAAGTGAAAACTACGTGTACGGATTTTTCAGTGTTAACTTTTATGTTCCACTTATTTAACCAAGTTTCAATTTCATTCAGCTCTCTTTGCACAAGATAAGCAGCTTCAATTGGAAATGTGCTCGAGGCCAGTAATGCTGTGTCGTCTGCATAAGTTGCAACTAAAATATTATCTGAAGTAGGCATATCTGATGTGAAAAGGGTATAAAGTGTTGGCCCTAGCAGGTTTCCCTGAGGAACGCCTGCTCTGATGCTATAAATTTGCGATTTTTCATTATTTACTTTTACATAGAATTGTCGTTCGCTTAAATAGGACTTTAGTAGCAAGTAGAATGGAGTTGGAAGTAGTTTTTTAAGTTTAAAAAGTAATCCCGTGTGTCAAACTTTGTCAAATGCTTGTTGAACATCTAAAAAGGCTCCAGAGCAATATTTTTTCTTTTCCAATGTATCTCTTATAAATGATACAATACGATGGCATTGCTCAGGAGTTCCATGATTATGCCTGAAACCAAATTGATATTCAGGTATGATGTTGAATTTTTCTAAAATTGGTAACAATCTATTCATAGATATTCTCTCAAATATTTTGGAGAATGTGACCAATAAACTAATAGGTCTGTAAGAAGTCACAACATTCTCTGGCTTGTTTGGTTTAGCTACCATTATAATTTCTGCAAGCTTCCATTGTAAAAATCTGCGTTAGAAATAAAACTCCTTTTTTAAGAAGAGATTTAGTTACAATTGCATTTATGTTGTCGTGTCCAGGCGTTTTTTTACAATTCAACTTATTTACTTCTTCTTGGACTTTATTAGGGGATATATGCTTGATAGGCCAATCCATAGGACATGGAATATCTATAAATTTTAATATATCTTCAAAAAAAAGCTGAAAAGTATTTTGTAGATGTAAAGCAAATGCTTCTGCTTTGCACTTATCAGTTTTGCACCATACGTCATTTTCATCCTTTATGGGAGCACTTCTTTTAGTTGGACGTTTTAAATACTTGGTAGCATTCCATAAACTAAATTCATCGTTGCTCATTTTTTATTTCTTTAAGTTTATTTTTCAGGTCCTTGACAGCTTTGTTAAATCGTCGTTTGTCATTAGGATTTCTACTGATTTGCCAGATTTTTCTTAGCGTCTTTTATTTCGTAGCATTTCTCTAACTTCTGGGGTAATAACAATTTTATCTGGACTATTTAAATTTTGTTCTATTGGTGTTGCTAGCAGTCCAGCTTCATGGATAAGGTTTTTGAAACTTTCAACCACGTCATCCAATTCACGTGGTGATTTAATGGACACATTTAAATTAACGTTTGCCTCAATCCAATTTCCAAAAGTGTTTAAATCTGTTTTACAGTTGACTACGTGATATTTCTTTGACTTGGAATGTAGAAATGTATTAAAATTTAATAGTATAGGAGAGTGATCGGAATTAAGTTCATCATTAAATTCATTGGATATTTGTAGGAATTGGCTGGAAATACCAGAGTAAACG
This sequence comes from Pollenia amentaria, assembly GCA_943735925.1. Classification (NCBI taxonomy): domain Eukaryota; kingdom Metazoa; phylum Arthropoda; class Insecta; order Diptera; family Polleniidae; genus Pollenia; species Pollenia amentaria. Next base: position 82,751,278 of record OX031009.1, read on the forward strand.
ACAAAATCCATAAGGGGTGGCTTCTTTCTCGGATCTGTCGGCCAATACGTTGGACTTCCGGTAGATAAGACAGAATAGTGATTATTTGTTATACAGTTATGAAGCTCTATCACTTTTGGATTACGTACTCTAGACTCCCACCATGAATTTTTGGCATTAAAATCGCCTCCCACTAGAAATCTTGGCCCCAATCGATCAAAGAAATCTTTAAAATTTTGTGAAGTTACCTTAAAGCGAGGTGGAAAATAAATGGAACATATAGATACTTCACTCATATCACATTTAACTTTAATGCAAACAGCTTGAAGAAAGGGTTCAGTTATTACGTTTGAGATTCATATATAATTGACGATTTTATTAAAATTGCAGATCCAGCATGAGCTTTATTTTAAAAAAGGTTTAACTTGTAAAATGTGTCTCTGACACTAAAAGAATATATATGAAATTTGTTTTAAGGAAGATTTCAAGTTCTTGTGTATGGTTAGAAAGCCCATTAGCATTCCATATTGCAATACGAAGATTTAAACGTATAATTTCGAAATTAATGCCGACATCATTGTTAAAAGCTTGTTTGTCAGCTGGATTTGGTTTTGAAGTAAAATTTCAATTTTTTCAAAAGGGTTATTATTTGTACCTTGTTGTGGGTTCGGTGTTGTAGGGTGTAAAATTTTTGCAACCACCCTATATGCTCTTTCTTGTTTTACTTGATAAGTATGAAAGTTAATTTTTTTATCATCTAAGCAACGTACAAGCATTCTATAAGCTTGAATATTTTTTACTATTATCCTAATCTGACTGTCTTCCTCGTGACTCAGTTTATCTCTTTTTTTCGCGCGGATGTCAGTAACAATTGAAAATATCCTCTCAGCATCTGCATTGGCATGTGGTAAAATCAGTAGAATTTTGGATAATTTTGAGTGGCAAGGGAATACTAAATTGTCATTGAAATCATTAGTCTTTGACCAAAATGGTCCATCTTTGAAATATAATTTATTTCTTGTTGTGAAAAATTATATTCTAGGGTAAGCCATTATTGAGTAAGTAGTAATCTGTGGAATATTTTACCGTGTGCAAGTTAGCCCCCTTCAAGACTAGGCAATTTACTAGCGCAATTCTGTTGCGCAACTCTTGATTTGTTGATGTGTGGTGTAAGGTCACGGTTAGGGGAAAAAAACTGAGCACAGACTTTGTTGTACTCGGCAAGTTACTTGCGCAACTAAATTGCCGAGTCTGAAAGGAGGCTTATAAAATTTACGCTTTAAGGGTTTAAAAATATTGAGTGCTTGGGTGCTTGATACTCAAAAACAATTATTTAATAACAAAGTAGCCGTATTGTAATTATTGACGCGATATGCTTTTATGCCACAGAGGCATTTTTCCGAAGTCAGTAAGATTATATTTGAATTTACATACAAAGGAAAAATTCCCTACATTAATACGAAAATAAAAAATCTGTCTTTTTTTCCCTACAGTCAGATTTTTGGAGAAAAATCCCTACAAGTAGGGAATTTTCCCTACATCTGACATCACTGCTCCCCATTAGTTTTTTTTCCCCATATACCACATAGGGTGCATTTTGCTTTTCATTTAAAGCAGCAAAAAATCTGCTTTTTTTTTTGCTCCCAATGTATTTTTCCAAAAGGAGGAGTTTTGAATATAAATAAAATAAAGAATTTTTTGAGTTGTTTTAAATATAAAAAAGAGTAATATTAAGTTGATCATTTTATATTTTCTTCAATGAAGAGAAATTTAAAAAATTCTATAATATGTATAAATGTATTGTTTGAGTATTTTAAAATAAGGGAGAGTAATATAGTTTAAATATTCAACATTTGTAAGTATAAAAATAAATTCAATTTGTATAATTTGTTCGATGATTCAGGTCGTGCTCGTTGAGAAAAGACGTGTTTCTTTTAACTCCGCATACGATTCTTTTTTTTTACATATGTAAATAAGTTAATAATATTAGTTTAACAAGCGAATTTGGACGCTCAAGATAAAAGTGAACAATACAATAACTATAAAAATTAAGAAAAAAATAAACCTACATATGTATGTATGTACGCACATACATACTTGCAAATAATCTGTGCAAAAAAATATTTATTCTTTTTTCTTTTATTATCTCGGTGTAACAACATTGTAGGGTAGCGCCATCTAGGTGTGATGGTTACTTTATAATAATTGTACACGTACTTTAAGAATACTGTCAAATTAGTCGTAAGTAAAAGAGAATGGAAAATAAATCACTTCTTGTTTAACCTTCTAATACAAAACATCATAGTGGCGACGAGGATAAAAAAGTGCAGTACATATACAATTTGTAAAGATTATTAACAATTTATAATATAAAAGTCAATAAGATAAACAATTGAGGGATTAAGCAAAGTTGTTGGTGCATTTAAATTAAAAGCAAGATGGCAAAAGAGGAAAGAAATACCACGATGCTGCATAACGAAAGTATTTTTTCTACTTCAATGGCAACAGGTATCAGAGAATTTCGGCCAGACGTTGATAAGTGGCGTAATTGGCAAGAGGTCTTGGACTCACATTTTGTGGAAGCCGCAGTTGAAGACGACAGAATTAAGGTGTCAACTTTGTTGAAGACTGTCGGCCTGGATGAGTACAGTTTACTGAGAGAGTTGTGTTTTCCTGGAGTTACCTATAAAAAAAAACATATAATGGCCTATGTGAAATGTTAAGCCAACATTATTCACCACCCGTCATAGTTTTTCGGGAAAGACGAAATTTTTTCGAGGTCAAAAAGATGGAAAGCGAGTCGGTTGCTGCATGGTACGCAATAATTAAGAAGTTAGCAATGGAGTGTAAATTTGGGACACAGCTGCAACCATTTGTGCTAAATAAATTCGTAACGGGTTTCGAGGGTAAGATATATGAAAGGCTTTGTGAGGAAGATGAAAGTTTGACCTTGGAAGTGGCATACAAGAAAGCATTAACAATGGAAGCTAAGATATGCACTAATGAAGGTCAACAAAGTGAGGTTAATTATCTTAAAAAAACTTTCTCGTGGATCAAAAAATTTTAACAGCAAAGAAGAAAGAGGCAGCGGCAATGGCAATAAGCAGCGGCAGAATAACGGAGCTAAGACGAAAAAAAAATGTGCACATTGTGGTTGGAAAAATCACGTGAGCGATTAGTGTAGGTACAAAAACAGCAAGTGTCATAAATGTAACAAAATAGGACATCTTGCTAGTGTGTTTAGCAATAACATAATTAACACGGTTCAAGTATCAGAAATAAATTCGCCAGATAATATTTGTAATGAAAACTTAAATAATGATTCAAATTTTTCTGTATATAGTGTTACGGATGAGCATTATTCTCTACCATTCACACTGTCGGTACAAGTAAATCAAAGAAAAATGGATTGTGTTTTGGATACTGGTGCTGCCTGTTCATTGATTTCAAAGGAAACGTTTGATAAATTTTTCGAGTAAGAAGACTTAAAGCCGTGCATGGATAAATTTTGTGCATATGGCGGAAATAAAACAAATGTAATCGGTGAGTTTTCTACAGTAATAAAATTTAAACAGCAAAGTAAAACTTTGCGTTTTGTCGTAACAAATACGTCTAGTCCGTCGCTTTTAGGCCGTGACTTCATGGTTTTGTTCGGAATCGGTCTTTCCAGCGTGAATGCCGTTAGTAGCATGAAAGAGTGTGTACAGGGCATACGAAAACGTTTTTTAAGGGTGTTTAAGGAGGACTTAGGTCGGTATACAGGGGGTTCGGTGAAACTCAGTTTGGTTGGAAACGTAAAACCAATCTTTTGTAAGCCCAGGCCTGTGCCATTGGCATGGCGTGCGGAAATCGAATTGCAGTTGCAAGAATTAGTAGAAAAAAGGGTTTTAGTCCCCGTAGACAACTCAGAGTGGGGTACACCATTAGTCCCCATTATTAAGCCTAATGGGCAAATTCGTTTGTGTGGGGATTACAAATCGACTATTAATAAAGGCTAGTTTACACTATTATACTTTGTATTAATACCTGTCAAAAACTGAAGTAATATGTAAAAGTGTGATAGTGTGAATGCAAAGTGTTATGAAAATGACACATGAGATTTTTTGACAGTCACAACAAAACTCATTAGATCTCCATCTCACAAAGTATTATGGTATACATAAGAAATGTGTGATAGTGTAAACTAGCCATAAGTATGTGGAGGATGTAAAGTACCCTCTTCCTTTAATAGAGGAATTATTTGCGTCCTTGCGAGGTGCGTTGTATACAAAGTTAGATCTATCTAAAGCCTATAACCAGTTAGTTTTGGATGAGGAGTCTCAAATGTTATGTGCGTGGAGTACGCACTTAGGAATTTTTAAAATGACTCGGTTACCGTTTGGCGTGAAGCCAGCGGCTGCAATTTTTCAAAAGGTTATAGAGAATGTCTTGCGTGGAATACCAAATGTAATCAATTATTTAGATGATATTATCATCACTGGCCACAATTTTACTGATCATGTCAGGACGATCGAATTAGTGCTTACTAAGCTTAGGATTACGACTCAACGAGAGTAAATGCTAGTTCTTCAAAGACGAGGTGTCGTATTTAGGTTTTAATATTAATAGAAACGGACTGAGTGTGAATAAAGACAGAATTGCGTCAGTCTTGGGAGCGCCTATACTCCGAAATATTTCGCAGGTAAGGGCTTTTGTGGGGATGCTTAATTATTATTCAAAGTTTATCCCCAACTTTGCACACAAAATGGCTCCTCTATATGAGCTTCTTAGAAAGGACGTCAAGTTTAGGTGGTCCCAAAAGTGTCATGAGGCGTTTGAGTTGCTGAAAGGGGAAGTTACGTCTGACAAAGTACTTGTTCATTTTAACCCAAAGTTACCCATTGTATTATCAACGGATGCTTCAAACCATGCCATCGCCGGAATTTTATCCCACGTATGGGCGGATGGGTCTAAAAAGCCAATAGCGTTTGTGTCGCGGGCACTCACACAACCTGAAAGAAATTATATCACCATACAGAAAGAGGCATTGGCGATTGTGTTTAGTGTTACTAAGCTAAAACAATATTTAAACTGTTGGCAATTTTTGGTGAGAACAAAGGGCTACCTGTAATGGCCGCGGCACGCATGCAGAGATGGGCGTTCATTTTATCGGGTTTTAACTACTCTATGAAGTACATTAAGGGCACGGAAAATTCGGCGGACCATTTATCAAGAATTCCTCATAACGAGATCGTTGAAAATAAAGATGATCCCGGTTATGTAAACTACATTTGTGGTGACAACAAATTAAATTTTAAGGATATTTCAAGGGAAACTGGTCGGAATATAATCTTGTCAAAATTAAAAGAGGCGATCCTAAGTGGGAAAATTGACGTACTAGAAGGTGAAGAGTTTACCTCTGTCTGTGGAATATGGCTGCATTTTATGGGGATTTAGGGTTATAATACCTGCTAAGTTAGGTAACACAATTTTAAAACAGTTACACTCTTCCCATTTTGGGATAGTAAAGACAAAGGCATTGGCTAGGTCATATGTATGGTGGCCTAAAATGGTTTGTGACATAAAGGGGCTAATAGCTAACTGTGTTTCATGTAGGTTGAGTCAACAGAGTCCGGAAAAGAGTCCCCTAATACCATGGAAGTCATGGAATTTTATTTTCTTATAATTATAGATTCGTTTTCTAAGTGGGTAGAAGTATTTAAAACAAAATATATAACCACTAATTTCACTATTTCGAAATTACGCGATGTTTTTGGAAGGTTCGGTCTTATCGACACGCTAGTTAGTGATAACGGCCGGCAGTTTGCATCTGAAGAGTTTAAAGTCTTCATGAGGCGAAATAATATTAAGCATATTTTAACGGCTCCGGGTCATCCGGCGACCAATGGGCAGGCCGAAAATTTCGTGAAGAAATTTAAAAAGACATTGACGGGAAACTTACGTGAAGGGGAAAATCTGGATGATATTATAAGTACTTTTCTGGTTGACTACAGGTCCACCAAACATTGTACCACGGGGGAGTCTCCCGCAAAGTTATTGTTAGGTAGAGAAATTAAAACGCGTTTCAGTATGCTTTGTCCACCCTTGGTAAAGGATAAAATTGGTCAAAGCCAATTAACGAACAGTAAAAATCATAAAGGCAATCGTAATACTGCATTTGAGACAGATGAGAATGTGTTTGTTAGAGATTATTCGAATCCGAACAAAGCATCATGGCAGGAAGCGACGGTCAAGGAACGTATAGGGTCCCAGTCATATAGCTGTGTGCTAGCCCGTAGTAAAAAACTAATTAAAAGACACGTAAATCAAATGATTAGCGGTAAAAATGAGGAAAAGGTGGATGACATCGAACAGGCTGCACCAAGTATTGCTATTAATCAAGATGTTACGAAAACAGACAACTCGGTATTAGAGGGAGGTAGGCTAGAGAATAATGCTCATCTGGATCCAACTGGTTGAAATTCCCGTAATTTAAGACGGTTGCAACGTAGTAATTACAAAGAGTAATTTTACATAGTTTTTTTTTTATATAAATGCAACAAATATATATTTGTAAAATAAATATGTTTATATAAAAATAAACCCTTATAAAAAAAAATTATTTTAGGTTAGTTAAGGCTGAATGAGCAGCAATATTTACGGTTTCGTACAGTTTGTAGGTCTGATGAAATTGGTTAATATTAAGTTAATTTTATAAGTATTATTAAACCATAGGTGGGAGTTGTAGGGTAGCGCCATCTAGGTGTGATGGTTACTTTATAATAATTGTACACGTACTTTAAGAATGGAAAATAAATCACTTCTTGTTTAACCTCCTAATACAAAACATCATAAACATTATACATAATAAAAAGAGCACAGTCAACATAAATAAAAAAACGGTGAAAAAAACAAAAACAACTCTATATGAGTAATAACAATGAAACAACAACAAAAATAGATGATATTCATGCTAGTGAAAGCAATGTGGAAATAAATATAACAACAGAAAATAATACAAGCGTTACCATTGACACCATAAACTCGAACATAGACGCAATTAAAAACAAACAAGAAACAATTTATCAAAAACCATAAGTGCAAGTTGGTATGGACAGATATGTAACAGTGCTTAAACGTGGTCGCAGCCCTGCCTCTTCAGCTGTTCCATCTTTTGATAGAATAAATTCACAAAATCGTTTTGCAATTCTGGAGGATGAATCTTCTGAAGCACCTAACGTCATAAAAACGTCAAAGCCACCCCCGATATATCTTAGAGAGCAAAACTCAAGTGAGCTAATAAAAAGTTTAATCTCGGTGATAGGTGAAAATTCGTTTTACGTAGCTGCAATCAAGCGTGGTAATATAAACGAAACAAAAATACAGGTTAATCACGAGAATAATTTTCGTCAAATAATAAATAAGTTTGAAGCACTTAAAAAACCTTCTATACATACCAACTGAAAAGCAGCAAAGGTCTTCAAGTTGTGATAAAGGGCATTGACTCATGCGTGGACCCAGACGAAATAAAAACATTTTTAGAAGAAAATGGCTTCAAAATAAAAAATGATACAAATATTAAAAATAGGGAAAAAATCCCCAATCACTATTTCGGGTGGAGTTAGAGCCCGGCGATGTTAACCTAAAAAAAAAATGAAACGCATCCCATTTACAGTTTAAAATACATCCTGTACAGAAAAATCACGATAGAGGAGCTGCACAAAAGAAATGGGCCCGTTCAGTGTTTAAACTGCCAAGAATTTGGTCATACTAGGGCATACTGCCATTTACCCCCTGTTTGCGTCGTATGTGGAGAATTACATGGTACCGTCCGGTGCGATAAGTCCAAAAATGACCCTAATGTAAAAAAATTTAGCAATTGTGGTGGTAATCACACTGCCAACTACAGAGGATGCCCGGTTTATTCGATTGTCAAGCGTTCTGTTGGACAGAAACTTAATCCCCCTCAAACGCAGGCAACTAATCAAGGAAACACGTACGGCGTCCAGATACCTCAGCCAAATAATAACAGAACCTCGTACGCTAATGTATTAAAGTCTAATCCTATGCCACTGCAAGGTGATGTACCAAATAACGACGAAACTCCCATTTCTAATTTAACTCGACTAGAAAAAACTATGGAAACATTAGTGCAAACAGTTAACAATTTTACTAACACAATGGGTAACATGATGCAAGAAATGTTAAGAATGCAATCGATGTTATTGCAAGCTGTACTAAACAAGCCATGAAGTGTTTAAAAATTTGCTTTTGGTATGCAAACGGCATCCGCCAACACAAAAATGAACTAGAATACTTCCTTAAAAATAAACAAATTGATGTTATGATGGTTTCTGAAACTCATCTGACCTCAAGAAATACGTTTAAATCAATGGTTATATATTATATGATACCAAGGACCCTCGAGACAGAGCTTGTGGCGGTTCTGCCATTTTAATAAAGAACCGAGTAAAACACTACTTAATGAGTGATCATCGTGAAGAATATCGCCAAGCAACGAACATTTGCATTGAGGAATTAAATCGAAACATAGTAATTTCATCATTATACTCCCCACCTAGATTTTCTATATCAGAAAGCCAATATAATAAATATTTCAAATCATTAGGACCCTACTTCCTGGCTGCTGGCGATTATAACGCTAAACCCACTTTCTGGGGCTCACGACTTATTACACCTAAGGGTCGTGTTTTGTTTAACACAATTTGTAAAATGGATCTAAATGTGGTCGCGAGCGGACAACCAACATATTGGCCTACTGATCAGCAAAAAGTTCCAGATGTCATCGATTTTGGAGTGGTTAAAAACATCCCCGCAGAAACGATTTATGTTGAAGCTTCCTTAGAATTATCTTCTGATCACACACCTACAATTCTTACTATAACAAATCCTAATAGAATTGTATCTCCGTCTGATAACTTAGTGACGTCAGCCACTCAAATAAATTGGTTAAAATATAAAAAATATCTCAGTACTTACTGCACTGAAAATATTCCGCTTAGTACACCGGAGAATGTGGATATTTCTATTGAAAATTTTGACAGTTATCTGCAACTAGCTGTTCGACATTCTAGTATAACGCTCAAAAAAACCAAAAATAGTAAAATATATTCAGCAGATGTTGAGCGTCTCTTGACTGAAAAAAAAAGAGCTCGAAGAGAATGGCAATTGCATAGTTCCCCTCAACTTAAGAATTTACTAAAATAGTGTACAAAAAAGCTAAGAAAGTTACTGCAGTCTCAGAAAACGGCTTCCCTGGAAAAATATCTTAAGGAACTTGATGCAACAGCTCAATCAGACTACTACTCATTATGGCGTGCAGCTAGAAATCTTAGTAGACCAGTTATCACTAAACCCACCATTAAGAAACTTAAATGGAAGTTGGGCACGAAATGATGAAGAAAAAGGAAATCTTTTTGTTAATCATTTGAAAAACGTATTTACCCCGCATACATCTCCCGATATTGCAGTCGAGTTGCCACCTGTTGCTGTTAGAGCTGCTGTTCCACTTAGATTTGAGATAAAATAAATCGAAAAGGCTATTAATAATTTAAGCCCCAAGAAAGCCCCTGGTTTTGATAAGATCAGCAACAAAATGCTTTTAGAGCTACCCAGCATAGTAAAGAAAATTATTCACTTGATTTTTAATGCTATTCTACGCCTTGAATACTACCCACAAGAATGGAAAGTATCCTTAGTTACAATGATACCTAAGCCAGGAAAGGATCCTACAAAAGTTGAGTCATATAGACCTATAAGCTTATTGTCTAATATATCAAAGCTGTTTGAGAAGCTGTAAGTGCCAAAATTAGCCCCAATCTTAAATGTAAATAGATGTATTCCTAACCATCAATTCGGCTTTAGAAGAGAACATAGCACTATTGAACAAACCCATCGTATAGTGAACGCCATAAGAGAAGCCTTTGAAGAAAAAAATATTGTTCCGCCCTCTTCATCGATGTTTCTCAAGCTTTTGATAAAGTCTGGCATGAAGGCTTATTACATAAATTGAAGTTAAACTTACCAGTTAACACACACAAACTGTTAGAAAGCTACTTAGTCGGTCGAAAGTTTATTATTAAAGAATGTGATTTTATAAGTTCTCCTCAGCCACTGTTATACCTTATATATACCTCAGACATGCCAACAAACAACCACACCCTTACTTCAACATTTGCTGATGATAAAGCTTTTTTAAGCGTACACGAAAACTGTCATGAAGCATCCCGTTACTTGCAGGATCATATATTTGAACTGGAAAAGTGGTTAAAACAATGGAGGATAAAGGTCAATAAGCAAAAAATGCGTACATATAACATTCACCTTGCGTCGGGAGTCATGTCCCCCTATTAAAATCAATAATCAATTAGTGCCCCAGCAATCGCATGTAAAATATCTCGGTATTCATCGAGATCGGCGTTTGACATGGAAATGCCATATAGAAGCAAAACTAACACAAATGAAACTAAAAGCAATTCAAATTTATTGGCTTATTGGAAGAAATTCTGTTCTTAGCCTCGACTGCAAACTTCTACTTTACAACTCTATATTAAAGCCAATCTGGTGCTACGGTATTCAGTTATGGGGCACTGCCTCTGCCTCTAATATCGAAAAAATTCAAAGGCGCCAAAATAACCTTCTTCGAATAATCACAGTCGCTCCCTGGTATGTTAAAAACTCTAATATTCACAAGGATCTAAATGTGCCATTAGTAAAAACTATTATTACGAAGTACGCAGCAAAATATTTAAAAAGGCTTGAGTCGCACCCAAATCCACTAGCTCGAAATATTTTAAATGACAGTGGACACTCTAGATTAAGGAGAAGAGATACTGCAGGACTCATCCGACGAGAAGACCGCTAAACATCTACATATGTGAACAGAAGCCGTGAGGAGAAAAATTTTCGTCTAGCATTGGCGGGACAAAAATAAAGTATAAGTATAAGATTTGATTAATTATTGTTAGTTCATATTTAATATATGAAGATTCAATAAATAAATAATGAAAAAAAAAAAAATTTGTACTCTAACCTAAGCAAGTATGCCATTAATATAAAAAGGCTAAGGGAGTATATTCCACATCATTATCCTAATTGCCACTTTAAAGGAAACTTGATAGAAATGGTAAGTAATTCCTATATAATAATGTTATATTTAATTATTTTTTTCTTGTTTGTTTTTAGATGTATACAAAAATTGTAAATATTGAATGATAAAGTTTGGACAATTATTTACAAGAGGCATTAATTAAAAAAAGGAGCTGCAATATTTGATTTAAATTGTATCTAAACTCTGAAAAAGAAATCCTTACAATAAAGATAATTATAATAAAACAAAAATAAGATTTTTTTTTCATTTTTTTAATCCTTTTTATTTAAAAAATAATTTACATTTTAAAATTTGAATCGTCTGATATAAATGGAAACATATTTATTTATACTGATATAATAAAAACTCGACATGTTGGTAGTAAAAAAATTAAATGTTTAAAAATATTTTCAGTAACAACATTAAAAAACTATATTCATTTCAATAGAATTGAATATTTTCCTCTTGAAGCCTATACTTTAACATTGATGTATTCATTTTGAATAATAATTAGATATTATTTTCAATTTATATTTTTGTGAAAATAGATAAATGAATGAACGGAAATTGTAAAAATATATATTTTACATTAGTAAGCCTTCAGAGTATGTAATGTATCTCGAGCTAATAACTTTTATGGATGGGCAATGTCAGAATATCTTCCCTATTGAGAATTCGAATGGAATTATGAAGAAGGCATTTTATATATTTTGGATGTTGCTAATATATCAGATACGTCTGAAATTGGTTATTTTTTGGAGGTAGATTTAGAATACCCCGAATAGGTACTTATATGAAATACATAATGATTTACCATTTTTTCCAGAAAATATAATTATTGGTGAATCTAAATATAGAAAGCTAATTGCAGACTTAACATCAAAAACAAAATATTAAATTTATTATAGGGTTCTTAAACAGTGTTTGAAAAATGGATTGAAAATAAAAAAAAAAAATTCATAGAGCGTTAAAGTTAAAAAATCTCCATGACTAAAAACGTATATAGATTTATAGAACATTAGCAAACAATTCGTTTAAAAAAGATTTCTTCAAACTTCTTAACAACGCTGTTTATGAGAAACCTATGGAAAACGTTCTTAATCGTACAGATGTTGAAACAGTTAGTGATTGGGAAACTACAAATCGTAATCATTTAGGAGCTAGAGCACTAATTTCTAAGCCGACTTTCTCGAGTATTATACAATTTTCCAACAATATGTTTGTAATTCAATTAAAACTACTGTAAATAACTTACAACAAACCAATTTATTTAGGCTTTGCTGTGCTAGAACTCTCAAAATGGAAAATGTACGATTTTCATTATCAGTACATGAAGCCAAAATTTCAATCCAATTTAGCTTTAAATTAGATGGATACAGATTCATTTATCTACACCATAAAAAAAGAGGATTTTTATGCTGATATTTATGATGACATTGCTTCAAGGTTTGACACATCTGAGTATCATCCTAATAATATTTTTAACCTGCCATTATTAAATAATAAAGTTTTAGGTATGATGAAGGGTGAAAAAAGTGGAAAAATTATGAAAGAGTTTGTTGGACTTCGATAAAAAATGTATTCATTTAAAACAGTTGGTATAAATGAAATAAAAAAGTCTAAAGGTGTTAAAAAATCGTGCATAAAAAACCTTTCAATGGCAGACTATAAAAAATTATTGTTTGAAAACGTAATACTTTCTGATGAAATGAATACATTTAGATCTAAGTTTCATCAGCTGTAAGTTATGCGGATGACAAAAGAATTATCGCTTCGGACCAAATAAATACTTATGCACGAGGGCATCAACTTCAATCTAACTTTGACAACTTTTTTAAAGAAATACACAATTTTTTAAATGACTCATCTGACGATGAATATTAAATGAACATATATATTTAAATTAATATTTAATAATTATGATACCATATAAATGTACAAAAATTTATATTACATACTCGTACATATATAAAATAGTTTTGGAATATAGTTTTAGCAAAAAAAAAAAAATAAATAAAACAATATATAAAATGCATTACATTCAGCTGGTGTCTAATAACTGTAAATTTTTCTGTACATACAATATACTTCATTGCTATCCAACGGATAGCTAAGGTGAAATGTAATATGAAGATACAAGATAATAGTCTGGTAGTGTATAAAGTCATTCCTAAAAATTTAAGGAATATTACTATTACAAAAATCTTTATAAAATACATAACTGAAATTTTGCTCATAGAATATATTCGAAAAATAAAAAATGTTGAATATAAAACAATAAATGTTAATAAATAAATATACTTTTATTAAAAAATTTTTAATATTATTTCTAAAGTAAATTTTTAAATATTTTGCCATAATACATTTTCAGTATCGTAATCTAATTGCTTTCGATTTCTTGTTACACGAGGAGAATATTGATAAGGTAAAGTGGATTGTTTCATATTTTAATAGTTATCATTTTTTGATAATATTCTAATTTTTGGAGTTCTTTTTTCCGAAAAGCCTTTAAGACGCTAAGCTACGGAAGATGCAGAAGAAGGATTAAATTTTTGTATTGTTGTATCCATACCGTTTTGATCGTCATTATATGTATAAATATCCTCAGGTAAATTCAAATCTGTTTGCAGTGCTATACTTCTCGATTTAGGTGTTATTGTTTGAGTTTCGATATGCTTTTTATACACCTTTCTAGTTTGAGTTTCATTATCGCGCAAATTATGCAATGCTGATATTTTATTCTGATAAGATGTTCGTTGGGATCCAATTAGATATTTAGCATATTTAGTTCTTGTTTAATATAATACCATTTGTAAATATCTTTTAGTATATGTGAACCATATATTGGTAAGAGTTTCAGATGTAAAAAATCTGAATCAGTATATTTAACTTTAAATTTGATGGATGAAGAACTATAAGTTTTGATAATTTATTTGACATTTTCTAAAATTTTTCCAATGACTCCACTTAATATTGATGCAATAATAATGGGTAAAAATCCTCCTCTTTTGACGCATAGAGGTTTGTGATGAGCAAACTTTCCTCAAAGTATTTTTATATGGTTCTAGTTTTTCAAACACAGTTTTGTTAATTTTATGATTTCTGTTCATTGAATTAAAAGGAAGCGGAGGAGTTGTTAATAACTTACTGCAATCCTTGCTTAGAAATTGTATTGTTCACCCAGAGAAAAACTATGTTTAAATATGGTCACCTCCAACAAAACTATTTTTAAAGAAAATTGTAAACATAATTTGGTTTATATGGTTAAATTAACAACCATATAATGGTTAAATGTGTCCTCCATCAAGAAGGCACAACCATATTATAGTTGCCTCCGAACATGTTTTGGTCAATAATAACTTAAATATGTTTAACACTTATAATAGCATGGTTGATTTTCAACCATAGCATGTTGCTCTTGAAGAAGAGGAAAATACTATTGTTAATTTAAAAACAAATTATTGTCATATTTAAACTTAACATGTTTAGAGGCAACCATAATATAGTTGTGGCTTCTTGGTGGAGCACTACACTCACATTATTATTACAGTAACGGACTGTAGGTTATTCAAGAAGTATTCCGTTCAGTCATTTTTAAATAAATAAACATTTAAATTTCCAAGCTAATTTGTTTTTAACTGATTCTAACATTTATTCAAAAAAACTAAGTGCACATTAATACGAATTTTCGGTTGCGTTTAATATTGCCAGATGATTAAGTAAAAGTATTCTGTATGTAAAATTAAATGAACATGAAACTTAAAATAACTGTAAATTTACTTAAAAACCGATCTACTTATTTTGCATTTTATTTTAACGAAAAGATAATTTAATTTTTACTGTTAAAAGTTCAACCGCGAATTCCATAAAAAATTAACCACAAATTCTGTAAAAATAAATGCATTTTCAGTTATTTTATATAATTTAACTTTAAAAAAATAACCTACAAATTCCGTAAAAACAACTGAATTTTCAGTTATTTTATATAATTTAACTACCAAAAAATAAATCTATTTATAAATCTGTGGCAAAAAGTAAAAGTAAAAAACGATTTGCTTGTTTTATGTAGAAAATTCCCATATTCTATTTGTTAAAATTATTTGGTAAAATACATGAAATTTTTATAGTAAAATAATTGCGAATACCATATCAGGCATGCTGCTGGTGTCTTATAATTGAAAGTTCTTCTGTAAACAAAGTGGTCAGTATAACAAAACTAAAACAAACATGTATAACGGGGTAAGTAAATAAAAATAAATATTCTCTCTCTCATTAGAATAACAAGCGGAATAACAAGGAGTCTGGTATTTTTTAGAAATTCGAGAAAAAACTGTATTATATAAAATTACTGAATTACATAAATTAACTGAAAATTCATTTGTTTTTACGGAATTTGTCGGTTATTTTTTTGATAGTTAATTTTAATAAAATAAATGAAAATTCATTTGATTTTACGGAATTCGCAGTTGAGTTTTTGACAGTAAAAATTAAATGAACTTTTCGTTACAAATAAATGAAAAATAAGTAGACCGGTTTTTAACTGGATATTCATTTATTTTATATTACAATTTCAGTTAATTTTACGTACAGAATATTGTGAGTGTAGTTAAACAATAATATGGTTGTCGGTAGCAATAATATGGTTAAATTTTAACATAATATGTTTAAAATTTTGCCTAAAAATAGTTTTGTTGGAGGTGACCATAATTAAAAATGTTTTTTCTCTGCGTGTACACCTTAACAATAAAAATGTATCACAACCTGACAATAACTATCACTAAAGGGCTTATATATGAAAAATTGTTAAATTATATAAATGATGCTAGATCAACACATCTTGAATCATGTGGCTGGGCTATTGATATAAATAAAATAAATTCATTAGTGAGAAAATCCTGGTTTAGACAAGAGAAAAAAACTATTTAAGGATGGAAAAAGAGTAGAGCTTTTTGGTAAACTTCATGTTGATGTATTTAACCAACAAAAATACTTGTTTAATAATGTTGATCTGAAGTTAACACTAAATATGGAAAACCAGAATTTTACATGTTAGAAGGTGGCGATAAAAATGAATCTTATATTTAAATACATGAAGCTAATTTATATATAAACCATCTTACTATTAATCATAATATTTCAATGGCTCATCATAATGTATTACAATCAAGAAATTCAATTTATCCTTATAAAAGAGTGGAAATAAAAACGCTTACAATACACCATGCCAATCACTCATTAACTTTAGATAACGTTATACTAGGACAATTACCAAATTTTTTAATTTTTTGAATGGTGTCTAATAAAGCATATACTGGAGAGAAAAAAGAAAATCCATTTAACTTTCAACATTTTAATTTACAAAGATTTAATTTGGTTGTAAATGGAGTGCAATTTCCTGCACAACCAATTGAACTCAACTACAATAACGGAGGAATAATAAGTACTCGAGGTCATCAAGCACTATTTAAAGGAACTGGAATTCATCGGTCATCAAATAACTAAATAACTTTTTGACAACGGATATTTTTTACTTGCTTTCGTCTTGACACAAGATCATAATAATAATTCTAGTTGCGGTAATTTAATAAACCAGGGAACTATTCGTATTGAAGGCCGTATTGGCAAGCCAATTATTGAAGCAATAACGTGCTTAGTATACTGTGAATTTGATAGTGTTACAGAAATTGATTAAACGCGTAATATTATTCGAACACTATGAATTCATTAAATATTAAAAATACGTTGAACTCCAATAATATAACAAAATATAAATTTAAAGGTGTATTTGCATATAATAAATTACCAACACAATCAGTTTTAAAACCATCAATTTACGTTGCTAACACTGATCCATCACATATGCCTGGACAGCATTGGGTTGCTTTTTTATTTTCCTAAAAACAAACCTGCCGAGAACTTTTGTTGCTGGCCAATCTCCAAATAAATCTTTTAGGTTATTTTTAAATAAAAATTGTAAAACTTTTACTTATAGTAATCTTCGAATTTAGAGTGAAACTTAAAGTTTATGTGCCGTTTATTATTGTGTTATTTACTTAAGCGGTAAAAACATAAGTTTCAAACAAATTTTAAAATTATTTAATTATTTTAATTTATATTATAATGATATTTTAGTTGTAAGTTTATATAAGCATATTTTTTAAGAATTTTTAAGAATATAATATAAGATAAAAAAAAGAAATGCACATGTTTGTTTTTATATTTGTTCCATATTAAGTATAAACTTATAAATTTTAATCAAATTTATTCCCTTAATTTTTCTTAAGAAGTATACCGTCACCTGCACGGAATAGGACCCTCCTTACAATTTGTATTATGCCATGGGCAGCAATCAAAATGAGGCACGTTTAGTCCTTCATCGACGTCATCTACACCGTAGTTCTCATTTTCATCTATCATAGTTAAATAATGATATATGCACTCCATTTGCTCAAACATGATCACATTTTCGAAGTCTTTTTAGAATGTTTGTAGATATGGCTTGAAATATGAGATTTTTGATCTTGTTTGTTTGGATTCCCCTTGTTTAATGTTCCTCGTTTAAAATTTTTTAGATACAGGTGTTATATATATACCTATACTTTTTATTTTATTTAATTTTCCAGTCTATAGATTAAAAATCCTTACAGACATAAGTGCTTAAATTATAGTACATATAATAAATATAGAATAATGATATTAACTAATTTGAATTTAAATAAACAATAATTTTTCTTTTTTAGGCATCATTACTATCAGAAAAGTCAATAAGATTTATCAGCCTGTTTTTAGAAAATGAAAATATTTGTTCGTTCGTAAAAAAAACGAACGAAAACTGATTTAGGTTTTCATAAAATTAAAACACATTTTAGGTGAGTGACTGAAAAAGCTTTAATTTTTTCCACACACGTTTGGTTCTTATAAAATGAACATCTTCGTAATAAATGAACACAAATGCCAAAATAAGACGATAAGTAAAAGGCATTCGTTTAAAAAAATAAGTAGAAAATAAAAAGGATATTTTACTGAAAGAACCCTTAATTATTTACAATATTATTAAAGGTTTGTGTATCTATATATATATGTATTGTATATGTATATAGAATTGTAACATTATTGACTAATTGATTTATGATCGCACAGCCTAAACGCCTGAAGCTAAAAACTTGAAATTTGTACCGGTGGCTGGACTCTTCCCAAATAGATCCACTAAAACGGTATTTTTGGAAAGTAGAATGTTTAGGGGGTAACAAGGGTAAATTCGGTGACCTTATATTTCCAAAACTTAGAGATATACAATGAAATGTAATACCTATCGTTGTCTTTAAAAAAAAATAAGTGGACGAGTGTCTGGTACTTTTTTGAAATTCTCCTCTTTCAGGGAGTATTTTAGTACTTTTTTGTCATCCCCCTATCTTTTAAGCCAATAAACATAGAAATAAAAGTTATATCACATTCGAAACTTATTTTAAAAAATGCAAAGCCAAATTTGGCACTTTTTCGAAATTCTAACGTTTAAGGGGCGAAAATCGTAATTTCTTTTTTGGTACTTTGAAGAGACTCAAAATAAAGCTGCAAGGTCCTGAGTGATTATCATCCCATAAGATAAAAAATGAGCAGAACTATAACCTTAGGCACACAAATATGATCATAAAAAGGGCCGGACAAAGTAGCGAATTAAATGCTAGCGTTTATATAAGTAAAAACCTAGAAAAAATTAAAATTAATAAAGTAGCGGGTTAAATTCTACTAATTACATAAATATGTATTTACAGGTTCAAAAAATTCTAGAAACAAGTATGTACATATGTATGTGTGTATGTCAGTTCTTCCGTATGTTTTAAAAAATTAGTGCTTCACGCAAATACCTTCACCATTTCTATATGTTGATGTGTAGCAAAAAATCGTCTTCATATATTGCGTTTATTTATTGCAATTTTTGTAAACATTTTAATTCAACATTTTTAGTTTTAACATTTGCTAAAATTTTTTTATAGAAGTTTTAGTTTTTTAAATTTATAATTTATTTTTGTAAACAAAAGACAGGGTTAACCTTGAACACAAAATCCTTATATGCAAAAAGCATAAAAAGGTACGAAAATAAACGCATTGGCAATAATGTTATTTAACGATAGAAAAAAGCTCTATTCATGTCAAACATGAATAGACGAAAGCTTTTAAATGTTTTTTAAAAACCATATTTAAAACGTTTTCGTTTTAATACGAAAACTTCAAGTGAGAACACTTGTGTTTTACAAAAACAGGCTGTATATAGATTATTAAATTTCAAGCAAATTTGACGAAAGTAGTCGTTGTTAGCGTAAACAAAACGGTAATACGTTAAATTTAACGGCTGAAAATTTCGTGTAGGTCTCACTGGAACATTAAAGTTAATTTTGCTTAACAAGTAACCGGAATCGACATCGTCGCGTATTAGACCCATTAAAAACGAAATACTAAGCATTGTTCTTCGGCTTTTTAACGTCGGCAATTTAATAAGACCAAGTCTGCTTTCATATGAAGGCAGTGCAAGCGAATTCTATCCAAGACCTCTTAAACAAAATAAAAGGAACTGTTTCTGTACAGATTCAATGCTGTTGATATATATATTAAAGTATGGATCCCATACAATTGATCAATATTCCAGGATAGGGCGAACCAGAGACGTGTTTAGTGACATATGGATCAGAAAATTCTTTTGACCAACGTTTCAAAAAACCAAGAACTCTATTAGCTTTATTGACCATTAATGAAATGGGATCACAGTATTTTAGTTTGTGATCCAATAAAATACCGAGATCACCAATAGTGTGAACTTTATCCAGTAATGTTCCATTTAAAAAATAGCTTGTGTCAAGTTTAAATGAGCGGAAAAATGACATGTGCTTACATTTTTTTATATTTAAATCCAATAAGTTGTAATTACACCATTGAGAGAAAAGTTCAATGTCAGACCGCAAAATGGATTGATCAATAATATCGTTAAAAGAATTAAAAATTCTGACATCATCAGCATACATGAGTATGTTAGAATGCTGAACAACCGATGGCAGATCGTTAATAAATAATGTAAATAAAACAGGACCAAGCTGACTTCCTTGAGGCACACCAGAGAGAAAATATATATATATATATATGTAGCCAAATCTATTTGTAACTACATTATTAGACTTAAAAAAGCTGTAACAATAAAAATTTGTAGCAAATATTCAAGGTTAATTTTTAAACTTTAAAATTGCATATGATTGCATTTTTTACTCGAACGAAAAGTTTTATTGACTTATAATTTAATGCGAAGCAAATATTCAAGGTTAATATTTAAACATTAAAAATGAATACGATTGCATTTGTTTACCCTATTGAACGGAAGGTTCTAAAAAGTTCAATAAGCAGACCATTTTTCAAAATATGCTTTAATTAACATTAAATATATATATTTATATCAAAATTAAAAAATAAGTGCATAAGTAAATAAATATATGTTTTACGAGGTATTTTCAAAAGATTTTTAAATTGTTTTATTTAATTAAAAATGGAACATCGTAAACTTAGTTGCGAATTTTGTCCACACATAACTTTTTAAACAAAATTTAATAAGAAAAGACATTTTATGCGAGTGTATAATTTCAGCCCTTCTAAATCGAAATTCTTTAAAACTCCAAAAGCCGTTAATGATGAAATGCGGGAGGAGAAGGAGCAATATCCTGCAAATGTTAGTGAGATGCCTGACAAAGTTAAGGAATTTATGGAGGAAGATGATTCCTTTTTATTAGAATTAAAATTTTTAAATGTAAATTATTTTTTAAATAAAAATTAATAAAAAATTTTAAAAAATATCTCGTTTTTGTTTTATTATAATTATCTTTATTGTAAGGATTTCTTTTTCAGAGTTTAGATATAATTTAAATCAAATATTGCAGGTCCATTTGGTAATTGACGCCCCTTGTAAATAATTGTCCAAACTTTATCATTCATCTGAGTTAAGTTTGGATCCTCCTTGTTTAAAAATTTCATCATTCTATGGGGGAGATAAAACCATTTATTGTTATCTAAATTGGCAATGACTTTAAGACCATATTGTGTTTCCTTCCATTTAAAATTCACAATTTTCAATGATTGGTTTAAAGGTATATCATCGATTCTAATATACTTGGGCTTAATACCTTTGGCAAGATTTACAATATTTTTATACATCTAAAACAAACAAGAAAAAAAATAATAATAAATAATTAAATATACATTATTATATAGGAATTACTTACCATTTTTATTAAGTTTCCTTGTAAGTGGCAATTAAGATAATGTTATGGAATATACTCCCTAAGCCTTCTTATATTAATGGTAAACTTTCAAATTGTGTTAATCTCTACACTTATATATGCTGCATATTCAAAATATATTACATATTACTCTTTCTTATTTTAAAATACTCAAACAATTTCTTTATACATATTATAGAACGTCTCAAATATATCTTCATTTAAGAAAATATAATGTGATCAACTTTATATTACTCTCTTTTATAATTAAAAAATACTCAACATTTTTTTTAATTTTGTTTATATACAAAATTCCTCCTTAAGGAAAAATACATTGGGAGCAAAAAATTGAAAATTAACTAAAACCAACTTTAAAGTAACATTTCAATTTAAAAATTCCTCCCTATGGGAGAAAAAATTCCTCCTTATGGGAAACACGTTGGGAAGAAATTGAAATTTAAAAATTGCTCCTTATGGGAATCACGTAGGGAGCAAAATCATATACAGAATCCCCATAAATATACTACTGATGCCTGATGTTTATATGGAGTGTTCCCGGTTTGGAGGACTATTTTCTGCTGACAATAAGCGTTTCTTTTAACATAATAACAAAAAATGCACATAAAGCACTCCTAAAGTACTTTTAAAGGGCTAACTTTATTAACATATTCATAAATGTTTTGATTTTACTGGCTTAAATGCCTTTTTTAAGCATTTACGTAAACCATAATATATTTTTATTTTTTTTTTCTTCTTCGTTGTCAGCACTTAAATAACAGCTTTTTTGTATATTTTTTTGGTTATTATTTACTGCTGTATAATAGCTTGATTACACTGTGTCACAAATTTGCAAAAAAGTCGTGACCAAATGGATCGGACAGCTAATCCTTATGTAAAATTGTATGCTGTATCCGAATATGAAGTCAGAATGGTTAAAAGTAGAACAGCTTTTTGCATTTTTAAAAAAGATGATTTCATTTTCATAAAAATATATTCGAAAATATTCAAAGGCTGTTTTATTTGTCTTTTGTTGAAAGATAACAAAATTACAAAAACAACCACAAGTCGTTTGTAAATATTGGTCAAGAAATGACTGACTTACAGTGGGCCAAATTTAAAATTTCACAAAAATTTTAATGATTTTTTGGAATTTAGCTTTTTTCAACTCTTTTTTTTAAAACCAAACAATGAATTTTCTTAAGTGTTTTATTACGTTAGTTTATTTCAATACGAACATTTTGTGCCCCATAGGATCTAGATCGGTGCAAAAATGGCAAAGTTACTGTAGATTAATTGAATTATCACAATTTTCGATTTTTATCAAATAAAAAAAAAAAAAAAACAGAACAGTACATATACAAAGCTAATGGTAGTAACAATTAATATTAAAAATGGCTTAAAACTGTTGAATGGTTTTGCGTATTGTGATTATTTTCTGTCACTCGCACAAGGAACCAAAATTAGTCGCCAAACATAGCCTCATCATACGCCCCTTTACATCTGCATATTGAATAGACTTATGACGTCCCTTTTGCTTTACCTTGGCTAGGCAAAAATAACAGTCAACGTCGTAGTTCATAGGTTTACGCCAAATTGCAGAATAATCAAATGGCATATACCGACTGCGGTATAGGAAATGAACATATGATTCTGAAGGCAAACGTGATTTTTAAAGATCATCGTGATAAGTGTACGTGATTTAAAAATCACTGCTCCTTTAAACTGTTACTGTAATCAGGGTTTATCAGTTTTCTGTTCTTTTATATCAATTGCGGCCAAGCTATATGTACAATGCGCGAGCTTTCGCAAGAGTTTTTGAAAGTACTTTGCAAAGAAACAATAACAAATTATAAGAGCTTTCAAAGCTGTTTACTTTCATATACATACATACTTCAACAAATAAGCTTTGTTGAACAGCAATATTATGCGCCATTTCATTTAAAAAACGCTAAAACCCACACAAACAGTGAAATATCATAAATTTGTATATGTAACAAAATACAAAAAGAACGACTTAGAAAGTACCAGTTACTTGCGATTCGTGATTTTTCAGTAACATTGATTAAATCACAGGTACAGAAATATCGCTCACCTCTAATCCACATAGTTAAATGAGTTTTGCATGAATTGCATAAAGTATGCATGACTTGCATAAAGTATTTTCCGGATTATCTTTAAAATACAGCCAAAATGCATTTTGTAATTGCCTTGAAAAATGTGGTGGTTGCGCAAAACTATAAACTCCACAAGCATAACAAAACTTGTTTGGATTGTTCTTGCAGATAAAGGCACGTTTTGCACTATGCATTTTGTTCTTGTTAGATCGAATTCTACGTTACAAGCAAATCAAAACATTTACCAAATAATTTGCAATTGTAAGCTGTCCATAAAACAATGTCAGCAAAAAAGGCAGTGTTGTCAAAAATCTCTAATGAATGGAGGTTTTTACCTTTTTCTATTCTTAGAAATATTGTCTCGCGGATTATTTTTATTAACACAATCTTTTTTTTAGTGATATTTTTTACAAAATTCAATGTTTCTAATATTTACAGCGTTCGTTTTTCAAATTCTGCGTTTTTACTTCCTTTGCGTTTTTGATTCGATAAAAAAGCGGAAAGTGGGTTAATTCACTAAATCTTCTGTAGCTTTGTCAGAAATTGGCCTCGTTGGGCGCAAAATGTTCGTATCAAAGTAAACTAATGTCCCATGTAATAAAAC
The DNA here is from genome assembly GCA_943735925.1 of Pollenia amentaria. Classification (NCBI taxonomy): domain Eukaryota; kingdom Metazoa; phylum Arthropoda; class Insecta; order Diptera; family Polleniidae; genus Pollenia; species Pollenia amentaria. Next base: position 82,775,320 of record OX031009.1, read on the forward strand.
ATTAAACGTTTAATTTGCTTGGTTAAAAAAAAAATAACTTCAAAAGGACAAAATTGCAAAAAATCATAAAATTTTTCATACATTTTCAAATTTTGTCCGCTGTAACTGCCATTTCTTGTCCAATGTTTACAAGCGACCCGTGGTTATTTTAGTAAGTTTATTGTCTTTCATAAAAACCAAATACATACATATGTACATAGTCCGTCTAACTTTTTTGAAAATATTTGCATTTAAGTGTTAATAACAGTTTTTCGTAATATGTCGAAAACTGTTCTACTTTTGACAATTCGGATTCAGCGGACAATTTTACATAAAGATTATTTATCAGATTCATTTGGTCAAAAAACTGTCACGTAGTGTTATGCGCTTTTTCTCTTAAGTGCTTCAAACAACACAAATTTTTTTTACTGGGAAGTATTTATTAAGTCTGATTTGTTTGATTTAAGGTGATTAACCCTACGGCCACACGATTAAGCTTTTGTTGATAGTCTTTTACATAAACTGTTTGTCAAAATTTACATAAATTTAAAGCTGTGACGTAGGCTGCACGCAATTTTTAAGCAATTTACTTTTAAGATGTCATCAAGAAAACAATTTATACTGACAAACTTCTTATCAGATGTTATATTGAACGTAAAATTGCCAAACAAATGGGTAGTTAAAATTGAGAGAAATCTCGTCGTCAATTTAAAAACTGTATGTGTGTTAGTAAAAAATGAGAGTGAGAGCAAATTGAAAGGAATTGAAACACAAAAATTGATCGTGTGGCCTCCAAGTTAAAAAAGTAACGACATTGATAAAGTTTATTTTGTTTATTTGTTGCATTTTTTTGTTGGAGCTCAATGTAGGAACTTTTAACGAAAAGTACACGTTTTGTCTCGTTATTTCTCCAAGAAATTAAATGAGTTTTATACATTACTAGCTGAAAAGGAGACAGTTTGTTTAGTTAGGAAAATATTAAATATTTAGCGTTTCCGAGTATATCCAAAAAATTTTATCTTTACAAACAATATCTTCAAATTTTCGAAGCGAAAAAAAACAAATTATCCAAATCGCACCAGCCGTTCTCACGTGATGCGATTACATACATGGACCGTTTAATTTGCACATGTATATATGTATGTTGTGTTTAGCAAAGTCGTTTTTCTCTTTGTTTCTTTTCCCACCGTTGATGCCTGGCTGCCTTTTCTTAACCTAAAAGAAATTAAAATGATATGAATGTTGCAGCATAATTCAATGTTAATCCAATATTTTTACCTTTTTTTAAAGCCTGGTTCGTTCATAAACTTGTCGATATGAGTATTTTTTTAATTTAACATCCTTCCTTCGCTAGATGGAGAAAAAGTTTTTATTTTAATATACAGGAATGCCGCCACGACAGGAACAGGAAAAGAGGCAATGAAAAACGACTTCGATAAAATAATGTATAAGACTCATTACATTTGTTGGAGACGTAACGTGACAAAACGTGTACTTTTCTCTGAAAGTGCCCACATTGAGCTCCAAGAAAAAATGCAACAAATAAAGAAATGAAACCTCTTTCGTTACTTTTTTTAAAACACCTTAAATCAATCAAATCAGAGCTAATAAATACTTATTGATCAAAATTACAATATGAAAATTTTATTTTAAGATGATATATTTAAAGGTTGGTTGCAAAAGAAAAAAAAACATATCTTAAAAAACAGTTTGAGGTATTACTTAAAAAAAAAATCAGCCAAATAATAAATTAGGTTTTTGACTTAGTCCATTTTTAATATTTAATATTTTGCAGATATTACATTAAAAAAAAATTATATATTGTTTGCAGCCCCAAGTATTCTCTTTAAAATGACGTACAAATCATCTTCGTATGTGCAGTAGTTTTTGAGATATTGAAAAAATGATGACATTATGAATATGACATAACTTTTGCAAAAAAAAATTCAAAATTTTTTTCGTTGATATATGTTCCTTAGAGGATGAAATAAACCTTCTCATCAAATTTCTTTCAAATCGGAAGGGGTCGATGTATTTTTTCAATTTGCCCATCCGTACAAAAACCTAAGTCTGTTGTCAAAAAAATAACTTACGTGATCAGAAAGTGTTTAATTTATTAAGAAATTCACAAAAAGTTCTCTTTTTTTGAAAATGCTCTTAGTTTTGAATGATATTAAGCCATTTTGTAGCAATATATATAAAATACCATTATTAATTTCACATCAAGCATTACTGTTTGATGGGAATATTTCACCACTTAAATGATATTTAGCTTATTTAAAAAAAAAGTGAGAGATCCCGACTACATAATACCCTACACCAAGCACAAATTTTCGAGAGTGTACCGTATTTGGGACTAATGCGCAATCACAGACGTTCCAAAACAAAATTATGTTATTAGTTTAAGATTCATGTACTTATACGAGCTCTTTGTGCCGAATATCATCTAGATATCAACATCTGTATAAGATTTTATGGAAAGCGTTTGTATGGGACCTATGGTCATTTCTGGACCTACATGTCATGGCATTGCAGTTATAGTCACCAAATTGCATGTCAGTACCAATATTTGTAAGGTTGTTAAGCTATTAAAAGCTACATATATTGGGGGACGGTATTTTTATGGAAGCTGTGGTCAAATATAGTCCGATTCAAGTAAAATTTAATTAAAATTTAAGTAAATGATTACGGTTGGAATAAAATATTTCTGGGCCAAGTTAAATCAAAATACCAGCTTAATAAGATGTATTATATGACAGAAGACTCTATTCTGGAAAGAAGTTTATATGGGGGCTTTATGATGGTATAGGCCGATTCCTGCTATTCGTCTAATTGTCTCTAAAATTGTGAACTTAAATATGCGTACAAAGGTTATACAGCCAGCCGGATGAACAGTTTAAATAAGGGCCGAACCCGAATATTTTTACGTGTTACACATATCAGCACAAGTCCACAATATCCTCTCCACGTATGGTGGAGTAAGTTAACTTACTGGTTACTATAATGAGACTAAGGGCAACTGCTGTTTAATAAAGGTGTAAATTTTATGCTGCATAAGGCATGGTGAAATAATACAGGTGGCAGCACTAAGGCAACAAATACAACATTACAACAAAAATGAAAAATAAGTCTCCGTATACGTCAAAAATTATATTATATTAAAATCAAATTTTTCCGCCGAACGCGGTGAAATAAATTAATTTCAAGCCAATTTTTATTACACTATGATTACTATCTTGTTTAATTTTAATTTAAATAATCAAAAACTTTAATCCAAACAATAATCACAGCACAAAACGTGGACTTTTTATAAACATAAACAAAACTTTGACATAAGACTAGACAAACAATACAAGAGCACAAAATCGTCATCTGGCGTAGTAATGCCACCTGTTTATTTTACCATGGTATAAAGACTGCTGTTTTACCCAGAGACCCACGCCTAAAGAACAAGCTCCTTAACACGCATACGAACAACCCACGTAAACACTTAAAAACGCGAATGTGGCTTGTTTTTCTTTTGTTTTTCTACGTTTTAATATTATAAGGAACCAGCGCCAACGATAAGACTTTAGGCATTGTTTTAAATGCAAAAAATTAAAATTTCTTATAAAAAATTGTAAAGAAACACATCATAAAAATTTTATAAAAAATTTGTTTTTGAATTGTTTATTGTTTACAAAATATTTGCCAAAAAATTTAGGTGAACTTTTACAAAAGTGTTTAATTCACACTGTGTGTGAAGAAGTAAATATATTTTTTTTTTTAAATTTAAGGGAGTTTCATATCTATGTAATCTATGACTATGGTATTATACTTATACATTTAATTTGGAAATGTTGGAATTAATATAAAATTTGGCAACGATAACTTTTATAATTGTTGTGATGGTGTAATAAAAACGCGATGAAATTAATGAATGTAAAGTATTAAGTGTGGTCTGTTCATAATGGATAAAAAAAGGAAGTAAAGAAAGATAAAAGTAAAAGGATAGATATAGGAAAAAACACATAGTTGTAATTAAAGGCAACCAAGACTTGCGGCCAAATTTTTACACCAACACCTCCACTTAAAGCTGGCTATACGAATGAAAGCCCCAATACCACCGCACATCTCATGTGTTTCTCCCTTGTTAGAAAATCGGCTGCCATATTCTCCGATGTTTCATATTTTAAGTATATATGACCGGAATTTACCTTCTCCCGCACAAAGTGATGACACACATCAATGTGCTTGGAACGCTTGCTACTTCAACTAATAGCACCTTGACACATGAAAGCATAACCGGTACAAGATCTTCTGTCCGAAACGTCGCCGGCGTAATCTGCTTCACAGAATCCATGTATTTTAAAAACGTCACTTTTCCCATATACAATTTTTGCATTTATTGTACCCTTTAGGTACCTAAATACTCTTTTCACTGCTGTCCAGTTGGAAAAGTCAAAATCATCATTAAACTTACTTAGTTCGCCGCATAGGCAATATCCGGACGTGTTCCCTGAACCAAGTTTAGTAAGCAGCCAATTGCCTCCTGATATGGTATTTTTTCAACAGGTTTAGAATTTGATGACGGCTTTGACAACTTTACATTTGCAATCAAAGGGTGTAGAAATTGGTTTGCAGTCACTCATGCCAAAACGTTTTAAAAACTCTCTCGTATGCACTGACTGGTCGATATAGATTTCGCCTTTATCACGATTTCTGGTTATGCGCGACCCACACAGTTTCTCGCTTCTCCCAAATCTTTCATCGCAAATAATTTCCCCAGTTGCGATTTTACTTTAGATTTTAGTGTTGTATTATTTGAAAAAATTAACAGATCGTTCACGTAAACTGAGATAAGTAATATTTTGTCATCACTTTTGTATATCAATAGATGGGTCCAGCTTTGAATGTCGTAACTTTAAACCCTTTAATGCGCCATCTAATTTCTCATTCCATTGTATACTTGCCTGTTTTAGCCCATGCCCTCTGGTGGTTCCATAAATATTTCCTCTTTTAGGTCGCCCTGCAGAAAAGCTGTCGCTGCTGTCACTGCGCACAACCGGCGAATATGTTTCCTGAAAATCTATACCGGTGCGAGCATCCCTTGATCACCAAGCGGGCCTTGTGACGTTGGACACTCCCATTTTCATCCCTCTTTCTTTTGAATACCCATTTGCTCTTTATGGGCTTTACACCAGGAGGCAGTGTTCAAATATTATTTTTTACCAAAGACGTCACTATTCATAGCCTGTCTAAACTGCTCGCCATCAACACCACTGAGAGCCTCATCAACTGTAAATGGATCACCAGCACTTTCTGCCTCAGCTAAATGTAGATTATAGTTATCCATGTTAACGGGTCTTGGTATACGGTTCGTGCGTCTGACAATTCGATCTTGATTGATTGATAAACTGGGAAATATTAGACTTTCATCACTTGCTACTGTTTCATGAGACTCATAAAATTCCTGAGAGCTATCACTCTCATCATCAGTAGTCAACTCATCACCATCATTTATACCATCACTATCATTTGTATCTTCTCTATAATTAGTGTTATCTCCATCATGAAATAAACAACATTCTTCAATTGAGCCAATATTTTCGTGTTGAAAGTCATTCTTAAAAATTTTACGTCTCGGCTCTTTGTTAATCTCAAGCTGCCTGGTGCAAGCAGTCGATAACCTTTTGTGTTTTCGCAATAGCCAACAAATATAAAATCTTTTGCCTTCGAGTCCCATTTCTTACTTTTCTCCTTCGGTACATAAGAAACCGCTCGACATCCAAACACGCGAAGATGCGAGAAATCAACTTTAGTGCCGGTCCATTTTTCTTGTGGAATATTTTTGCAAGTGCAGCAGAAACGGAGAAATTCAGGCCGTTGTCCCAACGCAACCATTTTATTTTAGAGCCGGTCTCATTTTCGACCCTTGACTTAAATTCAACAAAAAATGCTGGTACCTCCGTTTTTGCCTGCAAAAAATAAACAAATACCTTGTGTTTGAAATCATCAATAAAAGACAACAAATACTTAGCTCCTCTTATAGATGGTTCCTCCATTGGACCACACAGGTCAGAGTGCACAACCTCAAGTATTCCTTTGGAACGAGAATCAGAAGATTTAAAGGGTTTTCTTTTACAGATTTTACCCCTAAGACATGACAAACATTCTTCCGTTGGAGACTTCTGAAATTTCATACCATTAACCAACTGCTGTGTCTTAGATAAGTCTGAGTAGTTTAAACGCCCCATACGAGCGTGTCATGTATCAATGTTCAAATTTGTCGCTACCATACAAATATGATTTGTGTCGCCATCGAGCTTGAACATCCCAGCAAAAACTTACATTGCAATGTAATGAGTTAAAAAGCTAATATAGCTACTCTTCACCACTTATACATTGGCATTTTAACTCATTATTTTAACACGGTGGTGTCATTGGAGGCAAGTACTTACCACCCTCGCTTACAAATAGGGAGTTAAATAAGTCATTACCACATTCGCTTACAAATAGGGAGGTAAATAAGTCATTACCACGTTTGCTTACAAATAGACACTTCACATTGTTATTAACAAAACTGAATTTGTCAAACAAATTACAGTATTTTTCGGTTAATTGCACATCAAAATTTGCACAACTTTTTGTTCAATTAACCGGGGAACCAATTAGCCGATACCCGCTTAATTGAACAATTCGTTCAATTACAAGAATCCCGTTTAATTGAACAGTTTGTTCAATTACAGAAATCACGCATAATTGGAACTACTAATGAATTAAAAGAAATCGCATATGTGCACTTTAAGTTTTTCAAAATAACTTTTTTTACCTTAAACGAAAAAAATGCAAGTAACAGAAAAAAATGTACATATGTATATGTGTATACCAGGTATTTATTATTGTAGGTATGTACTATTAAATGCACTATTTATGTGCACAATAGTTTTACAAAAAATAAAATTTATAAACTAAAAAACAATTCATATATTTATTGGTTTTACAAAAAAAAAACATAAACTTAAAGAATAAAAACAACTAATATGCATATACATACAGCTCTTCCATTCACGTAAAAATTAAAATATTACATAGTGCTTAAAAAAATAAAAAAAGGAACAAATAAATTCATGTTGTACATATTCACACTTTTCGAGATCATTATTTAAAAAAGAAAAATAAACATGTTGTTTACATTTTAAAAGAATTACTTGAAAACGTCTGTAAAAAACACCCAGTGTTTTTCACAAATGATGTCAAATATGTGCAAAAATGCCAGACTATTTTTCAATAATAATGCAATTAACCGGGTAAAAGTAAGAGGAAATTTATTTTTGATGACATGAATTTTGAACCAATTAAGCGGGAAAATCAATTAACCGGGTTCAATTATCCGAGGAAATTTACATGGTTTTCGTATGCAATATGTATTTTTGCCCGATCATGTGGTTCAATTAAGCGTGGAAACCAATTAACCGTAGGGTCAATTAACCGAAAAATACTGTATGTCTTTAATTTAATTTGCTTTCCAATGCAAAATTTTACTACTCTGCAACAAGGACATATTCATCCCAATAAACCAGAGAACGATATAATTTCAAAAACGATGATATTTACATGGAAAATCGATATTATAAGGAAATATACAATTTAAATTGTATCATTTATGATACAAGATCGATATCATATATTTAGTCAATTCACAAGGTATCCTAACATGTCATATTGTCAAAATGTCCTAATATTTCACAATGGTTTAAAAATATTGTTGTACGGCTCAGCCGCTCAGCGCTGGACTTTTCTGATTAATTACGACAGCACAATAAACACAGCAAGCAACGTTCTATTTATTTAAGACACTTTTTGTTAACAAACCAACAACAATATTTTTAAACCATTGTGAAATATTAGGACATTTTGACAATATGACATGTTAGGATACCTTGTGAATTGACTAATTATAATTTACTAGCTTAACCCGGTGCGCTTCGCTACACTGGCATCCTATGGGAGGTATTTCCCCTTCTGCGCCTACCCGCTTTATTTTTATTTTCAAAAGTGTAGTATACCATAAGAGTGACTTTTAGAAAGTTTGAACATTCTCACTATTACAGTTCTTAAGATATGCGATGTTAAACATTGGCGTCCTATGGGGTATTCCTATACCCCCGCTGCTATTTTATTTCAATTCCGGGGCTCAGAAGATCCTACTACAAAAAGTTCAGCAAAATGCGTGCAGCGGCTCTTAAGATATGCGATAATTAATATTGGCATCCTATGGGGGGTACCAATTCCCCTGCCCCTATCGAAAAAATAAGTAGCCTATTTTATTTTTAGGGCTCACGTGATGTTACTGTAAAAATTTCAGGAAAATCGGTTCAGTATAATATTGGCATCCTATGGGGGGTACCAATTCCCCTGCCCCTATCGAAAAAATAAGTAGCCTATTTTATTTTAAGGGCTCACGTGATGTTACTGTAAAAATTTCAGGAAAATCGGTTCAGTATAATATTGGCATCCTATGGGGGGTACCAATTCCCCTGCCCCTATCGAAAAAATAAGTAGCCTATTTTATTTTTAGGGCTCACGTGATGTTACTGTAAAAATTTCAGGAAAATCGGTTCAGTATAATATTGGCATCCTATGGGGGGTACCAATTCCCCTGCCCCTATCGAAAAAATAAGTAGCCTATTTTATTTTTAGGGCTCACGTGATGTTACTGTAAAAATTTCAGGAAAATCGGTTCAGTAGTTTCGGAGTCTATAAAGCGACAAGCAAACAAACAAACATACAAACAAACATACATAATTCATTTTTATATATATAGAAGATATCACCTAGACGACATCGTTGTTTGGTTGATTGATTAGTGTAGTTTTTATTCAAAATTTTAATTTTAAAATACTTATTAAAATCAATTAAGTATTTAAATTTTTTATATTCAAATTCTTATGAATTTATAACAAATAAAAAAAAACAAATTGTAAGAACAAATATGTATTTAAAATCAATTTGTATTAGATTTGAATAAATAAAACCTTAAATGTATTTTATTACGAATTAATAATAAATTTCCTTAATCAACTCATAAACAAGTACTTATGTATCAGATTATATAAAAACCATTACTTAACTACTTATATGTAATGCAGATGGTATGAAGTAGTCATTGAAAAGTAAGTTGTTCAGTAATTTCAAGTCATTACTAAGTTTTTGCTGGGATGCTCTCCACAAGACTGGCTGTTGCTATTATTTCATTATCCCTTTCAATAACACATTTGTCACCCAAAAATTGTACGCTGTAGTCATTGTGTGTAATTCGGCTCACAGATAGAAGATTCACAGTTAAGTCTGGTACATAAAGCACATCATAAATTGTTATGCCAATCACCTTACCGTGTGGTTTTAAGCTGGATTTCAATGTTGCCCATACCTTCAACTTTCAACTTTTCCCTATTGGCTGCATATATTTCCTATATCTGTAAAGGCGTTATATTTACAAACCAGTCTTTTCGCATAGTCATGTATGTATTGGCGCCCTATGCTCCAGTGGGAGTTAAAGGAAAATATGTATATATATATATATATATATATATGTAGACTTGCACCTGAGTCCACAAACCAATCACTGGCATTAATTGCCCCTGCCACATACACTGTACAAAAACCACGACAATCTGTTGATATGTGACCAAAACGGTTGCAGTTGTAGCAACGGAGGCCTTATTTATTGTTGTTGTTCTTCTTCTTTTTTTTCCAGCAAAGTAAGCGGCATTGTTATCAGCATTGGCTATTTTAACGTCTTGTAAAAGTTTTGTCTTGAACGAATTGCACGATATTTTCACCCCATAGCTTTCTATATCCATAATCATAGAGAAATACTCTTCTGGTAAATCAACGAGAAGCATTCTTCATTCACAGCCATGTTGACTTCCTTCAGCTTATGAGCCGTCGAAACAATTTTGCTTACATATTCCTCGGTACTTTCGATAGAAGATTTGTGGTTATGAGTTCGCAAAGCAATCCATCAACCAGCAAAATTATTTTTGTTTTTTCTCTGGTGGCCAACTTCGCATTCATACCGTCCCCCCGGACGGTATCCCAAAATTCCTCGTGCTGAAGCAGGTTTTTCATGGCAAACACCCATGATGCATAATTTTCCCTGTCAAGTAATTTTTCAACACTGAAGTTTATAGCATAAGCAATTTCGAAAATATTATATAACTCCACGAACCGTGGTAAGGGTTCAATCAATTTCATTGAGCATACTCTGGGCCCATAACCTAATGTGATGGTGTAATAAAAACGCGATGATATTAATGAATGTAAAACAGTCTTTTATTAAGTGTGGTCTTTCCACAATGCGTACAAAAAAGGAAGTAAAGCAAGATAAAAGTAAAAGGATATATACATGGTGAAATAATACAGGTGGCAGCGCTACGGCAACAATACAACAAAACTGAAAATTAGTCCCAGCTATCGTCCAAAATAATTTTATACAAAAATCAAAGCCTGCCGCTAAACGTGATGAAATAAATATATTTTTAGTCGATTTTTATTTAATTTTGGCCAATTGCTTTTTAATTTTTGATTAAAATTATAAAAACTTTAATAAAATACACTAATCACAACACAAAACGTGGACTTTTTGTAAACATAAGCAAAACTTTGACATTATATTAGACAAACAATGCAAGGGCAAAAAACCGTCATCTGGCGTAGTAATGACACTTGTTTATTTCACCATGGATAGATATAGGAAAAAACATAGAGTTGTGATTAAAGGCAACCAAGACGTGTGACCAGATTTTTACACCAACAATAATAGATACTATGGGAATTTTGGATTGGTACGTCCAGATTTAGCAATGGGATCCATATAAACCTCCTCCCTAAAATCCCTCATCAAAAAAAAAGTTGGACAGGGTGTTTTGCGTTTGTGCTGAATAAAAAATGGTACCTATTGTAAATAGTGAGAATGGAACAACAATTCCACATAGCCCTCATACAAAATTCTTTTCGGCATAAAGTTGTTGTTGAGTTCGGCCCACATACCTATGTATTTTGTATTGCATTGCTTGTAAGAAATTAGTTTGATATCTACATACAAAATTTCCAGTTTTTTTCAAAATAAAATACAAATTTTTGTTTGGGAAAATATATTAGAACAGCAATAAAAAATATATGAACGAAAATTTTTATTTTATTTTCAAAAACAGACAGTATACTTTACTTCTATAAATTTTTTTCATGAAATGTAAAATAAAACTTGTTCATGTATGTGCAAGCAAATTGAAAACGAAGTTAATATTTATATTTCTTGCGTTTTTGTCAAGGGAATTGCAGTTCACGTATTTTTTTTTTTTTTGAATTCGATCTAAAAGTTACAAAACAAAGAACCGTGTCCACAACTCCTGAACAGGCTAGTCTGCATGACGTGCGTGAAGTTCAAAGTTTAGATCATCTAAGTATTTTCGGGAAAACAGAAAATTGAGATACCAAATCAAAAATCGAACGTACGTTTGACGAGAAATCGCCACATCTGACAACCCTGGCGCCCACCGCTGACAAAAACTCACTCTCACTCATAACCAGGGTTTCGAACAACTGCTAATAGCAGTCAAAATTTGCTAAAAATTTCATTTATTTTCAGCAACATGCTTAAAAAAAGAACTATATTTTATTTTCATCCACACTCATACTTAAAACAGTTGAACTGTGGCGCACAGTTACTGAAAAAATAGTAACACAATTCATTTTTTTTTCAGCAGTCAAAAGAATCAGCTGTAATTAAAGACTTTTTGGTAAATTTAATATTTTAATAATTTATTTATTTCATGTGCGGCTAGTACGCACTGTTTTAGTTTGATACAATAATTGCTCGTACATGGGAATTGTTCTCAGTTTTATACTTAATAAATGCTGATCAAGCATTTTCATTTACTGTGGAAGGTGTAACGGTTTGCTTGGAAATTTCATACTATGTCATAGTCAATCGTCCAATAGAAAGAGCGTTGATCGAATTGCTATTGGACGAATGTGTGTTGATCGTATTGTTACCAATAATATAGTATTGTATTGATATATACACAAAACATGCGCCTGAAATTATGTGTGTAAGCATAGTCGAACACAATGACACGCTACACAGCAACAGACTCCCCCCATTTTAAACATACAGACTGCTGAACTTGCGACTGAAAACCAGAAGCTGCTGTGTTTACAGTTGACGTAAACACTTTTTTTAGTTTAGTCTCAATTAACACGTTTTGTTATGTTTCTCCGATTTAAGTAGAATGTGCTGCTTCACCACTAGCTCAATTTCTCTCTTGGGATGGATTCTTAACCCGCACATTCAAACTCTAGATCACAACAGCAAAAAAAAACTAAACAACATTATCATCGCAAAAAAAACCACCAAAGTCAAATAGACACGACATACGTGGGATAGATGTTTCATCCCTGTCAGCGTTGCCCTTGTGCCAACCATGTAATCTCATTGCGATATGATGACCCCTAACGCTTAAATACACTTCAGACTACCACGCTACCATTACACCGGAAATCCTGACAACAAAATTACTCACACATATTTAAATTATTTTCTAAGACATTCAGTTATAATTTATTTAGATAATTTCTTAACCTAAACACTTAACAAATAATAAATAACTAAAATATTAAAATTCTATTTACTAAAAACTTATTGTTCTAATGTAATAATTAATCCGTGATATACATTCACAATTTCTTGAATTGTAAAGATATCCGTTATATATAAATTTTTATTCTCTTTTTTTTTATAACAATTAAAAATTTTCAATCATGAGCAAACTCAAAAGATCAATTATGAAACGAATGGTATCATATACCCCAAGTCTTGAACTGTCAACAGATCTCACTCTTCTTGTTTTAACATATTCAAACTTAACTGACAACTTTACTATTTTTTTCACTCCAACGGTTAACACAATACAATATATATACAATTTTATCTTTTCCCCTTTTAACAAAAAAACACAAAATACAACACACAATGTAACAAGTAAGAAAAAAAAATACGAAATCATTCACGTACCCAGAAGGTTAAAATCTTGCTAAAAATTACTTTAGTTTTCAAAATTTTAGACCTATTATTTTACCTATCGCTTTCCCCTAATGAGCTCACTAGAAAAAATTCGAATACGGCTCCAACGCTCTCTTTTGTTTCTGAGAAGCTGAATTCGACTGTTGTAAATCCACGTTTCGTTTTTTTTTTTACAAACATACAATGACACTAACACCTCTACCTACATATATCGCTTATACTAATCTTAAACTAATTTATGTCTCCAGTTGAAAATTTTCTCTTTACGCCTTAACATATAATATTGTTTCCTTTAATTAATCTTTCCACAATTGTTGACAAAGTCAAAAACTTCTTTTTCCTCTCTTCTGGAAGGCACTGAGTGGAACTACACCACTAGCTCTACCAGATCTATAGTACTGGCCTATGGCTGGTGATGCCAGGATGGACACAAACAAACTTCGGACAATAACAATTTTGATTTTTCCGTTACCTTTTATATCTCTTTTTTTTTTTTTTTTTTTCTTGTTGCAAGCGTTATTTTATCTTGTCCTATTCACCAGGAATTTTAGTCCTCTATTTCAGACACAGGTAACCAATTGTCCAGACTTTTTCTCCTTTGCTGTCCCAAAAATCCCTTTAAAAACGATCTTTATAAACAAAAATTTAATAACTTTCAATCATCACTAACTCACTTCGCTCCGTTAAAATGTTCGCTCACTAAACAGAAAGCTTAATACTTTCTAATTTAATTATAAATAAAAATATTTTCGGCCACTTTTTAAAAATCCGTCTTTTGTGTTTAATGCTTTTACTTCAACTTTACTTAAAACAATAAATTTTCAGTATTATCTTCTGTTAATAAACCCTTCACTTTTGTTACACACAAAATTTAACGGCTTTACTGCACTAACAAAGATCTTAATAAAAAAAAAACTAAATCTCACATAATTACAACATTTATGTACAATAAGCCAGGTTCAATGCCCTTTTTCCTTTTTAACCTTGAAGCCCTTCATTAATTCTACAATAGTTGTTACCTTAAAGAGAAATTTGTTCTCTTTCAAAAAACATTATTTAGTGGCAACTTCATCCTTGTTCACTACTAAACAATAGCAACTCTACATATAACAGTTTTCCAGAATGGACTTCCAACATTATTACTTTGACAGGTCATTAAACTACCAACAACACAACATTCATCAAATAAAATAACAAACTAAGCACACAATACGAAACACATGCACCAACTCATTCAATTTATAACTAACCAATTAAAAGCATACCCTAAAAAAAACAAAAAAAAAACAACAGGAACATCCACAGCTCGCCAAAATAAAACAAAACGATCAACAACATCCATGCAGGAAGGTTTATACTTAATTTCCACCTTTCTCCATACTTTAAACTATTCTTTCTTTCTCCTAACCCCAGCACCCAACAACACAACCGTCCAGAACCCACACCGTCGCAACATCAACCAAATGGACCTCCAGCAACTCGAATCAAACGAGAAGTCATGAGCCCCATTACACCCATAACAAAATTCTGTGGTTTCTCCCACCGACAGAAATCGCAGTGAAATGGGTGTTGTAGTCTTTGGTTCTGCTTCGCGGTGCCCAACGTGAGCCACACCCACCTTCCATTTTGGTGCCCATCAATGCATTCCAACTAGACCACTGCCACTGAGATAGCCGGGCACTATTAACCTTTTCAGCCCAGGCAAGTATTCATTTCCCTTTAACTTTCATCGAATTACTTAACTTTTTCGCATCTCCCCAGATACATTGCATCCACCTTTCGAAATCTGTAACCCCGCATACTGTCACATTCTTACAATAATTCAAGGTAACTGAAAGACACTTAGCACATATTAAGAACGTTCACAGAAATACTTTTGGCGACACATAAACCTAACCTAATTTTGCACAGTTATTGAATATTGCAGCCCTTGGTCACGTTTATTTGTTGACATCGTCCCATTCTTGCCTAATACTTTCAAATAGCCTCGATTTATTGCTTCAAGTCCTTCGCGTGATATACCCCAATAGACTTACCGCCTAATGATTCAATCTCATACATATTATTTCCTAATACCCTACCAATTCTACACTTAGTAAATTTACGACAAAATTTTGCGTTGATGCTGTTTTTATAATCACTTATAACAAAGTTTCTCTTATATACTTCCTGTCCTGGGTGAAAACGTATCATTCTCGCCCCTTGATTGTATCTAAGGGCACTTCTCTTATATGTTTGATGTAAATTTTCCTTGATTTTTTCCCTTATTAATTTTATTCGTTCAGTCCTTTCCAAATTTCTGTATCATCCATTGCTTTCAATTCCCTAGCCAATTTGTAATCGGAACCGTAAGTGAACATATTGTGACCAAATAAAGCAAAGAAAGGGTTCACACCTGTAGCCGTGTGAATCGCTGTTCTCAAAGCTTGTTCTATTGATGGCAAATTTATATCCCATTCACGGTGATCATCCTTCAGGTACATTCTAATACTGGCTAAGACACTTTGGTTCACCCTTTCTGCTGCGTTTGACTGAGGAGAATATACCGCAGTCCTTGTGTGTTTAATCCTATAGTCCTGAATCATTTTCTGGAATTCTTTTGATATGAACTGGGGGCCATTATCTGAGTGGATAGTTTCCGGTACTCCAAAATTGTGAAATACATGATTAACCAAAAATTGTATTACATTCTTACTTGTGGCCTCCTTCATTGCTTTTAAAAAAACGAATTTCGTTAAATGATCCATAACTATAAATATATAGGTGTTTCCCTTCTTTGACCTAGGATATTTTCCCAAAAAGTCGATATAAATTTTTTGAAATGGTCTATCTGTTTTCACCTCATTTACAATTTCATGCATTAACCTTTTATTTGATGATTTACATTCTTTGCAAATTTCGCAATGATTGACGAAATTTTTAACTTGCAAAATCATATTCGGCCAATAATACTTTTCTCTTAGATGATTTAACCTTTTGCTTATTCCCCCATGTGCTTTGTCTGCAGATTCATGCGTTTCTTTTACTAAAATATTAGTTAATGAACTTGGTATCCAAAGTTTCCATTGGAACTCATCTAGCTCATCCATTTTGCCTACCAAATTTTTTCTTAATTAAACCGTTTTTTATTCGTATATCAGGCAATTTTTGTTCATTTTTTTCTATTGTCTCCCTTAAATTGTTGTATTCTTCCGACTCAAACTCAATGGTATCAAATCCTAGTATACCTTCCGGCGAATCATTTATTTCCTCTATATATCTTGAAAGTGTGTCGGCGACTATATTTTCTGATCCCTTTTTATGTTCAATTACAAAATCAAAACTTTGTAGTAATAATGCCCATC
Source organism: Pollenia amentaria (assembly GCA_943735925.1). Lineage (NCBI taxonomy): Eukaryota > Metazoa > Arthropoda > Insecta > Diptera > Polleniidae > Pollenia > Pollenia amentaria. The sequence goes on from OX031009.1 coordinate 82,791,709, forward strand.
TTGCTAGTCGGCCACTTAAGTCTTTAAGTGACATCAGCCACTTAAGACTAGCGGATCTGTTATCACGGTGAAAGGCATTAATTCTACATAGGGTCGAAATCTTTTTATCGCTAAAACTGCCGCCATGCACTCTTTTTCCGTGACTGTGTAATTCTTTTGTGCCTCATTGAGTTCTTGTGAGAAATAAGCGATGGGCCTCTCGTTGTTTGCTTCATCAATTTGAAACAACACTGCCCCTGCACCATAATCTGAAGCATCACATTGAATAAAAAACCTTTTTCTAAAATCAGGATGTACTAACAATGGAGCAGTGGTGAGAGCCTGTTTTAGTTTGTTAAAGCTTTCTATAGCTTCTTCATTTATTTCAAATTTGATTCCCTTTTTAATAAGGTTTGATAAAGGAGCTGTCAAAGTAGAAAAATCCCTAATAAAACGACGATACCATCCCGCCGTGCCCAAAAAATTTCGTATAGCCTTCACCGATTTGGGTATTGGTATCGCCCTAATTGCCTCAATTTTCTCAGGGTCTGTTCTCATCACGCCACCTCCCACTATGAATCCTAAATATTTAATTTGTTTGAAGCAAAATTTTGATTTTGTCAGGCCAATCGTCAGGTTTGCCCTGTTCAAACACTCAGCAACTTGACTCAACAACTTCACGTGATTTTCAAAATCCGCTGATATTACTAACAAGTCGTCTAAGTATACGAACACGTTTGGTTTTAGTTTCTCTGGTATGACCCTGTCCATAAGCCTACATAGACTCTGCGCGGCGTTACATAAACCGAATGGCATTACTACATACTGGTAAAGAGGCCTCTAAAGGAATCTGCCAAAATGCATGTTTCAGGTCTACACTACTTATGTAATATGTTTCATCTAACCTACTTAAAATGCCTTCAATATTTTGAATCGGATAAGCATCCTTAATAGTTTTCTCATTTAATTTTCTCGCATCTAAACATAACCTGTTCTATCCTGGTTTTCTAACTAAAGTTGATCTATTAGACCATGGACTATTGCTCTCTTCTATTACTCCTAATTTTAGCATATTATCTATTTCAGCGTACATTAGCTCTTGAACTGCAGGGGAGACAGGATAGTATCTTTCCTTCACGGGGGCAGTATTCTCCATCAACTCTATTGTATGTTCCTCTAATTTAGTTCTTCCTAACCCATGCCTCTCATAGATTCTAAATTCGTTTATTAACTTTTCTAAATTTTCCCTTTGCTCTTTGGACAATATATGTTTATCAGTATCATTAATAGTTAAGGGATACTCGGAAATCAATTTTTCTATGGCTATCTCCTCGGATGAAAAAACGTTTGGCGCCAATTCAAATTTTTTCCAAAAATCCACACCTAGGTAGGCAGGCTGGCGGCATGAAATAACCCCCCAAAATATAACGCCCCAAAAAAAATATGAAATAACCCCCCAAAAATTTGTACAGAGAACAACAAAAACGATTTTTGGGGGGTTTTTTCTTTTTTTTGGGGTGTTATTTCATTATTTATTTTAGGGAGTTATTTCATATGAAATAACTCCCCAAAAATCTGAAATGAAATAAGTCCCTAAAACTATTTTGGGGACTTATTTAATTTTTAAATTACATATGTATTTTATAAAGCTTTTTGTAATAGCTCTATTCCTTAAATTTTATTTTTAGAAATTACTTTATACACTACCAGACTATTATATTGTATTTTCTTGTTACATTTTACCTTAGCTTTCCGTTGGATAGCAATGAAGTATATTTATGTAAAGAAAAATTTACAATTATTAGACACCAGCAGAATGTAATGCATTTTCTGGCCCGCTACGGCCTTCGTCAGCATTCTTTGTGTCACACTGGATAGTGATACTTTATAAATTGAATGTATTTAACTCAACTATTTTAACAAATAAATTACATATTTTAAAAGTCATAATGATGACAAATTGTGTTTTGTTATATTCACTGCATACGTTTACCAAACATAAAAAAGGGACTAAGTATCAAAAACCATAATTTCAGAATCCTAAAAAAATTGGGATTATTTTTAAGTTCTGAATTTCAGAACTCGGAATCTCTAAGTCCCGAACTTTATAATTTCGAATTCGAAAATCCCGAATCGCTAATTTAAGCTTTTCTGCATAGCCGGCCTTCGGCCGGGCGCATTGATTTTATCCTCTATGGTATTTCAAACATCGGCTTCGCTTACTAAAGCTTTTCTGTTTAGTCGGCCTTTGGCTGGGCGCAAGAACTTTTTCCTCTATAGTATAACAAACACCGGCTTCGCTAACTAATGCCTTGTGCCCGACCGAAGACCGGGTTAGCAGAAAAGCTTTAGTTAGCGAAGCCGGTGTTTGGAATACAATATAGGGGAAAAATCCTTGCGCCCGGCCGAAGGCCGGCTATGCATAAAAGCTTTAGTTAGCGAAGCCGGTGTTTGGAATACTATAGAGGAGAAAATCCTTGCGACCGGCCGAAGGCCGGCTATGCAGAAAAGCTTTAGTAAGCGAAGCCGGTGTTTGGAATACTATAGAGGAGAAAATCCTTGCGCCCGGCCGAAGGCCGGCTATGCATAAAAGCTTAAGTTAGCGAAGCCGGTGTTTGGAATACTATAGAGGAGAAAATCCTTGAGCCCGGCCGAAGGCCGGCTATGCAGAAAAGCTTTAGTTAGCGAAGCCGGTGTTTGTTATACCATAGAGGAAAAAGTCTTTGCGCCCAACCAAAACTGAACAATATGTATTATATTGGGGTCTTATTTCATTTCTGGAATTGGGGAACTATTTCATATGAAATAAGTCCCTAAATATTGGGGACTTATTTCATTTTGATTTTGGGAGTTATTTCATTTCATTAGGGATTTATTTCATTTTAAGAATTGGGGATTTATTTCATATGAAATAAGTCCCTAAAAATTGGGGATTTATTTCATATTTTTTTTGGGGCGTTATATTTTGGGGAGTTATTTCATGCCGCCAGGCAGGCTGAATCAGTTGTGGGCATAAATAAAATTCCATGACCTCTTTTCGGCCATTAAATTCTACTGGCAAATTTATTTTTCCTATTATCTCATAATTTTCTCCTCCCGCTGTTTTTATATTTGAAACCCATGGGTGTATTTCACCCTCCAAATCGCTTAGTAATTCCTCACAATTTTTGCCTAGTATGCTTATAGAAGCACCCGTGTTCAACAATCCCTTAACCTTTGTTTTACCTAAACTTAACTCTACAAACACTCTTGGATCATTTGACATACTTTTTCCTATTGCGCTACATATACGGACGGATTCCTTGAGTTTTAGAACATTTTGTTTTTCTTTTTAAACCTGTTTCTGGAGTCAACTAACCTTTTTATATTTCTATCATTTTGTGTGCCATCCATTATTCTATTTCTTATATCGTTATATTTCTTTAAACGTTCTTCATAAGTACCCGTTAATTTATTTCCCCTAATTTTAGCCTCGTTACCATTCTCCACTTTACCATTTTCCCTGATAACTCTCTCCAGCAAATAATATGGTCTCTGTTTAATTCTTATTCTATTTTTTTGTACCTTATCGAATTCTTCATTATTACTCTCAAGTTGTATGTAGGATTCCTTTAATTTTCGGTCTGAGCCTGTGCGGAGTGTGACTCTACCGAACTCGACACACTCCTCTTCAAGTTTCCCATACAGTTGGGGCATTTAGGAGTAATAACACCATCTAAACCACACCTGTAACAAAACAAATTTCGTTGCATTGAAGAGCAGTCCATGAACATGTGACCTATTTGTCGACAATTCCAACAAACTGCTGCTGATACAACCCTTTGAGGGGCTTTTGCTTTATTAGCATTATGATATTTAATTTCCTCGCCTATTTCTATATCAGGTTCCGTCTGGCACTCTTCCACAATTTCATTTACTTGTCGCCTAGGCAAACTAAAACGGGTTTGTGTTAAATTCGTTGGCGGTTCTTTCCTTAAATAATTTATTTCAAATATCGAACACTCATCTCGAAGTTGTTCCACGGTGTATATAGACATTGGGTACAAAATTTGGCCAATACTTGGTTTTATATTTCTTTTCAATATGCGAATCATTTCATACTCGGGTAGTGGAGTTCTTAAACGAGCCCTTAATTTCTTCATAGTTTGAAAATAGGTATCTATTAATTCTCCAGGTCGTTGTCTTCGTTCCTCTAAATTCCTCATGAACTCATACTCGCTACGATTGGCTCGATATTGTTTTAACAATTCATCTTTTAGATCTTCCCATTTCGTTATGGCTTTAGTCTGTATTGTCAACCAGTACCAATCTTTAGCCTCACCCTTAAGAAGTTAATGTAGGTCTCTAAGTACGTCTATCCACGAACATTGGTACTGTTTTTGTAAATACTCAACCCTAAAAATAAAATCTTCTATGTAGCAATGATTTGCATCCCCATCAAAACTAATATCCCATCTATCCACGTGTACTTTGTTTTGCCTCAAATTCTGAATATTTTCATTTCCTGTTGCCACACTATTTTCGCAATTGTTCGATATTATTCCTGATGAATGATACGAACCTGTTCTATTATTTTCAGAGGAATCCACAAAATCAAATCTTCTTGAAGGCGAAATATTGTCCCTACTTGCTTCCTTTTCATACATATTGACACATCCCTCATTTATGTCCCTAGTCGTTTCAGTAATATGATTTCCCCCTGCATTTAAACCTATCGAAACTTTCTTAAATTCCTTCATGATTTCTGCAAATCCGTCCTGTATACTTTGTTGTATTTTATTATCTAATTTTTTTTCCAGATTCTCTCGGAACCCCTTCTGTGCTTCAACAATAACATTTTTAATGACCCTGGAATACACCTGTGCCTCATCCCTGTCCTGAATTTTTATTGGTGGTGGTGGGAATGATAAATTCACCGGTGGTTGTACAAAACCCTTCGATACTGCACCAGTATGCTGGCCAACCTGGTGTACTTGAATGGGAGTAATATTAGCAGTATTAATCGTTCCTGACAATTCTATCATAAAAGAATTTTCCCCTTCCTGTTCAGGCATACGTTTACCATTAGTCCTAGGTATCATTCTATCTATTGTTCAATATTTACTTACGCCTAACAAGAAAAATTTAAAATCCAAATGTAAGAAACAAAATTTCAACGTTTTCTAACCACTAAATAAATAAATAAATTTATATTCTTTTCCTCCTTTCAAAAGACTATAAATACCGGAATTAGTTATAAATTATCCTTTCTCTTTTCTATTAGCCTATGATTATTTGATATGATTACAACAAAAAAAAACTAAGTTTGAATGATACACTTGACATACAACTAAACAAAAAAAAACATAAAAAACAATAACCACATAAATAATTATATATATAAGACTTACACACAGATACAATTTAAAATTACAGGAGTTTTATGACAATTCACAATTTCGGATTTCTTGTATAATGGTTTTTTTTTTTTAATATACATAGGCTATTATCCCAATCTATATCTTAGTAATCATAAAGTGTATTAATTTTTTTTTTTTTTTTTTTTTTATAACGCCTTCCTTGTCGACTATTTATTAACCTGGCAATTTAAACTAGTAACTATTGACCTTTTATCGCTCATGCAAACTAACTATCTGTTCTTAGGTCACGAACAAAAAAAAAATTCATCTCCACTAAGTAACTAAAATTTCCCTAATCTGCTTAATACTCTTACAAACAAACCAAATATTAATTCTACTTTATCCGATAATCTTCAGTCATATTGTTAATCCCCAACATCTATCGCCATTAAACAGCCATCGGTTTAAGTCGCTGGACATTCGAGAAATATTTGTAAGCCCAGTCTTATTTCGTCCAGAATTCCCTTGTGCAATTGAAATACCATCTGTTCCAAGTCACTATCTTCTCTTCCATACGATAAGACCTTAAGCTACAATTGGACTATTGATCTTGGGTGTTATTCCATGTTTCGATTGGGCGCCATTTACTGTTATATTTCTCCGATTTAAGTAGAATGTGCTGCTTCACCACTAGCTCAATTTCTCTCTTGTGATGGATTCTTAACTCGCACATTCAAACTCTAGATAACAACAGCAAAAAAAAAACTAAACAACATTATCATCGCAAAAAAAAACCACCAAAGTCAAATAGACACGACATACGTGGGATAGATGTTTCATCCCTGTCAGCGTTGCCCTTGTCCCAACCATGTCATCTCATTGCGATATGATGACCCCTAACGCTTAAATACACTTCAGACTACCACGCAACCATTACACCGGAAATCCTGACAACAAAATTACTCACACATATTTAAATTATTTTCTAAGACATTCAGTTATAATTTATTTAGATAATTTCTTAACCTAAACACTTAACAAATAATAAATAACTAAAATATTAAAATTCTATTTACTAAAAACTTATTGTTCTAATGTAATAATTAATCCGTGATATACATTCACAATTTCTTGAATTGTAAAGATATCCGTTATATATAAATTTTTATTCTCTTTTTTTTTTATAACAATTAAAAATTTTCAATCATGAGCAAACTCAAAAGATCAATTATGAAACGAATGGTATCATATACCCCAAGTCTTGAACTGTCAACAGATCTCACTCTCCTTGTTTTAACATATTAAAACTTAACTGACAACTTTACTATTTTTTTCACTCCAACGGTTAATACAAAACAATATATATAAAATTTTATCTTTTCCCCTTTTAACAAAAAAACACAAAATACAACACACAATGTAACAAGTAAGAAAAAAAAATGCGAAATCATTCACGTACCTAGAAGGTTAAAATTAACCTCTTCTGGTACTTTAGTTTTCAAGATTTTAGACCTATTATTTTACCTTTCGCTTTCCCCTAATAAACTCACTAGAAAAAATTCGAATACGGTTCCAACGCTCTCTTTTGTTTCTGAGAAGCTGAATTCTACTGTTGTAAATCCACGTTTCTTTTTTTTTCTTTTACAAACATACAATGACACCTCTACCTACATATATCGCTTATACTAATCTTAAACTAATTTATGTCTCCAGTTGAAAATTTTCCCTTTACGCCTTAACATATACTATTGTTTCCTTTTAATTAATCTTTCCACAATTGTTGACAAAGTCAAAAACTTCTATTTCCTCTCTTCTGGAAGGCACTGAGTGGAACTACACCACTAGCTCTACCAGATCTATAGTACTGGCCTATGGCCGGTGATGCCAGGATGGACACAAACAAACTCCGGACAATAACAATTTTGATTTTTCCGTTACCTTTTATATCTCTTTTTTTTTTTTTTCTTGTTGCAAGCGTTATTTTATCTTGTCCTATTCACCAGGAATTTTAGTCCTCTATTTCAGACACAGGTAACCAATTGTCCAGACTTTTTCTCCTTTGCTGTCCCAAAAATCCCTTTAAAAACGATCTTTATAAACAAAAATTTAATTACTTTCAATCATCACTAACTCACTTCGCTCTGTTAAAATGTTCGCTCACTAAACAGAAAGCTTAATACTTTCTAATTTAATTATAAATAAAAATATTTTCGGCCACTTTTTAAAAATCCGTCTTTTGTGTTTAATGCTTTTACTTCAACTTTACTTGTTTTAAGTAAATTTTCAGTATTCTCTTCTGTTATTAAACCCTTCACTTTTGTTACACACAAAATTTAACGGCTTTACTGCACTAACAAAGATCTTAATAAAAAAAAACTAAATCTCACATAATTACAACATTTATGTACAATAAGCCAGGTTCAATGCCCTTTTTCCTTTTTAACCTTGAAGCCCTTCATTAATTCTGCAATAGTTGTTACCTTAAAGAGAAATTTGTTCTCTTTCAAAAAACATTATTTAGTGGCAACTTCATCCTTGTTCACTACTAAACAATAGCAACTCTACATATAACAGTTTTCAGAATGGACTTCCAATATTATTACTTTGACAGGTCATTAAACTACCAACAACACAACATTCATCAAATAAAATAACAAACTAAACACACAATACGAAACACATGCACCAACTCATTCAATTTATAACTAACCAATTAAAAGCATACCCTAAAAAAACCAAAAAAAAAAAAAAAAACAACAGGAACATCCACAGCTCGCCAAAATAAAACAAAACGATCAACAACATCCATGCAGGAAGGTTTGTACTTAATTTCCACCTTTCTCCATACTTTAAACTATTCTTTCTTTCTCCTAACCCCAGCACCCAACAACACAACCGTCCAGAACCCACACCGTCGCAACATCAACCAAATCGAGCTCCAGCAACTCCAATCAAACGAGAAGTCATGAGCCCCATTACACCCATAACAGTTTCATCTGTTGATGCTCAACTTCTTTAAAATTCCCTTTTGAAGATGCCATTACGTTCACACGCAGCAACCGGTTTCAATTTTTTTTTGCTTCAAAACAACAACACTTTTATTCAAAGCGAACCAAAGAGAATAAAAAAGAAAAAAGAACATGCAGCCATTGTTACGAATGAGAACACAAAGCGTACTGCCCAAGTACAGGCATCTCCGTACCAACCCCGTTTCTTCTTGCTTCCCTCTCCTTAAAACACAAGAGTTGAGCATCCAAAGATAAAACGTGTGGCTGTTCGACTATACAGTAACGTAAACACAAACTGGTTGGTTGAGTAAATTGAGTACTGTTAAGTTGAAAACACATTTGTTTTGTTGTTTAAATCAACTAAAAGAAAATTATTTATAGAATGAAACAAATAATTTGTAATATTTTTTATTTAAAAATATTAATTTTTGTTATATAAATTTTATGAAAAATTAAAACACTATTTTTTAACTTGATAATAATTCAGTGAAAATCTCAACCACTAAAACACATTAAAGATAATATGAAAATAAGAGTTTCTATAGTAAAAAAGTAAATATAAAAATTTTTCCTGTTAGTTTAAAATACAAAATTGTTAAACCTTCCACCACCACTAGTGGTGAATGAGGGTAAACTAAGTTTGTCATTCTGGGTGAAACTTTTTTATTACTCATCTCAGACCCCATAAAATATACATATTCTGGGTCATTCAGTAATTCAAAGTCGATTTAGCCATGTCCGTCTGCCTGTCCGTCCATCTGTCTGTTGAAAACACGCTCACTTTCGAAGAACTGAAAAGAAAACAAGAATGTTGGTGTCAAATTGCTTCTGGCTATCCAAAGCAGTTTGGAATTGGCATTTAGTAAAATCGGTTCTGTAGGATGAGAGTTATGAGTCTAAATGTGGAACCACCTCCCTTAAAAATTGATAGGTATACACGGATTAATATGAGATTTGGCACAAATTCGTGTTATATGACTAGACGTTACAAATAATGTTTTTGCAACAAAATTTGGTAAGTCGCAGTTGTATGAGACTACGCATCATATTGTAAAATTTCGCGACGATCGGTCCACAAATTATCATAGGTCCCATGTAAAGCCTACACCCAGAAAAGAAATTAGTACGCCTTAAACCGTGACGAATAACGTTTGTAGCAGAATTTGGTCTTTCATAGTTTCTCAATAGCTCACAGTAGAAAATATCGTGAAGATCAGTCCAAAATTTGCCGTATTCCCCATATAATGTCCGCTCTGGGAAATTAGTTTAATAATCCTAAAACCGTAGCATAAATAGATATTGTGGTAAAAATTTTTCTAGTTTAGCTTCATATGGCCAGAAATAATACCATGCAATTTTGTAATAATCGATGCATAATTAACCTTATGTCACATATTAATCAGCTGAAAACCACTTTAAAACTATTAAAAGCACATTTCACTTCTATATCAATATATGTTCTAATGATCCGGCGCAGTCGTTTTCTACTAAAATTATTGGTGATAATCAGGGAAACCAGAAATATGCTCTAAAAACTCGTTTTATGCGAATTATATATGCTGTGAAAACTCGAAAAAATGCCCGGAAAATGTTTAAAAATAGCTCATTTAAAAAGAAAATATTCAACAGTTTAAAAACATTTGCATTAAAAAAAAACAATCCCAAAACCCTATTTGGAAACAAAAGGCAGTCATGAGGTTAACTTCATATGAGAGTTATTTGTCGCGAATATTATCTAGATATTAACATCCATATGAGATTTTTTGTCTTAATGGGATTTCAGGTACGATCGCTAAAATGTTTATTAATGTTAACATTGAAAAGAAAGAAAAAGCTATTTATAGATTAGAATTTTGGGCGAATGGGAACCCATTCAAAAATAAATTAATTAGCAGTAAAATATTTTTGCGGCAAATTTAATCTTAATACCAACAAAATTAGATGATTGTCCGTAAACACAAAAGTCTAATTTGGAAAGAAGTTTTTATGGTTAATATGTGAAATTATAGACCGATATCGAGTAAAGTTAAAATTTTTCCTTTGGTGCACCAGTGGAATCAATTAAAAAATAAAACCACATAAAACCACACGGAAATTTTGGATTTTCTCTTTGTTTTCTGCATTTAAATTATTTTCAGCACTTCTCACATTTAAATTTCTTAATAATTGTTGGATACGCTTAAAAAGAATAACAAAGTTTAACTTTCTTCTTTCCTTTTTATTGACAGTATTAACATAGTTAATCAAATAAATGTTAACCCTTTGAGTCGGGAATTAACTAGAGCAAAGTAAAAAAATTATTTGATATCAGATATTAATAACTAGAGCCCAAAAACCCCAAAACTTTTATTTAAAATTTTCTCCGACAGCTCGAAGATCCTTTTTCAGGATGTACGCAATTGCGTACTAACAAACTCCAACGGTGCTCTTCTCAGTAATAGAGAAAACATTTCTAAAAACAATGTGATTTTATTTATGGAACTATATTTAAAAAAAAAAACAATAGAAAAAAATATAAAAATTCAGTCTTTAAAGCTCAAAAAAACAAATTTTAATACAAAGTTAATAAAATAAATAACAAATTTAAAAATCATTCATATTCACACCCCTACTTTGTGTGAAAGGTATACGCAATTGCGGTCTTTTGTTAAACACATGTGCACTTTGCATTTATTGCAATATATTCGTGATCTACCCATACATTGCGGATTTTTGCACCTGGTAGCCTCTTTTAAATTGTCGTGATTTGGTAAGTGACCTATTCCGTCATACTGTACTTCGTGTAGCGGTCTCACTTCTCCTCTAACAAACTTACTTGTAGTTGGTGCATTATTTTCGGAAGAATTCGATGGCCTTCCTCTTTTCCGATTCTGTAGCTGTTGGACTATTGTGAGACTTCAACAAATGCATTATATCCTTCTGCGGTACATTATTCAAAGCACAATCCTTTTTATATTCTATCCAGCTGGCACAAACAGCAACATCGACAAAATGAAAGATAACACGCAATGTCCACTTTTTCGACTTTATAAATATTCTATAATAAGACATTAGTTGATCCAAGAGGTCGACCCCTCCCATTCCATTATTATAGACAGAGACAATGTTGGGTTGCTTTATATCGACATATTGTTTTGATTTCTTATCAAATCGTCGGACAGATTGTTCTTCATTTACTCCAATAAAGTTGCTTGCCATATGTACAGCCTTATTGTCCTGCTATTTTATAAGTACAATTTTTCCATCACGACTTACTATCTCATCAGAGGATCCTCGTCTTTTTTTCTTCAATACTGCATCTGAAACAAATGGCGGATTGTTGAATCTGTTGATCCTTATAGTGCCTGCTGCGTTGATCTTCTGCTCATTCAATATTTCAAATAACTGATAGATGCTAAAAAAAATTGTCAAAATATAACCTTTGACCTGTGCAAGATAATCTTTTGATTAAATAAAGTACTGTTGCAGCACCGTGGCCAAATCGAGAGCTTTCAAAAGATGATATTTCTGTATTACATCCTTGATATAGGAAGAAGTCATAAGGGAATCCACTTTTACCGCATAGCATGTAAACTTTAATTCCCCAAGGTGATGCCTTGCCCTTTATATATTGTTTAATGTTTAAATGTCCAGTGAATGGAATTATCTGCTCATCAATTGATACAACTCCTTCAACTGGTATTTTTCGACATCTTTCTAGCACCGCATCAATTAATGGCCGGGTTCTAACAAACTTATCGTTACATTCGGTTGGAATTTCTAAGTTGTTGATGAAGTGCAGGTTTGATCTTCATTGAAAAAACCTTCGCAGGACATAACAGAGGCCACGGATTCTATTTGCAGATATTTGCTCCAATACATTTTTATTTGGGGCAGTTTCATTGTTCCCATAATATATGAATTCCAATAAAGTGCTTCATTTCCTCGGAAGTCGTATGTATAAATGTCCGACAGCTTGTGCCCTTCTGTTCTGCATAGATATTGGTGTAAGTTGCCATTTTTTCATAAATTTGAGAAGGCAAGTATTTGTCGAAATAAGATAATGGACGTTTATTTGACAAACTCTCTGATTCATTATCAACCACAACTTCTGGCTCAAAATCAAACGCTTCTGCAGAAAACTCTCTCCGCCTAAACTGAATTTGTGTCTTATCGATCACAAAATACCTTTTAAACTGATCAACAAACTGGACTTCTTCCGCTGCACCAAATTCGGTGGGTTGAATATCACCAATGTATTCATGTGCTTGCTCATCATTAAAATCCTTATTCATTACAATGTCAATTAAATTTAAAGATTTTGAGTGGGATGCTGATATCATGTCAATAACTGGTTTTTGTGGATTTGTTGAGGTTATTTTGCTATCGTCCTCACTATCAGATAATTCAGAAAATGCAAAGTCTGAGTCCATTGCGTTAAGCAAATCATGAATACCCCGCTGAGAAAGTCTTTTTTTGCAAGCCATTTCATATATCTAATTAAAATAAAAGTATTCTATTGCAGTTTTAATGCCAAACGGATTTTAATAGAATTTTGACCTACCTAGCACGTCCGATGTCATGAAATATTTGTTTAGACTGCTTATTTTCACGTGTATAGCCCGGTGTTCTCATTACAATTTATAGTTTCTAACTGTTTCTATGTTTTTTTTTTGGTTCTCTCTTATTTTTATAACGGTTAAAATAAAACACAACACCTAATTAAAACGCGACTGCAATGTTATTTGATGTTATTAGGTCTGTCTGCGTACACATATTTTGCATAATTTTGTACAAAATGTCGCAAAATCTTGCAAAATGTTGTCTGCGTACTCCAAATCTCTTACAGCGAGAGAGCCAAAAAGAGAATTTTTTGACAGTTGGAAGTTAGAGAACTTGCAAAATGTTACTGGAGAAATTTCCTCTGGTAAGATTTTGCAACTAGTTTGAACAGCTGTTTTTATATACTGTTTGAATGAAAGAGTTTACGTGTGCCAAGATAGCGTCGACGAAATAGCGTCGAATTTGGGAATTTAAAAACCGGGAAACCAAAATACCCAAATAATGGGGATTTACAGTATATGAACAAAAAGTTAGCGTCGAATTTAGGTATTTAAAAAGGGGAAGTAAAAATATATTTATATTTTTAATAAAAATACTAAAAATATTTACCACAGGCTTTTGCACGATATAAACTGTATATTTTCTGAAAGTAAATAGTTTTCTGGACAAAATGAGCGATGCGTGCAAAAAATATATAGTTTATACCGTGCAAAAGCCTGTGGTTCACTGCATAAATCATTAAAGATTTTTACTGACCATTTTGAATGAACCCAGATTTCTCGGAAACTGTCCGAACGATTTTTTGCACGCATCGCTCATTTTGTCCAGAAAACTATTTACTTTCAGAAAATATATAGTTTATACCCTGCAAAAGCCTGTGGTAAATATTTTTTGTATTTTTATTAAAAATATAAATATATTTGGGCTTAAATCTAGTTTACCGACGCAGCTCCAAATAAAAAAAAGTACCTAGGGTGATAGAAAATGGAAAAATAAGAAGAAAAAATTAAATAAGAAAGTTGGCGCAAACGATCTAGATCTTTCTGGACATACAGAATTTATTTTAATATTTTTAGTTTATTAAGAAGTGGGACGAGTTTGCAAAATACAAAAGTTTTTTAGTAAGCATAAAAACAAATTTATTAATTTTTTCTAATTCTTTAATGTATGTATATTAAAATACAAGTAAAAGAGAATCCTTGCCCATGGGCAAAGGCCGTCTATGCAGAGTATCTTTTGTTAGCGAAGCCGGTATTAGTTATACCGGCGGCATGAAATAACCCCCCAAAATATAACGCCCCAAAAAAAATATGAAATAACCCCCCAAAAATGATTTTATCCTCTATGGTATTTCAAACATCGGCTTCGCTTACTAAAGCTTTTCTGTTTAGTCGGCCTTTGGCCGGGCGCAAGAACTTTTTCCTCTATAGTATAACAAACACCGGCTTCGCTAACTAATGCCTTGTGCCCGACCGAAGACCGGGTTAGCAGAAAAGCTTTAGTTAGAGAAGCCGGTGTTTGGAATACAATATAGGGGAAAAATCCTTGCGCCCGGCCGAAGGCCGGCTATGCAGAAAAGCTTTAGTTAGCGAAGCCGGTGTTTGGAATACTATAGAGGAGAAAATCCTTGCGACCGGCCGAAGGCCGGCTATGCAGAAAAGCTTTAGTAAGCGAAGCCGGTGTTTGGAATACTATAGAGGAGAAAATCCTTGCGCCCGGCCGAAGGCCGGCTATGCATAAAAGCTTTAGTTAGCGAAGCCGGTGTTTGGAATACTATAGAGGAGAAAATCCTTGAGCTATGCAGAAAAGCTTTAGTTAGCGAAGCCGGTGTTTGTTATACCATAGAGGAAAAAGTCTTTGCGCCCAACCAAAACTGAACAATATGTATTATATTGGGGTCTTATTTCATTTCTGGAATTGGGGAACTATTTCATATGAAATAAGTCCCTAAATATTGGGGACTTATTTCATTTTGATTTTGGGAGTTATTTCATTTCATTAGGGATTTATTTCATTTTAATGAAATAAGTCCCTAAAAATTGGGGATTTATCTCATAATTTTTTTGGGGACTTATTTCCTGGGGAGTTATTTCATGCCGCCAGTTATACCATAAGGGAGAAAATATTTGCGCACGGCCGAAGGCCGGCTATGCAAGGAAGATTTATTAAGCGAAACCGGTGTTTATTATACCATAGAGAAGAACGTCCTTGCGTCCGGCCAAAGGCTGGCTATGCAAAGAATTTTATTTTGCGATGCTAGTGTTTGTTATTTTATAAAATTTGTATTACACTTTTATTTAAATAAACCACATTCTTTCCCAGTGCACTTCCGTAACATTTCGACGTAAAATGAAAAAAACTGTAATGTGATCTAAAGAGTTTAATATTTTGAAATAAATTGAAATAACTCGAAAACTAAGCGTTTGCGCCAACTGTTTTATTTGATTTTTTCTTCTTATTTTTCCATTTTCCATCACCCTGGGTACTTTTTTTTTATTTGGAGCTGCATCGGTAGACTAGATTTGTTCCTATATTTGTACTTCCCTATTATGTATATCCAGAAAAATCTTTAAAATGATACCAATATTGGCCATATACGTTTAGAATTGTAGTGGAAAATCACATATTTATATGAAAACTTTAAACGTCCATAACTCGAAAACTAAGCGTTTGCGCCAACTTTTTTATTTGATTTTTTCTTCTTATTTTTCCATTTTCCATCACCCTGGGTACTTTTTTTTTATTTGGAGCTGCATCGGTAAACTAGATTTGTTCCTATATTTGTACTTCCCTATTTTAAATTCCTAAATTCGACGCTAACTTTTTGTTTATACTGCAAATACCCATTATTTGGGTATTTTGGTTTCCCGGTTTTTTAATTCCCAAATTGGACGCTATTTCTTCAACGCTATCTTGGCTCACGTTTGTTATTTCAATTGTTTACACACCAATCAGCTGTTTTCTTGCAAGATTTCACTGGATACTGTCTGCGTACTTTTTGAGATATTCTCAGCCGAAAGAGTAAAATTTGGCTTACTCTCCCAAAAAAATTTACTGAGTATTTGCTACTGAAAAAGTACCCAGACAGACCTATAATGATACAACACGCTCTTCTGTTTGTACACAAATGAGTCCATGTACACATTTGCGTACACAATACAACAGTACGTGTGTACACAATTGCGTACATACTTTTATTTAGCTGTATTTTTATGCAAATTAAACGTTTTAAGTCAAAACCTACAATATTAATTATGTCTGTAACAGTTCTCATCCGAAAAAATATATTTCCAATAGCATACGGATATGTCTAGACCAAGTAAAAAGGATTTTAAAATGCATCCATGACACCAGTTTTCTATATGACGTAAGCTGTATCAGAAATTTATAAAAAAATCATTTAAAACCTTTATGTTTCTATGGAACGTGAGAGAAACTTGGTGAGAACACTTCAGAGAATATGTTCCCAATCAAAAACATTTTATTATTTTAAACGTTCAATTCCACTCCTGATACAAAGTGATGTACGCATTTGTGTACCTGCCGACTCAAAGGGTTAAAGATCAATATTGTGCTCCCTATCCTCTCAAGGTAGAATGTCATGATTTTTTTTTTTTTTTTTTTTTTTTTTTTTTTTTTCGTTATTTATTTATTGAATCTTCATATATTTAATATGAACTAACAATAATTTATCAAATCTTATCCTAATACTTTATTTATGTCCTGCCAGTGCCAGACAAAAATTTTCTTCATCACGGGTTCTGTTCACTTATATAGGTGTTTATCTCTCATCTAGTTGGGTAAGTGCTGCAGTGTCTCTTCTCCTTAAGCGAGTGTGGCCGCCATGATTTAAAATATTTCGAGCTAAAGGATTTGGGTGTTGTTCAAGTCTTTTTAAATATTTTACTGCATATTTTGTAATCATAGTTTTTACTAATGGCACGTTGAGATCCTTATGAATGTCTGAGTTTTTAACATACCAGGGGGCGGCTGTGATTATACGAAGAAGTTTATTTTGGCGCCTTTGAATTTTTTCGATATTAGAGGATGAGGCAGTGCCCCATAGTTGAATACCGTAGCACCAGATAGGCTTTAAGATAGAGTTGTAAAGTAGAAGCTTGCAATCGAGTCTAAGAACAGAATTTCTTCCAATAAGCCAATGAATTTGGATGGCTTTTAGTTTCATTTGAGTTAATTCTGCCTCTATATGGCATTTCCACGTTAATCGCCGATCCAGATGTATACCGAGATATTTTACATGCGAATGTTGAGGAATAATTTGATTATTGATTGTAATAGGGGGGCAAGATTCCCGGCGCAGGGTGAATGTTATATGTACGCATTTTTGCTCATTGACCATTATCCTCCATTGTCTTAGCCATATTTCTAGTTGAAATATATGATGCTGTAGGTAACGAGATGCTTCATAACGGTTTTCGTGGACGCTTAGAAAAGCTGTGTCGTCTGCAAATGTTGAAGTTTGGGTGTAGTTGTTTGTTGGCATGTCCGAAGTATAAATTAAGTATAATAGAGGGCCCAGGATGCTGCCCTGTGGGACTCCAGCGCCAATCGGCTGAGGTGAACTTAAGAAATTTCCTTCTTTAATAATAAATTGACGACCGACTAAGTAGCTTTCTAACAGTTTGTGTGTGTTTGCTGGTAAATTTTGCTTCAATTTGTGTAATAAGCCTTCATGCCAGACTTTGTCAAAAGCTTGCGAAACATCGATGAAGAGTGCTGAGCAATATTTTTTTTCTTCAAATGTTTTTCTTATGACATTTACTATTCGATGAGTTTGTTCAATTGTGCTGTGTTTTCTTCTAAATCCGAATTGATGGTTTGGAATACATCTATTTTCACTTAAAATCGGTGTTAATTTTGAAACTAATAATTTCTCAAATAGCTTTGACATATTTGATAATAAGCTAATAGGCCTATAAGACTCAACTTTCGTATGATCTTTACCTGGCTTTGGTATCATGGTAACTAAGGAAACCTTCCATTTTTGAGGAATGTATTCAAGGCGTAAAATAGCATTAAAAATAAAAAGAATAATTTTCTTTGCTACGCGAGGTAGCTCTAATAGCATTTTATTGCTGATCTTATCAATGCCAGGTGCCTTCTTAGTGTTTAAGTCACATATAACCTTTTCGATTTCTCTCATCTCAAATCTTAGGGGAATAGCTGCTCTAGCAGCAACAGGTGGTAAATCGACCGCAATATTGTGAGATATATTAGGTGTAAATACGTTTTTCAAGTGACTTACAAACAGATTTCTTTTTTCAACATCATTTCTTGCCCAACTTCCATTCAAGTTTCTTAATGGTGGTTTAGAGACAACTGGCCTTTTGAGGTTTCTAGCTGCACGCCATAATGAGTAGTCCGATTGTGGAGTTGCATCAAGTTCCTTAAGATATTTTTCCAGAGAAGCCGTTTTCTGAGTCTGCAATAACTTTCTTAATCTTTTTGTACACTCTTTTAGCAAGTTCTTAAGTTGAGGAGATCTGTGCAATTGCCACTCTCTTCGTGCCCTCCTTTTTTCAGACAAGAGACGCTCGACATCTGTGGAATATATTTTAATAGTTTTTGTTTTTTTGGGGGCAATATTGGAATGTTGAACAGCTAGTTTCAGAAAACTGTCAAAATTATCAATAGAGCGATCTACATACTCCGGTGTACTGAGCGGAATATTTTCTGTGCAATGGGCACTGAGATATTTTTTATATTTTAACCAATTTATTTGTGTGGCTGACGTCGTGTAAAGTGCGCTTGTAGCATAAATTTGCTGTCTAGTTATAATAATAGTTTTTGGTCAAGCTAGAATATATAATATACGTCATCGAACTTTACTTAGAACTTTTACAGGGAATATTAGAATTTTTTTTCCTTATTTTGGATTTTAATTGCATTTGGGCTCTATATTGTTTTATATGTTTTAATTAAATTTTTTTGTGTGGCAGTCAGAAAAGGGACATTTTTGTCTTGTGTCACAACATACAGATGTCTCGATTTTATTTATACATCGCTGGATAGAAAAATGATAAAGCAGTGACTGCGTAGTTGCAAAATGTTGAATGGTTAATGTATGTGCATTAAGTATGTAGATATATTTATGTAAATGTATAATTCCTTTGAGCATGTTATTAATGGAAAATTGCTGAATTAACGTCTTAATTCCCAAGGAAAAAAAATAAGAAATAGAAAAGATCAGGTATAAAAGGGCGATTGTTCTCGAATGTAACCTCATTTAAAAAAGTCGCTGCCAACCATCGAAACAGAGAAAGGATTTTTTTTGGATCTTTCAAGGACAATTTTTCACATTTCTGTGGAAAAGTAAGTTTTATTCTTTAAACTTGTTAAGTTGTTTTTAAATAAATTTATTTTCTTCTAATATAGTTCGCATTTGAATAAAGGGAAAACTGTAGTAGTTGGAAGAAAAACTTTGATAGAAATTTGGGTCTTAAAAGGAGGAAGTGCTTTGAAGGTATTTTCTTCGAAAGTTTAAATTTTATTTCCATTTAAAAAGGTATTTTTTATTCGAACGCTAGATTCTGTTTCTGCCAAGTTGGGGGTTCTGTATCTGGTTTTCTCATAAACTGCTAAAGGACTAAATCGTTATATTAAAAGAAAAATAGCCATATATATTTTAATACATGGACACAGGAAGCCCGGACAGGAAACCTGCAAGAAAAACCCTCACCACCTTTTTTTAGCCAACCAATGAATCATCGAACCTAAATTAGGCGGCGGAAAGCTACGAGGATTTGAATTAAAGTGTAGTGCTGTGCAGGAAAAAAAAATCATAAAAAGTTCTTCTTAATTATTGAAAAAAAAAGAAATTAAGATTTCATTAAAAGCAAAATTCAAATGAAGAAAAAAAAAGAAATTAATAGCAGTGTTAAAGTAAACAAGAAAAGTAAATTAAAAGGTTCAAAGTAAACATAGCCAAAATTTCAGTGAAAATTAAAATTAAAAAAAAAAAAGTAAAGAAATTGCTCTACCTAATATCACAAGTAAAATCTCAGTAAAATTTTAGAATTCAAAAGGTAAAATAGTGAAATTGTTCTTAACCTAATATCACAGTAAACTTTTAAAAATTAAAAAAAAAAATAAATTGAAATTGAAATTGCTCTTAACCTAATATCACAGTACAATCACAGTTCAGTTTAAATTCACAGCCAATATAAAACACCCAAGTGAAAAAAAAAATAAAACAACAATTAGTCTTGAAAGTGCTCGCATAACATACATTGAAACTAGATAAAATTTAGTTAATTAGCGTGATAATTTACATATTTGCTTTTACTCGATATTAATTAGTAATTAGCACGGAAAAAGTTTATACCTATGCTCTTTAACTATTAATTTTGGAATTTTTTTTCTATAATAATCACTTTTTTTTATAAATACAATTTTCTGTAAAAATGTGGGCAAAAGTCAATGATATCGCAAGTGAGCGAAGAAATAAATAGAAGTCAGTTCATAAAATAAAAGTGCATAAGAAAAAAAAACAGGTTTCTTTCAAAACAAAAGAAATAATTTCGTGTGTTAAGAAAAATTTTAAATATAAAAAAAAAAAAACTAAATAAATAGACAAAACAAACAAAAACAAGAATAAATACCTAGGAATATTGAAATAAAAACAAATAATGGAAATTTACACAGTTTTAAAAATAAACCCCTAAAATATGCAACATACTCCTTAAACTATTAATCGATCACCGATCAATACTTTTATCTCAAATATCTTTGTAAAAAAAAGGACCCAGCGAAAGATCTTTCCTTGGACTCCAGCAAAACAAGTAAGTGGAATATATCCTTATTATTATTCGTAGTGGTGTAGTTTAGAACAGGAAATAACATGCATTTCTTCTAATTCAAAATAAAACAAAAAAATTATGTTAAAGTTGGCTAAATGCTCACATCCATGTTATTAACAGTGCGGGATGCTGTTTTACAGTCTCTGTTAGAAGAAATGCATAATGTTTCTTGTATCAGTTGTTGCAATTTAAAATAAATATTAAAATCGGATGAATAATTAAAAATGAACCAAAACGATACTAAATTCGATATGTAAGCATTTGCTTGAAATAAATCTATTCGCAGTTTTATTATTAATTATTTAACTAACATCACATTATTAAAAACAAAAAGAAAACAATTAACGGTATCGTACGTTGTATTAAATTAAATTCACCGCGTTATTCGGAACTCTAGCAATAAAACGAGTTAATACCATTTTTAATCATTATGTCACATGCATCCTCTTAGGCTAGAGGGTAAACGTCACGAATAGCGGTCGGTAGGTCATGGGTTCGAGCCCTGTTACAAAGAGAAAAATATTTTTTTCCCCCAAATTTTTTACGGTTTACTAATGTAGAAGAATCGAGTCGTCTAACCTAAAATCTATCCGCAGGCGGTGTTCTAAATAACATTAAGTTTCTTTATTATACGACTCATGTAGTGTCTTTAAAAATTACCACAGTTTCGGTTTCAGGGTCGGTAGTTCGAGTCCCGGACAAGTTAGTTTTTTTCCACCTTTTTTTTTTATTTTCGGGTATTTATTATTGGTTTTGTTGCTTTTCTTAACTAAAGATATAATTTTGTTTCGTAAAGGATACACTTTTGCACTTATTTTTTTTATTGTGCTATTGATAAATCCTTCAGTTTGCTTCATCGACATTTGCCCAAGTTTTTTTTAGCATGCATCATTATATTTTAAAATTAATTAATTTGAATTTCAATTGTTTTAATAATAGTATTAGGTGAAGAATTGAATTTTTTTGTTGTTTTTTTTAAGTTTCTTTATTGTAATAAAGTTTCAATTAGAATGACACTCTAAATAAGAACGTTTTCTGATTTCTGATAAATCCAGTCGGGAGGGTAACCAGAATAGGGATCATGCTATTTAATAATGGTTGCCAATTTCAGCATGATCATGGTGGGAGGGGACTAAGCGTGACAATATCTATATACGCCCCGGTCAACAACGCTAACCCTTATTGACGACATTCCTTCTTCGCTGTTTCTATTTTTCTATTTTCTTTTCCTTTTCTTTATACGAAGCATGCAAATTTTTAAATAAAGATATCTGCAGCTAAAATTGTGTCTAGAATTACAAGAACCTACTCCGATTGCCGACGAGATATAGCCGGAAATTAGTGCATGCGACCTGGACATTAGTGCAGCAGAATTGTTTTCAAGAAAGCATTCTAGTTATTTGCTACAGATATAATTATTTTGGCGCCCAACGTGGGGCCCACACACCTTTAGTACAATCTTAACATCCTATGAATCCTTATTCAAGCAACGTGTGGCTCTTAAAAAACTAAATTTTCTTGCTATCCTTTTATATTTTCATTTCTGTATTTCTTAGCTCTGCGTCTTTCTCTCCCTTGAGTGGATATTTTAGTGTGCGGAAAGGTATTAAGAGTGCACCAAGCAGCTTTTAACCGCCATTATTATTGTCAATAGTATATTCTTTAGTCAAGGTCTTGTTTTGTTTTCCGGAAAAACTATATTTGTCGATTGTATGCAAATTTAGGCCGGAGCATCGAACTAGATTTTGATAACTCTCTACCATTTGTCTAGTGTATAAATTAGTTTGGAAATGACGGTTTTTTTTGGAAAATTTCTAAATACGTACCAACTAATAACGTACCATGTATTTTCACTCTTTTTTTTCATTCCTAGTCAGTATTAGCAACGTTGACCAAATTTGTTTTTACCTTCACGATAGATTGAATCAGAAATCAGAATAAGTTCTGCCCAGATACAAATATAATTTTTTTTGTGGTACTACTTTAATACTGCTTAAGCCAGTCTGTTAGGAAGTATTATTTCGCGTTCTAAATCTATTTAATA
This sequence comes from Pollenia amentaria, assembly GCA_943735925.1. Classification (NCBI taxonomy): domain Eukaryota; kingdom Metazoa; phylum Arthropoda; class Insecta; order Diptera; family Polleniidae; genus Pollenia; species Pollenia amentaria. Next base: position 82,814,441 of record OX031009.1, read on the forward strand.
TTTTTTTCAATTGAGTATTTTAATAATTAATAACTTACTATAAGGTATAAAGTGTTTAATTGGTGTCAGTTAAATTTTGATACTAGGGGGAAAAGAAAGATTCGGTTAATCATTTGGGACTAAAGCCAAGGTATTTTGATAGCTCGCTAGTTTTTAGACTTTTTTTTTTTAGTTTTCGGTACATTATCCTGTTTGAGATGTCGATCGAAAGGAGTAATGAAGACTTTGTCAACCTTGGCAACACGTTACAAAATTGTGGGATTTGTGCAAATGCGATTACAAGTTCGGCTTATTTATGCAAATCCACTTGTGGGCATTACTTTCATAAGTCGTGTTTTCAAAAGAATTTAAAGACTAACCAAGTATGTCCAATTTGTAGTAACAAACTTTCCCTCTTGTCCACAAGGACGTTACCAAGTAATAGCCCGGTGGTACCTCCTCCAATTGTAACAAGATCTCAGACTCAACGAGCACAGGAATTTGACTTAAACAGAGTATGTAATCCACCATCTACACCAAAATCTGGAACTGAAGGAACTTTAGAGTCGAATTTGTCCATGTCACCCAGTACACCTCAGGACCAGCACGAACGTATAAGAAATCTCGTAGCAGCTGCTGTGGGAGCTCAGCAAGCACAGATGCTGACCACCCTTAGCCAGCAAATAACAAGGATAATTGAGTCAAATCTAGAGGCTGGGTTTAGGAGACTTAGTACATGTCCGTCGGGAAATGACAATTTGCAGGCTAAGAATGGGGATGCTAATTTAGATTCACATATGCGAACTTTGCCCTCGGTAGAGCAACAAACGCTGGAACAACTTTTAGGGCTACCCTCAAATGTGGGTTTAACCCACACTGCTCCTTTGGCATCGGGGGATGATAATTTAAACTCGAATACGGGTAACACTTCGCATCTATCCGGTTCATTTTTAAGGCCTGATAAAATAGGGCATATAATTCATAATTGGAAAATTAGATTTTCTGGGGAGCACAAGGGAATGTCCGTAGATAGTTTTATCTACAGGGTGGAAGCACTAACTACACAAACTTTAGACGGGAATTTTGATCTCCTCTGTAGACACATTTCTACCCTGTTTGAATCAAAAGCAACTGAATGGTACTGGATATATCACCGATCGGTAAATGAAATTAGATGGCCTGAGTTGTGTAATGCTTTACGACATCAGTACAAAGATTCTCGTACCGATGTGGATTTCCGGGAGATGATACGAGACCGGAAGCAGCATCCTAATGAAAACTTCGATTCATTTTATGAAGCTATTGTTGATATTTCCGACCGACTATCTACCCCTTTGGCTGAAAAGGTGTTAGTGGAAATTCTTAGAAGAAATCTTTTACCTGAAATTCAACATGAAATTCTCAACTTACCCATTTATTCAGTCTCGCAGTTACGTGACATATGTCGTAGAAGGGAATTTTTTTTGATGGATGTAGGCAAGAGACTAATGGGTACTAAGGCCCTAACACATCGCCGACAGGTTCATGAGCTTCATCAAGATGAAACTAAAACGTTAGACGATGAAGAGGTTTCCGCGATTTCTTTGATATGTTGGAATTGCCAAAAAGTTGGTCACCGTTACCAAGACTGCTTAGAAGACCGGCAAGTTTTTTTGTTATGGGTGCGGAACACCGAAAATTTATAAGCCTAATTGTTCAAAATGTAATGCTTCAAAAAACTTACGATCCTGTGCTCTGAGAAGTACTCTCCACAAGACCCAATCGACGAGCACAGAGTAAAATCTTATAACCAGACCCTGACAAGCAATGAAAACTCACCCCACAGTGGACAGGAAACTAATTTTAACAAATACGATTTTGATAAAGAACCAAATTTTTATACTAATTTTTCAAATACAGACCCAGTACTTCCGTTAATCACAAACCCTGAATTGTCTTCGAATCTTCAAAATTCAAACTCTGATTTATCCCTAGATACTAGAAATGCCAGTTTTCCTCCGGACACGAATCCTAAATTATCTATAAAAACTTCTCATCACTCTGATTGTAGTAAACAAAAGGATGTTCGTTTGGGACAGCCTGAATTGAATTTGCACCCTAAAATGCAGTCTGCACCAACATATATGAAACCGTTTCATATTCGGTTGGCCGAATACAAGGCTAAAAGAGCCGAAATTTTTAATGGGCTTACTCCCAGCTCAAGAAGACAGCGCTCCTCTGAACGAATGAGACACTTTTGGGCTAACGTGAATCAGACGCGACGTAATTTACTCAGCTCGATATTTGATAATCCAAACGATATACGGCCATATGCAAATGTAAGAATTTTTGGCGAAAACTATACAGGTCTGTTAGATACTGGCGCATCTATTAGTTGTTTAGGTTCTACGGCCGCTAGAGAATTGCAAAATTCCGGACGAGCCTATAGGAAAATGCGTTCTTTTGTCAAAACAGCTGATGGCAACTCACAGGAAGTATGTGGATATTTAAATGCTGATATAACGTTTCGCGGGGTTACGAAATCAGTAAAATTATACTTAGTACCGAATCTTTCACAAAATTTATATTTGGGCATAGATTTTTGGCGGACGTTTGATATACTGCCTGCAGGACTGGTTTCTGAAATTGATTCTTGTATAAAATCACTAAATTGCTCGGGAATTTCAGACCAACGTGAGTTATCTGACCAACAAAGATCCCAATTGCAACAGGTTGTAGAGTCATTTCCCTCATTTTTAAGAGAAGGCTTAGGGCGCACTACGCTTATTTCGCATGTTATAGATGTAGGGAACGGAACACCTATCAAACAAAGGCATTTTCCCGTATCTCCAGCAATGGAGAAACTAATTTACGCTGAATTAGATCGTATGCTGGAGAACGATGTCATCGAAGAGTCCGACAGTGCATGGTCGTCTCCAATTGTTCTGGTACAGAAACCCGGAAAGGTGCGTCTGTGTCTAGATAGTAGGAGGCTTAACTCTGTGACCGTTAAGGATGCTTATCCTTTGCCCAATATTGATGGGATATTAAGCCGGCTGCCTAAGGCAGAATTTATCACGAGCCTGGACTTGAAAGACGCATTCTGGCAAATACCACTGGACAAGGCGTCAAAAGATAAGACTGCATTTACTGTCCCTGGCCGCCCCTTGTACCATTACAAGGTCATGCCCTTTGGCCTCTGCAATGCGCCGCAGACGATGTCAAGGCTAATGGACAAGGTGGTACCGGCGAATTTAAGGACAGAAGTGTTTGTCTATCTAGACGATTTGCTAGTGGTATCAGACACCTTTCATCGTCACCTGGAAGTGTTGCGGGCAATTTCGAAGCAAATTCGTTCTGCAGGGCTGACAATAAATGTTGAAAAATCGAAATTTTGCGTACGAGAAGTCCGCTACCTTGGCCATCTAGTAGGGAACGGCGTTATTCAAACAGACCCGGATAAAATATCGGCCATACTTGAATTTCCGACACCCAGGTCTGTACGTCAGCTTAGACGCTTTTTGGGTATGTCCGGGTGGTACCGGAAGTTCATCATGAATTATGCTTCTGTTACCGCACCTTTAACAGATTTATTAAAGAATAAAAGAAAATTTGTCTGGAACGAATTGGCTCAGAAAGCTTTTGAGGATTTAAAGAAGATCTTGACCACAGCTCCAGTGTTGCACAGCCCTGACTTTTCACAGCCATTTTATATTCACTGTGATGCTAGCAACACTGGGATAGGAAGTGTCTTGGTACAGAAGACTGCGGAAGGTGAAGAGGTTCCGATAGCATTTATGTCAAAGAAACTCAACCAAGCCCAACGCAATTATTCGGTTACCGAACAAGAATGTTTGGCAGCAATGCTAAGCATAAAAAAATTTAGGGCTTATGTGGAAGGACATGAGTTTACCGTGATAACCGATCATGCATCATTAAAGTGGCTCATGTCCCAAACGGATCTAAACTCGCGCTTGGCAAGATGGGCTTTAAAACTTCAGGGCTTTGACTTTAAGATTGAGCATAGGAAAGGTAGCAGAAACGTGGTTCCGGATGCACTTTCACGTACCAACACTAAAGATTTGTCCGAAATTTTAGGAGCAAACCTGTCCGAAATAAATGACTCTGGGCTTTTCATAGATCTAGAATCTTTGCATTTCAAGAGTACTGAGTACGTACAACTTCTGAATAATGTTAGGGAAAACATCAGTAAAACTCCTGACCTTAAAATCATTGACAATTACTTATACCGACGAACGGAACACTGTTCAGGGGAACAGCTGCAGGACGATCTTGCATGGAAGCTTTGGATACCCAAAGATATGGTACCAGAACTTTTGGAAAAGGCTCATGATAGTCCTGTTTCGGCACACGCGGGAATCACAAAGATGTTAGAGAAAATTCGGCGTTTCTATTATTGGCCTAACTTAGTCGGCGATGTGAGGAGCTATGTAAATGCTTGTGAGATATGTAAAGGAACCAAACACCCCAATTTTATAATGAGACCTCCAATGGGGAAAACTTCTCAGACTGAACGGTTTTTTCAGAAACTTTTCATTGATTTTTTGGGTCCTTATCCACGGTCAAAAACGGGGAATGTAGGTATATTTATTGTTCTAGACCACTTTTCGAAATTTTGTTTTCTGAAGGCTATTAAGAAGTTTACCACTGATATAGTGACCAAATACCTGGAGGAGCTTTTTCATACTTTTGGCACACCAGAGTCCATAGTTTCGGATAATGGTTCTCAGTTTAAGTCAAAGAAATTTAATGAATTGTTGCAGGACTATCACATTAGCCATGTATATACCGCAGTATACTCGCCCCAAGCTAACGCATCTGAGCGGGTTAATCGCTCAGTTCTTTCCGCAGTCAGGGCATATATAAACTCGGACCAAAGTAACTGGGATGAGTATCTCAGCAGCATTAGTTGTGCTTTACGCTCAGCAGTGCATGCTTCTATAGGTACTACCCCCTATTACATGGCGTTCGGACAACATATGATTACAAATGGGAAGACATATCCCCTTTTGCGAAGGTTGGGGATGCTCGAGGATAGAACAGTGAGATTTAATCGCGAGGATTCATTTTCCATCATTCGTGATAGGGCTAAAAGGGCAATGGGACGTCAGCAGGAAAGAAATGAGAAATCTTATAATCTTCGTTCTAGACAGAACAGTTTTTCAGTTGGACAGGAAGTGTTTCGGAGGAATTTTAGGCAAAGTGACTTGTCAAAAGGCTACAATGCAAGGTTAGCGCATCCATTTGTTAAAGCAAGAATTCGGAAAAGGACAGGGTATTGCTATTACCAGCTGGAGGACATGGATGGGAAAAATATAGGTACTTATCACGCCAAGGATATAAAACCTTGATGAAATCTACATTTCCTGACTAAAGGGCTACCAGCGGAATCAGTTTTGGGGCCTTTTCAACCCCAAATCTGATTTTTGTGGGGGGCAAATGTAAAGTGCGCTTGTAGCATAAATTTGCTGTCTAGTTATAATAATAGTTTTTGGTCAAGCTAGAATATATAATATACGTCATCGAACTTTACTTAGAACTTTTACAGGGAATATTAGAATTTTTTTTCCTTATTTTGGATTTTAATTGCATTTGGGCTCTATATTGTTTTATATGTTTTAATTAAATTTTTTTGTGTGGCAGTCAGAAAAGGGACATTTTTGTCTTGTGTCACAACATACAGATGTCTCGATTTTATTTATACATCGCTGGATAGAAAAATGATAAAGCAGTGACTGCGTAGTTGCAAAATGTTGAATGGTTAATGTATGTGCATTAAGTATGTAGATATATTTATGTAAATGTATAATTCCTTTGAGCATGTTATTAATGGAAAATTGCTGAATTAACGTCTTAATTCCCAAGGAAAAAAAATAAGAAATAGAAAAGATCAGGTATAAAAGGGCGATTGTTCTCGAATGTAACCTCATTTAAAAAAGTCGCTGCCAACCATCGAAACAGAGAAAGGATTTTTTTTTGGATCTTTCAAGGACAATTTTTCACATTTCTGTGGAAAAGTAAGTTTTATTCTTTAAACTTGTTAAGTTGTTTTTAAATAAATTTATTTTCTTCTAATATAGTTCGCATTAGAATAAAGGGAAAACTGTAGTAGTTGGAAGAAAAACTTTGATAGAAATTTGGGTCTTAAAAGGAGGAAGTGCTTTGAAGGTATTTTCTTCGAAAGTTTAAATTTTATTTCCATTTTAAAAGGTATTTTTTATTCGAACGCTAGATTCTGTTTCTGCCAAGTTGGGGGTTCTGTATCTGGTTTTCTCATAAACTGCTAAAGGACTAAATCGTTATATTAAAAGAAAAATAGCCATATATATTTTAATACATGGACACAGGAAGCCCGGACAGGAAACCTGCAAGAAAAACCCTCACCACCTTTTTTTAGCCAACCAATGAATCATCGAACATAAATTAGGCGGCGGAAAGCTACGAGGATTTGAATTAAAGTGTAGTGCTGTGCAGGAAAAAAAAATCATAAAAAGTTCTTCTTAATTATTGAAAAAAAAAGAAATTAAGATTTCATTAAAAGCAAAATTCAAATGAAGAAAAAAAAAGAAATTAATAGCAGTGTTAAAGTAAACAAGAAAAGTAAATTAAAAGGTTCAAAGTAAACATAGCCAAAATTTCAGTGAAAATTAAAATTAAAAAAAAAAAAGTAAAGAAATTGCTCTACCTAATATCACAAGTAAAATCTCAGTAAAATTTTAGAATTCAAAAGGTAAAATAGTGAAATTGTTCTTAACCTAATATCACAGTAAACTTTTAAAAATTAAAAAAAAAAATAAATTGAAATTGAAATTGCTCTTAACCTAATATCACAGTACAATCACAGTTCAGTTTAAATTCACAGCCAATATAAAACACCCAAGTGAAAAAAAAAATAAAACAACAATTAGTCTTGAAAGTGCTCGCATAACATACATTGAAACTAGATAAAATTTAGTTAATTAGCGTGATAATTTACATATTTGCTTTTACTCGATATTAATTAGTAATTAGCACGGAAAAAGTTTATACCTATGCTCTTTAACTATTAATTTTGGAATTTTTTTTCTATAATAATCACTTTTTTTTATAAATACAATTTTCTGTAAAAATGTGGGCAAAAGTCAATGATATCGCAAGTGAGCGAAGAAATAAATAGAAGTCAGTTCATAAAATAAAAGTGCATAAGAAAAAAAACAGGTTTCTTTCAAAACAAAAGAAATAATTTCGTGTGTTAAGAAAAATTTTAAATATAAAAAAAAAAAAACTAAATAAATAGACAAAACAAACAAAAACAAGAATAAATACCTAGGAATATTGAAATAAAAACAAATAATGGAAATTTACACAGTTTTAAAAATAAACCCCTAAAATATGCAACATACTCCTTAAACTATTAATCGATCACCGATCAATACTTTTATCTCAAATATCTTTGTAAAAAAAAGGACCCAGCGAAAGATCTTTCCTTGGACTCCAGCAAAACAAGTAAGTGGAATATATCCTTATTATTATTCGTAGTGGTGTAGTTTAGAACAGGAAATAACATGCATTTCTTCTAATTCAAAATAAAACAAAAAAATTATGTTAAAGTTGGCTAAATGCTCACATCCATGTTATTAACAGTGCGGGATGCTGTTTTACAGTCTCTGTTAGAAGAAATGCATAATGTTTCTTGTATCAGTTGTTGCAATTTAAAATAAATATTAAAATCGGATGAATAATTAAAAATGAACCAAAACGATACTAAATTCGATATGTAAGCATTTGCTTGAAATAAATCTATTCGCAGTTTTATTATTAATTATTTAACTAACATCACATTATTAAAAACAAAAAGAAAACAATTAACGGTATCGTACGTTGTATTAAATTAAATTCACCGCGTTATTCGGAACTCTAGCAATAAAACGAGTTAATACCATTTTTAATCATTATGTCACATGCATCCTCTTAGGCTAGAGGGTAAACGTCACGAATAGCGGTCGGTAGGTCATGGGTTCGAGCCCTGTTACAAAGAGAAAAATATTTTTTTCCCCCAAATTTTTTACGGTTTACTAATGTAGAAGAATCGAGTCGTCTAACCTAAAATCTATCCGCAGGCGGTGTTCTAAATAACATTAAGTTTCTTTATTATACGACTCATGTAGTGTCTTTAAAAATTACCACAGTTTCGGTTTCAGGGTCGGTAGTTCGAGTCCCGGACAAGTTAGTTTTTTTCCACCTTTTTTTTTTATTTTCGGGTATTTATTATTGGTTTTGTTGCTTTTCTTAACTAAAGATATAATTTTGTTTCGTAAAGGATACACTTTTGCACTTATTTTTTTTATTGTGCTATTGATAAATCCTTCAGTTTGCTTCATCGACATTTGCCCAAGTTTTTTTTAGCATGCATCATTATATTTTAAAATTAATTAATTTGAATTTCAATTGTTTTAATAATAGTATTAGGTGAAGAATTGAATTTTTTTGTTGTTTTTTTTAAGTTTCTTTATTGTAATAAAGTTTCAATTAGAATGACACTCTAAATAAGAACGTTTTCTGATTTCTGATAAATCCAGTCGGGAGGGTAACCAGAATAGGGATCATGCTATTTAATAATGGTTGCCAATTTCAGCATGATCATGGTGGGAGGGGACTAAGCGTGACAATATCTATATACGCCCCGGTCAACAACGCTAACCCTTATTGATGACATTCCTTCTTCGCTGTTTCTATTTTTCTATTTTCTTTTCCTTTTCTTTATACGAAGCATGCAAATTTTTAAATAAAGATATCTGCAGCTAAAATTGTGTCTAGAATTACAAGAACCTACTCCGATTGCCGACGAGATATAGCCGGAAATTAGTGCATGCGACCTGGACATTAGTGCAGCAGAATTGTTTTCAAGAAAGCATTCTAGTTATTTGCTACAGTCGCTAGGTAACCAGTCGGAGATACAATTCTATTGGGGTTCATTATAGTAACAATTGTAGGTGTGTGGTCGGAAGATAATTCTAGGGAAGCTTCAACGTGAATCGTTTCTGTGGGGATGTTTTTAACCACGCCAAAATCGATGACATCTGGAATTTTTTGAGGGTCAGCAGGCCAATATGTTGGTTGGCCGCTCGCGACAACATTTAAATTCATTTTAGAGATTGTATTAAACAAAACACGACCCTTTGGTGTTATTAGTCGTGACCCCCAGAAGGTATGTTTAGCGTTATAATCGCCAGCGGCCAGGAAACAGGGTCCTAGTGATTTATAATATTCACAATATTGGCTTTCTGATATTGAAAATCTAGGTGGAGAGTATAAAGATGAGATTACAATGCTACGATTCAGCTCTTCAACACAAATGTTCGTTGCTTGGAGATAATCCTCACGATGATCACACATTAGGTAGTGTTTGACTCGATTTTTTATCAAAATGGCAGAACCACCACAAGCTCTATCTCGAGGGTCCTTGGTATCATATAGTATATAACCATTGATGTTAAACGTATTTCTTGAGGTCAGGTTAGAATGTCATGATGATTTTTTTTTTTTATTAAAAAGGAAAAACAAAAAAATTCTCTTGACGATTTCGGGATTAACTTAATCCCAGAAATCCCGGGATTGAATAATTCAAATCCCGAAAATCTCAAAATCGGGATTTACATCCCTAGGGGGCTTTATATGGGAAACATGGTATGACCGATCGTCACAAAATTACATGGTGCTATTGTTAGATTTACAAGACTAAATTAATTAATTTTTTATACAAATTTTAATTGTTTTTTGATCATATTTTTAATTGAAATTAAAAAAATCATTTATTGAATAGCGATTCACAATTTTTAATTTTTACAACTTTTATTAATCAAAATTATCATTTTGGTACTAGGTGCAATAACTTGTTTTCTTGTTTCTAAGAATTTGGGATTAAAAACATTTTTAATTTTTTCTGTAATATCAAATAAAAAATTAAATATTAATTCAAATATAATTAGAATAGATAATTTTATTATAAATTTAATTATGAATAATATTTAGGATGTACTTTATGTAAAGAAAATAATCTGGTAATTGCGCCGTACTATACAAATGGAGAATACATATACATAATACATTAAACAAAGGATTTGTTCCCACTGATGCATTTGTGGGGTGCCCCGGTAGGCTAGCTGGTAGTGAGCTAGTCTATCAGTACCGGGGTTGCGGGTTCGATTCCCGCCAGAGACTCTGGTCTCCTGCAGACAAGCAAAAAGCTTCGCGGGATTTAGTGTAGGAATAAAATAAACAAAAAAAAAAAAAAAAAAAAAAAATATGTACCTCGATAGTATAGGGGTTGAACAAAATAAAAATGGCATAATAGTCTTATATCAAAATTATAGACGGGCCACTGTAAAAGCGGTAAATTGCAATGAAAAAAATAATTATAATGTACGTCACGACACAAGTATTCTCCAATGCAGAAGTTCGTAGTTTACAATGTTCTAAAACCAAAAAAATTTGTGGCTAGATGAATAACCTGTTTTTGGCTTTTTTACTTTTCGACCATAGTTTTTAATAATTGCCATATAAATCTAATGTTTTTAAACAATTTGTTCATTACATTCTAAAATTAAATATAATATTTATCTTCATCATTTGAAGTTCAAAATCTAAGCCTAATTTTGAAAATAAAAATCTAATCCATATTAATAATAATCCCGACCTTGTTCTTGGGACTTTTTAATAAATGTGTACAAGTGTTTGTTATAGTTTAAGATTGTACAATATAATATTGTTCAATTTATAAACGTTAAAAAAAAATTTTAGTAGAAAAATATTATATTTTTAACTAAAAGGAAAAATTTTCATATTTACTTTTTTACAAATAGAATCTGGGAATTATTTCTTTTCATAAGCTACTTTATTATATTCAACATTTTTTATTATTCGACTTTTTTCTATGAGCTAAATTTCAGTTAAGTATTTTATAAAGCTTTTTGTAATAGTTCTATTCCTTAAATTTTTAGTCTGGCAGTGTATAAAGTCATTCCTAAAAATTTAAGGAATAGAACTATTACAAAAAGCTTTATAAAATACATAACTGAAATTTAGCTCATAGAAAAAATTCGAAAAATAAAAATATTTACTTTTTTACTATAGAAACTCTCATATTCATATTATCTTTAAAGTCAGGCAAACAATTGTTTAGAAGCCCTACCCAGGCCTGCCATATTTCCCGATTTATCGGCATTTTGCCGATTTTTGCTCCAAAAATGCCAATTTCTTGATAAACACTTAAATCACGATAACTTGGCTTGTTAACGTGTAATTTATTAAGTTTGGGCAACTTTGGAGCACTTGTCATAACGTATACAACAAAATGGAAACTGATTTTAAAACTGTATTAACTAATTTTACAAAAATTTAATTCACTAAACGGAATTAATGAACACAAAGAATTTTTTGAACTTTAATGATTAGTATATGGAATTATTGGCTAATGAGTTAATATCAAAATCAAAACTCAACAAAAGCGGTATTAACAAAATTGTTAATAACTGTATTAATTTTTATATAGAACTTGCAAATCAAATATTAAAATGTTTTATTTTGAACAAAAATCTTATAAATCTTTAAATATGATAACCCTAACAAAATTATGAAAAATATCTATAAAATATTTGTTAAAATAAAATGTTAAAAAGAATTTTTCTACCAATAAAAACAATATTAACCTAATGTACAAAATTTTTTTAAATTAACTACAATTTTTTAGAAAAATATTCGTTTTCATAAATTTTTATGTTTTTATATGGTTAACATGTAAGTTAATGCTGAAGTTTTCTGTTTTGCTATTTATTGTGTTAATAAAAATATGTTATATTGTTCTTAAAATGGATATTATTAAGTTGCCGACTTTTTTAATTGAAGTGCCGATAATGCCGATTTTTTTTTTCGAAAAATATATTCACATCTCCACATTGAGAAAAAAAAATTACCAATTTTGGTTACAAATAACCAAAATAAAATAAAAACGGCAGCTCTGTTTGGAATGCCAACTGCACTACATACTTTTTATTTAAAATATTGATGTTCAAAATTGTTTTGCATATGTATTGCGAGAGAATTTTAAAGTACAGTGACATGCAAAACTAAGAGCATAGATTTTCATTAACATATAATATAAAGAAATTATTTTTGTAGTAAAACATTTATAATAATAGAGGTCAAACTAAATGATCTATTTTTTAAATTGACTCCCAGCGAAACGCCGGCACACGTATAACTTCTTTTTTACCGATATAACATTTCCCGTTGGTTTCATCCCATCCCGATTTTGACTGTCGCATAGTGTTATTGTTTTTCTCTTTTCTTTTATTTGATTTAAACAACAAAACAAATGTGTTTTCCACATTGATGTTCAAAAATGTTTTGCATATGTAAGAGCATAGATTTTCATTAACATATAATATAAAGAAATTATTTTTGTAGTAAAACATTTATAATAATAGATGTCAAACTAAATGATATATTTTTAAAATTGACTTTTTAAATATTGTCATTTTCAAATTTTTAAAATATAAAAAAATCGCCTTTTTCTGTTTCAAAAGTCGTTAAAAAAAATGGGGCAATTGAAATTTAGATTTTAAAATAAGTTTGTTCGATTTTTATTTAAAAACAAGCAAACAAAAACATATTATATACATACATATACCCCCGTATATCTACGAAATTGTTTGTTAAATTTAACAAACGTTTGTTAAATAAAAAAAATTGTTTTGTAAACCTTTAATTACTATATTATAATAATCTAAGGTTTTTTTCAAAGTCTTAAGAATAAAAAATACTTTCAAGCGGGCCATTTTCTAAAAATTTTTATATGTGTACACCGTTCACCACAGAGGGTATATATACAAGTTCGTCTTTATATAAGTTTGTCATTGCTTTTGTAATTGCTACAATATTAATATTAGGCCCTTATTCTGAGTCCTTATGAATAGCAAAGTTGGCTTCACGATGTCAATCTTACCATGTATTTGTTGAAATTGGATTTCCAAAGACTCGTACATAAACATTGCTACACAAGTTATATTAAATATAGTAAGGAATAGTGTGCTATTATATTTCCGCCAGATCGGTCTACAAATGCCTAAGATATAAACAAAAAACCACGACTGCCTGTAATTTATACCCATAAATCTCAATACAGCAATGTAATTAGTTTTAGCGTTAACACTGAATTTCACAAAATTGCATGATATTTTTTCTGGCCATATGAATCTAAGTTGGAAGAAATTTTATCTGTTATGGATTTAGGCGAATTAAATTATTTTCCCAAAGTGGGCTTTCTTTGGTTTAAGTCGCAATAAGCTGTTTTCCAAAAGTAGGGTTTATATGGGGCCTATGGTAAATTATGGACCAATCTTCACGAAATTTGGCACTGCGATTTCTAGTCTTCTAAAACTGTGATATACCAAATTTTACTATGTTATTATGCGTTATTAAATACGGTTTTAGGCGCACTAAAATATTTTCCGGGAGTAGGGTTTATATGGGGCCTAGTGTAAATTATGGACCGATATTCAAAAAAATTTACAGTGTGATTTCTGGTCATATAGAACTGTGACGTACCGAATTTAATTAGGATAGCATTATTTATTACGGTTTTGGCGTACTAAAATGTTTTCCGGGAGCAGGGTTTATATGGGGTCTAGGGTAAATTATGGACCGATCTTCACGAAATTCAGCAGTGTGATTTCTGGTCATACAAAAGTGAACCGTACCGAATTTAATTATGATAGCATTACTTATTACGGTTTAAGGCTTTCCGAGAGTAGAGTTTATATGGGGCCTATGGTCAATTATGGACCGAATTTAACGGTATGATTCGCAGTCATATAAGGCGAATTTGTGCGAAATTTTTTATATTCCACCATTTGTTAGTTTTTGGATCAAAATTATCAATTTTTTTAGGGTGGTGGTTCCACATTTTGGCTCATAGTTTTGATCCTACTGAGCCGATGTTGCTGGATTTCAATCCCAAACTGCCTAGGACTACAAGCAATTTGAGACCAAGTTTGTTCTTTTCTTTTGTGTTTTTCGAAAGTGGGCGTGTTTTCAACAGACGGACATGGCTCAATTATTCACCACTAGTGGTGGAGGGTATACAAATATTTTAACTGAAGTAACCATTTTTGTGTAAAATGTTTTGAGTGCGAATCTTATAGTCTTAGGGTGCGTACAGAGTGGCCGCTTGTTGCCGTGCCGAGCCGACTGACGCTTATTGCGAGAACTTTTCATGCGAGAAACAAGTTTGAGTGTGCATAGTGTATGCGAGAAAAGGCGCTGATATTTTATCTATTATTTGTGTTTTATGTATGTTTGTATGCATTTATATATTTATAATATTATTTAGTCAAATCACAAGGTATCCTAACATGTCATATTGTCAAAATGTCCTAATATTTCACAATGGTTTAAAAATATTGTTGTACGGCTCAGCCGCTCAGCGCTGGACTTTTCTGATTAATTACGACAGCACAATAAACACAGCAAGCAACGTTCTATTTATTTAAGACACTTTTTGTTAACAAACCAACACCAATATTTTTAAACCATTGTGAAATATTAGGACATTTTGACAATATGACATGTTAGGATACCTTGTGAATTGACTATATGTGAAGATAAATTGTACAAAATTAAAGGGAAAATTAAACAACTTCCTGCACATGCCGCAGCCTCAGCAAAATCCAGGTGATCAGGCCATCAAAAACAGTTTTTTAATGTTTTGCAAACATGTATTTTTAGTTAGTACTTTAAGTTAGTTCGTAATTAGTCATTGTCAAACTTTTAACAAATAAATAAAGAAAATAAAAAATAAATAAAAAAAAGGTGATTTAAAAATTCTTTTTTTTTAATGAATAATAATTAGAATAAACATAACTTATACTAAAGAACCACCTACACCTAAAATATATATACATAGTTTTGAAGACATGTCCTGTCGCATATTTTATAAAAAAGCAACGAAATTCTATTCAATTTAAATAATATTTATAATATAATATATTTGTAGTTTATACTTATTTTACAGGAGCAATTTTGTTTAACTTTGCTAAGCGTTTAATAGTCTTAAGATATATTGTAAAATATGTAATTGATAATAAATTTGTAATAATGCAAAGTCAATACATTTATTTGTATTATTTAAAATAAATAAAAAATCGGTAGTTTTTTCTGTTAAGGTTGTAAATGTTTGGTTAAAATAAATGGTCAGCAATGTAGTTAAATTGAACGACAAAAAAGTTGGTTTAACCTTTATGTCAACAGCTACATACCTGGGTATGCTTTGAATTTTAAAAACGCTGTATCTCTGAAAGTGGATATCATATCACTGTATATGTATATGAAAAAATGAAAATAAAGTTATATTGCATGTTTATTTCATTAGATTAAGAGTTTTACAAGTCTGCTAAAACACCCGTTATTTTAAGTATCCCAGCATAAAAAGTAGGAAAAGCACAAACAAAATAAATACAAATAAAACAACAAAACAGAAATATACTTAGAAACGTATGAATTCGCCAAAAATGTGCTTGCATACCCGGGTATGCTTGCTGTTGACGTAAGTATATTTTTCAGCTGTTGACATAAAGGTTAAACGATATACTGTTAAGGCCATGTCAGATAAAACTTTTGCTTCGCGTTGCGTTACCGATTCGCTTTGACATCTAAGATAAAATATACATACTTATACGAAACATGTCACATAAAGCACTTTCAAATCGGAGCGAAGCAAAAAATTAACCAACTCTCATCTTCTTGCGCGCCTTGACAATTGGCTAGTATAATTTTCTTTTTTTTTAATTTTTTTGCCAAATTCAATTCCAAAAAACCGTCCAATAAAGTTTTTAACCTTTTTTTTTATAACAAATAATTAAATTTACAAATTACCAACCGCTTTTATAAGTAAACAAACAATGCGTGAGTGTTGTCAAAGTTTACATTGTGTCATTCACCCTTTGCTTTGCGTTTTTCTGCCAAAGGTATAAACGTCACGCAAAGCGACAAAGTTGTATCTGACACGGCCTTTAGCGTCAAAATAACAACAACAATATTTTTAAACCATTGTGAAATATTAGGACATTTTGACAATATGACATGTTAGGATACCTTGTGAATTGACTATATGTGAAGATAAATTGTACAAAATTAAACAACTTCCTGCACATGCCGCAGCCTCAGCAAAATCCAGGTGATCAGGCCATCAACAACAGTTTTTTAATGTTTTGCAAACATGTATTTTTAGTTAGTACTTTAAGTTAGTTCGTAAGTAGTCATTGTCAAACTTTTAACAAATAAATAAAGAAAATAAAAAATAAATAAAAAGAAGGTGATTTAAAAATTCTTTTTTTTAATGAATAATAATTAGAATAAACATAACTTATACTAAAGAACCACCTACACCTAAAATATATATACATAGTTTTGAAGACATGTCCTGTCGCATATTTTATAAAAAAGCAACGAAATTCTATTCAATTTAAATAATAATTAGTATTGTGGTTATTTTATTGAACTGTTAATGGTTTTTAATCCAAATTTAGATATTTTAATTAGGCTTAAGTTCATTGAATTTAATTTGCATTAAATTATTTTTATGAAGAAAGGAATTTTTACAACATGGAAGATTAATTAAAATTGTTATTGATAATTTTCATTCTTGACTGACCTGGGATTCGAAGCCAGGCTGTCTGGCGTGTGATTCGAACCCAGGCGGCTGGTTACCCTGACATGTTTCGACCTCAACCACTAGGTCTTCTCAAAGGGATTTGCCGTCTTACACTCGCAGCCATCGATGACTGCTGACGTCAGTAGTCAAACATCAATCCTTAAACCAAATTGTATTTTAACCTTTGGTAGATCGAAATTTGCTTTTTTGAATGATTATCCATTTTTAATTGATCTCACATGTTTTCCTTACTTCTGTTTTTTCGTACTTTTGTCAAGAATTCTTCTTGAAGTCCAAAGTACATTTTTTGTTTTTCCTGTTTTTGTCTTTCTTTTTTCTAGTTGACCTTTTTCAGCACAACTTGAAGGACAAATGTAAACATAGCTCGTGCCTTAGCTGTTAACAATAATTAGTATTGTGGTTATTTTATTGAACTGTTAATGGTTTTTAATCCAAATTTAGATATTTTAATTAGGCTTAAGTTCATTGAATTTAATTTGCATTAAATTATTTTTATGAAGAAAGGAATTTTTACAACATGGAAGATTAATTAAAATTGTTATTGATAATTTTCATTCTTGACTGACCTGGGATTCGAAGCCAGGCTGTCTGGCGTGTGATTCGAACCCAGGCGGCTGGTTACCCTGACATGTTTCGACCTCAACCACTAGGTCTTCTCAAAGGGATTTGCCGTCTTACACTCGCAGCCATCGATGACTGCTGACGTCAGTAGTCAAACATCAATCCTTAAACCAAATTGTATTTTAACCTTTGGTAGATCGAAATTTGCTTTTTTGAATGATTATCCATTTTTAATTGATCTCACATGTTTTCCTTACTTCTGTTTTTTCGTACTTTTGTCAAGAATTCTTCTTGAAGTCCAAAGTACATTTTTTGTTTTTCCTGTTTTTGTCTTTCTTTTTTCTAGTTGACCTTTTTCAACACAACTTGAAGGACAAATGTAAACATAGCTCGTGCCTTAGCTGTTAACAATAATTAGTATTGTGGTTATTTTATTGAACTGTTAATGGTTTTTAATCCAAATTTAGATATTTTAATTAGGCTTAAGTTCATTGAATTTAATTTGCATTAAATTATTTTTATGAAGAAAGGAATTTTTACAACATGGAAGATTAATTAAAATTGTTATTGATAATTTTCATTCTTGACTGACCTGGGATTCGAAGCCAGGCTGTCTGGCGTGTGATTCGAACCCAGGCGGCTGGTTACCCTGACATGTTTCGACCTCAACCACTAGGTCTTCTCAAAGGGATTTGCCGTCTTACACTCGCAGCCATCGATGACTGCTGACGTCAGTAGTCAAACATCAATCCTTAAACCAAATTGTATTTTAACCTTTGGTAGATCGAAATTTGCTTTTTTGAATGATTATCCATTTTTAATTGATCTCACATGTTTTCCTTACTTCTGTTTTTTCGTACTTTTGTCAAGAATTCTTCTTGAAGTCCAAAGTACATTTTTTTGTTTTTCCTGTCAGTCAAGAATGAAAATTATCAATAACAATTTTAATTAATCTTCCATGTTGTAAAAATTCCTTTCTTCATAAAAATAATTTAATGCAAATTAAATTCAATGAACTTAAGCCTAATTAAAATATCTAAATTTGGATTAAAAACCATTAACAGTTCAATAAAATAACCACAATACTAATTATTGTTAACAGCTAAGGCACGAGCTATGTTTACATTTGTCCTTCAAGTTGTGCTGAAAAAGGTCAACTAGAAAAAAGAAAGACAAAAACAGGAAAAACAAAAAATGTACTTTGGACTTCAAGAAGAATTCTTGACAAAAGTACGAAAAAACAGAAGTAAGGAAAACATGTGAGATCAATTAAAAATGGATAATCATTCAAAAAAGCAAATTTCGATCTACCAAAGGTTAAAATACAATTTGGTTTAAGGATTGATGTTTGACTACTGACGTCAGCAGTCATCGATGGCTGCGAGTGTAAGACGGCAAATCCCTTTGAGAAGACCTAGTGGTTGAGGTCGAAACATGTCAGGGTAACCAGCCGCCTGGGTTCGAATCACACGCCAGACAGCCTGGCTTCGAATCCCAGGTCAGTCAAGAATGAAAATTATCAATAACAATTTTAATTAATCTTCCATGTTGTAAAAATTCCTTTCTTCATAAAAATAATTTAATGCAAATTAAATTCAATGAACTTAAGCCTAATTAAAATATCTAAATTTGGATTAAAAAGAATTAACAGTTCAATAAAATAACCACAATACTAATTATTGTTAACAGCTAAGGCACGAGCTATGTTTACATTTGTCCTTCAAGTTGTGCTGAAAAAGGTCAACTAGAAAAAAGAAAGACAAAAACAGGAAAAACAAAAAATGTACTTTGGACTTCAAGAAGAATTCTTGACAAAAGTACGAAAAAACAGAAGTAAGGAAAACATGTGAGATCAATTAAAAATGGATAATCATTCAAAAAAGCAAATTTCGATCTACCAAAGGTTAAAATACAATTTGGTTTAAGGATTGATGTTTGACTACTGACGTCAGCAGTCATCGATGGCTGCGAGTGTAAGACGGCAAATCCCTTTGAGAAGACCTAGTGGTTGAGGTCGAAACATGTCAGGGTAACCAGCCGCCTGGGTTCGAATCACACGCCAAACAGCCTGGCTTCGAATCCCAGGTCAGTCAAGAATGAAAATTATCAATAACAATTTTAATTAATCTTCCATGTTGTAAAAATTCCTTTCTTCATAAAAATAATTTAATGCAAATTAAATTCAATGAACTTAAGCCTAATTAAAATATCTAAATTTGGATTAAAAACCATTAACAGTTCAATAAAATAACCACAATACTAATTATTGTTAACAGCTAAGGCACGAGCTATGTTTACATTTGTCCTTCAAGTTGTGCTGAAAAAGGTCAACTAGAAAAAAGAAAGACAAAAACAGGAAAAACAAAAAAAATGTACTTTGGACTTCAAGAAGAATTCTTGACAAAAGTACGAAAAAACAGAAGTAAGGAAAACATGTGAGATCAATTAAAAATGGATAATCATTCAAAAAAGCAAATATCGATCTACCAAAGGTTAAAATACAATTTGGTTTAAGGATTGATGTTTGACTACTGACGTCAACAGTCATCGATGGCTGCGAGTGTAAGACGGCAAATCCCTTTGAGAAGACCTAGTGGTTGAGGTCGAAACATGTCAGGGTAACCAGCCGCCTGGGTTCGAATCACACGCCAAACAGCCTGGCTTCGAATCCCAGGTCAGTCAAGAATGAAAATTATCAATAACAATTTTAATTAATCTTCCATGTTGTAAAAATTCCTTTCTTCATAAAAATAATTTAATGCAAATTAAATTCAATGAACTTAAGCCTAATTAAAATATCTAAATTTGGATTAAAAACCATTAACAGTTCAATAAAATAACCACAATACTAATTATTGTTAACAGCTAAGGCACGAGCTATGTTTACATTTGTCCTTCAAGTTGTGCTGAAAAAGGTCAACTAGAAAAAAGAAAGACAAAAACAGGAAAAACAAAAAATGTACTTTGGACTTCAAGAAGAATTCTTGACAAAAGTACGAAAAAACAGAAGTAAGGAAAACATGTGAGATCAATTAAAAATGGATAATCATTCAAAAAAGCAAATTTCGATCTACCAAAGGTTAAAATACAATTTGGTTTAAGGATTGATGTTTGACTACTGACGTCAGCAGTCATCGATGGCTGCGAGTGTAAGACGGCAAATCCCTTTGAGAAGACCTAGTGGTTGAGGTCGAAACATGTCAGGGTAACCAGCCGCCTGGGTTCGAATCACACGCCAGACAGCCTGGCTTCGAATCCCAGGTCAGTCAAGAATGAAAATTATCAATAACAATTTTAATTAATCTTCCATGTTGTAAAAATTCCTTTCTTCATAAAAATAATTTAATGCAAATTAAATTCAATGAACTTAAGCCTAATTAAAATATCTAAATTTGGATTAAAATTTAAATAATATTTATAATATAATATATTTGTAGTTTATACTTATTTTACAGGAGCAATTTTGTTTAACTTTGCTAAGCGTTTAATAGTCTTAAGATATATTGTAAAATATGTAATTGATAATAAATTTGTAATAATGCAAAGTTAATACATTTATTTGTATTATTTAAAATAAATAAAAAATCGGTAGTTTTTTCTTTTAAGGTTGTAAATGTTTGGTTAAAATAAATGGTCAGCAATGTAGTTAAATTGAACGACAAAAAAGTTGGTTTAACCTTTATGTCAACAGTTACATACCTGGGTATGCTTTGAATTTTAAAAACGCTGTATCTCTGAAAGTGGATATCATATCACTGTATATGTATATGAAAAAATGAAAATAAAGTTATATTGCATGTTTATTTCATTAGATTAAGAGTTTTACAAGTCTGCTAAGACACCCGTTATTTTAAGTATCCCAGCATAAAAAGTAGGAAAAGCACAAACAAAATAAATACAAATAAAACAACAAAACAGAAATATACTTAGAAACGTATGAATTCGCCAAAAATGTGCTTGCATACCCGGGTATGCTTGCTGTTGACGTAAGTATATTTTTCAACTGTTGACATAAAGGTTAAACGATATACTGTTAAGGCCATGTCAGATAAAACTTTTGATTCGCGTTGCGTTACCGATTCGCTTTGACATCTAAGATAAAATATACATACTTATACGAAACATGTCACATAAAGCACTTTCAAATCGGAGCGAAGCAAAAAATTAACCAACTCTCATCTTCTTGCGCGCCTTGACAATTGGCTAGTATAATTTTCTTTTTTTTTAATTTTTTTGCCAAATTCAATTCCAAAAAACCGTCCAATAAAGTTTTTAACCTTTTTTTTTATAACAAATAATTAAATTTACAAATTACCAACCGCTTTTATAAGTAAACAAACAATGCGTGAGTGTTGTCAAAGTTTACATTGTGTCATTCACCCTTTGCTTTGCGTTTTTCTGCCAAAGGTATAAACGTCACGCAAAGCGACAAAGTTGTATCTGACACGGCCTTTAGCGTCAAAATAAAGTGTACACCATGATTTGTTATAACTCAATTTTTATTTCAGTCTTTTAAAACAAAATAAATTTCAACAATATATGTTTTTTATAAAGCTGTATTAAAGGTTAACAAAATGGTCTGAAGGCAACAGAAAAATTTTTACATCAACAAAAGTTATAATACAAAAACAAAACATATTCATAATCTTACGCGTCAAAATAAAGTCCACAGAGCATCAGTGCAAAATATAGTGACGATTTTATACGGTAATAAAACCGTTATATTTTTATATTTCCAGCAGTTTTATATTATAAATTTAATTTTACCTAAATTTTTGTTGCAATTGACAACTGCAAAAGAACTTCGCGCTTAGTAAATAACATGTTTTAAAAATTGGAAAACAAACTACCATTGATGCTCGAGAGCTTGTCATAACATACTACGAAGAAGGTAAAAGTTTACATGAAATCGGTTCGATTATTAAGAGAAGCAATCACACCGTAAAAAAATAATAGATATATACAAACGTGTGGGAAAACTGGAAAATTGCCCAGGTGCTGGCAGGAGCAAAATTTTAAATGAGATTCAAGTCCGATCAATAGTGCGCGATGTAAGGAAAAATCCAACAAGAAGTGCTGTAAAAATAGCAGAGGACATTTCAAATACACCAAGTTCTACCGTAAGCGCCAGTACAATTAGACGAGCTCTACATAGAAGTGGGTAACATGGTCGAGCACCGAGAAGAAAGCCATTCATTTCAGCAATCAATTAAAAGCGACGTCCCGAATATGCAAAAAAATATAAAAACAAAGATGTTTCCTTCTGGAGCAACGTTATTTTTACCGATGAAAGCAAATTTGAGGTTTTTGGACAGAAAAAACCCGTAAAAATTTGGAGAAGCGAAAATCAACAGTTCGCCGAACGAAATGTAATATCCACTGTAAAGCGGTGGGGGCTCTGTAATGGTGTAGGGGTGTATGGCGGCGAGTGGCGTTGGAAGTTTGGTGTTGAAAGTACCATGAATAAAATGTATTATTTAAGCATATTGAAAAACATTTTGCGTATTAGTGTGGATACATTAGGATTACAAGGATCTTGGTGCTTTCAACAGGACAGTAATCCTAAGCACACAGCCAAAATAGTGAAAGAATGGTAACTCTATCACACAATCACCGGGCTTACATCTCATTGAGCACTTGTGAGAACATCTTGATCGTTAAATTCAAAAAGGACGGTTAGAAGTATGGACATGCTGAAATCAGTTTTGACAGATGAATGGCAGAAAATCACGCGCGAATTTACAAAAAAACTAGTAAATTCGATGCCTCGACGAAAAGATATTATTATCAAAGCCAAAGGAAAAGCTACAAAGTACTAAAACAAAAATTCTTTTAAGATTTCTTCTTTTGTGCACTTTTTTTGGTTTTTGTATTATAACTTTTGTTGTTGTAAAATTTTTTCTGTTGTTTTAAGACCATTTTCTTAACCTTTTCTTAAAGAATTTTTTGTCAAAATAGAATTAAAGGTTTTTGTATTATGTATTTTTATTTAAAATAGCCTCTAATGGAAAACTACGTACTTAAGGAGATAAAAGAACAAGCATATGTACTCATATACATTTTTCCACTTTTCGCAGTCCATTTCACTACCGTCATTGCTTGCACCACAACCTTTTTTATAAACCACATTATGTCTAAAATTAAAAAAAGCAAAAATTATTTACGCATGTACATATTAAATGAACTTTTTATCAATTAATCTTTTTGCTTAATACCTCTGCTTCAGTTTATCAAGCCAACCTGTGCTTGATGTAAAGTTATCATCTCCAAAACGCGTTGCAAACGCAATTGCCTTTTCCTTTAATATTGTACCAGATATAGGCATGTTTTGGCTTATATTTGCTGAAAACCAATCGAGGACTGCCCTGTCGACATTTTTGAATTTTGGGTCCTAACCCTTTTACTACATAAACGAAATCCAGATTCAAACGAGTTTATAATTGATTCCTTATTTTTGAAAATTGCTGACACCATGCTTGTCTTTTATAAGTTTATATTTTTCATCAATTGATAAGCATTTTAAAACACGTTTAGGTGCCATCATGGTGGAATAAGTAGGTGGCAGCACTACGGCAACAAATAGAACATTACAACAAAAATGAAAAATAAGTCTCCGTATGCCTCAAAAATTATATTAAACTAAAATCAAATTTTGCCGCCGAACGCAATGAAATAAATTAATTTTTGGCCAATTTTTATTTCACTATGGTTACTTTCTTATTTAATTTTAATTTAAATAATCAAAAACTTTAATACAATACAATAATCACAGCACAAAACGTGGAACATAAACCAAACTTTGACACAAGACTAGACAAACAATACAAGAGCAAAAAATCGTCATCTGGCGTAGTAATGCCACCTGGTTATTTCATCATGGTTGCCATAATAATAAAAAAATCGATTTCAACATTTGAACCCGTCATTACGAAAAGGGCATGAGTCCATACATTAAAGCTTTTCAGGATTAACAAAAAACGTTTTTGTTCGGAAAAAATCTATGATGGTTAAGAAACTGAATATAGAAGTTAATAAATAAAAACATATATAATTTTTGTGCCATATATTTATTTCTAAAAAAAGCATGTAACATACAGATTTTGGTGGTTGAAATTTTTGGACTTATGCCCTTTTCGAAATGACTTGTTAGAAATAATCGCAAATCCAAAGATTTTCGGAAGAACTGACATTTAATCATCATTATTTTCTTCATATTGTTCATTAGCTGAAGTTGTTGGCCATGCAAAAATCTCTGCATAGAAATTTTGGTACTTTTCTGGAATGTATTTTTCTAGTTTTTTCAAATCTGGTATTTTCTTTTCATTGATTGGCACTTTGCCAGCATACGCAGGAGTATCATTTGATGGTAAAGGCGGGCTGGTGCCCATTCTCTGTAAGAGCTGGAATTCATAACTGGTTAAACAATCTATAGATTCACGTGTTGTAACAAGGCCTGGTATAGACTTGGAAAATGTGAAATGTGACACTTGGGAAATAGCAAAAGTTTTTTTTTGTCCTTGGGTACTCTTTTGCCATAGGAATCCACAGAAAGCACCAGTTTCTTGTAATGGTTCGGCCACCATTTTTTTATGTCAATAATTTCTTCAGTTTTAGGCCTTCTAATTTCAAAATTTTCATTAGCCTCAACTATAAGATTTTCATACTCGGCTGGTGTGTATATTCTGTTATTTTTTCGAATATGTCTCTTTGCTGTCCCAAACATTCTATCGTTTGGCAGGAATGAATGGCCTCGTTTGGGTATGTAATTTTGGATCTCAGTTATATTGCTATTTTGTTCCCCTACCAAAGATAAAAGAAGACGGACCATGGCATGATTCCGATTTTGGCCGGCACAACCATCTGAAAATAGGTGCAGTTCTTCGGCATCATGACCAATATTTTTTTTAATATAATCCAGGACTAAGGTACCCACTTCGTTGGGACCTTTTTTAGCGACTCCTTCACAATAGGAATAAAAAACTGACTTACCAGTTTTAAGATCATAAATGCAAAACTCATATAGCCACAGTTGACGTAGATAAAAAACATCTTGCACTGGAATGTGTGGAAGTGGCAAATTTTGCATATAATCAAATGCAATCCCATAAACCTTTGGATCATTCTTGCATTTACTTTCCACTTCCTGTAATTTTTTGTAAAATTTATTTGCATGACTTTTGTGCATCTCGAGATCTGGTTTATACACTCTTTTTGCATCGTCATTAAGATGAGGGTTTTTTAGTTTAATCTTTAACTCTTCACACAGTGCACAGACATCAATTTGCTTTCTACCAAATGATAAGCTAAAGTTTTCTTGAAAATATTTTAAGTAAAACTTATATTTTACTGGATAATCTGGATATTTTTGTTGGTATATTGTGTGCATAATTTTCAAGTTGAGTTTTTCATCTAAATAATAGGATGATGTATCTTTGTTATAGTAGTGAACACATTTAACAGGAAATGACTCAATATGCTCCCTTATTTTAGTTAATGTATCACCAGCTACTGCATTGGTCCGTGAGCCCTCTGACTTACCTCTGTGATCAATGGGTTGCTTATTTGTTTTTAATAAATCACATAAACGTCTAACTTGTTTCTCGGAAATTCCATGTATGCCGCAAAATGCTTTTTTGCACACTTTGGTTTTTACACCTTTAATCTTAAAATGATATATGTAGGTAAATTCTCTTTTCTTAGGTTCTTCAGATCTGGGCCGTGTTCTCTGCATTTCTCTTTTTTTAATCAATATCTGCAAGTATGTGTCTTGGGCATTTTTACTATCAAAATTGTTAACAAAATGGATGGTACTTTGCCTAACATCTTCAGATATATCTTGCATACATTTTAAATTACATCTACACAAAAAAAAAAAAAGTTAGTTAACAACAAAATTTCGTCAAAGTAATAGCAAATTTGTTTAAATCACTTTTGATTACAGTTTCGTCAAAGTAAGAGAAAATGTATTAAAAATATTTTTGATAACAGATTTCGTCAAATTGAGAGCAGACGAAACATCACGAGGAATCAAATATGTTGAGAACGAATTTGGAACAAACAACTAACCTGCAGTCAGCTCCTGTTTGTCTTGGTGCCACATCTTTCCCTTTATGGTTCTTATGAGATTCCCCAACAATTTTGGATTTTTTTATTTTATTATGTTTATAGTTTTCAATGTTCTTTACACCACGCACTCTTTTTCTAGATTTGTAAGCATTTTCGGCAAGCTCGCGATTTTCCATTTTCGTGAGAGTCCACAGATGTGACGGAAAACGTTTTCGAACGAAATTAAATATATATGTCGGAGTACTGACTGTGTTTGGAATATTAAACGGCAACGATTATAACAATTTTAATAAATACACAGGTTACGATCAGCAAAATTTCCAGTTAGATGACGTAGTACGAGTCAGACGTCTAAAAGAACTGGGCTGCCAGCTCTATGTCTGCCTACTATTAGTTTAGATAGTTAAGATTTCATATGAAAATATGTATGTAATGCAGTGAGTTGGCAACCCTGCGGTTGAAATCACTTTGATAGATTTGTGAAGAAATAAAACAACAAAGCAAAACGTAAACATAAAGTCTGCTGTGGGCAACCAACGGTGAAAAATATGGGAGTATGCGTAAAAGTTACATTTCGCTTGTTTGCTTAAAAACATTTCACATTATTAAATATTAAATGCAGATATTTCCAAAAATAGTTATACCAGAAACTAAAATTTAATAAAACTGAAAATTAATATAAAAAAAGTGGTTTCGTTTTTCGCTATCAAATAAATTGATGGTAAAAATAATTTTTTGTCCCACTGTCTAGCTAGCTTGGCTTGTCTAGCCACTTGACTAGCGCGGCTGAGGAAAATAATTCAGAATAAAAATACACAGTAGGCTGCATCAGAGACGAGGTGCCACTAATAGAATTCTATACAAATATTATACATTAGCATTTTGTTTCCCCTGAAAAGGGAAGTCCCGGACTCGTGCCCTTTTCATACAGACTTTAGATTTCGAGGGCCATATAAGGTGGTTTGTTGCACTTGAAGATCTACCATATTCACAGAGAATACGTATAACCCTTAAATGAATTAAATGGCGTCAAAAGGTGATATTTGAGAAAAGTGTGACTCGTGCTCTTTTCGAAATGACAGGTTCATTTATTATCTAGCCCGAATTATGTATAGAACTGATACTTACGCAAACAAAAAGAAACAAATTTGTAATTCCCCGAAAAAAATAAACAAAAATAGCATGTAAAATATACAAGCCAGCTCAAGCCACAAAAGAGAGTAAAACAAACAAATCATAACTAAAACAAAAAACCATTTAAGCAAGCAAAATTCTTCGACTTATAGAGTTCATGTGTATGTTTTTTGATCGAGTTATGGAGAACTTTGACTTATGGAAGTTCGAGTTACGAAAGGAAAATTGTATGTGATTTGTTCTTTTAACGCTACTGCCAACCAAATTAGTTCGAGTTAGAGAAAATTCAAGTTATAGAAGTTCGAGTTATGGAAGTTCGACTGTATATTGTTGAAATTTCTTTTGTTTTAAAAGACTGAAATAAAAATTTAGTTATAACAAGTCAAGGTGTACACTTTATTTTGAAGCTAACAGTAGTTTGTAAAAATTTGCCAATACATTTGTTTCTACTGTTTAATAGTTCATATTTTGTAAGTAAAAATAAAAGACAATTGATTTGTTTTGAAGAAACTTGCTTGTTATAAAATAACATTCAAAAATAAGTGAAATTTCCTTTGTTTACAATGAAATGTAAATGATACGAAATTTCTTTAAAATTTACCCAAAAAATATTTTGAGTGTACGAATTCAAAAGCACATGAAAGTTATAGAGTGTGTATAAAAAAAACTACGTTAGTGTACAGTTGTTTTCGAACTCTGATTACGAATAACTTTGGTTTTTGATATAAGACCTTTTTGCCAAACTTTAAAGAATTATTGTCGCGTAAATACCGAATTAAAAACTTCTTAAGGTAAAAGCTGACTTCAACCGACAGCAAATATCGTTAAAAATTTGACTGAATAGCAAATTCGATAAATTTTCGTTATCTTTATTTTAACGATACGATTATCGTTAAACACTTTATAAACAAACGCCCAAGCTATTCGCCTTTTTTTACACGACAATTATTGGCTTATTTGCTTAATACTAATTCACACGCATTACATTTGTGCCGTCAAGTGTTAAGTTTTTGATGAGAGGGGTAAAGAGAATGAAAAGGGGTACGACTTGACGAATTTTCTTTTTTCCTTTAGTTTTCTATTTCTTAGTATTCTAAATGTGTTTAAATTGTAATTAAAGAAACAGAACATTTAAGAAACAAATTGTTTGCGTATAAACGTTAACATAGGTTTAAAAAAGAAAACTGCTCAGCTTAACTTGACGCCTGTTAAACAGCACTTATAAAAATTATACAGAAAAGTTGTCTGCAGAAATATATTTTAAGACGGATTCACCCTCAACATATCAGAATATGGAATCTAGAAAAGTTAGTACAACACAAGGCGATTTCATGTAAACGGTGGTGTCGATACTACAGCAAGTAACAACAACAAAAACACAACAATGTATTTTTTTTTTGTGGCTTTCGTTGAACGATATGTCAAAAACACAAGCAACTTTTGACATTTCTATCCCTAAGTAAGAAACAAAGTAGCAAAGCTGTGCTTTGAACAGTTCATTACTGGATAACAGATAATTTTGTGAAGAATGTAGTATTTGTTTTACGGCTTTATAGCTTTTTTAAATTTCTGGGATAGGATACTGTTATTCGACTGCCTTAAAGTTTTACACAAGTGAATTTCCGATACAAAAGAACAAAACCAAACTAATGAAAAAATGGTTTTTTATGACAGTTCTTAAGAACATGTGTACGTATGTGTGTATACCTAAAAAACTTTATTGAGTTGTGTCTTTTGAACTCATTCGATTTACGTATGTATGTATCATGTTTGCCATACATTTTCATGCCACCCATATGGAGCTGGTTAATGATCCCACTCTTGAAATTAATACAAAATAACAACGCAAAGTAATCGAATCGATTTAAAAAATAAAATTTATTTACATGAAAAATACGATTTAAGTATTGATTGCTCGAGTGGCACTTGGCGCTCAGGTTTACTCGTAAAGGCTTGAACACTGTTTCTTATTGTTGCTTTATAGTCAGTTTTGTACTACTCTTCATCAAGTTCAACTAATTCAATTATAATATTGTATTATTGTTATTTCTGTTCCTCATTTACGTTTCCTTTATTATTTTATTGAAAAGTGTTTGTTTTGTAAATGAGTGTTAAGCCGTGACTCAATTGATTGTTAATAAGTACCTGATTTTCCAAGCTGAGAAGTTACGCTCTGGTTCAAGGTACGAGGTATTGATTATATATTTTTTTTTAATAAAAACATATTTATACATATATTTGGCTTTAAAGGCAGCTTACACACAATAATTGGACATATGTATAAAGTTTAGCTTAATTTTCAGGTGGCGTTGAAAGCAAATCTGTGCTACTTTTTTTTCTTACTTAGAGAAAGAAATGTCAAAAGTTGCTTGTGTTTTTGAGATACCGATCAACAAAAGCAACAAAAAAATACATTGTTGTGTTTTTGTTGCTGTTACTTATTAGTATCGACACCACCATTTACATGAATTCACCTTGGTTTTCACCTTAGTGCTGGTTCACACTGTTTAAGTTTTAGCCGTTAAGTCTTAAGCACTCCTAAAAACTCAAGACTTGAAGGGTAAGACTTGAACAGTATGAACCAGCACTTACATGAAATACAGTTGAAACCAAGGCGAATTTACAAGATGTAAGGCCAACTCGTCCGCCGTTCATCAGCTGTGTCCACGCCCAATTCAAAATAGAATTCCAAAACGTCAAAAAAGTCTTTTGTTTATGTTTTGCGCCAAAGTAACCGAAAAAATTTCTGAGAAAAATGTCTGCATTGGCCAGCTGTTTTTGACAACAAGCAATTAAATTGCCAAAACAAATTCCATATGGCTTTTTGTAGCTGTAGAGCTGCACTTACCTTTTTAAATGCGCCTTGGTTAAAACATGAAGTTTAGACTTGAATTCAATGCTGACTGTCATGATAGACCACAGACTAATAAACAGGCGGTCGATTCTGGTTCTGTGAAACGGTGAAATTAAAAGTTTTTTCATATATGATGAAAATGATAAATAAGTTCAATTATTTTCTTATGAAAAGAACAAGTGGAATGGAACAAATTGTTTTCACAATTTCACATTAATGTGATTATTTGAAACAATGCAAAGAAGTGTCAAAAACTCTTCATTTACGCCATATTTTTACACTTTCATTTTGCCGGTGAAAAATAATTTTTAAAAAATTATTAAAAGGAAAAACGACAAGTAATAATTTTAAAAATTAATAACAATAATCTTCTAAAAAGATGCATATTTACAAATTTGTAACTGAATATATTCCAATAAAATGGCAATTTTTGATAATATACACAACATTACTGTCGTAAAACGTTAAAGTTTTCTTGCCTTTGCTAATCCCGAATTTCTTACGATAATTAAATTAAAAAAAATAATCCTAAAATATTTTTAAATTTATTATTTTTTATGTATTTGCCGAATTTGACATTTGATCAGATGACAAAGTAGATATTATATTACAATCGGCGGAGAAGAATATAAGTTTAGCGACGTCTTAAAGCAAACTTAGAGCCGCTTATAATATTTTTATGTTTTATAATATAACAACATTTCAATAAATTAATCTTTATTTGGACTTTTATTTAAATCTGCACTCCTGGCATCACTGAACCAGACTACAGATACAGGCGCCTAACTACCCGTCTCCACTATCCATCAACTAGGTAAGAACATCATGTCGCACATGAATTCTACTCGTGTAGACTGTTCATGTTCATGTTTCGTAATATCATACTCAGTACGATATGAATTTACATTACCCTGCGGCCACACGATCAAGTTTTTGTTGATAGTCTTTTACATATACTGTTTGTCAAAATTTACATAAATTGAAAGCTGTGACGTAGGCTGAACACAATTTTTAAGCAATTTACTTTCAAGAAGTCATCAAGAAAACAATTTATACTGACAAACGAAAAATTTCCTCACTAAACTTCTTATCAGCTGTTAAATTGAACGTAAAATTGCCAACCAAATGGATAGTTAAAATTGAGTTAGTAAAAGTGTGTTAGTAAAAAAATGAGAGTGTGAGCAAATTGAATGGAATTGAAAGACAAAAATTGATCGTGTGGCCTCCAAGTTAGGTGGGCAGCTATATTGCAAATATGGAATTTTGAGATGACACCAACCAAATTTTTACATTTGGTCTAAAAGATATGTGGTTAAAATTTGAGCCCAAATCGGACAACGTTAACATGTGACTAATCGCGGTCAAAGGTCATATGTATAAAAAATGTTCTATTCCCGCATGAAAATATTTTTTTATTATTTTTTAACTATTTGGTATGTATATTGTTGCTGACATGATAAACATACAACAATACATTATCATATTTTTTATTAACCCTTACAGCGTTTAGGGGGTCAACATTGTTAAATATATTTTTATACTCTTCACTAGTGGTGAATGAAACTTTTTTAATATTCATCGAAGACCCTATACAGTACATATATATTTTCTGAGCCTTTGAGTTATTCTAAATTCGAAAATTCATGTCCGTCTGTCTGTCCGCATGTTGAAAATACGCTCACTTTTAAACATCAAAAGAAAAGAACAATATTGGTATCAAATTGTAAGTTTCTTTCGAATTAACGAATAATGCCTTTGTAATAAAATTTGATCTGTCACAGTCCTTTAAGACTGTGGGTACGTTCGTAAATGCAGTTGTTGCGCATCACTTGCGCATCAGCAAAGTTGAATGTTCATAAAAGCATCACTTGTAAGAAACTTGGCATCACTCTCATAGGTCAAAAGTTTTTTTATGCAGTGATGCCGCAGCTCTGCAGCAAATTTTTGCAATTATTGCATCAGTTAATTTTCTGATGCAATAACTTTTTATATAAAAGAAATGGTTTTATTTTTCTTTTTTGATGCTTTTTCTTGTTATTTATAAGAAAACTGCCCCATTTTGTTTCAATATATTCAATTCAATTTGCCATTACTATTGTTGATAGCATTTTTAATATTATTTTATGTTCGTTTATGAAACTGTCGGTTATGAAACTGTCACAGTTGTTGTGCAGTAAAAAAGCATCAGCATCACAACTGCAACTGGTGATCACGCATCGGCAACAAAATTTTGCATCACTGCAGCAGTGATGCACAGTTTTTATGCATTTACGAACGTACCCTGTGTAATTTCACTGTCAAATTTCGTGAAGATCGGACCAATTTAACTTCATACACAGAGCGAAAAAAGACGTTACCAAATAAAATTATAAAATGATAACAAAGTGTTGCTAATATTTCGACAACATCTGTTGTCAAATTTTTAACAAACTGTTGTCAAATTGGTACCATAGATGTTAAAAATACCATTGTTGTCATTAGTCACAGTTTATCGAAATAAAAAAGTTCAAATTTAATAAGTGATTTAAATAAGGGAAAAATAAATAAAAAGATAAAACATGGACAGTGAAATAAATATATAAAAAACTGTGAAGTCCACATTTTCTTGCTACGAAGGAGATTTTTTTTAGAAAATATAAATATCGATCTAAAAAAATCAATTCCATATTAAAAACTTCTTGTATCTATGTAGAAGGTATTTATGAATATTTAAAAGTTAAGTAAAATTACAATTATATGGAATTTGATCTTAAAATTCCTTTATTTAAGATGCTTGCGATTTATAAATAAAGAAGATGTGAATGAAGTTGTACCACACTTAGGTCTCCGCGCTGAATTTAAAGAAAAGCTCTTAACATGTAAAAACACAAATATGTATGTATGTATATCAGAGGCAGGGATGTTAAATGGGGTTTTAAATTTTGTACCAACTTCCAACTTCCAAAAAAATATGTCTTTTTGGACTTTCACGGTACCATTTCTTTTAATTTATTAAAGCAACAAAACGTATATAAAAATTCATTTGTACACAAAAAAACAAAACTTAACATTAACATACATTATATGTATGAATAAAATACGGTACATAAAAGTCTTATAAATATATGAGATCAAAATCAGGCACTTATTTGTTTAGTTAATAAGCTATTTGGAATTTTTACATCATAGGAGCATGAATTTGTCGACCTTAACCAATCCTTTGCTTGTATGAGACTTGATACTGTTGGCACATGTAGTTCGTTTCTTTCCTTAGTTTTTATTATGTTTCGAAAAGAAACAAATCTTTCCACATTTGCAGACGAATGTGGAATGGGTAAAATTCAAGCAACGACTCTAGACATACCAGGAAATATAAGGAAATTAATCTCATTTTGTTAATTAGCTACTGACGACCAAAAACTACAAACTTTTAAGTTTCTAACGTCTGCAGTTGCTCGACATCAGCTAAAGCTCTAAATGGATTATTAATTGAATCAAAATTTGCAATTTCATTCGGTAACATTTTTACTAGAAGAGGTACAATTCTACTTGTTTTACCTGAAATATCATTTTCAGGAGTAAATTTATGGAACCACATCCAAAATTTGGTTGACATTGGTTCACAAAACTTCGCAAAATTTTATATAAAATTGTTTGGCATTTTCTTTCATTTCTTTAACAATATCAATATTGATATTCTGTGTCGCAATAAATTTCTTCAAAGGGCAAGTGATTTTTGTAAAGGTCTACAATAGAGGTATCTCATTCATCCAAAACCTTTTTATTCATGAAATTACGTAAAATTTTTTTTCATGATTTTACGTGCCATTTGGCGGAACAAAAAAGTTAGCCTTTGTAAAAGTACATGCATTTGAGCATCTTCTGATTGCATTTCTAAATTAACCATTTTAATAATTTTAAATACATATTGCATAAACAAGTAAGAGTGCTATATTCGGCTGTGCCGAATGTTTGATACCCTTCACCGACAGGAGTGGGCTCTATATGATAAATAAATACTTATATATTATTAACTAAGCTTCACAAAAACGAACGTCAGCATTCAAATTGGTTACGGTTTATACCTTTGTAATGAGGAAAGGTGTAATTAAAAAAAAAAATGTTACTGTTGTCCTAAGTTTTGAGTATTGTACTAAGCACTCCTGCTGCTTCTGCCGAGCATCAAAATTCCCTTTTGTTAGAGAATTAAAATGAAAACAATTACTGATGTATTCTTGAATTCTTAGATTAATTCTGATTTTATTTAAAAATTATGCTAGCTTATATACTAAAATTCGATCAACGATCTGCATAATTGAATTGTTCGTTTTTCTGCATTTCGCAAGGTTCAACAGCCGTTGAATGTGCTGACGCTTGCATATAGTGTTTTTGCACGAGTGGTCATTAAACTAAATTCAATTATGCTGACGTTTAATTAAAGCTGGAGGTTCACTCCACGCTTTTTCGCCTCCACGCATTGCATGATTTTTATACCTTACTTGCGTTCTACGTTTCAAGTTACATGCAACGCTTTTTATGCGGCATTACTACAAGTAAAAATAAGATTTCATTTGTCAACATCAGCTGATTTGTTCAAATGCTGCTTGTGACGCTTGCAAAAGTAGAAAGTAACCCTACTTTTTGCATTCAACGCCTCAATGCATCCTACGCTTTTGCGCATGTAACTTGTTACATATAATTACACAGATTCTACTTTTTTGACAGCTGCGAAGGTTGCGAGAAGGCATGTAACGCGTAGTGTGGACCTCCAGCTTAAGAATTAAAAATAATTTAACAAATAACATACCAAAAAAAACTACAGTGTGGTACATAAGTATACGTACACTACACCTTTATTAAATTATTGACCGACAATAAGAAAGTTGTATAGGTTTCTTGTTAGAACTTTGAACTGACTTGAGTAAAACATCATGACTCGTAACTGTTTTAGCCGAACTAATATTATTTTTAGGATGTTAATTTGTATTGGGCATATGGTAAATTATGGACCAATCATCCCAAAATTCTGAAGACTGATTTCTGGTATTACAAAAAATAAATTAGAATAAATTTCAATACAGCAGTGTTATTAAATTTAGCGTTAATAGTGAATTTCACAAAATTGCATGATATTTTTACTTTTACCGCTATATCTATATCTGTTATGGTTTTAAGCGAATTTAATTATTTCCACAAAGTGGGCTTTATTTGGTTTTGGTTTTCCGGGAGTACGGTTTATATGGGGCCTAGAGTAAATTATGGACCGATCTTCACGAAATTTTACAGTGTGCTTTGTAGTCACATGAAACTGTGACGTACATTTTGATTCACAGTTCTGATACTACTGGACAGATGTTGCTGGATTTCAATCCCAACCTGCTTAGGATAACTACAAGCAGGTAGTTATCCTAACTACATTGCGTTTTAAAATTTCAAACGCTCTATAGCTTGTGGCGTTGAAAATTTTAAAACGGTACATGAATTTCTGTAGAAAGCAACAACAAAATTACAAAATATTTATGACTTTGTTTTTGCTTTCAATGTGATTCTTTGGCGTTGCGTTGTGTTTTACATGATTAGGGCCTTAGTTTTTTACAAGGTCTATCTATCCAATTGTTTTATTTGCAGTTATTATTTTTTTGTTTACAAAAAAAAATAAATAAATATATGTCAAATGTAAATTTTATATTGTATTTTATTTTCTTTTTTATTCTCTTTTTCTTTCTTTATATTTCTTTTATTTATATTTCACTAGTTTCTCCCAGTGGCCGAAATTCGACCACTTGACATTTGCTTAAAAGAGAACCAGTGCGCAATAAAGCAAAAACGTACACATTTTAAGAAAACCACAAAATGCACTCTTTTTGTAAATGTGTGCGCGTGTCTGTTTGCAAGTACGAAAACATTTTAAAACAACGAAAACATTTTAAAACAACGAAAACATTTTAAAACAACAAAAAACATTGGATTTTTCAACCACCGTTGATACATGTGTGTACGTGCGCTTGCAAAATAAATTAAAACGCTTTTTAACACTTTAATTCTAAAAATTTAGGAAAGAAATATATGTTGTGCATATCTACACACAAGTACCTCTAAAACGATATACGTTTCATTAAAATCGATGGACGATAAGATACTTAAAAATCAACTACAAAAAAATTGATCCCGTATTTATATATGTATAAGATATGCTTTTTATTGCTTTAATTCAGAATGGATGAAATGATATCTGAATGTAAGGCCTATCCAATAGGTCTGCGCAAGGAGTCAGATGTTTATTTTGCTTTTTCTATTAGGACATATTGGAAAGGCCTTGGCTGAATATGTTCAATAAATCAACGGTGTGTTATCAAAGATGAAAACAACTTGTTGTCGGAATGAAACATTATGGTATATAAATACATTTTGTTGTCAGAATGAGACCAAATGGTGACAAAATGACAACGAGGTGGTAAAAAAAATTTTGATCCCATTCGTTGTTAAATTGAAAACGAACGTAGTTGGATCACTTTTGACAACGGATGGTGTCAATTTTGGTATTTTAATACCGTAGTTTTCCCTCTGTGTATGGCCTGAAATAATACCATGCAATTTTGTGATTATCGGTCCATAGTTAGGTCCCATATCAAGCAGCCTTCTGAAAGCCACTTCAAAACTATAAAATTCACTGCTATATGAAAATTTGCTTTAATTTATTTTGAATTTTGTAATGATTGCTCCGTTATTGACCATGGGTCCAATAAAAATTTCCCTCGCGAAAATTTTAGTTCGGCTAGAACTTTTACGAATCATGATATTTTACTTAAATTTTTTTTAAATTAATTTTAACATGACCAGGAATAAGAGTATAATACTCTGATTATCGGTCAATTATGTTATATAGGTCTAATTTAGACCGTCTAAACCGCAGCCAATTTTTATACTGAAGTCCGCTTTTATAAAGATTAATTAATAATTTATAGATCCCATAAAGGGCTCACGCCCGAAATATTCTAACTGTCGGTAGAGGGTATCAAAGATTCGCCACAGCCGAACATAGCACTCTTAGGGCCATATTCATACATTTTAAGCTTAAAGTAAGTAATAACCAGTGTTTAAAAAACTGCAATAACTTTCATTTATTTTAATGTTACTTCTGCTTGTGTTTCTAAAATTAACAAACACAAAACATGTTAATATATTGATATTTAAAAAAAAAACTTCCCTGTAAATGTTTTAGTTTGCATGCGCACATATGTAAATAAATATATTTTTGCATATTTGTCATTTTTTTAAACATTTTTTTTCTTTTATACAAAGCTTTTTATATTATTTAAAAAATGCAATACGGGCTTTCTATGGCAGAATTCTATACCGACCTTTTTGGGGTTGACCATAAAAAAAAAACAAAGTGTCAATATAATTGATTGTTATTTATTATTGTTTAAAGCTGCCCATACACTTGTAATATAATTGTTCCACTTTTCGAATTTTACAATTATATTGCCGTTGTGTATGTGATATTCGAAGGTGGCGCAATAGAATTGCAACAATCAAAAGACTTTTGATTTTATTGAACAACGAAAAGAAGTTTAATATACTGTGAAATGTGCTGGCAACATTTTTCAATGTTGTTTTTCCGTAAAAACATAACAACAACTGTGTTTTGTTAAAGAAATTTTTTGTGTTGTGAATATTTTAATTTTAATTCAAATTATTTATTAAAATAATTGTTTAAAGTTATACTTTAATTATAAAATAAAAGTACATAAGCATTTAAACATAAAAATAAATATTAGGTTTCTACAGTGAAACAACAATTTAAGTATTATGAAACTGTATAAAACTCTGCCACCATTGTAGAATTTAAAGTGCAAATATTATCCAATCGGAAAAAAAGAATAAACAATATGATAAACTTCTTTTTAAATATAAAGAAAGATTTCCTATAAGACTGAATAAAAATTGTGAAAAAAACACCTCAAATTGGTTCACATGGTTTTTGATTAGCTTATAGGTTATTTTTACCTTTTTATTGCATGAAAGTTGCGTCATATTAAAATTGAAATCATTGTGCCACTTTTTGCATAATATAAGGCAAAATGAAATAATATGGCGGATAACGTATGTATGAACCGCTTAACTTGTTTTTCAAAATTTATAAACCGTTTTAATAATTAAGTAAAATAACTCTGATAAACTGTAAAATATGTACATATTTAATTATATTTACTATATTTATAGCAAGTTCACCATTTTAGGGTTTATTTCCGAAAAATATACAATACATGATCATCTTTTTCCTTTAGAGAACGTTCATAATATTTGACACATTTTTCATTTGACCTCAAGAAATACGTTTAAAATCAATGGTTATATATATTATGATACCAAGGACCCTCGAGATAGAGCTTGTGGAGGTTCTGCTATTTTGATAAAAGCCAGAATTAAACACTACTTAATGTGTGATCATCGTGAAGATTATCTGCAAGCAACGAACATTTGTTTTGAAGGGCTAAATCGAAACTTAGTACTTTCATCTTTATACTCTCCACCTTGATTTTCAATATCAGAAAGCCAATATTATAAATATTTAAAATCATTAGGACCCTGTTTCCTAGCCGCTGGCGATTACAACGCTAAACATACCTTCTGGGGGTCACGGCTCATAACACCAAAGGGTCGGGTTTTGTACAAATCAATCTCTAAAATGGATTTAAATGGGGTAGCGAGCGGACAACCAACTTATTGGCCTTCTGATCAGCAAAAAATTTCAGATGTTATCGATTTTAGCGTGGTTAAAAACATCCCCGCAGAAACGATTCATGTTGAAGCTTCCTTAGAACTATCTTCCGATCACACATCTACAATTGTAACTTTAATGAACCCAAGTATAATTGTATCTACGTCTGGTTACTTAGCGACGTCAGCCACACATATAAATTGGTTAAAATATAAAAAATATCTTAGTGCCCATTGCACAGAAAATATTCCGCTTAGTACACCGGAGAACGTGGATCTCGCTATTGTTAATTTTGACAGTTATATCAAACTAGCTGTTCAACACACCAGCATAACCCTCAAAAAAACCAAAAAAATAACATATATTCTACAGATGTCAAGCGTCTATTGACTGAAAAAAGGAGAGTTCAAAGAGAGTTCCAATTGCACAGATCCCCCCAACTTAAGACTTTATTAACAGAGTGCACAAAAAGGCTAAGAAAGTTACTGCAGTCTCATAAAACGGCTTCCCTGGAAAAATATCTTAAGGAACTTGATGCAACTTCTCAAACGCATTATGGCATGCAGCTAGAAATCTTGATAGACCAGTTATCACTAAACCACCATTAAGAAACTTAAATCGAAGTTGGGCAAGAAATTATATTGAAAAAGCAAATCTGTCTGTTAATCATCTGAAAAATGTATTTACCCTTAATATAGCTCACGATATAGCAGTTGAGTTACCGCCTGTAAATGTTAGAGCAGCTATTCCCCTAAGATTCGAGTTTAGAGAAATCGAAAAGGCTATTTGTAATTTAAACACCAAGAAGGCACCCGGTATTGATAAGATCAGTAATAAAATGCTGGAGCTAAAAAGTATAGCAAAAAAAATATTCTTATTATTTTTAATGCTATTTTACGCCTTCAATACTACCCTCAAGAATGGAAGGTTTCCTTAGTAACCATGATACCAAAGCCAGGAAAGAATCACACAAAAGTTGAGTTATACAGGCCTATTAGCTTATTATCTAATATTTCAAAGCTATTTGAACAACTACTAGTGTCAAAATAGATGTATCCCAAACCATCAATTCGGTTTTAGAAGAAAGCACAGCACAATCGAACAAACTCATCGAATAGTAAATGTAATAAGAAAAGCCTTTGAAGAAAAAAAATATTGCTCAGCACTCTTTATCGATGTGTATCAAGCTTTTGATAAAGTCTGGCATGAAGGTTTACTACTGAAATTGCAGCAAAACTTACCAGCAAACATACACAAGCTGTAAGAAAGCTACTTAGTCGGTCGTCAATTTATTATTAAAGAAGGCGAATTTTTAAGTTCTCCACAGCCAATTAACGCTGGAGTCCCACAAGGCACTTCGAACTTGCCAACAAACTGCTACACCCATACCTCAACATTTGCGGACGACACAGCTTTTCTAAGCGTTCACGCAAACTGTCAAGAAGCATCTCGTTACTTACAGGATCATATATTTGAACTATCAATGAGCAAAAATGCGCACATATAACATTCACATTGCGTCGGGAAACATGCCCCCCGATTAAAATAAATAATCAAATAATACCCCAACACTCGCATGTAAAATACCTCGGTATACATCTAGATCGGCGCACAGTGGGAAATTTTACGAGAAGGCGGTCAAAATTCCATAACTTTTGACTGGATCGGTATTTTTTTATGCGATTTTTTTTGCTCGATAGGTGCGATATTAGGCTTTAATTTGCGCTAATTTTTGTTGAGTTTCGGTGTAAAAGTTGAATATTTCAAATATGAGTTTTTTTATAATTTATCATTATTTCTCTTGTATTTTACAACTGATACTTATTTTTTATTGTCGAACTTAGATCCTGTCAGAAAATGCCAATATTTGGCCCCTGTAAATTTTTTAGTCCCAATATTCACAGGGGCCAAAGGTTGGCTTGTTTTGGGACGAGACGAGTTGTTATAAGGATAAGACTGAAAAGGAATATTTTGAAAAATGCCCAAATAGCATTCTTGGCTATCAATAACATTTTAGGTAATTCAACTTTTATTTTTGGTTTGAGATGTATGTGTATTTTATTTTTATATATTAATACAAATATATACTTAAATCAAAAACAAATTATAATCTATAAACAATTTTAAATTAAACAATATTAGTAAAAATTTCTTCTAAATAGCTTTGGGTTTCATTTTCCAGCAGTTGTTTAGCTTCTTCCTCTAATTCGATTGAGAAATGATATAACTTGTAAAACTATCTGGAATCGTCTTATTAATTCAAAATGTACTCCTGTGATAGATGCTGCAGTTTCTGGATCGGAAAAGAATCTTCTTGCAGTGTTTCCATCATTTGAATTTCCTTCTCCTTGTTTTGGCTGATCAATTATAAGGCCTAGGTGAAGGTATTTTTCTTGAATTTGTTTTTTTCTTTGCTTCCTTTTTTAAACATTTTCTTTGTTTTTTCTCACTGTTTCGCCTAACGGGCCAAATTCCAAATCATAACCCAATTTAAGAATATGCTCCATGAAACGAATTCTAGTATGAAGAGGGGACATTCCAAATTCGTATGCTTCATTGAAACTATTGTGTTGTGATGGGGGTTGGCTGAATTGACTGGATGTCTTTTGACATATGGTACAGCTTGACGAAGACTTTGTTTCGGTTAATGCTTGTGCAACTTTTCCATCGATCATTGTAAGGAACATTTGAAAATTAATTTCAATGCATTGGTCATCAAATTTTAATATTGCCGGTTGAAGTTCTTTAATTTGATCTTTTATTTTTCGAACTTCTTCAGTTATGACATCTTTAGTTTCCTTTTTGTAAACAAACTTTATTGGTCTGCAATACTTTGTTGAAGAGGGAATTTAATTTTTCCATATATCCATTTCTGTAAGTCTACTGGTTGACGGCTCTAAGCCAATATAAGTTTTTCTTAAACGTAATGGAACGAAAGATACCATGAATAAGTTAGCATCAGATGAGTTTTCTGAATTACATTGCTTGTATTGTTTCTGACCAGAGCTTCCATCACATCCCCATTTAGAAAATAAAGTGATGCTGCAATTTTTAAGTTTTTTTAAACAGTCAGCATCAAGTGTATTTAATAATCGTTCTGCAGTGTGTTCGAGAAGAGCCTGCAATTTTACTTCTGCTGAACTTGAAGTTACACTAATAGCCGTTTGTGAAGGTAAGCACTCTTTTTTGACAGAAACTAAATCTCGATATGCTGGAAAGATTCCACAATTTTTTTCATTGGTTCGCTTTCGCAGTTCTGTATACTGATTTTTTGTCAGTTTTAAATCCAAAAATTGCACTATTTTGCTTCTTCTGGAGTAAATTTCATTTCTTTAGTTGGTGTAGGCATACTTTTTAAAATCCTCTTTGTGCGTTGAGGGCTCGCTTCCACAATTTTTTCAATTATTGCAATTTTTGTTTTCTTATTTTGCGTTGGTTGAATTTGATGCAGAAATGAATCCTTTATCATACTATGAGAAATTTCTTCATTGATATTTGCAAGCTTGCGTCTTCGTGATCTTTCACTGCAATTGTCAATTTGTTTTGCGGGCCGACCCACTTTTTCAGTTTCCTTAGCGGTAATTGACAGCTTCTTAAAAATCAGATCATTTGTTAGCCATTTTTCGTTGGTAAGTAAAAAATTTTCTTGTTTCTAGAACATTTAAGGTACATACCGTTTTCTTAATCTAAATGAAAAATTTTTAATTTTTATCTTATGAATTTTGATTTCTTGTTCGTTGCATAATTTAAAGAATGGATTATTCATTATGTGTAACACAAAATCTTTTTCATCTTTCTGTTGAAAATATATATCTGCGAGAACTTTATAACTGAACTTAGCCATTGTTTAAACAATAATGAAGGTAAAATTATGAATGCATGCATTTTTATACTCTTGATAGAAGTTTTTTTAAATGATCTTTTGTTACCACTTCTTGGAAACATAAAAACCCTTTTTTAAATACAAATTTAATCTTTTATTACCATTTCTTTGAAACATAAAAAACCCCTGTTTTTACACTTTTTAAAAGGATAACATACCGGCAATAAATTAACAGGTAACATGTAGGTAATTTTCACGTAAAATATAACTGCTCTTCCATTTTTTTAAATTAAGTTGCAATTTTCAGGTAATTAAACTATGTAGTTTATGTTGCGGCTATTTACTAATGTTTAACCTTTTAACTTACTCAAAAATCTAACGTGTTAATCTATTTATGTCGCCTATTCGTTTTGCAGCATCCGTTCACCCACAATAAGTTCATAACAATGGCAATACCTTTACCTTCTCCAAATTAATTGATAACCTGACGTGCTAGATAATTTATGTGGCCTGAACTGCTTTATTTGTCGAAAATTCTTTAAGATTCACCTTCTTTAATTTCAGTAATGTTTCCTTGCAGGACTTATTTTTTGAACCGAAGATCTTACCTTGGGTCACAGAAATTGCTGTAGTTCGCAAGATCGTATCCAGATGTGTGTACAATGGGGTATAGAAATGTAGGTTAGATTCTGGACTACAAGAGAGTATAAATTTTTTTTGACGCGTTTTGACGGGCAGGACTTATGTTCTATAAAATAGGAAATTTCCGGGAAATTTTGACAAAAAAAAAAAAAAAAAAAATTAAATAGTTCTACAGGTCGCAGAGATTAATGCTTTAAACCACGTATAGCTAATAAGATAAACTAATACACAAAACTTATTCTGTCAAAAAATCTTGAAAAACAAAAAAGTTATGAGCATTTCAACTTCAAAAGTTTACTCAGAAATTCAAAACTATAACCAAATACTGAGAAAGTCCATTTGGGACCACCCTGTTCTCAATGAAATAGTTGAAATAGGGTTGACATTTTTTGGCTCCCGAAGTTCACTAGTATTTACTTTCACATGAATAAAAAAATTTTAAAATCGGAGAACATAAAAATAAATAGTTTTGGCCGCCTTCTCAAAATATGAACCAGTGTGCGGCGCTTAACGTGGAAATGGCACATAGAAGCAAAATTAACTCAAATAAAACTAAAAGCAATTCAAATTAATTGGCTCATTGGAAGAAATTCTGTTCTTAGTCTCGATTGCAAACTTCTACTTTACAACTCTATCTTAAAGCCAATTTGGTGCTACGGTATTCAGTTATGGGGCACTGCCTCTGCCTCTAATATCGAAAAAATTCAAAGGCGCCAAAATAAACTTCTTCGAATAATCACAGCCGCTCCGTGGTATGTCAAAAACTCAAATATCCACAAGGATCTCAATGAGCCATTGGTAAAAACTATGATAACGAAATATGCAGTAAA
This sequence comes from Pollenia amentaria, assembly GCA_943735925.1. Lineage (NCBI taxonomy): Eukaryota > Metazoa > Arthropoda > Insecta > Diptera > Polleniidae > Pollenia > Pollenia amentaria. The sequence goes on from OX031009.1 coordinate 82,858,742, forward strand.
ATATTTAAAAAGGCTGGAACTGCACCCAAATCCATTAGCTCGAAATGTTTTAAATTATGGCGGCCACACTCGCTTAAGAAGAAGAGACACTGCAGCACTCACCCAATCAGATGAGCGATAAACACCTGCACCTGAACAGAAACCGTGATGACTAACTCTTTTTTGTCTGGCACTGGCAGGACATAAAGCAAATATTAGGATAAGATTTAATTAATTATTGTTAGTTCATATTTAATATATGTATGAAGATTCAATAAATAAATACTGAAAAAAAGAAACTACAAAGAATACTAGGTTATGTTATTCGATTCATTAAAAACCTAAGGATTCAAAAGGCAGATCGCCCAACACACAATGCTTTGAGTCCAATTGAGTTAGATAACTCGTTATTCATAATCATTAAAACCATTCAAAGAGCAGACTTCTCATCAGAAATCAAAATGCTTGAGAGGAATGCTGAAATTGATAGAAAAAGCTCAATTATTAGTCTAGCACCTTTTCTCGATAAGGAAAAGATTATCAGAGTTGGAGGACGACTCCAGGCCTCCACATTGCCATACGATGCAAAACATCCTATGTTAGTCCCGTATAATGACCCTCTCATAAAACTACTTTTTATCATGGTTCATAAAGAAAATAAGCACTGCGGACCACAAGCTCCATTGTATTTAATACGGCAACGATTTTGGCCGATAAAAGGAAAAATAATGGAACGATCTACAGTTCAGAAGGGCATTAGATGACAGCTCATGGGCAACCTACCTCAAACTCAGGTCACTCCAGTACGACCTTTCATTAATACTGGAGTTGACTACTGCGGTCCATTTTGGATACATTACAGGGTCCGAGGTAAAAAACAGACAAGGGCATACATATAGGGTTGCCATTCATACTGATTTTACCATTACACGTACTGGTTTTTAATCAATGTACTGGTTTATGCATAACACCCACATCAGTACGCAAATGTACTGGTTTTTTAAAATTTTGCCTCCAAATAATTTTACTTGTTTAAAATTGGTTTACTTTCCACATTAATTTTGATTTGTTATGAATCACCCAGTTAAAATTCACTCTTCGTTTTATTATTGTTTACTCTTAACTTACCATATACTTTGTATTCAAATTAATAGAAGTGTCATTAGTGCTTTTCAAAAGAAAATGCTGCTTTTTGGAAAAAGGATTGTTTGCTTCACCTGTCTTCGTTTTGCCTAACTGCCAACGTTAACACTTCTTGGTTGTATTCTGTGATTCAAACAAAACGAAAAAGAACGTAAAATGTAAGTTTTGTTTTCCAACGTTCTGTGCATTTGTTTTTAAATAATTTCGTTAACTAAAAGAAAACAGTAAACAAATTAAAACCTACACATAATTTTGTTATTGGTAAGTAAATTATCATACTTAGGTGATTATTAAATGCGGCTTAAGAACGTTTTAGGCCGTACCTTAACAATGGAAAGAAACGAGGATTTGTCGGAGGATTCTGACGTTGAAGAAATTAACATCCCTTCAACAAGCCAAGGGGAAAAAAATGTAAAGAGAAGAAGTAATAAATTTCAAGACTCATGGAAATCTAAATTTGATTGGATTCCTAAGACGAAAGACGAATCTATTGCAAAATGTGCAGTTTGCGGTTTTACATTTTCTATAGCAAATGCAAACAGCTAGACATAAGCGAAATATATCAGGGAGTCATCAAAAAACAGTATCTTCATTTCTAATGCAAAGACCAAATGTGAATGATGCCAATCGCAATAATAGCGCCGCTGCTGAAGCCGCTTTTGTATATCACACAGTAATTCATGGCCACAGCTACGCTTCAGCTGATTGTAGCAGCAAACTTTTCAAAGAAATCTTCCCTGATTTCAAAGTTGCTTCCAATTTTAGTTGCGGAAGAATTAAGTGTTCTAAACTTGCAACCAAATTATTGGCTAAGTATTCTATAGATGCATTAGTGAAAGAATTAGACAATAATCATCCCTTTTCTGTTTCAACCGACGCATACAATAAGGGAAATATAAAAACGTTCCCGATAGTAATAAGGTATTTTTCTAAGGAAAGTGGTATAAATGCTAAGCTTCTTAGCTTTTACGAATCTAGTTCAGAATTATCTACTGATATTGCAAATTGTTTAAAGTCGATATTAGAGAGTAAAAATTTAAATTTAAATAACATTACAAGTTTTTGCGCAGATAATGCAAATGTTAATTTCGGGTGTAAAAAAAGCGTATTTGTCGAATTAAAAAAAATTAATCCAAAGTTATTAGGTATGGGTTGCTTATGCCATATTCTTCACAATTCGTTCAGAAAAGGATTAAAATTTTTAAAGTATGACTTGGAAAATATTGTAATTAAGATTTTTAACGAGTTTAGCTCTTCTACGAAAAGAACATCCAATCTAAAAGAAATATTTGATTTTTGCGACTTGGAGTGGAGTGAAATGCTACGTCATGTGCCAACACGGTGGCTTAGTTTAACACCAGCAATCGAAAGACTTTATAAAAATTATGCAGCTATAAAATCTTATTTTCTTGCCAAAGATTGTTCTCCTACTCTACGTAAATTTTTTGAGCTGGAGACTTCAGAAGCATATTTAGGTTTTATCCACAATATAGGTACAGACTTAATATGCTGCATAAAAAAATTGGAAGAAAAGGTTTTGGTAATAATAAAGGTGTATCAAATAATTAAGCGTCTTCGTGATAAGTTAGTACAACAAAAAGAAGAAGCGTTCTATGGCTGTATAGCTGCAACTATTTGCAGGAATTGTGACAATATAACTGAAGTTTCGTTATTTAAGAAAAGAGCTGATGCCACTTTGAGTTCGATTATCAATTATATTGAAGAACGTTACGATTTAAATAATAACAAATTTGAAAAGCTGGATGTGCTTAATTTGAATTCTAATATTTCATTTCAAAATTTCTCTGATATAGTCACATTGTTTTCAATTTAAAATATAAATATGGATATTCTTTTTGATGAATATTTATCCCTAAAATCTTTTTCGAAAACAGTATCAAAAGATAAAACTGTTGAAGAAAAATGGAAAGAGTTTTTGAACAGTGGAAGGTTTGAGAATATGGAAAAAATTTGTAATTTTATATTTTCTATCCCACACTCAAATGCTGATACTGAAAGAATCTTTAGCTTAATGTTTTCTCACTGGAGAAAAGAAAGAAACAAGTTGTTAATAGATAATTTGGAGGGTGAATTGGTAATCAAAACTAATTTTGGGTACAGTTGCAACGAATTTTATAATTTTGTAAAGACTGAAAATGTCATGAGACAGATTGTTAACAATGTCCAAAAAAATAATAAATACTTCTAGTATTTATTTTTTATTTTTATATCATTATTTTTTTAATAACAATTTAATATTCTGGGAATTGAATTGACATTTTGTGAAATGCTTTCTTGTGATATTTTTTTATTTTGTTTATTTTGTTGTTTCTGAATCTCTTCTATCAGTTGTTTTTTGGTCTTGTATAGGTAATTTAATCCACACATTTTGAATTATTTAACAAATATTTTTTTTTTTTAATAAAAAAATGTATTTAGGGTCTTCTATCCAGTCACATTTTCATGTCATAATTTAACAATCGCTCAAAAATTGGTCATGACGTTAACAAATTTCTTTAAATAATAAATTTTTTTCTACTATCTATTTTATTTTAAAGCATATTTTCGTTTGATATTCAAAAACAAAAAAATTTAAAGGGTTTTAAAATTATATCCTATGACAATATGGCTAGATAGAACCCCTCGTTAATACCCTTATTATATTGACAATAATTTGTATGAATTTAGAATTTTTTGTGCCTTTAGAACAAATGTGCCGATCAATGACATTACTTCTTTCTATTTTTAATAATTTGACGTGATGTTTTTGTTATATGTATTTTGTTAAGTTCTTGCCTTAAAAATAGAAAAATGAGTTATTTTTAATGCATAATTTTCTTTTTGTCTTAATAATCGTTTAAAACTTATGAATTCAATACAATTTTGGGTCAAAATTTGTGTACTGGTTTTTTTCGAATGTACTGGTATTTTTCTTACGATGTACTGATTTTTCAAATTTCAAAAATGGCAACCCTACATACATAGCTGTATTCTGCTGTTTTGCACCAAAGGCCCTCCATCTTGAATTGGTTTCCGATTTAACAACCGAGGCATTCATTGGTGCATTAAAATGATTCATTAGTCGCCGCGGTCGCTGTCAAAACATGTAGTCAGATAACGCCACCAATTTTGTAGGCGCTAAGAACCTGCTATCAGAGTTAGCTGAGACTGTTTATTCTAAAAAGGGTCAGGAAATGATTGTCTCCACCGCCAGAAAAAGTGGAATACATTTCCACTTTATTTCACCAAGATCACCACATTTCGGAGGACTTTGGGAAGCGGCAGTATAATCAGCAAAATACCTTCTGTTACGCAGCATTTCAACAGCATCTCTAACACAAGAGGAACTAGAGACAATCATAACATAAATCGAGGCAATACTTAATTCTCGCCCGTTGACTCCAATATCTAATGATCCGAACGATCTAAGTGCATTGACCCCTGGCATTTTCTAATAGGTGAAGCCCTTACTTCACAAATAGACAGTAGAGCCACATCCTCAAGCAAGGCTTCGAGTCTGTCACATTGGAAGCTATTTTCTCATCTCAAACAAGAATTTTGGAAGCGATGGTCTTCGGAATACTTGACTGAATTACAGCAACGCCATAAATGGAATAAACAAGGCACCAACGATACTAATTATGTCTCAACTAGCGTTCGGAGCTCCTGTCGAAAACAAGAAATTTGGTAATCAGTTAGGAATTCATTTTGAACATTTGGGTACATTAACTCTTTCAAACACTGAGTGGAATCTACTTGTTTACTACGACTTAAAAGCCTACTGGACCGAAACATTAATTCTCATTGACGGCACACAATGCTTGCAGTCTTTGTGTCAGCTGATGCGACCAAATTCATCATGTATTGGAATCATTGATCATTTTAAGCATATGGAAGGTGATTTTCAACTGGAAAATTGGCTGCTTCGTACTAAAAGGAGAGCTCTAGACGTGGTAGGCAACGTTGCACATGCATTATTTGGCGTATTGGATTCTGAATACGCAAATAAAATGTCAGAAACGATACAAAGAGTTAATGAGAATGAGTCATATTTACTGAAATTATTAAAAAACCAAACATCAATTGTCGATTTAACAATCAATGTTATAAAACAAAATCAAATTGCAGCAAGTGCAAGGTTTGAATATTTAGAAAAAGAGCTAAAACTTTACGCTGACAATATAAGTAGTACGCTAACACAACTTCAATTGTCTCAACTGTTTAATCCTGCAGTACTTGAATTGACTCTCATTGCAACAAACTTAGTAAAAATACAATCATCCATTCTTGATACACTTATCGACAGTCAGCACGGAAGAATAAGCCCACTTCTTCTAGCTCCTCAACAATTAAAAAATGAAATCAGCCAGATAAAGGGCCACCTGCCTTCGTCACTAAAGCTGCCATTCGCAGAAGAAGATGAGCTACTTCAATTACTTAAGCTGATGAAGGTTAAGGGTGGACTCTCGCGTCAACATGCTATTTTTAAAATAACCTTACCAATGATTGAATATGAAGAGTTTAAAATAGTCCATCTTACTCCTTTTCCTAATATAGTAAACAAAACCATGGTAACTATTAAACCATGCACCAACGTTTTAGGTATCAACGCTTAACGAAATCAATTTATTCTTCTCTCAACCTCAAAACATATTTCTGTGTACCAACATTCAAATCCGTTATAACTACGGATCAGAGAGATTCTCATGTGAAATTCAGCTATTCAACAATAAAACTTCGCCAACATGTAACATTGAAAAAACTGACCAAGGATGGATATCATTAAACAGTAAGAATCCATGGATTTATGCAACTCCATCACCTTCACAGGCCACCGCAGTGTGTGACAGAGAAATTATTCCTATCTTGGTTAAAGGATCAGGAATAGTCACTCTGGGTCTAGAATATATCCTAAAACACAACTTTGCACTATAAATGGTCGACAAACGATATCAACTACAGTAAATTCATCATACTCAAGCTTTTTCCCAGGTTTAAACCTGTCATTTGTAATGCCTCACACTCGTCCTGCAGACAGCAACCAACCAATGCCTAATAAGTTTGAGATTTTATATTCAGAAAATTTAAGACATATTGAAACAGTACAAAAGGCGCTAAAAGATTTCGACATCATGGAACTCCCTAATAAGTTAAGTACTCATCAAAGGCATTCTTATACCATTAGCTACCTAGCCCTTTCCATGAGTTTCATCACGCTAATAACAGCACTAATAATATTCAAGAAATCAAGAACAAATGAACTAATTAACGAAGATGTTGATCTTCCAACAACATCTATACCGATGCCTCAACCACAAGCAACAACACCTCTACCGATGTCTCGACGACAAACTAAATTTACTATAGATATATAACTTACCTATAATGTATTTTATGGCGTTTAGAATTTTTTTTTTCCTTTTTTACTTGTTGAACGTCTGTTCAACGCGGGGGAGAATGTTAAGAACATACATCCATACACTTATTCATTTGTTTACTTAATTAATGTTAAGAACATACATTCATACACTTACTCATTTGTTTATTTTTTGCTTACTGTTAAGAACACACATTCATATCAATTTATTACCCAATATTTTAATTTCTGTTTAATTTCGTCAACTGCATATACAGCATTCAGTTACACTATTTATAAATTAGGTCATTGATTTTATGTTAAGTTAAGCAATTTATTTTTTTTATTGTTATTATTAAGCTAAGCATTTTTACCATTAATTACTTGTATGTAAAAGAAAGTAGAAAATAAAGTTAGTTAAGTCGTTTTTTGATAATCATAATAACAATTGTGTTTTATTATTGACGGCTGTCTTTAAGTAACAAGTGCTTAAAGATTATCACAAGAAAAAGATTGGTACAGTTCAAATTCATGTGTTTGAACTCAGTCCTACTAATCGTAATTAATTCAATACATAACAGTTATTTTTTTCGGTGGTCGCTTTGTCAAAGTTTGTATAAAAACTAGTTTTTTATGTAAACAAACATTTTTTTACTAGCAATCCCTACAAGGAATGCATAACCAAAACAAAAAAAAAAAATTTACTAACACACTTGCAAAAATTTTACATTCGTTGCTCCACTCTAACTCATATGTTAGAGTGGAACAACTAACACTTCCGGCTGCCAATTTTTTAACATAATTTTTTCATACGCTTGGCCTGTCGATTCTTGTCAAAAAATTTAATTGTTTAAATTAAATATTACAAAAGTTATTTGCCATGTTAAGTTAAAAAATTAATTTGCTTATCTCCTTTGTAACTACGTTGCATATTAAAGTAAAGGAGGGCGTACAGATGGCGGCTCCAGAAAACGTGGTAGTAGATTTTCTGGAAATAACAGGTCATGTACGAAACAGTCGTGTTAAAAGGAGTGGCATTCCATCAGGTAGCGGTCATTGCTTTGGCCAGGATAATCGTTAAAAATTTGGTGGTGATAATAAAGGAGCAAATTATACCAAATATTATAAATCTTGATGATTTTTCAAGTATGCATGTACATATTTATTCGGCTTTTTAGTCACAAGTTGTTAACAAAATAATATTTCTTTATATGATCTACGAGAAATAGGCAATGAGTACGTTTACCTCCATTACAAAAGAACTTTTATAAATAAGATCCCAAAACGAAATCCAGACCCATGTAAGAAAGGAACGTTATAGAGCAGCCACAGAAATGACGTTACGTGGTCCCGCACCACTCCTGTTATATCCCTACAAAAAACGAGACTACTCTATACATGCGTGTATGGACTACTCCGTAAGGGAGTAGGACCACTCCAATACCTAACCTAAATGTATGTAAAAACATACTCCAATTTACATTGCGATGTCCTAGGGCTGGACCACGTAACCCAGCTATGCTTTACAAAGGGGTAGTTTTAAAACTACTCCAGTGTATACACAAGAGGATTAGTTTTAACTTCGCTTAAAAACGAAAACATTTCGATAAAAAACGAAGACATGTCGTCTCACTACAAACTAAAATAAAAAAAAACACAATTTTATAAAGGTTAGTACTAACCAGTTTTTGCGCTATGAATAACTAGTTTTTGCTAATCTCTCCCTGCAGATATCGAGACTAGTCCATACATGCGTGTAAAGAGTAGTCCATAAAGGAGTAGGAGTACTCCAAAACTACTCCAATCATATGGTAAAAAGATGGTCTATTTAACATTATGATGTCCTAGGAGTGGACCATATAACCCACCGAAGTAGTCCCGAAACTACTCCATGGAGTACTCAAATGGGTTAGTTTCAAAAGAACTCCATATTACTACTTTTTCACTAATCGCCTTTTATGGCGTGCACTGTAATCCATTATTGCTTTTATTATATATATTAACTGGTATTTTTAATTTTTTTTACAAATCTTAAAAAAACTTTCCTGTTTCACTTTTAAATAAACAATTAATAATGGACAACATCAGGGCTACCAATGTGTAATACTGTAAACTTTAGTAAAGTATACTTATACATCATGCAGTTGTTGGCAGCACTGCATGTTAATTTGTCTAATATGGTCCATACTACAGTACATTGGACCATGTTGTAAGTAGTCCATTTAAGTCACAATGGACCACGTAGTCCAATATTATCTGCAGGGCTATTACTATATTTTCTCTTAATAACCTAATAAAAATTTTATCCAATATAGTGGTCAAAACTGTTACACTATTTTATGCTAGTGTGCCGAAAAGTATGCTTTAAACAGATAAATTATAAAAGAACACTACAATCAACATCTCCCGATTACACTGCGCAAAACAATTTGTAGCTTGTGAAAACATGCAAAAATTAAACCAAAACAATGAACAAGACGTTTTCTCATGGAAAAAATGGTTCTAGCTTTTAGATAATAAATTGAAGGATTTTACAAGAAAATCTGATTTGGTTGCTATTAAAACAGAGACTGAAGAATTAAAAGAAGAAAACCTAAAACTTAAAATATAGTGATAGCATTAACAGCCAGGCCCCCGATGTTAAGCCAAAAAATAGAACTCTGGCTACAACCAAAACAGAATAGAAAATAAAGGAGTCAACAAAAAACAAACAAAGCAGTAAACAAAAAAAAAATAGAATAGAATTTTATAAAAAATATTTTAAACGAGTATTATAGGTGGTGGTGTTTTAAAAAAATATAATAATAAAAAAAAATATTTAGTGTTTCTGTGTAAAGAAAATTTTGTTAAATATTTTAACAAAACGCATATGTCGATAACTACAACACAAGTGACTGATTATTACATTTTTGGTCGCATAATTGTTCTTTGTGGGCCGCAAATTTGTATGAAAACTGTTACGTTATTTGTCGCTTGCATTGTCAATCGACTTGTCAATGTGTCAATATCGGGGGCCAGGCTGTAAGGCTGCTAAACCAGAGTTTTTAAAATTGTGTTCAAATGAGCTTAAAGAGAAAGTTAATATTATATCAACGAGTATTATACCTGGCGAAAATCACTTTGTTTCCCGTTAGAGACTAGTCTGCAGGCATACAATGTTACCAGTGATAAAAATAATTTAAGAGTAAAATGGCTTATATTCAAAAATACTACACAGAAGAGGAACAAAACGTTCTATATAATCTGCGGCAATTTTGTGTATTCAATGTATTGTCGTATAATGTATCCAATTTAGCTAAATCAATAAACTTAAGTAATTTTTAAAGCTACCTAGATAAATAAATTTGATGCATTTTTTCTGTGTGAAACCCACGTAGTTACAGGTAATCATCTCTATACTGTAGCTCGTTTCTGTAGTTCTCGCATCGCAAAATTTCTCACATTAAGTGTGAAACAAAAAATTCATCGTTTCTCGATTTGTGAGAAAAAAGCGTTTCTGTATTTGAATGCGAGAACAGACAATAAAGATTCTGTTTTAACTGGAATACTTCCAGTAATTAAGTGTCAAATGCAAGAGACACGTTAACGAAAGAAATAGATATAATAAAAATAGGGCTGCCAAATTTGACGATTTATCGTCATTTTGACGATTTTTTGTTCCAAAATTGGCAAAGTGCCGATTTGCCGATTTTTTCCAGTGACGAAGAGAAACGTTAACGAAAGAAATAGATGTAATAAAAATAGGGCTGCCAAATTTGACGATTTATCGTAATTTTGACGATTTTTTGTTCCAAAATTGGCAAAGTGCCGATTTGCCGATTTTTTCCAGTGACGATATAATTCAGTCTTCCAAATAAAATAATTTTAAATAGTTTAATATGTTCGTATATTCGGCACCACAGAAAAACGATATCTTTAAAAACAAGGCAGCTTAAAAAATTTATCGGCAAAATCAAAATTTCGAAGGAAAACTGTTTAATTTTTATTTCCTTAGATTATTTAATACATTAGTTTATGTGATCAAAACATTAAACTATTACCCCATTTTTCAGTCAATGCACTAAAGGAAATTTTTGCTTTTTCTTGGCCAAAAGTGTTAGTTTTAGTTCAATATGATATTTTGTCACGCCTTTAAGTGATTTTTTTCAGGAAAAAAAAAATCTCAAATTTTAAATTGTTATCGCATTAAAGTGAAAAATAACATAAATAATTTTATTTAAATAGACCTCAAGCTTAAGTATGTATGTATGTGTTAAATATGTATTTTACCCATGAACTTTAACAATTTTTTTTTTGATTATGTTTTAATAAAAATCGAACAAAATTGGACAAAATTAATTGTAAATTGTTCGATTTTTTTTAATACATATTAGTCGATTTTGTTCATTTATTCTAAGGAAATTAACGATTTTTTCAGAAGTTTTCCTGACACCCCTGTATAAAACGAAAACAATGAATGGCTTAAAAAAAATAAAATAACAAAATATAACAATTGTGGTTTAATTATTTTTTCATTTAAATTCTTTCTCTTCAAATAAAAAAAAAAAAAAAATACACATTCTTGTGTACATACATACATAATTTGTGCTCCATTTTTTGAAATTTTATTTTTCTCGCATCAATTTTAAATGTGACTTAGTTTGACAGTTCGTGTGAGAAACTTTTAGCAAAATATTAATACAGAAACACTTTTTCTCACATCCTTCCAATAATTGCTGGAAAATTATTTAAATGACAGAAGTAAATATACAGAAACACTTATGTGAAAAAACCATTTTTTGTTTTATATTGTACTGTTTTTGACATAATTCACTTGTTTCATGCTGGAAGTTTTACGGGCTACTGGATTGCAGCAAAGAAAATACCGAGCAAGTGTTGGCTATCTGTTTGGTTTTAAAAATTATCTTAGGAAAATATATACTTTTAAATTTTTAAATATATACAACAGTTAAACTAGAAGAAAATATATTTTATTTTATCTTAAGGTATTTAAACTGTACAAATTGGAATTCGGACTTAGCAAAATTTGAAGATTTTTTGCGTGAACTCAACCCTACCAATTTGTGCATAGTTGATTTTGGTGATATTAATGCCAGAATTACTAATGAACAAATTTTGAACTCAAATTTTTACAAGGGCTTCCACATTTACGTGAATATAGATGCTCGATAGATAAAATATTAAATACACAAGCCAAAAAATTTTTGGAATTAATTGAAGATTTAGGTGGTATTGTGCTTAACGGAAGGACGGGAAACGATGCTGCAGGGGAATTCTTGCTGTGTTATGGGTAGTTCTATTATTGATTATTGTATTTGTTCACATAGTTTCTTGCAATATATTGATAATTTCTCGGTGGAATCAAAACGCTACTCTGACTTCATGCCGTTATGTTTAAAAATTAAATGTTTATACCCAAATTCTAAAAGAACGGAAAATTATTCGCTTCTTAAATTGCGCTGGAAAGATAAGCATAAGCATAAATATGTCGAAAAACCTAGCTTAATTACTACTATTGTTGATCGTCAAACAGATGTTTCCATAGATTATTTGGATACTTTAACGTCAAATAAAATAAGTTGCAAAGGTAAATGCAAATACAACATATTGTTACGAAATTTATTTGTCTAATAATTATTTATGGTTTTAGTTATAAGTTATCTTGTAAATTATAGTTTTATGTCATATTAGTTACTATTTTTATGAACGCCACTGTACTAAATTTTCTAGCAATTGTAATTGTAGACTTCAGATTTAGATGTATAACAGTTATTTTAAAATAATTCGAACACAACATTCTAGAAAATACTAGATGGTTCATGAATCAACTAGGAATAGTTTTGAACTATATATACAGGCTAAATCATTAAAGTTTAGTTTAGTTTGATTGGAGACATTAAACTTTTCAGATCGTTACTTACAATAGTGGTTAAATTTTGAGAATTTCAATAAAGTTTGTTAAGTTGAATTCGTGTGTGTATTTATTTTGATTTGCAATTAAAAGAACTCAAAGGTTAATTATAAAGGGAATAAACCTTAACATGTTTTATTAAGTAAAAACGTAACAATATTTTGAGCCCAAGCTAAAACGGTTTGAGTGGAAGTGTGCTCGTTATGGAAAATTCATGTTAAAAAAGCTAAAGCTATACAGAAAAATTCACACAATTATAAACAACCCGTTACTTTCCATCTCGAGCTAACTATGTTATATTATGCAAAGACAAAAAACTAGAAATGTACAATAAAAATTTAAACAAGTTAAATGCAGTAATGATTGGTGGAAGCTGTCAAAATCAATAAGAACATGTAAGCAGGGTGTCAAAGGCAACTTAAGAGCGGATCGTTTTCGAAAGCATTTTAGCAATATGTTACAAAATACTGAATACGATAAAACAATGAGCTTGTGCATGCCATATTTTACTGACCCTGTGCTAGATTCTCCCATAGAATTTTGTGAAATTTCGTACGTTGTTAACATATTAAAATGTAATAAATCTCCTGGTCAAGACGGTATTACTTATGAATTTTATAAATACGGTCCTGCTTATATACGGTCAATATTTAACATAATATTTTTAAATGAAAACATACCATAAAGCTTTCGTAGTTCTATCATGATTCCGCTTTTTAAGAAAGCTAATATATCCTTACCGGAAAATTATCGTGGGTTAAGTATCCGTTAAAAAGTTAAATTTGTCTGTAGCCTAAAATTAATAATAATACAATTTGTGAACTTAACCTAAAATGGAAAAATAAATTGCACTTACATCTAAATTTAAACTTATACCTAGCTATTGTGATTATCCAGAATATTAACTACCTGACTCCCATAGTTCTGTGCCTATGGTAGCCACACAGAACTATAACAAATCTTCACTTTTATTGCAGAGATGCAGGGTACCTTTATTTTTGCGAAATCTTAGACAATTCTTTGCTCAAAAGATTCATACATACATATCTACTAGGGAGATCGAACGGTTATTATTCGACCGGTTTTAACCGGTTATTTTAGCTTTGCCCAAAAATAAAGGTACCCTGCAGCTCTGCAATAAAAGTGAAGATTGGTTATAGTTCTGTGTGGCTCCCATAGGCACAGAGCTATGGGAGTCAGGTAGTTCTAAACCATGTAGTTCTGTGCCTATGGGAGCCACACAGAACTATAACCAAGCTTTACTTTTATTGCAGAGATGCAGGGTACCTTTATTTTTCGGAAATCTTTAAGTGCTGGTTGGAATTATAATCACTCATAAGAGTAGTAGGGTGAAGGGAAACGAAATAAAACACAATTAGATATATGTATATGTATGAATCTTTTGAGCAAAGAATTGTCTAAGTTTAGTGATTTACATTGTATGTGGGTGAAGATAAATATGTCGAACTAAATATGTTTCGACGTAACATCTTACGTCTTCACATATTTCAAATACGTTTTTCGTATTTGGGACATTTTGCCAAATATGTTTTTGACAAGCTTTTAAATATGTTTTCGTATTTGTGACATATTTCAAATATCAAATTATTAAATACATACATACATATGTATCTTCGTATTTGTTACATATTTAATGAATTTTGAAAGAACTTAAAAAATTTATTGCAAATACAATATGTGGACAAACTGGAAGACCTTACAGGATGGGACATACCTCATTTTAAAGCTAATTACGCCTAAATTTGTAATCTATTTTGCTTTTGGAGAAAAAAACCTCTGGGCTATTTTTAAAAAATTTTGTAAGTTCTCAGATGTACTAGTAGTGATTCTCTGAGGGATTTTTGAAAATTTTGGACAAACTGGAAGACCTTACAGGATGGGACATACCTCATTTTAAAGCTAATTACGCCTAAATTTGTAATCTATTTTGCTTTTGGAGAAAAAAACCTCTGGGCTATTTTTAAAAAATTTTGTAAGTTCTCAGATGTACTAGTAGTGATTCTCTGAGGGATTTTTGAAAATTTTGGACAAACTGGAAGACCTTACAGGATGGGACATACCTCATTTTAAAGCTAATTACGCCTAAATTTGTAATCATTTTGCTTTTGGAGAAAAAAACCTCTGGGCTATTTTTAAAAAATTTTGTAAGTTCTCAGATGTACTAGTAGTGATTCTCTGAGGGATTTTTGAAAATTTTGGACAAACTGGAAGACCTTACAGGATGGGACGTACCTCATTTTAAAGCTAATTACGCTAATTACGAGGTTTTTTTCTCCAAAAGCAAAATAGATTACAAATTTAGGCGTAATTAGCTTTAAAATGAGGTATGTCCCATCCTGTAAGGTCTTCCAGTTTGTCCAAAATTTTCAAAAATCCCTCAGAGAATCACTACTAGTACATCTGAGAACTTACAAAATTTTTTAAAAATAGCCCAGAGGTTTTTTTCTCCAAAAGCAAAATAGATTACAAATTTAGGCGTAATTAGCTTTAAAATGAGGTATGTCCCATCCTGTAAGGTCTTCCAGTTTGTCCAAAATTTTTAAAAATCCCTCAGAGAATCACTACTAGTACATCTGAGAACTTACAAAATTTTTTAAAAATAGCCCAGAGGTTTTTTTCTCCAAAAGCAAAATAGATTACAAATTTAGGCGTAATTAGCTTTAAAATGAGGTATGTCCCATCCTGTACGGTCTTCCAGTTTGTCCAAAATTTTCAAAAATCCCTCAGAGAATCCCTACTAGTACATCTGAGAACTTACAAAATTTTTTAAAAATAGCCCAGAGGTTTTTTTCTCCAAAAGCAAAATAGATTACAAATTTAGGCGTAATTAGCTTTAAAATGAGGTATGTCCCATCCTGTAAGGTCTTCCAGTTTGTCCACATATTGTATTTGCAATAAATTTTTTAAGTTCTTTCAAAATTCATTAAATATGTAACAAATACGAAGATACATATGTATGTATGTATTTAATAATTTGATATTTGAAATATGTCACAAATAGGAAAACATATTTAAAAGCTTGTCAAAAACATATTTGGAAAAATGTCCCAAATACGAAAAACGTATTTGAAATATGTGAAGACGTAAGATGTTACGTCGAAACATATTTAGTTCGACATATTTATCTTCACCCACATTTACATTGTTACCTTTGGCTTCCAATTTGGGTCGCACTTGGTAAGTTTGTGAGGGTTTATTTTCCTTGAAGGGGGCTAGGTAGGTAATATTCCGAATAATCACAATATGTAGGTATAAGTTTAAATTTAGATGTAAGTGCAATTTATTTTTCCATTTTAGGTTAAGTTCACAAATAGCATTATTATTAATTTTAGGCTACAGACAAATTGAACTTTTTAACGCTGTTGCTAAGGGCCAACTGGTAGATAAAAAGTGTTCAATTAAGAATTTACTAACATATTCGGTTTACGGATAACCGAAGAAGGGTGGAATAATTCCGTAATTACGAATGTTCATATTTAATTCTATTTACATCTTTTTCTATCTAAAACTAGCGCTCATATACCAACGCCCTCTATATTTCAACATTCTTAACTTATTTTGAAAATTTATTAGTGAGGTACAATTTTATTTACTTCAAATAAGTTAACTAAATACAATAAAAATTTAAGTAATACTTAACATAACGATAAATTCAATAATACGATTCCTACAATAATACATTTCACTTCAAAAATAATAGTTCATAATAATTAATTAATAAGTAGTAAATAATGGTGTCTAAACTTGTTTAGACATGGCGCCGGCCCAGGCCTTTGCCTGTAGAGTATTGGTTGTATTTGACACACAAAACGTTAGCCAGTGACTTAATGGCCTCGGCCAATAGCTGCCCATCTAAACTGTTGTTGACGGCAATGTTGTTGCTGGCGACGTTGTTGTTGCTGGCGACGCTGTCGTTGGTGCTGGTTGCGTTGTTGTAGGTTCTGGTTAAGGCCGGTATTCACTATCCTATTTAGTCGTACGATATGTCAAAAAAATCGTGTGTGCTCATAATGTATAACAGTGTGGCTTCAAAATGAATTGAGTGACAGATTTTTTGACAGTCTGTCCGACTTGCAAATATTTATGAAAATTTTGATAAAATTATAAATTCTATGCGATCAGAGTTGCATTTTCTTGTAAAGTAGCTGAGTCATTTGAGTTTGCATCTTTTTTGTAGGATAGTGTGGCATTGACAGCAGATTTTGCTGACATTTTTTATGTCGGATAGAATTCCGTCAGAATTTCGTGTGAATGAATCGTACGATTATGTAGGATAGTGAATATAGGCCTTAACGTTGTCGAATCCTGATTATGTCGGTGGATCCGATAGGGGTTCTGCTTGAGGCAATTGCTCTGTCAGGGGTGGTTCTCATGGACACCGTGGCTTCTTGCTGCCGCTGTTGGCGAGTTGACATATGCAGCATCGTGTGATGCTGTTGGTTGCAACGTCGGCACACTTCCTCTGAGGTACACGAGTTTAGCGAATGGCCTCTGGCCAAGCAGTTAAAGCAATAGCGCAAGTTGCTGACCACTTCACGGATTCTTTCTACTGACATCCTTTGAAACCTCCGGCAATATTTTAATCCGTGATACCCCCGGCAGATAACACAGTAAAATACCTCTAAGATAACACAGTAAAATACCTCTAAGTCCCTAGGGTTCCGTCTTGGGGTTGGCACTCGTGTGGCGGTTAACCTCCGATTAGATCTGCTAATAAAGAGAAGACACAGAAACGAAACATAACATTGAGTTAGTAAATGATGCAAATTTCGGATGGAATGGGAAATGGTTGTGTTGTATTGATAAATATGGGGAATTTAGAGGCTGGATGAGAGGAATGGACAGTTAGGGTAGTTTTAGTAGGTTAGGTTAGGTTAAGAAGGGTTATGCGCCCAAGGGCGCAACTCCACTCGGAGACCAATGGGGTCCATTGTGAATCCCTTCAGTAGAGGAGAAAAAAGGAAAAAGAGAAAAAAGAGAAGTAAAGAAGAATAGTAGAAAATAGACCTAAGGTTCGGTATATTTGTAGAAGCGCAGGACAAATTCCCCCCTAGAGCGGACCCTTTCTTTAAAGAAGTCCCAATTCGCCCTCCTCGGGTTCCTAAACGGATTAATCCTAGTAGTTTTAGTAAATTATATTAATATAGTAAATAAAAATTTATGTGAATTCATCAGTCATTCTGAAATATATGAGAAATATTAATATCACGACAAGGTAAGAGCCCAATATGGACAATACGTACAACGCAACGTCAATTACACAAAAACGGCAAATAGCATAGTTTTACTATGGGTCTCGTCACTAACCCAGAGGATGTGCGTTCCTGTGCTATACGAGCGTTATTATCACTACCACTAAAGGTCCTTTCAATCCTACCTGGACGCCATTCGTGGGGAGGTAACAAATCGTCAATTACGACTACTAGATCGCCTACTTGTCGGTTTGGAGTTCTTCCATTTATAGCGCTTATGTAAGGATTTCAAATAATCTTCTTTCCATCGCATGTCAACCTGGTGATGGATCATTTTCAGCCTTTCTTCAGCTGCATTTCGTAAAAATGTGGTAAATTTGCGTTCTAGAACCCTACTGGCACCAATAAAGTTTTACCGATGTAACCCATCGAGGGAGGCCCCGCCTCCCGATGAAAAGAGCAAATGTGGCCTGAAACGCCCTTGAAGAAAGCTCCGAGCATGCTTCAAAAGGGACAGCTTTAGTACTAAAGCATACGAATACGCATACGTATCCTTTTACGTAAGTGGATATTTTCAGCTCAAAAGGCGATATTTTCAGCTCAAAAGGCGATTTGCCCATTTGCCCTAATAATTAAATCCGAGTCCAAAAATGGATTTAAAGGTTTTAGCGGACTTTATTTAGCACATTTTCACCGGCTTGCAGACATTTGTACTTTTTATTGTAAAATCTTTCTTGAGCTAAGGCAATAAGGCGCAATTTTGTGAATTTAATTTCCTCATGTGTTAGATTTATTAGATTCTTTGACTGAGACTTTACCCTTTCAGGTTCCTTGCATTTTTTATAAAACCTGAATATATAACATACAACGCGTAAAGACTTGCTGTAAGAAGAGAATCTACTCAGAATGTCATCATCCTGAACTTCAGTATGTAAAGCTTGGGTTAAATTTTTTGGTGCCTCTGATGGTTTAAGGGGATTCCTTTTTGGTCATTCTGTTGAGGGTTAAATCAGCCATGCTGGTCCATGCCACCAAAGAAAATTATTTACTAGATCCTGTGGCCTACAGCCTCGTGTCCCTAGATCCGCGGGGTTGTCATGAGATGGGACATGATGCCATTTTGTACCTGACACTAATCTGTGAATCTGGGCTATTCTGTTAGCGACATATGTCTCCCATGTCGAAGGCGGTTTTGCCAGCCAACCTAACGTAATAGACGAATCAGTCCATAAATGAACCTCTTCAGCCTTCAGGTTCAAGGATGAAATTACATAATTAACTAGATTAGCTAGGAGAACCGCCCCACTGAGTTCTAGACGTGATAGAGAAACCGTTTGGATAGGGGCAACTTTACTTTTTGCTACTAATAAATAAACAAAGGTATTATAGGAACTGTTCTGACAGCGTATATAAACGGTTTCGCAATATACCGACTTAGAAGCCTCTGAGAACCTGTGCAATTGAACCTTGTCCGACGGTTCGTATTGTATCCAGCGCGTAATCGAAATGGTTTCAACTTGAGCGAGATCATGAATAAGCTCGTTCCACCTTTGTAGACATTCTTGTGACACTTCCTCATCCCATTCTAGGCACTCTAACCATAGTTGCTGAATGAGTGTTTTTGCCCGTATAACGACAGGTGCGAGCCATCCAGCGGGCTCGAATAATATTTAGGGACTGTTCACATCATTACCTAAAATTAGATCTATCTGCAATGATATATTAAAGGTTGGATCTGCTATATCTAATTCAGCCAAATCGCTTGAGTAAGGTATTTCAAAAGTGCATGGTGGAAGTCTTTTTGTAACTTTTGGTATCACCATGGCTTTAATAGGGACTCTCAAGTCATACCTTCTGGCGTATAAAACAAATGTGCACTCTTTATTTGCCTTTTGCTTTTTCCCGCCAGTACCGATTGTTTCGAAATGAGATTTTTCGAAGGGTAGCTGTAGACGATTACGAACTGTTTCCGTTAGTGCTCTAAAAGTAAAAAGTTAATTTCTGCCTTCTATTTGCATTAACGCAGTTCGCAGCAAGATATTTTCACTGCTCATAGCGCAATTGGCTTGAAATTGCCTGGAGGTGCTAGGAACATTATCCTAGTTATTTATACTAGAGCTTTGAGTATTATCTTGGGTGTTTGTTCTAGAGATTTGAGTGTGATCTCGGGATGAATTTTGATTTGAGCCGCTTCGACTCGTTGCAAAGTCTGGATTTTGTCCGGTTTCGGCCGATTGAGTGGGATTTTGTACTCTTTGTCTCATATGCAGTAGCGTATGATGGGATTTTTTGCATTGTAAGCACGTATGTTTGCTTTTTCAATTAGACTTCAGGTGAGACGAGGCCAAACAATTATTGCAAAATTTGTTTTTAAATACATAATCTACTCTTTGCTGTACCGTAAAGGCTCGAAATTTTGGACATATCCTCAAAGAGTGATTATCTTTGCATAGCTTACTAGATAAGCTTAAGTTTTCCTGCGACATATACGTTTGTACATCAAGATTGGGGGTATCTGACAGCGTGAAACAATCTCTAGAGGCTTTTATGCTATTGAGACGTTCTACCGTCTCATATCTGTCCACAAGGAATTGGGACATTTGGGTCCACTTGGGAAGCTCACGTGGTGAAGTGAGATATTGCTCCCACAACGATAATGTTACATGTGGAAGTTTAGTGGAGATGAGTCGAATCAGAATAGGGTCCCAGCTCTCCAAGTCGAAGCCAAGCGTTCTAAGAGTTGCTAGGGAATCATTAACTGAAGATTGAATTCTCCGAATTGATTCGCTTTCTTCCGTTTTTGCTGAGGGTATATCAAATAATATCTTAATTTAGTTGTCAACCAAAGCTGTTTTGTTTTCATATCGCGTTGTAAGGGCATTCTATGCTAGTTCGAAATTCTCATTAGAAAGAGGATATCTTTTAATTATTGCCCCAGCCTCCCCTCTTGTTTTATTCCTGAGGTGATACAATTTCGTAACTGGTGTAAGCTTAGGGTGGCTTATGTACACGGCCGTGAACATGTCTCGAAACGAAGGCCATTGTTCATATCTGCCTTTGAAAATTTCGGTATCACAAGGTGGAAGTTTAATAAACGATGTGTTGGCAAACAAAGTTTTGAGTAGAAGACCTTGAATATGGGAAGTGTCGCCTTGAAAGGTTTTCACCAAATCTATGATTTGCGAGTTGCAATGATAATAAGCTTCAGTACACGCATCAAAATTTATTCTGGCTATTTCTTTAAACTCTGGGTCTATTACATTTTCAGACGCTGTCATTACCTCCTGATAGGAAGGTTCTAGCTTGGCCCATCTTGATTCCAAGTCTTTTAACTTGACCCCGAGCACCGATTCAGTCTGGTCTTCAACATGAATCGTATTAAATTATTGGCAATGCTGGAGTAAATGATCACAATTAAACACAAATTGATCTTTTTGACAAGGGTTAGAAGTATTTTGCCCGGTTGTACTCATCTTGAGAAACGGAATTTTGACAAGTTTTGGTTTGATACTAAAAACTTCGGATTATTATGGTTAGTGGAAGGGCTATATAATAGCACTAGATACTAATAATATTATTATTCTAGTTTCATTAATTTAAACAGGGATAATTCGCAGGGATCAGGGGTTACGAATCGTACTAGATGTTAATACTCTAGTTTAATTATAGGATTAAATAGGGTGCCATGGGCTTGGGTTCATACTTGCTTTATAGAGCTTAGGGCTAGAGCATACTCTAGTTATATTTACTAATTTTACTGTAAAATTACAACAACCAATCGAATAAAAAGTGATGAAATTAGACTGCAAATCTTCAGTTAATGTTGAAGGCTTAAAATTGCAAAAATTGGTAACCCTTGATTATTTGAGGTATATAAAATTGGCTAATATACATTTGACATATATGATTCTATCTTAATATGTGAATATCTAGCTTTTATATATGAAATTTCTTGTTTCGAACAAGTTTGGCTATCTGAGCATAGCACTCGACTTCAAATTTTAGTTTCAAATTCTTCTTAGATATTTCCGGGGCTATGAGATTATAGCAACGCTAGTCATTTGTATCCGTAAATGTGAGAAAAAAAACCAATTATAAGTTTAATATTAGGTATTAAATAGGGCCTAATGATTTTAGGGAGTTTGTATATTTGAATACCGATTTTTTATTTATAAATCTACATACAAATAATTGTTCTCCGATATTAACCTCCTCAATTATAATTTATTTTGAAACAAAATACTTAATTTTTGAATAAGTAGGGATAAATTATTTTGTAACGTTATAAATAAATTATTTTTGTAAACTTAGTGAAACACAAAACTATTATTTTTTTTTTTTGTATCAACTTTATTTTATTTATTGTATTAATAGGTTTGGGGTTTAATTTAATTAAATTTCTTTAAATAAAGTTACATTTCAATTAATTATAATTCAATATCCATTATATCCAGGTTGACCACAGAGAAAAGTTTTTTTTTCCAAATTTTTCAAAAAATTTTTTTTTTTATTTTAAGAGTGTGTCATAAAAAGTGCAAGCGAGTGTATGACAAACCTTTTACCAAAGACTATAGATCAGTGGTGATCATTTTATAGAGCAATTGCTTTTTGGCCCCACCCATCACTTTGTTATGCTCTTTTCATTCAGTTGTCTTTCAGACGGCAAATAGTGCACATGCTTGGCGGATGCTTTGCTTGATTTTAAAAAATAGTGCGTAAAAAAAATATTCGTACCATTATGAAAATTTTTTATGATAAATAATGCATTTGGTTATCCTCAATGCCTTTTGTGTTATAAAACATTTAAAGGGTACTGGGAATTTTCCCACAAGGGCATTAGCATAAACACCTATATTAATTTGTATGCTTTTGCTCCCGTAAAAGTAAAAAAGTTCCTATTTTGAAATGAATTTGAAAAATATTTCTCAAGTCATATATAATAATTTCTTCTCTGAAATGAACTGACATTCCTTAAGAGACCCTGATAAGCCGTTAACTAAAGTGAAGGTCTTCTTAACCAGCAAACTTCGGTGAATAATTGAAGGTTATTATGTTAAGTATTTTTGATTTTAAAATATCCAACAAATTTCCTATGTAAAGCCGTGATGTGCTTTTCGTCTTTTTTATTTATTATCTGCTCTGCAGTCTTCATTATTGAAAAATCGTTTATAACATTTCATTTTTCTCACAAGAACTAAATCATGTTATATTTGACAATTGTTCAACCTGTCCTATAACAAAATTTTAGATATTTGTTATGCGCAGTTAATTTTAATTCTTCATATTTTTCTATATCATATCTATACATATATTTGTATATTAATAAAATAAAAAGCTAATTGATTGTTTTTTTACCTTTAAAATATAAGGAAAATTATTTTGTTTTACCAAATAGCAAATTAATTGTGTATTGAAGTATTAAACAGATTTTTTAAACCAAAACAATTTTTACGATTACATTTTTATAATAATCTTTTCGTTTACTTTTTTGTTGTACTGTATTTCTAAATTTGTCTCTTTTTCTCACCAATACAAAAAGCATATCAATTTTGATCACCACTGCTATAGATTTATAGATTTATAAATCTATAGCATTGGTGTTCAAAAATGTTTTGCATATCCTGTTACCGTATTATTTTGCAGTGGAGTGTATCCGTCTGTCTCTTTGCCTTAATAGGTATTCCAATATAATTATAATAGGTATATGTGTGAATGTATTTATTTCCTTATTTTTTAAATATGTAATATTTTACTTTTGTTTTCCACAGTGTTTGTTTTCTCTTGCAAACGAACTTAAGCTTTTTTTTTTTTTTTTTTTTTTTTTATTTTGAGTGACAACAAAGAATTGTTTTAACATATCGCTCATTTCGTGCAAGACCGTCACAACTCAAAATTTGAAACTTTACAGGAGAGCCTTTTTAAGATTCCAACCTATTATTATTTATTTTATTATTTATTTTATATACAGTTATAAAATCAAATGTTTCTTTTTTGCTACAAAGAAAACCACATGTACAAGAGGAATGCCAACAAAAAAACTGAAATGTGACCTTGTTGATGTTAATTGCTCAAGTTTGTTACAAGAGGTCATAGCGTCAAAAGCATCTGTATTACCGTTATTTTTTCGATAATTCTCTCCGTTCTTAGATCAATTTGTAGAGATTTAAGAGGAGAACATTTCTGCATTACTAACTCGAAAATGCCAAATTTTGAGTTGTGACGGTCTTGCACGAAATGAACGATATGCTTTTATATTTTATTACAATAATTTTAGTGTGACAAAGAACAAATTCCAGGATGCTCTTCTTTCTTTTCCCGTATTCCATATTTATAAGAGATCATAAATTAAGAGCGTAAATATGTAGGTAAGTACCAGTGTTGCCAGTGAAGTTTCGAGAAAGATACATTTTAGTTTCCAAATAGTTACACTTTTTTCCAAAAAGATAAATTTTGGAAAAAATTTGAAAATTAATTTTTAACGGTTAACATTTATTAACATAATAGGTTTATTCCATATTTAATGAATATTCTAAAGAAAATGATCACATATAAATTCAATTATATATTTATTTAAGCCATATATATTAGGTATGTAATTTTTAAAAATACAGAAATCAAATTTTAAAATTAATGATATGTTACTATCTTTGGATGTTATCAAAACAAATGCATTTTTGTAAAAATTAATATACGACTTAAGGCGTTTAAACAAAGGCGATTATATTAAAAAGTTCATATAAATGTTTCTTCTAAAATTTCATCTTAACCCACATGCACAAGAATAAGCAGACGATAGAACCTAACAACAAAATACATGTTATTTTTGTATTTAGTTGCCACTGTTTTAGTTTTAGTATTCATAACGAAATGCTAACTTTAAAAAACTTTGTCAGAGACGGAGAGCTTAATATTTTATTTTTGTACATTTTGCGTACAGATTCAAAAGATACGAAAAATGTCAGGATTATACATAGGTTAGGTTAGGTTCCATGGGCAGTCATCGAGAGACAGCTCACTTGGGTCCTCTAGCGGTCCCTTTGTGATACCCAGCGCCAATGCCCATTCCAAAGAGCAGTTACTCAGATGGCGTCATTGCAAGGTTGAGCCAATTCGTCTTCCTAATGAAGAGAAGAAGCAATCTTAGTTCTATTTTTGATAGATCCTCCAAACAGGAAAACATCGGTTCTCCCAGGTATTGTTCCCTGATACCCCGTAGCCCAGGGCACTGACAGAGAAAGTGAAGCACAGTTTCCTCTTCCTCCTCATCATGACAACTTATACAGTAGTCATTGAATACCAGACCCATTCTTCTTGCATGAGTCCCAACAGGCCAGTGTCCAGTTATGACCGACACCCCGGTCCTGATTTGGTTCCTATTGAACCTAAGTAGAGATTTGGTTCTCCGTTCATCATATCCAGGCCAAAGTGCCATGGATGTGGAGCAGGTGGACTCACGGGTCCATCCCTCTTGCGCAATTCTATAGTTCTCGCACTGAATGAGTGACTTACAGTGAGCCATTGGAAGTCCAATGAATTGATCAGTGAATGTTTCATCCATACGACCACCTTCCTTGGCCAGCTCATCTGCTATCTGGTTTCCCGGGCAGTTTGAGTGCCCTGGTATCCCATAATACTGGAGTGTCCATAGTCACGGTTCGACCAGCCGTGTGGCCCGTTCAACCGTATCGCCGAACAAAGAGCCATATGTCTGGCTTATACATGGTACCTGAAGTCATCAAAAGATATGAAAAATGTATCTTTCGTATCCTAATGGCATCACTGGTAAGTACTTATTATTTTTTGCTATTAGCTTCACAAAAAATAATATGCTAAGAGAAAATAAACCCGTTTATAAGCAAGAAAATAATTTTTTAGCATGTGTGTGTGTATGATTTTAGCGTTGGGGTTTTAATTGCTAAGAGAACGTAATCAAATTTATGTTTGCAATTAAATTAAGGGCAAGCACGTATTTTTTCTTATGCGTGTGTGTTTTGTTTTATCTTCTCTTTTTTTTTTAATGACATATTAACTTTTTGTAATTGTTGTGATTTTGTGCTATCTTCTTTTTTCTTTGCTTCTCTTAAGCTTCTTAAGAGGTTGTTTGATTTTGTTTTCCTCTCTTCTGATTTTAAAGGGTTGTTTTTTTATGGCTTTCTCTTTTTTTATATAATTAAATTTGCCACCACAATTAAAATGTTTTTTCTTTAAATAAGCAAATTTCAAACACAATTAATTTTCGAAATAGCCTTTTCTTTTTCTTTTTTTAATATGTAAATGTGCAACCACAATTTTCAAAAAACACTCTTTTGATTACAACCATCAACTTTTTTCCCTTAACTTCAGAGAGCACATCATTTTTATTACTTTTCATCACAAATAGGTAATTTCTTATTTTTTCTCTTTTTATACAAAAACCACTCTTTTAATGATAACAAATATAACTGAGAGACACTTTTTCTTTTGATGTGGTGGATTTTTTCGTACTCGAAACGATCTCTTTTTCGCGTTTCTTTTTCTCTTGCGTACGTCTTTTTTCCAAATTTTTTTTCTTTAAATTTTTAGCTTTTTTATTATAATAATTTAAATTTTCTTTGCATAAAATCTATGTATTTTAATCACTTTTTTCTTTTCATATTTAAATTTTTTGCACACACACACACTTTATAAACCGTCACTACAAATTTATTATTTAATTACTTTAAAATTTTGGCGTACTTACAGCTTCTTTCTGTTGCTTTCTTATACTGATGACCATGAAATTCTGATTTTGTTATTACCTCATTTTTTCCTATTTAGAGTTTCTTGTTATTCTACTGTTGTTATTTCCACTGGTTGAACAAGCCGAAGGATCATGTAGTTCTGTGCCTATGGGAGCCACACAGAACTATAACCAATCTTCACTTTTATTGCAGAGATGCAGGGTACCTTTATTTTTGGGAAATCTTTAAGTACTGATTGGAATTATAATCTCTCATAAAAGCAGTAGGGTGAAGGGAAGCGAAATAAAAGACAATTAGATATGTATGTATGAATCTTTTGAGCAAAGAATTGTCTAAGTTTAGGGATTAAGATTGTTACCTTTGGTTTCCAATTTTGGTCGCACTGGTAAGTTTGTGAGGGTTTATTTTCCTTGTAGGGGGTTAAGTAGGTATTATTCTGGATAATCACAATAGGTAGGTATAAGCTTAAATTTAGATGTAAGTGCAATTTATTTTTCCATTTTAGGTTAAGTTCACAAATAGCATTATTATTAATTTTAGGCTACAGACAAATTGAACTTTTTAACGCTGTTGCTAAGGGCCAACTGGTAGATAAAAAGTGTTCAATTAAGAATTTACTAACATATTCGGTTTACGGATAACCGAAGAAGGTGGGAATAATTCCGTAATTACGAATGTTCATATTTAATTCTATTTACATCTTTTTCTATCTAAAACTAGCGCTCATATACCAACGCCCTCTATATTTCAACATTCTTAACTTATTTTGAAAATTTATTAGTGAGGTACAATTTTATTTACTTCAAATAAGTTAACTTAATACAATAAAAATTTAAGTAATACTTAACATAACGATAAATTCAATAATACGATTCCTACAATAATACATTTCACTTCAAAAATAATAGTTCATAATAATTAATTAATAAGTAGTAAATAATGGTGTCTAAACTTGTTTAGACATGGCGCCGGCCCAGGCCTTTGCCTGTAGAGTATTGGTTGTATTTGACACACAAAACGTTAGCCAGTGACTTAATGGCCTCGGCCAATAGCTGCCCATCTAAACTGTTGTTGACGGCAATGTTGTTGCTGGCGACGTTGTTGTTGCTGGCGACGCTGTCGTTGGTGCTGGTTGCGTTGTTGTAGGTTCTGGTTAAGGCCGGTATTCACTATCCTATTTAGTCGTACGATATGTCAAAAAAATCGTGTGTGCTCATAATGTATAACAGTGTGGCTTCAAAATGAATTGAGTGACAGATTTTTTGACAGTCTGTCCGACTTGCAAATATTTATGAAAATTTTGATAAAATTATAAATTCTATGCGATCAGAGTTGCATTTTCTTGTAAAGTAGCTGAGTCATTTGAGTTTGCATCTTTTTTGTAGGATAGTGTGGCATTGACAGCAGATTTTGCTGACATTTTTTATGTCGGATAGAATTCCGTCAGAATTTCGTGTGAATGAATCGTACGATTATGTAGGATAGTGAATATAGGCCTTAACGTTGTCGAATCCTGATTATGTCGGTGGATCCGATAGGGGTTCTGCTTGAGGCAATTGCTCTGTCAGGGGTGGTTCTCATGGACACCGTGGCTTCTTGCTGCCGCTGTTGGCGAGTTGACATATGCAGCATCGTGTGATGCTGTTGGTTGCAACGTCGGCACACTTCCTCTGAGGTACACGAGTTTAGCGAATGGCCTCTGGCCAAGCAGTTAAAGCAATAGCGCAAGTTGCTGACCACTTCACGGATTCTTTCTACTGACATCCTTTGAAACCTCCGGCAATATTTTAATCCGTGATACCCCCGGCAGATAACACAGTAAAATACCTCTAAGATAACACAGTAAAATACCTCTAAGTCCCTAGGGTTCCGTCTTGGGGTTGGCACTCGTGTGGCGGTTAACCTCCGATTAGATCTGCTAATAAAGAGAAGACACAGAAACGAAACATAACATTGAGTTAGTAAATGATGCAAATTTCGGATGGAATGGGAAATGGTTGTGTTGTATTGATAAATATGGGGAATTTAGAGGCTGGATGAGAGGAATGGACAGTTAGGGTAGTTTTAGTAGGTTAGGTTAGGTTAAGAAGGGTTATGCGCCCAAGGGCGCAACTCCACTCGGAGACCAATGGGGTCCATTGTGAATCCCTTCAGTAGAGGAGAAAAAAGGAAAAAGAGAAAAAAGAGAAGTAAAGAAGAATAGTAGAAAATAGACCTAAGGTTCGGTATATTTGTAGAAGCGCAGGACAAATTCCCCCCTAGAGCGGACCCTTTCTTTAAAGAAGTCCCAATTCGCCCTCCTCGGGTTCCTAAACGGATTAATCCTAGTAGTTTTAGTAAATTATATTAATATAGTAAATAAAAATTTATGTGAATTCATCAGTCATTCTGAAATATATGAGAAATATTAATATCACGACAAGGTAAGAGCCCAATATGGACAATACGTACAACGCAACGTCAATTACACAAAAACGGCAAATAGCATAGTTTTACTATGGGTCTCGTCACTAACCCAGAGGATGTGCGTTCCTGTGCTATACGAGCGTTATTATCACTACCACTAAAGGTCCTTTCAATCCTACCTGGACGCCATTCGTGGGGAGGTAACAAATCGTCAATTACGACTACTAGATCGCCTACTTGTCGGTTTGGAGTTCTTCCATTTATAGCGCTTATGTAAGGATTTCAAATAATCTTCTTTCCATCGCATGTCAACCTGGTGATGGATCATTTTCAGCCTTTCTTCAGCTGCATTTCGTAAAAATGTGGTAAATTTTCGTTCTAGAACCCTACTGGCACCAATAAAGTTTTACCGATGTAACCCATCGAGGGAGGCCCCGCCTCCCGATGAAAAGAGCAAATGTGGCCTGAAACGCCCTTGAAGAAAGCTCCGAGCATGCTTCAAAAGGGACAGCTTTAGTACTAAAGCATACGAATACGCATACGTATCCTTTTACGTAAGTGGATATTTTCAGCTCAAAAGGCGATATTTTCAGCTCAAAAGGCGATTTTTTCAGCTCAAATGGCCCAGCAAAGTCAACTCCTGTTGTTTCAAATGGTGGTAACAAAGTGCAGCGTTCAGATGGCAAGAGAGCCATAATCTGAGAACAGGCTTGCTGTTTTTGTATGATGCAAATTTTACATTTTCGAATTATGCTTTTTAAAATACTCAGATTGTATGAGTCTGCACATTTGGCTGCATTCAGAATGATAGAGGAATGTGTGCAAGTATTGTAAATACAGCTGACAAAATTGCGATTTATCTGGTAATATTATAAGGTACCGCTCATTGTATGGGAGAGTTGACTGAACTAGTCTGCCATTTGCCCTAATAATTAAATCCGAGTCCAAAAATGGATTTAAAGGTTTTAGCGGACTTTATTTAGCACATTTTCACCGGCTTGCAGACTTTTGTATTTTTTTTGGAAAATCTTTCTTGAGCTAAGGCAATAAGGCGCAATTTTGTGAATTTAATTTCCTCATGTGTTAGATTTATTAGATTCTTTGACTGAGACTTTACCCTTTCAGGTTCCTTGCATTTTTTATAAAACCTGAATATATAACATACAACGCGTAAAGACTTGCTGTAAGAAGAGAATCTACTCAGAATGTCATCATCCTGAACTTCAGTATGTAAAGCTTGGGTTAAATTTTTTGGTGCCTCTGATGGTTTAAGGGGATTCCTTTTTGGTCATTCTGTTGAGGGTTAAATCAGCCATGCTGGTCCATGCCACCAAAGAAAATTATTTACTAGATCCTGTGGCCTACAGCCTCGTGTCCCTAGATCCGCGGGGTTGTCATGAGATGGGACATGATGCCATTTTGTACCTGACACTAATCTGTGAATCTGGGCTATTCTGTTAGCGACATATGTCTCCCATGTCGAAGGCGGTTTTGCCAGCCAACCTAACGTAATAGACGAATCAGTCCATAAATGAACCTCTTCAGCCTTCAGGTTCAAGGATGAAATTACATAATTAACTAGATTAGCTAGGAGAACCGCCCCACTGAGTTCTAGACGTGATAGAGAAACCGTTTGGATAGGGGCAACTTTACTTTTTGCTACTAATAAATAAACAAAGGTATTATAGGAACTGTTCTGACAGCGTATATAAACGGTTTCGCAATATACCGACTTAGAAGCCTCTGAGAACCTGTGCAATTGAACCTTGTCCGACGGTTCGTATTGTATCCAGCGCGTAATCGAAATTGTTTCAACTTGAGCGAGATCATGAATAAGCTCGTTCCACCTTTGTAGACATTCTTGTGACACTTCCTCATCCCATTCTAGGCACTCTAACCATAGTTGCTGAATGAGTGTTTTTGCCCGTATAACGACAGGTGCGAGCCATCCAGCGGGCTCGAATAATATTTAGGGACTGTTCATAATCATTACCTAAAATTAGATCTATCTGCAATGATATATTAAAGGTTGGATCTGCTATATCTAATTCAGCCAAATCGCTTGAGTAAGGTATTTCAAAAGTGCATGGTGGAAGTCTTTTTGTAACTTTTGGTATCACCATGGCTTTAATAGGGACTCTCAAGTCATACCTTCTGGCGTATAAAACAAATGTGCACTCTTTATTTGCCTTTTGCTTTTTCCCGCCAGTACCGATTGTTTCGAAATGAGATTTTTCGAAGGGTAGCTGTAGACGATTACGAACTGTTTCCGTTAGTGCTCTAAAAGTAAAAAGTTAATTTCTGCCTTCTATTTGCATTAACGCAGTTCGCAGCAAGATATTTTCACTGCTCATAGCGCAATTGGCTTGAAATTGCCTGGAGGTGCTAGGAACATTATCCTAGTTATTTATACTAGAGCTTTGAGTATTATCTTGGGTGTTTGTTCTAGAGATTTGAGTGTGATCTCGGGATGAATTTTGATTTGAGCCGCTTCGACTCGTTGCAAAGTCTGGATTTTGTCCGGTTTCGGCCGATTGAGTGGGATTTTGTACTCTTTGTCTCATATGCAGTAGCGTATGATGGGATTTTTTGCATTGTAAGCACGTATGTTTGCTTTTTCAATTAGACTTCAGGTGAGACGAGGCCAAACAATTATTGCAAAATTTGTTTTTAAATACATAATCTACTCTTTGCTGTACCGTAAAGGCTCGAAATTTTGGACATATCCTCAAAGAGTGATTATCTTTGCATAGCTTACTAGATAAGCTTAAGTTTTCCTGCGACATATACGTTTGTACATCAAGATTGGGGGTATCTGACAGCGTGAAACAATCTCTAGAGGCTTTTATGCTATTGAGACGTTCTACCGTTTCATATCTGTCCACAAGGAATTGGGACATTTGGGTCCACTTGGGAAGCTCACGTGGTGAAGTGAGAGATTGCTCCCACAACGATAATGTTACATGTGGAAGTTTAGTGGAGATGAGTCGAATCAGAATAGGGTCCCAGCTCTCCAAGTCGAAGCCAAGCGTTCTAAGAGTTGCTAGGGAATCATTAACTGAAGATTGAATTCTCCGAATTGATTAGCTTTCTTCCGTTTTTGCTGAGGGTATATCAAATAATATCATAATTTAGTTGTCAACCAAAGCTGTTTTGTTTTCATATCGCGTTGTAAGGGCATTCTATGCTAGTTCGAAATTCTCATTAGAAAGAGGATATCTTTTAATTATTGCCCCAGCCTCCCCTCTTGTTTTATTCCTGAGGTGATACAATTTCGTAACTGGTGTAAGCTTAGGGTGGCTTATGTACACGGCCGTGAACATGTCTCGAAACGAAGGCCATTGTTCATATCTGCCTTTGAAAATTTCGGTATCACAAGGTGGAAGTTTAATAAACGATGTGTTGGCAAACAAAGTTTTGAGTAGAAGACCTTGAATATGGGAAGTGTCGCCTTGAAAGGTTTTCACCAAATCTATGATTTGCGAGTTGCAATGATAATAAGCTTCAGTACACGCATCAAAATTTATTCTGGCTATTTCTTTAAACTCTGGGTCTATTACATTTTCAGACGCTGTCATTACCTCCTGATAGGAAGGTTCTAGCTTGGCCCATCTTGATTCCAAGTCTTTTAACTTGACCCCGAGCACCGATTCAGTCTGGTCTTCAACATGAATCGTATTAAATTATTGGCAATGCTGGAGTAAATGATCACAATTAAACACAAATTGATCTTTTTGACAAGGGTTAGAAGTATTTTGCCCGGTTGTACTCATCTTGAGAAACGGAATTTTGACAAGTTTTGGTTTGATACTAAAAACTTCGGATTATTATGGTTAGTGGAAGGGCTATATAATAGCACTAGATACTAATAATATTATTATTCTAGTTTCATTAATTTAAACAGGGATAATTCGCAGGGATCAGGGGTTACGAATCGTACTAGATGTTAATACTCTAGTTTAATTATAGGATTAAATAGGGTGCCATGGGCTTGGGTTCATACTTGCTTTATAGAGCTTAGGGCTAGAGCATACTCTAGTTATATTTACTAATTTTACTGTAAAATTACAACAACCAATCGAATAAAAAGTGATGAAATTAGACTGCAAATCTTCAGTTAATGTTGAAGGCTTAAAATTGCAAAAATTGGTAACCCTTGATTATTTGAGGTATATAAAATTGGCTAATATACATTTGACATATATGATTCTATCTTAATATGTGAATATCTAGCTTTTATATATGAAATTTCTTGTTTCGAACAAGTTTGGCTATCTGAGCATAGCACTCGACTTCAAATTTTAGTTTCAAATTCTTCTTAGATATTTCCGGGGCTATGAGATTATAGCAACGCTAGTCATTTGTATCCGTAAATGTGAGAAAAAAAACCAATTATAAGTTTAATATTAGGTATTCAATAGGGCCTAATGATTTTAGGGAGTTTGTATATTTGAATACCGATTTTTTATTTATAAATCTACATACAAATAATTGTTCTCCGATATTAACCTCCTCAATTATAATTTATTTTGAAACAAAATACTTAATTTTTGAATAAGTAGGGATAAATTATTTTGTAACGTTATAAATAAATTATTTTTGTAAACTTAGTGAAACACAAAACTATTATTTTTTTTTTTTTGTATCAACTTTATTTTATTTATTGTATTAATAGGTTTGGGGTTTAATTTAATTAAATTTCTTTAAATAAAGTTACATTTCAATTAATTATAATTCAATATCCATTATATCCAGGTTGACCACAGAGAAAAGTTTTTTTTTCCAAATTTTTCAAAAAATTTTTTTTTTTATTTTAAGAGTGTGTCATAAAAAGTGCAAGCGAGTGTATGACAAACCTTTTACCAAAGACTATAGATCAGTGGTGATCATTTTATAGAGCAATTGCTTTTTGGCCCCACCCATCACTTTGTTATGCTCTTTTCATTCAGTTGTCTTTCAGACGGCAAATAGTGCACATGCTTGGCGGATGCTTTGCTTGATTTTAAAAAATAGTGCGTAAAAAAAATATTCGTACCATTATGAAAATTTTTTATGATAAATAATGCATTTGGTTATCCTCAATGCCTTTTGTGTTATAAAACATTTAAAGGGTACTGGGAATTTTCCCACAAGGGCATTAGCATAAACACCTATATTAATTTGTATGCTTTTGCTCCCGTAAAAGTAAAAAAGTTCCTATTTTGAAATGAATTTGAAAAATATTTCTCAAGTCATATATAATAATTTCTTCTCTGAAATGAACTGACATTCCTTAAGAGACCCTGATAAGCCGTTAACTAAAGTGAAGGTCTTCTTAACCAGCAAACTTCGGTGAATAATTGAAGGTTATTATGTTAAGTATTTTTGATTTTAAAATATCCAACAAATTTCCTATGTAAAGCCGTGATGTGCTTTTCGTCTTTTTTATTTATTATCTGCTCTGCAGTCTTCATTATTGAAAAATCGTTTATAACATTTCATTTTTCTCACAAGAACTAAATCATGTTATATTTGACAATTGTTCAACCTGTCCTATAACAAAATTTTAGATATTTGTTATGCGCAGTTAATTTTAATTCTTCATATTTTTCTATATCATATCTATACATATATTTGTATATTAATAAAATAAAAAGCTAATTGATTGTTTTTTTACCTTTAAAATATAAGGAAAATTATTTTGTTTTACCAAAAGCAAATTAATAGTGTATTGAAGTATTAAACAGATTTTTTAAACCAAAACAATTTTTACGATTACATTTTTATAATAATCTTTTCGTTTACTTTTTTGTTGTACTGTATTTCTAAATTTGTCTCTTTTTCTCACCAATACAAAAGCATATCAATTTTGATCACCACTGCTATAGATTTATAGATTTATAAATCTATAGCATTGGTGTTCAAAAATGTTTTGCATATCCTGTTACCGTATTATTTTGCAGTGGAGTGTATCCGTCTGTCTCTTTGCCTTAATAGGTATTCCAATATAATTATAAAAGGTATATGTGTGAATGTATTTATTTCCTTATTTTTTAAATATGTAATATTTTACTTTTGTTTTCCACAGTGTTTGTTTTCTCTTTCAAACGAACTTCTTAAATCTCTACAAATTGATCTAAGAACGGAGAGAATTATCGAAAAAATAACGGTAATACAGATGCTTTTGACGCTATGACCTCTTGTAACAAACTTGAGCAATTAACATCAACAAGGTCACATTTCAGTTTTTTTGTTGGCATTCCTCTTGTACATGTGGTTTTCTTTGTAGCAAAAAAGAAACATTTGATTTTATAACTGTATATAAAATAAATAATAAAATAAATAATAATAGGTTGGAATCTTAAAAAGGCTCTCCTGTAAAGTTTCAAATTTTGAGTTGTGACGGTCTTGCACGAAATGAGCGAAGATACATTTTAGATTCCAAATAGTTACACTTTTTTCCAAAAAGATAAATTTTGGAAAAAATTTGAAAATTAATTTTTAACGGTTAACATTTATTAACATAATAGTTTTATTCCATATTTAATGAATATTCTAAAGAAAATGATCACATATAAATTCAATTATATATTTATTTAAGCCATATATATTAGGTATGTAATTTTTAAAAATACAGAAATCAAATTTTAAAATTAATGATATGTTACTATCTTTGGATGTTATCAAAACAAATGCATTTTTGTAAAAATTAATATACGACTTAAGGCGTTTAAACAAAGGCGATTATATTAAAAAGTCATATAAATGTTTCTTCTAAAATTTCATCTTAACCCACATGCACAAGAATAAGCAGACGATAGAACCTAACAACAAAATACATGTTATTTTTGTATTTAGTTGCCACTGTTTTAGTTTTAGTATTCATAACGAAATGCTAACTTTAAAAAACTTTGTCAGAGACGGAGAGCTTAATATTTTATTTTTGTACATTTTGCGTACAGATTCAAAAGATACGAAAAATGTCAGGATTATACATAGGTTAGGTTAGGTTCCATGGGCAGTCATCGAGAGACAGCTCACTTGGGTCCTCTAGCGGTCCCTTTGTGATACCCAGCGCCAATGCCCATTCCAAAGAGCAGTTACTCAGATGGCGTCATTGCAAGGTTGAGCCAATTCGTCTTCCTAATGAAGAGAAGAAGCAATCTTAGTTCTATTTTTGATAGATCCTCCAAACAGGAAAACATCGGTTCTCCCAGGTATTGTTCCCTGATACCCCGTAGCCCAGGGCACTGACAGAGAAAGTGAAGCACAGTTTCCTCTTCCTCCTCATCATGACAACTTATACAGTAGTCATTGAATACCAGACCCATTCTTCTTGCATGAGTCCCAACAGGCCAGTGTCCAGTTATGACCGACACCCCGGTCCTGATTTGGTTCCTATTGAACCTAAGTAGAGATTTGGTTCTCCGTTCATCATATCCAGGCCAAAGTTCCATGGATGTGGAGCAGGTGGACTCACGGGTCCATCCCTCTTGCGCAATTCTATAGTTCTCGCACTGAATGAGTGACTTACAGTGAGCCATTGGAAGTCCAATGAATTGATCAGTGAATGTTTCATCCATACGACCACCTTCCTTCGCCAGCTCATCTGCTATCTGGTTTCCCGGGCAGTTTGAGTGCCCTGGTATCCCATAATACTGGAGTGTCCATAGTCACGGTTCGACCAGCCGTGTGGCCCGTTCAACCGTATCGCCGAACAAAGAGCCATATGTCTGGCTTATACATGGTACCTGAAGTCATCAAAAGATATGAAAAATGTATCTTTCGTATCCTAATGGCATCACTGGTAAGTACTTATTATTTTTTGCTATTAGCTTCACAAAAAATAATATGCTAAGAGAAAACAAACCCGTTTATAAGCAAGAAAATAATTTTTTAGCATGTGTGTGTGTATGATTTTAGCGTTGGGGTTTTAATTGCTAAGAGAACGTAATCAAATTTATGTTTGCAATTAAATTAAGGGCAAGCACGTATTTTTTCTTATGCGTGTGTGTTTTGTTTTATCTTCTCTTTTTTTTTAATGACATATTAACTTTTTGTAATTGTTGTGATTTTGTGCTATCTTCTTTTTTTCTTTGACTTCTCTTAAGCTTCTTAAGAGGTTGTTTGATTTTGTTTTCCTCTCTTCTGATTTTAAAGGGTTGTTTTTTTATGGCTTTCTCTTTTTTTATATAATTAAATTTGCCACCACAATTAAAATGTTTTTTCTTTAAATAAGCAAATTTCAAACACAATTAATTTTCGAAATAGCCTTTTCTTTTTCTTTTTTTAATATGTAAATGTGCAACCACAATTTTAAAAAAACACTCTTTTGATTACAACCATCAACTTTTTTCCCTTAACTTCAGAGAGCACATCATTTTTATTACTTTTCATCACAAATAGGTAATTTCTTATTTTTTCTCTTTTTATACAAAAACCACTCTTTTAATGATACCAAATATAACTGAGAGACACTTTTTCTTTTGGTGTGGTGGATTTTTTCGTACACGAAACGATCTCTTTTTCGCGTTTCTTTTTCTCTTGCGTACGTCTTTTTTCCAAATTTTTTTTCTTTAAATTTTTAGCTTTTTTATTATAATAATTTAAATTTTCTTTGCATAAAATCTATGTATTTTAATCACTTTTTTCTTTTCATATTTAAATTTTTTGCACACACACACACTTTATAAACCGTCACTACAAATTTATTATTTAATTACTTTAAAATTTTGGCGTACTTACAGCTTCTTTCTGTTGCTTTCTTATACTGATGACCATGAAATTCTGATTTTGTTATTACCTCATTTTTTCCTATTTAGAGTTTCTTGTTATTCTACTGTTGTTATTTCCACTGGTTGAACAAGCCGAAGGATCATGTAGTTCTGTGCCTATGGGAGCCACACAGAACTATAACCAATCTTCACTTTTATTGCAGAGATGCAGGGTACCTTTATTTTTGGGAAATCTTTAAGTACTGATTGGAATTATAATCTCTCATAAAAGCAGTAGGGTGAAGGGAAGCGAAATAAAAGACAATTAGATATGTATGTATGAATCTTTTGAGCAAAGAATTGTCTAAGTTTAGGGATTAAGATTGTTACCTTTGGTTTCCAATTTTGGTCGCACTGGTAAGTTTGTGAGGGTTTATTTTCCTTGTAGGGGGTTAAGTAGGTATTATTCTGGATAATCACAATA
Organism: Pollenia amentaria; assembly: GCA_943735925.1. Lineage (NCBI taxonomy): Eukaryota > Metazoa > Arthropoda > Insecta > Diptera > Polleniidae > Pollenia > Pollenia amentaria. The sequence goes on from OX031009.1 coordinate 82,896,647, forward strand.
GGTAGGTATAAGCTTAAATTTAGATGTAAGTGCAATTTATTTTTCCATTTTAGGTTAAGTTCACAAATAGTATTATTATTAATTTTAGGCTACAGACAAATTTAACTTTTTAAACGCTGTTGCTAAGGGCCAACTGGTAGATAAAAAATGTTCAATATAGAATTAACCAACATCTTCGGTTTACGGATAACCGAAGAAGGTTGGAATAAATCCGTAATTACGCATGTTCATATTAAATTCTATTAACATCCTTTTCTATCTAAAACTAGCTCTCAGATACCAACATTCATAGCTTATTTTGAAAATTCATTAGGGAAGTACAATTTTATTTACTTCAAATAAGTTAACTAAATACAATAAAAATTTAAGTAATACTTAACATAACGATAAATTCAATAATACGATTCCTACAAAAATACATTTCACTTCAAAAATAATAGTTCATAATAATTCAGTCATAAGTAGTAAATAATAGTGTCTAAACTTGTTTAGACACTTATTGGTACTGCATGTTAAATATTCGACACAATCTTGTTAAAACAAATACTAAATGAGTATCAAGCGTGTTTTAGGGAGAACTACTCAACCGACAATATTTTCAACTTGGCAAACACTGTAAAAATAAATCAAATAAATGGAAAAATGCCATTTTTGTGGAATTTTCCTGAGCATTCGACACCATTCTCAGAAATTGATTATCTTATAAGCTCTCGTCTATAAGTTTGTCTTCTAAAGCAGAGGTAATCACAAAGAGAGGCTGTTAAAAATGTGTGTGTAGTGGGAAGTGTATTTTGGGTGCAGTGAAAGAAATTTTAGATACTTACATATGTAAAAAAAAATTTTTTTTGTAATAAACAAATTTTTTGTTATATAAATGCATGTATGCACTTATTTTTCTTTTAATTTCTGATTGTATATAAGGCATTCAGCTTTATTCAAAATAACTGAATGAAATTATAGTTTTTTATAATCTTTAAAGTGAGTTTCGGTAACATTCGGGTTGTGTGTGTGAAAATCCCGAAAAGTGATCGGCCCCTGGAGGCATAGCGTGATGATCGTTGTTCTAAAGGAGTTCTTTTTTTGCAAAATTCTTATTATCAAACTAAAAGCCGCATTTGGGACGGAAGCATTTTCTCTGACTCTTTCTCTGTTAGTGTAAGCGTTAAACAAGGATGTATATTGAGTCCGCTACTATTTTCATTATATCTTCTTGATGAACTCCTTGGAGGAGGAAATGTTGCTGGTACAATTGTAAAAATCCTTCTCTACGCCGATGATATTGTCATTTTGTTTGAATCGAAATCCAAAGTTATAGTATTTTACCCCCATGTTCATAAAAATTATTTTTGATTAATAAAAAGTTTATTAAACAAATTTTCATAGAAAATTCGTGGCATAAACCTGCTATAAACCTAAAATATTTTTTATGAATATGGAGGTTAGTCTTTAGCAAGAATTTCAAGTCTATTAAATTGGCATTTTGTTGATGACAACATTGAAATTGTTAACAGTTACAATTACCGTGGTGTAGATATTACATATAATATTTGAGAAATATAGTAGCTTATTCAAAAATGGCAATCAACAACACGTGGTCAAAATATATGAATCATCCACGAATCGCAAAAAGTCATAAACTTAATATATTTCATGCCGCTTCTCGTCCAATAATATTTTATGCTGGGGTTACGCAAAATTTGAAGAAGTGGAAAAGCTGCTCCTTTTTTTATTAAAAAAATGTTATATTTACCATCTACGACCAGGGCGGTCAGATGTGGCGATTGCTCGCCAAACGTGGCGATTTTCAAACTTGTTTGGCGACCTAATTTTCGATTTGGCGACATGGCGATTTATAAAATAGTTAACGACTTTGTTGGCTATTTTTGATGAGCCATGAATTTGTTTTGAAATTTGTTAAATTCAATAGGAAAATATTAAAATTTTTTTATTCTAGTATTTCAATGTATGAACTTTAATGCATTCATATGTATGACCAGTATTTAAAACTAAATTATATTGAAATGGCTGATGAAGATAATGAAAATCTTCGAGAAATTTTTTTTTCACATATAAATGTGCTCTTGAAGGAAGTAATAAGTAGAATTCTTTAAAAAATTAATATAATTAAAGTTTATGAACATTTTTCCATTATAAAATATGACAAATTATCACTGATAAAATTCGTTGTTGTTAAAAATATTTTAAAAATTTTTATGAATCCTAACGTACCTTTGGATGTTAATGAAACACAATGTAAAAATACCGTTTGTTAAAAGAGTATTTTAATGATGATATTCAATCTAATTTAAATTAGTTTAGACCAACAATTTATAGCTACAAGGATACGGCAGCTACGTACCATTTAAAGGAACTTGCATTGATTGTTCTTTATATGCTGGTTATTACAACTAGTAATGCCTGTGTTGAAATAATGAACACCACTAAAATTCGCCTTCGAAGTAGAAAGCGATATGAAGTTTTCGACACGTTTTAACGAGTTATAAGTTGAATGTAAACAGTACATGTTGCATTTCTTTTGTTCCTTCACAATGTATTCCAAAAAAATAGAACTGTAACTACATACAAATGTATTGTATATCCAATATTTGTTTAATACTTACCGCAAAAATTCTTTTTTTGTCGCTTTGAGTAGACTACTATAAAATATTTTAAACATTGCATTTTGTGCTTACTAATTATTTTTTACTTTGTTCTTAATAAAAATTAAACAAAATATATCTTGGAAGAAATTTTTTTTTTTGGGATTTATAAAAAAATATTTTTAATTATTCTAAAAATACATATATTATTGTCAAAAACTAAAAAATAAATGCTTTGGCGATTTTGGCGATTTTTGACATTGATTTTGGCGAAAAAGTTCAAAATCAATATGACAACCCTGTCTACGACACCAAATTATATGTTATAGATATAAACTGGTTTAAACTCGTTATACCTCTCAACTTTAAAACTGCACTTTTGCTACATACATAAGGTTTAAAATATGAATCGAGATAGATTGCCACGCATTCTAGCGGAAGCAATAATAACACAAAACGTCTACTGGGTAGAGTACTGGTCAGTCTTTGTCAACGTCTTCAATATACACCTGCCACTACCAATTCACCACTTTGGAAACGTTGGAAAACACTAGTAAAATTACTAGAAATAAAAGAACGTGAAGACAAATTTTTCAACGCAAAAAATTCCAAACTCTATGATCTTTAGCGCCAACTGAACCATAATGTTACACCTCTGCTGGCGTCAAACTTTTCATCCCGCATTACCAGTCTAATAATTAAGGTCAGAGGAGGGCTACTTAAATTAAATGCCAGATCCTTTAGTAATATCCCAATAGACACATTATGTTTTGCCAAATACAGATACCAACATATTGTATATTAATGAATATGTACATATATACAATCTGAATATCTATTAATAAATAAATAATAATAATAAATAATAATATCACAAAAAATTAAAACATACACATTTTGGCCGTAACATAGCGTAGAATTCTATTTTCAACAGATTTGTCCGCAACAGAACAGATCGAAAAAGGAAAAATAAACCATATAAACAGAATTTCAATTGGACAGAAAGCAAAACAGATTCGTAACAGAACAGAACGTACAAAATAATTCTGCCTTAAGTGAGAATATTAAAGTATTTGTACGAAGAGTACCGAGTAACATGTAAGATAACAAACAGGCTGATTAAAAAAGCGAAATCTGACTATTTCGCCTCGAAGTTCTCAACTGCCATTGACTCGAAGAAAACGTGGCAAACGATTCGTGAAATCGGTATTGGCAAACCTGATGTTCAAGTACACTGTTCAGCCGATGCAAACGCCTTAAATGCACAATTTTTAAATATTCCAACTGTTCAACCAATTTCTGATTACTACCATTTCCCTAGTGACATTTTAAACAATAGTTTCACTTTTGCAAACGTAAGCCAATGTGATGTTTTATCCAGACTTTTGGCAGTAAAATCCAATGCAATTGGTGTTGATGGGATAGACCCAAGGTTTATTAAAATTCTAATTCCAAGACTTCTTCCTTTCATAACATTCGTTTTCAACAAGATTTTTACAACCAGCTGCTATCCTAAAATGTGGAAACTTGCTAAGATTATTCCTTTACCGAAAACTAATTCTGATTACAGGCCCATAGCAATCTTACCATTTTTATCTAAGGTTTTTGAAAGATTAATTCACAACCAACTATCACAATATCTTGAACCCAACAATATGCTCAATGATCGGCAATCAGGTTATCGTAAAAATAATAGTTGTATAACGGCCCTGGTAGATGTTTCCGAGGACATAAGGCAACAGGTAGACTGCGGTAATGTTACATTTTTAGTTCTTTTGGATCATTCAAGAGCGTTTGATATGGTTGACCATAACATTTTGTGTCATAAACTTAACCACATGTTTAGATTTGCATCAACTGCCACAAGTCTGATATCTTCCTATCTAACAGATAGCTATCAATACGTTGAAACAACCTCAGTTTCAAGCTCTTTGCCATTAAGTCGAGGTGTTCCCCAAGGATAAATCTTAGGCCCGTTACTTTTCTCGTTATACGTGAATGATCTTCAGAATAGGCTTGGGCACTGTAGGGTTAGATTGTATGCGGATGATGTTCAGCTTTATATAAGCTGCAGTAACACCGCAATTAATGAATGCGTGCGGACCTTAAATCAGGAGTTAGGTCGTGTTTACGAGTGGGCTACCGCTAATGGTCTGGCAATTATTTCTACCAAGCCCAAGTGTTGGATTATTAAAAAGCGGTTATTAAAACTTGGGGGCAATCCTATTTTAACTTTAAACAGACAGTCCATTGAAATAGTAAACTCTGCCAAAAATCTTGGTATTTTCTTTAATAACACCCTCACTTTGTCTAACCACGTAAATTTTGCATGCGGTCGAACGTTTCCAATGTTAAGGAATCTGTGGCAAACTCAGTATTGTACTCCTATTAAAATCAGAAAACTCATTGCTAAATCTTATTTAATACCGATATTATTGTATGGCTGTGAACTGTTTGCCAGCTGCGATAGCGAAAGCAAAAGAAAACTTAAGGTGGCGTTTAATAACATTGTTCGGTACGTATTTGGTCTAAGGAGATATGGCCATATTTCCCCCTACGTTTCATTGCTTTACGGAATTACTTTTGATGATTACTTAAGAGTGCGTATTTTACTGTTTATACACACATCAGCCTGAGCATCTCTATACACGTTTAAATTTTTCAACACTTAATAGAGGTAAGAGACTTCTAGCATTTGGTCATCGAACACTGATTTCTAAATACCATTTCTTTATTCATGCAATCAGTCTATGGAACGGAATCCCCTATACATCACAAGCCATTAGTAACGCACGTAAATTCAGGAAAAGTATTTTTTGTCATTTTTCACTCTGAATACAGATATATTCGTTTTAATAATTTCTGATTATATAAAAGTATAAAAATGTATGTTTTAAACTATTCTGGTTTCACATTTGCCATTTTTTCTTTTCTTTTTTCACCTTTTTTTCTAGCTTATTTTTATTAAATCTTGCTAGCTTCATATAATTAAATGTTATTAAATTTTAAATTTTATTGGAAACTTTAAGACTACTATTAATTGAATTTAATGCAATTTTATTATTTTTAATTTAAGTTTTGATTGATTGTTTTTTATATGCTCAGTTCCATACTGCAATATAAGACTTAAGTCTTGTGTATGAAACATCGAAAATAGATAAATAAATAAATAAATATAAAGTTTTTATATGCGTTGAATAAATCGGGTTTTGGGTGGTACTCGCCATATGAAATGTATGGCTTCCTCAAGCGAGATGTTAAGCGAAACTTTTACATTTATCCCTTACAAACCTGCTACGTTTGAAGCTCCATTTTTATTGGGATGGTCCTTTTTGCAAATAAAATCGTAGTAAAATAACAATAATTTAACAATATAAAAGTTAGATACTTATGTAAGTCTTTCAAAGAACGTACATTATTGACCATTACTATTATTGGCCTACCTAGTGGAAACCGTTTTTGAAAAAGTTTCAAGAGAGTTGGTTCTATTTATCAATTAAAACCTTGTTAATCGTTGTGATATAAAACTCATTTTTGGAAAAAATGTCAGATAGAACCTTGTTGTTATAAGTTCGCGAGCAGTTGTTTTAAAAATTTTGATTTTCTTTTATTTTGAATGGTATCGAAAGTAAAAGATAAATCAGTCTCCTTGCTTTTGCAAGTCGCAAGCAGTCACAGAAGCAAAACTTTTTTGTATTTGCAAGTTATAACTTATTAGCAACTGCAATCATTTGATATTGCTTCTTGTGTTTTAAGCACCAATTTTCACACGTTTTAATACCCAAATCGTGTGACTGCACAATTAAATGGTTCATGTATCAATCACGGACAATATTCTGCTTTCTTTTACCAATAAAATGCAACCCTGGTACGGCAATCGTGTGACTACTTGATATGCAACCGCGCATATGTATTTCTTTTAGTAAGTAGTAAAGATATACATATTTAAATATACTATAATTTATGCCATTCCATGTGAAACTTTTTTATTATACATAAGGTATATATATTCTGGCTCCTTGAGTAATTCTAAGTCGATTTAGCCATGTCCGTCTGTCTGTTCGTCTGTTGAAAACATGCTCACTTTCGAAAAACGTAAAAGTTTTGGATTGAAATCCAGCACCATCGGTTCAGTAGGATCAGAAGTATGAATCAAAATGTAGAACCACCACCCTAAAATAATTGATAAAAAAAATTCAGAATTCACTTTATACGACTACAAATCATACTGTTGAATTTCGTAAAGATCGGTCCATAATTGACCATAAATCCTCGCGGAAAACCGCTTAGTACTCCTAAAACCGTAATAAATAAAGCTATCATACTAAAATTTGGTACGTCACAGTTTTATAGGACCAGAAATCACACTGTAAAATTTTTCGGTCAATAATTTACACTAGGTCCCATATAAACCCTACTCCCGAAAAACATTTAATTCGCCGAAAACCAAATAAAGCCCACTTTGGGAAAATAATTAAATTCACCTAAAACCATAACAGTAATAGATATTGCGGTTAAATTTCTTCCAACTTAGATTCATATGGCCAGAAAAAATATGCAATTTTGTGAAATTCACTGTTAACGCTAAAACTAATTACATTGCTGTATTGAAATTTATTCTAATTTATTTTTTTGTAATACCAGAAATCAGTCTACAGAATTTTGGGATGATTGGTCCATAATTACCCTCCTAAAAAAATTTTAGTTCGGTTAAAACTGTTGCGAATCATGATATTTTACTCAAGTCATTTCAAAGTTCTAAAACGAAACGCATTAAACTTTCTTATTGTCGGTCGATAATTTAATATATGTAGGTCTAAACCGCAACCAATTTTAATGCTGACGTTCGTTTTTGTGAAGCTTTGTTAATAATATATATGTATTTATCATATAGAATCCACTCCTGCCGATGGAGGGTATCAAAGATTCGGCACAGCCGAATATAACACTCTAACTTGTTTTTTAATTAGTGCTATTAAAAAAATATGTATGTTCACAACAATAGCTGTTCAGTGTGTATATTTTTATTCAAGACATTTACTGCCAGGCCCACAATATCGACAAGAACATTTCTTTCGAATTTTTATATTGAAAACAATAATAAAAAACTAAAATTTGTTTTTGTTTTCAATATATTTATACGAAAGAAATGTTCTTGTCGACATTGTGGGCCTGGCAGTTAATAAAATTCAAATAAAACTGAGTATTATCTCTTTTTAAGGAATATTCAGGAAAAGCGATCGATTTTTTTACTCGCAGTATATACAAACGTAGCAACATTTGTCAAAACATTACCGTGTTTCGACAAATGTTGTCTCGTGTGTGGTAAATTTAGACATGTAAAACCTGTCGACCGACAAGTCCATAGTTAGTGTATCCATAGTTACTGTAAATTTGCAACCCTATTCAGATATTATTGTAATCGGTCAACATTTTACAATAGCTTTTAATTAATGCCATAATTGCCTTATAAATGTTGTAATTGACTATAAATTCAATGATTGCTTGTATGTACGGGCAAAGCGGCTCTCACGGAGGCAGTTCTGTGAATCCATCGATAATGTAAACGAGTTGTCTTGATTCCGACGGATTTTATCCAAGAATCCTAGGGCTCTGGGGTATATCCAAAGGAATGACAACTCATGGACTGAGTCCAACTCTGAGACCCTAACCTTACGGAATGCCTGCGGCATTGACGTCATCACGGAATCTTTCCCGTATTGCCCCACAGTAGTGACACATGAGGGATTTACCCCCCGTCCCTTACCTCCAAATCCAGATATTCTTTCTCTGTATCGGAGGGATTCACAATGGACCACATAGATCTCCGAGTGGAGGTGTGCCCTTGGCGCATAACCCTTAACCTTACCTAACCTAACCTAACCTAACCTAATTCGTTGTTATGGTATAGAATTTGATTGTATGGAATTAAACGATATGATATGTATTGAATTGTATGGTATGATATGATATCGTATTGTAATGCATTGTGTGATATGGGTTTATATGGTATGGAATGGAAAGATATGATGTGGTATTGATTTGTATGGTATTTTATGGATTATTATGGTCTGGCATTGAATGGTATGATATGGTATTAAATTGTATGGTATTATATGGCCTGGTTAAAATTTATTTTTTGAATTAGTATTGTGGTTATTTTATTGAACTGTTAATGGTTTTTAATCCAAATTTAGATATTTTTAATAAGGCTTAAGTTCATTATATTATTATATTATTTATATTATAGCATTATATTATTTTTATGAAGACAAGAACTTAACAACATGAGATTAATTAAAATTTTTATTGATAATTTTTCATTCTTGACTGCGCTGAGATTTGAACCCAGGCTTTCACGGACAGGTTGCCCTGACTAGTTTCGATTGATACCACACAATCTTTTCGGAGGGGCTTGCCGTTTAACTCACACCGCCATTGAAGCCGGATGAAGTCAATAGTCAAACATCAATCTTTAAACCAAATGGTATTTTACCTTAGTAGATCGAAATTTGCTTTTGAATGAATGATAATCTTTTTCTAATTGATTTACATGTTCTTCCTAACTTACTTTTTTCAAGAATTGCTCTTGAAATCCAAATTACATTTTTGGTTTTCATGGTTTCGGCTTTCTTTTTTTCTTGTTGACCTTTTTCAGCACAACTATTGTATGGTATTCAATGATATTTAATGGGTTGTTATGGTATTGTATGGTATGATATTGTATAGTATTGTATGGTATATGTTGATATCCCTGCAGATAATATTGGAGTACGTGGTCCATTGTGGCTTAAATGGACTATTTACAACATGGTCCAATGTACTGTAGTATGGATCATATTAGACAAATTAACATGCAGTGTTGATAAAACAGTATTACATATTGGTAGCCCTGATGTTGTCCATTATTAATTCTTTATTTAAAAGTGAAACAGGAAAGTTTTTTAAGATTTGTGAAAAAAATTAAAAATACCAAGTAAATATATATAATAATAGCAATAATGGATTACAGTGCACGCCATAAAAGGCGATTAGTGAAAAAGTAGTAACATGGAGTACTTTTGAAACTAACCCATTTGAGTACTCCATGGAGTCGTTTAGGGACTACTTCGGTGGGTTATATGGTCCACTCCTAGGACATCGTAATGTTTAATAGACCACCTTTTAACCATATAATTGGAGTAGTTTTGGAGTACTCGTACTCCTTTATGGACTACTCTTTACACTTACGGACTAGTCCATAAGTCTCGTTATCTGCAGGGATGGTATGGTATTCTTTGGTATTTTATGGGTTGTTATGGTATGAAATTGAAGGAATGAAATGGAATGGTATGATATGGTAATGAATTCTATGGAATGGTATTGTATTGTGTGAACTGATATGTTATTGTGTGGAATGTGTTGATAAGGTATGATAAGGTTGTGTGGTATGGGTTGATATGGTATTGTATGGTATTCTTTTGTATTGTATGGGTTGGTACGTATGCAATTGTATGGTATAATATGATATGACATTGTGTTGTGTGGTATGGTATGGTATGGCCCTGATAGACTAGCTCACTACCAACTTGCCTACCGGGGCAACTTGCCTATCGGGGCAAGTTGGTAGTGAGCTTATAGGAAAAGCTTCATTCCAGACATGAATTTCGTCATTAGATCAATGAATTGTTTCATAGTGACCTGATGGAACTTTTCATTGTTTCAATTAAGAACATTCATTATATTATATATATTATATATAGTATGAAATGATTTAAAGGCTGTATTATGAAACTCTTTCATTGATTGAATGAAATGATGAAATAATTTCATTGCGTATATGATTTTTTCATAAATAGAATGCAGTTGTTGCATTAATTCAATAACCTAGGTACATTAATAATAAAAGCTAATGAAACAGAATCATTAAGTTAATGATTCTGTTTCATATAATATATGTAATTTTCCCCTTAAAAACCATAAAATGAAATGAAAAATAATTTTTATTTGATAATGAAATGCAGAAAAAAACTTGACGTTTAAGTGTGGTTCACGTTCAACATCGGCCCAAAAAATTTTACTACCCGTTACATATACATATTGTATACATAAAAAATATATATATCTAGATATATTATAGCCTTAATTTTCTGTTCAAAAACAGTTCAATGTATATATATATATATTGAACGGTTTTTGAACCAAAAATTAAGCCTATAATTCAGAAATAGATTTTAAAATCGCTCGAAATTCATCACACATTCTAAAACCTATCATTTTGAAATCGATCGCTTTTCCTGAATATTCCTTAAAAAGAGATAATACTCAGTTTTATTTGAATTTTATTAACTGCCAGGCCCACAATGTCGACAAGAACATTTCTTTCGTATAAATATATTGAAAACAAAAACAAATTTTAGTTTTTTATTATTGTTTTCAATATAAAAATTCGAAAGAAATGTTCTTGTCGATATTGTGGGCCTGGCAGTAAATGTCTTGAATAAAAATATACACACTGAACAGCTATTGTTGTGAACATACATATTTTTTTAATAGCACTAATTAAAAAACAAGTTAGAGTGTTATATTCGGCTGTGCCGAATCTTTGATACCCTCCATCGGCAGGAGTGGATTCTATATGATAAATACATATATATTATTAACAAAGCTTCACAAAAACGAACGTCAGCATTAAAATTGGTTGCGGTTTAGACCTACATATATTAAATTATCGACCGACAATAAGAAAGTTTAATGCGTTTCGTTTTAGAACTTTGAAATGACTTGAGTAAAATATCATGATTCGCAACAGTTTTAACCGAACTAAAATTTTTTTTAGGAGGGTAATTATGGACCAATCATCCCAAAATTCTGTAGACTGATTTCTGGTATTACAAAAAAATAAATTAGAATAAATTTCAATACAGCAATGTAATTAGTTTTAGCGTTAACAGTGAATTTCACAAAATTGCATATTTTTTCTGGCCATATGAATCTAAGTTGGAAGACATTTAACCGCAATATCTATTACTGTTATGGTTTTAGGTGAATTTAATTATTTTCCCAAAGTGGGCTTTATTTGGTTTTCGGCGAATTAAATGTTTTTCGGGAGTAGGGTTTATATGGGACCTAGTGTAAATTATTGACCGAAAAATTTTACAGTGTGATTTCTGGTCCTATAAAACTGTGACGTACCAAATTTTAGTATGATAGCTTTATTTATTACGGTTTTAGGAGTACTAAGCGGTTTTCCGCGAGGATTTATGGTCAATTATGGACCGATCTTTACGAAATTCAACAGTATGATTTGTAGTCGTATAAAGTGAATTCTGAATTTTTTTTATCAATTATTTTAGGGTGGTGGTTCTACATTTTGATTCATACTTCTGATCCTACTGAACCGATGGTGCTGGATTTCAATCCAAAACTTTTACGTTTTTCGAAAGTGAGCATGTTTTCAACAGACGAACAGACAGACGGACATGGCTAAATCGACTTAGAATTACTCAAGGAGCCAGAATATATATACCTTATGTATAATAAAAAAGTTTCACATGGAATGGCATAAATTATAGTATATTTAAATATGTATATCTTTACTACTTACTAAAAGAAATACATATGCGCGGTTGCATATCAAGTAGTCACACGATTGCCGTACCAGGGTTGCATTTTATTGGTAAAAGAAAGCAGAATATTGTCCGTGATTGATACATGAACCATTTAATTGTGCAGTCACACGATTTGGGTATTAAAACGTGTGAAAATTGGTGCTTAAAACACAAGAAGCAATATCAAATGATTGCAGTTGCTAATAAGTTATAACTTGCAAATACAAAAAAGTTTTGCTTCTGTGACTGCTTGCGACTTGCAAAAGCAAGGAGACTGATTTATCTTTTACTTTCGATACCATTCAAAATAAAAGAAAATCAAAATTTTTAAAACAACTGCTCGCGAACTTATAACAACAAGGTTCTATCTGACATTTTTTCCAAAAATGAGTTTTATATCACAACGATTAACAAGGTTTTAATTGATAAATAGAACCAACTCTCTTGAAACTTTTTCAAAAACGGTTTCCACTAGGTAGGCCAATAATAGTAATGGTCAATAATGTACGTTCTTTGAAAGACTTACATAAGTATCTAACTTTTATATTGTTAAATTATTGTTATTTTACTACGATTTTATTTGCCAAAAGGACCATCCCAATAAAAATGGAGCTTCAAACGTAGCAGGTTTGTAAGGGATAAATGTAAAAGTTTCGCTTAACATCTCGCTTGAGGAAGCCATACATTTCATATGGCGAGTACCACCCAAAACCCGATTTATTCAACGCATATAAAAACTTTATATTTATTTATTTATTTATCTATTTTCGATGTTTCATACACAAGACTTAAGTCTTATATTGCAGTATGGAACTGAGCATATAAAAAACAATCAATCAAAACTTAAATTAAAAATAATAAAATTGCATTAAATTCAATTAATAGTAGTCTTAAAGTTTCCAATAAAATTTAAAATTTAATAACATTTAATTATATGAAGCTAGCAAGATTTAATAAAAATAAGCTAGAAAAAAGGTGAAAAAAGAAAAGAAAAAATGGCAAATGTGAAACCAGAATAGTTTAAAACATACATTTTTATACTTTTATATAATCAGAAATTATTAAAACGAATATATCTGTATTCAGAGTGAAAAATGACAAAAAATACTTTTCCTGAATTTACGTGCGTTACTAATGGCTTGTGATGTATAGGGGATTCCGTTCCATAGACTGATTGCATGAATAAAGAAATGGTATTTAGAAATCAGTGTTCGATGACCAAATGCTAGAAGTCTCTTACCTCTATTAAGTGTTGAAAAATTTAAACGTGTATAGAGATGCTCAGGCTGATGTGTGTATAAACAGTAAAATACGCACTCTTAAGTAATCATCAAAAGTAATTCCGTAAAGCAATGAAACGTAGGGGGAAATATGGCCATATCTCCTTAGACCAAATACGTACCGAACAATGTTATTAAACGCCACCTTAAGTTTTCTTTTGCTTTCGCTATCGCAGCTGGCAAACAGTTCACAGCCATACAATAATATCGGTATTAAATAAGATTTAGCAATGAGTTTTCTGATTTTAATAGGAGTACAATACTGAGTTTGCCACAGATTCCTTAACATTGGAAACGTTCGACCGCATGCAAAATTTACGTGGTTAGACAAAGTGAGGGTGTTATTAAAGAAAATACCAAGATTTTTGGCAGAGTTTACTATTTCAATGGACTGTCTGTTTAAAGTTAAAATAGGATTGCCCCCAAGTTTTAATAACCGCTTTTTAATAATCCAACACTTGAGCTTGGTAGAAATAATTGCCAGACCATTAGCGGTAGCCCACTCGTAAACACGACCTAACTCCTGATTTAAGGTCCGCACGCATTCATTAATTGCGGTGTTACTGCAGCTTATATAAAGCTGAACATCATCCGCATACAATCTAACCCTACAGTGCCCAAGCCTATTCTGAAGATCATTCACGTATAACGAGAAAAGTAACGGGCCTAAGATTTATCCTTGGGGAACACCTCGACTTAATGGCAAAGAGCTTGAAACTGAGGTTGTTTCAACGTATTGATAGCTATCTGTTAGATAGGAAGATATCAGACTTGTGGCAGTTGATGCAAATCTAAACATGTGGTTAAGTTTATGACACAAAATGTTATGGTCAACCATATCAAACGCTCTTGAATGATCCAAAAGAACTAAAAATGTAACATTACCGCAGTCTACCTGTTGCCTTATGTCCTCGGAAACATCTACCAGGGCCGTTATACAACTATTATTTTTACGATAACCTGATTGCCGATCATTGAGCATATTGTTGGGTTCAAGATATTGTGATAGTTGGTTGTGAATTAATCTTTCAAAAACCTTAGATAAAAATGGTAAGATTGCTATGGGCCTGTAATCAGAATTAGTTTTCGGTAAAGGAATAATCTTAGCAAGTTTCCACATTTTAGGATAGCAGCTGGTTGTAAAAATCTTGTTGAAAACGAATGTTATGAAAGGAAGAAGTCTTGGAATTAGAATTTTAATAAACCTTGGGTCTATCCCATCAACACCAATTGCATTGGATTTTACTGCCAAAAGTCTGGATAAAACATCACATTGGCTTACGTTTGCAAAAGTGAAACTATTGTTTAAAATGTCACTAGGGAAATGGTAGTAATCAGAAATTGGTTGAACAGTTGGAATATTTAAAAATTGTGCATTTAAGGCGTTTGCATCGGCTGAACAGTGTACTTGAACATCAGGTTTGCCAATACCGATTTCACGAATCGTTTGCCACGTTTTCTTCGAGTCAATGGCAGTTGAGAACTTCGAGGCGAAGTAGTCAGATTTCGCTTTTTTAATCAGCCTGTTTGTTATCTTACATGTTACTCGGTACTCTTCGTACAAATACTTTAATATTCTCACTTAAGGCAGAATTATTTTGTACGTTCTGTTCTGTTACGAATCTGTTTTGCTTTCTGTCCAATTGAAATTCTGTTTATATGGTTTATTTTTCCTTTTTCGATCTGTTCTGTTGCGGACAAATCTGTTGAAAATAGAATTCTACGCTATGTTACGGCCAAAATGTGTATGTTTTAATTTTTTGTGATATTATTATTATTTATTTATTAATAGATATTCAGATTGTATATATGTACATATTCATTAATATACAATATGTTGGTATCTGTATTTGGCAAAACATAATGTGTCTATTGGGATATTACTAAAGGATCTGGCATTTAATTTAAGTAGCCCTCCTCTGACCTTAATTATTAGACTGGTAATGCGGGATGAAAAGTTTGACGCCAGCAGAGGTGTAACATTATGGTTCAGTTGGCGCTAAAGATCATAGAGTTTGGAATTTTTTGCGTTGAAAAATTTGTCTTCACGTTCTTTTATTTCTAGTAATTTTACTAGTGTTTTCCAACGTTTCCAAAGTGGTGAATTGGTAGTGGCAGGTGTATATTGAAGACGTTGACAAAGACTGACCAGTACTCTACCCAGTAGACGTTTTGTGTTATTATTGCTTCCGCTAGAATGCGTGGCAATCTATCTCGATTCATATTTTAAACCTTATGTATGTAGCAAAAGTGCAGTTTTAAAGTTGAGAGGTATAACGAGTTTAAACCAGTTTATATCTATAACATATAATTTGGTGTCGTAGACAGGGTTGTCATATTGATTTTGAACTTTTTCGCCAAAATCAATGTCAAAAATCGCCAAAATCGCCAAAGCATTTATTTTTTAGTTTTTGACAATAATATATGTATTTTTAGAATAATTAAAAATATTTTTTTATAAATCCCAAAAAAAAAAATTTCTTCCAAGATATATTTTGTTTAATTTTTATTAAGAACAAAGTAAAAAATAATTAGTAAGCACAAAATGCAATGTTTAAAATATTTTATAGTAGTCTACTCAAAGCGACAAAAAAAGAATTTTTGCGGTAAGTATTAAACAAATATTGGATATACAATACATTTGTATGTAGTTACAGTTCTATTTTTTTGGAATACATTGTGAAGGAACAAAAGAAATGCAACATGTACTGTTTACATTCAACTTATAACTCGTTAAAACGTGTCGAAAACTTCATATCGCTTTCTACTTCGAAGGCGAATTTTAGTGGTGTTCATTATTTCAACACAGGCATTACTAGTTGTAATAACCAGCATATAAAGAACAATCAATGCAAGTTCCTTTAAATGGTACGTAGCTGCCGTATCCTTGTAGCTATAAATTGTTGGTCTAAACTAATTTAAATTAGATTGAATATCATCATTAAAATTCTCTTTTAACAAACGGTATTTTTACATTGTGTTTCATTAACATCCAAAGGTACGTTAGGATTCATAAAAATTTTTAAAATATTTTTAACAACAACGAATTTTATCAGTGATAATTTGTCATATTTTATAATGGAAAAATGTTCATAAACTTTAATTATATTAATTTTTTAAAGAATTCTACTTATTACTTCCTTCAAGAGCACATTTATATGTGAAAAAAAAATTTCTCGAAGATTTTCATTATCTTCATCAGCCATTTCAATATAATTTAGTTTTAAATACTGGTCATACATATGAATGCATTAAAGTTCATACATTGAAATACTAGAATAAAAAAATTTTAATATTTTCCTATTGAATTTAACAAATTTCAAAACAAATTCATGGCTCATCAAAAATAGCCAACAAAGTCGTTAACTATTTTATAAATCGCCATGTCGCCAAATCGAAAATTAGGTCGCCAAACAAGTTTGAAAATCGCCACGTTTGGCGAGAAATCGCCACATCTGACCGCCCTGGTCGTAGATGGTAAATATAACATTTTTTTAATAAAAAAAGGAGCAGCTTTTCCACTTCTTCAAATTTTGCGTAACCCCAGCATAAAATATTATTGGACGAGAAGCGGCATGAAATATATTAAGTTTATGACTTTTTGCGATTCGTGGATGATTCATATATTTTGACCACGTGTTGTTGATTGCCATTTTTGAATAAGCTACTATATTTCTCAAATATTATATGTAATATCTACACCACGGTAATTGTAACTGTTAACAATTTCAATGTTGTCATCAACAAAATGCCAATTTAATAGACTTGAAATTCTTGCTAAAGACTAACCTCCATATTCATAAAAAATATTTTAGGTTTATAGCAGGTTTATGTCACGAATTTTCTATGAAAATTTGTTTAATAAACTTTTTATTAATCAAAAATAATTTTTATGAACATGGGGGTAAAATACTATAACTTTGGATTTCGATTCAAACAAAATGACAATATCATCGGCGTAGAGAAGGATTTTTACAATTGTACCAGCAACATTTCCTCCTGCAAGGAGTTCATCAAGAAGATATAATGAAAATAGTAGCGGACTCAATATACATCCTTGTTTAACGCTTACACTAACAGAGAAAGAGTCAGAGAAAATGCTTCCGTCCCAAATGCGGCTTTTAGTTTGATAATAAGAATTTTGCAAAAAAAGAACTCCTTTAGAACAACGATCATCACGCTATGCCTCCAGGGGCCGATCACTTTTCGGGATTTTCACACACACAACCCGAATGTTACCGAAACTCACTTTAAAGATTATAAAAAACTATAATTTCATTCAGTTATTTTGAATAAAGCTGAATGCCTTATATACAATCAGAAATTAAAAGAAAAATAAGTGCATACATGCATTTATATAACAAAAAATTTGTTTATTACAAAAAAAATTTTTTTTTACATATGTAAGTATCTAAAATTTCTTTCACTGCACCCAAAATACACTCCCCACTACACACACATTTTTAACAGCCTCTCTTTGTGATTACCTCTGCTTTAGAAGACAAACTTATAGACGAGAGCTTATAAGATAATCAATTTCTGAGAATGGTGTCGAATGCTCAGGAAAATTCCACAAAAATGGCATTTTTCCATTTATTTGATTTATTTTTACAGTGTTTGCCAAGTTGAAAATATTGTCGGTTGAGTAGTTCTCCCTAAAACACGCTTGATACTCATTTAGTATTTGTTTTAACAAGATTGTGTCGAATATTTAACATGCAGTACCAATAAGTGTCTAAACAAGTTTAGACACTATTATTTACTACTTATGACTGAATTATTATGAACTATTATTTTTGAAGTGAAATGTATTTTTGTAGGAATCGTATTATTGAATTTATCGTTATGTTAAGTATTACTTAAATTTTTATTGTATTTAGTTAACTTATTTGAAGTAAATGAATTTGTACTTCCCTAATGAATTTTCAAAATAAGCTATGAATGTTGGTATCTGAGAGCTAGTTTTAGATAGAAAAGGATGTTAATAGAATTTAATATGAACATGCGTAATTACGGATTTATTCCAACCTTCTTCGGTTATCCGTAAACCGAAGATGTTGGTTAATTCTATATTTAACATTTTTTATCTACCAGTTGGCCCTTAGCAACAGCGTTTAAAAAGTTAAATTTGTCTGTAGCCTAAAATTAATAATAATACTATTTGTGAACTTAACCTAAAATGGAAAAATAAATTGCACTTACATCTAAATTTAAGCTTATACCTACCTATTGTGATTATCCAGAATAATACCTACTTAACCCCCTACAAGGAAAATAAACCCTCACAAACTTACCAGTGCGACCAAAATTGGAAACCAAAGGTAACAATCTTAATCCCTAAACTTAGACAATTCTTTGCTCAAAAGATTCATACATACATATCTAATTGTCTTTTATTTCGCTTCCCTTCACCCTACTGCTTTTATGAGAGATTATAATTCCAATCAGTACTTAAAGATTTCCCAAAAATAAAGGTACCCTGCATCTCTGCAATAAAAGTGAAGATTGGTTATAGTTCTGTGTGGCTCCCATAGGCACAGAACTACATGATCCTTCGGCTTGTTCAACCAGTGGAAATAACAACAGTAGAATAAAAAGAAACTCTAAATAGGAAAAAATGAGGTAATAACAAAATCAGAATTTCATGGTCATCAGTATAAGAAAGCAACAGAAAGAAGCTGTAAGTACGCCAAAATTTTAAAGTAATTAAATAATAAATTTGTAGTGACGGTTTATAAAGTGTGTGTGTGTGCAAAAAATTTAAATATGAAAAGAAAAAAGTGATTAAAATACATAGATTTTATGCAAAGAAAATTTAAATTATTATAATAAAAAAGCTAAAAATTTAAAGAAAAAAAATTTGGAAAAAAGACGTACGCAAGAGAAAAAGAAACGCGAAAAAGAGATCGTTTCGTGTACGAAAAAATCCACCACACCAAAAGAAAAAGTGTCTCTCAGTTATATTTGGTATCATTAAAAGAGTGGTTTTTGTATAAAAAGAGAAAAAATAAGAAATTACCTATTTGTGATGAAAAGTAATAAAAATGATGTGCTCTCTGAAGTTAAGGGAAAAAAGTTGATGGTTGTAATCAAAAGAGTGTTTTTTGAAAATTGTGGTTGCACATTTACATATTAAAAAAAGAAAAAGAAAAGGCTATTTCGAAAATTAATTGTGTTTGAAATTTGCTTATTTAAAGAAAAAACATTTTAATTGTGGTGGCAAATTTAATTATATAAAAAAAGAGAAAGCCATAAAAAAACAACCCTTTAAATCAGAAGAGAGGAAAACAAAATCAAACAACCTCTTAAGAAGCTTAAGAGAAGTCAAAGAAAAAAAGAAGATAGCACAAAATCACAACAATTACAAAAAGTTAATATGTCATTAAAAAAAAAGAGAAGATAAAACAAAACACACACGCATAAGAAAAAATACGTGCTTGCCCTTAATTTAATTGCAAACATAAATTTGATTACGTTCTCTTAGCAATTAAAACCCCAACGCTAAAATCATACACACACACATGCTAAAAAATTATTTTCTTGCTTATAAACGGGTTTGTTTTCTCTTAGCATATTATTTTTTGTGAAGCTAATAGCAAAAAATAATAAGTACTTACCAGTGATGCCATTAGGATACGAAAGATACATTTTTCATATCTTTTGATGACTTCAGGTACCATGTATAAGCCAGACATATGGCTCTTTGTTCGGCGATACGGTTGAACGGGCCACACGGCTGGTCGAACCGTGACTATGGACACTCCAGTATTATGGGATACCAGGGCACTCAAACTGCCCGGGAAACCAGATAGCAGATGAGCTGGCGAAGGAAGGTGGTCGTATGGATGAAACATTCACTGATCAATTCATTGGACTTCCAATGGCTCACTGTAAGTCACTCATTCAGTGCGAGAACTATAGAATTGCGCAAGAGGGATGGACCCGTGAGTCCACCTGCTCCACATCCATGGCACTTTGGCCTGGATATGATGAACGGAGAACCAAATCTCTACTTAGGTTCAATAGGAACCAAATCAGGACCGGGGTGTCGGTCATAACTGGACACTGGCCTGTTGGGACTCATGCAAGAAGAATGGGTCTGGTATTCAATGACTACTGTATAAGTTGTCATGATGAGGAGGAAGAGGAAACTGTGCTTCACTTTCTCTGTCAGTGCCCTGGGCTACGGGGTATCAGGGAACAATACCTGGGAGAACCGATGTTTTCCTGTTTGGAGGATCTATCAAAAATAGAACTAAGATTGCTTCTTCTCTTCATTAGGAAGACGAATTGGCTCAACCTTGCAATGACGCCATCTGAGTAACTGCTCTTTGGAAAGGGCATTGGCGCTGGGTATCACAAAGGGACCGCTAGAGGACCCAAGTGAGCTGTCTCTCGATGACTGCCCATGGAACCTAACCTAACCTATGTATAATCCTGACATTTTTCGTATCTTTTGAATCTGTACGCAAAATGTACAAAAATAAAATATTAAGCTCTCCGTCTCTGACAAAGTTTTTTAAAGTTAGCATTTCGTTATGAATACTAAAACTAAAACAGTGGCAACTAAATACAAAAATAACATGTATTTTGTTGTTAGGTTCTATCGTCTGCTTATTCTTGTGCATGTGGGTTAAGATGAAATTTTAGAAGAAACATTTATATGAACTTTTTAATATAATCGCCTTTGTTTAAACGCCTTAAGTCGTATATTAATTTTTACAAAAATGCATTTGTTTTGATAACATCCAAAGATAGTAACATATCATTAATTTTAAAATTTGATTTCTGTATTTTTAAAAATTACATACCTAATATATATGGCTTAAATAAATATATAATTGAATTTATATGTGATCATTTTCTTTAGAATATTCATTAAATATGGAATAAAACTATTATGTTAATAAATGTTAACCGTTAAAAATTAATTTTCAAATTTTTTCCAAAATTTATCTTTTTGGAAAAAAGTGTAACTATTTGGAAACTAAAATGTATCTTTCTCGAAACTTCACTGGCAACACTGGTACTTACCTACATATTTACGCTCTTAATTTATGATCTCTTATAAATATGGAATACGGGAAAAGAAAGAAGAGCATCCTGGAATTTGTTCTTTGTCAAACTAAAATTATTGTAATAAAATATAAAAGCATATCGCTCATTTCGTGCAAGACCGTCACAACTCAAAATTTGGCATTTTCGAGTTAGTAATGCAGAAATGTTCTCCTCTTAAATCTCTACAAATTGATCTAAGAACGGAGAGAATTATCGAAAAAATAACGGTAATACAGATGCTTTTGACGCTATGACCTCTTGTAACAAACTTGAGCAATTAACATCAACAAGGTCACATTTCAGTTTTTTTGTTGGCATTCCTCTTGTACATGTGGTTTTCTTTGTAGCAAAAAAGAAACATTTGATTTTATAACTTTATATAAAATAAATAATAAAATAAATAATAATAGGTTGGAATCTTAAAAAGGCTCTCCTGTAAAGTTTCAAATTTTGAGTTGTGACGGTCTTGCACGAAATGAGCGATATGTTAAAACAATTCTTTGTTGTCACTCAAAATAAAAAAAAAAAAAAAAAAAAAAAAAAAAAAAAAAAAGCTTAAGTTCGTTTGAAAGAGAAAACAAACACTGTGGAAAACAAAAGTAAAATATTACATATTTAAAAAATAAGGAAATAAATACATTCACACATATACCTTTTATAATTATATTGGAATACCTATTAAGGCAAAGAGACAGACGGATACACTCCACTGCAAAATAATACGGTAACAGGATATGCAAAACATTTTTGAACACCAATGCTATAGATTTATAAATCTATAAATCTATAGCAGTGGTGATCAAAATTTATATGCTTTTGTATTGGTGAGAAAAAGAGACAAATTTAGAAATACAGTACAACAAAAAAGTAAACGAAAAGATTATTATAAAAATGTAATCGTAAAAATTGTTTTGGTTTAAAAAATCTGTTTAATACTTCAATACACTATTAATTTGCTTTTGGTAAAACAAAATAATTTTCCTTATATTTTAAAGGTAAAAAAACAATCAATTAGCTTTTTATTTTATTAATATACAAATATATGTATAGATATGATATAGAAAAATATGAAGAATTAAAATTAACTGCGCATAACAAATATCTAAAATTTTGTTATAGGACAGGTTGAACAATTGTCAAATATAACATGATTTAGTTCTTGTGAGAAAAATGAAATGTTATAAACGATTTTTCAATAATGAAGACTGCAGAGCAGATAATAAATAAAAAAGACGAAAAGCACATCACGGCTTTACATAGGAAATTTGTTGGATATTTTAAAATCAAAAATACTTAACATAATAACCTTCAATTATTCACCGAAGTTTGCTGGTTAAGAAGACCTTCACTTTAGTTAACGGCTTATCAGGGTCTCTTAAGGAATGTCAGTTCATTTCAGAGAAGAAATTATTATATATGACTTGAGAAATATTTTTCAAATTCATTTCAAAATAGGAACTTTTTTACTTTTACGGGAGCAAAAGCATACAAATTAATATAGGTGTTTATGCTAATGCCCTTGTGGGAAAATTCCCAGTACCCTTTAAATGTTTTATAACACAAAAGGCATTGAGGATAACCAAATGCATTATTTATCATAAAAAATTTTCATAATGGTACGAATATTTTTTTTACGCACTATTTTTTAAAATCAAGCAAAGCATCCGCCAAGCATGTGCACTATTTGCCGTCTGAAAGACAACTGAATGAAAAGAGCATAACAAAGTGATGGGTGGTGCCAAAAAGCAATTGCTCTATAAAATGATCACCACTGATCTATAGTCTTTGGTAAAAGGTTTGTCATACACTCGCTTGCACTTTTTATGACACACTCTTAAAATAAAAAAAAATTTTTTTTGAAAAATTTGGAAAAAAAAACTTTTCTCTGTGGTCAACCTGGATATAATGGATATTGAATTATAATTAATTGAAATGTAACTTTATTTAAAGAAATTTAATTAAATTAAACCCCAAACCTATTAATACAATAAATAAAATAAAGTTGATACAAAAAAAAAAAATAATAGTTTTGTGTTTCACTAAGTTTACAAAAATAATTTATTTATAACGTTACAAAATAATTTATCCCTACTTATTCAAAAATTAAGTATTTTGTTTCAAAATAAATTATAATTGAGGAGGTTAATATCGGAGAACAATTATTTGTATGTAGATTTATAAATAAAAAATCGGTATTCAAATATACAAACTCCCTAAAATCATTAGGCCCTATTTAATACCTAATATTAAACTTATAATTGGTTTTTTTTCTCACATTTACGGATACAAATGACTAGCGTTGCTATAATCTCATAGCCCCGGAAATATCTAAGAAGAATTTGAAACTAAAATTTGAAGTCGAGTGCTATGCTCAGATAGCCAAACTTGTTCGAAACAAGAAATTTCATATATAAAAGCTAGATATTCACATATTAAGATAGAATCATATATGTCAAATGTATATTAGCCAATTTTATATACCTCAAATAATCAAGGGTTACCAATTTTTGCAATTTTAAGCCTTCAACATTAACTGAAGATTTGCAGTCTAATTTCATCACTTTTTATTCGATTGGTTGTTGTAATTTTACAGTAAAATTAGTAAATATAACTAGAGTATGCTCTAGCCCTAAGCTCTATAAAGCAAGTATGAACCCAAGCCCATGGCACCCTATTTAATCCTATAATTAAACTAGAGTATTAACATCTAGTATTATTCGTAACCCCTGATCCCTGCGAATTATCCCTGTTTAAATTAATGAAACTAGAATAATAATATTATTAGTATCTAGTGCTATTATATAGCCCTTCCACTAACCATAATAATCCGAAGTTTTTAGTACCAAAACTTGTCAAAATTCCGTTTCTCAAGATGAGTACAACCGGGCAAAATACTTCTAACCCTTGTCAAAAAGATCAATTTGTGTTTAATTGTGATCATTTACTCCAGCATTGCCAATAATTTAATACGATTCATGTTGAAGACCAGACTGAATCGGTGCTCGGGGTCAAGTTAAAAGACTTGGAATCAAGATGGGCCAAGCTAGAACCTTCCTATCAGGAGGTAATGACAGCGTCTGAAAATGTAATAGACCCAGAGTTTAAAGAAATAGCCAGAATAAATTTTGATGCGTGTACTGAAGCTTATTATCATTGCAACTCGCAAATCATAGATTTGGTGAAAACCTTTCAAGGCGACACTTCCCATATTCAAGGTCTTCTACTCAAAACTTTGTTTGCCAACACATCGTTTATTAAACTTCCATCTTGTGATACCGAAATTTTCAAAGGCAGATATGAACAATGGCCTTCGTTTCGAGACATGTTCACGGCTGTGTACATAAGCCACCCTAAGCTTACACCAGTTACGAAATTGTATCACCTCAGGAATAAAACAAGAGGGGAGGCTGGGGCAATAATTAAAAGATATCCTCTTTCTAATGAGAATTTCGAACTAGCATAGAATGCCCTTACAACGCGATATGAAAACAAAACAGCTTTGGTTGACAACTAAATTAAGATATTATTTGATATACCCTCAGCAAAAACGGAAGAAAGCTAATGAATTCGGAGAATTCAATCTTCAGTTAATGATTCCCTAGCAACTCTTAGAACGCTTGGCTTCGACTTGGAGAGCTGGGACCCTATTCTGATTCGACTCATCTCCACTAAACTTCCACATGTAACATTATCGTTGTGGGAGCAATCTCTCACTTCACCACGTGAGCTTCCCAAGTGGACCCAAATGTCCCAATTCCTTGTGGACAGATATGAAACGGTAGAACGTCTCAATAGCATAAAAGCCTCTAGAGATTGTTTCACGCTGTCAGATACCCCCAATCTTGATGTACAAACGTATATGTCGCAGGAAAACTTTAGCTTATCTAGTAAGCTATGCAAAGATAATCACTCTTTGAGGATATGTCCAAAATTTCGAGCCTTTACGGTACAGCAAAGAGTAGATTATGTATTTAAAAACAAATTTTGCAATAATTGTTTGGCCTCGTCTCACCTGAAGTCTAATTGAAAAAGCAAACATACGTGCTTACAATGCAAAAAATCCCATCATACGCTACTGCATATGAGACAAAGAGTACAAAATCCCACTCAATCGGCCGAAACCGGACAAAATCCAGACTTTGCAACGAGTCGAAGCGGCTCAAATCAAAATTCATCCCGAGATCACACTCAAATCTCTAGAACAAACACCCAAGATAATACTCAAAGCTCTAGTATAAATAACTAGGATAATGTTCCTAGCACCTCCAGGCAATTTCAAGCCAATTGCGCTATGAGCAGTGAAAATATCTTGCTGCGAACTGCGTTAATGCAAATAGAAGGCAGAAATTAACTTTTTACTTTTAGAGCACTAACGGAAACAGTTCGTAATCGTCTACAGCTACCCTTCGAAAAATCTCATTTCGAAACAATCGGTACTGGCGGGAAAAAGCAAAAGGCAAATAAAGAGTGCACATTGGTTTTATACGCCAGAAGGTATGACTTGAGAGTCCCTATTAAAGCCATGGTGATACCAAAAGTTACAAAAAGACTTCCACCATGCACTTTTGAAATACCTTACTCAAGCGATTTGGCTGAATTAGATATAGCAGATCCAACCTTTAATATATCATTGCAGATAGATCTAATTTTAGGTAATGATTATGAACAGTCCCTAAATATTATTCGAGCCCGCTGGATGGCTCGCACCTGTCGTTATACGGGCAAAAACACTCATTCAGCAACTATGGTTAGAGTGCCTAGAATGGGATGAGGAAGTGTCACAAGAATGTCTACAAAGGTGGAACGAGCTTATTCATGATCTCGCTCAAGTTGAAACAATTTCGATTACGCGCTGGATACAATACGAACCGTCGGACAAGGTTCAATTGCACAGGTTCTCAGAGGCTTCTAAGTCGGTATATTGCGAAACCGTTTATATACGCTGTCAGAACAGTTCCTATAATACCTTTGTTTATTTATTAGTAGCAAAAAGTAAAGTTGCCCCTATCCAAACGGTTTCTCTATCACGTCTAGAACTCAGTGGGGCGGTTCTCCTAGCTAATCTAGTTAATTATGTAATTTCATCCTTGAACCTGAAGGCTGAAGAGGTTCATTTATGGACTGATTCGTCTATTACGTTAGGTTGGCTGGCAAAACCGCCTTCGACATGGGAGACATATGTCGCTAACAGAATAGCCCAGATTCACAGATTAGTGTCAGGTACAAAATGGCATCATGTCCCATCTCATGACAACCCCGCGGATCTAGGGACACGAGGCTGTAGGCCACAGGATCTAGTAAATAATTTTCTTTGGTGGCATGGACCAGCATGGCTGATTTAACCCTCAACAGAATGACCAAAAAGGAATCCCCTTAAACCATCAGAGGCACCAAAAAATTTAACCCAAGCTTTACATACTGAAGTTCAGGATGATGACATTCTGAGTAGATTCTCTTCTTACAGCAAGTCTTTACGCGTTGTATGTTATATATTCAGGTTTTATAAAAAATGCAAGGAACCTGAAAGGGTAAAGTCTCAGTCAAAGAATCTAATAAATCTAACACATGAGGAAATTAAATTCACAAAATTGCGCCTTATTGCCTTAGCTCAAGAAAGATTTTACAATAAAAAGTACAAAAGTCTGCAAGCCGGTGAAAATGTGCTAAATAAAGTCCGCTAAAACCTTTAAATCCATTTTTGGACTCGGATTTAATTATTAGGGCAAATGGCAGACTAGTTCAGTCAACTCTCCCATACAATGAGCGGTACCTTATAATATTACCAGATAAATCGCAATTTTGTCAGCTGTATTTACAATACTTGCACACATTCCTCTATCATTCTGAATGCAGCCAAATGTGCAGACTCATATTTTAAAAAGCATAATTCGAAAATGTAAAATTTGCATCATACAAAAACAGCAAGCCTGTTCTCAGATTATGGCTCTCTTGCCATCTGAACGCTGCACTTTGTCACCACCATTTGAAACAACAGGAGTTGACTTTGCTGGGCCATTTGAGCTGAAAAAATCGCCTTTTGAGCTGAAAATATCGCCTTTTGAGCTGAAAATATCCACTTACGTAAAAGGATACGTATGCGTATTCGTATGCTTTAGTACTAAAGCTGTCCCTTTTGAAGCATGCTCGGAGCTTTCTTCAAGGGCGTTTCAGGCCACATTTGCTCTTTTCATCGGGAGGCGGGGCCTCCCTCGATGGGTTACATCGGTAAAACTTTATTGGTGCCAGTAGGGTTCTAGAACGCAAATTTACCACATTTTTACGAAATGCAGCTGAAGAAAGGCTGAAAATGATCCATCACCAGGTTGACATGCGATGGAAAGAAGATTATTTGAAATCCTTACATAAGCGCTATAAATGGAAGAACTCCAAACCGACAATTAGGCGATCTAGTAGTCGTAATTGACGATTTGTTACCTCCCCACGAATGGCGTCCAGGTAGGATTGAAAGGACCTTTAGTGGTAGTGATAATAACGCTCGTATAGCACAGGAACGCACATCCTCTGGGTTAGTGACGAGACCCATAGTAAAACTATGCTATTTGCCGTTTTTGTGTAATTGACGTTGCGTTGTACGTATTGTCCATATTGGGCTCTTACCTTGTCGTGATATTAATATTTCTCATATATTTCAGAATGACTGATGAATTCACATAAATTTTTATTTACTATATTAATATAATTTACTAAAACTACTAGGATTAATCCGTTTTGGAACCCGAGGAGGGCGAATTGGGACTTCTTTAAAGAAAGGGTCCGCTCTAGGGGGGAATTTGTCCTGCGCTTCTACAAATATACCGAACCTTAGGTCTATTTTCTACTATTCTTCTTTACTTCTCTTTTTTCTCTTTTTCCCTTTTTTCTCCTCTACTGAAGGGATTCACAATGGACCCCATTGGTCTCCGAGTGGAGTTGCGCCCTTGGGCGCATAACCCTTCTTAACCTAACCTAACCTACTAAAACTACCCTAACTGTCCATTCCTCTCATCCAGCCTCTAAATTCCCCATATTTATCAATACAACACAACCATTTCCCATTCCATCCGAAATTTGCATCATTTACTAACTCAATGTTATGTTTCGTTTCTGTGTCTTCTCTTTATTAGCAGATCTAATCGGAGGTTAACCGCCACACGAGTGCCAACCCCAAGACGGAACCCTAGGGACTTAGAGGTATTTTACTGTGTTATCTTAGAGGTATTTTACTGTGTTATCTGCCGGGGGCATCACGGATTAAAATATTGCCGGAGGTTTCAAAGGATGTCAGTAGAAAGAATCCGTGAAGTGGTCAGCAACTTGCGCTATTGCTTTAACTGCTTGGCCAGAGGCCATTCGCTAAACTCGTGTACCTCAGAGGAAGTGTGCCGACGTTGCAACCAACAGCATCACACGATGCTGCATATGTCAACTCGCCAACAGCGGCAGCAAGAAGCCACGGTGTCCATGAGAACCACCCCTGACAGAGCAATTGCCTCAAGCAGAACCCCTATCGGATCCACCGACATAATCAGGATTCGACAACGTTAAGGCCTATATTCACTATCCTACATAATCGTACGATTCATTCACACGAAATTCTGACGGAATTCTATCCGACATAAAAAATGTCAGCAAAATCTGCTGTCAATGCCACACTATCCTACAAAAAAGATGCAAACTCAAATGACTCAGCTACTTTACAAGAAAATGCAACTCTGATCGCATAGAATTTATAATTTTATCAAAATTTTCATAAATATTTGCAAGTCGGACAGACTGTCAAAAAATCTGTCACTCAATTCATTTTGAAGCCACACTGTTATACATTATGAGCACACACGATTTTTTTGACATATCGTACGACTAAATAGGATAGTGAATACCGGCCTTAACCAGAACCTACAACAACGCAACCAGCACCAACGACAGCGTCGCCAGCAACAACAACGTCGCCAGCAACAACATTGCCGTCAACAACAGTTTAGATGGGCAGCTATTGGCCGAGGCCATTAAGTCACTGGCTAACGTTTTGTGTGTCAAATACAACCAATACTCTACAGGCAAAGGCCTGGGCCGGCGCCATGTCTAAACAAGTTTAGACACCATTATTTACTACTTATTAATTAATTATTATGAACTATTATTTTTGAAGTGAAATGTATTATTGTAGGAATCGTATTATTGAATTTATCGTTATGTTAAGTATTACTTAAATTTTTATTGTATTTAGTTAACTTATTTGAAGTAAATAAAATTGTACCTCACTAATAAATTTTCAAAATTAGTTAAGAATGTTGAAATATAGAGGGCGTTGGTATATGAGCGCTAGTTTTAGACAGAAAAAGATGTAAATAGAATTAAATATGAACATTCGTAATTACGGAATTATTCCCACCTTCTTCGGTTATCCGTAAACCGAATATGTTAGTAAATTCTTAATTGAACACTTTTTATCTACCAGTTGGCCCTTAGCAACAGCGTTAAAAAGTTCAATTTGTCTGTAGCCTAAAATTAATAATAATGCTATTTGTGAACTTAACATAAAATGGAAAAATAAATTGCACTTACATCTAAATTTAAGCTTATACCTACCTATTGTGATTATCCAGAATAATACCTACTTAACCCCCTACAAGGAAAATAAACCCTCACAAACTTACCAGTGCGACCAAAATTGGAAACCAAAGGTAACAATCTTAATCCCTAAACTTAGACAATTCTTTGCTCAAAAGATTTATACATACATATCTAATTGTCTTTTATTTCGCTTCCCTTCACCCTACTGCTTTTATGAGAGATTATAATTCCAATCAGTACTTAAAGATTTCCCAAAAATAAAGGTACCCTGCATCTCTGCAATAAAAGTGAAGATTGGTTATAGTTCTGTGTGGCTCCCATAGGCACAGAACTACATGATCCTTCGGCTTGTTCAACCAGTGGAAATAACAACAGTAGAATAACAAGAAACTCTAAATAGGAAAAAATGAGGTAATAACAAAATCAGAATTTCATGGTCATCAGTATAAGAAAGCAACAGAAAGAATCTGTAAGTACGCCAAAATTTTAAAGTAATTAAATAATAAATTTGTAGTGACGGTTTATAAAGTGTGTGTGTGTGCAAAAAATTTAAATATGAAAAGAAAAAAGTGATTAAAATACATAGATTTTATGCAAAGAAAATTTAAATTATTATAATAAAAAAGCTAAAAATTTAAAAAAAAAAAATTTGGAAAAAAGACGTACGCAAGAGAAAAAGAAACGCGAAAAAGAGATCGTTTCGTGTACGAAAAAATCCACCACACCAAAAGAAAAAGTGTCTCTCAGTTATATTTGGTATCATTAAAAGAGTGGTTTTTGTATAAAAAGAGAAAAAATAAGAAATTACCTATTTGTGATGAAAAGTAATAAAAATGATGTGCTCTCTGAAGTTAAGGGAAAAAAGTTGATGGTTGTAATCAAAAGAGTGTTTTTTGAAAATTGTGGTTGCACATTTACATATTAAAAAAAGAAAAAGAAAAGGCTATTTCGAAAATTAATTGTGTTTGAAATTTGCTTATTTAAAGAAAAAACATTTTAATTGTGGTGGCAAATTTAATTATATAAAAAAAGAGAAAGCCATAAAAAAACAACCCTTTAAAATCAGAAGAGAGGAAAACAAAATCAAACAACCTCTTAAGAAGCTTAAGAGAAGCAAAGAAAAAAAGAAGATAGCACAAAATCACAACAATTACAAAAAGTTAATATGTCATTAAAAAAAAAAGAGAAGATAAAACAAAACACACACGCATAAGAAAAAATACGTGCTTGCCCTTAATTTAATTGCAAACATAAATTTGATTACGTTCTCTTAGCAATTAAAACCCCAACGCTAAAATCATACACACACACATGCTAAAAAATTATTTTCTTGCTTATAAACGGGTTTGTTTTCTCTTAGCATATTATTTTTTGTGAAGCTAATAGCAAAAAATAATAAGTACTTAACAGTGATGCCATTAGGATACGAAAGATACATTTTTCATATCTTTTGATGACTTCAGGTACCATGTATAAGCCAGACATATGGCTCTTTGTTCGGCGATACGGTTGAACGGGCCACACGGCTGGTCGAACCGTGACTATGGACACTCCAGTATTATGGGATACCAGGGCACTCAAACTGCCCGGGAAACCAGATAGCAGATGAGCTGGCCAAGGAAGGTGGTCGTATGGATGAAACATTCACTGATCAATTCATTGGACTTCCAATGGCTCACTGTAAGTCACTCATTCAGTGCGAGAACTATAGAATTGCGCAAGAGGGATGGACCCGTGAGTCCACCTGCTCCACATCCATGGCACTTTGGCCTGGATATGATGAACGGAGAACCAAATCTCTACTTAGGTTCAATAGGAACCAAATCAGGACCGGGGTGTCGGTCATAACTGGACACTGGCCTGTTGGGACTCATGCAAGGAGAATGGGTCTGGTATTCAATGACTACTGTATAAGTTGTCATGATGAGGAGGAAGAGGAAACTGTGCTTCACTTTCTCTGTCAGTGCCCTGGGCTACGGGGTATCAGGGAACAATACCTGGGAGAACCGATGTTTTCCTGTTTGGAGGATCTATCAAAAATAGAACTAAGATTGCTTCTTCTCTTCATTAGGAAGACGAATTGGCTCAACCTTGCAATGACGCCATCTGAGTAACTGCTCTTTGGAATGGGCATTGGCGCTGGGTATCACAAAGGGACCGCTAGAGGACCCAAGTGAGCTGTCTCTCGATGACTGCCCATGGAACCTAACCTAACCTATGTATAATCCTGACATTTTTCGTATCTTTTGAATCTGTACGCAAAATGTACAAAAATAAAATATTAAGCTCTCCGTCTCTGACAAAGTTTTTTAAAGTTAGCATTTCGTTATGAATACTAAAACTAAAACAGTGGCAACTAAATACAAAAATAACATGTATTTTGTTGTTAGGTTCTATCGTCTGCTTATTCTTGTGCATGTGGGTTAAGATGAAATTTTAGAAGAAACATTTATATGAACTTTTTAATATAATCGCCTTTGTTTAAACGCCTTAAGTCGTATATTAATTTTTACAAAAATGCATTTGTTTTGATAACATCCAAAGATAGTAACATATCATTAATTTTAAAATTTGATTTCTGTATTTTTAAAAATTACATACCTAATATATATGGCTTAAATAAATATATAATTGAATTTATATGTGATCATTTTCTTTAGAATATTCATTAAATATGGAATAAAACTATTATGTTAATAAATGTTAACCGTTAAAAATTAATTTTCAAATTTTTTCCAAAATTTATCTTTTTGGAAAAAAGTGTAACTATTTGGAAACTAAAATGTATCTTTCTCGAAACTTCACTGGCAACACTGGTACTTACCTACATATTTACGCTCTTAATTTATGATCTCTTATAAATATGGAATACGGGAAAAGAAAGAAGAGCATCCTGGAATTTGTTCTTTGTCAAACTAAAATTATTGTAATAAAATATAAAAGCATATCGCTCATTTCGTGCAAGACCGTCACAACTCAAAATTTGGCATTTTCGAGTTAGTAATGCAGAAATGTTCTCCTCTTAAATCTCTACAAATTGATCTAAGAACGGAGAGAATTATCGAAAAAATAACGGTAATACAGATGCTTTTGACGCTATGACCTCTTGTAACAAACTTGAGCAATTAACATCAACAAGGTCACATTTCAGTTTTTTTGTTGGCATTCCTCTTGTACATGTGGTTTTCTTTGTAGCAAAAAAGAAACATTTGATTTTATAACTGTATATAAAATAAATAATAAAATAAATAATAATAGGTTGGAATCTTAAAAAGGCTCTCCTGTAAAGTTTCAAATTTTGAGTTGTGACGGTCTTGCACGAAATGAGCGATATGTTAAAACAATTCTTTGTTGTCACTCAAAATAAAAAAAAAAAAAAAAAAAAAAAAAAGCTTAAGTTCGTTTGAAAGAGAAAACAAACACTGTGGAAAACAAAAGTAAAATATTACATATTTAAAAAATAAGGAAATAAATACATTCACACATATACCTATTATAATTATATTGGAATACCTATTAAGGCAAAGAGACAGACGGATACACTCCACTGCAAAATAATACGGTAACAGGATATGCAAAACATTTTTGAACACCAATGCTATAGATTTATAAATCTATAAATCTATAGCAGTGGTGATCAAAATTGATATGCTTTTTGTATTGGTGAGAAAAAGAGACAAATTTAGAAATACAGTACAACAAAAAAGTAAACGAAAAGATTATTATAAAAATGTAATCGTAAAAATTGTTTTGGTTTAAAAAATCTGTTTAATACTTCAATACACAATTAATTTGCTATTTGGTAAAACAAAATAATTTTCCTTATATTTTAAATGTAAAAAAACAATCAATTAGCTTTTTATTTTATTAATATACAAATATATGTATAGATATGATATAGAAAAATATGAAGAATTAAAATTAACTGCGCATAACAAATATCTAAAATTTTGTTATAGGACAGGTTGAACAATTGTCAAATATAACATGATTTAGTTCTTGTGAGAAAAATGAAATGTTATAAACGATTTTTCAATAATGAAGACTGCAGAGCAGATAATAAATAAAAAAGACGAAAAGCACATCACGGCTTTACATAGGAAATTTGTTGGATATTTTAAAATCAAAAATACTTAACATAATAACCTTCAATTATTCACCGAAGTTTGCTGGTTAAGAAGACCTTCACTTTAGTTAACGGCTTATCAGGGTCTCTTAAGGAATGTCAGTTCATTTCAGAGAAGAAATTATTATATATGACTTGAGAAATATTTTTCAAATTCATTTCAAAATAGGAACT
Organism: Pollenia amentaria; assembly: GCA_943735925.1. Lineage (NCBI taxonomy): Eukaryota > Metazoa > Arthropoda > Insecta > Diptera > Polleniidae > Pollenia > Pollenia amentaria. The sequence goes on from OX031009.1 coordinate 82,931,049, forward strand.
TTTTTACTTTTACGGGAGCAAAAGCATACAAATTAATATAGGTGTTTATGCTAATGCCCTTGTGGGAAAATTCCCAGTACCCTTTAAATGTTTTATAACACAAAAGGCATTGAGGATAACCAAATGCATTATTTATCATAAAAAATTTTCATAATGGTACGAATATTTTTTTTACACACTATTTTTTAAAATCAAGCAAAGCATCCGCCAAGCATGTGCACTATTTGCCGTCTGAAAGACAACTGAATGAAAAGAGCATAACAAAGTGATGGGTGGGGCCAAAAAGCAATTGCTCTATAAAATGATCACCACTGATCTATAGCCTTTGGTAAAAGGTTTGTCATACACTCGCTTGCACTTTTTATGACACACTCTTAAAATAAAAAAAAAAATTTTTTGAAAAATTTGGAAAAAAAAACTTTTCTCTGTGGTCAACCTGGATATAATGGATATTGAATTATAATTAATTGAAATGTAACTTTATTTAAAGAAATTTAATTAAATTAAACCCCAAACCTATTAATACAATAAATAAAATAAAGTTGATACAAAAAAAAAAAATAATAGTTTTGTGTTTCACTAAGTTTACAAAAATAATTTATTTATAACGTTACAAAATAATTTATCCCTACTTATTCAAAAATTAAGTATTTTGTTTCAAAATAAATTATAATTGAGGAGGTTAATATCGGAGAACAATTATTTGTATGTAGATTTATAAATAAAAAATCGGTATTCAAATATACAAACTCCCTAAAATCATTAGGCCCTATTGAATACCTAATATTAAACTTATAATTGGTTTTTTTTCTCACATTTACGGATACAAATGACTAGCGTTGCTATAATCTCATAGCCCCGGAAATATCTAAGAAGAATTTGAAACTAAAATTTGAAGTCGAGTGCTATGCTCAGATAGCCAAACTTGTTCGAAACAAGAAATTTCATATATAAAAGCTAGATATTCACATATTAAGATAGAATCATATATGTCAAATGTATATTAGCCAATTTTATATACCTCAAATAATCAAGGGTTACCAATTTTTGCAATTTTAAGCCTTCAACATTAACTGAAGATTTGCAGTCTAATTTCATCACTTTTTATTCGATTGGTTGTTGTAATTTTACAGTAAAATTAGTAAATATAACTAGAGTATGCTCTAGCCCTAAGCTCTATAAAGCAAGTATGAACCCAAGCCCATGGCACCCTATTTAATCCTATAATTAAACTAGAGTATTAACATCTAGTACGATTCGTAACCCCTGATCCCTGCGAATTATCCCTGTTTAAATTAATGAAACTAGAATAATAATATTATTAGTATCTAGTGCTATTATATAGCCCTTCCACTAACCATAATAATCCGAAGTTTTTAGTATCAAACCAAAACTTGTCAAAATTCCGTTTCTCAAGATGAGTACAACCGGGCAAAATACTTCTAACCCTTGTCAAAAAGATCAATTTGTGTTTAATTGTGATCATTTACTCCAGCATTGCCAATAATTTAATACGATTCATGTTGAAGACCAGACTGAATCGGTGCTCGGGGTCAAGTTAAAAGACTTGGAATCAAGATGGGCCAAGCTAGAACCTTCCTATCAGGAGGTAATGACAGCGTCTGAAAATGTAATAGACCCAGAGTTTAAAGAAATAGCCAGAATAAATTTTGATGCGTGTACTGAAGCTTATTATCATTGCAACTCGCAAATCATAGATTTGGTGAAAACCTTTCAAGGCGACACTTCCCATATTCAAGGTCTTCTACTCAAAACTTTGTTTGCCAACACATCGTTTATTAAACTTCCACCTTGTGATACCGAAATTTTCAAAGGCAGATATGAACAATGGCCTTCGTTTCGAGACATGTTCACGGCCGTGTACATAAGCCACCCTAAGCTTACACCAGTTACGAAATTGTATCACCTCAGGAATAAAACAAGAGGGGAGGCTGGGGCAATAATTAAAAGATATCCTCTTTCTAATGAGAATTTCGAACTAGCATAGAATGCCCTTACAACGCGATATGAAAACAAAACAGCTTTGGTTGACAACTAAATTAAGATATTATTTGATATACCCTCAGCAAAAACGGAAGAAAGCGAATCAATTCGGAGAATTCAATCTTCAGTTAATGATTCCCTAGCAACTCTTAGAACGCTTGGCTTCGACTTGGAGAGCTGGGACCCTATTCTGATTCGACTCATCTCCACTAAACTTCCACATGTAACATTATCGTTGTGGGAGCAATATCTCACTTCACCACGTGAGCTTCCCAAGTGGACCCAAATGTCCCAATTCCTTGTGGACAGATATGAGACGGTAGAACGTCTCAATAGCATTAAAGCCTCTAGAGATTGTTTCACGCTGTCAGATACCCCCAATCTTGATGTACAAACGTATATGTCGCAGGAAAACTTAAGCTTATCTAGTAAGCTATGCAAAGATAATCACTCTTTGAGGAAATGTCCAAAATTTCGAGCCTTTACGGTACAGCAAAGAGTAGATTATGTATTTAAAAACAAATTTTGCAATAATTGTTTGGCCTCGTCTCACCTGAAGTCTAATTGAAAAAGCAAACATACGTGCTTACAATGCAAAAAATCCCATCATACGCTACTGCATATGAGACAAAGAGTACAAAATCCCACTCAATCGGCCGAAACCGGACAAAATCCAGACTTTGCAACGAGTCGAAGCGGCTCAAATCAAAATTCATCCCGAGATCACACTCAAATCTCTAGAACAAACACCCAAGATAATACTCAAAGCTCTAGTATAAATAACTAGGATAATGTTCCTAGCACCTCCAGGCAATTTCAAGCCAATTGCGCTATGAGCAGTGAAAATATCTTGCTGCGAACTGCGTTAATGCAAATAGAAGGCAGAAATTAACTTTTTAGTTTTAGAGCACTAACGGAAACAGTTCGTAATCTTCTACAGCTACCCTTCGAAAAATCTCATTTCGAAACAATCGGTACTGGCGGGAAAAAGCAAAAGGCAAATAAAGAGTGCACATTTGTTTTATACGCCAGAAGGTATGACTTGAGAGTCCCTATTAAAGCCATGGTGATACCAAAAGTTACAAAAAGACTTCCACCATGCACTTTTGAAATACCTTACTCAAGCGATTTGGCTGAATTAGATATAGCAAATCCAACCTTTAATATATCATTGCAGATAGATCTAATTTTAGGTAATGATGTGAACAGTCCCTAAATATTATTCGAGCCCGCTGGATGGCTCGCACCTGTCGTTATACGGGCAAAAACACTCATTCAGCAACTATGGTTAGAGTGCCTAGAATGGGATGAGGAAGTGTCACAAGAATGTCTACAAAGGTGGAACGAGCTTATTCATGATCTCGCTCAAGTTGAAACCATTTCGATTACGCGCTGGATACAATACGAACCGTCGGACAAGGTTCAATTGCACAGGTTCTCAGAGGCTTCTAAGTCGGTATATTGCGAAACCGTTTATATACGCTGTCAGAACAGTTCCTATAATACCTTTGTTTATTTATTAGTAGCAAAAAGTAAAGTTGCCCCTATCCAAACGGTTTCTCTATCACGTCTAGAACTCAGTGGGGCGGTTCTCCTAGCTAATCTAGTTAATTATGTAATTTCATCCTTGAACCTGAAGGCTGAAGAAGTTCATTTATGGACTGATTCGTCTATTACGTTAGGTTGGCTGGCAAAACCGCCTTCGACATGGGAGACATATGTCGCTAACAGAATAGCCCAGATTCACAGATTAGTGTCAGGTACAAAATGGCATCATGTCCCATCTCATGACAACCCCGCGGATCTAGGGACACGAGGCTGTAGGCCACAGGATCTAGTAAATAATTTTCTTTGGTGGCATGGACCAGCATGGCTGATTTAACCCTCAACAGAATGACCAAAAAGGAATCCCCTTAAACCATCAGAGGCACCAAAAAATTTAACCCAAGCTTTACATACTGAAGTTCAGGATGATGACATTCTGAGTAGATTCTCTTCTTACAGCAAGTCTTTACGCGTTGTATGTTATATATTCAGGTTTTATAAAAAATGCAAGGAACCTGAAAGGGTAAAGTCTCAGTCAAAGAATCTAATAAATCTAACACATGAGGAAATTAAATTCACAAAATTGCGCCTTATTGCCTTAGCTCAAGAAAGATTTTACAATAAAAAGTACAAATGTCTGCAAGCCGGTGAAAATGTGCTAAATAAAGTCCGCTAAAACCTTTAAATCCATTTTTGGACTCGGATTTAATTATTAGGGCAAATGGCAGACTAGTTCAGTCAACTCTCCCATACAATGAGCGGTACCTTATAATATTACCAGATAAATCGCAATTTTGTCAGCTGTATTTACAATACTTGCACACATTCCTCTATCATTCTGAATGCAGCCAAATGTGCAGACTCATACAATCTGAGTATTTTAAAAAGCATAATTCGAAAATGTAAAATTTGCATCATACAAAAACAGCAAGCCTGTTCTCAGATTATGGCTCTCTTGCCATCTGAACGCTGCACTTTGTCACCACCATTTGAAACAACAGGAGTTGACTTTGCTGGGCCATTTGAGCTTAAAAAATCGCCTTTTGAGCTGAAAATATCGCCTTTTGAGCTGAAAATATCCACTTACGTAAAAGGATACGTATGCGTATTCGTATGCTTTAGTACTAAAGCTGTCCCTTTTGAAGCATGCTCGGAGCTTTCTTCAAGGGCGTTTCAGGCCACATTTGCTCTTTTCATCGGGAGGCGGGGCCTCCCTCGATGGGTTACATCGGTAAAACTTTATTGGTGCCAGTAGGGTTCTAGAACGCAAATTTACCACATTTTTACGAAATGCAGCTGAAGAAAGGCTGAAAATGATCCATCACCAGGTTGACATGCGATGGAAAGAAGATTATTTGAAATCCTTACATAAGCGCTATAAATGGAAGAACTCCAAACCGACAAGTAGGCGATCTAGTAGTCGTAATTGACGATTTGTTACCTCCCCACGAATGGCGTCCAGGTAGGATTGAAAGGACCTTTAGTGGTAGTGATAATAACGCTCGTATAGCACAGGAACGCACATCCTCTGGGTTAGTGACGAGACCCATAGTAAAACTATGCTATTTGCCGTTTTTGTGTAATTGACGTTGCGTTGTACGTATTGTCCATATTGGGCTCTTACCTTGTCGTGATATTAATATTTCTCATATATTTCAGAATGACTGATGAATTCACATAAATTTTTATTTACTATATTAATATAATTTACTAAAACTACTAGGATTAATCCGTTTAGGAACCCGAGGAGGGCGAATTGGGACTTCTTTAAAGAAAGGGTCCGCTCTAGGGGGGAATTTGTCCTGCGCTTCTACAAATATACCGAACCTTAGGTCTATTTTCTACTATTCTTCTTTACTTCTCTTTTTTCTCTTTTTCCTTTTTTCTCCTCTACTGAAGGGATTCACAATGGACCCCATTGGTCTCCGAGTGGAGTTGCGCCCTTGGGCGCATAACCCTTCTTAACCTAACCTAACCTACTAAAACTACCCTAACTGTCCATTCCTCTCATCCAGCCTCTAAATTCCCCATATTTATCAATACAACACAACCATTTCCCATTCCATCCGAAATTTGCATCATTTACTAACTCAATGTTATGTTTCGTTTCTGTGTCTTCTCTTTATTAGCAGATCTAATCGGAGGTTAACCGCCACACGAGTGCCAACCCCAAGACGGAACCCTAGGGACTTAGAGGTATTTTACTGTGTTATCTTAGAGGTATTTTACTGTGTTATCTGCCGGGGGTATCACGGATTAAAATATTGCCGGAGGTTTCAAAGGATGTCAGTAGAAAGAATCCGTGAAGTGGTCAGCAACTTGCGCTATTGCTTTAACTGCTTGGCCAGAGGCCATTCGCTAAACTCGTGTACCTCAGAGGAAGTGTGCCGACGTTGCAACCAACAGCATCACACGATGCTGCATATGTCAACTCGCCAACAGCGGCAGCAAGAAGCCACGGTGTCCATGAGAACCACCCCTGACAGAGCAATTGCCTCAAGCAGAACCCCTATCGGATCCACCGACATAATCAGGATTCGACAACGTTAAGGCCTATATTCACTATCCTACATAATCGTACGATTCATTCACACGAAATTCTGACGGAATTCTATCCGACATAAAAAATGTCAGCAAAATCTGCTGTCAATGCCACACTATCCTACAAAAAAGATGCAAACTCAAATGACTCAGCTACTTTACAAGAAAATGCAACTCTGATCGCATAGAATTTATAATTTTATCAAAATTTTCATAAATATTTGCAAGTCGGACAGACTGTCAAAAAATCTGTCACTCAATTCATTTTGAAGCCACACTGTTATACATTATGAGCACACACGATTTTTTTGACATATCGTACGACTAAATAGGATAGTGAATACCGGCCTTAACCAGAACCTACAACAACGCAACCAGCACCAACGACAGCGTCGCCAGCAACAACAACGTCGCCAGCAACAACATTGCCGTCAACAACAGTTTAGATGGGCAGCTATTGGCCGAGGCCATTAAGTCACTGGCTAACGTTTTGTGTGTCAAATACAACCAATACTCTACAGGCAAAGGCCTGGGCCGGCGCCATGTCTAAACAAGTTTAGACACCATTATTTACTACTTATTAATTAATTATTATGAACTATTATTTTTGAAGTGAAATGTATTATTGTAGGAATCGTATTATTGAATTTATCGTTATGTTAAGTATTACTTAAATTTTTATTGTATTTAGTTAACTTATTTGAAGTAAATAAAATTGTACCTCACTAATAAATTTTCAAAATAAGTTAAGAATGTTGAAATATAGAGGGCGTTGGTATATGAGCGCTAGTTTTAGATAGAAAAAGATGTAAATAGAATTAAATATGAACATTCGTAATTACGGAATTATTCCACCCTTCTTCGGTTATCCGTAAACCGAATATGTTAGTAAATTCTTAATTGAACACTTTTTATCTACCAGTTGGCCCTTAGCAACAGCGTTAAAAAGTTCAATTTGTCTGTAGCCTAAAATTAATAATAATGCTATTTGTGAACTTAACCTAAAATGGAAAAATAAATTGCACTTACATCTAAATTTAAACTTATACCTACATATTGTGATTATTCGGAATATTACCTACCTAGCCCCCTTCAAGGAAAATAAACCCTCACAAACTTACCAAGTGCGACCCAAATTGGAAGCCAAAGGTAACAATGTAAATGTGGGTGAAGATAAATATGTCGAACTAAATATGTTTCGACGTAACATCTTACGTCTTCACATATTTCAAATACGTTTTTCGTATTTGGGACATTTTTCCAAATATGTTTTTGACAAGCTTTTAAATATGTTTTCCTATTTGTGACATATTTCAAATATCAAATTATTAAATACATACATACATATGTATCTTCGTATTTGTTACATATTTAATGAATTTTGAAAGAACTTAAAAAATTTATTGCAAATACAATATGTGGACAAACTGGAAGACCTTACAGGATGGGACATACCTCATTTTAAAGCTAATTACGCCTAAATTTGTAATCTATTTTGCTTTTGGAGAAAAAAACCTCTGGGCTATTTTTAAAAAATTTTGTAAGTTCTCAGATGTACTAGTAGGGATTCTCTGAGGGATTTTTGAAAATTTTGGACAAACTGGAAGACCGTACAGGATGGGACATACCTCATTTTAAAGCTAATTACGCCTAAATTTGTAATCTATTTTGCTTTTGGAGAAAAAAACCTCTGGGCTATTTTTAAAAAATTTTGTAAGTTCTCAGATGTACTAGTAGTGATTCTCTGAGGGATTTTTAAAAATTTTGGACAAACTGGAAGACCTTACAGGATGGGACATACCTCATTTTAAAGCTAATTACGCCTAAATTTGTAATCTATTTTGCTTTTGGAGAAAAAAACCTCTGGGCTATTTTTAAAAAATTTTGTAAGTTCTCAGATGTACTAGTAGTGATTCTCTGAGGGATTTTTGAAAATTTTGGACAAACTGGAAGACCTTACAGGATGGGACATACCTCATTTTAAAGCTAATTACGCCTAAATTTGTAATCTATTTTGCTTTTGGAGAAAAAAACCTCGTAATTAGCGTAATTAGCTTTAAAATGAGGTACGTCCCATCCTGTAAGGTCTTCCAGTTTGTCCAAAATTTTCAAAAATCCCTCAGAGAATCACTACTAGTACATCTGAGAACTTACAAAATTTTTTAAAAATAGCCCAGAGGTTTTTTTCTCCAAAAGCAAAATAGATTACAAATTTAGGCGTAATTAGCTTTAAAATGAGGTATGTCCCATCCTGTAAGGTCTTCCAGTTTGTCCAAAATTTTCAAAAATCCCTCAGAGAATTACTACTAGTACATCTGAGAACTTACAAAATTTTTTAAAAATAGCCCAGAGGTTTTTTTCTCCAAAAGCAAAATAGATTACAAATTTAGGCGTAATTAGCTTTAAAATGAGGTATGTCCCATCCTGTAAGGTCTTCCAGTTTGTCCAAAATTTTCAAAAATCCCTCAGAGAATCACTACTAGTACATCTGAGAACTTACAAAATTTTTTAAAAATAGCCCAGAGGTTTTTTTCTCCAAAAGCAAAATAGATTACAAATTTAGGCGTAATTAGCTTTAAAATGAGGTATGTCCCATCCTGTAAGGTCTTCCAGTTTGTCCACATATTGTATTTGCAATAAATTTTTTAAGTTCTTTCAAAATTCATTAAATATGTAACAAATACGAAGATACATATGTATGTATGTATTTAATAATTTGATATTTGAAATATGTCACAAATACGAAAACATATTTAAAAGCTTGTCAAAAACATATTTGGCAAAATGTCCCAAATACGAAAAACGTATTTGAAATATGTGAAGACGTAAGATGTTACGTCGAAACATATTTAGTTCGACATATTTATCTTCACCCACATACAATGTAAATCACTAAACTTAGACAATTCTTTGCTCAAAAGATTCATACATATACATATATCTAATTGTGTTTTATTTCGTTTCCCTTCACCCTACTACTCTTATGAGTGATTATAATTCCAACCAGCACTTAAAGATTTCCGAAAAATAAAGGTACCCTGCATCTCTGCAATAAAAGTAAAGCTTGGTTATAGTTCTGTGTGGCTCCCATAGGCACAGAACTACATGGTTTAGAACTACCTGACTCCCATAGCTCTGTGCCTATGGGAGCCACACAGAACTATAACCAATCTTCACTTTTATTGCAGAGCTGCAGGGTACCTTTATTTTTGGGCAAAGCTAAAATAACCGGTTAAAACCGGTCGAATAATAACCGTTCGATCTCCCTAGTAGATATGTATGTATGAATCTTTTGAGCAAAGAATTGTCTAAGATTTCGCAAAAATAAAGGTACCCTGCATCTCTGCAATAAAAGTGAAGATTTGTTATAGTTCTGTGTGGCTACCATAGGCACAGAACTATGGGAGTCAGGTAGTTAATATTCTGGATAATCACAATAGCTAGGTATAAGTTTAAATTTAGATGTAAGTGCAATTTATTTTTCCATTTTAGGTTAAGTTCACAAATTGTATTATTATTAATTTTAGGCTACAGACAAATTTAACTTTTTAACGGATACTTAACCCACGATAATTTTCCGGTAAGGATATATTAGCTTTCTTAAAAAGCGGAATCATGATAGAACTACGAAAGCTTTATGGTATGTTTTCATTTAAAAATATTATGTTAAATATTGACCGTATATAAGCAGGACCGTATTTATAAAATTCATAAGTAATACCGTCTTGACCAGGAGATTTATTACATTTTAATATGTTAACAACGTACGAAATTTCACAAAATTCTATGGGAGAATCTAGCACAGGGTCAGTAAAATATGGCATGCACAAGCTCATTGTTTTATCGTATTCAGTATTTTGTAACATATTGCTAAAATGCTTTCGAAAACGATCCGCTCTTAAGTTGCCTTTGACACCCTGCTTACATGTTCTTATTGATTTTGACAGCTTCCACCAATCATTACTGCATTTAACTTGTTTAAATTTTTATTGTACATTTCTAGTTTTTTGTCTTTGCATAATATAACATAGTTAGCTCGAGATGGAAAGTAACGGGTTGTTTATAATTGTGTGAATTTTTCTGTATAGCTTTAGCTTTTTTAACATGAATTTTCCATAACGAGCACACTTCCACTCAAACCGTTTTAGCTTGGGCTCAAAATATTGTTACGTTTTTACTTAATAAAACATGTTAAGGTTTATTCCCTTTATAATTAACCTTTGAGTTCTTTTAATTGCAAATCAAAATAAATACACACACGAATTCAACTTAACAAACTTTATTGAAATTCTCAAAATTTAACCACTATTGTAAGTAACGATCTGAAAAGTTTAATGTCTCCAATCAAACTAAACTAAACTTTAATGATTTAGCCTGTATATATAGTTCAAAACTATTCCTAGTTGATTCATGAACCATCTAGTATTTTCTAGAATGTTGTGTTCGAATTATTTTAAAATAACTGTTATACATCTAAATCTGAAGTCTACAATTACAATTGCTAGAAAATTTAGTACAGTGGCGTTCATAAAAATAGTAACTAATATGACATAAAACTATAATTTACAAGATAACTTATAACTAAAACCATAAATAATTATTAGACAAATAAATTTCGTAACAATATGTTGTATTTGCATTTACCTTTGCAACTTATTTTATTTGACGTTAAAGTATCCAAATAATCTATGGAAACATCTGTTTGACGATCAACAATAGTAGTAATTAAGCTAGGCATGAAGTCAGAGTAGCGTTTTGATTCCACCGAGAAATTATCAATATATTGCAAGAAACTATGTGAACAAATACAATAATCAATAATAGAACTACCCATAACACAGCAAGAATTCCCCTGCAGCATCGTTTCCCGTCCTTCCGTTAAGCACAATACCACCTAAATCTTCAATTAATTCCAAAAATTTTTTGGCTTGTGTATTTAATATTTTATCTATCGAGCATCTATATTCACGTAAATGTGGAAGCCCTTGTAAAAATTTGAGTTCAAAATTTGTTCATTAGTAATTCTGGCATTAAAATCACCAAAATCAACTATGCACAAATTGGTAGGGTTGAGTTCACGCAAAAAATCTTCAAATTTTGCTAAGTCCGAATTCCAATTTGTACAGTTTAAATACCTTAAGATAAAATAAAATATATTTTCTTCTAGTTTAACTGTTGTATATATTTAAAAATTTAAAAGTATATATTTTCCTAAGATAATTTTTAAAACCAAACAGATAGCCAATACTTGCTCGGTATTTTCTTTGCTGCAATCCAGTAGCCCGTAAAACTTCCAGCATGAAACAAGTGAATTATGTCAAAAACAGTACAATATAAAACAAAAAATGGTTTTTTCACATAAGTGTTTCTGTATATTTACTTCTGTCATTTAAATAATTTTCCAGCAATTATTGGAAGGATGTGAGAAAAAGTGTTTCTGTATTAATATTTTGCTAAAAGTTTCTCACACGAACTGTCAAACTAAGTCACATTTAAAATTGATGCGAGAAAAATAAAATTTCAAAAAATGGAGCACAAATTATGTATGTATGTACACAAGAATGTGTATTTTTTTTTTTTTTTTATTTGAAGAGAAAGAATTTAAATGAAAAAATAATTAAACCACAATTGTTATATTTTGTTATTTTATTTTTTTTAAGCCATTCATTGTTTTCGTTTTATACAGGGGTGTCAGGAAAACTTCTGAAAAAATCGTTAATTTCCTTAGAATAAATGAACAAAATCGACTAATATGTATTAAAAAAAATCGAACAATTTACAATTAATTTTGTCCAATTTTGTTCGATTTTTATTAAAACATAATCAAAAAAAAAATTGTTAAAGTTCATGGGTAAAATACATATTTAACACATACATACATACTTAAGCTTGAGGTCTATTTAAATAAAATTATTTATGTTATTTTTCACTTTAATGCGATAACAATTTAAAATTTGAGATTTTTTTTTTTCCTGAAAAAAATCACTTAAAGGCGTGACAAAATATCATATTGAACTAAAACTAACACTTTTGGCCAAGAAAAAGCAAAAATTTCCTTTAGTGCATTGACTGAAAAATGGGGTAATAGTTTAATGTTTTGATCACATAAACTAATGTATTAAATAATCTAAGGAAATAAAAATTAAACAGTTTTCCTTCGAAATTTTGATTTTGCCGATAAATTTTTTAAGCTGCCTTGTTTTTAAAGATATCGTTTTTCTGTGGTGCCGAATATACGAACATATTAAACTATTTAAAATTATTTTATTTGGAAGACTGAATTATATCGTCACTGGAAAAAATCGGCAAATCGGCACTTTGCCAATTTTGGAACAAAAAATCGTCAAAATTACGATAAATCGTCAAATTTGGCAGCCCTATTTTTATTACATCTATTTCTTTCGTTAACGTTTCTCTTCGTCACTGGAAAAAATCGGCAAATCGGCACTTTGCCAATTTTGGAACAAAAAATCGTCAAAATGACGATAAATCGTCAAATTTGGCAGCCCTATTTTTATTATATCTATTTCTTTCGTTAACGTGTCTCTTGCATTTGACACTTAATTACTGGAAGTATTCCAGTTAAAACAGAATCTTTATTGTCTGTTCTCGCATTCAAATACTGAAACGCTTTTTTCTCACAAATCGAGAAACGATGAATTTTTTGTTTCACACTTAATGTGAGAAATTTTGCGATGCGAGAAATACAGAAACGAGCTACAGTATAGAGATGATTACCTGTAACTACGTGGGTTTCACACAGAAAAAATGCATCAAATTTATTTATCTAGGTAGCTTTAAAAATTACTTAAGTTTATTGATTTAGCTAAATTGGATACATTATACGACAATACATTGAATACACAAAATTGCCGCAGATTATATAGAACGTTTTGTTCCTCTTCTGTGTAGTCTTTTTGAATATAAGCCATTTTACTCTTAAATTATTTTTATCACTGGTAACATTGTATGCCTGCAGACTAGTCTCTAACGGGAAACAAAGTGATTTTCGCCAGGTATAATACTCGTTGATATAATATTAACTTTCTCTTTAAGCTCATTTGAACACAATTTTAAAAACTCTGGTTTAGCAGCCTTACAGCCTGGCCCCCGATATTGACACATTGACAAGTCGATTGACAATGCAAGCGACAAATAACGTAACAGTTTTCATACAAATTTGCGGCCCACAAAGAACAATTATGCGACCAAAAATGTAATAATCAGTCACTTGTGTTGTAGTTATCGACATATGCGTTTTGTTAAAATATTTAACAAAATTTTCTTTACACAGAAACACTAAATATTTATTTTTATTATTATATTTTTTTAAAACACCACCACCTATAATACTCGTTTAAAATATTTTTTATAAAATTCTATTCTATTTTTTTTTTGTTTACTGCTTTGTTTGTTTTTTGTTGACTCCTTTATTTTCTATTCTGTTTTGGTTGTAGCCAGAGTTCTATTTTTTGGCTTAACATCGGGGGCCTGGCTGTTAATGCTATCACTATATTTTAAGTTTTAGGTTTTCTTCTTTTAATTCTTCAGTCTCTGTTTTAATAGCAACCAAATCAGATTTTCTTGTAAAATCCTTCAATTTATTATCTAAAAGCTAGAACCATTTTTTCCATGAGAAAACGTCTTGTTCATTGTTTTGGTTTAATTTTTGCATGTTTTCACAAGCTACAAATTGTTTTGCGCAGTGTAATCGGGAGATGTTGATTGTAGTGTTCTTTTATAATTTATCTGTTTAAAGCATACTTTTAGGCACACTAGCATAAAATAGTGTAACAGTTTTGACCACTATATTGGATAAAATTTTTATTAGGTTATTAAGAGAAAATATAGTAATAGCCCTGCAGATAATATTGGACTACGTGGTCCATTGTGACTTAAATGGACTACTTACAACATGGTCCAATGTACTGTAGTATGGACCATATTAGACAAATTAACATGCAGTGCTGCCAACAACTGCATGATGTATAAGTATACTTTACTAAAGTTTACAGTATTACACATTGGTAGCCCATTATTAATTGTTTATTTAAAAGTGAAACAGGAAAGTTTTTTTAAGATTTGTAAAAAAAATTAAAAATACCAGTTAATATATATAATAAAAGCAATAATGGATTACAGTGCACGCCATAAAAGGCGATTAGTGAAAAAGTAGTAATATGGAGTTCTTTTGAAACTAACCCATTTGAGTACTCCATGGAGTAGTTTCGGGACTACTTCGGTGGGTTATATGGTCCACTCCTAGGACATCATAATGTTAAATAGACCATCTTTTTACCATATGATTGGAGTAGTTTTGGAGTACTCCTACTCCTTTATGGACTACTCTTTACACGCATGTATGGACTAGTCTCGATATCTGCAGGGAGAGATTAGCAAAAACTAGTTATTCATAGCGCAAAAACTGGTTAGTACTAACCTTTATAAAATTGTGTTTTTTTTTATTTTAGTTTGTAGTGAGACGACATGTCTTCGTTTTTTATCGAAATGTTTTCGTTTTTAAGCGAAGTTAAAACTAATCCTCTTGTGTATACACTGGAGTAGTTTTAAAACTACCCCTTTGTAAAGCATAGCTGGGTTACGTGGTCCAGCCCTAGGACATCGCAATGTAAATTGGAGTATGTTTTTACATACATTTAGGTTAGGTATTGGAGTGGTCCTACTCCCTTACGGAGTAGTCCATACACGCATGTATAGAGTAGTCTCGTTTTTTGTAGGGATATAACAGGAGTGGTGCGGGACCACGTAACGTCATTTCTGTGGCTGCTCTATAACGTTCCTTTCTTACATGGGTCTGGATTTCGTTTTGGGATCTTATTTATAAAAGTTCTTTTGTAATGGAGGTAAACGTACTCATTGCCTATTTCTCGTAGATCATATAAAGAAATATTATTTTGTTAACAACTTGTGACTAAAAAGCCGAATAAATATGTACATGCATACTTGAAAAATCATCAAGATTTATAATATTTGGTATAATTTGCTCCTTTATTATCACCACCAAATTTTTAACGATTATCCTGGCCAAAGCAATGACCGCTACCTGATGGAATGCCACTCCTTTTAACACGACTGTTTCGTACATGACCTGTTATTTCCAGAAAATCTACTACCACGTTTTCTGGAGCCGCCATCTGTACGCCCTCCTTTACTTTAATATGCAACGTAGTTACAAAGGAGATAAGCAAATTGATATTTGAAATATGTCACAAATACGAAAACATATTTAAAAGCTTGTCAAAAACATATTTGGAAAAATGTCCCAAATACGAAAAACGTATTTGAAATATGTGAAGACGTAAGATGTTACGTCGAAACATATTTAGTTCGACATATTTATCTTCACCCACATTTACATTGTTACCTTTGGCTTCCAATTTGGGTCGCACTTGGTAAGTTTGTGAGGGTTTATTTTCCTTGAAGGGGGCTAGGTAGGTAATATTCCGAATAATCACAATATGTAGGTATAAGTTTAAATTTAGATGTAAGTGCAATTTATTTTTCCATTTTAGGTTAAGTTCACAAATAGCATTATTATTAATTTTAGGCTACAGACAAATTGAACTTTTTAACGCTGTTGCTAAGGGCCAACTGGTAGATAAAAAGTGTTCAATTAAGAATTTACTAACATATTCGGTTTACGGATAACCGAAGAAGGTTGGAATAATTCCGTAATTACGAATGTTCATATTTAATTCTATTTACATCTTTTTCTATCTAAAACTAGCGCTCATATACCAACGCCCTCTATATTTCAACATTCTTAACTTATTTTGAAAATTTATTAGTGAGGTACAATTTTATTTACTTCAAATAAGTTAACTAAATACAATAAAAATTTAAGTAATACTTAACATAACGATAAATTCAATAATACGATTCCTACAATAATACATTTCACTTCAAAAATAATAGTTCATAATAATTAATTAATAAGTAGTAAATAATGGTGTCTAAACTTGTTTAGACATGGCGCCGGCCCAGGCCTTTGCCTGTAGAGTATTGGTTGTATTTGACACACAAAACGTTAGCCAGTGACTTAATGGCCTCGGCCAATAGCTGCCCATCTAAACTGTTGTTGACGGCAATGTTGTTGCTGGCGACGTTGTTGTTGCTGGCGACGCTGTCGTTGGTGCTGGTTGCGTTGTTGTAGGTTCTGGTTAAGGCCGGTATTCACTATCCTATTTAGTCGTACGATATGTCAAAAAAATCGTGTGTGCTCATAATGTATAACAGTGTGGCTTCAAAATGAATTGAGTGACAGATTTTTTGACAGTCTGTCCGACTTGCAAATATTTATGAAAATTTTGATAAAATTATAAATTCTATGCGATCAGAGTTGCATTTTCTTGTAAAGTAGCTGAGTCATTTGAGTTTGCATCTTTTTTGTAGGATAGTGTGGCATTGACAGCAGATTTTGCTGACATTTTTTATGTCGGATAGAATTCCGTCAGAATTTCGTGTGAATGAATCGTACGATTATGTAGGATAGTGAATATAGGCCTTAACGTTGTCGAATCCTGATTATGTCGGTGGATCCGATAGGGGTTCTGCTTGAGGCAATTGCTCTGTCAGGGGTGGTTCTCATGGACACCGTGGCTTCTTGCTGCCGCTGTTGGCGAGTTGACATATGCAGCATCGTGTGATGCTGTTGGTTGCAACGTCGGCACACTTCCTCTGAGGTACACGAGTTTAGCGAATGGCCTCTGGCCAAGCAGTTAAAGCAATAGCGCAAGTTGCTGACCACTTCACGGATTCTTTCTACTGACATCCTTTGAAACCTCCGGCAATATTTTAATCCGTGATACCCGCGGCAGATAACACAGTAAAATACCTCTAAGATAACACAGTAAAATACCTCTAAGTCCCTTGGGTTCCGTCTTGGGGTTGGCACTCGTGTGGCGGTTAACCTCCGATTAGATCTGCTAATAAAGAGAAGACACAGAAACGAAACATAACATTGAGTTAGTAAATGATGCAAATTTCGGATGGAATGGGAAATGGTTGTGTTGTATTGATAAATATGGGGAATTTAGAGGCTGGATGAGAGGAATGGACAGTTAGGGTAGTTTTAGTAGGTTAGGTTAGGTTAAGACGGGTTATGCGCCCAAGGGCGCAACTCCACTCGGAGACCAATGGGGTCCATTGTGAATCCCTTCAGTAGAGGAGAAAAAAGGAAAAAGAGAAAAAAGAGAAGTAAAGAAGAATAGTAGAAAATAGACCTAAGGTTCGGTATATTTGTAGAAGCGCAGGACAAATTCCCCCCTAGAGCGGACCCTTTCTTTAAAGAAGTCCCAATTCGCCCTCCTCGGGTTCCTAAACGAATTAATCCTAGTAGTTTTAGTAAATTATATTAATATAGTAAATAAAAATTTATGTGAATTCATCAGTCATTCTGAAATATATGAGAAATATTAATATCACGACAAGGTAAGAGCCCAATATGGACAATACGTACAACGCAACGTCAATTACACAAAAACGGCAAATAGCATAGTTTTACTATGGGTCTCGTCACTAACCCAGAGGATGTGCGTTCCTGTGCTATACGAGCGTTATTATCACTACCACTAAAGGTCCTTTCAATCCTACCTGGACGCCATTCGTGGGGAGGTAACAAATCGTCAATTACGACTACTAGATCGCCTACTTGTCGGTTTGGAGTTCTTCCATTTATAGCGCTTATGTAAGGATTTCAAATAATCTTCTTTCCATCGCATGTCAACCTGGTGATGGATCATTTTCAGCCTTTCTTCAGCTGCATTTCGTAAAAATGTGGTAAATTTGCGTTCTAGAACCCTACTGGCACCAATAAAGTTTTACCGATGTAACCCATCGAGGGAGGCCCCGCCTCCCGATGAAAAGAGCAAATGTGGCCTGAAACGCCCTTGAAGAAAGCTCCGAGCATGCTTCAAAAGGGACAGCTTTAGTACTAAAGCATACGAATACGCATACGTATCCTTTTACGTAAGTGGATATTTTCAGCTCAAAAGGCGATATTTTCAGCTCAAAAGGCGATTTTTTCAGCTCAAATGGCCCAGCAAAGTCAACTCCTGTTGTTTCAAATGGTGGTGACAAAGTGCAGCGTTCAGATGCCAAGAGAGCCATAATCTGAGAACAGGCTTGCTGTTTTTGTATGATGCAAATTTTACATTTTCGAATTATGCTTTTTAAAATACTCAGATTGTATGAGTCTGCACATTTGGCTGCATTCAGAATGATAGAGGAATGTGTGCAAGTATTGTAAATACAGCTGACAAAATTGCGATTTATCTGGTAATATTATAAGGTACCGCTCATTGTATGGGAGAGTTGACTGAACTAGTCTGCCATTTGCCCTAATAATTAAATCCGAGTCCAAAAATGGATTTAAAGGTTTTAGCGGACTTTATTTAGCACATTTTCACCGGCTTGCAGACATTTGTACTTTTTATTGTAAAATCTTTCTTGAGCTAAGGCAATAAGGCGCAATTTTGTGAATTTAATTTCCTCATGTGTTAGATTTATTAGATTCTTTGACTGAGACTTTACCCTTTCAGGTTCCTTGCATTTTTTATAAAACCTGAATATATAACATACAACGCGTAAAGACTTGCTGTAAGAAGAGAATCTACTCAGAATGTCATCATCCTGAACTTCAGTATGTAAAGCTTGGGTTAAATTTTTTGGTGCCTCTGATGGTTTAAGGGGATTCCTTTTTGGTCATTCTGTTGAGGGTTAAATCAGCCATGCTGGTCCATGCCACCAAAGAAAATTATTTACTAGATCCTGTGGCCTACAGCCTCGTGTCCCTAGATCCGCGGGGTTGTCATGAGATGGGACATGATGCCATTTTGTACCTGACACTAATCTGTGAATCTGGGCTATTCTGTTAGCGACATATGTCTCCCATGTCGAAGGCGGTTTTGCCAGCCAACCTAACGTAATAGACGAATCAGTCCATAAATGAACCTCTTCAGCCTTCAGGTTCAAGGATGAAATTACATAATTAACTAGATTAGCTAGGAGAACCGCCCCACTGAGTTCTAGACGTGATAGAGAAACCGTTTGGATAGGGGCAACTTTACTTTTTGCTACTAATAAATAAACAAAGGTATTATAGGAACTGTTCTGACAGCGTATATAAACGGTTTCGCAATATACCGACTTAGAAGCCTCTGAGAACCTGTGCAATTGAACCTTGTCCGACGGTTCGTATTGTATCCAGCGCGTAATCGAAATGGTTTCAACTTGAGCGAGATCATGAATAAGCTCGTTCCACCTTTGTAGACATTCTTGTGACACTTCCTCATCCCATTCTAGGCACTCTAACCATAGTTGCTGAATGAGTGTTTTTGCCCGTATAACGACAGGTGCGAGCCATCCAGCGGGCTCGAATAATATTTAGGGACTGTTCACATCATTACCTAAAATTAGATCTATCTGCAATGATATATTAAAGGTTGGATCTGCTATATCTAATTCAGCCAAATCGCTTGAGTAAGGTATTTCAAAAGTGCATGGTGGAAGTCTTTTTGTAACTTTTGGTATCACCATGGCTTTAATAGGGACTCTCAAGTCATACCTTCTGGCGTATAAAACAAATGTGCACTCTTTATTTGCCTTTTGCTTTTTCCCGCCAGTACCGATTGTTTCGAAATGAGATTTTTCGAAGGGTAGCTGTAGAAGATTACGAACTGTTTCCGTTAGTGCTCTAAAACTAAAAAGTTAATTTCTGCCTTCTATTTGCATTAACGCAGTTCGCAGCAAGATATTTTCACTGCTCATAGCGCAATTGGCTTGAAATTGCCTGGAGGTGCTAGGAACATTATCCTAGTTATTTATACTAGAGCTTTGAGTATTATCTTGGGTGTTTGTTCTAGAGATTTGAGTGTGATCTCGGGATGAATTTTGATTTGAGCCGCTTCGACTCGTTGCAAAGTCTGGATTTTGTCCGGTTTCGGCCGATTGAGTGGGATTTTGTACTCTTTGTCTCATATGCAGTAGCGTATGATGGGATTTTTTGCATTGTAAGCACGTATGTTTGCTTTTTCAATTAGACTTCAGGTGAGACGAGGCCAAACAATTATTGCAAAATTTGTTTTTAAATACATAATCTACTCTTTGCTGTACCGTAAAGGCTCGAAATTTTGGACATATCCTCAAAGAGTGATTATCTTTGCATAGCTTACTAGATAAGCTTAAGTTTTCCTGCGACATATACGTTTGTACATCAAGATTGGGGGTATCTGACAGCGTGAAACAATCTCTAGAGGCTTTTATGCTATTGAGACGTTCTACCGTCTCATATCTGTCCACAAGGAATTGGGACATTTGGGTCCACTTGGGAAGCTCACGTGGTGAAGTGAGATATTGCTCCCACAACGATAATGTTACATGTGGAAGTTTAGTGGAGATGAGTCGAATCAGAATAGGGTCCCAGCTCTCCAAGTCGAAGCCAAGCGTTCTAAGAGTTGCTAGGGAATCATTAACTGAAGATTGAATTCTCCGAATTGATTCGCTTTCTTCCGTTTTTGCTGAGGGTATATCAAATAATATCTTAATTTAGTTGTCAACCAAAGCTGTTTTGTTTTCATATCGCGTTGTAAGGGCATTCTATGCTAGTTCGAAATTCTCATTAGAAAGAGGATATCTTTTAATTATTGCCCCAGCCTCCCCTCTTGTTTTATTCCTGAGGTGATACAATTTCGTAACTGGTGTAAGCTTAGGGTGGCTTATGTACACGGCCGTGAACATGTCTCGAAACGAAGGCCATTGTTCATATCTGCCTTTGAAAATTTCGGTATCACAAGGTGGAAGTTTAATAAACGATGTGTTGGCAAACAAAGTTTTGAGTAGAAGACCTTGAATATGGGAAGTGTCGCCTTGAAAGGTTTTCACCAAATCTATGATTTGCGAGTTGCAATGATAATAAGCTTCAGTACACGCATCAAAATTTATTCTGGCTATTTCTTTAAACTCTGGGTCTATTACATTTTCAGACGCTGTCATTACCTCCTGATAGGAAGGTTCTAGCTTGGCCCATCTTGATTCCAAGTCTTTTAACTTGACCCCGAGCACCGATTCAGTCTGGTCTTCAACATGAATCGTATTAAATTATTGGCAATGCTGGAGTAAATGATCACAATTAAACACAAATTGATCTTTTTGACAAGGGTTAGAAGTATTTTGCCCGGTTGTACTCATCTTGAGAAACGGAATTTTGACAAGTTTTGGTTTGATACTAAAAACTTCGGATTATTATGGTTAGTGGAAGGGCTATATAATAGCACCAGATACTAATAATATTATTATTCTAGTTTCATTAATTTAAACAGGGATAATTCGCAGGGATCAGGGGTTACGAATCGTACTAGATGTTAATACTCTAGTTTAATTATAGGATTAAATAGGGTGCCATGGGCTTGGGTTCATACTTGCTTTATAGAGCTTAGGGCTAGAGCATACTCTAGTTATATTTACTAATTTTACTGTAAAATTACAACAACCAATCGAATAAAAAGTGATGAAATTAGACTGCAAATCTTCAGTTAATGTTGAAGGCTTAAAATTGCAAAAATTGGTAACCCTTGATTATTTGAGGTATATAAAATTGGCTAATATACATTTGACATATATGATTCTATCTTAATATGTGAATATCTAGCTTTTATATATGAAATTTCTTGTTTCGAACAAGTTTGGCTATCTGAGCATAGCACTCGACTTCAAATTTTAGTTTCAAATTCTTCTTAGATATTTCCGGGGCTATGAGATTATAGCAACGCTAGTCATTTGTATCCGTAAATGTGAGAAAAAAAACCAATTATAAGTTTAATATTAGGTATTCAATAGGGCCTAATGATTTTAGGGAGTTTGTATATTTGAATACCGATTTTTTATTTATAAATCTACATACAAATAATTGTTCTCCGATATTAACCTCCTCAATTATAATTTATTTTGAAACAAAATACTTAATTTTTGAATAAGTAGGGATAAATTATTTTGTAACGTTATAAATAAATTATTTTTGTAAACTTAGTGAAACACAAAACTATTATTTTTTTTTTTTTGTATCAACTTTATTTTATTTATTGTATTAATAGGTTTGGGGTTTAATTTAATTAAATTTCTTTAAATAAAGTTACATTTCAATTAATTATAATTCAATATCCATTATATCCAGGTTGACCACAGAGAAAAGTTTTTTTTTCCAAATTTTTCAAAAAATTTTTTTTTTTATTTTAAGAGTGTGTCATAAAAAGTGCAAGCGAGTGTATGACAAACCTTTTACCAAAGACTATAGATCAGTGGTGATCATTTTATAGAGCAATTGCTTTTTGGCCCCACCCATCACTTTGTTATGCTCTTTTCATTCAGTTGTCTTTCAGACGGCAAATAGTGCACATGCTTGGCGGATGCTTTGCTTGATTTTAAAAAATAGTGCGTAAAAAAAATATTCGTACCATTATGAAAATTTTTTATGATAAATAATGCATTTGGTTATCCTCAATGCCTTTTGTGTTATAAAACATTTAAAGGGTACTGGGAATTTTCCCACAAGGGCATTAGCATAAACACCTATATTAATTTGTATGCTTTTGCTCCCGTAAAAGTAAAAAAGTTCCTATTTTGAAATGAATTTGAAAAATATTTCTCAAGTCATATATAATAATTTCTTCTCTGAAATGAACTGACATTCCTTAAGAGACCCTGATAAGCCGTTAACTAAAGTGAAGGTCTTCTTAACCAGCAAACTTCGGTGAATAATTGAAGGTTATTATGTTAAGTATTTTTGATTTTAAAATATCCAACAAATTTCCTATGTAAAGCCGTGATGTGCTTTTCGTCTTTTTTATTTATTATCTGCTCTGCAGTCTTCATTATTTAAAAATCGTTTATAACATTTCATTTTTCTCACAAGAACTAAATCATGTTATATTTGACAATTGTTCAACCTGTCCTATAACAAAATTTTAGATATTTGTTATGCGCAGTTAATTTTAATTCTTCATATTTTTCTATATCATATCTATACATATATTTGTATATTAATAAAATAAAAAGCTAATTGATTGTTTTTTTACCTTTAAAATATAAGGAAAATTATTTTGTTTTACCAAAAGCAAATTAATAGTGTATTGAAGTATTAAACAGATTTTTTAAACCAAAACAATTTTTACGATTACATTTTTATAATAATCCTTTCGTTTACTTTTTTGTTGTACTGTATTTCTAAATTTGTCTCTTTTTCTCACCAATACAAAAGCATATCAATTTTGATCACCACTGCTATAGATTTATAGATTTATAAATCTATAGCATTGGTGTTCAAAAATGTTTTGCATATCCTGTTACCGTATTATTTTGCAGTGGAGTGTATCCGTCTGTCTCTTTGCCTTAATAGGTATTCCAATATAATTATAAAAGGTATATGTGTGAATGTATTTATTTCCTTATTTTTTAAATATGTAATATTTTACTTTTGTTTTCCACAGTGTTTGTTTTCTCTTTCAAACGAACTTAAGCTTTTTTTTTTTTTTTTTTTTTTTTTTTTTATTTTGAGTGACAACAAAGAATTGTTTTAACATATCGCTCATTTCGTGCAAGACCGTCACAACTCAAAATTTGAAACTTTACAGGAGAGCCTTTTTAAGATTCCAACCTATTATTATTTATTTTATTATTTATTTTATATAAAGTTATATAATCAAATGTTTCTTTTTTGCTACAAAGAAAACCACATGTACAAGAGGAATGCCAACAAAAAAACTGAAATGTGACCTTGTTGATGTTAATTGCTCAAGTTTGTTACAAGAGGTCATAGCGTCAAAAGCATCTGTATTACCGTTATTTTTTCGATAATTCTCTCCGTTCTTAGATCAATTTGTAGAGATTTAAGAGGAGAACATTTCTGCATTACTAACTCGAAAATGCCAAATTTTGAGTTGTGACGGTCTTGCACGAAATGAGCGATATGCTTTTATATTTTATTACAATAATTTTAGTTTGACAAAGAACAAATTCCAGGATGCTCTTCTTTCTTTTCCCGTATTCCATATTTATAAGAGATCATAAATTAAGAGCGTAAATATGTAGGTAAGTACCAGTGTTGCCAGTGAAGTTTCGAGAAAGATACATTTTAGTTTCCAAATAGTTACACTTTTTTCCAAAAAGATAAATTTTGGAAAAAATTTGAAAATTAATTTTTAACGGTTAACCTTTATTAACATAATAGTTTTATTCCATATTTAATGAATATTCTAAAGAAAATGATCACATATAAATTCAATTATATATTTATTTAAGCCATATATATTAGGTATGTAATTTTTAAAAATACAGAAATCAAATTTTAAAATTAATGATATGTTACTATCTTTGGATGTTATCAAAACAAATGCATTTTTGTAAAAATTAATATACGACTTAAGGCGTTTAAACAAAGGCGATTATATTAAAAAGTTCATATAAATGTTTCTTCTAAAATTTCATCTTAACCCACATGCACAAGAATAAGCAGACGATAGAACCTAACAACAAAATACATGTTATTTTTGTATTTAGTTGCCACTGTTTTAGTTTTAGTATTCATAACGAAATGCTAACTTTAAAAAACTTTGTCAGAGACGGAGAGCTTAATATTTTATTTTTGTACATTTTGCGTACAGATTCAAAAGATACGAAAAATGTCAGGATTATACATAGGTTAGGTTAGGTTCCATGGGCAGTCATCGAGAGACAGCTCACTTGGGTCCTCTAGCGGTCCCTTTGTGATACCCAGCGCCAATGCCCATTCCAAAGAGCAGTTACTCAGATGGCGTCATTGCAAGGTTGAGCCAATTCGTCTTCCTAATGAAGAGAAGAAGCAATCTTAGTTCTATTTTTGATAGATCCTCCAAACAGGAAAACATCGGTTCTCCCAGGTATTGTTCCCTGATACCCCGTAGCCCAGGGCACTGACAGAGAAAGTGAAGCACAGTTTCCTCTTCCTCCTCATCATGACAACTTATACAGTAGTCATTGAATACCAGACCCATTCTTCTTGCATGAGTCCCAACAGGCCAGTGTCCAGTTATGACCGACACCCCGGTCCTGATTTGGTTCCTATTGAACCTAAGTAGAGATTTGGTTCTCCGTTCATCATATCCAGGCCAAAGTGCCATGGATGTGGAGCAGGTGGACTCACGGGTCCATCCCTCTTGCGCAATTCTATAGTTCTCGCACTGAATGAGTGACTTACAGTGAGCCATTGGAAGTCCAATGAATTGATCAGTGAATGTTTCATCCATACGACCACCTTCCTTCGCCAGCTCATCTGCTATCTGGTTTCCCGGGCAGTTTGAGTGCCCTGGTATCCCATAATACTGGAGTGTCCATAGTCACGGTTCGACCAGCCGTGTGGCCCGTTCAACCGTATCGCCGAACAAAGAGCCATATGTCTGGCTTATACATGGTACCTGAAGTCATCAAAAGATATGAAAAATGTATCTTTCGTATCCTAATGGCATCACTGGTAAGTACTTATTATTTTTTGCTATTAGCTTCACAAAAAATAATATGCTAAGAGAAAACAAACCCGTTTATAAGCAAGAAAATAATTTTTTAGCATGTGTGTGTGTATGATTTTAGCGTTGGGGTTTTAATTGCTAAGAGAACGTAATCAAATTTATGTTTGCAATTAAATTAAGGGCAAGCACGTATTTTTTCTTATGCGTGTGTGTTTTGTTTTATCTTCTCTTTTTTTTTTAATGACATATTAACTTTTTGTAATTGTTGTGATTTTGTGCTATCTTCTTTTTTTCTTTGCTTCTCTTAAGCTTCTTAAGAGGTTGTTTGATTTTGTTTTCCTCTCTTCTGATTTTAAAGGGTTGTTTTTTTATGGCTTTCTCTTTTTTTATATAATTAAATTTGCCACCACAATTAAAATGTTTTTTCTTTAAATAAGCAAATTTCAAACACAATTAATTTTCGAAATAGCCTTTTCTTTTTCTTTTTTAATATGTA
Source organism: Pollenia amentaria (assembly GCA_943735925.1). Taxonomy (NCBI): domain Eukaryota; kingdom Metazoa; phylum Arthropoda; class Insecta; order Diptera; family Polleniidae; genus Pollenia; species Pollenia amentaria. Next base: position 82,957,149 of record OX031009.1, read on the forward strand.
AATGTGCAACCACAATTTTCAAAAAACACTCTTTTGATTACAACCATCAACTTTTTTCCCTTAACTTCAGAGAGCACATCATTTTTATTACTTTTCATCACAAATAGGTAATTTCTTATTTTTTCTCTTTTTATACAAAAACCACTCTTTTAATGATACCAAATATAACTGAGAGACACTTTTTCTTTTGGTGTGGTGGATTTTTTCGTACACGAAACGATCTCTTTTTCGCGTTTCTTTTTCTCTTGCGTACGTCTTTTTTCCAAATTTTTTTTCTTTAAATTTTTAGCTTTTTTATTATAATAATTTAAATTTTCTTTTCATAAAATCTATGTATTTTAATCACTTTTTTCTTTTCATATTTAAATTTTTTGCACACACACACACTTTATAAACCGTCACTACAAATTTATTATTTAATTACTTTAAAATTTTGGCGTACTTACAGCTTCTTTCTGTTGCTTTCTTATACTGATGACCATGAAATTCTGATTTTGTTATTACCTCATTTTTTCCTATTTAGAGTTTCTTGTTATTCTACTGTTGTTATTTCCACTGGTTGAACAAGCCGAAGGATCATGTAGTTCTGTGCCTATGGGAGCCACACAGAACTATAACCAATCTTCACTTTTATTGCAGAGATGCAGGGTACCTTTATTTTTGGGAAATCTTTAAGTACTGATTGGAATTATAATCTCTCATAAAAGCAGTAGGGTGAAGGGAAGCGAAATAAAAGACAATTAGATATGTATGTATAAATCTTTTGAGCAAAGAATTGTCTAAGTTTAGGGATTAAGATTGTTACCTTTGGTTTCCAATTTTGGTCGCACTGGTAAGTTTGTGAGGGTTTATTTTCCTTGTAGGGGGTTAAGTAGGTATTATTCTGGATAATCACAATAGGTAGGTATAAGCTTAAATTTAGATGTAAGTGCAATTTATTTTTCCATTTTAGGTTAAGTTCACAAATAGCATTATTATTAATTTTAGGCTACAGACAAATTGAACTTTTTAACGCTGTTGCTAAGGGCCAACTGGTAGATAAAAAGTGTTCAATTAAGAATTTACTAACATATTCGGTTTACGGATAACCGAAGAAGGTGGGAATAATTCCGTAATTACGAATGTTCATATTTAATTCTATTTACATCTTTTTCTATCTAAAACTAGCGCTCATATACCAACGCCCTCTATATTTCAACATTCTTAACTTATTTTGAAAATTTATTAGTGAGGTACAATTTTATTTACTTCAAATAAGTTAACTAAATACAATAAAAATTTAAGTAATACTTAACATAACGATAAATTCAATAATACGATTCCTACAATAATACATTTCACTTCAAAAATAATAGTTCATAATAATTAATTAATAAGTAGTAAATAATGGTGTCTAAACTTGTTTAGACATGGCGCCGGCCCAGGCCTTTGCCTGTAGAGTATTGGTTGTATTTGACACACAAAACGTTAGCCAGTGACTTAATGGCCTCGGCCAATAGCTGCCCATCTAAACTGTTGTTGACGGCAATGTTGTTGCTGGCGACGTTGTTGTTGCTGGCGACGCTGTCGTTGGTGCTGGTTGCGTTGTTGTAGGTTCTGGTTAAGGCCGGTATTCACTATCCTATTTAGTCGTACGATATGTCAAAAAAATCGTGTGTGCTCATAATGTATAACAGTGTGGCTTCAAAATGAATTGAGTGACAGATTTTTTGACAGTCTGTCCGACTTGCAAATATTTATGAAAATTTTGATAAAATTATAAATTCTATGCGATCAGAGTTGCATTTTCTTGTAAAGTAGCTGAGTCATTTGAGTTTGCATCTTTTTTGTAGGATAGTGTGGTATTGACAGCAGATTTTGCTGACATTTTTTATGTCGGATAGAATTCCGTCAGAATTTCGTGTGAATGAATCGTACGATTATGTAGGATAGTGAATATAGGCCTTAACGTTGTCGAATCCTGATTATGTCGGTGGATCCGATAGGGGTTCTGCTTGAGGCAATTGCTCTGTCAGGGGTGGCTCTCATGGACACCGTGGCTTCTTGCTGCCGCTGTTGGCGAGTTGACATATGCAGCATCGTGTGATGCTGTTGGTTGCAACGTCGGCACACTTCCTCTGAGGTACACGAGTTTAGCGAATGGCCTCTGGCCAAGCAGTTAAAGCAATAGCGCAAGTTGCTGACCACTTCACGGATTCTTTCTACTGACATCCTTTGAAACCTCCGGCAATATTTTAATCCGTGATACCCCCGGCAGATAACACAGTAAAATACCTCTAAGATAACACAGTAAAATACCTCTAAGTCCCTAGGGTTCCGTCTTGGGGTTGGCACTCGTGTGGCGGTTAACCTCCGATTAGATCTGCTAATAAAGAGAAGACACAGAAACGAAACATAACATTGAGTTAGTAAATGATGCAAATTTCGGATGGAATGGGAAATGGTTGTGTTGTATTGATAAATATGGGGAATTTAGAGGCTGGATGAGAGGAATGGACAGTTAGGGTAGTTTTAGTAGGTTAGGTTAGGTTAAGAAGGGTTATGCGCCCAAGGGCGCAACTCCACTCGGAGACCAATGGGGTCCATTGTGAATCCCTTCAGTAGAGGAGAAAAAAGGAAAAAGAGAAAAAAGAGAAGTAAAGAAGAATAGTAGAAAATAGACCTAAGGTTCGGTATATTTGTAGAAGCGCAGGACAAATTCCCCCCTAGAGCGGACCCTTTCTTTAAAGAAGTCCCAATTCGCCCTCCTCGGGTTCCTAAACGGATTAATCCTAGTAGTTTTAGTAAATTATATTAATATAGTAAATAAAAATTTATGTGAATTCATCAGTCATTCTGAAATATATGAGAAATATTAATATCACGACAAGGTAAGAGCCCAATATGGACAATACGTACAACGCAACGTCAATTACACAAAAACGGCAAATAGCATAGTTTTACTATGGGTCTCGTCACTAACCCAGAGGATGTGCGTTCCTGTGCTATACGAGCGTTATTATCACTACCACTAAAGGTCCTTTCAATCCTACCTGGACGCCATTCGTGGGGAGGTAACAAATCGTCAATTACGACTACTAGATCGCCTACTTGTCGGTTTGGAGTTCTTCCATTTATAGCGCTTATGTAAGGATTTCAAATAATCTTCTTTCCATCGCATGTCAACCTGGTGATGGATCATTTTCAGCCTTTCTTCAGCTGCATTTCGTAAAAATGTGGTAAATTTGCGTTCTAGAACCCTACTGGCACCAATAAAGTTTTACCGATGTAACCCATCGAGGGAGGCCCCGCCTCCCGATGAAAAGAGCAAATGTGGCCTGAAACGCCCTTGAAGAAAGCTCCGAGCATGCTTCAAAAGGGACAGCTTTAGTACTAAAGCATACGAATACGCATACGTATCCTTTTACGTAAGTGGATATTTTCAGCTCAAAAGGCGATATTTTCAGCTCAAAAGGCGATTTTTTCAGCTCAAATGGCCCAGCAAAGTCAACTCCTGTTGTTTCAAATGGTGGTGACAAAGTGCAGCGTTCAGATGGCAAGAGAGCCATAATCTGAGAACAGGCTTGCTGTTTTTGTATGATGCAAATTTTACATTTTCGAATTATGCTTTTTAAAATACTCAGATTGTATGAGTCTGCACATTTGGCTGCATTCAGAATGATAGAGGAATGTGTGCAAGTATTGTAAATACAGCTGACAAAATTGCGATTTATCTGGTAATATTATAAGGTACCGCTCATTGTATGGGAAAGTTGACTGAACTAGTCTGCCATTTGCCCTAATAATTAAATCCGAGTCCAAAAATGGATTTAAAGGTTTTAGCGGACTTTATTTAGCACATTTTCACCGGCTTGCAGACTTTTGTACTTTTTATTGTAAAATCTTTCTTGAGCTAAGGCAATAAGGCGCAATTTTGTGAATTTAATTTCCTCATGTGTTAGATTTATTAGATTCTTTGACTGAGACTTTACCCTTTCAGGTTCCTTGCATTTTTTATAAAACCTGAATATATAACATACAACGCGTAAAGACTTGCTGTAAGAAGAGAATCTACTCAGAATGTCATCATCCTGAACTTCAGTATGTAAAGCTTGGGTTAAATTTTTTGGTGCCTCTGATGGTTTAAGGGGATTCCTTTTTGGTCATTCTGTTGAGGGTTAAATCAGCCATGCTGGTCCATGCCACCAAAGAAAATTATTTACTAGATCCTGTGGCCTACAGCCTCGTGTCCCTAGATCCGCGGGGTTGTCATGAGATGGGACATGATGCCATTTTGTACCTGACACTAATCTGTGAATCTGGGCTATTCTGTTAGCGACATATGTCTCCCATGTCGAAGGCGGTTTTGCCAGCCAACCTAACGTAATAGACGAATCAGTCCATAAATGAACCTCTTCAGCCTTCAGGTACAAGGATGAAATTACATAATTAACTAGATTAGCTAGGAGAACCGCCCCACTGAGTTCTAGACGTGATAGAGAAACCGTTTGGATAGGGGCAACTTTACTTTTTGCTACTAATAAATAAACAAAGGTATTATAGGAACTGTTCTGACAGCGTATATAAACGGTTTCGCAATATACCGACTTAGAAGCCTCTGAGAACCTGTGCAATTGAACCTTGTCCGACGGTTCGTATTGTATCCAGCGCGTAATCGAAATTGTTTCAACTTGAGCGAGATCATGAATAAGCTCGTTCCACCTTTGTAGACATTCTTGTGACACTTCCTCATCCCATTCGAGGCACTCTAACCATAGTTGCTGAATGAGTGTTTTTGCCCGTATAACGACAGGTGCGAGCCATCCAGCGGGCTCGAATAATATTTAGGGACTGTTCATAATCATTACCTAAAATTAGATCTATCTGCAATGATATATTAAAGGTTGGATCTGCTATATCTAATTCAGCCAAATCGCTTGAGTAAGGTATTTCAAAAGTGCATGGTGGAAGTCTTTTTGTAACTTTTGGTATCACCATGGCTTTAATAGGGACTCTCAAGTCATACCTTCTGGCGTATAAAACAAATGTGCACTCTTTATTTGCCTTTTGCTTTTTCCCGCCAGTACCGATTGTTTCGAAATGAGATTTTTCGAAGGGTAGCTGTAGACGATTACGAACTGTTTCCGTTAGTGCTCTAAAAGTAAAAAGTTAATTTCTGCCTTCTATTTGCATTAACGCAGTTCGCAGCAAGATATTTTCACTGCTCATAGCGCAATTGGCTTGAAATTGCCTGGAGGTGCTAGGAACATTATCCTAGTTATTTATACTAGAGCTTTGAGTATTATCTTGGGTGTTTGTTCTAGAGATTTGAGTGTGATCTCGGGATGAATTTTGATTTGAGCCGCTTCGACTCGTTGCAAAGTCTGGATTTTGTCCGGTTTCGGCCGATTGAGTGGGATTTTGTACTCTTTGTCTCATATGCAGTAGCGTATGATGGGATTTTTTGCATTGTAAGCACGTATGTTTGCTTTTTCAATTAGACTTCAGGTGAGACGAGGCCAAACAATTATTGCAAAATTTGTTTTTAAATACATAATCTACTCTTTGCTGTACCGTAAAGGCTCGAAATTTTGGACATATCCTCAAAGAGTGATTATCTTTGCATAGCTTACTAGATAAGCTTAAGTTTTCCTGCGACATATACGTTTGTACATCAAGATTGGGGGTATCTGACAGCGTGAAACAATCTCTAGAGGCTTTTATGCTATTGAGACGTTCTACCGTTTCATATCTGTCCACAAGGAATTGGGACATTTGGGTCCACTTGGGAAGCTCACGTGGTGAAGTGAGAGATTGCTCCCACAACGATAATGTTACATGTGGAAGTTTAGTGGAGATGAGTCGAATCAGAATAGGGTCCCAGCTCTCCAAGTCGAAGCCAAGCGTTCTAAGAGTTGCTAGGGAATCATTAACTGAAGATTGAATTCTCCGAATTTATTAGCTTTCTTCCGTTTTTGCTGAGGGTATATCAAATAATATCTTAATTAAGTTGTCAACCAAAGCTGTTTTGTTTTCATATCGCGTTGTAAGGGCATTCTATGCTAGTTCGAAATTCTCATTAGAAAGAGGATATCTTTTAATTATTGCCCCAGCCTCCCCTCTTGTTTTATTCCTGAGGTGATACAATTTCGTAACTGGTGTAAGCTTAGGGTGGCTTATGTACACAGCCGTGAACATGTCTCGAAACGAAGGCCATTGTTTATATCTGCCTTTGAAAATTTCGGTATCACAAGGTGGAAGTTTAATAAACGATGTGTTGGCAAACAAAGTTTTGAGTAGAAGACCTTGAATATGGGAAGTGTCGCCTTGAAAGATTTTCACCAAATCTATGATTTGCGAGTTGCAATGATAATAAGCTTCAGTACACGCATCAAAATTTATTCTGGCTATTTCTTTAAACTCTGGGTCTATTACATTTTCAGACGCTGTCATTACCTCCTGATAGGAAGGTTCTAGCTTGGCCCATCTTGATTCCAAGTCTTTTAACTTGACCCCGAGCACCGATTCAGTCTGGTCTTCAACATGAATCGTATTAAATTATTGGCAATGCTGGAGTAAATGATCACAATTAAACACAAATTGATCTTTTTGACAAGGGTTAGAAGTATTTTGCCCGGTTGTACTCATCTTGAGAAACGGAATTTTGACAAGTTTTGGTTTGATACTAAAAACTTCGGATTATTATGGTTAGTGGAAGGGCTATATAATAGCACTAGATACTAATAATATTATTATTCTAGTTTCATTAATTTAAACAGGGATAATTCGCAGGGATCAGGGGTTACGAATCGTACTAGATGTTAATACTCTAGTTTAATTATAGGATTAAATAGGGTGCCATGGGCTTGGGTTCATACTTGCTTTATAGAGCTTAGGGCTAGAGCATACTCTAGTTATATTTACTAATTTTACTGTAAAATTACAACAACCAATCGAATAAAAAGTGATGAAATTAGACTGCAAATCTTCAGTTAATGTTGAAGGCTTAAAATTGCAAAAATTGGTAACCCTTGATTATTTGAGGTATATAAAATTGGCTAATATACATTTGACATATATGATTCTATCTTAATATGTGAATATCTAGCTTTTATATATGAAATTTCTTGTTTCGAACAAGTTTGGCTATCTGAGCATAGCACTCGACTTCAAATTTTAGTTTCAAATTCTTCTTAGATATTTCCGGGGCTATGAGATTATAGCAACGCTAGTCATTTGTATCCGTAAATGTGAGAAAAAAAACCAATTATAAGTTTAATATTAGGTATTCAATAGGGCCTAATGATTTTAGGGAGTTTGTATATTTGAATACCGATTTTTTATTTATAAATCTACATACAAATAATTGTTCTCCGATATTAACCTCCTCAATTATAATTTATTTTGAAACAAAATACTTAATTTTTGAATAAGTAGGGATAAATTATTTTGTAACGTTATAAATAAATTATTTTTGTAAACTTAGTGAAACACAAAACTATTATTTTTTTTTTTTGTATCAACTTTATTTTATTTATTGTATTAATAGGTTTGGGGTTTAATTTAATTAAATTTCTTTAAATAAAGTTACATTTCAATTAATTATAATTCAATATCCATTATATCCAGGTTGACCACAGAGAAGTTTTTTTTTCCAAATTTTTCAAAAAATTTTTTTTTTTATTTTAAGAGTGTGTCATAAAAAGTGCAAGCGAGTGTATGACAAACCTTTTACCAAAGACTATAGATCAGTGGTGATCATTTTATAGAGCAATTGCTTTTTGGCCCCACCCATCACTTTGTTATGCTCTTTTCATTCAGTTGTCTTTCAGACGGCAAATAGTGCACATGCTTGGCGGATGCTTTGCTTGATTTTAAAAAATAGTGCGTAAAAAAAATATTCGTACCATTATGAAAATTTTTTATGATAAATAATGCATTTGGTTATCCTCAATGCCTTTTGTGTTATAAAACATTTAAAGGGTACTGGGAATTTTCCCACAAGGGCATTAGCATAAACACCTATATTAATTTGTATGCTTTTGCTCCCGTAAAAGTAAAAAAGTTCCTATTTTGAAATGAATTTGAAAAATATTTCTCAAGTCATATATAATAATTTCTTCTCTGAAATGAACTGACATTCCTTAAGAGACCCTGATAAGCCGTTAACTAAAGTGAAGGTCTTCTTAACCAGCAAACTTCGGTGAATAATTGAAGGTTATTATGTTAAGTATTTTTGATTTAAAAATATCCAACAAATTTCCTATGTAAAGCCGTGATGTGCTTTTCGTCTTTTTTATTTATTATCTGCTCTGCAGTCTTCATTATTTAAAAATCGTTTATAACATTTCATTTTTCTCACAAGAACTAAATCATGTTATATTTGACAATTGTTCAACCTGTCCTATAACAAAATTTTAGATATTTGTTATGCGCAGTTAATTTTAATTCTTCATATTTTTCTATATCATATCTATACATATATTTGTATATTAATAAAATAAAAAGCTAATTGATTGTTTTTTTACCTTTAAAATATAAGGAAAATTATTTTGTTTTACCAAAAGCAAATTAATAGTGTATTGAAGTATTAAACAGATTTTTTAAACCAAAACAATTTTTACGATTACATTTTTATAATAATCCTTTCGTTTACTTTTTTGTTGTACTGTATTTCTAAATTTGTCTCTTTTTCTCACCAATACAAAAGCATATCAATTTTGATCACCACTGCTATAGATTTATAGATTTATAAATCTATAGCATTGGTGTTCAAAAATGTTTTGCATATCCTGTTACCGTATTATTTTGCAGTGGAGTGTATCCGTCTGTCTCTTTGCCTTAATAGGTATTCCAATATAATTATAAAAGGTATATGTGTGAATGTATTTATTTCCTTATTTTTTAAATATGTAATATTTTACTTTTGTTTTCCACAGTGTTTGTTTTCTCTTTCAAACGAACTTAAGCTTTTTTTTTTTTTTTTTTTTTTTTTTTTATTTTGAGTGACAACAAAGAATTGTTTTAACATATCGCTCATTTCGTGCAAGACCGTCACAACTCAAAATTTGAAACTTTACAGGAGAGCCTTTTTAAGATTCCAACCTATTATTATTTATTTTATTATTTATTTTATATAAAGTTATAAAATCAAATGTTTCTTTTTTGCTACAAAGAAAACCACATGTACAAGAGGAATGCCAACAAAAAAACTGAAATGTGACCTTGTTGATGTTAATTGCTCAAGTTTGTTACAAGAGGTCATAGCGTCAAAAGCATCTGTATTACCGTTATTTTTTCGATAATTCTCTCCGTTCTTAGATCAATTTGTAGAGATTTAAGAGGAGAACATTTCTGCATTACTAACTCGAAAATGCCAAATTTTGAGTTGTGACGGTCTTGCACGAAATGAGCGATATGCTTTTATATTTTATTACAATAATTTTAGTTTGACAAAGAACAAATTCCAGGATGCTCTTCTTTCTTTTCCCGTATTCCATATTTATAAGAGATCATAAATTAAGAGCGTAAATATGTAGGTAAGTACCAGTGTTGCCAGTGAAGTTTCGAGAAAGATACATTTTAGTTTCCAAATAGTTACACTTTTTTCCAAAAAGATAAATTTTGGAAAAAATTTGAAAATTAATTTTTAACGGTTAACCTTTATTAACATAATAGTTTTATTCCATATTTAATGAATATTCTAAAGAAAATGATCACATATAAATTCAATTATATATTTATTTAAGCCATATATATTAGGTATGTAATTTTTAAAAATACAGAAATCAAATTTTAAAATTAATGATATGTTACTATCTTTGGATGTTATCAAAACAAATGCATTTTTGTAAAAATTAATATACGACTTAAGGCGTTTAAACAAAGGCGATTATATTAAAAAGTTCATATAAATGTTTCTTCTAAAATTTCATCTTAACCCACATGCACAAGAATAAGCAGACGATAGAACCTAACAACAAAATACATGTTATTTTTGTATTTAGTTGCCACTGTTTTAGTTTTAGTATTCATAACGAAATGCTAACTTTAAAAAACTTTGTCAGAGACGGAGAGCTTAATATTTTATTTTTGTACATTTTGCGTACAGATTCAAAAGATACGAAAAATGTCAGGATTATACATAGGTTAGGTTAGGTTCCATGGGCAGTCATCGAGAGACAGCTCACTTGGGTCCTCTAGCGGTCCCTTTGTGATACCCAGCGCCAATGCCCATTCCAAAGAGCAGTTACTCAGATGGCGTCATTGCAAGGTTGAGCCAATTCGTCTTCCTAATGAAGAGAAGAAGCAATCTTAGTTCTATTTTTGATAGATCCTCCAAACAGGAAAACATCGGTTCTCCCAGGTATTGTTCCCTGATACCCCGTAGCCCAGGGCACTGACAAAGAAAGTGAAGCACAGTTTCCTCTTCCTCCTCATCATGACAACTTATACAGTAGTCATTGAATACCAGACCCATTCTTCTTGCATGAGTCCCAACAGGCCAGTGTCCAGTTATGACCGACACCCCGGTCCTGATTTGGTTCCTATTGAACCTAAGTAGAGATTTGGTTCTCCGTTCATCATATCCAGGCCAAAGTGCCATGGATGTGGAGCAGGTGGACTTACGGGTCCATCCCTCTTGCGCAATTCTATAGTTCTCGCACTGAATGAGTGACTTACAGTGAGCCATTGGAAGTCCAATGAATTGATCAGTGAATGTTTCATCCATACGACCACCTTCCTTCGCCAGCTCATCTGCTATCTGGTTTCCCGGGCAGTTTGAGTGCCCTGGTATCCCATAATACTGGAGTGTCCATAGTCACGGTTCGACCAGCCGTGTGGCCCGTTCAACCGTATCGCCGAACAAAGAGCCATATGTCTGGCTTATACATGGTACCTGAAGTCATCAAAAGATATGAAAAATGTATCTTTCGTATCCTAATGGCATCACTGGTAAGTACTTATTATTTTTTGCTATTAGCTTCACAAAAAATAATATGCTAAGAGAAAACAAACCCGTTTATAAGCAAGAAAATAATTTTTTAGCATGTGTGTGTGTATGATTTTAGCGTTGGGGTTTTAATTGCTAAGAGAACGTAATCAAATTTATGTTTGCAATTAAATTAAGGGCAAGCACGTATTTTTTCTTATGCGTGTGTGTTTTGTTTTATCTTCTCTTTTTTTTTAATGACATATTAACTTTTTGTAATTGTTGTGATTTTGTGCTATCTTCTTTTTTTCTTTGACTTCTCTTAAGCTTCTTAAGAGGTTGTTTGATTTTGTTTTCCTCTCTTCTGATTTTAAAGGGTTGTTTTTTTATGGCTTTCTCTTTTTTTATATAATTAAATTTGCCACCACAATTAAAATGTTTTTTCTTTAAATAAGCAAATTTCAAACACAATTAATTTTCGAAATAGCCTTTTCTTTTTCTTTTTTTAATATGTAAATGTGCAACCACAATTTTCAAAAAACACTCTTTTGATTACAACCATCAACTTTTTTCCCTTAACTTCAGAGAGCACATCATTTTTATTACTTTTCATCACAAATAGGTAATTTCTTATTTTTTCTCTTTTTATACAAAAACCACTCTTTTAATGATACCAAATATAACTGAGAGACACTTTTTCTTTTGGTGTGGTGGATTTTTTCGTACACGAAACGATCTCTTTTTCGCGTTTCTTTTTCTCTTGCGTACGTCTTTTTTCCAAATTTTTTTTCTTTAAATTTTTAGCTTTTTTATTATAATAATTTAAATTTTCTTTGCATAAAATCTATGTATTTTAATCACTTTTTTCCTTTCATATTTAAATTTTTTGCACACACACACACTTTATAAACCGTCACTACAAATTTATTATTTAATTACTTTAAAATTTTGGCGTACTTACAGCTTCTTTCTGTTGCTTTCTTATACTGATGACCATGAAATTCTGATTTTGTTATTACCTCATTTTTTCCTATTTAGAGTTTCTTGTTATTCTACTGTTGTTATTTCCACTGGTTGAACAAGCCGAAGGATCATGTAGTTCTGTGCCTATGGGAGCCACACAGAACTATAACCAATCTTCACTTTTATTGCAGAGATGCAGGGTACCTTTATTTTTGGGAAATCTTTAAGTACTGATTGGAATTATAATCTCTCATAAAAGCAGTAGGGTGAAGGGAAGCGAAATAAAAGACAATTAGATATGTATGTATGAATCTTTTGAGCAAAGAATTGTCTAAGTTTAGGGATTAAGATTGTTACCTTTGGTTTCCAATTTTGGTCGCACTGGTAAGTTTGTGAGGGTTTATTTTCCTTGTAGGGGGTTAAGTAGGTATTATTCTGGATAATCACAATAGGTAGGTATAAGCTTAAATTTAGATGTAAGTGCAATTTATTTTTCCATTTTAGGTTAAGTTCACAAATAGTATTATTATTAATTTTAGGCTACAGACAAATTTAACTTTTTAAACGCTGTTGCTAAGGGCCAACTGGTAGATAAAAAAAGTTCAATATAGAATTAACCAACATCTTCGGTTTACGGATAACCGAAGAAGGTTGGAATAAATCCGTAATTACGCATGTTCATATTAAATTCTATTAACATCCTTTTCTATCTAAAACTAGCTCTCAGATACCAACATTCATAGCTTATTTTGAAAATTCATTAGGGAAGTACAATTTTATTTACTTCAAATAAGTTAACTAAATACAATAAAAATTTAAGTAATACTTAACATAACGATAAATTCAATAATACGATTCCTACAAAAATACATTTCACTTCAAAAATAATAGTTCATAATAATTCAGTCATAAGTAGTAAATAATAGTGTCTAAACTTGTTTAGACACTTATTGGTACTGCATGTTAAATATTCGACACAATCTTGTTAAAACAAATACTAAATGAGTATCAAGCGTGTTTTAGGGAGAACTACTCAACCGACAATATTTTCAACTTGGCAAACACTGTAAAAATAAATCAAATAAATGGAAAAATGCCATTTTTGTGGAATTTTCCTGAGCATTCGACACCATTCTCAGAAATTGATTATCTTATAAGCTCTCGTCTATAAGTTTGTCTTCTAAAGCAGAGGTAATCACAAAGAGAGGCTGTTAAAAATGTGTGTGTAGTGGGAAGTGTATTTTGGGTGCAGTGAAAGAAATTTTAGATACTTACATATGTAAAAAAAAAATTTTTTGTAATAAACAAATTTTTTGTTATATAAATGCATGTATGCACTTATTTTTCTTTTAATTTCTGATTGTATATAAGGCATTCAGCTTTATTCAAAATAACTGAATGAAATTATAGTTTTTTATAATCTTTAAAGTGAGTTTCGGTAACATTCGGGTTGTGTGTGTGAAAATCCCGAAAAGTGATCGGCCCCTGGAGGCATAGCGTGATGATCGTTGTTCTAAAGGAGTTCTTTTTTTGCAAAATTCTTATTATCAAACTAAAAGCCGCATTTGGGACGGAAGCATTTTCTCTGACTCTTTCTCTGTTAGTGTAAGCGTTAAACAAGGATGTATATTGAGTCCGCTACTATTTTCATTATATCTTCTTGATGAACTCCTTGGAGGAGGAAATGTTGCTGGTACAATTGTAAAAATCCTTCTCTACGCCGATGATATTGTCATTTTGTTTGAATCGAAATCCAAAGTTATAGTATTTTACCCCCATGTTCATAAAAATTATTTTTGATTAATAAAAAGTTTATTAAACAAATTTTCATAGAAAATTCGTGGCATAAACCTGCTATAAACCTAAAATATTTTTTATGAATATGGAGGTTAGTCTTTAGCAAGAATTTCAAGTCTATTAAATTGGCATTTTGTTGATGAAAACATTGAAATTGTTAACAGTTACAATTACCGTGGTGTAGATATTACATATAATATTTGAGAAATATAGTAGCTTATTCAAAAATGGCAATCAACAACACGTGGTCAAAATATATGAATCATCCACGAATCGCAAAAAGTCATAAACTTAATATATTTCATGCCGCTTCTCGTCCAATAATATTTTATGCTGGGGTTACGCAAAATTTGAAGAAGTGGAAAAGCTGCTCCTTTTTTTATTAAAAAAATGTTATATTTACCATCTACGACCAGGGCGGTCAGATGTGGCGATTTCTCGCCAAACGTGGCGATTTTCAAACTTGTTTGGCGACCTAATTTTCGATTTGGCGACATGGCGATTTATAAAATAGTTAACGACTTTGTTGGCTATTTTTGATGAGCCATGAATTTGTTTTGAAATTTGTTAAATTCAATAGGAAAATATTAAAATTTTTTTATTCTAGTATTTCAATGTATGAACTTTAATGCATTCATATGTATGACCAGTATTTAAAACTAAATTATATTGAAATGGCTGATGAAGATAATGAAAATCTTCGAGAAATTTTTTTTTCACATATAAATGTGCTCTTGAAGGAAGTAATAAGTAGAATTCTTTAAAAAATTAATATAATTAAAGTTTATGAACATTTTTCCATTATAAAATATGACAAATTATCACTGATAAAATTCGTTGTTGTTAAAAATATTTTAAAAATTTTTATGAATCCTAACGTACCTTTGGATGTTAATGAAACACAATGTAAAAATACCGTTTGTTAAAAGAGAATTTTAATGATGATATTCAATCTAATTTAAATTAGTTTAGACCAACAATTTATAGCTACAAGGATACGGCAGCTACGTACCATTTAAAGGAACTTGCATTGATTGTTCTTTATATGCTGGTTATTACAACTAGTAATGCCTGTGTTGAAATAATGAACACCACTAAAATTCGCCTTCGAAGTAGAAAGCGATATGAAGTTTTCGACACGTTTTAACGAGTTATAAGTTGAATGTAAACAGTACATGTTGCATTTCTTTTGTTCCTTCACAATGTATTCCAAAAAAATAGAACTGTAACTACATACAAATGTATTGTATATCCAATATTTGTTTAATACTTACCGCAAAAATTCTTTTTTTGTCGCTTTGAGTAGACTACTATAAAATATTTTAAACATTGCATTTTGTGCTTACTAATTATTTTTTACTTTGTTCTTAATAAAAATTAAACAAAATATATCTTGGAAGAAATTTTTTTTTTTGGGATTTATAAAAAAATATTTTTAATTATTCTAAAAATACATATATTATTGTCAAAAACTAAAAAATAAATGCTTTGGCGATTTTGGCGATTTTTGACATTGATTTTGGCGAAAAAGTTCAAAATCAATATGACAACCCTGTCTACGACACCAAATTATATGTTATAGATATAAACTGGTTTAAACTCGTTATACCTCTCAACTTTAAAACTGCACTTTTGCTACATACATAAGGTTTAAAATATGAATCGAGATAGATTGCCACGCATTCTAGCGGAAGCAATAATAACACAAAACGTCTACTGGGTAGAGTACTGGTCAGTCTTTGTCAACGTCTTCAATATACACCTGCCACTACCAATTCACCACTTTGGAAACGTTGGAAAACACTAGTAAAATTACTAGAAATAAAAGAACGTGAAGACAAATTTTTCAACGCAAAAAATTCCAAACTCTATGATCTTTAGCGCCAACTGAACCATAATGTTACACCTCTGCTGGCGTCAAACTTTTCATCCCGCATTACCAGTCTAATAATTAAGGTCAGAGGAGGGCTACTTAAATTAAATGCCAGATCCTTTAGTAATATCCCAATAGACACATTATGTTTTGCCAAATACAGATACCAACATATTGTATATTAATGAATATGTACATATATACAATCTGAATATCTATTAATAAATAAATAATAATAATAAATAATAATATCACAAAAAATTAAAACATACACATTTTGGCCGTAACATAGCGTAGAATTCTATTTTCAACAGATTTGTCCGCAACAGAACAGATCGAAAAAGGAAAAATAAACCATATAAACAGAATTTCAATTGGACAGAAAGCAAAACAGATTCGTAACAGAACAGAACGTACAAAATAATTCTGCCTTAAGTGAGAATATTAAAGTATTTGTACGAAGAGTACCGAGTAACATGTAAGATAACAAACAGGCTGATTAAAAAAGCGAAATCTGACTATTTCGCCTCGAAGTTCTCAACTGCCATTGACTCGAAGAAAACGTGGCAAACGATTCGTGAAATCGGTATTGGCAAACCTGATGTTCAAGTACACTGTTCAGCCGATGCAAACGCCTTAAATGCACAATTTTTAAATATTCCAACTGTTCAACCAATTTCTGATTACTACCATTTCCCTAGTGACATTTTAAACAATAGTTTCACTTTTGCAAACGTAAGCCAATGTGATGTTTTATCCAGACTTTTGGCAGTAAAATCCAATGCAATTGGTGTTGATGGGATAGACCCAAGGTTTATTAAAATTCTAATTCCAAGACTTCTTCCTTTCATAACATTCGTTTTCAACAAGATTTTTACAACCAGCTGCTATCCTAAAATGTGGAAACTTGTTAAGATTATTCCTTTACCGAAAACTAATTCTGATTACAGGCCCATAGCAATCTTACCATTTTTATCTAAGGTTTTTGAAAGATTAATTCACAACCAACTATCACAATATCTTGAACCCAACAATATGCTCAATGATCGGCAATCAGGTTATCGTAAAAATAATAGTTGTATAACGGCCCTGGTAGATGTTTCCGAGGATATAAGGCAACAGGTAGACTGCGGTAATGTTACATTTTAAGTTCTTTTGGATCATTCAAGAGCGTTTGATATGGTTGACCATAACATTTTGTGTCATAAACTTAACCACATGTTTAGATTTGCATCAACTGCCACAAGTCTGATATCTTCCTATCTAACAGATAGCTATCAATACGTTGAAACAACCTCAGTTTCAAGCTCTTTGCCATTAAGTCGAGGTGTTCCCCAAGGATAAATCTTAGGCCCGTTACTTTTCTCGTTATACGTGAATGATCTTCAGAATAGGCTTGGGCACTGTAGGGTTAGATTGTATGCGGATGATGTTCAGCTTTATATAAGCTGCAGTAACACCGCAATTAATGAATGCGTGCGGACCTTAAATCAGGAGTTAGGTCGTGTTTACGAGTGGGCTACCGCTAATGGTCTGGCAATTATTTCTACCAAGCCCAAGTGTTGGATTATTAAAAAGCGGTTATTAAAACTTGGGGGCAATCCTATTTTAACTTTAAACAGACAGTCCATTGAAATAGTAAACTCTGCCAAAAATCTTGGTATTTTCTTTAATAACACCCTCACTTTGTCTAACCACGTAAATTTTGCATGCGGTCGAACGTTTCCAATGTTAAGGAATCTGTGGCAAACTCAGTATTGTACTCCTATTAAAATCAGAAAACTCATTGCTAAATCTTATTTAATACCGATATTATTGTATGGCTGTGAACTGTTTGCCAGCTGCGATAGCGAAAGCAAAAGAAAACTTAAGGTGGCGTTTAATAACATTGTTCGGTACGTATTTGGTCTAAGGAGATATGGCCATATTTCCCCCTACATTTCATTGCTTTACGGAATTACTTTTGATGATTACTTAAGAGTGCGTATTTTACTGTTTATACACACATCAGCCTGAGCATCTCTATACACGTTTAAATTTTTCAACACTTAATAGAGGTAAGAGACTTCTAGCATTTGGTCATCGAACACTGATTTCTAAATACCATTTCTTTATTCATGCAATCAGTCTATGGAACGGAATCCCCTATACATCACAAGCCATTAGTAACGCACGTAAATTCAGGAAAAGTATTTTTTGTCATTTTTCACTCTGAATACAGATATATTCGTTTTAATAATTTCTGATTATATAAAAGTATAAAAATGTATGTTTTAAACTATTCTGGTTTCACATTTGCCATTTTTTCTTTTCTTTTTTCACCTTTTTTTCTAGCTTATTTTTATTAAATCTTGCTAGCTTCATATAATTAAATGTTATTAAATTTTAAATTTTATTGGAAACTTTAAGACTACTATTAATTGAATTTAATGCAATTTTATTATTTTTAATTTAAGTTTTGATTGATTGTTTTTTATATGCTCAGTTCCATACTGCAATATAAGACTTAAGTCTTGTGTATGAAACATCGAAAATAGATAAATAAATAAATAAATATAAAGTTTTTATATGCGTTGAATAAATCGGGTTTTGGGTGGTACTCGCCATATGAAATGTATGGCTTCCTCAAGCGAGATGTTAAGCGAAACTTT
This sequence comes from Pollenia amentaria, assembly GCA_943735925.1. Taxonomy (NCBI): domain Eukaryota; kingdom Metazoa; phylum Arthropoda; class Insecta; order Diptera; family Polleniidae; genus Pollenia; species Pollenia amentaria. Next base: position 82,975,345 of record OX031009.1, read on the forward strand.
TACATTTATCCCTTACAAACCTGCTACGTTTGAAGCTCCATTTTTATTGGGATGGTCCTTTTTGCAAATAAAATCGTAGTAAAATAACAATAATTTAACAATATAAAAGTTAGATACTTATGTAAGTCTTTCAAAGAACGTACATTATTGACCATTACTATTATTGGCCTACCTAGTGGAAACCGTTTTTGAAAAAGTTTCAAGAGAGTTGGTTCTATTTATCAATTAAAACCTTGTTAATCGTTGTGATATAAAACTCATTTTTGGAAAAAATGTCAGATAGAACCTTGTTGTTATAAGTTCGCGAGCAGTTGTTTTAAAAATTTTGATTTTCTTTTATTTTGAATGGTATCGAAAGTAAAAGATAAATCAGTCTCCTTGCTTTTGCAAGTCGCAAGCAGTCACAGAAGCAAAACTTTTTTGTATTTGCAAGTTATAACTTATTAGCAACTGCAATCATTTGATATTGCTTCTTGTGTTTTAAGCACCAATTTTCACACGTTTTAATACCCAAATCGTGTGACTGCACAATTAAATGGTTCATGTATCAATCACGGACAATATTCTGCTTTCTTTTACCAATAAAATGCAACCCTGGTACGGCAATCGTGTGACTACTTGATATGCAACCGCGCATATGTATTTCTTTTAGTAAGTAGTAAAGATATACATATTTAAATATACTATAATTTATGCCATTCCATGTGAAACTTTTTTATTATACATAAGGTATATATATTCTGGCTCCTTGAGTAATTCTAAGTCGATTTAGCCATGTCCGTCTGTCTGTTCGTCTGTTGAAAACATGCTCACTTTCGAAAAACGTAAAAGTTTTGGATTGAAATCCAGCACCATCGGTTCAGTAGGATCAGAAGTATGAATCAAAATGTAGAACCACCACCCTAAAATAATTGATAAAAAAAATTCAGAATTCACTTTATACGACTACAAATCATACTGTTGAATTTCGTAAAGATCGGTCCATAATTGACCATAAATCCTCGCGGAAAACCGCTTAGTACTCCTAAAACCGTAATAAATAAAGCTATCATACTAAAATTTGGTACGTCACAGTTTTATAGGACCAGAAATCACACTGTAAAATTTTTCGGTCAATAATTTACACTAGGTCCCATATAAACCCTACTCCCGAAAAACATTTAATTCGCCGAAAACCAAATAAAGCCCACTTTGGGAAAATAATTAAATTCACCTAAAACCATAACAGTAATAGATATTGCGGTTAAATTTCTTCCAACTTAGATTCATATGGCCAGAAAAAATATGCAATTTTGTGAAATTCACTGTTAACGCTAAAACTAATTACATTGCTGTATTGAAATTTATTCTAATTTATTTTTTTGTAATACCAGAAATCAGTCTACAGAATTTTGGGATGATTGGTCCATAATTACCCTCCTAAAAAAAATTTTAGTTCGGTTAAAACTGTTGCGAATCATGATATTTTACTCAAGTCATTTCAAAGTTCTAAAACGAAACGCATTAAACTTTCTTATTGTCGGTCGATAATTTAATATATGTAGGTCTAAACCGCAACCAATTTTAATGCTGACGTTCGTTTTTGTGAAGCTTTGTTAATAATATATATGTATTTATCATATAGAATCCACTCCTGCCGATGGAGGGTATCAAAGATTCGGCACAGCCGAATATAACACTCTAACTTGTTTTTTAATTAGTGCTATTAAAAAAATATGTATGTTCACAACAATAGCTGTTCAGTGTGTATATTTTTATTCAAGACATTTACTGCCAGGCCCACAATATCGACAAGAACATTTCTTTCGAATTTTTATATTGAAAACAATAATAAAAAACTAAAATTTGTTTTTGTTTTCAATATATTTATACGAAAGAAATGTTCTTGTCGACATTGTGGGCCTGGCAGTTAATAAAATTCAAATAAAACTGAGTATTATCTCTTTTTAAGGAATATTCAGGAAAAGCGATCGATTTCAAAATGATAGGTTTTAGAATGTGTGATGAATTTCGAGCGATTTTAAAATCTATTTCTGAATTATAGGCTTAATTTTTGGTTCAAAAACCGTTCAATATATATATATATATACATTGAACTGTTTTTGAACAGAAAATTAAGGCTATAATATATCTAGATATATATATTTTTTATGTATACAATATGTATATGTAACGGGTAGTAAAATTTTTTGGGCCGATGTTGAACGTGAACCACACTTAAACGTCAAGTTTTTTTCTGCATTTCATTATCAAATAAAAATTATTTTTCATTTCATTTTATGGTTTTTAAGGGGAAAATTACATATATTATATGCACCAGAATCATTAACTTAATGATTCTGTTTCATTAGCTTTTATTATTAATGTACCTAGGTTATTGAATTAATGCAACAACTGCATTCTATTTATGAAAAAATCATATACGCAATGAAATTATTTCATCATTTCATTCAATCAATGAAAGAGTTTCATAATACAGCCTTTAAATCATTTCATACTATATATAATATATATAATATAATGAATGTTCTTAATTGAAACAATGAAAAGTTCCATCAGGTCACTATGAAACAATTCATTGATCTAATGACGAAATTCATGTCTGGAATGAAGCTTTTCCTATAAGCTCACTACCAACTTGCCCCGATAGGCAAGTTGCCCCGGTAGGCAAGTTGGTAGTGAGCTAGTCTATCAGGGCCATACCATACCATACCACACAACACAATGTCATATCATATTATACCATACAATTGCATACGTACCAACCCATACAATACAAAAGAATACCATACAATACCATATCAACCCATACCACACAACCTTATCATACCTTATCAACACATTCCACACAATAACATATCAGTTCACACAATACAATACCATTCCATAGAATTCATTACCATATCATACCATTCCATTTCATTCCTTCAATTTCATACCATAACAACCCATAAAATACCAAAGAATACCATACCATCCCTGCAGATAACGAGACTTATGGACTAGTCCGTAAGTGTAAAGAGTAGTCCATAAAGGAGTACGAGTACTCCAAAACTACTCCAATTATATGGTTAAAAGGTGGTCTATTAAACATTACGATGTCCTAGGAGTGGACCATATAACCCACCGAAGTAGTCCCTAAACGACTCCATGGAGTACTCAAATGGGTTAGTTTCAAAAGTACTCCATGTTACTACTTTTTCACTAATCGCCTTTTATGGCGTGCACTGTAATCCATTATTGCTATTATTATATATATTTACTTGGTATTTTTAGTTTTTTTCACAAATCTTAAAAAACTTTCCTGTTTCACTTTTAAATAAAGAATTAATAATGGACAACATCAGGGCTACCAATATGTAATACTGTTTTATTAACACTGCATGTTAATTTGTCTAATATGATCCATACTACAGTACATTGGACCATGTTGTAAATAGTCCATTTAAGCCACAATGGACCACGTACTCCAATATTATCTGCAGGGATATCAACATATACCATACAATACTATACAATATCATACCATACAATACCATAACAACCCATTAAATATCATTGAATACCATACAATAGTTGTGCTGAAAAAGGTCAACAAGAAAAAAAGAAAGCCGAAACCATGAAAACCAAAAATGTAATTTGGATTTCAAGAGCAATTCTTGAAAAAAGTAAGTTAGGAAGAACATGTAAATCAATTAGAAAAAGATTATCATTCATTCAAAAGCAAATTTCGATCTACTAAGGTAAAATACCATTTGGTTTAAAGATTGATGTTTGACTATTGACTTCATCCGGCTTCAATGGCGGTGTGAGTTAAACGGCAAGCCCCTCCGAAAAGATTGTGTGGTATCAATCGAAACTAGTCAGGGCAACCTGTCCGTGAAAGCCTGGGTTCAAATCTCAGCGCAGTCAAGAATGAAAAATTATCAATAAAAATTTTAATTAATCTCATGTTGTTAAGTTCTTGTCTTCATAAAAATAATATAATGCTATAATATAAATAATATAATAATATAATGAACTTAAGCCTTATTAAAAATATCTAAATTTGGATTAAAAACCATTAACAGTTCAATAAAATAACCACAATACTAATTCAAAAAATAAATTTTAACCAGGCCATATAATACCATACAATTTAATACCATATCATACCATTCAATGCCAGACCATAATAATCCATAAAATACCATACAAATCAATACCACATCATATCTTTCCATTCCATACCATATAAACCCATATCACACAATGCATTACAATACGATATCATATCATACCATACAATTCAATACATATCATATCGTTTAATTCCATACAATCAAATTCTATACCATAACAACGAATTAGGTTAGGTTAGGTTAGGTTAGGTAAGGTTAAGGGTTATCCGCCAAGGGCACACCTCCACTCGGAGATCTATGTGGTCCATTGTGAATCCCTCCGATACAGAGAAAGAATATCTGGATTTGGAGGTAAGGGACGGGGGGTAAATCCCTCATGTGTCACTACTGTGGGGCAATACGGGAAAGATTCCGTGATGACGTCAATGCCGCAGGCATTCCGTAAGGTTAGGGTCTCAGAGTTGGACTCAGTCCATGAGTTGTCATTCCTTTGGATATACCCCAGAGCCCTAGGATTCTTGGATAAAATCCGTCGGAATCAAGACAACTCGTTTACATTATCGATGGATTCACAGAACTGCCTCCGTGAGAGCCGCTTTGCCCGTACATACAAGCAATCATTGAATTTATAGTCAATTACAACATTTATAAGGCAATTATGGCATTAATTAAAAGCTATTGTAAAATGTTGACCGATTACAATAATATCTGAATAGGGTTGCAAATTTACAGTAACTATGGATACACTAACTATGGACTTGTCGGTCGACAGGTTTTACATGTCTAAATTTACCACACACGAGACAACATTTGTCGAAACACGGTAATGTTTTGACAAATGTTGCTACGTTTGTGGGGATGTTTCTGGTTGAAATTCTTGTTAACTTTTTGGATTCTCAAATATCAAACATTTTTGATATTTTATGTTTCCAAACACAATGTTTCGTCGTGTGTGGCGATGTTGACTATTTTTCCTTCTCATTCTGTTGAGAGCAGTTGTTGAGTTAGGTACTTTTTCAACTCTCGGACAAAAAAAATATGAAGAAAGAAATCGGAAAATGGCAACAATTGCAAATTGTGAGAGTTGGAAAACAATTATAATTGAATATAAATTTTTTCCAAATTTATGGAACATAAAATATGATAGGTATGCAAAGAAAATAATTTTTTTTTTTTTTTTTTTTTGTAGTTAGTTGTATATTCAAAAAACACGCAATACTGATGTTTCGCTTTTAGTGTAATCGCCTGTGGTAAAAACTGAAACATAAATAGTAACACGTGTTTTGACAAATGTTGCATCGTCTGTGGGTACCATCCCTGCAGATAATATTGGACTACCTGGTCCATTGTGGCTTAAATGGACTACTTGCAACATGGTCCAATGTACTGTAGTATGGACCATATTAGACAAATTAACATGCAGTGCTGCCAACAACTGCATGATGTATAGGTATACTATACTATAGTTTACAGTATTACACATTGGTAGCCCTGATGTTGTCCATTATTAATTGTTTATTTAAAAGTGAAACAGGAAAGTATTTTAAGATTTGTGAAAAAAATTAAAAATACCAATTAATTATATATAATAATAGCAATAATGGATTAGTGAAAAGTAGTGACATGGAGCACTTTTGAAACTAACCCACTTGAGTACTCCATGGAGTAGTTTAGGGACTACTTCGGTGGGTAATATGGTCCACTCCTATGACATCGTAATGTTAAATAGACCAACATTTAACCATATAATTGGACTAGTTTTGGAGTACTCCTACTTCTTTATGGACTACTCTTTACACGCATGTATGGACTAGCCTCGTTATCTGCAGGGATAACGTAATTAATGTATTTATTGCCACATCATAAGTTCCATAAATAAAACGCTAGTTTGGAATTAAAAATCGACAAAACATATAAATTAAGACAAAAAATAGAGCTCTGGCTACAAAAAAATCTGAATTGAAAACAAAGCAGTTAACAAAAAACAAACAAAGCAGTATACAAAACATAAAGAATAGAAAAAATATTTTAAAACTACATGTATAATTTTATAAGAGGTGGTGATTTAAAAAAATATAATAATAAAAAAAATTTTGGTTTTTGTGTGTTAAGAAAATTTTGCTAAATATTTTAACAAAATGCCTATGTCGACAACTACAACACAAGTGACTGATTATGACATTTGTGGTCGCGTAATATTTCTAAGTGGGCCGCAAATTCGTATGAAAACTGTTACGTTATCGGTCGCTTGCTTGTATTGTCGATCGTCTTGTCATGCTGAACATTGTTAGTGGGCCGCAAATCAGCTGTTTGTCATTGAAAATGCAAGCGAACGATAGCAGTCGACATCGGGGGCCAGACTGTTAATTTAAATACTAACATAATAATATGGCTTATGGCCACGAAGAATTTTTCGGAAAGAAGTTTTTATGTGGGCGATGTGAAATTATGGACCAATTCTTTCCTCTTCTTATGACAATTAAAGCGTGCACAGAGGGAAAAATCCGGTATAAAAATACAAAAATGTTCAACATCCGTTATCAAAAGTAAGCCAACTACGTTTGTGTTCAATTTGATAACGGATGGTGTCAATATTTTTTAACCACCTCCTTGTCCTTTTGTTCCCATTTGGTATTATTCTGACAACAAAATGTTAATATAGTAGTATCACCATAATGGTGTCATTTTGACCACACATTGTTCTAAGCCCAAGCAATAAGAAATTTATTAATTTATTTTACATTTTTAAACTACAACAAAACAAAAATTATTAAATTATTTTTTTAACAAAACAAAATTGCAGTGCAATATACACTGCACTTTTTTCATAAAAGAGCTTTTCATTGAATTCAGCGCGAAGACCTAAGTGTGGTATATTCCGCAGGCTTCATAAGTCGCATAAGCATCTTAAAAAAAAACAATGGTAAAACTAACTACAAATTTTATATACATACATATATTATTGTATTTTTTAACTAGCCTTTTAAATAACCAAATCAAAATAAAAAGGACAACAATTTGTCGATATTGTGCCTTCGACTTTTCGATAGCTTTTGGCATGAGAAAAAAAAATTCCACTACGACATATCAAAAAAATCATTTACGAGGCATCCAAACTTATATTTTTTGAGACTTTTACCTTTAAGGTTTTTTTTTAGTAGGTAATAAAACAATCGGCTGATATAATTTTTTTTCAATATTACCTTTCCAAGGTGAAATTGTTTGCTAAAAATGATGGTAATAGCAATTTTTCCAAAAAAATAGTTTTCTTGAGGGTTTGGACGTAGATTTCAAAATTTTTAAATATATCCTATACAAGGTAAAAGCTTAAAACGATGGCGATACAATTTTTTCGAAAAAATTTCTTTGTGGGGTTTTAAACGAGTTTGTGTTGAAAAAACGTTTATATATACTTTTTTTTTGTTATTTGAAAGACTCAAAACCAATTTTTATGCATTTTCTCCCGCATCAAATAGCTCATTTCTAAAAAAATTGCACGTTAAATGCGATGGTGATATTAGTTTTTTGAAAAAAAAAAATTATTTTGAACTAGTTTTTGTCGAAAAACTGATCTCTTTCGATAAAAAAATTATATCGCCATGGTTTTAAGCATACAATTTCACCTTGGAAACGTTATATTTAAAAAAATTAAATCATCCGGTTTTTTTTATTTCCTACTAAAAAAAACCTTAAAAATAAAAGTTGAGAAAAAGTCAAAAACATTTAAGTTTGGGCGCCTCAAAAATGATTTTTTTGATATATCGTAGTGGAACTTTTTCTCCTCACGCCAAAAGCTTTCTAAAAATCGATGACATAATATCGATTGCTAAATTGACTTACCCTAATGTATGTACCATCCATATTTATAAATTGAAGAACTTTTTTTAATTACTTATCGTCGTCATCGAAAAGTAATCTTATTAGTTTTTACGTAAAAATATATACATATTTTCTTCCAAAAAAATCTCATAACAACTAAAAGTAGTCGTCACATTTTATTACATTTTTTTCACTGTTCACGTTTTATTTTTTTTCACTAATTTTAATTTACATACTTATAAAAATTTGCACTTTTTTTAATTCGATAAACTGCGAATAATTATGACAACAGGGCGGTAACTTTTTGACAATAATGGTATATTTTTTTTCTTTAGTTCGAATTCGACACCATTTTATAAAAAAAATTGACAACAGATGTTATCGAAATATTGACACTACTTTGTTGCCATTTACACAGGGTCTCCACCTGAGATAAGCTATAAGATTTTTATATTAGCAAACATCAAATTCAATCGCAGAGAGTATTATCTTACGTGTGGAATCTCAAATAGTGTAAGTATTAATATTATAATAAATAGATATTGGGAATTATTTCTTTTTCATAAGCAACTTTATTATATTCAACATTTTTAATTTTTCGAATTTATTCTTTGAGTTAAATTTCAGTTATGTATTTTATAAAGCTTTTTGTAATAGCTCTATTCCTTAAATTTTTTAGAAATGACTTTATACACCACCAGACTGAAATTTAACTCATAGAATAAATTCGAAAAATTAAAAATGTTGAATATTATAATAAATCTTATAACAACTATCTTATAAGATAAGCTGTCAAAAATACACTTGCATACACACATATAAAACAATAATAAGCCACCATTATTAAAATGTGTAATTTAATAATGCAAATAGTGCCAATCTTGTGAAAAGTGTTTAAAAAAACAATATTTTAAATTAAAAAAATCAAAAAACTAAAAAAAAAGAATAAAATCGATACAAGTTTACTGTACGAGAATCGATTATGAAATGTTATAAGATACGTGTTCCCCTTGTTTAATATTAAGATTAACATAAAGAAATGTGTTCTCTCATTCTGTCGACGTTGTCTCAGATATTATCTCAGGTGGAGACCAGTGATGCCAACTTTTTTAGTGCAAAAAGCAATTTAAAATTTAAAAAAAGCACTAAAAAGCACTATTTTAAGCAAAAAAAAAAACGTAAAAAAGCACTAAGCTTTTTAATCGATAATTGAACACAAAACAAGTTACCAAATATTTAAAAAAAATGGTGACGGCCTTGTTGGAGGATCATTTTCGTACATAACTTCAATTTGGATCATCAGATGTTGAGTTGGGTCATAAAACAGTTTTTAAATAATATTTTGATAGTTTATGTTTGATTTTTTACATGGAACAGGTATCACTGCAGACACTAGGTGGTAGAGTGTAATCATTACAGCATGAATTATGTCGACGAAGTTTATATTTAATGTGCGGAATTGATTTAAAAGAGTTCATGGATAATCCGTTTCTAATATTGGATTTACTGCAGTTTATCAAACTAAATGTTCTTTCAACTTCCGCGTTAGAGTATGGCAAACTTAAAATTCTTAATACAACATTGGACAAATCTAAAAATGGATATTGTCCTATAGAATCTTTAAAACCGTTGACTTCTATCCAAAAAGATCTGTTCGTTGTTGATTTTTCCATTTATAATTTAAATATTTTCCGAGTAATTTTTCTTTAATAAAATGTGTAAAGAAATCAATTACATCGTTTTTATTGCGATTAACAACCGATGTGAGATTCACAAAGCAAAGCAGGATTGCAGAGTACATGAAACTGAGTACTCCTCCCCAATATTCTCGCCTCTCTCACCAATAAACTCAAGAATTGCTGCAAAATTGCAAGTCTGGACGATGCTTTTGTAGTGAGCTTACTTCATAAACAGTTGCCATACTAAAAGAGTGTATTATTAAGTAAAGAAATTGTAGAAAAACTAAAAATTGTAAAAAGCACTAAAGGCACTAACGTAAAATTTAAAAAGCACCAAGTTAGTGCTTCTTCTTAGTTTGGCACTTAAGACAAAATTTTGGCGTTTCGAAGCATCAAAAAGCACCATAAATAGTGCCAAATGCACTATGTTGGCATCACTGGTGGAGACCCTGTGTTAGATACCAATGGTTAACCATTTTTTAACTTCTTTTTTCGCTCTGTGTATATACCAAATTTAACTACATTATCTCCAAAATTGCGAAATGTACTTTGTGAATACATATGTATATCGATTCAGAAAAGGGTGCTGACAAAACATAGCAATTTTGGTGCCAAATTTGTTATAGTTTTTCCAAGCAGTTTGGGGTTGAAATGTAGTACAATCGTTACAGTAGAAAAAGAGTTATGGGTTAAATGTAACAAATATCGATATTTCTGTTACAAAAAACTAACATAAAGTGATGGCGGAATGCGATTGTTGTTAAATTTTGCCTACCAAATTTCGAGAACATTGGACAATAATTTACAGAAAATCCACTTTTGGGAACACTTTATAAAGAATAATGCTTTAGTGGGGAAATATTCAAAAGGCCGGTAAATACTGGGCCAAATTTCGTGATGATCGGCCCATAATTTACCATATGTATTTCGAATATTAAATTTACTCCTTCAAATTACTTATGTTGAAATTAGGTACAATAAAGTTTTATATTACTAGAAATAAGATTCATAATTTAACATGCATGTGTAGGTATGTAGGGCCCATATAAAGCGTACTCACTGAATTGACTTAATACGACTAACACCGCGATAAAATCTAATATTTTAATTCTCCGCACATCCGAATATAACCTTATCCTTACATTATCCCTATATTTATTATCTTAGCCCTCTTTTACTTTTAAAATTGCTGTTCTCGCTTTCTTGTACCATAAAACCAAAAAAGGTTAATTTTTTTTCATCATAATTTTGATCTTTAGTTTCAATAAAAAGTAATTTTATTTATTTAGTATTATTTTTTGACAATTTGTTCAAATATTTATTTTTAGACAAATATTTATAAAGTATATATGTATGTGCAAGGCGAATTCATTCCGGGTAATCTCGGTAGTACAACTCGTACAAAAACCACAAGCAATTTGTTTTTGTAAAATGTCAAAAACCGAAACAAATCAAAACGGAAACAAAGACAATAAACCAAATTTTGACATCCAACAATTATAAAGCTAAAGAAAAAAAGTTATCAGCAGGGCTTTTATGATCACCTGTAATGAATTCGACTTGTGTATATGTATACAGGGCAAACATGTTTTCCCATATCATATACATATATTATTTCTAAAGCACTTTTTTTGTCGGTTGCAAATATCTCCCATACCACCGCATCAAATTTAATGAATGATATCTCATTTTAAAGCTTATTTCTCCACTAATGGCGAAAAATAATTAGAAATTGAAAAATTAATATTTTCATTAATAAAAATTATATTTTATATAGAACTGCATGATAATACTGTTGTCATTATGATTATATGTTTTTGTTCAAGTGTGGTAATACAGGGTCGCTTAATAGTAATGCAGTTCTAATAGAACTGCATGATAATACTGTTGTCATTATGATTATATGTTTTGTTCAAGTGCAGTTCTACATAATATAGTATGTATTAAAATCCATTCTGGCAATAACGCTATTTACTATAATGCCGTTTATTACTAAGTCAGTTATATATAATTGCGTACGTTTAAAGATATTTTTGTTTGTATTAAGGATTCGTACGGGCAAAAAGTTAACGATGATCATGTCATTACCTCTAACATTGTACTCAAAGAAGTATTATAAAAGCATTTAAACATATGTATGTATGTAAATATGTATGATATATATTATGATTTCTAATATTTTTATACTTTTAACAAAATGTATTGAAGTTACTAAAATTTCTATTAATTATTTTCATTTTATGTTACAAAAATGACAACTAACGGTGCGAAATATTCGCACGGCTCATCTAGTTTTATTTAAAGCTATTTAATATATGTTTTAACATACAGAAATAGGCAAAAAAATGTGCGTAGTGTGACCGGCAACAAAAATTTTTATTGTTTTAAACAAATTGTACGAAAACACAAATTGGGAAAATATTTGACATATGTGACCGTACCTTAACATATGCATTTATGTTAACAAATAAAGCTGTTTTAACAAGATGTTACTTGATAAATTTGGTCACAACTGTGATTGGTGATTTTTTTAGTACATTCCTTTTTGCTTAAAGTCACATCTTTAAGTTGCAGCCAAATCGTTAAATATATCGCAAATTTGACTATAAGCCTTATTCACATATATGCCATGAGTCATATATCCGAATTCGAATATAATCAATTTATATGAATATATAAAATAAAAAATTTATATTTATTACACCGACAGCAGGCTTATGTTTTCTCAAAAAAAAAAAAAAAAAAAAAAAAAAAATGTTAAAATTATAATCAGCCTTATTTTGAAAGTCGTTGTCGTGATTAAAGTCGTAGTCGTTTGAAAGTTTCCATCGCTGATACCAAAAACTAGATTTTTTTTTTAAATGGGAAGTTGTTGACAAAAATGAAACGACCTAACTCTTAGATATCTTGTATCTTTGAAAGCTAAAACGAACTTAGTAAATTTTGATTATGTGACTTTAGAGTTAATATTTTGTTTCAAGGCCCAACTATAATATGCTTAAGTTGGCCTAAGCAACTGTGCGAATAACATGTTATTCATATGTGTCAAACCATATTGAACTTTAGGAAACGTTTTATTAAGTTTTATGAATCTGTCAGTTGCTTAAGCAAAGTGCGAAACTAATTGCTCTTTGCGTACGGAATCAAATGCTTTTTGATTTTGTTTTTTTAAATGTATTTGGGATGCTTTTCGGGAAGCTTAAACAAGCTTATGCATATTATAGCTGGGTCTTTACTTTTGCCTCTGCTAGCCGCTGTATGATGAAATATGTGGCAAATATGCTTATATCGCAAAATAGACCATAATGTAAATACTTTTTATTAAATTTACTTAAAGCGGCAGAAAAAAAAGATAACATGGACTGTCGCTAATGTGACTAAAAACGGTAGTGACTATAAACGCAAAGTACTGTAATAGTGCTTAAATCACAGATACAGAAATATCACTCATCTCTAGTACCAAGTGATCCATTGCTTAAAATGATATGTTGTGTTAGGCGCAGAAGGCGGCTAAGGGTATTTCAATATTTGCAACGTTTGCACTATGTTTTCAATGATCTGTAAACATTGTACCAGATCCTGAGTGCAATTCAATTGCCTTTGCATTTTCGATGTGGGTTGATGTCTTTGCGTGAGTTTTTAAATCTGCAATTCCGGTTATCGCTGGCATAACATGTTGTTAAAAAGTAAAAATCCATTAAAATTATTCCTCAGCCTTCCCGCCTTCAGTTATTCCACATTAGCCGATTTGCAAAATTTTTTAAAACAAATCTTCTTAAATTGCTACACTTGCCAGTTAAAATTATTTTTTATTAAAATAATTTATTGTATTAGTTATGCATAATTCTTATGTAGAAATCACTGTACAGAACTTTCTAGTACAATTGTAAAGTTAAAATTGGTATTCATAATTTTACTTCAACCGCACTGTAATTCTCGAATATTCGATAATAATCTTAAAATTATTGTTAATCCTTAAAGTATGCTTTAGTTTATTGATTTATAATAGCTCAATTTAAATTCAGCCATAGTGTTAATGCATAATGATATTATCTGCTAAGATACTAAAAGCTCGAATGGTCCAGACAGTTCAAAAATGTTACAGACGGTTTGAAAACGTCGAATGTTCTGGAGCCATCTAGATGTCAGCGTTTGAACAGAGTATAAATACTCGTGAAGGTCGGCATCGATAATCAGTTTTAGTACAAACGTTTAAGTGTGCAGATCGCAAAAGAGGTCGCAATTATAAGTTGTTATAGCGACAAAGTTCTAATAAAGTTGTGTGAATGGTTTTTAGTATCAGCTATAAATAAAGTGTTTTATTTATTTTATTAAAGTTGCAATAAAAGAACTCAAGAGGTTTATTATAAAGGAAATAAACCAAAAACGCTATTGAAAAGGCAGTAACGTAACAATATCAATATTAAGAGCAAATTAACGGTTTGTATATGCGCACAAAAAAAAATCAACAACACCTGTTTTCCCTTACAGACCAACAGAATGACCATTTGCATAGCCAAAGCAGTAATGTTCATATATTTCTGTAAGCTATGTTAACATACAGGGAGCGTTTCTAAATAACATTTAATTTGGAAAATAAAGGGGGGCTCAAAATTCCCGACTATTCCACAATACTCGTTGTTACTCTACCTTTCAAAAGTCTCAATTGTTTTAGATTTTTTTTTATCCCGGCTTCAATAACACATTTTCTTCCCATGATTTATTTTGTTAAGAGAACGATCTCTTAAATGGATACAAGATCTGAGAATTTCCTTTCAAGTACTTCAACCTGAAAGAGTTTGTTTTGTTTTGTTCTATTGTTCCTTTCAAGCACATAAGCCTGAAGGAATTTTGTTTTTTGTTTATGTTCCTGGCAAGCACTTTAACCTGCAGGACAGTGTACCAAATAAAACACAAAAATTAGTTTCTTAAAGCACACTGATCTTATAAAGTTTTATTTACGCTAATTTATATTAAAATTATGCTTACATATAAGAAATGACTAATTACCTATATTTAATAGTGGCTTAATGCTAAAAAATGCAACGACACAAAATAATAAACAGAAATAAGAATTGTCTATATAGCACAAAACTTGACCTACTTAATAAATAAAGTTTTGCCTAGTGGTTATTGACTTATGAATTGTGTATGATGATGCATAAACAAAATGAACTTAATTGTGGAATGCTGTTTTTACCAAATTAAAATAAACAAACGATAAAATTAATTTGGGTTAATGTTCAATGAACCTTATTGTGAAATAAAATAATAAATGAAACTAAATGTATTAACATGCTCCCCCCGTTGAGTGTAGCTCAAAAAAAAAGAAAGAATTAAATAAGTAAACAAATGGAAAAAATTACTAATAAACTTTGAAGATTATGTGTCCGCGTTGTGCTGAGCTGGCATTCCTTCTCGTCTTATTGAAGCTGTGTGGATCTTTTGCTTTTTGTTAGTCAGTTGTTGATGTTTGTTAAATGTGGACGGTGAATTCTGACGTGGTTTGTTGTTGACGGGGTGTGGGAACTGGAGTAGCAGCCTTTTTAGAATTTTGTCTTCTTGTGAGGTAAACTAAGATGCCAAGCGTGATTATTAGGGATGAGTAGCCGATGGTGATGTGATGGTAGTTGTTGGTGTCAATTTTGTTCGGAAGCTGAAGAATTTTTTGTGTGTTCAAAGAGGTTTGTAGTTTTGTTAGATTTTTAACTTGTGATATATATTTGTTCGTATGGATTTTATTTAGCAATGGGTTTATACGTTCTTCATGGCTTTGTTTGGTGGTTTCCCAAAGATTTGTGTATGATGTTTTACTGGAGCTGGATATTACTTGCTGCCTCTTTAGTGTCATGAATTTATGTTTAAGGGTGCATATTGGTTCCAGTTCAAGCAAACCTGATCCTTCGAGGGTTAATTGGGTGATCTGTTGGTTGCATACCAATGTTGCTTGGGATTGAGATGGAAGGGAATATATCCATTTATTTGGATGTCGTAGCGGTACCCATGATGTGGGTTCTTTGACATGCTGCACTGGGCAGTCTAGCTGAGTTCTGTTGTGAAACAAATTTATTTCACAACTACATGCTAATGAACCATGGTCATACTGTAGTTGAATCTTCGAGCAGAGATATCGCTCTTTTGTGAGAAGTAAACATGAGTTGAATTCGAGCTTACTGAGAGCGTAATACTGGTTGCGATCAATGTTGATGACCAGAAACGTAGAGCATGGCTGAATTGAGATTAATGTAATAACACATTAATTAACAATTTGGTATTGGGACTATGTTGAAGACATCAAAACTATCACCTTCAATTAATGGTAATGTAATGCTAAACATTACTGTGTTTTCGGTGAGGCCTCCCTTAACTTTCATTAGCTTGTACAACTGTAGCGTGTCTTCTTGGTTAACAGGTAGGTCTAGTGCTTCAGGGAGATGGAATCTTATATTTTCCACTTCTTTTTGCAATTGGCGTGGAGTCAGGAGTAATGGACTGATGACGCCATGGTGAGTATTGGTAAGGACATCAAGAATTGATAATTGAGTGCGCTGTAGATTAGCTGCTGTGATTGTTAATTGAATGCAAAGTGATGAAAACAATCGGTGGAGCCTGTCCTGATGGTGTTCGTCTTTGCCAGCGAGTATCATGTTATGTATTTCGGCGATTTGGAAGTCAATTTGATCAAATTTTTTCTTTACAGCTCCTTGGTCTGCCTTCATGATGTTAATGGTTGAGTCAATAATTGAAGTCTGATTCTTTAGGAGATTAAGTAGATGTGCTTCGTTTTCCTTGACCTTTGAAATTGTTTGTGCCATGTTCGTCGCATATTCGGAATCCAGTACACCAAATAGAGAATGGGCGATGTTCCTAACTAAATCTATCTATTGCTGCTCTTTTTCCCGGAAAGTAACATACTGTCCATGGTGAGTTCATCTTCAGTATGTTCAAAATATTTTACCAGGTTAGTACATGTTGTCTATTCTTGTATTTCTTTACATACATGGTTAAGTGTTTTTGTCCCTTCCGAAAAAATGGTTAACTCAGACCAAAATTTCTTTAAGTCATAGTATATCAATAGTTGCCCTTCTGTCGGTGATATTACTGTTGATCCGATTCCTTCGAAATGTATGCCTAATTTTCTTCCGAATTTTTTATTGTGTACTTGTGCACCTACTATCAATGGAAGTAGCATAATTGCTATCATCACGGTGACTATAGTGTGATTAAGAGAGGCACGTCTTCTCTTTTTAGGAATTTATTGTCATTGGTTTGTGACGTGGTTGGTTCTTCTGAATCATCTTGGTTGTTGGTTCCACTCGAGTCTGTAGTGTTAATTGGTAGTGGTGCTAGACGAGCAATTGGCCTTCTGGAAATGCCCTTTGCTGTTTTGACGTCCGCTACCCGTGCAAAGCCATCATCTCCATAGTGTACCTTTACAATCCTTCCTAAAGGCCATTGTAAAGGTGTTGTGTTATCTTCTTTTATATTGACCATATCACCAGGTCTTATGTTATTTTTTTGTGTTTGCCACTTATGGCGATACTGCAGTTCACAAAGATACTCGCGTGACCATCTTCTCCATAATTCCTCTTTGACATGAGTGACCAACTTCCATCTAGTCAACAGGTTGGTGTTTGGCTGTGTGTCTCCGATGTTGGCTTGTGCATTTATAGGTTCCCCGATGAGAAAATGACCCGGGGTGAGTGCCGCCAAATCATTTGGATTGTCTGACATGGGACTTAATGGGCGAGAGTTGAGAATACCTTCTATCTCTATTACCACAGTATCAAGTTCTTCGTATGTCAATGTTTCCGTTGATACACTCCTTACTAGCAGATATTTTGCGGACTTAACCGCCGCTTCCCATAAGCCTCTAAAGTGGGGCGCCCTTGGTGGTATGAAGTGAAATGCAATCCCTCTGGACGTACATTCGTTATGGATTTTTGCATGAGCGGAACTTTCATATAGTGAGTCTGACAGCTCCTTAAGTTTATTTTTTGTACCAACGAAATTTGTTGCGTTGTCACAATATAGGTTTTTGCAGTGTCCTCTGCGGCTTGTAAATCGCTTTAATGAGCCTATAAAGGCTTCAGTGGTTAACTCACTTACTAATTCTAAGTGCACAGCTTTAGTAGCGAAACAGCAAAATACAGCGATGTAGGCCTTGTGAGGCCTTTTTCCTCTTACTTTATATTGAATCCAAATTGGTCCACAAAAGTTAACGCCAGAGTTGATAAATGGTCGTGCTGGTGTTATTCGTGCTGGTGGCAAGTTTCCCATAATTTGGTTAAGCAATTTTGGCTTTGCTCTAGTGCATTTTATGCAGTGTTGAACAGTTGATCTTACTGCCGAATTTCCTTTGACTGGCCAATACCTTTGCCGTAGGTGAGCTAAAAGTGCTTGTGGTCCACAGTGTCGATTTTGTACATGGATTAGTAGTTTTGATATTGGATCATTATATGGGGTTAACATTGGGTGCCTTGCGTCGTAAGGTAACGTTGATGATTCTAAGCGTCCTCCCACTCTGATAAGGCCATTAGAGTCTACAAATGGTGTAAGATTGTTGTATGGGCTGCCTTTGGTCACTTCCTTATGTTTCAGCAAATGTTTTAACTCGTGAAAGACCCTTTATGATTTATCTGGCAGATTAGACTTGTTAAATTTTCACCTGTGGTTGTGATGGCAGTGACTTTCTTTAGTTCCATGTTACTGTCGTCACTGATGGCTATATGTTTTGAGAAGTTTTGTGGCCAAATTCCATTTTGTTCACAAAGAAACATGGGTCCGTAGAACCATAAGGGGTGTTCGGATAATTTTCTTGGCGAAAGACCACGTGACAGAACATCTGCGGGATTATCCTTTGATCTTATATGTCGCCATTGTTCGACAATAGATATTTCTTGTATTGCAGCTATTCGGTTAGCCACGAACGTTTGGTATGATGACGATGGCGAAAGGATCCAGGCCAACACGATTTCAGAATCTGTCCATAGATATGTAGGGCTATTTTCAAGTTTTAAGTCCCGTTTAACCCTTGATGTTAACTGAGCTGCTAGCAGTGCTGCGCAGAGTTCGAGGCGGGGAAGAGTTTGGTTCTTCAAAGGTGCTACCCGAGATTTCGCACATAGTAGTCGTACTATCACTTGATTGTTCTTGATAACTGATCTGATATAAATTGCTGCACCATACGCCTTTTCTGATGCGTCGGCAAAGGCATGAAGTTGTATATTCGATGCTATTTGTCCTGCAAACATATGTCGAGACATCTTTAGATTGTTGATATGTTTTAAATCATCGCGGAAGGTCATCCATTTTGAGCAAAGGTCTTCTGGTAGCTCATCATCCCATCCTAGTTTTAGTTGCCACAACTGTTGAATAAAGATTTTTGCCGTGACTACAATTGGTGATAATAGCCCCAAGGGAACGAATAGTCTAGCTAGATCTGAGCAGACTGTTCGTTTAGTAATCTGATGAATTTCCTTTAAGCATACTTTAACACAGGACTGGTCAGAGGTTGCCATCCATGTTAATCCTAGGGTTTTGACCGTTTGGTTATTATCATTAGTAAAGTCGAAATTTACTTCTTTTTGTTCTTATGTAGTGTTTTGTAGCAACTTCTGGTGATTGGCGGTCCATTTTTGTATGTTTTAATTCTGTCTGAATCATTAAAGCTGTATGCAAGCTATCATCTCCCCCGATTCCATCATCTACGTAAAAGTTGTCTAGCAGGAATTGCGGATACTTTGTTTTATTTGATTCACCAATTTTTTGTAGACATTTTGTTGCTAAGTATGGTGCGGATCGGGTTCCGTAGGTGATTGTGTTCAGCTGGTAGTATTTTATTGGCATAGTCGGTTCTTCCCTCCAGATAATTGTTTGAAATTTTCTGTCTTCTGGCTGCATGAGGAATTGCCGATACATCTTTTCGATGCCAGTTGGGAAGACAAAACGTGGTAAGCGGAAGCGAAGAAGAATTGAGAATAGATCGCTTTGCAACGTGGGCCCTGTGTGCATTATATCATTCAATGATACACCGTCTGAAGTCTTAGTAGAGGCATCAAAGACTACTCGTAGCTTAGTTGTGCTGCTTTCAGGGCGAAGTATGCAGTGATGAGGAATGATATACATTGGTCTTGGCGTGGAATTTAGGTCAATTTGTGACATCTGGCCTAATGCTTCGTACTCTTTCATGAACTTGACATATTGTGCCTTTATTTCGGGGGCCTTCGCTAACCTTCTTTCCAGTGACATAAATCGGTTGAATGCTGTATTATGTGATTCTCCCAATGTATCAGGGTTGTTGCAGAATGGAATTTTTACCGTTAATCTTCCATTCCTATCGATTGTGTGAGTTTGTGCAAAATGATCTTCGCAATGTTTGTCTGAAGTTGATAGTCTTGTGTCGACTTGATTTAGATTTTCGAGCTCCCAAAGTTGAGCATGGAATTTTCTAAATTTGTATCGTCTTCAGTGCACATTCCACATACTGCAGCTCTTGCTTCGTGTCCTCCTATCTTACCAGCAACGACCCAACCCAATAATGTATTTTGTAAAATTGGCAAATCGTTACCAAGTTTAACCTGTCCTATTGCCATTAGTTGATGGTAAAATTCTGCCCCTAGTAAAACGTCTATTCTATCAGGGCGGTTGAATTCTGGATCGGCTAGCACTAGGTCTTTAGGAATTTACCAGTGGTCAATTGTGATCGTTTGCGATGGTTGAGGCGGAATTATTTGTGGAAGAACTGCAGCCTCAAATCTTGTATTAAAGTTGTTTATGCGTGAGTGTAAGGCTATGTTTACGCGATGCTGCACTCTAATGTTGCGTGAGCCTATACCGCTGATGCATATTGAGGTTGGTTTTAGTGAGATTCCAAGGCGTTTAACTAACCTTTCGCTGAAAAGGTTTAGCTGTGATCCGGAATCAAGGATTGCCCTACATTGTATCTCCTTGTTGTTTGATTGAACCTTGATCATTGCTGTGCCCAGAAGGACGTAGTTAATTGTTTGAGTGTGGTTTGAAGCAGCGAGTGATGTTGCGTTTTGCTGAATTTGCGGTGTTCTGGCGACGGATGTTGTGCGTTCGTTAGAAACCAGGCTATTTGCTGCTGGCTATTTGCGACTTGGTTCTGATTTGTGCCTTCTAGATGCAACAGAAAATTGTGTTTTTTGTTGCACTTCATTAAATTTTTGCTAAGGCAGTTTTTAGCGTTGTGACCAGGTTTTAAACAGTTCACACAGCGCTTTTACCTTTGAACAAATTGAAGCCTTGATACCGGTGACTGCTGAAGAAAAGTGTTGCATGCAAATAATGGGTGATTTCCATTTTTGCACAGAATGCAGCATGGGTTGGCTTGGTACTCGATTTGGAGTGTGGTAACTTTCCTTTTTCGGCAATGGATTCCATAGATTGGAAATGTTTTTCTAGAAATTTTAGAAATTCTTGTACGGTTGGGACTTCTCTTGGTTGAAGAAGGGATTGCTCGTACTGTAGTCGTGTGGTTTGATCCAATCTTTTCAGTAGCAAATGAAGCAACAGTGGATCCCATGATGAGTTGTCAATGTCGAGATTTCTAAGTGATAAAAGACACTCTTGGGTTTTATCATGCAGCGACTTGTAATTGTCGCTTGATGTTTTGGTTGGAGCATCGACAAGCTCCTGGATGAGTTTGCTCACCAGTAATCTTTAATTGTTGTATCGCTCTACTACAACCGACCAAGCAGCTTCAAAGTTTTCTCCTGTGGTGGTGAAATGCTTGACTAAGTTTGCTGCTTCCCCTACTAAATGTGTCTTTAAGTACCACATTTTCTGGACTGTTGGAATTGGCTGCTGAACAATTAGGGATGAGAATATGTCGTGAAATTCCTTCCACTGCATGTAGTCGCCTTCGAACTTAGGTATTACTATTTTGGGAATAGGCACTGTGGACACTTCTGAATGGCCATTGTTACCCTGAACTGATGAGTTATTTCTGAAGGTTCTGGAGGCTGCCCGGACCTGCTTTTCGAGCTGAATAAATCTTGACATGTCGTACCCGTGTTGAATGGCTTCACCGCATAGTTCTGCTATTTGGTAATGTAGGCCTTCGATATCTTGCCATCGCTTTGTTGCAGCTACGGAGTCTAGTTGGGTTCTAATAATCTGTATACGGCTGACATCATGGCTGTTTGTTTTCGCATGAGTCTCACCAGCTCACCAGTTGCCGCCGTGGATTCCTCAGCAGTAGTTGCCTGAAATTTGTCGTCTGGGCTGTTGTTAATGAGCCGCTTCGTGGCTTCAGGAGTACCGACCTTTAGCATTGAAGATTCGAATTCTTCCTTATATTGCTGCACGATGCCCATGATTGAGCTGTCGTAATCCTTTATAAAGTAATTATGATCCAACGGGATCTTTTCCAGTAACCGAATCTGATTATCGGTACCTTTAAAACTTGCCCACTCCTCGTCAAGCCGTCTCAATCGTTCCTGGAAGTAGCTAATTGATGTTTTCCTTGAAGATGGGTCCTTATTGTAATTTTGGATGATGGCTTCAATCCGCTGTCCAGTCTGTTGCTGGCTGATGACAAGCTCTTCGAACGAGGTCATGGTGTATTCTTTCTCCTTCCTAGTTCAAATTAAATGAAAATCCTGTGCCTGATACAGGATCACGTCGGGGTCACCAAAAAATGTTAAGAGAACGATCTCTTAAATGGATACAAGATCTGAGAATTTCCTTTCAAGTACTTCAACCTGAAAGAGTTTGTTTTGTTTTGTTCTATTGTTCCTTTCAAGCACATAAACCTGAAGGAATTTTGTTTTTTGTTTGTGTTCTTGACAAGCACTTTAACCTGCAGGACAGTGTACCAAATAAAACACAAAAATGAGTTTCTTAAAGCACACTGATCTTATAAAGTTTTATTTACGCTAATTTATATTAAAATTATGCTTACATATAAGAAATGACTAATTACCTATATTTAATAGTGGCTTAATGATAAAAAATGCAACGACACAAAATAATAAACAGAAATAAGAATTGTCTATATAGCACAAAACTTGACCTACTTAATAAATAAAGTTTTGCCTAGTGGTCATTGACTTATGAATTGTGTATGATGATGCATAAACAAAATGAACTTAATTGTGAAATGCTGTTATTACAAAATTAAAATAAACAAACGATTAAATAAAATAATAAACGAAACTAAATGTTTTAACGTATTTTAATCAGCTAATTGTTTTTTTTTTGAATGCGATTTTTATTTTCTTAAAAAGAATCTGGTATAATCCAATGTAATTAATTATTTGAAGCAACAAATGTTGTTTAATAGCAAACTTACTATTTCTTTTTAGATATTTATCCATTTTTAAGAAATTTTGCAAAAAAAAACTCTCAGACATTGAAGCAATGCAGTGAAAATTTTAAAGCCGGGATCAAACGATTGCCGCAATGCTCCAATTTTCACACTTTTTAATAGACCGACGTGTAAATGCACAATAAAATGGCTTATGTACCAATCGAGGACAATATTGTGCTTTGCTTTACCAATAAAAAGAAATCCTGCTGCGACAATAGTGTGACTATTGGTACGTTCGTAAATGCAGTTGTTGCGCATCAGTAAAGTTTAATGTTCGCAAAAGCATAGACAATGAATAGACTCGACACGGGGAAAAAAGTGTGGCCAAATTACCACGTTAATATGAAAGGGACAGCAAATTTTGTTTAATCATATACAACTGTCTTTTTTATATTTAGTCAATTCACAAGGTATCCTAACATGTCATATTGTCAAAATGTCCTAATATTTCACAATGGTTTAAAAATATTGTTGTTGGTTTGTTAACAAAAAGTGTCTTAAATAAATAGAACGTTGCTTGCTGTGTTTATTGTGCTGTCGTAATTAATCAGAAAAGTCCAGCGCTGAGCGGCTGAGCCGTACAACAATATTTTTAAACCATTGTGAAATATTAGGACATTTTGACAATATGACATGTTAGGATACCTTGTGAATTGACTAATTATCTTGGTAATTTTTTTTTTATTTACATTGGTAAATTTTTCAATTGTGTGTTTTTTTATAATTTTTGGCGCAAATTCATAATTTTCCTCAATTTTAATTTGTTTAAAGATTTTTCGAAAAAATAAATTGTTGATGATAAAATGGGATCTTTTTCATAATTTGTTGATTCTGGATAAGGTATTTGAACATTTTGTTTAATGTTTGAACTTTTTATATTAACGTTACGAGTATCTTTTTCTGTTATAGATATATTAGATTGGGGTTGTAAAATGTTTAATGTATTTAAAAGTTTTGAAGTCTTATTAATATTTTTTAGATTCAGCTCGTCAGATGTTTCCATTAGTTCTTTAAATTTTGTTTTAATAATGATGATATTATTAGAGACAATTTTCAATGCTTTTACAGACTGATTATTAAAATTTCAAATGTTGCGTTTTTTACGTTTTAGTATATTTTGATTTATATTTAATTGTTTATTCATTATCCAAAATGATATATCTGATAATCCGACTTCCCACTGATTACTCATGCTAAGTGATTGATTTAATAAATTTGTGAAAGTACTTGAAGGGTTTTTATATAAATTTACTGAATCGTTAAAATGTTAAATATTTTAAGTTGCGTGTTATATATATATGAAAAATTTAAATCATCAATTAAAATCTGATTGATTAATCCATGAATTATATTCTTTTTCAAAACCATTTTACAAATAGTTTTTCACCTCCACCTTTAATTAAATGTCCACTTAAATCTTTTAGCTGGAAGACGACAGGCTTTGGTGCATTATTTTTATTTACTTTAAAAACTTCTGTAGATCATCCCCTTTCAAAAACATTTTTATATTTGCTTATGCGAATATTAAATTTTCTATTTTGAAAAACTTATACTTCGATGATAAGATGAATTATATTCTTTCAACAGTTTATCTAATACAATTTCAATAATAAATATATAAATATAATAAAATAAATATCAATAATAAAATTTAATAATTTTATGATAAGCTAGATTTATAATATTTAAATAAATAATAATTAATTATAATCTTAATATATAAAATAAAATACTACAAATTTATTAATAAATAATTAAATTTTGGGAAATCCTCCAACATAATACAAGAATTTAATTAATTTATATTTATAAGCATTCCCCTATAAAAAAATAAATAAAAATCAATTATTAAAAATGTAGAAATGGAGATATATTATTATTTATTAAATATATATGATATATATATAAATGTATAATATAAATTATTTAATAATTAGTAAATTAATAGTGTATTAGACATATATTTATATATCTTTAAATTATGTATGTATATGTATATATAAATGTATCTATATATATATATGTAAAAATTAATTATCTATCCAGTTATAATTTCCTTGCATACTAAATTGTTTCCACATTTTATTTGTTAAAGTCGTATTAAATCGTTCAACTATTGACGCTTTTAAATTTGAATAGTTATGATAATAATTAATATTTAGCTCTTTCATAGGAGTTTTGATATATGTGTTATAAAATTCTTTTCCTTGGTCTGAATGCAGGTTTTTAGGAGCTTTGTTACTGTATAACTTTATAATACTTTTAAATGATTTTGAAACCTCAAATTTATTTAAAAATCAAAACTTAATATCTAAAGATAAAGATCGAATAATATTGTGTTATTCTGAAAAAATTCACTTCTGTAATAATAAAAAACGATACGGTCACAAGTGTGTGTTTCTGTCTTTATTCTTTTTTGCATACTGCCTAGCAAAATGTGCTTTTCTGGCCATCGACATATCGCCATGTTGGCGGCACTTAATACAATTTATATGGTTGTCTGCACTTCAAGCAAATTACGCAGTTGGCAGCAGTTCCTTAAATACATAATTGCTTAAAAACTAAAGTGTGATAACTATGATATATTCAAATATTCACATATAGAGGGCGATCGTCAAAAACGTTACAATAGTTGTTATTTAATATTATTAATAAAGTAAACTAAAAATACCAACAATAAATAATATGGAAATATAATAAATAAAATAAATCTAGTTCAATGTTACATTCATTACAACTCGGCCATCCTGACCTTTGATTGCCCTCAATCAATTTACTTTTCTATCCATTTTCGCATTCGCGAAGCTTCTATCACTCCATCGTATGGCAGCTGGGTAATTTGGCAATTCTCAATGTCTCTAATAACATATCGGTCATTAGGCAAGGTCTTGTGTACCACATAAGGACCTCTGAAAACTTATTTAGCTTTTTGTTCTTCCCTACAACAGTGTCCGTATAACGAATCACTACGAAATCACCCACCTTATACGATTTCGCAGGTTTGCTTCTATCTAGAAAATATTTTAAATTCCTCTGCTGCGATTTTAAAATAGCATCTGAAGCATCGGCTCGAATTTGTGATAAATTAGGAGTATTGACATTATAATTTTTTCCCTGCAGATATTCAGTTAAGAAAGCTACGGTAGCGCCCCGCTGTTCAACACCAAACAACAGTTTGCTGGGAGTCTCTCTGGCAGAAAAATGGGTTGTATTATTCATAGCAAACTCAACCTTAGTAAGCATTTGGGACCAATCAGAGTGGTTCAAATGGTTGGTGACCTTGCTCAACATCATTTTTAGTACCCTTTCAACCTGACTGTTCGCCTGTGCAGACGCCACTGCGATTCGGACGTGGTCTATATTGTTGGTCAGAAGATAAGAACTAAAATCGGAAGAAGTAAAACATGTGCCCCGATCACTTATAATTCGCCTAGGTCTTGAGTAATTTACAAAGTATTTATCCAAGCAAGCAATAACTTCCTTAGTGCTGGTTGATTTTACTGCAAATAATTTAACGAATTTCGTAAAAGCATCAATTATAACCAAAATATGCTTCCGCTGAGAATTTATGGCCGGAAGTGGACCAAGTGGTCAATGTGTATTGTGTCAAATGGTATAGGTTTCTTAGGTATATTGTACAAATTCAGCTCATTTATTCTAACTGGAGGTGAGCGCATTATATACCGCAGGCAGTTTTTTATAAACCTGTCAACTTTCTCTTTCAAATTCCTGAACCAATAATTTTTCCTAACCTGTTCGTACGTTTTATCTATGCCCAAATGACAAATCTTTTCATGTACTAATCTAATGACATTCTCCTCGAATTCACGAGGAACATACAATAGTACATCACCCCTCCAATTCTCCCGAAAGACTATACCGTCCACTAATTTAAATTTCGGCACTTCCTCGCTCTCTAGACGTAACTTAAGCGACGTAATTTCACTGTCCCTATCCTGAATCATAAAATCCAATTCACCCCTGTCAGATACATTGAACGTCTTGCACGGAATAATATTCGGTATATCGAAATCTTCACAGTCATCATGATAAAGATCCCTGTAGTTATTACACATAACCGCTGAAGTCAAGAGATTACCGCTTTCGTGCACAGTTGGATTTCCAGGTCCTGCATCATGAAATAATTTGTCAGATACGTCGAGAAAACAATCAGTGGGTGTTGTTGCCGTCTCATGACACCTGCTAAGTGCGTCCGCATGACCCATCGCTGCCCTTCCTCTATGTACAATTCTGTAGTCGTAATGTTCCATCTGTAAGGTCCACCTAGCAATTTTCAGACTTATATCCCTTTTGTTCAAAGTAAGAGCAAGGGCGTTACAGTCAGTGACAATCTTGAAGGGATTACCCCTCAAATAAATATCGAATCGATTCAGGGCATGTATGATTGCCAAGGTTTCAAGTTCGAAACTAAGCATCCGAGATTCAGATGCTGTAGTAGCCTTAGAGAAAAAGAAAACGGTGTGAAACCTGCCATTAGTTTGTCTCTGTAATAACACAGCCCCAAACCCTACCTTGCTTGCGTCCGTATGTAATTCTGTTTCGTTACGGGAGTTATACAGGACCAAAACTGGAGGCGACAAGAGTTTCTCCCTTAATTCATAAAACGACTGCCTACAGCATTCGTCGAAATCAAAATTTCCACCCTTCTTCATCAAACGCTGTAAAGGGTGTACAATTTTCGCGTAGTCCCTCACAAATTTCCTGAAGTATGAAAATAGCCCAAGGCAGGACTGTAGTTATTTAAAATTCGTTGGTAGAGGGTATTGTGCCAGTGCACGTAAATGTAAATCATTAGGACGCATACTATCGCCGTTCACTGTATAACCTAAATAATCTATAGTATCAAAAGCAAAACTACATTTTTTCAAATTTAGTTCAAGACCTAAAGTTGCCAACCGGCGTAGGACCTCACATAAAGTAACGAAATGTGCCTCAAAAGTCGGGGTGGCTATGGATATATCATCAAGATAAACAATTATCTTTCCCGACTCAATTAAATCGCGCAGAGCGCAATGAATATACCTTTGTAAAACTGCCGGCGCATTCTTAAGCCCAAATGGCATGCAATTGTATTCAAACTGTCCGTTAGGCATCACAAACGAAGTAAATTTTTTTGATTCCACATTCAATTTTACATGGAAAAACCCGTTTTTCAAATCCAAAGTCGAAAAATATTTATTACCACCTAAATACTCTAGGCATGTCTCTATAAGCGGTAGCGGAAAATTATCCCGCACAGTAATTTTATAAAGTGCACGGTAGTCGACGCATTTACGATATTCACCGTTCTTTTTCAAAACCATAACAACAGGAGATGCGTAAGGAGATTCACTCCGTCTGATTATTCCCTTTTCTAACAGTTCATTGATAATCTCTCCAAGTGCCGTACGCTCTGCAATAGCCAGTATACGGGGGCGAAAATAAAAACGAGATTCACTAATCAACCTAATTGTCATTTTGTAATCGTAGCGGACAATTTTGGTACCGCACCCTAAGTACTGTTCCCGAATAATATTTCTAATAATATTCCCATTGTGACCGCCCAACTTTGGGTTAATGTTCAAGTTATCGTCCTCATTTCCTAAATTAATAGACATAATCTCATTCCGAGCAACTTCAAATGGCGACAGTGGCCGTTGCCCAAAGTCGTCATCCACAAGTCGCGGAAATTTCTCAACGTATCTACCTGTGTCATCAAACTGAGCAAAGGGTAGTTGAACAGCTATGGTCGACGCCACTTCTTTAGGCATATTTGAATTCAATGAACAAAGAAATAAATTCTCTGAGGTAGAATGATTTTTTAAGTTTTATTTATTCAAACTATTAAATGGTCTGTCCATGTGACATAAATGAATGTTAAATTTATAAAGGAAGTTTCTTCCCAATAGTAGGGGAATAGGTAAAATCTTATCAGGCACAACAAGTAGAGTAATTATATGTTTCTGAGTTCCAAACGACACCTCAGCTAGTAGTTTTCCGAATGTACTAATTTTTGTTCTATCAAGACCGTAAAATTTTGTTTGCGTTTGAATTTTATCGATTTGAAATGGTACTTCAGATACGCGTACCAAATTTACCGGGCTGCCAGTATCGAGAATGGATAAAATAATTTTAGTATCACAAAGTTCACTATTAGAATTGATAAATCTTAATCATACCATATTAATAAAATTTACAGAATTTGTATCTTCATCCACAGCTAAAATGTCATCCACAATAGCAGCAACCGTTGTCTTCAATCTCTGTATACGTTTAGTGTTATTGCACGATTTTCGATCGTGCCCAACTTGCCAACAATTAAAGCAGACGCCAATTGGTCGCTCCTCATAGGGGCATTGGGGTCTCATGTGTCCCATTTTTGAACAATTGAAACAACGTATTTCTTCATTGCTTGTTTTAATTGCATTGAGATTTCTTCCGACGGCATTTGATTTTGCATTTGTTGAAGTATCCGCATCGCCTCTTACACACTGTCTTTGTTCATGCATATGAATAGCATTTTTAATATCATCCATAGATGTTGCACCAGAAAAAAGAATGAAATCTGATACACGGCCTTGTAGACCCTCACTCACGTCACTACGTATTGCAATAGATTCCATTTCCATAACATACCGGCGGACACTTTCGCCAGGCTTTTTAATTCGGCGGCGTAAAGAGTTGTAAATTTCCTGGCGGCTAACCGTATATCCATATTCTTTTACTAGTTTTGATTTGAGTTCGGCGTATGTCATCGCCCCTCTTCCAAGCATTAAAAGTGCCGAACCAATTAAGGAATTTCGTAGAGTTAAGAACTTGAACAGTTCATCGGCTTTTACATGATCTTAAACCTCTTAAAGACTCTTAAAAAAATCAATTACTCCATATGCACAGTCTTCTCCACTAAATTTTACAATGACATGTTCATGTCTTGGATATTTACTGTACGTATTGGTGCGCTGGAACTAAATGCTTCATTATCAACATTTCGTTCCATTTGATCAATTTCCCTGCGTAGTCGTAGGACTTCATAACGTCGGCGTAAAACTTTAATTTCATTATCAAGAATTTCTGCTTCTGTTTTGTCGTTTGTATCATTTACCGAAGCCGCCGGTGCGTCAACGATGGTAGATTTTAGAAAACCTGTATTTTTAGCAACTTCGGAAAGTTCCGCCGTGGCGGTCGGAAAACTTATGTTGTCTACTGAGGTTGTCGTAGGAGTAATAAGTCTTGAAAAGTCTTTATCATAAAGTATAGGAGGAGTAAAATTCGCAGCAGCTGCGGTTGTTGCACATAACGTAGATCTAGCTATTATTTCAGACGGCAGTGTAATCTTAGGTTTTGCATATGTCGTAGCAGAGGAAATCGAAGTGATCGGAATGTTCACAGAAGCGACAGCGGTAGGGTTTTCATCAGTTGCGGCACAGTCTGTAGCAGATGTTGAAGCCTGCTCCAAGTTTTCAAAATCTTCGGAAGGTATAGTTTTGCAATTTTTATCACCGACGGTATTGTTGCTTTCATCTTTTGCACCAGTATCGACTACAATATGGGGGTTTTCCGCTATTACGGACTCTAGTTTACTTCGTTGCTGAGAAAAAATTTTGCGAAGGTTATTGGTAGAAGTTTTAGCAGGGGCCGCTATTCCTGCATATTTTAGTACGTCTTGGAGTTGCCTTCTGTTTAAATTTGCTTCCATCTTGTTAGTTTTTTTATTCTTTTTTTATTTTTGGTAAGGGTTATGTATCCCACTTCTAAAGATGTAATAATAAAAAACGATACGGTCACAAGTGTGTGTTTCTGTCTTTATTCTTTTTTACATACTGCCTAGCAAAATGTGCTTTTCTGGCCATCGACATATCGCCATGTTGGCTGCACTTAATACAATTTATATGGTTGTCTGCACTTCAAGCAAATTACGCAGTTGGCAGCAGTTCCTTAAATACATAAGTAAAAACTATAGTGTGGTAACTATGATATATTCAAATATTCACATATAGAGGGCGATCGTCAAAATGTTACAATAGTTGCTATTATTAATAAAGTAAACTAAAAATACTAACAATAAATAATATGGAAATATAATAAATTAAATAAATCTAGTGCAATGTTACATTCATTACACTTCCAAATATAGAAAATTTAGAGCTTGTTTAATACGAATGCTAA
Source organism: Pollenia amentaria (assembly GCA_943735925.1). Lineage (NCBI taxonomy): Eukaryota > Metazoa > Arthropoda > Insecta > Diptera > Polleniidae > Pollenia > Pollenia amentaria. Next base: position 83,006,466 of record OX031009.1, read on the forward strand.
AGAATCTAATTTAATAATATTGGATGAATTAATGCTTTAATCATCAAATAAGAATGTTTGTGAACTTTTTATAAAAGGATTTCATCATAGAAATTTCAGTGTAATTTTAATTACACAAAATATTTTTTTCATAAAGGGACTTATTCGAGAGATATTTCATTAAACTCCAAATATGTAGTTATGTTTAAAAATCCAAGAGATATACACAATTTCAACATCTAGCTCGTCAAGTAGATCCAGAAAACTCAAAATCTTTAGTAGATGTATATAATAATTTTACACAACGGGCTCATGGTTATTCAATAGTTGATTTAACTCAAAAAATACCTTACGCCTTAAGATTAAGCTCTATTATCTTAAATACCGATTACTTAATATTTGCAAATATAAGCAATGACCTCATATCTAAAGTTACTGAAGGAGAACAAACATATTCTCTATGTTCTTAAAAGAGCGGATCACAAACTACGTAATACAATTTTGAAAAATGTTGACAATGTTGTTATCAGAACTTTAAATTAAACTATTTTAAATATTATAAGCAGAAATCGTAAAATAAACAAAACTGTGCTTGAAAAATCATATAAAAATACTTTAAGGAAAGTTTGGTCATCACAAACCAATGTGGGTCAAAAGAGGAAACATCTTATTCAAAAGGGAGGATTTTTACACATTATTATTTCATCGATATTAAGTAGAGTCATTGGAAAATTTTTAGAAATCGTCAAATAAATTATCAAAACTTATAGTTGTTCATCCATCAACTTATATTATAAAACTTAAAGTTAAATATTCTGATTCAGATTTTTTACATCTAAAACTATTACCATTATATGGTTCACATACACTAAAAGATATAAACAAATGGTATTATATTAAATAAGATAATTTGCGTGATAATGAAACTCAAAGTAGGAAGGTGTATAAAACGCATATTGAAACTCAAACAATAACACCTAAATCGTGTAGTAGAGCACTGCAAACAGATTTGAAATTGCCTAAGCATATTTACACAAATAATGATGATCAAAACGATATGCATACAACAATATAAAAATTAAATCCTTCTTCTGCATTTTCCGTAGCTAAAAGTCTTAAAAGTTTTTCGAAAAAGAACTACAGTAGTAGGGAAATGGGGAGGCAGCAAAAATTCTGCCTGCCCATTAGTTTTTTTTCCCATACATATACCACAGTGGGAGCATTTAGCTTTTTATTTAAAGCAGCAAAAATTCTGCCTACCCATTAGTTTTTATCCCAATGTATTTTTCCATAAGGAGGAGTTTTGAGTATAAATAAAATAAAGAACTTTTTGAGTAGTTTTAAATATAAAATACAGTAATATTAAGTTGATAATATTTATATTTTCTTCAATGAAGAGAAATTTAAAAAATTCTGTAATATGTTTAAATGTATTGTTTGAGTATTTTAAAATAAGAGAGAGTAAAATATAATATATAATATAGTAATATGTAATATAGTTTAAACATTCAACATATGTATATATATAAATAAGCTCAATTTGCACTCTAACCTAAGCATGTATGCCTTAATATAAAAAGGCTAAGGGAGTATATTCCACATCATTATCCTAATTGCCACTTTAAAGGAAATTTAATAAAAATGGTAAGTTAATCCTATATAATAATGTTATATTGAATTATTTATTTTTATTATTTTTTTCTTGTTTGTTTTTAGATGTATAAAAAAATTGTAAATATTGCCCAAGGTATTAAGCCTGAGTATATTAGAATAAACCAATCTTTGAAAATTGTGAATTTTGAATGGAAAGAAACACAATATGGTCTTAAAGTCGTTGCCAATTTAGATGATAATAAATGGTTTTATCTTCCCCATAGAATGATGAAATTTTTAAACAAGGAGGATGATAAAGTTTGGACAATTATTTACAAGGGGCGTCAATTACCAAATGGACCTGCAATATTCGATTTAAATTATATCTAAACTCTGAAAAAGAAATTCTTACAATAAAAATAATTGTAATAAAACAAAAACAAGATATTTTTTAAAATTTTTTATTAATTTTTATTTAAAAAATAATTTACAATATAAAATTTGATTTCTAATAAAAAGGAATCATCTTACTCCATAAATTCCTTAACGAAACACTAACATTCACAGGATATTGCTCCTTCTTCTCCCGCTTTTCATCATTAATGGCTCTTGGAGTTTTATAGAATTTTGATTTAGAAGGGCTGAAATTATGCACTCGCATAAAATTCCTTTTCTTATTGAATTTGGTTTTGAACGTTATGTGTTGACAAAATTCACACTTTAACATTGATGTATTCATTTTGAATAATAATAAGATATTATTTTCAATTTATATTTTTGTGAAAAAAGAAAAATGAATGAACGGAAATTGTAAAAATATATATTCTTTTTTTCTATATATTTAATGTTAATCAAAGCATATTTTGAAAAATGATCTGTGTTTATTGAACTTTTTATAACCTTCCTTCCGTCCAATATGGTAAAACATGCAATCGTATCCATGTTTAAAGATTAACCTTGAATATATGCTTCGCATTGAATTATAAGTCAATAAAACTTTTCGTTAGGGTAAAAAATACAATCGTATGCAATTTTAAAGTGTAAAAATTAACCTTGAATATTTGTTACACATTTTTATTGTTTTTAAGCCAAATAATGTATTTACAAATAGATTTGGCTACATATATGAACTTTTTAGAACATTCTGTTAAAAAATAAATACAATTTTATTATTGTCGAAATTAAAAGTCAATAAACTTTTCGTTAGGCTAAAAAATGCAATCGTAGAATTTTTTAAGTTTAAAAATTAACTTGAATGTTTGCTTCATATTAAATTATTAGTTAATAAACTTTTCACTAGTCAAAAAATCTCTTATTTGGCAACTATCTATTAGCAAAGCCGCAATAAACAATCAAATAAATTAGGAAAACCAAAACAACAGAAAAGAAAGAATTAATGTAATAGAAGTGCTTATATTACCGCCAATAGATTTACCAATATTCCATGCGCTTTATGATGGGCAGGATGATGCTTTTCGGTCAATTTTTAAATATTCTTATATGTATACTTAAATAAACTTACAACTAAAATATCATTATAATTTAAATTGAAATTATCAAACAATTTTAAAATTTTATTGAAACTTATGTTTTAACATCTTAAATAAATAAATACACAACAATAAACGCCACATAAAGTTGAAGTTTCACTCTGAATTCGAAGACTATTATAAGTAAAAGTTTTACAAATTTTATTTAAAAATAACCTAAAAGATTTATTTGGAGATTGGCCAGCAGAACAAAAGTACTCGGCAGGTTTGTTTTTAGGAAAATAAAAAGCAACCCAATGCTGACCAGGCATATGTGATGGATCAGTGTTAGCAACGTAAAAAGATGGTTTTAAAACTGGTTGTGTTGGTAATTTATTACATGCAAATACACCTTTAAATTTTTATTTTGTTATATTACTGGACTTCAAAGTATTTTTAATAGTTATTGAATTCATAGTGTTTGAATAATATTACGCGTTTTATCAATTTCTATAACACTATCAAATTCAAAGTATACTAAGCATGTTATTGCTTCAATAATTGGTTTGCCAAAACACCCTTCAATACGAATAGTTCCCTGGTTTAATAAATAACCGCAATTAGAATTATTATTATGATCTGGTGTCAAGTCGAAAGCAAGTAAAAAATATCCGTTATCAAAAAGTTCTTTAGTTATTTGATGACCTTTATCGAGATTATGAATTCCAGTTCCTTTAAATAGTGATTTCCAGGGTGAATTGTAAACGTTTTTATTTCCACTTATTTATAGGGATAAATTGCATTGGGAAGGTCGAGCGGCTTCAGTTGTTGCACAAGCTGTATTTTGTACGCTTTCTATTTAAGATCTCGACGTAAAATACGCCAAGTCGTTCCATACGTTAGTCCGAGTTGCTGCGAATGGCACTCTCAGCTACGGCCGCCTTATTTTCTTCACAGCGTGCTGGACGTGGTCTATTTGGTCGGTTATTATCCAAAAATGAGTGCTGGGTCTCAAAATGGGTGATGGTGTTGCGAATAGTACGCTCAGTAGGCCGATTATGTTGACCATAAGTTGAGCGAAGTGCACGAAACACACTCCTCACAGAACGTGAATTTTCGCAAAAAAGTTGAACGATTTGTAAACGTTGTTCAGGCGTAGGTCTTTCCATTATGAAATGCCAAACATTAATAAACAAAAATAACATGACAGCATGATACGACTAACACGTGATCTGTCAAAAAAGGCTATTGAAAAAAGTATCTCTACTTGAATCACCCATTATAAATTAGCTTCGTGTATTTTAATATAAGATTCATTTTTATCGCCACCTTCTAAAATGTAACATTCTGGTTTTTCCATATTTAATGTTACCTTCAGATGAACATTATTAAGCATATATTTTTGTTGGTTAACATCAACATGAAGTTTTCCAAAAAGCTCTACTCTTTTTCCATCCTTAAATAGTTTCTTCTCTTGTCTAAGCCAGGATTTTCTTTATCAACTAATGAATTTATTTAATTTATATCAATAGCCCAGCCACATGATTCAAGATGCGTTGATCTAGCATCACTTCCATAATTAAACAATTTTTCTATATAAGCCCTATAGTGATAGTTATTGTCAGGTTGTGATACATTTTTATTGTTAAGGTATACAATACAATTTCTAAACAAGGAGTGCAGTAAGTTATTAACAACTCCTCCGTTTCCTTTTATTTCAATAACCAGTAGAAGATAAATACTATTAAGATCACGATATGTTTCACCATTGCCTAATGATACAAATTCAATTGTGCTAGAATTATCTAGTGATGCAATTGGATTGTAGCATATTTCTTCGGTTTTAACAACGCTAGTTTGAATTGGAGGAGATTCAAATAAATCCAACTCACTCTTCATTAGGGAAGCCAAACGGGAAAACCCGAATCCCGGGATTCATTTTTATTAGTCCCGGGATTTTTAACATATCAACTTTTATGTACAAAAATGTTCGTGTTTTTTGAATTTTTGTACTCTATACAAAAATATTTTTTAAAAATTATATTTAAGTTTATTTTTTATTGCAAATAATTCTTATTTTTGAGTTTAATTTTTGTTTTTGGAACACAGCGAGTATTTAAAATTTTCATTTTTTGCTTGATATATGACGATTATTTCTGGATTTTTGTATTTTGCTTAATAAAAACCATTATTTTAAGTAGAAACGATATTTGAAGATTCACATCTCAATTCTTTTTTACAATTACGTTTAGCAAGTTCAGCTTTGGCTTAAGACATAATACCAGAATTAAAATGATAATTTTTATGCAAAATATAGATGTCAAGAAATAATTGTTATATATCAAGCAAGAAATAAAAATTATTCACGATCCAATTAAAGTTTTATTCAGAAACTAAAGAATAAAAGTTGTCAATTAAGTCGTAATATTGTTGAAATAGCTCATATTCCTTCCGGTCCAATAATAATAAAAAATTTGCTTAAAAAACATACGGTAAATAAAATAATTTTTTTATAAATAAACACTATTTGACGTATTCATAAATAAATTATTTAAACTTGAAATCTGTTTTAAGAAACACTTGTATAAACATTTCTTTTCAAATAAATTTCAAACATACTAAAATTAATGATAATGAATCTCGCCCTCGCCCTGGAGGTGTACTGCACTGCAGTCGACATAGTTTTACAGTTTTTTTTTCACTCAGCTATCGAGATCGATGAGGGACTACACTTTGCAGTGTATTAATGTCATTCACATTTAAAATTCAATTGCTTGCAAAAAACCGAAATGAATTGACCTAGAAAAACTAAGAGATACGTATATTTTTTTTAAGCTTTTTTCAGAATCTGATCAGTTTGATCATGGGTGAGGCCAGTGTTATATACATATGTATAAAATAAATTTTGTTATGTTTTCTTTTTTAAAAATGTATGTTATGTATATAAAACCTTTTGAATATTCAAAAAGTGTAGTTTATTAAAAAAAAGTAGCATCTTAAAGAAATCAAAAATCTGTCCCAATTCACATCCCTACTCTTCATACATTCTATAAATCCTGACATTTCCAATTCCCAAAAATATCCTTAAAGTTCTTTCCTCTACGGTTTGATTTAATCTGTTGCTTTTGCTTTAAACGTTTGAGTTATATACGTCGACCTTTACCTATCTGCATTGTTTCATTTTATCAACAGTAGCTGCTTTTATATTTTGTTTGACCTTTTTTCCTTTGTTTTGTAAGATTTCTTTTATTGGCTTCGTTCCAATTTCTTCTAAAATGTCCTTTTCAATATCTAATGATTTATTCTTTAATATATTCATCCCCGTTTTAAATAAGGGTTTTAGATGTGAAAATACAGCCGAAAATATGGATCCAATACCACGAACGTATTGCAAAATTCTTGGTGCGTGATATATTTCACCAATATTTTGTATATTTTCTCCAGACTGATTACACAAGGCAACAAAATCGAAAAAGGCTTGAAAAACCACTATACAATTTTGATGTATTGTGGTTCCAGTAGTACAAATATGGTCCAAATTTTAAATTCTATGGAGAGGTTTTTTTTAAAAAAATTTTTTAGTAAATTGTAAATTTTTTTAGACGTTTCTTCACATAATTAATGATAACTCAAAAAGTGTTAGTCCGATATTATTAAAATAAATTTAGAAAAATTTAAATTTACATAGCCTTTAAACCGTTTATACATCGCGTTTCAATCGGCCCACTATTTTCGGAGTTATAAGAAAAAATTGAAGCCAAAAATATATTTTTTACGTAAAAATGGCAAATATTTTTGATTTAAAAAAATCATGAAAAATCGAAAACGGCAAAAATTGTGCAGATTTATTGTTTTATCACAAAGCCATATGTTAAAGCAACAAAATGAGATATCGGTCATAAAAATTGATTGATAATTTTCGAATTTATTCACAATTAAGTGAATTCGCTCATTTTCACAAAATTTTAGTTTTTTTTCTCGATATACATAAAATTGAGTAATTAATGTTCTTCTTTCGATTTATTGAATTTTGAAAACATGCTATGTACAATTTTCACATCGAAAATGCATTACATAGTAACATTCATGTATTTTTTTTGGCAAAACCCTACCTACAATACTGTTTCTATTCTTCGGAAAAACATTTGAATTGGATAAGTTTAAATGTATTAAACAGTAGAAAACTTATATATTATTATTTAAATTTATAATAAGAAATTAAATAAGAAAATAAATAAATAATTATTATAAACTACAAACTCTGGAATTTTCTTTTATACGATTTTCTACAATTGTTGAATAACGAAGTGTTACTCTGAATACTCCAGCAAAAATCACCCATCATGTGTGCATCCCAGCGACCCTGGTATCGTTCCTCCATTGTCCGGATATCTTGATGGAATCGTTCGCCCTGTTCCTCACTCAAGTCTCCTAGATTTTCAGGAAAACGATCTAAGTGACTGTGCAGGTAATGTACTTTGATGCTCATGTTGCATCCAAGATTCTGGAAGTGAGTTAACATCTCTTCAACGTGCGTAACGTAATCATCACCCTTGTTATTTCCTAAGAAATTTTGACTAACCCATACAAACGAATCCCATGCATTTTTCTCAATTTCTGACATTGAACTGCCAAAATCAATATCTTTGACCAATTTGCGAATTTGTGGGCCATTAAATATGCCTGCTTTCAGCTTTTCAATACTCAAATTAGGAAACTTCCTTGAAATATAGTGGAAACATTCACTATATTTGTTAAGTGCTTTAACATATTGTTTCATAAGACCAAGTTTAATGTGAAGAGGGGGTAATATGATCCGATCTCGGGGCACTAGAGCCACATTTATAACATTTGGCATACCTGGAACCAGTGTTTCCCTAGAAGGCCATTGTTTTCTCTTCCAATGTTCTGCTTTAGCTCTGCTGTCCCATAAACATAAAAAGCAAGGGTATTTGGTAAAGCCACTTTGTTGACCTAAGAGGAAATTTACCATCTTAAGATCAACACAAATTACCCAGTTATGTTCATTATACTTTATCTTCTTCATGACCAATGCAATTACAGAGTATTCTTCTTTTACTTTGGTTGAATGTGCGATCGGCAAGCAGTGAAATTTATTTCCATTATGTAAAAGGACACACTTCAAGCTGCGTTTTGATGAGTCGATAAATAAACGCAATTCGTTTGAATCGTATCTCTGGAAGCCCATGTCATCAAACCAGAAATATCTGTGCAGTACACAAAATCATCTTCTTCAACAAAATAATGAAGTAGGCCTTCTTCTCGAGTACGGTAATACGAAACTTTAGTTTCTTTTGTTATGAGATTTGTTTCTTTCATCCCGGACGCAAGTAATTCCGAAGACCTTTTTGACAATCCAAGGTCTCTAATTACATCATTAAGATTCGTGACTCGCTGTTTCTCTCCATAGCATAGGCTTCGAAATTTCCAAGCGTCGTCTGTAAAATGAAAAAAATTTCAAAATTTAATTAAGAAATACTTTAAGTATGAAATATTCCAAATGTATTAACCTATACTTACTTTACGTTAGAAAACCTCATAGATAAATTCAATCGACATGAAATACATATGGTACTGGGTGTCCAATGCTGGTTCAAATTGTGCGGATATATATTATAACAATCTTCATATGACTTTTGCAATGAAGTTAGGAAGCAGTTACGTTTTTTCTCGGTGATATATTGGCCGCACACATAACAAAATGAATCCGGATTGTTTTTACTTAAAAATGTTCTGGCTTTCTTGCTCATTTTTATTAATACTTTTAAATTGTTTTAACTTGTAAGCTGATTGACTCTTTATGTAGGGATAAAATGATGTTTCCGTTATCGCAAACAATTCTTAAATAAAGTAAAATGGCTCAAGTAGCTCTTATAAATACTGATACTATAATTTGGGATAACCCTTCATGTGGGTACAGTTTGTGTGTACTGCAAATTTGTTTCTTATTCCCAAGAATCATAAAAAACATTAAGGGACGTTATGCAAAAAAATCATCCGTTACAGGTAGCCAACGGAAAAAAGAGCATTTCAGCGTGCACGGACATTTATGAGCGCTTATTAGTTTGCTACCGCAATCGTAAAAATTAAACAAGAATCATAAAAAACCTTAAGAAATTTAATGCAAAAAAATCATACGTTACAGGTTAGCCAACGGAAAAAAGAGCATTGCAGCGTGCACGCACATTTATGAGTTTGCTACCGCAATCGTAAAACAACCTTTCGTTTATTACTATTTTTTTTAATTCTGAAAATCATAAAAATGTCATCAAGGTTTTTTTCCAAACAATTTCTACATGTAAAGAGGGTTTGCCGAAATCCGGGTCGTATAATACACCTGTGTATCTGTGTTCTGCATTTTCATTATACCATTTTCTACAGTGCTTTTAAATATGCGACAGCTTCAATTAATTGTAATTAAAAACCTTAACCATGCACCGATTTTCATGATCCATGTCTTTTTTAATTCACATGATATGTAGCTTTACTTTTTTTTTACCAATTTTTTTATTTTTTGGCTAACAATTTGTTAAATAACTTCGAAACTATTGATCGCATTAAAAATATTTGTATACATCATTTAAAGATATTGTAAATCATGATTTTTGTAGATTTATTTTAACAAAATCGGACAAGTTATGATAATATAAGTGGAGAAATGTCTCAAAATATTGACAATTTTACTTAAAAATTATTTAAAAAAAAGTTATCCATAGAATTGAAAAATGTTACCGTTTTTGTACTTAGGTAGCCATGCTGCATCAAATCTATATAGTAGTTATTCAAGCCCTTTTTTGCTGTTGACCTGTGTAATGTGTAAAAATCCTCCCTTTTGAATAAGATGTTTCCTCTTTTGACCCACATTGGTTTGTGATGAGCAAACTTTCCTTAAAGTATTTTTATATGATTTTTCAAGCACAGTTTTGTTTATTTTACGATTTCTGCTTATAATATTTAAAATAGTTTCATTTAAAGTTTTGATAACAACATTGTCAACATTTTTCAAAATTGTATTACGTAGTTTGTGATCCGCTCTTTTAAGAACATAGAGAATATGTTTGTTCTCCTTCAGTAACTTTAGATTTGAGGTCATTGCTTATATTTGCAAATAGTAAGTAATCGGTATTTAAGATAATAGAGCTTAATCTGAAGGCGTAAGGTATTTTGAGTTAGATCAACTATTGAATAACCATGAGCCCGTTGTGTAAAATTATTATATACATCTACTAAAGATTTTGAGTTTTCTGGATCTACTTGACGAGCTAGATGTTGAAATTGTGTATATCTCTTGGATTTTTAAACATAACTACATATTTGGAGTGTAATGAAATATCTCTCGAATAAGTCCCTTTATGAAAAAAATATTTTGTGTAATTAAAATTACACTTAAATTTCTATGATGAGATCCTTTTGTAAAAAGTTCACAAACATTCTTATTTGATGATTTAAGCATTAATTCATCCAATATTATTAAAGTAGATTCTTCGGCATTCGTATTAAAAGTCTCTGAAACTCCTTAAACAAGCTCTAATTTTTCTATATTTGGAAGTGAATTTTTTCAGAATAACACCATATTATTCGGTCTTTGTCTTTAGATATTAAGTTTTGATTTTTAAATAAATTTTTAATAAAAGTAGATTTTCCACAGCCTGAGGGACTACAAACAAACCATCATTGTAAATGGGTATATAAACTGATAAAACATGTTTGCGCTCTTAAAAACCATTTGTTAATGAATTAAAAAGGAAGAATATTTTAAATAACATGAGTAAAAAAAAAATCTTATTGACGAAATTCATTGTCAAGCTAGAAAACACTTTAAGGGACGTAGGTTTATTCAAAAGGGCATTTTAGATACTTGGCAAATAGACTTGGTGGAGATGATACCATATGCAAAATTTAATAAAGGTTTCAAGTGTATGCTTACTGTAATATATATTTTCTCAAAGTATGCCTACGCTCTGCCATTAAAAACTAAAACAGGATTTGAGGTTTCAAAATCATTTGAAAGTATTATAAAGTTATACAGTAACAAAGCTCCAAAAAACCTGCATTCAGACCAAGGAAAAGAATTTTATAACACATTATCTATGCATACGAAAACGTAGTAAAATTGAAAATAGTTCGCTGTGTACGGTTGATCCGGCATGTAGTATGTCGTTAAGGGAGGTGCTGCTAGATGATTTGGTCGATGCATTGAAAACTACTCGTAGTTTCGTAGTAGAGCTTTCAGGCTTCAAGACACAGTGGTGAGGCATAACCTAATGAGAATCCGGAATATCCTCTTCCTGAATTTCCTCCATGTGTCCCAAGGATTCATATTCCTGCATAAATTTGTTGTACTCTGTACTAAGTGGAGCATTGCTATTCAGCCACCTTTCAAGTGATAAAAACCGATTGAAAGTCATTGATTTTGATGTTCCGAGCATGATTGGGTTCTCGGAAAATGGAAGACGAACAATAAATCTGCCTTCTGTATATCTTCTTACATTCTGAATGAAGTGCTTTTCACATCGTTTCTCAGCTTGAAGCTCGAGGTTTACTCGTTGGGATACGTTATGGATCTTGCGTCCTATCCCTTCCACGCATAGATCTGAATTTGATGACTTCAGTGATAGTTTATTTAGTAATCTGTTATTACTTGTGATCCGGAGTCCAATAGGGCTCGGACTGTACATGTGCGACCATTGGTTCCAACCACATTTACCCTTGCTGTGGCTAAGACTGTGTAGCTGTTACCCGTATCTTTCTTGTTTGCAGAAGCTAAGGTTGGGGCTTTTTTAATTTCGTTTGGAGAGGACTCTACGTTGGGCTTTTGAGGGTTTCCCCCGAGGATGATGATGGTTTTCCTTTTGACGTTTCCAAATGCAATAACGTATTGCGTTTCTTTGTGCATTTTAGGCAGGAACGTGATGTACATGTCTTAGCGACGTGATCTGATCTGAAGCAGTTAACGCATAGATTTTTCCGTTGTGTCCATTGTAATCTTTCAGGTGGTGACATTTTCAGTAATTTTTCACAATAATATATGGGGTGCCCTGTTGATCCACATATTTTACAATTTGATGTGGATGTAGTTGCTGTTGTTAATTTTCTACCCACGCCAGCTTCTAGAGTCTTTCCGCGCGTTTCTAAAGTTTGGAATCGATGCTCTATAAACCTAAGTAATTCGCGTAGACTTACAAGGCTCTTGTTGTCCTTAAGAGATTGCTCGAACAGTGTTTGGGTCGAGGAATCAAGTTTCCTCAGTAATATATGAACTAGTATGGCGTCCCATTTATCCACTGGGAGGCCTTGTGCTGATAAACCATGGGTGCATTCTTTTTGGATTTTTAAGTTGTGGATGTGAAAACAAATTGTTCAATAATGTCGTCACAATTAGTCGTGACGACATCTCACCAAGATGTTCCATGCGATTTCATAATTTGCCGATGTAATTGGTAAATGTTTTATTAAGTTTTTTGGCTAGTCTGCCAAGTGTGTAGTTAAATAAAACATTTTTTCTACTTTGCTTATTGTCGAGTTGTGGATCAGCTGGATGTAAAGGTCTTGAAAAGCTACCCATTGTAGGTAACTGCCGCTGAATTTTGGTATTCGAATTTTTGGCAACTGCGGTTGACAATGTTCACTTCTTCTGACGATACGTGAAGTAGTTTCGTTGGCGATATTGGCACTCTGTTGTAACACGCCTTGTATGTTGTGCACCTCTTCTTGCATCTCGTAAAACTCATCCAACGTATAACCGTCAATTTGCTCTTCGGATGTTAACTGCCATAAAGTATCGTTGTTTGACGAGAAATCATGCATATATTTGTCATTCTGTCTGTCGCGCTCGTTGAAGATAGAAGTGTTTTCTAAGCTCGGCATACGGTTTTTTTTTTTTTATAAAAACGTGAACAAATAAAGTATTAAAAAAAAGTAAATAAAAGAAAAAAAATACATGTATGTACATACATACATAAACATACACATTTTTTATTCTCGGTGTTGATAAACAATAACAAATAAGAAGAGCACAACTGTAAACAGTAAAAAAAACTCTTATGAGTGCAAACAGTGCAAAAACAATTAAACATAATGATAGAAATGCATATATCACAGTGAGTGTTAACGAAACAAATGCAGAAATAAAAAAAAGAATCGATGATAGCAAATACCAAACGGCTAAACCTATTACTCGCACGCGATCCCTCTCACCCACTGTCTTTAATAATAATGTTGATACACTAACAAATATAAAACCTGCAATCGTTGCCTCAACGGCAAAAGCAATTGTAAAAAGTGATGAAAATATTAACCCCAAATCGGGCATAATAGAAAACGCAGTATCACCTTCTGTGTCTAATAATACGGTTAATTTGAATACAATAAAAAATATTAAACCTGCAAGCGATGCCTCAGGGGCAAAAACAATTTTAATAAGTGTTAAAAATTTAAATACGAAATCAGGCATAATAGAAAACTGAGTATCACCTTCTGTGTTTAATAATACGGTTGATTTTAATACAATAAAAAATATATAGCCTGCAAGCGGTGCCTCAGTGGCAGAAACGATTTTAACAAGTCATGAAAAGATTACCCCCAAATCAGGCATGATGGAAAACTCAGTATCACAGGTAAAAAGTGGTCAAAAGCCTCAAGTACAAGTTGGAATGGATAGGTACATAACAGTGCTAAAACGGGGTCGCAGCCCAACCTCTTCTGCAGTTGCTTCGGTCCCAAAAGTTTTAAAAGTACCCTCTCTGATAGAATAAATTCTCAAAATCGGTTTGCAATTTTGGAAGAGGAATCCTCGGAAGCACAAAACGTTACCAAATTTTCTAAGCCACCCCCCTCCCCCGTAATATCTTAGAGAGCAAAGCTCAAGTGATTTAATAAAGAATTTGATCTCGGTAATAGGTGGAAATTCTTTTTATGTAGCTGCAATAAAACGTGGTAGTATAAATGAAACGAAAATACAAGTTAATCGTGAAGATGATTTTCGTAAAGTAAAAACTAAATTAGAAGCACTAAAAAAAACTTTTATACATACCAACTGAAGAGCAGTAAAGGTCTTCAGGTAGTGATAAAGGGCATTGATTCATGCGTAGACCCAGGTGAAATAAAAACGTTTTTAGAAGAAAAGGCTTTCAAAATAAAAAGTGTGATATATATTAAAAACAAGGAGAAAAATCCCCAGCCACTATTTCGAGTGGAGTTAGAACCCGGCGACGTTAAGCTTAAAAAAACGAAACTCATGCCATTTACAGTCTGAAATATATCCTGTATAGGAAAATAACGATAGAGGAGCCGCACAAAAGGAACGGTCCCGTGCAATGTTTAAACTGCCAAGAATTTGGTCACACTAAGGCATACTGCCATTTAACCCCTGTTTGCGTTGCATGTGGAGAATTGCATGGTACAGCTCTCTGCGATAAGTCTAAAAATTACCCTAATGTAAAAAAATGCAGCAACTGTGGTGGTAATCACACTGCCACCTATAGAGGATGCCCTGTATACTCTATCGTCAAGCGCTCGGTCGGACCGAAACCTAATCCCCCTCAAATGCATGCAACAAATCAAGTTAACACTAATGACATTCAGGTACCGCAGCCTAGTAATAACAGAACATCCTACGCTAACGTCCTAAAATCAAACCATATGCTAATGAAAGGTGATTTTCCAAACAATGATGAGACTCCAGTTTCTAATTTAAGTCGTCTAGAAAAGACCATGGAAACACTAGTGCAAACAGTAACTAACTTTACGAACACAATGGGTAATATGATGCAGGAAATGTTAAGAATGCAATCGATGTTATTGCAAGCTGTACTTAACAAGCCATGAATTGTTTAAAAATTTGTTTTTGGAACGCAAACGGCATTCGCCAACATAAAAATGAACGAGAATACTTTCTTAAAAGTAAACAAATTGATGTAATGATGGTTTCTGAAACTCATTTGACCTCAAGAAATACTTTTAAAATTAATGGTTATATATTATATGATACCAAGGACAATCGAGATAGAGCTTGTGGAGGTTCTGCTATTTTGATAAAAGCCCGAATCAAACACTACTTAATGTGTGATCATCGTGAAGATTATCTTCAAGCAACGAACATTGTGTTGAAGAGCTAAATCGAAACTTAGTACTTTCATCTTTATACCAGAGTACCGAAACGCTCGCTCATTCTTCATTCATGAAGAGCGTGAAATTTAAAAATTTTTCTGCAAATTCATCCTCATGATGGTGAGGAAAAAAAATATTTTGCATTTCCTCACTCATGAGGAGTGACCAAAAACAAAAAATTCATATGTGATTTTTCAGATATGAAAAATTTGAAAAAATTCACGTTAAAATTATTCACAAGGAAAAAAATGCGATTTGCTCAACTATTTCCAGCGAGAAAATCAAGTAGTGAAGAGGCCTTAAAGAAGGCATTTTTGCAGACATAAGATCTCCCAGTCGCATTTCAGCTTTATTACCAATTAACAAGGTGTGTCATTGGAGACCAACACCTTGCACTTTTGCATATATTTTAAACACTTCTGGAAGGGCTTCTAAAAAGATTTAAGAATAAAGCTTTATCCAAGTTTAATTGTTGTGGTTAATAATACGAAGTGAGTAAATTAATAACTAAACTTGCGACAGGCCTTATCTTGGAATAGAAAAATTTGAATTTGTAAAATATTTAATAAAAACCTTTCTAAAATACCTTTTCAAAGAAGGCAGAGTGGAAAAGGTAAAAGTTTACTAAAGTTTCAATTGTAAACCTTCTTAAAGGCCTAAAAAGTGAATCGCTTGCAATTTCCCCGCTGGGCAGCACGTTTAGCCTGCGTGTAGTTTATTTATTTTTTTTTTTTTTTTTTAATATTATTTCTTGACTGGTGAACCAAAATGTGTGTGTTGTTTTTTTTTTTGTAGGCAAATATTATTGAAATAAAAAAAAAACTAAGAGAACTGCACATATCGTCATCTTAAATGCAGAATATTGTAACATAAAATTTCATAAATTTACATGAGAAGCAAAAACGCTGTAAAATGGAAATAATATGAGATATTAGATTTGTAATTCTCTGAAACAAAACGACGAATCATCAACGAAAGTATGATAGTATTAAGTTAAACAATCATTTAAAATATTAATTAAAAATTTCTGTTAAATTACAGGTATAATAGGATATAAAGATAATGTACATGGTTATAAATTTAAAAATGCAGGGGTGTTCTGGAAATCGAATACGTAAAACGCAAGAATTTTGAAGTTATTTTATATATACTATTAATCCAATTTTTTAAAATTTTCTTATAGAATTCTGTTTAATAGAGAAATACTTGTATTAAATTTTTTTGTATATTTTTTACTACTGTTATTAAAAACAACGAGTTTTAAATTCTTGCAATTTGCGTTTTCGATTTCCAGAACACCCCAGATAGTAAAATGCACATATAAAAAAGATAATTACACAATTAATATGTAGCACCATTAGGTTTGAGTCAGAAGTGGGCACAACTAAAACTGTGCTTGTATTGATGCTTATTAGTATTAGTGAGATGGCAGAAGTACCCACCAGAGTTCCAAATATTCACTCACTATTCACTCATGGGTAGGAATAAAAAATTTTATACACTGTTGTGTGCTGTTTTATTCGTGCTTAAAAACACAAAAAAAATTTTGCTTTATTCGTTCTTGTATAAAAGTATTTTCATTATTTTTCGTTTCTACAAAACACATGAGATAATAATAGAGATTTATTTTTTCTTACATTTGTACATGAGAGAATTTTTTTTTTTAACTTCTTTTGCTCATCTTGCATTCTTATACATACTTCTAAATATACACTTGCTATTCACATCATAATCTCTGTTGTGTTTTGCTTTATTCGTGTTTAAAAACACAAAAAATCTCTTGCTTTATTTGTTCTTATATTTGTATGGTTTTTTGTTTCCATGATACAAAGACACCAAAATAGCTCATTCAGCTTTTTAAAATGAAATGTAGAAACACAAGTAAACAAACATGTGTACCTATAATGTGCTGATGTGACTTAATATTAAACAGTTAAATTTTGTAAATAATAAAAAACATGCGCAATGCGTAATCTGTGTTTATATCATTCTTGTGTTGTTTCTACAAAAAACATGAGATAAGACAAATTATTTATTATAAATGTTTGAATTTTAATATTCATACATAAATATTTATGAACGTTGAAAAAAAAAAACAAATTTTCAACAATTAGTGGCACGATTAGTTTTTTTATGTCTTTTTTTTTTTTTGAAGTGCAAATTTAGAGAAAAAAAATTTTTTAAGTGAAAATACTGCTCATAAAAAAAAACAAAAAAATAGGTATGATTTATTTTATATTTTTTTTTTATTAAAGTTTTAAAAAAAACATAACACAACACTTTTAAAATAAGTAATTCATTGAAAATTTGTACTGTTGTTATATTTACAATTGTTCAAAATAAAGTTGCAAGTGTTTTTATTTTCTTAATGTATGAAAAAACCACGAATAAACGACGCTTAAAAAAACATTTTTATCAAGTACAAATCAAGGCTAAAAATACTATTAAACAAGAACAAATGAAGCAAGCGATATTTTGTGTTTTTAAACACGAATAAAGCAAAACACAACAGAGAGGAACTCTTTTTATTATAAACATAAATGACTGCAACGATTAGCCTCTCATATTTTAGTTTTACAATTTTGTACTTTTCTTTATTCACATACGTGCATATGTACAAACTGGAAAATAAAAAACAAAACTATTCATGTGCTTAAAAATAAAAAAAAATTCTTAGCTATTCATTTTACAGTGTGAGAATAAAACAAAATATTTTGCAAGCATTATTCATGACAATTTATCATGAATGTTGGAATTTTAGAATTCATGTATGAATATTTCTGAACCCTGGTACCCACCAAAAAATAATATAAAATAAAATAATTAGTCTCATCGAAGACTAAATTAAAGAGGCTAAGAAGACGTGTGAAATCTCTCAGCACAATTGTGCATGGTGAAACAAGTTTAATTTTCAGATTCAACGCAGGCAGTACTGCATTTGAGAACGTAGAGATGTTATATTATTGGAGATATTATTATGACATATTATTTATAGTTTTTTATTTCTAATAAGAAGTGGATTAAACTAAAAAATGTACTTCATTAAATTTAACTATATAATTTGATTTTAAAAAGCCAATTTTTCCATTATAATTAAAGTCTATTTTGATCTGCTTATAATGAATTTTCTCAATTGAATTTTTCTTTACAATAAACTAATTTTGTAAACAAAAATTTGACTCATATACATACATACATACATGTATATTTGCCTCCATATAAGGAATTATTTCAAAAAAAAAACTTCTGCAGCCCATACTTATAACGCTATATACGGAGCAAGAAGTAAATTTTAATTAGTTAATTTCTGAAAAATTTAAATAAGAAGAATGAAGGAGTTGTTCAATTAAAGGTACGTTCAGACTGATGAAATATTTGAAAGCAAACATCAAATATTTCATTAACGTAGTCTGAACACAAAAAATTTTTGAGTATCAAATAAAATAACAGCTGATTTTAAGCAAATAAAAGTATTTGCCGGCAAACAAATATTTGTCCAATGTGAACATAGTGTGAACACAAAAAATCAAATATTTTAGTAATTTTTGAGCAAACATTTATTTGATATTACAAAAAAATTGTAAGAGCAAACAACGACAAATAATTTTAGCCATGTTCTGGATAGAAGCAATTTTTCCTGTAAGTTTTCGGATTCTTTACAATTTTAAAGATTTTTTATAATTATAAGACTTTGCTATCGTGCCGCTATTAGCAAATATTTGCGAATTACCGCTAATTTAGAAATTTTTATAGAATTTTTGCCATTCCTTATAGTTTTAGGCACTTTTACTCAATTTTATGGCTTGTTTGAAATAATAAAATGGTTCGCGAATTTTCGCTATTTTTGCAACATTTTTTTTTTTTTGTTTTTCCCCTACATTTTGTTTTTTAACCGATTTAGCAATTTCAAATATATTTTAGGGGTTGTTTCCAAGTTTGCAATTTTTTGCGAATTTTATCAATGTTCGCAAAAGAAGCGATTTCTTTCTGTGATTCTTTGCAGTTTTAACTATTTTTAATAATTACGAGTACTAAACTTTGGTATCACGGCGCTATTAGCAAATTTTTGGGAATTTTCGCTAATTTAGCAATTTATACCGAATTTTCGCCATTTCTTATACTTTTAGGAACTTTTAATAAATATTATGGCTTGTTTGAAATATCAAAAATTTTCGCGAATTTTCGCTATATTTGGAAAAAAAAATTTTTTTTGTTATTTTCCGACAATCTGTTTTTTTTAACCGATTTCAAATAAATTTAAGGGTTTGTTTCTAAGTTTGCAATTTTTGGCGAATTTTAGCCATGCTCGCGAAGTAGCGATTTATCGCTGTGAATCTTTAGAGCTTTAACGATTTTTAATAATTATTAGGCTATAATTATTACAATAATTATTTGCTATCATACCGCTATTAGCAAATTTTTGCGAATTTCGCAATTTTTATCGAATTTTTGCCATTCCTCTTAGTTTTAGGCACTTTTAATAAATTTTATGGCTTGTTTGAAATATCTAAATTTTTCGCGAATTTTAGCTATTTTGGCAACATTTTTTTCCTTTTTTTTTTTTGACATTTTGTTTTTTAACCGATTTAGCGACTTCAAATATATTTTAGGGTTTGTTTCCAACTTTGCAATTTTAGCCATGTTCCCGTTACCCATTGTATTCGAGTTTTTTTCTTTTACATTCTCCTGTTCTAACACTATAAGAGATGCTGATCCACAGAATAAAAAAAATAAATTAGCTTTTGCGCTCATTTTTACTATTTGAGAAATATATTTTTATTTTTGAACACTTTCATTAAATAATTATTTGATGCAAATATTTCTTTTAGTCTGAACGCATGGCAAACATGAATTAATTTATTTTATTTAACAGTGTTTGCCAACTGTTTCATCAAACAAAAATTGTCAAATATTTGAGCTTAGTTTGAACATTAAACAAAATATTTTTTTGTTTCACACAGTTTGAAGCAAATATCAAAACAAATATTTTCTTCAAATATTTCATTAGTCTGAACGTACCTTAAGAGTAGTATTGATTGCAGCCCCCGTATTCAGTGAACGAAAATTTTGTACAAAGAAGCAATTATCCTAAAAAAAATACTATTAGAATTTAATAAAGCCGTAAAAGGATTAACAAAAAATATAGCTAAACAATTTATATTCCAGCACTTTATAAAAAAATGCTAATATTATTAAGATGTAGAAGACAAGTAATTTATTATTTAACACAAAAGGCTTTATTAGAGTCTTGTTGAGGATATTGATGAAGGAAGAATGCAATCCTAACAAAAACACCAGATTATTTTAAATAAACGTGAAAGAAATATTTCTATTGTATTATAAACATTCTATATTAATAATGAAGAAATATTCTGGTCCAATACTAACAGAATCATTATAGGGAACTTCGACTGTACTAAAATTTATTAAAAAGTATATATGTACATATATAAACTCATAAGGTTGGAAAACGAAATAATTGATGGAAAAATCATATAATAAAAATAATGGCAGTCTGCTGGAAGCAAAAAACTAAGGACCTGCAGATGGTACTATTTATTCTTGGAAATTCATAGCGTATGTGAGTGCAATGGGTTAAGCTGTGAAATTTCTAACAGTCCAATGTAGAAGAAGCTGATAGTCATACTTAATATAGGTTTTGCATTGGGAATTATTTCTTTTTCATAAGCAACTTTATTATATTCAACATTTTTCATTTTTTCGAATTTATTCTATGATTTAAATTTCAGTTATGTATTTTATAAAGCTTTTTGTAATAGCTCTATTCCATAAATTTTTTTATAAATGACTTTATACACTACCAGACTATTATATTGTATTTTCTTGTTACATTTTACCTTAGCTTTCCGTTGGATAGCAATGAAGTATATTTATGTACAGAAAAATTTACAATTATTAGACACCAGCAGAATGTAATGCATTTTCTGGCCCGCTACGGCCTTCGTCAGCATTCTGTATTTCATCCTTGAAAAATTTTGCTACAGACAGATTCTTACCGGTCATATTATTAGCCCCATCGGCAGAAAATCCTATCATGCTATTATGTTATTGATTTTGTAGTTCTTAAAGAAGTTGATAATATCATAGAAAAGAGATTGCGCATCACAGTGTGTTACATTAATAATTCCAAAAAATAAATCCTTTACATCAAAGTCAATACACACTCTTCAACTATGCATAGATGCTTACAGCTGCTTACATCTGTTGATTCATCAATACTGATTGAAAATTTGTTTTTCCGTAGGTATTCGCAGACAATATCATATTGTTCTGTTCCAACTAGGTAAGTAATTATCTTCGTTGATTTTAGTCTTCCCAAATTAATATTTTGAGCCACAGATGAATCAATAAAACAGCTTTTAATTAATTTTGTAAGATGATCAACGGATAGGAGAGCAATGTTTTGTTCTGCCAAAAATGAGGACATTTTTATTTCAGCTTCTTTAGATTTTACCTTAGTGTCATTAAAAACAGAAGAAATTGTGGGCTGAGTCGGACTTTTCTGACCTTCTAAATGTTTCTTAGACTTAGAGTGTCTTAGTAAATCTACTCGTCCTGAAGATACTTTTAAAATACTGAGACAAACTTTGCATTTCACTTGCGAATTATTAATTTCTATCCAATTAAATTCTGTTACCCATTCTTCACGAATTTTTCTCTTTTTTTTTTTGGTAGAATCTCAATACACGTTGGTATGTAAAAGTATATTTAAGAAATTGAGAAATAAAACTACTTGGCATACGCTACTTTCTTCATCAGTAGTAACTGCGTCTTCCTCTTCCAGTTCAGAATCACTTTGATTTTGATTTGAATTTTGTTCTAGAAAAATATTGTAAAATTCTTATATTAATACAATGAATGTACATATTTACACACACTTATATATTGTTTTTACCAATTCTTGAAAAATATCGCTCCATACTTTTTAACTTTTATCACATAATATTTTACAAGAGTTTTAATGATTTTCTTTATAAATAATTTAGTACATACCTTAGTACCATAGAAGAACATACCTACTTCACACGTTTTGAATATTAAATTTCTTTTTTAATTTGATCCGATTTACAGTTATATTTAAAAAAAAAATTGTTTCATATTTGTCTTTTTCTATTGTATACTATCGTGAATATATTTTACAATTGTCTCTTTCTCTTTATAGAATTTGATATTAAAACAAAAGTATAATTGAAGGTACAATTCAATACAAGTCAACCATTCTTAACAAAACACTAACAAATCAAAATAAATTGGTTCGAACTGTCACAATCAGATGGCGTTTCGACACTTGTAGTTTAATTCGCCTTGGTATAATTTTGCCTATTTTATAGTATTGCCAAGTACCTACATAATTTAATAATAGGACTGGTAACAGAAAATCGTCATAATGTTACGGTTGTTGCAAAAAAAAAAAACGTCAATCGTCAATTTACTGAATTTGCAGAAAAAAAACGTCAAAATGACGTAAAATCGTCACACCTAACTGCACTGTCGGCAGGTTTGTTTTTAGGAAAATAAAAAGCAACCCAATGCTGTCTAGGCATATGTGATGGATCAGTGTTAGCAACATAAAATGATGGTTTTAAAACTGGTTGTGTTGGTAATTTATTACATGCAAATACACCTTTAAATTTAAATTTTGTTATATTATTGGACTTCAAAGTATTTTTAATATTTATTGAATTCATAGTGCAGAATGCTTTCTTAAAAATAAACAAATTATAACATCAATTCTGAAACTCATCTGACCTCAAGAAATACGATTAAAATCAATGGTTATATATTATATGACACCAAGGACCCTAGCTGCGTCCTAGCTGCTAGTGATTATAACGCTAAACACACTTTCTGGGTGGCACGACTTATAACACCAAAGGGTCGTGTTTTCTTTAACACAATTTGTAAAATAGATCTAAATGTGGTCGCGAACGGACAACCAACATATTGGTGTACTCATCAGCAAAAAGTTCCAGATGTCATAGATTTTGGAGTGGTAAAAAACATCCCCGCAGAAACGATTTGTGCTGAAGCTTCTTTAGAATTATCTACTGCACTGAAAATATTCCGCTTAGCACACCGGAAAATGTGAATCTTTCTATTGTAAATTTTGATAGTTATCTTAAACTAGCTGTGGAACATTCTAGCATAACCCTCAAAAAAATTTACTGAAAAAAGAAGATCCGCTCAACTTAACAATTTACTAAAAGAAAGCTTAGAATGTTACTGCAGTCCCAAAAAACAGCATTCTTTGAAAAATATCTTAAGGAACTTGATGAAACTCCTCAATCAGACTACTAATTATGGCGTGCAGCTAGAAAGCTTAAAAGACCAGTTATCACTAAACCACCACTAAGAAACTTAAATGGAAGTTGGGCACGAAGTGATATAGAAAAAGGAAATCTTTTTGTTAATCATCTGAAACCCGTATTTACCCCTCATACATCTTTCGATATTGCGGTCGAGTTACCACCTGTTGCTGTTAGAGCAGCTGTTCCACTACGATTTGAGATAAGAGAAATCGAAAAGGCTATTCATGATGTAAACTCCAAGAAAGCCCTGGGTTTTGATAGGATCAGTAGCAAAATACTTTTGGAGCTACCCAGCATAGCAAAGAAAATTATTCTATTAATGTTTAGTGCTATTTTACGCCTTGAATACTACCCACAAGAATGGAATGTTTCCTTAGTCACCATGATACCTAAACCAGGAAAGGATCCAACAAAAGTTGAGTCATATAGACCTATAAGCTTATTGTCTAATATATTAAAGCTGTTAGTGTCAAAATTAACACCAATTTTAAATGGAAATAGATGTATTCCTAACCATCAATTCGGCTTTAGAAGAGAACACTGCACAATTGAACAAACCCATCGTATAGTAAGCGCCGTAAGAAAAGCCTTTGAAGAAAGAAAATACTGTTCTGCTTTAATCATCGATGTTTCTCAAGCTTTTAATAAAATCTGGCATGAAGGCTTATTACATTAATTAAAGCTAAACTTACCAGTAAACACACACAAGCTGTTAGAAAGCTACGTAGTCGGTCGAAAGTTTATTATTAGAGAAATGGCTTTTTTTAGTTCTTCTCAGCCAATTGACGCTGGAGTTCCTCAGGGAAGCATCATGGGCCCACTGTTATACATTATATATACCTCAGAGATGCCAACAAATAACCACATCCTAACTCCAACATTTGCTGATAATACAGCTTTTCTAAGCGTAGACGAAAACTGTCATGAAGCATTTCGTTACTTGCAAGATCATATATTTGAACTGGAAAAGTAGTTAAAACAATGGAGGATAAAGTCAATATGCAAAAATGCGTACATATAACATTCACCTTGCGTCGGGAGTCATGTCCCCCTATTAAAATCAATAATGAATTAGTGCCCCAACAATCGCATGTAAAATATCTCGGTGTTCACCTAGATCGACGTTTAACGTGGAAATGCCATATAGAAGCAAAACTAACACAAATTAAACTAAAAGAAAATCAAATTTATTGGCTTATTGGAAGAAATTCTGTTCTTAGCCTCGATTGCAAATTTCTACTTTGAAATTCTATCTTAAAACCAATCTAGTGCACTGCCTCGGCCTCAAATATCGAAATAATTTAAAGGCGCCAAAATAAACTTCTTCGAATAATCACAGTCGCTTCCTGGTATACTAAAAACTCAAATATTCAAATCTCAATGTACCTGTTGTAAAAACTATTATAACGAAGAATGCAGAAAAATATTTAAAAAGGCTTGAGTCGCACCCAAATCCACTAGCTCGAAATATCTCAAATGGCAGCGGCCACTCTATATTAAGGAGAAGAGATACTGCAGGACTCATCCGACATATGTGAGAAGCCGCAAGGATAATAATTTTCGTCTGGCATTGGCCGGACAAAAATAAAGCATTAGTATAAGATTTGAATAATTATTGTTAGTTCATATTTAATATACATATGATGATTCAATAAATAAATAACGAAAAATATGTTATCTCCTCTACAACGTTTCAATTTAATCTGCTGCTTTTGTTTTAAACGTTTAAAGGCTCAGTTAGGCGAACGTAGCTGTACCGTATCTGTATTGTATCAATCAGCTGTTCCCTTTTTGGTATATGAAAAACAATGCAAAAGCTTACCGAAATGTAATGTACCGTAGTTGTAACGTTTCATTCTAAATAAAATAGAATTTCATACCGTTGTTACGTGACATTTGTAAAACAGTGATGGGTTGCTTCTATTTTAATTTGAATGCGGGTATATTCGCTCTTTTTTTGGTACTTTTTGAGTATATCTATGGACTTTCGACAAAACTACTTACAATAAAACATATTTCCATATATATTAATATACATATGCTTAGATGTACAAAATAAACAAATTCAAATACACATGCAAAGAAATGAGAAATATATAAAAGGCTTTAAATGGTTGCAAAACATTGTTTTGTCTATGCACAATTATAAAATACATGTAAATATGTATATATATGGTAAAATAAATAGTTGTTTATTGTAAATCTATAATATAAATATCAGATATTAAATTATTAATGTTTTTTAACATAAACTAAATTGTTTGAATACCATTTTTATCGCTGGTACTTTTTCTGCACAACGGTCATTATTTAAACCTCTTGATTTCCCATCACTGTGTGTGTTGTTTTATGTACAGTGAAATTGAATACTTTAATCGTTATCATAAGTTTTGTATTAATAATAACACTGTGCTACTTAATAATAACTTTGTGCTAGTTGGCAAGCGGGTACCTGGCGCTTTAACCTAATTCGGGTACGCTGAATCCAATGGTGCTTACCGATTTTTAAGGTTAGCTTTTGTTTTCGAGATATACTGCTATTTCGAAAATGGAGTACGTTGCACAACATATATTAGCGTAACACAAAAACAGTTAAGATTATTGTATAACTTCGTTTTTTAATACGTCTAGAAAAATTAAAAGAGTAGCTTCATTTTCCAATTTTTTATTATTTTTGAAGAAACAAAAATTTCGAAATTTTGATAAAAAAAAACTTTTTTGCCAAAAAAAAAAATTATGTTTCTAAAACGACAGCGGATATAAGAAAAAAGTTTAGCCTTTCTTAAAGGTAATTTCGGTTTTCTTAGTATATTCAATAAACTAAATCATTTTTGAGTTACGCGAATATATGTTGTGCCACCTCCTCCATTTTCGAAATAACGTTAAATTTTGAGTGTGGCTCACTGTATACTATTGATTTTTTTTTGTGTATGTGAAAAACATATGACACGTTTTAAAATGTTCTATAAGTGCACCAACGTGCTAGCAGTCCGTTACTGAGCCTTAAGTTTTATACGTCGACCTTTACCTTTCTGCATTGTTTTCATTTTATGAGTAGTGTTAACACATGTTAACATAAAACCTAAAATTTCAAAAGAAAAACAAAGTTATAAAAAAAACCATAACCTACTTATTTAGCTTAACTTATTAAAAACACAGATATGCTTACATGACAGAATTTAGTCATTTACCTTAAAAATGTTTACTGTAAGTCATTTACCTTTAGAAATGTTTACTGTAAGTCATTTACCTTTAGAAATGTTTACTACATTCAGTCAATCAACCTGGAAAAGGTGTAATATTACAATAAATGCAAATATAGCATTTATTATAATCGCAATCACATATTTAAATATTATTTTTATTATTATTGTTATTTTTAATTTGGACTTAAGAAATTAAATAGTATAAAAGACATTGAAAAATAAAGAACCTTAGGCAAACAAAGATTAACTTTGATAATTGCTTGACTAGTCTCGGTGCTTCTACCCAGGCTCATTTTTAATACAAACTAGCACAAGGTGTTTCTACCTGGGCTAACTCGTAATTACTTAAAACAAATTCTGAACTCCAAAGGAAACCTTTGGATCTCATCAACCCATAGGTCCTGTTACAAGAGACAGGACCTCATCAGCAAACGCAACCTAAAGGTCATATTACAAGAGATAGGATCTCATCAACTCCAACGGTCCTGTGACAAGAGACAGGACCTCATCATCAATCCAAAGGCCTATTACAAGAGACAGTATCTCATCAACTCCAAAGATCCTGTTATAAGAGACAGGATCTCATCATCAACCCGAAGTTCCTGTTACAAGAGACAGGATCTCATTCAGCAATCCCAAGGTCCTGTTACAAGAGACAGGATATCATCCAAAATCGACGGGTCTGTTACAAGAGAGTCCTGAAGCATTCAGTCCTGAGGCTACAACAGGGCTACATCTAAAAACACAATACTCAAAATCGTTCATAACCAAAGTTTAAGATCCACAGATCAGCTATAATCAATAGCGTTCCCACCAACAACATATCAGCATCGCATTCAGCAATTAAGACCATGGAATCCTTTGAAGAACTGGTAGCTATCCAACAGGAGACGGCGGAAAAAATAAACACAATAATCCGTAACGTTAAAAAGGACCCGGCCACAAGAAAAACAAAAGAGTACTATTTGGAGCGTCTAAAACGACTTGACACGCAATGGCTAGAATTCGAGAACATTGACAACAAAATAAGGTGTCTATCAAATCCACCTTTGCATCACCAGTATTTTACTGAGCCATACTTACGCATTTCGGATGACACACTCAAATACAAAGAATTGTTTGAGTCCGAAGTAAGAAAACTGTCGCAACCAATAGTTAAATCATCAATAAGATAATCTATAGAGACAGAAGGTGCAAATGGCGGCAAGCAGGGAGAACCAGAACTTGACACAATCACAAGCAAAGTTCTTCGAAATCAACGGACTTTAATAAGAGCGCTAAGGCGAATAATTGATGAGGTGCGGTCTGAGGGAAATCGAGAGGAGGCGTATTATCAGAGCAAACTAACGCTCATTGACAAATATATGCCTGATTTCGCGTCAAGCAACGATACTTTATGGCAGTTAACATCCGAAGAGCAAATTGACGGTTATACGCACAACATACAAGGTGTGTTACAACAGAGTGCCAATATCGCCAACGAAAATACTTCACGTATCGTCAGAAGAAGTGAACATTGTCAACCGTAGTTGCCAAAAATTCAAATACCAAAATTCAGCGGCAGTTACATACCTACAATGGGTAGCTTTTAAAGATCTTTACATCCAGCTGATCCACAACTCGACAATGAGCAAAGTGGAAAAAATGTTTTATTTAACTACACACTTGGCAGACTAGCCAAAAAACTTAATAAAACATTTACCAATTACATCGGCAAATTATGAAATCGCATGGAACAGCTTGGTGAGTCGACAACAAACGACTAATTGTGACGACATTATTGAACAATTTGTTATCACATCCACAACTTAAAAATGAGACAGCACAAGCACTCAAATGTATACACGACATCGCAAAAGAATGCACCCATGGTTTATCAGCACAAGGCCTCCCAGTGGATAAATGGGACGCCATACTAGTTCATATATTACAATCTCTTAAGGACAACAAGAACCTTGTAAGTCTAAACGAATTACTTAGGTTTATAGAGCATCGATTCCAAGCTTTAGAAACGCGCGGAAAGACTCTAGAAGCTGGCGTGGGTAGAACAAAATTAACAACAGCAACTACATCAACTTCAAATTGTAAAATATGTAGATCAACAGGGCACCCCATATATTATTGTGAAAAATTCCTAAGAATGTCACCACCTGAAAGATTACCATGGATACAACGGAAAAATCTATGCGTTAACTGCTTCAGATCAGATCACGTCGCCAAGACATGCACATCACGCTCCTGCCTAAAATGCACAAAGAAACACAATACGTTATTGCATTTGGAAACGTCAAAAGGAAAACTATCATCATCCTCGGGGGGAAACCCTCAAAAGACCAACGTAGAGTCCTCTCCAAACGAAATTAAAAATGCCCAACCGAAGCTTCTGCAAACAAGAAAGATACGGGTAACAGCTACACAGTCTTAGCCACAGCAAGGGTAAAGGTGTTTGGAACCAATGGTCGCACATGTGCAGTCCGAGCCCTATTGGACTCCGGATCACAAGTTAATTTAGTAACAAACATACTACTAAATAAACTATAACTGAAGTCATCAAATTCAGATCTGTGCGTGGAAGGGATAGGACGCAAGATCCATAACGTATCCCAACGAGTAAACCTCGAGCTTTAAGCATGTTCAAGCAACTATACTACAAGGGTAGAAGCATTTGTGCTTCCAAATATAGTGTCACCACAGCCCACAAAATCATTCGATACATCAAAATGGAATATTCCGGAAAATATTAAATTGGCAGATCCTTGGTTCAATCGTACGGACAAAATTGACATGCTAATTGGAGCAGAATTTTACCATCAATGGATGCGCCCAGAACAAATAGGAATCAATGACGAACTACCAATCCTACAAAACACAGCGCTAGGTTGGGTTGTAACAGGCAGATTACAAGAAGACAGCAACAACGTAGTTACCTGTTCAGTATTCAGCCCAGAAGAGCAAACAACAAATCAACTAATTGAGTGGTTCTGGAAGCTTGAAGACACAATTGGCACTGAACGAACATTGTATCTAGCTGAGAAACGATGTGAAGAGCACTTCATTCAGAATGTAAGAAGAAATACAGAAGGCAGATTCATTGTTCGTCTTCCATTTTCCGAGAACCCAATCATTCTCGGAACATCAAAATCAATGGCTTTCAATCGGTTTTTATCACTTGAAAGGCGGCTGAACAGCAATGCTCCACTTAGAACAGAGTGCAACAAATTTATGCAGGAATATGAATCCTTGGGACACATGGAGGAAATTCAGGAAGAGGATATTCCGGATTCTCATTACGTAATGCCTCACCACTGTGTCTTGAAGCCGGAAAGCTCTACTACGAAACTACGAATAGTTTTCGATGCATCGGCCAAATCATCTAGCAGCATCTCCCTCAACGACATACTAAGTACATGCCGGACCAACCGTGCAGAGCGAACTATTTTAAATTTTACTACGTTTTCGTATGCATAGATTTGTATTTTCGGCGGATATCGAGAAAATGTATCGGCAAATACAGGTAGCCGATGCTGACCAGATGTTCCAGCTGATCATTTAGAGATACAACAAAAATCAATATATCAAATACTATCGCCTAAAAACGGTAACCTATGGCACCTCGTCAGCACCATATTTAGCAACAAAGTGTCTTCAACACTTAGCGTCACAAAATACCACAAGATACCCTTTAGCAGCAAAAATACTACGCGATGACTTTTATGTAGACGACTGCCTTAGTGGGTCTGATTCGATCCATACAGCATTAGAATCACAACGTCAACTAAACTTATTGGGAGAAGCTGGTTTTAAGCTTAGGAAATGGTGTTCAAATCATCCTCAACTACTAAGCGGCATTGCTCCTGAAGATAAGGAGGTCAATAATGGCGATCCTGCACTCGGACCATAAACTTACGATCCTGCACTCGGACCATAAACTAACGATCCTGCCGGATCGGACCACTAAATTTTTAGATCCTTCCAAAAAAAAATAAATTATCCTGCCCACTCGGACCATAACAAATTAATTTTCCTGACAAAAAAAAAAAAAATTATAATTAAGATTCGTTAGAAATTCCTACCAAAATAAAAAAAAAAAAAAAAAAATGTTTAAGAAAAATTCTAAAAGATTTTTAATTATTTAAAATAATTAAGAAATGCCTTTATAATTAAGAAATTCCTGCCACTACATTTCACCCACCACAGAAGATCCTTCACTTCATTGCATACCTATTCGGATCAAGAAAGATGGAATTCTGCGCTTCCTTTCAACCTGAAGAAGATCGTACAGATCCTGCTGTCTCAAAGTTTTTAAGATGGGAAAAATTTTCGTATAGAGGAAAACGGAAAAATAGATTTAAACAATAGAAGATATAAAACAAAATTTTTTTATTCTAACGTTTTGATAGATGAAAGTAAAACTAAGCTTGAATAATTAAAAATAAAAATTTATACAAACATTTTAGGACTTAATGAAACAAAATGTGTAAAATGAATGGAATAAAAATCAAAAAGAAGAGAAAAAGAAAACCTAATCAATAAACATAAATTTAAAAAAAAGAAAAATAATAGTACAACAAAGAAAAATTTTTAAAATATTATAAAAATGTTTATGGAGTAATTCCATATGAAAACGATCAAAATTGGCAAATTTTTGGACGACCCCTCTCCGATTTTAAAATAAATAGTCTCAATCGATTGCCCAGCAAAAAATAATGTACCTACATATTTTTTTTTTTTTTTATAGTGACTGGTTTAGTGGTGGTGTACACCACTGTCATGTGACAAAATTGAAGAATTCTTCATAAGGGATCTCATTAAAAGTTGTTTTAAAAACGCAACGAGTGATAGCTCGTTGGAAAGGTATTGAATCAGGCTTTAATTGAAAAATAAAATTTTCCTAATTTTTCTTAGAAATTTACCTTTAAATTTTCCCAAGAAAATTAAATTTTCCGATTTTCCACAGAAGCTCCTAAATTTTCCGGCTAATTTTTTTTTTTTGGATTCCTCATAATTTTTGCTTTAAGAATCAGCAATAAAAAAATGGGCCCCGACTCCTTGTTTGGACAGGAGAAGAGCATATAAGAGACCACCTTGTTAAAAATACATTTTAAAAATTATTTTACAGTTAAAAATACATTTATGAAGAAAAAATCTTTCTTATTTTGCTGCTTATACTTCATTACAATATTTATTAAAAATTTCAATTGTCTTGGCATCATTATAAAATTAAAGTAACTTTAAATTTAGCACGTCGGCAGACGAAGAGTACCGCTTTACATTAATTGACATATCAGAAATATTTGGTATGAAGCAATGAAACTTTTGCGTTCCAGTTATAGTTTTGACATTATTATATCTGTTTTGAATTCGTCGCTCCATGGCATCGTGTTCTTTTTGAGTGCATAAAGCTGTGTTAATGGCAATTTCCTTGCTTTGAATCCACGAAAACAAATGTTGTACATTTAAGATCTGGTCAGTATATGGCCTTTGCAAACTTGCCTTAGTCGCCATGCGTTTTAGGGTTCCCCCTAACGCATCGCATGGGCCCTTACCGTGGGACGTCGCGAAAAAGTGCCACTCGACCTTGCAGTTTTGTTCTTCTGCAATTATGCAAAGATTGTAAAAATTTTTTTTATTCTTGTACTGAGAAGCCGCGCCGTCTGAGAAAAACGTTACTTTGTCGATTGCATCGAATTTTGATCTTAAGAATTCAAACAGTTTCATTTGAAATAAATAAACGGACACATAATTATGAGCTAAACTCTCCGCGACAACAACAAGGCTTACGGTCTGTTGTTCGTTATCTTCGTTTTTGAAATAAATGCAAAAAGGATGCACCGTGCACTGGTCGTTTGCCCAGTGATAAGCCTGAATTTCATCCTGAACGAGAAAAGTGTAATTCTCGGCAAAGTCGCTTATCACAATGAATTCATTTTGGGCTAATTTCTCCTCACTTTCCTTTAGAAATTTCGATTGCATCTCGGATATGAAATGGTGCGCCTTCAGTTCATTCAACTTGAATCCGAATTCCTCGATGAATTCCGGAATCTGCTTTACCACGGTCTCAAGGGAACATCTGCCGCTGCTAATTATCCACTGTTTGAAATGCACCTCCTGAATTAACAGCTGTTCAAACTTTTCCGCCAAATATTGCTCTAGCTCGTCAATCTTCGGACAATTGTCGCATTGTGACAGATGACAATTTTTCGTGGGGTATGCGCACAACGACTTCGACAGGAGGTCCCTATATGTTTCAATTTCACCGTGAAATACTTTCAATTTCTTGCATGGAAAGAAAATTAATTTGATGTTTTGATGAAACATGCAAACGCAGACTGAATGCGTTCCGTGCCTGTCTAATGCCAGCACGCATTCTTTTGGTCGTAGGATGGCAAACTTAGAAAATCCCACTTTTTCTGCTGGGTATTTCTCATTGAACTGATGGTATGCTTCGGATAGATTACATAATAATAATCTGCGCTGCTTGTGTACTTTTTCTCCATCTTCACGTGTGATAACATAGTCACGTGTACCTGGGCAGGCGCGGCTGTTGTCATCATTGCAGTAAAAATCTTGAATCAATTTCACCGTTGCTTCGCTGAGGGTCCTTGAGCCAAATTTCTTGGTGGGAGTCGCCAATATGCCCTTCTGTCGAACTAATTCTTTGCTTCTTCTCGCGATGTAAAAAGATGTTTGAAACTGTTCAGAAATCTTGCGTATAGACCATGATTGAGGCAGCACAGATAAAATGAGATATTTCTCCGGAAAAGTGGTCGCTAAATTGAATTTTCTTTTCAACTGCTCAATCATTTGTTTGCCGTCATCAACGTCAATATTTATTGCCTGGTAATTTAAAAAATTTACAAAACATTTTATGACCTGTAGCCTCAGTCGGGTTTGGTGTGCCATTACATGCCACTGCTGCTATTATCCATGGATTTATGGCCGATCTTGTGAAGGCAGGCAGACCATATTCACTACACACTCAACTTGGGGCTCTTAAAAAAAAATTGATTTTTTCTTCATAAATGTATTTTTAACTGTAAAATAATTTTTAAAATGTATTTTTAACAAGGTGGTCTCTTAAATGCTCTTCTCCTGTCCAAACAAGGAGTCGCGGCCCATTTTTTTATTGCTGATTCTTAAAGCAAAAATTATGAGGAATCCAAAAAAAAAAATTAGCCGGAAAATTTAGGAGCTTCTGTGGAAAATCGGAAAATTTAATTTTCTTGGGAAAATTTAAAGGTAAATTTCTAAGAAAAATTAGGAAAATTTTATTTTTCAATTAAAGCCTGATTCAATACCTTTCCAACGAGCTATCACTCGTTGCGATCGCTTTAGTAGTTTTTTAAAACAACTTTCAATGAGGTCCCTTATGAAGAATTCTTCAATTTTGTCACATGACAGTGGTGTACACCACCACTAAACCAGTCACTATAAAAAAAAAAAATATGTAGGTACATTATTTTTTGCTGGGCAATCGATTGAGACTATTTATTTTAAAATCGGAGAGGGGTCGTCCAAAAGGTGATCGCTTTCATATGGAATTGCTCTATTAGCTTTTCAGCTGGAAATATATTTAAGACTGTTGAAACGTAGATCTAGATGATGCTGAAAATATAGAAATTATTTTGAATTTGCTAGACTGCTATGAAAATGCAAATAATTCACCGAATAAAAAACCATGTCGCAACGACATGTCCCTTCATGCAAACAGGCTCAAATAAATCTCAACTAAATAAATTTTTGTTCATTTTATTTCAGAAAAAAAGATGGTGCAAAGAAAAATGAAAAAAGGGCAGCTTTCTAAGAAAGAGACAAAAAAACTCCAAATCTTCCGTCTCGTGACATATCTGTGTAGTAATCTGTGAATATTTGCCTTTTATTTAAAAAATTTACTTTTGTGTGTTTCTCTTAGTAAGTAATAAATATACATATTTATTTATTATGCGTTTTAATTTTATAAATTGTTTTAAATTAACGATATTAACCAAATATGTATGTAAGTATGTTCACAACCATAGCTGTTCAGTATGAATATTTTTATTCAAGGTATATAATAAAATTAAAATAAAACTAAGTATTATTTTCCATATTCATAAGCTCTTGTTCAAGTTTATAACGTTCATTTAGGAAAATTTTCATATAAAATTTGTTTCGTAAACCTTTATTAAATCTTAAATATTTGAATGAATACAGGCTTATTTTTTTTAAGGAATATGCAGGTATGTGATGACAATCGATCGATTGCAAAACGATAGTTTTTAGAAGGTGTAATGAATTTCGAGCGATTTGGAAATATATTTCTGAATAATAGTCTTAATTTTTTGTTCAAAACACGATTCATTTAACATTTATTATTTTTCGAATTTATTCTATAAGCTAAATTTCAGTTATGTATTTTATAAAGCTTTTTCAATAGTTCTATTCCTTAAATTTTTAACAATTACTTTATACACTAACGGCCAATTTCATCAAGTTCAGTTAAATTTAACTATTACTTTAACTTCCAGTTACCAATATGTTTTTGACAGTTATAACTGATGGTTAATTATAACCGAACTTGGTGAAATTGGCCGTAAATGTTGAATTTAATAAAGTAGCTTATGAAAAGAAATAATTCCCAGATTCTACAAATCATTTAATGTATATGTATCTGTGGTCACAAGCAATAACCGCCGAAGTCGAAATATTTTTGAGAAAATATAAAATCGTTTCTGTAAAAATTAATTGCATTAGAAAACATTTTATTCAGAATCAAAGATTACTACCCCCACAATGCTAAGATAAAAAATTATAACGAAAGTTTTATTTATTTCAGAAATATTTAATAAAAACAAATTAATGCTAAATTCTTTCTTTAGCCGACTTATGCGGTTATAGCTTGTGACCACAGATATAATACACTATTTACAAGGATATATGTATACAGAAAAAAGAGGAAAATGTATTAGAAATTTTTTTAATTTATTTTATATTTTTTAACAAATAGAATCTGAAAGTTATTTCTTTTTAAATGCTATTTTCTTTATTTTATTTACCATTTTTAAAATTATTTCAACTCTGACGTTTTTGCATTTTTACCGATATTTGTCGTTGATATTTTTTAAAGAAAATATTTGTTAAGTTGAAAACGAGGTAACAAATTCGTAAAAGTAAAAAGTTACAGAATTGAGGTACTGATAATTAAATAATATTATTTTAAATCTAAACTTCAATCGAATAAAGCGATACAAATATTTTTAATTTGTATTCTTAATATTTGGATAGAAATATTCTCTATTTCTATTTCTTTATATATTTTAAAATAGAATTTAACTTTGTTCAATTTTCGGAATTTTATACACTTTTCTTAAAAATTTTAAATAGAACTATTCAACAAAAATTTGTTTGAATATATGATAAAATTTTCTTATTTTTAATGAACAAATCAACTAGAACTTATTAACAAATGAAACAAGCTACGACAACAGCTGTTTTCACAGATAACACAAGTAAGAACAATCGTGTGACTGTGCTGCGGAAACTATTGTACCCATTTCGCTTTGTACCAACTAGCGGCAATTCGATTTGTATAAAAAAGGGCAATCGTGTGATTTCAGAATTAATTTGCTAAAGGTCAATTTCATTATTGTGCGTCAATATTGGTGCATTTGCGGCAATGGTGTACGGTTACACCACAGATTACACACAGATATGCCACGAGACGGAAGATTTTTTGTCTCATTCTTAGAAAGCTGCCCTTTGCTCATTTGTCTTTGAACCATATTTGCCGCAATAAATGAACACAAATTTATTAAGTGGAGATTTATTTGCAAAACTGTTGTAAAAATTAACTTTTAAGTTTATCGCAACACTAGCAAATATAATTTAAGTAAGTAAATAGCATTATAAAACAAAACCATTTTTTTAAGGGGAGAATTAAACTTTATTTTCATGTGGTGGAGGAAAAAAAAATGCACAAAATGGACTTTAGTATTATTAAACACTTTTATTTTAAGTTAAAAGCAAAAAAACGCACTTGCCTTGAGAAGGGGAGTTAGTGAACTGCCGATTAAAGTAGATCGAATAGAAAAAAAGCAGTGGTTATCAACTGTTCCCATAGTAGCAGAATGTAGTTTCCCTTGCACACAGAAAAAGCTCTTGCAAGGAGAGAAACTACAGAGAGTTAAATGTTAATAAACTTGTGTACATAATTAAAGGGCTATAGTATGGACCAGCAGTTCACATAAACATCCCGCCCCCTTGCAGGATTGCAAAAATTTCAAAAATTAATGACGAGGTACAATATGAGTACTTAGAACTAAATAATAAGATAATTAACAGGTCAATTCAATATGTACATTAAATTCAATGGGTATAATTTAATTATCGTAGGTATAAAAATAGTAGCGCAACAAAAATAGAGATCCAATTCAGAAAAACAATTCAGGTAGTATGTTATTATAGTATTTAAGAAAAAATTAATTCGATGTCATTTTGGAGTTACATTAATCACAATGGTAGGGAAACTGGACGAAGGTGTTCCCACAGGTGGGTTGGCATTGTAGCACCTTGTAGGACCGTGCGATGGTTTAAGTTGCTTGCGGTGGTAATCGGTTGACTGTTTTCGTTGACGTTGGCGCCTTTGTCTACGTTCCGTTTTATTTGAGGACGGCATATGAAGAAATGTGTGGTGTTCAGAAAGGTATTCTTTACACCTATCACGGCAACGGCAATCCTTCAAAAGATGGGAATGTGCGAGACAGTTTATACAATATTTATACTTTCGGACGACCTTACGTCTGTCCCATGCCGAAAGTCTCTTGAAGCGTAAACATTTTCTTAATGGATGGTCCTTATTGCAGTAACGACAGTCTCTTAGTAGTATGGGACGTTGGGATGAAACATTACTTTGCTGACTATCTGACACTTCGGTGCTGGTGTTGCGATAAGGCTTCAATCTTCTGGGGGAGTAGACATTGCGGCTGAAAAGAATGAAAGAACTTAGTTGTTATTGATCGCAACGGGGTAGGAAAACTAATTTAACAATTGATCGTGTGACAAGGCCACTAGCCGTACGCACTTCGCAAACTCTAACGCGAGAGTCAGGGACACAAATAAATCTTTCTATGCGACCGCCATTTATTTGGGGGCAAGTTATCTTGCCTAATTACTACAAGGTCGTTAATAGTAAAATCACGTTGAGGGTACTGCCATTTGACTCGCTTATGCAACTCTTAAAGATATTCTTCTTTCCACCTAAGAGCATAATTTTGGTGAAGAAATAGAAGTTTTTTCCATCTATTTTAACAACTTAATGATTGTCGGGAGAAGTCAGGCTCAGCAGGAGATAAAAGAGGAGTCCCAACTAAAAATGCCCAGGTGAAAGAGCGGTAATATCTAAAGGGGTTTCAGTCATAGGGGTTAGGGGTCGCGAATTAAGGCACGCTTCAATTTTGGTGAGCATTGTGGAAAACTCTTCATAAGTAAATTTTTGAGCATGTGTCACTTTTTTGAGGTGGGATTTGAAGCTTTTGACGCCAGCTTCCCATAACCCGCCCATGTGTGGGGCACCAGGGGGAATAAAAACCCAGTTCATTGATTGAAAAGCATATTGAGATATAATATTCTATCTAACCAAGAGGAGGTAGTTATCTTGTTCTCGCTGAAGACTATTGGCAGCTCCAACAAATGCAGTACCATTATCAGAGTATAGGGTGTGTGGGCAACCAAGGCGTGAGAAGAAGCGAGAGAATGCTGCCATAAAGGCAGGGGTAGAAATTTCACTCATTACTTCGAGGTATATTTGGCTTTGTAGAAAAACAAATAAATACGAGTACATAACCTTTTGTTAATTTTCAGCCGCGTCCCACATAATATTTTATATCGAATGGGCCGGCAAAATTTAATCCAGTGTTAGTAAAGGAGCGTGGCAAGGCTGTTCTCTCAGGTGGAAGGGAACCCATAATTTGGTTGATACGAGTGTGCTTGTGCACTACACATTCTGTGCAATTGCGAACAACCCATTTCGTCAAGTTTTTTAGTTTCGGGACCCAAAACTCAAGTCTCATTAGTCGCAATAGGAGGGAGTTCTCACCATGCATTGAAGACTTATGAATCATTTCAAGGTAAATTCGGGTAAATTTTCCATTGTATGGCAAGATCTTAGGAAAACGCTCATCGTAAGTGAGTATTGGTGATTGCGAGAGTCTGCCATTTACTCTCATGAATCCTTTAGGGTCTATAAAGGGGTTTAGCGGCAAAAGGTCACTTTTCCGCGGCAGAGATAAACTTTGCAAATGCAGATAATATTCAGGAAAATGTAATTTCTGACACATAATGATTAAGCGACTTTTCACATGATTCATTTCTGATTGCTGCAGATCGATTGTGTAAAAATTTAATTGGTGGTGTGGAGAGAGATGATGGTAAAAACGAAACACATAGCAGAGTACTCGCATAGCTCTGGTAAGATTGGAAAAACGATCCATTATGTCATATGAAACAACTTGATTTACAAGCGCTCTAAGGGGTCTCTTTTCTTCTTGGGTCTCTAAGTTGGGGGGTTAGAAGGCCATGCGGAATGGGGTAACGTTAGCCATGAAGGCCCATGCCACCATAAAGAATTATGTAATAGTTCTCTAGCTGTGATTCCACGGGAGGCTATATCGGCAGTTTTTTCCTTTGAATCCATGTGAAACCAGACATTTCTTTCTAATGCGGCAATTATGGACGAAACACGGTTTGCAACAAAGGTATTCCAGTGGTCTGGAGACTTCTGAAGCCAAGCGAGTACGATAGTGGAGTCAGTCCACATAAATATACGCTTGCTTCCAAATTTAATTTGCGTCCTTATCGCTTTAAACATTTTTGCCATTAATTCAGCAGCACAAAGTTCTTTTCGGGGTAGTGTTATAAATTTAATGGGAGCGACTTTAGTTTTTGCTGTCAAAAGATGGGAAAAAACTTTACCATTTGGGGTCTCAAGTCGGATATATAACGTGGTAGCATATGCTCTTTCCGATGCATCGCAAAACCCGTGTAACTCAACAGAACAAGAGGGATCATAATCAACAAAGCGGGGGTTTTTCATCCCACCCTGTTCAATCTCTCCATAATTGTTGCAGTATCACTTTTGCAACTATAATTTTAGGGGTTAGCCACCCGGCGGGATCAAAGAGCTTTGCAATGTTGAATAAAACAGCTCGTTTGGTAAAAAGATTCTCAACTGGGAACTTAAGGGGTTTAAAATAAAAGTTATCATTTCCCTCATTCCACCTTAAGCCTAATGTTTTAGAAGTGCTAGAATCCGAAAGCTTCAGGAATGTTGAATCGAGAAGGTGCTTAGGGGGTAGATCGTTTAAAATGTATTCGTTGTTAGCCGTCCATTTTCTAAGAGAAAATCCAGCTGAACTTAAAACTTTAATAAGATCTCTTCGGGCTTTGGTCGCTCCATTCAAGTCATGAGACCCAAAGAGCACATCATCAACGTACATATAAGACCTGAGAATTTCGGAAACAACTGGAAAATCAGTCTGACATTGCCTTGCTAATTCAAGCAAAGTTCTAATCGCCAGATAAGGGGCACACGTGACTCCAAAGGTAACAGTACGCATCTCAAAATCGCCTAACTGCTCAGTTGGCGAAGGGCGGAATATAATTCGCTGATATGGGGTTTGGGTGTCATTAATCAAAATTTGCCGATACATTTTTTCTATATCGGCGTTAAACACATATCTAAAGAGCCGCCACCTAAGAATTAGAACTGTTAAGTCCGCTTGTAAAACGGGGCCAGCATATAAGATGTCGTTAAGACTTACGCCGGGGGATGAGAAGCATTAAATACGACTCGAAGTTTTGTCGTAGTGCTGTCTGGTTTCATGACAGAATGAGATGAGGGAGATAATATGAAGTGTTAGTACTCGCTGATAGGTCAGGGTGAATTCGAACCATATGGTGGAGAGTTAAATACTCTATGATATCTTGATCATAGTCAGACTTTGCTTTGGGTTGGTTTAACAAACGAGCTTCAGTTCGAAGATATTGTGCGATGACATAATTGCGTGAATGGCCTAAATTTTGGCCGACCGGAAAATCTTTCCTAAATGGAAGGGAAACCACAAACCTTCCTTCTTTATTACGAAAAGTGGTATTTTTGTATAAATTTCCACAATAAATATCCTCATCTAACAAGCGATTAACCTCCTGGACTTCTTCAAGTTCCCAAATGCGTGTCAATTGGCGAGTAAGATCAATTGCATTGTAAAATGACGACACAATTTTACTTGGACTTAAATTGGCAATTTGTCCCGTTACAATCCAGCCAAAGACTGTACGCTGTGCGACCAGGTTGTGATCTTTCTCCCACTCAACGCCCTCAAGAAGTACATGCGAATATATGTCACTGCCTAACAATATGTCTATCTGCGTACCCTTGCTAGCGTCAAAGTCTGCCAATTGCAAGTTACGGAATTCAGTTTTGGAAGAAGGGAGAAGCGAATGATATGGGAGTTGGCCGGTTATTTTTCTTTCAACGAAAGCTTCAACGTTAATAGAGAATTGTTTATCAATTGGGGATCTTACTGTTAGTGTAGATATTTGGTTAGAATTAGCTGTAACAGAACCGTTTAAGCCGATAACTTGAGTCTGTGAGAGTTTTCTCTTGAGAGAGGCAGAAATGAACGAAGCTTCGGAAGCAGGGTCTATTAGGGCACGGACTGTTAATTGAACATCACCTACACAAACATCTACTAACGGAGTACCAAGCAGCATAGACAAAGAGGGAGTGGACTGTAAGCGGGTCGAATAAGTTTGGTGAATTCGAGCGGATGCAGCAGAAGAAGTTGATGGAATATTATCGGGACTTGATACTAGATGGGGGCTCGTAGTAACTTGGGTCTTCTGAATACTATTTAGGGATTGGTTAGCGTTTAAAGAAGCTACTTGGTGGTAAAGTAGGGAGTGGTGTTTTTGCTTGCAAGAAGAGCAGAGATATTTACTTTGGCATTTTTTAAGTTCATGAGAGTTTGCCAAACAGTTAGTGCACCGTTTCTGATTCTTGACCGTAAGTAAACGCTCATCTACAGACATTTTTAAAAATATTGGACACTGCCGAAGGGAGTGGGAATCGGTACAAAGTGAGCACTTTTGTGTTTTGTTAGATGATACGTTCGTATGATAAGTGTTAAGTTTCTTAACATCGCGATAATTAGGGGATTTTGGAGGGGGATTACTCTTAATCGAGCTAAAAGAGGGCTTAGAGGATCTAAGATCTGCAAAAGATTCTAATGTTTGATATCTGGAGGTAAGAAAATCATTCATTTGTTTCCTAGAGGGGACACAAGAAATGTTTCTATGGTGTTGTTTCCATAGATCGAGAGTAACATCTTGAAGGCAAGTGGAACACAGATACACAAAAATTACATCCCATTTATCTGTTTCTATATTAAGTAACGATAAATTTGTGATGCAATCATTAGTGGTTCGTTGGAGAGTTTTAAGGCCGGGTCCGGATTCTTTAGAAATGGGGGTTAAGCTAAGAAGTGTTTTCCTTGTTTTTGTATCTATCTACAAGGTTGTTCCAGGCCATATCAAAACCTGCATTAGTAAGCGGACAGGATTTTACTATGTCGCGAGCCTCGTTTTGAGTTTTTTTAAGAAGAGGATAAAGTTTTTCTACTAGAGATAAACGCGGATTGTTCTTGTATAGAGCAGAGATCATGTCTCTAAAGGTAGGCCATGAGACGTAATCACCATAAAAGATGTCGGTATCGCAAGGGGGTAGAGAGATATTGGGAGTCTGTAAATTTCGAAAGTCTACATTTTCGATAGAGGGATTGACGTTAGTTGATAGCTGATCGACGAGTTCATTTGCTTTGGAGAGACATTTAAGATGTGCTTCATAAGCTATATAAAATTTATTTTGAACCGTTTCGAAGGTTACATCAGAATCTTTAGACTCGATCGTTACTAAGAGGGAATCATAAATGTTACGGAGAGCCGACCACAGATGAATAATTTCATCTTTTTGCACCTCTAGAGTATGTATAGTGTGATCATCCCGAGAAATCGCAGAGAAATAAGCATAAAACTGAACAACGCGATCCGACGCTCTTATAAAAGCGTTTAACTCCGACATTTGTAACCGGGAAATTATATAAAATTAAAAAAGAGATAGGGAATAGCAAGTAGTCGTCCAGTCTGCGATACGGTAGTGGGGTATGTTCAAGAGCAATCAGAGATATCGTATCAAACGAGATACAAAACTATTTTCTTGTTAATATTTGTTGAGTTGTAAAGTTAAACTAATTTGTTTGCTGGGATTTCCTACTGGTTTATACCGAACATGCAACAAGTGATTGTCATTTTTTATTTGTTTAGCCAAAGAAAACATTTTTACATATTACAGTATGTATGTATGTAATTATCAATAAAGAGATTGTAATAGCAGTCGGGAAAATAACTCTACAAATATTATTGAGTTAATTTATTTTTCATAAATGGAACACTTTATTCAAATTAAGATATATCTAGGTATGTACATATTGATTTCAGTGGGTTCTTATAAAATATTATCTTTTCATATAAGATTTCTTTTACGACTGTAACTTTATTCAGTTCTTTAACTTGTTTTTAAGGTTCTAATCTTAAACAAACTCTTCATTTAACTTCACGAAGGGTTAACAAAAAATATTATGGGAAGAGAATATGTGTAGCACTGAAGAAGCTTCTCTTATTACAACACTAAGAACAGCACAACTGATAATTTTTAAACATATATTTGTCTTAAAACATATATTTGTTTTAATAAACCATTATTTAAACACTTTTAACTCAATATGTAATCTCATGTGTTTTACAGCTAATGCTTAGCAACATTTAAAGTATCTTTGAATGTTAACTCAAATGTGCCACCCTTAAAATTGTAAAAATAATATGTGTTAATAACTTACAGCCATACCTAAACAAGAGCGGAACGCGTTTTCTAGCTGTCAAAAATCCTCATGCCCATACAAATTGTAAGTCGCATACCGAATCAACGCGACGGCAACGCAACGGTAGCGCTTTTCAATTGGAAAATCCGATTTTGACAGCGCGTAAAATAGGGCTGCTATATTTGTTGTTTTGACAACCCTGTTTTTATTGTTTGATTATAAATAATGGCAAATTAGCTATATTTAGGTCAAACTAGCGGTTTTAAATCAATTTCTTATTTCTTTTATGAGGGTTTTAGTCGGGACGAAAGTTAACACTACTGTTTATGGCACAATGCTGGCGCTCTTATTTAGGCATGGCATATCAGCGTAAAAGCTACGCTGAAGAAAACGTTCCGCCTTCCGCTCTTGTTTAGGTACGGCTGTTAAGTTGAACTCGTTTACTTTAATGAAGGAATTTTTTACGGGCGAATATAAAATATCTGTATTACAAGAATATATGTACATTTAACTGACCAACAGTAGTTACTTATGTATGTAGATACATGTAGACGTTTTTTTTATATTTATTTTATTTTATTTTTTTTGTATAAAACGTAATATAAAACGTACATACCTTTTTACTTGATTTCTTAATTAAAATTACTTGCTTCTGGATTTTCCTTTAAAAATTACTTTTTGGGCTCTATTAATGGGATATTTGTATATTGATAGTTCAGGCAAATCCAAGTGGGTATATATAGAATTTATGCACAGTTTTTTTAATCCGTTCACAGTCTTCACAAATATCTGGAAATATATTTCCACATAAAATAATTTTAAAGAGAGAAACTACAGAGTTAAATATTAATAAACTTGTGTACATAATTAAAGGGTTATAGTATGGACCAGAAGTTCACATAAACAACAATATTACTACATACATTTTTTTGCACAAAATAAAACGTTTGTTGAACTAATGCTTTTGTAAAACGTGGTTTGTTTTGTTATTTT
The DNA here is from genome assembly GCA_943735925.1 of Pollenia amentaria. Classification (NCBI taxonomy): domain Eukaryota; kingdom Metazoa; phylum Arthropoda; class Insecta; order Diptera; family Polleniidae; genus Pollenia; species Pollenia amentaria. The sequence goes on from OX031009.1 coordinate 83,051,075, forward strand.
TGTTTTGACCACGCAATTTGTGTTGATTGTAGAGGCCTGTTTTTACACATTGCCACTTCCCTACCAAACAACGCTTTTTGTCTCTTTCTTCGAAAGCTGCCCTCGCAAATGATTTGGGCCTTTTTCACACGTCACTTTTTACATATCTGTGTGTAATCTGTGCTTTTAACCATAGAGCACAAACACGATAAACAAAAGTATTAGCTTAACAACCTTTTTGTTTTGTACAAAAAAATTATTTTAGGCTGTTTTACACTAGTTACAAGTCTTACCCTGCCTTTACACATTCAAGTAATTACCTGCAAGAAGTGTATATGTATTATCAACGAAAATGTCGAAGAAATAGCCGAAAGTCTTGCAAGTAACTTGAGTGTTCTACACATTCAGTTGTAAGTTCATTTTTCAAATTTTCTCGAAGCGAAAACATCTTATGAAAAAATCTTCATTTTTTGGTTAAAAAAACATTATCATGTTAATGTTATCACGAAATTTATTTAATAATATTTAATATAAATAATTTAATTATATATTTATTTTGCTCTATCTTGATGAAAAAATTATGTTTATCCATTATTATGTGAATCCAGTATTGCCGCAGTTACCGATATCAAAAAATTTCTGAGAAAATATTTGGATTAAAATTTTTTTTTTTTAAATGCTTGCAATTTATGTTTTAAAATACAATGAAGATGTGTTGCTTTGTAGTAGTGTTTTTATTTTGTTTTTTATTCTTAAAAACACACAGAAAATCAACAATAAACATAATTTTTATATTACTAAGTACTAGTAAATTGATACCAAAGGCATCCACGGTAACACTGTTTCTTTATTTGTCATTTTACTTGCTGCAAGTGTCAAAAATTTACTTGCAAGCAAATTCTCTTGCAAGTTGGGCTGCAAGTGCGAAAAATGTGATGGTGTTGGTAAAAATGTGTGAGTGTATTGAGTTTTTCGAACTTGCACTTGCATGTGTAAACGCCGGGTTACGTATTTTGACAAAAATACATGTCTGATCTAGTTTATGTTTGAAAATTTTCAAAAAACAATAACAACTTATCATGACAGGGTTGTGCTTTCCTCAAAATACGTAAGACTTGTGTTATAGTGTAAATTACCCATTAGTAATACTGGTTTGTTTTGTAATGTTATTTACTTACCTAAATATTATTAACTTGTGTTGTGTTAAACTTAAAAGTTAAATTTCACAACAGTGAAAAAAAACTTGTGTTCATTGTATTGCGGCATAAAAGATGGTGTAAAGCACAGAATAAACACAGATATGTAAAAGGTGACGTGGGAGAAAGGCCCAAATCAGTTGCAAGGGCAGCTTTCGAAGAAAAAGACAAAAAGAGTTTTTGGTAGTGAAGTGGCAATGCGTAAAAACACGCCGATGCAATCAACACAAATTGCGTGATCAAAACAAAAATAACAAAACACAAGCCACGTTTAACAAAAACCTTAGTTCATTAAACGGGTTATTTAGTGCAAAAAAAGTATTTATTGTTTTATAATGTTATTTACTTACTTAAATATTATTTATTATTGTTGCGGTATATTTAAAAGTTAATTTTTACAACGGTTTGGCAAATAAATTTGTGTTCATTGTATTGCGGCATAAAATATGGTTCAAAGAGAAATGAAAAAAGGGCAGCTTTTTAAGAAAGAGATAAAAAATATTCCGTCTCGTGACATATCTGTGTGTAATTTGTGGTGTAAAGGGAAATGCAAAAAGGGCAGCTTTCGAAGAACGAGACAGAAAAACCACAATTTCTTCTATCTAGTGCAAAGATGCCCAGTAGTGGCTGATATCAGCAAATTAAACCAGTGATGCTCATTCAGGCAAACAATTGTTTAAAAGCCCCACCCCTTTATTTTTTACGCTCATTATTTTTGTCGTACGTGTGAGAGCAACAAGTGCACATGTACGATAGCTGTATTGATATTTGTTCAAATACAGTGTGTAAAATAAATAATAATGAAATTAATTTAGTTGCTGTCAGACAACGACGAATGCACATGTGCGGAAGCTACGTTAGTTTGTTGCTAAATAATATGGAATTGCAAAACTATTTTATGATAAAAAATGCCTTTGGTAATGCCCAATGTCTTTTATGTTATCAAACATTTAAAGGACATTGGGAAAATGTTATGATTCTTTTCATAGCGATATGACTGGATATACCGATGAGGAAAAAAACCTTTTTATTAGAAATAAAAAGATTTTTTTGGAAAAAATTTTTAATATAAAATCTGATTTATTTTCAATATTTTCTTCCCCTGATAGCCATTCCTTAATTTAAAAACAAAAAATTTTATTTCTAATGAAAAGTTTTTTTTCCTCATCGGTATACCTAGTCATATAGCTATGAAAAGAATCATAATTTTCTTAATTAATCCCTAATCACTAACTCTACAGAAACCCCTAATCAACGGAAGTTTATCACATACACTTAATTCAGAGTGAACTGCATTATTATAAATTTTATATAACCAAAAAAAATTCTTGTGATTTAATATTAATAAAAATTGTGCGTTTACTTTTGCGTGTACTTCAACAATTCTCTCAGAATACATATGCAAAACATTTTTGAACACCAATGAATTAAACTCACACGTATACTCATGATGAAATAAACAGGTGGCATTACTACGCCAGATGACGCTTTTTTGCTCTTGTATTGTTTGTTTAGTCTTATGTCAAAGTTTTGTTTATATTTGCAAAAACTCCACGTTTTGTGCTGTGATTATTGTATTGTATTAAAGTTTTTGATTATTTTAATTAAAATTAAATAAGATAGTAACCATAGTGAAATAAAAATTGGCTAAAAATTAAATTATTTCATTGCGTTAGGCAGTAAAATTTGATTTTAGTTTCATATAATTTTTGACGTATACGGAGACTTATTTCCTTTTTTGTTGTAATGTTGTATTTGTTGCCGTAGCGCTGCCACCTACTTATTCCACCATGCGTATACTTACGCTCTTTTGTTTGATCGTCAATCAACCAATAGGAAATCAGCATGTTGAGTGGGAGAGACAAACTACACTTGCAGAACTTCTGTGTCTTATTTTACATTTTAATCGTCATCGAGACTGCTGTCATTGAACACATAAATTGAAATTTTTGCGATATATTAATGATGTCAGCCGAAAAGTATTTTATGTTCCAAAATGCTTTTGATGACATGCAATGTCTTATTTGTCATAAGACATTTAAAAAAAACTAAGAAATATAATTTAAAAAAACATAATAATAAAATATAATTTAAAAAAAATGACAACACCCGCCACACATGTATAGCAAATTGTTTTCTTTCAGTGTCATTTCGCCACTCTCACCAATACTACTACCTTGGCCATCTTTGATCTAGTGCAGTGGTGTCAATTATGATTGTGTTGGTGCGAATACTCTTGTCTCTTACATTCCCAGCGGGAGGAATCTGCGGTTGCGAGGCCTATTACAAGGCCTAATTAACATACATATTTTGCTATGAAGACTTTAGAGCAATTAATAATAATACAATTATCGAAAAATGTTGAGTTATGGGCAGACACAATTAGTTATTATTTAAATAAATTTAATTTGGAACCTACATTTCGCAGAAACTTTGCTTATTTTTTGGAAAAATTGAGCATTTGACAATATTTGAAGTCTTTTTACAACCTTATACAATTCTTTCCAATAATTTTAATTTTGTGCTCAACATACCTTTGCGAATGCCAACAATAAAAATTCATTTGCACATACTAATGCAAATAATAACCCCATTAAGTTTAAAAATATTCTATAATTATTAACCACCATTACAAAAAGAGAAGATTTTACTAGCCTATAAAAATATACTTTTATTTACCAATAATATTTTCTAAATTTATATTGCAGTTTCGAAACAACAAAACATTTTTTAGGTTTGCGGACGTTAATTTATTGCGTTGTTTTGAGCAAATGTAGTTCAAATCGGAAAATATTTGTTCGCAAAGATATATTGAGGAAAAAAAGCGACAAACATTTGAAGGAATTTTTTTTTAATACAGGATATAGTGCCCCGTCTAAATTTTTCCAGAACTCAATAATATTTTCCCTATCTGGATGATTAAATTTTTAATAAACTCATCCGCTTGTATGCTCGTTATCGCTGTCTACAAGACTAATTAATAAAATTCAAATTTGAAGTTTACAGAAGCTCAATAAACACAACATCAAGGCGAATTCATCACAGTTATTCTTGATACTACAACAAGTACACTTCACCTCGTACAAAAACCACTAGCAATTTGTTTTTTTAAAATCATTGTACAATGTTAAAAACAGAAATAAAACAAAACAGAAACAAAGATTATAAATAATAAATATATTATTTCTGTTTAGAGGCCTCAAAACAGGCCGTGCGATCGTGCGATATTTCCCCAATTATATTTTACGCTCGCACAATATAAGAGCGTAAGCGTACATGTGAGTTTTGCTGACACAATTGTGTATGACGCTAACATCCCTGATCCAGTGATGGGATTTGAAAATTTTCAATTTGTGCCAAAATTTAAACGAAAAATGGCCAAATTTACTTAAAAGTGGCCTAATCCCTTTATTATAGAAATCAAGCTTTGAATTAAATTTTTAATCTAATGTATTACATTTTATAATTATTAGATGCTTTTTCGGTATATTGGGTTTTAATACTAAAAATCATAAAAATATCAGGCTTAAGTTTTGATTGTGCATTTATTTTCTATTTTAAAACTTTATAAAAAATTATGTTCATTTGATTAAATCAAATATAAACTAATTGACTTTTGATAAATTTTGGAATATTTATGATAATACAATATTAGTATTATATACTTATATATATATATAAAAGTCAAATAAAAGTAAACGATTATCTCAAAATAAAACTATTTCAAAATATTATAATTAGTAGCCATATGTAAGGAACAACTTGTTCATTATTGCCGATTTTAAAGAGTTCTATTCTGAAAAGAGTTAATTGACTAACTGTATTTATATGTTATACATATAACTGAATTTATATATACTTACATTAATATATATATACTTATATATAAATTATTTTTTTGTTGGTTGTGAAATCTTTTAAGGAACTTATATAAGTATTATCAGTCTTCGTTAACACAGTAAGATTGAAATTTTAATCTAATAAATATTCATCTGGTATTTCAAGGTTTGTAACATTATTTTGTTTTAATATTTTGGAAACTTGGGTATCGTAGCAACATAAGTTATTGGATTTTAAAAAATCTTTTGTGTGTATTAACGAAGACAAACTTTCCAATTGTAATCTATTTCGTACTTTGGTTGTTATTAAATTTTGCACGGAAAAAACTCTTTCCACACTTGCGGAAGAATGCGGAATAGACAGTATGCCTTGAGCTATGCGAAAAATGTTTAAAAACAGTGGTTCAGTTAAAGTATTTCTCACATCTCCGACCTCTTTCCAAAACTTACTCATAGTATAATTTTCAAATCTTTTTAATTCTTCGAATTCCGATATAGATCTATACTTAGAGTTCATTTTTTCGATATTTTTTTCTTCACTTGGAAAAAGTTTTAAAATAAATGGTACAATATTGTTTGTGTCTCCGCTTAAAACATGTTGTGGTGAAAACTTGCGAAACCAGTTTAAATAATAATCTTTAAAGTTATATTTTTTTCTTAAATATGACAAAAATGAAATATAAAATGTCTTTATATTACGTTTAAATTCTAGAATACTTTGAACAGAAATGCATTTTTTTGTTATAAACAGTTCAACTTCTGCACCACAATAAATTTCTTCGGTTGAAAATTGGTGAGAGTTTAGATCTATATCAGCAACGTGTAAGTCATCAATATATCTTTTGTTTAAAAAATTACGTGATAATTGCCGAAAAAAAAGTAAGCCTTACTATAATAATATGAATTTTTGTATCTTCTGATTGCATTTCAACATTTATGTCATTTATTATTTTCAGCACAAACGATAAAAACAAAAAGTACATTTTTTTATTGTCATCTTTCAGACTGCGCAAAATAAAATAAGTTTTTACATTTTCTTTCGACTCGAAATCTGATAATGTGAAATAATATAATAATGGGATCCACTGCTCAATAATTCTATCAATAACAACTTGACGAGATAACCACCGCGTTGGTGAATATTTGAGAATGGTGTGGGTTTCGGAATTAAAATTAAAAAGGGCCAAAAAAAGAGCGAAAGGGCCTTAGGGCAAGCAACATTCAATAGGGCCTAAAATGGCCCAATTGGGCCATAAATCCCATCAGTGCCCTGATCTAGTGCAAAGATAGGCAAACACATCCATGTGTTTTTTGTAATAATGTTAGTGCTACATGACTCTCCCGCTCTCATTGTTCTGCAGCGCTGCCATAATTCTTTTTTTTTTTTTTTTTTTTTTCGAAAATATTGCATATTAAATTAAAAATTTCAAAATGTCTAACAGTCCTATGTGGAAGAAGCTGATAGTCACATTTATTATAGGTTTTATTTTACATACGTATATGGATTCGGCTCTTATAATTTTACAGCACTTTGTTATTTTTTCTTATGCAATACTAAAAATTATTATTTTAAATTATTATCTGATCACTTATTCCACTAACACCGTGGTAATAGTTATAAAAAAGATTACCCAATTTTGGTGTTTAAAAATATTAATGTGTTGTTAAAAAAAGAATTAAAAACTCCGCTAATTTTTTTCTTGAGTGTGATTATACATTATGCTGTTAGTACTAGCCAGAGTTCGAAAATAAACTGTAAAGTACAGCAAGTTAAAGTACCACACAGTTTTTTTTAATTTTTGTTTGTGCATTTGTACACAAACAAAATATGGTACATAACTATTGTGAGCTGACGAACAGAAACACTTAGATAACTTACCGAACTTATTTTAGAGTCCGTGTTAAGTTCTTTTGAGGTACTTATTCTGTACTTTTTAGTGAACACGTAGTTAACTTTTAGCTAAATGATATGTTTTTTTAGTGTCTGCGTAGTTTATTTATTGAGAAAAGAACCCAAAATATAATTTGAAGTTGAGTTTTATAACAGGAGTGCAGAAATATAGGAAACAAATAGTGCAAAAATATATGAAAAATTTGAAAAAATTCACGTTAAAATTCCTCACAAGGAAAAAAATGCGATTTGCCCAACCATTTCCAGCGGGAAAATCAAGTAGTAAAGAGGCCTAATAGAAGGCCTTTTTGCAGACTAAAGTTCTCCCAGCCGCTTGCTAACTTTATTACCAATTAACAAGTTGTGTCATTGGAGACGAATACCTTGCACTTTTGCATCAATTTTAAGCCCTTCTGAAAGGGTTTCTAAAAAGATTTAAGAATAAAGCTTTATCCAAATTTTATTGTTGTGGCAAATAATACGAAGTAAGTCAATTAATAACTAAACTTGCAACACGTTCTAACATAACTACTAATAAAACGATTGCGATAGGCCTTATCTTAGAAAAAAAGAGTCCCTTTTTCTTTCGTTAAAAAGACGTACCTAAATGCAGAAATTATTAAGAAAAAAAAAAAAAAAATAGCCACAAGAATTTGTTGGTATTTTGTGCTTGTAAAAATATTTTTGTTTCTGTACCAATCGCGTCGGTTGGTTTTTTTCTTTGAAAACACTTTTCTTAAGTAAGTAAAAATATTTAAAAAACAAGTTAAAAAGTCTTGTTTTCCTACAATTTATGTGTAAACCTATACACATAAAAGCAAATGTGACAACAGGTAAAATTTTTGTGTAAGAAGATGTGTTTTATTGATGTATTAATGAAACTTTATTGTTTAGCACTATTTTTATTGCTTACTTTTTTATGCTACAATTATATGACCGAGTCCAAAGAGTTAACCTTACTAATTTATTTAACGTAACTTTGACCTGTTATAATGACTTTATACATTTTTGCAGGCAAACTCAGGTGCGCATTTGGTATTTTGTAAAAAGTTATGATATACCATTAGCTAGAATTAAAATGTATGCACAGATGTTTGAAGTATGAGTAACCCAACAACGTGAATACCCTTTCTATTTTACTTACCACTATGAATACCCTAACTTTTTACTAAAATAACTTTATCACGTTATAATTCCGATGTAATTTATTTTATTTTTGAATAAATAGACCAGGGAAATCCATTTCTATGCACAATTGTGTATACCAAGAGGTTGTGTTGATGCTTTTTTTGTACACAAACAATTTGTATTGACGTTGTTATTGCATGCACTAGAGATGAGCAATATTTCTGTACCTGTGATTTAATCACTGTTACTGAAAAATCACGAATCACAGTTGTGACCAAATTTGTCAAGTAACAGGTACTTGCTAAGTCGTTCTTTTTGTTTTTTGTTACATACAAAAATGTGTGATATTTCACTGTTTGTTTGAATGCAATGGCCAATAATGTTACTGTTCCTTTCATTCTATCTTCTACCTTATTAGTATTTTTTGTAAGCCAAAGTTTATTTATTCAAGTATGTATGTATATGCAAGTACACAGTTTTAAAAGCTCTTACAATTTGTTGTTGTTTCTTTGCAAAGTACTTACAAAAGCTCTTGCAAAAGCTCGCTCATTGTACATATAGCTTGGACGCACTTGCTGTAGAAGAACTAAGAACTGACAAACCGTGATCACAATCACAGTTTTAAGGAGCAGTGATTTTTAAATCACGTTCGCTAATCACGATGTTCCTTAAAAATCACGGGATCGCTCATCTCTAGCATGCACACTTAAAAAATGTCTGATGAAGAAATGTTTAATAACTTTTTTTGTGCCGAAATTTTTTTTGGTAAAGTTGAATGTTTGATATGTCAGCAAAGCTTACCACGCACACGAAATTATTATTTGAATAGGCATTTTACTCTTTGTCATAGCGAATATCAAAATATATCTAATGATGAAAAAGAAACTTTAATTTTAGAGTTAAAGAAGCCATTTTATGAGAAAATTTTATTAGATAGTGAAGAATATAGGGCTGACGGAGATGGATGCAGAACGTTACTCGAAAAAGAAAAATTCTTTTGTAGTTGCTGCCGCTCTTGCTAGGCATTGCCGTCCTTTTGAGGATGGCACATTTTTCAAGGAGGTATGTAATGAAGTTTTGGGATGTTTTGGTGTCAAAGCAGAAGAAATGCAAAAAATGATAAATGAGGTACCCATGTCCCCTCGCACAATTATTCGCCGAACTGAAAATATAAGTGCATTTATTTATTCATATATTAAAAATAAAATTTTAATTTGCAAGTACTTTGCTTAGACGAATGTACAGATATCAGTGACAGATTATGTGTTAAAACGGTAGACAACACCTTTAATATTAATGAAGAAATGTGGGCACTGATTCCGTTACATGGCCATGTTAAAGGGAAAACTATTTTTGATGTTGTCAATGAACAAGTTTTTTCTTTTGCTGTCAGAAGCAAGTTTTGTTCTGTATGCACCGATGGTGCAAATGTAATGGCAGGAAAAAAAGATGGGTTTGTTGGTTTATTATTTCAAAATAATTTGGATATAAGTTAGCACAACTCAGAATTTCAATACGGATGTTGAAATACATAAAAGTCAACAACCATCTGCGTCAGCTATTTATTCTACAATTGCAAAAGAATGATAAGAAACTTGGAAACAAAGAAAACCCTACACGCAAACTAAGCATTTTTTGGGTACAATGTTGGTTGAAATGAATTATGTTTTTTGAAGCGAAGGCAGATCATATTTGGAGGTAAAAGAATGAAGTTCATTTTTATAATTCTATTTTAATTTCATTTATATTTTAATAAAAACTTTACAAAAACTAAGACCCTGTTTTTTGTTAACTGGCGCCCAACGAGTGTTAAAACTAGAGGAACCCATCGATTGAATATAAATTAGTGCTAAATCTCATATAAAAACAAAATAGCTAAACTACAACAAAATAGAAGAAGCAGCAATCTATCAACAGTTGAGGAAACCACATCAATTGGTCTAAAATTAAAAGCAACTGCAACCAACAGAGGAATCAACTATCTATATTGAACAAAACTCATCAATAAATTAAGCTATTTTGGTTTCAATGTAAGTAGAGTGCTTATGAAATATTTAAAAAAAAAGTGAAGCATACTCTCGTATGAATGAAGATATTGAGTCATTATTAAGGAAATTTAAAAGCTTAGAACTTATAGAAGACTTAGAAATGGCAATTACTCCAGATCAGTTAAAAACTATTGTGGAGAGTGCAGTTAGCAGTGCTCTCGTAGTACAGGAGAGGCAATTTGAAAAATATGAAGAGGCTACTATTAGAGATAACGTGTTGTGCAAATAGGAAAGTCGTGCCACGTTTACGTTGACGACGTTATAATTTTTTCAAAAGATGTGGAAACCCATGTCACCACATCGCTTGGGTCTTAGATAGGCTCTGTGATGCCAATATGAGAGTTTCTCGCGAGAAATCGAACTTCTTCAAGGAAAGGGTTGAGTTTTTGGGATTCGTGGTATCGCGAGGTGGTATCACAACGAGCCCTAGTAAGATAGATGCAATAAAAAATTATAAACAACCCAGTACAGTTTTTGATTTAAGATCCTTCTTGGGACTGGCAAGTTATTATAGATGCTTCATTAGGAACTTTGCATCGATTGCAGGGCCTTTGACCGATATTCTGAAAGGTGAAAATGGCAAGGTTAGTGCCACTCAGTCTAAAAAAATAGTTGTGAATTTTGACGAAAGGCAACTTCAGGATTTTAATAAACTTAAAGAGGTCTTAGCATCCGAGCATGTTATGTTACTTTACCCGGATTACGGAAAACCGTTTGACCTAACGACTGACGCTTCGGCCTATGGACTTGGTGCGGTTTTGTCTCAAAATGGCAAACCAATAACCATGATTTCAAGAACTCTGAAGGGTGGGGAATTAAATTTTGCCACCAATGAACGGGAGTTACTGGCAATTGTATGGGCTTTGAAAAGCCTTAGTAATTATTTATATGGCGTTAGGAATCTGAATATCTTTACAGACCACCAACCCTTACTTTTGCGGTTTCGGATCGTAACCCTAACTCGAAAATAAAAAGGTGGAAAGCATTCATCGATGAGCACAACGCTCAAATTTATTATAAACCGGGAAAGGAAAATCAGGTCGCCGACGCTTTATCGCGAAAAACCTTCTTGCTTTACAGGGTGTGCATACCCTACAAAATAATAACACTTTTGGTAAGAGTTCAAGCTCTGATATTGCAACAATACATAGCGAAGTCTCTTTATCTTATACTATTGAATCAACTGATAAACCGATTAATTGTTTTAGAAATCAGATAGTGATTGAGGAGGGTACAGAGCTACCAACAAGAACATTTGTTTTGTTTGGAACAAAAACGAGACACATAATAAACTTTTCAGATAGAGCACTTTTGATGGCTAAAATTTGTGATACTGTAAAGGAACATGTGGTGAATGCAATTCATTGCGAGCTACCAATTTTGGCTTTAATACAACATAGACTTATTGAGACATTTCCCTCAACGACATTTCGTTATGCAAAAAATTTAGTGGTGGATATCACAAATAAGGACGAACAAAGAGAAATTGTCGTAACTGAACAAAGCAGAGCTCATAGAGCAGCTCAAGAAAATACCAAACAAATTTTGGAAGACTATTTCTTTCCAAAGATGACACAGTTGGCAAATGAGGTGGTCATAAATTGTAAAGTTTGCAAAAAAGCGAAATACGATCGCCACCCGCAGAAACAAGTGATTGGTGCGACACCAATTCCATCATATGTAGGGGAAATTTTACATATTGATATATTCTCAACAGATAAAAAATATTTTTTAACTTGTGCAGACAAACTCTCCAAGTTTGCAATAGTTCAACCTATATACTCGAGAACTATAATAGATGTAGAATCACCGATTCTATGTAATTAAATTCTGAAACAATAAGGTCAATACTGAGCAACAATTTTGGTGTGGAAATTGTCAATGCACCACCGCTTCATTGTACTTCGAATGGACAGGTCGAGAGATTACATAGTACTATTTAAGAAATTGCTAGATGCCTTAAGCTAGAAAAATCCATTAGTGATACAGTACAACTAATATTGCTAGCAACCATAGAATATAATAGAACGATTCATACGGTCACAAACAAGAGGCCTATTGATGTAATTCATTCTGATTCATTGGAACTTGAGGTTGATGTGAGAAACAGAGTACAGAAAGCCCAAGAGTCTCAAATGAGACGAATAAATGAAACAAGACAGAATCGAACATTTGAAGTGGGTGAAAGGGTTCTTGTTAAAACAAATAGAAGATTAGGCAATAAGCTTACACCATTATATGTTGAGGAAACTGTAGAAGCCGATTTGGGGACAACCGTTCTCATTAAAGGGAGGGTGGTCCATAAGGACAATTTGAGATAGGTAAAATTTTATTGATTTCTTTTTAACCGTAGGATTCTTGTGGTGGTCCTTCTTGTCGCGGTGGTGACCGCAAAACTAACAGACTATTCCAATTCAAACTACATCCCTGTATCAGATGGTTACGTGACAATTTGGCAGGATTTTGAGTATTTGCGGCATACAACGAACCTTACATTGTATTCTGAAGTGGCTGATGATACAGAGAGACTAAAAGAACATTTTCCCCAATCACACATGAAAAAAATATTAGACTCGGACATAGGACATGTAAGAACATTAATAACAACAATAGATGTTCATCGTAGGCATACAAGAAGTATAAAATTTTTGGGTACGGCACTTAAGGTGATTGCTGGGACACCTGACTACGATGACTTCGAAGATGTGAAATTTAATCAAAGGGAATTGATTCAGGCAGAAAATAGACAAATTCTCATAAATACAAGAACACAGGAAAAAATCAATAATTTGACAGATACAGTCAATATTATAATAAAAAATACCAAGGCTAAAATGGTGGATACAGAACATTTGTACGAGACCTTGCTTGCTAGAAACAGAATTGTTGTCGCGGAGCTTGAAAGCTCGATGTTGTCAATAACTCTTTCAAAAATCGGTATAGTTACAGGTTTTGGATTCTAACGATTTGCTTAGTATAAATAGTAAGCACTCTACAAATGTAACTATACAAGATTTAATGGATGTTGCTAGTATAAGAGTCCTATTAGATGATAAGTTTTACATTTTTTAATTAAGTATCCAAGACCAGATATGGTTTGCAAGAAAGTAACATTGTACCCTGTTCAACACAACTACACAATTCTTAATTTTAATGGCGAAAACAGCGTGGCAGATTGTGAAAATCAAACGTTACCGATTGAAAACTGTAATGCAACCCTAACAACATCATTCTGCAGGAAGCTGGTACATTCAACATGCGCACAGCAACTCCATTCGGGTGGTCATGCATATTGCACTTCTCGGCCTTCCTACCTTGAGTCGGTGACAATAGTTGATGAGGGTGTTGTAATTGTAAATGATGATACCTTTACTGTAAAAACAAATGATGACATGGAGACGACCATCACGGGCACATTTCTACTGACTTTCAGTGGAGAAGCAAAAATTAATGAAACCCTATACAGAAATCACAAAAGTATAGTAACAAAATTACCGGAGTCACCGATAATTGCCCTACTTAATGTTACAGGTCATGAAAACATACTGAGTCTACCATATCTTCAGAGGTTAAGTGCTGAAAACTTGCGACATATAGAGGGCCTAAAAAACCAAGTGATTTCTGGTCCTTTGTTGTCTGCTGGTACTCTTCTTGTATTGCTGACTTTGGCATTCTGTTGCTTCAAGTTTCACTATATGCTTAGAAAAAACCGTCAGCAACGTGCTCTGGAATCTGCGGTTGAGAGATTGAAGAAGTCCGGTGACGTCCTTCATTTAGGTGAGGGAGGAGTTAGCACAACTCAGAATTTCAATACGGATGTTGAAATACATAAAAGTCAACAACCATCTGCGTCAGCTATTTATTCTACAATTGCAAAAGAATGATAAGAAACTTGGAAACAAAGAAAACACTAGACGCAAACTCAGCGTTTTTTGGGTACAATGTTGGTTGAAATGAATTATGTTTTTGGAACGAAGGCAGATCATATTTGGAAGTAAAAGAATGAAGTTCATTTTTATAATTCTATTTTAATTTCATTTATATTTTAATAAAAACTTTACAAAAACTAAGACCCTGTTTTTTGTTAGCTTATATATGCTAAGGGATTTCTTGATGAGTTAAATTCTGAGTATGGCGATTTGCTATTATACACCGAAGTTCGATGGCTTAGCAAAGGCCGCTGCCTTCAAAGGCTTTTTAGTCTTCGCGAAGAGGTGATTGTTTTTTTTTTTCAAAGTAATATAACCAATGACATTCGGGAATTACTTGCTTATTTGACAGATAACGATTTTTTACTAGATTTCGCATTTTTGACAGACATTACGGAATTTGTTAATCAATTGAACCTTCAGTTGCAAGGAAATAAAAAAACTATTTTTGAACTATTTTTTGCTGTTCAGACATTTATAAAAAAATAGAAATTTTAATAACAAATATAAAGTATAAAAATGTATCAAGTTAAATAGAACTTTCGAAGTTTTTAACAAATCTCCTTTTAAATTTAATGAGTATGTAGATGTCTTAGATTGTATGCTTAATAATTATAATAATCGATTTTTTGACTTTCAAAGACTGTGTAACATTGAAAAACATATTGGTGACTTAAAAGAAGAACTTAAGAAAATGTTGATTTATCCTTACCTCTAGAAAGTGGAATAAACTTCTTGAAAAATATCAATGAAAACATATATCCAAAAACAAAAAATAAAATTCTAAAGATGAATTCGATGTTTGGATCAACCTTAATATGTGAATCTTCATTTTCTTTATTGAAGTTTTTAAAAAATAAACACCGAAATTGTCTCACAGATGAACATCTCGAAGACCTCATGCGTATAAAATGTTGTCCCTACAAGTTTGACATAGATGAAGTAATCAAAAGTTTTGAATAAGTTAAGTTCTTCTTTTGTGTCACCATTATGTGTTTAAATTTTACATAATAATTGATTATAATGCAGTTCGATCAAGCCTTTAAAAGGCAAAAATGTCGTAAGAAATATAATACTAAAATTGAAAGAAAAAAATTGTTAAGTAAAACTGAACAATTTACAAAAAACTCATTTTTTAAACAAAGAACTTATTCAAAAAATACTCATTTTTTAAACAAAGAACTTTTTTAAAAAAAAATTTTTTTTAACAGAAAAATAAAAAAAATTATTTTTTAAACAAAGAACTATTAAAAAAAAGTTTTTTTTTTTCTATTAAAAAAAAATCACATTTGGCAACGCTGCTCAAGCAACAAGCTTAACACAGCATACATGTGCGACTGCTCATGCGAGACAGAATTAGAGTTGTGTCGGTCATGAACGAACTGGATCAATTGAACGGATCAGTCAGATGAACGATGACCGGCCGGTCAGTTTCATCGTTCAATTTCGTTCATTCGTTCACTTGGGTCTTTTGAATCAGTCGGTCACTTGTTTACCAGGAAACTGGTTGAAAAGAAACAACAATACTTTTGTGTTGTATAAGTTATGCAATCAGCGTTGCCAAATGTGCAGATTTATCTGCATTTTGCAGTTTTTCAAAGCATTGAGCAGTTTTTAAGGTTTTTTGTTAAAAAAATAAGTTTTTTTGCAAAATGGGCAGATTTTGCATTATATTTTCTTTAGGTTCAATTTTGTTATATTGTTTCTTATTTCTTAAACCAAAATCTTACTTTACTTGCTTAACACATTATCGTATAACACTGACAAGCTTTAAGAGCCAAACAAAAAACCACAAACAGCTTGGGAAATACTCACTTTCCTTAAATAAATAAACTATCCAAATCTAATTTTGTGGCATTTTGCCAAAGCATCTTAAGCCAAATTCAAAAAGTTAAAAAAAAATGTTGTTACTCATACGAATTTTCTTTCAAAAAACATTTCGGTTTACAATTTTAAAATTTTGTTTATAATTGATATTTTTCTTTAATTTTGGCTTATTTTATTATTTGAAAAAAATAATTTTTTTCAACGAGTTTTTTTAAAAACTTTTTTGCCATCTTATTTCGACATAATTTGTTTTGTCAAAATGCCACAGAATTAATAATTTTTCAATAAATTCTAATAAGAAAAATTTACTCTCTAATCTTTATGTTTCGTCGTTTCTTTCTTGACGCTGCAAAATTATCACTTAAATGATTAAATTTAGAACTAGGTAGCGCAAACAGTTTAGAAGATATACAACATTTCGATTTGTCTACAAACATGTTTTAATCATTTGCCAAATACCCCAATTATCAACGCAAAAGGATTGTACAAACGTACAATTTTGACCTGTTTGCCAAGCCGTTGGAATAGTTTATTTGGCTTTTACTTTTGCAAGTTTAATTATTTCCCTGTTTACATTTTGTTATTTTTGTTGTTTGTTTGTTAAAGTTGCATTTAAGATTACATTGTAAAATTTTTATTGGAACCAATTTTTCATGTATGTTCACTCAGATTTGCTATATAATCTGAGCCCGAACTAAAATTTATTTTGTATTAATTGAGGAAACAAAACAAATCGCATGACTAAATGTACTTGTGTACCCCTCTTAATTCCAATCTCTTTCTTCCAGCATACAAAGTAACGATATTCGATAATAATATAATATTGTATTTATTTCTGTATTACACGTATGTTAAAAACAAATTATGTAAATTATATTTTTTTTTGGCAATTTTTATGTGCAGTTTTTTTAAGTTAAAATCAGTTTTTTTTTCTTAAGGTGCAGTTATTTTCCAAAAAATTATGGCAACGCTGTATGCAATTGTAATATACTTAAGGCCATGTCAGATAAAACTTTTGCTTCGCGTTGCGTTACCGATTCGCTTTGACATCTAAGATAAAATATACATACTTATACGAAACATGTCACATAAAGTACTTTCAAAGCGGAGCGAAGCAAAAAGTTAGCCAACTCTCAAGGCCATGTCAGATAAAACTTTTGCTTCGCGTTGCGTTACCGATTCGCTTTGACATCTAAGATAAAATATACATACTTATACGAAACATGTCACATAAAGTACTTTCAAAGCAGAGCGAAGCAAAAAGTTAGCCAACTCTCATCTTTTTGCGCGCTTTGACAATTGGTTAGTATAATTTTCTTTTATTTTTAAATTTTTTTTGCCAAATTCAATTCCAAAAAACCGTCCAATTAAATTTTTAACTTTAATTTTTGTTACAAATAATTAAATGTACAAATTACCAACCGCTTTTATAAGTAAACAAACAATGCTTGAGTGTTGTCAAAGTTTTCATTGTGGCATACACCTTTTGCTTTGCGTTTTTCTGCCGAAGGTAGAAACGTCACGCAAAGCGACAAAGTTGTATCTGACACGGCCTTCATCTTTATGCGCGCTTTGACAATTGGCTAGTATAATTTTCTTTCTTTTAATTTTTTTTGCCAAATTCAATTCCAAAAAACCGTCCAATTAAATTTTTAACTTTAATTTTTGTAACAAATAATTAAATGTACAAATTACCAACCACTTTTATAAGTAAACAAACAATGCGTGTGTGTTGTCAAAGTTTTCATTGTGGCATACACCTTTTGCTTTGCGTTTTTCTGCCGAAGGTAGAAACGTCACGCAAAGCGACAAAGTTGTATCTGACACGGCCTTTATTTGTTTTACTCATTGCCACATTGCTGTACACATTTTCATAATACAATCAGGGTTGTCAAGTTTCTTGGCGACCTAATTTTCGATTTGGCGATTTTTTGGCGGCTTATAAAATATATGGAGATTTTGTTGGCTATTTGATAAGCTATAAACTTGTTTTGAGACTGTTGGACAAATTTACCGTTTGTTATTTAGAAAGATTATATCAATGATGGTATTCCATCTTATATAAATAAGGGTTTGCATAAAGTTTATAGCTATAAGGATACGTCCGGTACGTACCATTTTAAAGAACTTGCTTTGACTGTCTTTATATGCATTTAATTCCAACTGCTAATGTCTGTGTTGAAATAGTTCTTTTTAATAATTTACTCTACTTAAACTCGCCTTCAAAATAGAGTGCAATACGAACTTCTTGACACGTTGTTACGAGTTATAAATTATATGAATGTAAATAGCACTTTTTGTACCTTCACACGATATTTTGAATATACATTGTTAAAAAACAGTAAGAATTGCCTTGCCGGTGAAGTGTATAGTGTTTTAGATATATATCCAATATTTGTTTAATACTAAACACAAAAAAACGTTTTGCTGCTTTAATTTGATTATTGTAAACTATTGTATCTTTTGTGTGTTCACCAATCATTTTACTTTTATTCAAAAAAATATATATCAAGGCGACTTTGTCCCATTTTTGGAGAATTTTAGCGATTCAGAAGAAATATATTTTTTAGGATTTATAGAAAACATTGGAAAAATTTTTAAAATAAATTTTATGTTGTCAAAAACGCAAAAAAAGGCCTTGGCGATTTTTGACATTGAATTTGGCAAAAAAAACATCAAAATAAATCTGACAGCCCTGGCTGCTTTTCACAATTTTTCTACAATTATCATGAGCGTTGCCAGTTGTTCTTAATATAAAACCCGCCAAATGCTAATTTTTTAATTTGAGCAGAAAATTTTATATATATTTATTTAATTTAATTTCTTAAATAAGTCATATAAATAAATAACCAAATTCGATATTCGCTTTATTTTAAAAGCTTAGTAAAGTTTTACAGCACGAAAATAGTTTATGCAATTCGTTTATGAATTATGCCCAATTTTCAGGATAGTATTTAAATATATATTATGTTAATTTTCATAAAAACTTAAATCGTATTTAATTACAGATTGATTTTTTGAGTTTTATATGAAAAGTCTTATTTAATTAAGATAAAAGTATAGTAGCACTACTAAGTACAAAAAAATATCATAAAAAAGTGTCGTTAATTACAAGGAGATCTCAACAGCTGGTTGTTATTACTTTCTCTGTTGTTTTTGTATTGTTGTGATATTGAGGCCACCTTGCTAAGTTAATCCAATGGAAACTTAAGTTGAATTTAAATGTACCACATCGGTGACTTAAGTTCCATTTAAGTGTTTAGTGAAGAAGAGAATGTTGTATTTAAAACGATTGTAAACATAAATGTGTTTTAATGTCAATCCTGAAAATTGGCCATTAGACTCTTAAAATATAGAAAAAATTTGTTTATAAGAAACTACTTATGTACGTATTTTAAAAGCTTTAATTTAACTTGCAATGTATGTTTGAGGCAGATACATACCTCGAACCGATTGAGCTGACATTTTTAAACACGTTCAGTTAAGATGACGATGCATGGTTAGCTGTGTAATTATTTTTTATGCATTCCTACAATATGAGTATGAAATGGAAGGGCTTGCTGAGAATAAGTTTTTTTTTTCTCATTATTTATTTATTGAATCTTCATATATTAAATATGAACTAACAATAATTAATCAAATCTTATACTAATACTTTATTTTTGTCCTGCCAATGCTAGACGAAAATTTTTCTCTTCACGGTTTCTGTTCACATATGTAGATGTTTAGCGCTCTTCTTGTCTGATGAGTCCTGCTGTATCTCTTCTCCTTAATCTAGAGTGGCCGCTGTAATTTAAAATATTTCGAGCTAGTGGATTTGGGTGCGACTCAAGTCTTTTTAAATATTTTACTGCATACTTCGTAATAATAGTTTTTACTAACGGCACATTGAGATCCTTGTGAATATATGAGTTTTTAACATACCAGGAGCGGCTGTGATTATTCGAAGAAGTTTATTTTGTCGCCTTTGAATTATTTCGATATTAGAAGCCGAGGCAGTGCCCCATAACTGAATACCGTAGCACCAAATTGGTTTTAAGATAGAGTTGTAAAGTAGAAGTTTACAATCGAGACTAAGAACAGAGTTTCTTCCAATAAGCCAATTAAGTTGAATTGCTTTTAGTTTCATTTGTGTTAGTTTTGCTTCTATATGGCATTTCCATGTCAAACGCCGATCTAGATGAATTCCGAGATATTTTACATGCGATTGTTGGGGCACTAATTGATTATTGATTTTATTAGGGGGACATGACTCCCGACGCAAGGTGAATGTTATATGTACGCATTTTTGCTCATTAACCTTTATCCTCCATTGTTTTAACCACTTTTCCAGTTCAAAAATATGATCCTGCAAGTAGCGAGAAGCTTCATGACAGTTTTCGTGTACGCTTAAAAAAGCTGTATCATCAGCAAATGTTGAAGTTAGGATGTGGTTGTTTGTTGGCATGTCTGAGGTATATATAAGGTATAACAGTGGGCCCATGATGCTTCCCTGTGGGACTCCAGCGTCAGTTGGCTGAGGAGAACTTATAAAAGCACTTTCTTTAATAATAAACTTTCGACCGACTAAGTAGCTTTCTAACAGCTTGTGTGTGTTTACTGGTAAATTTAGCTTCAATTTATGTAATAAGCCTTCATGCCAGACTTTATCAAAAGCTTGAGAAACATCGATGAAGAGGGCGGAACAATATTTTTTTTCTTCAAAGGTTTTTCTTATGGCATTTACTATACGATGGGTTTGTTCAATTGTGCTATGTTCTCTTCTAAAGCCGAATTGATGGTTTGGAATACATCTATTTACATTTAAAATTGGGGTTAATTTTGACACTAACAGCTTCTCAAACAGCTTTGATATATTAGACAATAAGCTTATAGGTCTATATGACTCAACTTTTGTAGGATCCTTTCCTGATTTAGGATACTTTCCATTCCTGAGGGTAGTATTCAAGGCGTAAAATAGAATTGAAAATAAAGAGAATAACAATTGTAAGTGTGTGATCGGAAGATAATTCTAAGGAAGCTTCAACATAAATCGTTTCTGCGGGGATGTTTTTAACCACTCCAAAATCTATGACATCTGGAACTTTTTGCTGATCAGTAGGCCAATATGTTGGTTTACCGCTCGCGACCACATTTAGATCCATTTTACGAATTGTGTTAAATAAAACACGACCCTTAGGCGTAATAAGTCGTGACCCCCAGAAAGTATGTTTAGGGTTATAATCGCACATTAAGTAGTGTTTTACTCGGTTTTTTATCAAAATGGCAGAACCTCCACAAGCTCTACCTCGAGGGTCCTTGGTATCATATAATATATAACCATTGATTTTAAACGTATTTCTCGAGGTCAGATGAGTTTCAGAAACCATCATAACATCGATTTGGTTATTTTTAAGGAAGTATTCTAGTTCATTTTTATGTTGGCGGATGCCATTTGCTTTCCAAAAGCAAATTTTTAAACAGTTCATGGCTTATTTAGTACAGCTTGCAATAACATCGATTGCATTCTGAACATTCCTTGCATCATGTTACTCATTGTGTTAGTAAAATTGTTAACGGTTTGCACTAATGTTTCCATGGTTTTTTCTAGCCGAGTTAAATTAGAAATGGGAATTTCGTCATTTTTTGGTAAATCACGTTGCAATGGCATATGATTAGATTTTAAGACATTAGCGTACGAGGTTCTGTTATTATTTGGCTGCGGTATCTGAACGCCGTTAGTGTTTTCTTGATAAGTTGCCTGCGTTTGAGGGGGATTAAGTTTCTGTCCAACACAACGCTTGACAATCGAATATACCGGACATCCTCTATAGTTGGCAGTGTGATTACCACCACAGTTGCTACATTTTTTTACATTAGGATCATTTTTTGACTTATCACACTGGACGGTACCATGTTGTTCTCCACATACGACACAAACAGGGGGTAAATAGCAGTATGCCCTAGTATGACCAAATTCTTGGCAGTTTAAACACTGCACGGGCTCATTTCTTTTGTGTGGCTCTTCTATCGTTATTTTCTGTACAGGATGTATTTTAAACTGTAAATGGGATGCGTTTCATTTTTTTTTAGCTTAACGTCGCCGGGCTCTAACTCCACTCGAAATAGTGGTTAGGGATTTTTTTTCCCTATTTTTAATATTTGTAACATTTTTAATTTTGAAACCCTTTTCTTCTAAAAATGTTTTTATTTCGTCTGGGTCCACGCATGAGTCAATGCCCTTTATCACAACCTGCAGACCTTTGCTGCTTTTCAGCTGGTAAGTATAGAAGCTTTTTTTAAGTGCTTCAAACTTATTAATTAATTTACGAAAATCATTCGTATTATTAATCTGTATTTTTGTTTCGTTAATATTACCGCGCTTGATTGCAGCTACGTAAAACGAATTTTCACCTATCACCGATATTAAACTTTTTATTGGCTCACTTGAGTTTTGCTCTCTAAGAATTGCAAAACGATTTTGCGAATTTATTCTATCAAAAGATGGAACTTTCGAGGCAGAGGCTACAACTGAAGAGGCAGGGCTGCGACCACGTTTAAGCACTGTTATATACCTATCCATACCAACTTGCACTTGTGGTTTTTGACAACTTTTTTCTTGTTTGTTTACCATTGCGTCTATGTTTGGGATTATGGTATCAGTGGTAACGCTTGCAGGTATGGTATCAGTGGTAACGCTTGTTTTGTTTATTTCCACATTGCTTTCGCTAGTATAAATAGGTCTGTCTGCGTACACATATTTTGCATAATTTTGTACAAAATGTCGCAAAATCTTGCAAAATGTTGTCTGCGTACTCCAAATCTCTTACAGCGAGAGAGCCAAAAAGAGAATTTTTTGACAGTTGGAAATTAGAGAACTTGCAAAATGTTACTGGAGAAATTTCCTCTGGTAAGATTTTGCAACTAGTTTGAACAGCTGTTTTTATATACTGTTTGAATGAAAGAGTTTACGTGTGCCAAGATAGCGTCGACGAAATAGCGTCGAATTTGGGAATTTAAAAACCGGGAAACCAAAATACCCAAATAATGGGGATTTACAGTATATGAACAAAAAGTTAGCGTCGAATTTAGGAATTTAAAAAGGGGAATTAAAAATATATTTATATTTTTAATAAAAATACTAAAAATATTTACCACAGGCTTTTGCACGATATAAACTGTATATTTTCTGAAAGTAAATAGTTTTCTGGACAAAATGACCGATGCGTGCAAAAAATATGTATATAGTTTATACCGTGCAAAAGCCTGTGGTTCATTGCATAAATCAGTAAAGATTTTTACTGACCATTTTGGATGAACCCAGATTTCTCGGAAACTGTCCGAACGATTTTTTGCACGCATCGCTCATTTTGTCCAGAAAACTATTTACTTTCAGAAAATATATAGTTTATACCCTGCAAAAGCCTGTGGTAAAAAAAATATAAATATATTTGGGCTTAAATCTAGTTTACCGACGCAGCTCCAAATAAAAAAAAAAGTACCTAGGGTGATAGAAAATGGAAAAATAAGAAGAAAAAATTATAATAAGAAAGTTGGCGCAAACGCTTAGTTTTCGAGTTATGGGCGTTTTAAGTTTTTATATAAATATGTGATTTTGCAGTACATTTCCAAATGTATATGGCTAATATTGGTATCATTGCAAAGCGTTTCACTAGATCTTTCTGGACATACAGAATTTATTTTAATATTTTATTAAGAAGTGGGACGAGTTTGCAAAATACAAAAGTTTTTTAGTAAGCATAAAAACAAATTTATTAATTTTTTCTAATTCTTTAATGTATGTATATACTACATACTAATTTATTTAAGAATTTTAATTAAAATACAAGTTAAACCTTCTTTATGTTTATGTTATACTAATGAGGAGAGAATTCTTGCCCATGGGCAAAGGCCGTCTATGCAGAGAATCTTTAGTTAGCGAAGCCGGTATTAGTTATACCATAGGGGAGAAAATATTTGCGCCCGGCCGAAGGCCGGCTATGCAAGGAAGCTTTAGTAAGCGAAACCGGTGTTTATTATACCATAGAGAAGAACATCCTTGCGTCCGGCCAAAGGCTGGCTATGCAAAGAATTTTTTTTTGCGATGCTAGTGTTTGTTATTTTATAAAATTTGTATTACACTTTTATTTAAATAAACTACATTCCTTCCTAGTGCACTTCCGTAACATTTCGACGTAAAAAGAAAAAAACTGTAATGTGATCTAGAGTTTAATATTTTGAAATAAATTATGTATATCCAGAAAAACCTGTTCAAGAGCTTTAAAATGATACCAATATTGGCCATATACGTTTAGAATTGTAGTGGAAAATCACATATTTATGTGAAAACTTTAAACGTCCATAACTCGAAAACTAAGCGTTTGCGCCAACTTTTTTATTCTTATTTTTTCATTTTCCATCACCCTGTGTATTTTTTTTTTTTATTTGGAGCTGCGTCGGTAAACTAGATTTGTTCCTATATTTGTACTTCCCTATTTTAAATTCCTAAATTCGACGCTAACTTTTTGTTTATACTGCAAATACCCATTATTTGGGTATTTTGGTTTCCCGGTTTTTAAATTCCCAAATTGGACGCTATTTCTTCAACGCTATCTTGGCTCACGTTTGTTATTTCAATTGTTTACACACCGATCAGCTGTTTTCTTGCAAGATTTCACTGGATACTGTCTGCGTACTTTTTGAGATATTCTCAGCCGAAAGAGTAAAATTTGTCTTACTCTCCCAAAAAAATTTACTGAGTATTTGCTACTGGAAAAGTACGCAGACAGACCTAATATCATTTATTTTTGTTGTTTTATCATTGATACTACTCAAGGCGAATTCATTTACCAGGTGGCGTTGAAAGCACAGCTGTGCTACTTTTTTTTCTTACTTAGAGAGAGAGAAATGTCAAAAGTTGCTTGTGTTTTTGACATATCGATCAACGAAAGCAACAAAAAAATACATTGCTGTGTTTTTGGTGTTGTTACTTGTTGTAGTATCGACACCACCGTATACATGAATTCGCCTTGATACTACTCATATAGAGTTGTTTTTGTTTTTTTTACCGTTTTTTTATTATTTTTTTTATTTTATTATTTTTTTTTGTTGACTGTGCTCTTTTTGTTATGTATTAAGTTAATGTAACACCGAGATAATAAAAAAGAATAAATAATAGTTTGCACAGATTATTTGTAAGTATGTATGTGCGTACATACATTAATTTTTTTTTTCTTGTATTTTTTCTTAATTGTTTTTTTCACTTTTATATTGAGCGTCCAAATTCGCCTGTTAAATGATCTTATTAACAAATTTATGTTATATAAAAAAAAAAAGAATCGTATACGGATTTAAAAAAAGAAAACACGTCTGTTCACAACGAGCACGACTGAACGAATGAGAATAAGTCGAAAAATAAAGTGACGTTACTCTAAATAATATATGGCGGACTAAGTTTTTAATGCTTGCCTTCAATATGGGTATCAAATGAAAGGACTCATTAGAATACGAATGCTAGTTTTAAAATAAATTAAAAGTAAGATAGAAAAAATTGACGTTTTGTTGTTGTGACTTTGTTGAAGCTTTGATATTGTTACATTTAAGACCTAAGTGTTTTAAAATTCTTATTCACTTTATGGTCTTACTTGTATAATATTTTTAGCTTTTCTAAAGTATTTGGAAAAAGTTTCCTGACGAGCTGGCCTAAGTAACCAGCGAAATGCACATAGAAACTAGCTTTCCCACAACAATAAATTTCAGTGTTTTCATTCAAAAATTGGGATTATTAGCACATCATTATAAATTAATTAATTAATAAAATATTTCATTCCCGAAAATAATTTTTGATAAAAGTAAATAACCTTTTTAAAAAACCAGCTTTTATTGAAATGCGCTTAAAAGAAAAATATAAATGAATAGTAGGAAACCTTTTTTAAAAAAGAATCTCTAAAAAGAAAATTTTACTTTTCAACTTTTACTATCCACTTATAACGGATTACACAATTTATATGATATAATAGCTTGTCGCGAAATATACTTGTGTAGACAAACATGTAAATTATATAACTTGATGTGATTGATTTTAACTATTAACATTTTCAAACGAAGTAAAAACTAGTACAGAAATCTCGCGACTAGCTTTTAAATCAAATAAATTGTGTAATGACAAGCTTTTACATCATATAAATTTATTAATGATGTTATAAGTTGATAGTTAAAGTTTATTTCTTTTATTTTATAGCTAATTTTAATAAAAGCGTGTTTTTAAAAAGGTTTTTTAATTCTTATAAAATAAAAACAAAAAATTCATATTATCACATCTTTTGAAATTAGAATACATATAACACATGAATTATAATAATAGCTATTGCTTTTTGTTCATTGTTTTAATAATCGCTATTATTTTTATTTTTTGTTTGTTTTTAAAATATTTTGTTCTTAAAAAAGCTGCGTATTTGCCTTGTGCTTTTTGTTTTCTATTCTTGTTTACACTCAAAAAAGTTTTACAGTAACTTAATGTAATTTTTTAAAATCGTTTTTCGTAATTAATGGATTTTTTTTTATTTAATAATTAAACTAATGTTACTGTTTCTGCATATTGTTCCAAAAACAAACTTCAAAAAATAATAGGGGTTTTCATGATATCGCTTAAAATTGCCATTTGTGCAAATGGGCAAACATGCGAGACTCGTTTCATGAATACCCTTTTTAATTTTTGTGTAATTTTAAATAGTTAATGTCATTTACAACTGAAACGTCAATACAAAAATAAAATAAGAGAAAACATATATTAAAATAAAAGCTAAAAGTTGTGAATAAAGAGTGAAATTTGTTTTTCAAACATGCATAAATAAAGCAAAACGACTAGTTTGCTTAAATTATTGCAAGAATTTATTGTTTGTGATATTATTAACACTTGAATTTTTCATTGAAAACGGCAATGAACATTAAACTAATTTATTTATATAAATTTTTGGCAGTTTATTTGAGAGGGCGTAAAAATGCACAGTTGCACAAATTGCGAGACTTTTAGCGATATCATGAAAACCCTTAATGATTTTAATTTTGTTAATATGTTCAGTTACTTTTTATGCATAAAATAGTACTGAAATTCATGTGTACATAAATAAAAAATAAATGAAAAGGAAAAAATATTTGGCTGATTTCGTAGGTCATAATGAAAGGTAAAAATACAAATTTAGTTAAAATTAACTAAAAAGCCTTTGAATATATTTTTTGTAGTTTGTATCTTTTCTTAATTTAAAATAAAGAGAAAAGTTAATTAATTTTAAATTAATATCTCCGTTATGAAATTAACATTAAAAAATAAACTAACAATTTCATTCTTTAAAATGATCCTTTTTCTAATTACATTTTCAGTTTTCTAAACTTAATACCTATTCTTTTGAATATACCTACATAATATTTCGAGTGTAAACTCACATGTTGTTTCTTTTAACACATTCAATCGATTGTTTAGTAAAGAGGACAAGACAAGTGAACGACTGAACAAAAGCGACAAATGATTCAAAAGACAAACTGACCCAAAAGACAAGTGACCTGAAATGAACGAACTGAACGAACTCGTTCACTGATTCAAATTGAACGATAATGACCGGTCACCTAAACGAACGATTAAGCCCAAGACTAGACTGAATTGTTGGGGGGGTGCTTTAAAACCATCATGGCCTTATCTCTCATTCAATAGGGAGATAAAGCCTTTTTTCATTTGAATGGGAGATAAAGCCATCATGGCCTTAGCTCACATTAGTAATATTAGAAAAAGGCTTTATCTCTCATTTCAGTTTTGAAGAACTTTTGCATTTTACATTGATTAATAATAGATTTTCCCTTTTACCAAAAGTGGCTTCGCATACTAAAGTTTTTCTGCGAGGCGGCCTGCGGCCGTTCTTACGAGTTTTCTCCTAGAGTAGGACACGGCAGGTGGCTTCGCTGAATAAAGTTTTCCTGCGTGCGTCACAAGAATAAAAAAAATGTCTTTTTGCGGAAACACTAAAGTAAAGTATTGGAATCTGGCTTCGCATACTAAAGTTTAAAATATGGCTTTATCTCTCATTTGCGACAAAAAAGTATGGCTATATCTCTCATTTCGCAAAATTTTAAATATGACCCTACCTCTCAATGATTGGACAATAAGGCCATTATGGCTTTATCTCCCATTCAATTGAGCATTAAAGCCATAATGGCTTTATCTCACATGGTTTTAAAGCACCCCACCGAATTGTTTTAATTTTTTTCTTCTGTACGTGTGCTTAAGTACGTGTAAATAAGAGAATAACAAACCGCCCATGGGCGTCCTTTTGCCTATCTCTGATCTAGTGACACCTCTGTGTTCTCTGTGCTTTAAACAAGAGAATTTCATGGTTGCAAAATAAAGAAAATACACAAAATATGGCACATTGGTGTTTTAAAACAGTGGTTTCCATTTCTTTGCACAATTGTGCACACCACTACTAACACATATTTTTATACTCTTCAATTCAGTTGTCGATGTGACTTCGACAAGTGTACATGTCTAGCGGATGCTATATAATTGTGTTTCAGCTTACACTCAAAAAATATTGTGCGGTCAAAAATGCTTTTGGTAACATCCAATGCCTTGCATGCAATTTTTATTTAGAGTTTAAATTTTAAGACTTAAATGTAGAATAATGTAACATTTCATAAGTTTACATGCAAAGCAAAGAACTTTGTAAAATGGTAATTATTTGAGATTTAAAAGCAATTTTTAATATTTCAGATAAAAAATTTCAAAATGTTTAACAGTCCTATGTGGAAGAAGCTGATAGTCACAGTTATTACAGGTTTTATTTTACATACGCATATGAATTCGGTTCTTATAATTTTACAGCACTTTTTTTTTTTGTTCTTATGCAATACTAAAAATTATTATTATAAATTATTATCTGATCACTAATTCCACTAACACCGTGGTAATAGTTATAAAACAGATTACCCAGTTTTTTTGTTTAAAAATATAAATGTGTTCTTATAAAAAGAATTAAAAACTGCTAATTTTTTTTATTGATTGTGATTATACATTATGCTGTTAAAAAAAATTATATATTTATTTGATGATACGTCATTTTTAATTTTGTAAATAACTTAAAATTATATAAAAATACATATGCAACGTGAATCCTAATCAACAAAAATTTCAAATTTTCAAATAATATCTACATTGTTTAGCATTTAAGCTAACGATATGTGTTTTGTTTGTGAAAAAAATTCTTTGATGCCTGTAAAAGGGTCCCTTTTTCTTTCGTTAAAAAGACGTACATAAATGCAGAAATTATTATTAAAAAAAATAGCCACAAGAATTTGTTGGTATTTTGTGCTTGTAAAAATATTTTTGTTTCTGTACCAATCGCGTCGGTGGGTTTTTTTTTCTTTGAAAACACTTTTCTTAAGTATGTAAAAATATTTAAAAAACAAGTTAAAAAAGTCTTGTTTTCCTACAATTTATGTGTAAACCTATACACATAAAAGCAAATGTGACAACAGGTAAAATTTTTGTGTAAGAAGATGTGTTTTATTGATGTATTAATGAAACTTTATTGTTTGCCACTATTTTTATTGCTTAATTTTTTATGCTTCAATTATATGACCGAGTCCAAAGAGTTAACCTTACTAATTTATGGTATTTATTTAACGTAACTTTGACCTGTTACAATGACTTTATAAATTTTTGCAGGCAAACTCAGGTGCACATTTGGTATTTTGTAAAAAGTTATGATATACCATTAGCTAGACTTAAAATGTATGCACAGATGTTTGAAGTATGAGTCTGCATAGATGGAGCCAATGTAATGTTGGGCAAATATAATGCTTATAGGCCGATTAAAAAAACACGAATTTGCAGTTCATAATTTTCACTGCATAATTCATCAGACCGCTCTTGCATCGAAATTCATAAACAGCTATGGGCACCACTACATTGAAAGCTTTGCATGTGTGGTATTGTATTGGTTTGTTTATGTTTGCATTTGTTGGTTTTATGTACATTTGTACGCTTTGTTTTTTTCTCATTTCATGACATGCGACGCACGTCTGCTTCGTTCGAAATGTTCTGCTAGACTAAGCACAATTTCTTTTCTCTGCTTCGCTCATCAATTTTGTGTATGTACACATCGTTCGCTCTTTTTGAACTTTGATTTTGAATTTGCCCATAGCTGTTCATAAATGATACCCCAGCTATGAAGACAGCAGAGGATATAATAAATAAAATTCGAGGCGGACATCAAGCGCTTACCCACCGAAAATTTTTAACCTTTTTAAAAAACAAAAATGCTGTGAATTGTGACCTGAAAATGTTTACAGAAGTTCGGTGGCTAAGTCGCGGTGATTGCCTGAATAGACTTTATGATTTAAGAGAAGAAGTTCTTCAGTTCCTAGAAACTGAGAAAATAGAAAAAGTTTTAATACAGTGTTTAAAAGACAATAATTTTATTTTAGACTTAGCTTTTTTGGCAGATACGACAAGTATGTTAAATGAACTTAGTTTGGAATTGCAAGGAAAGGAACGCAATATATGCGACTTGTCAAAAATCATTCACAATTTGAAAACAAAACTTTTTCTAATTTTTTCCCAAATTTAAACTGGTGATTTTTCCAATTTTCCAAAAACTTCACTTGTTTATAAAAATCTTGAAGTCGACAAAAGATATGAATATGCCGAAATATTTGAAACACTTTTCAATAATTTTCAAGACAGGTTTCAAGATTTTGTAATTTTACAACCGCTATTAGATCTTTTCGAATACCCTTTTCGTTGCGATGTAAGCAACTACGAATTTGATATTCAATCAGAACTAATCATACTACGAAGCGAAGTAAATGCTCCAGACGAAAATCATATTGTAGAATTCTGGAAAGATTTGGATGGCGAGTTCTATCCTGAACTAAAAAAAAATTCATTTAAGTGCCTCTCTTTATTCGGCACTACTTACCTATGCGAACAAATTTTTTCGGATTTAAAATTTATTTGTTCCAAGCAACGTAATAAATTAAGTTCATCCCAGTTGAAAAGCATTCTACTATTACGAAACTGCCATAAAAGTATAAATTTAGAAGATTTTATTTTATAAGTTGTATAACACAAGGGAACAAAATTAAACATTTTTTGTGTTGATAGAAAATTTGTAGCAGTTCTTTACCAATTCAATGTCGCTGATTTTAAAACTGCACTTTTTTTTCTATCAGCTGTGATTTGCGTGCAATATTTATTTTTTATGAATTTTTAAAACATAAAAATCTTTAATTTTTTTACAATTGTTTGATAAGATATTTGAGTCAAAAAGCTTCCGAATAAAAAAAAGTGCAGTTTTAAATCAGCGACATTGAATTGGTAAAGAGTTGCTACAAATTTTTTATCAACACAAAAAATTTTTAATTTTGTACCTTTGTGTTATACAACATATAAAATATATTACTAACATTTTATTTCGGCTGTAAATGAATACATTCTCTGAATTTGATTACTCTCTGGACTCACTACTACACAACCAAAAAATTTTTGGAAATCCCTGTTTTAAAAGGAAGTAAAAATTATAACATTGTTGCATTAGAACAGTGATGCTCATTAAGGCAAACAATTGTTTAGAAGCCCCATCCCTTTGTTTTTTACGCTCATTACTTTTGTCGTACGTGTGAGATCAACAAGTGCACATGTACGATAGCTGTATTGATATTTTTTCAAATACAGTGTGTAAAATAAATAATAATGAAATTAATTAAGTTGGTCGTCAGACCGCGACGAATGAACATGTGCTTAAGCTGCGTTAGTTTGTTGATAAATAATGTGGAATTGCAAAAATATTTTATGATTAAAATTGCCTTTGATAATGCCTAATGTCTTTTATGTTATCAAACATTTAAAGGACATTAGGAAAAGGTTATTAAGAGGCATTATGATTCTTTTCATAGCTATATGACTGGATATACCGATGAGGAAAAAAAACCTTTTTATTAGAAATAAAAAGATTTTTTTTGGAAAAATTGAAGGAATGGCTATCAGGAAAATATTGAAAATAAATCAGATTTTATTTAAAAAAAGCCATTATAGGCGTAGTCGCCTTAAATATTGTCAGGCAGGGCAGACAGTAGCTATGAAAAGAATCATAATTTTCTTAATTTCTCCCTAATCACCAACTCTACAGATGCCCCTAATCAACGGAAGTTTATCACATACACCTAATTCAGTATGAACTGCATTATTACAAATTTTATATAACCAAAAAAATTTCTTGTGATTTAATATTAATAGAAATTGTGGGCTTAGTTTTGCGTGTCACTGTACTTAAAAAATTCTCTCGCAATACATATGCAAAACATTTTTGAGCACTAATGTCATTAGAATATATGTTCGTAATGCTTTAAACACATTCGAGACAGCAGACTACCGACTTCAATATGTCAACAATAGAATACATGTGTGTATATGGAAATGATTATTTTAACGACGACACGGCTAAATGACTGCAGGTTGTTGTCTATGCTTATTTTGTCGTTGTAGTCAAATTAAACTAATTTCTATTTTTGTACGCTACAAAACAGAAAAACAGAAAAAATATAATCAAAAATTAGAAGAATTAGTGCTTTTAATATATAATAATAATTTTTTGGTTAAACAGCAAAGAACCGGATTGAATCAAGAATATAAGCGCGGCTCACCACCAAATCTATATTATTATTACTTTTTAGTATCCTTAAAAGAAGTTATATAGGAAGATGTTTGTCACGCCAACGCTCTTAGTTTTAGCAGTATGGGTATCATTGAAAAATTGAAAGTGCTTTTCACATGGTGTTTAAAGCACACCGATTTATTAACCCATTAAGAGCCCATTTCAAATGCTCATACTTCTTGACAGACTTTTTGACTTAATTTGCTTTATCTTTAAATTATGTCGATATAATAATTAATTCACAATAATATACACATGTTACCTAAGTTATTAGGACTTTGATTAATAAAGTTTTTCTGTATTGCGGGTTTTCAGCCTTCCGGAACACTTTTCAAATATTTACATATAACTTTATTTCAATATGTAACAAGTGCATAAACTATTACCACTATATATTTTAACTTAAACTTATAAATAAATTGTGAAGTTTTCCAAAATAAAATTTTTTAACCCTTATAACTTTAAAATTTTATATGATGGAGTTTCTAAAAATATAGCATACAAAAACTTGGGGTGTTCTCTATAACATATTATATTTGAGCAAATATTATTATACATATCGACAAAATTTTAAGATAAATCCTCTTAAGGGGTTAATAAATCGGTATATTTAATACATCATATGAAATGTGTTTCGAAAGACTTTATTATGATACCAATACTTTAAAGATTCAGATTATATTTTTTTTCCTATACTATTGATAAAGTGCTCTGAAACCTTTACGACCTATAATTCATAAAATTAGTGCGTTGAACCAAAAAATTACAGTAGAATCGCGATACAGTAATCAAGTTAACCAAATTTTAGCGCTTCTGTGCCGCTCTAAACGTTAACTCTAAGTTAACTTTTCAGATCGTATTAGTAAAAGTACTGATTTGGACAAACGATAACAAATTAGATTAAATTTTAAGCTGAAAGTTGAGAGTTTAAACAAAATTGAGAAATACATTAAAGAAAAACTATCGGCGTTGTATTATTGTATATCTGAAGTTGCCATCTCAAAAATAAAAACGAAACGTCACAAAATTTTCGAGGCTTTGAAGAATACATAGGAAAAAGCATACAGGAAAACATTACATAGACCAAAATATGCCGATCTTAAAGCAAGTTTATACAAATGTTTTCTTGAAGCATCGAAAACGTAATTGCGCAATCACTGTTCTAATTTCAATATCAATAGCTAAGCGCGAGTTCGTGTAACTGCAACCGGAAAAGACAATATTGTCAGTAATGAATGGCTGGCGAATGTTTAGAAAATACACAGAATTCGCTATATGAAAATTTCAAAAGAACTAATTTTCTGACAAACGTCATATGTAGCACCTAACATATAATACATGAATGATTTTATAATTATTAATTATAAATTTTATTTCAAGAGCAATTGTGAACTTGAAACCAGCCGGTACAAATTAGATCTAAGTTTCTTTTTTTGTACTGATGAAAACTAAGTCATTCAAAAAAAAAAAAAATATAGGTACATATGTTAATTATTGCATTTTTTACAATTTAAGCCCGCTTAGAAAAGTTAATACATAAGACGAAAAAGTTAACAACCCTTAGGACATTTTAGTTTACTTTTTCGCGATTATACTGTATATTAGGATTTTTTTATTCAACCTGCCATGATGATAATATTCTTCATGAGTTCCAAAAACAATAAAATTAATATATTTTAAATATTTTTTAATAAATTCATTTGTTTTTACGTTAAAAAATTTATCATAAATAAGTATTTATATTTTTGTAGGCTTAAATTAAGTTTGTGTACGAGTCTGCAATTATGCATGTTGTTAAATTTATGAAAATTAAAAATGATAGTGGCACCACTGAAATATAAATACATAATAAAAAACACAGCTGTTTATATTTTTTCAATTGTAGCTGTCGTCTTCAAAATAATTCAGTAGCTGATTACGCGACTACAATTGCAACCTGCAGCATTTGTAGCCGTGCCTTCGTGTTGCCTGCTGTCTCGAATGTGTTTAATGCATAACACTTCGTCTTCAAGCGCTATCGACATGAACATGATATGAACATAAAGCCGGCAGAGTAACGGTATTAATTAGTTCATGTTCTTGTATGTGGCGAATTCGTGTTGTACGTTTAGTTGCATACAGAAAATTACATTGTAAGGAGACCATCATGGCGAACATGGCTTCTAACACTGCGGCCACACGATTAACTTTTTGTTGATAGTCTTTTACATATACTGTTTGTCAATATTTACATAACTTGAAAGCTGTGACGTAGGCTGCATGCAATTTTTAAGCAATATACTTTCAAGATGTTATCAAGAAAACCATTTATACTGACAAACGAAAAATTTGCTCACTAAACTTCTAATCAGCTGTAAAATTGAACGTAAAATTGCCAAACAAATGGTTAGTTAAAATTGAGAGCAATCTCGTGGTCAATTTAAAAAGTGTGAGTGTGTTAGTAAAAAAAAGAGAGTGAGAGCAAATTGAAAGGAATTTAAAGACAAAAATTGACCGTGAGGCCTCCAAGTAAGACATATGTTTAGCCAACGATGGCAGCACATGAACGAAATATGAACATGAAGAGTCTACACTAGCAGAATTTATTTGCGACATGATGTTCTTACAAAGTTGGTGGATAGTGGAGACGGGTAGTTAATAATATTGATTGTCTCTTTTTTATTAGAATAAAATTGAAAAAAATGCATTGATTTAAAAAAAAATGTTTTTTTGGTGTAAAAATCTGCAAGCCTGTGTAGCACTTAAAAATTTTGTCAATTATCATGTCAATTGTCTTGTTAAAAAAATTTTTAATTAATAATAAAAATGCTGTAGACAAGTTTAGATCCTTAGTTTTTTAGAGTGACAAAAATATCACGATATTTCAACAATTTCGTTATCAAACCAAATTTAAAACTGATTAGATGTTTTCAAATAATTTGCTAGTTAATTAAAAAAAAGGATTTTCGACTAATTTATTTGTCAATTCAACAATATGTTAATTAAATAATTTTTGTATTTACGATGAAAAACATAATTTTGGCTCCCTAGTATTTTAAGTGTTACTTACAATATGAAAGATTTGTGTGCCTTGCAGGGACAGGTTTTTTAGCAGTATGTTTACAACATAATTGATGAACAAAATTTAAATTTAGAAGTCAGTTGACCCTGAGGTGCGCATATTATTTGTTTTTGTCATGTCAATCTTGAATCACGCCTTGCCGTGATAACTTTAAACATAAATCACGCATGAGTGCGTGAGCGTAATTGAAACTCCGTACGTCATTAATAATAAGTAAAAATTAATAAAAGTCACGCACAATTTCTTTAGTACATACTCACGAATGTTTTATTTTAAGCAAATTGTAATATACACACTACTTGAATTTGGGAAAACTGTTAAAGACGTTTCCTTGTTCAAAGAACTAGCACAAAAGATTTTAAGTATTCCTGCAACAGGCAAACGCATATTTTGTACATCTGTACCGAAATTATGAAACTTTTTGAATTAAACTACCGATATCATTAAGTAACGAGAAATCTCGGTTACTTTAATGCATTTGTTATTCTCTATTTTAAATAAACAAATAGTTTCGTTAAGAAATATTAACGACAAATATCTGTAAAAATTTAAGAACGTCGAAGTTAAAATTTTTTTTATTATAACATGAATGAAACTATATATTTGTAATTTGTTAACGGTAGATTTATTATCCTTATTATTCGACAAGAACTTATTTGTCTCTTTAGGTACCGACTTTGTTTTCCGACAAAAATTGTTAAAATTTCGTTACGGAATAGCTCTTAGTGCCAATTAAGGCTGCATTAGCCGATCGTAAATGTAATGAAATGCAATGTAACGTACGGTTACGTACTGTAAGCTCGTTTGTGCACTTATAGAACATGTAAGAACGTGTCATCTGTTTTAATAGTTAAAGGCCGCTTTAGCCGACCGTAAATGTAATGAAATGCAATGTAACGTACCGTAACGTACTGTAAGCTCGTTTGTGCACTTATAGAACATGTAAGAACGTGTCATCTGTTTTTCAAAAACATAAACAAAGAAGCATAATTGTACATACAACAACACACACTGTGATGGGAATTTAAAATGTTCAAATGGTGACCGCTTTGTAGGAAAAGTACCAAGTGATTTAAATGGTATTAGAAATGTATTTATGGCCTGTTCAACGAAAGAACGACTTCGATCGCATTCTAAGCGATCGAAAACTGATTTGGGTTCAACTAACTCTATTCTTTAAGAACATTCGTACGAACGACAACTCGAAAGAAAACGTAAGTACTTTCATACAAAAAGCGGTTTATCAATATCGAAGGTATCGTCAAGATTACGAACACAAATGTCAAAACCACTCACTTTGTTTTTTGTTGTCGAATCGTTGAATTTAAAAAAAACAAGAAAAATTTAAGAGTAATTTAAATAAGTACAAAATAAAAATGGAGAACAAATAGTAAGGACATATGTAAAATAACAATATTTTATTGATTCTCTATTTGGGACCTATGGGCAATCATGATTCATTTAATTAGATTCATTTAAAAGTTCTTGGTGCCGAATATTATTTAGAAATCTTCATTTAAATATATGATATTTTAAGATGGGAGTTTATATGGGACCTATGGTTTATTTTGGACTTACCAGGACAACATTTTGTTATGACATATAAGCTATCGTAAAAGTCATTGTCGTCAATTTGTATGTGAATACTAACATTTGTAAAGTAGTTATGGCATTAAAATCTATTTTCGGGAGTACAATTTGTATGGGAGCTATGGTGAAATATAGACCGATTCCAATAAAATATGGTAAGATGATTTTGATTGCAATTAATTAGTTTGGACAAAATTTAATCTTAACTTAATAATTAGATAATTTATTGGAACAAAAACCCTATCCGGAAATAATCTTGTATGGGGGCTTAAAATTATGGGCCGATTCGGCCCATTTCCAATAAGCTCGGTCCTTGATCTAATTTGAACCTATCTGCCAAATTTCATCAAATTATCTGCAAAATTGCGACCTGTACTTTGCGCACAAGGTTACGGGGACAGCCAGCCAGCCTGCCACACAGGACGGACATCGTTGGATCGACTTACAATGATTCTGAATGATCCTGAGTCGATTGGTATACACAAACGCATCCCTGCAGTATTGGTAATCGACTCTACGCCGATGAGTTCAACGACTACCACAAACCTTTCGTCGACGACTCGCTAAACTACCAGAAATGCTTTTGAGCGGCGAATTTAACAAGGCGATGTCCGCATTGGTAATGCCTTACTGTTCGTCGATTACTTCATCGGTTACATTTCGTCGACGCATTTATCGGTTACATTTCGTCGACGCATTTATCGGCTACATTTCGTCGACGCATTTATCGGTTACATTTCGTCGCCGCATTTATCGATTACATTTCGTCGACGCATTTATCGGTTACATTTCGTCGCCGCATTTATCGATTACATTTCGTTGACGCATTTATCGATTACATTTCGCCGATGAGATAGAAAAGAAAAACGATTTATTACGACTTATTTTTATTTATTAATAACGAAGTAAAAACATAAACGATTCAATTCAACAATTCCAAAAAAAAAAAAAATAAATTAAAAAATGACTTCAATTCAATTTGTAGCTGTAATATACATATGTACATTGATAAAATATGAAAAAAAAATTAAAAAATGGTATTAGGATCAAAAATGAAATAAATTAAAATTAAAAATGAATTCAATTAAATTTGTAGTTGTAACATATGTACATTGATAAATTATAAAATATGATAAAAAAGTTGTAATGAAGAAGTTGTTTCAGGCTGTAATATTTTAATGTAATATTATAGCTGTAATAAGGCTGTAATATTAAGTTGTTTAAGGCAAAGTTGCTACAATTTGAAAAAAAAAGAACTTAAAGCTCATTTTGTTTTGCTTTTTTTTAATGATACGGCTTTAAAATGCCGCTTCTTCTGCAAATTAATTGCCTTGCGAAGTTGCTCTTTAGCTGACCCCGCTTTTTCATCCGTAGGTATGGATTCTGTAATATAAAAAAATGGAATATTGATTTGCTCTTATTTCAGAGATCATTGAGTTGAATTACCTAAAAGAGCACTGTAAAATTTTTCCATGCCTCTCAAACTCTTCTTGCCCTGGGTGCCATCCATATTGAAGTCCAACAAAACTTCTGTACTTAAAATAAACAAAAATTATTGGCCTGCAGGACCAATAATTGATGTCATTGCTTTGACCTGGAAATGTAAAAAATTATTTTCATAAATATTTGAATAATGATTACATATATTAAGCTGTACTTACGTATTCATTTCTATTTGTATCGTTAATATCATTTGATATTAGTATAAATTCGCCTTCATTTTTAATGGGAAACTTGGCTTTTAAAGGCACATAATGCGACTGCTGTTGTTCCAGCCTTCTCGCAACAGCTTTGTGTTCAGCAAGCAGTTCTACAACATACTTAACCTGCTCCTGAACAACAGTTAATTGCGCTTGCATTGATTTCATTGTTTCTGAAATAGAATGAATTGAAAATACATTAAAAATTATACAAAGTATTAAACACAATTTTTTCAATACATCTTACCTTTCATTTCATCAATTTTTTTAACTGCATCGCAGTTGCATGCAGATCTTTTGCGTTCTGAAGGTAGAGTATTCATTTTTGTTAAAGTTTAAAAATTTAATAATCGATCTGGAGCGTTTTAATATAAAAATTTTTGCTTATATTTTTGTTTATATTTTATTTGTGTCGTTCTTTTTTTACTGCAGGCGTTTTGCTTAAATAAAAAGGATATTAAAAGTCTTAAAGGCAACCGTGTAAAAGAGGTAATAGTACAAGATTTTCTTTATACGGAATGGCAACTGCTTTACATTGAATGTCAGCTAATGAAAATGTTGTAATCACGTCTGAAGCTTCAGAATCTACTAAATATATACCTAATGATATAGAATCACATGGCGTTTCGTAGAAGCTTCGAATATTGTGTAGCCTTCGTCCACATATTTTACCATCCTGAGAGAAACTCTCGATCTTTATTGGAATATTATCTTCTACATAACAAATATTGTTTGGAGATTTGGTTGTTAATTCACATTCTTTGAAATTAATGGCGTCTACTTTATGTGTCAACTGCCTATCTGCACAAACAATTGAAAATTCTTCTTCTACAACTTTCCTGTGAATTTGTTCTAGAATTTTCGTTGGTTTTTTGATACAGTTTTTGAGTTTTTGTAGATAGTTTTCAAAGGAATACGCGGAACCTTTTACTGGATTTCCAACTTGTTCTATTGTTGAGTGCATATGTAACAAATTGTGGACATTATACGTTACAGTATTATCTCCAAATAATATTGGAAAGTTCTCAACAAACATATTTAAAAGCTCCTGTGATGAGTCAATATTATTACTACATTGCTTAGGGCAGCAAAGTAACCTATATGAGCAATGGAGCAACAAAAACTCATAGTATATGTCAGGATGAACTTCTTCTTTAAGAGCTACAATTCCTGTGTACAATAAAAATTGCCTAAATTCTGTGGCTTTCCAGTTCATGAACTCATCTAGTGATCGTGGTTTCCGGGTAAATTCTTTTGAAATAAAAGGACGTATTTTAAGAAGGGTTTCTGAAATATTTTTTGGAGAAAAGTTTGGAATTTTCAAGCTAACTTTGTTAGTTATTACTCTAAATAAAAATTTTTTCATTACTCCCAAGTCTATTAAGTGCATGGTATCTAAAGGTACTTGTGTCACCATAGAAGTATTGATGGTTTCAAAAGGAGTTTTCTCCGATAAATAAGCACTGTTATGATGGCATGGATATTTCCTATTACGAAAATCTTCATCTGTTATGAGTACGGTTTCGTGCTGTAGGTTAAAACACCATCAATTTTTTTGGCAATTTGCGTACATTTGGAACAACCGTGTCGCGACACGTGGGAGGGAGTCCCAGATATAAAAGCGCGCGCAGGAGCATCACAGATTATAGCTCTCAGACTTATATTAATGATTTTCCCGCTTAAATCAATTCCATTTTTCATCACATCACCTAACTCTAACACAAACATATCAAGGTAATCTCCTAAATTACTCGGTTTTGTTCTCCCTAAAAATACTGAAACTGCAAATACGTGCTCACTTGTTATGTTGTTTGCTCTTATTAAAATTGGCCAAAGCTGAGCTTTTGAGCTTCTGTACAATGGTAACCCGTCTACGTTGACATCAATGTTGACATTTTCAGGAAGGTTAATGACTTTATCAAGTTTTTTAAACTGGTGAGCAATACCGATATGTAGCATTGACCCTCCACAAATGCTTTCAATTTGTGGTTTAATAGGGCAAGCGAATTTATAAAACATTTTTACATCTAACTTCTCTTCTCTTAAAATCCGAGCCAATTCTTCTACACATTTTCGCGGGGGCTTATATTTTATGAACCAATCTTTCAATTTATCATTTAAATTCAACACTCCACATTTATCATTTTCTTCAAAAACTAAACTTTCATCACATTGGTCCATGTCTTCATCTATATCTGCTGGTGTTTGTAGTTCACAATTTGTTTCTTGTGCCGCATTTTGAACAAAAACTATATTTTCATCACATTGGTTATTGTCTTTATCTAATTCTGCCGGTCTTTGTTGTTCACAATTTTTTTTTTGCATCACTTTTTCTTCAACAACTATATTTCCACCGCTCCTATTTACTATTTCCATAAACCGTTGTAAATATTTTTCTTTTTCTTTCTGGATAAGTCTCCGCAATTGCCTTTGACTACTCATAATTAAATTATTAAATTATATACATACGTCAAAAATTTTTTCCAAGCACACAACAGTCACAGGTTTTTTTTATTAAAGCAAAACACAAAAAAACAGAACAGTAACACGTCTTTTTTTTATTTAAGCAAAACACTTGAAACTTTTATGAAAAGCAGAACAGTAACACGTCTTTTTTTTATTTAATTAATTGCTTGAGCAAAACTCTTTACACTTGATTAATCAAAAAACACAACAGCCACACGTCCGTTCTTTACAATACAAAACACTGAATAACTCATGCATTTTTTTCTTTTTGTTTTATTTCTGTTTGCAATGTGCCATGTGTTGTTGGTGTTATTCTTCTTCTCTTATTCTGTGTAACTGTTTCTTGTTTGTCTCATGTAGCATTTGTTGTTGGTTGCTTCGTTGAAAAGAATACTTTTAAACGATAGCAAATTTGAATAAAAAGCCTGTACAACAAGTTATTCGCTTTATTTTGAACTCAAATTTTTTCTTTGAATTCAACTATAAGGTTAACAACTTAAGGCATTAGATGAAACTAACAATATTAAATTCTTAAGGTTAAGAAAAACAATAGAAAATCTCTGGAGACACTACCTTACAGATTACCACTGAGTACCAATGTAATCGGCGATGTAGTCAATGAAAAATCAATGGCGATGTAGTCGGGGAAATGTTGCCAGCCACTACTTGTGAAACTGCAGGGATAATACCCTCTCCACTATTGTGGTGTGGGTATAAAAAGTAGGCAATGTAGCAACTGCTAACATTAGTCGAATACATGGATGAAAATCTTGAGTTGGCGAGAGGTGCACCAGTGTTTGGAGCAATGGAAAAGGAGAAGCCAAAAACTAAATGCCATTGGGCCACCTACGCGTTCTATTGCAGAGTAGAAGATGGTAAACCACATCATATTTTAAGGCAGAAAAAACCGAAACTATTTAACTTTCCTAGTGCAGAAAATTAATCGGACGCTGCTTTTGTAATTGTTTAATTGGTTAATTTATTTGTTTGCATAATTTATTTATTTTTTTGTTTATATAATTTGTTTTTACTTGAATTTAACCTTTGTTTACACTTTTTTTAAGTTTTGGTATCAATAAAAAATGTTTTTTTATTTTTTGACATTCTATACAGCTGATAAAATTTCAAACACATTTGTATTTGTTATCAAGCAAATTAGTATTATTTTTGATACTTTTGAACAAAAACGCAAAAAATAATAGAAATATCTTATATGGCAATGCTATATTTTTTAACACGTAAGTAACAAATATTGACACTCGTAAGAGCAAGCGATCGCAAGCTGTCGAAATGGTTGAACCCAATCTGATTCGAAATCAAGCGAATGGATGGCGATCGCTTCGATTAGCTATCGAGATTGTTGAACAGGCCATTAATGTTTGTTATTTATATTATAGATTTACGTAAATATGTATTGTTACGTTTTTACTTAATAAAACGCGTTGAGGTTTATTCCCTTTATAATAAACCGATGAGTTCTTTTAATTGCAAATAAAAATAAATACACACACGAATTCAACTTAACAAGGTTAGGTTAGGTTAGGTTAAGAAGGGTTATGCGCCCAAGGGCGCAACTCCACTCGGAGACCAATTAGGTCCATTGTGAATCCCTTCAGTAGAGGAGAAAAAAGTAAAAAGAGAAAAAAGAGAAGAAAAGAAGAATAATAGAAAATAGACCTAAGGTTCGGTATATTTTTAGAAGCGCAGGACACATTCCCCCCTACGGCCCCCCCAACTGAAACAGCCGTCCTACTTCCCTGACAAACCCCAGCAGATCGGTTGGATTACATCCAGCGATACATCCCAGTTCGTCGTGAAACCTAGCCCCTAGCCATTTCTCCCTGGGGCCGTGCATCCTAGGACAGTGGCACAGTACATGCTCAACCGTCTCGAGCTCCTCGGCATCTCCGCACAACCTGCAGAAGTCCGGTCTCCCAATGTCCCATTTACCCATAAACGCCCTAACAGAACAATGCCCCGTCAGGAACCCTATCAGAGTCCTGAGACTACTCCTATCCAGTCCTAATAGAACCCTGGTTGCACCTGCGTCCAATCCGGGCCATAAGGCCCTTGACACCCTGCAATCCGTTCTATCCCTCCAGGACCGGTTAACGGCATCACGAAATCTTTCCCGCAACACCCCATAGTAGTGACATAAGGGGGGTTTTACCCCTCTGTCCCTTACCTCTAAGTCCAGATTCGAACCCCCTCTCGCGAGTTCGTCCGCCACCTCGTTGCCATCCACCTTGCAGTGTCCTGTTACCCAACACCAACACCAACATGAGCTCTCTCAGAGCATTCCTACACCGAGCAACCAGGCACGATCGCACCGTGTGATTTGTCAATGCCCTTAGCGCAGCCTGACTATCGACGTAGATTGTCACAACAGATCCCCCCACGATGTGATCCAGTATCACTTCCGTAGCCCTCCAGATCGCTAGGATCTCAGCCTGGAAAACACCAGCACCAGTGCCAGTGTCCATCTTGGACCCGTCCGTATATACTGCCCACCCCTCAAACAGTCCGCTGGATCCACGCCAAACTTCCCTATCCGGGAACTCCACCGGTGGTGTTACACCGAAGTCCAAGGTCATACTCCTATGATCCGAGATTCCCCCCGGAACCCTTTCCTGATCAAGCAGACCCGCTTCGTATAGAATCCTTGTGTGGTCATCTCGCCTAGGTCTAATCAACGAAGACTCGTAGAGTCTAAGTAAGTTCCTGGCAGCCACACTGTTCGCATAATGTTCAATGGGGGACAAATGTAGTAGGATGTCCAACGCCGCCTGCGGCGTGCTTCTCCTTGCACCAGTGATGCCAAGTGATGCACTCCTCTGGGCCTTGTTAAGCATCTTCCTATTGCTGTCCACTCTCAACGCATCCCACCAAACAGTGCATCCATAGGTAAGAATGGGTCTAACCACCGATGTGTAAATCCAGTTTACCATATCCGGTCTCAGTCCCCAATTCTTACCGATGGAGTTTCTGCATGTGTAGTAGGCATTGAGTCCTCTTTTCATCCTCTCCTGGGTGTTTCTTCTCCAAGACAGTTTACAGTCGAGGAAGTTACCCAAGTACTTAGCACAGTCAGATAGAGTTAGCTCGACGCCATCTAACACTGGCCCCTTAAAACCTTCTATCCTGTACCTTCTGGTAAAAAGAACCAGCAGAGTCTTCGCCGGGTTTACCCCCAGCCCTCTATCTTTTGCCCAATCCGAAAGTTCGCCCAACATCACCTGCATAATTTCACTGATCGTGGACAGAAACTTTCCCCTGACCAGTAGAACTATGTCATCCGCAAAGGCGACGGCTTTCATACCCTTGGAATCAAATGTTCTGAGAATACCGTTGACCGCGAGCAACCATAGTAGAGGAG
Organism: Pollenia amentaria; assembly: GCA_943735925.1. Lineage (NCBI taxonomy): Eukaryota > Metazoa > Arthropoda > Insecta > Diptera > Polleniidae > Pollenia > Pollenia amentaria. The sequence goes on from OX031009.1 coordinate 83,095,787, forward strand.
ATAGAACCCCCCCCTGTGGTGTCCCCCTGGTAACCTTCCTCCTTACCCTATGATCCCCCAGGCTCGAGTTTATAATCCTGCTGCCAAGCATGCAGACTATCCGCTCCACCAGAAAGCCCTGAACTCCCAGCTCCACTAAGGAATCCTTGATCGCCTCAATCCTAATGTTATTGAAGGCTCCTTCTATGTCCAGAAACGCGGCGAGAGTATATTCCTTATGCCTCAGGCCGTGCTCAATGCAACCCACCACCTCGTGTAGCGCACTCTCAACAGATTTACCCTTAAGGTAGGCATGTTGAGCGCTGCTAATGAGGTGGGTACCAATATTACCCCTAAGATAGAGGTCTACCAGTCTCTTTAGTGTCTTCAATAAGAATGAAGACAGACTAATAGGCCTGAAATCTCCCGTCTTCGAGTGGCCTGCCTTACCAGCCTTGGGTATGAAAATTACCCTGACCTCTCTCCACCCCCTAGGCAGATACCTCCCACTGAGGCATTTCCTAAATATATTCACTAGCAGAAATAATGCGTCGTCCGGGATATTGCAGAGCATGGCCGGAAAAATACCGTCCGGACCCGGTGATTTATATGGGTCGAAGGTATTGACAGCCCACTTAAGCTTCTCCCTTGTGACTTTTTCCTCGACGCAGGCGGACTCATGACTCGATATCACAGACATTCCGTCCCCTTGACTATCGTTCATACCTCCGTCTTCCGTGCACCCAGGAAAGTGCGTCTCCATGAGCAAGGTTAGGGTCTCAGAGCTAGACTCAGTCCATGAGCCGTCATTCCTTTGGACATACCCCAGGGTCCTAGGATCCTTGGATAAAATCCGTCGGAATCTAGACAACTCGTTGACATTATCAATGGATTCACAGAACTGCCTCCATGAGAGCCTCTTTGCCCTTTTAAGATCCGTCTTATACTTATTGAAATGCACCTTATGGGTGTTCCAATCACTCGATGCTCCCGTGAGCTTGGCCCTGTTAAACAGCCTTCTTACCGTCGACCTTTGAACCTGAAGTTCCCTGGTCCACCATTTGGGCTGTTCACGCCTACCCGGAAAAGTTACCGGGCAAGACAGCTCATAGCTCTGTCTTAGCAGATGAGTGAATCTGTTCACATCACCTTCCACATCAGTTGGCAGCAAGTCGCACAGGGCCCATTGCGCCACCCCAGAGCGGACCCTTTCTTTAAAGAAGTCCCAATTCGTCCTCCTCGGGTTCCTTAACGGATTAACCCTAGACAGGTCAAAATTCAGTGTAAAGGTTATACGGCTATGGTCTGAGAAAGTACAGTCCGTTGCCACCCTCCAATCCGCAACAAGTTGCTCGTCGCGGTTCACTAATGTCAGATCTATAACTGCCTGCCTATCCTTATTTCTGAACGTCGGAGTGTTACCCATATTACAGATAATAAGATTGTTAGTAGTTATAAAATCAAACATTAACTCACCTCTTTTGTTAATATCAGCGCTCCCCCATTGGTTATGATGTGCATTTGCATCACATCCCAAAACCAGGATGGCGCCACTCCTTCTTGCATACGCCACCAGCTCTTCCACCTTTGCGCCAGGTGGATCTTACCTTTGGCTTCTCTATTAGCGACGGTCAAGTCACCGCACCTAAAAGAATGAGATATTAGAAAATTCAATTCATTCCTCGCCAGTATACACGTTCTTACCTTGTCCTCTGTGGACGGGACAAAAAGAGTGTATCCCGTAACCTTTAACCTGCAAACCTTATTTTTGTTTATCCAAGGCTCTTGGATTAGGGCTACGTCCGTCCGAGTGTTGTTGAGGAAAGTTGCTAGTTCTGCTGAAGCTGGTTCACAATGGTGCAGGTTTATTTGCACCACTAGCAGCTTCTTTGGTCCTGTCATGTTTCGGATACCGGAACCTGACACAACCTAGACCGAACTTAACAACCCCCCCAACTTCCTCTAAGAATTTCATGGACTCCCGATCCACGGCGAACCGGAAGTCCTTCCCGGTGTTCTCCTTACAAGCCAGTGAGGTCACAAGCCTCCATTGGTTGGTAAGGAGCCTACCGTTCTGTTTGCCCATTACTGCCAGTATGGTTTCCACCGGGCGTACGGGTGGTGGAATCCATACTGTCACTATGGACCTGAGTGGCAGTTCGGAGGCTTGTATAACTTCAAGCTTTGCCTCTGGGTTAAAGTCACTACACTTGTCAATCGTGGTTCTTAAGAATTCCAAGGAATTCTTGTTACCACAGTTGACAGTCTTCACTCCCTTAACCCAGTCTGCCCCATTGAAGGATACATCCTCCTCTTTGCCACTAAATACGGCCAATTCGTCGATGAGCCTACCTTCAACCAACTGCCATAGATCGGTACTTTTCCTCCCATCTGGATCATTCCGATCGATGACGGCTAACTTAACAAACTTTATTGAAATTGATTATAATGTTCACTAATTTTAAACACTATTGTAAGTATCGATTTGAACCGTTTAATGTCTCCAATCAAACTAAGCTAAACTTTTATGAGTTAGCCTGTATTTATAGTTCAAAACTATTCCTAGTTGGTTCAAGAACCGTCTAGTAGTTTCTAGAAAACTATGTTCGAATTATTTTAAATCTAAAGTCTACAATTACAATTGCTAGAAAATTTAGTTACAGTGGCGTTCATAAAAATAGTAACTTATGTGACATAAAACTATAATTAACAAGATAACTTATAACTAAAACCATAAATAATTCTTAGACAAATCTAATTTCGTAACACTGCCCTCCACTTAAGCCTGTTCGTCCCGAATAGGCTCAGATTCTCCGTTTCTATAATGGGATAGTCGTTCTAAATGTACCACCTTCATTTTTGTTCGTGGACTCTTATAATTCTGAATTCGATACACCACGTCATTCAGTTTCTTTATCACCTTATATGGTCCATCCCAATGAGTCTGCAGCTTAGGAGATAATCCTTGCGTTGTGGATTAAAAAGTAAGACCAACTGGCCTTCTGTAAAGCCTTCCGAATTTGCCGCTCGATCGTATCTAGCTCTCATCTTGTCACTGGACAGCTTGATCCGGCTTCGTACGAACTCATGAAGTTCATTAAGGTTATCTTGTTCTTTTGAGTTAGAGACTTCATTATTTTCATCTTTTAGTCCAGGCTTAACGCCAAATTCTAGATCTCCAGGTAGTCTGAGCTCTGTTCCAAAGACAATTTTGGCAGGTGTACGAGAGGTGGAATTGTGAACAGCTGATCTGTATGCCAACAGAAACTTTGGAATGTGTTCATCCCAGTCCTTCTGATGTGTGCTCACTACTTTACGTAAGTGTTCTTCTAATGTGCGGTTAAATCTTTCAACCATGCCATTGGATTGTGGATGCAAAGGAGTTGTTCTAGTTTTCCTTATACCGTATAATTCACACATTTCTTTGAACACAGCAGATTCAAAATTTCTGCCTTGGTCGGAGTGTAATTCTATTGGAACTCCGTAGCGGCACACCCAGTTATTTACAAATACGTCTACAACGGTTCTGGCTTCTTGATTTGGGATAGCATACACCTCTGGCCACTTACTAAAGTAATCGATGACTACTAACACATAACGGTTGCCGGAATCACTCACAGGAAAAGGTCCAGCTATATCCATTGGGTTTTGCTCAAATGGGGCACCTGAATTGTACTGCTGTAGCGGTCCCCGACTTCTCTTCGCTGGACCTTTTGCGGCAATGCATTGGGTGCAATTTGATATCCAATCAGCCACAGCTTGTTGGCACCCAACCCAGTAGAAACGTTGTTTTAATTTCTCTAATGTTTTTGTTACGCCAAGATGGCCACCACTAGGACCGTTATGGTATTCATTTAAAACTTCATGTACTTTCGACGACGGCACTATAATAAAGTTCTGAACTGACTTTCCATCCGTACTTTCCCATGTACGGTAAAGGCAGCCGTTTATCAACTGGAGGCTGTTCCATAGGGCCCAATATGCTTTTGTTAGTGGACTTTCAGATGAAATTTCGTTTCGAGTCGGCCTTCTGCCTTCTTCTTTGGCCTTCATAATTTTTTTCAATATAGGGTCAGTTTTCTGTGCCATTGTCCAGTCTTCGCTGGACTCTATCTGTAATAGGCGCACTTCACAGCTGCATTCTTTACCTTCAGCTTTAACACAATGCTTGCATTCCAGTTTACAGGGCCGCCTTGATAAGGCATCCGCATTTCTATGTTTTACGCCTTTTCTGTGATGAATGCCAAAATCGTAACTCTGAAGGCGCTCAATCCATCGAGCTATCTGTCCTTCCGGATTCTTGAATTGAAGCAACCACCTGAGTGCAGAATGGTCTGTTCTTAACTCAAAATGTTGACCATACAAATACTTGTGAAAATGTTTTATGCACTCTAGTACTGCCAGGAGCTCTCTTCGTGTCACGCAGTAGTTCCTCTCGGCCTTTGAAAGTATTCGACTGTAATAGCCTACGACTCGCTCTATGCCATTGACCACTTGGGAAAGCACACCTCCAATTCCGTATCCGCTCGCATCAGTATCTAACACTAATTTCTTTCCAGTAATACGATAAGCCAAAATTGGTGCTGAGCACAATAATGCCTTCAGTCTCTGAAATGCTGCTTCCTGTGCTTCACCCCAGATGTATTTTTGCGCCTTTTTAGTCAACTCGTGTAAGTTTGCAGCAATATTTGCAAAGTTCGGTACGAAACGCCTGTAAGTACATATGCCTAGAAAACTGCGTAATTCATGTAGATTTTTCGGACGAGGCCACTCCATTACAGCTTTTATTTTATCGTCATCCGTTGAAATGCCTTTAGAGGTTACTCGATGTCCCAGGTACTTTACTTCCTTCTGGAACAGCGAACATTTCTTAGCACTTAGCTTAAGTCCTGCCATGGATACACGTTTCAACACTTCTTCCAGGTTTTTCAGGTGTTCATCAAATGTTTTCCCCATGACAATAATGTCGTCAAGATACACCAAACATGTCTTTTGGTGAAGACCTTTTAACACCTGCTCCATTAAACGCTCGAATGTAGCCGGAGCATTGCAGAGTCCAAATGGCATCACATTAAACTGCCATAAACCATCACTTGCACTAAACGCAGTTTTCTCCTTATCATTTTCTGAAATTTCCACTTGCCAATAACCGCTCTGCAAATCTAATGTAGAAAACCATTCCGTTCCGGCTAACGTGTCCAAGGTATCGTCAATTCTAGGCAATGGATAACTATCTTTTTTCGTGACGTCATTAAGTTTTCTGTAGTCTACGCAGAATCTGGTACTTCCATCTTTCTTTTTCACTAACATCACTGGTGAGCTCCATGGACTTGATGATGGTTTAATAACTCCGCTCTTTTCCATCTCGCTAACCAGCTCTCTTACTTCAGCTCGCTTTGCTAGAGGAATGCTTCTAGGTGCCTGTTTTATTGGCTTAGCGTCGCCGGTGTTAATTTCGTGTTTTACGATTGAAGTTCTACCTTGTTTTTGACCTTTCAAAGCAAATATAGAGGCATATTTACGTAGTAGTTGTTTGGCCTTATTTTTACTAGGCGGCTTTAGTTTTTGGGTCCATTTTCGCACATGTTCCTCTAGTGATTCGTGGTCCTTAATACTCTTCCTTGCTGCGCCCTAATTCTGCTCGCAATTAATTATTGCTTCTGTTGAAGTACAATGCCCAATCTTGCAGTTCTGCGCAAGGACTTTTTTACTACTGGATAAATTTAATATTCTCACGGGAACTAAACTCTTGCTAGGTTTTACGAGGGCATTTGCTGTTACGACATCGCCTTTAATTTCTGCTGGCGCCACCACCCACAAACTGTTGTCCTCACATTCTCCTTCCATTCGCGCCCATACTAAAGTTTCTGATTTGGGTGGCAATTTTTCACATTCAAGGGCGATTAATTGTCTTACATGGGCCTTGATTTCGTATCCAACTTCAAGGGGTATTTCAACATCACGCCAATACATAATTTGCTGACCCATATCCAAACGAATACTCTGTCCAATCATGAAATCTGCGCCAATGATTACCTCATCTACAATATCAGCCACTATAAATACGTGATGGACGATTGTATTAGCCATATTTAATTGTACTTTTACTTTTTATAGACTGTGGCAGACTCTCCCGTAGCTGTTCGCAGACTTACCACGCTCAGTGGTTCAATAGATTTTTGTATTAAATCGGGCCTTATAATAGAATGTGATGCCCCAGTGTCCACAGTAAAAATGCGTTTTCGTCCATTAATATAACCGCAAGCAGTAAGATTACTGTTACTATGTTGCACAACTGATATAGAAATTGTGGGGCCATCAGATGTGGAAGCTAGCCCATGCCCCGCAGCGCTAGCTCTTTCTGGTTTAAAAGTGACTCTTGTGATGAATGTCGATAAGCACTTTGGTTGTCTCTTTGTGGCGAAGCAGATCGGGATCGTTTTCTTGGTGACTTGCAGTTTCTTTGAATATGACCAGTCTTACCACAGCTATAGCATTTTACTTTACTTTTGGTTTTATTTTTGTTGCCGCCCAAAGCTTGCAAAACTGCCTCCTTTAGGCCGAGGCCACGCAATGAGCGACTAAGCGACGAGCGACTGAGCGGTGAGCGTCAAAAAATTAAAACATATGAAATAATACTGAAGTGGCCACGCAATGAGCGACATTTCTGAGCGTCTAAGCGGCGTCGCTCAGAAATAAAATTTGTTCTAATTTTTAGTTGTTTTCTGAGCGGCAAAAAATAAAAGAAATTACCAAATTTTAAAAATAAAAATATAAACGAGAAATTATGGAGAGAAGTTGGTGAAATTTGTTGTTGCACACAGTGATGCCAGTAGAAATTTTAAAAAATCCCTTTTTTCCCTACAACCAAAAAAAATTTTCCCTACTTAAATTTTTTTTTTTTTAAGCAACAGGCAAACAAATACATATTTTGCTAATACTATAATTAAAGCATTTATTAACATTTACAATTAAAGCATTTATCAACAACAAGAAAAAAACCAAAATAAATATGCAAATGCAAATAGCAAAAATAAGCGAATAGTTGGCAGATGCGAACGCGAATTTTCGTCGCACCCTAAAAATTGTTAAAAATAATACTACATTTGTACTTAAATGCTATATAATTTTAATTTTTAAATGTAAATAATGCGAATATGTACGTATTTTTACACAATATATTAAATATTTGATAATATTTTGAAAATTCCCTACATTTGCCTTAAAATAAAAAATCCGTCCTTTTTCCCCTACGCTTGAAATTTTCCGAAAAAATCCCTACAAAGAGGGAAAATTCTCTACTATTGGCATCACTGGTTGCACAGGTAATTTTTAGCTGTTTTCTGAGCGGCAAAGAATAAACATGGCAAAAATGAATGTGGAGATTCTAATTTCATCTGTACAAAGCCGACCGCTATTATGACAAGACAGATTACCAAATTTTAAAAATAAAAATATAACTGAGAAATTATGGAGTGAAGTTGGTGAAATTTGTGGTTGCACAGGTAAGATTTTATTTAATTTTTATATTTATTTAACACATTTTATTTAGCTTCTAAAATAATACATAATGCATAATTATGTAATCTTTTTATTTCTAGGAGAGACAGCGAAAGCAAAGTGGAAAAATTTAAAGGACACATACCGAAGAATTTTGCAAAAAAATCCATCCATCTGGCTCCAGAGCTCATACGAACAAAATAAGATGGCAATATTTTGATATGATGACTTTCATCAGAGACACTGTTAATGCAAATAATTAAAAAAATGCGACCCAGAATTAGACGGACATTTAATTTGACAGTGCATCAATGCTACCAAAACAGTTTGGAAACCTCCAACGCCTGTAATATTCGCTTATCACTTTTTTAAGGTGCTCTTCTGTTGGTAAAGGCATGTATTCCTGGACAAGTTCTTCCCATATGATAATGCATGTCTCTGAAATTATATTGCTGATGGTGCTTCTACCCATTCGAAAAGCAAACGCCAAATCTCGAAAGGAATGTCCTGTAGCTAGAAATCTTCAAATAATACATGTACACAATCCAAAGCAAATACATATGTACATAAAAAATAAACTTACCTTAAAGTTAAAACAAGCCTTTGCTCTGCAGAAATAGCTTTTCTTTGTTTTGTCAATCTGGTGTTAACTTTTTGCAACAGCAAATCAAAGGATTTCGCAGACATGCGACAGTATTGCCAAAATCTGTCTGGAAATTTGCGTAGATTTGTATATAAATGGTTAAATTCGCCGTAATGTCGCCTTGCTTGATTTATAGGATGAACACCAAATCTTCTTTTTTTTCTTAAACGCATTAAATTCTTATAAATATGAATACGATTTTCGCGTAATAACATTAAACAAACCTCTCTTGACAATGGCATTTTAACAACTAGCCGCTCAGAAATGACGCTCAGTAATAGGCCACTTGCCGCTCAAACTCGTCGCTTTGTCGGTCACCGCTTAGTCGCTCGTCGCTTAGTCGCTCATTGCATGGCCTCGGCCTTATGCTTCTCATTTCCTTTAAAATATCTCCTTCGTCCTCAGCAGAGAAATCAAGCTTTCGTACCTTATACGCTTGCGGCCTGGAAATTATCCTGGCGGTTTCTTGGGCTAAGGCAAATGATACCGTTTCTGCAAACGATGATTTCTGTGACGCACATACCGCGAGTTTTACATCAGAATCTCGTAAACCATTTACAAATGCTTCAGTCTTAAAGTGATCTAACAATGGATGACTTTCACCTGGATAAGTAAGCTGCACCAAACGCTCGATCTCTAGTGCGAAATCCTGTAGCGTCTCGTTTGCCTTTTGTACTCTGCCCCGTAATTCCATTCTGAATATTTCTTTTCTGTGTTCACCACCATACATACGTTGCAGTGCTACCATAATGTCATCATAATTGTTTCTGCAACTTACTGGTACACTTTCTAGAATTTCAGCTGCAGCTCCTTTTAAAGCCAGAATCAACTCTATGGCTTTTTCTTCATTGTTCCATGCATTTTTGCTGGCAACTGTGTCAAACTGGAACTTGAACACATTCAATGGTGAGCTGCCATCAAAACTTGGAGCCCTTATTCTATTCGATACTTCTGGAAAAACTCTCACCGATCCCTCTTGATATTGAAGACTATTCACTTTTTCTTCCAGATGATGTAGTTTTCCATCAAAAACCGTGACTTGTTGTTTTACATCCGTGACTTCAGTTTTTACATCAGTGACTTGTGTTTATACATCAGTGACTTGTGTTTTTACATCAGTGACTTGTGTTTTTACATCAGTGACTTGTGTTTTTACATCAGTGACTTGTGTTTTTACATCAGTGACTTGTGTTTCTACATCAAACATCTTCTGGTTGAATTCTATCTCCATATCGTCTACTCTTTCATTTATAGCAGTAGAAATTCCTTGAAGCTTCTCAAGTTTTTCGTTTGTCAGTCTGGAATTTTCTTAAATTTCGGCTAAAATGGTACTTGAGTTTTCCTTCATTTTTCTAGAAGTTTCAGCCGAAGTTTCTTTTACAATTTTCTCCATGTGTTCCTCCATTTTTCTAGAATTTTCTTTCATTTGTCTAGAAGTTTCTGCAGACATTTTTTCCATCTTCTACATCATAGCAGCAAACATTGTGCTAAGATCCATGTTGCTTGTTACTGCACGGGTAGCCACTTCTATTTCTTCTTTTTCGTCAAATTCATAAGCTGCGATGACAATATTGCGTCGCTTAAACTCATCGATTAATCTTCTCTGCAGCTCAGCTTTATTTCGTGCAGTCGGCAGATCCAACTTGCCCAACTCCTTCTTAAGCTGCTCAACTTTAAGCTCATCGAATTTCATTGCTTATCAATTTTTTTTTATTTTTTTTTTTATTGCAATTTCACTTCTGACACCAATTGTGACGTTTTTACTTAATAAAACGCGTTGAGGTTTATTCCCTTTATAATAAACCGTTGAGTTCTTTTAATTGCAAATAAAAATAAATACACACACGAATTCAACTTAACAAACTTTATTGAAATTAATTATAATGTTCACAAATTTTAAACACTATTGTAAGTATCGATTTGAACCGTTTAATGTCTCCAATCAAACTAAACTAAACTTTTATGAGTTAGCCTGTATTTATAGTTCAAAACTATTCCTAGTTGGTTCAAGAACCGTCTAGTAGTTTCTAGAAAATTATGTTCGAATTATTTTAAATCTAAAGTCTACAATTGCAATTGCTAGAAAATTTAGCTACAGTGGCGTTCATAAAAATAGTAACTTATATGACATAAAACTATAATTAACAAGATAACTTATAACTAAAACCATAAATAATTCTTAGACAAATCTAATTTCGTAATTAGGTCTGTCTGGGTATTTTTCCAGTAGCAAATACTCAGTAAATTGTTTTGGGAGAGTAAGACAAATTTTATTCTTTCGGCTGAGAATATCTCAAAAAGTACGCAGACGGTATCCAGTGAAATCTTGCAAGAAACCAGCTGATCGGTGTGTAAACAATTGAAATAACAAACGTGAGCCAAGATAGCGTTGAAGAAATAGCGCCCAATTTGGGAATTTAAAAATCGGGAAACCAAAATACCCAAATAATGGGTATTTGCAGTATAAACAAAAAGTTAGCGTCGAATTTAGGAATTTAAAATAGGGAAGTACAAATATAGGAACAAATCTAGTTTACCGACGCAGCTCCAAATAAAAAAAAAAGTACCCAGGGTGATGGAAAATGGAAAAATAAGAAGAAAAAATAAAAAATATATAAGTTGGCGCAAACGCTTAGTTTTCGAGTTGTGGACGTTTAAAGTTTTCATATAAATATGTGATTTTCCACTACAATTTTAAACGTATATGGCCAATATTGGTATCATTTAAAAGCTCTTGAACAGATTTTTCTGGATATACATAATTTATTTCAAAATATTAAACTCTTTAGATCACATTACAGTTTTTTTCATTTTACGTCGAAATGTTACGGAAGTGCACTAGGAAAGAATGTAGTTTATTTAAATAAAAGTGTAATACAAATTTTATAAAATAACAAACACTAGCATCGCAAAAAAAAATTCTTTGCATAGTCAGCCTTTGGCAGGACGCAAGGATGTTCTATCTCTAATAAACACCGGTTTCGCTTACTAAAGCTTCTTAGCATATCCGGCCTTCGGCCGGGCGCAAAAATTTTCTCCCCTATGGTATAACTAATACCGGCTTCGCTAACTAAAGATTCTCTGCCCATGGGCAAGGATTCTCTCCTCATTAGTATAACATAAACATAAAGAAGGTTTTACTTGTATTTTAATTAAAATTCTTAAATAAATTAGTATGTAGTTTATACATACATTAAAGAATTAGAAAAAATTAATAAATTTGTTTTTATGCTTACTAAAAAACTTTTGTATTTTGCAAACTCGTCCCACTTCTTAATAAACTAAAAATATTAAAATAAATTCTGTATGTCCAGAAAGATCTAGTGAAACGCTTTGCAATGATACCAATATTAGCCATATACATTTGGAAATGTACTGCAAAATCCCATATTTATATAAAAACTTAAAACGCCCATAACTCGAAAACTAAGCGTTTGCGCCAACTTTCTTATTTCATTTTTTCTTCTTATTTTTCCATTTTCTATCACCCTAGGTACTTTTTTTTTTATTTGGAGCTGCGTCGGTAAACTAGATTTAAGCCTAAATATATTTATATTTTTAATAAAAATACAAAAAATATTTACCACAGGCTTTTGCAGGGTATAAACTATATATTTTCTGAAAGTAAATAGTTTTCAGGACAAAATGAGCGATGCGTGCAAAAAATCGTTCGGACAGTCCGAGAAATCTGGGTTCATCCAAAATGGTCAGTAAAAATCTTTACTGATTTATTCAATGAACCACAGGCTTTTGCACGGTATAAACTATATATTTTTTGCACGCATCGCTCATTTTGTCCAGAAAACTATTTACTTTAACTTTACTTTACTATTTACTTAAATTTAATTTGGAACCTGTATTTCGCAGAACCTTTGGACAATATTTGAAGTCTTTTTACAATCTTATACAATTCTTTCCAATATTTTTAATTTTGTGCTCAACATACATACCTTTACGAATGTCAACAATGAAAATTTATTTGCACATACTAATGCAAATAATAACCTTTCTATCCTCTTACAACTACAATTCGTGTTGGAAAAAAACCAGCCAATTGTAGGGGAATGTAAGAAAGAAAAATTGACGGTTTATTTTTGTGTCTTTGTTGAAGCTTTGATATTGTTACATGTAAGACCGGAGTGTTTTAAAATTCTTATTCACTTTATGGTCTTACTTGTATAATATGTTTAGCTTTTCTAAAGTATTTGGAAAAAGTTTCCTGGCGAGCTGGCCTAAGCAACCAGCGAAATGCGCATAGAAACTAGCTTTCCCACAACAGTAAATTTTAGTGTTTTCATTCAAAAATTGGGATTATTAGCACATCATTAATAAATGAATTAATTAAATAACCCCATTAAGTTTAAGAATATTCTATAATTATTAACCACCATTATAAAAAGAGAAGATTTTACTAGCCTATACTAATATAAAACATAAGAGACATTGAAAATCATTAAGTGCATTTTTTATCATAAAATATTTTTTATATGGCATCATTTATCTTTTTTTTAAAAAATGCATGCTCGTTATCGCTGTCTACAAGACTACTTAATAAAATTCAAATTTGAAGTTTACAGAAGCTCAATAAATACAACATCAAGGCGAATTCATCACAGTTATTCTTGATACTACAACAAGTACACCTCGTACAAAAACCACAAGCAACAATGTTAAAAACAGAAATAAAACAAAACAGAAACAAAGATACTAAATATTAAATATATTATTTCTGTTTAGAGGCCTAAAAACAGGCCGTGCGATCGTGCGATATTTCCCGCTGAATGAGAGTGTTTTGCAGAAAACAATTATGTTTTACTCTCCCAAAATAAAAGAGCGTAAGCGTACATGTGAGTTTTGCTTACACAATTGTGTATGACGCTGACATTCCTGCATTACAGTCAGTTAAGCATTTATGATGAAACACAACTGGGGCTGAACGTTGTTTTCCATACAGTTTGACATAAAATTATGCCAGAGAATGCGGTCGAGAAATAAAATCAATTTTATTTTGAAGACGTTTTTTCTCATGCTCTCACATAGAGACAATTATTGTCCCAACAATGCTACCATACTTTCGTTCAATTTCATACATTTTGTAAACAAAGAAAAAAAAAGAACAAAAGAAAACGAAAGAAATGAGAGAAAATTGCAGTTACGGTCGACGTTTTAATTATGGGCTTAAGAATTTTTGCCTGAAGTTGAAGACTCAATTCTGTTTCATTATTTTGTATTGCTTTCCATAAAGATCAGCTGTATACATTACATTTACATTTCTACATTTACGGTCGGCTAACGCGGCCTTAACTAACGAATTTTGGCTACTTAACGTGTAGAATATTTGACTTTATGTAGGGTTTTTTATATACATTAACATGAACTTTGGCTGCACAAAGTTTGGAAGTTTTTGGCCTTTACATAATAATAATGGAAACTTAAAAATTGAAAAATGCTTAGTAGTAGCATTCAGGTGCGAAGTAGTTGTATATATATACTATATATTATACACATTTAGAAGTGTAAGTTTGTTTTTTTTATTTATGATATATAATACGCGAAAAATCTCTAGACCATGAAATACTTATTTCACGCTTTATTAAGTTTGTCGGGTCCCCTTTTAACATCGAAATCAAAAAGCTTTTCGAAGCTTATCTTAAATGTGAATGAATTACCTGAAAGCATTATATCTGATATCTCTGTCTCTGAATAATTTCCTTTACTTTTCTCATATGGCGTAAAAATATAAAAGTAAAATAAAAAATTACTCCCAATATATTTTATTTTTTTATATTTTTATGCACGGCTTAAAATATAAATAAACAGCTTGAAAATTTTAAAATATAGTTAATAAAATATCTTTTTATAATAATAAATTTTTTTTGCAAAATATTACATCTAAAATATGTGATTTTTTGAAATTAGAAACAAATCGCCACCAAATTGGCCATTTCTCCCACTGTACGATGCAGTTTTTTTAACCAAAGGCGATCTAGCGTCTAAAATTAAGTTTATTGCTTAATGCAACGAATTTTTGGCCGCGATTATTCGTCGTCAAAAATGAACATATTGGTGTATATGAAAATACATACAATAATAGCGTCCGGCGAAATTCGTAAATAAAGTTACTTTTTACTTTAATAATTGTTTTTTATTTTATTGTATAACATTTAAAATAAATATACAAAGTATTTTGTTTTTATTGGTTTTTTAATTATGTTTTAGTTTTTAAGTATTATTTTTTTAATATGGTCACACTATTTCTCTCTCTTATTCGTCGTTATTTTGCTTCATACGACGAATTTACTCAGCGAAGTTTTACTGAAAAATTCGTCGTGTTGGCCGAATTTCGTCGTTCGTCCCAGTTGTGTACCTAGCATAAAGTTACCACTGATTGTCAAAAATTATTTAGATCTAATATGTGTACTTTATCATATTATTCTTAAAAAAGCCCGGGAAATTAGAAGCCCTAGTCCACATATCATTTATGCAACTAATAGTTAGTTGTTCCAGTGTTTTAAATGCAATTTTGATTTTTTTAATCGATTGTGTAATATCGCAAGTGTTTGCTTTGAAGGAAACGCAATAATTGCCTCTGCGTGCTGTTTGTTATTAATTCTTTGCTACTGCTTCTTCATTTGTTTCGTATTTGCTTGTAGATTCGTGTTATTTTCTCCTGACTGCTTGATGTCTTTTTTGTTTGCTTGTGCTTTTTATACGCATTACTCGTACTAAATTTAATCGTGCTGTTTTCTTGTAGCAGAATTTTTCTGCTGCGGTATTCGTATTAAGTGTGTGGTTTTTGTAGTTGTTGTCGGTTAGTTAATCAGAAAGCATCAAAATCTCTTTCCTTTTATAATAGCTGTTGTATGTATTCAGTGTCCTGCCAAGTTCAGTTCTGTCCTTTTGGAATATGGAGTTGATGATGGCAATACTGCTATCTCACATTCGGAGACCAATGTGTAACGGTGTGTGGAATTCTTAGTTACGTTTGTTTTTGTCTGCTTCTGTCTTTTTTGGTAAGGCCTGTTTAATGTGGAGCTGTTGGGATGTATAAAGTTTTCTAAGGCGGAGGTCGAAAGTATATGTAGTTATTTAAGATTACAGTTTACCGTCCCATTACGAATCACGATTTGATGATATTGGCTGAAGAAATCCCATCCTTAAATGAGAGGGAGAAATGTGGTAGTGTGGAAAAATCTTCATGTAACTTTGGCATTGGACAACTGAAGCAAACGAGTTGTGTATGGGCATTGCGAACAAGAAGCTTTGCCAAAGCTGTTGTCGGCGTTTTTGTTCTGTTATTTGTTCGTTTCATATATATGTATATTTTGTTGTTGTGGATCTTGCTAGCTTGTTTCTTTGTTTTGTTCTGTTCTTTCTGCTTGTTCCTCCATGAAATACTTCAGTATATTTGGTTTGATGAGTATGCGTGCAATGCATTCAGTGGTGAATGAGTGTTGGTTATGTTGGATGAACTCGCACGTATTTGGTACATTCTTGTTGTTGCTGTCGTTGTGGGGAATTAAATTTGATTGTTATTAAAAAGTTGTTGTGGCAAATTAAATTTAAAAATCCTGTTTACTTTGCATGTGCTTCTGGGCATGGGAATCTGCTAAGGGTGTTGCATGTTTCAACAACTCCCTGCGTCAACAGTCAACAACTGCATGAGACACACGTTCTTTTGGCAATTCAGTAGGATAGATTCGTTTTTGTTTTTTTGCATGCAGTTTTTTGCTGTTGTTGTTGTCTCATGTGCAATATAAAAGATTACTTTGATTTCGCATTCAGTTTCTTTAAGCCAAAACTACACGAATTCACTTACATATTTTTGTAAGTATAAGTATATGCCTGTATGAATACTAGTGTTGTCATTCGAATAAAAATTTTTATACCTATTATTCGAACAACTGTTTTTCAAAAGTGGACGACGACACTAAACTTAAATAGTGTTTAAAAGTTAATATGTATATAGTTTTTTCAAGTTGTTAACAGCAGTATGCGTTAAATAAGCAAATACCCCAAATTGAAAATACTTTTGTAAGGCTGTTTGTATGTACATATATGTTCGCTAAACCCATATTGGGTTTTACGTATGTTTCCTTTATATAGGATGTTTTATTTATATGATAATATACGACCGAAATATTCGGGCATGTTCTAGAAATCGAAATGAATTGGAATTGAAATCGAACGAGATCTTGATTTCAAGTATGAAGTATACAAAAAGGAATATTTTTATGAACTTTCTTTACAGGTTCGTTTTCAAAATTTGTTTGATTTTAAATCCACTTCGTTTCGATTTATAGAACATGCCCGATTGTTGGAATGATTTTTTTTATAAATTCTGTTAGATAATTTTATGGCATTTATTTTTAAAAATGATTTTTATATGTCTGCCCCGGCTACGAGTTACATGGTCTATTCGATCAGTCTAATTTCTGACTACTTTTTTCCAATAAATCTGACCGTATAACATCAATTGTGGCTTGAATATTGGCTTTCAATGCTTAAGGAGTTGCTGGTTTGTCGGCGCAAATCAATGACTTAACATAGCCCCATAATAAGTAATCCAGAGGCGTTAAGTCGCACGAACGAGAGGGCCAATGAACAGGACTACTTCTGGAATTAAAGTTGTCACCAAATTGATTTTTCAATAGCTCTAGTTTTGAGCGCGCTGTATGGCAAGTTGAGCCGTATTGTTGGAACCAAATGTTGTTGATGCTTAGCTGATTAAATTTTGGAAACAAAAATTCAGTCAGAATGGCTCGATAGCGGTTGCCATTCAGCGCAACGGCAGCTCCTTGCTCATTTCGAAAGAGCGTGTACAACGCACCAAATAGTAAATTTTCATGAATGTAATGGCTATTCGTTAACTGCTTGAGGATTGTCTTGCAGATTTGCTTCTTTATATATCCATTTAACCACAAATGAGCTTCGAAAAAGGGAAGAAGTGCTGTATGATCTTCGCGAACAGATTTTTTTTTAAGTACCAAACCTTACTTAATAGCAATGTCCACACAGTTTGACATTCTCAGCTGTCAAACCATAGTCATCGATATTGAAAGTTCTCACGCGGCTGAACAAAACACCTGATATTAACAGACTGCACGATAAGCAATCAACGCAGTAGAATACCGTTTCCTTACCGTCAATCTCCACAAAAAAACATAAACAAACGATTTTATGTATGGGGGTTTTCGACAGTTACAAAACGCAAAAGTTTTTGTTGTAAAAAAACCTCGTTTAATTCATTTTAACGGATCAACGGTCTATGTATATAAAATGTCATTACAATCAGATTGAAGTAATACTTTAAAGTCTCTGGAAATAGCAATTAAAGAGCTAGGAAAAGATATGGCCTCTTCAATAGAACTGGAAGGTGTCTTACAGTTACTGATTAAAAGTTTGAACAAAATAAGAGTTTTTGTACGAGTTAATCAAAAGCCTTAAAACTCGTATTAATGAACGGCATAAAAAAAATTATTTAATACTTTAATATTATGTATTTCTTAACTTTAGTATTTTTTCCCAATAGAATTTTTTATATACCACAAAGTGCGAAACGAAAGAGTATGCAAAAAACGTTTTCACGAGTATTTTATAATAATATGTAAAATTCAAAGTGACTCCAATGTCTCTGAAAAATTAGGCGAAGTTTCTGGATTGTATGATCATATATTAACTGATCGAAAAAAGTCTATCAATAATGTAAAATTACTGAAAACATAAGAATCATTAACAACATCGAAGAAATTATTTGTAAAAATAAAAGAAAAGAACAGACAACCCTAATACGTCTTTAAATGCTATTTTAACCGTATCACCAACGTCAACAATTTGTAAAAGGAATTTTTCTACTTGTTCTTTTATTAAAAATAAAAAATGAATCGTCGACAAGCGAAAAAAAACTTTGGTTTCTATTATTTTTACATGATTATTTTAGAAGAATTAAATGAAATTGTTTAAAATTTATGTAAGTAACAAAATTGAACTAATGTCGTTTTTTATTTAATTTTTTTAAAGTTATTGGAACAATTTTTTTTTCTTTGTTCGTCCAAATATTCAAATAAAAATTACAAGTTACTCGGCTGTTCGAACAAAATAAGGATTATAAAATTTTATTCGAACGATTATAAAACCCGAATAATTGACAACACTAATGAACACTCATCATGAAATAAAATTTGCAAAATTGCTTTGTCAATTGAAGTATCCGCAACAAAATCTAACCATATACATATATGTAGATACATACATATGTATGTATGTATGTATATATCGCTCATTAAGTTCAGTAGTGTTAAACTCAAAAAGCAAAATTTTTCAACTTAGTATACAGAAATGTGTAGACATGTCATGATATTGATTGATATTGGGTGTGTGTGAAACGTTAGCAAAGTACTCACGGAAGTAAAATTTTGACACTGTTGAGGTGAATAAAATTTTACTAGCCCTCGGTGCCAGGATTGTGAACTATTTCTGATCAAAAAGCGCCGTGCCACAATCAAAAAGCGCTTAATAAAATTTAAATAAAAACTTAATGAAATTGCTTACCAAAAAATCGTTTTTAATAAAAATAAATGAAATATAAAGATTTTAAAGCGCTAAATTCAAATCTGTTTGTATTTTTTTCTATCATTTCTAGCTAGACGAATATTTCGGCCAAAATAAGGTGGTTATGCTAATACATTTTATCATAACTTGAGAACGATTTGTGCCATTGTGATCATTTACAAAATGATTAAGAATAAAATTTCCTTTGAGTCATATAAATAATATTTTTCTTATTTTCAAAATTATCGCCACTCATTAAGAAATTTTTTCAAAAATTCATTAAAAAATTATAAGGACAAAAATATTAAATTTTAACAGAAATCCAGGTATATTACGAATAAGATACGCCATGAAATCATGATAATTATTAAACAAAATAATAACTAGACGTGATTGAATCAACTGTGAACCGATATGGATTCAGCACGGTAAAGTCAATTAAAATCCCATGATAATGTTCTCTCTCCCACGACTTTTTTTGTTTTTTTTTTCGACCAGTGTTATTTAAACATTAAAATTTTTACAAAGCTTTTACGAGAGCGGATCAATAAGTCCGCGGCTTTTCGAATTTCCCTCGTAGTTATATGAAATGCAACACTGCTCCCTTCAAGTACCACCTGACGGAACTTGTTTTGAGCCAGCTCCATCATTTACTTTGCGTTTAACATCTGTTCAAAACAAACAACCTTGTGGAATTTTTTAAAAATCAAAAAAATTGAATTTCGAGCGCTCATTAAACATTATTTTTTGCGAAAAAAAATTCACGATATGGTGTTGGCCGATCAAAGAGTAAAAGTGCGAGTGGTTTCGATTTTAAATGATCAGTTGGGTTTAACAAATTTGTCTGCAAGATGGGTGCCGCGTTTGCTCTCAATTGACCATAACCGCAATCGTGTGACAACTTCAAATGATTGCTTGGAGTTGTTTAACCGCAATTCGAATGAGTGTCTGCGGCGTTTTGTAACTGCATGAAACATGGAGCCATTACAACACTTCCGAGACCAAACAGCAGTCTAAACAATGGGTTTCTCCGGGTGAACCGGCTCCGAAGAAGGCCAAGGTAAGTTTGTCGGCCAATAACGTGATGTCAACAGTTTTTTGGGATGCACGCGGGATAATCCACATCGATAACCTTCAAAAGGGAAACACAATAAACGGCGAATATTATGCCAACTTATTGGACCGATTTAACGAGGATTTAAAAAAAATGCATCAAGATAATAAACGGGTGCACACGTGTGCAGTCTCAATGGCAAAATTACATGAATTGGGCTACGAATTCGTACCTTATCCGCCATATTCTCCGGATTTAGCCCCCAGTGACTATTTCCTATTTCCGAACCTAAAGAAATGGCTCGGGGGAAAGAGATTTAGCGATGGAAAGAGATAACGATGAAATTATTGGTCAAACAAATTCCTATTTTATGGACCTCGAAAAATCCTATTTTTTGGAAGGGATACACAATTTGGAGAAACGTTGGACTAAGTGAATTGAGCTAAAAGGAGATTATGATGAATAATAAATTTTTTTTTGTAGAAAACTGTGTTTCATTCAAAAAGTCACGGACTTATTGATCCGCCCTCGTATTTCAGGCCATAGTATACAACTCGGAGAGCGTTCTCAATTTTTAAGTTCACCCCTCACACATATAGGTTCTGTGTGAATTCAACACACATAAAAGCAACAAAATCAAATCCCAATTTAAAATTATAATATTTAAACATTTTTCACAATATAACACTTTTTGTTTAATTTTATGACATGAACACATAATTGCTTATTTGCGTTTGCAAAATTTTTTATTTTTTACATACTAAAAATTTTTAAATACAGTAATTTTCGTTTATAACGAACCCGTTTAATACGAACTTTCGCCTAAAATGAACCAATTTCAAAAGTACGCGTTTTATTTCTAATAAACCATGGCTGTTCGCCGATAGCGAACGTTAACGTTCGCATAGAAAATTACACTTGATCTCGATTTCGGGAATTTCCCTTAGTTTACTGGCTGTTCGCCGATAGCGAACGTTAAAGTTCGCATAGAAAATTACATTTTAAACAAAAACAATTTTTGAAATTTTGTTTTTGTTTTAAATGTTATTTACTATGCGAACGTTAACGTTCGATATCGGCGAACGGGCAGTTAATGTTTGTTTGTGCGAAGACGATGTGCAGACTGTAGTTGAAAATTGCAAAGTTACAAGATGGACGTAGTACCAAATGAAAAACAAAGAAAATGTTTTTCTTTAAAAGAGATATATAAAATAATAAAACGCTTACAACAAGGTGTAAAACAAAAGCAAATATGCCAAGAATTAAGCCTCAGCAAGTCAACAATTGCTACAATTTCGAAAAATAAGGACTTGGTCCAAACTAATTTTGAGCAAAACTTCTCAAACATAAAAAAGGTTAAAACCCCTTGTTTCATAGAACTCGATCATTGCCTATTAAAAAGGTTTACTCAGAAAAGAGACAGTAATTTGACTATAACCAATGCCGTTTTTTTTACAGGCGAAAGCACAAGAATTTGGAGAAAAGCTTAACTACTCCGAATTTAAGTGAAGCGAAAGTTGGATTGTTGGATTTAAAAGATTGCAGTCGACACAATCGACTGCAATCTAGAAATAACTTATTTGTACCGTTATTTCTAATATTTATTTAATCTAAAACTTTATTAAATATGTATATACATTAGTGTGTCCCAAAAAAAAATATTATTTTATGCCCCACCTTTTTTTGAAAGCTTATAGCGTGAAGTATTTTTGTGATTTTTTTCAGATTTTTCGGAAGAGGTTTAGAGGTCGCTAAAATCGAATTTATCCCAAAAATCGGGTTTTCTCGACTTTTTTGAATTTTGCTGATTATTCGGCCCATTAGCACGATTTTCTTTGTTACTAAGTCAATTTTTTTAAAGAAAACTTCTCAAACTTTACTTCCCTGTGCAGATATTAAAAGTTTCGGTTATTTTTTTGCTCATTTGGGTCCCCTTAATCACATTTTTTTGTAAATTTAGCATAAATTTAAAAAATAAATCTCTGTAACTTTTAAAATTTATATTGAAGTTAAAAAAACTAGTGATATTTATTTCGTTTATGAATTATGTTCTTATAACCTGTCTATATATACATATATGTTTTATAAATACATGACTATCATATAACAAATGACCATGATCGGTAGTGTCTGTTATATAAAATCGCAGCCCATCAAAACATCGCACTTTATGTAAAAAATGCAATAAACACATTCTTTACAATGTAACCATATTAATAATGTAACAATAACATTAAAATTATTCATAAGCGCAAAAATTTAAGAAATCAACGGTAACATTTAAAACAACAACTCTCCCAAAAAGAAAACAAAATATTTAAAATTGTCTTTCTCTTTTTTATTTCTTAATCTCTACTGTTCTCCAATTTGATGCATAGCAGAAAACTCTGCATGTTGTTGTTCTTTTTACTATGTAAACACAAAAACAAAGCATACTGCTTCTGTTATGTTTTTACATTGTTTTTGCTCACACGTATGTGAATTGTTTCAATGTATTAGTACAGGGATTTCCAAAAATTTTTTGGTTGTGTATTAGTGAGTACCAGAGAGTAAAGAAATTGAGAGAATGCATTCTTTTACAGCCGAAATAAAATGTTAGTAATATATTTTATAAGTTGTATAACACAAAGGTACAAAATTAAAAATTTTTTGTGTTGATAAAAAATTTGTAGCAATTCTTTACCAATTCAATGTCGCTGATTTTAAAACTGCACTTTTTTTTATTCAGAAGCTTTTTGACTCTAAATCAGTTTCAAATATCTTATCAAACAATTGTAAAAAAAATTAAAGATTTTAATGTTTTAAAAATTCATAAAAAATAAATATTGCACGCAAATCACAGCTGATAGAAAAAAAGTGCAGTTTTAAAATCAGCGACATTGAATTGGTAAAGAATTGCTACAAATTTTTTATCAACACAAAAAATGTTTAATTTTGTTCCCTTGTGTTATACAACTTATAAAATAAAATCTTCTAAATTAAAACTTTAATGGCAGTTTCGTAATAGTAGAATGCTTTTCGAATGGGATGAACTTAATTTATTACGTTGCTTGGAACAAATAAATTTTAAATCCGAAAAAATTTGTTCGCATAGGTAAGTAGTGCTGAATAAAGAGAGGCACTTAAATGAATTTTTTTTTAGTTCAGGATAGAACTCGCCATCCAAATCTTTCCAGAACTCTACAATATTATTTTCGTCTGGAGCATTTACTTCGCTTCGTAGATGATTAGTTCTGATTGAATATCAAATTCGTAGTTGCTTACATCGTAACGAAAAGGATTTTCGAAAAGATCTAATAGCGGTTGTAAAATTACAAAATCTTGAAACCTGTCTTGAAAATTATTGAAAATTGTTTCAAATATTTCGACATATTCATATCTTTTGTCGTTTTCGAGATTTCTATAAGCAGGTGAAGTTTTTGGAAAATTGGAAAAATCACCAGTTTTAATTTGGGAAAAACTTAGAAAAAGTTTTGTTTTAAAATTGTGAATGATTTTTGACAAGTCGCATATATTGCGTTCCTTTCCTTGCAATTCCAAATTAAGTTCATTTAACATACTTGTCGTATCTGCCAAAAAAGCTAAGTCTAATATAAAATTATTGTCTTTTAAACACTGTATTAAAGCTTTTTCTATTTTCTCAGTTTCTAGGAACTGAAGAACTTCTCTTAAATCATAAAGTCTATTCAGGCAATCACCGCGACTTAGCCACCGAACTTCTGTAAACATTTTCAGGTCACAATTCACAGCATTTTTGTTTTTTAAAAAGGTTACAAATTTTCGGTGGGTAAGCGCTTGATGTCCGCCTCGAATTTTATTTATTATATCCTCTGCTGTCTTCATAGCTGGGGTATCATTTATGAATTTCGATGCAAGAGCGGTCTGATGAATTATGCAGTGAAAATTATGAACTGCAAATTTGTGTTTTTTTAATTGGCCTATAAGCCCATTATATTTGCCCAACATTACATTGGCTCCATCTGTGCAGACTCCAGCAAATTTGTTTATGTCTACAATGGAAAGAAGCTTTTCTGTGACAACATCATTCAACAACGTACCAGTTACATTTCCATAAAATGTTTCTAAAGTAAACATGGACTCAAAAATAGTGTATTCGTTGTCTACGCATCGAATACAAATTACAAGTTCACACAGATCATTTATGTCAGTGCTTTCGTCTAAACAAATTGAAAAAAATTCGCAATTAATTACTTTTTCCAACAGTACGACGGCCTACAGTTTGACTGGACAGGGGAAGAGACTCTATAAATTTAGTATTATAATTAAGCCTTTCCCAAATTTTTTTTAGCACAATGGTCTTCCTTTCTTAACAATTTCCAATATTACTAAACTTGACATCTCCTTTTTAAATTTGGGAACTGATTTTGGTTCATAAATTTCCTCTTCTAATAACCATTTTTTCAATTTTTCTAAAAAAATTGTTTTATTTTTATAAAACAGGTCTTCTCTTTCCTTATCATTTAAATTATTTATATTATTATGAAAACGATCGCAATGCCGTTTAATAACATATTCCGTCCCTTCCTTAAATGTTGCATAGCATATAAGGCATTGGATGTTACCAAAAGCGTTTTTCACCGCACAATATTTTTTAAGTGCCATCATAAAGTTTTTTCTGTTAACCTCAAACAAAAATATTTATTAGTAGTGGTATACACAATTGTGCATAGAAATGTATTTCCCTGGTCTATTTATTCAAAAATAAAATAAACTACATGAGAATTATAACGTGAAAAAGTTATTTTAGTAAAAAGATAGGGTATTTATAGTGGTAAGTAAAATAGAAAAGGTATTCACGTTGTTGGGTTACTCATACTTCAAACATCTGTGCATTCATTTTAATTCTTGCTAATGGTATATCATAACTTTTTGCATAATACCAAATGCGCACCTGAGTGCCTGCAAAAATGTAGAAATTCATTATAACAGGTCAAAGTTATGTACGTTAAATAAATACCATAAATTAGTAAGGTTAACTCTTTGGACTCGGTCATATAATTGTAGCATAAAAAAGTAAGCTAAAAAATAGTGCTAAACAATAAAGTTTCATTAATACATCAATAAAACACATCTTCTTACCCAAAAATTTTACCTGCAGTCACATTTGCTTTTATTTGGTTTACACATAAATTGTAGGAAAACAAGACTTTTTTAACTTGTTTTTTAAATATTTTTACTTACTTAATAAAGTGTTTTCAAAGAAAAAAACCTACCGACGCGATTGGTACAGAAAAAAAATGTTTTTACAAGCACAAAATACCAACAAATTCTTGTGGCTAAAATAAAACATATAATAAATGTGACTTTCAGCTTCTTCCACATAGGACTGTTAGACATTTTGAAATTTTTTATCTGAAATATTAAAAATTGCTTTTAAATCTCAAATAATTACCATTTTACAAAGTTCTTTGCTTTGCATGTAAACTTATGATATGTAACATTATTCTACATTTAAGTCTTAAAATTTAAACTCTAAATAAAAATTGCACGCAAGGCATTGGATGCTACCAAAAGCATTTTTGACCGCACAATATTTTTTGAGTGTAAGCTGAAACAAAATAATATGGCATCCGCTAGACATGCACACTTGTCGAAGTCACATCGACGACTGAATTGAAGAGTATAAAAATATGTGTTAGTAGTGGTGCGCACAATTGTGCAAAGAAATGGAAACCCCTGTATTAGTACCACTTTCTAACAGCCATACCTAAACAAGAGCGGAACGCGTTTTCTAGCTGTCAAAAATCCTCATGCCCATACAATTTGTATGTAGCATACCGAAACAACGCGACGGCAACGCAACGGTAGCGCTTTGCAGTTGCAAAATCCGATTTTGACAGCGCGTTGAAATAAACAGGGCTGCTATATTTGTTGTTTTGACAACCCTGTTTTTATTGTTTGATAATAAATAGTGGCAAATTAGCTATTTTTACGTCAAACTAGCGGTTTTAATTCAATTTCTTATGTCTTTTATGAGAGTTTTAGTCGGCACGAAAGTTAACACTACTGTTTATGGCACAACGCTGACGCTCTTATTTAGGTATGGCATATCAGCGTAAAAGCTACGCTGAAGAAAACGTTCCGCCTTCCGCTCTTGTTTAGGTACGGCTGTAACGCGTATAACTCGTGAAATACACAACAAAATTTAAATTAACAGAATCTCCCAAAAAATATCTTTCGAATGATATATCATTTGTTAAAATACAATATATAGTTAAGGCGTAAAAGGGATCCTAAGAAATCCACTTGCCTATTAATATATACATATAAACAAGTTAGATTGCTATATTCGGCTGTGCTTAATCTTTGATACCCTCCACCGACAGGAGTGGGCTCTATATGATAAATACATACATATATATTATTAACTACGCTTCACAAAAACGAACGTCGGCATTAAAATTGTTTTCGGTTTAGACCTGAATTAAATTATTGACCGACAATAAGAAAATTTTATGCGTTTATTGTTAGAACTTTGAACTGGCTTGAGTAAAATATCATGATTCGTAAAAGTTTTAGCCGAACTAAAATAATGTGTAAAGTGTAATTTGTATTGGACCTATGGCAAATTATGGATTAATCACAAAATTCTGAAGACTGATTTCTGATATTACAAAAAATAAATTAGAATAAATTTCAATACAGCAGTGTAATTAGTTTTAGCGTTAACAGTAAATTTCACAAATTTGCATATTTTTTCTCGCCATATGAATTTAAGTAAAAAATGTCACCGCAATATCTATATCTGTGATGGTTTTAGGTGAGTTTAATTATTTTCCCAAAGTGGGATTTAATTGGTTTTAGGAGCAATAAACGGTTTTCCGAGAGTAGGGTTTGTATGGGGCCTATAATAAATTATGGACAAATCTTCACGAAATTTGGCAGTGTGATTTCTCGTCCTATAAAACTGTGACGTGCCGAACTTCAATTTGATAGCATTATTCATTACGGTCTTAGGCGTACTAAACGGTTTTCCGGGAGTAGGGTTTATATCGGGCCTAGGTTAAATTATGGACAACTCTTCACGAAATTTGGCAGTGTGATTTCTCGTCCTATAAAACTGTGACGTACCGAACTTCAATTTGATAGCATCATTTATTACGGTTTTAGGCGTACTAAACGGTTTTCCGGGAGTAGGGTTGATATGGGGCCTAGTGTAAATTGTGAAACGATCTTCAAAAAATCTTACAGTGTAATTTGTGGTCCTATGAAACTGTGACGTACCAAATTTTGGTATTATAGCGTTATTTATTACGGATTAAGGCGTACTAAACAGTTTTCCGGGAGTAGGGTTTATATGGGACCTTGTGTAAATTATGGACCGATCTTTAAAAAATTCTACAGCGAGATTTCTGGTCCTATCAAACTGTAACTTACCAAATTTTAGAGTGCTAGCGTTATTTGTTGCGGTTCTAGGCGTACTAAGCTGTTTTCCGGGAGTAGGGTTTATATTAGGGCCTAATGTAAATTATGGACCGATCTTCAAAAAATTTTACAGTGTGATATCTGGTCCTATAAAACTGTGACGTACCAAATTTTAGTATGCTAGCATTATTTATTGCGGCTTTAGGCGTACTAAACTGTTTTCCGGGAGTAGGGTTTATATGGGGCATAGTGTAAATTATGGACCGATCTTCAAAAAATTTTACAGTGTGATTTTCGGTCATATAAAACTGTGACGTACCAAATTTTAATATGCTAGCGTTATTTATTGCGGTTTTAGGCGTACTAAGCTGTTTTCCGGGAGTAGGGTTTATATGGGACCTGTTGTAAATTGTGGACCGATCTTCAAAAAATTTTACAGTGTGATTTGCGGTTCTATAAAACTGTGGCGTACCAAATTTTAGTATGATAGCGTTATTTATTACGGTTTTAGGCGCAATAAACTGTTTTCCGGGAGTAGGGTTTATCTAAGGCCTAGTGTAAATTATGGACCGATCTTCAAAAAATTATACAGTGTGATTTCTGGTCCTATAAAACTGTGACGTACCAAATTTTAGTATGCTAGCATTATTTATTGCGGTTTTAGGCGTACTAAACTGTTTTCCGGGAGTAGGGTTTATATGGGTCCTAGTGTAAATTATGGACCGATCTTCAAAAAATTTTACAGTGTGATATATGGTCCTATAAAACTGTGACGTACCAAATTTTAGTATGCTAGCGTTATTTATTGCGGTTTTAGGCGTACTAAACTGTTGTAACGCAGTTTACTTTCCCAGCTGAGGTATGACTCAGTCTGTCCAGGGTCAGTTCGAAGGTCTGCTTCCTTTGAAATGAAACACGTGATGTTTTCGTGTATGATAATATAAAAATATGAACAAAGCTTTATTTACGAAACCTTAATCTACGTAAAATACTTAAATCTACGACAGCTTTCTGATGATTCGGCGCAGCTGCAGACGGGAACGAGGGCGGAGACGGGTAGACTGGTGTGGTGCGGATTCTGTTGCGGCGTAAGGATCGGGCGGTTGCAGGAGTCGGGCGGCGACGATCAGGTGGTTGGCCTGGGAAAGAGAGTAACGTACTGTCTTGGTTTAAAAAACAAACGAAGGCAACTAGCTACGGTTATTAATGCAGACACTAGCGCAATTCGGGAGGCAAAGGCAGTCGGCAGCTAACTACGATTATGACTAATGCTGACACCAGCGCAATTCGGGAGGCGAAGGCTGTCGGCAACTAGTTACGGTTATTAATGCAGACACCAGCGCAATTCGGGAGGCGAAGGCAGTCGGCAGCTAACTACGATTATGACTAATGCTGATACCAGCGCAATTCGGGAGGCGAAGGCTGTCGGCAACTAGCTACGGTTATTAATGCAGACACCAGCGCAATTCGGGAGGCGAAGGCAGTCGGCAATTAGCTACGATTATAAATAATGCTGACACCAGCGCAATTCGGGAGGCGAAGGCAGTCGGCAACTAACTACGATTATAAATGCAGACACCAGCGCAATTCGGGAGGCGAAGGCAATCGGCAGCTTACTACGATTATGACTAATGCTGACACCAGCGCCATTCGGGAGGCGAAGGCAGTCGGCAGCTAACTACGATGATAAATAGTGCTGACACCAGCGCAATTCGGAAGGCGAAGGCTGTCGGTAACTAGTTATAGTTATAAATGCAGACACCAGCGCAATTCGGGAGGCGAAGGCAGTCGGCAACTAGCTACGATTATAAATAATGCTGACACCAGCGCAATTCGGAAGGCTGTCGGCAACGAGCTACGGTTATAAATAATGCTGACGCCAGCGCAATTCGGGAGGCGGAGGCAGTCGGCAACTAGCTACGGTTATTAAATAATGTTGACACCAGCGCAATTCGGGAGGCGAAGGCAGTCGGTACTAACTACGATAATAAATACAGGTATTAATACTGCTAGCTACTAAGAGCAAACACTGTGGTTAGTATCAGTTTCTACTCTGTTTGTTCTGAACCAACTTTGACTACTTATTTAAAAATAAAATAAACTCAATGAGAATTATTAGGTATTAGTAAGAAATAAGAAAACAGTAAGGGTATTAATAGTATCTGGTCACATATTAAGGGTATTCACAGTGTTAGGTTATAATGACTTAACATTACTTGGTAGGGAATTTGTAACGTCACGTTACAGTCCCCACCTACTTTAAATAATAAAAAAAACCGGAGGTCTGCACTACCCGAAGGTAACATTTACCAGAGTGGGATGCTCTGTCTCGGCCCCTAGTTCGTGGCGTAGCCACAATTAAATCACACTTCAAAAATAGAGAAAATAAGAAGGCAAAGAATTCAAAAAAAAAAAATAATTCATTCAAAACTACATAACCAACTTGGGGTAACTAAAAAAAATCCATGGCAAAAAAAAAAAAAATTTAATCCTAAGGTGATGTCTGAGGTCCGTCACTGGTTGGAAAGGGTGATCAGCTTCTCCTTACTCTGGCAGCGAAGGAGCTCCGTGATCTTCGGGGGTGAGGTTGAGGACGTCGTTTGCAAGATCCTCCTCGGCCGGAGATGGCTTGTTTCCGAGGGTCGGATTGCTGGTTACCGGGGAATTTGCGGGTTTTTTCTCCTGTTCACCCGCCGGGTTACGGGATAATGGAGCCAGAGGGGGTGTTCCGGTCTGGGTGAAATGCAGGGGTTGGGTAACTCGACGATCCCACAATGTCTTGGCCAGGTTATTTACTTGTGGATCCCCGGACTGGGCTATTGGACAACTCTCTACTGTCTGTATCCGGGGCCGTGCCTCGAACGGGGGTAACGAGGGAGGGACGTGGCGAGGCATGGTAGTGCGGCGTAAATACTCGCTTATTTTGCCTGCGGCCAGAGGTCTGGTAGGCTTCCGCTCCATCGTGAGACTGAATGAGGATGTGAGCTCGCTCCGCCTTTTGTACTTTTATGTGGTCGAACTACCTATTACGAATATTTTCACTCTGATGTTTATGTCGACTATTTATTTCTCTTAGAACGTGGGGAAGTCGACAGCACGGTTTCCCTGGCGGCCGGGGTACTTGGTACTAATTATGGTTTTGTTATAGTGTTAGGGTCCTCTCTCCTGTGGTAGGTTTTGAGGTCCTGGACGTGCACTTGATGAATTTTCCCCGAAACGGTTCGAACCGTATAAATGGTGGGTGATATGACTTCCGTGACTTCGTGCGGTCCCGAGTACTTGGGAGCGAGTTTCGCCGCAAAGTGATTTACCCCTGAGGACAGTTGATGTTCTCTCTTGAGCACCTGGTCGCCAACCTTTGGCCGCCAGGCTCGTCTTCGGAGGTTATAGTAACCTCGTTGTTTTTCGGAGGCCCGAGTCATAGCCTTAACGACTTCTCGCCATTCGGGTGGTCCGGGTATCTTGCCAGACTATTCGCTTGGCGTTTCGCCCTGAGCGAAGATCTGGTTCGGGGGTCGGAGGTTATGCCCGAACAGTATTTCTGCCGGGCTGGCGGTCGTACTTTCGTGAACTGCGGTGTTTAGAGCAAAAGCGATCTCGGCTACGGACTTGTCCCAGTGGCGGTGGTTTCCCTCGGTGTTTTCTGCGATCAGTGTCTTGGCGACACGGTTTGCCCTTTCGGTGGGGTTTTCCTGTGGGGTGTAGGGTGCGGTTAAACGGTGCTGAATTCGCATTCGCGTAGGAACGTTTCCACTGCTCTGCTGATGAATTGTGGCCCGTTATCCGAGATGAGGGCGGTGGGGCAGCCGAACCGGTAAATAATGCGTTCTCTTAGGCCCTTTATGACCGCGGCCGCAGTGGCAGTGCGTAAGGGAATCAATTCTACCCACTTGCTGAATTTGTCAACGAACACCAACAGGAAACTGTGGCCTGAGGAGGACCGGGGTAGTGGGCCGATGAAATCAGCGCAGACGATCTCCCAGGGCTGGTTAACGGGGGTGGTGTGCATGAGGCCGGCCTTACGCCTTTGTTCCACCCCTGCGTGAAAAACGGTTACGTCGGTATGCGGCACGCATAGCTTCCACTGAGGTAGGTTTGATATTGTGGATTTCTTTGCGATATGGCGGAACAACCTGCCCTCGATAAGCTGGTAGTCGGGTAGTTTCGTGGCGCTGTTCTGTAATTTGTGGATGACCTTGGTGTACTGTAATGAAGGATGTTTTGTTTTAATTGGAGGGATTATGGGTTGCTTATTATTAAGGCGAGCACGCCAATTGGGTATGGCTAATAAGCCGCAGTTTTGTAGAGAATAAAATAAAGAATGTTTTACAGCTAACAAGCCGTTTTGATTATCCAATTTATTCTGATTTCTTTCATTCATCTTACAGCTATTTATATGAATTCTTAAATCTAAAATCTTTACATATCTATACTTATGACCTAATTATAAATTCTATTTGTTTACATTTATGAATTCTTAAATCTAAAATCTTTACATATCTATACTTATGACCTAATTATAAATTCTATTTGTTTACATTTACATTCAGCGTAGAGTGTGGCAAGTTATTCTTACTTCAGCATTTTACTAATTCGTACTTATTGAATTTTGATAATTTGTGCAATTTGATTCCTCGCGCCGTTACAATTTGTAGGTCATGAATACTTATTGTTTATATTATTTTGAAGTGTAACAAATGCATTTTTGAGCAAGGCACAATGTGACCAACACACTACAATAAACAAATGTGACCAACACACTACACCTCCGCTCTTAAGAAAAATCCATACAATTCAAGTTGGATGATTTTTCCTTTCTTTTTTTTTATACTTATTATAAGTTCTAAATTTAAGGTTATTATATATTGTTAAATTTATTTCTAAGTGATCTAAAAATTACTTTATACTCTATATTTTTTTAGTCTGTTTTTATGAATTGATTTTATGTTTGTTTTTATTTTAACTAATACATTCAAATCATCTTTATCTATTACCTCATATGGTCCGTCATACGGTGATTCATGTTTTCTTCTATTTTCAGCTTTGACCAAAACTAAGTCGCCTACTTTTAGTTCTATGTTATTTGTGTTATTTAATGACTCTATACTTCTTTTGTTTTTTACAGTCTCTATCAAGTTTCTGGCATTTTCTAAAGCATGTTTCAGTCTAGTCTTGAGCTCATTTGCATAATTTTCAAAATTGTAAATTCTAGGATGACTCATTACCTCATCTCCAGGTAAACTTGGCAATTTTCCAAAAATGAGTTCAAAAGGTGAATATTCAGTATCTACATGAGGAGTTATATTGTACGCAAAAGTATAATAAGGTATCTATTTATGCCAATTGTCATTTTGTACAAATGATAAAAAGTATTCATTTAGAACCCTATGATTCCTCTCTACCGTACCCAACGTCTCATGATGATATGGTGTGGAAAAAATTTGCTCAATTTTTAATAGCTCACATACCTCTTTCAATAACTCATTTTTAAATTCTGTACCGTTATCTGATTTTAGTGTGCGAAATAAACCATATTTAAGTATCAAATTCTCCACTAGTGCTTTGGCTATTGCTTTTGCCTCTTTCGTCTCCATAGGACATGCAATTACGTATTTTGTTAACTCGCACTGCATAGTCAAAATATATCTAAAATTGTTAACTGGATGTAAAGGACCTACAGTGTCAATTACTATAGTTTTAAAACTATCTATTGGAGTATCTGTAACCTTTATTTGTTCCTTCGTATGTCTAGTCTGTTTATTACATTGGCACAAGTCACATCTAGACACATATTCTTTTACATTTTTGTTCATATTCTTCCATATGTACTTCTGCTTTAATTTAAGTAAAGTTTTCTTCACCCCGAAATGTCCTCCTTGAGGTGTGTCATGGTATAATTTTATCAATTCTTGTCTTCTATCCTCATTTGTTATTATCTGAGGTTTTCTATATAGTAATATAATTATGTCATCTTTATTATTTTTGTTTGTTTCGTTATATCTGGCCTTAAATTCATTCGCGGGTATTATATCAAATATTGCATAATTTCTCTCGATTGCAAATTTCTTATTTCCTGTATTTTTCAAATATGATGATAGTTTCTCCAAAAGAGTACCTAAATACTTTGGATTATCGCTACATCTAACACGTGCTTCATTATTCACTTTATAATATTCAACTATATATTTATATAATTCTTATCCATCATTCTCTGGCCTTTTCTCTAATACAAATTTTAACTTCGTCGCGCGCTTTATATCACTTATGGACGTGCAATCCCACATATGGAGTTGATCAGTCTCCTTATGAGATCCACTCATAACATTTTTATCCTTTATAATACTCTTTTCTGATGACTTTTTACTCATACCTCTTGTAATTACTAGTGTTTTCTTTACTTTTTCGTCATTTTCCATTGGTATCATACTCTTTAGTGTAGTAGAATCAATATCTATCCTCGATAATGCATCGGCATTAGTGTTACTTGTTCCTTTTTTATATACTATGTCAAAGTCGTAGTCAGAAAGTTCCAGTCTTATCCTTGTTAACTTAGAACTCGGGTTTTTATGGGAAAATAACGAAATTAATGGTCTGTGATCTGTTACAACTGTGAACCTTCTACCATATAAATACGGTCTAAAGAATTGTATGCCCCAGTATATGCCTAATAGTTCCTTCTCAATCACAGGTTTATTTTTTCCGTGTTTGCTTAAAGATCTACTTGCATATGATATTGGTAAATCATTTCCTATTGTACCTTGTGACAAAACTGCGCCTAGTGCAAAATCTGATGCATCGTCAAAATGAATGTTTTGTCAAAGTCTGGATATTGCAAAATTGGAGGTTCAATAAGCCTGTTCTTTAGTGTTTCAAATGCATTATGACATTCTTTCGACCATACAAATTTTATTCCTTTTTTAACAAATTATTTAAACAATTAGCAATATTTGCAAAATCTTTTATGAATCTTCTATAATAGTTACAAAATGCTATAAATCTTCTTACGTCATCAGTGTTCTTAGGAGTAGGATATTTGGTAATTACGTCATATTTGTTTGGGTCTGGCTTAATACCATTTGATGTTATCAAATGTCCCAAATATATAACTTCCGATTTCAAAAAATAGCATTTACTTGCATTCAATTTCAAATTATACCTAGATAATCTATCGAAAACGTTGCTCAAGTTGTTGTTGTGATGTTTCAAACTACATCCAAAAACTATTATATCGTCAACATATAAGAATGCTTCGGACTCTAGTCCAGCTAGTGCTATTGTTAGCATCCTCTGAAAACTATTTGAAGATATTTTTAGCCCAAAAGGTAATCTTGTATATTGGTAATGACCATTAGCTGTTGAAAATGCTGTAAACGGTCTTGACTGTTGATCGAGTTCAATTTGATGAAAGGAATTTGTCATGTCTAACGTGGAAAAATATTTAGCCCTTCCTAGTCTATCTAGAACATCATCTAAACGTGTTAGTGGAAATTTGTCATTTACTATTTTGTCATTGAGTTTTCTGAAATCAACTACTAGTCTCCATTTTTTTTAAATCACCTTGCCCCTTTTTAGGAACCAATAAGAGTGGAGCGTTATAAGGACTTATGGATGGCTCAATTATCTTTTGTTTCAACAAACCTTTTACTTGGTTATTTATTTCCTCCGTATGCGTTTGTGGTAGTCGATAGTTCTTTATATAAACTGGATTTTTGTCATTCAACTGAATAGTATAATTAATTTAGTGGAACCTAAGGATTTTATTTTTTCCTTCGTAATCCCTGTTAAGCAGCAATAGTCGTCTGGATCTTCATCATATCTATGTAACAAGTCTTCTTTGCATAGTGAGATGTCAGCACCTGTGTCTATTAAAAATGTTAATGCACGGTGTGTATCTTTTATATTTAATCTGACATAATTTTTTAGATCGGACGAAATGCTAAATACCGCTCTTGAAGTTACTGGTTTTGTTCCGGATGACCTTGGTATTCTATGGTCTCCGGACCGTGGGAGTTTCCCTGGTCTTGCTCCATAAGGTTTATGTTCTGGTTTCTGTTATCATTGTAGTAATTATTATTACTGTTCCTGTTACGATTATTAGCATTACGATTACCATTATTAGTATTCCCGTTTCGGTAACCATTACCATCATTGTAGGAATTACCACGATAATTATTATAATTGTTACCTCTGTTGTTATTATGATTGTTATTGTTGTAGTGGTTGTTATTATTATAATTGTTTGTCCTATTATTATTTCCTCTATTGTCATGATTATTTCTGTTATTATTTCTCCGATAACTATTATTGTTGTACCTTTTAGTAGAATAGTTGTTACCCGTGTAGTTTCTGTAATTGGTTCTGTTTGATGTTGTTTGGAACATTATTTGATTTTGTCTCTTGTCTGTTGATGTTTCCATGGCTATGTCAATGGCTTCGTTAAGCGTCTTTACCCTACTACTAACTATTATCATTTATTGTCCTTACAATATCTTGGTCTTTTAGTCCGTTCTTGAAAGAATTAAATGCAATTACGGCATTAGTTTTACTGATTGCTTCTCTATTGGCTTCCCCAAGAGAACTTATCTGGATTTCATTAAATTCCGTAGTTAATGTTTCTATTTTATCAGCAAATTTTCTGATAGTGTCTAACTGAGTAATCTTTGTTAGTTCGTTCAAAATAACATTTGGTGACTTTTTTGTTTTGTAAGTCTCTTTCAAAGTTGAAATTAAGGAGTCTACGTTGGTAGGAACTAATACTTGTCTTAACTTGGTTTGCACTTTATTTGAAATTTTAGTTTTATATACAAAATTGAAAAATGAAGCATGTTTTGTTGGAGTTAATGTGTCTTTAAGTATTTCGATGTTTGCTACAAATGAATTTAATTCATCCCTTGAACCATTGAAAACTGTTAACAATTTTGAAATAGATGCCAATTCCATAGTATTCAAATTTTCGTCAGTCATTGTGGAAATTTCCAATTGTTTTTCTAATGATTGAATTTTAAGTTTATCTTCGTGTCTCTGCAATATTTCTAACGCTCTTTCTTTTTTGTCTTTAAACTTTTGGATATGTAACTGTCTTTGTTGTTCTCTTACTACTTTGTCTTCTAATAATTCTATGACTCTCTTTTCTAATTCTTCTATTTCTAATCTTTTACTTTGAATGGTATCATCTGTATACCCTCTTGCTAGTGACTTCCTTGCATTAGTTATAAGAGAATCTATACGTTCGTATATCTCTTCCATTGGTCATACTGAAAATTTCTAGATTCTTTTTCTTCTTTTTTTTTCTTTTATTACGTTACTTATATTATTTTAAACATCAAGTAAAAAAAAATTTCTTAGACTCTATTGTTAGTAGTTAGCAAAAGTCTTTCCTTCAATCTGTTATTCAAAAATTTCTTATACATTTTATGAACCTTAGCTACTATTAGAAATAACTGCAAAATTAATATTATATATATTACTGTTGTTTGACTGACGTTCAGCTTGTTGGTGCTGTCGTTGTTATTAGAGATTATTATCTCCTCATTTTTCGAGTCT
Source organism: Pollenia amentaria (assembly GCA_943735925.1). Taxonomy (NCBI): domain Eukaryota; kingdom Metazoa; phylum Arthropoda; class Insecta; order Diptera; family Polleniidae; genus Pollenia; species Pollenia amentaria. Next base: position 83,132,443 of record OX031009.1, read on the forward strand.
TGATTCCCCATTAATGTCTTTTTGGTGTTTTTGTTTTTTGTTCTGCCTTTATCCCTACTAAGATAGATTTCAAACTTTTCCTCAGAGTGTTGTCGGTGGTTATCGCCAATATCCTATGTACTTCTGCAGCCTTCTGCCTTAGTTTTACCTTCTTTCCGCCTCTTGGTTTGTGTTGTTTTTTCGGTGACGCAACTACTGGTTTATTCTGCCGTTGTCTATATTCTGCTATAGTTATCGGTCTCGGACCTGCTGTCTTTGGCATAGGTGTGTACTCTGGATAGTCCTCTATCGTCTGTGCCTCCGGAATGTATTCATCCACTATTAAATCTTCATATTTTTTAAAAATGTCATCAATAGTTTCCTTCGAGACTACCTCTTCAGTGGGAGAATTCATTAGTAAACTAGGATCGAGAGGGCAGGATCGCCATGTAATGAAGGATGTTTTGTTTTAATTGGAGGGATTATGGGTTGCTTATTATTAAGGCGAGCACGCCAATTGGGTATGGCTAATAAGCCGCAGTTTTGTAGAGAATAAAATAAAGAATGTTTTACAGCTAACAAGCCGTTTTGATTATCCAATTTATTCTGATTTCTTTCATTCATCTTACAGCTATTTATATGAATTCTTAAATCTAAAATCTTTACATATCTATACTTATGACCTAATTATAAATTCTATTTGTTTACATTTATGAATTCTTAAATCTAAAATCTTTACATATCTATACTTATGACCTAATTATAAATTCTATTTGTTTACATTTATGAATTCTTAAATCTAAAAGCTTTACATATCTATACTTATGACCTAATTATAAATTCTATTTGTTTACATTTACATTCAGCGTAGAGTGTGGCAAGTTATTCTTACTTCAGCATTTTACTAATTCGTACTTATTGAATTTTGATAATTTGTGCAATTTGATTCCTCGCGCCGTTACAATTTGTAGGTCATGAATACTTATTGTTTATATTATTTTGAAGTGTAACGAATGCATTTTTGAGCAAGGCACAATGTGACCAACACACTACAATGAACAATTGTGACCAACACACTACAGTACCAATCTGGTTTGGCTGGGCTTATGGTCGCCACCGGCGTGATCTCCATATTTGGCAGTGGGTCTCGCGACAGGGCATCAGCTACCACGTTGAGCTTACCACGTCTATACTCGATGTCGAAGTCGTATTGTTGAACTTCCAAAGCCCATCGGGCCAGCCGGCCGGACGGATTCTGAATCGTGTGCAGCCATTTGAGTGACTGGTGGTCCGTGATGACCGTGAACTTATACCCCTCCAGATATGATCGCATCTTCCGAATTCCCCACAGAACCGCCAAGCATTCTTGCTCGGTTGCCGAGTATTTTCCATAACACCCCATTAGGAGGTCACCTAGGAGTCAGAAAGACCTTACTTAAACTTAAACAGCGATATGTATGGAAAAATATGCGAAAATTAATAAAAATTCATATATCAAATTGCAAAAAGTGCACACAAAACAAACAAACTAAATATAACAAAGAAAAAATGAATATAACAGACACTCCAAATACTTCTTTTGAAACTGTGTCAATCGACACTGTTGGACCATTAAGAATATCCAATGGCTATAGATATATACTAACTATACAATGTGAACTAACTAAATATGTTGTACTGCATCCCATAGAAACCAAAGAAGCTATAAATATAGCAAAAACATTAGTCGAACAATTTATTTTAAAATATGGATTTTTCAAAATTTTAAAATCAGACAGGGGTTCCGAATTTGCCAACGAGCTTATGAAAAACATATGTAAAATAATGAAAATTGAACAAAAATTCTCAGCACCGTATCACCACCAATCGATAGGTGCACTAGAACGAAACCATCGTGTACTCAACGAATTTTTGCTAAATTTCGTAGAAGACAACGAATGGCCAAAATGGATTAATTACTTTGCATTCGCATACAATACAGTACCAAATGACTCAACTCATTTCTCACCGTATGAATTAATTTTCGGAAAACTACCATACTTACCAACAGACATTGTTAAAGACAGTACACCAATTTACAATCTCGACAACTATGCCAACGAGCTAAAAATCCGACTCAAACATTCAATCACAAAAGCAAAAGAACAACTACAAATAACCAAACAAAAAACTAAAACACACTATGACAAACATACTAATATAGAAAATTTAGAAGTAGGTGATTTAGTTTTTATAAGACTAGAAAGTAGGAAAAAGAGCCAAAGTCCCTATCACGGACCATATAAAATTATAGAACGCAAAGGAATAAATTCAATACTAGACGTTAGAGGCAAACCAAAAATTTATCATAATAATAGCCTTAAGAAATATAAACAAAATTAAGAAAAATAATTTTTACTATGTACAAAAATATTATAATAATGATACTATAAAAATAATAATAATATAAACTAATTTTCATTCATAAATACAAAAAAAAATGTGTAAAAATATCATATTCAAATATAAAATTACTTTAGAAATAATGAATATACATATAATAATATATAAATATATCATATCAATATAGTACACTAAGAAAATTCTGAAAATCATTAAATTCTTAAAAATTCATAAAATTTTCTCAACTTAATAATTTTCACTCTTAAAGGTCGGTGGTGTAAAGTGTACACTTCATGTCACTTTTATATTTCAATTAATTTTTCACTGTGTAACACCACCACACGCCGCACACAAATAAATTTAACAATGAAATACTTTTTTTTTATTTATTATTATTCTTTTTGGGTGTCATGGGTACAATGCATGGCCTTGAAAATAAAATGCAAGCAAAGCATAAATTGTTTTTCAAGAGTTTATTGATTTCAGAAATTGTTTTGGAATTATTAATTTTAGTATTAGCTCAAATTACAACTTTTGTAAATAAAAGAAATATATAAAAGCAGAGCATTAGCGCTAGATCGAGATCATTAATTTGAGCAAGGTCTAGCAGCTAATTGCAGACAGCCCAAATAAATTATTTTCTTTTTTTCTTTTTTTTGAGGAAAACTCACTGTACTCAAAAACCAGGAGGCAGGTATGCTCTGGGACCCTAACAGGTCTTTGTACAGTTAGAGTAAAGCAGAATAAATTTCTATTCCAATTTTTTTTTTATAAACTATTATAAACGTTTTTTGGCGATCCTGTCACTTCACGTATTATAAACTTTATAATAAGCCGCAGTTTTGTAGAGAATAAAATAAAGAATGTTTTACAGCTAACAAGCTGATTTCTTTCATTCATCTTACAGCTATTTATATGAATTCTTAAATCTAAAATCTTTACATATCTATACTTATGACCTAATTATAAATTCTATTTGTTTACATTTATGAATTCTTAAATCTAAAATCTTTACATATCTATACTTATGACCTAATTATAAATTCTATTTGTTTACATTTACATTCAGCGTAGAGTGTGGCAAGTTATTCTTACTTCAGCATTTTACTAATTCGTTCTTATTGAATTTTGATAATTTGTGCAATTTGATTCCTCGCGCCGTTACAATTTGTAGGTCATGAATACTTATTGTTTATATTATAACGAATGCATTTTTGAGCAAGGCACAATGTGACCAACACACTACAATGAACAATTGTGACCAACACACTACAGTACCAATCTGGTTTGGCTGGGCTTATGGTCGCCACCGGCGTGATCTCCATATTTGGCAGTGGGTCTCGCGACAGGGCATCAGCTACCACGTTGAGCTTACCACGTCTATACTCGATGTCGAAGTCGTATTGTTGAACTTCCAAAGCCCATCGGGCCAGCCGGCCGGACGGATTCTGAATCGTGTGCAGCCATTTGAGTGACTGGTGGTCCGTGATGACCGTGAACTTATACCCCTCCAGATATGATCGCATCTTCCGAATTCCCCACAGAACCGCCAAGCATTCTTGCTCGGTTGCCGAGTATTTTCGTTCTAGGTCAGTAAGGGTTCGGCTCGCGTAGGCGATCACCGTCTCTTGATCGTTCTGGCGTTGGAATAATACGGCTCCCAAACCTTCCTTGCTGGCGTCGGTCTGCAAGAAAAAGGGCCGGTCGAAATCAGGACAACTCAGGATCGGGGCGTGGGTCAATTTGTCTTTTAGGGTCAATGATGTGATCCAAAATTCGCTGAAATGTTGCCGGAGCGGAATGCAACCCGAAAGGCATTACCTTCCACTGGAAGAGACCGCGGCCTGGTACGGTGAAGGCGGTATATTGGCGGGAGCTCTCGGCGACTGGTATTTGCCAGTATCCATTTTTCAGGTCGATGGTGGAGATAAATGCTGCTTCCTTCAATTGGTCCAGGATGGCGTTGATCTGTGGTAAGGGGTAAGCGTCAGGTTCGGCGGCGGCGTTGATTTGACGGAAATCGATGCACATTCGCCAGGTGCCTTGCTTCTTACGCACCAAAACAACGGGTTAGCTGTACGGGCTGTGCGATGGTTCTATTCGGTCGGCTGCCAGCAATTCGTCTACTTCGTAGTTCGACTCCGTCGATCAGTAGTCGGGCCTGCCGGCGCCGCAGGAAGTCCATGCCCAAGATGATCGGTTCAGCTAAGTTGTCAAGGGCGGATGCCAACAGACGTGTAGTACCGCCGCTAGTTTCTACCACCAGTGGATACACGTTGAGGCTGGTTCTGCACGATCCGTCGGCCAACTGGATGCTGCGCTGGTGATCGCGGGGTCGGATGTTCGCGGCTTCGAGCAGTTGGCGTACCCTACCTCCGATGTATGTTAGCGTCGAGCCCGTGTCAACTAGGGCTCGTATAGTGGTGCCGCAAATGGTGACAGTCAGGTAATATCGCCCGTCGGCGGATGGTTCGCTGCGGCAGGCGCAGTCTCGCGTCAGAGTGCCCTCCTGGCCGCACCAGGAGCAGAACCGGAAGCCCGGATTCGGGCAATTCCTCCTTACATGACCTGGCTGTTTGCAGCGCCAACAATGGGTGCTACAGTGGTATTTTGCGGCGTCGACGTAGTGAGTTGGTTGAGGTCTCCCCTGCCTGGATTCTTCTTTTCTGAGCAGCTCGTACTCGTCGGTCAGCTCCATCAGCTCATCTAGTGAGCGAAAGTCAGTGCGGCGGACGTATAGTTTATACTCGCAGCGCAAACCGTCATAGATGCGATCCGTGTGGTCGAGTTTTCGTAGCTCGGGATGCTGTCAAATGAGGGCTTGAAGGCCTATGATGTAATCTTTTGCTCTCTCTCGGCCGCCCTGCTTACGGTGGTAGATGGTTTCCTCCAGGTGAGCTAGGTGTCGCCTCGGCAGAAAGAATCGTATGGCCTCTTCCTTGAAGCTGTCCCAGCTGCTGATGTGTTCCCGCTTGACCCGATACCACTGTAAGGCTCTATTCTTTAGGATCTCTAGTAGAGAGAATAGCAAACGACTTCGGTCGAAGCCGTAGCATTCTGCTAGCTCTTCCAGCCGTTCGATAAACTCCATCAGATTCTCGCCCCCGTCGTATGTGAGGTCCCAACGCCGAATGGTAGCCATGACTTCAGAATCGCTCGGAACGTTCGGCGGAGACGTCCGATGCTCGGTACGAGGTACTTCAATACTGACCGAGCCGAGTAACGGCCTTCTCTCTTCTTCTAGGACTTCCTCCTCTAGTGCTCGCAACAGGTTCTCTGATGAGGCTCGTTGCCGTTTCAGGCTTATCAGCTCGCTCAGTTTTCGACGCAGCTGGTCGACGGTAGCGCCCTCGGCAATGGGAATGCCATGTTGACGGCAAACCTCCATCAGTTTGTCCTTCCGAAGCAGATAGATCCATCCGAGAGAGTCCGTTCGTAGATTGGTTGGCGTAGGTGTGGTTTCGTTGGTTTGTTGTTGGCCCGATCCAGTTCCGTTGGTGGTTTGGTGCGATGATTTACCACAGGTTGCGGTTTTGGAATCGGGTTCCTGCTCGGGTGCCATTGTAACGCAGTTTACTTTCCCAGCTGAGGTATGACTCAGTCTGTCCAGGGTCAGTTCGAAGGTCTGCTTCCTTTGAAATGAAACACGTGATGTTTTCGTGTATGATAATATAAAAATATGAACAAAGCTTTATTTACGAAACCTTAATCTACGTAAAATACTTAAATCTACGACAGCTTTCTGATGATTCGGCGCAGCTGCAGACGGGAACGAGGGCGGAGACGGGTAGACTGGTGTGGTGCGGATTCTGTTGCGGCGTAAGGATCGGGCGGTTGCAGGAGTCGGGCGGCGACGATCAGGTGGTTGGCCTGGGAAAGAGAGTAACGTACTGTCTTGGTTTAAAAAACAAACGAAGGCAACTAGCTACGGTTATTAATGCAGACACTAGCGCAATTCGGGAGGCAAAGGCAGTCGGCAGCTAACTACGATTATGACTAATGCTGACACCAGCGCAATTCGGGAGGCGAAGGCTGTCGGCAACTAGTTACGGTTATTAATGCAGACACCAGCGCAATTCGGGAGGCGAAGGCAGTCGGAAGCTAACTACGATTATGACTAATGCTGATACCAGCGCAATTCGGGAGGCGAAGGCTGTCGGCAACTAGCTACGGTTATTAATGCAGACACCAGCGCAATTCGGGAGGCGAAGGCAGTCGGCAATTAGCTACGATTATAAATAATGCTGACACCAGCGCAATTCGGGAGGCGAAGGCAGTCGGCAACTAACTACGATTATAAATGCAGACACCAGCGCAATTCGGGAGGCGAAGGCAATCGGCAGCTTACTACGATTATGACTAATGCTGACACCAGCGCAATTCGGGAGGGGAAGGCAGTCGGCAGCTAACTACGATGATAAATAGTGCTGACACCAGCGCAATTCGGAAGGCGAAGGCTGTCGGTAACTAGCTATAGTTATAAATGCAGACACCAGCGCAATTCGGGAGGCGAAGGCAGTCGGCAACTAGCTACGATTATAAATAATGCTGACACCAGCGCAATTCGGAAGGCTGTCGGCAACGAGCTACGGTTATAAATAATGCTGACGCCAGCGCAATTCGGGAGGCGGAGGCAGTCGGCAACTAGCTACGGTTATTAAATAATGTTGACACCAGCGCAATTCGGGAGGCGAAGGCAGTCGGTACTAACTACGATAATAAATACAGGTATTAATACTGCTAGCTACTAAGAGTAAACACTGTGGTTAGTATCAGTTTCTACTCTGTTTGTTCTGAACAAACTTTGACTACTTATTTAAAAATAAAATAAACTCAATGAGAATTATTAGGTATTAGTAAGAAATAAGAAAACAGTAAGGGTATTAATAGTATCTGGTCACATATTAAGGGTATTCACAGTGTTAGGTTATAATGACTTAACATTACTTGGTAGGGAATTTGTAACGTCACGTTACACTGTTTTCCGGCAGTAGGGTTTATATGGGGCATAGTGTAAATTATGGACCGATCTGCAAAACATTTTACAGTGTGATTTCTGGTCCTTTAAAACTGTGACGTACCAAATTTTAATATGCCAGCGTTATTTATTGCGGTTTTAGGCGTACTAAACTGTTTTCCGGGAGTAGGGTTTATATAAGGCCTAGTGTAAATTATGGACCGATCTTCAAAAAATTATACAGTGTGATTTCTGGTCCTATAAAACTGTGACGTACCAAATTTTAGTATGCTAGCATTATTTATTGCGGTTTAAGGCGTACTAAACTGTTTTCCGGGAGTAGGGTTTATATAAGGCCTAGTGTAAATTATGGAACGATCTTCAAAAAATTATACAGTGTGATTTCCGGTCCTATAAAACTGTGACGTACCAAATTTTAATATGCCAGCGTTATTTATTGCGGTTTTAGGCGTACTAAACTGTTTTCCGGAAGTAGGGTTTATATGGGACCTAGTGTAAATTATGGACCGATCTTCAAAAAATTTTACAGTGTGATTTGCGGTATTTTCAAACTGTGACGTACCAAATGTTAGTATGGTAGCGTTATTAATTGCGGTTTTAGGCGTACTAAACTGTTTTCCGGGAGTAGGGTTTATATGGGGTCTAGTATAAATTATGGACCGATCTTCAAAAAATTTTACAGTGTGATTTCTGGTTCTATAAAACTGTGGCGTACCAAATTTTAGTATGATAGCGTTATTTATTACGGTTTTAGGCGCAATAAGCTGTTTTCCGGGAATAGGGTTTATATGGGGCCTAGTGTAAATTATGTACCGATCGTCAAAAAATTTTACAGTGTGATTTCTGGTCCTATAAAACTGTGACGTACCAAATTTTAGAGTGCCAGCATTATTAATTGCGGTTTTAGGCGTACTAAACTGTTTTCCGGGAGTAGGTTTTAAATGGGGCCTAGTATAAACTATGGACCGATTCTCCAAAAATTGTTCAGTGTGATTTCTGGTTCTATAAAACTGTGACGTACCAAATTTTAATATGATAGCGTTATTTATTGCGGTTTTATGCGTACTAAACTGTTTTCCGGGAGTAGGGTTTATATGGGGACTGTTGTAAATTGTGGACCGATCTTTAAAAAATTTTACAGTGTGATTTCTGGTCCTATAAAACTGTGACGTACCAAATTTTAATATGATAGCGTTATTTATTGCGGTTTTAGGCGTACTAAACTATTTTCCGGGAGTAGTGTTTACATGGGGACTGTTGTAAATTGTGGACCGATCTTTAAAAAATTTTACAGTGTGATTTCTGCTCCTATAAAACTGTGACGTACCAAATTTTAATATGATAGGGTTATTTATTACGGTTTTAGGCGTACTAAACTGTTTTCCGGGAGTAGGGCTTATATGGGACCTAGTGCAAATTATGGACCGATCTTTAAAAAAATTTACAGTGTGATTTGCGGTATTATAAAACTGTGACGTACCAAATTTAAGCATGCTAGCGTTATTTATTGCGGTTAAAGGTGAACTAAACTGTTTTCCGCAAGAAGGGTTTATATGGGGCCTATGGTCAATTATGGACCGATCTTCACGAAATTTAACAGTATTACTTGCAGTCGTATAAACCGAATTCGTGGTTATTTTTATGTCATTCCGTGCATTATTCCACCATTTATGTTAGTTTTTGTATCTAAATTATCAATTTTTTTTGGGTAGTAGTTCCACATTTTGATTCATAGTTCTGATCCTACTAAGCCGATGTTGCTGGATTTCAATCCCAAACTGCTTAGGATAACTACAAGCAATTTGAGACCAAGTTGGTTCTTTTCGTTTGCGTTTTTCGAAAGTGAGCGTGTTTTCAACAGACGGACAGACAGGCGGACATGGCCAAATCGACTTAGAATTACTCAAGGAGCAAGAATATATATACTTTATGGGGTCTTAGATGTATTATAAAAAACATTCACACGGAATGACAAACTTAGTATATCCTCATTCACCACAGTGGTGGTGGAGGGTATAAAAAATATTAATAACACAAACATCTACGAGGTACCTTGGTATTTGAGTTAGGTACCTATTAAACAATTTGAATTCTTGAGTTATTTAAAATTTTGGTATAAAAATTAGTCGAGTTCTAAATTCCTTAAATAAAACATATGTTGACTTTTACATTGTTCATTTGCTTCATAGCACAAAAAGTGCCGAACTCTTAAATTGTGCATATGGGGCAATGTTAGGTATCGATATCAGTTAATACATATGAATGTATATTCGAGATATACACAAAATGGTTTATGGATTTAAAAAGAGGACACCGTAGCTAAAGAGAATTAATTTATGCCAAGCGACATACGAATAACCACCAGACCATATGTATGTATATTTATTACACTTCAGTATACAATATATCAAAAGTATTTGAAAAATCTTAAAAGATTTAAGTTTAATGTGCCTTAATTTTAATGTAGGCAAATAAGAGTACAAAAATGTTGGGTTTCTAAAAATTTTAACAGAAAAGCGATAATTAGCGCTCTTTTTTAAAATAAGCTCTTGTAACTGGGCATGTGCAAAGGTTGACTACTTATATTCGTCAGAGATTATGCTGAACATTGTAAGTGTTAGGGTCGGAACCCGAAGATAAAAATAAAACGTAAATCTCGAATACGATACTGTTTTTATTTTGTTCTCATATAATTGACACTAATTAGTTCAGGTTTTTGCAGGAAGCTTTCGCACGTTCTAGCTGAGCTAACTTGTTCGGTAGGATTGGGCGGGGATCTTGTTCCTGTGTCTTACCTAGCCTGTGCCTTACAAATAAAAAAATTAACGTGCGAATAATAAGCCCTTATTATTTACTACACCAATACTTCTCAACTTTACTACAAGAAAGCTTAGATGTTACAGCCTTGAACCTCTCTACCCACCCATCCTAGGTCTTTCGTAGGTTGCAATTCTATTAATGAAAAAACCCCAAACACACTTACTTTTACCAAAGACCGTTACAGTTCTACCGCCAAGAGAAATTAGTTCATGTTTAAATCCAAACAAATATGTATATTTTCAAATTTAATTTCAGTTTACTTGTAAATACAAACTCATAATAATAAACTATCTAAATGGTTCTTATAATATACTTGACTCAAAACGGGTTAATATTATCAAAATACAAATAAAAAAATATATAGTAATTTTGTGAGCATCAACAAAGCTTTTACGGGTTGGTTATTACTTGATTACGATTGTTCTCAAATATAAAAAAATCCATCGTTTTACCCCCATAAGAACTTTGTTAATCAATTTAGATATGTAATGTTTAGTGTTCCCACAAGAAAAAAAAAAAACTTGCTTTTCTTAAATAATTTTTAGAGAATTAACAGAGCTTTTACTGGTTTCATTGCACTCAATTACGATTGTACTCAAATAAAGAAAAAAAAATTCACTGGTATTTACAACAATAAAAACTATGTTAAGGAATTAAAATAATATCAAGCAGATATAAGAGGTAACCTAATGATAATAATTTAAACAAATGAACTTACATAAAGCTTTATCCAACGCTGCATGTAGAAGGCCTCCTGCATACTTGTTGTGATTTGGGTAGATCTATAAATGTAGGTTGAGTTTTGTTTTTTTTTTCTTTTCTTTCTGTAAAGTTAATTTGTTTAAATAAATTAGGGGTAACCGTACAAATTGGAGTTTAGGGTAAGGGTATAGGGAATTCTTAAGGTAAAAAAAATAAAAAAAAATTTAATTTTTTTTTTTTTGTAATGTTTAAAATAATTAGTGCAATATTAGAGTATAAATAGATTCAAATAATTTAAATGGTTTTATTGCGGAAGAATCAAAAGTTAAGATTTTAACAAACGGGGGGATAGTGCAATTTACAATTTTAGATACCGGTTTGAATCCAAAACTGTGCAATTAGTAATAAGTAAGACAAGAGAATGATCGACTGGGATTAGGTTTTGAGAGCGGTTAGTGTATGCTTCGGGACTAAATCTGGTAATATAACGAATGTAAAAGATACATTTGACTTTTGGGAAGCATTTAGTTCAGTTAGTTAGTCGAATTAGCAGAGAATTAGGAAGTAAACATGAAAAAAAAAAAATTGTGGTTTAAACGTAGAACTATGATCTTAAATTGTTTCACAACTAGTTTTTTTTCGCATTTACGGTAAGGCGATGTAGATGGTAATCATCATGGTGCCCTGGCCGATATTCGGTGAAAATCTATTTGTAGAAAATAAGTATTCCTTGGTAATTCCGAAATATTTCCGCCAATGATCACGTGAATCTGCGTTGTGAAAGGTTTATTCTCTGGAGTAGGGGATAGTATGCAAACGGACACGAATGTTAAATAATTGGCCGGAGTCTCACAATGTAGGTAGAGTGAGAAATCTCCCTGCAGGCAAAAATTTTAAGTTTCCTTAGGCTTCAAATAAGATTTACACGTGGTGAAGTTTAGTCGGAGTAAAACAGATAACCCCTTAACTTGAAAAGATGGTTTCACCGAGTTACGTAACGTTGTACCGAAATACACGTGGGGGTTTCTTAGTTGTACCGAGATCCCACGATACCGGTAGGTAATGGGGACGAATAACAAAACGTGTTGGTCATCCGGAAAATGGAATATCGTCTAAATTGATAGGATAGTTAGTTACAGGAGTTCGGAATCGCACTTCAGAAAAAAACCTTACCTTTTTTTCTAATTTCCTTTAGACACAAACAGAATATTTTGGCACCGTCTGAGCGACAATGAATCTTGTAATTTTTCTTTTTGGCCCGATATTTAAAGTTTAGATGGTGTCAATAAATTAAAAATGTTTTTTTTTTTAAAAAAAATTATACTCGGATTTTACACTACCATTTAGAATTATTTAAAGAAAAAAAATTTACTTCCACACATTCCAGAACCACAGCCAAAATTGAAAAGACTCAAGATTGTAACTTTTCAAACCATTACACCTATCAAAATTCTTGCTCTTTCCCTCTACAACAAAAGTTTACGTAGAGCTTTCAGAACCGCAAATGAGTATATTGGTCACTCTCATTCGGTTTAGTAAAAAGTCATGTATTTTAAATACATGAAACATACATGAGATAATACCAACGAGTAAACGAAATTTAAAGACAAATGACATTAGCAATAAGTGCTGATCAGTGCGTACTTTGTCAGTGGTGAGACTTTTAAATTAACTTGAAGTACTTTTGAGGCTGACCGTAAATGGCTTCCGAAGATACGGACAGTATTACATTTTCTATTATTCTGCCGGTAAACGAATATTCGTTTAAATTGCATTCTTAAAAAGGTTCAAATATTCAACAAAATCATACATTTAATGGTTGCAAAATTATGCGTTACAAAACAGGTTTAATGGACTTATTCCCAATAAGTACAAAAAGCTGAAGTTAAGCTTTTATATCCTTTGCGTGAAATTTTCCAATGTTTCTGCCTGTCATATCTTCCAGTTCATAATAGCAGGTTCCGTGTTTCTTTATTACCCTAGCCTTCTCAAACTGATTTCCAAGTTTACTATTAAAGTGGTCGATCGCCCTTGATTGTGCGAAATTTCGTCGGAAGACGATTTGTCCTAGTTCGAAATTCACTTGCCTAGATCTAAGGTTATAGGTTTTTACATTCCTCTCATAGGACCTGCGAATTTGGTCCTGAGCTTTTTGTCTAATAAGTTCCAATTTTTCATCTTTCCTCAGATCCGTGCAGGGAGTTTCTAATAAATTTACATTTCTAAGAAGCGAGTAGGATGTTCCGTTTGTAAGCATATTCTGACCAAAAAGAAGAAAGTAAGGCGAAAACCCAGTACTGGCATGAATTGAGCTACGTAAAGCACAGCTAATTTCGGATAACTTTTCGTCCCAGTTCGTTTGCGATGGTTTAACGTAGGCCCTTATGGCCGCCAATACCGACCTATTCACTCTCTCACTAGCGTTTGCCTGCGGCGAATAAATAGCAGTTAGGTTATGAAAAATTCCATACGAACGAAGAAAATCTTTAAATAGATTCGATTTGAACTGAACGCCGTTATCAGTTGTAATGGTTTCCGGTACACCGAAAATATGGAAAACGCGTTTTTCAAGAAATTCAATAATTACGTTGGAAGTAAACTTCCGAATAGGTTCCAGAAAGTGAAATTTAGAAAGATGGTCTAAAACTATTATAATGCCCGTGTTTCCGGAAGACGAACGGGGATATGGGCCTAATAAGTCTAAATACAATTTCTGAAAAACTCTAACAGAACTAGCTTGCTGACCCATAGGAGGTCTTAAGCATTTGTTCGAGGCTTTTGTCTGTTTGCAGACTTCACAGGAAGATACGTAATCCGAAACCTGCTTTGCCATCTTCGGCCAAAAGAAAAAAATTTTCAACCTATGTAGTGTTTTGCCCACACCTCCATGAGCACATAAAGGGTTATCATGGGCTCTTTGAATTAAGTCCCGGGTCAAAGCCAAGGGAACCCATAATTTCCATGACATTTCCTCCTGTAATTGTTCCCCTGACGCGTGTTCACAACGCTTATATATCAGATTATCAACTAATCTGATATCGGGAAGATATTTTTCCCTACTCTTTAGTTTTTCAAATAAGGATACATATTCAGCGGACAAAAATTCTCTAGATTCCAGATCAATTTCTATAGAGTTTTCCAATTCAGATACATATATTTCCTCCATATTTCTACAATTTAATTCCTCGTGGTTTTCCGAATACATTCTAGAAAGAGAGTCAGGTACGATATTCCTGCTTCCCCTACGATGACGTATGGTAAAATTAAAACCTTGCAATTTAAGTGCCCACCTTGCTAGTCTCCCGTGCAGGTCCGTTTGATTCATGAGCCATTTAAGAGAGGCATGATCCGTTATTATTTCAAACTCATGGCCTTCTATATAGGCTCTAAACTTCTTTACAGCCATAACAGCTGCAAGGCACTCTTGTTCCGAAACGGAATAGTTCCTCTGAGCCGAGGTTAGCTTATGACTCATGAATGCGATTGGTAATTCGTCATTGTCGTCATTTCTCTGTGCGAGAACTGACCCAATCCCATATTTGCTTGCATCGCATTGTATCGAAAACGGACGGGAAAAATCTGGATTATGCAAAACTGGTGCGGAACAAAGGGAGTATTTTAAGTTTTCAAAAGAAATTTTTGCTTCTTCGGACCAAGCGAATTTTTTATTTTTCTGCAACATGTTGGTCAAAGGAGTTGTTACCGTTGCAAAGTTACGGACAAACCGTCGATACCACCCACACATACCTAAAAATCGTCTTAATTGGCGGACGGACGTTGGTAACGGAAAGTCTCGGATAGCCTGTACTTTGTCCGGATCTGTTTTAATTGTACCATATCCTATAATATGACCTAAATATTTAACATGTTTGAGAACAAACTTACTTTTCTCTATATTTATAGTCAAATTGGCCTTCCTCATACAGAGAGCAATCTCATGAAGCAACATTATATGTTCATCGAATGTTTCGGTAATAAGAAGCAGATCATCCAGATATATAAAAACCTTGGTCCGTAAATGCGCAGGTACAACCTTGTCCATAAGCCGGGACATCGTTTGAGGAGCGTTGCATAAACCAAACGGCATAGTAACAAACTGGTATAAGGGACGCCCTGGCACGGTGAAAGCTGTCTTTTCCTTTGACCTTTCATCTAATGGAATTTGCCAGAAGGCATCCTTAAGGTCAAGACTCGTAATGAATCTGGCCTTAGGGAGCCTACTTAAGATTCCATCGATCAAAGGCAAAGGATAGGCATCCTTCACCGAGACACTATTAACTTTTCGGGCGTCAAGGCACAATCTTACTTTACCCGGTTTGCGCACTAATGCCACCGGTGACGACCAAGGACTTTGCGATTCTTCTATTACCCCAAGCTTGAGCATACGATCTACTTCCTCAAATAATAATCGTTCAATCGCAGGAGAAACTGCGAAATGTCTTTGCTTGATGGGTTTACTATCGGCCGTGTCAATAACATGGGATACCAGAGTTGTTCTTCCCAGACCCTCCTTGGAAAAGGACGGGAAGGCATTAATAGCTATCTCTAACCTAGTCCTCTGATCACTATCCAGAATGTGTACATGGTCATCGGCACCTATATTATTCAGACTTACATCTACCCTGTGAGACGCATTTTCGGAAAACAGGTCCTTGGCCAAACCAAAAGCCCTGACAAAATCAACACCTAGATACAAGTTTTGGGTCAAGTTAGGTATAATTAAAAAGTTTATAGGTTTGGAAACACCCCTAAAAGTTACGACGGCTGTCACACTACCTACTGTAGGGTGATTCGTTCTATCAGCGGTCCTTAAAATGAGCCGAAACTTTTTATATGGATATCTATCCTCCTCTAAAAAACGTTTGGCATACTCCGATGAAAAACACGAAACAGTGGCACCAGTATCAATCATGCCGACTAAATTCTCATTAAAAATCTCCACAGTTGTGAAAGGTCTTATGTCATTATCAGTATTGCCAGATAGAATGGCAGCACAAATATATTTACGATTTCTCACAATATTCTTCCAAAAATTTCTAAGCCGTTTAGTACTCCTTCTACTTTTGTTCTTCTTATCCGTTTCAACTATTTCCTCACAAAAAATTCTCCTTCTAGCTTCTCTATACTCCTGCAATCTTACGTGATACGGCTTAACATGTCCGGCAATAAATTTCCCTACCATAAATTCCCTATCATTTTCATGCTTGTCGGTGGCAATAAATCGATAATCTCCTTTAAAATCCGTTTGACACGCAGTCGAAGTTACATTTGAGTTGACTTGGATACTAACTGTTTTGGTGTCAAACTGGGTTGGTAGTTTTTTGAATATTTGTTGCATTTCAAACAGTTTGGTTTAAACACATTAGGCTTTCCACAACCATAACAAAATATTTTTCGTTCAGACAGACAATCTTCGAAACGGTGGCCCTTTTGGGAACAGTTCCAGCAAGACAAATCTTTTATCTCCTCTATTCCTATATTATCATCTAGAAATTCTGTTTCCAATTCGGACACAACTTTGCGGGGGACAACAATTTTATTACTTTTGTACTTATTGATTTCTTCTTCTAAAATCTCATGTTTTCTAACATATTCTCTAAGTTGCGAAATAGAATTGATATCTAAATACAAAAGTTCCTTACGGACATCCGGTCTTAAGTTTCTCTTCAAAATTTCGATTAGTTCAAAATTACTAATTGGTTGTTGTAAGCCATCAGATATCCGCAAAAGAGCATCATAAAATAAGTCAAATTTCTCACCATTCCTTTGTTTTCTATTTCTAATTTGTTCTTTTAAATCATAGTCTGTTCTGCTGTCCCGAAACTCATTCCTAAGCTCATCACACAAAATGGTCCAATCTAATCTGGTGGTATTTCGGTGAAACCGCCAAAACCAGTCTATTGCCTTTCCGCAAAATAACAAATGAATATGTTTGCATAACAGATCAAAATCTCCCCGTAGACCCTGATTGGTAAGAACTTGCACTCGATAGATAAAATTGTCAACAGACAAACCATCTTCTTCCCGTCCACTAAATTTCAAATGCCAACCAGAAATTATTTGAGAGACCCTATCTGTAGTGAGATCATAATTACGATATACATTGGTGTTTCCCAAGTTTGGTCTACTGCCTACAAGTCTCTGAGGATTATTATTGTTAAAACCTGTATTTCCTAGACTCGCTCTGGGGTTTCTATGCTGAGTCCCTCGATCGAAATTATTGTTTCTGTTACCCCTGAAATAATTATTCTCACCACTATTACTAATATTATCAGGGTTTGTTCTATTACCGAGATTTGAGTTTAAATTCAGAGATTCCAACTGACTTCTCACTGCCTCATTTATCAAAATTTGCAGTGCATTGTCACTCATATCAGGGGCATCAAATTTTTGGTGTACATTCGGGGAATTCTTAGAGGAAATATTAAGTAAGCGATCTATACTCCCCACATCACTATTGCGATTAAAAGCGGGAGTTTTAGTCATTTCAGTTTCCAGCAAATTACGTCTGATACTTGTCATAGTCGTAGTTTTAGGTATCGCACCCTTATTACTAACGTTTGCATTGAAAGAAGTTGGGTTAGAAGTGGCTTGGGTTTCATCCCCTGCCAAAATATCATGGGACTTAAGTTTAGCTGGTCTACACGCCTTACCGCAAATGGGACACGCTTGAGTCTCCTTAAGGACTTCTACTATGCAGTCCCTATGGAAAATATGGCTACAGGGTGTTGCAACAACTAAGTCATCTATTTCGTACTCTCTGGCACAAATGGTGCATTTTTCTTCATTAATATTCGCCGCCAGAGATGATAAATTCTCATTACTATGTACTAGAGTCATTTTTCTTTTTCCCATAAACTTTAAAAATAATTTCAATATAAATTTAGTAGAACTGTTATTAAGATCTTTGGTAAAATTGTGTGGTAAACTAAATATATAAAAAAAGTAGAAAAATTTAATTTTCGGCTATAAAAAAACTAAATAGAAAAATTGGGCCGTAAAATTAGACATAAAAGTGGACAATTGATGTCATATACCAACAACTACAAAACAATTGTAATTCCAAAGCTTTTATACCCTAACTAACAAAACAGTTTTCAAATTTTGTTTCCTCATGCCTAGAGAATACGCCGAAGGTTTTACTTGCCAAACAGACATGAATAAAAAAAATCCTTTAAGTAGTAATGGATTGTAAAGGTTTCCATCTTACCAAATACAATGTATCCTAAAACAACCAAAAAGTATTTTATTCTTGATTTAAAACCAAATAATTGACAAACACAAGGCTAACAAAAACATCGGACTAATTCTCCAAAAGTATATAAGTATAATTTTCTTTTAAGACGTGGGGTTTGGTTATTCGTGGGACCACCATAACGGATTTTCCCGCAGATGAAATTTTTTTTTTTCTGATATTAGCTTTCGGGCCCCACGTTGGGCGCCATTTATTTGTAACTGGGCATGTGCAAAGGTTGACTACTTATATTCGTCAGAGATTATGTAAGTGTTAGGGTCGGAACCCGAAGATAAAAAAAAAACGTAAATCTCGAATACGATACTGTTTTTATTTTGTTCTCATATAATTGACACTAATTAGTTCAGGTTTTTGCAGGAAGCTTTCGCACGTTCTAGCTGAGCTAACTTGTTCGGTAGGATTGGGCGGGGATCTTGTTCCTGTGTCTTACCTAGCCTGTGCCTTACAAATAAAAAAATTAACGTGCGAATAATAAGCCCTTATTATTTACTACACCAATACTTCTCAACTTTACTACAAGAAAGCTTAGATGTTACAGCCTTGAACCTCTATACCCACCCATCCTAGGTCTTCGTAGGTTGCAATTCTATTAATGAAAAAACCCCAAACACACTTACTTTTACCAAAGACCGTTACAGTTCTACCGCCAAAAGAAATTAGTTCATGTTTAAATCCAAACAAATATGTATATTTTCAAATTTAATTTCAGTTTACTTGTAAATACAAACTCATAATAATAAACTATCTAAATGGTTCTTATAATATACTTGACTCAAAACGGGTTAATATTATCAAAATACAAATAAAAAATATATAGTAATTTTGTGAGCATCAACAAAGCTTTTACGGGTTGGTTATTACTTGATTACGATTGTTCTCAAATATAAAAAAAATCCATCGTTTTACCCCCATAAGAACTTTGTTAATCAATTTAGATATGTAATGTTTAGTGTTCCCACAAGAAAAAAAAAAATTTCTTTTCTTAAATAATTTTTAGAGAATTAACAGAGCTTTTACTGGTTTCATTGCACTCAATTGCGATTGTACTCAAATAAAGAAAAAAAAATTCACTGGTATTTACAACAATAAAAACTATGTTAAGGAATTAAAATAATATCAAGCAGATATAAGAGGTAACCTAATGATAATAATTTAAACAAATGAACTTACATAAAGCTTTATCCAACGCTGCATGTAGAAGGCCTCCTGCATACTTGTTGTGATTTGGGTAGATCTATAAATGTAGGTTGAGTTTTGTTTTTTTTTTCTTTTCTTTCTGTTAAGTTAATTTGTTTAAATAAATTAGGGGTAACCGTACAATTTGGAGTTTAGGGTAAGGGTATAGGGAATTCTTAAGGTAAAAAAAATAAAAAAAAATTAAATTTTTTTTTTTTTTTTTTTTTTTTTTTTTTTGTAATGTTTAAAATAATTAGTGCAATATTAGAGTATAAATAGATTCAAATAATTTAAATGGTTTTATTGCGGAAGAATCAAAAGTTAAGATTTTAACAAACGGGGGGATAGTGCAATTTACAATTTTAGATACCGGTTTGATTCCAAAACTGTGCAATTAGTAATAAGTAAGACAAGAGAATGATCGACTGGGATTAGGTTTTGAGAGCGGTTAGTGTATGCTTCGGGACTAAATCTGGTAATATAACGAATGTAAAAGATACATTTGACTTTTGGGAAGCATTTAGTTCAGTTAGTTAGTCGAATTAGCAGAGAATTAGGAAGTAAACATGAAAAAAAAAAAATTGTGGTTTAAACGTAGAACTATGATCTTAAATTGTTTCACAACTAGTTTTTTTTCGCATTTACGGTAAGGCGATGTAGATGGTAATCATCATGGTGCCCTGGCCGATATTCGGTGAAAATCTATTTGTAGAAAATAAGTATTCCTTGGTAATTCCGAAATATTTCCGCCAATGATCACGTGAATCTGCGTTGTGAAAGGTTTATTCTCTGGAGTAGGGGATAGTATGCAAACGGACACGAATGTTAAATAATTGGCCGGAGTCTCACAATGTAGGTAGAGTGAGAAATCTCCCTGCAGGCAAAAATTTTAAGTTTCCTTAGGCTTCAAATAAGATTTACACGTGGTGAAGTTTAGTCGGAGTAAAACAGATAACCCCTTAACTTGAAAAGATGGTTTCACCGAGTTACGTAACGTTGTACCGAAATACACGTGGGGGTGTCTTAGTTGTACCGAGATCCCACGATACCGGTAGGTAATGGGGACGAATAACAAAACGTGTTGGTCATCCGGAAAATGGAATATCGTCTAAATTGATAGGATAGTTAGTTACAGGAGTTCGGAATCGCACTTCAGAAAAAAACTTTACCTTTTTTTCTAATTTCCTTTAGACACAAACAGCATATTTTGGCACCGTCTGAGCGACAATGAATCTTGTAATTTTTCTTTTTGGCCCGATATTTAAAGTTTAGATGGTGTCAATAAATTAAAAATGTTTTTTTTTTTTAAAAAAATTATACTCGGATTTTACACTACCATTTAGAATTATTTAAAGAAAAAAAATTTACTTCCACACATTCCAGAACCGCAGCCAAAATTGAAAAGACTCAAGATTGTAACTTTTCAAACCATTACACCTATCAAAATTCTTGCTCTTTCCCTCTACAACAAAAGTTTACGTAGAGCTTTCAGAACCGCAAATGAGTATATTGGTCACTCTCATTCGGTTAAGTAAAAAGTCATGTATTTTAAATACATGAAACATACATGAGATAATACCAACGAGTAAACGAAATTTAAAGACAAATGACATTAGCAATAAGTGCTGATCAGTGCGTACTTTGTCAGTGGTGAGACTTTTAAATTAACTTGAAGTACTTTTGAGGCTGACCGTAAATGGCTTCCGAAGATACGGACAGTATTACATTTTCTATTATTCTGCCGGTAAACGAATATTCGTTTAAATTGCATTCTTAAAAAGGTTCAAATATTCAACAAAATCATACATTTAATGGTTGCAAAATTATGCGTTACACTCTAAGGGAAAAATATGTGCCTTTTTGACAGTTACATAGCTCTAAGGTTACATAGATATGAAACTCCCTTAAAATGGAAAAATAAATATATTTACCTCTTCACACATATTGGAACTGTGTGAATTCAACACACTTGTAAAAGTTCACCTCAATTTTTAAAAAATATTTTATAAACGATTAAAAACCAATTTTTTATAACATTTAGTTGATGTGTTTTTTACAATTTTTTAAAAGAAATTTTAATTTTTTTTTCGTTTTATTGCATTTAAAACAATGCCTAAAGTGTAATTCCGTACTATCCTTGGCGCTGGTTCCTTATAATATAAACGTGTATTCGTTAGGCAGGGCTCTCTGGGTAAAACAGAAGTCTATATCTCAAGCTTATACAGCATAAAATTAAATCCTTAAATAAACAGCGGTGACCAAAGTCTCTTCTGGAATTATGGTAACAAGTATGTATACTCACTCCACCATACCTGGAGACGGTATTATGGGCTTATGCTTATATGTGTAACACAATAATATTGGTTTTCGACATTTGTTTTAGCATAGCGATCGACTTAGAATCACCTCCTGAATCGACCTTACGATGTCCGTTCATTCTGCTGGCTGTATAACCTTTGAACGCAAATTACACTTCACAATTTTAAAGACAATGTGATGAAATTTGGTACAGATTTTTAAATTTTCATAAGGAAGAATAGCAGGAATCGTCCCATACCTTCATAAAGCCCCAAAATAAACTTATTTTCAGAATATTGTCTTTTTTCATATAAACCGTCTTATTATGCTGGTATTTCGGTTAAACTAAGCCAAGAAATATTTTATTATAACCTTACCCCCATATTCATAAAAAATATTTTTGATTAATAAAAGGTTTATTACACAAATTTTCATTCAAAATTCGTTTCATAAACCTGCTATAAACCTAAAATTTTTTTATGAATATGGGGGTTAATCATTAAGTCGAATTTTATTTGAATCAGACTATATTTGACCACAGCTACCATAAAAATACCGGCCCCCAATATAGCGTTTAATGCCCAAACAACCTTATAAATATTGGTATTGAAATGAAATTTGGTGACGTTAACTTTAATGTCATGACATGTATGTCCAGATTTGACCATAGGTCCCATACAAATGCTTTCCAAAAAATCTAATTCAGATGTAGATATCTAGATAATATTTTCTTTACCCAATTACAACTGCAATTAATGTTGGGAGAATTCCAACTAATTGTAGTGGGAAATGTAAGAAAAGATAAAGTCACTGTTTTATTGTTGGTATTTTGTTTAAGCTTTGATATCGTTGCAAACACGACGTTTTAAGTGTAGGTAATTCTCATTCCCTCTATAGTATTGTTTGCTGATAGCTTTGGCTTTTCTTAAATTATTAAGGAGAACGTTTCCTGATGATCTGGCCTAAGCAACCAGTGAAATGCGCACAGGAACAGCTTATCCTCCAACAATACATTTTAATATTTTTATCAATTAAAAAAAGGGAATTAAGCGCAATATTCATAAAAAGTTCTTATTTTAAGCTTAAAGTATGTAATAACTATCAAACGATTTTTGTCTTTTAAGACTTTTATAAAAACTGGTATTCATAAACGTACATTAACAGCTTTTCACATGATATTCTATAATTAATATATTTTTTATAATTAAAGAATTTAAACATTATTCTTATAAAATAAAAATACATATTATTTTATTTTCTGAACAAGATTTTGCCGAAAGGTATTAAAAAAATGTTTGTTTGAATCTTTTTTATATATACGATAAGAAAGTATTCGAATAAAAGGTTTGTTTACTTTTTATTAACATAACTGTCGAGGATCGATCGTCTGACGATCTCGATGACCATTTGATCGACCTCGATTAAGCAGCATCGGCCTCGGATAAGCTCCGTGTAAAAACGGCCGAGGCCGTACTGGCATGGCGCCAGGTTTTTCTCGGCAGTCATCGACTACCTAAAACCCGAGCAGCAGCTTAAAAACATAAACCCAACATATAAACAACAAAATTAAAACAAAAGAATAAATAGTGAACTAAAGTTTATTAAATTTTATAAGTTAAATAAATTTTTTTTTTTTTTTTTCATTATTTATTTATTGAATCTTCATATATTAAATATGAACTAACAATAATTAATCAAATCTTATCCTAATATTTGCTTTATGTCCTGCCAGTGCCAAACACAAAAGATTTAGTCATCACGGTTTCTGTTTAAATATATAGGTCTTTATCGCTCATCTGATTGGGTGAGTGCTGCAGTGTCTCTTCTTCTTAAGCGAGTGTGGCCGTCATAATTTAAAATATTTCTAGCTAATGGATTTGGGTGCAGTTCCAGCCTTTTTAAATATTTTACTGCATATTTCGTTATCATAGTTTTTACTAATGGCACATTGAGATCCTTGTGGATATTTGAGTTTTTGACGTACCAGGGGGCGGCTGTGATTATTCGAAGAAGTTTATTTTGGCGCCTTTGAATTTTTTCGATGTTAGAAGCCGAGGCAGTGCCCCATAACTGAATACCGTAGCACCAAATTGGCTTTAAGATAGAGTTGTAGAGTAGAAGTTTGCAATCGAGACTAAGAACAGAATTTCTTCCAATAAGCCAATTAATTTGGATTGCTTTTAGTTTCATTTGAGTTAATTTCGCTTCTATATGCCATTTCCACGTTAAACGCCGATCTAGATGTATACCGAGGTATTTTACATGCGAGTGTTGGGGTATTATTTGATTATTTATTTTAATAGGGGGGCATGTTTCCCGACGCAATGTGAATGTTATATGTGCGCATTTTTGCTCATTGATCTTTATCCTCCCTTGTTTTAACCACCTTTCGAGTTCAAATATATGATCCTGTAGATAACGAGATGCTTCTTGACAGTTTGCGTGTACGCTTAGAAAAGCTGTGTCGTCCGCAAATGTTGAGGTATGGGTGTAGCTGTTTGTTGGCAAGTCCGAAGTATAAATTAAGTATAATAGAGGGCCCAGGATGCTGCCTTGTGGGACTCCAGCGCTAATTGGCTGTGGAGAACTTAAAAATTCGCCTTCTTTTATAATAAATTGACGACCGACTAAGTAGCTTTGTAACAGCTTGTGTATATTTGCTGGTAAGTTTTGCTGCAATTTCAGTAGTAACCCTTCATGCCAGACTTTATCAAAAGCTTGAGACACATCGATGAAGAGTGCTGAGCAATATTTTTTTTCTTCAAAGGCTTTTCTTATGACATTTACTATTCGATGAGTTTGTTCAATTGTGCTGTGTTTTCTTCTAAAACCGAATTGATGATTGGGAATACATCTGTTACCATTTAAAATCGGCGTTAATTTAGACACTAGAAGTTTCTCAAAAAGCTTTGATATATTAGACAATAAGCTTATAGGTCTATATGACTAAACTTTTGTGGGATCCTTTCCTGGTTTAGGTATCATGGTAACTAAGGATACTTTCCACTCTTGTGGGTAGTATTCAAGGCGTAAAATAGCATTAAAAATTAGTAGAATAATATTCTTTGCTATGCTGGGTAGCTCCAAAAGCATTTTGTTACTGATCTTATCAAAACCAGGGGCTTTCTTGGGGTTTAAATCATGAATAGCCTTCTCGATTTCTCTTACTTCAAACCTTAGTGGAACAGCTGATCTAACAGCAACAGGTGGTAACTCGACCGCAGTATCGAAAGATGTATGAGGGGTAAATACGGTTTTCAAATGATTAACGAAAATATTTCCTTTTTCTATGTCATTTCGTGCCCAACGTCCATTTAAGTTTCTTGATGGTGGTTTAGTGATAACTGGTCTTTTAAGATTTCTAGCTGCACGCCATAATAAGTAATCAGATTGAGGAGTTGCATCAAGTTCCTTAAGATATTTTTCCAGAGAAGCCGTTTTTTGAGACTGCAGTAAGTTTCTTAGCCTTTTTGTGCACTCTTTTAGTAAATTTTTAAGTTGAGGGGATCTGTGCAATTGCCACTCTCTTCGAACTCTCCTTTTTTCAGTCAAGAGACGCTCGACATCAGTAGAATATATTTTACTATTTTTGATATTTTTGCGGGCTATGCTAGAATGTTGAACAGCTAGTTTGAGATAATTGTCAAAATTTACAATAGAAAGATTCACATTCTCCGGTGTTCTAAGCGGAATATTTTCAGTGCAGTGGGTACTGAGATATTTTTTATATTTTAACCAATTTATTTGTGTGGCTGACGTCACTAAGTAACCAGACGGTGATACAATTCTATAAGGGTTTGATATGGTAAGAATTGTAGGTGTGTGATCAGAAGATAATTCTAAAGAAGCTTCAACGTGAATCGTTTCTGCGGGGATGTTTTTAACCACGCCAAAATCGATGACATCTGGAATTTTTTGCTGATCAGTAGGCCAATAAGTTGGTTGTCCACTCGCGACCACATTTTAATCCATTTTAGACATTGTATTATACAAAACACGACCCTTTGGTGTAATGAGCCGTGAACCCCAGAAGGTATGTTTAGCGTTGTAATCGCCAGCGGCTAGGAAACAGGGTCCTAATGATTTAAAATATTTATAATATTGGCTTTCTGATATTGAAAATCTAGGTGGAGAGTATAAAGATGAAAGTACAAAGTTTCGATTTAGCTCTTCAACACAAATGTTCGTTGCTTGCAGATAATCTTCACGATGATCACACATTAAGTAGTGTTTGATTCGGGTTTTTATCAAAATAGCAGAACCTCCACAAGCTCTATCTCGAGGGTCCTTGGTATCATATAATATATAACCATTAATTTTAAACGTATTTCTTGAGGTCAAATGAGTTTCAGAAACCATCATTACATCAATTTGTTTACTTTTAAGAAAATATTCTAGTTCATTTTTATGTTGGCGAATGCCGTTTGCGTTCCAAAAACAAATTTTTAAGCAATTCATGGCTTGTTAAGTACAGCTTGCAATAACATCGATTGCATTCTTAACATTTCCTGCATCATATTACCCATTGTATTCGTAAAGTTTGTTACTGTTTGTACTAGTGTTTCCATGGTTTTTTCTAGACGACTTAAATTAGAAACTGGGGTCTCATCATTATTTGGCAAATCACCTTGCATTGGCATATGGTTTGATTTTAGGACGTTAGCGTAGGATGTTCTGTTATTACTAGGCTGCGGTACCTGAATGTCATTAGTATTATTTTGATGTGTTTCCTGAATTTGAGGTGGATTAGGTTTCGGTCCAACCGAGCGCTTGACGATAGAGTATACAGGGCATCCTCTATAGTTGGCAGTGTGATTACCACCACAGTTGCTGCATTTTTTTACATTGGGGTCGTTTTTAGATTTATCGCAGAGAGCTGTACCATGCAATTCTCCACATACAACGCAAACAGGTGTTAAATGGCAGTATGCCTTAGTGTGACCAAATTCTTGGCAGTTTAAACATTGCACGGGACCGTTCCTTTTATGCGGCTCCTCTATCGTTATTTTCCTATACAGGATATATCTCAGACTGTAAATGGGATGAGTTTCGTTTCTTTTAAGCTTAACGTCGCCGGGTTCTAACTCCACTCGAAATAGTGGCTGGGGATTTTTTTTCTCTATTTTTAATATTAACTACATTTTTAATTTTAAAGCCCTTCTCTTCCAAAAACGTTTTTATTTCACCTGGGTCTACGCATGAATCAATGCCCTTTATCACTACCTGAAGACCTTTACTGCTCTTCAGTTGGTATGTATAAAAGTTTTTTTTTAGTGCTTCTAATTTAGTTATTACTTTACGAAAATCATCTTCACGATTAACTTGTATTTTAGTTTCATTTATACTACCACGTTTTATTGCAGCTACATAAAAAGAATTTTCACCTATTACCGAGATCAAATTCTTTATTAAATCACTTGAGTTTTGCTCTCTAAGATATATCGGGGGTGGCTTAGAAGATTTTGTAACGTTTTGTGCTTCCGAGGATTCCTCTTCCAAAATTGCAAACCGATTTTGAGAACTTATTCTATCAGCTGTACCCTCTTTTAAAACTTTTGGGACAGAAGCAACTGCAGAAGAAGTTGGGCTGCGACCCCGTTTTAGCACTGTTATGTACCTATCCATTCCAACTTGTACTTGAGGCTTTTGACCGCTTTTCACCTGTGATACTGAGTTTTCCATCATGCCTGATTTGGGGGTAATCTTTTCATCACTTGTTAAAATCGTTTCTGCCACTGAGGCACCGCTTGCAGGTTTTATATTTTTTATTGTATTCGAATCAACCGTATTATTAGACACCGAAGGTGATACAGAGTTTTCTATTGTGCCTGATTGAGGGTTAATATTTTTATCACTTATTAAAATTGTTTTTGCCGTTAAGGCAATGCTTGAAGGTTTTATATAAAGAAGGGCAAATAGAAAAATTAATTTTCATACTTTGTGAATCGTTAATTAAAGGTTTAATATACTATTTTTCGTTTATAAATACAACTTTAGTTCTTGCTTATAAGCGGTAAATTAATCATAAATAAATTTTTATGAATACGGCTGAAAATCTTTTAATGAAAAAAATTATGTATTCCCAAAAACAATTTTGATAATAAATAAGCTATTATAAGATCAAAAATAATTATTTATATAATTTTTTATAAATAAAGTTTTTCGTTATTATTATTTGTGCATGTTGATATCAGTGTCTAATTAAAGTAAAATCCTTTTTTTTATAAAGAAATAAATTTAAAATTCAATAATATACTACAGAACACTAATTACATTAACATTACAAGCATTTTGTTATATTGCAATGGTGAACACAATCTTACGTAAGTGTAATTGGAAGAAACCAATCACAATAGAATGGAAATATATTCGATTGAGAGGTAATCTAAATAAAAAAAAAAAGGATAAATAATGTTTGTTAGATCATTAATCCCATAATCAGGGATTAAATAAAAAAGCATAACATATCTGATTATAGGTTCCAATCAGTACAGATTAAAAAAACGCAGAAAAACGTCAAAAAAATGCAAAAATTTTTAAAAAGCCAAATTGTCAACCTCCAAAAATTCCTCAACATTTTTTCAGAGTTGGCAAATCCTATTAAGAGCAAGTGCGAAATCGGACAATTGGTGTTTAAATTATGGAGTAGCTCAAAATAAAATGTCCGGACAGACAAATTGTCCGTCTGATTTTCAAAATGTTTTGTAAGTACAATCTGTTGACACGCCCTATTAAAAAGCAAAAAAATATCGGTCCACAAAAAATGCAACATACAACCGAATTGATAAACGCCTTCTTTTCTGAACTCGAGTTAAAATATATTTATAATAACAACAAATACCTATATTTAACAAAATGACATATTATAATGGATAATTTTTTCATTTTGAATAACTAAGGCCCTAATCATATAAAACGCAACGCAACACTAAAGAATTATATTGAAAGCAAAAACAAAGTCATAAATATTTTGTAAATTTGTTGTTGCTTTGTACAGAAATTCACATTGCGTTTTTTTTTTTAAATTTCAAACGCTGCAGAGCTTGTGGCGTTGAAAATTTTACATGAATTTCTATTGTACAAGAATTTCTGTCGAATGCAACAACAAAATTACTACTTTTTGCAGAATCGCCGCCGGCAAAAAATTGGCTGACTCAGACTTATGTTAAGAAATGTCAGCAAACAATTGTGCTTTTCTTTATGTCAAAATTTTACGTTGTCAAAAATTTTATAATTTCACACAGCACAAACATGATATTTTTCTACCTATCACAGACAAATTTTATTTCACCATAGAACTTAGCTATCGTTTCACACAAACCAATAAAATGAGTAGAAATTTTTGACAATATTAATTCACCATATAACTTTGCTACCGTTCCACACACGCCCATTGTGTAAAATATTCTTTCTGAATCGTTAAAAATTTACCGCTTGGGGTAAAAATGTGCAGTTAAGTGGTGAACAGAATAGTCGCGGTAGTGCAACGTTATGAATAGCGCTGCAAGCTGTGAAAAGTTAAAAACGACAGTTTGAAAGTAGTGTCAACAAAATACGTAGTTGTAGTAGTTGTTGCAGTGGAAGTTGAAACGCAAAGTTTGAAATTTTGAACTTTCTTGCTCTGCAAAGCATTCCAGCTTCAGCTATCCCCCTTTCAGACTATGAAAGATACTTTCGCCACTTTTGACTTTAAGATCTCAGGGGTTAGGTCGCGATAAGGGGGAAAAAATTGAGTACAGACTTTGTTGTACTCGGCAAGTTACTTGCGCAACTAAATGGCTGAGTCTGAAAGGGGGCCTACTACTACAACTCTTTATTCTGTTCCTGGCCTTATTCTACTTGTTATAAGGCATTTATTTATTATAACAACGACGTATGTATCTCAATTTTGTAACGGTCGTAAAAAGGTTAAGATAGCAGGTTTTTCAGAATAACGATTGTATTTACATACATACATATGTACATATTTTGTATGTATGTACATACGGCTCTACTGAGAAATAGTATTTTGTGAATTATGACACTATTGAAGTAAATATTCGATATGCATGTGTACTAGTGGTCTGAAACTAGCTATATCACTATCGGTACTATCGATTTCTTCTGACTATCGTATCACACTCGATAGTTTTCAGTTCTATTGATAGTTTTTGTTTTCCGCAAATTATTGTTTTATGATAAACTTTCATCGTTTAACAACGTTTGGCAGTAACAACTTGGCAGCACCTTTTAGGATGAGTATATTTGCCACATTTTTCTTTAGTCCGTGTGTTTTTAAAATTAAAATCGAAAAACAAATTTTAATCAAATAATAATGTATATAAAAGTGAAGTGTTATTTACAATAATATTTTTATACAAATGTTCCAAACTTCTCGAATAAAATATTTTTTTTTAAATGAGATAAGTAGTTCTGCAAGTATGAAGTATTTAGTAGGAAATATTTTTACGATTATTTAAAACCGGATCATTTTCAAATTCGTGCCATTTGCATTTCACTCGAATTCAATTTCAATTTCTAGAACATGGCTGCATGTTGCTATTTGGAAAACAACGGCAAGATAGTTATTTCAAATTAAACATTGGTTTTAGCTTTTGGACAGTTCTTGTTCTGCCGAATTAATGCTTTAATACAATGACAAAGAACCTTGTGTAAGGCTAGTAACTAGACTTTTCTCTACAACATATTTTTTTCCAGTGTTTCTTTATTGAATCTTCATATATTAAATATGAACTAACAATAAGTAATCAAATCTTATCCTAATACTTTAATTCATGTCGTGCCAGTGCACGCCAAAAATTTTTCTTATCACGGTTTCTGTTTACATATTTAGGTGTTTATCGCTCTTCTGATTGGGTGAGTGCTGCAGTGTCTCTTCTCCTTAAGCGAGTGTGGCCGCCATCATTTAAAATGTTTCGAGCTAGTGGATTTGGGTGTAGTTCAAGCCTTTTTAAATATTAAACTGCGTATTTTGTAATCATAGTTTTTACGGATGGCACGTTGAGATCCTTTTGGATATTCGAGTTTTTAACATACCAGGGAGCGGCTGTAATTATACGAAGAAGATTATTTTTGCGCTTTTGAATTTTTTCGATATTAGACGCTGAGACAGTGCCCCATAATTGAATACAAGATTGCTTTAAGATAGAGTTGTAGAGTAGAAGTTTGCAATCGAGACTAAGGACAGAATTTCTTACAATGGCTTTAAGTTTCATTTGAGTTAATTTTGCATCTATATGGTATTTCCACGTTAAACGGCGATCTAGATGTATAACGATCTATTTTATATGCAAATGCTGAGGTATTATTTGATTATTGATTTTAATAGGGGGCATGAATCCCGACGTAAGGTGAAGGTTATATTTACGTATTTATGCTCGTTGACTATTATCCTCCATTGTTCTAACCAAATTTCTTGTTGAAATATATGATCCTGTAATTAACGAGATGCTTCAAAAGTTGAAGTTTGGGTGTAGTTGTTAGTTACCATGTCCGACGTATATATTAAGTATAATAGTGGACCCAGGAAGCTGCCTTTTGGGACTCCAGCGGCAATTGGCTGAGGAGAATTTAAAAAGACGCCTTCTTTTATAATGAATTTACGACCGACTAAGTAGCTTTCTAACAGCTTGTGTGTGTTCACTGGCAAGTTTAGCTTCAATTTATGTAATAATCCTTCGTGCCAGACTTTATCAAATGCTTGAGACACAACGATGAAGAAAGCGGAACAATATTTTTTTTCCTTAAAGGTTTTTCTTGTGGCGTTTGCTATCCGATGGGTTTGTTCAATTGTGCTGTGTTATTTTCTAAAACCGATTTGATGGTTAGGAATACATCTATTTTCATTTAAAATTGGGATTAATTGGGACACTAAGAGTTTCTCAAACAGCTTTGATATATTAGATAATAAACTTATAGGCCTATATTACAACTTTTGTGTGATCTTTTCCTGGTTTAGGTATCATGGTAACTAAGGTAATTTTCTATTCTTAGGGTAGTATTCAAGGCATTAAATAGCATTAAAAATAAAACGAATAATTTTCTTTGCTATGCAAGGTAGTTCCAAAATCATTTTATTACTGATCTTCTCAATACCGGGTGCCTTCTTGGGGTTTATATCACAAATAGCCTTTTCGATTTCTTTTATCACGAATCTTAGGAGAACAGCTGTTCTAACATCAACAGGTGGTAACTCCAAAGCAATATTGTGTGATGTATGAGGGGTAAATACGTTTTTCAAATGATTAACCAATATATTTGCTTTTTCTGTATAATTTCTTAACCAACTTCCATTAAAGTTTCTTAAAGGTGGTTTAGAGATAACTGGCCTTTTGAGATTTCTAGCTGCACGCCATAATGAGTAGTCTGATTGTGGTGTTGCATCCAGTTCCCTAAGATATTTTTTCAAGGATACCGTTCTCTGCGACTGCAGTAACTTTTTTTAACTTTTCGTGCACTCTTTTAATAATTTCTTTAGTTGAGGTGATCTGTGTAATTGCCACTCTCTCCTTTTTTCGGTCAAGAGCCGTCCGACATCTGAGATACAACTCTATTGGGGTTCCTTATAGTACCAATTGTAGGTGAGTGATCTGAAGATAATTCTAAAGAAGCTTCAACATGAGTCGTTTCTGTGGGGATGTTTTTAACCTTGCCAAAATCGATTACATCTGGAATTTTTTGCTGACCAGTAGGCCAATATGTTGGTTGTCCGCTCACGACTACATTTAAATCCATTTTAGATATTGTATTAAGCAAGACACGACCCTTTGGTGTTACAAGTCGGGACCCCCAGAAGATATGTTTAGCGTTATAATCGCCGACGGCCAGGAAGCATTGTCCTAATGACTAATTATATTTATAATATTGGCTTTCTGATATTTATATCTAGGTGGAGAGTATAAAGATGAAATTAGTCTGTTTCGATTTAGTTATTCAACACAAATGTTCGCTGCTTGCAGATAATCTTCACACATTAGGTAGTGTTTGATTCGGGCTTTTATCAAAATGGCAGAACCTCCACAAGCTCTATCTCGAGGGACCTTGGTATCATATAATATATAACCATTAATTTTAAACGTATTTCTTGAGGTCAAATGAGTTTCAGAAACCATCATTACATCAATTTGTTTACTTTTAAGAAAATATTCTAGTTCATTTTTGTGTTGGCGGATGCCGTTTGCGTTCCAAAAACAAATTTTCAGACAGTTCATAGCTTGTAAAGTACAGCTTGCAATAACATCGACTGCATTCTTAACATTTCCTGCATCATATTACCCATTGTGTTCGTAAAGTTATTTACTGTTTGCACTAATGTTTCCATAGTTTTTTCTCGCCGACTTACATTAGAAACGGCAGTTTCAGCATATTGGGTAAATCACCTTGCCTTGGCAAAAGGTTTGATTTTAGGACGTTAGCACAGGGGATTCTGTTAGTACCAAGCTGCGGTTCCTGAATGTCATTAGTGTTTTCTTGGCTTGTTACCTGAATTTGAGTGGGATTATGTTTTGGTTTCACCGAACGCTTGACGATGGAGTATACTGGACATCCTCTAAAGTTGGCAGTGTGATTACCACCACAGTTGCTACTTATCGCAATGAACTGTACCATGTAATTCTACACATACGATACAAACAGAGGGTAGTATGACCAAATTCTTGGCAGTTTAAACATTGATCGGGACCGGGTGCGAATCACGATAGAGGAGCCCTCTATCGTGATTTGTCTGCACAGAATGTATTTTAAATTGTAAATGGGATGCGTTTCATTTTTTAAGCTTTATATCGCCTGGTTATAATTCTACTCGAAATAGTGGTTGGGGATTTTTCTCCTTGTTTTTAATATATATCACACTTTTTATTTTGAAAGCCTTTTCTTCTAGAAACGTTTTTATTTCATCTGGTTCCACGCAAGAGTCAATGCCCTTTATCACTACCTGAAGGCCTTTACTGCTTTTCAGCTGGTATGTATAAAAGCTTTTTTTAAGTACTTCAAATTTATTAATTATTTTACGAAAATCATTTTCATGATTAGCCTGTATTATTGTCTCCTTTATGCTGCCACGCTTAATTGCAGCCACGTAAAACGAATTTCCACCTATCACCGAGATCAAACTCTTTATTAACTCATTTTTTTTCACAAAATTTATTAAAAAGATTATCAGCAACCAGCAATCTATTTTATTTAATTTTTTATTAAAAAAAAAAACACTTTTTAGTAAAACACATGTAGATTTTATTTATATACGTAAAACAATGTCGCGTACTTTGAAAGATTAAAAACTCCAAATTGTGCAAACTCTCGAGATAGGTAACATTGATACATGTCAAATTTTTTGTATGAAATAATGGATGTTGCTCAACAGTTTTCACAGATTTGAACAGAGTAGGGTAGAAGGGGGACCATTCGCCACTTTTTTTTTTAAATTGCTCTCTTCTCAAAACTGCAAATGATATTTGGAAACTTATTTGGTTTTTAAAGACTTACATATGTTGACTTTAATTTGAGGCCTTTTTGTCCTCGCTGTACCTCCTCTTATATGTTTTTTTTTTTACCAATTTCTGCAGTGATCAAAAACGGCGATGCCACCCTACCTATGGGGTGAATTTGCCATGGGGGTGGGGCAGAAACGACAGAAATAAAATAAAACTAAAATTTGTCGTTATATGACTGTTTTTTTTATTGTTATACTGTAATTCAAGAAACAAACTAAAAATAAGGCAAAATAATTACGTTCTACGTAAAGTAAATAAAAATTTGTTAAAATACTTGAGATCAAAAGGCGGTCACTTTACACAAAATTAAAAATAATTTTTTTCTTAAATTTAATAACACTACAAAGTTACTTTACGTTGTACTGCGACATATCAACATCAAATAAATATCTTGTTACAGATCGGGAAGTTCCTGGAGGATGAGTTGGGTACGGTAATCGTAAAACAATATCAGTTTTAAGAACGTAGCAAATGTCAGGAATATCGGGTTCGATGAAAGTCCACAAATTACTTTTTTTTCTCAGAAAATCAACCTTTACCGAAGTTGGATTTTTTGATATTATTTTTGATGGTCAATTTCGTTTTGTTGAAGGCTTGGTTCATTATCAGTGTCAGCTGTTGGATGTTCGTCACGTGGTTCGTTTACGAAATCTGATTCAGGAAATATTTGTCTATTGAATGGGCTAATTCCAGTTTTTTCAAACCCCTTGCATATATTTTCAACAACAAAAGCCTTCCGGAATGGAATGTTAGACAACGTCGGTATATCGTAAATTGTAATAATTCGTCCAGGATTAGATACAAGAAAATCATTGAATGAGGTGGCCAAGTACTTTTTAAATGGACCAAACACCGATATATCCAACGGCTGTAGCTTGTGTGACGTGTGTGGTGGAAAAGTAACCATATGAATACCATTTTCTCTGCAAAAGATTATAGCTGCTAAGCTGCAGTGGGAAATGTGGTTGTCTAAGAATAATACTATTTGGTTCTCCTTAGAGCACCTAGTGTTTACTTTGATATGTTCTAAAACATTTAAGAAGCCGTGAGTTGTCATCCATCCACTTTTGTCTGTTATTCCCAGGCAGCCACTAGGACCCCCATTTACAAAGTGTTCTTTAAAACGTACCCGAGGAAATACATAGACAGGTGGCAGAGAATTTCCTGCAGCATTTACTATTCCCACCATTGTTACAAGTGAACCTCTTTCTGCAGAAGCAACTTGAGCAACAGCCCGTTTTCCTTTTGTAGAAATTACCTAATAAATATAAAATATGGCAAGTATAAGAATGTTGGTAGGATACAAATTTAAAGGCGATAAATTACCTTTGGCGATTGAAGCACAGTAGTAATACCTGTTTCGTCTAAGTTATAAATATCACATGGAGAAAATCGCGTCTTCTCAAACAGGGTCTGGACATTATTAAAAAATTCCATTTCTGCATCTTTTCTAAATGCAGTAAGTTGCGATATACTCGTATTTTCAGGTTTTCGCAAACTTAAGTCCTGATTTCGCTTCATAAATCCTTGAACCCAGTCAATACCTGCTGTTTGGTTATCTACCCAAGTATGAGACATTTTGATAGAATTTATTGTGGCATATTCAAATACAAATTTTCGTGCCATGGTATAAGAAAACCCGTGCTGAAGGTTAGAACATGTTTTAAAGTATTTACATATGTCTCTCTCTTGATTTTTCGTGAAAACTTGATTTGATGTGTATTTCGACGTAAACTGTTGTTCATCTTCGGAGGATTGCCCTGAGTCATCCATTTTATTAAGCTTAGATTTGTTTAACTTCTTCATGCGGTCTCGTAATGTGGTGCGCTTTAAACCATGTTCAAAAGCAGCTCTAGTTATATTATACTTTCCTGAGACTACATCTCTTAAAGCAAGTTTTATTTTGCCTTCATCTAAATTTCTTCGATTAGTCGTTGGTTTGTAGGTGCGCACCATTATTGCTTCATAAACAAATAAATATTTAAAATATAAAGAAAAATTTTATGTTATTTTTAAGTTTATCAGGTGCATTCACGGGTGGTTAATCTGCCCCTACGGGTACATTCCACACGCTAAGCGACCCCTAGGGGGGACATTTGCCACTGGCTTATCGACCCCTAGGGGTACATTTGCAACTGGCTAAGCTACCCCAGGGGGGACATTCGCCGGCGAAATAACCCCACCAGAGGTCTGGCGAATTAGCCCCAGGAGGTGTCTTGTGCACGAATGTTTATTTTTGTCACACTTTTAATGAATTTATTAAAAGAAAAGTTTTCAATTCTTTTTCACTAATATTAAGTTTATAACACTAAAGAATATCTCTATTCAATCGCAAATATTAAGAATTTTGTCACAAATATACTTACATCAAAAATTTTTTCGCGGGTTTCAAAAAAACAAGTAATTACGTCTGTCTTCGATCATAAGTAAACTGAAACTGTCAATGTTTGAGGGATGAGAGATCATCGATAAAGGAAAAGAATAACGATTAAAGTAACACAAACGATAACTTCGTTTTTAAGATAATCGTTGTTGGCAGATGTGCCCCTATGGCGAATGGTCCCCCTTCTACCCTACTAGGCTTAATGTCAAAATTTTTACTTTCCACAGAGCTAGTGAAACATTATTCAGCTCAACAGTGTCAAAATTTTACTTTCATGAGTACTTTGCTACCGTTTCACACACCCTAAAAGATGTAAATTCCTTCCTTCAACAATAATAATTTTATGAAAATTAAATTTGATGAACTTAAGCCTAATAAAAATATCAAAAACTTCAATTAAAAACCAACAGTTCAAGTAAAAATCACAATTGTTATAAAATAGGTATGGCACAAGCTCTATATGTTTACATTTGGCCTTCAAGTTGTACAAAAAAAGGTCAACTAAAAAAATACAAAAAAAAAAAAAAAATAACATAAAAATAAAACAAATGTACTTAAGTTTTCAAGACAAAGTCTTGACAAAAAGTACAAGAAAACAAGAAGTAAGCAAATAACAATTGAAAATTGATAATCAGTATACCAATAAAGTTTCGATTGTACCAAATTTGTTACTATTGTACAACATATCCTATCAGTGATTTAAACATACTTAAGGACATGTTTTTATAATTTTTCCTTTTTCACATTATTTCTATATATGATATAGTACAAAATGTGGTGCTCATACAGTAGAGACTTTGTTCGATATTGAGTTTTTTAGTGATTCCAATACATTTCTCACCTCTTCAAAAAAAGTTAATGTAATAGAATTAAATATAACGGTCTTACAAGTCATTTTATATTTTGATACATACAGTTTCTGTTATGATGTTACCTTCTCCTGTTAATGTGTGTGAAGCCTACAGTGACCGGATTTTATATGGGGTGATACAAATTTCGGAATTTTTTTGGTCTTAACCCCACAAAATGATTCCCCTTTCCAGATATTGAGATAGCCAACATTTGAGCTTGATTAAACAACGTTAACACATGCCGCTCGTCGTTCAAAATTTGGAAAAATCGATATTTTTGGGCGAAAATCTAACATATGGAGCCATAATTACAGAACTGTAAATACTAAAAACACGCTTAATATCTCAAAAGAAAGCTAATATTGTTCTTTAAAATGTATATTATATACATAATTGTTGGTTTTTTAAGTCAAACCGAGTTACAACAGCTTTTATCCCCAAAAACGTGACCTGGTACCACTAGGAGCATTCTTCGTATATTTTGTTATTAAGTGATACATTTTTGGTTTTTTTTTTGGCATATTTTTGAATTTAAACTAGAAATATAATAAAAAACAAGTAATACTGATAAGTCTTATGGAATATTTTATTTTAAAATATAAAAACCAGGTATATAATACATACAAAACAGACACAGAAAAGGTGTCCTACATGAGTTGGTAATTTTACATAGTTATGTAAACTATTCTAGATCTTTTGTTAAACTAGTTTTTGCAACGTCAGGATATAATACTCGGCATTCGCTTACAATTTGCAGGACATATTGCTTTTGGTCTTCATCTTTTGTCAGACGGTCGTAAAAGTCCGTTATTAATTTAACACTTCGCTCAGCCATATCAATAACAACTTTTAATGCTTTAACAATTTTGAATCCTTCTTGGAAGTCATTATTTTGAAGCCAGGTGTTTGGATGATATCTAAAGACATCTGTTTTCATATTAACTCGGTGAAATAATTTAAATGTTTCTTTGGTAAGTTAATTTACCAATCCTCCATCGACTACCTCTTTTAATTTTTCTTACCTTACTATTCGATATACAACATGAGCGTGCTCTGATGGTTCATCTGTGCTACAGAGCAATTTATTTGCCATTAACAACTTCTCAGATTCTGTAATGGTGGGATCAAAAAACGATAATCCCACCATTTTTTTCATTCAAATGCCACAAATGGTTCGAAAATTTGGTCAGGTCTATTTCAGCAATGTCGTTGTCACATTCTATATAGTCTAACAGGCTATGCAAAATACCTAAATCTTGCTTCGGTGCAAGATGAGCTTTTGGAGCATCGAACCAAGCTTTACAATAAATTTCAACTAGGAAAACAGAAATGGCACGCACAGAATTTTCTTCTTCCTTGGACATTTTAAATCGACTACGAAAAATTAACATTTTTAAGCAGTAGATAGCCTTTGCCACCCACCTAGCGTGTTGAATGGCTCCTGGAGTTATAAAACCTACAACATTTGCCATCTATTGGACAGTAGGATTTTATACCCAACAAACACATTTTTATTAAAAACATTCATAAACGTATCATTAACATTCATATTATATCATATCATGTCGTGTATTATGAAAAAATGTGGTATTACCAACGATGAAGAGATGATGATTTCGTGTTGGCTATGTAATGGTCTATGCCATATTAAATGCAGCGATCTTTCCGGTCTTGTTGCTGGATCATTGTCAAAAGATAATGGACTTGCTTGGCGATGTAATGATTGCAAGAAAATAAGCATTACTTTCTATCGTTTTTTCCAGTCAAATAAATCTCGTTTTTCAGAAATTCAAGAGGAAGTAAATAAACTTTGTGATAAAATTTCACAGTATGCTAAAATGTTTGAAGATTTTACTTCTTTAGAGTCTGTAAAATCTCCTGTCTCTCAAATATGTATCACCTAAAAGAAAATCTGCAAGATTAAACAATAAAGTAAAATTGACTGAACCTTCTTTTTCGCCATCTTTGCCTCCGAATCCCGAATCCGCTACTTCATCTTCATCTGTTAATGATCGTGGTCCAACTCTTCTAAACAAAACATCTGATTCAATCAATGCCTTCCCGATTATTCATTGTAATGCAACCAATTCTATGGATTTAATAAATAGTGGAAACAACTGTGCTGCTACTGAAGATCTGAGAGTGATTCCTCCAAGAAAACAAATCTTTATATCTCGTTTTGCATGTGATACATCTGTTGACGAAATTGATGCTTATATTAAATCTAAGATCGGCAAAAGTGTTGATTTGAATGTTCATAAGTTTACTTACTCACAAATGCGGAGTATAACATCATTTAAACTTACTGTTCCATTCGACATTTTTAACGTCATTATCGACCCATCTTTTTGGCCTGAACATGTTTTGGTTCGAGAATATGAGCAAAATGAAAGCCGACGTCCAGTTAATGTTGCTTATTTGCCTAAACAACAATTAACACAATCAAAAAACTAACTGAAGCTCCTGATGATCAACTCCTTATTATATATCAAAACGTTCGTGGTCTTAATACTAAGCTTTCCAATCTGTTCATCGAAAGCTTCGATTTTGACCATTATTATAGTCTTCACTGACACCTGGTTAAATAAAAAAACTTTAAATACCGAAATTTTTTTTAATGGATACAACGTATACCGACTCGATAGATTAACTACTACAATTGGTGGTGGCGTTTTAATAGCTGTTTCTTGTCTTTTTTCGTCAGAGGAAATTATGCCTAATACTTCTCACAATATGGAATTTGTTGCTGTTCGTTTAAAACTAAAATTCAAACATAACCTGTTAATATATTCAACCGAATTCTGATAGTCTAATTTACAATCAACATTGTGAGACCATTAAATCAGTCATATCGTCTGCCCAGCCAGATGATCTAATTTTCGTTTTTTTGTAACTTTAACTTGCTCACAGTTTCTTGGAAACTTTTACCAGATTCTTTTATTTTACTCCTACAAATTCCTATGATTGGATCGATGTGTTTTTTAATAATCTATATAACTTGTGCCTTT
This sequence comes from Pollenia amentaria, assembly GCA_943735925.1. NCBI lineage: Eukaryota > Metazoa > Arthropoda > Insecta > Diptera > Polleniidae > Pollenia > Pollenia amentaria. Next base: position 83,172,766 of record OX031009.1, read on the forward strand.
TCCAATTTAATGGTGTGTACAATGAATACGGAAAACTGTTAGATTTGGTGTTTGTGAATGAACCTGCTGACTGTTCATTAACTCAAGCTGTTCCAATATCAAGACCTGAAGATCGCTTTCATCCTACCATTGAACTTTCTTGTAATATTCCATTTGTTGAACGTAAAATAATGATGAACAATGAAAAAGTCAACTGTTTCAAAAGAACAAGTTATAACGATTTAAATAATTTTCTAAACAGTACAAATTGGCTTGACAAGTTATCGATTCCAAATGGTACACCCTCATCCATCGATACTATGATTGATACTTTCTATAAAACTATTTTTGAGTATTTAGATGAATGTGTTCCAAAAATTACTGTATTTAAACAGTCAGGTCCTCCATGGAGCTCAAGACAGCTTTCCAGACTAAAAAATATAAAAATCAAACGTTTCAAAAAATATAAAGATTCCGGATCATCTTGTGATTATGGTAAATATTCTGTATTCTGTTCTGAATATAATTTACTAAACATGAAACTGTATAAAAATTACTTAAATGAAATGAAAGTTAAATTTAAACATGATCCTAAGTCATTTTACAAATTCGTAAATTCTAAACGGAAATCTACGGGATATCCATCTATAATGAAGTATTTAAATCATGAATCCAGTAATGATTTAATAATAAGTAACCTGTTTTCTGACTTTTGAAACTACATATTCTGATGCCCAATACAACAACTATAACAATTACCCTTACGTGATTGATGAACACCAAGCAATATCATTTTCTCCCATTACAACCTCCCAAATAGTTGCCAGTTTAAAAAGCGTAAAATCATCCTTTTACAGTGGAACTGATGGTGTTCCAAGCTGTATTCTAACTAACTGCGCTAATGCTTTTGCCACACCTTTATCAATAATATTTAACTTATCAATTAGATATGGCTACTTTCCAACATTTTGGAAAGAATCTTATATAATTCCGCTATTTAAGGCTGGAAATAAATCAAATATAGCAAATTATAGAGTTATAGCCAAACTAAGTGCTATTCCTAAACTCTTTGAAAAGTGCATGACTGATAGAATATTTCATCAAGCATCGTCATTACTATCTCCTTTCCAACATGACTTTAGAAAAGGACGCTCAGCAATGACAATTCTCCTACAACTTACCACTATTGTTAATAATGGATTTAATAATGGGCAACTAACGGACGTTATATACACAGACTTTAGTGAAGCTTTTGATAAAGTCAACCATAGTCTTCTTCTTAGTAAACATTCCTTAATGGGCTTCACTATTGACAGTCTTCGGTGGCTTGAGTCATATCTTATTTCTAGAAACAAAGTGTTCGCTTTAATAATACAACATCAAAGAGCATCATCGTTAATTCTGGAGTACCGCAAGGTAGCCACCTTGGTCCAATCTTATTCTCACTTTTTATAAATGATCTGCCGAGTGCAATAAACAATTGTGATGTATTAATGTATGCCGACGATGTAAAAATCTTTTTAAGCTACAAAAAAAACTTCTAAAATGCTCAACCTTCAACATTATTTGGATAATTTTTATAAGTGGTGTAACATCAACCTCATGAATCTTAATTTAACAAAATGCAAGCATATTCGTTTTTGTAGAAAATGAAATTCTTTGGGTAACTATACTTTGGGTGACAGCCAACTTGAATTAGTTAAAGATATTTTGGATCTTGGTGTTTTACTTGACTCAAAATTAGACTTTATAAAACACATTACGACAATGATAAACAGAGCTCCTGGAGTACTTGCTTTTATAAAGCGTTGGGCTAAGGAATTCACTGATCCCAAAATTACAAAGCAGTTATACATATCTTTGGTAAGACCAATCATCGAATAGGGTTCTATTATCTGGGATCCTGATTTTAATGTTCACTTAAATCGAATATAATCTGTCCAAAAACAATTTTTATTGTTCTGCTTAGGAAAGTCAACTTGGAACCCTTCTGAAGTTCTTCCATCCTATTTCGAAAGACATGAACAAGTTTAACTACCTTCACTGGTAAGCCGAAGAAAAATGCTTAACATTACGTTCTCAGTTAATTTGCTTAATGGTAATGTTTGTTCTGAATTCCTGCTTAAAAATGTTAATGTCAACGTTCCTCAACGATCAACTCGCAATTTCATACCATTGTATCTTCAGACTTTCCGCACAAACTACGCTAATTCTGATCCTCTTCTGAGAATATGCAAGGATTTTATTTATTATTTATTTATTTATTGGTATTCCTATACAACAGGACTTAAATTCCTATAATTATAGTACAGGATAGAAAAAAATTGTTGCAATTTCATATGTGTCATACAATAAAATATTTTAACATTAAACATAAAAATAAAAGAAATAAATATATAAAAACAGTTTTAAAAACAATTTTATAAACAATTTTTTTTTTTTTTTTTTTTTTTTTTTTAGTTGTCATTGATTAAACAATATTAAATTAAAATTTTCAAGTTTGGGAATAATAATTAAAAATACATTTCCTTAACTGCGTTGCATTGCTGGTAAATTGAACAGATGCTGGTAGTGTGTTCCAAAGACGAATACTATGAACGAAAAACTGCCATTCAGATACCAACTTCTTAAATCTTATCGGGATCAGGTTGTTATTTCTTCTTGACTGCGTAAAAGTAACACGTTCAAACAGATATGTCGGCTCGCCGGTATAGATAATTTTATGTAAAAGAATTAAACATCGAATATTTAGCATGTCTGAAAAGCACACACCATAAAGTTTAGTTTCATAGGGTGTAACATGCGAGAAACGGCCTAAGTTGAAGACATATCTCAGAATGACATTATATGTTGATTGCAATTTCCTGGTGCTTTTTTGGTCACAGCTTGCAAAAACCTCGCTACCATATATTAAAACTGGAATAAGATAAGTTTTAGCCAAGAGCATTCGTATGTTGAACGGGGTTGAGTGTTGAGTAGCCCAAAGTGAACGAAGCATCGCAAATACTTTCCCTGAGGCAGCATTGACATGATCCGACCAAGTGAGTAAAGAATTAAAAATAATGCCAAGGTTTTTAGTCTTCTTGACAATTTCAATTCGCTGTGAGTTCAAGATTATATTGGGTTCCATAGTTATTTGTGTATGGTTCCTGGAAATTACAAGGCACTTAGATTTAGCGGGATTCAGAATTAAACCATTTGCCACTGCCCAGGCTTCAATTTTTGATAGATCAAAATTCAATCTTGAAATATAGTCATCAGTCTTATCAGGTTCGCTACATATATAAACCTGAACATCATCGGCATACATATAAATTTTACAATGTGATAACTGTGTCGGCAAATCGTTTATATATATTGTAAAAAGTAGATGACCCAATATGGACCCTTGAGGAACACCTTTGGTCACAGGCAACGGCAGTGATTGCTTGTTGTTTGAGATTACATATTGATAGCGATTACCAAGATATGATGAGATGAGATCAGCCGCAGAGGTGGTAAAATGGAATAGCTTAGTTAGTTTAATACGAAGCATGGCATGATCAACCATATCAAATGCTTTGGAGTGATCCAGAAGCACTAACAAGGCAACATTTCCGTTATCTATATATCCTCGAATTTCCTCCGTCACCTCAATTAGTGCAGTAGTACAACTGAGTTTGGGTCGGAAACCAGATTGCATATTGGTTAATAAATTAAATAAATTTGCCTGAAAGTAGCCACACATTTGTTTATGCAAGAGCCTTTCGAATACTTTAGATAAAAATGCAAGGATAGCTATTGGACGATATTCATTCCTATTTTTAGGGATGGGAACAATTTTTGCACACTTCCAATTCTGTGGAAAAATACCTTTTGTAATTATTATGTTGAATATGTGTGTGATTTGTGGAAGCAAGTAAGGTAGAAGGAGTTTTAAAAATTTAGGGTGGGTTTTATCCGGTCCAATTGCATTTGATTTGACACTATGACAAGCAATAAAGGTATCATCCTGAGAGACGCAGTGAAAGGAAAATGGTGATACGGAGCTATTATGTGATGCACTGGCACTACAAGAATAATAACTAGGAGAAATGCTCAAGTTTGGAAGACTAGTAAATAGTTCGTTGAGTGAGTCAAAATTTAATTCCGAAGAGTCTGTTTTATTTAATTTTCCGATGCCAATATCACGAATAATTTTCCATTTTTTGTTTGAGTCCACAGCAGTTGAAAACAAGTTAGTAAAGTACGAGAATTTCGTTCGCTTAGTAAGTTTATTAACTTCTTTTCTGGCATTAACAAATTGATCATGCAGATCAGCAGTTTTAAAGCTTTTCCAACATTTATATACATGATCTCGTTGGTTTATTTTTGCTCTAATTTGTTCATTGAACCAGGGCTTAGTAGTACTTTTCTGTGTGACTGTTTTTACAGGTACAGATATTTCAAAAATATTGGCAAGATTTTTTTCAAGAAAATTAACTTGGTCATTAACATCAAGCATGAAGTAAATTCGATCCCAATCAACTATTTGAAGCTCATACATCATTATACTATAATCCATTTTTTAAAATCATAATATGTAGTCTCTTCCCTCGAATATTTGGGACTGAAATCGAAGCATAAAAATATCAGGTCATGTTTTGAGAAACATGGGACGCTAATCTGATCATATAACAGGACTTTATTTATGTGATTGACAAAAAACATATCCAGCAGTGATTGATTTGTAGTGGTGAAATGCGTTGGCGATAGAACATTTGGTGAAACTAAACCAATTGATTCCATTACGTCAAGTAGTTGTGACTCGCATAAAGCATTTGAGTTAAAATCTCCACACAGAATAACGTTTTCATAATTTACCGTTATGTTTTCGAGATTTTGATGTAATTCGCCCAAATCTATGCGCTTATTGGGTCTATAAATACATCCAATGAGAAGTTTCTTCCCCATCGATGCCACTTCAACAAATATGTATTCAATTTTTTCATCAGGAAGAGATTTAATTAGGAATTTACTCATTATGCATTTTTTAATATAGATGGCAACCCCTCCCCCATGTGTACGCCTGTCACAACGATACATCTTGAAACCAGATAATTCTAGTATACTATCAGGGATATTTTCATCAAACCATGTCTCCGATACACATATTACATCAACACCAGAGTTTTCGAAGATATACCGATATTCATCAATTTTATTGTTTAAACTCTGTGCATTTATATGGCAGATATAAATGCACAATATACGAATCATGTTAAATGTAACGTCATTGGAACTATTTGAATTACTAGCATCGCTCAATACCATAAATGCTATTATTTGTTGTAAAAAGACAACGCAGATAGGATTTAACAAAAATAATCAACACAAAGTTTCCCAACTTAAAATTAAAGATATCAAATACAGAAAAAATGATAGTAATTATGAATTGTTGTATATAAATCATATAGTTAGTTTTGTTTGAAGTCAAATAAGTTGTGTGGTTTGTAAAAATATATAGTGCCAAATTTAAATTATCATATCGCTGAAAAAGTTTAGTTTTGCATAACATGGGGTTCATCATTGTGCACTCGAAAAAACTTTTTTAAATCATCAAATTCATCAATTCGTATTGGTTCATCATTTTCAAAGGATTTGACGTAAACGATTCCGCGAAATCTGAATGCTGCAGATATCAGCCTATCATTTTTAAGCTGCAGAGCTCGGATAAACATTTTGTGGTTTTCGGGTGTTAAGTTCTCGTTCACGTAAAATGGAGTTGAGCTGTTAATGCCAATTTGATGTAAGCGAAGTAGACCTCCCTTTTCCTTGCCGTAGCTTTTAATGCATTTAAGAATGTAGTTTCTGTCATACGGGTTGGAGAATTTTATAATAACTGCGGCATTTTAATGAAATGTATAATTTTATTGACTTTTCTTTGAATGTTAATGTCATTAAACGTAGTATTATCTTGTTTTTGAATACTTTACCTAATAGATAATATTATTTGTAATTAAATTCTAGTCTGTAAGGATTTACATATATCCATAGACTTAAATAAATAAATAAATAAAAAAATAACTAAATAAGTGACACTTTTATTCTCTTGCTCTCAGATGGTCCCGGATCTTTTGCAGCTTCTGCAGGGATGCCCATTTCATGAGACTTATCAGTATTACTTTTTTTTATTATATTTCTAGTTTAAATTAAAAAATAGGCCAAAAAAACCAAAAATGTATCACTTAATAACAAAATATACGAAGTATGCTCCTAATGGTACCAAGTCACGTTTGTGGGGATAAAAGCTGTTGTAACTCGGTTTGACTTAAAAAAACCAACAATTATGTATATTATATAAATTTTTAAGAACAATATTAGCTTTCTTTCGAGATATCAAGCGTGTTTTTATTATTTACAGTTCTGTAGTTATGGCTCCATATGTCAGATTTTTCCCAAAAATATCGATTTTTCCAAATTTTGAACGACGAGCGGCATGGGTTAGCGTTGTTTAATCTATCTCAAATTTTGGCTATCTGAATATCTGGAAAGGGGAATCGTTTTCTGGGGTTAAGGCCAAAAAAATCCAACATCGATTTTTTGTGGTCAGTCTAGTGAAGCCCTTGCTACATGAGACCAAGGTATGTACATACATATGTTCGGTTGGTACGTTGACATTTTATTTAGGTTTGAAGTAAAGTTCGACCCGGAATCAAAGTAATGAACGGCGTTTTTAAGATTAATAATCAACATTATCGCGAATAAAATTTCCCTCGAAATTTGTTCCCTTTTCCCTAAAAAATGTATGGGGAAGAGAATAATTACGAGGGAAAAACTGTTTACTTTTTATTCACGATTTTATTTTGTCCACACACAAATATCTCTCTGGACAAGGGCTTTTTCTAAATAAATGGCCTTCCAATTGATAGGAAATATAAACTTGCCAAAAGTTTTATTTTTTTGCCATTGCGGAATACTATACTGAATGCGACATTCGCTACCAACAATCTCTTATACATAATTCATATTGAAATACAATTCTATATATATAATTTCGTTGTTCGTCCGGATGTATGTCCGGTTCTCTTTCCGCGGCTTTCTGAAGCCGTCTGACTTCGCAGAAAGATGATATTTGGCATACGTAAAGCTCATTTGCTACACTGGTGCAGGACGGAGCCCTGCACCAGTGGTCTGTGGGTGGTGGGCGTGGTTATTGAATAAACCATTCACTTTTTCTTATATTTTTCGCAGGAAACTTTTGCGTTTTCCTAATGACACTTTTTATATTTAAAGCCCTCTGTCTGAGGAAGATCATAGCATTGTCAGATTCCTAATTTTCGGTCTCCGGGCTGTACATGTGGCTTATTTCATCATAAAACCCTCATTTTTGCATTATGTATTTTTTAAAGAATTTTTATATATTCGACTAGCATTTAACCCGCTCCTCGTTAGCGTCTCACTTTCTTTCGTGGACATATGTATATGCCAAAGTTTATGTTTCTAGGTTTTAACGTTCCCCATTGATGTATCAAAAACTTCAATATTGTAGTGGGAGCCCATAATTTAGTACGTATGTATATGTCAATGAATGGAGAAAAATATTTTGTAAAAAAAGTACCAAAAATAGTTGCGATTTTCACCCCTTAAACGTTCGAGTTTCGAAAAAGTACCAAAAACGTATTTGTAGTTTTTAGATAAGTTTCGAATGTGATATAACCTTTATTTCTATGTTTATTGGTTTAAAAGATAGATGGGGTGACAAAAAAGTACTAAAATACATGTTTTACCCGTTTATTCCCTAAAAGGGCCGAATTTCAAAAAAGTACCAGACACCTGTCCACTTATTTTTCTTAGAAACAACGATAAGTATTACATTTTTGTTGTATCTCTTTTAGTTTTGGAGATATAAGGTTACCGAATTTACCAGTTTTTACCCTTTTTTACCCCCTGAACATTGGATTTTCCAAAAATCCGTCTTAGTGGATCGATTTGGGGAGAGACCTACCTCCGCTCCAAATTTCAAGCTTTCATCTTTAGGCGTTAAGACTGTGCGATGATGAATCAGTCAGTAAGTCAGTAAAGTTACAATTTTATTTACATATATAGATATTACAACATAAAATTTGTTATACTGAAAGTACTTTCTCTGTCGGAAATCATAGTGGAATCAGATTTAAATACTGCTGATGAAAAGTAGAGATAATCTTATTGTATCACATACATAATTACTGACAAAAATATTGGGGTTTCTTTTGATTTTCAAGATTTGTTTGTAAAGCGATTTAAAGAACAATCGTATTCTAAGAGAAGGTAACTGTTATTTACATTCATCTAAATTAAAAAATAAAAATATTGAGTTATTGGAATTTATTCTTCATTGTGCCCCTTCGAATAGGATTGAACTACATATTTACGGTGCGTTGGGCGTTTTTTAAATTATCATTAAAGGAAGAAATTATAACTACCTATTTGAAGTGAATTTATATAATGTTATAAATATAAAGTTAAAGTTCTTTTTTTTTTACAAAAATCAACTAATTAACTTAAGTCATTAATAATTTTGAAAGCTGCTCAAAGTCCTCTTTAAGGTAGGCTTTATTTTGTTATGTACATCCAAAAAAGTTTTATGCGAAATTTTACGAAAAATTTTAATCTTGCACTTATAATTGTTTCCATTGACAATTAATACATGCTGATAACGGTACTATTGAGAAGCAAATTCTAAAAATAATTTCACAAAATGATGTGAAGAGAATCTATCAACATTTTTGTATACCTCAATTTTACCGTTAGTTGGATTATTAAATTATAGAGAGCGAAACATGTAGAAAAGACATATGCACATTTAGTTATTTCGATACTTAAATCAAAAGCAAATTATAATCTATTAACTATTTTAACTTAAACAATATTAATAAATTTTTCTTCTAAGTAGCTTTGAGTTTCATTTTCCAGAAGCTGTTTAGCTTCTTCCTCTTATTCGATTGAGGTTGATTTCTATTTATGTCAAATACTGGACATCTATGGATCTGATGTGCACAACAAAATAGTAATAAGATTTTCTTTAGTAAAATATTTGGACATTTTTCTTTATTATGCTCGCGGAAGAATCTGTTGTCTTTGTTTCTTTTTTCGTGAGCTTCTTCAGATAGATCTCCAATTGGTTCATATTGTGTTGAACTATTTGTTCCCCATGGTACATAATGTTATGAACTGTGGTTAGCGTATGTCTCCAAGAGTATATTTAGTTATAAAGAATTGCTGTTTCATTTGCATACTGGCCAATTTTTTTTGCATTTATCTTTCTGCTACATGCTATAACTTATGATATGATCTGGAATTGTCTTATTAACTCATAATGCACTCCTGGGATGCTGCAGTTTCCGGATCGGAAAATAATCTCCTTGCAGTGTTTCCATCATTTGAATTTCCTTCTGCTTGTTTTGGCTGACCAATTATAAGCCTAGCTGAAGGTATTTTTCTTAATTTTTTTTTGTTCGCTTTTTTTCACATATTCTTCTTCTCGCTGTTTTGTCTTATAGGCAAATTCCAAATCATAACTCAATTTAAGAATATGATCCATAAAACAAATTCTGGCACGAAGACAGGACACTCCAAATTCTTATGCTTCATTGAAACTATCCTCTTGTGATGGGGGTTGGCTTAATTGACTTAATGTCTTTTGACATATGGTGCAATTGGAGGAAGCCTGTAGCCCGTTTCTGCATTTCTCGCATCGTATAATTTTCCGCATGAAACAAGTGAATTATGACAGTGCAATATGAAACAAAAAATGGTTTTTCTCACATAAGTGTTTCTGTATCTTTACATTAGGAGAATTATCTGTCATTTACATAATTTTCCAGCAATTATTGGAAGGATGTGAGAAAAAGTGTTTCTGTATTAATATTTTGCTAAAAGTTTCTCACAAGAACTGTCAAAATAAGTCACATTTAAAATTGATGCGAGAAAAATAAAATTTCAAAAAATGGAGCACAAATTATGTATGTATGTATGTACACAAGAATGTGTATTATTTTTTTTTTTATTTGAAGAGAAAGAATTTAAATGATGAAAATAAATAAAACACAATTGTTATATTTTGTTATTTTAATTTTTTTAAGCCCTTCATTGTTTTCGTTGTATGCAGGGCTGCGAGATAAATTTGTGAAAAAATCGTAAATTTCCTAAGAAAAAATAAAATATCGTCTATTTTGTTTTAAAAAATCGGACAATTTAAAATTAATTTTTACAAATTTTGTTCGTTGTTTTTATTAAAACATTATCAAAAATAATAAAAAAAATAGTTAAAGTTCATGGGTAAAATACATATTTTAAACATACATACATACTTAAGCTTGAGCTCTATTCGAATAAAATTATTTACTTTATTTTTTTCTTTAATTCGATAACAATTTAAAATTTCAGATTGTTTTTTTTTCCTGAAAAAATTACACAAAGGCGTGACAAAATATCATATTGGAATAAAACTGACAAAAAGAGGCAAACATTTCCTATAGTGCATTGACTGAAAAATGGGGTAATAGTTTAATGTTTTGATCAAATAAACAAATGTATTAAAAATCTAAGGAAATAAAAATGAAACAGTTTTCCTTCGAAATTTTGACTTTGCAAATACATTTTTTAAGCTGCCTTGTTTTTAAAGATATCGTTTTTCTGTGGTGCCTTATATACAAACATATTAAACTATTTAAAATTTTTTTATTTCGAAGACCGAATAATATCGTCACTAGAAAAAATCGGCAAATCGGCACTTTGCCAATTTTGGAACAAAAAATCGTCAAATCTGGCATCCCAATGTTTGTTATATCTATTTCTTTCGTTGACGTTTCGCTTGCGTTTGACACTTACAAGGCGAATTCAACAAGGTAAGTGCAACTCGTCAGCCGTTCATCAGCTGTGTCCACGGCGAATTTTCAAAACGTCAAAAAATACTTTGGTTGTCATGTTTTGCGCCAAAATAACCGAAAAATTTTCTATGAAGAAGCTGTTTGAAAAGTGTTAAAAAAGATTTTAAAAGTCGTGTTTTTAATAAGATTTTGTATTAAAAGAAATACAAATACCATGCAATACAAATATTTCTACATTAAACAGAATTCTATAAGAAAATGTTGAAAAATTAGATGAAGGGTGTATTAAAAAGAACTTCAAAATTCATGCGTTTTGCGTTTTCGATTTCCAGAACACCCCTGATAGATGTGCTCGAATACCGCCTACCGGACAATGACCTTTCAGTTGTATCATACCAACACTTTCAGCTTTGTCTAAGAAAGCTTTTTCAAAATGTTTATCTCCCTGACCGCTGCCAACTCGGAATGGTACATTCATGCGAGAACGAACAAAAATCCATTTGGTTTGTCAATTATATCGTAGTCAGTTTAGATTTGATTGCCGATATTTTCAACATGCCTTAAACACCACCATTACGTGTTATCCATTTAAACCCTAAACCCATAACATAAATGTTATAAGGGAATACAAGTGGAATATAAACAACTATGTACCATTAAAACTTTTAAAAAAATTACCTATAATTACTTACCCAAAAGTTGGTGGCGTGTTTAGTATCGAGTCATTTTTATGCATTATCGAAAAATTGAATACAGACAGAGGCTCTCTAATGTGGCCCAATAAATCTTCACGTGCTATAATTACAGTGGCTTATGAAGGTCCAAAATTTTTTGTGCTTCGGCAAATATAACACCAAAGCGCTTTACATCGATCTTTCGACGTAAAAAGTTAGCAGACATATCGCAAACTAAGGACACATCGTTGAGAATTTCTTGCATAAAATCAAATTCTACGCCATCCACAGTTTCAGTGTCGCAGTAATATACAAAAGCATTTGGATCTAAATTCCAGGTGTCAAGGCACGGAACAGTTGTATATTTAGCAAATGTTGGTAAAACCAAATTATCTTTACCATAATGGGCAGATTCCTTGGCCGCCTTAGAAGACGAAGCACCAGTTACGACATAATCAGCAGTGCCTGTGCGTCCAATAAGATTCATGCATACTGCTGCAAATTGACCTGAGCCACCTTCCTGCATTAACAATAATTTATATCTGCTGGTATATCTAACAGTTCCCTCAACGTTTTGATGGCTTCATTATTGCTATGTAATACGTTTTTTTGGCCTTAATGGCTTTGTATTACAATATGGATTAAAAAATAAATAAATTTTATCGTACGAAAATTTTCGCCTTGTTCATCTGTTTTTGACAACAAGAAAATTTATTGCAAAAACAAAATACATGTGGCTTCAAGGCGAATTGAGTTGCGCTTACCTTGTTGAATTTGCCTTGGACACTTAATTACTGGAAGTATTCCAGTTAAAACAGAATCGGTGTTGTCTGTTCTCGCATTCAAATACAGAAACACTTTTTTCTCACAAATCGAGACACTATGGAATTTTTTGTTTCACACTAAATGTTAGAAATTTTGCGATGCGAGAAATACAGAAACGAGCTACTGTTTCGGTTAAAGCCACTTTTCCATCGATCATTGTAAGAAACCTTTGAAAATTAATTTCAATGCATTGATCATCAAATTTAAATATTGCCGGTTGAAGTTCTTTAATTTGATCTTTTATTTTACGAACTTCTTCAGTTATGATATCTTTGGTTTCCTTTTTGTAAACAAACCTTATTGGTATGCAATACTTTGTTGAGGAATGAATTAAATTTTTCCATACATCAATTTCTGTAGCTTTAGTGGTTGACGGCTCTAAGCCAATATAAGTTTTTCTTAAACGTATTGAAACGAAAGATACCATGACTAAGTTTGCATCCGCTGAATTTTCTACATTACATTGCTTGTATTGTTTCTGCCTGAGCTTCCATCGCATCCCCATTCAGAGATTAAAGTGATGCTGCAATATTTAAGTATTTTTGTACAATTAGAATCAAGTTTATTTAATAATCTTTCTGCAGTGTGTTCGAGAGCAATTTTCTTCTGCTGAACTTGAAGTTATACTAATAGCCGTTTGTTAAGTCACGCACTCTTTTTTTGGACAGAAACTTAGTCCTGATATTTTGGAAAAATTCCACAATTTTTTCATTGGTTCTCTTTCATAATTCGGTATGCGGACTTTTAATCAGTTTTAAATCCAGAAATAGTGCAAAGGATTCTTCTGGAGTAAATTTCATTTGTTCAGTTGGTGTAGCCAATTTTTTAAAATTCCCTTTGTGCGTCTGGGGCTTTATTTTCTTATTTTGCGTTTGTTGAATTTGAAGCAGATCTGAATCCTTTATGATACAATTAGAAATTTCTTTATTGATATTTGCAAGCTTGCGTATTCATGATCTTTCCCAACAATTGTCAATTGGTTTCGATGGTCCACCCACTTTAGAGTTCCCTGGACTTCTTAAAAATAAGTTGATTTGTTAACCATTTTTGGTTGCGCAAGTAAAACCTTTTCTTGTTATGTTTTTTAGAAAACTCTAAACGGGCTTATTAAGGTCTTGTGTTTTATGAAAAATAAAAAGATTATAACATAATTTTTTCTTCCGACGTTTCGTTGGAGATTCCCAACATCTTCAGGGAGATATTTTTATTGATCTGGTAACCATAAACAATAGAAAAACAATAATTTAATAAAAATCCACAACAGTACAGCTTCACAGGAATAATATAACTTACATATCTATAATTTTTTCGTCAATTGTTTAAATTTTTCGTTATTTTACAAATTTAGTTTTATACATACAACATAAAACATAAATTTTTTTTTATTAACAACACAAATGAAAACAAACTTTTACTATTAAAAAATTATTAATGTTAAATTATAAAATTTTTTTGTCAAACTATATCACAGATGGTAAATTATTAAACTAAAATATTGCAATGGTATATATTGCATTGGTGTTATTTTTGTCCTCTTTTGTGTTCAGTGCCCTAGTAGCTTTTTCCTGTATTCGCAAACTTTCAAGAGTGTATCGCTTATTTGTTCTCTTTTCCTTGTCTAATATTTTGATGTTTGTCAGATCGGGTACATGTTGCTCTTCAACACAGTGTGTGGACAGAGCTGTTGTAGTTTTGTTTTTCCTTATGTCTGCTTCGTGTTCTGATACTTTTGTACCGAGGCTTCTTTTTGTTGTACCCACATACACTTTACCGCACTGTTCATTTGTTTTTCCAAGGCATGTTATTTCATATACAAGATTACTTTGGTCAGTTTTTTCTATCTTTGTCTTTGTTTTTGTAAATAGTGTATTAATTGTTTTGTTTGCTCTGTACGCCAGTTTTATCTCTTTGTCATTTATGATTTCTTGGATTTGTTTGTTTTCTGTGAGTTTTGGAATGTAAGAGAGGCTGTAATATTTAGAGTTGCCAGATGTAGTGTTTATATTTTCCCCGGTTACTTTTTCTGTTTGCGCTTTATTTATTAAATTATTAATTAAATATGTTGGATAGCTGTTATTAGTCAAGATGTTTTTTATTTTTTCAATATTTTTGGATTTAAATCTGTTGTCACTTAATTTTAACGCCGTTGTTATTAAATTTATAGCAGTATTTGTGTTTTGACTTGTTGGTTGTGTGGAGTGATAATTAATTAGACGTCCGGATGCAATTGTTTTCGAGTACCAATCCGTAATTATGGTTTTATTTTCTCGAATTATTTTCACATCAAGATATGGGATAGAATAATTTTCTTCTTTTTCTATTGTAAATTTAAGTTTACTGTGGTAGTTATTGAATTTTCTTAGAATGTGTTCCTCGTCCTTTGTTTTTATAATAGCAAACAAATCGTCTACATATTTTGATATTAGTTTTATGTTAACGCCGTCCTTTCTAAGATCTGCGGTGACTTGTTCCAATAGTGTATCTAAAACGATATCAGCTATTGTTGGTGATAATGGATTGCCCATGGGCATTCCGTAAGTTTGACTGAAGTAAGTATCCCCATACATAAAATAATTGTTGTCGGTTAGACAAAATTGTAATATTTTTAAAAATTGAGTCCTAGGCATTGTGGTATGATTTTTTAAAATATTCCATTGTGCCATTATATTATTTATTGCTAAGTGAATTGGTATATTTGTAAATAGGGATACTACGTCGAGAGAGATCAGAATTTCGTCTTCGTCTAAAGTTATATTTTCTAATTTTGCCTTAAGTTCTAACGAATTTTTAATATTATATTTTTCTAATATAATATTTTTTAAAATTTGTCCAATATATTTTGAGAGGTGATAGCATGGTACTTCTATCGAAGATGAGATTGGGCGAAGTGGCATGTCGGGTTTGTGGATCTTCGGAAGTCCATATAGTCTTGGTGCTGTGGCGGCATGTGATGTCAGTTTAAATTTTTCGTACCTTGTTATGTGTCCCTCTTTGTATAAATCCATAATTATCCTGTTGTTTGTGCGTTGTAGTTTTTGTGTTGGATCTAATCTTATGGTTTTGTATGTTGATTTGTCATCTAGCAATTTTCTCATTCCTGATTCGTAGTCCTTTTTGTACATAATTACAGTCTTATTTCCCTTGTCTGATTTAGTTATAACGATTTCCTCCTTATGTTTTTTCAAAATTAGTTTTGTCTCCTTAAAAATACTCAAAATAAATTTGTCCTTTTGGCTATTTTTTGATTTTCTTTTAAATGTTAAGATTCTGTTTGCAATTTTTGACCTGATTATGTCCTTTTGCCTGTCATCACATAGAGTCTGTACCCATTGTTCCAAATCGGCTATTAAGTTTATTGATGAAAAGTTTTTTTCACTAACTGGAAGCGCAAATTTTGACCCAAGGGAAAGTAGCCATTTGTCTTCATCTGTAAAGTTTACTTTAGTCTTGTTCTCAAACCATGACGGGTTAAATTTCAAATTGTATTTGTTCAGTTGGTGACGTTTTAAATTCGATAATTTTGCCGAGTGTGTCTGTTTATCCGCTGATGAAATGTTAATATATCTGATTTTCTGTCTTTCTATAAAATTATCATAGTCTTCCTTATTAAGTTTTAGTTTGAATGCGCATCTAATTTTATTTTTCTCCCAATTACTATTATTATTAGTTTCCTTGATCTCAAGGTTTAAAACCCTTAAAAGAAATTTCTGTTCTATTTTACTTAGTTCATGTGATATTTCCTTTGATTTGAATAGTTGTCTTGTGTTTTTAGTCGAATTATATAAATGTGTGGGCGTGAGTCCAATCCTCCTGCATTCCAGTAGGTATTTTAGTCTTTCCATTTGTCTTGCTAGTCTTTTCGTCTCCTTACAGTATTTTTTTAGAAATATGCAAGTGTCCTCGTCATATTCATGTTTAATGTATGTAAAAAAGTTGTTCATTTTGGTGTTCTTAGAATCAATAATCCTTTATTCGGCGGGCCCTCCGATGATTATATATAATTTTAATTATTATCGACCTTTTACAAATTTGATTGTTATGTTTTTTAGAAAACTCTAAACGGGCTTATTAAGGTCTTGTGTTTTATGAAAAATAAAAAGATTATAACATAATTTTTTCTTCCGACGTTTCGTTGGAGATTCCCAACATCTTCAGGGAGATATTTTTATTGATCTGGTAACCATAAACAATAGAAAAACAATAATTTAATAAAAATCCACAACAATACAGCTTCACAGGAATAATATAACTTACATATCTATAATTTTTTCGTCAATTGTTTAAATTTTCGTTATTTTACAAATTTAGTTTTATACATACAACATAAAACATAAATTTTTTATTAACAACACAAATGAAAACAAACTTTTACTATTAAAAAATTATTAATGTTAAATTATAAAATTTTTTTTGTCAAACTATATCACAGATGGTAAATTATTATAGAATATTTAAATTACCGTGTTCTTAACGTAATTGAAACATTTTTGATTTTATCTTATGAATTTTGATTTATTGTTCGTTGCACAATTTAAAGAATGGATTATTTATTATGTGTAACTCAATATCTTTTTCATCTTTCTGTTTAATATATATATCAGCGAGAACTTTAAACTAAACTTGGCAATTGTTTAAACAATAATTAAGAAATAAATATGAATGTATGCAATTTTATACTCTTGATGGAAGTTTTTTTAAAAAGTCTTTTATTTTACCTGTCTGGTGTAGAAAAAACAACACTATAAGAAAAAAAACGTACCTTTTATCATGTTTAAAAAATAAATAAAGAGAATGGAAATTTCCGTATTCTTTTTAATAGAGATTTAACAGAGTACTGCGCTTTAGGTTTAAATTGTTTTTATAGTTGAAAAATTTTTTTCAACATTTTATTTTAACAAATATTTTATTTATACATATTTCAGTTTAATAGTTTTATTAAATCCATTTAAATATCAACATCAAAACAGTTTGCATTATTGAATTTTAAATAATTTTTAGAAAAAAGAACTCCTTGAAAGGATTCATTTTCCAGGGAACATCGAAATTTTGTTTTATTAAGGTTGACTTGGTTAAAAATTCTTTTCACATTTGCGCAAATATGGGGAAGAACCATAATTTGTTGTACAACCTTTGACAGCACTGGTTAAATTCTGAAATTTTTTGCCAAAGAGTTTGCAAATTTTTCAATCTTCTTAAAAGTTTAAAAATTTTAACTCTAAATTCAGGGTCTAAAACTTGTTTTCTTTTTCAGAAATAAAGCTGGGGAACTTTAGAATTTCCATAGAAGAAATATTTTCCTTTTTCATAATTTTGTTAGGGTTAATCATATTTAAAGATTTATACGATTTTTGTTCAAAACCAAAACGTTTTGATATTTGATTTGTAAGTTCTATATAAAAAATAATACAGTTATTATCAATTTTGTTAATTTCGCTTTTGTTGAGTTTTTATTTTGAAAGTAGCTCGTTACCCAATAAGCCCAATCAAAGCCGGATCAAAGTTCAAAAAATTCTTTGTGTTTATAAATTTCGTTTTTATAAAATTAGTTAATACATTTTAAAAAGTCTTTCCATTAGGCTGGTTATGACAAATGCTCCAAAGTTCCCCAAAAATTAATAATTTACACGTTATCAAGGCGAATCGGCACTTTGCTATTTTAAGCAAAAAATCGGCAAAATGCTAATAAATCGGCAAATATAGCAGACCTGCATAGGACTGTTAGAAATTTTATAGCCTAACCCATTGCACTCCCAAACGCTAAGAATTTCCAAGAATAAATGGCAACATCTGCCGGTCCTTAGATTATTTCTACCATCAAACTTCCATTAATTTAATAATATAATGAATACCTTTTATTTTATTTTATCTTTATTTTCTGCCACTATAAGTAAATTTAAAAGAAAGTATTTCCGTTACAGTCCGTTTAGCAACATAAGCACATTTGACATATTCCATCTATCTGCGGGTTGAAAAGGAAAAAGTAAAGCAAATTATTAGCGTATAGTCACATAAGCAATATGTACCAAGTTCCTTTTAGTGTTCGAAGCCACAAACCCTATAAAGGACCTCATACTTAAGTTGTTTAATTTTTGTCATCAGCTCTCCACTCTAAAAAATAGTTTTTAGGGATGATATATTTTATTTTTTTTTATACAGAACAATAAGCCTGCTGTCGTGTAATAAACATCAATTTTGTATTTTCTTTATTCACATAAATTGATTATATTCGTATACCTCATAGGGACATATGTATCTGTGGTTTTGATGGGTAACTGCGTATGGCTTAAAATCAAATTTTTCAAGAGAACGGAGAAAATATTCTAGATTAAATTATGGGCTAGGTATTGAACTTTTTGAAATTGGTCATTACCTAAAAAAGCGGAATTGGTCCATATATTTTCAGAAATTTTAAGAACCATGTAAAGAGTTAAATTTAAGAAATATAGCATCAACATCTCAAAACATCGAAAAAATGGACACCGCGTATGTCCCCATGAAAACCAAAGATATATGGGGATTATGCTAATAGTCACATTGGCGATATAGTCCATTATTTGGCTGCAATGGATGTGACGATGTGCGAAAAGTACTGTATATCCTTTTAATAAATTTAGATACCATCGAAATTCCGTATAGTGAATCTATATGGGATATGAAAATTTCTTCAATATAAAAATTATTTATAATACAAAAGACATATTTTTCCCACTTTTATTTAAAATAATCTGCTATTTTTGTTAGGATCACATCCTTTTAGAGGGCCTTAATCAGTATCCTCAAAAATACATTTATTCTTCTTTAATTTTTTATAAAGTGATGGAATATAAAATGCTTAGCTATATTTTGTTTATTTTGTGTTTATCCATCTCTTCAGCTTTATTTAATACTGATATTTTTTAGGAGAAATACTACTTTCTTCAACATTTTTGTGTATTGAATACGGGGGCTGCTATCAATATTACTCTTAATTGGACTATTCTTCTTCTTATTTTATTTTTTCAGAAATCACCAAATTCAAATTTACTTGTATATAGCGTTGTAATTATGGGCTACAGAACTTTTTTGATATAATTATGTATGTATATTAGTCAAATTTTTATTTACAAAATTTGTTTATTGTTAAGAAAAATTCAATTGAAAAATTTCATTACAAAGTAATCAAAGTACATGTAAATTAGAATAAAATAGTTGGCTTTTTAAAATCTATTTAAAGATAAATTTAATGAAGTAATTTTTTAGTTTAATTCACTTCTAATTAGAAATTAAAATCAATAAAAAATTATACATAATATGTCATAAGATCTATTACGTTCTCAAATACGCTGCATCAGAAATGCAAACTCGTTTCACCATGTCAACGCAAACCTAATGATGCTGCATATTAATTGTGTGATTATCATTTTATAGGTGCATTTAACCACATTTAAACTTATTATTTAAACGCAGTATTGCATTTATTACCATGTACTTTATCTTTTTATTCTACCTGTAATTTAACAAAAATATTTAATTACTTAATATTTTAAATGTTTGTTTTACTTAATACTATCACACTTTCGTTGATGATGGGTCGTTTTGTTTCAGAGAATTACAAATTAAAATAACGTTACACACATAACTAAATAAATAACAATAAAAATAATATTTTTCTCTCAAAAATTAATCGGTTATCGCATTTTTATCCTATATATTTAAAATTGCTTTTATATCTCAATTAGTTTCCATTTTACAACGTTTTGCTTCTCATGTAAACTGTGATGTTATATTATTTTGCATTTAAGATGACGATACGTGCAATTCTTTTATTTTTTTTTTTCATTAATATTTGCAAGCGATTCACTTTTTAGGCCTAAAACAGGTTTACTTTTGAATTTTGACTAAACATTTACTTATTCCACTTTGCCTTCTTTGAAAAGGTCTTTAGAAAGGTTTTTGTTAAATATTTTACAAATTCAAATTTTCTATTCTAAGATAAGACCTGTCGAAGTCATTTTATTTAGTTGGAGACAGCTAAGCACTTTCTCTGTCACTGTCCCAGGCTATAGAACAGCAGGCTGAGATGGCTGGGTAGCAGATTCCTGCACGAATTGGGAGATGTCTCGGGAGATGCGCGGCAGGAGATTGGGGCTGAACACATGTAGGGCAGTTTTCCTGTTTGGTAGGGTTGTTTTTGGTTGTTCTGTCCAAATCTTCCACTATCTCCTTCTCTTTCACACAAGATTTCTTTCACTTCTTTCCCTCTTTCTTTCACTAACTAAGGCGTCACAATGGACCATATTGGTCTCTGGGTGAGGGTTTGAAGTTTGCTTCACACCAGCCTTTCTTACCTTACATAAATTTATCTTGTAAAAATTTATTACTCTTACAAATTTTAACAACTTGTTTTACATGTTTTTTACCAACAGTTCACACAATTGGGTGATTCATAAGTTGTCCTTTCAAGTCATATCGTCATAATGTCCTAAATAATTTTTTACAATTGTTTAAAAAAAATATTGTTGTGTTTTAAACAAAATAAAAATTAAAACGCTGTTTTCATGGATTCGTCATAACTGTACAGTAGAAATCTAAATTATAAGCGGTTGCCTTCAGCAGTCATATATATTTCTTGTAATTATTTTAACACATATGACTTTACAACTTCATGCTTACCTTGTAAATCACCCAAATATTAACTCAAAAATCAGAGATATTAAGCAAGTTTTGTGGGGAGCTTATACGACTGGAATGAATAAATGCAATTTGCATATCGATCGATATTTAATTCCGTTGAAGTTTCTTTTCCGTACGGAATCGATAATACCACCCAATGTTTTATTTTAAAAAGCAGAGAAAAGTTAAAGCAAAGAAAAGTTAAAATTTTGCGACTTTTCAACTTTTGATTGAAGTGTTTTATTTTAAACACTGGTGAATTTCAATCCGGGTTAAACGGAAAAATTCCAAAACCAGTGGAGTTATATTAGTGAGTGGACTTGGGATACCAATTTAAATACAACTGAGTTCGGATCCAAGTATAAAACTTCAGAAATTCAATTATCGAAAATCTTTTTTAAGGAACTGTCTTTTCAAGTTCAACATTTCTTACACGCTGAAGTTGAGCGTTCGCTTAATTAATAGGGTTTATAAGATGCAAGCCCAGAACAAGACAAGATACAAAGCTTTTATGCTTTTTATACGTATCAAAGACGTGCACAGATAATGCTATGTTACGACGATATAAACCACTTGTTTCGCTCTCTGAAACTAGATTGCCAAACATGCTGTTCATACGATTCATTCTTGTTTCATTTTGACATTTTTTTTCTGTTGTTAGTGTGATTTTATTTTAAACAGATTAAAATCTACGCAAAAATTAAAAATATATTATTTATTACTTTTATTAATATAATTATTTAATAATTATCACTTTATTTTATTTAACACGAATTTTTATTTTGTTTGTTTTGATTTAAGAGCTAGTTCAGATAAACTAACTTAAATTGTTATCAAAATTGGAGATGATAATACATTTTTCCTGTTTCGCAGCATGTTACAAAATAAAACAAAATTTTGTATGGCAAAACAAGTTGTTTCACTCATGTTTCGGTCGCGAAACAGGAATGGGAGAGCGAAACACGAATATTGCTGTCCGTGTGAAGAAGGTATTAGGGAGATCGAACGGTTTTAACCGGTTATTTTAGTTTTGCCCAAGCCGGTTATTATAATATGTAAATTTTTCCAACATAGAATAAACCGATTATTTTGGTATAATAAACGGGTTATTTTAATTATGTGCAATTTATAAACGTTTTTTTTTTTTACTTTTGTTGCAAATAGACGGGTATATCAAAGTATTTTTCTAATTGAATATTGGGCAAACTGTAACTTTTTATGAAGATTGTCAACACAAAATGTAACAAAAGTCAAAAAACATTATGAACAATGTAAATACAAATCGTAAATAAAAGCGTGTGTTCTTGTTAAGAAACCAAAAAAAAATTGTTAAAAAAAACGTGTTCAGTTAAAAAGGAAATAGTAATTTGTCCCAGAGTATTATAATGGCCGTATTCATTAAAATATTTAAAACTTAATAAAGGTTTTTAGAAAAGATTTTCTATGAAAATTCTGCTTATTGTTACATTTAATAATCGTTTATGAATACGGTGGTATTAAAGATATTTTTATATATGTAAAGGTTATCTCTGGAGATATTTCGAACGAGATAAAAAAGACAAAGTTAGGTGCCTGAAGTGCCCTAAAATGATAAGTTGAAAAGGGTTTTCCATGTTACGACTTATTAATCACCTTTAATTAGTCTAAACGGCTGCCATTAATGTTCTCCAAATAAGAGTTAACTCTGTTCGAACTACACAGAAAAAAATGTTAGTAGTTTTTTTTATCAGTTAAAAAAATTGTCTGAAAAGTATTTTAATTTAATTAATATGATAATTGAATCAATTATTTTTTTAGTTGAAAAATAAATTAAAAATATAATTTTGATTTTCTTAGTTGTTTGTAAATAAATTTTTAATTAAAATATTAATTAAATGAAACTTAATAATGATGTTCATGAATCCTTCATTATAATTTTGTATTCGCTTTGTTTTGTTTACAAGAGAATTTGAACTCTAACAACGCTGAAACAAATCAAGCACTGAATAAATGTCGAATAAGTTCATGGAAAACACACAATTGATTTAAAACTCACTATTGCCAGTTGAAGGAAATGAAAAACATTTGGAAAGATAAAAAAACAAAAATAGCCATGAAGGGTAAAATCAACAAGATTAGAAAGTACATTAATATTAAATTAACAAAAAAAAAATTTGACTTTGTTTTCAATGTTAATTAATTATTTTCAATGTAAATTTTTAATGTTCCAAAAAATTTTATTTTATATTCAAAAACCTTTTTCTACAATGTGTTTTGCTTGAAGGTACATAAAAAAGTAGTTAGCAAAAAGCTTGGAATGGTTTACAAATTACATATATTATTGCAAAGGTAACAAAAAAGAAAAAATTATATAAATTTTCGAAAGTGGCAACATTGCTGTTGAAATAAAAACAAATGAGAGAGAGTGAAAATTGTAAAACAAAAGTCGTTTGATTGAACAAAGTCAAGGCTAATTCAACAAGGTAAGTGCAACTCGTCAGCCGTTCATCAGCTGTGTCCACGGCGAATTTGCCAAAAGTCAAAATTATACTTTTGTTTATGTTTTGCGCCAAAATAACCGAAAATTTTTCTGAGAAGAAGCTGATTGAAATGGGAGAGCAAAATACGAATGTTGCTGTCCGTGTGAAGAAGGTATTAGGGAGATCGAACGCTAATTATTCGGTTTTACACGGTTATTTTAGTTTTGCCCAAGCCGGCTATTATAAAATGTAAATTTTTTCAACATAGAATAAACCGATTATTTTGGTATAATAAACGGGTTATTTTAATTATGTGCAATTTATAAACGTTTTTTTTTATTATTTTTATAATAAAGCAAATAAAAAGCAGTAAATAATTTATTTATTTTTGAAATTTGAGTAAGTGAAGTAAAATTTTAATAATAAAAAGTTTTTCATTATTCCAACTTAGCTTTAACCTAAAGTGAGTTAAGCCTCTAGTACACGGCATGTAAAAATCCACATGCGCATGTGGTTCTGACGTAATTTTGACGTCATCACACAAAACGCAATGCTTATTGTGGCTTTGCATTGACGTCAAAATTACGTCAGAATCACATGCGCATGTGGCTTTTTACATTCCGTGTACTAGAGGCTTTAGATACATACAATTTGTATATTTTCAGAAACGCCGAGATGAATATTTTGTATGGGCTAAGAAGGAAGTCGATAATCTTCGTGATACAAACATGGAAATAGAAACGGAATTAAGAATTGTATTTTTAATTTCTATTTCTATTAATTTACAATAATATATATAAGAATTTTATTTATTTGCAATTGTTTTTATAAAATTCCAACATAAGATTTGCTCATTTCTGTGTCCCAACGAGGGTTGTCGCATTATAAAGATATGCTCTACCGAACGATGACCTTTCAGTTGTATCATACCTACACTTTCAGCTTTGGCTAAGAAAGCTTTTTCAAAATGTTAAACCCTAAACCCATAACACAAATGCTATCAAGGGAATGCAAGTGGAATAAAAACAATTACCATTAAAACTTATTAAAAAATCTTACCTATAATTACTAAGCCAAAAGTTGGTGGCGTGTTTAGTAGCGCGTCT
Source organism: Pollenia amentaria (assembly GCA_943735925.1). NCBI lineage: Eukaryota > Metazoa > Arthropoda > Insecta > Diptera > Polleniidae > Pollenia > Pollenia amentaria. The sequence goes on from OX031009.1 coordinate 83,197,293, forward strand.
TTTTTATGCATTAGCGTAAAATTGAATACAGACGGAGTCTCTTATGTGGTGGCCCAATAAATCTTCACGTGCTATAATTACAGTGGCTCATGAAGGTCCAACATTTTTTTGTGCTCCGGCAAATATAACAGCAAAGCCCTTTAAATCGATCTTTCGACGTAAAAAGTTAGAAGACATATCGCAAACTAAAGGCACATCGTTGGGAATTTCTGGCACAAAATCAAATTATACGCCATCAACAGTTTCACTGTCGCAGTAATATACAAAGGAAGCATTTATATCTAAATTCCAGGTGTCCAGGCGCGGAACAGCTATATATTTAGCACATTCCTTGGCCGCCTTAGAAGACCAAGAACCAGTTTCGACATACTCTGCAGTGCCTGTGCGTACATTAAGATTCATGCATACTGCTGCAAATTGGCCTTTGCCACCTCCCTGCATTAACAATGGATAGCAATGAAGTATATTGTATGTACAGAAAAATTTACAATTATTAGACACCAGTAAAATTTAATGCATTTTCTGGCCCGCCAGGGCCTTCGTCAGCATTCTTTGTGTCACACTGGATATTGATACTTTATAAATTGAATGTATTTAACTCAACTATTTTAACAAATAGAATCTGGGAATTATTTCTTATTCATAAGCTACTTTATTATATTCAAATTTTTTTATTTTTCGAATTTATTGTATGAGCTAAATTTCAGTTATGTATTTTAATAAATCTTTTTGTAATAGTTCTATTCCTTAAATTTTTAGGAATGACTTTATACACTACCAGACTATTAACTTGTATCTTCGTATTTGCAAAAATGAATCATTGAGTGAATAAAAAATTTTAAGTAGTTCTGGCATATCTCAATGTTTAAGTTTAAATTTTGTTTATTAAAACACCAAGAACTAAAAAACAAAATTAAAGAAATCAAACAATGTCATGAATGGTTTTAAATTGTGATCACCGCGTAGTGAAGTGAATATAGCAGCTGTAGCTGAGATTGTACGCGAAGACCGTGACGCGTCAGCAGCTTCGCTTGTCGTACTCGAAAACTTGGCGTATTTTACTTAACGATCTAGACCTTAAAGCGTGCTAAATTTAATTTGTGCAAGAATTGAAGACAAGCGACTTAAATTTGCGTCTTATTTTCAGTGAATGGGCTCTGGAAAAACTCAATACGGAAATTTTGTTTAGTGAAGAAGCACATTTCAGGCAAACTTGCCATATTTGGGCTTTTGAGCAACCCGAAGAGTACCAAGAGCTATTATTACATCCATTAAAATATGTGGCTTATGGGCTGGTGGAATCATTATTTCATATTTCTTCGAGAAGGAAATGGAAGAAAATCAGAATGTTACTGTCAATGGCCTCGGTGAACTCTGGTTTCAACAAGACGGCGCTACGAACCATACAGCGCTTAAAACAATGAGTTTGATGAGAAATCACTTTGGTGAACACTTAGTTTTAGGTTATGCTACGGTATTTTGGCCACCTAGATCGTGCGATATCACACCTTTGGACTATTTTCTCTGTGGGTATGTCAAAAATGAGGTCTTTAGAAATAGGCCAGTTACGATTGACGCTTCGCCCAAAATTGGACCTTCAAACTTTAAGTTCGTTTTCAAATTTATGTGTTTTTTTATTTACATTATAAATCAAACCTCACGATGAATCACCCGATATAAGGTAAATTGGTTTTGACAATAACTTATGATACACTTTTACACGCCTTTAATACGTATGTATATATAAGAGAGTAGTTAGAACTAGATAATGTATGCTGCTATACTATTAATTGAATATTTTTATACATTCACCCTTATCGTGGTTGGCGAAGGTGTATTAAGACTAAAACTAACTTAACATTCAATTAAAAATGCCAACTAGCTCTTCCATTTTTTTTTAATAAAAAAAGTTGTTGTATTATAAATCTATCACTTTGTTTTGTACATGTAGAACATTTATGCACTCTTTATAGTTAATTTATTACTTATACTCTTTTATCTTATGGCTGGAAAAAATGTGTACGGATGCCTTCTAGAAGACCTCTGTATTCCTTCTTTTGGCTGGACTAGGCCTTCTCGCTCCATTCCATAGTCGTAAATTTTTAACACAATTTGTCATTGCAGTGTAGGCCTTTCGCTCTAGCTTCAAATTAATGGCTCTAAAAAGGCATTTCAGAGAAGGGTGATTTTATAACGGGATTTGATTTCTTTGGTATTTGCCTTGGTAAAAAAACCGTACTCCTTTTCGTCTCCCTTTTCATAAAAGGGAATGTGCATCTTATCATTTATACGGAAGAGCCGATGCTTTCTATGGGACATTCTTAAGCAGTTAGATTAGAATGGTAATTCAATCCAAAAAATGTCTACGCAGGCCTTCAATAAGGCCTGTAATAAGAAGGTCTTCTGAGTTTTCCCGCTGGGCATCTTTCTATTTTCATAAACACAACTTTAACATTTCCACAAGAATGGGGTCCTGTTATTGCTAAAATCAAATCACATTTAGAGCCACCTTAATATTAGTTCTTTCAACGAGTTTATAACTAGTCAGCATGTGGAAGCTCAACTCACCAAACTGCGTCTTGTAAGACTACCTTAGATGTTCAAAAACTGATTAATCAGTTCTGCGCTTAAAACAAGGCTCGAAAATGATTCCCAAAAATGATAAGAAAGTGATTTGCTTAAAAAACTAAATTTACAGAATGTGTGCAATCATTAAATAATCATGCAGTTGATTGAAATGCGACTGTTTTAAGCATTATTATTCATTTATTTTTAGCGCAGCCTAGCGAGGATTTTTTTTGATGTTTCTGTTTATAACGGGACAATTTTTCTTACAGAATTTGAATCAAGTGTGTTTTGTAAATGTATGCTTATTTATGTATGTATGTCAGTAAAGCCTATAGTACACGGCATGTAAAAAGACACATGCGCATGTGGTTCTGACGTAATTTTGACGTCAATGCAAAGCCACAATAAACATTGCGTGTTGTGTGATGACGTCAAAATTACGTCAGAACCACATGCGCATGTGTCTTTTTACATGCCGTGTACTATAGGCTTAAGCTCGTGCTTTAAGGAATAATATTAATATAGAACTGAATTTGATTTGTGAGTGATTTTATAAAAAAATTTAAAATAAAAAAGTAATGTTAAAGTACTAGTACAAACGCGAGTCATAAAATACTTTTTTTTAGAAGAGTTGCGTGTGGGGTACCATTTTCTCCCGAATCAACAGTCATTTTGACTCAAAAGTAAGCGCATAATGAATTTTTTAATCACGCAGAGGAGTCCAAAAAGACTCGAATATGATCAACAATTTCAAAAAATGTTGACTCGTAAATGGATCGCTCCATAAACGTTGGTATTAAAATTTATAAATAAATACATACAAACATGCGAAGATATTCCAGTATGTTTGTTTTTATGTATGTCTGAATCTTTTTACAAACATATGTATCTTTGACAGACTAATAGTTAAATTCCTACTGTTGCCTGATGAAATTAAGCTTCTGTTTAAGCACCAGTGTTGCACACATCACGCAGCTTTTTGTTCGAATCTAAATGAATGTATGCCTGACGTGATTTGCACATCAATCATGTTTCTTTCGAATTCTTTTTTGTTTAAGTTGTGTGTTGCTGTTCGTAGCACACACTCACACAAATATATGGATGTATATATTTACATATTTAAAGTATGTTTACAGAATGATTTGTTCGCAAGATAATACATTTTTATAAAATAATATTTACGGTACGCATACATTTGCTAAACAGTATAACCCGGCTAATTACCCCACGCATGAATGCCTTTCGCGCTTATTTACCTTGAGTTTTAAATCCCCGTTTTCTTCTTACAATTTTTAAACAAAAATCCATGTTTAATTACCCAATTCGAGTTATGGCCTTAAAAATTAAACTCCCAAAACAAAATGCCACCTAAATTTCATTCGTTTCATTGCCTTTCAATACAATATACATATTTCCAAAAATACAAATATACATATGCTTAGATGTACAAAGGTTAAGATTCATGTAAGAGTTATTTGTGCCGAATATTATCTAGATACATCAAATATATGAGATATTTTGTCTTTAATGGATTGTAGGAAAGGTCGCTAAATTTTAACTTTAAATATTAATTCAACATTTTTTTATTTTTCGAATTTATTCTATGAGCTAAATTAAAAAAATGTTGAATATAATAAAGTAGCTTATGAATAGAAATAATTCCCAGATTCTATTTAAATATTAATATTTACTATAACTTAAATATTAACTTAGCTTAAACATTTTCAGGATTGATTTTTGAATGGAAGCTGTATGTTGAAATGTGAAACCATTCAACAAAATTTGATATGGCAGTAAAACATTTGGGCCAAATTGTATCTTAAAAAAGTTAAAGTACACATAAGTTAACCAACACATTAAGCCCAGCATAAGTGAATGGGCTTAATGTATGTAATTTATTAACTAATGTAAACTTTAACTGTTTTTGCATAAAACATTAAATGTTTTATGGACATAAAGAAAGAAGTTTGCACGGGGACTATGTGATATTACAGACCGTTCTTATAACAATTAAAACGTATCTGCCAATTTTTATCAAAAAAAAAAAAAAATTGGTATATATATGGCCGCGAATATTCGTCGCCAAAAATAAGACATATTGGTGTATATGAAAATACACACAATAATAGAGTCCAGCGAAATTCCTTATACGCGGCGTATTTGCAATTAATACGCCGGCGAACGACGAACAAATCAGTACTAGGTTACAATATTTGGTTTTAGTTTAGAAGTATTTTAGTAAATAAAGTTTTTGCTATAATAATTGTTTTGTTTTTTTTTTATTGTATAACATTTGAAATAAATATACAAAGTATTTTGGTATGAAAATAGTTTTTAGTTGTGTTTTTGATTATGGTTTAATTTTTATGAATTTTTTTTAATATGGTCGCACTGTTTCTCTCTCTTTGCACAAACAGCAATCGACTTTCTCAATTATAAAAGCTGCTTGCTATTCGTCGTTATTGTGCTTCATACGACGAATTTACTCAGCGAATTTTAACTGAAAAATTCGTCGTGTTGGGCGAAAGTCGTCGTTCGTCCCAGTTGTGTTCCTTGCATAAAGCAACAGTAAATTCATCTGGAAACCAGAATTTAAAACAATTTTTTTTTATTCGCTGAGCATGTATTAAAACATGCTACAAAAACGTGAAATATGCGCTATCAACTTTAAAAATGTTCTTTTAACAAAAAAAGTGTGCAAAAAAAATGCAGCCATGGCTAAAATATGCAAATTTTTCACTAACAAATCGAAGTCAAAATTCAAAAAAAGCTCTAAAGCTAATGAATATATTGGTCCATAATCATACACTCATAGAAAAATGCATCTTTATATTGATGATTCTTATCAGAATTGTGATATCAATGTTATTACCAGGAAAACCGTAAATATGCAATTGCATGTTTTTACTTGTGCCAACAATGAAGGCAGAAACAATATATTTATCCCTTTAAGAGCTTTTTGTGCATTTTGGCATCGATTTGGTAATGCATATTAATAGCAATTTTGACGCATTTGTTAGGTTTATAGCGCATATTTTGCCTTTTTGAGGCATATGTTTAAGCATGTTAATTTTTTTTAGATGCTTACAAGAGCTTTCGCAGCAAATAAAATAATTTTTTTTCAATTCTGGTTTTTCTGTTTTATATGTCTATCTGAATACCCAAAGTGTTGCTTAAAATTCTCTATCTACATTTAATTTTTACTCTGCAATTGTAAGCCAAAGGTTGTCATTAAAGATAAATGTTATTTTAAACTTTCAAATTGTATATCTATACGTTTTTGGCGATGTAATACATAGAAATCTGGACCCATCTTTTAGCATACCGACCGACTCAGAATCACTAACGATGTCCCTCCGTCCGTCTGGCTGGTTGTCTGTCCATGTTAACTTTGTGCGCAAAGTACAAGCTGCAATTTTGTAGATAACTTTTATCATATTTGGTATATACCAGGGATGTTAAATGGGGGTTTAAATTTTGTACCAACTTCCAAAAAAAAATGTACTTTTTGGAGCTTAACGGTACCATTTTTTTAATTTATTAAAACAACAAAAAAGTACATAAAAATTCAATTAAACACAAAAAAATAAAAAAACTTAACATTAACATACATTATATGAATGAATAAAATAAGGTACATAAAAGTCTTAGAAATATATGAGACCAAAATCAGGCACTTATTTGCTTAGTTAATACACTATTTTGAATTTTTACATCATATCAGCATGAATTCGGCGATCTTATCCAATACATTGTTTGTATGAGACTTGATAATGTTGGCACATGTAGTCTGTTTTTTCCCTAGTTATTATTATATTTTGAAAAGAAAAAACTCTTTCCACATTTGCAGACGAATGTGGAATGTATAAAATTTCAGCAAAGACTCTAGAAATGTCAGAAAGCATATGGATATTCAGCTCTTTTTGTAAATAAGCTTCCTTTTGGTCGGTAAAATCTAAAAATATTTTTAGTTTTTAACGACTGCAGTTGCTCGACATCAGCTAAAGCTCTAAATTGATTATTGATTGAATCAAAATTTGCAATTTCATTCGGAAACATTTTTGCTAGAAGAGGTACAATACAACTTGTTTTACCTGAAATAACATTTTCTGAAGTAAATGTATAGAACCACATTAAAACTTCGTTATTAAAGTTGACTTTGGTTCTTAAAACTTCGCAAAATTGTGTATAAAATTGTTTGGCATTTTCTTCAATTTCTTTAACAATATAATATTGATATTATTTGTAGAAATAATTAGTATTGTGGTTATTTTATTGAACTGTTAATGGTTTTTAATCCAAATTTAGATATTTTAATTAGGCTTAAGTTCATTGAATTTAATTTTCATTAAATTATTTTTATGAAGACAGGAATTTTACAACATGAAATCAATTAAAATTTTTATTGATAATTTTTCATTCTTGATTGCGCTGAGATTTGAACCCAGGCGTTTACAGACAGGTTGCCCAGACTAGTTTCGATTGTAACCACACAATATCTTCAGTGGGGTTTGCCATCTTACTCACTCGGCTATTGCAACCGGATGACGTCAATAGTCAAACATCAATCTTTAAACCAAATGGTATTTCACCTTGGTAGATCGAAATTTGCTTTTTGATTGAATGAATATCTATTTTTAATTGATTTACATGTTCTTCCTAACTTCTGTTTTTTCGTACTTTTTGTCAAGAATCCTTCTTGAAATCCAAAGTACATTTTTTTGTTTTTCCTGTTTTTGTCTTTCTTTTTTCTTGTTGACCTTTTTCAGCACAACTTGAAGGACAAATGTAAACATAGCTCGTGCCTTAGCTGTTAACAATAATTAGTATTGTGGTTATTTTATTGAACTGTTAATGGTTTTTAATCCAAATTTAGATATTTTAATTAGGCTTAAGTTCATTGAATTTAATTTTCATTAAATTATTTTTATTAAGACAGGAATTTTACTAATTAAAATATCTAAATTTGGATTAAAACCCATTAACAGTTCAATAAAATAACCACAATACTACGGAATAAATTTCGGGTGTTCACTAATGTTGTCTCGCCTATGGGTACCATAAGTACTCTTTTAGAATTTGGCAAGCCAAAGGCAGTTGAAAACACGCCCACTTTCGAAAAACGCAAAAGAAAAGAACAAACTTTCTCCTAAATTGCTTGTAGTTCAGAACTATGAATCAAAATGTGGAACTACCACCCAAAAAACTTGCAAATTTTGATACAACAACTGACATAAGTGGTGGAATAATGCACGGAATGATATTAAATTTTGCACAAATTTGTTTTAACCGACTGCAAATCATACTGCTAAATTTCGTGAAGATCAGTCCATAATTGAACATAGGGTCCATATAAACCCTACTCGCGGAAAATAGTTTAGGATGCCTAAAACCGTAATAAATAATGATATCATAATTAAATTCGGTACGGTACAGTTTTGCAGAATCAAACTGTAAAAGTTTTTGAAGATCGGTCCTTAATTTTCCATAGGCCGCATATTAACCCTACTCTCGGAAAACAGTTTTTTGCGCCTAAAACCAAATAAAGCCCATTTTGGCAAATGATTAAATTCGCCTGAAACCGTAGCAGATATAGATATTGCGGTAAAATTTCTTCCAACTTAGATTCATATGGCCAGAAAAAATATCATGCAAATTTGTGATGTACGGTCCATAATTTTCCTTATATCCCATATTAAGCAGCCTTCTGAAATTCATATTAACGCATAAACTAATAACACTGCTGTATTGAAATTTATACTTATTTATTTTTTGTAATACCAGAAATCAGTCTTCAGAATTTTTTTCTAAAAATAAGTTTAGTCCGGCTAAAACTGTTACGAATCATGATAATTTACTCAAGCCAGTTCAAAGTTCTAAAAAGAAACACATAAAACTTTCTGATTGTCGGTCAATAATTTACTATAGGTCTAATGCCCGTAAATTTACCTTTTTCCACATTTATTTGCCTTCGTGTTTTTACCTTAAGGTTTCTTTTAAAATATTGCAGCACTTACACCATAGATTTCTATGCACAGCTTAATTTCTTTTTGTAGAAATTACGAACCTCAACCAATTTTAATGCTGACGTTCGTTTTTGCGAAGACTATTTAATAATAATGTAGATATCAGTTAGAGCCCACTCCTGTCGGTGGAGGGTATCAAAGAGTCGGCGCAGCCGAATATAGCACTCAAACTTTTTTTAATAAAGTTTGCTTAAATATATGTATATTTATCCGAGGGCGGATCAATAAGTCCGTGACTTATGAACTTCCCTCGTAGTTATATGAAATGCAACACTGCTCCCATCAAGTACCATCTGTTAATAGACTACAGTCAAGTTTTGAGCAAGTTCCGTCATTTAATTTGCGTTTAACAGCTGTTCAAAACATACAACCTCGTGGATTTTTTTAAAAATGGACAAAAGTGAATTTCGAGTCTCATTAAACATAATTTTTTGCGAAAAAAAACCGTCAATCAAACCAAGGAAAAGCTTGATAAGTACTATGGGGACTCTGCACCATCAATTTCAATGGTAAAAAAGTGGTTTACTGACTTTCGTTGTGGTCGCACATGTACAAATGACGCTGAACGTTCTGGACGGTCAATTGCAGTCAATACACCCGAAAATGTCGTAAAAATTTACTATATGGTGTTGGCCGATCGAAGAGTAAAATTGCGTGAGATTGTTGATGCATGATGGCATTTCATATGTCAGAGTGGTTTCGATTTTAAATGATCAGCTGGGTTTAAGAAAGCTGTCTGCAAGATGGGTGCCGCGTTTGCTCTCAAGTGACCATAAACGTAATCGTGTGACAACTTCAAAGGATTGGTTGGAGTTGTTTAATCGCAATTTGAATAAGTTTTTGCGGCGTTTTGTAACTGTGGATGAAACATGGATTCATTAAAACACTTCGGAAACCAAGCAGCAGTCTAAACAATAGGTTTCTACGGGTGAACCGGCTCCGCAGAAGGCCAAGGTAAGTTTGTCGGCCAATAACGTGATGTCAACAGTTTTTTGGGATGCACGCGGGATAATCCACATCGATAACCTTCAAAAGGGAAACACAATAAACGGCGAATATTATGCCAACTTATTGGACCGATTTAACGAGGATTAAAAAAAAACGACCCCATATGGCCAAGAAAAATTTTCTTTGTCATCAAGATAATGCACAATCGATCTTGCTATCCTCATATACCGTTTTTTTTTTTTTTTTTGAACAAACAATTTAAGTGTCAATGCTAACAACTAAGAGCAAAAAATAAAACAGAATAACAAATTGTTTCTTTTAATTATTAAGCTGGTGGTCGGTCCACACCTTAACAAAATTGTTACTGCAAAATGAATTACAGAAATTGTAGAAAAAAATAAAAATTGTAAAAAAACACTAAAGGCACTAACGGTAAATTGAAAAAGCGCCAAGTTAGGGCTTTTTCTTAGTTTGGCTCTCAAGATAAAATTGTTGCGTTTCGAGGTATCAAAAAGAACCATAAATAGTACCAAAAGCACTAAGTTTGCATCACTGCTCACAGCTGTCAAAAATCCTGATGCCCATACAATTTGTATGAAGCATCCCTAAGTAGCGCGGCGTCAACGCTTTGCAATTGGAAAATCCGATTTTGCCAGCGCGTTAAAATAAGCAGGGTTGCTATATATGTGGTTTTGACAACCCTGTTTATATCGTTGGATAATAAATAATGGCAAGTTAGCTATTTTAAGGCCAAACTTGCGGTTTTAATTCCATTTCTTATTTCTTTTATGAGGGTTTTAGTAAGCACGAAAGTTAGCACTACTGTTTGTGACACAACGCTGACGCTCTTGTTTGTTAAGGCCATGTCAGATAAAACTTTTGATTCGCGTTGCGTTACCGATTCGCTTTGACATCTAAGATAAAATATACATACTTATACGAAACATGTCACATAAAGTACTTTCAAAGCGGAGTGAAGCAAAAAGTTAGCCAACTCTCATCTTTTTGCGCGCTTTGACAATTGGCTAGCATAATTTTCTTTTTTTTTAAATTTTTTTGCCAAATTCAATTCCAAAATACCGTCCAATTAAATTTTAAACTTTTATTTTTATAACAAATAATTAAATGTACAAATTACCAACCGCTTTTATAAGTAAACAAACAATGCGTGAGTGTTGTCAAAGTTTTCATTGTGTCATACACCTTTTGCTTTGCGTTTTTCTGCCAAAGGTAGAAACGTCACGCAATGCGACAAAGTTGTATCTGACACGGCCTTTAATGTTCCGCATTCTGCTCTTGTTTAGGTACGGCTGTACGCGGCTGCCCAAGACGGCGTGTTTCACCCAGCAAGCTGCTGGTTCTAATCTCGGCTGTCCCAATAAAATAAAAAAAAAAATTTTAATGTTTTTAGATTTAAAAAAACGATTTTAAAATTTTATTAACTCCCTATTTCACTAAATACGAAACAACATTTCTTTCGCACAACTACATTGAAAACAAAAACAAATTCTTAAAACTTTGTTTTTGTTTAAATCACCAGAAAATATGGCTTATTTCTTTATTTAAGAAGATTTTACTAAATACGAACGAAATAAGTTAAAATCAAGAAACTATCTTTGGATTTTTCTGTTTTAAGAAACAATATTTATTACATATTTTGAAAAAATAAGCTCCATTCAAAATTTCTTATTATAATTATATGTGTGGTTTGGATAAAGCAAAATGTTTCTTTATTTAAGAAAATTTTACTAAATACGAACGAAACATTGACATGGATAAAATATTAGACAATAAAAAAAAATTATACATAAATAAATGAGTGAAATACATAACATACCATAATTAAGTGTGTAGCGCATTTATTGATGACGTCAGCGTCTGCAACTGCATGCGCAACTATCTTTGTTGGAATTGTTATTTGACACTCTTCCTTAATATTTTTTTTGTTACTTTAGTTAAATGAAAGCATTTAATTATTTCTACATTATAGTTTTAAGTAAAATATTGTAACGTTACTGCCTTTTCAATAACGTTTTTGGTTATTTCCTTTAAAATAAACCTCTTGAGTTTTTTTATTGCTACTGTAATAAAATAAATAAAACACTTTAAACACTTAGGCCCTAATCATGTACAACGCAGCGCAACGCCAAAAAATAACATTGAAAGCACAAACAATGTCATAAATATTTTGTAATTTTGTTGTTGCTTTCAACAAAAATTCATGTACCGTTTTAAAATTTTTAACGACACAAGCAATGGAGCGTTTGAAATTTTAAAACGCAATGTGAATTTCTGTAGAAAGCAACAACAAAATTACAAAATATTTATGACATTGTTTGTGCTTTCAATGTTATTCTTTAGCGTTGCGTTAGTTCTGTGGCGTTGCGCTGCGTTGTACATGATTAGGGCCTTAATTTATAGCTGGTACTATAAACTATTCACACAATATTATTTAGATCTTAGTCACTTTAACAATTTACAATTGCGATCTTCACACTTAAGCTTTTTCACTAATTACTCATGTTTAGTGCCATCTGAGAGTAATATTTATACTCTAACCAAAACGTCTAGATGGCTCTAGATTATTCGAATTCGAACGGAAGGTTCTCTAGCGTCTGATTATCTAAACTTACTAAGCTAATATTATTATGCATTAACACTATAGCTAAATTTAAATTGAGCTATTATACATCAATAAACTAAAGCTTACACTATGGATAAACAATAATTTTTACATTATTATGTTATACATATGTTATATGTTATATATAATTGTGTATATCAATTTTAACATTACATTTGTACTAAAAAATTCTGTACAGTGATTTTTACATTAGAAATATGCATAACTAATACAATAACAATTTAAACTAATTGTAATTGCTACCAAATAAAAAAAAAAATAACTAATAAATACAAGATAAATCATAAATTAAAATAATTCTTAACTAAGGCTACCTACTTAAGCCTGTTCGTCCCGAATAAGCTCAGCATCACATCTTCCATAATAGATAATCGTACCAAATGAACAACTTTCATTTTGGCTCTTGGACTTTTGTATTTCTGTACTCGATATACACCGTCATTTTATTTCTTTATCACCTCATATGGCCTATCCCAATGTGTCCGTAGTTTGGGAGATAATCCTTTCTTTCGTTGGGGATTAAAAAGCAAAACAAACTGGCCCTTCTTAAATCCTTGCGAATTTGCCGCTCGATCGTATCTGGAAGATACCTCATTATCTTCCTGTACATGAAGTGCACCAGAGCTGCACTGCTGGAGCGGCGCACAACTTCTATTTGTTTTGCCCTTGGCTGCAACACACTTTTTGCAGCTTAAGATCCAGTCCGTCACGGCTTGTTTACACCCAACCCAGTAGAAGCGTTCCTTCAACCTTTCTACAGTTTTCTTTACACTGAGATGATCACTACCAGTACCGTTATGAATTGTCCGCACCACTTCACATACCTTAGTAGACGCCACAACCATTAGGCTTTTAACTGCCTTGCCATCGGCCCTCTCCCATGTTCGGTATAGGCAACCATTTGCCATTCGAAGACTATTTCACTGTACCCAATATGCTTAGTCAGTGGACCATCTGATGCAATCTCTTCAGAAGTTGGTCTTCTACCTGCCATTTTGTCCCTCATAATTTTCGCCAATACTGGATCACTTCTTTACGCCGTTTTCCAGTCTTCACTGGGCTCTACCTGCAATGAGCAACCCTCACTGATGCATTTCCTTCTATCGGACTTCGTATAAGGCCTGTTTTCCAATTTACTAAGCTGTCTTACATGAGCAACCTTCTTCACATTTATCAACTTTTCTGCGAGCTGACGATTTCGGACGAGTACAAACGAGAAGCTGTCCGCCACGAGCCTCGTTTCCATACCCAACATCAAGGGGTATTTCAACATAACCTAAATACATGATGTGTTTTCCATATCTAGACTTATGTTTTGACGAATCATTAAATTTGCGCCAATCAGTACTACAATGTCAGCCACGAGAAACTCATGAAAAGTAACAATATTGGCAATTCTTAACACCAAACGTGTTTTGCCACAGACAGTCCCAGGCTCACCGGTAGCTATTCGCAAGCTCACTCCGCTTAGTGGTTTGACAGCTCCTCTCACCAAGTCAGGCCTTATAATAGAAAATCCTGTACCAGTGTCGATAGTCAAAATGCGCTCTTTGCCACCGATGTAGCCACATGTTGTAACACTTCTATGGCTCTGTGTATAACAATTTTAACATTACATTTGTACTAGAAATTTCTGTACAGTGATTTTTACATTAGAAATATGCATAACTAATACAATAGCAATTTAAACTAATTGTAATTACTAACAAATGCAAAATAACTAAAAAATACAAGATAATTAGAACAATATACATATTTTCGGGTGTAATAAAGATTATTATTATTATTATTATTATTATTATTATTATTATTATTATTATTATTATTATTATTATTATTATTATTATTATTATTATTATTATTATTATTATTATTATTATTATTATTATTATTATTATTATTATTATTATTATTATTATTATTATTATTATTATTATTATTATTATTATTATTATTATTATTATTATTATTATTATTATTATTATTATATTATTATTATTATTATTATTATTATTATTATTATTATTATTATTATTATTATTATTATTATTATTATTATTATTATTATTATTATTATTATTATTATTATTATTATTATTATTATTATTATTATTATTATTATTATTATTATTATTATTATTATTATTATTATTATTATTATTATTATTATTATTATTATTATTATTATTATTATTATTATTATTATTATCATCATTATTATTATTATTATTATTATTATTATTATTATTATTATTATTATTATTATTATTATTATTATTATTATTATTATTATTATTATTATTTGTTAACACATGTTAACACAAAATCTAAAATTTCAAAAGAAATACAAATTTATACAAAAAAAACCATGACCTACTTATTTAGCTTAACTTATTAAAAAACACAGAAATGCTTATATGACAGAATTCAGTCATTTACCTTAAAAATGTTTACTGTAAGTCATTTACCTTTAAATGTTTATTAAATTCAGTCAATCAACCCGTAAAAAAGTGTAATATTACCATAAATGCAATTAAAGCATTTATTATAATTGCAATCGCATATTTAAATATTATTGTTATTATTATTATTGTTACTGTTAATTAGACTTAAGAAATTAAATTGTATAAAAGGCAATTAAAAATAAAGAACTTTAGGCAAACTAAGATTAACTCTGATGATTGTTTGATTAGTCTCGGTGCTTCTACCCAGGCTCATTTTTAATATTGACTAGCACATGGTGTTTCTACCTGGGCTAACTCGTAACAATTCAAAAACAAACATCTGAACTCCAAAGGAAACCTTTGGTGTTCAATCGCTTTCATATATTGCGATCAAACATTTTGGTGACCCAGACGGTCCTGTGACAAGAGACAGGATCTCATCAGCAACCGACAGCAGTCAACAGGCACCAAACATTTTGGTGACCCCGACGGTCCTGTGACAAGAGACAGGATCTCATCAGCAACCGACAGCAGTCAACAGGCACCAATCATTTTGGTGACCCCGACGGTCCTGTGACAAGAGACAGGATCTCATCAGCAACCGACAGCAGTCAACAGGCACCAATCATTTTGGTGAACCCGACGATCCTGTTACAAGAAACAGGATATCATCAGTAAACGCAACTCAAAGGTCCTATTACAAGAGATAGGATCTCATCAACACAAAGGTCCTGTTGCAAGAAACAGGATTCTATCATCAATCCAAAGGTCCTATTACAAGAGATAGGATCTCATCAATCCAAAGGTCTTGTTACAAGAGACAAGATCTCATCATCAACCCAAAGATCCTATTACAAGAGATAGGATCTCGTCAACCTATAGGTCCTGTTACAAGAGACAGGATCTCATCATCAATCAAAAGGTTCTGTTACAAGAGACAGGATCTCATCAGAAACCAACGGGCCTGTTACAAGAGACAGGTATCATCAGAATCCAGCGGTCCTAAAACTTTCAGTCCTGAGGTCATAACGGGGCGACATCAACATTTGGTATATACATTTGAGCGTTCCTAACCACAGTTTAGGATCCACAGAACTGTAATCAAGTGACAACATATCATCATCGCATCTAAATCTATTCAGCAATTAAGACCATGGAATCCTTTGAAGAATTGGTAGCTATCCAACAGGAGACGGCGGAAAAAATAAACACAATAATCCGCAACGTCAAAAAGGACCCGGCTACACGAAAAACAAAAGAATATTATTTGGAACGTATAAAACGACTTGACACACAATGGCTAGAGTTTGAGAACATTGACAACAAAATAAGGTGTCTATCAAATCCACCTTTGCATCACCAGTATTTTACTGAGATATACTTACGCATTTCGGATGACACACTTAAATACAAAGCATTGTTTGAATCCGAAGTAAGAAAATTATCGCAACCATCAATACGAAAATCCATAGATACAGAAGGTGCAAATGGCGGTAAGCAGGGAGAACCAGAACCTGACAAAATCACAAGCAAAATTCTTCGTAATCAACGGGCTCTAATGAGAGCGCTAAGGCGAATGATCGAAGAGGTACAGTCTGAGGAAAATCGAGAGGAGTGGTATTGTCAGAGCAAATTAACGCTCATTGACAAATATATGCACGATTTCTCGTACAACAACGACACCTTATGGCAGTTAGCATCTGAAGAGCAAATTGACGGGTATACGTTGGATGAGTTTTACGAAATGCAAGCGGAGGTGCACAACATACAAGGTGTGTTACGACAGAGTGCCAATATCGCCAACGAAGCTACTGCACAAATCGTCAGAAGAAGTGAACATTGTCAACCACAGTTGCCAAAGATCCAAATACCAAAATTCAACGGCAGTTACCTACAATGGGTAGCCTTTAAAGACCTTTACATCCAGCTGATCCACAACGCGACAATGAGCGAAGTGGAAAAAATGTTCTATTTAACTACACACTTGGCAGACGAGCCAAAAAATTTAATAAAACACTTACCGATCACATCAGCAAATTATGAAATCGCATGGAACATCTTGGTGAGCAGATACGATAACAAAAGACTAATTGTGACCACATTATTGAACAATTTATTATCACACCCACAAATTAAAAATGAGACAGCACAAGCACTCAAATGTATCCACGACCTCGCAAAAGAATGCACCCATGGTTTGTCGGCACAAGGCCTCCCAGTGGATCAATGGGACGCCATAATAGTCCATATATTACTGAGGAAACTTGATTCCTCGACCCAAACACTGTTCGAGCAATCTCTTAAGGACAATAAGAACCTTGTAAGTCTAAGCGAGTTACTTAGATTTATAGAGCACCGTTTCCAAGCGTTAGAAACGCGTGGAAAAACTCTAGAAACTGGTGTGAATAGAACAAAATTGATCACAGCAACTACATCAACATCCAATTGTAAGATATGTGGATCAACAGGGCATCCCATATATTATTGTGAAAAATTTAAAAAAATGCCGCCACCTGAAAGATTACAATGGATACAACGAAAAAATCTATGCGTTAACTGTTTCCGATCAGGTCACGTCGCCAAGGCATGCACTTCACGCTCCTGCCTACAATGCAATAAGAAACACAATACGTTATTGCATTTAGAAACATCAAACGGAAAGCCATCACCATCCTCGGGGGGAAACCCTCAAAAGACCAACGTAGAGTCCTCTCCAAACGGAAATAAAAATGCCCCAGTCGTAGCTTCTGCAAACAAGGAAGATGCTGGTAACAGCTACACAGTCTTAGCCACAGCAAGGGTAAAGGTGTTTGGAACCAATGGCCGCATATGTACATTCCGAGCCCTTCTGGACTCCGGATCACAAGTCAATTTAGTAACAAACAGGTTACTAAATAAACTATCGCTGAAGTCAACGGATTCAGACCTGTGCGTGGAAGGGATAGGACGCAAAATCCACAACGTATCCCAACGAGTAAATCTCGAGCTTCAAGCATGTTCAAGCAACTATACAACAAGGGTCGAAGCATTTGTGCTTCCAAACATAGTGTCACCACAGCCTACAAATTCATTCGATACATCAGAATGGAATATTCCTGAAAATATTAAATTGGCAGACCCATGGTTCAATCGTACGGATAAAATTGACATGCTGATTGGAGCAGAATTTTATCATCAATGGATGCGCCCAGAACAAATAAGAATCAGTCACGAATTACCAATCCTACAAAACACAGTGCTAGGTTGGGTTGTAACAGGCAGATTACAAGGAGGCAGCAGCAACGTAGTTACCTGTGCAGTATTCAGCCCAGAAGAAGAAACAACAAATCAACTAATTGAGAAGTTCTGGAAGCTTGAAGATACACATGATACTGAACGAACATTGTCTCTAGCTGAGAAACGATGTGAAGAGCACTTCATTCAGAATGTAAGAAGAAATACAGAAGGTAGATTCATTGTTCGCCTTCCATTTTCCGAGAACCCAATCACTCTCGGAACATCAAAATCAATGGCATTCAATCGATTTTTATCACTTGAAAGGCGGCTGAACAACGATGCCCCACTTAGAACAGAGTACAACAAATTCATGCAGGAATATGAATCCTTGGGGCACATGGAAGAAATTCAGGAAGAGGATATTCCGGATTCTCATTACGTTATGCCTCATCACTGTGTCTTGAAGCCCGAAAGCTCTACTACGAAACTACGAGTAGTTTTCGATGCATCGGCCAAGTCATCTAGCAGCACCTCCCTCAACGACATACTACATGCCGGACCAACCGTACAGAGTGAACTATTTTCAATTTTATTACGTTTTCGCATGCACAGATTTGTATTCTCGGCAGATATCGAGAAAATGTATCGGCAAATACAAGTAGCCGATGCTGATCAGATGTTCCAGCTGATCATTTGGAGGTACAACAGACATCAAGATATCCGATACTATCGTCTAAAAACGGTCACCTATGGCACCTCGTCAGCACCATATCTAGCAACAAAGTGCCTTCAACACTTAGCGTCACAAAATATCACAAGATACCCCTTAGCAGCTAAAACACTACGCGATGACTTTTATGTAGACGACTGCCTTAGCGGATCTGATTCTATCCATACTGCATTAGAATCACAACGTCAACTAAACTTATTATTGGGAGAAGCTGGTTTCAAGCTTAGGAAATGGTGTTCAAATCATCCTCAACTACTAAGCGGCATTGCTCCTGAAGATAAAGAGGTCAATCTAGACTTGGACGAAAACTCCAATTGTTCAATTAAAACACTCGGATTGATATGGCTGCCAAGGTCGGATCAGTTATGTGGACGAGCGCAAACCTCAGCAAACACGAGCGTGACGAAAAGAATAGTCAGCTCAGAACTGGCAAAGATTTTTGATCCATTAGGACTTTTTGGACCGGTCATTGTGAAGGCAAAAATATTTTTACAAGAATTATGGCAATTACCAATCTCATGGGACGATGAATTACCCAGAAATCTTCAAAACGAATGGAATAAGTTCCGAAAAAATATAGAAGCAATAAACAACATTAAGATAGACCGATTCGTGCTGAAACATGAAGGAGCGCTATCAGTACAAATTCACACGTTTGTTGATGCCTCTGAACGAGCCTATGGAACGGCAATTTACATACGCTCAGTATACAAAGATAAGACTGTAGTAGTTAGATTGATTTGCTCCAAGTCACGAGTTGCACCAATCAAAAAACAAACTCTACCAAGACTAGAACTATGTGCCGCGGTACTAGGGGTGGAATTAACAAATAGAGTGAAAAAAGATTTAAGTCTACAAAATGCAGCAAACTTCTTCTGGTCAGACTCAAAAATTGTCCTCTTTTGGATAACTTCACCAGCAGCATCTTTTCACACCTTCGTGGCCAACAGGGTAGCAAAAATTCAAATGTCAAGCAGTCCAAGTCAATGGAAACACGTCAGTTCCAAACAAAATCCAGCTGACGCAATTTCCCGAGGACTATCACCAGAAACCTTAACACAACATTCAATGTGGTTTTATGGTCCATTATTTCTCTCTGGATTCGAAGATGGATGGTCAAACCAAGTCTTTCAACCCAATGACATACCTTGCGATGAAGAACGGAAATTGACGAAACGAGTTTTAGCAATAGCAACAACGCATCAGGATGGTGAAGGCATAATCGATCGAATT
This sequence comes from Pollenia amentaria, assembly GCA_943735925.1. Classification (NCBI taxonomy): domain Eukaryota; kingdom Metazoa; phylum Arthropoda; class Insecta; order Diptera; family Polleniidae; genus Pollenia; species Pollenia amentaria. The sequence goes on from OX031009.1 coordinate 83,217,102, forward strand.
AATCATCGAAATTCATTGAAAACCCTTCAGCGCACAATCGGCTATATAATACGGTTCATTAAAAATTCAAAAACAACCAATAACCTTCGTTCAACCAACAAGGCGCTCGATGCTCACGAAATGGAAGAAGCTCTATACGTTATTATCAAGTTCGCTCAGGCAACAGAATTCGAAGAAGAACTGAAAAACTTGTTACGTAAAACACCTGTTCATAAATCTAGTTCTTTGGCATCATTAAATCCATTTTTAGATGAACATCAGATAATCCGAGTCGGTGGCCGACTAGAACAATCAATGTTAACGTTTAATGCAAAACACCCCGCAATTTTATCTCACAATCACTTCACATCAAAGTTATTAATGCACATGCTACACGTAGAAAATCGTCACTGCGGTCCACAGGCATTATTAGCCGCGTCCAGAGCACAATTCTGGATCACGAATGGAAAGACTTTAGCACGTAGCACAGTCCACAAGTGTATACGATGCACTAAAGCAAGACCAGTATTGTTCAAACAACTGATGGGAAATCTGCCAGCGGCCAGGGTGACACCCGCGCGCCCATTCATAACATCAGGAGTGGACTTTTTTGGGCCTATCTGGATCCACCACAAAATAAGAGGGAAAAGACCAGATAAGGCCTATATCGCAGTTTTCTGCTGTTTCGCCACCAAGGCCGTCCATATGGAGGTCGTGTCCAACCTATCGACAGAAGCCTTCATAGGAGCATTACGACGGTTTATCAGCAGGAGGGGTCACTGTCAAACCCTGTACTGCGATAACGCAACTAATTTCGTAGGAGCAAGCAATAAATTGAGTGAATTAAAGGAATCAATATATTCACAATCAGCACAAGAAAAAATAACACGGATATGCAGCGATCAATCCATAACCTTTAAATTCATTCCACCTAGAGCCCCGCATTTCGGTGGACTTTGGGAAGCGGCAGTCAAATCCGCCAAACATCTTTTACTGAGAAGCGTCTCTGCGGCGTCACTTACCTATGAGGAATTAGAAACTATAGTAGTTGAAATAGAAGCCATTCTAAATTCCCGACCATTGACTCCACTTTCGTCAAATGATGATGATCTCCAAGCTCTTACACCGGGTCATTTTCTTGTCGGCGAACCTTTAACATCAGCCGTAGATGCTAATGCTCAAGCACCAAAATTATCATTAAATGCAAGGTGGAAAATAACCTCAGAAATAAAACACAAATTCTGGGAGGAATGGACACAAAAATATTTACATGAGCTACAGCAAAGGGGGAAATGGAAATCATCTTCACCAAACGTCATTGAAGGCATGCTCGTTATCATCAAAGAAGATAACATTCCAGTATTACAATGGCCATTGGGCAGAATCAACCGAATCTACAAGGGAGAGGATGGACTTATTAGAGTTTGCGACGTCAAAACAGCAAAGGGAACCTTCAAGAGGCCAATTCATAGATTGGCTCCGTTGTTTAACGATTCCCACATTGAATATCCCGAATATGAAACTC